>OX297863.1:2510000-5010000 GCA_946478455.1 Eupithecia vulgata
ATATTAATTGGTCGGCTGGTCACCTTTGGGGGATAGCCCCCAAAGGTTTTAGCGTAAACGCGTTTTGATGCACCGGGGGTCGGGCAGCAGCGCTTCTAGCAGAATACCATCGAACTGCGATCCGCAACCCGCATGCTCAGTATGGGGATTATGGGCACTACCCCCATGAGATAGGGGATCAGGGGAGGTCTGCGTCCGGCAGTGACCATTATAAGCTGTTGAGGTTTTTTGATCAGCCCGACCGATTGACACCGGTTATGATCGGTGGTAAGTAATGACCTTGACTCCTTTAAATGTTCCAGATATTTGCGAGACGAGTCCCACGGAGACTGCGGCGTGTGCGACAGAGACAGCGGACGAAGTCGCGAAAGCTACCAAGTTCTGCAACGATATCATTAGCATGAAGAAGTTTAGGAAATGCTCAAAGGTATGTGAAAAATCTAGTGGTCACCGAAAATTTCAGAGATATATCATCATCATCAGCCTGTTGGATATAGATTTATAGATTTAAAAAATCATTTGTAGGACACAATTGCAGTGTTTCAGCATGATATTGAATCCGTAGGGTCCTAAACTAGCCTAGGCTATATTTCAGGATCCAAGGTATTTTAAAGTTTTCACATGGGCTTCTAGTAGAAACTTATAACTACATAACTAAAAATGAGAGTGAAAATGAACATAAAAAACCATTAGGATTCAGATTGTTAACAGACTTTGAATAAAGATATCTGTCAAATTTTCGGTGAAATTGTTGATTATTTATTTATTTATTAACTCTTCTTATGTCTTTGGAAATTTATCTTTAGGCCACTAAACATCTTTATTCAGAAAGAAAATAACAATCAAATAACAAATTTAAATTAAAACTAGTATTTACAATAGAAACAATTAAGCTATCTTTAGGTAATTTTAAGTAAATGAATATCAAAAACGGTGGCCAAAATATTTTAAATAATACTTTTGGTTTGTAATAATTATAAAGAAATGTAGTAAGTACCTATAACATTTATATTGAATTGTTGTTACAGGTCATGGACGTCTTACAGTTTTTGGACGCTTGTAAATGGGACTACTGTGCGTGCAGTAACACATTCAGTAAGTTCAGCGAAATACTGGAAGCTTGTTATTTTTTTAAACGGTTATATTATGAATTTTTGCTATAGTGCTTATCCGCACTCTGGGTATCTCTAAGAAATGAAACAAGTTCCCAAAAATTTGCGATGTTCCGGCAAATCAAAAAATATTTGGGAATTCTTTTCATTAAATAAATAAATAAATAATGCTGGACAATTCACACAGCATATTATCTAGCCCCAAGCTAAGCAGAGCTTGTGTTATGGGTACTAGATAACTGATATACATAATATAATACAATATTAGATAGATATTTTTTATTATATATAGAAAACCACCAGAACACCCTGAACAAATGTCTGCAGATCGTACACACATTTGTCCCGAGGCGGGAATCGAACCCGCAACCTTCTGCGTCGCAGGCAGACCTTCGCCCACCGCGCCACAGAGGTTGTCAATTCTAGGTTATATTATGTTTGTAAAACAAGAAAGTACCCGTTATACGAATCTATTCGATATAACTTTACTTTAGCGCAAAAAAAGTCACTTCTTGGTTTTTACTTGACATATCCATACTAATATTATTAATTCGAAAGTAACTCTGTCTGTCTGTCTGTTACCTTTTCACGCCTTAACGGCTGAACGGATCATAATGAAATTTGGCAGTGAGGTAAACAATACCCAGGGGACGGACATAGGCTACTTGAAAATCGCGAGCGAAGCCGCAGGCACTAGCTAGTTTTGTATGAATACATTAGTATCTAGTTTGTAGTATTAAATTGTAATTGTTTTTAGATTCAGACGAGTGCGCGTGTAAAGCAATATCCGTTTACGCCAAGGAGTGCCTCAGGCACGATGTGGAGGAAATGAAGAGCTGGCGAGATCCTGATACTTGTCGTGAGTACTTTGACTAGCTTCTGTGTGGGACTCTTCTCAGGTGGTTCATAGTGATCTGTTTGAAAATCATTCAGCCTTACACACTGAGGTTTTAGTGGTTTCCTATCGACGAAAGAGTTCTCTGAACCATTTTGGTCATGAAAAACTATTTCAGCTAGAGTGAGTCAGAGATGGATTTGAAATTTAATGAAAATTTTATTGTTGAACTAAACTATAAAGCCATGGTTTTAAATAGTACTGTTTTTTTTATATGAAGATCAACAAGAGTTGGTCCTTCATTATGAAAGCTTGCTCAGTCATCGATCTAAGCTTGAGCAACGCTAATGCTGTAGATAATCGTTACTCAAGTATAGATCGATGACAGCTTGCTCAGCTTTCATAATACCAAGTTTAAAGCCAAGAAACAACTTATTGATCATAATAATATTGAACTGCAATCCCAATTCACTCCTAAATTTCCCCCCTCAGCAATGAAATGCCCAGAAGGCAAGGTCTACAAATCGTGCGGCGCCGACACCCAACCATCCTGCGCATTTCCTCTCATCTCCACCAAGTCTGAAAGCGTCTGTGTAGAGGGCTGTTTCTGTCCCGAAGGACTCCTTCTAGAGGCAGGCAGATGTGTGCAGAAGAAGGAGTGTCCTTGCAGACTGAGGAACAAGAGCTTTCCGCCAGGACATGTGATTAAGAAGGATTGTAATACATGGTAAGTATCAGCTTAACTGGTGGACCAGCCCCACCGTTAGTGTCCACGTCTCAGCTCCGAAGATCATGACGGGGTAGGACGCACTGATTAAAAACTTTCGTTTCCAATCATTGCGGTATGGATGACGAGAGGACTCGACGTAGTTTCCCAAACGCTGCCCAGCCTAGCTGGATCCTCCTCTTGGGCTCCTTCTCGAAATTATATTTACCTAACTGCAGAATCTGTCTGAGGTGCTTATGAATAAGCTGTATCTAATATTGATATAAACAGAGGAAAATAAAAAGAGTACAAATAAAATGATAAAAAGACAAAAAATTACAAGACGTTTATAACGTAAAAGGGACTTACAGGCTTGGGAGCCTCTTTAGAATTTTTTGATCGCCTATTATTTAACGGTAATCGCACATTTAGTGATATTTGCAGTAGCCTAGCAAAAAAAAACAGTAAAACAGACCATTTTTGTTCATTCCCAGTTCTTGCGAAGGCGGGTCCTGGGTGTGCACTAAGATCCCTTGCGGCGCGCGCTGCCGCGCCGTGGGCGACCCGCATTACACCACGTTCGACGGACTGCGGTACGACTTCATGGGACAATGTACATACACCATGATGCAAGCTGAGAACGTCACTGTGCTGGTCGAGAATGTGGCCTGCAGTGGATCTATCACTGAGGTTTGTGATTTGTCGACGCGCACGATAGAGCGTTATAGTCTTGTTCGGAAAGAAACGCGAGACGATAGCAGTGCATCTTTACATGAAGCATTGGAGATGTCAGAAAGAATCAAAAGCGTGTTTTACTTTCTTCTGTATCAGATCTACAAAACCTACAGGCTTGCGATATTTCGCAAGTTTCCAGATTTTATGTTTTTGTAGTTAAAATTTTGCACTCAATCAATACCCATCCATCTCCCAAAGTTGTATAGAGGAGAGACAAAGGGATCCCAGGAAATGGCCAGCAACATTTACAGAAAAAAATAGCGTTACGAACATTAATAGCTTAACAGACAACAACAATAAATAAGAAATTAAATATCTCACTCAAAACTTATCCTACAGCAAATGAACCTAACCCCGTACAAAGGCCAGGGGAAACCATCCTGCACCAAAGCAGTGACCATCACCTATGACGGCGCCAAGATACAACTGAAGCAACTCGGTGCCGTCATCGTCAACGACAAGGAAATATCGACCCTACCGGTCATGGTCGGAGATATCAGAATCAGATACGCTTCGTCGCTGTTCATTATTGGTAATTTGAACCTTTTTACTATACTATTGATAAGTACTAAAGTAGCTTAGTTAAGTGCTGTCTTCGTCAATCACAAGGAAATATCAACTCTACCTGACATCGTCGTAGATGTCAGAATCTGATCATTGTCGCTGTTTGTTAGTGGTAATTTGAATCATCTGTTGGAAATAATTATGCTCATTTTAACAGGCCGTCAAATTGACAGAGCATTGCGCCACAAAACAAATTCTCCTCGTACTGACTTTCTCTACTGACTTACTCCTGTGTAGATCTTTCCAGCACAAACTTTTGACTCTTGTACTCGCCCATGATGTTCGACTTGTCAGGATTGATCCGCTTGTCGAGTTGCTTAACTTGTTACTTTTTAACTAACAGTTTTTGGTTTTAGTACAACTGCCTATCAAAGTGGACTTGTGGTGGGATGGCAACACTCGTGTGTTCATCGACGTGCCTCCAGCATTCCATGATAAAACAAAGGTATTTATACTCCGTCTGGTGTTGGCTTAGAATTTGCACCACCTCAACTCTTCCTGCAGGGGTCATAAGAGGCGACTAAGAGATGTCCAACGGGGATGGGTAGCAGCGCCTCCTGCAGAACAGATCCACTGAATTGCAAACCCAGACCTCATTTCCAGAGTGGGGCACTACCTCCTTATGATGATGAACTAATAAGGCGCTTATCAGTAGAGGCATATGTCCAGAAGTGGATTTATAAAGACTGATGATGTGATATAATGTATTCCCTTTCGTATTCCGAAACTGTTAAATTGTTCTCTGCCATAATTTAAACTGCCTCTGACCTCTAGCAGACCTAAACCATCTAGGTACAACCTAGACCCTCTGGTCTAGGTTCCTCTGGCTGAGACTAGGTCTTCGCCAATTTTTCGTCTGATGCTGATACCAACCAGCTTCTCATCCCTAAATAATTACTGTTCTTGTCTAAAAACGATCTGTTTTTAACATCTTCTCGTTACAATTCGATTCATGTACCGCATTTTTCCAGGGTCTCTGCGGAACCTTCAACTTGAACCAAAAAGACGATTTCCTAACCCCTGAAAACGACGTGGAACAGTCCACTGGAGCCTTCGCGAACAAATGGAGAACACGAGAGTTCTGCCAGGAAATGAGTGTGGAAGAACCAGCGCATCCTTGCACCGCCAATGTGGAGAATAAGCAGCAAGCTGAGAACTACTGCGCCAAGCTGAAAGGGAAGGTCTTCGAAGGTAAGTCTTGTAATTTATGAAACGTTCTCCGACATGGATAGCACTGGTATTTAGGCAGAGTATAAGGTGCTTAAATGTTCTTAGACAGCAAAACCTTGGCAAGATTTTGCCAACCCCTGAAACGGCTACCCAAGTTTAAAGGCCTTAGTGAAATCTATGGAAGTACTAGGGTCACCAAAACATCCTGAAGGTACCTGGTATGAAAAATTAATTATTTTAACAGAAACCAAACAAACTCGCTTAGTAGCAAACGAAGGAACGTAATCGTTTATCAAGTGTGTAGTATTTTCAAGAGTAACGTTTTACTTTACTATACTCTTCCACAAAACCTTCTAGTGCCTATCTTCTTAACACATCTTCTTATTTCTAGCCTGCCACTGGCACGTAGACGTGGAACCGTACTACGAATCCTGTCTGTACGACATGTGCGCTTGTCAGGGAGACGCGTCGCGCTGCCTCTGCCCCATCCTCGGAGACTACGCCATGACGTGCGCCAAGGCGGGCGTCATGATCCAGTGGAGATACAACGTCAACGAGTGTGGTATGTATCTATAACCTATTACCATAGCCAGCGTTTTGCTTGGTATACCTACACAAGAAAAAAATGTCAGACAATGCGTGAAGATAAATTCACTTTTACAAAAACGTAACCACTCCTTCCATTCCAACACATTTTTACTTCAAGACATCAGATGTTAGAATCGGAAGAATTCTAAAGGAGAGTAAAGATAATAAAGAAATATGATTGGCCCCTTTATGATTGGCTTATTTTAATTTTAATTCTTTGATTCATTGATGTTTTAATTTTTAGGGTTTCAAAGATCGGTTTTGAAACCCTTATGGTCTCGCTCTGTCCGTCCCCGCTCTTTCTTGAATATCTCAGTAACTACTGCAGCTATTAACTTGAAATTTGAAATAATGATACATTTCGTGCGCCATTACTGATTTTAAGAAAAAAAATATAAATAAATGAAAAATGAAAATGAATATTTTCAGTACAAATTTTGTTGTTGAAATTTCAAAAGAGACCTAGGAAGGCAAATGGGGTATCAAATGAAAGGTATCGTTTTGTACATTTCAAAACACTTTTTGAAATTTCTGTAAGTTTCATACTTTTTGAAATATTTCAAAAAAAGACGAAAAATTGACCATTCCCCCCCCCCTATCTCCGAAGATTGCAGACCGATCCATGTACAATGTATTAGGCGTTTGTAGATATCGATCTATATTTTACAGGAAAAATATAGAGAAGTCTGTAATAATAATAATTTTTGAAAAATGGTCAAAAAGGGGGGGAATTTTTTTTCAAAAGGGGGGGCACCTACCTATATGGGGTATCAAATGAAAGGTATCGTTTTGACCATTTCAAAACACTTTTTGAAATTTCTGTAAGTTTCATACTTTTTGAAATATTTCAAAAAAAGACGAAAAATTGACCATTCCCCCCCCCCTAGCTCCGAAGATTGCAGACCGATCCATGTACAATGTATTAGGTGTTTGTAGATATCAATCTATATTTTACAGGAAAAATATAGAGAAGTCTGTAATAATAATAGTTTTTGAAAAATGGTAAAAAAGGGGGGGATTTTTTTTTAAAAAGGAGGGGTACCTATCTTTGTGGGGTATCAAATGAAAGGTATCGTTTTGACCATTTCAAAACACTTTTTGAAATTTCTGTAAGTTTCATACTTTTTGAAATATTTCAAAAAAAGTCGAAAAATTGCCCTTTCCCCCCCCCCTATCTCCGAAGATTGCAGACCGATTCACGTACAATGTATTAGGCGTTTGTAGATATCAATCTATATTTTACAGGAAAAATATAGAGAAGTCTGTAATAATAATAGTTTTTGAAAAATGTTCAAAAAGGGGGGGAATTTTTTTTCAAAAGGGGGGGTACCTACCTATGTGGGGTATCAAATGAAAGGTATCGTTTTGACCATTTCAAAACACTTTTTAAAATTTCTGTAAGTTTCATACTTTTTGAAATATTTCAAAAAAAGACGAAAAATTGACCATTCCCCCCCCCCTAGCTCCGAAGATTGCAGACCGATTCACGTACAATGTATTAGGCGTTTGTAGATATCGATCTATATTTTACAGGAAAAATAATGAGAAGTCTGTAATAATAATAGTTTTTGAAAAATGTTCAAAAAGGGGGGGAATTTTTTTTCAAAAGGGGGGGTACCTACCTATGTGGGGTATCAAATGAAAGGTATCGTTTTGACCATTTCAAAACACTTTTTAAAATTTCTGTAAGTTTCATACTTTTTGAAATATTTCAAAAAAAGACGAAAAATTGACCATTCCCCCCCCCCTAGCTCCGAAGATTGCAGACCGATCCATGTACAATGTATTAGGCGTTTGTAGATATCAATCTATATTTTGTAGGAAAAATATAGAGAAGTCTGTAATAATAATAGTTTTTGAAAAATGGTAAAAAAGGGGGGGAATTTTTTTTCAAAAGGAGGGGTCCTATCTTTGTGGGGTATCAAATGAAAGGTATCGTTTTGACCATTTCAAAACACTTTTTGAAATATCTGTAAGTTTCATACTTTTTGAAATATTTCAAAAAAAGTCGAAAAATTGCCCTTTCCCCCCCCCCCCCCTATCTCCGAAGATTGCAGACCGATTCACGTACAATGTATTAGGCGTTTGTAGATATCAATCTATATTTTACAGGAAAAATATAGAGAAGTCTGTTATAATAATAGTTTTTGAAAAATGGTCAAAAAAGGGGATTTTTTTTGAAAAGGGGATACCTACCCATGTGGGGTATCAAATGAAAGGTATCGTTTCGGCCTTTTTAAAACACCTTTTGAAATTTCTGTAAGTTTCATACTTTTTAAAATAGTTCAGAAAATTGATTGTCCAAATAATTGGCAAATGTTTGAAACCCTCGGCGCGCGAGTTACACTCGCACTTGGCGGATCTTGTTTGTTATAATTATGTTATATTAGACGATAAGTGATTGAATTGTATTAAAAGATTGCATGCTTAAAGGCAGAAAACAATGATCGAAATGTATAATTACTATAAGATCTTTATAACATTGTATTTTCAAGCAATAAACGAACTTTTACTTTTACTTTACCCCCTTACTAAGAGCAGCCTATAATTCACATTTAAGTTAATGTCAGCTGATTTGACTAAAGCTCGTACTGTTATTCGTAGAACTATCCTGCTCGGGCGGGCAGGAATACACCGTGTGCGCCGACAGCTGCCTCCGCAAGTGTTCCGACTCCGCAATCAGTGCCTGCGAGCCTTCCTGCGTGGAGGGCTGCGCCTGCCCGCAGGGACAAGTAAACTAACTGTTCCTTCTAGAACGAACTGTTCCTTCTAAAATTACCTGTTCCTTCTAGAGCTGACTGTAACTTCTAGAACTAGCCTGTTCCTTCTAGAGATGATTGTAGCTTGTGCAGCTAGCCTGTTCCTTTTAGATCTATCATACACCGGCGGTCAGTAATATAATAATACACCGTGTGCGAGGACAGACATCTCTAAGAGCTGTTCGTCCATGGGATAACGGCCTGTCCCTTATTCTTCCCCATAACAAATTGTCCCTTCTAAAGCTGACCTTATTATTCAAGAAACCATTCGTTATTTTCATATACCGACTGAGATAATCTTTCTTCTGCTACTCTCGAGCGTAACTAGTGTTGACTTCTTAATGTGAGATTTTATTCGTCATGTTCAGATTGCAGTTTGTGCTCCATCTCGAATTTAGACATAAATTAGTAGTAATTTCTGGTGTTTATTTTAGCTTCTAGACGACAGCGGCATTTGCGTTCCCATCGCGCTATGCCCTTGCTTCCACAAAGGACTAGAGTTCAAAGCTGGCTACAAGGAAGTCAGGGCCGGAAGACGAGAGAGGGAGCTTTGCACCTGCGTCGGGGCTAAATGGGACTGCACCCCAGCGACCCCCGATCAGATCCAGAACTACCCCCCGGCTGAGGATCTAAGAACCAACTGCAGTGCCACGTCGAATATGGAGTTTACTACCTGCGCTAGAATTGAACACCTCACTTGCAAGGTAATCTGTCCGACGAATGAAATCTAGAACTAGCCCCCTAAAGATCTAAGATGCATCACCTACCGAGGTCCTGACTTCTCTTTAACTAAACGACGTAAATTCCACACGCCCATTCGCTTTTCCACAAATAAGATTTATTTTATCGCCCTATAGCCTCATTGTCTGAAAAATCTAGCGTAGATAAACAAATTAAAATGTTAAAGAGACAAAGATATACCAACGTTTTTTTAAAATTAAATTAGAAAGGCAGTAGAATAAATTTAAAATTAAGAATAACAAAGATTAAACTACTAGACCGTCACTGGAAGCTTTTATAATGAGAGGGCATATCCGTTTCCGTCGAATTTGACTACTTTTTACCAGTTTGTTTGCAAGTACATCCGGTTCCAGTGGCGACACATAGCGGCCGCGCGCCAATTTTAGTCTACGCGAAATGGGCAGTGCCATATTTTATTATTGGCGTTTCGTCATCCGTCGAAGCAACTTGTGCGCAGCAGCTCTGGCTCTCGATAAAGTTGCACCACACCTACAGTGTTATAGTTATACCTACAAGCGAATGTTCTAGAAAAAACTGTTAGTTTTTGAATTTATTTACTAACGTGATAATTTTTATCGACCGTGTTCGTAAAATGTATTTTTATTTTATATAAAACATGACCCGTTTTTATTTTAATATAAACCAACTGTCCCTCTGCACTTCTGCAGGACAAAGGCCAACACACGTTGTTTTTAAGGAAACACGTTTCAACCTTTATCATAACGGGTAAAATTAAACGGATTTTTCCGTTCGGATCTCGTATTTTAAACGAAATACCTGATACTTACCAGTTTGTGTTTGCTATTAAGATCGGATATCGTATTTTAAGAAGAATACCTGACCATTTATTTAAATTCCCGTTTTGTGTTCGGTATATTCTGTTATTCAGTTACGGTCTCGTTTTTGAACATAAAAACCTAATCTGATAGTTTAAAGATTAACTAAGCTAATTAAAAAAACAATTTTTGTTATAGTGCTTATCCGCACTCTGGGCATCTCTAAGAAATAATTATAAGTTCCGACGAAGTTGAAAATTTTTGGGAACTTATTTCATTTCTTAATGATTAACTGTTTTTATATTCGGTTTTTTCAGTTTGATTCTTATTTAAACATATATCGATGACTGAGTAAGCTTTCATAATATGGGCTTTAGACAGATTTTAGGTCTGTTGGCAGAACCCCAGCAGATTACGCAGTACGTTAGTAATGACTGACACAGGGCATAGTAGACTGCTATTAAGGTTTCCAATTTCAAATTCTGCCAGCCCACGAAGTTGGTATTATGTATGTGTAGTTGATCTGTATATCTTAGATAGAACGGAGTAATCATTAAATTATCAAGCTAATGTATAGGATTTCGATATATAAATTTCAGCTATTGCTTCATAACGCCGCTTCCAGGTACAATATTCTAAATTTAAAAACCTATTGTTTTCCCGACAGAACATGCATCTCCCCCCGTCTCCGCTCGCCGCGGAATGCCGGCCCGGCTGCCAGTGTTCATCCGGCTACGTGCTGGACACGGCATCCAATCTCTGCGTGGTGCCTGCCCGCTGCCCCTGCCACCACGCAGGCACCAGCTATGCAGACGGACACCACATGTCTGAGGAGTGCAACCAATGGTAACTTACCTTTTAGATCCGCCTGCAGGAGGTTGCGGGTTTGATTCTCGCCTCTTGATAAATGTTTCTACCGCCTACAGATATTTGTTCCGGGTTTTCTAGTTCTTTTCTAAGTAGGTATAAAAATATATTTATGTATTGAATAGTATTATGTATATCAGTTATCTAGGAGCCTTAACACAAGCTCTCTTAGCTTGGGGCTAGATAATGCTGTGTGTACAGAAATATCGGTTGTATCATTCCTCTGACGTGCTAGACACAGTATCCAATCTCTGCGTGGTACCCTGCGGCAAGAAGCAAGGTTTGATAGCACAAGTAAAGAAAAAAATCCGAATATGTACCGTGAATTTATGGTTCAATAACAAAAAAAAATTTTTGATTATCGCCATGGACCAAACGCCTATAGTGCATTGCCCATTGACCTATAATGATAAAATTTAGAAAAGTTTTATAGCACAAGTTAAAGAAAAATTCGAAAACCGTGATTTTTAGTTTTTTTTTTAATTTTGTGTTTATTCGCCAAAAAATATTATGATTCTGACCCTGGACTCAGATCTATCAGGTACTTCCCGTTGACCTAGAATCATGATATTTGTCAAGAAACAGGGCTTACAATCATACGGAAACCTCAGTGTGCGAGTCCGACTCTCACTTAACGTTTTATTTTATTACCGGCCCGGGACTTCATCGAAGTGAATTGCAACCAAACATTTTAATTAAATAGTGTTCGGAATTCAAAAGTCACTGTCATTAAGGCTCTCTCTTATCGAGGAACCCTTCGCTTCTTTTGTAATAGATGAGATAAAAACTATATTAAAGTACAATCCCCTGTGTCTGCAGCCTGAATAGAAGCTGCACTAGAGCCTTATTCAGGACATAAAGAAATAGGTCTAATCCGTTAGGTTCATTGTTGAAAATTTTGGTACAATTAGCACTTGTAAAAAAATTGGAGGCGCCGGGTATCGATCCCGGTACCTCTCGCATGCTAAGCGAGCGCTCTACCATCTGAGCTACGCCCCCGATATAACTCTTACTTAAAACTTATGATCACTTGCATAAACTGACCTATAAATCCTACAATAAGCTCAAAAAGCATCAAAATGTGGGTAGTTTGGAGGCGCCGGGTATCGATCCCGGTACCTCTCGCATGCTAAGCGAGCGCTCTACCATCTGAGCTACGCCCCCGGTGTAATAACCTATGAAATAACCAAACTATTTTAAATCCCTTTCACTTATCTAGAGCAGTATGGCTATATCACACGCACCTTGGCATTGAGCCAAAATAACAACTGGTTTTTAAATGTCACTCAGGTATCTATTGATAACTAGATTTATGATGTGAATTAATTATCTTGCTGGACCATAAATCTTCAATCTAATATTGTTATCTTATCAATTTACCGAGTAGCTCGAAGTAGAATCCCACCCATTAAGCAATTGACAAAAAAAATTACGGCCTCTGTCTCTCTAAGCGGTGGGCGAAAAACCGCCTAGCGCCTGCGACACAGGAGGTGCGGGTTTGATTCCCGCCTCGGCATAAATGTTTGTACGATCTGCAGATATTTGTCCTCGATGTTCTGGTCGTTTTCTATGTATAATAAAAAAAACTATCTATGTATTGTATTATGTATATCAGTTATCTAGTACCCATAACACAAGCTGCTTAGTTTAGGGCTAGATAATGCTGTGTGAATTGTCCAGCTTTATCCTTATATATTTATTATAAATATGAATACTTACTAAAATACTAATTTATTTGAAATTCGTTCCTACTGGACATTATAGCCTACCACCACATCTTTTAAATTAATAGTAAAAACCATCTTTCGTAATTTAATTTCAATAAATATTATGTATTAGTCTGATATCAAATCATTTGAATAAACACACACTGCTGATCATAGCAAAGTTTCTTAAAAAAAGCTAAAGTCCCGAGCAATATTTTTAGCCAATCAATCTTAAAATTCTTCGTCGATACCAAAAAAAGTGATATTTTGACTTAGCGCTGTATTGTTCTAACGGTGCGACAGCCTATGACACTCACAAATAACGTGGCTTTCGATTGGTAAAATAATTTTCAAAATCGGTTCAACAGATCCAGAGATTACCACCCTACAACCTCACAAACTTCACCTCTTCATAATATTAGTATAGATAAACACCGGACTCTACACAAGTCTCTCACAAAAATTAATGATGATTTTTCATGACTGCACGAATATTCATCAATCATAGCTTCGAATTAGGCGATGAAGTGCTTTATTAATAAAAAAAAAAACTGTTCATGTATGGTAAGCTTGTTACAATTACAATGCCACAGTCTGATAAACAGTCAAACTTATTTCTTATCTAGTAGATCTATTAAAAATAAAAACAAAATGGACGATTCTGTTACATTTAAGCAATATGTAGATTAAAACATCACCCTACTCATCATCATCAGAAACTCCTCCTCAACAGGTCCAGGAGTGGACCATTCCATGCCTCCCTTGATTTTTAGCAGCAACTAAAAACACCTATTCCTTCCAGTGTCTGCAAAAGCGGCAACTGGTCCTGTACCGACATCAAGTGCGCAGGAGTGTGCGCGGCGTGGGGCGACTCCCACATGGTCACCTTCGACGGGACGGATTACGACTTCGAGGGCGTTTGTACCTACCTACTGGCTAAGGGCGTGATGGACGATCGAGATGGATTCGATGTGGAGATACAGGTAACTGGCAGGAATTAAAAATTATAATTATTTATGTGCGTAAACGATTTGGGATCTAAACAGAGTAAAAATGCTCTCATTGAACTCGTAAGACTGTGTTTTTGATGGACAACGGAAGCAGATCTTGTAAACTCTTGTAGGCTCTTGTTTATGCCAAGCTCGCGCGTGAGTTCTCGTTGTAACATTTGCTTGCCTGTTCCAAAACACCAAAGCTTGCATGCTCAAAAAACAGATGACATTGTCACGGTAGCTGTTTTTAAATAGATAGATATAAATTTATTTAATACATGCACACATAACAATAAATAAATCAAACATAGACATTAGGTACAATAGGTTTTTAGACTTTCGCTTTTGGTGGCCAATGTCCTGTCCATCGAAAGCGAATGCTAAATACAATACCATATTCAGATAGGTAGAGAGTAGAGTTTCTTAAAACAACGAAGATGGTATCCGTCGTTTTTAACCATTTAATTACGAAATATCCACGTATTTATTTTCTGTTTGGCAAATACAGTCGTGGTCATCTAATTCGTGTTTCTTTTCCAACAAATCTAAAAAGAATTGCAGATTTGTTACATGTAAACAAAATATTTAATAAGTCATTTATGTGTCCGATTAAAAAAAAACAAGGTTGTTAGTAAGAGTGGCTCGCAGAGTACCATTGTTGAATAAAGAACATGGAAATGCACGTTTGGCGTTTGTACGTAAATATGGACATAGGATCTACGCACAATGGCAAAATCCCCGGGCATCGAGCACATACCGAGATAACATTTAGACGACCTCTGTGGCGCGGTGGGCGAAGGTCTGCCTGCGATGCAGGAGGTTGCGGGTTCGATTCCCGCCTCGGGACAAATGTGTGTACGATCTGCACACGTTTGTTCAGGGTGTTCTGGTCGTTTTCTATGTATTATAAAAAATATCTACCTATCTGTGTATTGTATTATATATTATGTATATCAGTTATCTAGTACCCATAACACAAGCTCTGCTTAGCTTGGGGTTAGATAATGCTGTGTGAATTGTCCAGCATTATTTATTTATTATTTATTTATTTACCTCCCTGCCAAATTTCTTAGGCGTGAAAACTTCGCAGACAATAGAGAGTTACTTTCGAATTTACAATAGTTTAGATACTTTGCATTTTTGAAATATTGGGGTTTTTCCTATTATTGACTGAAAAGTCGTATAGATAAAGAATAGGATTGAAAATTACAGCAGGACAGCATGCTGTACGATCCTCCTCTTCATCGGCCTATAATGGTCCATTGCTGGACACGCCCCCCCAGATAATCGCCTTATTGAATGTTTGGTCGCATTTGATCAAAATATGATCTAAGTGTGGCTGTCCCACCGCTGATTTCTTTAATTTCATTTCTTGTCTACACGCACGACATATACCTAATTTAAAATTTGTTCTTCTCTCCATCAGAACGTCCCTTGCGGCACAACCGGTGCCACCTGCTCCAAGTCCATAACCCTGAAGGTCGGAACCGGAAATGACGAGGAGATCGTATCTCTCACCAAGAACGCACCCATACCTGACATCTCTAAACTGAAAAGGTAAGATTCAGGTTTATATATTTTTTTAACAAAAATCTGGTTCCTTAGTCACAAAGGAATCAGTTATGTTTGTTTATTGAGACTTAGGTAAGGGTTAGTTTTATAGCTTAATTAATACCTACCTAAATCTTTTTTTAGGGTTCCGTACCCAAAGGGTAAAACGGGACCCTATTACTAAGTCTCCGCTGTCCGTCCGTCTGTCTGTCCATCTGTCACCAGGCTGTACCGCATGAACCGTGATAGTTAGACAGTTGCCGCTATGACAACAAATACTAAAAAACAGAATAAAATAATTTTTTAAGGGGCCATACAACAAACTTGTTTTTTTTTTGCCGTTTTTTATAGATAATGTTACGGGACCCTACGTGCGCGAGTCCTACTCGCACTTGGCCGGTTTTATTTAATCTACATCGTCCAAAAGCCTCCCTACTTCCAGTCACGGTCTTCGTTAATATTAAAATCTTACCTTGCATTGTTTTGAAAACATGCATTTTTTTACGGGTCGCAGGCCTTTGGGTAAACAAACAGGGAGGTAAGGAAAAAAATTGGAGGCGCCGGGTATCGATCCCGGTACCTCTCGCATGCTAAGCGAGCGCTCTACCATCTGAGCTACGCCCCCCGATGTATTTCCAACTAAAAGCAATGACCACTTTCATAACTTGACCTTCGCTTAACCTGCATAAAAATACCAAAATGTGGGTAGTTTGGAGGCGCCGGGTATCGATCCCGGTACCTCTCGCATGCTAAGCGAGCGCTCTACCATCTGAGCTACGCCCCCGATGTATTTCCAACTAAAAGTAATGACCACTTTCAAAACTTGACCTTCGCATAAACTGCAAAAAAATAGTAAAATGTGGGTAGTTTGGAGGCGCCGGGTATCGATCCCGGTACCTCTCGCATGCTAAGCGAGCGCTCTACCATCTGAGCTACGCCCCCGATGTATTTCCAACTAAAAGTAATGACCACTTTCAAAACTTGACCTTCGCATAAACTGCAAAAAAATACCAAAATGTGGGTAGTTTGGAGGCGCCGGGTATCGATCCCGGTACCTCTCGCATGCTAAGCGAGCGCTCTACCATCTGAGCTACGCCCCCGATGTATTTCCAACTAAAAGTAATGACCACTTTCAAAACTTGACCTTCGCATAAACTGCAAAAAAATACTAAAATGTGGGTAGTTTGGAGGCGCCGGGTATCGATCCCGGTACCTCTCGCATGCTAAGCGAGCGCTCTACCATCTGAGCTACGCCCCCGGTTGAGAAATGTAACAAAACAACAGCCTACATTCGTCTCGGAACGCAAAAGTTCATGCGTTAACTTGCGTAAGCGTAACGAAATGTCAGCGTGACCTTGAGATACTGACCTAAAAAAGATTTAAAGAAACTCGCTAATGATCATATCATTTCCGGACGTTGCTTTGCATGTGCGTGTGCTCGATAAAATACCATTCCCAAATTTAGGTTGTATTATTTTTTTCCCGAGGAAAACCTATCAATTCAGCCGGTTGGACGTAAAAGGTTTACACACATACAGAGTTACGCATTCAATATTCTTCTATGAATTTGTGTAGATTGATAGATATTATAGTTTGATTCCCCAGTAAGGGCAATAAGAAAATCTCGCTTCCGATCCTTTTCTCCTTACTTTTTTAATTACCTTCTTTCTGTGTTTGATGCATGCTCATTTTTACAATGACCTTGGTTTTTCCTACAGTAGGTATATATCGCTTATATGCTTTTGTAATCAGTTGATTGCGAGAGCCTGCTGAGTTTTACATTTATTTGATCAGGCGCTAATCATTGTATTGTTAGATAATAAACAGATGCTTTTGTTTGACTGGTATTTATTTGCTTAGTCGTTGATAGTGATTATACTGCTCTGATGATTTTTATCAAGAAAGTAACCGATCGCAGCTTCACGCATATTTATGCCTCGCCCTTGCGACTTGCAGACTGCCAACAAAAAAATGCCTACAGTGCCTAAAGAGGAGCCTTTTTCAAAAATTATTAGTTCAGTTTTTTCGGAAAAACAGGACGGTTAGAGAGAAACCATAACAAAACACTTATGATTTCACTCTGACCGTCATTTTTTTTATACCCTAGCGAAAACAAAAAAATAGCCAGATAGTAAGAGTTTAATGTATTTCGTTTTTCCCAGGATAAAGCTCCGCCTAGCGGGTGCCTACGTGTTCCTAGACGTGCCATCTTTGGGTATGAGTCTACAGTGGGACAAGGAGATGCGGGTCCATGTCAAAGTGGACTCCATGTGGCAAGGACGGGTAAGGAACATCACAACTAGCATTTGGCCCATGTTATGCCTACCGTAATTTTGATGGTGTCTACATTTTCCAGCAAAGTATACTGCCCTCGTAAGCCAGAAATTAAGTATTTCAAATACCGCCGTTTGACCTCTAAGGGTTATAGTACCTGAAAAATTATCTTTGAACTCTGAAGAAATTACTTAAAGTTTCTTTTTATGAACTAAGGCCCGTATTATAAAAGCTTGCTCAGTCATAGATCTATGCTTGAAATGAAATGAATGAAATGAAATAATGTCCACGCACACGCTTTTCTGGAAAAAAGTAGTCTATAATATCCAACCAATTCCTGTCAATAATTACTAGCATCAAAATTTGTGATTTTATTTAATGATTTTCTTTGGTAACAGGTGAAAGGTCTCTGCGGTAACTACAACGGTGACATGCGAGACGACTTCCAGACGCCGTCTGGCGGCGGACTAGCAGAATCATCGCCTCTCATTTTCGCTGACTCCTGGAAACTAAAGCCGACCTGTCCTAAACCACAACGGATTATTGTAAGTAACACTATAACTTACAAATACATAACCATTATTAAAAAGAAACCGCAACCAAATATTGACAAGATATCTTTGTTGTTTAATTTTGAAGTGTTACTCGTGTGTCTCCCTGATAAAATGACAAAACTATTGTTTTGGTCCCTCCATGCATCGCCAACCTTCATCTAAGTTAGCTAAACCCTAATGTGCACCATCATATCCATCCTAAGTCACCTCAACCATAACTCAACAGACTATAATGGTCCACTGCTGGACGCAGGCTTCCCCCGATATTCGCCTTGTTTGCTTTTATGTCATGGGAGGTAATGCCCATAATCCCATGACATGCGGGTTGGGGATCGCAGTTCGGTGGTAGATCTATTCTGCGAAAGGCCCTGCTGCCCGCCCCTTGATGTATGTTCGTTAGTCGCCTCTTACGACACCCACGGTAAGAGTTTGAGTAGTGAAATTCTAAGCTGGCACCACACGGCATCCTATGTCAGCTCGGCGTCAATGTGCTCCACGCATCTCAATCCTAAGTTAGCTAGACCCCAATGGCCTAATCTAAGTCAGCTGAACCCTAATTGCTACTGTGGGATTTTGGTAATGAACCCTAGAATGTTTTATTGTGTCATCATCATATCAGCCCATACACGTCCACTGCGGGACTTCTCCCCGTGCCCACACGACGCCACAAAGAGCGGTCCTGAGCCCCCTCGATCCATCGACTCCCTGCGACCGCTACGATGCCGTCAGTCCATCGAGTTGATGGTCTCCCAACACTCCGTTTCGCGTTGCATCGCGGCCGCCACTCGACGACCTTTACTCCCCAGCGGCTATCAGTTTTATTTTATTGTGTATTGCTAATAATTTCTCCATTAAACAGGACCACTGCAAACAACGCCCTGAACGCAAGGAATGGGCTGCCACCACCTGCGGTGTTCTAAAACGCTACCCATTCACCCTCTGCCACGGCGAAGTACCGGCCGGTCCGTACGTGGACCGGTGTGAGCGTGACGCGTGCGCGTGTGACTCTGGCGGAGACTGCCAGTGCGCCTGCGCGGCGCTGGCGGAGTACGCGCACGTGTGTGCGCGCAGGGGGGTCGCGGTCAAGTGGAGGACGCAGGAGTTGTGCCGTAAGTAACTGTTGTAAGAGAAATGACTCTTGTTGAAATGAATGGTGCCGTAAGTAACACACTGAGTGCTCATGTGAGACTGGGCAGTGAATGCGATGTGGTGAGTGAGTGCAACAGCCTATAATGGTCTACTGCTGAACGCAGTCCTCCCCCTGATAATTATTGACCATTATAGGTTGTTGAGGAGGAATGAATGAATGCAATTCTCTTTGCATGAATGAAGCTCTAGAACTCGAGTCGGATAGCAGATGCCGATTTTCAGAGCAGAACAACTTCCACATTTGTAGTGTTTCGAAGCACCATTAGAGTTTTTGTAAAATATTTTTTTTTGCCACACAGGTTGCGATAGTTAATATCGTCAAATGAACTAGTCTGGTAAATTCTGACACCTAAAAGTTTTTCTTTATTTCTAGCAATGCAATGCGACGAGGAGTGCTCCAACTACGACCCTTGCGTGTCCGCCTGCCCGGTCGAGACGTGTGACAATGTACTCTACTACAGCGAGATAAAGACCAACTGCGAGCATGATACTTGTGTCGAAGGTAGGTCTGCAATTCAGTCATCTTTGGATGTAGGAACATCCAACTAATCTATATCAATACCAGTCGGAGGCGTCCCCAAGACGCTGGCTGCGGGGTCCCGCTGTATGGCAATGCTGAAGCACTGATACTCACCAGATCCGGCTCTCGCGTCGCTTCAACCAGATGCTCTAATCAATTTTTAAAACTTGAAGGCTCAGTACCGCACGGCCCTAGGATCTCTACTCCAAAAGAAGCAAATGGCTCTGTTCTAATAAGTATATCGAATTTGTAATAATTAGATAATTATTACAAATTCGATATACCTCTTAGAAGTCTTCTTTTTTAAGCAATGCCAAATTGCAAGGTTGCAATTTGGCACTGCTTAAAAAAGAAGACTTTAAAAGGAAGTTTAGTAAAGGGTGGTTAGGATATTATGGGCCTTGGGATGCTTATCTATGTATAAGTAATCTAAAAAAGTTTATGAAAACAATATTTACTGGCATTGTTCTTGAAAAAATTACAACTCGGATTAAATATGAATTTTCAAATATCTCTATATAATATTCAAATTCATCAAATATTTTCTCCTCAGGTTGCAAACCAAAGAAGCCGTGCCCTGATGGTGAAGTGTACAAAAACGGATCCACAACCGTATGCGTACCCATCGCCAAATGCAAGCCTATTTGCATGACGCTCGAGAACGGGACGGAGATAGCTGAAGGCGAGGTGTTAGAGCAGGACGATTGTCACACTTGTAGGTGCTCTAAACACCAGAGAATTTGCACCGGACAGCCTTGTGCCCCTGTAAGTAAATATAATAACGCTGCGTTCATAAAAATTATATTATAGAATTATAGACCTTATTGCATAGTCTTGCTGTTTACAGATACTTTATTTGGTAATTGTTAGAATAACATAATTATTCTAAGCTACGACTCCACAGGAACATGACTTAAACATTTTTTGTGTCTAAAATATTTACTTTAATATCCATAAATGTCTTTCCTTGCATAAATGGATTGTTTCAATATAAGTATAATAATTCTATGTCATTACTTACCCTTGTCCTACAAAATACGTAAGCCATTAAATATCAATATAATAAACTATGTAGACTTTACAGCAGCCTAGATTTATTTATGAAGATACCTGCATCTCAAAGCGTCAATTCCCTTAACATAATTTTGGGAATTCTAGTGGGAGATTAAACTTTACCTACCGCTAGAAATTAGAATATTACCTACACCCATTGTATAGAAGCATGGCAGGTCCCAGATTAAAGACTGAGTGTTTAAACTGGGACCTACCGTGCTTTCCAGCATCTACTATTGCCAGAAGTAGACAATATGAACAATTTTAATATTCATGTTAAATGAAAGCATCATGAAACATGGACGCCTTTACCTGTAGTGTCCAGTCTTTTAGTAGAACTAATAAAATAAATAAAACAAAACGTGGTACCGCGTTATAACATTTAAATGCCGGGCAACCAAACATCTGTTTACAGGCTTCGTGCTCAATACTGCCTAGTCATTTTCCATCACTGACTAGTGAATCTCCAATGATGACAAGTCCTTTGATGACTAGTAATCCTCCACTGATGGTGACTAGTAAGTCTCATATGACTAGTGAATCTCCAGCAACAACGGGGTTTACGTCTAGAGGGATTAAAATGATGAATCGTGAATCTCTAATGATGAGTAGTGAACCTCCAATGATGACGAGTGAACCTCCAATGATGACTAGTCAACCACCGATTATGACTAGTGAATCTCCGATGATAACTAGTGAACCTCCAATTATGACTAGTGCACCTCCGATGATGACTAGTCAACCCCCGACGATGACTAGTGAACCTCCGATGATGACTAGTCAACCACCGACGATGACTAGTGAACCTCCAATTATGACTAGTGCATCTCAGATGATAACTAGTAAACCTCCAATTATGACTAGTGAATCTCCGATGATAACTAGTGAGCCTCCAATTATGACTAGTGCACCTCCGATGATGACTATTGTACCTCCAATTATGACTAGTGAATCTCCGATGATAACTAGTGAGCCTCCAATTATGACTAGTGCACCTCCGATGATGACTATTGTACCTCCAATTATGACTAGTGTATCTCCGATGATAACTAGTGAACCTCCAATTATGACTAGTGCACCTCTGATGATCACTAGTGAACCTCCAATTATGACTAATGAATCTTTGATGATAACTAGTGAACCTCCAATTATGACTAGTGCACCTCCGATGATGACTAGTGAACCTTCCATCATAACTAGTGAACCTCCTATGTATTCTAGTGAATCTCGAATGACTAGTGAATCTCAAATAATGACAAGTGGATCTTCAATGATTACAAGAGAGTCGCCAATGATGATGCATGAAATGAAAATCATGTCTAGTACAACAATATTAGATGATACATACTCAATGACCACTAGTGACACTACAATGATGATTAGTGACCCTAAAAGTATTATTAGTAGTGCTACAAGACTGGATAGTGGATCCCTAATCAAGACTATTGGATCAACATTATCGAAGAGGTCTACTTTTATCACTAGTTTGACTCGAATCAGTGGGATTTCAATAATGACCAGCGAAACCCCAATAACTACAAGTGAAACTCGAATAATGACAAGTGGGACTCCAACAGAGACAAGTGAAATTCCAAGGATGACAAGTGAGTCCCCAATGATGGCAAGTGAGTCGCCAATGATGGCAAGTGAGTCCCCGATGATGGCAAGTGAGTCTCCGATGATGACCAGTAGATCCTTAATGAACACTAGTGGTTCCCTAATGATCTCTAGTCAACCAATGATGAGTAGTAAAACTCTAATGACAACCGAATCCATAATAAACACGAGTGAATCTCCATCGATAATGAATGTGCTTCATTTGATGACTGGTACATCTCCGATGATCACTGCTGATTCCTTAGAGACTAGTAGTAGATCTCCTTTAGGTACAAACAGCTTCCTTGTGATCTTTAACGAGTCTCCAGAGATCTCAACTGAGTCTCCTTTCATGACTAGCGTTTCCTCAATGATCACTATCGACTCCAGCACTAGTGTTACTAAAAAGGTCACAAGTACATTCCCAGTAATCACCATTGGGTCTCCGATGACGACTAGCGCAACTCCAATAGAGAATATCGTGAGACCAGATATCCCTCATGTGCTTCCATTATTGGTAACAAGTGGATCCCCAATTATGACTAGTCGCTCCTCAATGGTCACTTTTGGCTCCTCTGTGATGACTATCGGATCTCCAATGATGACTAGGGGCTCCTCAATGATGACTAGCGGATCCCCATCGATGACTAGCGGATCCCCATCGATGACTAGTGGATATTCAATGATAACTAGCGGATACTCTTTGATGACTAGCGGATCTCCAATGATGACTAGCGGATCTCCAGCGATGGCTAGCGGAGCCGCATTAAGGACTACTGAGGATTCGACTACCACTACTG
The DNA here is from genome assembly GCA_946478455.1 of Eupithecia vulgata. Classification (NCBI taxonomy): domain Eukaryota; kingdom Metazoa; phylum Arthropoda; class Insecta; order Lepidoptera; family Geometridae; genus Eupithecia; species Eupithecia vulgata. Next base: position 2,533,049 of record OX297863.1, read on the forward strand.
AGGATCCAGCTATCACAAAAGTGCTTCCGATAATTAAAAGTGGACATTCAATTATCACTAATTTGCAACCGATGATGACAGTTAGATTACCAAAATGGATGTCCGCATACCGTGGCTTTTTCAAGGGTGGTGGCTACTACCCTTTTGCAAGAACGTTGCTGTGGGTAAGATATGTGTGTGTGTGTTTGTGTATCTCGTGTTTTTGTTTACTGTGTTTTGTAAATGAAATACTTTGCTCTTGTGTACCTATTTTAGTGTTTAATGATTTAACGTTTGTGAGCTATGTGCATATTAATGTTATTAACTTGTTTGTGTTATGTTATTTTGATATACCTACCTTCTAATTTATGTTTACATGTTTTAAATATCGTTTTGTGTATATAGATAGATTATATCTTTATTGCACTATCAGTAATTTTACAGAAAATACTTAAATATAAACTTAATACTAACTTCATCTAGTGGCACAATCGCCGGCTTTATCGCTAACAGCGATTTGTGTTATTTTAGGTTTTCTTATCCTTCATATTTTACCTTTTATGCTATTTTACCCTTTTATACTTTTGTGACGACTTATAAATCTTGGAACAATAAGTTATTTATAAATTATCGATACTTTCTTCTTCAACTCAAATATTACACGGCTGTTTTTGTTTCTGTCTTTACACATCTAAAAACCTTGTTATGGTCTACTATCGATGGCTCAAACATATCAATGTTGACTTCCTTTCCCAGCCTCCTCCAGAAGCCCCGGAGACCACGCCTCACCCCAACGACCAGGGAATGCAGTGCGCCACGGGCTGGACGCCGTGGCTCAGCCGTGGGTTACCCGAGGTTGCTTCTAATGGAGGTCACCTCGAGGTCGAACCACTGCCCAAGGTTAATGAACTGGTGAGTGCGTCTCGACTACGAGCAAGATCTGCAGTGCTTCAACGCATCGCAAAAGTAAAAATTTTGAGGTTGCAGGTTCAATCCCCTAAACACGAATCTAATTTGCAACCATACATATAATGGTTGCGCAACCAAACCACCATTTTACCAACCATTTGCGTCTCATGCAAATTTTCACCTACTGCGCCATAAAAACAGAAGGAAAATCCAGTTTTCTAAAAATAATATCACAATTTACCATCCAGGCATGACCATAAAATCCTCAGGCTCATGACCAGTCTTGAACACTAACGGTTATGATGGCATGGTAGTAAAATTTTATAAGAACATTTTTTTTTTCAGCACATCGGCTCACCTATGTGCAAAGTGGAACAGATGACAAGCATCGAATGCCGCACTGTAGGGGACCACAAGTCTCCCAAAGAAACAGGAGTCGATGTCGAGTGCAGTCTGGAACGTGGACTTGTATGTCGCGAGAAGACGGCGGTCTGCCCTGACTTTGAAATAAGGGTGCATTGTCAGTGTGAAGGTAAATCCTTTAAGATTTATACGTACAGGTCATTCTCTATATTAAAACACCTACTTCGGAAAAGGTCAAAAAGCAACTGAAAGGACATTCAACAACGGAACATTCAACAAAGGTCTTCTTCAGAGGAGTCCCGCTTTCTACAAAAATCATCTACAGTTTGTAAGCAGAGTCGTAAATAAAAACTATCGTAGTTTGACCAATTCATTACTAGAATCGCACTCACTCTGGAGAAGTCCCTCGTTAAGGGATGAAACGTTGGTGTTCTTCCAACACAAATAAGGTTCGTAGTTAACCCGCTTACATCCGTAATGAACAGAGTCAGACAATACAAAATAGGTATGTCGGTTATGACATTGTTACGCACCCTTTTAGGACATGCATGTAAACAGCTTTCTTAACGCAACATTTTATCCCCCTAGCCCCAAATCTATGCGAGAACTCTACCATACCAGCCCCCCACCCCACCGATTGTAGCAAGTTCATCCAGTGCGATGGGGTGAAACCAGTGGAGACCAAGTGTGGTGCTGGAACCCTCTTCAACCCTCGAACGCTGGTCTGCGACTGGCCCGCCGCCGTGGCAATCGTGCGTCCTGAATGTGGCAACACTACAGGTACTATATTGTACCTTGTAGGCCGGTGGAAAGCCATGTTTGCGTACACACTTGTCTAATTTAAGAGCCTATACAATATCATTTTTTTTTAAAGGACAGACTTTGGATTTCGCGTTCATAGGAGTGAGACAGGGCATAGCAACGCAAGCCCAAAAATCAAGTTTTAGCTTATTATCATTCTTTTAATTAGGACTTTATTATAAATATCCGAAATATATAAAATGTTCGTTATACTTACTTAGTTCTATTACTATGCATATTTTCAAGATCATAACTTCTTTATTTTTAATAAATTAAGGTTTTAGTAAAAATTTAGAGGTAACTTTGCGATTTCTTTCGAATTTTTTTTATGGAATTGTGCTTTCGAAACATAATAATTGATTTAGTTAGTTTAGTATTTTCATGATTTTTTTATTCATTAGTCTTTTGACAAGTTTATATCCACCTCATTTCTTTTAATGCTGGACTCTGGTCACATATCTGTGTGAATTGTTAAAAATTAATTATAATTATTTTATAATCGTTTAAAAACATTTTAATGTTGTCTCTGTAATTTCAGAAACTACATCGACAATCATATCGCTTGACCGAACTAGTACTACCGAAACAACCCCGACTACTCCCACTACACCTACAACCCCTACTATACCTACGACCCACACGATCCCCACTACACCTACGACCCCTACAACCCTCGCACCCCGATGCCCCCCCGGCCAGATGTACTCGGACTGCACATACCCTTGCAACAAGCTCTGCGATCACTTCAAGAAGACGGTTATGAACCGGGGGCTTTGCGCTGGCGAGGTAAGCTACCTTACTTTACGGCGCTTTCATTGGCCACGGCGCAAGAGCCCTTGTAGTCTAGTATAGGACCGACGTGGCAGCGCGCCCCAACGAGCTATCATCGCTAAGGCTGGGCAGTGAATGTGTTTATTTACTTATTCAAAAGTTTCAGTTATGATTTTTTTATCATTGTGAAAAGATTCTATATAAACGATACGTTTGTTTGCTACATAATAATACAAAAATTGTACAAAAAATGCCTTTAAAATATACATAAATTACAAATTTTCGCCCGTCCTTTCAGCCTGGTTGCCTTACCTTATTTCACAGCGTCTAAGATCTGTCATATAACCTGCTATGAAGATTTAATTTTGATTTGCAGTTTAAAATTTCTAGTCCCTACGAATAAATAATAAAGTCCAGCATTACATTATAATTTATTTACGCAGGTTTACTCCTATAGTAAGTAAGTATAGGATAAATCTCCTTTAAAATTTAAATCATTCCGGTTTAAAGGCAACCTACCTGAGTGGGGTATCAAATAAAGGATTGGTTTTTATGTATAAAGAGTTTTTGAAATTTCTGTAGGTTTATTTTTTTTGAAATATTTTGAAAAAGTCGTATCATTACAGTCTGAATTAAATAGCAAAGTTTCTAACCGGTACTTAAAATATATTTTATTTAAAGTATATTTATCATATTTTTATACTTGGCAAATGTTCAAAACCCTCGACGCGCGAGTTACAATCGCGCTTTACGGATCTCGTTTACATACTTTGAGCCTGTACCTTTAATCCAATTCCTGCTGCTCGAAGTAGGTACCTTAACATATTTATAATCTGTCAGTCAGTCATTATATAATATTATTTGAAATAACCGAAACATAAAAAATGTTGCACTTATTCCTATTGCCATGCTTATTCTCAAGATCTTAACTTCTGTATTTATTGAGAAATTAAGGTTTTCGTAAAAATTTAGAAGCAGCTTCGCGATTTTTATTTTATTTTAATAAATTGTATTTCATATAATTAATTTTATGAAATCGTGTTTTCGAAACATATTTCATGATCGGTAGAGTAAGTCCTGAACCATAAATAAATTTAGTAGTTCTGAAGATATGAAGATCTGACAAGAGTTCATTACAGGTAGTGTAGGCCCTACGTTAGCTAGAGTATCGGATATAATTTTCAGGTACAGTGTCAATCGTAACAAAGATATACTATAACTTATTTATATTATCTTATCTATATACATATATATTATGTTGTTAAAATGTTTTGAGAAAAAGTTTCCGGATGGCTGCCGTCTACTCGACTCGGCAAGGTTGTTATTTTATTATTGAAATTATTACTTTAATTAGTGTGTATGAGTTGTTGTTACTAACCTTAAAGTATTTTTCAATTTTTACTAACAATATATGGATTTTGTGGTCTGAAATAAAATATTTTTATTTTATTTATTTTATTACGTATATGTAAAATAACATTGTGTTGTTGAGTTGTTGTTTTATCAATATTATTTTATTGAAATTATTATTATTACTTTTTAATTAAATTGATTGATTGGAATTGTATAAATATATATTTTAAAATTATATTCATAATTTAAAAATTGCAATATAATATAATATAATTAATTATTTTAATTGCTAATGGTACCATCTATATAATTAGGTATTTTTAAGTTGTACTATGTACCTACCTACTATTTGATGTGTAATACCATATTTTTACCAATAAATGAACCATTGCACCATTGGTTACTACCGTGGCCCATGATTTGAGTTTAACATTGTTTATCTCTTCCAGAAATGCATGGAAGGGTGCATCGACATCGCCGTGGCCCACATAGAATGTGACTACGGTTCGTTCTGGCGCGACGAGAAGACTTGCGTACCAAAGAAGGACTGCACTTGCTTGTCAGAGGTCGATAATAAGATAGTCAAGGTAAATTAACTGAAACATCAAATCTTTTAACACTTGAATTGGTGAGCTTTGATGAATCTTTATCATCATCAAAAACTGTTTTATAAGCTCAAGCCTTTGATGGAAAGACAAGTAGAAATCTGCCTCTGGAATTGGAATTGGGTAAAACCATAAAGTCCCATTGCACCCAATGGTCCCACTGATGAGTCAACAAAATTTGTAATGCTCAAAAAAATTACCCTCATTAGTATTTTAGAATTGCAAACTTTATAACATCGATTTTTTATACTGTCACATTTTATTTGTTTCGACCATGGGGACATAAGGGAAAACATGTGTCCCGCAAAAATAATATTTGAGAAGCATATAACTTATAACTTAACGCTTAAATCATATAATATTATGATCCAAGCGGGAAATTAAACACTATAAATAATCTTTAATATCATGTTCTTTTACAGCCCGGTGGAGTGGTAATAGACGGCTGTCTCCACTGCCAGTGCCTTGACAACGCTTTCCACTGCGATGCCTCTGAGTGCGCCTCGCCCATACCCTTCGCAGGACCCACCCATGAGTCTCTAGTTGTCCCAAGGGTCTTTGACACTCCCCGAACCACGCTGTTTATACCGGACACTACCCCGACCACAACCCAGGTAACTATGACTAGTGCGCCTCACTCATACCCTTCGCAGGACCCACCCATCAGTATCTATTTGTCCCAGGGGTCTTTGACACTCCCCGAACCACGCTGTTTATACCGGAAACTACCCCGACCACTACCCAGGTAACTGACTAGTGCGCCTCACCCATACCCTTCACAGGACCCACCCATCAGCCTCTAGTTGTCCCAAGGGTCTTTGACACTCCCCGAACCACGCTGTTTATACCGGACCCTACCCTGACCACAACCCAGGTAACTATGACTAGTGCGCCTCACTCATACCCTTCGCAGGTCCTACCCACCAGTCTCTAGTCATCTCAAAGGTCATTAACACTCCCTGTACCACGTATTTTATACCGGACACTACCCCGACCACTATACTATATATACTATATATATATATACACTACTAGGTAAGTCAGTCAGTCAGACTGGTGAGACACAGCTATACCAGAACCCACCAGTCAAAAATTAATATAATTTTGCTGTCTCCAAATAGAGCTTATAACACGAATCTCTCGACAGAAACCAACAACCATGGAGGAACTGGAGGAAGCCAGATCGATGACGCTACCTCCCTTTGAAGAAGGAAGGGAGGAAATCATAGTGATCAAGACTACCGTCAGTCCGCCGCCTGAATGTCACCCTGATGAGTAAGTACCTTTATTTTTTGTAAATACCTGGCACGAGTCCTTTGTTTTTTCATACAATTATCCACGTTAACGACGTCACAAAACTAGGCCAATATACGAAAAAGAAAGGCAATCGCGCCAGCTTTAAAAAAGTACCTCTCATCATCATGCAACCTTCTCTTTTATGTCACCCAAATATCTTTATGAAAGAAAATAACAATTAAACTAGACTAGACTAGCACTTTCATGGCTGAAAACACAGAGTGCGATATGCGGATCACTCGCGCGACGGCGCGCCCCGCGGGTTGCACCGCTGACGCTAGCAGTGATCGTGTTATGGAATAGAAACAAATTAAAACTATTATTTACAATTAAAACAGTTGAGCTAACTGCAGACTGTTGCGATGAATTTAATGGTAGCTCAAATAATCTATATTAATACCAATCGGAAGCGTTGCCAAATCACCTGAATTAATCGGGATGTTTACCAAGATTTGTTTTATTTCGGAATACAGTGAAATGTCAAAACAACATAGATATATGTATATAAAAATATCCCGTTATGAATAAACTAATTTAATATTCAAATCCATTATTTTCTAGTTTTCTCTTTCGCGGCCCTAATTATTCAATTGTTGAACCATTTAAGAATTTGCTTAACCAAATGGTTCAACGAACAAATTACATGTTACTAGTATTCTTGTATATATTAACTTGGGTTAGATGACGCTGTGTGGATTTTTCGGCATTATTTATTTATTATAATTAAACTTGAACCCCTTTCATCCATAATGATCAAAATTCAGTTAAAAATTTATGAAAACAATGATTATAATGTCTTTTCGTTTTGTACCTATACACCCATAAGAATATCAATTGGTTCCCCAAAAATAGCGCAACAGTGAGTTGCAAAAAATAACATTAAACAAATTAAAAAAAATGACAAATATATCTTTTAAAAAAGGCTATAAATAAATAATAATAATTAAGTACTATAAATCAACAGATTATCTAGAATCTAGATTTTTTTGATTTCCTAGTTTTCCTTCTTTACTCTGAATTTTGTGACCTGTCCAAGATTCCTGTAAGGTTTAAAGAAATAAAGTAGGTACTTTGAGCTTTGTAAAGAGAATCATTCATCATTGAATTGAAATAAAATCCAGGTTTTTTAATTATACACAATAAAGTATTATAATTAGTGATTACACACTCATTCAATAATCAACATGTGATTAAATTATTTATATGTAAATTGTATAATGACGATGAGATAGGTGACGGAAAAGTTGAGCACTACCCCAAGCAGGTCGGCGTCCAGAGGGATCACCCTGTACACGCGGAACCGGAGCGGGCGCGCCTCCACGTACCGGATGAACCGTTCCAACTCACGCTGACGACTAGAGTCTGTAATAAATAAACTTACAGATAAAATCGAAAAGTTAAAACTCAAAACAAAAATTGGCAGAAGAATAAATTTTATTGAAACATAGCATGTAATCTGTTGATCAAGCAGAAAACCTTCTTTGAGCAGTCGACTTTTCAGGCCTACCAGAAAAGGCGCCAGCAACGAAATTACTGTCGCGTTTTACATCCACCAATGGAAAAAACATCGAGTTTAGTTCCAGATATATTCTTACATTATAGTAATACAGCAACAACTTTACCTCTTTGATGTACCAGTTTTTCGTGAAGTATCAATATAATTTTTTTCTGTTCTATGGAAAGAAACTCTGCGGAGAGTGCCAATGCAGACATGCACACCAAACTTATAGAAACAGCTAAATATTCGTTTCGGGGTGCAATCTGCAAAGACACATAATTAATAATGGTAATTGTGTCACAGTAAATAATATTATGGCTGGTTTTAAAAGAAAATTCTGATAGGTACTTACACTATTTGTCAATCTTATTTCCTTAACTACGTTAAGAATATTAGCCATGACTTCGTAAATTGTAGAAATAATCGATAGCAAAAACTGAAATGAGAACATGATTTTTAATTGGGAAATAATGTTCCGTTAATCACTGAACAATCAAGCTCATATAGCTCCCGAATTGCACTTACCAGTGGTTCGAGAGCATTTTTGTGCGTTTCCGCCAAGTTGGCAATCGATTGGTAAATACGCTGCATTGACAAATTGTCCCGATCTTCAATTTCCAATATGGACGAAAAAGATTTCAATCGACAATATATTGAATAGAACACAAAGGCAATAAATGAATCCACAATAAGAATTGAAGTCGCTACCCATTGAAAGATACTTGTTGGTATAATTGAATCCGAACAGCCACTTTTTGTAAAACAGCGATAAGTATAAAATATAAAACTCAATACAGTAAGCAACGTTGTACAAAATACTATTTTTATATCTAATTTAAATGATGCGCTACTTATTTGCAGATCACCGTCTATAGTTTTTAAGTCGCGGTGAAGTTGACAAAATGTCTTATTTGGACTGAGAGAGATTAAGAAAAGGACAACGATAAAATAGTAACTCAAATATAATACGAACTCATAAAAAAACTCATCGTCATATGATTTACGAAAATCAAAAGACGCACTCATCAAAAAAACTGCCTGGAGAAGAGTTATTGCCTTCCAAAAAACTCTTCTTCTTGCTGGTTCATGCTCGTAAAAACCAAAGTCGTAGCAGCACAGTATACGAACTACTTTGTAAAATATCTTAAGAACAACCATATCATTGGATTCTACAGATTTTGTTGGTAAAACTTGTATTTGATTAGTCATGATTGTTACAAAGACTACCGATACCTACTGACCGAAAGCCTTAATAAAAATTGAACGGAAAAGCTCTGTATTTTCTCATCGTGTTAATGGAAAATAACAAATATATTTTTCTTTCGAATATTAAGCATTCATTGCTTATTGAATAATGACACAACTTTAATAACTAAAGTGTAGGTACTCTAGTTAATAATGTTTTGGTCGACATTTAGATAAACACAAACGAACATACAAGTAAACTCCACCCACAACCTCTTCGAATTCCATGGATAATTAATTAAGAGATGTCTAGAAAAGATATAGTTCTGATATTGAGGCTTCGTACTGGACACATTCTATCGAAAAAATTGCATTCCATATGGAATAAGCTTGGGACGGGTTTTGCTCAAACTCTAAAAATAACAACTAACAGGCTAAAGGTTTCTTCGTAGCTTCTTTACTTTAATCTACATACCGAAGCGACCGATATCAAAAATATCACTGTCAAGAATTTGACCTTTGCAAAGTGTACTTTTAGAACTTTTAAAACTATCATGGTTTCACCAATCTCTAGACGTCCACAGTCTATAGACTGTGGACGTGTACGAGGGATATTTACCAAAAATCGAATCATGGTAAATATCCCGTTTTAAATGACTTTAATGTACTTTTAGACTTATGGTATGGCCTGTGTCTATAGACTGTAGACGTCTAGAGATTGGTGAATCTCTAATGTCGTGTTAATTGAATGGAATTGTCGGTAGGTAGAAGAAGTCGGAGTGACAATTACCTAACACTGCATTTATCTTATACTGGGGGTAAACGTTTACATCACACTAAGGCCCGTGTTATGAAAGCTTGCTCAGTCATCGATATATACTTAAGCTTATGCCATAAAGATCGATACTCAAGCGCAAACTTTCATAATACGGGCCTACGTATGGATGGATGAATAGATGGATAGATGTCTGTTTCTTCAAGCCAAAACTACTAAACGGATTGAACTGAAACTTTGCATAGACGTAGGTCTAAACCTGGAATAGAACATAAAACTCCTTTACATCCCATGAATCAGTTCCCTGGAAATAACTTCCATAGAAATAACGTTAAAACTTTTCCATAAAGAAAATGCTGGCAGAAACTAGTTATAATTAAAATTAATATATAATTATTAATATAAAAGTATAATTTATAAAACAATTAAAGCTTTTACTAATCATAAAAACATACTACACAATTGACGAATATTTAAACGAAAAACTACTAAAAATACTTAGCAACAATGACGTCCTCCTCTCTCTCCATAATATAATATTGTGTGCCCAGCAAGGTCTATAGTGACACTAAATATCTAGATTTTAAGCACCTCTGTACACCTAGAGAATGCAATAAATGATTGAGTATAATAATTGTTTATCCTCAGATACTACGACCTGATGTGGGGAGACGACCCCTTACCAGATTCAGCGTTCAGTGCTAGCTCTGTGGCCAGCGCCCTGTTTGAACCCCAGTACGCAAAACTCAACGGACATCCCTTAGAAACCACTGGTAAGTTATTTACTAAAATCCGGACTGTAAGGATCATTAATCAAGAATTTATCTAATCCTTCTGTCATCGCTGGATCGTAGAATCAGCCCGTCAGTAGAATGGTAATGCGGAATACAAAACGATACATTTTAGTTAATTAATTATGCTGATATTTTTGAACGAGTCATTCAACATTAAGGCTAAACGTCACTAGCCATCTCGTCGAATGTAATAAAATAGGTTTTCCCAACAAATCAGCGTTCGTTTTGTAAGTCGCACAGAAGAATCAGCCCTTTTGTAGACAAAAAGGCTGATTCTTCTGTATCTACCTATCCTACTTCCGAGGTAGTAATTATTGGGTATAATGACTACCTCGGAAATACGAAAGAAAAGCTATGGCGCTCATTACGGGAGGCCTATGTCCAGTGGACTACTATAGGCTGGTGATGATGATATACGAAAGAATACATATAATTTGTATGTTTTTATTCGAAACTGTAAATTAACAAGATCTGCCTACATAAATGAAGACTATCCAAATGTTTTTACAAATGGTAAAGTTCTAGAAATTTTAGAGTCTAAAGTTCCAGTTTTGGCCATTTCACAGTTACAAAAGTGGCCAAAAATGGAACTTTTGACTCTTACGCCCGAAGACTCAAACGGAACTCAGATTTAAGCATGTTTTCAATGAAAATGTGTCATAAATTCGTAACTTGAGACGCGCTTAAATCTGAGATGCGATTGAGTATTCGGGGATTAGTCAGTTGATTTGATGTGAATGTGAAACATTACTTGGTGACGATGGTTGTAAGTTAGCTTTTAGATGCATCACTCCTAAATCCAACGTTCTAACTTAACTTATGTACAAAATAGCTTTCGTCTATTTCATCACCATCATCATCATCCTATATTAGTCCACAGCTATACATAGGCCTCCCCCATTGAGCCCCATAGCGCCCTGTCTTCAGCTTGCCGCATCCAGCATTTGCCAGCAGTCTTTCGCAGATCATCATCCCACTTGGTCGGAGGGCGTCCTACACTACGTTGGCCGAGTCTGTCTTCACTCAAGAACGCGTTTGTTGGAGATATGGCCAGCCCACTGTCAATTCAGCTTGCTAATCTTTTGAGTTATGTGGATAACCTTCTTCTATTCGACATTTATAAATCTAGATTTATCTAATTTTAGGTAAATTTAGGTCAAACTAAACACAAGGGAATCAACCACTGTGTAGTAATTTATTCTAATGTTAATTATTCAAAAATCTTTTATTTAAACCATTAACTATTTCCACCATCAGCTGGCAGCTGGAACCCAAGTACCCACGACGGGAACCAGTACATTCAAGTGGAACTGTCTTCCAAAGAGCCCATCTACGGCGTGATACTCCAAGGCAGTCCTCTCTTCAACCAATACGTTACCAGCTATGAGGTGTTATATGGAGATGATGGGGTGGTGTTCCATAGGGTGGAGGAAAGTGGAAAGCCTAAGGTAGGTCTGAGCCTAAAGCCACCTTCATTAGCCCTTATACGTCCTCTCCTGGACAAGTCTCCCCCTAACGAGGGGGTTTATATTTTATTAATATCATTTCTTTCAGACTAATGAATTAAAATGGACAAAGTCATTGAAAAACTCTGTAATCTACAATACATTAATCAAATTACAAAAATAATCAAAAAGATATATATTGCATTTAGAAAGGTTATACTTTATAGAATTATCTATACTAATATTATAAAGAGGAAATATTTGTTTGAATTGAATATCCTCCTAAACTTCCGGACCGATTTGAAACATTCTTTCACCATTCAGAATTCTAAATTATCCCTGATGAACATAGGCAATAGAATATACCCGTGCAAGGCCGGGGCGGACCACTACTTATTAGTAATAACCTGCATCCTCGCGTAGTGATAAATTAGTATAAATGCAGTCAAAACCAAAGGAAAATGAACCTGAAACGCATGTGACAACAGGTTACGTTTAGATCAATGAAATTATGTTAGTGCGCGATCCAGTTTAAGGATTAAAATAAAATAAATAAATAATGCTGGACAATTCACACAGCATTATCTAGCCCCAAGCTAAGCAGAGCTTGTGTTATGGGTACTAGATAACTGATATACGTAATATAATACAATACATAGATAGATATTTTTTATTATATATAGAAAACGACCAGAACACCCTGAACAAATGCCTGCAGATCGTACACACGTTTGTCCCGAGGCGAGAATCGAACCCGCAACCTTCTGCGTCGCAGGCAGACCTTCGCCCACCGCGCCACATCGGTCGTCAATTATATGGATTATAAGGATTTATAGATACTCTATATAGATACTAACAGTGGTGTGGTAGATACATCTAAGTGGAATGCCATGTAAAGAGCCTATCTACGGCGTCATACCCTAAAGCAGCCAATTCATCAATCTGTCGTTATTTTTTGTATATTGAATTTTAAGCATATTTGAAATATTTCAGATATTCCAAGGTCCGTCAGCCTCCAACGTGGCGTCAAAGCAGATGTTCGTCCCGCCGATAGAAGCCAAGTTCATCCGCATCCACCCGCTGAGCTGGCACGACGAGATCTCCGTGCGCATGGAGCTCATCGGGTGCCGCGTGCCGACCACTACTGAAACTGAAGAGTTCCTGGTTACCACGGAGATTGCTACAGTTAGTATTCATAGATAACTTTTTGTACTTTCCGGTCAGAGCGACGCGTGAGACACCCGAGAGCTGGTGAGTATCTGGCGCAGCGCATCAGCATTGCCATACAGCGGGGCAGTGCAGCCAGTATCTTGGGCACGCTTCCGACTGGTATTGATATGTATCAGTTGAGCTACCTGTAGATTGTTTATGTAGAGTCTTATGACCGATATTGAATCCCATTAGATGAACACTGACTCGCTACATCCACATATTGCCAAGCAGCACACAACCCGCCAACGGCCCCAGAGCTACCGGCATTCCCGCGCTCCGGACTTGCCTGACACCCACGTCAACTGACTGTTTGTCACCCGTCAATCACGTATGACAATGACAGCTTGCTTTGGCAATACATGGACCACGAGAGTGTACCCTGCTAGATAACGAACTAGGCTCTGGTGAAAATATCAACATTCTTCATAACTTGATAACTCATATTTTACTATTATTTTCCATTACTTGACACTGGCAGAAAAGAGTCCAACCAGACTTATATTGCCATTAACTAAGCATCATCATAATGTATGCATGCATTGCCACGCATCGCATGCATTGCCATGCATCACATGCATTGCAAACTCTAGTGTTTGCAGGTACTAAATGCTTTGAGTACCTGCAAACACTAGAGTTTGCAATAGTCTGAAGCTAGCTATTGTAAATACTAGTTTTAATTTAATTCTATTATTTGATTAAAGAGATATACTTTCTGTACTATCTACTTATATTCCAATTTCACGTTTGTAAGCCAGACTGTCAGTCGGTGTGTGAGTTATGTCCAATAAGCGATACCTTGACAAAATGAATTTGTATCTTGTCGCTGGTAAGATCCGGTCAGTCGTTTGGAGGCTGGTCTGAATTGATCCCGTGTTGAACAGCTATAGGTGCATTTATTTTATTTTTCACTGTACCAATTGTTTTAATTTAATCAGTTTTTTAGCTGTCGAAGGTATGTTCCTGTCTTTTTGTCGTCTGTTGTCCGTGTCCACACGCACCGAAGGTCCTGCCAGAAAACTCAACTATTAGTAGAGCAACATTAAGCTGTGGCGGGGCCTATTGGCTCACTAGGCAGGCACTTATTATTTATGGTAGAGTTTACGATAATTCTGAAATACCTATGTACCTACTACCTATATAGTGTTTGTCTTTGTTTCTTACTTTCTTTCAATATATATTTCCTAAATTTAATTGATAAGAAACTAGTGAGATTTGGAGACGGTTAGCTTGAGACCATTTCCTACTTTAAACAATTTTCAGATCCATTGTGTTACTTGTTTCGCTATTAAATGTTTTCCACTTACCGAACGACATTTACGAAACGTCAAAAATCCATCGTACTTTGAGGTTTGTTTTTGTTGTATGCCATTGAGTTGAGGTGAGAGGCTACTCAACTCAATGTTACCTTCGAAATAAAATGATCACTTTAATTTCCCGTTAAATTTTTTCAAAGTACATTAAAAAATTAACATTTACCTTCTTAGTTTTCCAGTTTCAGTAAAACCATTCCCATAAAAAGCGTTTTCAGTCTGTATACTGTATAATCTGGAGACTCCATTAGAAGGATGTTCTGAGATCCCATTTTAATGTCATTTTCATTAAATCCTCCAGCTGGAACCCTTACAATGCACGGAACCGCTCGGCATCGCTGCAGACCTGCCCCTTGAGAGCATCAGCGTCAGCTCCAACCTGGCGGAGAAGCAATTCCTAACACTGGACGCGGAGCACGCGTGGCGGCCGCTCTACAGCACGCCGGGCGAGTGGGTCATGGTACGTGTTGTGGCTTGCTAGAGTAAGAGGCTGTCATGACAGCATCGGACAGCATCGGCGTCAGCTCCAACCTGGCCGAGAAGCAGCTGCTAGCGCTGCACGCGGAGAACGCTTGGCAGCGGAGTGAGTTATGTTATGGAACGGTATCCTTGATTTCCAGAATAGGGTATAATTAGGTCATCACAAGATTTCTTGTCTAAATTAAAACAACGGGTAGGCAGTATGAGTCCCTAACTCAGCCGTAGTCGAGGATGATATACTTTATGCTTGCTAGAGAGTAGTTTAAGATAGTGCGGCTCGCTTCGCTCTCCGCACTGCTACAACACGCCAGTGCATATTTCATTTATTTCTCAAACAATTATTACATTTAGAAATTAAAAGTTCCCAAAAAAAATCGATTTCGGCGGTACTCGAACCCGCGCCCCACCCTAAGTATGGGTGTGCTCTAACCAACTAAGCCACGAAACCGCGGGATCGAGTCCCGCCGAAATCGAAAGTTTTTGAGAACTTATTTCATTTCTTAGAGACACCCCAGAGTGCGGGTAAGCACTAACAAAAACTATTACATTGTGTCGGAAATAGTATTTATATACATTGATACTAGACTAAAACTACAGATAGCACGGCTCGCTTTGCACGCCACTCTGTGAGATTTTGTGACTAGCTTTACTCGCCGCACTGGGACGGCATGTCGTTACTAGCATCACTCACTACGCGGTGTAAGGGCATTATGTTAGTAATAAAATTGGTGTTAACGTTTAACGTAATTGGTTTTTTTAATCGTGTTAGTAACTGTAATAAATAATATAAACGTTGTCATTGTCCAGTACCGAGATATAAAAAGTCGCTCTCGGACAACAGGGTCAGGTTTTGATGATAAATTTGTCTGATTTCAGTTCAACTTCACCTCGCCGCGCAACATAACGGGCATCAAGACGAAAGGCGGAGAGAAAGGCTGGGTCACCTTCTACAAGGTCTTGTTCACTTCCAACTTGGAACATTTCAATCCAGTCTTGGACAAGGATGCAAAGGAAAGGTACACGTTTTTCTGTCATCTATCTGTTAGTCTTAAAGACCGAAACGCTCATTGAGCTAATTAACGGTCACGAAACGTTGAGTTTTTGTTCTATGATCCTACTATGTCTATTATTATTGAGAACCTATCTGGTGGAAGGTCTAGATAGACACGAGCTCAGAGTCCATTTGAAGATAGTACTGGAGAGGCATCCTAAGAAGATATATCTTGCAGGACGAGGGGTTTTAGTGCCATAACATTGTTTTTACATAAATTGTTTTCTGTAGATGCTTTCTAAACATCTGTCATAAACAAAATAATCACAATCATTAAAAATGATTGTGATTATTTTGTTTTTTTTTCCTTAAGGCTTCGGCGACAGCTGCTCGCAACTTCAATTCGTAAGTTATTGTGTTCCGTAATACCAAAAATTATGACTGAAAACTTTTGTATTTTCGACAATGTGTTGTTATTCTGTAACTAGACAGTACAAGCTATGTTCCTTATCAAACATAACGTAAGGTATTGTTGTTTGTAATACAAAACAAATAGGACGAAAACATGTCATTTTCGACGTAAAGTTAGATTTTTGCTTACATTTCATTAAAGGTGTGTATTATTAAGAAAAAAAATAACCAGGGACCTAGATAAATACTATTCGAATACGAAAAACAACATGATATGGTGGAAATCTTTGTACTTACAGCATGTTCCGCAATAAAATATCTTGAATCTTGAAATATGCTCGAATTACAAATCATTTTCGTAGTACGTTTGTATGTGCAAATCATCATCCGCAGGCCTCTTAAACAAATTACAATTATACATGGAACCATGTATAATTGTAATGTCATCTACAGAAGTTTTAACATCAGTAAATTACAAGGTAATATCTTATCCCCTTCAGGTTATTCCCCGCCAACACCGACAGAGACTCCGAAGCGATGGTAGAATTCCACCCGCCTATCCACGCGCAGTACGTCAAACTCATACCCGTGAAGTGGAATAGAGTCATCGAGATGAGAGTGGAGCCGATTGGCTGCTTTGAACCTTATCGTAAGTGAATAAGATTCAATTTTGCTTTGCATGTAAGTGCACATACTATAGGATGAAATACTTTTTTTTTCACTCCATTTCATTTATTAATTGCTTAAATGTACTTGCATAGGGTTAGTAGCTTAAGATCTAATTTTAGCCGTTAGTACATACACCCTGTTGGGCACTGCAATTTACATTTAAGTCACAATTTGGTCATGTTTAGGTTAAAAATATTAAAAAAAAAAAAAAAAAAACCTTTTAGTGGTTTATTTTCACTTCTTCCACTAGTGGACAAATAATTTAAGTGAATAAAATCAAAACCTTATTTCTTATTTGATGATAATTACCATAACATTTACAAAGCTGTTTATTATCATCATCGTGATGATTAGCCTATGTTAGTCCACTGCTGGACATAGGCCTCCCGAGTAATGAGCGCCATAGCATTTTTGTAAAGCTGTTCTAAGTGCTTATTTCCAAAGCCAAAAAAATAAAGTTATATATTTTTTTTGATGATAGTGAAGAATAGTTTTTACTATTTTCAGGTCGTGTTATTTTCATGTTGTGTGGTTCTATGTGATGTGTAATATATCCGCAGCCACCCCGCCCCCCACCACGGTCGCCCCCGCGCCCGCCACCACCCCCGCTGCGTGCGCGCTGTGTCCCGGCGTGCAGCCGCCGGAGACCTGCGCATGCGCACCGTTCCAGTACTACGACGGAGAGAACTGTGTGCTGCGCTCACAGTGCCCTTGCGTCATATCCTTCATGTCGTGAGTACAAAGAAGTAGAAGGTGCATTATAATAAAACTGAACTACATACATCCACCTGTCTCTCACATTTTTTATTGGTGATGATCACCGCCGAATAGCCGTGTGGCGCCGGCTTAGAATTTGCACCACCCTAACTCTTCCCTCGGGTGTCGTAAGAGACGACAAAGGGACATACACCGCGGGCAGGCAGCAGCGCTTCTTGCAGAATAAATCTACCACCGAACTGAGATCCCCAACCCGCATGCCCAGTATGGGGATTAAGGACATTACCCCCCATGACATAAAAATCAGGGGGAGGCCTGCGTCCAGCTGTGGACCATTAAAAGCTGTTGAGGTGAGGTGAGGATCAAGCGTTTAGCCACCCGTACTTAATTAAGTGATAATTTACACACACTCTTAATTTTGATGTTATACCGTAGAATCCGTAGTATAAAAGAAATCCGAAGTCCGTGTTATAAAAGTTTGCTCGGTCATCGATTTATACTTGAGTAACGCTTTTCTGTGGCATAAGTGTCACTCAAGCATATAGCTATGACTGAGCAAGCTTTCATAGTACGGGCCTGAAAGGCTTACAGGCAAATAAAATTACAGATTGAGTTAGCCTTAGATAAAATAAGTACTTACGGTGAAATATAAATAAAAGAAACAAAACAGGTTTAAATTGAGTTTAATCCCTACTCTTCTCTACCTTTGAGCTTTTAAACCCTTTTAACAGCTCAAAGGAAAAAATGATTACATAAATAACGGTAAACTCTCTCTCAACAGACGTGTAGTAAGTAAGCTTTCACTTGTTGCTGCTGGCATGCAGGTATTTCCAGCTCTATAAAATACTTAAGGTGGTGGTATACGTGAAAGTGACGCCGCCGTCACCTATTTTATTACTACGTTGATCGAAGGAAATTTCAAAAATCGAACGTACAGTTTGTGATACCTATTATAAGCTTTTTTCCTCTGTAATAGTTATATTCTATTAGGTTTAGGCAGAATATCGAAGTTGCCCTTGGTGGTCATGGTCACCAATATCTATTATCGATATACTGGCTAAACTAAATAGAATAAAACTATTTGACCTCTCAAATAGTTTTATTCTATTTAGTTTAGCCTTAAAAAAAGCTTATATTAGGTATCACAAACTATAAGATGGATTTTTGAAATTTCCTTCGATCAACGTAGTAATAAAATAAAATAGATGGCGGCGCCACTTTCACGCATACCACCGCCTGGTTCCGACCGTCAGTGCATTTATTATTACACTTCCTACTGTATTCTTTTAATTATACGTCTTAGCAACACAACAATTAAAACAGGCAAATTTATTTAAAAAACCGTAAATCATTTATTGAGGTCAATATTAAATATTATAAGCTAAATTTTAGCTTACGGAATCTGAACTCCGTGGTAGAAACCGTAACGGTAGCTTACCTACGACGTTTTGTATTTGAGTCGGGTTGTTCTTCCTCAATGGCTGGGGTTTAGAAGAAGGACCTGGAGACACTGAGAACGTGTGCAGAACTACTGCTAACGCTGTAAGTGCCATTAGCTCTGCTAGACGTAGACCTGGAAAAAAAACATAACGTGGCAGAGAACTACCATTTTTCGGCAACTTAATCTCACGCGATTCGCTCTATGCTCAGTCTCCTGAAATAACACCATAAGACAGTTCCGACCGGCAGCCTTATTGTCTAACTTGAAGTCATTACCAGTGAACTTCAAATCGATTACCTACCAGTTGTCAACCCAGTCAAAATGTGTTCGGTATTGTGTAAAGTATTCAACTGGTCTTCGGTTTCGGAATGAATGATTCATGTGAATCCAATTTCTCTAGTTTTCGATCTTAGGCGTTCCGTTAATGCAAGTGGAGCAACTAGTAGTTCCAATAATATTGATAGTTGGTTATTTACACTGATGCTATTATTAGCATCAGTGTAAATAACCTACTATCGATTCTCCAGAATTATCAGCTCAAGATTATTCTTGAGCTGATAATTCTGCCATATATCCATATAGCAAAAAACGCAACGTTTTGATAGAAGTATGATATAAATAATGCTAAACAATTCACACATATCTAGCCCCAAGCAAAGCAGAGCTTGTGTTATGGGTACTAGACAACTGATATAGGTTTTTGTTTTAATGTCTCTTCTGTTCTTTCAATCTGACCATTTGGGCATTGAGCAAATAGTTTTGTATGCCTTATACTGCCAGCCATGTCATGTATGGTATATGAACATAGGTTAAGCCATTTGTTCGGTGTTTTAAAATTAGGTCTCGAAGAGTTAGTTATCTGGATGTTGTCATTCTTCATCTATGTAGGTATTATGGAAATCTGTGACAGCTGGTATACATAATACATAGAATAGATAGATAGATATTTACATACATATATACAAATATCTGCAGCTCGTGCAAACATTTGTCCTGAGGCGGGAATCTTACCCGTAATCTTCTGGGTTTCCATAAAGAACAATATACTTATTGCACGGTAACTTACCCAAACACTTTCTGTGTCCGTCACCAAAAACAGGATAAGCTAGTCCGAATTTTGCTTCAGCACCCGATGCAAACCTCTCTGGTCGAAACTCATTTGGACTCTCAAAGTATTCCGGATCTAGCTGTATCGCTTGGCAAGGGAATATGACCTTTACTCCCGGGTCTATAGTGACGTCAGTCCCAGGAATGGTGTATCTCTTCTCACACACTCTGGTAACACCAGCGAAAGGAGAAAATAGTCTCATGGACTCCTTCCAAGCCATTTCAAGGTAGGGCATTTGGGCGATGCTTTCGTAAGTCAGCTTTCCGTTGTAGGAAGACATGACTAGATCAATTTCAGTTTGAACTCTTTGTTGTATTTGTGGATGGTAAGCGAGCTGGTGCAATGTGTAACTAATAGAAAAAGCTGTTGTTTCGAATCCTCCGAATAAAATAGAGAACAGTTGTGCTGTGATAAAATCAATGTCTATAGCAGAACCCCCTGTAGTTTGCCCTTGGGCGTCATGCTCCATCTTCAAAATCGCATCCATGATATCGTTTCTACCGCTCGGTCTGAATCCCCTTTCCTGCAAGATGTTTCTTGTCATGCTATAAATTACATCTTCTAATTCCTGATTCACAAGTTTCGGCTTAAACAATCCTTCTGGAAGAAGTTCCGCGAACACCATCATGAAGACCTGTAGCTTTGTTCTGATGAAGAAAGAATGAGAGAGTTTTATGAATTCTGAGTACTCCGCGTTAAGGGCGTTAAGGTCGATGCCAAAACCGGCTGTACCTATACATTCCAAGGTATAGCAGCTCATCAGGTCAAAAGTCTTGATCTCCTCTTGAGCTGGTATCTTGCTCATAGTTTCTTTTAGTTTTTCTGTACATTGCTGTAATAGAGGGAACATAGTTCGAAGCCTGCTCGGCGAAAATGCTGGTGTAAATCTAGCTCTAGTTTTCCGCCATTCCTCCCCATCCATAAAAATTACGTTCCGAAGCAACGGATTCTTTTCCAAGTCCCCCATCTTACCCCGACCTGTGAAGTAATCGAAGTCACTGTTGAAGATACGTTTTATTATATCTGGGTCTCTAACGAACAGCTCTAGCTTATTGCCAGTGTAATAACCAACAAACTTCTCTCCTTTGTACTTATTGTACATTTCCATGCCGATATCCGGTCGGCTCCGCCTCAGAAGAAAGTTGAGGAGGTGGTTTCCAAAAAATGGTATGGGTCTCTCGTGTTTGACGTTCCTCTTTGACCAGTAATCGTGGTTCCGCGTCCAGTAACCGTATAGTAAGCATAATACCACGGGAAATAGATATAGGATTAACATTGAGATAACAGGAAACACAAAATTAGCTGAGATGAACACTGAACAGCGAAAGTTCTTTAATTGTCTTGATAGGTAATAGGTACACTTTGTAGTTGGCTCAAGTAGGTACATCAGAGAACTGCATTTGTACGTATCGTTTGACCTGTTTATAAGGAAAATCTTGCTCTGAAACCTATAAAATAACCTGTTATCGGTTTCTTTTTATCTTATCAATATTTTTGTTCGGCTGCATTTATCGGTCACAAAAGGTCTCGATTGGTATTAAGTTAAGTCGATGCCAATAGAAAAGACAGATAACAAAGACTGCTACATCTAGTTGATAACTGTGATAATGGTTACTTCTGGTAACCTTATAACTTTTACCGATGGTTCTTACCGATTTTAATCTACACCGAGAAAACATCTGTGCATAACAATGCTTTACGAAGTCGTAGAGCGTTCAATCTGCGAAGTTAATATCGGAAAATGTCTCTACTTGTAGATTATAAAGCGCTATCGGAGCTGCCCCCCTAGCACGGGGATTGTTGTCCAGGGTAGAATAGACAATAATGACATCTCATCGCCATACATCCAAGTGCAAAAAGTTCGTTTTAATCAACTTACGCATTCTATGACAAAGTGACGTAATTTTTCTCTATTCTACTCTAGACAACAATCCCCGTGCTAGGGGGGGGGGGGGGGGGCTGTTTTCAAATATGAACCTTCACTGTTCCTCACAGATACCCAGTGGGCTCAACCTTCAGAGGATCTAACTGCGACCAGTGCGTTTGCAAGCTCGGAGGCGTCACTTCTTGTTCACCAATGAAGGAGTGCAAGTGCGAGGGTCCTATTGTAAGTCTTACAGAATTGATTGGCCAGGGTGACGGACACTATGAATATATATTGAATTGAATAAGTTAAAGATTTCATTTTAAAGTCAACGGAATATCAATAAAATTAAACTTTATAAAGAATACAATACATAACATTATGGCTATAAATTTTGACATGCTACTCGTTGAATATAGTTGTCTCTAACATTGATATGTAATTCTATTGAATGCAAGCGTAAGTTACTAAAAAATTAAGCTCCAACCATAATAGAGTGTAGGCATTTATTTATTTTTACACGTTTGAGTAAGCGATTTACGGTTGTTCTACTGGCGTGTGTGTGAGTAGTAGTAAAGAGTGGTTCTAGTTTTTGTGCTGGTGTGCGTGTTTAAGAAAGGTTAACATCCAGCAGTAAATTGTTTAACCACACGATTCTTCATTTAACAGAACGGAAACTTAGTCCCGAAACTCCTGCCAACCACCTGCGAATGTCTCTGCGAACCCTGCCCCACCGGAACCAAAGTCTGTCCTCACGGCAAGATGTGTCTAGCCCTCGACAAGTGGTGCGACGGCCTGCAAGACTGTCCTGATGATGAACTCAACTGTACCACCGTACCACCACCGACTGAGCCACCGGTGGTTACAACGCAAGCTGTGACTGCGGCAGCTGTGATCGCTACTACTACTGTTAAACGTGAGTTGGTATTCTCTGGTAGTTTAAGAAAGAGCTATTGCTCTGACTGTTAACAAGTGGTGCGACGAACTTCAAGACTATCCTGATGATGAAGTCATTTGTACCACCGTACCACCACCGACTGAGCCACCGGTGGTAACGACACTTGCTGTGACTGGGGCAGCTGTGGTTGCTTCTTCTACTGACATACGTGATTTGGTCATGTCTTTAAAGAAAGGTTTGCTGGCAACAATTTACAGGTTTTGACGACCTCTGTGGCGCGGTGGGCGAAAGTCTGCCTGCGACGCAGGAGGTTGCGGGTTCGATTCCCGCCTAAACACCGCACAAATATGTGTACGTGTACGATCTGCAGACATTTGTTAAGGGTGTTTTGGTACATAGATTATGTATATCAGTTATTTAGTACCCATAACACAAGCTCTGCTTAGCTTGGGGCTAGATAATGCTGTGTGAATTGTCCAGTCCTGTGTAGCATTATTATATTATTATTATGGTTTAAACTAGCGCCCCTTTAGGTCGCATCGATAAGCTCAACAGTTAATTAAATTCACATTTATAATAACATAAAATCCAATAAGCAACACGCAAGCATAAAATGTTAATCTGGCCATCTCTACCTTCCAGCTTTAGAGTGTCCCGTGGTGGCTTGTCCGCCCGGCTACACGGTCCAGTACAGTTCCCCTCGCCCCCGCAACCCGTACTCGTACGCACTGGACCTCCCGCCACCCCGCCCGAGGTACTCCTACCAACGGTACTATAAGGGAGGCGGTGGAGGGTACACCAAGACTGGATTCTCTAAAGGAGGGTATTCGAAAGGAGGGTTCTCGAAAGGAGGATTCTCTAAAGGAGGATTCTCGAAAGGAGGTTTTGGTAGTAAGTGTTTGTATGCATTATTTATTTAACCAGGTTTAGCATTTAACTATATTTAATGAACAAAAAATTAAGGACGTAATACAGCAAGATCTGTATTAACAAATTTCGAGACAGTAGCTTTATTATAAAATTAAATAACATTGCATAATATAATAGATGCAAAATATAGAAAAATAGACAAAGAATTCGTACTCATTTTTAAGGACTTCCATGGCGTCACATAGAATTTGTAGTAAATACATTATTATGTTTATTGGTCAAATTACATTTACTTCATTATTCATTTATTACAGACCGTTTACCGTAAGATGTCCCGTGGCCGTGATGGAAATTGTTCCCAGGCAGGCATCATATTACGGTGAAGGGTCTGTAGCTGTGGAAAAATATGTACAATATTAATAAATAATAAATAAAAAAAATGGCGAAAATAATGATTTCAAAACAACAACACAAAACAATTTGTCTGACATTAAAAATATTACTAATATTACACTTGTAAAAAATCTTGTTCAAACAATATAATTATGTTTAAATGTTTAAGACTATGTAGCTAACTAATTTAAAAAATTCCAGGCTTCTCTCCCCCAACGAAGCCCAGCCAGCCATTCACCCTCGACAAGCCGGCCATAGCGACCGCAGCGCCCCCCACAGAAGTGCAGATCTGTCCGCAGTTCACCTGCGTGCCCCCTCTGCCCCCCTTCCACGCCCCCGGAGCCACGCCCGCGCCGGTGGTATGCTCGGTGGTGACCTGCCCCAGTGGTTACACCCTGAAGATGGATACGATGAAGAGGGTTAACAAATGCCCGCAGTAAGTTAATCAAACACTGAAGTCTGTTAAAACTATAATTATTTATCATACTTTGATAATTATAGTTTTAACAGAGGTCTTAAAAAGGAAGAGGTTCTATGTTTTTTTTTATATACTAGTTTCGCCTGTTTTTCCGTCTATTGATGCCCGATTCCGATTATTCCTGTAGAGGTTATCAAATCAACCTCAATCGGAATTGGGCGAGATGTTCCCATAAAAAATAAAAATATTTCTTAGAGATTATTACCTATTTGTTACACAAATATAAAAAACTATCTGCTGCTCGCGGCTCTGCATGCGTTAAGGTTATTTCTTCTATTCCATGGGAACTGATTTAAGGGAAAAAAAAAGTCTAAAGTAGTCTAAAGTGCCTCCATGCTTTCAACTAGCTCTATGCCAAAAATCAAGTCGATTGGTTGCTTAGTTAGGGCGAGAAGGAAAAGCAAACATACAAACACTTTTGCATCTATAATATTAGTATAGATTATGTAATAAGACTGATGAATTTAAAGTGGCTGTGAACAATAGAACCACCAAACATGAAATATTATAAATCATGGTAAATAGAATGGTCTCGGTGCTTTTAGATTTTTATTTTATTCTCTAACAGTTAGAAAAATACATAGAGATAGTCTAACAAGATAGATTACTATGACAAGGATCCACATTGTAGAATGTGGTCCTTATTGTTGAACCACAGCAACACTGGATTGTGAAGTATTGAAGGGACTTTCCCTTCAACGCTTCAACCTTGTATCGTTTCACATCTAAGTAAAATGTTATTCAAAGTCCTTCTACTTGCCTCTATACGTTTCAAAAAGCTTTATACCAACAGGTACGAATGCGTTCCACCGCCCGAGCGAGCATTCTTCTGCAACATAACGGGTCGTACGTTCAACACATTCGACGGAGCTGAGTTCAAATACGACGTGTGTTTCCACATACTGGCTAGAGAGAACCGCTTCAACTCTTGGACTATTGTCGGTAAGACTATTATCCGTACCTCTCTTTAGTTTAGGATGAACCCCCTTCCTTGTTGGATGATACCGTATGAATCGACCCCTCTAGGGGTTTCTGTATTATTCTTCTGCGACATAACTGGGGCCGAATTCTGCTAATCGATAGCTTTACTAAGACAATAGTATCATCGCAGACTCGTCCATAGACGAAGGAAACTCTAGATAGTGCAATCGCTGCTATTTACACAGAGAGATTGATATAATGGTTTCAACCCTTGACAAATTTGACACGCGTCTCTCTATCTGTATATTCTGTTCCTTTCGTCAAAGGAAAAGAATGAACCGATTATTTTAGTGGAATTCAGCACATGATCGTACGTTCAACACGTTCGAAGTAGCAGTGTATTATAATGTGTTGTTCCAAATGTTGGCTAGAAAGACCCGCTTTAACGAGTCAATTAGGTTGTCGGTGAGAATCTTCTATTGAAAATATTAATTGTCATGTTTCTTTGATCTTGTATAAGAAATAACAGAAGTTTGAGTTTACACCTACTCCTTAGACGGTCAGAGGAAGTGCTTTGTAAAGCACACTCCTAGCGTGGTGTCCCACGGCAAATCGGTTAACATCAGAATGCTTGTTATGTTATGACAAATGGTATGAAAATACCGTAGTACCATCATATATAGAAAATCGAAAACCGGGGTGTTGGTTCAAATCAAGAAGTAAAACTTACGTTTCAATTCCAGTCGGAAGTAAAACTTACGATAAAGATTTTCACATTGATTTTTCCTAGTCCGCAAGAAGTGCCGGTCGGAAGGATGCTGGAACGAGCTGCTCATAGCCCAGGACGACCAGATGATCCTCGTGAAGCCCAACATGATGATAGAGTACGAAAACTACGAGTACAACGTGGAGCAAACATCCAAGATCTGCTTCCAGAAGAACAGCTTCGATGTAGCTAGACTGGGTGATGGAGTGTCAGTCAAGTCGAGGAAGTACAACTTTACCGTGCTGTTCAGTAAGGAGGGCGATATCAAGATCGGGGTAAGATATTCTTTCTGGTATTGATATGGATCAGTTGAGCTACCTGTAGATTGTTTGCAACAGTCTGCAATTACCTAGCTCAATTGTTTCAATTGTAAATACTAGTTTTAATTTTAATTATTTTTTTATTTGAATGTTATTTTTAAATTGTGACATTTTACTCAATATGTCTTCAAAGTTATACTGTGCAACCATCCAACGCTAGGCGTCGTGGAAGGCTCAGGATGTGATGATGAGACGAGCTTGACGCATATCATCCATCATGGCTTGTGACAGCGTTAAATCGCGAGGAGTGGAAGCAGAAAACAGAGCCCTTTGCCCCGCAGTGGGACAGTAACAGCTGAACTAAATAATAATGACATCAAAGTTGCAAAGCTTGTTCTGTGTTAAGGGATCCTGGTTATGAGCAAAGTTGGAGAACGTTCTCTTTCGGATAAAATGACACAACCTTCGAGAACAGTTTTATAGTTCAGCCTCTGAGCAGACTTCATCATTCGTACCGCTGGGGTTTGGAACACGCTCCCTGCTGCTGTTTTTCCCGTCAATTACGACCTTGGTCTCTTCAAGACAAGAGTGAATAGATATCTTCTAGACCTTCGTGATACATCGTCGGCCACATCTTCACTTTCTATCAGGTGAGATTGTGGTCAAACTAAGGTCTATAGATTATAAAAAAAGACTATGTGTGCCTCCTATCTATTACGGTTCCATTCTCTCCGGTTTTGTACCACCCAGATGAACTCTTTGTAGCTTTCAATACATCATTTAAGCAATAGGTAGGAAGACCAGCCGGTCTTCCTTTAGAGTTGTGGCCCGAGACACGCATAACCAAAGCTCATAACAATTGTCTCCCAGGTCCTGAAGAAGCACATGGGTATAGTCGACGGCCTTTGCGGTGCATTCGACGGCGACAAGGTCAACGACCGGCGCCTGCCTGACGGGAACCTAGCCACCAGTATCCTGCAGTTCGGCAGCGCCTGGGGCAAGCCGGGGATGGCCGCGGACGCCTGCCAGGCGAGGGTGGTGGCTGCTGCCAAGCAGAAGCGGGTCTGGGAGCTGTGTGATGTTATCTCGTGAGTATTGTACTACGTCTGCCTCTCGGGAACCTAGCCACCAGCTTCACGCAGTTTGACAGCACCTGCTTCCCCTATCCTATTCCGTACCACCGCGCGGAAGAGTTGATGCGTTATTCAGATGGCGTCAGCGCTTTCTTTCGATGCAAATTTGAAGAAATTCATGTTCTTACCCTAGTCTCAGTCACGACTTGCCTATGTAGTGTATGTACAAACACCTTCATAATAATAATAATAATAATAATAATATAAGCCTTTATTCAGATAACTAACAATTTTCCTTAAATCTAATTTATTTTAGCACATGTTATCTGTTTGCCCTAGTTTGGCATAGGCCTCTTCCATCTTCTTCCACTCGTTTCTATCCCTGGCCGTTCTTGACCATAACTTTCCAGCGATAGCTTTAAGGTCATCTTCCCACCTCTTAAATGGTCTCCCACATTTCCGCTTGCGGTTTCTGGGTTGCCAGTTTGTAATTGCTTTGCACAAACACCTTCATATGACCACTTAATATGAAATAAAACCTTTGTTTCAGGCACGAGCCCCTCTCCCACTGTGGCTCAGTCCTCAGCCTGGACAAATGGCGCAGCATCTGTCTCGAGAAGATCTGCGAGTGTTCTGAACTGGTCGTCAATGGAACTAAGAGAAGCGAGCAGGAGTGTCGCTGTCTGCTACTACAGCAGATGGTGGCGGAGTGCCTGGCCGCTGATGATAGAGTGGACTTGGCCGCCTGGAGGATCAAGACCGAGTGCCGTTAGTATACTCCGCATGTCGACAGCGACTTTGGAAATAAATTTACATGTGTCAGTGAACAAGACAGTAAAAATAAGTCTTGTCATCAAGCCAAGAGTGCTTCGTGATAGATCGTCGGCTAGACTCACTTAAATCGGGTATGATGGTGATCAAACAAAATAAAATTCACAAAGTTATTGATCCGATAAGCTTGTTAGAGTTTTAGTTTAAGGCCTCTTTTACGGAGGCGTTGCGTCGCGTGTGGCGTGTAGTCTGCTCTCTCTCTCGCACTCTACACATATGTTTGAATTCAGTGCGGTACGCGCCGACCAACGCGACATGCGTCTCTCCGCGTCTCCGTAAACGAGGCCTAAGGCTTACCAATGATTAGTTTTACAGCACTTTCTATATGATTTTTTTACAGTGTAATTGATCTAGGACCTAGACCTAAAAGAACCTACGCATCTTTTGAACCCATTATCCTATCAAAGTCTCCTGTTTCAATTTCAACTTACATTTTCATGTAGGTACTTAAGAGTTATTTTGTTTTTTTTCCAGCGGCTGAATGCCCCGCCCCTCTCATCCACTACGACTGTTTCCACCGCCGCTGCGAGCCGTCCTGCTTGACAGGTGGCCTGAAGAGTGAGAGCTCCTGTCTGGTGGAACCCGGGGCCTGCTACCCTGGCTGCTACTGCCCCGAGGGCACCCTGAGGCTGGGAGACGACTGCGTGCTACCGCAAGACTGTCTCGACTGTGAGTTTAAGCAACTTGCACGAACATGCGACTCTTTCGAAAATAAATAACGTTTATTTTTTCAGGCTTACAATATAATCATAGATAGTTATTTTTTTTTTATAATACAAGCTAAGTTATCATTCTTCTTGGCTGACCGTGTGTAGAAGCGAGCTTGCTTCTAGCCGTCGCCGCGTGGAAAGCGCCCTCTGCTAGCTAATCCAGAAAAGTGCGGGTTCTGTGTAGGAGCGGAGCTGTATAATTTACTAGTAACCTTCCCTCGAAGCTGACAAATGTTACAATTTACTAGTAACCTTCCCTCGAAGCTGACAAATGTTACAATTTACTAGTAACCTTCCCTCGAAGCTGACAAATGTTACAATTTACTAGTAACCTTCCCTCGAAGCTGACAAATGTTACAATTTACTAGTAACCTTCCCTCGAAGCTGACAAATGTTACAATTTACTAGTAACCTTCCCTCGAAGCTGACAAATGTTACAATTTACTAGTAACCTTCCCTCGAAGCTGACAAATGTTACAAAGATTTATTCCACGGTAACGCACGTTTTGCCATGCCTCAACTGCCAAGCAAATCTTTCCCCACGTGATTGATGATATTGACCAAATAACAACTCTATTGTGTCGTACATAAAGTGTATTCTCCCCAGGCACCTGCAACGGCGTCGGCAGTCCGGCTAAGTACGTGACGTTCGAAGGCGATGAGCTGCCGTATCTCTGCAACTGCACCTACCTCGCTTCCAGGGACAGGAATGACACGGGACTGCACAGTTATCAGGTACTTATACTAATAGTCTAATCATTTATTGCATTCTAAAAAAAATTAAGTATTTGAAATCTGCCTGAGACACGAAGCTCAAAAGTATTCAAGGACATTAAAGGCACTGAACGGGTTAGGATTCCTCAAATCAATTTTATTTGCAATTAGATGCATTACAGTAAGATAAATTTAAGTTTCTTCGACAGGCTAATCTTTAGATACCTACGCTATTTTTAAAGTCGGCAAGTAAGTCAAGAAATACCTGTAGCAAGTTCAGAAATATTTAAATTAAAATGAAAATAAATAAATGATGCTTGACAATTCACACATCATCGTCTAGCCCCAAGCTAAGCAGAGCTTGTGTTATGGGTACTAGATAATTGATATGCATTATACAATAAATTACATAGATATTTTTTATTATCCCGAAGATTCGGAACAAATACCTGCAGATCTTACAAATATTTTTCCCAAGGCGGGAATCGAACCCGCAACCTCCTGCTTCGCAGGCGGACCTAAAATATAGATAGAATTATTATTTATTTATTAGATAGATAGAATTGACCACATTTGCAATGCAATGGAAAACTAATAAACTTTTTAGTAGGAGAGCTACATATCTATTAATATGCTTAAAAATTAATCCTCATAATGGTATAATTGACATCCAAAATTAATAATCCTTCATTTAAATTAACAGTTCAGTACGAAATTCTTGTTTCTCTGCAGGTGTTTGCAACAAACGCTCCTTGCGAAGACAACCCATCAGCAATATGCACAAAGTCGGTCCACCTCGCCTTTGGCAAGAACGTTATCCATGTCTCCAAGAACCCTGATAATCAGAAGGTAAGATAATATATTGCTTCTTGCCAAATTTCATGATTCTAGGTCAATGGGAAGTACCGGTTTGGTGTGCTTGTGATTCCCTTGGAAATTTCAAAATGTTTTGGCATAAACGTCTGCAACTTTTGATTGCGTTGATTTAGAAGTTTGATTTATATCGCAGCTCCAAGAGGTTACCTGAGTATTATGGTGTGAATTTCAACTCGATAACTCCACGCGTTTCTGAGAAAAGAGGGTTGACAGACGGACAACAAAGTGATCCTACAAGGGTTCCTTTTTTCCTTTTTGATGTACGGAACCTCAAAAAAAATAAAAAAATTGATTCTCGCCAACCAAAACCTATAAGAATCATGATAATTGTCAAGAAACAAGGTCTTATATTTATATATTATAATTATAAGGAACTCTCGTTGCGCGAGCGTCATTCGCACTTGACATTTTATTTTACAATCATTCTTTTTTACTAGGAAGATTATGTCGGTTATTATATAGGTCATCGAGTTTGTTTTATACATTTTTGTAAACTATTTACAGTTGCTAACAACGGTCGGTGAGACAGCAGTCTACAATTTTCCACTGAAAGAGTCTTGGGGCTCCATCGTCATGGAAAACAAACAAGATGTCACCATCACGCTCTCCGATAGTCATGTCGAGGTAAAAAAGACACTAGAACTTTAAACAAGTCAAGTATCATGAAATGGTTCAACTTAAGTTTATCTTATAGCGCTAACCTTATAATATTGTTTTGGAAGTTTCAACCGCCTTACAAAACAAGATTGAAACAAGATTACTGATACCGATGGTTTTTTTGGTGCCGATTGTTTAAATTTAATTAGATAAAAATTTAACTTGTGTTGAAAATGATAAATCAAGATAGTTACAATGTGTGAGCTTGAATCTACGTTATTATTACGTCAAACAGGTTTCTAGCTTGTTTTTAATTTGTCAACAGCTCAAAGTATTCGCGTCCAAACTGGAGTTCATAATAAACGTAGCATCATCCATCTACGCGAACCGAACGCAGGGCCTGTGTGGCGTCTGCGAAGGATACCAGGAAGCTCTCATCACCAGCAACGGAACCACCACCGACAACTTCGAAGAGGTAAATTCGAGGGTATATCATTATCAGCCCGGGTTAACTCACTGCGGGACACAGACCTTCCTGTCTCCGCGAGTTTTGTTGGTGATTTTAATAACCCTCCACCTTTATTTTCCTAATTTTTGACATTTCCCAACCTTATAGCTTACACCGCGCTCGGCCTGACGACACTCACTCCCCGTTTGTTAGTATTCATCTATGACTCACTCTCTTCCGTGACCTTACTCGCATACCTACTCACTTATTATAATACATCTACTAGTGATGCCTCCTGCAGAAATTGAAATAGAATTCATACTTTTTTAGACAAACGACAGGGCGCTATGGCGCTCATTAGGGGAGGCATATGTCCAGCAGTGGACTAATATAGGCTGATGATGATGATGATTTTTTTAATCGTTTTAAATTATTCTTTACCTACTAAATTAAATGATTAAAGATGCCAATATATTAACCAGATTTAACCACATTTAACTTTTAATTTTTCAAATTTGTTACTTATTTTAGTTTTTTTTTTAAATCCACCTGTACACCCGGTCTCCCGCGAACCAGCTAGTGCGGGGACTACCAGTAACAATTTATTCACTTAATTATCTGTAATCTGTATTATTTAAGTATCTCATAATGTAACTTTAGGTCATCTGTAATCGTTATGGTTAATAAATTATTTGTATATGTAAGTAAACTAATAAACAATCTTTATTCCCCATTTCCATCAACAGTACGGCAAGAGCTGGCAGGCCACCCCCTCGGAACTGTCTGCGCTGTCCATTCCCCCTCAGGAGCAATGCGACCAGCCCCCTCCAGTGGAGGAGTGCGTTCCCCCTCCGGCAGAGTTGAACCCTTGCTACAACCTGTATAATAAGGATCGGTTTGGCGCGGTAAGTTGATT
Source organism: Eupithecia vulgata (assembly GCA_946478455.1). NCBI lineage: Eukaryota > Metazoa > Arthropoda > Insecta > Lepidoptera > Geometridae > Eupithecia > Eupithecia vulgata. The sequence continues at coordinate 2,565,777 of OX297863.1, forward strand.
TTAAAGGTTCTGCAATATTGCACAATATTGTCATGCAATATTGTCATGCAATATTGTCATGCAATATTGTTATGCAATATTGTTATGCAATATTGTTATGCAATATTGCAGTATCCCTGGTACTGTGAAAATGCTATTTGACCCCTTACCTATAGAGGTATACGTGAGCGACAAACGCAATGCGACTCGATCTGGCCCACATTTTCTGACTTTAGTTCAGCTTTATTGAAAACTAGCGAGCCGCCCCAACTTCGCACGGGTATTATATTATGCATGTTATAATAAACATTCCTCTGAAATACTCAATCTATTAAAAAAAACCGCATCAAAATCCGTTGCGTAGTTTTAAAGATCTATAAGCATACATAAGTACAGACAGACAGCGGGAAGCGACTTTGTTTTATACTATGTAGTGATGGGAGTCCCATCGCATCGTGTCGCGTTGCTCGATCACCCAGAACAAGACGTCAGCACTATTCTTTTCAGAGTTTAATAAATAATACCTCCCCCAGTGTCACGCCCTGATAGACCCTGATTCCTTCGTCCACTCTTGCGAAGCAGACTTGTGTGCCAACACGAGTGACTCATGCACCTCCTTGGAGCGCTACGCTGCGGCTTGCAGGGCGCAGGGCGTCTGTCTGGAGCACTGGAGGGTCGACCTCTGTCCTTACCCTTGGTGAGTTGAATACAACACGAGTGACTCATGCACCTCCTTGGAGCGCTACGCTGCGGCTTGCAGGGTGCAGGGCGTCTGTCTGGAGCACTGGAGGGCCGACCTCTGTCCTTATCCTTGGTGAGTTGAATACAACACGAGTGACTCATGCGCCACGTTGAAGCGCTACGCGGCGGCATGCAGGGCGCAAGGCGTCTGTATGGAGCACTGGAGGGCCGATCTCAGTCCATAAGTTTGGTGAGTCGAATAGAACACGAGTGACTCATGCACCTCCTTGGAGCGCTACGCTGCGGCTTGCAGGGCGTCTGTCTGGAGCACTGGAGGGCCGATCGCTGTCCTTCCTTACCCTTGGTGAGTTGACTCATTCGCCATATTGAAGCGCTACGCGGCTTTAGGAGCGCAGGGCGTCTGTCTGGAGCACTGGAGGGCCAATCTCTGTCCATAAGTTTGGTGAGTCGAATAGAACACGAGTGACTCATGCGCCACATTGATGCGCTACGCGGTGGCTGGAAGGGCGCAGGGCGTTTGTCTGGAGAACTGTAGAGCCTACCCCTGTCCTATCCTTGGTGAGTCTAATACAGCACTAGTGACTCATGCTGTTGTTTAAGTCAGAATAAGTTCTATATGAAATTCATATTTTGTCATGATTAATCTCTAAAACTACTTCAGTAGTAAACATGAATAATTATGAAACAAGTTTACGTTGCACTAAGAAACTTTCGCCTTTATTTTGTTTTTTTGTAGCACAAATGTGTGCATAGTTTTACAACCTTAGCTATAAATTAATATAAAAAAATATTTTGTAGTGATGCCCCGCTGACTTACCGTGCTTGCGTGGACTGCGAGCGAACCTGCGAGAACTTCGACGAACTCACCGCTAACCCCAAGAAATGTGACAAGTTGCCTGTTGAGGGTTGCTTCTGCCCTGAAGGAAAGGTAATTTATCTAGCCTGTAATATAAAATATAAATTGAAATCGCCATTCAATTTCGTTAGTTTGACTAAATTCTATATGAGGTAGGTATCCTGTAAAAATCTACATGATTTTAAATACCTAAGTAAATAAATATACTATTCATAATGATGCTGGGCAATTCACACAGCATTATCTAGTCCTAAACTAAGCAGAGCTTGTGTTATGGGTACTAGATAAGTGGTACAAATAATAAAATACATTAACATAGATAGATTTTTTTTATAATACATAAAAAACGACCGGAACACCCAGAGCAACCTGTAGATCGTACAAATATTTGCCCCAAGGCGGGTTTCGAAACCTCTTGCGTCGCAGGCAGACCTTCACCCACAGCGCCACAGAGGTCGTCCTAAATACAAATATCTAAGGACCTGTAGCAGCAGGAAGTCAGCAGTATGTCCAGCCGTGGACGTCATTTAGCTGAGATAACAAGGGGAAGTTCATATAAAAGTAAATATGGCTTTAAACTTTATTTAATTTTAATTTCAGGTTCGCGTAAACAGCACCTGCATAGAGCCGAGCAAGTGCTTCCCTTGCGACGCCAATAAGGAACACTTCGCGGGAGACGAGTGGCAGGTAACGACAACTATTTTATTCAATGAAGACGTTTTACAATAAAGAAGGAAGGCAGTTCGCCCAAACTTTTTCACAGCGGCAAAAACTTTCGTTTTTATTCCCTGCAAGAAATCATATAGCATGCGAAATAATAGCATAGTGGTCTTAAGAGGCAAACCTATCGGGTAACGTGGTCAAACTAAACCTAGATATCAGTATTCATGGGATTTCCGTGGAAAAAACTCCAATTACATAAAATTCAATATTTTTTGTTTCCTTAAATATGAAAATACGATAAAAAATCACGAAAGTACACTGTTTTACACATAATTTGGATTCAGAGAGATCCAAATTATGTGCAAGACAAAATCGAGATCTCAGGAACCCTGCGGTCTATTAACGAGTTATGTTTTGATTTGTTTGTTAATATTGTGTTGATTATTTGGTTTCTTGAAACAGTTTCTTCATAAGTTATGTAGTTGTCTTTTAAATAAGCAAAAATACTTTTTTTTTGCGCTTACCCGTTCCAAAAACGTATGCTCTGGATGTACCCGAAATCCTATGCCTATTCTTATCACAAAATGTCGCACATCGCTACCTCTTAAGTGTTTTACTAATTTAAATATTGCGGTGTATGTCTTTATAATATTTGTAGGATTAGGCTTACAAAGTGCCCCAAAAATATTGATACCAATACTTTCGTGTCCCCAGACAAGCGCATGCACAAAATGCACGTGCAGCAAGCTCCGAGGCTCCAACTCCGCTCACGTGGCGTGCACCACCGAGTCTTGTACCACTCCGCTCTGCAGCGACCGCGAGGATGTGGTCACAGAGCCCGCCAAGCCCGGCCAGTGCTGCGCCACACACGTCTGCGGTCTGTATACCTCTCCTACAGTCCACTAGACATAGCCCATGTCATATAGGTAATCTACTGGACATAGCTCACTCCGCTGTGCTGCGCCAAAGCGCTTATTTCGCATAACTTGTTGCCATCCAGCATCGGCCTTCAGTCTTTCGCATATCGTCATCTCCTTTCCACAAAGCATCCTACACTCCGTTAAACTAATACGGTCCTGGCCCACGACCCTCTTCACCAACGTGGGGCCGCGGCTAGGCAAATAATGCTTTAAGTCCCGGTCTCCAGTCAAAATCTTGATTAACTCAGCCGTTGTCTTTTTCCAACTTTTCTCGGATAGTTTTAATTTGTCGGTTAGTTTCGGCACGAGTCCTACGCCTATGTCAGTTAGAGAACCTCCGAGTCGACTTGTCGTCGTTGCCGTCTCGGGACTTGTGAGAAATGTCCTAATAGTTAGATAATTTACATTTTTATTTAATGTGATGTTGTTATATAATATTTATTGGTTAATTTTATGTGCAGTGCCGAAACCGAAAGTGGCGACGTGCGTGGAGCCGAAGAAGATGGAGTGCGGATACGGACAGGTGCTCAAACAGAAGACGACTCCGGATGGATGCCAGGAGTTCGCTTGTGGTGAGGAATTCTCATGTTTAAAAAGATAATACCTCCCTAAGTGGGGTATCAAATGAAAGCTATCGTTTTGACCATTTCAAAACAGTTTTTGAAATTTCTGTAGGGATCATACTTTTCGAAATATTTTGAAAAATTTACTGTCAAACTTTTTGGCAAATGTTTGAAACCCTCTGCGCGCGAGTAACACTCGCACTTGACGGATCTTGTTTTATTTATTTTATCTTAGAGAATACAGAGTTTCCGCTAGATGCCTGCTAGATGTTAGACGGTATGTCGGTCGACGCCGTGCAGTGCTATGCAGAGTCAGATGCGTTTAAATCGTGTGCCTGAAAGAGTTCTCCTTCAATTGCGCACTACCACAGATGGTCGTGACGTGACCTGCCTTCTCTGGCATGCACTGAAAACCAGCGCTGGGTAGACACATCAGTGTCTATCCAGCACAATGCTGAGTGTAGGCCATATTTGTCCTAAACCCTGCTGCGCACAAAATAAGCAGCAAAACCTAGGTATAATGTTGCATCCTAAGATAATGTGTGTTTTTGTGTAGTAGATTTAGGATAAATAAAATTACTTTCATTTCATTTCAATTATCATTATCATCGATCCGTTGTTTCGGTTGAATGCAATAATTGTATGGAGAAATAAAGTATGTCGCGTAATGCATAAATATATATTTATTCTTTCAAACGGATCTGAAAGTAGTAAGTTTGGCGGTGATTATTTGACTGAATACTATGCATTTATTTATATCACGCCCCCTCTAAAAAGCTTATTTTATTCACTGAAAATATTGAATAAAAAGCAACTTTTAATGACTATTTTGGTAGCTATTTAGGTGTTTTAATTTAGAACACGCAAATATGTTCAAGCTTCATCTCAATGAGAAATGAAATAAGTTCCCAAAAATTTACGACTTCGGCGGGACTCAAACCCGCGTCCCACCCTTAGTACGGGTGTGCTCTAACAAACTAAGCCACGAAGTCTCTGTCGGTTCTCGTCGAAAATCTTTGGTACCTCACTCACTCAGGAAAACAATTAAAGTTTCCAATGTTCAAAAACTAAAGTTAAATTTAGTTCGTTTGACTAGAGGTGTTGCCGTTGCTAAATTCTAAGGATTTTACACACACCCGTACTAAGGGTGGGACGCGGGTTCGAGTCCCACCGAAGTCGAAATTTTTTGGGAACTTATTTCATTTCTTAGTGATGCCCAGAGTGCGGGTAAGCACTGTAACAAAAATTCATCTCAATGGTTTACAACCTCCTTGTGCAAGAAATACTCGATACAACACTCCTTGTGCAAAGAATACTCGACATACAAACTCCTTGTAGTCATGGTATGAAGTATAGTAAGTAGGCAACTCTATAACTAAACAGAATGCAAGCCCGCCAGCGAGTGCGAGACCATTCCCCCGGACAGCGAAGTGGAAATGTTCGAGCCAGGCATGCAGCGGCTAGTGGACCGCTCCGGATGCTGCCCTAAGGCAGAACTGGTCTGCCGCAAGGACCGCTGTCCTGGCTCGCCTGCCTGCCCGCAGTTCCACGACGTTAAAGTCAAGAATGATACGGAGAAGTGCTGCCCGGAGTATTCTTGTGGTAAATATTGTTAAAACACACTTTAAAGACGTGATTGAGGACATAGGTAGAGATGTTAAAGGCATGTAGTGGCTAGTGGACGGCTGCAGTTGCTGCTGCAAGGCAGAACAGGTCTACTATAAGGACAGACCCCCTGGCTAGTCTGCCTGCCCGCAGTATGGACCTGAAAGTCAATAATGTTACCGATAAATGTTTTTCGGAGTACTCTAGTGGTAAGTTATTGACTGGTTTAATAAAAATTTATTGATATCAAAAATCACTAGCGTTACGTTTTCTTCTTTCGGCTTACAAAATAAGCTCGTAGACAAGTACAATTTTTTAATGTTATAGCCAAGTTCAAATAAGAAATAAAGTTTTAATTGATTTTTATCTTCACTTAATTTTTTTATCCTAAACCTAAAACAGAGAACAACTGACGATCTCTGATGTTAAACTACGACAATAAATAAGTGCTTGTCAAATTCGACCGCATCAAGGTAGATAAGTCAAATTCTGACATTTTTTGCAGAGCTGCCTAAAGACAAGTGCTTGGTGAAACTGGAATGGGAGGCTGCAGCTAAAGGTGGAGAGAAATCACGGACCACTCCGCAAGTCATGTTCAAAGAGGTATCAATGATTTCTTTTAGTTCTTTTCAGTTTAAGGTACTTACGTGGTGCTTCTTGTCTCCTTTTTCCAGGTTCTCTGGAACTGCCTACCAGTAAAACTTTATGTAGACGGTTCCGTAGCTTAGGAGACAAGAAACTCAAAAACTCGAGTGACATTAAAATAAATAGGTAATCAAATTATTTGAAGTGTTTGAGATGTTATACTTTTGTCTAAATCAAGTTTAAACCATGTGGTTTTTCCAGGCAATAGTGCCTTAAAAGAAGTTAAAATAATAACATACCTGAGTAAAACAACGCTATTAATGATACAATTTTAGATTACTCAGATCGATTTAAATCGGAAACAAAGTAGATTTTTTATTATCATTGGGAACACCGCCTATCCTGACAGGTAGAGTTCTCCTTATTATTATTTCTTACTCAAAAAATAGCTTTTGAAAAGGTTCAACTGAGTGTCGGTGCGCTTATAGTGTTGGAATGGAAACGGTGTCGGAAACCTTGCTAAGGCCCTATAATATTACTTCTGTATGGGTTACCCGGATTAAGTTCTGGTTCATGATGGTCAGTAAGGTAGTGAACTGCAGTTGATACTTCAGTTCTGAAACCGTACTGCATATACCAATTACTAATTGAATGAGACTATCCAATTAGTACTCTTTTTTCACATTTTAGACAGATAAAACGTATCTCAGTTCTGCTGGAACACGACTCCTATAATTGTCTCTGTGTCATTATCATTATCTGTGTGTTCTCCAGCTCGACTCAGTGTGGCTAGACGGCCCCTGCCGCACGTGTCGCTGCGCCGTCGGCCCGCGGGGCGCCGCCCCCGCCTGTGACGTCACCGAGTGTCCCGCCATCCTGTCCACAGAGCAGCTGGTGTTGGAGCCGCGCCCCGTGCCGTTTGCCTGCTGCCCCCAGCCGGAGCAAGTCGCGTGTCGGGCTAGAGATAATATCTACAAGGTGAGTGTACTGTGTGCGGTATAATACCGCCCATAGGTCACCGAGTGTCCCATCATCCTGTCCACAGAGCAGCTGGTGTTGGGCCTGGAAGCCTGTCCAGATTTGGTGATGGTAGTTCAAGTAAGACCTTAAATGTTGTTATCCAGAGGATTCACACCTTATTTGTGTGAGATATACCTACCCCTTCAGTCACAGCCAACAAAGATCTCCTCTAGCTTGATCCATGGGCACGATCATGGGCGATATCCCCCAACTGTTTTGTGGATGACTCGACCGTGACTTCTTTCCGGGGCCAGGGGTCCAGGGGTGCTACTACGTGAAGTGTTCTAAAATGCATTCGACTATTTGGGCAGCCCTTTACTACCACGTAAATAATTTGAATGGCGTTATTTGTTACAGGTTGGCGAGAACTGGACGTCTCCTTCGGACGCGTGTACTCAGTACAAGTGCGAGCGGCACGAGGATGGCACGCTGGAGCGCGTCACCACGGTGCAGGCCTGCGAGACCAAGTGCCAGCCGGTAAGGACCGGAGACAACCTGATGGTTCATACCACCGCTGCTTGAATACTGCAGACCTAGTATTCCTAGGCAGGCATCTCCTGCAGTATTCATTCAAGCGGCGAGCGGGGCGTTAACAAACAAATCGTGTAAAATAGGCTCTTGCAGTGTGAAGGTGTTCGACTCGCTTCGTTCGCCAGAACCATCGTGAGCTAACAAAACGTGACTTCTCCCTACTCTTGCTCAAATCGAACCATGTCCTCATCCTCAACAACCTACTATAGTCCACTGCTGGACGCAGGCTCAGATAACCGATCCATGTACTGCTAAGTAATCATTAAAAATACCGAGAGATCCGAATGCGTCGTGTAGCGCGCGATTACAGCATCAAATCAAAAAGTCTTTATTTCCATAAATACAAAAATACACTTAGAAAAGGTCAAATTCATAAAATAAAACATTGACACTGAAATTTAGTGATATTTTTTATTTCGGTTGCTTCGGTATGTAGACTAAAGTAAAGAAGCGACGAAGAAACCTTTAACCTATTGTTATTTTTCGAGTTGGAGCAAAACCCGTCCCTAGCATTTTTATGTTCTAGATAATCTGATATTTTATAGTAAGCCTTTTTGCACGGAAAGGTTTTTGCAATATGTTTGAATTTATTTACTGATAGATTTTGCAACTTACTAGGAGTTGCAAAATCTATCAGTAAATAAATTAACTTACATACATTGCTCTTTAAAAGATAATGTACATTAATTTCGTGAAGCCTGGTTGTGGGCTCAGCAAGTTTATGTTTATTTCTAGTATTTATATTATGTATATCGCTATTTTTAGGGAAGTATCAGTATTTACGTTACCCAGCAATGTCTTTAATGAATAACACGTGGGATAGAAGTTATTTCTACTGGCACTGTGGCTGCTATCATAAGCCTAAGTATGGTAATAATTAAAGCAAGCCTTGCCAATAAGGTCATTATCAGGGGTAGGCCTGCGTTAGCAGTGGACCATTATAGGCTATTGAGGAACTCCTACACTTTTTTTAGAGACCTTTCACGTTAAATAAATATCTTCTTCCGACTGGTATTGATATGGATCAGTTGAGCTACCTGTAGATTGTTTGCAACAGTCTGCAGTTAGTTCCATTGTTTCATTGGTAAATACTAGTTTTCTATTTCTGTTTCTATTGATAATTGTAATTTTCACGATTTTTGACGAATTCATTACGGATGTAACCGGTTTAACTACGAACCTTATTTGTGTTGGAAAAACGCAAACGTTGGTGTTCTTCCAACACAAATAAGGTTCGTAGTTAACTCCGGTTAAATCCGTAATAAATTCATCAAAAAACGATAGTTTTATAGGTAGTAATTTTCTTTGTTAATGAAGATATATTGTATCTTCTATCTTCTCCTCAGGGTTGGGAGTACTCCTCCCCTGCATCAGAGCAATGCTGCGGCGCGTGCGTGCCGGTCGCCTGCGTGGTCGGCAAGGAAACACATCGCATCGGCACCGTCTGGACTTCCGAGGACCACTGCGCCAACTACACCTGTCTGCTGCAGAATGGAACTGTAAGACTGAATTGTTTTTATCATGATCATCTCACAGTAATTTATGAAATGACTTGCTCGCGTTGTTTAAGGTTATTTCTATCCCATAGGAACTGATTTATGTGATTAAAATAGTAATTAAGTCCTATGTTACTCTCCATTCAACTAACTGTATGCCAAAAATCAAGTCGATTGGTTGCATAGTTAGGGCGTGACGGAAGAACCATCAAACAAACAAACACTTTCGCATTTATAATCCATAAAGTCCTTTTGTCCTAAAGATCAAACTCTAACCCAATAACTTTAATTCTTGAGACTTATAAAATCAGCACTTAGAAAAGTCAAATTTTATACCATATTCATATTCATATACAGGGTGTCCGGTAATTAATGGATAACCCCGCAGGCACTTGTGGGGGGGCAGAAGGGCAACTCAGAAAAAAATATAAAAAAAAACTATCTGCATTTTTTTTATTTTTTTTAAGTGCTAAATTTTATAGCTTTGTTCAAATTTTTGGACACTACGGCTACAAATTGAATAATAACGAATTGATTTCGTTTGAAATCGTTATTATTCAATTTGTAGCCGTATTGCCCAACAATTTGAACAAAGCTATAAAATTTAGCACTTAAAAAAAAATCCTAGACGTTGCGGATAGTTTTTTTTATATTTTTTTCTGAGTTGCCCTTCTGCCCCCCCACAAATGCCTGCGGGTGTTTAATGTTAAAGTTAAGATACGAGGCTACCTACTTTAGTGTTTAAAAAATTAACTAGATGTCGCGATTTAAAGTGGCCGAAGGCTGAATCGCGCTGACGAGAACGCACGGGTTCGGATGACCTCAGTTTGTGAATTTAAATAAAAACATCTTCTACTGAGGCGGTCGTTTAATTACTACGCACCTATCCTATAATTAGGAGAATCTGAGTTGGCACTGTGTTGATCATGGTCCTTCGTAGCCGGATGTAGTCTTTTGATTTTGAAAGCAGCACTAGCGATCAGTGGCGATTCCGCTGGCAGTGCTACCGAAACCTATCCACCTAGGTTCGGTAATTGGCCTGGCGCAGTGAGCCGGTCATTTGAGGAGAAGAGTGGGGAGCAGCAAGGCGTGCGAAACGTCGGCCGACGAGGACGGCGCTGCCGACATCACCACCTCCACCAGCAGCGGCGGCGCAAGCAACGGGCGCAGCGCAACTGGCAGTGGGTGTCGTCACAGGAGTGACGACGAGGCAGGCAGCGCGCATCAGTGACGTCACGACGACATCACAGCAGTGACGTATCGCAGTGGTTTGCCTTTGTGATCTGTGAGTACTATATTTTGTTTGTGGCGTGAATTAAGTGTTCGTTGTGAAGAAAGTTAAGATTGAAGATTAATTTGGACTTTAAAAATAATAAGATTTTTCTTAATGTTAACGTAACTTTTAGACTTTACAAAATTTAATGCATGGTAATTAAGACTTAGAATAATTTCGCTAAAACGTAACCGACGGGGAACCTATGCCCGATTTTCGTCCGAACTTCAAACACTTGTAAAATTTTTAGGAATTGCCTTGAACTTGTAAAATTTTTAGAAATTGTTTCCGAAAGGTTTAAAAAGTTTATGTTTTTGTACTGTGGGGTTTTGTGTCAATATGTTATCCGTAATGAAAAGTCAATTAATTTTTAAGTTGTCTATAGAAAAGTCATTGGTAAATTTTAAAAAATCTCCAAAGGACAGATTAAATAAAGAGTCATACATATTAACACGAATTGAATCTTTAGATGAGAAGTGGCGAAAGTTTGCGGACAATCATGCAAAATTTTTAATGAGTAGTGAGGATGAGGACATTAGTCAGTCTAAGTACATGTTAGATAATGTTTTTGAGGAAGTTGAAGAGACATACATTGATTATAAGGCCGAGTTGCGGGAGGCGTTAAGCTTGCTTAAGTCGGTTGCTCCGGCAAGCTCGCGCTCTACTGCCTCGGGAGAATGGAATGTTAAATTGCCCAAAATCTCAATCCCTACGTTTTCGGGATCTTATGCAGAATGGACAACTTTTAAAGATTTGTACACCTCGTTGGTGCATAACAACGCTTCAATCGACGATGTGCAAAAGATGCATTATTTGAAGGGACATTTGTCGGGAGAAGCCGAACAGCTGTTAAGGCATGTGCCCATCACAGCATCCAACTACCAAGAAGCTTGGTCGGCATTGAATAATCGTTTTAACAATAAAAAGTTCCTGGCCAACTGTTTCTTGAAGCGTTTTATGAACCAACCCAAGCTCACAGCTGAATCGTGCAGTGCAGTCAAAGATTTGTTGGACATCACAAACGATACTCTGAACGGTCTGAAGAATTTAGGTATCGACGTAAGTAATTGGGATGCTATCGTGATCTACATAGTTTGTTCAAAGCTGGATTCAGAGTCTCGTAAGGAATGGGAATATAAAATTAGTACTTCCGATGAAATGCCAGCTTTAAACCAACTACGCGAGTTTTTAGAGTCACGATTCCGATCCCTGGAGTTCATGGAACCTAAGCCAAAGACCAAACCAAATTCTTCAACCAAAGCAATGCACGCAACTTCAGCTGGTGGGTCCGATTCTGGAGCGAAGGTATGTTGTCCATGCTGCAAAGGTAGTGATCACAAGATATCTAACTGTAAGGAATTCTCAAAACTGAATTATGATCACAGACACTCGTTCGTTCAAACTAACAACTTATGCTTTAATTGTTTAGGTAAAAACCACTCGGCATTCACGTGTCGAACTCCCGCCAGGTGTAATATTTGTAAGCACAAACACCACTCACTGCTCCACCCAAGTCAAAAGGCTTCTCCAAAATTAGTAGATACTGCCAAATCTGATTTAGCAGTAGAAGTCAAGTCAGCTGTCAACGACGTTAAGGCGTCTTTGGACGAAGCAACGTCAAATGTCAAGGTACATTTCTCCCAGAATCAGGGAACGAATCAGGTTCTGTTAGCTACGGCGATTGTGAGAGTTCAGGCAGACCACGGAAACGTTCGTCTGCTCAGGGCATTGGTAGATCAGGGCTCTCAAGCGTCATTTGTAACAGAGTCAGCAGTACAATTGCTAGGTCTCCGTAAGGTGCTTAGTAGGAACAGCATTGCGGGTTTAGGCGGCGATGAACGATTAACGTCTAAATACGTTGTCGTGATGAACCTAGAATCGCTCCATGACCCAAGCTTCCAACTGCATGTACGTGCACATGTTTTACGTGCAATCACGGGTCTCCTTCCATCAGAGAAGGCAGACTATGTGGACTGGCCTGAGCTGGCCGAGGTCGCTCTTGCCGATCCACAATTTCACACGCCCAGCAAAATTGACATTTTGCTCGGTGCCGACGTGTACGGTAAGATTATCCGAGAGGGGTTGATCAAGGGACCCAATGGCACTCCAACAGCGCAGTGCACGGCATTGGGATGGATCTTATCAGGTCCTACACATCAGTTTGAGGCTGATGGTGATCAACATTGCTTTCACAATACAGTAAGTAAGAACTTATGTATAGACGAATTGCTAAAGCAGTTCTGGCAACTCGAATCTGACACCCTTAGTGTAAAGATTCTCAGCGAAGAAGAGCAGCGCTGCGAGCAGTTCTACAGTAGAACAACTCGTCGAGACTCTTCAGGTAGATATGTTGTGCAACTGCCGTTTCGGGATCTTGATCCGCAGTGTAAGTACGGCAACTCAAGAGAAATCGCTATCAAAAGATTTCACCTTCTTGAAAATCGTTTTAAGAAGAACCCCGAAATCAAGGCAAGATATTCCGATGTCATGCATGAATACTTGGACCTTGGTCACATGGTACGTATTACTGGCGAAGATCGTAAGAAACCAAACGCGGTTTATCTGCCGCATCATGCCGTAATACGTGAAGACAAGACCACGACCAAGGTCAGAGTAGTGTTCGATGCGTCATGCAAGGGAATGAATGGAGTTTCTCTGAACGATACTTTGATGATAGGTCCTGCGCTGCAGCAGGACTTACGCCATATCATCATCCGATGGTGTATGCATCCAATCTGCCTCAGCGCAGATATCGTCAAAATGTATCGCCAAGTTGTCGTTGCGGATGAAGATGCAGATTTTCAGAGACTAGTGTGGAGAGACAATCCGGAAGCTGAAACAGAAGAGTATAAATTAGTAAGGGTAACTTTTGGCACGGCACCGGCTCCATACTTGGCAGTAAAGAGCCTACAGCAAGTCGCAACAGATGAAGGCAAGGACTGCCCAGAAACAGCCGAGAAAATAAGAAAAGATTTTTATGTCGATGACTTACTGACTGGATGTCAGACAGTTGAAGAAGGAAAAAGGATTTTTAAGGAAATGAAGGAGTTGCTATCTAAAGGAGGGTTTGAACTACAGAAATGGGTTACAAATGATAAGGATCTAGCGGAAGAAGTGGACAGTCAAGGATCTCAGGAAGGAAGGGTGGACATTAAGATGGACGAGGTAGTAAAGGTACTTGGACTTTCCTGGGATAAAGGATCTGATGCATTTCACTACTCAGTGAAACTTCCGGAGCTGCAAGATCCCATAACCAAGCGCAAGGTTATTTCAAATATCTCCCGTCTATTTGATCCCTTAGGATGGGTCGCACCTTGTGTTGTCGTAGCGAAGGTGATGATCCAGAAGTTGTGGTTAGCAGGAATAGACTGGGACGATGAGCTTCCAGAAGAGCTGAGCAGGGAATGGCTTGCTTACCAGGCTAACCTTACCGATATTTGCAAAATAAATATTCCCAGGTGGCTTGAAACCAAGACTGAAGACAGTTGTATGGAGCTTCAAGGATTCTGCGACGCATCCATCACCGCCTACGCTGCAGTAGTCTACTTGAGGACTATTGATGTTGGAGGTAACGTACATGTCAATCTTGTCGCGGCTAAAACTAAGGTAGCTCCCACCATGCAGATCTCGGTTCCTCGCCTGGAGTTAATGGGAGCGGTTCTGTTGTCTAAGTTGATTACTGAAGTTGGCAACTTGTTAGAGATCGAACGTCGTCACATCCATGGATGGACCGACTCGACGGTTGTGCTGGCGTGGCTCAGCAGTCACCCCAGTCGTTGGTCCACGTTCATTGGCAACAGAACGTCCGATATTTTGTCAAAATTAGATAGCACGCAGTGGTCGCACGTTCAATCAGCCCAGAATCCAGCAGACATCGCGTCCAGAGGATGCACTCCTTTAGAGCTAGTAGAGAGCCCTTTATGGCTACAAGGCCCGTTTTGGTTAAGAGAGACAGACATTAAGTATTTGAGGCCGAAGTCGTCAACTGAGTTAGAGCAAAGGAAAATTAAGGTCCATATTGCAGCCACTGAAGAAGCATCAGCTGGCGATGACCTGTGGACTAGATACTCTTCTTTGCGCAAATTAGTACGTGTTGTAGCTTACTGTAGAAGGTTCCTGAAGTATAAGAAGGACATTAAGTTTCAACCGTACTTGACAGCACGAGAGTTGAGTGACGCCTTATACTCTTGTATAAAACAGAGTCAGCTTGGATTGGCAAACAATCAACACAAGCTGAAGTCATTAAGCCCTTTCCTTGATGAACAGAAGATTATGAGAGTGGGTGGTAGGATCCAGAAATCCAACCTTCCCGAGGACACCAAGCATCCCATAATTCTTCCACACGATAGCCATTTTACGAAGTTGGTTATCGATGAAGCGCACAGAAGAACATTACACGGTGGCCCAACCCTAATGCTGAACCATTTGCGCACCAAATATTGGATTGTGTCAGCTAAAAGCCTAGTTAAGATGCATGTCCGCAAATGTGTTGTTTGCGTTAGACACGCTGCTGTCACTAAACCTCCATTTATGGGCCAACTCCCACTATGTAGAGTCTCACCGACGAGAGCGTTCTTACACAGTGGTGTTGACTTCTGTGGCCCAATCAATGTTCGAGTATCAAAGGGGCGCGGCAATAAGTCGTACAAAGGCTATTTAAGTGTTTTTGTCTGTATGGCAACCAAGGCCATACACTTAGAGGTTATTAGCGACCTTACTGCTGAAGCTTTTATAGCTGGCTTCAAAAGATTCGTAGCTCGAAGAGGGCACGTAAGTGACGTGTGGAGCGACAATGGGACGAACTTTGTAGGAGCGTCCAAGGAACTGCTCAAACTCGTCACCGCTGAAGGGTCGTCAGTAGCGCTTGAAATAAGAGAATGGTTAAGCATCAACAGCGTGTCGTGGCATTTTATTCCCCCGCATGCTCCTAATTTCGGAGGACTTTGGGAAGCGGGCGTGAAATCGACAAAATTTCATCTGAAACGCGTTATTGGTGATTCAACGCTCACATATGAGGAGTTGTCCACCGTTCTCACGCAGGTAGAGGCATGCCTAAATTCAAGGCCGTTGTCGATGTTGCCTAACGATCATAGCGAAGCAACCCCGCTAACGCCAGGACATTTCCTGATTGGTGAACCTTTGGTGATTGTACCTGAACGTGACTACGAGCAGAGCAATGTCAGTTCGTTAAGACGCTGGCAGTTGACGCAGAAGATGGTGCAAGACTTTTGGCGAAGGTGGTCCAGCGAGTATTTAGTGCATTGTTTGCAGCGCTATAAATGGTCAAAACTCAATCCTGAACCCAAAATTGGTGATGTGGTTCTAGTTAAGGAAGACAATCTTCCTCCAGCTCGCTGGATGTTAGGCAGAGTGGTATTTACTCATCCTGGATCAGACCAGGTTGTACGAGTTGTAACCTTGAAGTGTGGCCAGTCTCTCCTAAAGAGACCTACTTCAAAATTGTGTTTGTTACCGGTCACTGACTGATGTATTGTATTTGATTGCTTATGTAAGATTTCTTAACCCTAGTTTATTTACTGTACCTACTATTGAGGACACTATTAAGTTTGTCGTTTTACCTTTGTTGTTGTTTGTTATAATCTTCAAATTTTTTAAATAAATTGTGTACAAGCCTCATGGCGGGTGGTAGAGTTAAGAACTTTCAATGTCGTTCTTGGCGGGTGGCATGTTTAATGTTAAAGTTAAGATACGAGGCTACCTACTTTAGTGTTTAAAAAATTAACTAGATGTCGCGATTTAAAGTGGCCGAAGGCTGAATCGCGCTGACGAGAACGCACGGGTTCGGATGACCTCAGTTTGTGAATTTAAATAAAAACATCTTCTACTGAGGCGGTCGTTTAATTACTACGCACCTATCCTATAATTAGGAGAATCTGAGTTGGCACTGTGTTGTTCAGCGGGGTTATCCATTAATTACCGGACACCCTGTATATTTATGCGCCGTAGGAGCACAAGGCACACTTGGTTACGTCTATTTACATTTATTTATAATAAGGATATCTAGTATATTATTATGACTAACAAGAATAATTAAAATTTACTACTACCATAAACAGCTTTATAAATAGTAATTATCAATAAGAAATCAAGTGCTATTGATTTCATCCACGTCAATTTTTTGTCCCTAGTAGAAAAAACGAAAAATAAACCACTAGTAAGTTTATTTATCACTTAATACATTGTACGAGTACTTATACGTACACTAATACATGTTTAGTAGCCCATCTATAATAAACCGACATATAATAAAGCGACCCGCCCCGGCTTCGCACGGAAACCTCTAAAATTGTCAGTGTTCCTCTACTATATTATGCATGTATTATACATACAAACCTTCCTCTTGAATCACTCCATCTATTTAAAAAACCGCATCAAAATCCGTTGCGTTGTTTTAAAGATTTAAGCATACATAATGGA
The DNA here is from genome assembly GCA_946478455.1 of Eupithecia vulgata. Taxonomy (NCBI): domain Eukaryota; kingdom Metazoa; phylum Arthropoda; class Insecta; order Lepidoptera; family Geometridae; genus Eupithecia; species Eupithecia vulgata. The sequence continues at coordinate 2,582,408 of OX297863.1, forward strand.
TAATGATAGGGATATAGGGACAGAGAAAGCTACTTTGTTTTATACTATGTAGTGATTGGTTAAAATAAAAAATGTCCTCTATTTACCCACTTTTATAACTTAGTATCTCTCTCCCATTAAGGTTTGCTGGAAGAGAACTTTTTAGAGTTAAGCCTCGCCATTGCCATATTTTTTTCAAGCATAATATTTTATTTAATGTTGTATGTAATTTTTTTCTCGTGCAATTAAAAATACATACATAAATAATGTTTGTTCCTAGCTACAAATCCAAAGCGCAAACGAGACGTGCCCCGAGGTCTCCAAGGCGCTCCAGAAACAGTTCGTGCTGAAGTCAGACAAGGTGGCTGGGAAGTGCTGCCCCAAGGTCGAGGTCGTGGCCTGCCGCGTCGGGAACCAGATCTACCAGGTTAACATATAAATAAAGGACAATTGACACAGCATTATCTAGCCCCGAGTTAAACAGAGATTGTTTTATGGGTACCAAACTGATATACGTAATACATACAATACACAGATAAATATTTTTATCATCCCTAAAAACGACCACGACTTGGAACTTATATTTGCAGATCGTACAAATATTTGTCTCAAGGCGAGAATCGAACCCGCAACCTCCTGCGTCGCAGGCGGACCTTCGCCCATCGCGCCACAGAGGTCGTCAAAATGTTTAACTTATTCGGAATCACTACAGCCCGCTAACAGAAATCAAGGTCACTTATACCCCAAACCTTTCCAGGAGGGTCAAACCTGGCAGACCAAGGATCCTTGCAAGAACATGACCTGCGCCCGCGAGGGTGGAGTCCTAACGACTCAGGTGCACGTGGAGAACTGCGTGAACACCTGCAAGAAGGGCTGGGTGTACGCTCCGCCGGCGGCCGGCGTCTGCTGCGGACGATGCGTGCAGGACTCCTGTGTCGTTAAAGAGGACCTGAAGAAACCTGGTAAGGAAGTCAAGTTATTCCGGCGGTACCATATTATGTCCACAAAATAAAAAGTTTAAAAATATAGAACTACTCGTAAAATCAGTTACCTCAACCTCAACAGCCTATAAAGGTCCACTGCTGGACGCAGGCCTCCCCTTGATTCTTTTTATTTCTTGGGGGTAAGGCCCGTAACACGGTCCACACGGTGGCCATGGGTTGGGGATCGCAGTTCGGTGGTAGATATATTCTGCAAGAGGCGCTGCTGCCCGCCTCCCGGTGTATGTCCCTTAGTCGCCTCCTAAGACACCCACGGGAAGAGTTATGGTGGTTCAAGTTCTATTCCGGCAGGCACCACACTGCTGAAAATCAGTTAAAGATGCGGTAATCTCTAGCGAGTAGCGGCATACCCGAGAAGCAAACGCACGGTGTTTGCTTGCTCATGAAGATAATAGCTCTAAGTATAGCTTAAAAAACCAGGAAAGGACTAAGATTTCTAATAATAAGCAAGCCATAAGGGTCCCATTCTACTCGTCAAATATCATTGTCCAAGATTCCTAAGTAGTTTGCGTATTTGAGTTCAATTGAAATCACATCGCATTAAAAATAAAAATGCGAAAGTTTGGATGGATGATTGTTAGTACGCAACTTCAGGCCTAAGGTTCTCATCTCAATAGATAGGGCTGAAAATTTGCATAGATATGTAGCTCCTGATCTGGAATAAAATATAGGCTAATATTTAATCAAATAAATTTCAGTTTCTGTAGAAAAGAAACAACATTTTAACGTTTTGATAGAAACAACGTGTGCGAAGTCGCGGGCAGGATCTAGTGTTCAAACCTTTGATCAAACGTTGGTGCTGTTAATGAATTGGATGAAGTCATCCAATTTCTTTAGTTTACTTTACATGGGGCAAAGATATTGGACGAGTGTGGAGTGGAACGCAGAAAAAATTAAAAATCACAAAAAAAAATCTGGCGCCTACCCGCGTCAAACCACCTTATCAGATATAATCCGATAATCCGACGTCGTTAGTTAACCAAGGTGCGTATGGCTCGTTTCTGCATACGGAAGGCGCGCACCCAGTCAGCAGCTCGCCCCCATAGCTCAGCAGCTCCCCTCCATAGCTCAGCAGCTCGCCTCCATAGCTCAGCAGCTCCCCTCCATAGCTCAGCAGCTCGCCTCCATAGCTCAACGCCTAAACATATAAGTAGGTAGGTGTGTATTTGTGATGCACATAACTAAGTACCTATTTGTACTTATTTCCAGGCACAACATGGCAATCATCCGACAACTGCACAACGTTCTCATGCGAACGAGCTGGTGAAGAAGTGTTCGTGACGTCATCGCGACAGACGTGCGCCTCCGTCTCCGCCTGCCCTGCCGAGTACCTGAAGCAGGAGGGCTGCTGCCAGGTCTGCAGGGAACCGCCGGAAGCACTCAGTGAGGACCTTCATTATTATAATAATTCCACTCATGTACCTTCTTCATCTTATGTACTCCAAGAATATTCGGTTCGCAGCTCATCTTTCGCAAGTGGTTCGTTAGTTTAAACTCCGATGTTTTACGCCTTCTTGAAAGCCCACATCCTCAATCCTCTTCGACTTCTCCGACCTAGCATCCGTCCCCCTCTCTCTAGAACCCTCGAACTTTGATATTCGGACAGAAGCTAACTCCTGCCGAAGTCTGCTACTGTTCCGTCTTCAGTCCTATTAGACATGTCGTTATTATTTTGGGCCAGAGTTCAGGTATATTAATTAGTACATAGGGTAATGGGCTTTAAATATAAGAAAGTATGGACTGTTTGAATATTATATGGCTGTATTTGAGATAATAAGTGCGTGTCTTTAATCAGTCAGTTGTCGGTGCATAAATAATGTGGGGTAGGTCCGCAGCTGCACATGTCATCACATCACTTGTGTTTTACAACGGCTCTCTCGATCGGAACCGACGCTCGGCGCAGCCGGTTGGCTGCGTTCGGCTGCTCAGTCCAACGATGGACGAAGCTGCTAATTTCCCGATAATCTTTTAAATAACACCTCGTGAACAAGGTTCCAATTCTAATAATGTAATATTTTCTCAGGCAAATGCGTGCCTACCAGCATCCCCCTGAACGATACCCTAGGGCTGGTCCGCAAGCAGCTGGGTCCGCACGGCGTCTGCGAGAACAAGCAGACCATCGCTGGGTTCAAGGAGTGCCGCGGGACTTGCGACTCCGGCGCGCTCTATGACACATGTGAGTGAATATGGTACTAGGGACATGTGACATGACAAGGGACGTGTGTGTGCGACGAGCAAAGCGACTCACACTGGCATACCATGAAATTACGTTCGCCGCGCTCATCAGTGGAATGAGAGCGTGCCAGTGCGGCGAGCACGGCAGCGAGCTAAGTGAGCCGCATGGAGTTACTTCCTAATAATAAGGAAACAATAAGGCGCTTATCTGGGAAGGCCTATGTCTAGCAATGGACGTGTATAGGCGTATGATGTGAAGTTTTTCTTATTGTTCAGCCTATGTTTCCAAGGCAAAGGCCTTCTACGTCTTACGGTCCTACGCTTCGATCAGCACCGAGCTGATGTGGAGCCCGGCAAAGAAGTCTCTGATGTGATGTGGCATGCCCCAGAAGAGGGAGAGTGTTCGGGGCTAAGTGCGTAGGATTTGTAGAGGTTCGAGCTACCCGAGTTGCTCATTTCTCACAATTTCGGTCCGTATGACCGTAACGTTGGCAGGACCATTAGAAGGTGGAGCGTTCTATGCTATGGAGGACCAATCATATCACACTATTGATATAAATGCGAAAGTTAGGATGTTTGGATGCCACTTTATATCCCACAAATTAGTTCCTTGATAGATAAAAGAAAATAAAGGATAGAAATAACCTTAAATAACGCGTGCGAAGCCACGAGCAGAAACTAGTCTAGAGTTAAGTCGAGCTTCTCGCCATAAAAATAATAATTACATCAGTAATAATGTATATGTATCAGTGGCGGGCGTGCACAACTCTGCCTGCGAGTGTTGCTCTGCTGTGAAGTTCTCTCCGCTGGAGGTGACCCTGGAGTGCGCGGACGGCAGCCGGCAGCCGCACCAGCTCGCCTCGCCCGTGCTCTGCGCCTGTCGGGCGTGCGGGCCGCAGCGGGGGAACTTCTGGGGGACCAAGTCAGGTAAACACACACACACACACACACTAACTAACACAGTACACTACACTGTGGAGATACACCCTATTTGGTATCTAAGTATTTAAAAATTTGTTTCTATTTACTTTCATTGTTCTAAACCTACGCTTACGCTAGGTGCTATCGGCACAACGTGTATTTTTCTTCCACTCCCCTCTATCCCCCTACGCCTCTGTACTTCTTTACACCTTTCTTAATATGGTTAAGTTTCCCTTTCTTCAAACATATCTTCTCTCTATCTTAGAGTCTAATTTAATATTCTATTTAAAATTAATATTTTTAAAAAAGAATTACTAAGGCTGCTTTTCTTCGAAAAGATGATCGGTCAATTAAATTTTATTACCTAACGTTTTTGACAAATTTTTCACAGACAAAACTTCAAAGTTAACGGATGAAGCTGCTTATTTCTCAATTGTCTTTCAAAGAACACCAGCCTAGCAACCTTATTATGACATTAGGGACCAAGGCATTTTATCGTCGATCTACCCATTTCTGTAACATATAGTTAAAAGTTATTTGTTTCCTTCGGCTTTTAAAGTTTTTTTCAATTTTTCTTCATTTTTAATTCCAGGTGGAACAAAGAGCCAGCCCTCCCGTATAGCGATAAAGACCCCCACGCGCCCTCCAAGGGAAACCGAAGACGAAAGCGAGTTCATACCTAGCGTCTACCGAAGATTCGGAGCCGATACAGATGAAAGGAAATAACAGTGATCATCCTTCTATGCCATAAGATACGAGTAGTATCGTTAAATAAGTTCCAGTGTAAGATCATTTTGTGGTTACTGACGGACCAAAGAATTGTAACGGATCGAAGTTTTGTAAATATTTATTAAAGTTGATCAAAATATACTTCCGGTTTTTTATTGATATTACCTAGAATCAAACGTAGGATCCTAGGATCTTTGCCTAGAATAGATAAGGCACCATCAATGGCAAAAGTCGCTTTCAAAAACGATTTTTGTGGTTACCTGACCACTATATATTTTGAAGAATACGGAGCGGTTGGTTTTCAATGCACAAAGTCCTTGGAGTTATAAAGTCCTCTAACTATAACGGCCGTCGAACGAAATCGACCACAAGGAAGATAGACCAGGAAGCATATCGTTCGCAATTGAAAATGTCCTTTCAGCAAGTCACCATTAAAGAAAAACGCAGAAAGTATTACGAAAGAACTAGCAATGTAAAATTGTTGATTTTTGAGTTTTTTCGAAGGGTTATGAATGCTATGGAATTGTGATAATGGTATAGGACGCCCTTCGGCCAGGTGGAATAACGACCTGCGATAGAATGTAGGTAGAAGCTGGATGCAGCAAACTGAAGACAGGGTGCTAAAGCGCTCTTTAGGGGACGCCTATGTCCAGCATTGGACTAATATGAACTGAATAAAGTTTTAAAACAATGACCTAATTAAACTGCTTATAAATTGGCATTAAACAATATCTTACTCACTCGCTTGGAAGTGCGTTATGAATTGATGACGTTTTGCTTTCGTGACTATTTAAAGAGCGGCCGTTTGACAGTAAAGTCATTTCGCTTTGTAAAGGCAGTACCTTTTCAATTAAGGACGTTTTGCTCCCATGACGATTTGCGTTGTCGACGTTTTTCTACTGAGAACATTTCGCTCCAAGGACGAACCACTCCGTAGGTAGCTCCGTAGGTATTCATTTTGAAGATTATTCGTCGTAGATTGTACTACAGATCTCAATCTAATATCTACAATATAGCTTGCCAAGCTCGATGGAACCATGATAAGCATTGTCACCTAACTTACGTAGTACTATAACATTCGAAGTAGGTATTCCAAAATGTTAGCTCAATGTTGAGGTAGAGGATAAAAACTCAGTAGCACGATTTATCCTACACAAATTAAAAACCTTGACTCTCATCATCTCTGTTCATCATCAGACCAGCTCAATGATACCATAACATTGTACTGTCACCGAATTTATATAAGTATGTACATGTACCTATGCCAAACATCCTATCAGTTGATGATAACTGATCTAAAATACAGTTGCAAGACTAAGAGGGCAAGTAGAACAAAAGCTTTTAAATAAAACCGGCCAAGTGCGAGTCGAACTCGCGGCCGAAGGGTTCCGTACCATTATCTATTCTATAAGAACGGTAAAAATTCACGTTTGCTGTATGGGAGCCCGTCTAAATAAATACAGTCTTAATATTTATTTTATTCTGTTTTTGAGTGTTTGTTGTTATAGCGGTAACACAAATACATCAATATTTCAACTGTCGACCTACTACGGTTCATGAGATACAGCCTGTTGACAGATGGACAGACAGACCGGACAGCGGTCGTAGTAAAGGGTCCCGATTTATCCTTTGGGTACGGAACCCAAAAAAGTATGCTCTATTCAAGTTATAATGGTTCTTCTGAAAGAAGACATCTAGAGATAATTCCAATGTGTTTTTGGTCGTATTCGTAAGATGGGAACAGAAGTTGCTTTCGTAGTAAAACACAAGATACTGATCACAGTTTAATATTTATTGTAAACATGTCGCTGATATAAGTTTGAAAATACATTAATAACTTTCTTAGAAACTTACTGAAACTTCTCAGAAAGCAAATTTAGTCACAAAATATTACAATTTACCCATTTTTTTACAATTTTGTTATGGCAGAGTATTATCTACCTAAGATTACGAGTCTATAGTTAGACGTATATAAGGTTCAAAATGTGAAGAGATAAAACTTAAAATAGTTATTAATATTATCACAACATTCACTGGTAGATACAATATTTACAAAGTTAAATAACTGAAGATCGTACATTCACTTGGGACATGATATCATTTTAAATCGTGCAATTCTGAGCATCTTACAAATCAGTCAAGTGAAAAAACTCGTGTAAAATGTCTTAACTAAAACTTTGATATAACGGTTTCTTTTCATGATTTTTCTCTAACTATGGTTTCAGAATTGGCAATCGCCGCCCTACTCAAAAAACCAGCCTGTATATTAAAATATACAATCACAAAACTAGAAAGAAATTCAAGTAGGTAGATGAAATTATATACTGCAAGCGGGCGCAAGTTTTTGTTTTGTTTTTTACAGAGCTGAGTCACAAACCTTTATGACAATAAAAATTACTGTGTCACAGATTACTCGTCTTAACTAAAACTTTTAAATAGGTTTCGATATGGTACGTATAGGTATGCTAAATACGTAGTTAGGTTAAGGTACGTTATAATAATTCCATAACTAGTTTTTGCCCGCGGCTTCGCACGCGTTGTTGCTATGGAACCGTTTTAAGGTTATTGCTATCCCATGGGATAACATAAAAAGTAGGTAGTCTATGTTTTATTCCAGAGCTAAAACTACCTGTATGCATTTTTGCCTGAACCGTTCACTAGTTTTGGTGTGAAGAAGTCACAAACATCCATCCATCGAAACATTCGCATTTAAAATAAGTATGATTGCGAGTATGTTTTAGGGTTATGTTTAGCAACATTCATTTATACAAAATAAATAGGTAGTGTCTTTTAGAAATGTCGAAATAACAGCTTTTTACTTAATGCGTATACAAGGTACATACTTAACAAATCACCAAATTTACAAAATGTTGTCAGTCTTTTCTCTGAAACGGCTTCACCTATTTTGGCGGGACTGACAACTGTTATAAAGAGCAACCTAAGTTACTTATAGATTAGATTAGAATTAGGGTACCGCATAAAAAAAATAATAATTAATTCTACACATGAGAAGCCGCGAGCACAGACAGTTAAGAAATTGTGTGCGTATTTTAGTCCTACTTTAAATTTTGGCAAGAAAATTGCTGGATTTAAAATCAGATATCTCTAAATGCCAGTCAACTCATTCGCTGTCCGGGTCGCTGAGCTCCTCATCAGAAGATTCTACTTTCTGTCGTCGTTTGCTCTTCTTACTCTTTCTATCACCTTTCTTTTTTACTTCTACTTCTTTTTCACTCTGTGGTTCATCCTCTATGACAGGATCTTCTATTATTTGTGGTTCTGCAATTTGCTCTTTTTCTTCTTCCTCCTTTTGTTTTTGTTTTCTAACTAGGTCTGAAAGGTATTTGCATCTCTGCATGCACTCTTCCTGTAAAAAGAAAAATGTATCGTGAGACTCAACTAGGATTTGATTAGGTCCCAAAAGCGTAGTTTCGCTCACATGACCCATCAACGATAGAACGATTTTATAGACCACTAGCTGCTGACCGCACTTTTCAAGTAACCTATGTTCTTCCGCGGTATACTATTTACCTTCCTGAAGAATTTCATTAAGATCCGTTTAGCCGTTTAGGTGTGAGAAAGGTAACAGTCGGATAGATAAGACAGACAGAGATAGTTTTATACTTTCGAATTTATAATATTAGTAAGTATGGATTAAGTATGTTAGTATGAAATGGATAACTTTACAAGTAGCTGTATCCATTCGTTTGATTGGTTCTGGCCAGTACCGCAAAAACAACATTTTGCTAAAAATCGAACCTTACAAAATTTTACACAACTTTTTTGGGTAGTCATGTAAAAAATATGCGCTATGGCGCTCATTAGGGGACGCCTATGTCCAGCAGTGGACTAATATAGGCTGATGATGTAAAAAATTAGAGGATTTGTAAACAGTGTAGATGGAGGTATCCCGAGGAAGGTCTGACGACCTCAATGGCGCGAGCGAAGGTTCGCCTGCGACGCAGGAGGTAGCTAGCGGCTTCGATTCCCGCTTCAGGACTAATGTTCGATCTGCCGTCTGACGATCTGTCGATATAAATATCTATCTAAGTAGTGTAATGTATGTATCTAACGCAAACTCTGCTTAGCTTGGGGCTAGATAATGCTGTGTGGATTGTCCAGCATTATTTATTAACTTTATATCCCGGTGAGAAAGCGAGTATGCGCGTGAGAAGCTTGAATAGAGAGAAGCTTGCGTGTTCTAGACACGCGTGGGAGCTAGCTATGTGTGAATTCGTATAACAATTCAGTACAATTCAATAATATAACGTCCGACTCGGTACCTTAGTCTTCCCGGGCACAGCGGCGGATATCTTCTGCCAGCGATCGCCGGCGCCGCCCTTGGGGAACTTGGCCAGCGCCGTCTCCAGAGCTTTCTGCTGCGTCTGGGACCACGTGCCCACGTTCACCAGGTCATCGGTCTTGCGGGTCTTCACCTGGAAATTTCACACTAGTGTTATTAGGAAAAGTTTTATATCCAGTATGAGAGTTGACTCATCTTCAATTTTTTTTTGACACCCTTGGTGTTTGATACGGTGTAAATTTCGGTAGGTATATACTGGCATCATCAGCAGTTTGACCTAAGTAGGACCTAGGAGCTCAGCGCATCAGCAGCAAAGCAACCATTCAAACCGCACTCATTAAAATCATATTTAGTCGTAGTTTTATACAATATAGCTATTGTTCCTAAACTTGTTTTTTATGTCTGCATCCCGGGAAGAGCTAGCCGCGATTGCTACACTTGGCAAGTTGACTCACTGTCGTCTAAGCTTTGCATTGTTTGCACTGCATGAAGTGGATTTATAAACCATCTGTGGAGAATATAAGCCGTGCTAATAAAAATTTATGAAAATTGTTTTTTCAACTGCAATTCACTTGTGCAAAACAAACACTAAAAACAAAAACTTTTATCCATCCGCGTTCGTGCGACCCACGTGATAGGAACAACTAGGCTACACAAGATTAATGTATCTTTTAAAAGGCAATGTATAAGCTTCTACAACAACACTCCTAGTGAGTTGCAAAAATTTACAATAAACGAATAAAAACAAATCACCCAACATATCCTTTGTAAAAAGGCTTACAATAAAATATCAGATTATCTAGAGTAGAGGGTACAAAAGTTTGGAACGAGTTTTACTGCAACTCGAAAACTAATCCTAACAAGGTAAAGGTTTCTTGTTCAGTTCTTTACTTTCCCTTAAAAAGATTAAATTGGACAAATAACCAGTGATCTGTGACTATATTGCCTAGTTTATGTAATCTGAGATCTGCGACGTGTCCAAGAGGTAAGGTCTAAAGTAAGCAAGTAAGGTCTAAAGGAAATAAATCACTGTAAGTTTCTGGGTTTTGTGACCCCCGTGATAGGAAAAACATATGAAATTATATCTCACTAAAACAAAACACACTAAAACAATATTTCCTTTCAAAGATAGGAAAACAACAAACACGATGCTCAAGATGAGCCGTGAGGACTTAAGAACAATGGTAGGTATCATCACAGGCCACTGTGAGCTGAACCACCATCTCTTTAAGACAGGAGCCACAGACAGCAGCCTGTGTCGTGGCTGCTTCCTGGAAGAAGAGACTGTGGAACATGTGGTACACTGCACGGCCACAGAGGAGGCCAGACGGAAAACGGGATTGAAAAGTCTTATAGAGACATCAAACCTGTCCACACCCATAGAAAAGCTGAAGTTGTCAATCTCCAAAAGTCCTGCTCCGGTACTTCAAGTAGCTGTGCTGGTTAGGGCCTGGTTAGGCAGGGGGATAATGCACAATACACTCCTATGCGAGATGTCAGTGCAGATCCCAGTTCCCCCACTTAGAATTAGAATTATAGCTTTCAGGTGAACGCGCGGGAATCAGCATGACAGGAAAAGAGCCTTAATGTAAAGTGAGCCGAATAACAGTTTCCTGAGTCTGTCACTTAGATGCCGTAAGTTGTTATTTGCTGGTGTGAGGTACCTTCTTGGGCGGTTCTACCGGCACTGGCTCGGGCTCCTGACCGGGTACTTTGTAACAGTTGTCCTTCATCTTGGCAGCCATGTGAGTTACCTGAAACAGTTAACACTTACTTCAGTTCACCTGTGTAAATAAATGACTGTTTATATGATGGCATTCAATTAATCTAATGAACCACGATTACTTTGAAATATTAATACAAAAAAAATACGAAAATAAACTAAACTATAATAGTTAAACGTATCCATTTATTTGCCAGCATTCTGGGCACTCTGCCTTCTGGTGACGGCTTGGATTTTTAGAAAATAGATGTAAGTGTAAATACTAGTTAAACTAAATTTTACCTCATCCTTTCTGCTTCCTTCCGCTTTTGGCTACAGGTTGCATTCTCCGGATGCCGTTCAGAGAGTAACTAATCGGCAGATATTATTATATATAGGCCTATACACACATAAATAAAACTACAATCCACCATGACACGTTGAACACCAACCAGAGAATACAAATTATTGTCTCATGTCGTCACAATGTGTAAAGTGACACAGAATAACCACACAGAGAAACGCGGAATAGGCTGAAGGTTTGCACACATAAAAATCTTACCTGTAATAATATATAGGCTATAAGTACTTTTCTATCCTAAAAACGCGTGCGAAGCCGCGGGAATTAACTAGTTGTTTTATAATATACTGTGCTGTCCTCACCTCTGCCACGGGTCGCCTCATGAAGTTAGCGATGGTCTCCCAGCGGTCGGCGGAGCCCCCGGGGTACTTCTTGACGAGCCGCACCAGCTCGGCCAGGTCTTCGTCTGTCCACAGGCCGCCGACTACTATGGGGGGCAGCTGAAGCATAAATAAATACATAATGCTGGACAATACATATAGCATCATCTAGCCCCCAAGCTAGCAGAGCTTGTGTTATGGGTATAGACCGCGCAAGTCTTTATGAGTTCTGTGAACATAGCCTCAATTGCGAACTTGCGCATGGTACAGTTGAGTGTATAATGATTACTGTAAGGTAAGAGATTCAATTTGTTATAGGACCTACAACCCACCTACCTAGGCAGTGGTTAGGTATGTTTGTTCTTTCTAAGAGACTGCCTACATGTGCAAGACATCAAAGCAATCAGGTACCTACCTGACTCCTTTGATGTCTTTACTTGGTTTGGTACCAAGCTGGTACTAACCTACTAAAAGTAAATAAAAGGCGTTGACATAAAACAAATAATAATAAACAATTTATTTATTTATTCTATAAGTGTGCCCTGATTTTAATTGTTTTTATTGTTGTCTATACTAATAATATCTTTATATATTATACAAAGTCGTGTTAGTTACACCATTTATAACTTAAGAACGACGGGACCGATTTTCATAGTTTTTGATTCATTGCATTTCTCTTAGTCCGGATATCCTACTCCGGAATTCCGGACAAGTTTTAAAAACATTGGAAAATTGACGGAAAAATAACTACCCGTGCGAAGTCGGGGCGGACCGCTAGTATATTATAAAATTATAAAGAGGATATTTGTTTGTTTGAATTGAATAGGCTTCGAAACTACTGGACTGATTAGAAAAAATCTTTTGCCATAGTATCGTACATTATCCCTGATGTCCATAGGTTATAGAATATTTTCAAAAAACTAGGGATCCGTATGAAAACTTCGATAAAGTAACCCAAGGTGTGAAAAAATACCATAAAAATCCTTATATCGTACGCTGCGGAAACTATTGACAATAGAGTGATGTACTTACTAGTTTTATAGAAGATATCAATATCTACAGAAAAGCAGCTTTTAATCATAGCAACAACCAGAACACCCGGAACAAATTATATCCTGTGTCGCAAGCGAACCTTCGCCCGCTACGCCACAGGGACCATCAAGGTCGTGGAGATATTTCTTAATAATAAAAAAACAACATTTTGTTTTTAAGGGACTTCGGCTAATTGAGGAACATGAATCGCCAACTTCGTTCAAACTAAAAAGTCTAAGTTAAACAGTAGCGGACCCCAGTTGGAACAACCATTTCATAAAGGGAAGTATTTTGCTCTAAATAGGCACCAAGATTACCTGAGTCAACAACGGTCGTGGAAATCTGCTAAAGGCAGACAACAAAACGTTAAAACCAAGACCACCTTGATAGGGCAAGACCCTATCAAGCGGCCAGGTATTTTATGTACTCTCATCTGAAATTCTAACAATCGTCATAATGACATTGCATCGCCATACATTACGTACATTTATGAAGTGGAAGGAGTGCGTTTCAAATTTACCTACGCATTCTATAACAAAGTGATGTCACGTCATTTTTCTCTATCCTATCCTAGACAACAATCCCCGTGCTAGGGGGGTCGGTGTGTGGAAATTATCTACAAGACAAGTGGAAATACAACGTCATGTAAAAGAGTAATGTTGTTTGCTTGTACACATTGGTCGTAGAGGTCTTAGGTATAGCTGAATAGGAAAAAAACTGTATAGGTACCCTAGGTTCAGTAGGAGTCTCAGGCTCATGCACAGGGTCCAGAAGACAGGCGGCAGGCTGCCTGTCCTGAGGCAGGAAGGCTCTCCGGCGGCGCGCGCCTCGCTCCTTCGCCTCGGCCGCCGCAGCTGCCTCGCGTGTTTGCCGCTTGCGTTCTTCTTCCTCTCTAAATATAAGCAATTATTCAATTTGTTTAGAAAACCAGACATAACATTACATAGTACTACATGTGATTGTCTAGCAATAAGATTGGTGATTACAATAAATGACGCACATCAAATAAAATGCAATGATCAGCGGCTTCGGATCCAGACAATCGTTATAGATTGTAGTGTTATGTTATGATTATGACTGTAGTATAACAGTAAACCCAGTCCATGCTTGCTCACCGTATCCTTCCTGCTTCTTTTTATCGACACATAATATAATACTGGACAATTAAGACAGCATTATCTAGCCCCAAGCTAAGCAGAGCTTGTGTTATGGGTAACTGATATACATAATACAATACAATACATACAGACGACACATACAATACATACAAACATCCAGACGACTAAAGAGAATAACTCCTCAAGACCTAATATAAAAACATTAAACAAATGGATATACCGAGGGGCATATACCATACATGACATGGCTGGCAGTGGCAGCACGAAACAGACAAAACTCTTAGCCCAATGCCTAAATGGGCAGATGACAAGAAAAAAAGGAGATTAAAAAAAATATATATATATATAGAAAACGACCAGAACACCCTGAACAAATGTCTGCAGATCGTACACACATTTGTTCAGAGGCGGGAATCGAACACGCAACCTTCTGCGTCGCAGGCAGACCTTCGCCCACCGCGCCACATCAGTCGTCGACATCTTTTTCTACACAGGGCAGGGCTGTAGTGTGTAGTAGTGTTTTTACAGTCAAATGAAAACTATGTTGGTTACCCTTACACTCTTCTTGCTTTAGCGATTTGTAAAAACCAGAAGTGTGGTTTTCTCAACAATCCTTGTTTTCTCTCAAAAGTCCCTGTTTCAGAACATCACATAATTTTATGTAATATTTCTGTACTGTGAAAATCTGCCTGATACTAATATCATTCCTATCCTTATCTAAATAAGAACAGGAATACAAAGATAACAAACCTCTTTTTTTGCCTTCTAGCTTCCTCCTCTTTCTCCTTCTTCATCCTCTTATACTCTTCTATCCCTCTTGGTATAGCAGTGACCATCCACCACATGAAGCGTGCTATTTGGAAGGGCAGGGTGTCTTTGACACTTGGTTTTGGCAGCTGTTCTAGTATCTCGGCTAGACCCGCGTCAAAGCCCGACTTTTTGGATTTGGACTTTCCTCTGCTGTTTAGGATTGATTCCTTAAAATAAATGGATAATGCTGGGTTTTGTTACATAGAAAACACCTGCGACATGGCATAGAAAATTCAAATTCAATAAATAGTAAATTAAATAAATAATACTGGACAATTCACACAGCATTATCTAGCCCCAAGCTAAGCAGAGCTTGTGTTATGGGTACTAGATAACTGATATACATAATACAATACATTATGTAGATAGTTTTTTTTTATTATCCATAAAAACGACCAGAACACCTGGAACAAATACCTGCAGATCATACAAATATTTGTCCCAAGGCGGGAATCGAACCCGCAACCTTCTGCGTCGCAGCCGGCCCACCGCGCCACAGAGGTCGTCATAGGTAAGTCTAGTATTGTGACATGAATAATATACACCCTGAACTTATCAGTTTTGCATACAAGTTTATACTTCTAATATTTATCGATTATATTTTCATAGTAAGTATTATTGTACTCATATCAGTCTTAGAACTTTTATTGCCAACAATGATGGACATGTGTTTCACCACCTCCAGCTGTGGCGTGCCTCTGCCATTCGCACGAGGCATGGCAATGAACGTAATATACTAATCATAATGATGCTTTTAATCAAGGTCAGGTTCTGAGAGAGCTTTGGGAAACTTACAGCAGTAAACCTTTTCTCCACATAAGCCGCCCAGCTGACCGTATACTGCCCTAAGGTAGTGATGATGAAAAGGATAATAGCACCCTCAGCCAGACCCATCTTCCGGACATGTCTGTAGTAGTATATTGCTGAGCGCCAGTTGGGCAGCCCATTCTTGAGAACCTCATTGTACCTGTAATCAAATATTATGAGAATGTCACAGATGACATAATACTAGGCAATGTTATGGTTGAGTTAACAATTAGTTATGCTTTCAAATGATTGCATAAATAAAGTATAGAAATTGTCTCTACCTTCACAAGGTTTGGGAATTAACTGTTCCATTCAATAAGTAAGTTCCATTCAAATAAAAATGAGTTTGCTTAAAATAAATAGGAAATTCAACACAAGATGATAAAAAAGGAGTTTTTAGTCCTCACTTCTCCCTCTTTCCAGGGTCTTTGAGAACATTGTGGACTGAAACCAAGTTCCTGAACTGGACATCCGCATCTGGGGCATCGTTTTTATCTGGGTGTAGCTTTAGAGTCAGCTTCTTGAATGCTGATTTTATCTCCGCTGGCGTTGCATCCTAGAACAATGCATGTTATTAATAATAACATGTAATAGATAACAATAAAGATATCTAGGTATCATGATTATACTGCCTTTAAATTCTCGTAAACACAAATTAATTAAAAATACCTAGAAACGGTCTAGAGAAAACCTTGTAGCAGCATAGATTTGTGATGGATTTTTTTGCAGAAATTACCTGTCTATGGACCTCCAACTTAAGAAACTTTGACTGTGTCTTCATTCTCTACGTTCTAAGATCGGTTTTTACCTGTTTTACCCCCAGCAGTTCGTAGAAATTCTGGTTAACTTCCTCCACCACGTCGAACACTTCGAAATCACCATCGTCCCAGGCTGCAGCAGTTAGTACAACCGAAAACAATATCAGCACGATAGAGCGCATTCTGGAGGAAGGTAAACTTCGAATTATCTAAAATTAATTCATGTTTTAGTTACAAAATCTTCGTACAAAGTGAAATGAAAATTCGCAAGTAAATCACAGACAGGGAATAATTTATTTTGTTATTTTTGACATTGACAGCAACTTGACAGTTAACAGCCATGCCATGCCACATGCCAGCTGTACGAAATAGCCTTGCCATCTCATAACTTCTTACCAATTTATTATAATTTTACAACTAACAAAATCTAAAAAACAGATTTCTATAATTTACTCCAAGGAGTGACAAGATTAAATTCAAAGTTATTGACTATCGTTATGTACATATATTTGTAGATTATTTGTAACAATCTGCAGTTTGCTTGATTGTTTCAAGTGTCATCACATCACATCATCATGGCGGCATCTTCACGATCTAATTCTTGATGTATTGTAGGCCTCTTCACTTTTTCGTTTATACTCCTTTCGATAATGGGCCTGTTTTATCA
Source organism: Eupithecia vulgata (assembly GCA_946478455.1). NCBI lineage: Eukaryota > Metazoa > Arthropoda > Insecta > Lepidoptera > Geometridae > Eupithecia > Eupithecia vulgata. Next base: position 2,599,091 of record OX297863.1, read on the forward strand.
TGTCATGTCTTCCGTGCCGTTTGATGTCATCTACCTAACGATTCGATGATTCACCTCGTAACCTCGGGTGTCCGATCTAGGTCTCTATTCCAGGACACTTCTGGTTCAGCGGGTAATGTGTACAGCCCAAGTCCACTTTTTTCCTATTAGGTGTTTACCACTCACTTTTGTCTTGCTCCAGATCCAATCGTTAAGTTTTCGGTCGCGCAATTTGATACAAAGCATTGCTCTTTCCATACCTACCTACCTAATTTGAGCAACGTTGATTTCTTGAACTTCTCCTCGGATTTCTTGGTGAGGGTCATAGTAGATTCTGTGCCATAGGTGAACACAGGCATCGCACACAAATGAAATACTACTTTGAATTTAAGTTGCAGTCATAGACATAGAATTTTTTCACTACGTTCAATCTAAGCCTATGGTTGCAGTAGTAGTTTGCCACGTAGCAGCTGTTTATTACTGAGGTTTATTAGTTCCAAATGCTGCACAGGCTTGTGCGATTTTCCGGTTTACCTCCGTGGTCTGGTTTAGTAGCCCAATGTAAATTTATGCCCAAGGTATCATGTAGGTATTCTACTATTTCGATTCCATTATTAGCTGGTTTTTTATAATGTTTACCATGTTGATCAATTTTAGATGGATCAGTTGAGCTACCTGTAGATTGTTTGCAACAGTTTGCAGATAGCTTAATTGTTTCTATTGTAAATACTAGTTTTAATTTAATTTGTTATTTGATTGTTATTTTCTTTCTGAATAAAGACTTTCTTAATTTTAATTTTAGCCTTCATTTTAAGACCCGCTTTTGCCCACCCTACTTTGAGATCTTATTATCATAGATATCGTGTCATCGACTGTCTGATATTATAACTAGGTCGTCTGCAAATCCTGAGTCTCTCATCACACCATCTTTGATAAGAAGCTCTTTGTTTTCAATTTCCAACTGTTGAAAAATTAATTCTAAAGCGTTTTCGTGTGGAGTATTACGCTAGCTGTGGGTTGCATTAGCATGTACCTAAATGGTTCAGCATTTGGATGTATCTTATTATATTGGGCAATTGGTTAGTGCTTGCATTCTACAGGGTCAAATGCTTTCTTGTAGTCGTTAAATGTCAGATTAAGTGGCTATCTGTATTCGTTAAACTTTTCAATTATTGTTTTCAGCGTTTGAAGGTGGTCGTTTGTGCTGAATCTTGACTGATAACCAGCTTGTTCTCGCGGCTGTTAATAGGTAGTTCGATTTCTTCTCGAGTCTGTTAATTATCACTCAGGTGATAGTTTGTATACATGTGTGAGTCAGGGTACTTTTCAGATCCAACGTTTACGATACCGTAATGTCTACTGGTTGGCCTCTCACTTAGTGCTGCAGTACCTTCTTGTAATGTATTTTTACTGATACTACACCAGTAAAAATACATTACAAGAAGGTGGTAGATTTTTCTAGTAATGTAGGAAGTTATACGCGATCTGTGATGATTTTGTTTTAGTTTTATATACTATTATAGTTCTAAATTGTTTCTATTCTTTGATTGTAGTTCATGTGCTCGATGATTGTAGTATTTCTTAGAAAACATAGACATGGTAGTGCCCATGAACCTACTTTTATAAGTACAGTTTTATTCTAGTTTTAGAAGTTAACTATATTATGAGTTTCGTGGTTCGATTTCAAGTAGTCAGTAGGTGCCTAACTACAATAATCGGGTGTGGCTAGCACCTGTCACTTTCCAAAACACCCCTGCAAGATATTCTCTAGTTTCTGCGCATGCTTGGAAAACCCACGCTAAAAAATACACTGCGTCTTGCGACAAATAAAGAATTCTGCCCTAAATAGGCTGCAAAGTACTTATCAAAATTATTTTCGAAGCTATGTGCGTGATAGAGGGGCTGGACTGGAAGTGTTTCCGGAAAGGGTTCGTTGTTTTCACTGTTATCTTCGGATTGATAATATCAACAGGATTGCTTTTACAATACGAACATAGCAAGGTAAGTTTTCTTTCTATTAACTAGTTAAGTATTAGGTTAGTAGTCAGTTTGTAAGCAACTTAAGTCGCAAGGTGGGTTGAATCGATTATTTAGTCAGTTTATTTTAATTTTTTAAGTTGTTTGACCTACCTGGATTGATAATAAACTGCAAGGAAAGGAACACAGTTATACGGACATAGGATAGTACCTACGAAATGACCTTAAATTTTGACCTTTAGTAAGCAAATCGATGAGGCATGCGCCGTACACGATAGTTTACGTCTCAGAGAGCTTTTCAGTTAATCATCTTTCCTAAGAAAGTTTATGTTCATTGTTCTTTTGCGCCCAAAAAAGCTGACTCCATACGGGGTCAAGAATCACCCCTTATCACGTTCATGTTTCCGTGGCACCTCGTACAATACCTAGTTTACTTATACATATATGACTATTTCACAACTTTGAATTAATTGGTTTGTTTCATCATCATCATCATCAGCCTACATTAGTCCACGGCTGGACATAGGCCTCCCCTAATAAGCGCCATAGTCTTGTTTCGTTAAGTAAATTTATAAAATTTTGTGATAAGTTTATAACATAGGGATTTAAGGTAGTCTATAATTTGTATAATTATAGAGTAGGTAGGTACCTTAAATCCATGCGAGACCATTTTTTTGTGGTTTTGATTTCGTTCACATTAATAAAACTAGCGAAAAAGTAGTTAGCCGCAAATCGTAAACCATTTTTTATAAACTCAGAACCAACTACAATTCTCTTGGAGCATTTGGGAAACGAAATTTTGTGCTTTAGCACTACTACTTTGAGCCTACCTGCCCAAATTCTTCCAAAATGGTACATACCTACCGTAGTGCAATTTTATCTGGTTCTCTTGCAGAATGTCTCAACCATCTGCAAAGACAACCTGTCTTGTCCGGCGCAATGGCATTGCTGTGACATGGGCTGCTGTAGCCCGGTGACAGCCTCTCCACGTACAGAGGATGACGTTGCGTACGATTCCTGGTACATGCAATGGTGTGTATGATTACGAAAAAATATCATTATTTCACTCGGTTTGCACAAACTGATGGATGACAGGCGTCTGGCTTAATTTAAACTCTCATTTAAATTGCCAGGCCCGCGCCTTTACACGTCTTATAATTATTATGCCAATAGCTTAGTTACCAACTTTTGAGGTTGTTGGACCATTTTGGGTGCAAATGTAAATAGATTAAAGAGAATAAATACTCATTAGCAATTTACAGAACTTAGAAGACGAGTTGTAAACGCATGTAGTTGTTTGTTTGTAGATTGCTGTAACCTACTGGGTCTTGTTGAAAATGCATTTAAAATGTTTAAATTTGAACAACAACGAGGCGTTAAAAAAATGAAATACCTTATGAAGCCTAAAACTCAATAGATGGAAGGGATCCTTTACATTGGGACGTAATATCAAACTACTTTTACAGGGTTTCTTTTAAGGGATTTCATCCCTAAGTAAAAAGCAGTCTTTTCAGTCTAGTGGGCAATTAGTTGAAAAAGCGAACTATTACGACACAAGCAATTAATAGTGAAACAGTAACCATCAACCAATTTTTTTTTATTCCATTAGGCCAGTTCTATTCTTCCTTGGCCTACTCGGCGGCATCCTGATCTGCTGCCTCTGGTTCCTTTTCCGGCGAAACCGTCAGTCCTGTGGCGGGTTTACCTTGAGCTGTTTCTGCTGTGGTGGGGTCCAGCACGACACGGAAGTGGACTCAGCCGGCTCACTGTACCCCCCGCCGAGATACAGCCGCTGCGGATCCTTCCCTCAGGCGCCACCACCGTATTCTGAAGTGATATCTCTTGATGTTCTTTTGTTAATTTTTTTAAGTTCACGCTCTTCTGTTTTATATTTTCAATTTGTTTGTTCTAGGTAAATGTAAAGACGAATGTCCATGATCTTGATAGGCTGTCAGTTAACGTCTTGTCCGCATGTGGCTGAACAATCCTCTATGCAGCTTTTTATTGCATGAATAACTCAAATATCTCTGAATAACAAAAACCGATTTTAAAAAAGTAGGGGCTTCAGTTTTTAACAATGATAGACGAAATTTAAAATTTCTGAACCAAACTTAAGGGCCTATACTACCTCAAATCATCTCCGTCAGATCGAAATATCTTCCAACTACTAAATATTTAACTTTGAAATTTATACATGGTACCTACAGTTCTGGAATTACTGTATCGATCATATTATTTGGAAAACACGATTAGGTACATAAAAAAATCTATAGAAAAAAATCGTAGCTACCTCTAAATTCTTACTAAAATCTTAATTTCTCAATAAATACAGAACTTGAGAATAAGCATGGTAATAGAACAAGTATAAAGAAGATAATTATATGTTTTGGTTTTTTCAAATAAAGTCCTAACTAATAGATAATAAGCTAAAACTTGATTTTTGGGCTTGAGTTGCAATGCCCTGTCTTGCTCCTTTAAACGCGAAATCCTATGTCTGTTCTTTTCACAAATATTTGAGTTTGTATAGGCCCTTAAAGGTAATTTGCAAAATTGGGTCCTATTAATCAGCAAAAAGTACTAATGAAATATAAATAATATCAATGAATAAACGATGATTTAAATTTAAAATAGACAGAGGATCTGAAAATTTCTTGCTTTTTCGAAGACGGTTATTTCAGTTCATTATTTTCACCTTCGCTAGTAATCTAACTCCAGTTTTAAAAATTAATTTCCTCCTATAGGTTCAGTCCAAGCCCGACCTATACCCCCTTGTCATCACCTGCGCGGAAGGCGATGCGAAGCATGGGAGTGGGGGTAGTTACCTCATGGTACATTACTTCAGAAACCGTGTAATTAGGCCACCACAAGGTAAAATTATAAAAGTTTATTATTTATAAAAGTTCTAGTTATTTGCTTTTTTTCTAAGTTATTTAATTAAAAAAAAATATCTGAGCTTCTGATCGAGACGCGGCAGCTCTTGACCCGAGAACTGGTATCTGGCACAGCGCATCAGTTATACAGCGGAACAATGCAGCCAGCAGCGTCTTGATCACGCTTACGACTGGTATTGGTATAGATCAGTTGAACTACCTGTAGATTGTTTGCAACAGTCTGCAGTTAGCTTAATTTTTTCAATTTTAATTTTCTTTTTTTAGTAGTCTTAATTTAATTCTATTTTTGATTTTAATTTTCTTTGTTAATGAACAGATTTATATTTTAATTTTTGATATGTGTATTATTGTGAACTTAAGAAAAATTAAACAAGTTAAATTAACTGACAAAAGAAAAAGGTGATATTTTGCCCCTTTCACTTCACTCAAATAAAACAAATCAAAATTTCTTTATTTCCTTATATACAATAATGTACACTTTTAGAAAAGGTCAAATTCTTAAAATAACATTGACACGGAAATAAAGTGATATTATTGATTTCGGTCACTTCGGTATGTAGACTACCTAAAGTAAAAAAGCGACGAAGAAACCTTTAACCTGTTAATTGTTATTATTCGAGTTGGAGCAAAATCCGTCCCAAGCTTTTTTATCTTCCAGATAATCTGATATTTTGTAGTAAGCCTTTTTGCACAGAAACGTTTTGACAATTTGTTTGGATAGATTTTTTGACATTGGTTTTTAAAAGATGCATTAATTTTGTGAAGCGTGGTTATGTTATGGGCTCAGCAAAAATATCAACATTCTTCATAACTTGCTAACTCATATTTTACTATTATTTTCCATTACTTGACACTGGCAGAAAAGAGTCCAACCAGACTTATATTGCCATTAACTAAGAATCATCATCAAGTTTATGTTTCCAGACACATTTATTTCTATTCATTATTATTTTCACACAGTTTATTTCTAGTATTTATATTATGTACCTACTTATACCTATCACTATTTTTTTAGGGAAACTTTTGATATTTTTATGAGTGTACTGTACAACAAGTTTTCATAAATAGGTTTATTGACAGGGAACTAATCATTTAGTCCCCACCTAATGATTCAAATATGAATAAACCTGTCTTAAATTTACTCTGTATTTCTCAATATATCCTCAAAATAAACATGAAATAATCAGGGCACTGATTAAAATGTTAATAATAGACACCTGGGAATCCTGTGATCCAGAACGACCCCCTTTCATCGGTATAAACAAACATAACTACAATGTGGTACCTAACCTATACCCTGTTTTATTTTTACGTGACGACTTTCAGGTTCTCTATCAGCAACAAGTACTGCAGAATCTCTCAACTCCAGTTTCATTTGCAACGCGGCCAATGAGGTCAGTTAATAAAACTTATAAAACTACCTACATTGAAGTTCTGTCTGATGCTACTGATAGTCATCATTACGCATGTAATCAGTGGACCTTTTCTGAGTAAATAAATTCGTCTTTTACTTCAGATTCAGATCAATCCTGTATTGACTGGAATCTGAAATAACAATAATAAATAATGCTGGACAATTCACACAGCATTATCTAGCCCCGAGCTAAGCAGAACTTATGTTATGGGTACTAGATAACTGATATACTTAATTAATATAATACAATACATAGATACTTATATATTTTTATTATATAGGTATATTTTTTATTATACATAGAAAACGATCAGAACAACCTGCACAAATGTCTGCAGATCGTACAAACATTTGTCCTGAGGCGGGAATCGAACCCGCAACCTCCTGCATCGCAGCCAGACCTGAAATGAATCAAGTAGGTACCACACAAGTTTTAGCATTTTACTTTAAAGAAAAATATTTCCTCTTAAAATTTTAACGAAAAAATTGGTCAAGTCCATTAAATAACATTGACTAGACTAAGTCGGTCGGAGTGAAACTTAAATAAAATTTTAGGTACCTCTAGGTCTAGACCTTTACCCACTAAACCCAGCAGTTTGGGCTGATTTGATCCCATCGAAAACACGGAACGCTTCGTAAGCGAGTTCTAATTTTTCTAGGGGTGACATCTATCGAACTTTTTTCCTATAATTCGTAAGATTACATGTAATTATAATAATAGTAAAAAGTATAAAGTAAATAGTAAATTATTTTTACTCTCACACAATCTATTTTATTCATTTTCACTCACGTTATAGATTCAAAAGACTTCAAGATAACACAAAAAAATCAAATACTCATACCTACCTACATACTTACCGGTCTACATAACGTTAAAAATATTGTGCCATAATCAAAATGTAACCATTATTAATGAATAAGTCTAAATATTCCGCTGAGACATAACCTATACCACAGATTTAATAATACTTTATAATATACTATAATTATTCTGCGGCTAAGCCTGAGTGAACAGTAAAAGCACAGATGAAATAAAAGTTACTTCGTAAAAGCAAGAAGTTTGTAAATACCTGCCTGGGTAGGTTATCATCATCAGCCTTTCATGGTCCACTGTTTGACATAGGCCTCACCTAGGTAGGTAATTGTGGGGTGTGTATTTTTCATTTTTTTAATAATTTATATTTTTATAGGCGAATTCGATCATTCCGCCCCCGTATTCTTGCTCGAACAACTTCGGTTATGGTGTGGGCGGGCGGCAATCCATGCTACGATCGGTGTCCTCGCTGAACGAGCCCCGCCCCACGCACCTCCGCACCAACCCATCTCACACCCCCCGGGCTTGCAGGGATTCTCTGCAGTGGAACGACGTGGATATGGTAGTTTTAGATAAGATCCATTTTCAAAACCTTTACCTAGTTCTTGCGTTGTCCGTTGAATTGATTTTGTGCAGGTTCTTTAAGTAGCTACTACTATAGGTACCTAGTACAGGAGAATACCATTGTTCTTCTCTTTTTTATAGCTACCCTGCCTAATAAAATAAACTTATTATAGAGAAAACAGTTTGTATTCTATATTAAAATATTTCTGTTTTATTTGTTCCAATGTAAAATATTTCTTGAAACATTGGCTTCAAACTTAACAGGGGAATTACCTACCTATGAATGGAGCTTTCTTTTCTTCAGCACTACAAGCCTTTATTTATGGCAACTTCATAGTTCAACTCTTAGAGCAGTTATAAATGATCTAAGGTTCAACTTATCGTTTTTGGTATACCTACATAGTTCTCTTCTTTTTTTATTACAGGATCAGGTGTACGACCCTACCCGAGCCCACGCATTGAGGCCAGATGGCTTAGGCTGCGAGATGTACTGCGAAAACTGGCGCAACACCCTCTCAGAGGACACCATCTTCGAACCAGAGGCCTACGAAGTGCGTCGCGTCAAGCGCTCTCCACCGACTGAGCCTTTAGACTCGCCACCTCAACCAACAAGCCCCGAAGAGTCTCAAAAATCGACGGAAGACCGCCAACAACGCCGCTTGGATAACATAAAGCGGAATATTAGAAAATCGACCTTTTACATGCCGCTGTCGACCAACACAGTGAGGCCTTCGCGTATATCCCCAGGAACCCGGGCATCCTCGAGATCCGCTCCTGTCACACCCTCTAGTAACCTAGTACCTAATCTTCTCAATTTTACCCATCGAGCCACTAGATATAGTTCTCGATCTTCGAGATTGGAGGAATATGACGCATTGATAATGGACACGGAGCAACGCGCGGACCACAAATTTTAAGAACTACGATACCTACTACGAATTAGACCACAAATAATTGTGAGATAGTTTTATGATACAAATTATAGCGATAGAGAACTTTCATGGACCTAATATAGAATTCTGTAAGTCTACGTAGGAATAGGAAGAATTTTGCGTCAATACGTCTCGTTGTTGTGATTTTAATTCGATGCTCATTATACTAGAGCGAGCAGGTAGGTTGATAGAATAATTTTACTCGTTATTATAAATGTTCAAGATGGAAAAGAGTTTAAAATATGAGCTTGCTGGACATTTCTTTGTTCACATGAGTTTAATTACCTACCTTACCTACCTAATGATTACAGACTTAACAAAACGTTGTTTGTTTCAATTCAATGCCTTACATAACCTTACACTTAGAGTAATAAGACATAGAGTGATAATTTCATACAAAATTCCGCTCAAAGTTGAAGCCAAAAAACAACCAATGTGTGCGTAAGCGGCACGTTATTACATTAGCCGACACGCACACAAGTGCACAAATAATGTTGCAAGTAATTAACATTTATCATTTGTCGGGAAATTGTAACATTTAGTAAGGAGTAAATGATTTGCACATTTATCACTTTTCTGTTAGATGATATTTCATTAACTTTATAATTAACTAGCGGCCCGTCCCGGCTTCGCACGGGTGGACATTTATTTCTAAACATTTTGGGATAAACGTAGAGTAAATGTATCTTTATGCAGGACAATTTATACTTTTATTCGACTACCTCGTTGGTCTAGCGGTCGCGTTTTCAACCGGTGATAATGAGGTCCCGGGTTCAAATCCCGGGTCGGGCCAAGATTTTGGGTCTTTTTTAGCAAGTAATATTCACAGTAGCAGCCCGGTCGTGTCGGTCTGCCGTCCTATCGTTGCCCGCGTGCGTTGCTACCTGCGCTGAACGAGGCCACACCGCGCACCGGCCACGGCGCGGGGTGGCGGCGGCGGCGGCGCGGCGCGGATGCGTTTATTTTTATTATTTATTTGTAGTACCAGTGTAAAGTAGAAATAGAAAAAACAAAGAAGTACATATCTATGGGGTAACATATTTTTGGTCTATAGCTAGCAACATTTATTTGTAATGGCGTGTGTTTTGTTTACATTTTATTTTTGTGCATAAACTACTGTTTTACTCAAGAATATAAGATGCCAGGTTGTACTTACCCGTGAAATGGAATCTTCGGTTGTTTATGGTGATTATGTGAAGAGTTGTGACACCCTTTCACTGCACAATACGTCATTTTTATTAAAAATTCGTAGAGCTCTTCCCAGTAGGCCTTGACCTTGAGCACTGACGCGTCGAGCGATGTACGTAGCCTTTAAAGGCTAACTTGAAATTGCTTCACTTCGCGTGCGCCTACTAGGGTTCTATGCCTAGTTATTCTAAGACCTTACATTAGTCGAGTGAAGCCTATCCTAATTACTAGAATAGAATAAGGCTAGAATAATAGAACGTCGACTAATAAAATATCTTACAACCCGGGGACTTTATTAATAACAACCTCTGACAAGATAACCAAAAGGCACCAAAAGCCGATCAAACGATAGCGCCCTCTGCCGGCTACTATTCTTCTTGTTCTTTATGGTAGAAACCTTTTGGTGATAGCTGGCATCTCTTAATTATCAGTGACAAGGAAAGAAAGACTGACAAAATAATACTCCATCTACACCTTAGAGCATTTTTATCTGATACACACGCCGCGCCAGCAAAATTTCGTTTTGTTTGTTATTAAAAAATAAAATTATAATTATGAGGTTTATGAAAAACACAACTTCCGATTGAAATTCCTCTATTACCAGGAAAAAATTAATAAATAGAAAAAATAACAGATTTGCGAAATTAGGCTTAACAAATTAAATGCAGTTTTTTATATAAATGATAATTTTTTTTTTTTTTTTATAAATGCTATAAGATCTGCACTTCAATGAAAAAAGAGATCCCCTGGCGAAGTACGTTCGCTTTTTCGAGACAAGGACGAGCGAACACCGCGCGGTAAAAGCGAGAAAGGGAGGCAAGAGCCGGCCCGCGCTCAATTTCACTGCTTTTTATTTATAAATTTGTTATTGCTCTGGAATAATACTCTTTCGCAAAAAAATAAACCATAATCCTCTAAAGTGTTTATTTAAGTATTTTTTAGACGATATTTCATGCAAATATATTATGTTAAGTAACTAGCAAATGAGACTGGTTTTCCGTAGTAAAAATGCAAAATTTAAAGGAAACTTATTGGGTAGGTATAAGTTCCTTGCCTGGATCATATAGACTCAATGATATTATATTATAGACTAGTAAAGTATACTGCGGCGGCGGAGCCACAGAACAATATGCGGAGCTCGCATCCCGCGCGCGTAGCGTTCTGCGTTATATTCTCTGTGAGTTATCTGTAGGTTTGTTTACAAAATAATTTTCTTGAATTGAATTATTTGTGTAGAAATTGTAAGTTTGCTTACCGAAGAATCTGATTGCGATATGAGTGTACCAACTGATTTTGGACCGGACTCTGGCGGAAGAATAAAGGTAAGAGATATACAAGCTTTATAAAACCCCCAGTTGAGTCAACCTTCTGATACTACAGAAACTCACCGATATTTCTTCTTTTCTAGGGCCTTACAATTGTAAAACCCATCGTCTACGGTAACGTTGCTCGTTATTTCGGTAAGAAACGCGAAGAGGACGGCCATACGCATCAATGGACCGTATACGTAAAGCCCTATGCCAACGAAGACATGTCTGCTTACATCAAGAAAGTAATTTAGCTTCTTACTTAATCTTTGTAGCTTTAGCCGAAATAAATTAGAAACCAGTTTATGTTTCTCTGTCCACAACTATTTCTAAATGGTCAATGACTGATACTGAGTGGTTGCTGGTTGTTATAGATCTATGCTGCCATCATGAATTTGGGAAGTAGGTTCATGATTTTAACAGGAATTTCAGGTTTCCAACTGCCATATAATATACAGGTTTTTTATGTTCTACTTGGGTGCGCGCCGCCGCCTCGCCATGCTTGAGGTTCCCAGCTGTAGGACCAACCTACTTAAGTTTGCCCCCATGTCACTCGCTATCTATCTTCTGAATATCTTGTCCGAAAACAGCATAGATGTATTTTATTGAAAGTCATGGAAATGGCACAGCTCGTGACACAAGCAAAATATGTTTTAAATTATTTATTTTTAAATGTTTTCTGTGTTCTGTAATTGGAGCTAAAACCTCTGAATAAAGTTTGGTCCATCATTTTTGTTACACCCTGTATATAATAGACATGATAGGCTCCGAGTGACCCTCATATAACAATAAGAGTGTTCATTTTGTTTTGTCAGGTGAACTTTAAGCTTCATGAGAGCTATGCCAACCCCAATCGTATTATGACCAAGCCACCATATGAACTGACGGAGACAGGATGGGGAGAATTTGAAATTGTCATCAAATTGCACTTTCATGATCCTAATGAGAGACCTGTAAGTGAAAAAACTAGTCACCTGTTACCAATGACGTCTTAATGGTATCACACTATTATTATGATTGCAAACGTTTGTAAAGATGGTTTTTTTTATTATCTTTATTTATTATATTATAATGGAGTTTTGTCACAAAGTGACTATGTCACTCCCTTATGAGATCAATTATATATATATCTAAATAAACAATACAAAGCACTACATAACTGGCAAATAAAGCTTGACTAGCATTTTGGCTTCCTTGGAGTACGGGGAAGACAAAATGCTATTACAAACACCTACGCTAAAATCATAGAAACATCAAGTATAGATGGATGTTTGTTTTTCTTCACATCAAAAATACTGAAAGTATTGGGCTGAAATTTGTCATAGATGTAGCTTAAAGCCTGGAATCAAATATAGGCTTGTCATGGAACAGTTCCCATGGGATAGAAATGACCTTTAAGTTTCCATCAAAACAAAGCATGCTAAGCCGCATGCAGTAGAAACTCGTAGTTCTAAAAAGTAACATGTAAACTGTCAATCACCTGGAAATTTATATCTTTTTTGGGATAAAATAGATATCAATTTCCGTTTTATCATTGATTTGTTATCCATCAGCGTGAACTATGAACAACTGGTTCCGGATCCAGACTTGGAATAATAAATGAGGGGTCCATTTGATGCAGATTAGACAGTTGACCTGACCGAACCTTCTGATTTTGTTACCCTCTTTATTAGATAGATACATTTTCGAGATTTTTATTTAAACTCTCTATTCTTATTGCTTCCAGGTGACTCTCTACCACATCCTAAAGCTGTTCCAGACTCCAATCACAGAGGGTGCTCCACCGACAGTCGGTCGGGCGCTCGTCAGCGAGTCCTATGAGGAGATTGTCTTTCAAGAACCCACACAGCTGATGCAGCATCTCCTGAACAGTGTAAAGCCAGTTACCAATGGGAGCTGGACGCATGATAGTAATTGTAAGTTTTTGTATTATATATTCTGTGCTAAAAGGCTTACTACAAAATATCAGATTATGTAGAAGATAAAAAACCTTGTGACGGGTTTTGCTCCAACTCGAAAAATAACAACTCACAGGCTAAAGATTTCGTCGCTTCTTTACTTAAGTCTACATACCGAAGCGACCGAAATCAAAAACATCACTTTATTTCCGTGTCAATGTTTTATTTTAAGTATTTGACCTTTAAATAATAATAAATAATGCTGGACAATTCACACAGCATTATCTAGCCCCATGCTAAGCAAAGCTTGTGTTATGGGTACTAGATAACTGATGTACATAATATAATACAGTTCATAGATAGTTTTTTTTAATTATACATAGAAAACGACCAGAACACCCTGAACAAATGCCTGCAGATCGTACACACATTTGTCCCGAGGCGGGAATCGAACCCACAACCTCCCGTGTCGCAGGCAAACCTTCGCCCACCGCGCCACAGAGGTCGTCGACGACGTCGAGTTTTCTAAGTGTACATTTTTGTATTTATGGAAATAAAGACTTTTTGAATTGTTTTGATTTCATAGGAGCACCGCGTGAGTGCCATAAGTACAGACAATCTTTTTGAAAACATAACCTAACCTAGACACTACTATCTGCTCTCCAGCTCCGGCAGTATGCTACAAGTTGTGCTTTACAAGTCTTATATAGTTATTGTATACTCATTGTTTATAAGATGATGACTTGCAAAGGCGATAAGTTGAACCAGGTCTTACTGGAATTAAAGTCAGCTAAAAGGCAGACAAGAGAAAAGTATGAAACCCACAGAATTTTCTTTGATTTGATACTCCAATCAAGTAGCCCCCTCTCGAAAAAAAAAATCCCACCCTTTTTGACCATTTTTCAAAAATGCTCTTTTTTACAGACTGCTCTATATTTTTCCTGTAAAATATAGATCTATATCTACAAACGCTCTATACATTGTACATGGATCGGTCTGCAATCTTCGGAGATAGGGGGCGGGGAATGGTCAATTTATAGACTTTTTAAAAATATTTCAAAAAGTATAAAACCTACAGAAACTTAAAAAATTTAATTATAAATACTATTTAACGGGTATTTATCGCGTTTATTTACCTATTTTTTCCCGACGTTTCGACAGGTTTACACACTGCCGTGGTCACGGGATGACTGACATCCCACGGGATTAACGTGGTCACGACCACGTTAAATAGTATTTATAATTATGTGTTCAGATCGCGTAAGTTTAAAAACACTTAAAAAACTGTTTTGAAATGGACAAAACGATACCTTTCATTTGATACCCCATTCGCTTCGTGAATAGCTGCAGTAGTTACTGAGATATTCAAGAAAGAGCGCGGACGGACAGAGCGAGACCATAAGGGTTTCGAAACCGATCTCGAAATCCTAAAAACGACAGTAAAAATAAGCTAATATTAAACCACGGCAGGTCTGACTGCGCACGAAGGGTTCCGTACCATTATTTATAAAACCGCAAAAAACACGTTTGTTGCATGTTGTATCCAGAAATACATTATCTGTGAAAATTTCAACCGTCTAACTATCACGGTTCATGATACAGTCTGGTGACAGACATACAGCGGAAACTTTATTCCCTATTATGCTCCCGTTTTACCCTTTGGGTACGGAGCCATAAAAATATGGAACCCTTCGCGAGTCCGACTCATACTTGGCCGGTTTTATTTGTCCACTTGTGGAAGAAATAAAAAGCGAGAAGAAAAATTATCATTCAATACAATCAACAGTTGATTTTAAAATCATATGTGAAATATAGGTATTATGAAAATTTGGTAGGTAAAAAAGCAGTATTCACTTCACATCACCCAACACTATGATAATAAATTATTTTCATTTAGCTATCTTTACCTAATGTTTATTTTGTTCTTTGTTTCAGTTGAAGAGAAAAAAGAAAAAGTATTAGAAAAGATAATAGTAGCACAAACCAAGGTGAAAACCGAAATTTCAGAACTAAAAGATAAACTACATCTCGCCAAGGAAACCATCGCCAAGTTTAAAGACGAAATTGCCAAGTTACAAAATCATCCTAGATCTGGACTTATAGCTATTTAGTTTTAACTTTTATTCGTTATTATAACTCTAGCCGTACCGGTCTCGGCTTAAGAATTGACCCCTTAAAAAAAGCTTATGGGAAAATGTAGATTTTAAGCACAAAACTTCATATTCTTTCCTACATGCTCCAAAAATACCAGTGAATCGAAGTTGGTTTCATCATGAGTTTATAGAAAATGTTTAACGATTTGCGGCAAATTAATTTTTGCTAGTTTTATTAGCTGTTTTGAGCACAGAAAAAATTATAAACCTCAAAAATAATTGAATCTCGCGCCAACCCGCGACGAACATCTATATGGGATCCACGACTATGAAGTTCCTTAATTGTTGACTGGTGAATGAATGAAGACTGAATACAGTATTTTATAGACGGTTACTTTTGACAGACAGAGATGCGAATCTGTCGACTCGAAAAATAAGGAGACATTTCGAAATAAAGTATCGGTTTTTATCAAGCCGACATAGTATGTAACGAACGATGATTATTCCATGAAAAAGTATGTAAATACTAAAACTAATAATTATAGTTTACCACAGTAACTCAATCTGTCTCACTTTTTATCACGGAAAAACTCGTGTGATACCGCAGACAAAAGCAAGTAGCAAACAAAACCTAAAACAGTACTATTATTCTATTGAATATAACTACTGATCCCAAAAATAAATCGTTTAGACGCCTGAGTAAAGTCTGTAAAATTATACAAGATTTTGAGCAACAATAACAAAATCGATTACGACTCCCACATAACAAAATCGATAGTCATAAAAAAATTATTTCAAATATCAATAACGTTTATTTCTTTAAGCTTACAAAATAAGCACTTAGACAAGTCAAATTTTATACTATAAACAGGTTTATAAATAGTCATTTTTATCAAATAAGAAATATGATGTTATTGATTTTATTCGCTTCAATTTTTTGTCCACTAGTGGAAGAAGCGAAAAAGAAACCACTAGTAAGTTTTATAAATCTTAAAATTAATACATTACTTATCTCAGTCTATTATTAAGTATTCGGTAAAGCATTAGGATAATATGACTATTTGATTATCAGTCGAACTAACGAATAGCCAGAAAGAGAGAGAGAGAGGAGTAACTTTAAGTAATAATGATATATTATTTAAATAAACTGCAGTATTGGTTTTTCTTTTTGTAACGAAGACTAATTATTGTTGGTATATTTATGTATAGGTTAAGAATATTAAGTTCATTAATTAGTGCTAATAAATGAATATAAATATAGTTTTGAATTACAAATTTGTTTGAGTTATTACTGGATGAACCCTATTTTATATACAGTCGTGGTCAACTAATTAGGGACAATCTCTAGTTAGGCCAAATTGTGTTTTTTTTTTATTTTTTTCAACGAGTCTTAAAAATATTCCATATCTTTTACATGTATAATTAATTAGTCATTGATGTGCCCGATTATACAAACAATAACAACTTCTTAAACATTAAACCTCTTTACAGTATAGCTGATAGATTATCATAGTGCTATTTGTTCAAATATTGCTGGCTGGCCATTTAATTAGGGACACTGAGATATTGCGTTCTATTTTCAAAGTTTGAATCTCAATACTTTTTTACTTCTTCTCTTATTGTTTCGTGGTAGTTTTGGCGGCAATCCCGATTTTTATTTTAAGTTTTGAAAAATATTTTGAAGAAAAATGGGCAAAAATAAAAGTTGCGATCCAACACTACGAAAAATTATCATGAAGTTTGTTGTCGAGCATGGTTGGCCATACCGAAGGATAGCAGAACATTTAAATTGTTCAAAAACTATGGTATACAATGCAGTGCAACATGTCAGACGCAATAACACAACTTTAAATGTGCCCAAAACAAAAAGATCGAGAAAAACAACTCCGCAAGAAGATAGAATGATAACCAGGTTAGCTAAGAAAGATCCGTTTCTAGGCTCTATTGTAATTAAACACGAAGTATTTGGGACAGACGAAAGAGCTGGTGTCTCAGCGAGGACCGTTCGACGACGTCTGGTAGAAGCAGGGTTGTTCGGAAGAGTGGCTCGCAAAGTACCGTTGTTGAAGAAAGAACATAGAAATGCTCGTTTGGCGTTTGCACGTAAATATGGACATTGGACCTACGCCCAATGGCAACATGTATTATTCTCTGACGAGACCAAGGTTAATTTGATTTCTTCAGATGGAAGGCAATACGTACGGCGTCCAGTAAAAGCGGAAATGAATCCAAGATTCACAAAAAAGCAGGTGAAACATGGCGGTGGAAACATTAAAATGTGGGGTTCATTTTCTGGACGTGGAGTGGGACCTGTGAGGAAAGTTCAGGGTAACTTAGACCAACATCAATACAAGGCAATATTGGAGGAAACGATGCTTCCCTATGCTGAGGAGCATCTCCCTATTATATGGACGTTTCAGCATGATAACGACCCGAAACATACCGCCCGTTCAGTCAAGTCGTTTCTTACCAGTCAGTCAGTATCGGTGCTAGATTGGCCAGCAAATAGCCCGGACCTTAACCCAATCGAGCACCTTTGGCACGAAATCAAGAAAAAAGTTGCCACTTATCGTACCACAACTTTAGATGAACTTAATGAAGCTTTTTGTGAGGCATGGGCAAACATTCCTGTCGAAACATGCCAGAAACTGATAATGTCTATGCCACATCGGTGTCAAGCGGTAATTACTAACAAAGGTTTTGCTACTGGGTACTGATTTTACACGCAATAAAATGGAGCTGTTAAAGATATTATAATACTGCAGATTATTAGTTTTGTTTAACTCTATTTTTCATAATAGTTTACTGTCCTTAATTAAATGTCCAGCTACAGAATTATACCTTAAAATTGAATACATGTTCAACCTTTGATATTAAATACTTTTTTCTATTTATTTATTCTTTTATTTACAGCCATTTATAGCATAATAATCGGACCAAATTATGCAAATAATAGGTGCTGAGAAATCAATATGGTTTTATATTTATATGTACATAACCGGTTATTGCTCTTCACTATCTTGAAAGTCCCTAATTAGTTGACCACGACTGTATATTTCATTATAAAAAGTACAACTTGACGACCTCTGTGGCGCGGCAGGCGAAGGTCTGCCTGCAGGTCTGACGCAGGAGGTTGCGGGTTCGATTCCCGCCTCGGAACAAATGTGTGTACGATCTGCAGACATTTGTTCAGGGTGTTCTGGTCGTTTTCTATACATAATAAAAAATATCTATCTGTGCGTTGTATTGTATTATGTACATACAGTCGTGGTCAACTAATTAGGGACTTTCAAGATAGTGAAGAGCAATAACCGGTTATGTACATATAAATATAAAACCATATTGATTTCTTAGCACCTATTATTTGCATAATTTGTTCCGATTATTATGCTATAAATGGCTGTAAATAAAAGAATAAATAAATAGAAAAAAGTATTTAATATCAAAGGTTGAACATGTATTCAATTTTAAGGTATAATTCTGTAGCTGGACATTTAATTAAGGACAGTAAACTATAATGAAAAATAGAGTTAAACAAAACTAATAATCTGCAGTATTATAATATCTTTAACAGCTCCATTTTATTGCGTGTAAAATCAGTACCCAGTAGCAAAACCTTTGTTAGTAATTACCGCTTGACACCGATGTGGCATAGACATTATCAGTTTCTGGCATGTTTCGACAGGAATGTTTGCCCATGCCTCACAAAAAGCTTCATTAAGTTCATCTAAAGTTGTGGTACGATAAGTGGCAACTTTTTTCTTGATTTCGTGCCAAAGGTGCTCGATTGGGTTAAGGTCCGGGCTATTTGCTGGCCAATCTAGCACCGATACTGACTGACTGGTAAGAAACGACTTGACTGAACGGGCGGTATGTTTCGGGTCGTTATCATGCTGAAACGTCCATATAATAGGGAGATGCTCCTCAGCATAGGGAAGCATCGTTTCCTCCAATATTGCCTTGTATTGATGTTGGTCTAAGTTACCCTGAACTTTCCTCACAGGTCCCACTCCACGTCCAGAAAATGAACCCCACATTTTAATGTTTCCACCGCCATGTTTCACCTGCTTTTTTGTGAATCTTGGATTCATTTCCGCTTTTACTGGACGCCGTACGTATTGCCTTCCATCTGAAGAAATCAAATTAACCTTGGTCTCGTCAGAGAATAATAAATGTTGCCATTGGGCGTAGGTCCAATGTCCATATTTACGTGCAAACGCCAAACGAGCATTTCTATGTTCTTTCTTCAACAACGGTACTTTGCGAGCCACTGTTCCGAACAACCATGCTTCTACCAGACGTCGTCGAACGGTCCTCGCTGAGACACCAGCTCTTTCGTCTGTCCCAAATACTTCGTGTTTAATTACAATAGAGCCTAGAAACGGATCTTTCTTAGCTAACCTGGTTATCATTCTATCTTCTTGCGGAGTTGTTTTTCTCGATCTTTTTGTTTTGGGCACATTTAAAGTTGTGTTATTGCGTCTGACATGTTGCACTGCATTGTATACCATAGTTTTTGAACAATTTAAATGTTCTGCTATCCTTCGGTATGGCCAACCATGCTCGACAACAAACTTCATGATAATTTTTCGTAGTGTTGGATCGCAACTTTTATTTTTGCCCATTTTTCTTCAAAATATTTTTCAAAACTTAAAATAAAAATCGGGATTGCCGCCAAAACTACCACGAAACAATAAGAGAAGAAGTAAAAAAGTATTGAGATTCAAACTTTGAAAATAGAACGCAATATCTCAGTGTCCCTAATTAAATGGCCAGCCAGCAATATTTGAACAAATAGCACTATGATAATCTATCAGCTATACTGTAAAGAGGTTTAATGTTTAAGAAGTTGTTATTGTTTGTATAATCGGGCACATCAATGACTAATTATTCTTACATGTAAAAGATATGGAATATTTTTAAGACTCGTTGAAAAAAAAAAAAAAAAACACAATTTGGCCTAACTTGAGATTGTCCCTAATTAGTTGACCACTACTGTATATCAGTTATCTAGTGCCCATAACACAAGCTCTGCTTAGCTTGGGGCTAGATAATGTTGTGTGAATTGTCCAGCATTATTTATTTATTATATTTTTGTCAACTATTTTTACAAAGGTAGGTAGGTACCCAATTCAATAGTGTGCCGCCTATCAGGCATAGGGACATAGGCCTCCACTAATGAGCGCCATAGCGCCCTGTCTTCAGCTTGCCGCATCCAGCATCTGCCAGCAGTCTTTCGCAAATCGTCATCCCATCTGATCGGAGGGCGTCCTACACTACGTTTGCCGAGTCGCGGTCTCCACTCAAGAACACGTTTACCCCAGCAGTCGTCGGTTCATCTCGAAATATGGCCAGCCCACTGCCAATTCAGCTTGCTAATCTTTTGAGCTATGTCGATAACCTTAATTCTCTGTCGGATGTAGGTATTCGTTGCGAATCCTGTCCTTCAGAGAATATCCATGCATAGCTCTCTCCATAGCTAACTGGGCGACTTTAATCCAGATTAAAGTCGCCTGGAGTGGACTAATCCTACCGCGAGTGTCCACCTCTCAGCTCCGTAGGTCATGACGGGTAGGACATGGGTAGGACGCACTGATTGGAAACTTTCCTTTTCAATCATTGCGGTATGGATGACGAGAAGACTTGACGTAGTTTCCCAAACGCTGCCCTGCCTAGCTGGATCCTCCTCTTGTTCTCCTTCTCGAAATTGTTTTTACCCAGCTGCAGAGTCAGGTAAGTGTATTCGGAAACAATTTCGAGAAGGTGGCCATGTACGACGACCGGTCCCGGATCAATGTGCATTGATCATGACCTTGGTTTTATCTAAGTTCATGCCAAGACCGATGCGTCGTGAGGCTGAAGCTAGGCCGGCCAGCATCAAATCTGGTTTACTGGACTATGCCATCAGCGAATCGCAGGTGTGAGATGTAATCGCCGTTTATGTTGATGCCCTTACCTTTCCAGTCCAGCGTCTTAAACACATCTTCCAACGCGCTTGTGAACAGTTTCGGGATAAAACATCCCCCTGTCTGTCTCATACCTCTGCGCAGTTGGATGGGTTTAGACTGCTGGCCCTGTACTTGGACACACATGGTGGCGGCATCATAGAGACTCTCAGCACCTCGATCTAACGATAGTCTACTTGGCAACGCTGTAACAATTCTAGAACAGCCCAGGTTTCAACAGTCAAAGCCCTTTTCATAGTCCACAAAGACCAGACACAGGGGCTGATTCTTCAAACTTCTATATAATCTGCCTCACTGTGTGTATGTGGTCTGTGTCTTGCTAAGACATCAATTTAAAATCATAACATAAATACTTGTTAACCCTAGTGATTTAAATAAAAAAACAAATACCTAGTTAAAATTATTACACAACGTCAAACTTAATCGGACTAGAATAAAATGACAAAGTGCTTTTAAATTCGCTCAGGGAACAATTAAAAAAATCTACTTTTTCGGCTACCCGATTTAACGTGTGGATGTAGCGCGTCAGAGGTGCTTTATTGAAGAGGTTGATCCTTTCTCTTGGTACAGCCAATAGGGGGGCCGCCTTCGCACGGTGTAATATACCTAACTAGCTGCTGCCAGCGACTTTCAAGTAGGTAACCTATGTCCGTCCCCGGGATACCTACTATTTACCTTCCTGCCAAATTTCATATAACCTCAAGTTTGTGTGAAAAGGATAGACATAGGATACCGCGTTTATAGGAGTGGGACAGGGCATAGCAACGCAAGACCAAAAAAATTAAGTTTTAACTTCATCATCATCATCAGCCTAGTCCACTGCTGGAAAGTTTTAACTTATTATCTATTACTTAGGAAATTATTTGAAAAAAAAAATTCAAACGTATAAAATGTTCTACTTAGTTCTATTACCATGCTTATTCTCAAGATCTTAACTTCTGCATATAAGTACCTATATTGAGAAATTAAGGTTTTAGTAAAAAATTAGAGGTAGGTAACTTTGAGAGTTTTTTCCATCGAGAAAATTTTATGGAATTGTTTTCGAAAAATATGATCGATAAAGTCCTGAACTTTACCATGTATAAATTTCAAAATTAAATATTAAATAGTTTGGAAGATATGGAGATCTGACGGACTTGATTTGAGGTAGTTAAGGCCCTTAAGATCCGTTCATCCATCTAGGCGTGAAAAGGTAACAGACCAGACAGACAAATAGATACAGCGACAGACTGAGTTTATACAGAAAGAAAATAACAATCAAATAACAAATTTAAATTAAAACTAGTATTTACAATATAAATAATTAACCTATCTGCAAACTGTTGCAAACAATCTACAGGTAGCTCAACTGACTGACTTATTTTCTGATTAATAATATTAGTATCAAAACTTTTTAAACTTTCGCGATTTGATAACATATTTAAGATTATTTATCGGGTATTTCTCGTGTCGTGTACCTTTTGTTTTTGTTTTCCCCAACGTTTCAACCGCGTTTTAACGATCGTGGTCACGGGGCGACTGGATGTCAATGGATGTGTTGAAAGCAAAAAATACGCGATAAATACCCGATAAATAATCTTAAAAATATTAGTATCGATAATGTTGCTGTGGAATTCCACTGCAAGGCAAAAGCTTCCCCTGGAAAGAGGGGACTTAGGTAATTTGACCCCTGTTTTTAAAAGTTTCAGAAGTCAAATTTACTAAACAAAAATTTGTTGGGCGTAACGTACCCAGAACCTGCTAGTGACTAAGTAGCTATCAGTTCAAATTAAAGCAACCTTCACTTACGGCTGTAGGTACCTCCTAATCAGCTGACCGTGAAATATCTAAGCGGTCGACATAGCCTTTCGCGGTCAGCGAGTTATTCCTAGACACATGTTAATATTCGCATATCGATCGACAAATTACCGTCGGACGATCAATAACACTACGTGTTACAATAGTACCTAACCTACCGTTAGATATAGCTATAATTATAGGGACATAGTAAGTTACCGCCTACCAATAAAACTACCAACAACCGCTGGGGTAAACGTGTTCTTGAGTGGAGACCGCGACTCGGAAAACGTAGTGCGCCCTCTAACGCCCTCTAACCAGGTGGGACGACGATTTGCGAAAGACTGCTGGCAGATGCTGGATGCGGCAAGCTGAAGACAGGGCGCTATGGCGCTCATTAGGGGAGGCCTATGTCCAGCAGTGGACTGGTATAGGCTGATGATGATGATGAATAAAACTAATGCCGACCAATACACGTCTAATTTTTTGTCAGATTGTTTATGGATGTCGGATGAAATCGTCTATGGATTAGTCTGACCGTTCGTGCCATACATTTGTGAAGTGCGGCAATACACGTCCGGCATTATATCGTACGATAAAAGTAGGACGTACGGGTCGGAAGGCGTTTACGATTTTTATTGCCGATCCGGTTGTCTGAAGGCGCAGTTTGCATAGGTACTTTTGCTGGTAGACACAATACACGTCCGATTTGTGTGTCTTATTTGCCATGCCAGTTGAGTTTTATTCGCAAGCACTCGGGATAATAGCTCGCGAACGACTGATGTCAGATAAAGTCTGACCCAAAAATCGGACGTCTATCGAGTCAACAATACGATTTTTCTGACTAAAAGTCTTGACGTGTAAAGCCGCCCTAAAGGGAGGCTTGACATAACACATGTCTGCCTTAGATTGACGACGCAATGGTTTTATCTAATCGAGCTATCGTATCGTAATGTAATGCCGATAGTCTATCGTAAAAAATGTAGGTACTTTTTAATGTTCGGTTTTTTAGAGTTCCGTACCTGAAGTGAGAAAACCGGGCCCTATTACAAAACCTATAAAAAAATTATATTTTTACCATAACCTTAGTAAAAGTACGTCCCCGGTCCCGTTACTGGTCATCCAAATACTTCTTGTTGGTAATAGGAGTTGACGAATCTGTCTGACTCTAACCGAAAGATAGGTTGAGATGTTTGTGTCGTGCGTTTCTCTCTTATTTTTTTATTTATTTATAAGGCAATACCAACGATACACATTATGAAACATTTACCATAGCAATCATATTTTTTTTTAGTATAGAATGTGTGCTTCATAACAGGCATGCACAACATTTGCTAAAGGTGCACAAACAACCATCAAACAACAGCTAAAATTAATACCTTGTTACATAGGTAGAAATAGAAGAAGTAGAATATTAAACAATAAAAAAACAAAAATTGCAAGTAGGTAGGTACTTAAACTTTAACTAAAAACAACTATGTACATAAGAGTTCCTCTGTGGATTGAGGGATATTATGAGAAAAAGAAAAGTGTTTCCTGAGTTTATTTTTAAAGATAGGCAGGCAATAGAACGATAGGTAGGCAATGAGTCCCCAAATGGATCTCTCTTTGTAATAGACTATGCAGGTCATCACGCTACTCACGTCATGTCGATGCAATGCAACCATGCACTTTGACTAACCCAGTTTAAACGCGATTCTACGCTAGGCTTGTAGGCATCTGTGGACTTAGTGGAGAACGAAGTAGAACGAATTCTGACCTAAATTTTAAGGGTTGGTAATTGGTTTACGAAGCCTAGTCCAGCAGAGGACAAAATATGCTGATGATACGAAAACTAGCATTCAACTAGTTGCAGTTATAAAGTGAACGTCCTAAGTACAAAAGACATATGCGCATTTTTTTGTTTTGCTCTTTACGATATTGAGAACGTCCAACTGTTTTAAGTTTAACAAAAAATGAGACGAAACTTTTCTTCCACAAATTCAATGTAGTGTAAGAAATCATTAAGGCGCATACCCCACCCAAACTAGCGCCGCCACCTACTTTATGTTATTATTCCGTCTAACAAAGGAATTTCCGAAGATCCATCTCCCAGTTTTTGATCCCTATCATAAGCTTTTTTTAATGCCTCTGTAGTAGTTTTATTGTATTTAGTTTAGGCAGAGATACGAAAATAGATTTTGGTGGCCACCAAGGGCCACTTAGCTGAATAATAAATGTAGGTGATTTTTGAAAATTTCTTTGTTTAACGGAATTATAAGATAAATTAGGTGGCGGGGCGCGGCGCCACTGTGGGTCTTAAATCCACGGCGTTAGCTAATGCTTGAGTCATAGACGCAAGGTGTGAACCACCGGATGTTCTGCAACACGCAATCGCTCACTTGTTGACAGACCAAAGCATGACCCAAGGTCAAGTCAAGACGGTGGAAGCCTCGCCACCCGTCGCTCACGTTCCTTTATGTACCTACCTACATTTATTATTCAACAAAGGCTTTCTGTTTGGTGGAAAATAACGAACCTCTTTAATTTATATGACTAAGCTCATAACGAAAAGCGATTGTGACATGGAGAATCAACTTTATTGTACCTAAGGATTTTTGTTATAGTGCTTACCCGGACTCTGGGTGTATCTAAGAAATGAAACGCGCCTTCCCATCTTCCTAGGACTTCCGTGAGGGCTGGTGCGGCGGCAGATTTAGCCGAAGATCTCAAGAGGCGCAAATATGCAGGTCTCGACAGAGCCTACACATTTGCTCCCCTTGGAGTCGAGACCCTAGGTCCATGGGGTACCGAGGCTCTCCGGGTTTTCAAAAAAATATCTGAGCGTCTGGTCGAAGCGACGCGTGACCCGAGAGCTGGTGAGTATCTGACACAGCGCATCAGCATTGCTATACAGCGGGGCAATGCAGCCAGTGTCTTAGGCACGCTTCCAACTGGTATTGATATGGATCAGTTGAGCTACCTGTAGATTGTTTGCAACAGTTTGCAGATAGCTTAATTGTTTCTATTGTAAATACTAGTTTTAATTTAAATTTGTTATTTGATTGTTATTTTCTTTCTGAATAAAATACTTTATAAGCCCTTGATAATTCAGAAATGAAATAAAGTCCCAAAAATTTTCGACTTCAGCGGGACCCGCAACCCCCTCTCCCCTCAAGTCCCGCCGAAGTCGAAAATTTTTGGGACTTTATTTCATAGGTAATTGTAGTTTTAATACCCTACTGATTTACCTCTAGTATCCTGTTTCTAGACTGGGGTAAGGAACTCCAGCTGCTTTCTCGATTAAAGAATTCCCACTTAGTATTAAAACACACTTTTATTAAAACAACATTTAGTCAAGACACTTCACAAGACTTGAGCAACACGAAATACTTATATCGTAAATACACAACATTTAACAAAAATAAATTCTTAAACCTTAAGTATACTTAAAACTTCTCTCTTTAGACGTAAACACGTAAATAAAACTAAACTCTTCTTATTCTAAGTAGGTAACCTAGGTACACTAAAACCAGCTGTTTTCCTTCTTCATCTTGTGATGACTCCTCCCACTCATATCTAAGTTCTGGAATATCTCCGACAGTTTGGTCAGTTGCTTTTCTGGCGTAAGGGGCAGATGTACCAATCTACAGCTCTTGTCTTCCTCTTTACATATTGAATAAGTTTCTCTCTCTCTCATGCATAGGAGCTTACCTGTCTCAGGCATGGATGACAACTTTGCTACTTGCAACGCTGCTTTTTTGAACCGGGTTTTTGGTGAAACTTTTGGCTGACTCTCTTGTGTATTCATGTCAGGCTGCCTCATCTCCTTGTCTCTGAGGTGGTACATCGGCTCAATGACATCGTACGTGTTCTCCCGCAACAGTTGCTGAGGCTTCCTCGTTTCCAAACTTAATGATTTTTTCTTAAATCCGTGTATCCTCAGTGGTGTGAGCGGTTGGAGGACTTCGTGGTATCTTACGGGATCAGATTCCTTATTGAGATCGAAGAGGATCACTTTGGTGTTGGATCGCTCCAGCTTCTGCCCGATGGCTGGGAGCGGGTGGAAAGGGGATAGAGTGGGTTTGATTTGGATGTCGCTTTCTAGCATTCTCGTTTGGGCTGTTTTGTTTTTTCGCGGTTTGAGTTTTCGCGGCGCGTATATGGTGGTTAATGCGCGCGTTTTGCTGGCGTCGCGGTCGAGCGGGGCAAGTGCTGTGGGCAGCATGGGGCGAGTGGAGCTCGCGGCGGCCGGCCGCCGACAGGCGCCGCCGCCCCTGCTCGGCCGCGGCGTCGTTGCGATCGAGCCGCTCACGCGCGCTGACCGGTTGCCCACCCACGGCAATTTTCATCCACGCCTCTATCGGCCTTATCTTACAGATACCTGATATCTTATTGTATCTTTGTTGCTCTATTTGACGAGCTTTTTGCGTGATTTCTTAGTAGAGCTTTATGCTATGTCCACTACAGGTCTAGCAAAAAGAATACAATAATTACGAGGACTAGGTCTTTCAACTACACAGTTTATTGATTCTTATATAAATTTTTTTCACAATAGAAAACGATAATAAACTTTCGGCCAATAAACTGTCATGTTGATTTCGCGATAGCTGCGTAAATACATACCAAACAGTTCTGAACAAAAAGGTTTGCGTCACGGCATACGAACTCTATATATTCCTGAGGACATAGGGGCAGTGTTAAGCAACCATGAATGTGGTAATATCCTATTCCATTTTTTTTATTGTTAGGTTCACAAAACTGGTTGTTACACAGGACAGAAAACTAAAGATAACCTAAGCTTATTTGAACTAGAATGAGTGTAGAACCTACTCGTTGTGATCACAGCTTGCTTAGAGTTTATAAAACAATAAAAGGAAAAGAAAAAGAGTATGACGTATGAGACGGTACAATGGACTTACAGGCTAGGGAGCCTCTAGAGTGGAGGCTGATACATGGAAGATGTCTACATTTTGACAGATTTTGTTGAAGGATGAACACATGCGGTTGATTGGAGTTTTGGCTGTAATTGGAGTGGCACCTGGGAATAGTAAATGCATACGATTCCCTACACCTTGCCGTTGATTGATATCTTTTAGGATATATATAGGATATACATAGGTCGTCTGCAATCTAGGAAATTAAACAAGAAGTTAGATATAAAGGAGATTTTTCTTGGCTTTGATAGGGGAGAGTGGAATAAAAATACATGTGCAAACACTACCTAGAATGGGATAAGAATCGATTTGTTAGGGACAAGAAAATGAAAATGATGATGATATTAGAGTTAATTTGTGTTTATGTAAGGTATAAATATAAATAATGCTGGACAGTTCACGCAGCACACCCCCAAGCTAAGCAGAGCTTGTGTTATGGGTCCTAGAAAACTGATAAACATAGGTACCTAAATAATACATTACATAGATATGTATACATAGAAAACGACCAGAACAGACACACTCTGAACAAATACCTGCAGATCGAACAAATATTTGTCCCAAGGCGGACTTTCGCTCACCGCGCTACAGAGGTCGTCAAAATATTAAAATCATTATAATTTTCAACCCAATATCATTAAACAGCAATACAAAATATTAGTTCTGCGAATCGAATCCGCTATTCAATGTAGAACCCACGTGTTGGTACTTTTGTCACGGTAAGGGTGGAAGGGGGCAAAGGGTGGTTTAACCAGGGGGGAGCGGTGGACAGTAATGACCATCATTATCGTCATCGATCCAATAATACTTCGACCTTCAGTACGAGGTATTATTACTGTCGTTTGTCATCGGCTGTGTGCATTTTAGTGTGGTGTTTGTATAATTACCTGTTAACTATGTAGATATAGAAATCATAGTCCGTGGATCGAATGTTCGTTGTAGATATACACAACGAACCTGTCGCAGACGTGTACCGAAGTATGTTTGGAGTTTGTGTATCGTGACTGCTACAGGATGGACCAAACAGCGACTCCAAAAAATAGCCCTGGGGTTCCTAAAAATACCCGACAACGAGACAAAGTTGTTAACGGGACTATCTTATTAATTTGATGTTGAAAATTCAACTTTGTCTCGTTCATACGCAAATGCTTTACTTTAGATTTAAACAAGATCCGCCAAGTGCGAGTGTAACTCGCGCGCCAAGGGTTTCAAACATTTGCCAATTATTTGGACAATCAATTTTCTGAAATATTTTAAAAAGTATAAAACTTACATAAATTTCAAAAAGTAATTTAAAAAGGCCGAAACGATACCTTTCATTTGATACCCCACATGGGTAGGTAACCCCTTTTGAAAAAAAAATCCCCCCCTTTTTGACCATTTTTCAAAAACTAGTATTATTACAGACTTCTCTATATTTTTCCTGTAAAATATAGATTGATGTCTACAAACGCCTAATACATTGTACATGGATCGGTCTGCAATCTGCGGAGTTAGGGGAGGGGAATGGTCAATTTTTCGACTTTTTTGAAATATTTCAAAAATTATGAAACTTACAGAAATGTCAAAAAGCCTTCTAGGTCTCTTTTAAAATTTCAACATCAAAATTTGTACTGAAATTATTCATTTTCATTTTTCATTTATTTATATATTTTTTTCTTGCAATCAGTAATGGCGCACGAAATGTATCATTATTTTAAATTTCAAGTTAATTTCTGCAGTAGTTACTGAGATATTCAAGAAAGAGCGGGGACGGACAGAGCGAGACCATAAGCTCGAAAACTACGAAAAATCGGGGAACATAAATTTTTCAAGTAACACCCGGGCAAAAAAAAATGAAACTAACTTTAAACGGGTTTCATTTTTTTTTTACTTCCACCTGAAACTCCATTACATAGTTTTTTACACGGAATCCGACTCAGTTGGTCGAAATAGTGGAAAAGTAGTCTGCAGTACCTACACAGGCTTCCTTAAATCGTAAAGCAGTTTCTATAAATCCATGTTCGTAGTTCGATTTAGTGCTGCTTTCATGAGTAATAAACTAACTTTATTTCTAAAAAAATTAAGATTATTAATAATAATAACAAAAAATCCATTATATCATATTTTATTGTAACACTAGTTCCTGCCCGCGACTTCGCACGCGTTGCAAAGGTATTCCTATCTCTTAGGAATTGATATGTGGGATAAAAAGTACCTAGCATATGTTTAACCGATCCCTTCACTAGTTTTGGCGTGAAGAGGTAACAAACATCCAAGCATCTAAACATCCAAAATTTCACATTTATAATATTAGTGTAATGTGATGGGTTTATACAAAATTATCTACGGTTTACGGGAAACTACTTTTTTCGCTATATATATATATAGGTATACATTTGAATTTCGTCAGATTCCGTGTCGAAGACTGTCACGGAATTCAGCAATAGCCCTGCTACGTTCCATCTAAGGTCTTTCCAAAGAAGGCGCAGAATCCAACAAGGGATTAAATTTGAAATTAAATTTTAAACCCTGGTTTTTTTGCATTTTTCCGACCACATGGATATAAAATCAATGCGAACGTAACAGTTGGTCGGTAGTCGGTTGATTGATATTTCAAAACCTGTAGTTAAAGTAATGGGCATGCTTACCTATAGGTCACAGTCATTGCAAAAGCACTACCTTGGTCTTGAGAATTCAAGACCGTTTGTAGTCCTTGAAGATATTTGTTTGCGATTTTTCGCTAATATAGCGTAATTTCACTGTCTTTTTGATGTGGCAGAATACGTTTGTATGGACTTAATCGCATAAGATATACAAAACAAACGTATTTTCCTCTGCGTTTCTCCATGGAAAATTGTTTCTTTTAGACCACTAAGCATGTAGGTTGTACCCATTAGATTCCCCCCAGATTCCCACCCTTTTCGATGGATTACCGTTTTAAAAGCTCTATATCAACTCATAAGGACCTATTAGCAAACGGGCGAGCGTTTAGTACCGGACGAAAGTAACAGATAAAAGATTTAGATTAAAATTAAAAAACATGATTACCTATCCACATGTTTAGAGAGAATTTCATAGATCCGATGCGTTCAAAGAAAACTTAATTTAGATCCTTTTTTATGCGTGTTGTGCGCAATCCTTACCTATCAAAACTTCGAATAAAAAAATCAACTCGATCCTGAAGATTTTTTCGTTAAAGTCGTTGTTCGACTTAACTATAAACATCCAATACCTATTAGGTACCATAGGATTCGTTTTAAGTCCCATCGAATACCGTGAGTGGAAGAATAAAGAGAACACTTGTGTTCGCGCACACACTTTTGCACTATAGTAGTATCCTGCGCACAAGGCTAGACAGAGTGCTATGGCACTCATTAGGGGAGGCCTATGTCCAGCCTTGGACTAACATCTTTGACAAAGTTAAATTGTCTAAGACTAACATGGATAACCAAGATGATAATGATGACATAACTGACAGCTTTGGCTATTCTCCGTTGAGGCTGGGTGCCGTTGCCGAAAGGCAGCTAAAAGGACATAAAGTAGATATGTATAATGTAGAGCGATGCCCCTTTTGTCACTTATTTGTCTTTTGCTGTTTATCGTTTCTTTTTCCTTTGTGTTATTGTGACAAAAATAAAACCTTTTTACTTTTAAATACATAGAATTCTTTTTGTACTTGTTTGCAAGTCTTCAGGTACCAATATCCTTGTCGGTAAAGCCTGAATAAATAATGGCAGCGTATCGTATTGTTACTTGTTACCTCATAGATTAGGCCCGCAGTCCTATGTGTCCTCGACTCTGCTGGCTCGACCCAAATTTCACTATTATTGGGTCAGCTTTGATTTATCGGCTATCGAATAAGAGTTTGCTCGCTTTCATTGAGTTACAATGAGTTCTTGCTTTCCATTATTGGAATTAAATAGTAACATAAAGTCATGTCATGTGGTAGATAGCTAATTTTTAATAAGACAGGGCAGATTTTGACGAGTATTGTAAGCGGGTTAACTACGAACCTGATTTGTGTTGGAAAAACAGCGGGTAACACGAGACTTCTAAAATTTACAAGAGTGAATTTTAGGTAAAAAATAGGCGTATTTTTTACGCAATTTACATTATTTGTCGATTTGAGATCCTTCTTTCAAAACTCAAACTTAAAGTCACTTTAATTCTTTAGACTTAGGTAGGTATAATATAAAAAGTAAGATAAATCTAATAAATTTTATTCAATACTAGTGGTCCGCCCCGGCTTTGCACGGGTACATCATGCCTATATTAATCACGGAAAATGTAGGGTTCTAATGGTGAAAGAATTTTTCAAATCGGTCCAGTAGTTTCAAAGCCTATTCAATTTAAGCCGCCAAGCAAGTGTGTTTTAGTTAGTTCAGTCGGTTTGTTTACAAAAGTTCTACAAGGAGTTTGACTTACGTATAGATCCGCACTCACCCTAAAGATTTACAATTTTACAATTTACAATTTCAATTTATGTAAGATAAAGATGTCCTTCGCTAAGGGATGAACGAAACGTTTGTGTTCATTCAACACGAACTAGGTTTGTAGTTAACCCGCTTCCTACTGGTAACCCAGCCTTTCCCAGAGCCTTCCCATAATCCTTTTATCGACCTTTTATCTGTTAAAATTTATAAATTATCCTCAAAATCATCCGGATTGTACTGTACCCCCTGCTGGATATAACCCTCCCGAAGTTTGTGGTATTATGCTATATGCCAAGGTCCTGTACTAATCGCCTCCATTGACGCCCCTATTCATTTACTATTTGAAACTGTGCCGAAATATTGGAAAACTCTAAAATAGAAACATGGTAAATATATCGGTATAAATGACTTTAAATGTTTTGATGTTTATTACCTTTTCACACCAAAACTACTGAACGGATCGGGCTGAAATTTTGCATGCAGGTAGTTCTAGACCGGGAATAAAAGAATTTATCGCATAAATCAGTTCCCATGGGATAGAAATAACCTTTAACAACGCGTGCGAAGCCGCGGACAGACTAGCATTTAATAATCAAAACCAGGAATCGGATCACACTTCCAATCTAAAGTGAGTTGAGTGGGTAGATATACCCATCCGTAAAACTAGGGCTTTTGACCGTAGTGACCTCTTATGACCAACATTGACCTTTCATATTATACCCTTGAACTTACTGACTCAGCAGAAACCCCCTGTTTTCTTATCTTACAGCTGTTACTTTGATAGTTATTAACATAACGATTTATTGTTCTTTGTCAACGCTCCAAGGGGAAAATACCTAAGTAATGAAATACCTAAGGATTCCTTGCCCTAAATATAATGTTCGACTGTCTGTGGATCGAATTTTCGTTGTTGTTACATCTCTTTGACCTTTTTGGATTCTTCAGTGTCAGTTCTAAAATTCAAATGTGACTTTCTACTGGGGATTTTTGGTAATGGTAATAAGTTTATGCGAGCTGATTGTTCTTCGAATAAATAAATCAATGACGTCGTTAGATCAAATGCACCATATAACATAATTCAACAACATACAACCTGCTACACATAATTTGTTATTTGGAAGCTTACACAGAAATGCTTTGTCGATACTTAAGTAAAGTGGAAGCATTACTAAAAGTGCTACGTTATGAATAATGATTCATAGGTTGACTTTGATGAGTTGAACTTAGTCCGACCTTTCAAAGGTCATTTCTTAGTCTCGATCAGGTATCTCGATCGATGGTAGGTATTTTCTGACAAATTAGACGGTGGACGATAGAGATAGATTAGAATAGGACAAATATGTAACTCTGTGCGATGGACACTGGATTGGATGCATACCAGAAACCTACTCATCAAAAATCTATTCCATCTAATCTATTCTATAAGTGTGTCTTGATTTGAATAAATAAATAATGCTGGACAATTCACACAGCATTATCTAGCCCCAAGCTAAGCAGAGCTTGTGTTATGGGTACTAGATAACTGATATACTAATACAATACATTACATAGATAAATATTTTTTATTATACATAATAAACGACCAGAATATCCGGAAAAAATACCTGCAGATCGTACAAACATATGTCCCAAGGCGGGAATCGAACCCGCAACCTCTTGCGTCGCAGTGGGACCTTCGCCCACCGCGCCACTGATGTCGTCAAAGTGTTGTATTGTTGTTATAAATAAATATGTTTCTTCTTCTTTTTAAAAAATATGAGCCGAAGGAAAACGTACTGATATTTTTAATTAACTTGTAGAAAATAAAGAAGTCCTGCTTATTTAATTCTACAATTAAATCTTAGTATCATTTTGTTTCAATAAAATACTTTGTAATAACCATTTTGGATTTTTGGATGCCTTCAGCTGTAACGGTGCTTGTCAGGAAGAAAGAGACAGCGCAGCGTCAAAGGAAAAGCGTAGGGCGGCATGGGGGAAAATCAATACTGGGAAATATAGGTCGGAACCTTAACCCACTTCGGGAACTCTACGGTCTACTACTCCACTAGAATAGTCCACCATTTTAAAGCAAATGTTATTTATAACATAATTTAGTTTATGAATTTAAACAATATTCCAAAAAAAATCACGATTGAGATGAAACGTGACTTCGTAAGTTAAAAATAAACATGTAATTCAGTGTTTATTGCCCGTAAAATATTATTGTACTTACCTGTAGAGATAAGAGAGTCATAAAGCAGGTACAGTACCTGTCTGTTTGTTAAAATATATAAACACATCAAGTAAATAAACAAACATTAAGGTAGGTAGGTACTTCTGTTTGGACTTAGTACTCTACACGTGCCACTGTAAAAGGCAACGTACAGATCATTAATGTACCTACTGTTACCAAAATAACTGCTAATTTTAGTTATTATTACATACCTATTACTCTACTTACTCACGAAAGAACTAATTTAAGATAATCATCACAACTAGACATATAAAATGTAGAGTGAAGTAAAGTGATCTTTCTTCATAAATAGATATTGTATAGATAACTGAGACTATATTTTCTGCAAAGGCTTCGCATTGCACGCGTTGTTTCTATGGAAACGTTTAAAAGTTATTTCTACCTAATGGAAACTTTTCTATGCGATATAAAGTCGCCTATGTTTGATTCTAGGAGAGCTGATCTTAGAGCTACATATTATTCAAAAATTCAGTCCGATCCGTTTTGTGGTTTTGACGTGCAGAAGTAACAAACATCCATCCATCATAATCCAAACATTATTTATAATGTGAATGAGAAAAAAATAATACAATTGGGAGAAATGAGACAGGACACAAATTAAATCGGAATTTTACCTAACTAAGCTCAGTAAAAATTCGACGATTCGGGAAAAGAAACAAAAGAAGTCTTTAAAAATATTATCGTGAAATAACGTGATTACAGTTTTCTGCAAATTATTGATCTTAAGCAAATTAGGTCTTAAATAATTTAAAGAACGTGAGCAGCAGCAGCGAGTTTCGCCTATAATGTTAATTAGTAAGCCAAAGCAAACGCAAAGGCGCTATCGTTTCATGGCCACACGCTGCACTTTATCTCCATTCATAGCTCCCGTGCTACATAACATTGCCAAAATGACGTATCGTGACGTGACGTTGCAGTGACGTAGCAGTGATGTAACGTTTAGACCATTCCCGCTTGCGTTCAGAGAGGCCGCGTTTTACTTCTCTCGTGTTTGTAGCTCTACAAATAATGAATTGAATTACTATAAAGCGTGATTTTTGCGCTGGTTTTTCCAGTCACGAGTGGTTTTATCATTGCTAGTGAGGCGTTCGCGGAAGGAAAATGTGTTTGTTTTTACTGTGATATTAGAATTACGGAACAATAAATTATTCTATTTTCTTAATTTTATTTGTTGAATAGTTTTAAAATTGTTAATTAAACAGTACCTAATTTATGCAAGTATATATCCACGAGTTTAAAGACAGTGGATTGAAGTGAGCAATTAAAAGGTAAGTTTTATCAATATTAATTAATTATGCGTGAAGTAATAAAAGCAATACCAACACGTTATCATCAGTCTGTCAGTAACGCTAATTTTGGTAGGTAGGTACAGTAGGTACATAAGTATTTATTTACCATTATTGTGCTAAATATTGGCAATGAAACGTGCTGTGAACACGAGTGAATACATTATTAAGACAAGTCAATTAATAATTCAGCAGTACCTGGCCATTTCGCAGCAGGTTGCGGGTTCGACTCCCGCCCGCAAGTTTAACGTCTGTAGGTAGGTACCACTAACCCACCAGCAAATGATTTATTTGGTCTAGGGCTGCTAGATGATGCTAGATACAAAAAAATACTTCTAAGACATTTTTAAAGTGGAAAAATGACAGAAAATCACTATTACAAGAAAATACTTAGTAGTAACTTGCACATTACTGGCTGGAGAACAATAATGTTATAAAAAGAACACGATCCTGTCCACAGACATGTTATTGAAACAATTAGGTAGCTAACAATCAGTGCTGCTGTTTCCTTACAAAAAGTACCTAGATAATATTGTAAATTTCTTTGTATCTTCTTAGGTAGGTACTTGAAAATCTAAGAAACAACTGGCTCCACTCTAAAAACTCTGCACATACCTAGGTTCTTCTCATGAGAAGATATGCAACTACTCCAGTAAGCATCCCCCTTCCAAAAAAAATACGGAAACGAATACCTATCGAAACCGCTTTGGGAGTTGACGTGTTATGCTTTGACAAAAATCAGAAAAAAGCTAATTTTTGAAAACGGTGAGCAACGGAGTAAACAAAGCGATAAAATTGGTGAATAATTGGTTTCACTCCAATACCGACCCTCAGCTTCTAAAATACGAACTACGACAGGAGCCAAATTTTTTATGTTTAGTGAAAAGTATGCAAGTGTAAGGTCGGTCAAAAGAAATTATAGCGAGAGAAGCGAGCCCCGAAAATGTAAGGACTGCGTGGCAGATGGCTTTGCATATAAATAACTGCGAGCTGATTGATCCCTGGTTATTTTAGAGTTTTGTGAGGTGGGGTTAGCAACGAAGACAATAAAATAAGTATACTTAATAATAAATAATGCTACACAGCATCATCTAAGCAGAGCCCCAAACTAAGCAGAGCTTGTGTCATAGGTAGGTAGGTACTAGTTATGTACATAACATATATCTGCATAGTGTACCAATATTTGTCCGGAGGCGGAATCGAACTCACAACATATCATCGAAATTGTGTCTATGTCTAATAAGTGTGCAAACTGTGCAGTGCGGTCCAAGTGAGCGAGCTATCTCACTTCGCGTGGCAAGAACACGGCAACAGTATTATTATAAGTCTGTAAAAGTGGTAGGTAGGTAGGTACGAGTATATATCACGTGAGGGAGAGTTATTCCGGACTCGTCTTACTGGATGCGGCCCAAAGTAACTAAATTTTATACTGAAAATTTTCCTGCACTAAAAAGTGTCGACCACACACTTTTCATTATTATTATACACACGCATGTTCTCAGGTATGGCAGAAGGTAGTACAATGAGTATCATCAGACTATATTAGTCCACTGCTGGACATAGGCCTCTCCATTGTACCTATATTTCATAAGTAGCCTACTACTTATGAAATATAGGTACCAAAAATAGCAATGGTAACAGCCTAATGATTTAAAATTGTGATTTTTTTCAGCTGTAATTCACTGAAGAAACTGGACCGGCAAAATAGTCTAAAATGGATTTCGTGATCGGCGGTCTCGCCGGCGCAGGCGCTACCATCATCACGAACCCCATGGACGTGGTCAAGACCCGTCTCCAACTGCAAGGCGAGCTGAGAGCCAAGACCGACACGTCCATGCGATACCGGGGGATCTTCCACGCGCTGTATGTGATAGCGAGGACAGATGGGGTTATGGCGTTACAGAAGGGGCTGGCTCCGGCTATGGTGTTTGGATTCACCATGAACTCTGTTAGGTGAGATCTGAACTTCGGTTTCGGTATCGATAGTATCGTCTCAGGACAAGAAGGCTTCCCATTTTTGTTTCATATTGTCTGAAACTTGGTAGATACAGCTCCTTTACCTACCATGCGGATATTGAACTATCCTACGCGAATCCCACACACATTTTAATTTAATGCTCTCTTTTAATTAGCTCTGTTAATCAAAACACTTTAAACCTCGAGATATTCCAGTAGAGTGCCTGAAGGGCGCGACTTATGACGCCATTTTGTTAAAAGGATAGGTATAGGATTTTGCGTTCTTATGAGCGGGACAGAGCAGATAGCGACGTGAGTGCAGAAATCAAGTTTTTGTTTATTAATATTATCTATTAATTATTATACAGAAAGAAAATAACAATCAAATAACAAATTTAAATAATTATTAATTATTTATTTATTCAAAATAGAAGCATAAAATACAAAAACGAAACAATTCCTCCACTAAAACATTAGTCTGGCTATGCAATTCGTGAAAAATATGTTGTGTTGTCGATGATAATTCATTTGCATTTCAATTAAAATCGTTTTATTGTGTAAGTAATTTGTGTGTTACCAGTTTGTTTTCATTAATTTTGTTCGATTATTCATTCGACTTCTACAGTTTTTCCCCTACCGATCGTATATTTTAATCTAAACATTTACGTTAGTTACATAAATCTAAATCTTTAAAAATACACATTTTGCTTGATTTGTGCATTAATCGCCCTTAATTGATACGCTGTCACCAAGTTCACAATAACCCTTAGCAGGTTCTAAATTCCCACGAGATTGGTATTTTTTTAATTGTATAAATCCTCAAATCCACGTAACTATCGTTCTTGACGATAATAACAACATATATAAATAAATAATGCTGAACAATCCACACAGCGTTACC
Source organism: Eupithecia vulgata (assembly GCA_946478455.1). Classification (NCBI taxonomy): domain Eukaryota; kingdom Metazoa; phylum Arthropoda; class Insecta; order Lepidoptera; family Geometridae; genus Eupithecia; species Eupithecia vulgata. The sequence goes on from OX297863.1 coordinate 2,637,597, forward strand.
CAAAGATATAAATTAAATCTTTGGCGGTACCTAGCCCCCAAGCTAAGCAGAGCTTGTGTTATGGGTACTATAGATAACTGATATACATAATATAACACAATACATAGATAGATATTTTTATTATACATAGAAAACGACTAAAACACCCTAAACAAATGTCTGCAGATCATACACACATTTGTTCCAAGGCGTGAATCAACCCCGCAACCCCTCCTGCTTCGCAGGCAGACCTTCGCCCACCGCACCACAGAGGTCGTCAACTATCACCTATGTCTGTCCATTGAAAAATTCTATGTCTATGTCCATTATGAACCTGAATCTCAATCACCATTCAACGACGACTTGTGAGTCACAAAATATATCGTTCATTTCCAGATTAGGTCTCTACCACGTGGCGGAAGTCCAAGGCTGGACCAAGAACAAGAACGGAGAGATCAGCATAGAGAAGGCAATCTTCTGGTCCAGCGTGAGCGGCATGATGAGCGGCGTGGCCTCCAACCCAGCCTCGGTGCTGAAGACCAGGATCCAGGCGGCCGCGCATCCCAGCATAGCGGTGGGACGCCAGCATCGGTATGACGGTTAGTGCGACATTCAATAACACAAAGTGTCTAAATCCTCTGCGAGCAGCGTACTCTTGTAATAATTAAAAAAAATTGGGGTCCTATGTCACCGGATCGCCGTCATGGCGACGTCGCTGGCCAGGTAACGTATCCAAACTATTTGAGTAGTTTAAGTGGAACTTAAAAAGTAAAACATACCTAGGCTGAATAAGACAACTCTTTGATTTATAAAAAAAAATTAGGACCGTAAACACTACATAATACAGACTTACATACAATTAAACGTAAAATAAAATAAAAAAGGCAATGGCAGTAAATTGAGCTTTTTCTACATACATTATTATGTGTAGCATGAGCTGTTTTTCAATTTACTCCTCTCGGGTCCCTACCCGAGAGGAGTAAATTGAAAAACAGCTCATGGCACCGAATTAAATTAAATAAATACAGAAACAATATGATTTAGAGAACTTCGAGTAGATATTTGCATTTGGTCTAAACTTAATTTTGTAAAAAACAGAATATGTCGCCAAACTTTTAATTTATAAATAAAATAAAAAACCTTTTATTTCTCGGAAAATAAAATTAATTAATTTACATAATTATCACATTTTAACACCTTGCTTATTTATTCGATTTTACAATTTATTTATTTTTTATTGAAAATTTTATATATGATGTTAAATTAGACTTTTAATTTAACTCCCTTAAATTTTTTCAAACGTTGCAGAATTTTTTCATGATTCGCACATATCCTATTCCTATTATGTATTCGATACGACGACGCTGACTTTTTTTCCCTAAAGCTTATTTTTCAATAAACATTATTATTATTATTAATAATACAAAACTATGCTATACCATACATAATAATACAAACTTAACTATGACTTGTCTTAGTACTAATTTTCTAAGTTTATTAGTTTACGTACTCAACCGTATAAAGTAATAACATTGCGCCTACTAGGTAGGTATTTCATAGTGTTAAAACCATTCATAGACATAGAATTTTTTTACTGTTAAAACACATAAAAAATGGAAACTTTAAAATAGGATTTAGAAATTAAATGTGCAATTCAATGAAAAAAAAAATCGACTGCTTTTTGCTTTAGCTATCTCAAATAATATATTTTTATGACTGTAGATAGGTTGCAACAGTCTGCAGTTAGCCCAATTGTTTCAATCGTAAATATACAGTTTTAATTTTTATTCTATTTTATTCTATTATATTTTAGTTCTAAAGTACAAATTAATTAGCCTGTATCTTCAGCGCGAAGTATGCGACAGATACATACCCTTGAAAGTTAAAGATAAACCATATTTTACCAGGAATGCTGGACGGCTTCGTCCAGATCTACAAGGCCGAAGGTCTCCGAGGGTACTTCGCGGGCGTCAACGCAACCTGCTCCCGGCTCGCCATCGGCAGCGCCGCGCAACTTACCACCTTCTCCTCGTAAGTTACCTTCTCACCAGTTTCTTAAGGTACCAGCAATATATTAAGGGCAGCTCAGTTCTGATAAGACCCAGTTATTCCATTTCGGATTATGGAATGGAGAAACTCAATTTAAGGCCTAGCAATTGATGATTGATAATGAAATTACCTAAGGAGTAGAGACAGATAATCGAGTTTTTAAATAATATGCCCAAATAAGAAGGTACATTTACTTACCCGTTGCACAGATATAGGTATATAATATATAGTAAATATAATATTACCCAGTGGTAAAAGAACAACCAGCCACTTTGATAACGGGTAGATTACTAATTGAAATGTTGAACACCTTAGGTGCCCATTCCACTCATCCAATATCTTTGTCAAAGTTCTTTGTCCAATATTTGATCAAAGTTCTTGGATGGGTGCCCATTCCACTCATCTAATATCTTTGTCCAAGATTCCTAAGTAATTTGCGTACCTAGTTGATTTCCATTGAAATTACACAACATCATACTAGGAGCATAGATTGATGATTTTTACTTCTTTACGACAATACTTTCTCTATAAATCGGGCTAAAAATTTGCATAGGCGTAGCTCTAGACCTGAAATAAACTATACGCTACAATTCAACCCATAAAATTAAAGTTTCCATAGGAGAGAATGAACCTGTATTCGTTTTCATAGAAATAACGCGTGCGAAGCCGCGGGCAGAAACTAGTATCCAAATCTTTGATCAAATTATCGGTGTTGCTACTAAATTGGATGAAGTCATCCAAGTTCTTTGATCAAATGTACATTGGACAAAGAAATTGGATGAGTGGAATGGGCACCTTAGTTAAAGGCACTCAGTACAATCAGGGAGAGCCAAAAGACTTGATACGCTTGATAAAGCTTCTATTCAGCTTGCAGCAGCACGTTATAATGCTCTGGCCTACCGCTGGGACTGGCAAAAAGGAATGAAGGCCTATCTATACCAAGGTTATCGACATAGCTTTTGATCTATGTCGATAACCTTGGTATAGTAGAATAGCATTCATTCCTTTTAATCCTTTGAGATTAGTAAGCTGACGTGGCAGTGAACTGGCCATATCGCGAGAAGAACAGACAACCACTGGGGTAAACGTGTACTTGACTGGAGACCGCGACTCGGCAAACGTAGTGTAGGACGCCCTCCAGGCCAGGTGGGATGACGATTTGCGAAAGACGCTGACAGACTCTGGATACGGCATGCTGAAGACAGGGCGCTATAACGCTCAGTAGGTGAGGCCTATGTCCAACTGTGGACTACTATAGGCTTATGATGATGATTATGATACCCAGCAGTGATATTGTGGCTAGAAAGAATCCAAGAACGATCCGCAAAAAACCAGTGGATGCCATTGACTTAGTTTTTCTTATCCTCAGCGTCAAAGAAGCATTGCTAGAGCACGGCATTTGCACTGGCACACCGCTGGGCCTGGCGTTTGCAGCCAGTGCCGTCAGTGGAGCTATGGTGGCCGTCATTATATGCCCGTTTGACGTCACTACAGTGCGGCTTTATAACCAGGGTAAATTGAAACCAGGTTTTATAACCACGGTAAATTGAAACCAGGTTTTATAACCAGGGTAAATTGAAACCAGGTTTTATAACCTCGGTAAATTATCAGCTGGGTAATGTAAAATGCGATTAAGATGATGATGAAGAGATGATTTTGAATGAATTTTTGTGTGTGTAAAAGAAAGCGGACTAAGCGATTTGTTTTTAGTTAACCGCATGATAAAATCTCGGAGGTTGATACTTAGAACCGTTTTGAGCTTGACAATATTGTCATCAGACCCTATTTCTCATTATCTGAACGGCGTTAGTCGATATTCTGAGTATCTGAGGTACTTAACACGTTCGCTGCTAAACTTCAGCCATGAGACCCGGAGAGGCGCGTGGTCGTCGATGCTACACGCAGCCTGAGAACTTCGAGTGCATCGGTGACACTCAATTTAGTTACCTACCATTTTAGTTTTAGGCAAGACGTTCCATCAAATGCATTAGCTCAACTTATACCCCAAACAAAACAACATAAATATCGCGTTACCCGGAACAAAGCCGCTAGAAGAACTTAGAATTCGAGAAAAAAGAATGTATTTTTTGTTCTTTTGATTGCTGTGTAACAGAAATCATTTCTATCAGTGCAAGTTAAAATCCTTCTCCGTCTATCTGCCCTACTACCGTCCATTCCATTGCAGAGTGAAAGAGAGTCTGTTATCGCGCGGGTACCACACGGACTCTCCCGAGCTGCAAGCCTTCCTCGCGAGTCTCGTGTGCAGCGTGCTGTGTGTCGTTGTTAAACGCCGCTAGATATAGTCAATACTAGACTACCACCGCCCATTCTATTGCAGAGTGAAAGAGAGTCTGTTATCGCACGAGTACTACGCGGACTCTCCCGAGCTGCGAGCCTTCCTCGCGAGTCTCGTGTGCAGCGTGCTGTGTGTCGTTGTTGAGACGCTGCTTGATGTTGTCAATACTAGACTACCACCGCCCATTCCATTGCTGAGTGAAAGAGAGTCTGTTATCGCGCGGGTACTGCGCGGACTCTCCCGAGCTGCGAGCCTTCCTCGCGAGTCTCGTGTGCAGCGTGCTGTGTGTCGTTGTTAAACACCGCTAGATATAGTCAATACTAGACTACCACCGCCCATTCTATTGCAGAGTGAAAGAGAGTCTGTTATCTACGCGGACTCTCCCGAGCTGCGAGCCTTCCTCGCGAGTCTCGTGTGCAGCATGCTGTGTGTCGTTGTTGAGACGCTGCTTGATGTTGTCAATACTAGACTACCACCGCCCATTCCATTGCAGATTGAAAGAGAGTCTGTTATCGCGCGGGTACTGCGCGGACTCTCCCGAGCTGCGAGCCTTCCTCGCCAGTCTCGTGCAGCGTGCTGTGTGTCGTTGTTGAGACGCTGCTTGATGTTGTCAATAATAGACTACCACCGCCCATTCCATTGCAGAGTGAAAGAGAGTCTGTTATCGCGCGGGTACTGCGTGGACTCTCCCGAGCTGCGAGCCTTCCTCGCCAGTCTCGTGTGCAGCGTGCTGTGTGTCGTTGTTGAGACGCCGCTTGATGTTGTCAATACAAGGCTTTATAACCAGGGTAATTTCAACCAAGTATTTCTTTCAATTTATTTTGTTGTACCTACTGGTTTTCTGTACTTATTATTTAGTTTTAATTTTGACAACATTACGTGTCGCTTTGTGGGTTGTTAAGAGTGCGTATCTACCAAAAAATGAGCTGCTTATGTCTTATTATGTGTATAACAAGCAATCATAATGGTTGATTTAGATCTATTACGCCGCTCATCTACCACGAAGATCTTTGGTGGATACGCACCCTTTTGCTTATTGGATGGTTCTTTGTTTCTTTCATCAAACATTTTTTTCTCTGTTTTGTTACATAAGTTAACTTTCATAATCTTACCTACGTATACCTCGTCCTAATACATTTTATTTTCCTGCGATGCTTATTTATTGCCTTGGGTGATGTGCGCTTGAGTTCTCATTTCATTTTTATGTTATCAGTTCAAAATATTTCAATATAAATCTGCTTTCCACTTAAGCAGAGCGGAGATGCCCTACGGGCCCTATCAGATAGGGTGGCGGGTGTCCTAATGAGATTCTCATTAGGACATGGTGGCGCAGCCGGTCGCGCCTCCAACTAATGTGTACAGTTGCATGGAGAGTACCTACCTCACCTGGTATCCAGCGTGGTTGCGCAACCAAATCATCCACGGATGGCACAACCTTTAATATATAGAGCTATTTGGTGTCACACTCACCCCTCCACCTGGTGGTGCTGTTTGTTTTGATGTCTTTCGCTTGGTAGCGCTTCAAGAAACCACGATGGTGCGACCGGTGGCGCCACTAAGGTTTCCTAATGAGATAACGCACAAAGTGTAACATTACCTAGATCGTGATGAGAAAATTGTGACAAGACATGGCACTCAGTAGGCAGGATATCAGATTCATAGACTCAGATTCTATGCTAGGTGCATGGTGTCAAATAACCTCAGATGACTAGTTTTCAAGACTTTAATGGTTGTTTTAACAACTCTCTCCGCTTTGGAGGAAACTACAACGTAGCTAGTTTCTAAATATCTTACCTTTCACAGGTTCGGCATCCCAGGGCGCCCTGCTCTACACAGGAGTTCTGGACTGCCTCTCCAAGATCTACAGAAAGGAAGGTTTCCACGGCCTCTACAAGGGCATAGGGCCGTTATACCTCAGAATAGCTCCTCACACTACGTTGTCTTTAGTCATATGGGACATGCTCAACAATATATTGTTACCTGACAATAAAAATAGCTAAAATTTTATATTTTATTTTCTTTATAAAATTATAACCACTTAGTAACACAGACCGAAAAGTTACACAAAAAATTATACGTTACAGATATAAGAAACCACTTTCTGATATATAATTATTATAAATCGGAGGCGTATCGACATTTTACAGCAATCCATAAATCTGTAATAAATTCTCCAATACAACGATCATTTCACACGCACCCTGATAGTCCTGATGGTGCTTATATTCTAGATTGCAACTTTCTTCCCTTTCTTAGCTCCATTTTTGAGTGCATTTGGATTCCTCAATGCACTCGTAACAATCTGAGCTTTACTCCCGTCATCACTAGGCATAGCATTCTGCTCAGGTTCTAGTTCTTTATCCTTCTGGAAGAAAGCGCTAGGTGGACTGAAGTGAATCTCCCAGTCAACATCTAAAGAACTGCAGTCGGACTCCACAGAAGCACAGGAACAGCTTTCTGTCCCCTCGGGTTCTTGCTCAGGGCAGTTGCACTCAGGGTCATAGGGGTCGAAGGGGTCCAGGCCTATCGCCTGCTTGTAGACCTTATAGCACACATCACGACATGCGTCTGGGTTGTAGGGGTCAGTCCACACCTCGTCCACAGCTTGGTTGACCAACCGTCTCTGTTTCCTGGCGCGAGCTCTGATCTTGTCTTCGTTGTCCGCTCCAGCAATTTTGTACACGAGAGGATTGCATGCAGTGTTCTTGTCCGGAGAGTCAACTTTCATTTCGACCACGTATTCGCCATTTCGTTTACAGATAATAAGTGTGGGTTTGTCGTCGACGCGTCTTTTTGACTTTTTGGCTGGTTTGGCTAGCTTGGCCTCGGGGTGACTACTCTTTGCTTGGTTCAGCATCTTGAGGAGACGTTTGGATATGGCTCCCGGCCTCCAGCCAGGCTGAAAATAACATTAAATGATGAGTACAAAATTATATTGTAAAGACCGAGAGCGTCTTGAGCAGCCAGCGTGACGTACCACATAGGCACTCAGAATCACCAACCGCTATTTGCTGAATGTCTTACAGGTATACGCGGTATACGAATCAAGAACCAAAGTAGGTATCTGATGTAGATCTCAGAATTAGCAGGCTGAAGTGGCGATTGGCAGGCCATAAAGTTCGCTCAACCGATAACCATTCTCGAGTGGCAACCGCGTGTAGGAATGAGAAACGGAGTATGGGCAGACCTCCCTCTCTATGGACCGACGACATTGGAGCGGTTGCAGGGGCTCTGGACCGCTATTCGTGGCATATCCTTTTGTTAGGCATGTGCTTAGCAGAGAATGTCTATGGGCTGATTATGATGAGGATGATGATAAGCAAAACTAGTATTAATTAGCTACTTACCTACGTCAAAAATATTGGTAACAAATAGTGGAATCAATTATGGACAGCAAAATAATATACTGACAAAATCTCTGGATTTTTTTACAATTGTTTACATTAATGCGAGATAAAACCAAAAATAAAATCAAATAAGATACAAAATGTTAACAAAAATAAAAAATAAACTTACATTTCGTGGTTGCTGCTTACCTTACCTACCTTACCTCACTAGCATGGACATTCTTGGTAAATAAGTACCTACGTACCTACGCGCAGCCGCCAGTTTAAAGTCTGTGGTATCCAAAGATCCTAGGATCTGAGCTAGGATCCTACGTGGTACAGTCAGCGTCAAATTGAAATAAGCGTGAAGAGTAGTCAAAATTCAGTCAGTTCGAATGATCATATTGTTGTAAGCACCCAAGGTATTCAAAACATCTAACTACTCTTTGTTTCATATTTATATGAGCAGTCAGAGTGATCAAAATTATCTTAGCAAACAAAGCTTTCGAAATTATCTGTGTACCATCAAAAAAGAATGATAATAACAGAATTGCAACAATATGCACTGATAACTTTGAGAGTTTTGTTTGCTAAGATAATTTTGATCACTCTGACTGCTCATATAAATATGAAACAATGAGTAGTAAGATGTTTATACACCTTGCGTGCTAAGAACAATATGATCATTCGAACATCTTATATCAAATTGCTTTTATGTTTTTCAGATCATTTTGACTACTCTTCACGCTTATTTCAATTTGACGCTGACTGTACCTACCTACCTACTTAACATGTTGAACATAGGAAGCAGACTAAAAGATAGCGATTGTCGTCTCCATCTCCATCGGTAGCTTCAGTGGCTGCAACTTTTCAAGGTACGAACGAAGGGTAATGGCGACATTACACACAGGATATTGCCGATAATTTTATGCTAGGCCGCCATCACGGTACACATATTAGAAGGTACCTACGACCCTTGATAAAGCTGTAATTCTCGGAAAGAAAGTTTTTGCCAGAGGGCAGGTACCTACTTATATGTTGCACTGAGTTAAGTAAAAACATGGCATAGTTATATATAATGTCCATTTGGCTCTTGATCAGATAAAGCAATACCCCTTGAGGTTATTGCTATAACTTTTTTTTCCCTCTTCGTGGCTTTCGTATTACTGCGACCATAAATAGACCTATTGTGATCGCCACTTTATGTGTCCACCCCAGTGCTGCGGCGTTCAGAGTTCGCCACTTACGCTTGCAGCTGCTAGGAACTGGAGGATTTCGTTCGGGGAGATGTCTCATAGCTCGTCTGGGCCGAGCAGGTGCTTGCCCTTTACAATGCCCTTTGCATCAGGGACGAGGTTAAGCAGGAATGCAGAGACTCTACACACAAGAGACTGACATGCCCTAAGCTCATTCATCGTGAACCTAGTTATTGTTTACTTATTGATCGTGAAGTTCTTTTTTGTAATTCAGCATTAATATCAAAGAGTGAACAATAATTTTATTAATTAATGTTGATTTTTTTCCATATTTTTGTGGGAGCAACTTTGTGATATTATCCAAATAAAATATTTATCAAATTCGTACTCTGCAAAAAGTTATGCGTGGTCATAGTTACATAAAAAAAATATACGACATTGAGAACTCGTGTTTGTCGTCGTTTAAAAATGCCTAATTTATACCTAAAGGTTAGGTTATTATAAGCAAAGAATTTAGTTCAATAATTTATTTAACCTTACAAATACCGTTACTAATTTTAACTTAGTTCCATACCAAAACTTGCACTTAATCAAACAATTCTACAAATTCTTACACCAAAACTGACTTGCCCACATTGGACACAGGGCGCCTTACCAGCCCGTTTGATTATCAATATAATTATCTTGTGGTCTCTTTTTACTATATTTCTCGTACACCTGTTTTTTTCTCATCTCAGCTTTGATGAAGGAGCTGAAGCATGGCGCGTGGAACGAGCTCAGACTGATGCCGTGATGTGTCAGGATTTTCCTCCTCTCTGTAGGCATATTACTCTTATATTTCCTCATCCTGAAGTAAGTTTTATTCCCGTCCTCATCCATCGCCACTATACCCTTTTCAGACGGAACTGAATGATGGCATTTCGTTTTTTCCAACAATATTTTGTCGATTTCTTTCCAACTTAACGGCCGTGGCAGTCTTTTACCTGCCTTTAGTTTTTGAGTAGGCACAGTTGATCTTTTCGGGATCTTTATATCAGCGCCCTGGGCAATCATCTCTTGTAAGGTAGACAACAGAATTTGCTTGTCGTGGCCATGACCTACGATACCTAGTTTTGAAAGGGTATGTGGAGAAACGTCTCCAAAACAACTGAACGATCCATCCGATTGGAACTCCTTCTTTTTGGTGTCTTTCTTGTTTCCGGGATGCTTCTTGTCTCTGGGATATTTCTTGTCTCCGGAATGTTTTTTGTCTTCGGTATGTTTTTTGTCTCCGGTATGTTTTTTGTCTACGGTATGTTTCCTTTCGCCTTCTGATTTTCGAGACGGAGGAGTTGTGTCTTTTGGTTTAGGGTAAGATTTCCATACACCGTGGCTATCAACGTAACCGTCAATACCAACAACGAACCAGGTCATGTTTGCCAACTGAAATTTGCCCATTTCGCATGAGACATGTTCTGTGCCAACCGTGAAATCCATCGGAGCCCATTTTCCGTCTGGAGCTATAAAACCATCGGTGTTAATTTCTAGCCACTTATTGCCGGGACCCCAGAATCCTCCGAGGTCGCTGCACTGTGTTTGACCATCCGGACCCTTAAAGTACCTTGGCACAGGATTGCCAGAATAATCGACCAACTTCACTTTATAATCCAGGTATGTATACTGGGTTGAGTTGTCGGATTTGACTATTTTCTTTCCTCTGAATTTTGGATCGAACATGGCGGAAGGAGGTGTAAATTCTACAATCCATTCATCGTCGTCAGTATCGGAAGCCAGGGACCGCGTGTCTTCGGAACATGAACAGGATCGGTCCATGTTTACGTCGTCTGGCCCTGGTTCAGCTGGGAAACATGTGCAGTCTGGATCTTCTGCATTAGGAAGTATTCCCAAAGCTTGTTGGTATGTTTTTACGCAAATATCTTTACACATATCTCTGAACGCGCTCTGGATAAATTCACGCTGGTCTCTTTCGAGTCTTCGTTTCGCGCGTTCTTTCTTCTTCTTTCTTTGCGCGTTCTCTTCATCTGTCCTCCCTATTGTGTATGTAATCGGTGGTTTCTCTTCAAATGGCTGTTGGTTCAAGTATCGTGGTCTCGGGAAGTTCTTCATTGTCTCCATTGTGATTTGAAACTCGCCGTTTTTCTTGTGTACGACCAATAGGGGCCGTTTTGAAGGCTTTTTTTGCGTTTCCTTTTTACGCTTCTTATGAGATGCAATTTCTGGATTCTTTGCCAATCTGAGCAAATGTAGCACTTGTTTATTAACGGCACCCGGTTTCCAAGCTGGGCGGAACTAAGGAAAAAAAAAGAAAAAAAAGTTTAACAAATATTGATAAAAAAAATATTGACCTGTTTGACATAAAATTTAGGTTCTATGGCAAATTATTTCAACAAATCCGAACAAAAAAACAAATTATCATGCTTTGCCACTATTACTTTTTAATTGACATGGTCTAAATTAACAATTACCTATATTTTGTAGATTATAGTTAGACAATATAAATTTTAAGCTATTGTAACATTTGCATGCTAGTCTTAGTAGAACATAATTGAAACAAAAAACTGTTAACATCTATGTAACCTACATTGTGTTCAAGCAAATAAACTATCTTTATCTTTGAATCGAGCTAAAAATGAAATAATAGAATAGGATTTCAAATCGACGAGTACCTAGCATATACTTTCTAACTTGAGTTTAAAAAATCAACAACAAGAATTAGGAACTGCTTATCTGTTTTTGCAGATATATATAATCAAATAGGTGCAGATACAGTCATTCCATACCCTAAGTCCTGGCACATTGTCGGCAGTCCACAGCCATCCCATTTTTTTGGGCACTGACCCCATAGTTCCGGTGCAAGGCATCGCACACTGGCTGTGTCCAATTTGTGGAGCTGAAACACAAAAAGACGCTGTAAATACTTTTACATAATATTGTAACGTTAAGGGATAAAAAAACGCGCCTAGAAAATAAAAATAAAAAATAAAATACGTACGTATACCTGTATAACCGTAGTTAAATTTAAATCTTTCATCTTTTTTAAAAGTGTCTTTATCGCATCCAGGCTTCTTCTTCTTGACTTCGACTGGTGCCTTAGCCTTCTTGTACTTGTGGTATATAGGACAGGGAAAAGGTGCATCTCGGGGGGGTTTTTCAGGGAAGTCCTCGCCGGCTTTCTCGAAACCGCCGCAAATTCCACAGTAAGTAGTTTTCTTCACGAAACCAAACGTACAGGAGCATTCACAAAAGCAGTTGTCTTCGCTGAACTTCATTTGTGCGTTTACACCTCCAGTGATCTCCTCGACAGTCTGCATGTCGCAGCCGTTTTTGTTTAGATTTGTGATATCTAAAAGAATGCGGTCATCGGGTGGCACAGGCAAGGCCGGATGCTTCGCGTCTTGACACCTTACGTCTTTACATCTCGTGATATTAACATGTTCCGCAGCTTTTTTGAGAAGATTATCACAGCAGATGCTCTCGATACATGCACCATCAGTGTCTTTTGGACTAGGGCATGAGCTCTCATCACACACCCTTACATTGTATTTAGATGTACGTGTATTATTCATACAAACTGCATTACTAGAATCACGACGCTCGTTTTCTACAGTGAAATATCCCACGCAATACGTTTTATCATAAAGCGGCTCTTGTGTATCTCCAAATATATAATTTAAAATATTATATTGGGCCTCTTTTAATGATAAACATGACTTTGTTCTGTTGACTGGAGTGATCTGTTGATTTCTACTCAAATCTGTGCTGCTTCTGATCGAGTTTGCTGATCTTGAAATGCTACTTTTGCATAAAATGTTTCTATTTTCACCTATTATTGAATATAGTTCATTTTTGTCTTCAAGTTCTTTGTTAGGCTTGTATTCTTTTATTACAGATATATTTACTGGTTCTTTAATTTCCTTTTCATGGTTTCGTTTGTTGGCACTACTATGTCTAGGTGTAAGCTTTCCGTAACTAGTTTTCATATCACCTTCGTTCGTATCGATGGTATCGTTTAACTGACTGAACAATTGGTCTTTTGTACTCGTTAAACTAGCGGCCTTAGAATTATTAATTCTCGTGTCTACAAGATTCCGAACTGCACAAGTGTTGTCTGCAAGATGTGTGAGTTTAATGTTCAGTCTGATGGTAGCAAGGCGCTTGGAGGTGTAGTCGTCGTAAACATTGTAGCCACCACTGACGACGGCCGGCGAGGGGTTTTTCCAGTTGTTGACCTTGTGCAGGTACTCCAGGTACACTGGACTCCATGGAATCTTAATTGAACCTAGTTTCTCGCGCATGCTTTCATCATCCCACAGCGATAGTTCCATAGGAAAGTGATGCATTCTGGAGACTAGACTAGGAATATCGCTTGACAACAGTACAGTCTGTCCTAATTGCAACTTTCCTGAAAACGTTTCTGATATCTGTTTTTCTAACGCATCTTCTTTTTCTGATCTTTGAGCATTTCTGACCCCCACTTTTCTCTTCTTAAATTTCTTCTGTTTGTTTTGTATTTTATTTGGATCTTTCAGGTCGAGTGTGAAAACATCACTGTATTGGAGGCTAATGTGAAATTCCTTATCTGTGTAACTCTTCAGTCCCTCTACGACGATCTCAAACAAGAACATATCTGAATCCGAAAAAGACATTTTCGGTTAATATGAAATATCATACCTACCTTAACGAAGTTTATTTTTTTTATCTATTATTTCATTATTATTTCCTATTTGCCGAAAATTTTAATTTTCAGTACTTGTAATTTTGTGTTTGGCCAAAACTTAAATGTCAAATGTTTATTTTGTTTTTGTGGCAAGCTATTAGATTTGTTTTTTTTTCTCTAGTTGGTCTAAAACGCTGAAACTTAAAAGAGGGTTTTATATCTTACGATTATAGAGTGAAATCTATTGTTTGATTCATGTTTGGTACCTAGTTTTTTGGTAAATTGCATGGGCAACATGGTAAATTGTAAAATTTATCGTTCATTTAAATGTACCTTTAGAGAAAAACATACGCTTACCGGAAACATGTATCACATAAATTCGCAGTAACTACATTGTTACGACCGTTTTATACATTTTATTTAGCTACGAAGAGCTACGATAAAATAGGCGTAGCATGTCGTAGTCTATGCTACGAAGTGCGACGAAACATTAGGCATAGACTGCTGAAAAAGGCGTAGCTTTTTAGTTTTAACCGATTACTTACTGTCTAATATATGATTGTAGTTGCAAATAAATATATTTTCTTTCTTATTCTTCTTTCTTCTTTACCTCTGGTAGATACTCTTAGTCAGCTGTTACGGTACAACCACGGTTCTGTTAGAGGGTCAACGATTTATTACTAGTTAAGTAATAAATAAACTATCCCCCAAATACTCAAACGTAACTTACATTTTAAACTCGTCTCAAGTTGTGGTTTTTGACATATAGGTATTTAATGAAAATGTGTCAAAAACTCGTCACTTGAGACGTGCCAAATGTGAGTTTCTAAACCTAAGATCAAAGAGAATATAAATACTACGCGACCTAAGATGTGTTTGAGTATTCGGGTCGGGGGTATGAGTCATCAACGCTTTCCTACCTTTTCACACGGTCTCGTTGGGCAAACTGCCGTTGGAACGCACTCAACAGCTTGCTGGCATTCCAACTCAGATCGGCAGTCATCTGCCTTAGGTAGGCATACATTCATCTTGCTATGCAAGTACTTATCTCTGGCACTTGGCATAAAACCGACCATTATTTCTCCAGTACCCTTGGCAAGTCGGTCTTCGTCATTTAGCCCTTTCTGCAGTCAAAAGTAAAGAATAGTTAAACATTGTTATAAATGCCAATATGTTTGAAATAAGCAGTGAATTATTATTATGCGGGAAGAAAATAACAATCAAATAACAAATTTAAATTAAAACTAGTATTTACAATAGAAACAATTAAGCTATCTGCAAACTGTTGCAAACAATCTACAGGTAGCTCAACTGATCCATATCAATACCAGTTGGAAGCGTGCCTAAGACACTGGCTGCATTGCCCCGCTGTATCAATATTTATCGCGCACAAGACATTTTAAAAAGTCTAAGCCAAATCCGTCAAGTGCGGGTATACTCGCGCGCCGGGGGTTTCGAACGTTTGTCAATTATGTATACAAATATGTACCATTAGGTACCAATTAGAGACTTTGCTATTTAATGAAATCCTAAAAATAACATGTATGTACATTTCACATGAATCACTCTACAGCCTTTTGTTAGAGGGCACTTAAAAGTAATTTTCGACTTTTTTAAAAATGTTTCAAATTGTACCTACAGAAGATTCAAAACTGTTTATATATATAAAAACGCTACATACATTTCATCGATGGATCGCTCTGCAAACTTCGGTAAATAATAAGTAATTTTTTCGAATTTTTCAAAATATTTGAATAGAAACCTACAGATACGTATTTCATTTTGAGATTAACATACGAAGTACGAACCGATACCTTTCATTTGAAAAACCGCTGTATGATGCTCCTCTTTTAAAATAAATTCCCTCTTTTTGACCATTTTTAAAAAGTGTCCTTCTTGTAAAATGTATCCATATCACAAACGCTACAACCATTTCAGATGTATTGCCAAACTTCAAAGATAGGAGAGACGGTAAATTTTTCGACTTTTTAAAAATATTTAAAAAAGTTTGAAACCTATATAAATATCAAAAACTGTTTTTAAATTTGCAAACTGATAGGTACCTTTCATTTGATACCATTTACTTGGAGGTCTCTTTTAAAATTTCAACACAATTTGTGCTAAAAATGTTCATATTTTTTTTTTTCCTTTTTATCACCGACGACTTCAGGAGGATTTTATGTTAGTTTTGTTGGTTTTTATTTTTTATAAGTATGTCCGTCGATGTCTCCATCAAAATTATGAACAGATTTCAAGAACTTTTCCCCTTTTGTAAACTTCAAGTAGGTATATTAATAAAACCGGCCAAGTGCGAGTCGACTCGCACACGGGGTTCCGTACCATAGTAAGGAAAAGGAACCCACTAAAAATACCGTTTTCGGGGAGCCCTTTTTTCTGTTATTGCAGCAAGAGAAATACAATATTCTGTTAAAATTTCAACTGTGTAACTTTTACGGGGCACGCATGAGACAGCCCGCAGACGGACAGACAGCGCGGCGGCGCTAGTAATATCCCGTTATCACCTATTGGGTACGGAACCCTAACTTAATATCCTTAATATGTTATATCGAATTATTTATGTAAGTAATTGTTTTTATTCTTGTGCTTATTGTCATTGTCTTTATTATCAGACGACTATGTTTCTAGCTTTAAATAGACTAAGCACGTAACTATTATAATAATTTATAAAAACATTGCTGCGCCCTTACAGGGTACATGTAGGTACATACCACTTAGCTAAGTACATCTAAGTTAAAATTATAATAATGTATGCAATGTATGTATGCAATAAATAAATGAAATGAAATGAAACTTTTGAAAAATTACGTTTTTCTACTACAGTTTTGGTGATAATCTTCGCCAATCCTTTATAGGTTTTGATGATTCTTTCCTTGATTATAAAGGTTATAAAGGTTGACTTTGAGGTGGTCCCATAAGTTTTATCCTCGAGGAATTTATATAATATGTGCCGTCCCTATACCGTATCTAAAACATCAGTAGGTATAACGTCATACGGCAATTTTCATAATCACTGGTAAAATTTTCATAATCAAATGTAGTGTGATATTGTTAACTTGTTACCTTCTGTTAGATTTATGTTGATTACCCCTTAGTATGTTCGTAGTTATTAATTGTTGCTATAGGTACCTACTGTTTTTATTCGTGAAAACCTTAATTTAAGCTTTGTAGGATAAATTCCTTCTTAATATTCTGTTTAATTAAGTTTCTGGTTTTCTAATAAATAAATAAATAATAAATGGTTTCCATGGGAACGGGCGTTAACAAACTTATTTACAGCCACACTCAGAGTCGGTTAATAGCTACTTAAGGCGTTCCTTAGTGTAGATGTCTATGTAAAATCAACACTAAGGAACGCCTTAAGTAGCCATTAACCGACTCTGAGTGTGGCTGTTAGACTCGAATTTTAACTAGACATCATCACTTCAAAAATTGGATCGCGCTATCGAAGTGTTCCTGATTTAAAACTCTTTCCAAACACGTTTTGCATTAGGTATTCAGGAATTTGAAGTCGACTTATTGTTTAAACGAATGGTTCCCTTCACGCCGATTTCCTTAGAGTCGATTTCCGTAACGGCGACTTTCGTTAAGGTCAATTACCTTCACGCGACCGCGCTTTTTCGATGTGTACCTACACATGTCGAATTGTTTTTGGTTACATCGAGGCATACGAAATGTATCATTATTTTAAGATTCAAGATAATGCTGTTGTAATAGGTTGCCGACAACTTGCCGAGAAATTAAATAGGGAAGAAAGGACGGACAGAGAGAGACGTGGTTGAGGACGATATGGGTTTCGAAAACGATCTCGAAACCTTAAAAACTGAATCAGGGTCTCAACCTACCTTAGATTTGCTGCTGATACCAGTTGTTGAAACCGTTCCAAGTTTGTGTTTGGCTTTAGAAGCAGCTGAAGTCAAGCCACCACGGTGACTCAAGTCCTGAACGAGAAGAGGGTACACAACAGACCTAAGCGCTCCTACGCACTAGCGGTTAACCACGGGGCGGTTGATTTCTTTTAACCCCGGATGTGGCCATCTGCTAGTTTGTAACAAGCTTACGAGCTACAATTTTCCAATATCTAACTACAACTGGCTACATCCACATCAAAGGCTAAAATTTCTCGAAGGCTGTTAAATTGTCCGATTATTTAACAAGCACATAGCCTTATAAATAAATAAATAATGCTGGACAATTCACACAGCATTATCTAGTCCCAAGCTAAGCAGAGTTTGTGTTATGGATGCTAGAAAACTGATTTTCATAATACAATACATAGATAGTTTTTTTTTACTATACATAGAAAACGACCAGAACACCCGGAACAAATACCTGCAGATCGTACAAATATTTGTTCCAAGGCGGGAATCGAACCCGCAACCTCTTGCGACGCAGGCGGACCTTCGCCCACCACGCCACAGAGGTCATCAAGAATAAGTTTACGAATAAACATAAATCTAGACATAATCGGACGATTAGCAGCTTCGTCGGTTATCCTTGTCGTTTTACGTATGATAACTTCAGTCAAATAGGTACGTCCGTTATAATTATAGGTAATCCGATTATTGTATTAAAAACACATCCCTAAGAGTTGACTTTGAACAAAGATGTGTTTAGGTTTTCCTTAATATAGAATGACAATTCTCAGCAAAGAAAACCCAGAAAGAATCTTGTTGACAGAATGCAACCCTTAATAATTTTGCGAAGGAAATGTAGGTTTAGGGTCACTAACATCGAGAAGCGATGCACGCATTTTTTATGATAATTATTCAAAAAACAACTCATTTAGGTTACTAGGTACGCAGGAAGATACAATTCTTGTAGAGGTAATACGAAAATGCCAAGATACGCATCGTGACGACGACGACGCGATGCGTCTCGCTGCGCAGCGCGAAACCACTGGCCTCCTCGAGCAGCGTCGTGTCTCGGTCTGAGCTTACCCTAACTTTGAAGCTGATTTAAACTTCCAGTTAGTTCTGCAACATGTTCTCACATCCATGATAAAAGAAAAAAAAAACGAAAATAAATTTTAAAAAATGTAATGAATCTGAATGACATCAATATTTCTCGTTATCACCCCTCATAAATTTGCTCTGAGCATTCGGAGCGAGCATTGCCTCCGTTAGTGAGCACAAGCATGTTGTGGAAGTAGTCAGAGTGTACCTTCTTCCCGGTAGTGTTGGAGGCGCGGGTGGACCTCCGCAACGGCATCGCCTCTTGCAGATCGTCGTACTGTTGAAAACCTTGTATTATCTCTGTATATTTAGCCATTTTCTTCGGGTCTACTCTTAACTTTGCATTTGGAGATAAAGCGCCCTTATTATTGTACTTTGTATTGTGCATCGAGACGCTCACAATAATAGGACTTCTCGGTTTCGAGGCTTTAGAGGCTGATGATTTTAATTTCATTGGCGATTTAGACGTGTGTTTTTGTTTCTCTTTTGCTGAATTTGTCGGAGATGTCTTGCCCTGAACACCTTTGCCTATGGTAGGGACAGGAGAGCTTGACTGGTGTGGCTTATCTTTCTTATTTCGATCTGTCGTTTCAATCGACTTCGCGCTCTTGGCCTTAATTCTTTGACTTTTAGGGTACCAAACCCACTTTCCGTCTTTGTCGATGTAACCATCGATCCCTATTACACTCACTACACCATTGGCATCAGCGAATTGACCCTCATCTGAGCTATAGAACATGCCATCTGGTCCGACGAAGTTCGAAGGCACCCACCGATTGTCTGGTCCTATGTAACCATCTTTATTGATCTCTTGCCAAACATGATTTGCATTAAAGAAGCCACCGAGATCACTGCAAATCTGCTTCCCATCTGGACCCTTGAAGTATCTCGGGACTTGGTTTCCTTGTTTGTCTAATACTTTTACTTTGTAGTCTAAGTAAGTATATTGGCTTTCATTCTCTACAAGAAGAGGTGGGTTTTTAGCTTTAGAGTCAAATAATGCTGCCGGAGGACTAAATTGTATTTCCCATTCATCTCCATCCGTATCACTACTGGAGATGGTATCTCCGTCGGAGCAGGAACAGGAGTCTATCATCGGTGGGGACATATTCCCAGGCGGTTCCGTGTGGCATGGGCATTCAGGGTCATTCGCGTTAGGTAAAGGGAGCAACCCTATCGCTTGATTGTAAGCCTTCAAGCAAATCTCCTGACACTTGTCTCGGAAAGTTGATTGAAGCAATTTGCTTTTCCGTCTAGATTCCCTGCGTTCTCTTCTATCTTTCTGCCTTTGAAGTTTTTGCCTTTCTTCTTCTGTTTTACCAATAGTGTAAATGAGTGGTGGTTTTTCATCATATGGATACTGGCCCAATAATCTTTCCTTAGAGAATGTTTTGAATACTTCCATTTGCACAGAGAATTCACCGTTTATTTTCTTAACGGTGAGGAATGGTTTCCATTCGTATTTTTTCTTTTTCTGCATCAGAGCCCGTTTTTTCTTTGCGATGTTATCGACTCCCTCTCTGACTGCTCTATACCTTCTTACGAGAATTTTGTTAGCGGCTCCAGGTTTCCAATTTGGACGAGGCTGTGAAAATTAACGATTTTAGTAGAATTCAAAATGCAAGATTCTAAACCTTAGAATGTTCGAGTGTACACCTTCAATCCAGGGATATCGTCCGCGTTCCAGTTCCAGCCCATGTTCCTCGGAACTTGTGGGTAGGGGTATTTAGGCTCTGGCGTCTTCTCTATTGAGGTCCTGGCTGGAATAGATCAGTTATTATTTAATACTAGTTTCTGCCCGCGGTTTCACACGCTTTGTATCTATGGAAACGTTTAAAAGTTATTATCATTACCTACTATCCCATTGAAAATGTTTTATGGAATAAAAAGTAAGTTAAAGTTACATGAAAAATTACAGCCCGATCGGTTCAGTCGTTGTGGCGCATGGCGTGAAGAGGTAACAAGCATCCATCCAATCTATAAACCATCCGAACTTTCGCATTTATAATAAGTGTGATCTTATTCACAACTTATAAGCACACTGTGTACCCATACCCCACCATCCCTCCCTGTCTGATACCAGCCGCCCCGTACTAAGCTGGTCTCTGAGTTTCTAAGGGAGCCTTGCGGCTCGGTTCGATGCCAATCACTGGGTGACTAGGCGGTAACCAAAATAGCTATTAAGCCGTTAAAAAGAATTTTCTAATTTTACCAAAATTCGACTGTTCAAACCATTTTCATACCCAAGTGAACTATGGCGGGTTTCGGTACGTGTGTACCAGAAGCAAGAAACGAACTAACAAACTTCTTAGAAATCAGGGCTGCCTAAATCCCAAAAAAAATATGCAGGTACGCACGTTCTTCTTCAACATTAGCGGTAAATTTTCCTACTTGTTTCTTTTCCTTTGCTTGCGGTTGTGGTTTAATTTTTTTTTGGGTTTTTTTTTCTGAAAGCTTGCTCATTCTGTTAGAAGTCCGTGCACTACCGGATATCGATCTTCGATCAGCACGTTCTTGTTTCGACCCTCCAGTTTTTGTACTTTTATTGCTCATATCATCAGGTGGCTTCTTTTCTTCAGGCCACGGACTTTTTGTAATTAGACGTGACCTGTCATACATTTTGTGGTATACCGGACAGGGCATGGGCTTAGCATATTCGGGCTCATTTTTCATATCATCTCCCAAGCATTCATAACCACCGCATACACCACAGTATGTTGTTTTTGCACCGAGTTTAAAAGTACATACACAATCACAATAGCATTCATCTTCTTTGCTTTTCTTTTTCTTAGCATTTTCTACTCCCTCGACCAAAAAATCCTTAACTATGTCTGCTACGTCGCATGTTTTTACGCAACATGGATTATGAATGTCAGAAAACTTCATAACTATATCGCTATCAGCTGGGCTAGGAGGGAATCTTTCATTTTTGCTGGGGCATATTGGACTGCATATAGTGTCACAAACTTCGCTTTCCTTTTCCGGAGCTGGACCACACGTGGTTTCAGAACACGGTAAGTTCCTTGCAGATAATTTCGCACTTGGGCAATTTTCAGAGCAATGTTTTGAGCCAGTTGCGTCAGTCGTATCATTTGGCCGCGACGACGACGATCCGGATGATTCACGTTCAAAATCGTGTTCTACCGTAAAATAATATACATGGTACACCTTTGGCTTGAACGGGCATTTCTCTCCGTCACAAAAATTGCTTTCACTCTCGGCACTCTCGCAATCCTTGCTACAGGATGTTTCGCAGGATGTCTTGTCTCCTAGTAGAGCTTCTTGCAGCTTTTCACTGCATGCGCATTGCGTAGACAGTCCTCCTATAGTAGCTCCTTCCGTAAAGACGCCCTCGTGTCTTATGAACTCTTGGATCTTCTCTGCTAGAGTGCATTCTTTACTTCCGCAAGGTCCAATAATATTGTTTATATCTATCTCTTTGGCGTCTTCTTCGACTAGGTTCTCAATATACTCCCTCATGTCTCTAGCTATTCTACAATCTGGTCTGCCGCATGGTCCTCTAATATTGGCTATGTCAAATACCGCTCCACGGGCACCAGGTACATGTTTACCAGCATTAATGCAAACAGGACAAGGGTCTGCCTGAGCTTCCTTTTTGAAGTTCTCAGCAAATTCGCCTTCGGGCCAGTCCATTTCTTTGCAATAGCAAAGTCGATCTATGTCTGTAGCTTTGATTCGTGGTCTTATTGTTGGACGTGGCGTTAACATCCTCATGTTATCATTGCACGATACTATGATTTTTCTGACATAGTCCGTTATGTATTCAATGTCGGGACAAGTTTCTGGAGACTTATAAATAGATTCGGGCGGTTTGTCTGCATGTCCCAAGCAGCAGTATGTACCATTTGCATCGTCAAAGAATGTTAGATTTGCGCCAGGAGCATTTTTATAGTCAGCATAAACAACTCCTTGTGGCTTTGGTTTATCAACCACAAAGTTATTTTCAATTTTGTTGCTATTTTCCACAAAATCTGCGTCCGTAGTTTTTAAGGTGCAAATGTAAGATGTGGTCTTGGAATTTATTCCTGTGTACAAACACTTCTTTACATTTGGGTCCTCCGATAGCGTTCTAAATGAGGTTGTGCATTTATCTCCTAGATGGGTCAACTTGACTTCCATTCCTAACTTGGCCATCATCTTAGCTTTTCCCTCTTCGAATATATTATAATCTTCAGTTAACGCTATTGACTCTTTTGGATCTAGGCCTTCACATATCTTTTCTAAGTAAATTATAAATATAGGATCCCACGGGATAGTGGCAGAGCCAATAAAAGTAAGGTTTTCTTCTTTACTCCACAATGACACCTCCAATGGAAATTTCTTCATAGTTTGTATAAGGAATTCTGCAGTGCTAGAGAATAATACTGACTGGCCTGATTGTATAAG
The DNA here is from genome assembly GCA_946478455.1 of Eupithecia vulgata. Classification (NCBI taxonomy): domain Eukaryota; kingdom Metazoa; phylum Arthropoda; class Insecta; order Lepidoptera; family Geometridae; genus Eupithecia; species Eupithecia vulgata. The sequence continues at coordinate 2,660,480 of OX297863.1, forward strand.
GGGTTCAGGAGGAGGAGCTTCTACTTGTCCTTTTTTTCCTTTTTTCCCTTTCTTAGGCTTAGGTTTCTTTTTTTTTTTGCCCTTTTTTCCGGTTTCGGGTGGCAATGGTGGTGGTTCTGGTATTGTTATGTGCATTTGCTTTGGATCTTTCAGTTCTAGAGAAAATATATCAGCGAAGTCGCTTTTTATCATCAAGAACCGGCTCTCCACCATACTTTGAACACTTGACACGACCACCTCGAAAATGAACATGGCTTTAGCAACAGCCATTTTTTATTTTTATACAAAAAAATTTAGCTTTTTGTCATTCCAATTTTTTTTATAATTTATATCATTTTAGAAAACGATTTTTTTTATAAAAATCTAAATAAATAATTTTTTAATGACATCCAATGACAGATGTCTGGCTGATGACTTTATCGCTATCACCAAAGAGTATTAATCAATATTTTATCAAACTATCACTGATCTGTTCTCCAAAGAGTCAAGTACCTAATTAATTAATATGACCTCCATCAATAGGTACCTTTGACAAAGTAACCAAAGGACTAGCCTTGATGGATCTTACCCCTCTGCCAAGGACCATGATTTTTTAATCAAGGTCGTTTATAAAAACTACTTCTATAATCGATTTCATCAGTCGCAGTATCGTTATGGCCGAGTAAGGAGCTCTGATAAAAATGACTACCTGTGCGGTCAGCGTCTTTATAAAAAAATCAAACACCTTGAACAGACTAAAAGATGGTTGTTCATTTCACATGCGAGTATTTTTTTGTGTAAATAATTATAATTTCCTCCAATTTGAATCGTTGCAAATTATTTTCATAGTGCATCCATTTTCCGAAATAATCAAGTAATATTAAAAAAAATCGAATTGCTTCGCGTCGTATTTATATTTTATTTTCAATCATATCACCATTCTGTAAAGTCTTATTTTGAATAACTATGTCCAAATAAACGAGTATTTAACATTTTTTCGCAAGCTCTATGGGTACTCCCACGAGACTAGTGGGCGTTTTTGACAGGAGATAGTTTTATACTTATGGTAATTTATGCCAAATTTCCTTATCACAGGAATGTATTTTTGACCTTATTGCTTAACGCATAAGGTCACCCACGAATTTCTAAATTTGAATTTTGACTTCTACAAGCTTTGAGTTTTTATGTACCGAGACTACCTGAAGGGATGGTTTACTCACTCTGTATCGATATCGATATAACTGAGTTAGTTCCGGCCGATTGACATTTTCTTATGCATAGGTTTTTTTATCTTTCGCATTTTGAAGAAAAAGTCGTAGAGCACATATTTATCTGGATATTTGGTATTTGCCCTCTCTAAAAATATTAAATGCGATTATTGCCTTAAGGTTCAATTTGGTCCACGTGATGACAAAAGCTTTACAAATATCACAAAAACGAACGATAGCATTTTTGTTATAGTGCACTCTGGGCATCATATGAACAATCTTAAAGATTTTCGACTAAACCGACTGAAGACTTCGTGGCTTAGTTGGTTAGAGCACACCCGTACTAAGGGTGGGGCGCAGGATCGAGTCCCGCTGAAGTCGAAAATTTTAGGGAACCTATTTCATTTCTTACGCACGAAAGCGTTATCAAGCTTAGTCGTTTATGTGAAAAATTTATAAGACTAGGCCTAGACGACTACAAAAAGTTAAATAACAAATTTACAACTGCATACAAAATAACATCACTTGAATGGTGATGATTTATTCTCAAATACACGATACAGATATTTATGTTAATCAAAAAAAATTAAGTAGCCACAGCTATGCTATCTATGCTATGATAGCTAGCTATATATTATATATGTAAAAATATACAGATACCAGAATCTCATATATTGCAAAAAAGCGACCCTGAAAAATATATTAGGCACATTCACACAAAACTGATTCTTTAAAAAAAATTGTTTATTTGATATAATGTCGGTTCAGAATCAAGCGATGTCTAGCCAGGCATTACATACATCATTTAATAACCAGCTGATCCGCTTGCGATTTAATTCGCGTGAACTTTAGAATAAAAATAGGTCGATATCAGCTGAAATCCTGGTATAGGAGTAGGAGCATACTTAAATCCGTATTCAAAAACCGTTTAAGCTCGTTTTGGATAATTTCGAAACATCCTGAAATCTGTATTCAGTCATTATCTGTTTTTTTTTATTTGAGTTTAAACATTAGTTATATTATTATAATAGTGTAATTACAAAGAAACGATGTCACAAAAAATCTAATTACATTAAGTAAAACTATACAGTGATCATTTAGATTTTTTGTTCATTCCAATCTTTTTAAACGTAAAGAAGCGAACAAGAAACCAGAAAGGTTTTTTTAAGGCAGACCAGAAAATTGCGTCTGATGAACAATGAGAGAGAATTTATTACTAGCATTTTTTATTATTTTAGTTTTAATGTAAATCTATTCATTACTAAGTAATAATATTTTAATAATAGGTATATTAAAAAATACATAATGGACTTGTCATGATTGTTTTAATTCGCTACCAAGTGAAAAACATGGACATCGGAAATCATCGATATTTATCAATCCCTACGAACTTTTGACTTTCATGCAGTAGTGATACCTGAATATATTTTCCCAAGATTTTTGGTAGTTTAGGCATAGGTTAAAAGTAATTTCTGGAGACTAATTTATACTATCAATTTTTTCAAATCTAATGATTTGAGTAAGTCCATTAATGATTATGATTTCATTCAGACAAATACATAGTAATGCCCACCAGGAAGCTGTAGTTTGCATGGGCATTAATTTTGACTATCTATCGAATAAAAATAAATAAATTAGAATTGTTCTAATTTCATTTTTTAAACAAAATATTTCACAAACTTTCAAATTTAAGTAAGTTATAATTATGTTATGAGGTAATGAAGTTTGATAGTAGGTATCACCATAAATTTTCCCCATTCCTCCCCTCCCGCTAAAAATGCCAGAATATTTTGTTTGTAGGAAAACAGGCGAGCCTCGTCCATTGACAGCGGGTTAAATTGTCTAAGATAGGTACCTATAATATGGGGTGTGATATGGGGCCAGAGATCTCTTTATTCATTGGCCTTATATCAGCCAGCTTCTTGGCCATAAGCATAATAAGTCGCTATCCGTAGAGATATTTAGTATTGTACCTATGGCGGCTAATCACTCTACGTATGGCGGAACGGAATCAAGAGAAATAAAACGTCAAGTGCGAATTAGACTCGCGCATCAAGGGTTCCGTACAAACTTCTACTCTTCAGCAACGAAATCAACCCAGACATATATATAATAATAAGAATAAGAATATATTTATTGTAAAATTGTGTAAAACATCCATAGGAAAGGTCTTATAGCATAATTTTGTAACAACAATTTTATCCATTTCGGACATACAATATTTAAACATTTCAATTGCAGAAATTGCACAAGTAGGTCTATTTAAACAGTGAAAACATCTTATTTTTAAACCTATATATATATATATTTCTCAAAATCTATATATCTATCTATATCAATAACAATTCTAGTTTGATAACGATTATGACGTTACTTATTTAGTCCCTCGAACTATTGGCGCCCTCGCGTCTCGGAACTAAGTTACTTCAAACCCTAGGGTAACAATGTATAAAAATATTTTCTATGAATAAACCACAAATTTACTGTTTTCACATTTTTCCCTTTACTTGTGCTATAAGACACTGCTTCTTGCCAAATTTCATGGTTCTAGGTCAACGGGAAGTACCCTATAGGTTTTTGGGCCATGGCAAGATTCAAAAATGATTTTTTCTGTGAATAAACTACAAATTTACTGTTTTCGGATTTTTCCCTTTACTTGTGCTATAAGACCTTGCTTCTTGCCAAATTTCATGGTTCTAAGTCAACGGGAAGTACCCTATAGGTTTTTGGTCCATGGCGAGATTCAAATATTATTTTTTCTGTTATAAAACTACAAATTTACGGTTTTCGGATATTTTCCTTTACTTGTGCTATAAGACCTTGCTTCTTGCCAAATTTCATGGTTCTAGGTCAACGGAAAGTACCCTATAGGTTTTGTGTGCATGTGATTCCCTTGGAACATTAAAAAAAATAGACAAACAGCTGTAACCTTCGATTGCGTTGACTTAGAAGTATGATTTATGTTGCGGCTCCAAGAGAATACGCGAGCCTGCGTGTATGATGTGAATATCAACTGGATAACTCCACGCGTTTCTGAGAAAACAGGGTTGACAGACGGACAGACGGACAACAAAGTGATCCTATAAGGGTTCCTTTTTTTCTTTTGAGGTACGGAACCCTAAAAAGAGATCCCCATCGGTACGAAGGGCCCTAATGTATACTTATTTAGTAGGTATGAAAACATATTCCATGACATGTTATGAAGTTAAAAGTTTACCATGCTTTAAGGCTTTCGCCTAACCTAGAGAGTAATAAGTTCCTTGCTTTAAGGTTTTATTCTGTTTTGTTTTGAGCAAAGAGAATATAACGCTACGCGTTTTGAGTTTGGTAGATCTGCCTGCTGTCAGTTGGTGTCCATGGGTGGTGTTTTTCGCTGTTTTTCGATTGAAATCAATGTAGCGTTATATTATGCCTCAGTATTATGCGTTAGCATCCCCAGTAGTTACATCTGTGATAACGCTACCAAAGAGAATATAAATACTACGTGAACGCTACATTGAAATATTTAGATCACAGACACAGATTTATAAGTATATTTTTAAGTATAGTACTAAAGTACAGATAGGAATCGGACCAATAACAGCCGTGGACACTAATTTTTGTTTAGTCCCGTATTGAAGACGTCGCTAGTGTACATTTAGAAAGAGACAGATATACTCTCTCTCTCTTTTGCCTCTAGCCAGTGATGTGCCTACATTAAATTTCGATATCGATATACCTACAATCTACATGTCACATGCTGTAAAAGTTAAACCTTTTTTTTTTTTTTTTTTTTTTATTCTTTTTTTTTTAATGGAACTTTGAGTCATTGGTATGACTATGTCAGTCCCGTATTTTAACAAATTATTATCTAACTTAAATCTAAAACTAACCTAAATAATTTTACTGCCGGAAATAAAAAACGAAAGATTTAATATTTTGTTTTTTATTAATCAAACCACATTCATCACTTCTAACAATTACAGATGTCACAATAAGTGCTTTTCATGTTCTACACTAATATTATGTTTGTTTATTTGAATTGAAAAGGCTCCAAAACTACTGGACCTAATATGTGAAAAATTTGCGAGCGAAGCGTCATCTCTGCATCAACTACTAGAAAAAGTATGAATTCTATCATAATGTACGTACTCCTCTACAGGTCGTATTTTACAACCGATCTAGATGAAACTAGGTGTACAGATTCTACGATTTTATAAAAATTTTTTACTGGTCGGAATTTCTGATTAAAATGCTTAGTTCCTCAAAAAAGGGCAAAAATGGGGTTATCGAATATCTCTTCTTTAAGACATCTGATTCAATGTTTATTTTTTTTTAATTGAAAGGTAGTAATTTTAAATTGTTGTAATAAAAATATAAATATCTGATACACATTTCAGTTGCATCGAAATAAAGAATAACGAAGATAACTTTAACGAATAACTATAACTTTGACTCCATAAATTTTGTGGTCATTTGTAATCGGCGGCGTGTGTGTGCTCCTGAAATTCCTGGGTTTATGTGATACTTGTTGTAATCTTCGGTAGAGTTCTTTACATTTTGGAGTTAAAATCTTCGGATTAATACGTTTAATTACGCCTTTGATTCCAACATGGGGCAGCAGTTTAACGTTTTCTCTGTAAACACATAAAAGGACACTATTTATAAATGAAATAAAAAGGATACCTTATTATAAATAAATAATGCTGTACAATCCACACAGCATTATCTAGCCCCCAGCTGAGCAGAGCTTGTGTTATGGGTATTAGATAACTGATTTACCATACACAATTATTACATAGATAGATACTTTTACTAAGCATAAAAAACATCATGTTTGAAGTGTTTATCTAGATTTTAAGGCAATGTATAATTACCATCAATTCTTTGTCTTTTTTTGCATACGTAAATAAATAAATACCTACTTACAAACATACATAGAATATTACCCTTAGTAGTAAAAAATAAGCATTTCAGCAGTCGGACAAAAATGCCAAAATATCGATAACAAATTAAATTATTAAATTGATGCTGCGCATCCCTGTTTTTCTTAATGATCACAGTTATTGATGATTTTGTGATTTTTTATCGATTACAATCATATTTTGGACGTTAATTGATGATTTTAGAGACAAATATACTAATCACTGGATGCATAGGATCAGCAATCTACTTACTTTGTCCATTTATTGGAATCCCACTGCAAATTTCTGCCTCCGAAAACAAAGTTTGCCGCGCAATGAGGCAAACCAGGCGATCATTTTCCTAAAATTCTACGCTCAAAATGTTTGGCACAAACTCGTTTACTCAATAATTTATTTGTATAGAGTGAAAACAAAGATTTACAGTTTATTTGTTTATGCCACAAACTTTGTCGGTAAGGCGTTCACGGAAAACAGTGTAGTAGGATACCACTATCGCTCTTGGTTGCACAAACAGGCACACAACATTTTATTTACACCCATTTCACATAGTTTCTCACATACGTTTCAGCAGAACATCCTCAGAACAAACATTTCAAAATAATCACGGGTTCCGCGCCATTGTGGTATAAGAACACAATAAAAATAATGAAATTGGCTTCAGGTGCCAAACGTCAGGTTTGCAGCTGCGTTGAACAGTAGCTCCTTCGTGTCTCGTGGATGAACTACAATTTAGTTGCAGCTGAATATGAACTCTATTACAAACGAATACAATCTAAGAGTTAGTGTAGATAGATAGTGTCCAACGATTTTGTAGGCTCGATTCCATAGCGTGATCACAGTTTTATAAGTAAGTACTAAATTTTTATTGTAACTAGCTTTAACCAAAGAAGTAAATAAGTGGCAGGCTGTGCAGGCAGCTATTGTGAAAAAAAGGGATTGTAAATATAAGCCCCTGATCTAGGTAGGTACTATAAAGTATCAACATTTGTTCATTGCACTTTAACCAACTCCCTGTCTTATAGTAATATTCATTATGTAATAATCGTCGTTTCAGGATCTATGTCATCACATCAGAGAAGAAAACTGACTTGGCCGGTTTGCATTGTACAAAGAAAATATTGATTTACACTTTTACAAAACTCAAAATAATTTAAATTACTGAAAGCAAACAGGGCAATTACAGCCAGCGTCTTGGGCACGCTTCCGACTGGTGTTGATATGGATCAGTTGAGCTAACTGTAGATTGTTTGCAATAGTTTGCAGATAGCTCAATTGTTTCAATTGTAAATACTAGTTTTAATTTAATTCTATTATCTGATTGTAATTTTCTTTCTTAATAAAGATTGTAAAAAAAACTGTTAAATTTACTAATCAATGTAAATTTAACAGTTTTAGACCATAACCCGAGCCTAAACTAAACCAGCCTAAAGTTGTTGACGTCTCTTTTTTTTCGATCGAACAAAAGGGGATAGCTACATTTTTACGCTAGTTTAGTTTAGGTTTTGAGCCAACAGAATCACTAGGTACCACGTGTTTAAATTCATTAGTTTCAATTCTAGAATAACACATAGACTAATCTAATTTTAAAAAACCATTCAATATTATGATGGTTTTTAGGGTTTCGAGATTGGTTTCGAAACCCAGACAGAGCGAGACCATAAGTCTCGCTCTGTCCGTCACCGCTCTTTCTTGATTTCATATCTCCAGTAACTACTGCAGCTATTAACTTGAAATTTGAAGTACCTAATGATACATTTCGTGCGCCATTACTGATTTTAAGAAAAAAAAATGAAAATCAATATTTTCAGTAAAAATATTGATGTTGAAATTTCAAAGAGACTGTATCACAAATGGGGTACCTATCAAATGAAAGCTATCGTTTTGACCATTTCAAAACACTTTTTGAAATTTCTGTAGGTTTTATACTTTTTGAAATATTTCAAAAAAAGACAAAAAATTGACCATGCCCCCCCCCCCTTATCTCCGAAGATTGCAGACCGATCCACGTATAATGTATTAGGCGTTTGTAGATAAGAAAAGGTATCAAAACCGATCTTGAAACCCTAAAAACATACTGAGAATGGTCGAAAAGGGGGATATTTTTTATCGAAAGGGGGCTATCTACCTATTGGTTATCAATTGAAAGGCATTGTTTTGTAAATTTTAAAACAGTTTTCGAAATTGCTGTAGGTTTCATACTTTTCAAAATATTGCCATTCGAAAAAAGACGGAAAATTGATTGTCCAAATAATTGGCAAATGTTTGAAGCCCTCGGCGCGCGAGTTACACACGCACTTGACGGATCTTTTTTTTTTTTTCAAAAATGTTCATTTTTACAGACTTCTCTATATTTTTCCTGTAAATTCGTATCTACAAACGCCTAATACATTGTACATGGATCGATCTGCAATTTTCGGAGATAGGGGGGAATGGTCAATTTTTCGACTTTTTTTAACTATTTCAAAAAGTATGAAACTTACAGAAATTTTAAAAAGTGTTTTGAAATGGTCAAAACGATACCTTTTATTTAATACCCCACTGGGGTAGGTACCCCTCCTTTTGAAAAAAAAAATCCCCTCCTTTTTGACCATTTTTCAAAAACTATTATTATTACAGACTTTCTATATTTTTCCTGAAAATATAGATTCCTATCTACAAACGCCTAATACATTGTACATGGATTGATCTGCAATCTTCGGAGGTAGGGGGGGGGGTGGGGGAATTGTCAATTTTTCGACTTTTTTTGAAATATTTCAAAAAGCACGAAACTTATAGAAATTTCAAAAAGTGTTTTGAAATGGTCAAAACGATACCTTTCATTTGATACCCCACTTGGGTAGGTACCCTCCCTTTTGAAAAAAAAATCACCTCCTTTTTGCCCATTTTTCAAAAACTATTACTATTACAGACTTCTCTATATTTTTCCTGTAAAATATAGATTCCTATCTACAAACGCCTAATACATTGTACATGGATCGATCTGCAATCTTTGGAGGTAGGGGGGGGAATTGTCAATTTTTCGACTTTTTTTTAAATATTTCAAAAAGTACAAGACCTACAAAATTTTTAAAAAGTGTTTTGAAATGATCAAAACGATACCTTTCATTTGATACCCCATTAGCCTTCCTAGGTCTCTTTTGAAATTTCAACATCATATTTGTACTGAAAATTTTCATTATCATTTTTCATTTATTTATATATTTTTTTCTTGAAATCAGTAATGTCGTACGAAATGTATCATTATTTTAAATTTCAAGTTAATAGCTGCAGTAGTTACTGAGATATTCAAGAAAGAGCGGGGACGGACAGAGCGAGACCATAAGGGTTTCAAAACCGATCTTTGAAACCCTAAAAAGAGAGCAAAATCTCCTACACACTGGTGATTTCTGCAACTCTATGCGACGTCTATTTCGAAAGATATTAGGGAGTTTTGTGATATTATCCTCGTAGCTTTGTAGAACGTGCTACGAAGGTCAACGAATCACATTTTGTGTAATGGAGGTGAGTGCGCGTTGAAGTCTTTTGTTTGCTACGCTGATCCCTCGTAGCATCGTAGAACGTGCTACGAAGGTGTACGTTAAATAAAAATAAAAAAGCAATTCATTATTTACTTTTTAGTTTATATAAACGTACCGAGTTTTGAGCGAATCTAACTAAGGAATATTAATTTTCCATAGAAACTTTACCACCATTGTAAACCCCCTTAGACGTATATTTTTTTATTAGATAAGCCTGTGATACTAAAATATGTGTTATTATAGAATTTAAGCTACCCATATGTAGGCTTATACCAAATACCATCTAAATAAGTTAAGTATTTATGACGTAGTTAGGTACGTATCTACGTAATGTTTGTTACCACGTATCTACAATACAATACAAAACTCTTTATTGTATGTACACCACAAAAAAACAAGAAACAGACATAGACCTTAAACACCTTAAACTAAAAAGTACAATGGGCGGCCTTATCGCTTAGAAACGATTTCTTGCAGGCAACCTTTATTTATACTTCTTTATTTATACGTAACTAAACATTCCCACAGACTTACATTAGTTCGAAATTCGATAAAAGTCGATCGGACAAATGAAATTGCAAGGCACTAAATGTAGAGAATCAAATATTTTTTATCAACTACAGGTAGGTAAGTATTGTTTTTTTTTTTAAGTTGAAAAATTACAAAGTTATTTAACGAAAAACGTTTCCTGCTGTTTACGTTTTTTATAGCTGCTATAATACTTCCTCTTTTCAGTTTAAAGTCGCTCAGCGAGCTATGGAGAGAGCTATGCTCGGAGTTTCTCTGAAGGATAGGATTCGCAACGAATACATCCGACAGAGAACCAAGGTTATCGACATAGCTCAAAGGATTAGCAAGCTGAAGTGGCAGTGGGCTGGCCATATCTCGAGAAGAACCGACAACCGCTGGGGTAAACGTGTTCTTGAGTGGAGACCGCGACTCGGCAAACGCAGTGTAGGACGCCCTCCGACCAGGTGGGATGACGATTTGCGAAAGACTGCTGGCAGATGCTGGATGCGGCAAGCTGAAGACAGGGCGCTATGGCGCTCATTAGGGGAGGCCTATGTCCAGCAGTGGACTGAAAAAGGCTGATGATGATAATACTTCCTAACTGCTATGTTACTTCCTAATTACCTAATCACTCACACGCTCTCGCGGTGGCTACTCCGTAAACTTCGTTAGTAATTTCGTCATAACTTCGTCAAATTTATCGTAGAACAAAATTTATTTTGCTCGGTTAGTTAAGGATTAATAGCTCTATAAATTCCTCCTTCCTCAGCATTGACTCATATAATGTAAATAAAACGTTATTCAAGGTTTAATAAAAGGCCGCCGTTAAATATCCTGAGATTTTCTCGATTTTTCTCTTTTGCTTAAGATAATATTACCTTAGGGTAATATTAATCGCGCGTGCATGCATGAACATTAATCTAATTATTTTAAAAGATAGACAGACTTTATACCTACGCCATCACTTTCTATTTATCTCAAAATAATAACTACTTTACTTGTTGTAAAAATAACGTAACATCAACATTATGTATTTCAAATATACATTTTATTTACACAAAATCTAGTTTTTTATTAAATTCCTCAATTAAAGAACAAACTATGATTTATTTGTAATGCGACTTCTAAAAGTTTTGCTGCTCTATGTTTAAAACTTAGTTGTTCATAGTTATATTGTACTCGACGCACGAAATGGGACAAGAGGTTAAGGTTATTTTTTCGGCGCGTAGCAGAACGCACGAAATGCGACTTACTTGGTTGTTTACTCGAAACCGACGACGCACGAAGTGCAACTAATCCATTTAAATATCTTGAACATGTACCTACTTACCGACAACCTTAAAAGACGATGAAGAAGAAAGAAGTTGAAAGGGAACATAGGGCTCTATCGGTTCGAGGTTCCGTGGTTCGAGGTAATATGCTGGCTCGCAGATTTTTCCGACAGCGGGTTAAATTGTCTAAGGCTGTACCTATGTGATAATCCAGCTGCCCTGCACCCCCTAGCACGCGGGGATTGTTGTCTAGAGTAGAATAGACAATAATGACATCGCATCGCCATACATTGCGTACTTAATTGAAGTGGAAGGAGTGCGTTTCAAACAACTTACGCATTCGATGACAAAGTGAAGTAATTTTTGTCTACCCTAGACAAAAATCCCCGTGCCAGGGGGGACCAAATTTCGTTCAAATCCGTTTATTCTTTGAGCGTGAAGGAAGGCGTCACAAACACATACATAAATGTATACTTTACCAATACAAATACAAATGCATTTTCAGCTAGCAATTTTTATTTAAAAATTTCTGATATTTTACGAAAGGATCTTATTGTCATATTTCGGCTTAGAGTACAGAAATTTTGGAACAATTTGCGTCAGCCTTAGGTTTTTTCATTTTATTTATTTATCATTATTTCACTGCAGCCAACACTGTTAATCGCTGGCCTGTGTGCAGTGCGCGCGAGCCGTAACCTATCCGTAACCGTAAAACATAGCAAAAATGGCGGATAAAATTGCGGCCAACGGTCGCACCATGATTAAGCGAGAACATATTTTATTGTGAAGTTGTTTTCAATGTGTTTACGTTCAAATTTCACACACGTGAGGTAGATAACCACGCCATCACGCTACAATTCATGCTAAGGCATCCACTTAAGACAACTTGAGAAAATAAATAAATTAAGTACAACATCCCGTCGATTCATCCATTCCACAACTTTTTTTTTCATTTATCTTTTCATTTGAATTCTATGAATGATGCGCACCAGATTTTTAATTTCGATTTTTAAATTAAAGCAGACATCTGGCTTTCTATTGGTACCTTTAAAATTAGTTTTCGTTCAGACTGTGTAGCTAACAAGTATACCTAAAACCATAGACATAGAATTTTTTCACTACGTTCAATAGACTAACAAAGCGTGGGAGCGAGAGGTATTTAGTTAATACACACTGCCACGAGAGAAAAAGAGATAGCGAAACAAGATGTCGATAAGACATAGTTTGAGCTAGTAAGAGCCCTTATCGTCCTCGCCTGATCCAAGTCGAGAAGAATTTTGTGCATTTAATTAATAATCTTACGATTAAAACAAAAAATCTTTATGCTGCCACGATAGGGTCTTGTTCAGCGAGTGAATGTGACATTACAAACGTAATAACTCGCTTATAAACACGTTTCACAGGTAATTTAAGACTGTTTTTACCTTAGAGTAATAAGACAGTTTTTACTGAATTCTTCATAATCATTATTTCGTAATTTTTTGTATGAAAATGAGGCAAAAGAGCTTTTGAAAGCTTAGACAATAGGTTTCTCATAAGACTTATCATCAAATTACATTGCTAAATGAAGAATTTTAGGATATTTTGTGTAAAAATTAAAATTGTTTGTTTACGATAGGGATTGACAAAGTGATGATGTCATTGTATCGATAGCCGATAAAACGTGTCGGCCGGTAGGTTCGACGTGATTGGCTAGGCTTAACATAGTTTTAGATTTGTAAAGTACAATAAAACACTACTTTCCATTCCCAGATTATTTTAAAAACATCTCTGTTTTATTATTTTTGCTTTTCTTTTAACCCTAAAAGAAAAAGACGAGACCCTCAGTCCGGTTATGCTTTCTGGGCTCTAAAGCTCAGAGAGCATAACCGGACTGAGTTTCTTGCCACAACAAGTTGAAAACAAAACAAGTACCTATCAACAACATGTAGCCAGCCAGAAGTTTACCAATTATTTTATTAAACAAGTAGGTAGCATACAAGTTTTGTATACAACATGATACATGCATGACACACGTGTATACGAGTGGGAACGAAAAACGAAAACAAAGAACCAGTCAAATAGGTAGGTACATGTTTTGGGCTTGCGCCAATTTGATTGTGCAGGCTTACTTGCAAGTAAGACGGAGCGTGTGGAGTGGAGCGCGACACGGGGCAAGGAATAGATTATAGTTTGTCTAATTAGGAATTAGGATGATAATTTTGACAGCTCATGCCTATGTTGTAACGTATTTTTTTATATACGCATAGACTTAGAATTTTTTCACTACGTTCAATAGACTAACAAAGCGTGGGAGCGAGAGGTATTTAGTTAATACACCCTGCCACGAGAGAAAAAGAGATAGCGACACAAGATGTCGATATGTCAATGTTTTAGCTAGTAAGAGGCTATAAGATCCCGCGCTAATCCAGGTCGAGAAGAATTTTGTGCATTTAATTAATAATCTTACGATTAAAACATAAAATCATTATTCTGCCACGATGGTGTCTTGTTCATGTACATTCTAAGCCTATGTATATATACGAGTATAAAAATTATCGTAGCACATGGACGAGCACCGCCCACTTACCGTAGTGAAGCGCCTTGCAAGAATACCGCACAACTGACTAGACAAATGAATCGAATAAATCGAATTATAAAGTGAAATTTTTAAGTACTACAATTTGCACAATTTGCATGAATTTAAAAATAGTGATTTTGAATTTATTCGTTTGATTTCACTTATGTCCCATAAGTCCTATTCTACCTCAACAACGATCTGGACGTGTATTCTTAATAGGTTGATTCCCGAATGAAAATGTGCAGGATGCGAAATCGTAGTCGTGAGAGGGCTTTTACTGTTAAGTATACAAATATTTATCGAATTATTTTTACCTATACTACCTTTTTTAATATACTACTTATTAATAAAACATACCATATAACTATCGATTCCAAATTCTATGGGAACGATAATCGAAAATCGAATAGATTCATTAACGATTATACACTACCCCATCCCTACTGAGACCTGTCAAAATTATTAATTTAGACAAAATGGTTTTGAAGATGACTTACAGCCAACTGTCAAAATCAGCTGATTGGTTGGTGTTTATTTGTGGTTGGTTTGGTTATGCCGCCATGCCGTAGCCTCTGCATTTCGTAGGAAAAAGTATTACGAAATCGAAAATTATATATAGTTTTTGGCTGTGTTCTCCAGTATTCTGCTTCTCAAAATGTTGTCACGAGATTTTGTTACGAAACAACAGAGATGAGTTCGCGTTTTTAGTTAGGAATTGAACGAACAAGGTTAGTAAATTTCTATTCTCTGGCTCTTCGCATGTTTTCAAGCGGCATTTTAATAGCTTCATCGAACTAATAAGTTGTGTTACGCGTGCTAGTCACATGTGGTTTGTTTACCTTAGCTTTTATCTAACACTGCAGAATCGTCAATGGTTGATAATTTTATCAAGACTTGATTATTCTCCACTTAGCGCAAGTAGGTATTTTGTATGAAAACTCTTAGAATATTAGCACATTAATTAAGATAATATGTATCTTACATAATTATCTATTTTAATTTAACTGTTTCAAATCTCTCAGTAGGTATCAGTGTTGTTTTTTGTGACATTTTGATCAGTGATAATAAGTGTGTGTTAGAAGTACTGCTTGCACCTTAACATCAGTCTAAGGTAGGTTGAGTATAATTTACCTGATATTTTTCTGATACTTTTATTACATTATGTTCAGTTACCTATTGCTATCTTGTTCTTTTTGCACATTGTGTTCCACAGGGCAAAGATATGGTAGGTACGTGTAATATGCATTTTAATAAAATCATACATTGTAGAAACCCAGTTACTCTGCATGATAAAATCGAGTAAGAAAACTGTACAGGAATTAAACTTCAACAATAATGTATACAATTTATAACCTAAATAATAAAAGTAAAGCATCTCTAATAAACAAACTTAATCTACAATTTTTTAGTATGGACTTTGTTGTCGGGGGATTGGCGGGTGTTGGAGCAGGCCTCTTCAGCAACCCATTTGATGTTGTTAAGACTCGCATGCAGCTGCAGGGGGAATTAAAGGCCAAAGGGCAACATGCTGTGCATTATAAGAACATACCCCATGCCATGTACACTATTGTGAAGCACGACGGACTAGCTGCACTGCAGAAGGGCTTGGTGCCAGCGTTGTGGTTACAGCTGATTGTAAATGGTGTGAGGTCAGTGTAGTTTCTATTGTTAAGGTATGAAATTAGTTCATGCAAATACATAGGCTAGTACGCGAGTGCCAGAGTAACTTAATAAATAATCATTTTAATAAATAAATAATGCTGGGCAATTCACACAGCATTACCTAGCCCCAAGCTAAGCAGAGCTTATGATGTGGGTACTAGATAACTGATATACATAATACAATACATTACATAGATAGATATTTTTTATTATACATAGAAAACAACCAGAACACCCAGAACAAATGTCTGCAGACTGTACACACATTTGTTCCGCAACCTCCTGCGTCGCAGGCAGACCTTCGCCCACCGCGCCACAGAGGTCGTCAAAATAAATGTAGGATTCAACAAATTTCTGCCTATATCAAGTAAGAAAACAACAATCAGTTAATAGAATTAAATTAAAACTAGTATTTACAATAGAAACAATTGAGCTAACTGCAGACTGTTGCAAATAATCTATGGGTAGCTCAACTGATCCACATCAATACCAGTCGGAAGCGTGCCCAAGACGCTGGCTGCATTGCCCCGCTGTATGGCAATGCTGATGCACTGTGCCAGATACTCACCAGCTCTCGGGTCACGCGTCGCTTCGACCTGACGCTCAGATATTTTTTGAAAACCCGGAGAGCCTCGTCCCCCACGGACCCAGGGTCTCGACTCCAAGGGGAGCAAATACGTATATCTATTTAGATACAGAAATTTGTTGTAGGTATCCTACAACCCACACACAAGCAAGCCACACAACCTGTGTGAAGGCTTCAATCTAATATACCACTATTCTTCAATCAGCCCTATGGAAAGAGGGCTCTGCTTTCAGTCTGGTCAAACTATTTTTTGAAAGAATAAAGATAGATAGATAGATAATGCTTTATTTCATAGCCCATTAACAAAGAAAACATAAATTACATTAAAAAATACTTATTCTAAACAAAGACATGGAATTGAGGAAAAAAAATTGAGGAAAAGAGGCCTCATTACAAAAATTTGTCCTGCGACGTAAATCGAATTCACAACCATCGTCTCCCAGCAACCCTCCCACACAGTGAAACAATCATTTTCTTGATAAAAATACATATTTTGACATGACCATCAACAAATATACTAAAAAAAAATATTTTAGACTAATAAAATATTTATTACTAGCGACCCGCCCCGGCTTCGCACGGAAACCTCTAAAATTGACAGTGTTCCTCTACTATATTATGCATGTATTGTACATATAAACCTATTTCTATTTATTATCTATTTAAAAACCGCATCAAAATCCGTTGCGTAGTTTTAAAGATTTAAGCATACATATAGCATACAGAGAAAGCGACTTTGTTTTATACTATGTAGTGATTATTGTTCCAGACTCGGCATATACCAGCAAGCAGACAACCATGGCTTTCTCCGAGACGACACAGGCAGTACAATATTCATAAACAGCCTATTCTTCGGCTCCATTGCTGGCACATGTGGGGCTTTCTTTGGCAGTCCTCTCCAGTTAGTTAAGACCCAGCTGATGTCATATTCATCTAAGAACATTGCTGTGGGGACACAGCACGCGCACCGAGGACTGATATATGCGTTCTTGAAGATATACAGGAGGCATGGGCTAAAAGGACTGTGGCGGGGCGCTCACGGTGTGATGCTGAGAAACGCTATTGGATCCGCCTCACAGATTGCTTCCTATGCTGTGTGAGTATTAAGATAACATTTTTTTATTATGGTTTGTGGAGAAATTCATTAAAGTTCAAATTTCGTTAAAATAAATAATGTTGGACAATCCACTAAGCAGAGCTTGTGTTATTTATTTACTTTAGTTAATACGGTAACACCAATTACATTAATTAAAGGACAAGTTCACAATTAGTATAAATTAATAGTATTACATAAACAAGATTAAAAATTAGAAATAAATAATTTTAAAAGATAGAAATAAATTTAACATATTCATTCATACATCACGCTCACAAAACCGCAAACATTCTGACATAATTACATTCAAACTATCCGCGAATAGGTCGCAGTCTGGGCTGATATTCAGCTATGTTATGGGTACTAGATGACTGATATACTTACTAATACACGCGGAGTTTGCAGAACATACAGTGCAAACATGTCTTCCAAAGCGAGGATCGAACACGCAACCTGCGTCGCAGTCGAAGGCAGGTAAAAAACCTTCATCGAGCAGTCAATAAAAGCCGAATGCGGATTATGATGAAAGTTGGCGTGCTCACGTGGTTGACTCGCTGGCGAAGTTGGTAATGTGTTCCCATCCATACAGAGAGGATGGTTGCAGGGGTTTGAATAATTTCTTATAATTTTTCACTGTTTGTAAACAAATACTATAAAAAACGAATCTGCAAATAAGATAGCTGCGGCGAAGATGAGTTTACAGTCTAGAACCAGAATAAGTTAAAGGCTACCAAATTTTTATTTTGGAAAATCGCTTGCAATATTTCATAACAAAGCTAGTATTAAACGATGGCATGACTCTATACCCATGGGATTTGTGGAGGCTTATTGTGTGGGACGCTACATGCGTGGACACACTCGCGCCTTCCCACCTTCCTAGGACTTCCGTGAGGGCTGGTGCCGCACCAGCCCTCACGGCAGATTTGGCCGAAGATCTCAAGAGGCGCAAATATGCAGGTCTCGACAGAGCCTACGCATTTGCCCCTTGGAGTCGAAAGCCGAGGCTCTCCGGATTTTCATAAAATTATCTGAGCCTCTGGTCGAAGCGACGCGTGACCCGAGAGCTGGTCAGTATCTGGCGCAGCGCATCAGCATTGCTATACAGCGGGGCAATGCAGCCAGTGTCTTAGGTACGCTTCCGACTGGTATTGTCTGCAGTTAGCTTAATTGTTTTTATTGTAAATACTAGTTTTAATTAAATTCTATTATTTGATTAAAAATCTAATAGTATTAAACTAAAATTATAAAGAAAAAAGTTCTACAAGTCCAACAGTGTAAGAGTATGGGCTGATATGATGATTCAATTACCTGCGCTTAATTCCAGTTGCAAAGATTGGATGGATGCCAACAACTTGTTTCAGCAGTCGAAGTACCTCTCTGCATTCGTAGCGAGCAACATCGGAGCGCTGGCCAAGACGGTCTTCCTCACTCCCATGGATGTTATCATGACCCGCCTCTTTAACCAAGGTACTGCTTATAAATATATTTTAAAATTAATTTAATTCGGTAAACCGTCAGCTAGAAAAATACTTGATTAACATAAGTGGAAGACCGTGCGTGGGCATAAAAAAGTATAGGTGAATAAAAAGATAAGATAAGAAAGTAAATATAAGGTTTTTTTTAAATTCCCTATTTTTGGAAAGTGTTTTATTTAGGGTATAACAGTGTGTCCCTGGATAAAGTAAAACCCCAAAAGGGGGTGAAATTAGAAATAGGTAAAAATAGAAAAATAAATTAAAAAAATGTTATAAACTATTGATAAATAAAAAAAATTATTCCTCACTAATGAAATGAATGACTCTATTTAGAAAAAAATGGTTTCTTCCAAAGTAGTGGGTCTATTATATCAAAATAAAAACCATAATCGTGTCAAATATGTGGTAGTGATGATAAAATAATATCTCTCTAATTTGTCTCCCCAGCAGTGGGTATATCTGTTGATACCCGATTTTCAATTTCGATGGAATTTGCGTTGTTCCAAGTCCACACAGTAGACGCGCTGTACTGAATTCCATCCAAAAATGTAACGTCTCTAAACTATCGAAGCACCAAACTCTATTCAGGAAGCTTGATACATTGTAGAAGAAAGATAGTTTTTTGATTAGTTTTATAAGTTTGATGAAAAAAATATTTAAAACATCTCAATTTTGATACATATTTGCCTTCTCCCAAACAATATGACTATTGAACGTATTGAAAAATAAAGCAAAGGTAGGGTAACAGATTCGCCAAAATAAATTGATTACTTCAGCCGTACTCTTTTAATTAGAAGAAATCTTGAAAAATTTTTGCACACACGGTCTGCTCTGTCCCGCTCTTATAAACGCAAAATTCTATGCCTATCCTTTTCACAAAACGGCCTTGGAAGAGGCCCCTTAACCATACCTATGATGTGTCCAGCTATGGACAAATATATTCTGGTGATGAATTAAGCTTCTATTGTACGAAAAATCTTCTCCATCGCTTCTTTTTCTTCCAGCAACTGACGACAGCGGCAGAGGAAAGTTGTACTCAGGCGTAGTCGACTGCGCTCGTAAGATCACCAAAGCAGAAGGGTTGCTAGCCTTCTACAAAGGGGTGGGCCCTACTTACCTGCGCCAGGCGCCTCACACGGTGCTCCTGCTGGTGTTCTGGGACATGCTGAAAGATCTACAGGCCAGTATGGAGGGGAAGGTCCTGACGGGACAGAAGAAAGACAAATGACGAGAGTAGAGAAATATGGGGATTTATTAGACAAATTAAAGATCATTTATCGGGTATTTATCGCGTAACTTCTGCTTTCTTTTCCCAACGTTTCGACTGCGTTACAGCGGTCACGGGACTAAATAATCTTTAATATGTTAACAAATCGCGAAAGTTTAAACAATTAAGGACACTACAGGCCCGTATTATGAAAGACTAGCTGCCACCCGCGGCTTCGCTCGCGTAGTTCGCGTTCCCGCGTGAATTCAATATTTCTTTATAAATTGTAGCCTATGTGTTATTCTGATATGTTAGCTATATTATTGTGAAGTTTCATCAAAATCCATTCAGTAGTTTTTGCGCGAAAGAGCAACAAACATACATACATCCTCACAAACTTTCGCGTTAATAATATTAGTAGGATTGCTCAATCATAGAAATATGCTTGAGTGCCGTTTATGTCATAGAAAAGCGTTACTCAAGCGTATATCGTCGACTGAGCTAGCTTTTATAATACAAGCCTTAGAGTAATAGGCTTCACTGTGGTGATCATATTTATCTTACGCTCAAGATCTATCGGCCTGACGTGCTCCAGGTACTTATGTATTATAATTGATATCTAGGTCCCGGGGTACATGTGGGTCGTAGGCCAGGAAAGTGTCTGTTTTAGTGTATCACATTAACCGTCCTGCCTCGGCGGCTGGGAACTATTGTGCCTTAAATAATATTTTATCTACTATATCGTATTATCGGATATAAGCGGTAAAGTTTGTTTGAAATAAATAAATAATGCTGTACAATTCACACAGCATTATCTAGCCCCAAGCTAAGCAGAGCTTGTGTTATGGGTACTAGATAACTGAAATGACAAATGTGTAATCTCTTGGACTATAGATCTTTTGTTAATCAATCTCATCACTTCGACAATGGGGTTTGTTACACGGTCAATTCTCTTTCGATATCATGATCATACTGATAGTGTATGGCCGTATCGCAGTATCGTGATAATATCACAGATCATACATAAATATTGAAAACCGCGATATATACGCGACGATAATATTTTTCTTTTAATTAAAATATACATAAATTTAATTAATATTCAAGAGAGATCCCCTTCGGTACAGAAAGAAGTCCATCCATAGACCATAAATTAATGATTTATTTTTGTACGAAACCATAAACACGACTTCACTCAGGCGTGGTCACGTTCTTACATAGATAATTTGTTATTTCATTTTGAACTTAAGGGCTTATACAATCTCAATTTTTTGTGAAAAGGACAGACAGGATTTCGCGTTCATAGGAGCGAGACAGCATAGCAACGCAAGCCCAAAAATCTAGTTTTGGCTTATTATCTATTAATTACGACATTATTTGAAAAAACTGAAACATTTAAAATGTTTTTAATACTTAGATCTTTTACCACGCTTATTCTCAAGATCCTAACTTCTGTATTTGTTAAGAAATTAAGGTTTTAGTAAAAATTTAGACGCAACTTTGTGATTTTTTTCTATCGAGAAAATTTTATCGAATCGTGCTTTCGAAACTTATGATCGATAGAGTAAGTCCTGAACTGTACCATGTTTCATTTCAAAGTTAAATATTTAGTAGTTCGGTAGATATTTTGATCAGACGGAATTTATTTGAGGTACTATAAGCCCTTAAACTACGTAACTAAGACCATTCCATGCTAAAGTAGAAATTTATTTTATTAATACAATGAAACAGTACCTACCCCAGCAGTATTTATTGAATATAATTTTCAATTATATTATTATTTTGCATTTATATTATTTTATATTTCGGTCTTTATATTAGTTCGCATTGGAGAACTTATTTGCGTTATGAATAGATAATGTAAAACTTGTTGTGCACATTTTTATTTGTGACTAACTGAGAGCTTTAAATCGCTCTAAAGTGACTAAGAATCTTTGTTATTTTTAATAGCATAATTATTATTATTTTATTATTAAGTAGTTATTACTACTTACGTACTTACCAAAGAAAGTAACTAATATTAATAAAGTAGAACTAGTATTTTACAATTGAAACAGTTGAGCTGACTGCAGACTGTTGCAAACAATCTGGAGGTAGCTGAGCTGATCTTACCAAAGATCTTGCCGGCAAAGCCGTAGTACTTAGATATTTAGGTAGGTAGTGAATTGTGCAATTTTAGAATATGCGATCAAAAATAAATTATTGTTGGTTTATTTATATTATTTTGTTTTATTTTATCTTCCTTTCCAAATAGAACGGCGATTATCTGAACAATATAATAAATTCTTTTAACAATGATGGATATAAGAAATGAAATAAGATTCCAAAAAAATCGATTTCGGCGGGACTCGAATAAACTAATCAACTAAGCCATGAAACTTAATCTTAGTCGGTTCCAATGAAAATCTTCAAAAAATCAAGGTTTTGTTTCAAATCTGTGGTTCAAGTCCCGCAGAAATCAAAAATTTTTGGGAGCTTATTTCATTTCTTAGAGATACCCAGAGTGCGGGTAACCACTACAACAAAAATCTTTACGATGGGTACCTATAGTCATGGAACTCACAAGATGCAAAGACAGCATCTATCTCTAAATGTGAGGTGAGTTGCGTTTATAGTAATAATCACGCTTCATTATTATTATTAACTCACTTATTTCAGAATCACAATCCATAACATATGTTTTACATTATGATTTAGATTTAACTTCTTATTTTGGTGTGTAGTTATTTACATAAGAAATCAGAAGATCTCAAAAACCCCTTCCCTTGTCCACAGACCAATCAAAATGGCCGCGAAAGACAAACAAGATGGCGCCGGCCGTAACGTCACGGACCTCCTAATGGGAGGCGTATCAGCAATGTTCGCGACCATGTTCACGAACCCCATAGAAGTGGTTAAAACCAGGCTGCAGTTACAGGGAGAGTTGAAGAGTAGAGGGGAACACAAGGTGTTCTATAAGAATGTGCCACATGGGTTGTTTCTGATCGCTAAGACGGAGGGGTTCGTGGCGTTGCAGAGTGGGCTGCCGGCTATGATGGGGTTCCAATTCTGTTTGAACACTTTTAGGTGAGTTTTCTGTCTAATAAAAATATCTGTTTATCGTATTATATTATGTACATCAGTTATCTAGTACACATAACACAAGCTCTGCTAAGCTTGGAGCTAGATAATGCGGTGTGAACTGTCCAGCATTATTTATTTATTGCTATTATAGTTTTCGATGATATTGTGAAAAAATATATAGATATATAGAGTTCGGTTATATTCATAAATTGTTGTTGTAAATTTGTAAATAAATGTATTTCTTCTTCATATCCAATATATATGTATATATAACACACATCGTTATCCCACCTAGCAGCTCTTGCAAAATACAGCTGGCACATAACAATCTGATAGCATATTTTGCACTTTTGCAGTTGTTCTTGAGTCGAGACCGCGACTCGGCAAACGTAGTGTAGGACGCCCTCCGACCAGGTGGGATGACGATTTGCGAAAGACTGCTGGCAGATGCTGGATGCGGCAAGCTGAAGATAGGCGCTATGGCGCTCATTAGGGGAGGCCCGGAGTGGTCTACTATAGGCTGATGATGAAGCATATTTTGCAGTATTTGGAAGATACGTATCTGCCACATTAAAAACAGGTCGTGATGAAGCTCGTGGCCTATGTCCAGCAGGCAGAGGTGGACTTGTATGATGACGGCGATGAAACAATATGGACTCTAATCATGCTAAAAAACGCAAATACTAGCTCTTTTTTTATAGAACTTATATAGGCCGGTATTAAAAAAGCTTGCTCAGTTATAGATCAGTTATTTTAAGGGTCCTCTTCCCAGGCCGTTTTGTTAAAAGGATAGGGATAGGATTTCGCGTTCATAGGAACGGGATTAAGTGACAGAGCAGAACGCGTGTGCAAAAATCAAGATTTCTTCTAATTTAAAGAGTACGGCTCAAGTAATCAAATATTTATTTTTGGCGAATCTGTTACCGTACCTTTGCTTTATTTTTCAATACAAAAATCAAGTCAGTAAGTCATATTGTTTGGGTGAAGAAGTCAAATATGTAGCAAAATTGAAATATTTCTTTCATCAAACTTTTACAACTAATAAAAAAATACTATCTTGGCGCTTTTGTACAGAATGAAATGTAATATTAGGTGTAGGAGTCTAAAAATCCTAGATTGCATATTTGAACAGCAGTAGGATTTCAAAGACCATGACAATGTTAATTTTTTCGACAGACCAGCCCTATGTGACGTTTGTGCCATAGAAAATCGTTACTTTAGCATAAGAGCAAGCCTTCTTTATACGGGCCTTAGATCCTACATTAATACACTACCTTCATTTCAGATTAGGAGTATACCGTATAACGGAACGCCGGGGCCTCACTACCGACAGTTTAGGTCGGACTTCCCTCATCAAGGGCGCAGCCGCGGCCGGCCTGGGCGGCGCCCTAGGCTCCATCGCAGGGACGCCATTCTTCCTAGTCAAGACCAGGCTTCAGGCGCAAGCAGCGAGGGCCATAGCGGTCGGACATCAGCACAAGCATGGCGGGACTTATAGTGCGCTCAGGGAGATTTATGGGAAGGAGGGAGTGAAAGGTAAAGGTCTATTCACTCACACATCAGTTAAGCCACAGTTCCGACGACCTCTGTGGCGCGGTGGGCGAAGGTCTGCCTGCGACGCAGGAGGTTGCGGGTTCGATTCCCGCTTCGGGACAAATGTGTGTATGATCTGCAGACATTTGTTCAGGGTGATCTCATCGTTTTCTATGTATAATAAAAAATATCTATCTATGTATCGTATTATATTATGTATATCAGTTATCTAGTACCCATAACACAAGCTCTGCTTAGCTTGGGGCTAGGTAATGCTGTGTGAATTGTCCATCATTATTTATTATTTATTTATTATAGTACCGGCACAGTGCGAAATACTCTTTCATATATTCTCTATGAATATATGACGACACAGTGCTCGGATGCGAGCACTGTGTCGTCACTGATACTGACAAGTGCACTGCAGGGGATGCGTTCCTATGTAAGACAAGTTTGAGTGAGAGTGTGAGTATGTGTGTGTAAATGGGAGACCCACTCCTGATAGTATGGGGCGACGGAAATTCCCATTTGGACACAGAGGTCGACATTCACGGTTTCAACTGCGTCTGTCCTGTCTGTGTCCCAATCGGGGGGAGGGAAGGTGATGGATGAATGGGGTAGGCGAGTGTGTGGAACGGTGGGCTCGCCGGCCAAGTATGGGAGGAAGAGGGGACGCCAGCCGGGCCGCGGTAGGTTTTAATGTTCCCGCGGTTTGGCGAAAAAAATGGCGAGAGAGGGTCACCGGGGAGGTTTTAGTGGGTATTACGTCCTTCTCAGGGCGTCGAGTCCCACATAATTCTGCCCCCCCCCCCCCCCGACCAGTGTATTTGTAAACGAATTTCCACGCCGCATAAAAAAAAAGGGGGATGCGTTCCTCGAAAACACTTTGTTTTTCGTTTTTGTTGGAGCGAGTTCACACCCGATAGTATTTCGGTTCCGTAAACGATTGGTTCCAGTAGCGGAGGATCCTTGAATCGGCGCCCCCTAAAATGCGAGGATGATCTCAGCCTCTCAAAACTTAAAATAAATGATACGTACATAAGAGTAACGACTATCTCCAGGTCTGTTCCGCGGCGTGTACCCTCAGATCCCGCGCGGCGCGGCCGGCAGCTCCTCGCAGATCCTCAGCTTTACGTTCGCGAAGGAGCGCCTCCGGGAGCGAGGTTGGTTCCTGCACAGTCCTCTCGCGCTGTCCTTCGTGGGAGCTAACCTGGGAGGGCTGGTTATGACAGTGTGTCTGAATCCGTTTGACGTGGTGGCTACGAGGCTGTCAAATCAACGTAAGTACATAATACATACCGAGTTCGTTCAAAATCTTTGATTACGGCCCGTATTGTGAAAGCTTGCTCAGTCATACATCTATGCTTGAGTAACGCTTTTCTAAGGCATATAAACGTCACTCAAGCATAGATCCATGACTGATCAATGTGTCGATGTATTGAGGCCTTAGATTGTCTTACATCGATGATTAAGGCACACTTATTCACGATAATCCAACAAGAGAATTTCAGAAACGTTAACCGTTTCTGAAATTCACCAAATTGCATTTTCAAACGCCTCCTCTTTATCACCTCAACCGAAGATATACCTCATTGTATTTTGGTTCAGGTTGCATAGGGTGCTTTTCTACCAGAGCAAAACACAGCGAGCTACGAATTGCGAGCAAGTCTTGTTGGATTTGACTTATTCCACTCATAACTACGACAACTACAGAGCACTCCGTCTCGTCACGTTTTAATAGCTCGGCAAAAGTGGAGGGGGGTTCTGCGCAGGTGTATGTATATTCAAGCTAAACAACAAAAAACGACTTCTGCGCATTATAACTCAGCGCTATTAAACCGTGAAGCGACTGTGGAAAAGCACACTCAAGCAGTCATTTTTAAGTCATACTTTCCAGTACAAT
The DNA here is from genome assembly GCA_946478455.1 of Eupithecia vulgata. Taxonomy (NCBI): domain Eukaryota; kingdom Metazoa; phylum Arthropoda; class Insecta; order Lepidoptera; family Geometridae; genus Eupithecia; species Eupithecia vulgata. Next base: position 2,686,955 of record OX297863.1, read on the forward strand.
GAAGTGTCTTTTCTTGTCTCAACAGCCGTAGACGCCCATAACCGTCAGCGCTATTAAACTGTGACGCGACCGTGTAAAAGCCTACGGGAAAAGCACACTGAAGCATACATTTATAGCTCATACTTTGCAGTACAATAAAGTGTCTTTTCTTGTCTTAACAGCCGTAGACGCCCACAACCGTCAGCGCTATTAAACCGTGCGCGACCGTGGAAAAGCACACTCAAGCAGTCACTTATAACTTATAACTCATATTTTTCAGTACAATGAAGTGTCTTTTCCTGTCCCAACAGCGGTAGACGCTCACAACCGCGGCACACTGTACTCAGGAATGGTGGATTGTTTCCTCAAGATGATCCGATCAGAAGGCCCGGCTTCACTCTACAAAGGAGTTGGTGCTAACTACATGCGGCTGGGACCGCATACCGTGCTGCTGCTGGTATGCTGGGACCAGCTGAAGATACTTGAGGAATACTTGAGGGGGTCACATTGAACGGGTAGCATGTCTCATTTAAGTACAAACGTACTTTTTGATTCATTTGAAAACTAAGTACATCCTTTATTGCAATGAAATTTCGTGCATAATTGGTTAGTCAGATAAGAAATAGCTACGTTTGTACCATTTTAATTTTTCAAAATACATGCCACTGGTTCAATATACGGACAGACGAGTGAAAGGATCACTGGTTAGTCTTGCATTGGTTTATTAATACGATCTGGAGGGGGTCGCAGCCACGCCTCATACCCGACACTAATCATCATTACATGAAAGCGAAAATTCATATTAAATGAGATCGAAAGTAATAAATTCGGTTTAAACCGAATTTATTACTCTTGATCTCGTTTAATGATGATTATGTTTTTTTGAAAACTATAACAGTGCAAACAGCTGTTTCTTATCCGATTATCGTATGCAAAATTTCTTTAAAATTGAACGACCACAACCTATGTATCTATACGAAACTTAAGAACCCTGTTCTCATGTAAGTGACATTATAAAATTTGTCTTTTTTGTCTTCGATTATTAAACTTAAAATCGTCGACTTAGTTTCCAAACGAGTCGAAAAGTACGTTTGTATGGGGGAAAAGTACGTTTGTATGGGGGCTAAGAGGTTGACACTCGCACGACCTTAACTATTAAGCTTTGTACAATAAAATGCATTCAAATATGAGCTTTAACTCGTTATCTTTAGATACATTTTACAGTGACAAAATGGCTTCCCACAAGCTGCAATTTCTTGGTCGCCATCTGATGCAGCTGTACGTCATCTGATGCAGTCTATAAGAAATATATCTAAATGTTACGAGTTAAAGCCCATATTTGAATGCATAATATTTTTAAGCTGAGCTGCCGAGGTGCTTTTCAGGTGTGCGACATGCTTGAGGTTTATTTCCACCAGTAATGTGCTACGTTGATACATTTTAGCCGACCAATACGATAGGTAGCGTTATTTCATAGCTGATAAAAATGACGTGATAATGGAGCGATCCGATTGGTCGAATGGAATCATAGCAACGTAGCACATCTTTGGTGGAATGGCAGCCTTATGCAGATTAGCTATAAGTTAATAGTGAGTAAAACTTGCGCTACTTCCTATTCTTAAAAAAAAATACCAAATATGTAAATAATTGATAATTAGCAGCAATACTGGGCTCAACATTTTATGAACTCTTATGTAAGAAATAAATAATATATTTTTTTAACTGGCTTTTAATGCAATAGTGATTATTTTATTTAAATAATTTTGTAATCTATTACAAATAAAATAGTAACTTTTAAGTACAAATATCTTTCAGTACCCATAGCACAAGCTCTGCTTAGCTTGGGGCTAGATAATGCTGTGTGAATTGCATTATTTATTTATTTATTATTATTCACCAACCAAAAAAGCAATCCGTGCTTTTATATTTTGTAGGGGCTCGTCGAAGGTGTAAGCAATCAACTAGGGCTGGTCGGAAATGATGTCCACGTAAAAACACTTTAGAACACTTATGGCCAACGAAGACCGGGAGGGATGGCAAAGGATTTAAATATTTACCAATGGACATTCAAACGTATCGATTTAGAAATACGTCATAAATTGCTATGCTTTAAAACGCCTATTCCCGATTGTCCCTACCCCCTGCGTTCCTACTAGGAACAATCGGGAAAAAAAATCCCGATTGTTCCTACCTACGATCACACTAAGAACAATCGGGAAAAAATATTCCCGATTGTTCCTACCTCCTCTAAACGTTTATTTTATTTTATTAATTTTTTATTTTATTTATTTTATTTATTTTATTTATTTATTTTATTTATTTTATTTATTTTATTTATTTTATTTATTTTATTTATTTTATTTATTTTATTTATTTTATTTATTTTATTTATTTTATTTATTTTATTTATTTTATTTATTTTATTTATTTTATTTATTTTATTTATTTTATTTATTTTATTTTTTTATTTAATAATATAAATACTAAAAAATGTGTTTTAAACATTTTTATAATAATGCATTGTTTAAAACACCGGTCCATTTTGCAATTTTGAGATAGGGCATAAAATAGATCGGTACTCAGAGTAAATACTTGTTCTATAATAATAAAAAATATGTTTTTTCAAATGTAAGCAAGATTTGTATTTTATTTGTACTTTATTTGTTGATAATCTTTATTCAGAAAGAAAATAACAAGCAAATAACAAATTTAAATTAAAACTAGTATTTACAATAGAAACAATCAAGCTATCTGCAAACTGTGGCAAACAATCTACGGGTAGCTCAACTGATCCATATCAATACCAGTTGGAAGCGTGCCTAAGACACTGGCTGCATTGCCCCGCTGTATAGCAATGCTGATGCGCTGTGCCAGATACTCACCAGCTCTCGGGTCACGCGTCGCTTCGACTAGACGCTCAAATAATTTTTTGAAAACCCGGAGAGCCTCGGTACCCCACGAACCTAGGGTCTCGACTCCAAGGGGAGCAAATGTGTAGGCTCTGTCGAGACCTGCATATTTGTGCCTCTTGAGATCTTCGGCTAAACCTGCCGCCGCACCAGCCCTCACGGAAGTCCTAGGAAGATGGGAAGGCGCGAGTGTGTCGACACATGTAATGTTTGTTGATTGGTTTTTTCATTCCTAATATTCTAATTTAAAACATTTTTATAAAAATGTTTAAAACACATTTTTTATTAATTATATTATTAAATTAAAAAAAAATAATAATAATAATAAAATAAATAAAATAAATAAAATAAATAAAATAAATAAAATAAATAAAATAAATAAAATAAATAAAATAAATAAAATAAATAAAATAAATAAAATAAATAAAATAAATAAAATAAATAAAATAAATAAAATAAATAAAATAAATAAAATAAATAAAATAAATAAAATAAATAAAATAAATAAAATAAATAAAATAAATAAAATAAATAAAATAAATAAAATAAATAAAATAAATAAAATAAATAAAATAAATAAAATAAATAAAATAAATAAAATAAATAAAATAAATAAAATAAAATAAACGTTTAGAGGAGGTAGGAACAATCGGGAATATTTTTTTCCCGGTTGTTCCTAGTAGTAACAATCGGGAATTTTTTTCCCGATTGTTCCTAGTAGGAACGCAGGGGGTAGGGACAATCGGGAATAGGCGATAAAAAATATGTTTTTTCAAATGTAAGCAAGATTTGTATTTTATTTGTACTTTATTTGTTGATAATCTTTATTCAGAAAGAAAATAACAAGCAAATAACAAATTTAAATTAAAACTAGTATTTACAATAGAAACAATCAAGCTATCTGCAAACTGTGGCAAACAATCTACGGGTAGCTCAACTGATCCATATCAATACCAGTTGGAAGCGTGCCTAAGACACTGGCTGCATTGCCCCGCTGTATAGCAATGCTGATGCGCTGTGCCAGATACTCACCAGCTCTCGGGTCACGCGTCGCTTCGACTAGACGCTCAAATAATTTTTTGAAAACCCGGAGAGCCTCGGTACCCCACGAACCTAGGGTCTCGACTCCAAGGGGAGCAAATGTGTAGGCTCTGTCGAGACCTGCATATTTGTGCCTCTTGAGATCTTCGGCTAAACCTGCCGCCGCACCAGCCCTCACGGAAGTCCTAGGAAGATGGGAAGGCGCGAGTGTGTCGACACATGTAATGTTTGTTGATTGGTTTTTTCATTCCTAATATTCTAATTTAAAACATTTTTATAAAAATGTTTAAAACACATTTTTTATTAATTATATTATTAAATTAAAAAAAAATAATAATAATAATAAAATAAATAAAATAAATAAAATAAATAAAATAAATAAAATAAATAAAATAAATAAAATAAATAAAATAAATAAAATAAATAAAATAAATAAAATAAATAAAATAAATAAAATAAATAAAATAAATAAAATAAATAAAATAAATAAAATAAATAAAATAAATAAAATAAATAAAATAAATAAAATAAATAAAATAAATAAAATAAATAAAATAAATAAAATAAATAAAATAAATAAAATAAATAAAATAAATAAAATAAATAAAATAAATAAAATAAAATAAACGTTTAGAGGAGGTAGGAACAATCGGGAATATTTTTTTCCCGGTTGTTCCTAGTAGTAACAATCGGGAATTTTTTTCCCGATTGTTCCTAGTAGGAACGCAGGGGGTAGGGACAATCGGGAATAGGCGCTTTAAAATGATGGCGCGGCATCGAAAAATCTGACATTTTCTCGAACGCGGGCTACGACTACTATAAGGCTTACTATTACCTAATCTATGCAATACTGGAATATGCGGTGTTTTAATTTCTAATTTGAACCTTATTCTTTTGGCTATCGTCGTCGCTAACAGTGGTTAACTAAGGTGTCCATTCCACTCTCCAATTTCTTTGTCCAATGTACATTTGATCAAAGAACTTGGATGACTTCATCCAATTTACTAGCAATACCGATATTTGAACAAAGATTTGGATACTAGTTTCAGCCCGCGCGCGTTGTTTTTATGAAAACGTTCACAGGTAGGTAACTAATTCTTTTCCGGAAACTGACATTTTATGGATTAAATTGTAGTCTATGGTTTATTTCAGCATATGGGGCTACACCTATGCAAATTTTTATTTTATTTGTCCATGATATTAGTGTTATGTGATGTAATTTCATTTGTAATCAACTACGCAAATTAATTAGGAATCTTGGACAAAGATATTGGATGAGTGGAATGGGGCTTCATCCAAGAACTTTGATCAAATATTGGACAAAGATATTAGATGAATGGAATGGGCACCTAACGGCGGCGAAGTATATTATTAACCATATTTATGGTAAAATTAAACGCGTTTAGTAATACTTTAAAATATTTATTAAAAACCTTAATTATTATAAAATAAAAATGATTTTATCACACAATATTTTTGAAGTCATGTCATAAAATATTATTCACACAAATAAAATAATCATTGTACTTTGTAAAAATAAAACGTGATGGAATTAAGTTATTAAAAGAAACATACTGGTAAACTAAGTACACACTTTGAGCTATTTTATAACAATGTCTGCCTAGAATAGAAAAAAAATAAAGAAATTAATTCTAATAGTATTTATTAATATAGAATTAATTATTTTGACTGCCAATAGGTATCCGATTCTAAAACAAAATGTTCTACCTAAAGTTTTGTTCATTTCGATAAAATTTTGGCACTTTTAATAGTTTATAACTACTAGTACCCTATTCTAATTTGTGATGTAAAAAAGCTAACTAACAAATTTGTAATATAGGTACTTAACAGTTTTAAACAAAGCAGAGCGCAGATGATGTGTAATGAGTATAAATAAAAACAACCGAGAGCATATTCAAAATAACGTCATATAACACTCCTACCCGACTTTTGTAAGAGGAAAGATTTGTTTGTTTGTTTGAATTGAATAGGTTCCGGAAGTACTGGACTGATTTGAAAAATTCTTTCACCATTAAAATCCTACACTATCGAATATATCGTGCGAAGCCGGGGCGGACCACTAGTAAATAGATAAAGTACAGACCGGCACGACCGGTGAGAGGTCGTTGGCAGGACCAGCTTTCCGAGGCACGGAGTGTCATTATGAGTAACACGACATGTCTTGATTCTTTTTGTTGTTTTTCTTCATCTACACTTCTCTGCGCTCTGGTTTTTTTATTAACGCACAAATTTTAGTATTAACCTATTTTAAGGGCAATTAAGCTCTGCGTACATTAAACCCAACGCCGCGTAGCACAGATGTGCATTCAAATATGGACTTAAACCCGTTATCTTTACATACATTTTACAGTGACAAAATGTTTTCCCACAAGCTGAACACTGCAACAAGCAAACGAGTGGCCCGCGAGCTGTCTGTCATCTGATGCCGTCAATATGAAATGAATTTAAATGTTACCGAGTTAAAGTCCATATTCGAATGCACATTTTTGTGCAGCGTGGTAGCTGTGCCGCTTTGATCTATGACAACCTTAAAGCTTATCACTGACGACGAAGATGCTATAATATTTCATCTTAAGATAAAATATCGCTCGCAATCACTATGAGCCATCACATCACACACAATTAATATAATAAGTGTAAGGTTAATATAACATATATATATTCGTATAAAGGTATCTTAAGATAGGTACTAAAAGTTAGGTCGACTTCATCTTTAAATGCCTTGCTAAGGAAATATTTGTTAACAAATATGTATGACACCTTCGCCGTTTTTTCAATTGAATGTGACCATAACATATACTCGTCGTATCTTAACAGTGTGATGCTATAATATTTTTACCTTATGATGCTATAATATTTTATAGTAACGTATCTTCAGATAAATTTTTAATAGCATCTTCATCGTGTGTGACGACCTTAAGCCATCACTTTAATCCATTCAGCCTATCCAACATCAATATCTATGATATTATTTTAATCAATTTTAAAATTAATCATATACCTATCACATGCTTACGTAGGCACAGTCTTTGTATGAATAAGTACATTTTGTGCGTTTTTTAAACATTATAATAATCTTACACAATGGACTACTCGTAGAAATACCTACAAGTCATTTATTTGATAAAATTGGTGTTTCAAATGTGTGCAAACAACATTCAGACAGTACAATTAACAATGCGAGTTTTTGTATAACAATGCGAAACCTAAACTAGTTTGTAGTATACGAAGAAGCTCAAATTTGTCATAAGGCTAGGTATTCCAGTGGAGCCCTCTTCTGTAATTTTTAAAATCATCTGAGACATAGAAAATAGTGTTTTTAATCTGAATAAATAGATATACTTGAATATTACACAAAACATCTAGTCTAGTTAAACTCGGATTAAGTTAAAAGATCTAATAAACATCATTAGACAGAAAAAAAACAAAGTTACCCGTTTTTTAAATGTTTTTTCAATATTATGACTGAACTACTAATATGTTAAGGCGCATACTAAGACAAAAACAAGAAAATTAGGTGTTTTCGAACCCGTTTTCCGACGAAAATATTGATTGTGGAGCTCTGAAATTTATATATCCTGTAACACACATCCTGAAAGGTCAGGTGGAGGTTCCAAATATTTGCTGTTTATAGTGTAGTTGTTATACTGTTAGTTATAGTGTATGTGTAGCGGCTTCGAACCCACTTTTTATCGGCGTCTCAAATTCGATTAGTACCAAATTCAGTATAGTGATTCACATAGTTCATACCTACCGCTTGGAGGTCCATTAGCTTCGAAAAGCAGTCAAATTAATGAAATCAAACGTAAAAACGTATTTGCACCTACAAAATCTGTGATTCAAACCTGACCAGTTACACGTCGCCCAACCGCTGAGGATCCTATTATTTGGTTGATTATGGCACTACATAGTATGCTGAACCGAAAACAAGCACTCTTTGCTGCATAAAGGCGCGCGGAAAGGTCCAAGGTCATTTGCCTTACTATTCGTCTTAATGTTTTTTTATCAACAAACTTCTTGAGATCTTTAATATTTCTAAATTAATTCGTAGAGTTTGTCTTAATAAAATTATTATCATAATTACTATGTTTAAATAGCTACAAAATGCACGAGCGCGGCGGCTTGGCAGGCGCGCACTGGCGGTTACAGAGACCTTACAGGAATACCTGGCCTTAAAATTAAAATAAATAAGACAAGAATGTAACATTTTTAAAGGTATTTACTATGAGATATGTAACCGGCACATTATTTATTTATTTTTAACCTTTAGTAGGTATTTATTTATTAGGTTTTTATCTTTTAATTGTGTAAGTACCTAAGTTTTAGATGATTTTGTATCCCTTCCTACTTATTGTACCTAATCTCTGTTTGATTAATTTTTTTGTTATGTCTGTGTTTGTGAACGAAATAAAATATCTATCTATCTATAATATAAGTTCATAAAGATCACTTTTCTGAATAGCTGTATAACATTGTAAAAATGTTTATTATATATACTTGTGTACAACACTGTAAAATTTCTTACATAGAAATGAATTTAATAACATGCAAGAAAATTAAAAATTTTTGCATAGTTATTATTTTTTAAATCGATCAATCCTGGTCTCGGTTTTCGCAATATACAAAAACTCATATTATATTAACTTACACATGTTATATACATACACTATCATACGGCGCCCGGGGCAGCGTGAGTGTTGACTAGTGGGCGGGACTTGAACCCGCGACGGCAGAGGGCGGCGACCTGCGCAGGCGTCTTGCCCCGCGTCTCGGGGAAGTACATTCTGCAACAACATTACAGGGTCAGATTTTCAGTTTTGTAGACTACACTGCAAATTATAAAACTCAGGAACAGAAATGAATTGCATTATTAAAAGACTGCAGGCAGATGCTGGATGCGGTAAGGTGAAGACAGGGCGCTATGCCGCTCATAAGCGGACTAGTCCAGTAGTGGACTAATATAGGCTGATGAAGATGGTTAGATGAGATTCATTGATTACTATTTACTGGCCCGATTTTGATTGTTATAATAATAAACATGAAACACAATAATCATTTCCTCATCAGTCTATAATGGTCCACTGCTGGACGCAGGCCTCCCCCTGATTTTATTTGTTTTTTTGATGTTGCATTTTGTGGCCACCAAACTCAATTATCGCATCTCTGCCTAAAATATACAAGATAAATATATAATAGAGGCAATAAAAACATAACTGCCCATTGAAAATATTAAAACTACTGTTGTTCAACGATACATTAAGATAAAATAGGTGGTGGCGCTAGAGTTTGGCACGGGGAATCGTCTTAAGATTGACCAGGGAGCCCCAAATTGACCAGGATGTTGCTTGGTTAGACTAAGCAAGCTTAAGATTCCAATAATCCTTACCTCTGGAAGACAAACAGTACTGCGGTGATCGCAGAGAACACCAAGAATGAGTAGAGTCCTATCGTCTCCCGCATGGTCGGGAAGGACATGCCGACCAGGAAGTTGCCGCCCCAGTTGGCCAGGGAGCCCCACGCCATGCCGGCGGGGCGGGGGCCCACTTCGAATAGCTCTGTGGAATAAATTATTATGAAAATACAGAACATAAAATAAAGGCCTTTATTTTTTTAAGGTCTAGCCACGCACGGTGAACATTATTGCGAAAATTGTAAGGTATCGAGCTCTACTAGGTAGGTACTTAATAAATAAATTATACTAGACAATTCACACAGCATTATCTAAGCAACAGAAGCAGAGCTTGTGTTACGGGTACTAGATAACTGATACATAATACAATATAATAATAGTACAGTAGTAGAAATAATAATACATTATAATAATATTATTACATATATAGATATTTTAAATAAATGTCTTAATATGTAAATCAATGTTTAATTAATGTATAACTGACCTGAAGCGATGAAATACGGGATAGGCCCGAGGCCGAACCCGTAAGCTAGGACATACGCGAACACCGCCAGCATGCAAACGTACGGCATCCACGATACTGCGTTCTGAAACAAAAAGTAGCCTATATTTATTCCAGGCCTGGAACTACCTGTATGCAAAATGTCAGCTAGATCCGTTCAGTCGTTTTGGCTTGAAAAGGATACAAACAACCAAGAAATTAAAAAAGTTCCCAAAAAAACCATTTCGGCAGGACTCGAACGGCAACACCTCTCGTTAAACGAACTAAATGTAACTTTAGTCTTTAAACAGGTTTGGATAACTGTAATGTTTCCCCTGTAGAGCTGAGCCTGTGGAGCTAACGGCGTTAGAGCCGTCCAAAGATTTTCAACGAACCGACAAGAATTTCGCGGCTTAGCTCTTTCACAGATAATATAATACTATACTAGTAGTAGTAGTGGCTCTTTCCTACAATGCTTACTGCTGACAATTAAATTAAAACTCTATTAAGAAAATAATATTAACATAATAAAATAACTACAACAAAAATTTACACTTAAATCTATTTTCTAAAAATCTAAGCCGTCACCAGAAGACGAAGTGCCCAGAATCCTGGCAGTATGGCCACGGTAAATGGCAATGCATATTCATTGACCAAAATAAAGTCCAATATTCCGATCACCTGTGGACTCTACTAGGAGTTTTTTTTCTATTAGGACATATGTAGATAAGACGTTTTTGTTAAATTATATTTAACAAAAACGTGTAATCTATAAATATATATATATAATCCTGTTGATTCAGCAAAAACGTGTGCGAAGCCGCGGGTAGAAACTAAGTATTAGAATATAAGAAAAACATCCTCACCATAAAATGCATAGCGACCGCCAACGCCGCTAACATGACCGCTGCCGCAGCCGTCGACCCCAACAGCAACGGGCGACGTCCCACTCGCGGCAGCAGCTTCAGCATGATCAGCGCAGTGCACACGTTAATGAACCCGCACCCGATGGTCGCGTACTGGGAGCTCTGCTCCGATAGGCCGGCTTGCTTGAAGATGGTTTGGGAGTAGTAGAACACCTGGAAGTAAAGGCTTGTTTGAATTTTATGAGAAAAGTATTACGTAATTGAGGTTATGTTCTGATTTTGCTCGTTTATTAATATACTAGCAGCGCTTCGTGATTTTAGCCGCGTAGTTCCCGTTCCCGGGGGAATTCCGTGATAAAACGTAGCCTATGTCACTCCCTGAAAAGGAAGCTTTCTAATGGTGAAAGAATTTTTGAAATCGATCCGGTAGTTTTTAAGTTTATTCGTTACATTCAAAAATACAAATCTTTTCTCTTTATAATATTAGTATATAGACTAGCGGCCCGCCCCGGCTTCGCACGGGTAGATTAATATATATATAATATACAGGATGGAATTTTGTAATGGTCAGCTATCTGTTCTGTCATAAGCATGACTAAAATCAGTGCAAATAGCGTTAGTGATGCGACTCACAGCATTGATCCCGCTGGTCTGCTGTCCGGCCTGCATGGAGCACGCGAGCAGCAGCGGCAGTAGCAGCTGCTTACAGGTGACCACGCGTGCCATGCTCCACGTTTGCTCCAAAGCCGCTTCCTGGCCAGCTACTTCCTCGCGGAGTAGTTCTACGTCCATAGATAGAAGGGAGGCGGAGACTCCGCGGAGACGGCTTAATTCTGGAAATAAATGGAGGGGATATATCAGTACTTGGATGCGAGAGACATGGAGAGAATCGAAGGCGGGTTCTCATCTGCCACGTATGAACGGGAGCGAGCTAGCGAGGTTTTCACTCTAAAAGCAAGATACTCTGTTACTTGAGAATGTTACGCATAATGGCTGAAAAACTGCGAACAGTACCTATTGCATTAGAAAATTTGGTTATTTGGACATCTGCATGCGACACATGCTGGATGCGGCAAGCTGAAGACGGCGCTATGGCGCTCATTGGGGGAGGCCTATGTCCAGCAGTGGACTGATGTAGGCTGATGATGATGATGCGACACAAAAGATATAGTCTGCTCCAAGTTATCACGTAACGAGGCAAAGTAGTAAGTAAATTATGCTTTGGCTGATAAAAGGCGCTAAGGCGCTCATTAGGGGAAACTTATGTCCAGCAGTGGACTAATATAGGCTGATGATGATGATAAAAGTCGCTACTGAATACCGTTACTACGGACCGGCTCCTCCATTTATTTTTGTGACGGTATGATGACGTTGAGTGAAATAAAAATAAAGATCGCCTTAGTCGGTAGTGATATTCAGACAAGAACAAGATTGCTTGTCGTGATTGTTATTGCTAACACTGTTTCGTCGAAGAAAATAATTCTGGTCAAACTGTATGTATGTACCTATTAACAACAGTCGACACAATTAAGCATCACAACAGCCATCCGCCCTGAATAAGCCTACTGGATACAGTAAATGAACTAACCTTTCAAAGCAGTCTCTTCGTTTCTCTTAACTACGAATAAATACTTAGGGCTCTCCGGCAGTAAAAAAAGCACGGGCAAGCTAATAATGACTAGGATTGCGTAGACGGACAAGAGGTATGGCCAGTCCTGGGGGCTGCCTGGAAAGATAAATAAATATCCATTAATGACATCTTCATCACCAGCAGGTTCACTCAAAATCTATAGGTATATATAAAACAAAGTCGTGTTAGTTATACCATTTATAACTCAAGAAAGACGGGACCAATATTCAGTACTTTATTCAGAAAGAAAATAACAATCAAATAACAAATTTAAATTAAAACTAGTATTTACAATAGAAACAATTAAGCTATCTGCAAACTGTTGCAAACAATCTACAGGTAGCTCAACTGATCCATATCAATACCAGTTGGAAGCGTGCCTAAGACACTGGCTGCATTGCCCCGCTGTATAGCAATGCTGATGCGCTGTGCCAGATACTCGCCAGCTCTCGGGTCACGCGTCGCTTCGACCAGACGCTCAGATAATTTTTTGAAAACCCGGAGAGCCTCGGTACCCCACGAACCTAGGGTCTCGACTCCTAGGGGAGCAAATGTGTAGGCTCTGTCGAGACCTGCATATTTGCGCCTCTTGAGATCTTCGGCTAAATCTGCCGCCGCACCAGCCCTCACGGAAGTCCTAGGAAGATGGGAAGGCGCGAGTGTGTCGACACATGTAGCGTCCCACACAATAGGCCTCCCCAACTCCCATGGGACTAGAGTCATGCCATCAGGCCTCTTACCAATATTCATGATTTTTGATTTGTTAGATTTCTCTTAGTCCGGATTAGGATAAGAAGTATTAAAACATTGAAAAATTGACAAAAAAATAATTACCCATGCGAAGCCGGGACGGACCGCTAAATACTAATAAAACTCTTCGATAAATGGTATAGCAACCAAAATTCTAGCGCTAAGCAGAGACAACCTTCGCATCATGATAAGATGCTGTTGTTCAAATTGGGGCTATGCGACATCATATCCTGTAGATTCTGTGAGTAGGCGGAGGAATCGCCTTCCCATCTGCTAGGAAAGTGTGGAGCACTGATGCAAAAACGTATCACTCATCTAGCAAGCACCTGCTCAGCCCGGTCGAGCTATGAGATATCACCCCGTAGAAAATCCTCCAGTTCCTAGCAGCTGCAAGGGTAGGTAAGTGCGAATTTTGAACGCCGCAACTGTGGCGGTGAACACAAAAAGTGGCGATCACAATAGGCCTATCATGGCCGAAATGATATTTTTTTAGATTAGTAAGTACTTACTAGTGGTCCGCCCCGGCTTCGCACGGGTATATTCTATAACCTATATGTTCATCAGGAATAATGTACGATTGTAATGGTGAAAGAGTTTTTCAAATCGGTTCAGTAGTTTCGGAGCCTATTCAATTCAAACAAACAAATCTTTTCTCTTTATAGTATAGACTACTTAGCTTCTACCTGCGGCTTCGTGCGTTTAATTGCGGTACATTAAGTAGCCTATTATGTTAGGCTATGTTCTAAATGTACGCCAAATTTCATCTTGATCTGTTTAGTAAGTAACAAAATAAATTTCACAAACTTTCGGTTTTATAATATTAGAAGGATTTTATAACAATTTATAGTATAAAATGCGACTGTTAATCAGCTTATTTCGTTGGTGAATAACGATAAGCATAAAGAAACAAACGTTATTGATATCAGCCCAGTATTAGAACAGTCGTGCGTGTAGTTTGTTCCTGTAAAGTGTAACTTACCTAACAAAAAGTTAAGGCCCATAACCTGACCAATAAAAACCCCCACGTTGACCCCCATGGGGCAGCAGGTGCCCAGAGGCCCGGATAGGGCCAAGGGCGCGAGCTCTGTCAGGTACATAGGCACTATACTTGTGGTTAGACCTGAAAAAAGAGAGCTTTTGTTAAAATACTCTGTTTTTTAGCTTTTATTAAAGACCCTATAGCGTAGGTATATGATCTATTTTTGTCGAATTTCATCACCAGAAAACAGATGCTTACCGATCCTTATCAAAATCTTACTACTCACGCTCTTGCATTGTCCAAATTAAGGGAGCGGTTGCTACAAAAGCCGTACATGCATAGAATCTCTAATAATAAATAAATGGTATCAAAATAGCGTCAAATCCCATTGAGAATAAAGATTTAATTTAAGAAATATTTCTACGTTCAAATAAACTAGACATGTGTTCTTCAATAAAACAAATAGGACAACTTTGTAATTTTTTAAACATTGCTTTTGACGGTTTCAACAGAACTCTCCATACATTAAACTTTAATGCTTTATGCTGCTAATTGTCCGATTGTCTTTCGAAGAAGTTGTGTATTACCTCCAGAAAGGCCGACTAGAAGTCTTCCAATGATGAGCATTTCAACAGAATTGGCTTCACGACACAGCGCGAACAATAAGGCACCGGCAACGGACAACACATTGGTCACGATTGTAGCCTTCTTTCTGCATTAACAAAATATATATTAAAGATCGTTCGCGTTAAATTGTATGAGAATACAGTTAAGCTTAGCCGTGTGGTGCCGGATTAGAATTTGCACCACCCCAACTCTTTCTATGGGTGTCGTAAGAGACGACAAAGGGAGATACACCAGGGGGGCGGGCAGCAGCTGCTCTTGCAGTATAGATCTACCACCGAATTGCAATCTCCAACCCGTATGCCCACCGTGGGAATTATAAGCATTACCCCTGGTAAGATAAAAAAACAAGGGGAGGCCAGCGTCCAGCAGTGGACCATTATAGGCTGTTGAGGCTTAGCCTAGTAGCCTCCGAATTGATGGGTTATTAGATTTTGCTGGAAATTTTGCTATGACAGACCTCTCAATAAAAAACACACTTATAACAAAAAACCTAGATCACGCAAACTTAAGTCCCGCGGCGGGAATCAAACCCACAATCTTTATCGCCTCAGGCGGAGTTTAGCCACAGCGCCCCGCGGAGAATATGGGAATTCTTTACCAATGATAATGTATGTGAAATCTCTCCAAACTAATATCAAAAGTACTAGGACACCAGAAATAAACCGGATTTCTAACCTGCTAAGTTGTTCTTGTTTTCTTGATGAAGATGGACACGATCGAGGACGTCCAGCCATTGCTACATTGTACCAGGAGAGCAGAATTAGCAAGAGTTCTCACCTGCCAAGCCTGTCGGCGAGCACGGCACCTAATATAGAGCCGGCAGATCCCTCCACAATGAAGATGGAGACGATTGAGCTCATCCAGCCATTGCTACATTGTATAAGGAGAGCAGAATAAGCAAGAGTTCTCTCTCACCTGCCAAGACTGTCGGCGAGCACGGCACCTAACATAGAGCCGGCACCCCCCCCCCCCCCCCTCCCCCACGATGAAGATTCACTCGATTTATGACATCCAGCCATTGCTACATTGTACCAGGAGAGCAGAATTAGCAAGAGTTCTCACCTGCCAAGCCTGTCGGCGAGCACGGCACCTAATATAGAGCCGGCACATCCCCCCACGATGAAGATAGAGACGATCGAGGACCATAGCACGTCCAGCCATTGCTTGTTGAGAACTACGTTGTAGCGGCTTATTATCGACTCGTTGCAGAAGCTTTTTATCACCTGTAACACCAAAAATGTTTGTAAAGCTAGCTTAGTGCTTATTATTATGTATATATAGGTAAACGAATGTATAAAATGTTTTTTTTAATTGCAATGAAGTCTGGATCTTTCCAAAGAGCGCTTTGAGTTAAATTATTCCTGAACAGTTATTCGAAAGATTGACGGACAAAGTGCAAAATTATTTATTTATTTACTATTTTCTCTGTAATCGATTCGAAAACAGGTTGGAATTTACATAGTTGGAGTTCCTAAACAACTACAAGTTTACATTATATATGTTCAAAAACCGTTGATTCGCATCTTGCGTCTTTAATATTTTGTGAAAAATGTTAAGGAATTTCTTCGTTGACTCTACATTCGCTCTAGCCTAGACCTAGACACGCACAATGTCGGCCAATAAAATACTTTACCTCTGCAGGGGTATTAACAACTCCGATGTTATATCCGACGGGCAGCGAGGAACCAAGCGTGGTGACCACTGCAGCTAGCAGAAGGTAGAATGACCATCCGCCCTTGTACTCATTCGATTTCGTTAGCTGTTGGAGCTCGTTTGTTGTCTGGAAGAAATAACACACGTATTATTTATTAGACTTGTAAAAGTGATTATGAAACATGAACACACAAATAGCAAAATTTGTCGATTCGGTGATGAGTGGTGTGATGACGCCTTCTGAAGTTTATGAAGAACAAGCTCCTACCCGCGGGTTCGCGAGCTCTTCTCCGGGATAAAAGTAGACTGTCTATCCCCGGATATAATCAACCTCCCTACCAAATTTCATAAAGATCCGTTCAGCGGTGAAAGCGTAACAGACTTCAGTTACTTTAGAATTTATGCTAGTAGTTTGAATATAAATTAGCTGGCAAACACACCGTGTTTGCCAGCTAATTTATATTCAAACTATTCCACATTCCGAGTCTGATATTTAAGTATAAAATAAATAAATAATGCTGGACAATTCAGACAGCATTATCTAGCCCCAAGCTAAGCAGAGCTTGTGTTATGGGTAGGTAGGTACTAAATATAAAGATGAAAAAATATTTAGTAACAATTCCGCGCAAGACCTTCTCCGATAAGTTCTAACAAAATGTAATCAGCGTCGTACAAGAAAAAACACACCAACTACAAAATGAAAAGAAATCTATCAAAGCAAGACGTCAACTAGTTTCGTCTCTCCACGAGACATCATCAGGACACCACAATACTCGACCTTGACATTGAGAGCACTAAGCAAACTCCGGCAGGGTTCCACCAGAGATGTTACCACTCCGAGCTCCGCGCCGCCAAGTGAAGCATTGCCCGCAAAACTCCCCTTTTTATACTGTCACTGGTGACACATCGTGCCTGTCACCACTGTCCGCGCTCGTGCCGGTACCGCGCGCGCCACCATTCGAAAAAATTCGTAATAACGGCGACCTAGGTAAACCCGTACTTAATTCATTCAACAATGTATTATTACTGTATTTTGTAATTTCTAAATTTTCTAAGACCGACAACCTAAATCCTTTATCACAAGTATGTAAAATTATATTAATTATTATATGTATTATTTTACATACTTGTGATAAAGGATTTAGGTTGTCGGTCTTAGAAAATTTAGAAATTACAAAATACAGTAATAATACATTGTTGAATGAATTAAGTACGGGTTTACCTAGGTCGCCGTTATTACGAATTTTTTCGAATGGTGGCGCGCGCGGTACCGGCACGAGCGCGGACAGTGGTGACAGGCACGATGTGTCACCAGTGACAGTATAAAAAGGGGAGTTTTGCGGGCAATGCTTCACTTGGCGCGCGGAGCTCGGAGTGGTAACATCTCTGGTGGAACCCTGCCGGAGTTTGCTTAGTGCTCTCAATGTCAAGGTCGAGTATTGTGGTGTCCTGATGATGTCTCGTGGAGAGACGAAACTAGTTGACGTCTTGCTTTGATAGATTTCTTTTCATTTTGTAGTTGGTGTGTTTTTTCTTGTACGACGCTGATTACATTTTGTTAGAACTTATCGGAGAAGGTCTTGCGCGGAATTGTTACTAAATATTTTTTCATCTTTATATTTTGCAATGGATTTCCGCAAAGTAACGCCTGAATCTATTTTTTATCTTAGGTAGGTACTAGATAACTGAAATACATAATATAATACAATACATATATAGATATTTTTTATTATCTATAGAAAACGACCAGATCGCAATGAACAAATGTCTGCAGATCGTACACACATTTGTCCCGAGGCGGGAATCGAACCCGCAACCTTCTGCGTCTCAGGCAGACCTACGCCCACCACGCCACATCGGTCGTCGAATATGTAGTTGAAGATATCATTTCTATATTTTAAAATCTCGAACTGTCAACTCTTTATAGTAGCATTCTCGTAGAACCGGATTGTTCGCTTTCCTGACGAAAAACCGCTGCTAGATTTCAATAGCTAGTAAGGTTTAAGCTATTATAGCTAGATACCGGAATCCCTGCTGTAAAGGCCCATATAGCTTACCGTCATGGAATAAAAACAAAAAACTTTAAGAATGTATCGCAAAAAAGCATCCTAGATAATTTTGCAGGTATTCAAAATGACGATTAAAACACGTCATCCTTTCAAACAATGGCACTTTTTTGTTTTACTAATATTTGAATGTCATCCTGAACTTTGTGTAATCAAGTTTTTAAAGTAAGACACAAACAAGAGGTTTAATTTATTTTTATTAAATTTATAAAATGCAGACTTAAACTATGCTAGACAGAGCGGGTTGCTTTATCGTCGCGAATTAAGATAAGGCACACGGTCAAATTAAAATTACATTACACACAGTCTTATTAAGTAATGTTTGAGTAATCATAGTAGCATCAACTTTACCTTAACCCAACTTCCTGTATAATGTTTGTATACTCTATCCACGACACAAATAACTAAAACTCACCACGTCGAGTTCCAGATGTAATTCATTGCAATATTTATTGTAGGAAGTATCTCAAATCATCAAAAAAGTACGCCGAAACAGAGTGAATTTTAGGTTAAGAATGGGAGATTTGTTTCCAAACATTCTACAAGGAGTTTGGCTAAGGTATTGTACTACGTAATTAAAAAATGTTTGTAATATTTTCTTCAAAACTTAATGTTACCTGAAGAAAATGGTGATACTGCTGTATCACAAAGCTCTGAAACTATCTCAATACAAGGCTTTAAAAATAAACAAAACCAATATGATGAGCCTTAGATTTAGAAAACGTATCAATCATGGTGCACGAGCACCTATCAATAGCCATTGAAAATCAAGCTAAGTGTTTCTACAATATTAAAATCGTGTACAATATTTTATTACTTCTATAGATTATATTATATCATATTTTTATGAATAATACAAACACGAGCAAAAACTATCTTTGTCTATCGCTTGAAATACATAATTCACTATTTCTTTCTATTTTAAGTTCCTAAGCAAAAATTTTGGGAAATGAAAGTTAAAATTCATAAAGTACTTACCCCATTTTATTGCACAAATCCTAATTTAACATCTTACAAGGAATTTACACTTACTCGGAGATATAAAGTGACAACAGCCTTCCAAACCATTATAAGAGTTTTCAGCACAAAAAATATTTATTATTTCGATAGAGTCTATACCATCCAACTGCACGACCCGAACTGACGAGCAGATGTTACAATAATTCGCATATTTTGCACACAACTGAAACAATACACTACTGTTCAAAAATTATCCACCAAAATGACATTATTTTAGGTAAGTATTATTCGTAACCGCTGATTATGAGTAACATGGCATGTCACGCAAACAATATCAAAATACCAAACAAATTATGTACTACCGATTCATGTATTTGACAATAGAACAAAATTAAAACACTATTAGCATATCTTCCGCCGTGCGGTGCTTTAGATTTGCACCACCATAACTCTTCCCTTGGGTGTCGTCCAGCCATGTCTCGGGCATGTGCGTCATAGGTAACTAATGAAGCACATGCTTATGAATGCTTATTATGAATCATAAGCATTGAAGGTATTATGTGATGTGCAACAAAAATATTTACTATCTATTTAGCCTATCACTAAAGCTTCAGGTACTATCGACCGGAACACATAGTCAGTAAAGCAGTTAGCAGATCAGCTGCGAACGGAAGCACGTTACAGGTGCTGAAGATCCACCAGAACCAGTCGCAGAGCCAGCCGCCGAGCACGAAGTACGTCAGGGCCACGCTGGCGGAGCCGTGACACGCGATCGCTGGTGGGGGTTCAGGAAACCAGTTGTTTACTTAGAACACTGCAATAGTTGCATTGCGACTATTGAAAAAAACACCCATTGACTAGTTTTATAATTGCGATAGTGCACGTTATACACAAATGTTCTGGCATTGTCGAGGAAAATGTATGGAATATTTCTTGGCTTTGCCGGTGTTGTGTTTTTACTCAATTCTGTGCATTGTAATATGTACTTTATTGAAAATTTCATGCTTTTATAGTCATACAAAGAGTGTTTTTATTTTGGCGTCTACCAGAGGAGATCTTGAATTTTAAATAGCAATAAATTTGTACTTAGGTGTTTTTTTATAAATTTAAACATTGTCTTCTTTGAATTGGGTTGTGGTTTATTAACATTTATTATGGTCTGATTAAGAGTCATGCCTTAAAGAAATCGGTATAATGAAAATATATTTATTTTTGATCAATACACGTATTGAGTTACGGATTATTTTAACGGTGTGGCTAAATGACTGGCATAGCAAAAGCATGCACGCCGAGATAATGTCGGGCTCCACATTGAAATCGGTACCGATTCGGTATTGAAGAATAATGAAATAAACTTAAAATAATATTGATTTATAAAGATCCTTTGTGCTTATTAAATAACATATTTCTTGTACAGCACTTACGAGAAACTACAGTCACAGAGCACGTCAACAGTAAAAATTTAGAACTCCCCTTTTTTTAATCAGGGTTTTAGTAACGACAGAGAAATACAGAATGTAATATGTAGCATGCAACAAAAAACTACAAGAAGTAAAATAGTAAAGGGTTAAAATACAGAGACTTTTTAACAAAATTAAACCTCAAAGACCCGTGTAGAGTCCTACGGACAAATTGGTCAAAAGGATACAGATAAGACAGAGATTTGGCGAGAACATGGTTATTCCGAGAAGGAACGTAGTCAGCTGAACCAGAATGAGGGCTACTGACGCCGCCAAGCCTGCAAGCAACCTGCAAACATGCGCATGCGTTTATACGACGTTCGACGATGACGACAGAGGATAACTCCCGCCACGGGACAACTCTTACTAAGATAGTGGAATGGAAACCCGCAAAGGAATAATCAAAGGTCCTCGAAAACCAATTGCAATGATTCATTTTGAATTCGGTCTAAAATACTTTAAAAGCACTTAGGTACTATATGAATTGTAGGTTTGCAAGGCTCTATTAATTTTTAGATGAGATATCTGACAAAGGAATCTGTGGTCCTTTTGCATAAAGATATTTAACAGCGGCTAAACTGTGATTAGCGAGTTGTCAAATAATACAAATGAACTAAGACTTGCTTTAAAAACTCGATTTACAACTGTTACTTTAGTAACTACTATACTTCATTAAAGATTTGACATTGAAAAATCAATGTACAAGCAGGGCAGACGGTTAAGGCATACCCCATCCAAACTAGCGCCGCCACCTACTTTATCTTATATTATTCCGTTAAACAAAGGAAATTTCAAAAATCCATCGCAGTTTGTGATACCTATTACAAGTTTTTTTAATGCCTCTGTAACATTTAATTTTATTCTATTTAGTTCAGGCAGTAAATCGAGAATAGATTCTGTTGGCCACCAAGGGCAACTTCGATTCTCGGCGGTGCGACCCGCAGGAGTACTACTCTGGATCTACGGATGAACGTGTGCATCGAGGGCCATAAAAGAGTTAGTTTAGTGTAAAAATTAATAAGTTCCCGTGGCAGAAATCATCCTGAAATATTTATCATAGCAAATACACACCAAGCCATTTTCAACTAAACAAAATAACAAGCAAAATAATGCAAAATGCAAAGTTAACAACTGGGCAATTTATGCGATATCATACCAAAAATATTGTGCTTTCTTATATGCATGTCTCGGTTAGCAGCATCTGAAATTCACTTTTTTCGACAATTACCAACAAAATCCTAATCGTGTAATAGGTACTTAAATCACGGGAAATAATGGTAACGGTTTGGTTATCTCAGTGGTTATTTCAATGTTTGTCCAGCTACACAGTCGCTAATATCCGAAATTCTATGTTGTCTACATAGGATCTAAACTCGGGCTGGAGAATCGAGTGGAAAATTAAAGTGTGTCGTTGAGGACACATCGTTTATGTTATTATGACCTTAACTTATGGCGTGGATGTATGTGAATCGACGTCAATTGGGCTACGCTGAAACCTTTTTCTACGTAATTTTTATCCTCAAAACTTCGAAAAAAAAAATACAATAATCTATGCGATAAAAGGTAGGAAAAAAAACAATTTTACATATTATCAGAAATTTGTGCAAAGTACCATTATATTTAGCTTTTTGCTTTATAGTGCGTTACTCGCACACTGGGCAAATTTTCCACGGAAATTTAATAATGTTCCAAAAATTTTCGATTTCTACAGGATCCATTATATTTTCTTAGTACTACCGTTTTTATAGACTATCACTAATCACAAGTATTTTTTATTATCAACACCATATTAAATTATATAATTCCAAGCGAACCTTCGCGTATTTTAGCAAATAAATCTTCTACTTCATAGTTAATAAGCAAACTGATTATTGCGCTTACGCCGCTCTGCTCTGTCTCGCTCCTATGAACGCGAAATCCTATGCCTATCCTTTTCACAAAATAGCATCATAGGTCGCCCCTTTTGGTTATGCCGCCGGTTAGGGTCGAAAGTGCACTAAGTCTTGCAATTCAATACTGTTATTGAATTAACAAAGCTTAGCGGAAGGAGTTGTTGCTTAATATGATGCGATGATGATGATGATGCGTGGTTTCAAAAATTATCTACACAGCTCACATCAACCAAGAAGGTTCGCTTCACCTACCATCTTTATTCTGTCTGTTTTATTAATAGCTAATGTTTCAACTCTTATAAATATAAATACTTGAACACAAATACAAGACTTACTCTTTCAAATATTATCTCAATTAAAATTATTCTGTTTTTGTTTGTACAGTTTTGTGAATCATAATGTTAATCTTTCATAGATATTTTATCTTAAGTGCATTGTTTTATAAGACATAGAACTCATCGAGTTAGAATACTAGAACTTTATCTTTTTGCGGTGCATGCATACATATTACTACAATGTTTCCATAACCTCTAAGTGCATGATGTACAGCACGTATCGCAACAAAGAATCTTAAATCTAGTATAAACAGAGTTTTAATTAATTACAACCTGTAATGATTTGTCATGTCATGAGATATAAACAAAGATTTACAAGTAGCAGTGTATAATATAATTTAGAGCAGTCTACAAACAATAAATAAAACTGTCAGGTAAAATCTCTGTTTAACTATGGATAAAAATTGTATTGAATTTAATGTCATATGTCAATAGCGATGAAGTTCATGGAAACGTACAAAAAACACCGTTAATGCCGTTAAGGGCCTATACTACTCAAATCAACCCCGGAAGACTAGACTAGAATGGAAGGCCAGGTATCATGTGTTCGGGACAAATGTGTGTACGATCTGCAGACATTTGTTCAGGTGTTCTGATCGTTTTCTATGTATAAAAATATATCTATCTTTGTATTGTATTATATTATGTATATCAGTTATCTATTACCCATAACACAAGCTCTGCTTAGCTTGGGGCTAGATAATGCTGTGTGAATTGTTCAACATTAATTATTTATTTATGTATTAAATACCTATTACAGAATATTACGAGTCGCTAAAATTGTCATGGAAGGAAGGCGTCCAGTTCATATTTTTAGTAGCATCGCTTTTAGTTTAGATTCACATTCGTACATTTTATTTTTTTCTATAGGTACATCCTAAGTTTTCTGGTATTTTATTATAAATTTTTACTGCCGTCGAGTTGGGGGAGGAATGGTGATTTTTTTATTTTTATGCGGGCATGCTATTACTTAATAGGCACACTTCATTTAGTTCCTACAATTCTATAGGAAAAAGTTAATGCAGAAGTGTATTTGATCCGAGACAACACAAAAACTACTAAACAAATCGAGCTGAAGTTTGACACAAGAAGCTCACCAGCCAGGATTATCAATTAGATTAGGCTACGCGGGTGAAGGGGGCCGAAGATAGTAGGTACAATATCACAAGCTCTGCTTGCTTATGGGCTAGATTCAATGCTTTACTTACATCGAAACACCCATTGCTACAAGTAACCACACAGCACATAGATAACCAGCTGTTTACATATCAAACATCATTAGCCTACAAGCGCAAGGCCGACCCGCACTATGATGTAGTCTGTAACTTTACATCCGATTTTGAACTATTGAACTCTTCTCTGGGTATAATATAGGTAATTACTTTACGAGAAGAAGTAGGTTCATTATCTTAAAACCTTATTCATTTTATGAACTGCTGTGAGTGGTGTCTCGAAATTTTACGGTATCCCTTAGTATAGTACTTTTGCCGAGAAAGAAATCTTTAGGTCTTCATTTTTGTGTGTATGCGAGAATAACTTTCGTTTTAAAATTTGTCACCTACTTCGAAACGGAAAATATCACATAACAGATAATATTATGGGAGCCATTTTCTTATTCCACTTCATTTGAATGAAGTATCCTGTATAATTCATTCAATGATGGTTCAGAAGCATTATAAATATTGAAAACAGTTCGAGGTATTCAATGGAGATGTAATTCTAGTTGTATGTTTATACAAATACACATCGCGAACTACCGCGATTACAGGTCTAAATATACACGTAACAAATTAGTAACGAGTTGTTAAGGTCGCAAAATCAATACAATTGACCACCTTCATACACAAAATAAAAACTTAATAAGAAATAACCTTACTGCATCCACATGCCATAACACAACTTAAAACAAAACGAGTATTACCACACCATGCTTGCTTTATCGCTACCTAATTTTTAATCAAAAAAATTTTAATCTCCATTATTATTAACAAAACAAACCTTCGTTTCACCATGTTCCCGTTTCGTAGTCATTTTGAATCATCCGTGACAAAGTGCGCCGGCGCACGTCACAAAGCCGTAAGCACAACCGTTTACGAAAGAGGCAAGTACGGACTGGCGGAAACTAAATAAAGTTATTCCGTTATGCCGAGAGCCTTGAACGCATTTTAAGTTAAGAATTATAATGTGAATAAATTATATTGATTGGCCGAAGGTTTGTAAAGAAATTAAAAGTTAGGAGGCTTGGCTCGAAATGAGATGTGTTAAGTTTTACACAGCGAAAGTCTTACTAACTTGTAAATCTAGGGAATCTAATTTAGCTAAGATATGAAGAGCGTGCGTCAGCTTGTGCCTCTTGCTTGTCCAACCACTTTTCTTTTCATTTTGATTTGATTGTACGTATTTGATATTAGTACCGAAAATATCGAATAACCGGTTCGTATAGGTATACAATACATAGTTTGTAAAGGTTGAAAAAGGTCGGGCATTTACCCATTTAGTGATATTCGTTCAAGTGTTTGTATTAATTCGAGCGTTCTATTTCTTTAGTTTAGCTCAATCGAATAATCAGAATCATTCGGAAGAAAGCATAGGCTTTGTATCTAATAAGTAGGTACATACAAATACTTAGGCACAAACCCAGCCCTTTAAGGTACCTACGATGTTCTCACCATACCTTATCTGTCACATTAATATTTTTTACAAAATTTTGTAAGTTTGCAATATTAATACTGATTGAGGAAGTAGGGTTAAAATACTAATAAACAGCTCTGGCTTTTCTCCTTATTGAATATTATTCCTTAGTTAGGCTAAAAGATTATAAAGGAGGAGGACTTGAGAGTACACTGAGAAAAATGGATTTCTGGCCTAAGGTCAATTACGCCTTATAAGGTTAAATTACAATAACGTTTGGCAAATTTGAAGAGCTTACGTTCATTTTTACTTAACGTTTAAATAATACTGTTTATTGCATAGGACACAGAACATCAAAAACGACTTATTGTACGACTGTTACGGAATTTAACTTTCTTCTGTCAATATCGCAGTATGGACCACATAATTAGTCAGTTTGGTCTATTAAAAACGCCTTACGTTTACGGCAATGAATTGACAACGAATATAACCACAAGTAAGACGATATTTGCCTTAAGAAACGGTTAATATATTAGTTTGTAACAAAATATATGCCTTTCAGCTATCATTAAACCAACCTAATCACAAATCTTATAATGACGTACGTGAGCGGCGAATATGGACGGTTTATGGCGATTTTAGTCTTTATTTGGGGTGTAAAGGGCCGTAAAGTAAAGTGATTTCAGCAGTTTAATTTTCAACGAATATCACCGCAAGTACGGTGATATTCGCCTTAAGGAGAGGTTAATAAATTAGTATGTAACAAAAAAATGTGCCTTTCCGCTATTACTAAACGAACGTAATCACAAGGCTAATAATGACGTACATGAGTGGTGAATATGAACGCTTTATGGCGATTTTAGTCTGTATATGGGGTGTAAAGGCCCGTAATCTCAAGTGATTTCAGCAGTTTAATTATCATCGAATATAACCGTAAGAACGGCGATAGTCACCTTAAAAAACGATTAATACATTAGTATGTACAAAAAAATATGCCTTTCCGCTATCACTAAACGAACGTAATCACAAAGCTTATAATGACGTACGGGAGCGGCGAATATAAACGGTTTATGGCGATTTTAGTCTGAATTTGGGTTGTATGGGGCTGTAAACTCAAGTGATTACGGCAGTTTAATTTTTAACGAATGTAACCGTAAGAACGGCGATAGTCACCTTAAAAACGATGAACACATTAGTATGTAACAAAAAATTATGCTTTTCCGCTATCACTAAACTAACGTAATCACAGGGCTAATAATGACGTACATGAGCGGCGAATATGAACAATTTATGGCGATTTTATTCTGAATTCAAGGTTTCAAAGGCCATCAACTAAATAAAGTGATTATATCACGGTGACAGACTCTCTTTAAAGCATTACTAAAGGGCATAAACAGAGTGACTTAAGTGATTTTATTGATAGCGCAACTATAGCTTGATCATTATCACTAAACATCATCCATCTAAGTTTTTGACCACACGAGGACATTTAGCAAGGTCTTTTAGAAAAGTGCAATCAAGGTTCTTAAAAAATCAGCATTAATCCGGTTTATTAAATTATGTACCACCACACAAAAGATACATTGTAACTAGTTGGGTACTAAAAAGGGGTTTCGAAATCTTCTGAAAGTGACAAATATCATAATAAAATGTGGAGCGATTTAAATGTTTTAAGCCAATTTTTAGGGTGTTAATCCAACCAACCGGCATGAATATTTCTTTCTTTCAATACAATAAGTTTATGTATAGGTAGGTATGTAACCGTCTCAGAGCCTAGGTACTCGTAAATAAAGTATCGATAGAAACCTCAGAGCATAGTCCAGTTCACGAGTTCAGAAATACCTACCTAAATAGTCACTGAAGTTGACCACAAATAAATATCCGGGGATAAAAAATGTTTTTGCTGTTCCTATACGCTATTAGGTATGTGTCAATCGTTAATTAAATACCTAAAGGTTTTAAAATTTATTCGATAGGTTAAATTTCAAAAGCTATCGAGAGATACCATTATATTTTAGCCAGGTAGCCTATAATACCGCGATTGCTAAAATATCTATTTGGTCCGCAAAAGGTGAGAATGTGTCCGCCCGATTGTCCAGATTTAGAATGTAATATTTTTATACCCACCCAACTATATACTTAAAATCAACTAAGTCGGTACTACTACTTTCTACTTACGTATAACACGTTATTTATTTTGTACAAATAGGTATTTTGGTACCCACCTGTATTGGGCTGATTTCCCTGGCTTTTAGGTGGAATATGCATCTATTATCTTTTATAGGACAAAACTCGAGATATAGTTAGGTACATACCTACGCTAGTAATAGTAGTTTTTAGTTTGCTTGTGTTTAATACAAAAGAATACCTACCTCTTTTAAATCAATTTGCTATCAGCTGACGAACATGTCGAGACATGACGAACAGGTCGATACCTACCTATCTTGTACTAAAGAAACGACCGTAAATAAAGCGTTTGTCGCAGTAAAGTGGTAAAATTAACTTTAAGCCGGCGCAACGTACCTATCTTGTAATAGAGAAACTATCTTACGGTAAGGCGTTTGCCGTCGTAAAGTGGTAAAATAATGCCGCACGTACGAACCAATCAACGTGACGAACTAACTACCAGTGTTTCCAGATCGAATTTGACAAAACCAGTAGAAAATCGAATAAAAAATCAATGGTTAAAATGAAAAAATCAGTAGATTGTGAAAAAAACAACATGTATTTTTAGCCTTCGACGCAATAAACACGTGATAACACGATGAACCGGTTTTGGTCATTTAGATTAAGATTTTAATAATGGCATTTAACAAAGTATCTATGTACAAAGTAAAATATTCTTAGTTTCTGATTTTGTAAAATATGTTAGTACCTAAATGGTTTGTGAGTAACTAGCCCAAAGTAAGCAGAGCTTGTGTTATGGGTACTAGATGAGTGATACTCAATACAATAGATTGTTTTTAGTGTTAAATAATTTCATAGAAAACACGCAGACCAGAATCTAATATTAAATATTCGTAGATCGTACAAACATTTTTTCCGCGACGGAGATCGAACCCTCAGCTTTCTGCGTCGCAGGCGGACCTTCACTCGCTGCGATTTTATTTACTCTTGCAAAATATAATTGTTTACAATTTTTATTCGCATCTCTACTGATTTTGCCAAATTTGCCTGCCTGGCTGGCAACACTAAATCATTCGTTTCGTTGGTTTTGGTGTGACGCTGTTGTTTCGTGAAACTTGAATCGACAAGTTTATTGATCTTTCGTGTTTTGTAGTGGTTTTGACTAAAAGTTGAGTTTATGTGAAAAAACATATAGAGGACGAACATTACTTAAAAGTAAAGGAGCTACTAAAGGCCTCCTGGACACAAGAGGAGGAAGGAACTGCCCAATGTAATAATAGATTCGGTGCTGGATGGAGACCCAGGAAATCGATTAACATGGCCTTAATTTCAATCATGGGCCATAGGAATTGGTGAATTTTTTGGCAAGAATCACCAGTGCTATATTACCTTCAAATATTGCTGTAAGTTACAATTTCTTAATCTTAACTATCTTAAAGTCATCCATCACACTAATATGTAAATGCGAAAGTCTGTGTATGTGTGTCAATCCTTCACGTTGAAACAGTAGACCGATTTGGATGAAATTTGGAAAGAAGCTTGTCTAAGTCATAAAATAGGACATAGAAAACTTTTCATCATCATTTTAATTTTCCGCAAAAGCGCGGGGCATAGCTAAGTATAACAATAATAATAAATTATCTAGCCTGGGCTATGGGGCTGCAAACCGCATCATAACTAATCTCTAGAAAACCTCTGTGGCGCGGTGGGCGAAGGTCTGCCTGCGACGCAGGAGGTTGCGGGTTCGATTCCCGCCTCGGGACAAATGTTTGTACGATCTGCAGACATTTGTTCAGGGTGTTCTGGTCGTTTTCAACGCATATTAATTTTTTTAATATGCATTGTATATATCAGTTATATAGTAGGTACCTATAACACAAGCTCTGCTTAGCTTGGGGCTGGATAATGCTGTGCAAATTGTCCAGCATTATTATTATTATTCAACTTTCTTTCCAACAGGCAGGAGCGTTCCAAGCCAAAATGAAAGCCCCAGGAATATTATACAATGCATTTCTGAGGAAAAGGCAGAACTTGGAGGACCCGCGCGGCTGCGCATGTGCGTCGTAGGCCATGAAAGAGTTTAAAATTAAAAATACTACTTTGCACCTATGTATTTGGCATAAGTAGTCTTAGATAAATGACGATCATGGTTAATAATAATTATTATAAATTATTATCAAACATAATTTCAAATTCTGAACTTATACGTAGGTACTACTATTGATGCATTTCATGTTAAATGACAAGAAAAGTGTAACAGTTATTTCATTATAGTAATAAAGGTTCAATTATGTAAGTAATATTGTTTTATTCATAAAACATAGTATTTCGCAAGAGACGATGAGGCTAAAAATTTAGGTAGTGTATAAATTCTAATAAGATCAAGATTGCAACAAACACTATTATAGGCTTTTGTGGTGAGGTGAGAATATATTATTTTACATGTTACAGAATTTCACACTGAAGAAGTTTTCTGAAGACGCTGAGTAACGCAGTTATCTAAAGACATGGCTAGCTGCGCTGAGTGAAGGCTGGATTAAATTGCTTACGGTAAAATCAAACAGAATATTAGGTATATTATGAAGGCTTATTCGCGAGTACGCAAGCCTTTCTTATTTAGAAGAAAGCTTAATATACCTAATAGTATGATTGATTTTACCGTAAGCAATGT
Source organism: Eupithecia vulgata (assembly GCA_946478455.1). NCBI lineage: Eukaryota > Metazoa > Arthropoda > Insecta > Lepidoptera > Geometridae > Eupithecia > Eupithecia vulgata. The sequence goes on from OX297863.1 coordinate 2,717,446, forward strand.
TAATCAAGCCTTCACGGAACTGCGTCAACAGCCGTCAGAAAGCTTAATATACCTCACCGTACGGTTAATTATACCGTAAGCAAGTTAATCAAGCCTTCACGGAACTGCGTTAACAACCGTCAGAAAACTTAATATACCGCACCGTACGTTTAAAAAAACCGTAAGCAAAAGGCGAATAACGTCTTACGCTAGAAAGCGAATAACGCCTTACGCTGGAAAGCTAATAACGCCTTACGCTTGAAAGCGAAAAACGCCTTACGCTAGAAAGCGAATAACGCCTTACAATGGAAAGCGAATAACGCCTTACGCTGGAAAGCGAATAACGCCTTACGCTGGAAAGCGAATAACGCCTTACGTTGTAAAGCGAATAATGCTTTACATTGGAAAGCGAATAACGCTTTACACTGGAAAGTGAAAAACGCCTTACGGGGAAAGCAAATAACGCCTTACACTGGAAAGCGAATAACGCCTTACGCTGTAAAGCGAAAAACACCTTCTTCATTAGAAGGCGATTTTGATCGTATTACGTTAAGCCTGTTTTTCGCCTTACTTCCAACACATTTAGCTCCTATTAAGGTGCCATCAACTTTACATTTTTCTCAGTGTATATATACTACCTCAAACTGGATGTCCATTGTCCATATCTTCCAAACTACTGAAAATTTTAGTTTGAAATTTTTATAAGTATAATATGGTAAAGTTCAGGACCCTGTTCTTGGCGGCGGGCCTATACCTAGCAGTGGGTGAAGTCGGGTTGTGGATGATGTATAGGACTTATTCTATCGGTAATATGTTTCGAAGACACGATTCCATAAAATTTTCTCTGTAGATAAAATGAGTTACCTGTAATTTTTTTTCGAAAACCTTAATGTCTCAATAAATACAGAAGTTAAGATCTTGAGAATAAACATGGTACTGAACTAAGTTGAGAGAACATTTTATATGTTGCGATTTTTATTAAATAAGCAGAAACTTGTTTTTTTGGCTTGCGTTGCTTTGCCCTGTCTCGCTTCTATGAACGCGAAATCCTATGCCTAGTATGCCCCTTTTGAGGATATATTGCTATATGGGACAATCCTCAGCAACTAAAAAACTTTGTGTAGAAAAGTATCAAGTACATGGCTGATCTTTGCCTATTATTGAGTATCCATATCAATCCTAAACTAGGTCTTTTAGATCAGTATTATAAAAGCTTGCTCAGTCATCTATCTACGCTTGAGTATGAGATGATCTTTGGCACAAGCGTTACTCAAGCCTAAATCGACTGAGCATAGTTTCCTAATTTATTAGTTTAAGCCTTTAGACTTTATCTACGCTAGTCACAAATTAAAACACTTCATTGACTGACGTACTTAACTTTACTTACCGATACAATGCGGTATACCTAGTAACACGAATTCAACAAAGTAAACGGACACTTGTTTGATACTAAACCCAAGTTCCAAAGATAAACCATAAGATCGATTGTTCGGAAATGACACAAATACATGATTCATGAATGATCTATTGTTCTTATGTAAGGGCTTATTCATAACGTTCTTATATCACCTTAGTTAGTAGTTGATTACGCAACAATATAATTAGATACATAGATACTTTGATTATTTTTTATTACTCTATTACTTATTTAACAGCAAAAAATAATTACAACTAATATTTACACACACTATTTACTAAAAATCTAAGCCGTCACCAGAAGGCAGAGTGCCCAGAATGCTGGCAGCATTGCCACGTTGAATGGCAATGCTAATTCGTTGACCGAAATAAAAACCAGCATTCCGATCACTTGTGGACTCTATTAGTAGTTTTGTAAGATCTTTATAGATAACGTGTGCCCCAGGACCCCAAGGACCTAGGGTTTCCACCCCAAACGGCTCAAATAGGTAACCTCTGTCAAGACTAGCGTATTTTCGCCGTTTGAGGAACTCCGCTGATGTTGCTGCGGAGCCTGCCCTTACTGATGTCCCTGATACTTTGATTATTAATGTAGTTATCCGATAGGTCTTTATAGTGTTAAATATATATTTAAGATTAACTTTCGTTCACCCCGCCTTTTCATGACAATTCATTCCATCTTTCCAAGCAACCTTTTGCTTGGAAGAGATGGGTGGCCTTATCGCTTTTAAGCGACCATTTGTACTTGTATTATGTTATTGTGTTGTCTTTAAGTAATGTTATTTTCTAGTGTACAATAAAGAATGTTTGTATTGTATTTAACTAGATAGATATTTAACTAAATAAATATCTAGGCGAACCTAAAAGGTTGTTAAACGAAAAAAGTAAAGCAGAAGACGCTATGGCGCTCATTGCATTAGAAAGGCCCAAGAAAGTCCAGCAGAAGAGTATAGGCTGATGATGATGATGATGCTGGTAAAGAGAGTTACAATTCTAGTTTCAATAGGTATAAATAAAAAATTGTAGAGATTTATTATTATTAACTCATTTATTTCAGATAATACAATCCATTTTCCATTTACTTACCGCAATTGCAGTTAGTAAATCTCTACAATTTAATAAAAAATATCTATTATGGACCTATTGTATTATTGTAGATATATCAGTTATCTAGTACCCATAACACAAGCTCTGCTTAGCTTGGGGCTAGATAGTGTTGTATGGATTGTCCAGAATTATTTATTTACAGTAACTTACTTCGCTAGAAGTAGTCGAAGAGGTTGTTGAACCCATATATTTGGCTCGAACGAACTTAAGCACTGAAACCACTGGATTTGAAGCACTGGTTTTGGTATTTTGAAAGTTCTTTGCTTGCTCACGACTTTGGAGATATCAAAAGACCTTCTATAGCTTAAAAAGCTCCGGGAAATCTACGAAAGAGCTGAAATTATAGATATGCACATAAAATAACAAAAATTACATTTCAAGTATTTAGGAATTTGGTAAAAATTGAACTGAACACTATAAAGCACTATCACGTGTCTAGATAGATCTTGGTATTTATAAATTTTATTTAAGTAATATAGGTATTTATCTATTACAAGAAAAGAGATTTATAAAATAGGTCATAGTGCAGTAAAACTATGCGATAACTTCATCAAACAAAGACTACTCAATGAGTAATACAATATTAAAAAAATTAAAACCACGCACGTGTTTGTTTAGTCACACTTACACAATATTCTTGAATGTATTTTCCGTATTTTTGTAATAAAGGAATCAAATATTTTATTTTATTTCTTAGGTACTCCGCCGTAAGATGGTGCTTCAGAATGTAGCTCCAAAGCTAACAGCCGCGGCACAATAAACGATTAAACGACTATAACGCGACAGTAGCGGGTTCGCCGCCGCGGATCTTAAAATTCCCTTCAATAATTACAATAACCACTATTTTTAAGGCTTTATGGTAATGTTTAGTTCGGTAAGACGAGCACACTCGCCTGACCACCCGATGTGAACTGACCAGTTCCCATCAGATACTCTATCAGGTTACGTCGTGTTATATAAACTTCCTTCATACCATGCTTTTGTAATTTATACTGGTTATAACCGGGTGTTGGGGCAGGTCGAGCAAATTAGGGATGGTACATTTAAAGAAAAGAAATTAAAATACTGATGTCAAAAAAATTAAAGCGTACTTAATCTAAAATCGGTTTTTGATAGGTAGGTACCACGACGCTTGTTATAACTCACTGGCCCGCGGCTTCGCTCGCGCTTTTCAAGTAGCATATGGCCGTCCCCGGGATACCGTTTATCTCCCTGCCAAATTTCATTAAAATCCGTTCAGCCGTTTAGGAGTTAAAGGGTAACAGACAGACAGACAGTTACTTTCGAATTTGTAATATTAGTATGGAAGTATGGATAATAATACGTTATTTTGCGTCGGGAATAAAAACTAAGTATAATCTGTAAATGATATATTATAAGAAATAATCAGTCAAATTTAAGAAAATGACCTAGCTTGCATGCTTAATTACAAATTCTTATCAACGTCGAAATCGACAACCCAATCAAATCGAAGCATGTTGTTCAAACCATTACGAATTTTAATTCGAAAAGTTAAAAATTGTTTTTTTTTTTTGCCGCACTATTCGAACAATATGAATGAGAACCAATCCGCACAGTTAGGTACGTAAAAAATGGCCAACGCTCAGCGCATGCTTTGAAAGGAAGAACCAGCCGTAGCGCTGCTGGTCTTCCGTGCCGTGTATCTATGCAGAACTATTTCAAAGAAGATCTCAAAATAAATATATAACGTAGATAGGTACTTCTAATTATGAAAGCGGTAGGTATACCTCAAATCCAGCAACTTCTCTCAATTTATACTGGTACGTTTTAATGAACGGGAAAAGTTTGTATTATTTCAATAATTTGTAGGTGAAAAAAAGGTAATATCTAGCTATAAATAAAATACAATGATACATACATGCAAATGTAACTCACAGTAAGTAATCAATTTGATTTATTATTTGTTATACAGATTTTATTCAGAAAGTCACATTGAATTGTGTTTGGATTGCGATAATTATTACAGTGCTAATAGAGACAGCAAATATTGAAAGAGAAATTATTCGTACGTAATACGCGCAATAATATACTCGTAGATACAAGTGTCTTGGCTTAGGCCCTTCGGAAGGGGAATGGGTCTAAGGGAGCTTGAGTTATACGATAACTAACTCTTCCTTCGCCTACTTAGCTCTAGGTGTAAGACTAAATGGCGACATCGTCATCATCAGCAGCATATGTCAGTCATTTCGGGGGGCAACCTCTTTAATAAATAAATAAATAAATAATGCTGGACAATTCACACAGCATTACCTAGCCCCAAGCTAAGCAGAGCTTGTGTTATGGGTACTAGGTAACTGATATACATAATACAATACATTTACGTTTAGGTTCACCTTGCTTAGTTGCACACCGTTGCCAGTGCGGTGAAACCGTTGATATTGATTGTTGTCACCATGCACTGTCATGTGTCTCTAGTGCAGGACGTGTCCCGTCATAGTTCAATTAGTGACATCCGTCGGGCTTTTACCAGCGTCAGTGGGGCAGCTGTTTTCGAACGAGGCCTAATGCGAGATGATGGCAAAAGCCCTGACGGTATGACTACGATTCATTAGAAGTTGTGTCGGCCTTTAGTTTGGGATGCCACGTGTGACGATACCATAGCACCATCTCGTCTTGCAGGGATATCAGTAAGGGCTGGCTGCGCAGCAACGTCAGCGGAGTCCGAGAGTTTCGCTCAAACGGCGAAAATACGCTAATCTTGACCGAGGTTAGCTATTCGAGCTGTTTGGGGTGGAAACCCTAAGTACTTGGGGACCTGGGGCAAACACGCAATATACTAAGTTCGTACAAAACTCCTAATAGAGTCCACAGTTGATCGGAATGCTGGGTTATTTCGATCAACGAATTAGCTGCCAGCATTCTGGGCACTCTGCCTTTCTGGTGACGGCTTAGATTTTTGGAAAAATACTAGTTGTATATGTATTGTAATTATTAGTAATTAAGAATTTTGGACTTCTACCGCCGCCGCCTTCGCGCCGCCTTGGTGAAGCGTAAGTTGTGTATTAAAATGATCACATTGAATATAAAGTTACAGCATTTTAACTCAATTTTCAGGAATATTTCAAAAATCCTGAAACATGTGTTAAATATTTTTGTATTGTTATTAATACTTTTCTGTAAGTTTCATGAAATGTAGGCTATTGGTTATATGTTTTATGTCCCATTTTACCCAATTCTAAAAGTTATTTGAAAATTCCTAATGCCTGTCTTTTAATTTATGGTTCAGAACATACTAAAAATGTCAGGTCATTTCAGTAACATTAAAAAGTTAGACATTTCAATATGGTGCCAAACTACAAATCTAATATTTTAAAAACCCATTTTACCCCATTTTTGGGACTATTTAGAAACATGTCTAGTAGTTTTATATTTTTAGTATTCGCTGAAAGTTTCAAGCAAATTGGGTCCCTGGTTAAAGACAAAAAAAACCCCAAAAAAACTTCAATCATCCTTTTCACCCTCTTAGGTATGGAATATCAAAAATCACTTTGTAATGGGAGGTTGTGTAGTAAAAGGTACCTACCCTCCAATTTCTTTTTTTGTGCTTTCTAGCGGTTTGTGTAGGGCGTTGTTACCAAAAAATCACTTACTATTTTATTACAAATTATTAAGTTGAATTTTTTTTCTGTATTCTTTCAGTAGGTGTGACCCATGGTCAACATAGTTTTATTGTAGGTACCACTTTATAATATACGTTTTAATAGAAAGATCTAATAGTACAGTTCAGGTATGCTGTAAGCATCTTGTTTTGTTACCACCATTCTGGGCCCTTGGACATGACTCAGATAGATCCCCAGGCCCATATCTACAAATTGAAGAAGTTTATGTTTGTTGAGCCAGCCCTATGCCCGATACGTATACACACATGCTCTCACGAAGTACTAGCAGCTGCCTGAATCAATACACATATAGTTAACTGACTTTAACCAGTTCTGCCTGCACTAACATACAACTTTCCCACCTGGTTTAATTTTACCTACTAATTAGATCTTATTAGAGGTGTAATTGGTTATTTGGGTAATTTTTAATTATTACTGGTCATTCCACTGCTGTTAAATTACTCTAATAAAGACTTGATAAGCATTTTGTTTATTATTTTTATTAACAAAGAAAATGACAATCAAATAGGTAATAGAAACAAATTTTATAAGACCATAATTAAAACAATTGAGTCAACTGCAAAATGTTCCAAAGAATGTACAGGTATAGGTGAAATGATCTGTTTATTATTTAAAAATTTAATAATACTTCTCATGGCTAGCTCAAGACTCTTTTACATGCCAGTGTAATTGGTCTGGTATAAATATTCTAAATTAGTATTACTTATTTAGGTCTTATTTATTACAGAACCACTTAAGGTGGTGTTCACTAAAAGATATTTAATTGGATAATAAGCAAAAGAAAGCAGCTTTATGATCAGACTTTATACAATAGCTTAGGGCTAGATAATGCTGTGTGAATTGTCCAGCATTATTTATTTACAATATAAGAAAAAAAACTGTCTTAAATGAAACCTGTGTCAAAAACATAATTTAAAAATGTAATTGCCCTATTTTCTGGAATGACATGCCATAGATTAGAAGAATAAAGCAGGTTTGTAATTTTTTTGAGATTGAAATACATACCTAGCCTACCTGCCTACTTTCCTACAGACACTGTACATCCATGAGAGCAGGCATCTTGCTGTCTTTGCTATAAAAATATGTGCAGGGGCCTCAGAAATTAAGCGGCGCGGGAAAAATCTAATTATAGGCGCTCAATGCCAACAAATACTTCCTCATTTTATCTACATACATACCAATGGCAAGTTTAAGATTTTTATAAATAGTATCAAATACATAGGTATAAAGGTCAAGCTTCGCACTACACTGACTGTGACTGAAATAAGGAGGAGAGTACTTACCATAACTATGATTTCAGGGGTCTGCATGAGAAATACCAGCCAATATCTTATGGTAAAAAATTGCACGAGTTTTATATAAAGTGAAATGGAGATGCTTATCCAAGACATGCATTCAAGGAAGCAGTTAGACGAAGTGAAAGGAATAAAATTAAGGTCATTTTCACTCACCGGTTGTGATATAGCAGGAGATATTGGTCGTGGAACTGGCTCGGTAAGCAGCTTCGAACGGTTTGATGGCTCTCCCATAGTAATGTGACTACCACGCAGAGGTGACTGACCAGAGTCAGGAAACGAGCCGGTATAAGGGTTCCGGCACCTCTCATGCCTTTAATATCACCAAGGATTGCGTAAAAAATATTTTATTGAATAAACCGTCTTGCTAATCAGCATGTACGTTCGTTCGTTTGTTTGTTGATTGTTTTTTTTTGTAGATGTCATTGTCAATGATAAACTGACATGACAGACAACAGAGCAGACAACCGACACAGTTTTTGAACGAATTCACCGGTTTCAGTAACTTTCTAAATAATTCATCTAAGCTTTCTATGCTTTCATCTGTGGTTTGGCGGCCGGCCCGACGCGGCGCGGCAACTAATGTCACTGTCATTTTTTTTGCCTAAATAGTGCATCCGATGGTCTGAGTGCAACGCTATTGTTATTTTTGCTAAATTCTTACAATATTATCTGAAAAATACATTACAGATGAAGCTGTTCAAACCCGATTGGGTCAATCATGATGGTGCGGCTCGTAGAAATCTCACTATGCACCCATTTATTGAGAAATAACTTAAAAAGTTTGCGCCTATTTTGCAGATAAACCTATATTTTCTGTGGACATTCACCCCACGGGCAAGCGATTTGCCACTGGAGGGCAAGGGGGAGACTCCGGTCGGGTTGTGGTCTGGAACCTTAACTCTGTTTTATGCCAAACAGTTGAAATGGATGAAAAGATTCCGAAGATGCTCTGCCAAATGGACAATCACTTGGGTAAGCCATTCTTCAAGCCGAATAAATTCCTAAAATACACAAATACTAAGCAAATAATTTAACTGTGGTGTGGCCTATAGTCCATGTAAAAATTGCATTGTTCATGTGACAATTTCAGCTTGTGTGAACTGTGTTCGATGGAGCAATGGCGGCAGGTACCTAGCATCAGGTGGAGATGACAGACTAGTCATGGTGTGGGGCCTGAGTGTAGCTGTAGGAGGGCTCGGAAAGAGCAAAGCTGAAACTTGGAGATGTTTGGCTACCTTACGAGGGCATGCAGGCAAGTCAATGAAATTTAAAAACATGAATCTATCTCTAGTTAGGTGAGTCACATTATTTTAGAGAAAAACCTGAGTTTCGCTGATGATTTCATTATGCAAGCATTACTCTGTCTTTTCTTTAAAAGATGTACCTGATCAATTACAAAATTATAATTAATTTTATCATGCCAGATTCAAATCAATCATCATTACATAGGCGAGCATTTTTTCCCAACCAATACTAATTTTGAATACAATTTTTGAATGGATCAGTTGAGCTACCTGTAGATTGTTTGCAACAGTCTGCAGTTAGCTTAATTGTTTATATTGTAAATACTAGTTTTATTTAATTTTAATATTTGATGTTAGTTTTAAGTCTTAATAATTTATGAATTGTCTGAATAAGTAAAATATTGGATATATTGATTATACATTATTTTCAAGTATCAAAAACATCAGCGAAGATTCTCTTTACTTAACCTTATCATTGCAGGAGATGTCCTAGACCTAGCTTGGTCTCCATTAGACAAATGGCTAGCCAGCTGTAGTGTAGACAACACCATTATAATCTGGAATGCGGAAAAGTTCCCAGAAATGGTGTATGTTCTGAACGGTCACACGGGACTTGTGAAAGGTGTTGCTTGGGACCCAGTAAGTGTAAATCTTTTGAGGGTAAAAATGTGTTGGGACCTTTTAAGGCTCAGCCACCTCTGCCAAGTAACATCCTCTTCAGCAAACATACTTTGAGTGAGCATACTTCCTCCAAGTAAGCAGGTTTTGCCATAATATGCATTGACTTTTTAAATCAATTATTTATGTTATATCTTAACTAAAAAAATCTAATACCCACCAGGGTTGAGATGATTTTAATAACCTGATTTCAGTCACTATTCAAATCAAATGTTTTTATTTCAATAAAATATATATTATATATTTTTTTAAATGATGTGATATAAATTTTTAAATGTTTATTCTGTTTATTTCATATCATTGTAATAAAAACAAAGCAGTGCAGTGGGGGTACCCAAATTAAGCTTTGGTGGACACATCATCATCATGTGCTGCCCAGGTTGAGGATTCAGCGAAATTAATAATTTTCTCAAATATTCGTAGTTTCCTTTATACTATAATTCCATAAAGTTGCACAGCAAGATGTTGCAAAAAGACATCAAAATAAAATTAGATGCAATTAAATGATAAAAACCATCATGTTTGTCATATGTGATGATATGTCTAAAATATCTACATTTCAGTGGTAAAATTTCACAATAAAAAATATCAAAAAATCCATAATAAATATCTATCTAAGAAGGAGAAGGCATTAATGAATGAAGATATATTTCTATATCAACACAAAATACAAGTAAAAATAATACTCTTTAAGGGTTTATAGGCTAATAAGTTTAACTCAATCTTTAAGCTAGTTTTTTTTTTTTTAGATTAATTAATTTAATTAATTATTTTATTTAGATGTAATTTTATCAAAAAAAAAAAGCTAGATTTTTAACAAATAACTTATCTTTTTTCTAAGCTTCACATTTTTATTTGTTAGTTTCTAACTGCAATATTATTAATAACATATAGGTTATGATTTAATACTTTCAGGTAGGGAAGTACCTTGCGTCACAATCAGATGATAAATCGATGAGAATTTGGAAGACAGCTGATTGGGGATCTGAGACTGTCATCACAGAGCCGTTCGAGGAGTGTGGAGGTAGAGAAACCGAGTTCTCCAAGAAAAAACAATTTACAGTAGAACGCCTACGAATTAGTTGGGACCGGGGTCGATTTGGACAATCGAAAATTCGGATAATCGGACTTAGACTTAATAAAGAAAAACAAACTGTCACAAATAGAATAAACTTTATTAAGTTTACCAAAAGCAGTTCTTCAATAACGCTCACTTGAATAATAGAGGAACTTACGACGTAAGTTCCTCTATTATTCAAGTGAGCGTTTAAGTGAGAGTTTAGTTTTTTGCTACTATGTACGTAAGTCTTAGGTACATAGTAGCAAAAAAAGCAAAAGATATAGTGTCTTGTCTCTAGCTTTCAACCTTGACAGTTGAAATATATCTGGACTCCAGTGAGTTCCAACTTGTTACATCAAAACAAATCAAAATTTAAATTAATGACTTGGTTTTTTAATTTTTATATTACGCTAATCGCTAATAGAATTGGCGATTCGGTTAATCGGCGTTCTACTGTAGTTGTATCTAAAAATTTAATAACATATTTTGACGACCTCTGTGGCGCGGTGGGCGAAGGTCCACCTGCGACGCAGGAGGTTGCGGGTTCGATTCCCGCCTCGGGACAAATGTGTGTACGATCTGCAGACATTTGTTCAGGGTGTTCTGGTCGTTTTCTATATATAATAAATATCTATCTATGTATTGTATTATGTATATCAGTTATCTATTACCCATAACACAAGCTGTGCTTAGCTTGGGGCTAGATAATGCTGTGTGAAATATCCAGCATTATTTATTTATTTTTATTTTTAAACTAGCATCCCTACAGCTTATCCCTGTATCTGTCTCCTCAGGCACAACCCACGTGCTTCGGTGCTCCTGGTCTCCGGACGGTCAATACGTGCTATCAGCGCACGCCATGAACGGCGGCGGCCCAACCGCGCAAGTCGTAGAGCGCGACGGATGGCGCTGCGACAAGGACTTCGTGGGGCATAGGAAGGCTATCACTTGCTCCGTGAGTCACTTTAGACGTCCACTGCTGGACATCAGCTGCGCTGCCGGCTGCTTCCTGCGCTGCCGGTTTTCTGCTAGCTTCATACTGTCATTGGTGCATCATGTGGAGTCTACTCACACTGCGCCACCTGTTTATAAGAATCCGTAAAACGCCAATAAAGACCCTCCAGGTTCTCGATTGGCTTGAGGGAGTTTCACAAGTTTCACGGAGTGAGCTCAGGTGTTTGAAGATGTCTTGTCACTGTGTTCCTCTTGCCTTTCAGGAATGCCTAGGCACACCATTTTTTACCGCTCAGGCATTCTCTATGGTGTGTACTGTCTGTTGCTTCGATAACAAGGTGTTTGTATATAAGTGTCAAGCAAGATGCAGGTTCGTCCTATGGTTCAGTGGGAGTCTGTGGACATCTACTAAACAATCAGATGGATTGCTTGATGACTCACGGTCGTGACTCTTAATAAATAAATAAATAAATATAAATAAATAATGCTGGACAATTCACACAGCATTATCTAGCCCCAAGCTAAGCAGAGCTTGTGTTATAGGTACTAGACAACTGATATACATAATATAATACAATACATAGATAGATATTTTTTATTATACATAGAAAACGACCAGAACACCCTGAACAAATGTCTGCAGATCGTACACACATTTGTCCCGAGGCGGGAATCGAACCCGCAACCTCCTGCGTCGCAGGCAGACCTTCGCCCACCGCGCCACAGAGGTCGTCGAAAAGTTAAAGTTTATATTTGTTAAAGTTATTATTAATGATATTTATATCTGATTTTGTGTCCCCAGAGGTTCAACAACAACATATTCGTGAAGGAAGGCAAGAAGTGTTGCTGCGCGGCCGTGGGGTCACGCGATCGCGCGCTCAGCATCTGGTTAACGTCTCTGAAGCGGCCGCTGGTGGTGGTACACGACCTCTTTAACGACAGCGTCCTGGATATCAGCTGGAGCTCAGACGGTTAGTGACATCTTCAACTAACACCAACAACAGTGGACGAACAGTGGTGAAGGCTTCTGTCTGACCTCGGTGAAGCGGCCGCTGGTGGTGGTACACGACCTCTAACGACTGCCGGCTATCAGCTAGACCTCGGACTGTCTCTGACAGAATTCACACAGCATTATCTAGCCCCAAGCTAAGAGCATAGCATAGCAGAGCTTGTGTTATGGATACTAGATAACTGATTTACATAATACAATACATACATAGACATTTTTTGTAATAATTTGCTAAACATGACTAAAACTAAGTACCTCGCCTCAACAAGAAATAAATGGATTGTCACGTTCTTGATTGAAGAGAAGAACTCGTATTTTTGTCGCAGGTTTGAATCTCCTCGCTTGCAGTTCAGATGGTTCAGTGGCGTGTATGCAGTTCTCCAATAAAGAAATTGGCATGCCACTTTCAATGGATGAAAAGGTAAAATACTTAGCACGTTGATGGATACCAAGTTATTTTTATGTTTACTAAGCAACGGGAACCAGTTCCGCAGGCTGCTGTCTGCTGAACTTGTGCCGCTACTGGCTCGCACGTATGAGTGCTCATGAGGAAACCTGTGTCTTCTCGCTTCAGGGTAAAGATTCTCTCGTCTATGCTCAATTCTAGAATCTGGATATTTTTTGTGAATACTGGAGTTACATAACCAAAGAAATATTATCTTTGCATATCGCAGAAGTTCGAAACGAGTTTTGTATTTGATAGCTTTTCATTCTACATTTAATTCGTCTTTCGTCTGTATTTGAACGTAACACAAAAACTCTTTATTGTACACCACAAAAAAAAACAACAAACAGACATAGACCTTAAACATAAAAGTACAATAGGCGGCCTTATCGCTTAGAAGCGATTTCTTCCAGTCAACCTTTTACTTAACTTAAATTTGCACCTTAGCGCTGCGTGCTCGCAACCTTGCGTTGTTGAAGTTTTTTTCGCGTTTTTTCTGTAATACCAAATGGTCAAAATCCAATCTAAAACTACACTACAAATTTATTCCTTTCGAACAATTCGTAGACGATTCATAGTGTTAGGTACAATATTTAACTCGTGAAATCTTTTATCCATTTCTTCTCGCTTCTGGGCAAAGTTAGGGTCTTCTTTCCATCTCTAGTCTTATTCGTTTATTTCCTTTCAGAATGCATTCTATGAGAAGATATACGGCAAGTGCCTAGCGAACGAGTCCGGGGGCGATCTCTCTTCCAACCTGCTGGTTGAATGTCCCGAGATCCTGCTCGCTCGAGAGAAGCAAGAGGCCAAGAAGGAGGCCAGGAAAGAGGAAACCACGCCTAAGAATGATAAAACACAGGTACTTTATCACTTTTTAGGGTTTAAAACATCGGTTTTGAAACCCTTATGGTCTCGCTCTGTCCGTCCCCGCTCTTTCTTGAATATCTCAGTAACTACTGCAGCTATTAACTTGAAATTTAAAATAATGATACATTTCGTGCGCCATTACTGATTTCAAGAAAAAAATATATAAATAAATGAAAAATGAAAATGAATAATTTCAATACAAATTTTGATGTTGAAATTTCAAAAGAGACTTAGGAAGACAAATGGGGTATCAAATGAAAGGTATCGTTTTGTACATTTCAAAACACTTTTTGAAATTTCTGTAAGTTTCATACTTTTTGAAATATTTCAAAAAAAGTCGAAAAATTGACCATTCCCCCCCCCCCCCCTATCTCCGAAGATTGCAGACCGATCCATGTACAATGTATTAGGCGTTTGTAGATATCGATCTATATTTTACAGGAAAAATATAGAGAAGTCTGTAATAATAATAGTTTTTGAAAAATGGTCAAAAAGGGGGGATTTTTTTTTCAAAAGGGAGGGTACCTACCCATGTGGGGTATCAAATGAAAGGAATCGTTTTGACTATTTCAAAACACTTTTTGAAATTTCTGTAAGTTTCATATTTTTTGAATTATTTGAAAAAAAGTCGAAAAATTGCCCTTTCTGATTTTTTTTCTCTTGATTTTTTTGACAATTTGTTTATACATATAATTACCTAATATAAAAAGGACGTCATGTTTTATTCTACATTGGCGGTACACTGCTGTACACCTACCAGCGAGCTATGGAGAGAGCTATGCTCGAAGTTTCTCTGAAGGATAGGATTCGCAACGAATAAATCCGACAGAGAACCAAGGTTATCGACATAGCTCAAAGGATTAGCAAGCTGAAGTGGCAGTGGGCTGGCCATATTTCGAGAAGACCAACAACCGCTGGGGTAAACGTGTTCTTGAGTGGAGACCGCGACACGACAAACGTAGTGTAGGACGCCCTCTGACCAGGTGGGATGACGATTTGCGAAAGACTGCTGGCAGATGCTGGATGCGGCAAGCTGAAGACAGGGCGCTATGGCGCTCATTAGGGGAGGCCTATGTCCAGCAGTGGACTGGTATAGGCTGATGATGGTGACTTACTAGCGTGGCACAGTGACCCGCAATGTCTCTGTTTCCGACACCAGAGCTATCCATTTGTCCTGGGCCTTTGTTTTTTTAATTTTGCGATCTATTTTGTACTTTTCAGTCGAAGCCGATGCTAACATCACCATCGCCCGGCACTCCCGTCCGGCCGGTGGACCGGCAGATCGAAACGCGCACTTCCGACGGCAAGCGGCGGATCACGCCGGTCTTCATCCCGCTGACACAGGCGGATGCCAAGTGAGTGTGGTACCATATCGAACGATGAAGAAGTCATCTCTCAAACAAAGACTTTGGGTAGGCTGTATCAGCAAAACAGAGTCTAGATTATTAATTCTGTGCAATTATAGAAATTAAGAATAATTAAAGACTTATAATTCTCGATATGTAATTGTGATTAGTGTAGCAAACTCTCAAATTGCATTGCGCCCTAACAGGGCTTCTAATACCTAGCATAAGTGATTTTTTTTACATCTCTCACATTGTATTGGGTTTGCAAAATTAAATACTTGAATAAATAAAAATAACAGCAGCTGTTAGGTTAGCACTCGACCTTGCTGGAAGACACATGCTTCGGGAGCTATATACCCAGCATTGGGTATAACCGGCTGCGGATGATGATGAGTACCGTAGTCGCAACAAAGTTCTCGTGCGTGCTATAGGGCAAATAAACTTAAAAACTACTGGTCTGATTTCAAAAATTCTTTCACCATTAGAAAGCTTACTTTTCAGAGAGTGACATAAGATGCTAGTCTTAAATAATAATGCTACACTTCCTAAGATACCTATTAGGTGCTATTAGCGATTAGCATTTTCACATGCAAGTGCAACTTTGCAAGTGCAGCTATTAACCGAACGGAAAGGCGCAGAGGGTTGGTCAGGTTCTCATTGAATTGAGAACCTGATCAACCCTCTTCGCCTCGGGCCTCAAATGACAACCTCGTTAGAAGTCAGCAATCTCTCGCCTTAATTCTTAATTTCCTTATTCGCAGTGAATCTCTCGGCTCTGTGCCCGGCGGTACAGAGAACTGCTTCAGCACTTCGTCTCAGAGCAAGTCCAGGATCCGAGTGGAGATCCGCGACGACATCGTCATACATCCCAACGTCAGCAACCACGCCACCTCGCTCAATACTACCAACCCTAAGGTCACTGAGAAGTAAGTTCTTAGAAATACTAAAATTGGTTTGACGCCTTTAGTTGCACAAAACACCAATGATCCAGGTGTTCGTGAAGAACTTGGCTTGTACAGCACAGAATTTTTCCTAAGAAGCTCTAAGGCTCACATAATACCGGGATGGCCGCGGTTTTAAGCGATATTGGTCTTAAAGTAGTACCCCCGTTTACTGTTTTCTTTCTATGAATCTTTCATATATATTTTTGTTATAGTGCTTACCCGCACTCTGGGCATCTCTAAGAAATGAAATAAGTTCCCAAAAATTTTCGACCCGCATTTTGTCCCGCCGATGTCGAACATTTTTGGGAACTTATTTCATTACCTTTCGTATGGTTTCAGTTACTACTGGGTTTACTGTTTTCTATAGGTGGACCTTTCATATAGACCCATTAGTACCCCGGTTTACTATTTTCTTTATGTGGACCTTTCATATTATGGTCCCAGTAGTACCCGAATTTACTATTTTCTTTATTTGCACCTTTCATATGGACCCAGTAGTACATACTCCACTTTTCTATTTTATTTATTTTCCAGTGGCCTAGACAACCGCCTGCGCAAACGCACCGCCTCGTCGCTTCCCGGTCCGCGCGCAGACGAAATGCACCCCAAGCGCAGCTGTGGGTCGCCCGCGCCCCAGTCGGGTCACACAGCCAGCCACGGGCCTGCCCTACCCGCGCCCACGCTCGGCCAGGCCGGCCCTGTCGTGAGGACTGCGGGCTCGTTGAGACTACAGGTAGTAGAGCCAGGAGTTATGCATTCCAAGCGCAGCTGTGGTCGCGCGCTCCCCAGCCTTATTTTAACAACCACTGTCACATTTTTCGGCACGCTTGATCAACGTTATACAGTAAACGCGCGCGCAAACTCTATCTTCTCCTATACCAAATTTTGACACACATTAACCTCTTCCACAGGTGGTGAACAAAGCCTTCAACACGCATTACGGTCCTCTCTCCCGCCTGCAGCTAATCCCCAACAACTCGGTGTCAAACGAGCCGGTCTGGGAGACCTACCTCGGCTCAGCGGTCACGTGCGTGGGATGCGACGCGCGCTGGGCCTGCGTGGCTTGTAGGGACGGCTCGCTGCACGTGTGGAGCCTGAGCCGCCAGCACGCCACTCGCGCGCTGCCGCCCATAGGTCTGTTAACACTTATCATCCTATACTAGTCCAATACAGAACATAAGCATCCTTCTAATTAACGCCTTTCTGCAGCTCGCATCCAGCATCTGCCTGCATTATTTCTCAGATTATTTTCCCAACTGGTCACCGTCTGTAGTGACATACATGTAATAGAGAAGTAGTAATCGTAGTCTGGAGAAAATCCGTCATCTGAAAGCACACACACACAAATAAATCTATCGAAAGTACTCAATTCTGCAGCGTATGCAGTCAAAATACCCGTCTTCTTACAGACGCAGATACTTCTGGGCTAGTTCACTACAGTTACCTCCACAGCATTATGTCTTATGGTACACCGCTGTGGGGGAATTTGAGCATAATCCCAGGATAATAAAATCCAAGCGGCTTTTGACACAGATGTCATAAAATGTCCATTATCTTTTCAGCTTTAATGTCACAAGCGGCCAAACTAACACTGTGTGGAGACACGCTAGCGTGTGTGACGACGTCGGCGGAGCTGGCGATGTGGGACCTCGCTTCAGCGGCTTGCATCATACGGCCGCTGTGCTTCCGAGCCTTGTTGTCTCATGGAGGTAGGCTTACAATCGGGTAGTCTGTATCACGAGAACCTGTGAGGAAGTGCTTGAGTGACGCTTATACAAAAAAATCGATACTCAAGCATTGATAATACGGGCCTTATTTATTTATTAATTTTAGAAAACTACACTGTGGACTGTTTAATTTATAACTAGCGGCCCGCCTCTGCTTCGCACGGGTAAGTTAATATATTAAAAATAATAATACATTAAAACTAGTATTTACAATAGAAACAATTGAGCTATCTGCAAACTGTTGCAAACAATTAACAGGTAGCTCAACTGATCCATAATTTTAGTTTATTATTTGATTGTTTTTTCTTTCTTAATAAAGATACATTAATATATAGCCTATAACACTTGCAAATAACGTTATTGGTAAAATATTCAAAATCGCTTCAGTAAAGATTACTCCCTGCAACCTCACAAATTCACTTTTCCTTTTTATAATAATAGTATAGATATTTAGATTATATTACAAAGTCTGTTTTCAGTGACCGTGACGAACTGCTCTCTGCTAGAAGACGGGAATCCCATGATAACACTTAGTAACGGGAAGGCGTACATTTACAGCAAAAAGCTGGCCGCCTGGTAAGATAATGCTTATTCTACTACAAGGAATTATAATTAAACAAAACATAACACGTCATCGTTCCAAGTCAGTTCTAAATGTTCCAAAATCTTGAACAAAATCAGTTATAACTTCGAAAGCAATCGTACATGTTGTCTGATATATCTATCTATGTATTGTATTGTATTATGTATATCAGTTATCTAGTACCCATAACACAAGCTCTGTTTAACTTAGGGCTGGATAATGCTGTGTGAATTGTCCAGCATTATTTATTTATTTGCTGATTGGAAACTCCGAATAACCTCCAATTTCTTAGAATAACACTTAAATAAATCAATTCGGGAGGCCTATGTCCAGCAGTGGACATGGTATAGGCTGATGATGATGAAACTAGTTGCTGTCCGCGGCTACGCACGCGCTATTGAAGTATCCTATGTATATCTCCGGGATTCTATTCTTCGTCGCTTCTTTACTTTAGTCTACATACCGAAGCGACCGAAATCAAAAATATCACTTTATTTCCGCGTCAGTGTTTTATTATAAAATTTTACCTTTTCTAATTGTACATTTTTGTATTTATAGAAATAATGACTTGACTTTGACTTGTTTACCTTCCTGCCAAATTTCATTAATATCTGTTCAGCTGTTTAGGCGTGAAAAGGTCACAGACAAGCAGAATTAGTTTCGAATTTATAATATTAGTATATAGGGTGTGTCACACTTAAAATATTTTATGATTCTGTGATTATTCATTTCAATTATTATCACTAATGCTCAGTTATCTTATGTATTAATCCAGGGTGGTATGGTCGGACGCGAGCGACACGGTCCGCGCCTGCGCAGGCAGCGGGGCGCGCGCACCGCGGTCCGCGAGGACGCATCACAAGCATCCGCGCAACGCACTCGCACACGGCAACCCTAACGCTGCCAGGTAACCTTACTTACTAATAAAACTATCGTAGTTTAATGAATTCATTTCTAGAACCGCACTCACCCTGAAGAAGTCCCACGTTAAGGGATGAAACGTTGGTGTTTATCCAACACAAATAAGGTTCGTAGTTAACCCGGTAACATTCATAACATCATTATCAGGTCTCTATAAAGATTGTGACAATGTTGCACTTTGTGGCAACTCAATTACCGCATCTCTGCCTAAACTATACAAAATTAAACTATGATAGAGGTATTGAAAAAAGCTTATAAAAGGTATCACAAAAAGCCTCAAAAAGCCCATTGAAAATTTTGAAATTACCATTGTTCAACGAAATAATAAGATAAAATAGGATGCGGCGCTAGTTTGGCTCTTGGTATCGTCGCGTCGTTTAGCAATTTAACATTATCTGTATTTTGTCAAATTCTTCCTCAGTTACACGGCTGGAGCGGCGCGCAGTTGGCTAGAAGCTCAAGTGGCGTCGTGCCTTCATCTAAAACTCTCTAAAGACTACAAACATTGGATCACGTCTTTGTTCGAGCATCTAGTCAATCAAGGTAAGCCGTATTCTAAGCCGTAATCTTTTAAATGCGCATTTACTATAGAAAACACTCGGAACAAGCTAGAACCTACGTCTTCTAGTAGAGCCTCTTGCCAGCGACAAGTTATGAGGTTGTCACAGCACAAGAAAGTGCATTGAAATATGGGCTTTAGCTCGTAATTTTTAGATGTATTTCATATTGACGGCATCAGATGACAGAATACTCGCGGACCACTCGTTTGAAACTTGTGGGAAGACATTTTGTCATTGTAAAATAACGATTTTAAGCCCATATTCGATTGAATGTACATTTGTGCTTTGTGTTAGCGGCGTTGGGATAATGAAATTTCGCTGAAATTTCGCATCAACCCACCGAGCTGTCGCTGACTTTGGTGTGTAGACACAGATTAGATAATGTTAGTACTTCGTAACAGATACCTTACTTACTCGTATTCACCAAACAACTTTGAACCTTATAGAAAGGTAAGAAAACTGTAGGTATATTACTGAAAACTGAAAGCGAGTGACGAGTGACGGAGAACTGGTTTAGACTACATTTAAATTAAGTACGACATCACTCAGTTTTCCACTCGTCAAGCCCATATTATCATGATCATTCATCAAGGTTTCAATAGTCAAGTTGCATGTGTGTGGGTATTCTCGCCTACTCGTACTTTGTAAAAAAAAAATTGTTACAGGAACTGAAGACCAAATCCGCTCAATACTAGACGACATGTTGGGACCAAGCCATTGTACATCCACACCCAAGAAATGGCAGAACACGATACTAGTAAGTATTTTCAAGATGTTTGCAATTTTTAAATTTTCTTAATGTTGGTAAAACTGTTTAATAGCGCTGAGTTTGACGGTTTAATACGCAGAAGTCGTTTTTTTTGTTTCGCGTAAATGTACCTCAACCTCAACAGCCTTCATGGTCCAGTGCTGGACGCAGGCCTCCCCCTAATTTTTTTTATCTTATGAGGAGGGGTAATGTCCATAATCCCCACGCTGGGCAGGCGGGTTGGTTCATTGATATTTTTTGCAACTCTCTTGGAGTTAGTGTAGAAGCATATATACTCTTAGTTTATATTATTGCCCTTCAAAAGATACATTAATCCTATGTAGCCTAGTTGTAAAATACTAGCAAGTTGTACCACTTTCAATAGAAACTCAACTTATCATTCACGAACAATGTTTATAGTACTTGAGGAAAGTAGATAAAAATGTGCATAGATGCGACTTCCGAGCCAGCAATCTACCAATCTTATGAGCGCATCAATTGCCACTGCTGGGCTACAGGTTGTCGCAGATTAAAGATTGTGGTAGATTAATAACACAAGCTCTGCTTAGCTTGGGGCTAGATAATGCTGTGTGAATTGTCCAGCATTATTTTATTATATATTCTCCTATCTTCCAGGGTATAAGAAAACACGATCTCTTAGAAGAGATGCTCTCCCTCCTCGTCAGGCAGCTGCGATGGCAGCGGCTGTACTCGGAATACAAGGACCAACTGAACGACGTCAAGGCGGCTAGCAACACCGTCATGAACGGACATTGACGGTGGACCTTGTGTAGTTGTAATAAAGTCTAGGATTCGTGCTATAATCTGAGTGGTTGTTAAAGTCTCCATAGGTACTGAAAAATTGTAGAAGCTGACATTTTGGACCTCGTGCGGTCTTACTGCTAGTTTCGCAGATCCAATTAATGGTCAAACTTCCTGTCAAGCGCTTATTAGGTTCATTTTGAACAAACCTTCGTTGACCAGTCTGTCAAATCATTGATCATAATATCAATCAATCATTCAATATCAATTTCTAAGTGTACATTTTCTGTGGCAAATCGCTGGTCGAATTACTGGTCAATTAATCAGCGTTCGGTTAACCAGCTAAACTTGTTAAACATCGGCCTAACCAGCGCGTCAAACACGGCATCTCAATGGCACCTTATATGTCTCTGGACTGGTTTACGCAACTAGGGCACATGTGGGCCCTTTTTGCGTATCGGGTGGAGAGCTGCTATTCTAACCAGCCGATGTCCTCCAGGAAAGCCAGCAGTTCGCTGACGCTGGTGCATGTCTCCCTAGATGTCATTGGTGTCCCAAGGTGTTGCAGACTTTAAGAAGCTACGCTTTGACACTCTAGAAGCACATGCGCGGTCGTCTCCTCTGCGTTCATGCACCCCTGCAAAAGGGGTTGTCCGTGATACCCAAATTAAATAGGTGTTTTTTGAGCATTGTCCAGTGACTGATGATTTGCCGGAGTTTTAATGGCACCTTGCATACCTACGCCACTAACGCGACCAAAATGCAGGAATACAACAATCGGCAGAGTAGAACGCACGCGTCTTGTTCGCGGTTAGGCGCGCGTTTTTTGCGCGTCTAGTTTCGCATTGTTGACTCTCCCGCTTCTTCGTTCCGCGTTCATGACGCGCAGATTTGGCCGAAATTTTTAAAATCCAGATTGTCTGGGTACTTAATGTCAATCGTTGAACCATAACTGGTTTAAAATCTAGAATAATACTGGAAAATTGTAGATGCTGGCCGACAATCTTTGAATTTCGAGTGCGCGTTTTAAACATTTTAAATTGTATTATGTAGTTAGAAAAAAAATATTAACTGTTTAGTGATTTGAATTCATTATCAAAAAAACCTAAGTGGGTTTAAAAACAATTGTGAAAATGACAGCAATATTTTTCCTCCAATAACAAAAATAATATCATTCGTTATATAAGCGGGTTCACTACGAACCATGTTTCTATGCATGCATTATGAATTCCTCAAACTACGATAGTTTTTAGAAAAATATATCAATCTTCATAGTATTGAATAAAATGATACCTATATCAACTGGCATCAATCTTATAAAAAAAAATCTTCAATAAAAAAGAAAATAAATAAATCTAAATACTGTTTATAAAGTTGTTATCTATATTATTTAAAAGATAGACTCTCACTCAGACTAGTTATATTGCAGTATATTAAGATTTCCGCCTTATAAGTATTAGCAATAATTAATAATGTATACAATGTTTTACATGTAAATGTATGGTTAAGCCATAAGCAGAGACTAGTTAAGATGATTTAAAGTATATCGGCGCCGATGTAGGTCTAAGTGGAATGGGCCCATATTTATATCTTTGCATGTTTTTGCTGAGCTCAGATCTTAAAGCTGGTGTTGTTGTCATGCTGATCATCGTCGCTGAGAGTTCGGCGCGTAGCTGGGCAACCCTGACTATTGCGAATCGTTTTAGTATCGTGGCCGCAAATACAGATTTGATGGGACTGACTATGATATGACTGGGACAGATATGAAGACTAGACTGAGGCGCGTGGCCGACGACCGGCGCACCGCTCAGCGCTGACTATCGGCGTTATTCTAAAACGCTTGTATAACAACCATACATATACATCCTAACCTATTAGCGGCGATGACCAGCGTGACACTAAAACCAGCTTCTAGTTGCCTTGTGCACAAGTAAACTGAACCTTATCGCCACAGACAAAAATTTCAAAGTCTCTTAGCCAAGTATATAATATTTATGTCGTTTAAAACTAGTTTCTGCTGAAAATAATGGTGTAGATAGTCGCTTAGATAATGTTTTATAAATGCCAAATGTGGTTCATTTGTCGATGATTTCTTATGATTAATAATATTTACTTACACAAGGTTGTCATGTCGATTCAGATGGCGTCTAAACTTTACAAATCTGACAGCAGTTAAAATGTAGCCGTCCTTTTCTTATTGATTAAAATAAAAGGGATGGTATTATAGAGGGTTATTGGTAATACACTGACACTGCGTGAACTGGTGCATTATTCTCCGTGGACATATATACATAGGACATTCTTTGCCCAAAACGTGTGACGTCACAACTTGTGTTAAACACAAACACGATTCCCTAACGTGCCTTGACGTGGAATCGAAAAATTGTATTCTGTATGCCACAAAAATAGATCTCCATGCGTCTCGTTTTTTGTTTTTCGCTTATTTCACATGATTCGCTCGAAGTTTTAGGTTCTGCCCATCATCATGAACAAGTCTGTGTAGGCGCCAAGTCTTAATTATTATTTCTTTTGTAAATCGCCTCTGATACAAAATGAAAAATCATGCTTATACGAAATAACTTAAGACCGATCTTCCACTCCCACTTTTAATTCAAGGCAGAGCCGTTTTTAAGTTTAGTTTAAAATCAAGCCTCTTTTAAGAAGGATTTTTGGTTTGGAGTAGTAACCACGAATACCAAGTTTAAGAAGTTTAACCTGGCGTCTTCACAAATGTGTTCGTGTTGATGGACAGGACCAGCAGTTCACACAGTGTCAGTGAATCTATATATAATCTATAGTGCGCTACTTTTCAGGGAGTGACATAGGCTGTTGTTTGTTTTGTCCCGGAATTCCTACGGGAACGGGAACGGGAACTGCGTTAAACCGGGAAGGTCCCGCTAGTTACCAATAACACTGTATAATGTGCTTTCAAATCAGTTGTTTAGTTTCGACACCACTGTAGCATTTTATTAATACATTGTATATTGTTGATATGTATTTACTAATACATTGTTGATGATCTGTATTTCATATCAATTCTGTTGTGAGTCTACAAAACTGCCAATAATTTTAATATTTCTAGATAACTAATAAAACATATAATATTCTTATATAATGTAGGTCATCAGGTGAGAATTATATGGTCTAAAAAAGTAATAAATTAAAATCGATTTGTCTCCCGCGAAATTATGCATTTATTAAAATTATGTCTAGTCAAATTGGTTTCTATTGACTGATTTTAGTATTCGAGAAAATTGAAGTTGTGAAGAAATTGTTTAAGTCCAATCAACTTCGTGTGTGAAGTTTTAGAGTCCCTGTAGATTAGATAGAAATTTTAATCAATAATCAATGAATTTACGATTAATTTTTAAGGTATTTGTGTTATTAATATCATTGTGTGATTATTTGAGCTGAAACCACACTATTTTGATGTGTGTGGTCAGAAGCATATCGGTCTTATACATATACATAGTATGGTTTAACACAATTTTTTACTAGAGTGAGGGAATAAAGAGTGCCTGCGCACACAGTTATGCACTATATCTCCTGGGCACATGGTATTTTCCGTTGAGAATGACCACCGAGGGCTAAATTCGGCTAGTAGGACGTCATCCTTGTCATGGTTTGAATGGCACATATTATTACTTGTGTCCTTGTCTCAACCTCCTCCACAGCCTGTAATGGTCCACTGCTGGACGCAGGCCTCCCCCTGATCGTTATCTCATGGGGGTAACGCCCATAATACCTTCGCTGGGCATGCGGATTGAGGATCGGAGTTCCGTGGTAGATATATTCTACAAGAGGCGCTGCTGCCCGCCCTTCGGTGTATGTCCCTTAACTGTAACGTGTCTCTAACCATACTAAATGTATGAAACCGATCCGATATGCGTGTGTCGCATCCCAATAGTGTCGTTCCAGCTTCACATACCAGCCTGGCTGTGCTCAGTGACAAAAGGGCTAAAAAGGAGTAGACAAAATCTGGCATTCTATGTCCCTTATTATTAAAGCTTGCTCAGTCATCGATCTATGCTCGAGTAACGCTTTTCTATGACACAAACGTCACTCAAGCATAGATTTACTGAGCAAGCTTTCATAATATCATAGAAAATAGCTGAGGTAACTTTTATTTGGCTTTTATTTGGCTTGGCTTGGTCGAGTGATGCTCATACCAGCGTAATACCAAATTTATTTGTAATTTGAGCATATTATGTCTACCGTATTATGTTACGTTTTGTATTCGAATTATTTATCTAGGTTAGATTTTTTCTGACCTATATTGAAATGTAAGCAAATCGCAATTTGCATATTTTACGTCGAAAATGACGTTTTCGTCTTATCTGTTTTCTAATAACAATAACTTACGTTTTGTTTGATAACATAGCATAGATTGTCTAGTTACTGAATAACAACATTGTGGAAAAAGAAAAAACTTTGATAACAATCAAAAATTTCGTCTTTGTATTGTGTAGGTATATCAGTTATCTAGTACACCAGCGGGCTACCTTGCGGATGACGATTTGCCCATACAAACGTACTACCAAAATGATTTGTAATTCGAGCATATTTCCACCATATCATGTTGTTTTTTTTTCGTAATAATACCTATTTATCTAGGTCCCTAACTGTTTTTTTTCTAAATAATACACCTATAATGAAATGTAAGCAAAAATATGCAAAATGCGATTTTGTATAACTTTACGTCGAAAATGACATGTTTTCGTCCTATTTGTAAACAACAATATCTTAAGTTTTGTTTGATAAGAAACAAAGCATAGATTGTCTAGTTACAGAATAACGTGGAAAATACAAAAAACTTTCTTATCGTTATCAATCAAAAATTTCGTCTATGTATTGTAGGTATAAATACATCAGTCATCTACCTACTACCCATAACACAAGCTCTGCTTAGCTTGGGGCTAGATAATGCGGTGTGAATTGTCCAGCATTATTTTTATCATTTTTCGGATAAAATTAAGTATTACGGAACACAATAATTTTACGAATTGAAGCAGCTGAATCCTTAAGGCCGCCTTCCTTCTGCCAAACGAAGATGCATGAACCGTAGTTAGGTTATTCATTATGGAGATATCATAACTTTTATAATAATAATAATAATAATAAATAATAATCATCTATTTCAGACCATAGCAAAGTTACAGATCTTATTTAACTTATGCTACAGTCCATAGTAATATATACCTTAAAACTAACATACATATAACATAAAAACTTAATTAATGACACGTTTTTCTGTGATTACGGCGACGACGTGTAAATGACGCAATCAGAGTGTCAGCTGGCGACGGTGCACGGCGGTGTCTCCTTGCAGGCGGCCAGTGAACCGTCGGAACTTGAAACCTATCATTATATTTATACTACACATCAGAAAAAACTTTTAAAACTATCATGGTTATTAACATTAAAGTAATTTATAACGGGATATTTATCATGATTCGATTTTTGAGTTTTCCAATATTTCGGCACAGTTTCATGCGCCATGATCACGGAAGAACTAAAGTCACTGCAATATTAAAAAACTCAAAAATCTAATCATGGTAAATATCCCGTTATAAATGTCTTTACACCTCAGAAAGTTGATTATTCCGGTTTCAAACATAACAATGTAATGCACATACATTCTTGTGCTCTTCGCCCGACATTCATAATGAATTCGTCAAACTGCGACAGTTTTTATCGTAAATTATTCTCTCGTTTTGGTGGAATTCATTCGGCCGTAATTATTTGCAATTTTTGCAGTTTTACGCCTACCTAGTGCCCAGTTATCTGGATATAATTGCATTAGATGGATTTTAGAATTTTAGATAATGAGATTGTAATAAAAACACTTAAAGAAAATTGTTTTATTATTTTTGAAACCTATCTTTGGATACACAAAGTTACATGCTTGTAATAGGGACAACGAGAACAAAAATGGTAGCGAATGATCAATTATTTGTGTCTGTCATAAGGTTTTTCAACCGCTTGTTAATCACTTGTTATTTTTAACAAGTTTAAACTTTGTGTTAACCTCTTGTGTGTCGGAGGAACCAAGACTTGGTTCGTAATAAATACACAATCGAGCTTTACGCAGAGGAACTACGCACATCCTGATTAAGTTTTGTTTAATGTCTGCTTTCAACTGTGTATACTAACTATTAAAATACTATAGAGCTTTAATTAGTGCTTTGTATAAGAGTAATAGTCCCTTTGCGTAAAGCTCAATTCGTATTTTTTACGAACCAAGAAACTATTTTCAAAAATAACAAGGGGTTGAAGAATCGCCTGTTACTTACATAATATGTAGAATGAATGAGGAAGAACACAAATAGAAACAAAATTTTATTTATCACAATAATTTATTTTTACAAATGAATAAAATCAAGTTTTTACAAGGATTCTTGTAGAGTTAATGAAAATTTCACAATAAAGAACGACTTTAGTGAAAGTAAATTAATTGCGCTTATGCATTGACAACTACAGTTACAAATTAGTAAGTGGATTGTTCAGGGGTGTGCGTTCTGGAAGCCTTCTCAAAAATCTGCCTTATGTTTATAACAACAAGGAACACATACCTCTATCAAGTACTAGCAGTGGCGAGGCCAACGTATTAATAAAATTACAGCTTATTGATTAGGCACTCGTATGCGCACGCGCCGATCGAGTCAATGGCAGAATCCATTGCAGTTGACTTGTTACCATAGAGCGAACACACATCCCGAAAACCACGAAATTTGAGCTTAACAACCAAATGTACCTCTAAGATTTACGTTTATCTACAACTCAAAGCCAAGATTTAAACTTTTAAATACCAAATCGGTAACAACTTTAAACTTTACAAATATACTTTTGGTCCCATCCGAAACGCAGGCAGTAGTACTAACCTACTCGATATATCCTCACTCGATAACATTATCGCGACGGAGCGTGGCGCCCTCTGTCGCGATTATATCCATATTATTTACAACTCCAAGCCTACCGGGTAAACTTTGAACACATTTATAGAATACGTTTGGGTATAATTATGCATTTTGTACCATCGTTGTAGGGACGCAAGTAGCGCCCGCGCGCGTAATCGGGCCCCTACCACTATAAAAATATACAGTTTGCAAATAACTAACTTATATCTAGATATTTACATCACAAACCGGCGCATTGCAGCGGTGGAACACGTGGTCATACACTGAATCTGGCCGAGGCCGAGGTGGGTACCGTTCCGATCATTTTCATGCCACGCATTTTCAAGACAAAATTCGGGTACAACTTTCTAAAGATTTAACGATGCGAATCTGCTACGCAGAAACCTGCGACCGTATCTTGCATTCTTTTTTGTTTGTAGACATATTCAACAAAAATAAATTCAATATTGAATCGCAGCAAGAATCGAAAGATGCGTCGCTAACGCCACCTATCCGCATCGCAAATAAAAACTTCACCTCGGCCCGTAACGAACGAAACACAACACTGAACGCGTCAGCTAGATGGCGCGCGAAGCACTAAGCACTCAATCCATACCGTGGAACACACGGGCGTTACCGGCGCGTATAAAACACGCAGCAGAGGTATCGCTAGCAGAGGACTGCGCGGTCCGGCGGAGCCCTAGTGCTTCGCAGACGGAGGCAGGTGGCGGAGGCGTCGCATTCTAGCGCGCAGCCGCAGTCCCCGTGGTGCGGGTGGAGCTTGGCTGGCTTCTCGTAGTCCGGTTGGAACTTCTTGCAGAGTGCGAGCACGGAGGGGGGGTGTGGGTGCGACTTGCGAGAGACCTGTAACGTGGCGAAGATCTGGGTTAGGTTAGTTTGCTCGATTAGCACACTGACTGGTAGTAACCACGATACAACCCTACAGTTTTAACGCAGAATAACTAAGCAGTTGGTTACTTGTAATATCGAATATAAACGCCGCTTGTCTTTCACCCAATATCAACGGGTTTTGCATGCAGGTTATTTTCAAGAATTTTAATTGTTCATGAGTGATTTTTAACGTGATGATTTCTTGGACTCCAAAAAGCCTTTTTTATGAACTGCATGAAGAAGAAGCCCAAATAACAAAGCAAATCTGGTACGAGCCTAATTTGATAAGACTGCTTATCTGCTTGCATGCATATCGTAAGGACAGACAGTAATTTATTCTTAATTTCACGACAATATCGACGCGGCAAAATGTAACCCAATAAAAAAAAGCTTTGTATCAACCAAAATACCTTGTCAAACGCATTCTCAAGCCAAATCCATGCTGTTACGTGACACAATTACCTATTATAGTAGTTAGTGTTAGTACAAGTAGTCCCCCTCGCGTCTCACCTTGGGCGTTGAGGGGGCGTCCGGGAAAGGGGGGGAAACGTCGCGCGCGTGCGCATGTTTGAGCGGCTTGTCTCGCTCGTCCTCGTCGGCCTTGTTGGTCGGAGTCGACGGTCGGGAGTCGGGGGTTTCTGGAATAGAACAGTAGAATTAGTTACTTAAAATTTGTCGAAAGTACTGCTTTCTAATGCCCGATTTGCAGTTTGTTATGTACACCTGTGAAAGACTGTTGGCAGATGCTGGATGCGGCAAGCTGAAGACAGGGCGCTATGGCGCTCATTAGGGGAGGCCTATCCATTCTAGGTCCAGCAGTGTGGACTAAAAATGATGAAGTATAGAGTGCTGGTGTCAAGCGTAAGTGTTAATTGATAAGAATAGAATACAAAATATTTTATTAGTGTAACAAAATTAAAAAGCTATTTTAAATAAGCTTGTAGACTGACGACGGCTCGCGGTTTCACCCGCTTAGTTCCCGTTCCTGTGGGAATTCTGGGATAAAATGTAGCCTATGTGCTACTCCAGACTATTATCTATCTCTGTGTCAAATTTCATCCAGATCCGTTCAGCCGTTCTGACGTGATTGAGCAACAAACATCCATGTATCCATCCATCTATCTAAACTTTCGTGTTTACAATATTTGTGTGATTGTGTTAATAATTCTTACCACCATTCTCTTCATGATTCCCGTTGGTCCCATTGAACCCGTTCACTCCGTTGTGCCCGTTGTGTCCGTTCGTTCCGTTCACTCCGTTCGTTCCATCGTCGCTGTCACTGTCATCCGAAGCCTGCGACTCTGCGTCCAGCGCTACGCCGACGATGGCGCGCGGCATGTCGGCCTCGTCTTTCAACCAGGGGTGCTCCAGGCACTCTTCCACTGTGAGACGGGCCCTGGGGAAAAACGGAAACAGTTAGGATTCACACAGCAATTGTGCTGGATATTTTCATGTTAGGACAAGGTAAAGGAAGTAAGTAAATAAATGATAATGTATATTTTCATATGGGATCACCTAGCATGTATAGAAAACTTAAATATATTTATTTTATGAATACAGCCACCAACAAAAGAAACTCAATTTTACAAAAGCCTTTGAAAGCCGTCGTCGGTGGCATTGAATGTTATAGACACCCATTTCTTTATAGCTGCTCGAAAAGCTACTCACTTGGGATCAATGAGCAGCGTCTCCCTAATGAACAGCTTTGCGCAGGCGGACACCCCCCGGAACAGTTCCTTGGGGAAGGAGAGCTGGCACTGCGCGATGTTCAGATAGGTCTCCTGCTTGGTGTCGCCGGCGAAAGGCGAGTAGCCGCTCAGGAGGACGTACGCGAGCACGCCGACAGACCAGATGTCGGCGGCAACGGAGAGCGGCTCGTACGAGAGGATCTCTGGGGCTGGAAAGAGACATAATCATGATTATATAAATAAAATATATGTAAAGATGAAATTAATAGCTGGATAGATACCGGATTTTGACTTGACGTCATGGGCCGTGTTGAATCGCAAGAAATAGTAGGAAAAAAGAAAGGCCAGTGAAGCAGTTTACTGGGCTATATGACTCTGTCTAATCTAGCGTAAAAGCTAGATTAGACAGAGTCATTATAAGCTACAAAGTAACGCTTTGTTCATTGAGGACAACGTCAGTATAGAGTAATGTGATGTGATCCTACATTTGGAAAATTAGACTGGATAGCACACGATAGATTGCTTCAGTCTGTTTTTAATTTTAATTGGGATCTTTGTCTAAACTTCATAATCTATTGTGCCTATTTACAGGATGTCCGGTAATTAATGGATAACCCCGCAGGCAGTTGTTGGGGGCAGGGGGAGCAACTCAGAAAATAATAAAAAAAACTATCTGGAACTTTTTTTATTTTTTTTAAGTGCAAAATTTTATACCTTTGTTCAAATTTTTGAGCACTACCCGCGGTACTAATCCGCGGTTATTTCCAGAGAAAATCAATTCGTTATTATTCAATTTGTAGCCGTAGTGCCCAAAAATTTGAACAAAGGTATAAAATTTAGCAATAAAAAAAAACCTAGACCGTTGCAGTTGCAGATAGATTTTTTTTATTTGTTTTTTTGAGTTGCCCCCCTGCCCCCCCCACAAGTGCCTGCGGGGTTATCCATTAATTACCGGACACCCTGTATACCACGTTGTCTGGTAAAGGTCGTTCTTGAGCGATAAGACTGCCAAAAGTCACTTATTAAAATTGTTTCATTGTAATTGCTTCTTAGTACCTAGAGTCCTATAAAAAAAATCTATCTTCGTCTTGTCTGGAGTGTCATATTTGAAACTAAGTTATGTTACACTTATACCTACTTATCTAGAACCTAAATCGAAACAAGTCATGAACAATGTTAAAAACCTTGATACAAAATACTCTTCTTCAAAACTAAAATCAAAACAAACATTTAAAAGGCAAGACCACACACCATTATTCAAAAAGGCAAATTCATATTAATGTTTATTATTTTATTGTTTGTTAATTAAGACTTAGCTAAATGTCTTATGTCGTTCCAATAAAGGCCACCCGAGTCTCTGTTTACACTTCCTAAATAGGTCAGTGCCGAGTGTTTTCCTGTTTTATAAAAATCATCGATTTATCAATTCATTTACGCAGCTGACATTACCTTCTTTGGCTTCTAATTAGAAGAATTCCTATCAAGTTATTGTGTTGAAAAATTCCAGCGTTATTATCAATGTACTTGGTAATAAAATAGCTTTGTTTCTATTTTCGTTTATCTTTAATAGTACCTACCTAATTGGTTTGGTCGTCAATAACTACGTTGT
This sequence comes from Eupithecia vulgata, assembly GCA_946478455.1. Classification (NCBI taxonomy): domain Eukaryota; kingdom Metazoa; phylum Arthropoda; class Insecta; order Lepidoptera; family Geometridae; genus Eupithecia; species Eupithecia vulgata. The sequence continues at coordinate 2,749,819 of OX297863.1, forward strand.
AAATTGAATTTAAATTTTGATAAGGACCTGCTTGTTGCTAGATTGGTAACTTGATACCTATAAATTAAAAATTATGCTGGACTATCCATACATCCATCATATAGCCCCAAAGCAAATACATTTTATAATGTACCCACAGTTCCTTTTCAAAGAACGAAACTGCTCATAGGTAGGGTATAGGTTTCAGTAAAAAATCCACATCGCAAAATTCATTTTACGGCTCCTGTATGCCCATGACGCGTTGTATCAAACACTTTAGACCACAAACGCAATTCGTGTCGTGACATCTTCACAAGCTCTTCTAATGCAAGGCGTTGTGTATAAAATCACAGTGGTAGCTCACCGACATAATCCCTAGTGCCCAGTATCTCCCGCACGTGCGCGCCGGGCTGGATGGCGCGACTGATGCCGAAGTCACAGATCAGCAGCTCCTCGCCTCCAGCAGACAGCAGCAGGTTTTGTGGCTTTAGGTCCAGGTGGGCGATCCGCCGCGCGTGTAGGTGGGCCAAACCTGCGAAAATATGGGTGAATATTGTTCCACAACTTACAGAGGAAAAGGAAACTAACAAATAAAGACCAAGACCAAAAGTTCAATTATGTACATGATAAAACAGACGTGACTGAATCGGCATGAGTGGTCATCAGAGTATAAATATATCGTGTCGAATAAATAGAAAACAAAAAATGGTTCTTCTATTGAAAAACTTAGCATGGCACACCGATGAAAGAGACAGCTTGGAACCGAGATGCTTAGTCTTAAGTTTAGATGACCGAGCCACAGGATTACCTAATTAAGTGAGAACACTAACCTTCCAGAACATGTCTCAGGGCACGTCGGGCTGCGCCCTCAGATAGGCGCTCCTCCTCGTCCAGTAGACGCTGGAGCTCGCCGCCAGCGCACAACTCCAGTACTATGGCCACTTCAGAACGGGTCTCGTACACCTGGAAACATAGGGGGGATGGTTACATAAGGGAACCCATTATAGCAAGAAGTGACAATGTGGTAGGCCCAGCAAAAAATCTGAATCGAAAGAGTTTATCGGATGCTACCGCTGCTGGACAAAAACATACCTTCCCTTTGATGTTACACCAGTCTGAGCCCTGAATCTGAACAATCTTTTCTGGTTTTAGGATTCATAAAGTCAAAAGTTCCAAATTTTTTGGATTTTTCGTCTTTATATGTTAATAACAAAGGTACTGAAATAGCTGAAGTTTTCTAATAATTAATGGATATCTGATTGACTAATTCGCTTATCCAAGTGTCCAGCAAGTACCTAACAACTGTCTAACTACTTGCAACACTGCAAACTAATTAAGCCTCTTCCAAGATAACGTACTCCGTATGCTGATGTAAGACCCCCTTACCCTCCCTAAGACCTCCCTCTAAGTGATTTAAGATGAATAGCTTCAATCTGTACAGAGCTGGTCGCGATTCGTCAGCACTGCCCAGCTCATTGGTTTGACTGATGGTGCTATTACCGACCGCTCAGCGGCTATATTTCTTGTGAATCATGATCGAATGCTATTGCATTTTCTTCCTAGTTGCTATTTAACTTGAATTTGATTAGTTTGCTAGATTCCTTCGTAATATTCGTAATATATCTGTCTGTGTACTTTTTGCCATAACGGTTAAAAATATTGATTCGTTTTGATTTTGGTTCGAAAGAGTTTCAAGCTTTAAGTCGGAATTTAATTTCCTCCTAAATTACGTAGTGGTGAAAATGATGAGCCATTTATGCGAATAATTTCGCGATACGCTACAGCGAATTCGATAATACATTTTGGGATTTTTTCTTCTACAACTTACAACCTCCAGACAATGTATTGCTGCTTTGCAGATGCTTATCTACAAAATGATGAAGAGCATCCTCACCTCGTGCAGTTTAACAACCCTGCTGCTCTCGGAGCACATGTCCAACACTGCCACCTCATGCAGGATCTCCCGCGTGGTGTCTGCAGCTCGGCGCCGCTTGCGGATGAACTTGGCTGCATACTCCTCACCGGTCACCAAGTGACGGAGCTTGCGGACTGACGCAAATTTACCCCTGAAAAGAAAAAGGGAGAGTAAGCTGATGATCTGGCTAAGAGAGTTGAATTGATGATCAAGGAGCTTACACGTTCAAACAATATGGCTACGGGGATTTTTGCAGTCAGAATATGTACGTGATATTTAGTGTTGGATGAATTTGTTGGACTTTTGGCGGATTCAGAACGTCGCACGGAAGTATAAATTGATGGCAAACGTGAGCTAACTATTAAGAAATGTTCAAAATCCTCACGGCAAGAGAATGACGAATATGTATTATGTTACCGTTAAATGCCAAATCAAGGTTCAGAGCGTAGTATTCATAAAGCCATACCGTAAACTATCATACCGTTAAACAAGTCCATAAATAATGTAAAACACTACACAGTAGGTACATCACGAAGTCTTTGAAGTCTACATTATCCAGGGATTAAATCAAAAAGCTGCAAACAGGATCCTGGATTAGGTCAATGAGGCACATGTATTGTTTTGGATTAGCGGACCGTATCCTGCCGCTGACAGGTAAATCCATGGCCAATCCACGACCCCATTGTGTCACTTATGAATCCTCGTAAGTACAAGTATTTCACTCTAGAATTAAACTGATTGTAAGGTTTTTTCTAGCCGAGATAAACAACGAAGCATAGCGGTGTAATTAAGCTAAGCGATCCACGCAGCTAAGTTTTGATAGAAAAGTACCACAAAAGTTTCGAGGTTTATAGCTCCTTCAAACTTCTGAGTACAGAACTGAACAGATCAGACTGAACCGTTACTTGGCACAAGTACGATTCTAAGCCAGGAATACCACATAGGCTTCTGACTCCTCAAATTAGATTACCAAAGACAAGGAAAACGTTTTATTCATTCTTTTATTTACTGCGTCAAATTATGCGGTGGTACATACAGTTTATCAAGGAATAGAAACAAATTAGAAGTAGTATTTACAAAAGAACCAGTTGAGCTTACTGCAGACAGTTCCATTAATCGAGAGGTGATTCAACCCTGCATTGACTATATTTCCAAAGAACTTAAAATTTCGTTTCGTAAACTTTCGTTTCAAAGTTTAAATCCTTCTACATAATGGTGTAAGCCGCGGGCAGCATCTAGTTACGTCTAAAATAAAACGTAGGTAAGTTACCTGCTACTGTGTAGTTAAGATTATTTTATCTTTTTGCAATAATAACATAAAGCGGGGAGTGTAAAAGGTGTGTAAAGGCAAGTGGGCATGACTGGAGGTGTGCGCAGTGGCAGTGGCGCGGACATAAATCGCAGCTTTCGAGACGCAAGCGCAATTAGCACTGGAGAATACGCTTAGGCGAGGTGTACATTGAAACTTGGTCTTAATCATAACCACCGTATATATTAAACTGGGGATTTTTGGCGTAGTATTTTTTTTGTGAACTTTAATTTATTGTACTTTTGCATTTCTTTTGTTAAATGTCTCTATTTCAACTTTATGGAGATGTCTTTATTGTAGGTACTTATAGGAAGGTAGAAAGATATATAAAAAAGTTATTTATGATAAACTTAACAAAAATTCACTAGATAACACACTAACCATACTGAATGGCGGTCTTATCGCTCTACGAAAGCGATCTGTACCAGACTAAATTAAGAAAATACATTTTCAAAAATTCCTCGTAGTTCTATGTTCAACGACGATAAATCAAAAACGTTAGAGTTGGTTGGGTGGTATCTTATCCCTCCCAATCGGGTTATTTTAAGAACCATCTGTAACTAGGCACTTATCCACCAGTACTATAAGGTACCTACACACACTTAGTTCTTAAGCAGCCCGTCTACCATCAGCTTTAAACTACACGGCGGCGCCGGCGCCAGAAGCCAGGATTCATTCGAGATATAAATAACTGGTAGCCATTGGAAATCGATTTGAGATGAGTGAGATGCTGTTACGTGTCTGAATGAGACTATTTGAGATTAGTACTAGATGAAATATTGATGAAATTGCACGATTACCTGAGATTACCAGGGAACCAAGTAAGCGAGAATCAAATCTGAAAAGCCTTGTTAAATCACAGCGGGTTTTCCGAAGTCTTTGTATGGCTTACCTACTTAGACAAACGAGCTAACGTTACGATCAAACTTGTGAATTTGGAACGATAAACCATCATCATCAGCCTATGTAAGTCTACAGCTGAATATAGGCCTCCCCTAATGAGGAGAACTAACTTTTTTAATGACACACATAATAACTAATTCCTGATTGTAGCATTAGTACCTACCTAATATAAAAGCAAGGTATTTGAACCTTAGCTACAGTTTTAACACTTGCAGCCATAACCACATCATCATCATCAGCCTATACCAGTCCACTGCTAAACACATGCATAACCACATAGATAAAGATAATTTAATTAACTATGGTTTCCTAACAAAATTAGGCTATATGAGCGGTTGTAGTAAGTAAATATAGCGCCAGATCTATTATTGTTTTAAAGGTAGAGTTTAGGATAATTCTGAAATATTTGTATAAGTACAGTGTTTGCCTTTATTGAATAAATAAATAAGTCTGGACAATTCACGCAGGATCTAGCCCCAAGCGAAGCAGAGCTTGTGTTGTGGGTACTGGATAACTGATATACATACATAATACAATATATTACATAGATAGATATTTTTTATTATACATAGAAAATGACCAGAACACCCGGAACAAATATCTGCAGCTCCTGCGTCGCAGGCGGACCTTCGCCCACTGCGCCACTAGGTCTTTATGTGCCGATAAACTTGTTTCTTTCTTTCATTTTCTTTTAGATCTTATTAATTAAAATTGCTAACAAAAGAAATAGTAAGTGACCCAAAAATATTAATCTTCTTGTGCTTTTATCATTCTATGTGAGTCGGACAAACGAGAACTACGTATTCTTCTTCCACATACCCCTGTCCTATATAAAAACGACATGTAATTAAGGGTATATTACTTGGTGATAACCATAAAGATATATACAATTTTTAGAGCAGTAGGTAGTTAGTTACCCCAGCCCCAATAATTGCATTATTCAGGATAACCTTCTGTTTCGAGCCGGTCCCTTATCCCCATTGTACAGGTCATAACCTCGCCCAGTTATCGAGCCACTCAGCCGGGTCAGGCCACTAGGGCGGAGCCCGCCCTACAAACCGCCCGCCCTCCACGTGTTCGCTGTGACCCGCAGCGACATTGACCTTAGCACCTGTTTGTTCCACATTGTACCATGCAACTGGTGCATCATTATACGAGATCGTTTTGCTTTCCGATGTACCCAATAACTTGCATATGAATATTAATATATTATTTTATTTTATCTCAGCTCTAAAATGCAACGCGCTAGTAAAATATAAAGATGGAACACAAGGTCAAAAGTTACACATCAAAATGTATTGTATTATGTATATCAGTTATCTAATACCCACAACACAAGCTCTGCTTAGCTTGGGGCCTAGATAATGCTGTGTGAGGCCAGCATTATTATTTATTTATTTATTTTAAATATATGCTGGATCGAACGAAACATGAATCTTTCATCGTCGGTTATTATATTAACTGCTCAAGCGAGTACGAATCTCAGAAACGCTTTCTAATGAAACCAAAATTCGTCGGCAATAAGACTTCATCAAATTAATTCAATTTAACCTTTTTACGGTCTCACATCTGCCGCTTAAAGCCGCCATACGGTATGCGAGCGAGCTCAAGATCTCGAGTCGCCTTTAACCGAAATTCGGCGAAAAACTTTGCACCTGTCTCGAATAAGTATAAGGCATCTGCAGGATATCAAACAGTTTTTTTTACTTTGATTGTTTTCACTACACCTAAGGCGGAATTTTTAGAATCTCATTTCAAAGACTTCGTTTTTACAACCAATAGCATCGATTCTAATGAGCATCACGTCATGTGCTGGCCATCCTATTGAACGAAATATTATCTCGGAAACAAGTGATATGCGAGAAAAAAGTAACGAATGACATCAAAATACGTCCTTATCACAAACCCCGCAATCATGATCATAATGGATTGTCATCTTGAATTGGTAACATTGCGATAATCATACAACATCCGACGGTTTTATTGATTACCACAACTTATGGTGTCATCTCGAGGCGGGGGCTGCTTGAGTTATTGTGCAATTTGCAAGCCCTTTCATCAGGTTCGGATTCAGGCCTACAACATCTGATGGACAAAAATGTGAAATAATGTCTGGCGAGTTTGACAAACTCCTCGAAATCTAATGAAATTTTGATTTTGTTAAATCTGCACATCTATGGAAGTGTATAGCATTCTATTTTTTTATGGCATAGGAGTGTCTGACTTCTTATTTCATAGATTATCCACTCCGATCCAATAGTAGTATTTTCACCACATCTTCGGTGCACTAACTCTGACCCTGTCTACGTTGAAGAATAAAAGATAAAAGAAGCAAGTGAAGAAGACGTAAAGAAACATTCACGAGATGAATATGCGAGTTGCGTGATAAAACATCCATTTTTCCGAATGAACACCTATCAGTTGAGAATGAATCATAAATTCACAATGATATGACTGAATGAGCATGATAAAAACTGATGCGTTCTGTCTGGCAGACAAGACAAACGAGATGTGTCATGTAGTGTACCGCATCCTTGCGTATGATTAATCTAGTTTAGATTAGAAACAAAATTATAAAGGAAGGTCCTGCAAGCCCCAGATTTGCAAATGGCAACTGAAGACACCCTTGAGTCTCCTAGCCTTAAATCGCCACGTTCACTTTCTGCGGATGTCGCACATAATGCATGCGCAGGAGTCGATTTGTTCACTCGTTTTCTGCATAATAAAGCGATTTGCCGGCACCTGGGACAGTTGGCAATCCTTCTAACTGCCGGGGCCTCACGTGGTTCACTCATCGTGCGTTGTGAGGCCAGTAAAAACTGCTGTAAGTCGTAAGTCATGTTGTTTGATAAGCGACAATGTTGCGACATTAAACATTTAGTAACACATTCTTAGATGGATCTACCAGGAATTGCTGAAGGAAGGCAGAGAGACCGTTCTTGTCAGGGCAAGCATGCCTTCGATGCTCTTTAAGCCTGTTCTGGGTAAAGTAAAACAGTGTATAAAAGAATGTTACGGTTGTAGACTTTATTTTTTAAAAGAATATACATTCGTTTAAAGATAAATACAGGATTATCTTAATGTATAACATATTATGCAGAACGGGCTTAATTTAAATTTGGAGTAACTAATTAAAAAGCCTAGTACTTTATTTTATTTATTATTTAAATGGCACCTTTGGATTAGTATTTAAAAAGACTTAAGTTACTTAATTTCCCATAGAAATATTCCAGATCCACTATAAAAATAACAAAGCCATTGAAAATGATGAAGTTAAAGTTGCAACAGTCTACAGTTATGTTATCAAACTAAATAACTTTCTTTTGGTACTTTGTCACATCTCTTTTTCTGGTTTTCAGGAAATCGGGAAAAATCTACTTAATTTAGCAATCCACAAATATTTTCACAAATATCCAAGTCATAAATTATACCTCCGCCAAGACTACATGTAGGTATTCTAGCTTAGCTCTACCTGTCAAGTTATTTTACTCGTTACAGCAATTAATCGCTGGCAAGGTCGCGGATAGTCCTATTAATAGACAGCGTGACACATTGACGACCAAATCTGTCGCGATTGGTTACCGTCGAGGTGGTCTATCTCCTTGTTTGAGAGCTAAACGCCGGCGCTCTGGCGGTCACCTGCCGGCCCTTATTAACGGTGTTTTAATCAAATCTTGAATGATTCATTTAGAGCAAATTCTAGCTGACAAAGCTCTTATTTCTCAATTAAAAAACAAATTGTTTATAAAAAACGTAGCATTCACACTCTTTGTCGTTTCAGTCGTTAGTGTCGTCAGTCTTTTACGTTTTTCGGAATACTTACTCATCTGTTATTTTATTTTCAATCACACTATATTATTAATGCGAAAGTTTAGATGGATGGATGTATAGATGGATGTTTGTTGCTCAATCACGCCAGAACGGTTCTGGATGAAAATTGGCACAGAGATAGATTATAGTCTGGAATAGCCCAAAAGGCTATATTTTATCCCTGAATTGCCGGGAACGGGAACTACGCGGGTGAAACCGCAAGGCGCTGCTAGTAAAGAATAAAATTAAAATTTCATGGGACCACCTCGCGTTCATTTTCCATACAATAGTGAAGCAAAATCCAAAAACTTCCATAATAGACAGAGAAATCCGCGAACATACAAAAAATAGACATACATCCAAAAAAGAGAACCCGCCTTCTTTTGTTTTTCGTCGGTTAAAAAAAATAAGAATGATTCAAAATCAAAGGAAGAATCAGGATAAGCGATCGGAATGGACCGGAACCGAAAGATAATATTTTTTAATTTAAAGATGAAAAGGAACCAATGAATGTAACTTTAGGATCGTCAAAAAGCTTTATAATCCAATTAACCTTTTTCACTAGCATTACAACCAATTACCGAGTCTAGGTACAGATCAACGAGTGTTGCGATAAAGTTTCTGCGCAAAAAGCAGTGCAAATGCCAGTCGGCGACCCCTTGGCGGAAGTCATCAAGTTTTACGACCCGGGGCCCTCTGTTCGATTTATAGAAAGGTTTACAGCGAATGCAAATGACGGGGTCAACAATACTCACTTCATTGATACGATCCAAGTCGACCTAGCGGGTGCTGTTTTATGTATAACCAGTTATATTGAGGATATATTCTAGGGGTGATATATGATGCCATTTTGTGAATAGGATAGGCATGGGATTTCCCGTTTAAAGAAGTGGGAAAGAGCAGAACGGCGCGTAAGCTCAAAAATCAAGTTTTTGCTAATTATCTATAAATTAAGACATTTGTTTGTAAAAATAAGTTGAAGGCGCCCTGGATATTCTTCTATTTAATATGGTTTTAAAAATAAAAAAATCTTGTTATTGATAGTTGAGGAGAAAAATTGTAAAACTAAAAAACAGATGGTACTTTGCAAAATATTATTTCTGGTATATAATCTAGTATAAATCGTTTTTTTTACATTTTCGCAAAGAAGGGAAGATCTGCCTTGCATATTAAGTCTGAAAAATTGTTTAATGTAACCCGAATTTGCCCATTTCACATTTATCGCCGCCTTTAGAGGTTTTATTATTACACAGCGTTTTAACACCACTACTGTGATCAGGTGATCACTAAGTACATATTATAATATGTACCTATATCGGTAATTTAGTACCCATAACACAATTTCTGCATAGCTTGGGACTAGGTGATGCTGTGTGAATTGTTCAAAATTATTTATTTATCATTATTTTATTTAAATACAGACGCTGTCCAAAAATAAACATCAGATAGCTTACTTGGTAGCAAGTGGCAGAGAGAGACTAAGGTCCTAGGGTACCATAATCAGTCAATGAGTGGAAAAAGGTTAATTATGAGGGCGTTGGTTGGTAAAATAAATCTCGACATAAAAATAACCAAGTCCAACAGACGTAATCAAAATTCAGAATTAGACATTATGTCCCATTCAATCCACCCCAGGACACGCAAATTACTTGGGGGGACATTTTGGGGACATGATTTTCATTGTTTGGGGAACAATGAGTCAAATTATACGCTTTTTAATCCTGTTATTGAATTTCACGGGTCGTTATAGAAGTCAAAATGTTCTGATGAAATGGTTTCGATGAGGGGCAAGAGGCCACCAAAGGGGCCACCGTCTCTAGCTAGCCCTAAACATTCTTCATTATGATAAAAATGGGTTAACAAATAACATTTGAGTTTTTATCGCATGCTTTATCAAAAACAAACACTGTAATAAAGGAGAATATTGCTCAATATCTGTCCACGATGGTGCTTTACGCAACGCAGTAAAAGAATCTCAAACAGTTGTATCTTATCTTAGAAGTAGCGCTTAAGATAACTGGATGGTAAACCTATACAATCAAAACCAGTTAAATTGTGTAAGTTATGTACTCAAGGTTCAGAAATACTGCTGCAGATTATCTTTAACTATGAAAATCGACAATTGATTTTTGCGAAATAATCTGAGCTCTTATTCTACTAAATTAATTTCTTTACCATAACAATGGCTTCGTCTGAGAATACATTTTCGCAGTTTGCTTTGATGAAAGAAACTAGTCTGTCAAATTAAAGTATATACGTAATGAAAAATCGCGGCAAATTAAAAAAACAATAGTATGGCAACAATACCATACAATATCATTATTGGCAACACCAAGTTATAGGTCTAGTCGGTACCAAGTATAATCTACCTACAACATCAACATGACTATAACAACGTTATAATAACATATTTTGATACTTGGTAATTAATTATTTACAATAAAATTTTATAAATAAATGGCAATTAATTTATCATTAGACAGTACCAATATTATAAATGCTAAAGTTAGATTGTTTAGTTAGACACGTTCCGTATAAATTTCTGAACAAATTTTAGTATTGATTGTATTAAATATTTGGTTAGGTACATTATCTGCTGTATGTAAAATACAATTATTCTGAATTAAAATAAACCTAACAGTTTTAGGTAAAAAAACAATTATACGAATGCATGCACACGAATACGGAACGTAGGATCCTAGGATCTGATCTTTGAAACGAATTAAGTATAAAAAATATGGTCATCTATGACAAAAAAGATGGAGTATCTACTCTCATTTGGCAGACTAGACGCGGTTCAAAGTGTCAAGGTTGAAATCATTCTCAATCTCTCCGTGCAAATGCAATTAGCACCGCACGCAACGCACGCACTATCAACAGTTTCTTTCATCTATGGACGATGCTGCGAAGATACCAGTGTCATAGAAAAGTATTGGTTATCAGAATTTGGACCCTGTTTTGTCGAATACACGAAAAAGAGCGGCAACACCGAACGGACATTTTGAATTTTTGACACATGGATTAAAACTTCTGTAAATTAACGCGCAATTTCATTTTTACATGGCGAAGCCGCCGGTACTAAATGAACCTCTGCTTAGTCATGCAGAAAACTGCAATTATGCAAATCAAAGCTATTAAACAATTAACTATCCTTTCAAAGAATCTTGTATAGCACCGAGAGGAATAAACGGCAATTAATATTGTAGGATAACATCTTTGAGATGTGGTGTGGACGTGGAAGACAGATAAAATTGTAAATTGAAGTGTTCTTGGTTATTTGTAGGTATCTCACACCATGAAGTCAACACGTTTCTATATAATGATGTGGTTGTTATTCTAGACTAAACACAAGCTCTGCTTACCTTGGGGCTAGATAACGCTGTGTGTATTGTCCAGCATTATAAAAAAAAAAACTTACACCCGTTTTCATAGATTTAAATCGTTAGATAGGCCCTTACCGCAGTGAGACCGCGCTGTGTTGTTCCACGGTCGAAGAGAGTGAGGCTCACTAACCTGGAGTCAGTGCACATCCAAACACAGTGCTAGCCGGATGTGTTGTAAAGGACGTTTGCGAGCAGTTTAGTGTCACAAAATGCCATCGTGTGCCTTTCTAAAGTGCAACAACAATTCTAGAAACACAAATAAAGCCAGAGGTGTAACATTTCACTCGTAAGTATTGCGATTTGATTTAAAAACTTTTATTTTTCCTTCCGCACTGTCTAAAATAACAAATTTCAACGGCGAGTGCACGAAAGAGAAAGTAGTGTTTGCAACTAAGGTGGGAGAAAAAGAGATGACACTATTTTCTCAGTACACTTGTTGTGTGTAGATTGCACACGTTTTAGACAGACGCGTTTTCGATTTCAGGATATAAATAAGACCTTTATGTTTTCACAGAAGTCAGTGCAATACAATTGTAAACGAAATGGTAATAATAATAATTAGGTTAATTGGCAAAAACACTATTTCTAACTACTTACCGGACCGTACCTTCTACACAAATTGCACAGTTTTTGGACGCCATGTTGACGCACACATTCAAACATTTTCGATTTCAGGGCATCTAAGTGCATACTTTTTTCAGAAAAGTGTGTGCAATACAATTGCACACGAAATGGTAATAGCAACAGATAAGTACAATGGCAGAAACACGATTTTTTGACTACTCATTAGTGTGCGTGCGTCGGCATTTTATTAACGCACACATTCAAAAACAAAGCCACAGTTTTTGGTGTCGGGGCCTATCTAACGATTTAAATCTATGCCCGTTTTATGGAAATTTCTTATCAACTTCTTGAAAACCAGTTTCTTATAGGTTACCCGCGGCTTCGTACGGTCCGTTTTCGGAATAAAAAGTAACCTATGTCCGTTCCCGGGATACCATCTCAAATTTCGTTGAGATGCATGCAGCCGCTTTGTCATGAAAAGTTAACAGACCGACAGAATTACGTTCGCATTTATAGTAATAGTATGGATACTATGGATAGCGTTGAAATTGTTGCTGTAGTCAGTAGTAAATTGGTCGCTTCCGAAATAGACTATGTGAGAGAGAAGAAGGTGAGTGGTTTTGAATCTTATTTACAATCGACGATTTTAAAAAGTAGTGAAACCATTCGATTAGTAGGTATAGATATAGCGTCCAAGCCGCCGGGTCTGTTTCAACGAATCGTATGGGATCTCGTATCAGATAAAACTAATTTCTCTTAAGGCCTCCCCCTGATTTTTTTATCTCATGGGGATAATGCCCACCTGAGCCATAATTTTGGATCTTGTTTTCTTCCCGTGAGTGTCGTAAGAGGTCACTAAGGGACATACACTGGGCGGAAGCATCAGCGCCTCTTGCCTCTGGCCCCTATTGCGACGTGCGAAAATCTCAATGTCTCCTAACCACCCACGAACAAACACAACATCGTTACTCCGCAATGTAGTTTCAAACAAACGACGTAACATCCACATTCGTTTAGCGACAAGTCCGCAACATGATCCCGAACAAAATGTTAATTTTACGAGGCGGTGTCCGAGACACTCGTGCTAGTGCTGGTAATTAAAATTCCAGTCTAGGGTTGTACTTGACGTGTAATTAAAGAAAAAAAGTTGCCATTAACCATACCACCGTTTTTTAAAAAAAAGGAGGTTCTATTTCGGCTGTAGGTATGTGTTTTTTTAATGTATGTTTGTAGATTTCTCCGTCGTAGATGGAGCGATATTGAAAATTCTTTCGCTTGCATGAATAACGATCCATAGGTGGTCCCATAGAAAATTTAGTGCCGAAGGATTAGTATTTGTCCCGCAAAACTTAAAAACAGTGTAATTATAGGGGTTCGAAGTTCAAAATCGGTTGTTTTCAAAGTTCTATTCAAACCAATCAAATTACCTATTTATTTTATTATGTCGACGACGTTAAGTTAACCTAACCCATCCCTATTATAATCTATAAGAGATTAATTCCTCGAAGGCTTCTCACCCTAAGGGTCTCTACGTAAGTTAAGTACAATGCAATACTTCGCGTCCACCAACCTGAGGTTTAGTTAACTGTAAGGAGCCTGTTACTTGGGTCGTGTCGAGCTGCAATTCACTAGTCATATGAAAACTCTAGAAGTCGAGATCCTGGCGAAGACACCTAGTTGTCAGCTTATAAATAACTTTTTAAATTCTATAATTCTAGCTTCAACTGTATTTTACCTTTTCTACAGATGGAAAGAAGAAGGAATTATGCTGGAGGAAGTCTAACAAATTGGAGATTGTTGAAAAAATCTATATACTTAGGTGTTTTACGAACAGCCCTACACAAAAGGGGTGAGCAAGGGGAAGGGACGGCTCGACTCGAACACCTGCAGCGCTTGCGCACCTGACGCACCCATAGGCACGTTTTACTATGGAAATTGGGGATTTGGCGGCACGAACACGAATTTAAATGAGTTTGAACTCTAATTTGAATATAAAAATGATAGATTTGAATACGAAAAGATATTAAAATACAAGAAACATTGCTCTATGTTACTAAAACAAACACGTATTGTTAGGTAGCTGAACTCAAAACAAGGGACAGAAAAATCTCAGAAAACTTTTACTTATTATCTTCGTACTCGAAAGGTCATTAATTAGGGATAAATCTCCAGGATGATACCAACACAGACCTAAAAACTGCATGTAACTGCACAACAACAAGCATCGGCATTGGCAAAAAGCAGCGCGGGCGCACTCGGAAGCATCAGCGATGCCCACGCGCACGTCTTTGATGCACCGCCAGTTCAAGTTTAATGTAACCTGTTCTATTGATGCCAAGTGCAGCTTTGTTTCCGTGTGTTATAGTTACTGATGCAAATTAGCTTTGGGGTAATACATTGGAATTTGTTCTATTTTATTGTTTGCTACAAAACATTATCACCAGTCAGTATGACTAATAAGTGGGGGAACGAAGATCTGCACTGACATCTCGCATGGGAGTGTGTTGTGTTGTGCAGTGTGCATTATCCCCCTGCCTAACCAGACCCGAACCAGCAACTCCTTGAAGTACCGGAGCAGGAATTTTGGTGATTGACAGCTTCGTTTGTCAAATTCAAGATAATTATCCTTAGTTTTGTACAAACAGTGTAGTAGTTACCCCTTCCACGTTGTAAAGAAAGATGACGGACTCGTGTAACCTTGAGCAAAACTGAACAAATGGTTGTTTGAAACAATCTTGAAGCCGTGATGGTCGCGACGTAAGAATCTACACCTAACCCGTAGATGTATTAAGAGACTAAGGAGACCTACTGAGGAAGGACAGCAGCTTCCTTAACACACCTCAACTACGATCGATCACCAATCCGCCGGCAAGCATGCTGATAATGGTCAAACCCCTGTTTGGCAATAGACGTAAGTGTGCTGAGGAGGTTTGTATGAAACCTGTAATCATCTTTGGTTCAGGGTACCAAAGCCCATTAAGATGATGCATGATGATGATCACAGTAACTCATATTCAGTATTGTTATTATGATAATTCAAAGTTTGGGAGAGCAAACAATGAAGTCGTGATATGATTGTCCCACGAGCGCGTGCTCGCGAAAGATGAAGATAGGCCTATAGAACTCTGTACACGATCAAACTGGCAGTTGGACTGGCTTGATCAAATATAATATACTAGTAGTTGATTCAGCTTGGAACTGATGAAAGAAATAAGATAAGACTCGCAAGAAGAATCTTCCTTTTGACAAGTTTTAGAGTGTCGTGCTCTAACAACTCTGAATAGTTGAATCTATTACTAAGTACCCTAATTGAACCAATAAATGTTGTATATGAAATCATCAATAGACCGTGATGACGAACTGACAAATGAGAAACATAGAAAGACTTGAAAAGCTAACTAACTTAACCTTTCTGTAGTTTCGTTCTACATGAGCCAATTTCGTATATATACGTTCAAGCTAGCTCGGTTAGGCAAATTAATCTGATTAATCGGCCTAACCTTGACTGTCAATCCTGGCTTGATACTCAAGCTTGACCGTCTCTACATAAATGCACAGTCGTGACGCTACTTTCGCCAGATAACCTTCGAGGGTGATCTGATTCAGCCGACCTCACGACGCTACCAGGACCACTTTCTACAGTTGCTGGTGGTAGGTAACTGCTCCATAATTGAGAAGAAGTCAGTTGAGAACTCAAAATTGCTAAGTCAAAATTATTTCAACAGTTAAATACCATACCAGAGGAAGAGGCCTACACTCAGCAGTAGTAGATAAAGTCAGTGTTATTTCAGACATAGAAAATAACTGCAAAATTTTAGCAGCTCGATCCGCTCGACGCCAGAACTACTGGCGTTGTATTCGCCCAAACATCTCACAACTGCACAAACTTTCCTCTTTAATATTAGGATTTGTTTTAGTTTTATCTTATTTTAGAGACTGGGAGCAGTTTTGAATCGCTGTGAACTTTCAGCAGTGTTGCATGCGTTGCATTTACATACAAAGTACAAGGAACTAAAAAACTAAAATAATGCTATGAATATTTCTAATGGATTTGACTGTGAGATAAGCCAACACCGCTGCACATCAAAGAAGGGGATAAATCATCCTTATCTGTGGACTCTGGTACAGCGGAACAACAGGCGTCTGTTGGTATTGTGAGTCAGGGCATGTCTTGGGGCACATAGCTTGATATGAGGTGCTTTTAAAGTAGATAGATACCGTTTAACGGACATTTTTGATTACTTATTTTGACTGGTTGTGTAGAGGGCGTCGTGCGAAACAAGTCCTAAGTTATGAGTAAAAAAACTAAATATAGAAACTCGGGCTCAGCTAACATCGGCGCCAGGGACGCCAAAGCATGTTGCTTAGCTTAACAGGCACTTAAATAAATCCTAGTTCTTATTGTCAGTGTAAACGTGTTGTGGCTTCATCGAGACAAGTATCGTATTCCTTTTAAGGAAGAATAAAGTCTCGTGTTAATTCAGTCTCGCCTGAAGCCAGACATTTGCGAGTTACATCGCCCTCTCGATTCGCTAAAACAACATCAAGTACATTGACCTTGCATGACTAGGCGCCTATTTGCGTATGGTATGACCCTGCCCCGTCTACTGGCCTATCCCCGTGACCTGCCTCAACGGTCAATGCCAGGCAATATAGGATTTTACGATAATCGCTCGCGAAAATACCATTGGCAAAATTTCAAGATTTACTCCCGTCTGTAGTAAGTCTCAGACAAAAGCACAGCGATGACGTGAATCACCATGCAGTATGCGGCTAAAAATAAAAGAATCGCGCCGATAATGACTCCCGCTGCGGTTTTTTTACAGCCCATTCTAAACTTTATAGCTAGGCGTAAGGTTTGATTTCCGTTTGATGGGGCAGCGCCCGTACAGATTTTAAAATTAGAACGACGGAAACGCATAGACGTTGGCTAGTCGCATTTTTTCTCGGCCTTCACGTGAATGGCAACGCGGCGCGCGCATTCTTCCAGACTTTCCCGCCCGCTGACTGACATTCACGCGGAGTTGCGCCACAATTTGTTGAATAAAGTTCGTCGAACTGCGGAATAAACACGGGCTAATATGGAGAGTGAAAGGCGTCCTGGGAGCGTGGCGGTGGCACGTGGCGGAAGGAATGCGCCCGCCGGGAGCGCCATTACAAGTGTCCCAGCTCGCAGTTGAGCGCTATTGACAATTATTCAATCGACGGAAGACAGTGGTGGTCGGCCCGCCCGACTTGCTTGTTTGTTTCTATTCCTACACTGTAATTAACTCGTGTTAGAATTGTGGTTGCTATTGGTTGCAGAAGTTACTTCAAAGCCCTGAGGTTCTTGAGGTCTGATTTTTAAACGACATTCGATTATCAATTCGAGTCGTTCTTGTCTAGCTAAGCTACGTCCCATATCCTACGGGCCGAGTCAGGCCTTGACAGAAATTTCTACATTTCACCTTCCAGTTCCATCTATAAGTTCAGTCACTGATTATAAGTTTTGAATGTCAATATTTTCGGAATGCCAAGGATTGCCATTTTGGGCTTGTAATTTTCAATACCTAACATTAATTTTTTACGTAACGGATTTTACATGACCTGTTATAAAATATGATTTAATTTTAGAGGCATAACAGGTAACAGATGCAGGTTGAAATGTCAAGTCAAGATTTATCGCCGAATTTTAAATTTCATTTGATATTGGAGATTTAAGTACCTACTAGATATATGTATAGAAGTAGAGGTAACATAACACAGTAACCACGACTACTTACATTAATTTAAGTTAATTACAATAACTCAGAAAAATATAGGTACCTACTTATCTACCCAATTATAAAAACCTTATTTCTTTAAAAGAGCATGCCATAAATTTAAATTCCCCAAAATCGTTTATAATGTTACAAATTGAACTGTCAAAGCTAAACTATCATTATTCATAGTTTTTGCGTTGTGATTTTAAAATGGAGCATTTCCAAATGAATATTTACGAGATAATGGACCAATTAGAGTCCTAAGGCGATTTTTTTGCGCTGAATCATACTTTGTGGCGTTTTGACCGGGACCCGTGACGCCTACACGCTCTATGGTTTGCATAGGGTTGCCATTCTCATTTTAAGAAATTCCATAATTAATGAGGCAGGTATTTTTTTTCAAGTTTTCTTTGCCATAAACACAAACACCTAAAACCTCCTTATTATTTAAAAAAAAGTATGATTGAGCTAAATCAACTATTTACTGCTACTGCCACTCCTATCCGAAGATAAGCTGCTAGAAACTCTTTTAAACCATTCTTTTTACAATATTGTACTTATTGTGTTTAATAAACTGAAATTGAATGAGCATTATGTTAAGAATGTATAAGATTAGCTTATCCTTTCCTAACCGAACCTAGTAGATTTTTTCGTTTCGTTTGACCACAATCTCACCTGAAGATGTGGCCGACGATGTATCACGAAAGTCTAGAAGACCTATTCACTCTTGTCTTGAACAGACCCAGGTGATAATTGAGGGGAAGAACAGCAGCATGGGAGCGTGTTCCGAACCCCTGCGGTACGAATGATGAAAGCGATTTTATAATAAATTGCAATTTAAACCATGTTTCAGTTGCCAGGTAACCCTAAATCATTATAAAATGAGTCACACTATACAGCTTTGTTTAGGCAAAAAAGTAAAATAAGATCAACCTACATATAATAGGTAGGTAGGCAGTTAATGTTTTAAATGATTGTTGTGGACTTTGTATGTAACAGGTTTTGTTTCCATGCAAACGGTTTGAATGGCTCAATTTATATGTTATACAGGTTATACTTAACAGGACGTAGGTGTAAAATTATAGGTGTTTTATACGAAACTGCATTAAAAATAGCATAGAAATTTCTTTTTATTTTTCAAATTTAAAATTTCAAACCTACGCGTTAAGCCCGTTAGCCTGCTTGTTCCGGTGTTACCAGCTCAGTGTCATAATTACCTGAAACAAATGAAATAGTTATAAATACATTTAGCAAAAAAAAAACCTTTTTGGATGAAATAATATTGCTAATGCAATTCATGCATGGTGCACAGTTTTATTAACAGTGTATTCTTTGAGTCTCTCTGAAGAACTCTGAATGCCGCTGCCTTATGGGTGAACACATAAAGTGGCGATCACAATATATGCCTATTTATGGCCTCAATGATACGAAAGCCACGAAGAGCAAACAAAAAAAATCTTTCTGTCTGTTGTATCGAACAACTGCAACTTATCGTATCTACAAGCAAAAAAAGAGTCACAGATTGTTCCATGACCTTTCCGTACCAAGCAGTCGCAATTCATGAATGAAGGTTATAATAATAGTTTCGCTACTATAAATAGGTTCACGGTACAAAGTACACATGGACTGGAATCCATCAATGGACCACTCAGCAATCGATCGATTAGAGGCGCCGCGCCGCCGCCGGTCAGTACAGTACCAGTACTTACCTCAATAGTCATTCATGGCCATGGTAATCGCAAGTAGCCAACACGTGTGCCAATTACAATGTTGCTGCTTGCTAGCTTGCTACATTACTACATTTGTAGCGGAATATGTAGGCTTCGCAATATCTAGCCGAAACGGAGTTATCAAATGATTTTAACGTTATCGAAAGTGATAAGATCTGTACCGATATCCATAGATATTTTCTGTATTTATTAGTCAGTTGAAATAATGTTCCGATCTAGCCTGAACTTTACCTATACATACTTTAGAACTTTTTTAGAACTTTACATATAATAACATTGTCCTATGCGACAAATTTGTTAAAATATGAAAGGAAAGACTCAAAAGAACCAGTTTTTTATGGGTCTCAATCTCAACTCTAATGCGTAATTTTCATTATTTTATCAAAAACGTCACTTCGAATTCCATCCAGATCTAACCAAAGTTTGTCAAAGCAAGCAACACTGACCAGGATACGTGAACCGCTATGGCTAGGAAGAAGCCCGCAGACATGCAAATGTCCCGGTAATTAAAATGGTCAAGTGCAGATGCAGAGCCGTATTGCTTCCGCTGTCGATCACGAGATAGGTTTGTTTACTACTGTTTTTCCTTCCCCTACCAGTTTAAAAAATAATCAGATCATTGCACATAATTGGTTTGACATGGCAACCTTGACGGTATGTAATTAATAACTAACGTTACATATTAATTTAAAAAACTTTTAACTTTATTTAAATGTTGGGTGTGTGTTTATGTTGATTGGAAAAAAACCTAAAGCAGTATCAACATAGGTTTTAGAATACATACAAACCGCGTTATTTATGGTGTTACCGTAACAAAAAAAACAACAACTTAGACCAATTAACCGAGCTCTAAAAGGCAACAGCAAGAGCAATCATTCACGCATTAAGAGTTCGATAACTCTGACACTACACTAGGCCTCATTATATTATATTATACTATCGGTGGGCAAAGACAAGTTACTTTATCTAAGTGGGCAAAGACGCCCAGCTCTATCAAAATCAGTTAATTATTTCTCGCTCACGTTCCGCGTGGGTCGGACCCCCGGCCCCGGTCACTACACTGTGTACGCCTACGTTTGACCGAATCTGGCACTGGACAATGCTTAGAGAAAAATGGTGAAGGTAATAAAACCGATCCATGATCATAAAAAACATTAGTATAAAAAGATTAATGCTGAAAGTATGTACATAATTCTCTAGAGATGATTCATAACATTAGTTAGGATGATGCTAACCATCCTTTATGACCATTGTATCAATTGAATCCAACATTCAATGATATAAAATTACTTATAAAATGAAAGGTGGTGCGAGATACTCACCTCGTGCCTATAATTCATTTTATAAATATTGTGTATTGTAAGTTGTTTTGTTAGCAATAACAAAACAATCCGTTTACAGTACCTACCATCTTCCCGAACATAAAAATAATTAGATGCGAATCCAAATGATTATCGTCAAATAATGATAAAAAGCAATTTATGATAAACTAGCGGTCCATCCCGGCTTCGCACGAGTATATTCTATAGCCTATGTTCATCAAAAAATAAAAAATATCTATCTATGTATTGTATTATATTATGTATATCAGTTATCTAGTACCCATAACACAAGTGCTGCTTAGCTTGGGGCTAGATAATGCTGTGTGAAATGTTCAGAATTATTTATTTATTATTTATTTATCAGGGATAATGTAGGATTCTAATGGTAAAATAATTTTTAAACCGGTGAAGTAGTTTCGGAGCTTATTGAATTCAAACAGACAAACAAACAAATCTTTCCTCTTTATAATAATGCTGTGTGAATCGTCCAGTATTATTTATATTTATTAGTATAGATTGAAAACTGATAGACAGAGAAGGTAGGTAGAGTTGTTATCAGTTATATTGTGTATATCAGTGGGAGACGGTCAGAATACTTAGAATATTTATGTTTTCAGGGTTAAGGGTCAAATTATTCGCGTGCAACTCAAAAACAGCGCCCAACTTCCACGCCGAAATATATTCTTCGATCATATTTCATCACGATGTCGTATTTACTCAGAGATCCGGTGACGAAACATTACGAGCGATGTTAACACGAAATCGTAGCTTTACACATAATTATGAATGTGTAATTGAATTTAGCTGTTGTTAAGGTCAGTTTATATGTTAAATAATTGCTTGTAGCCAAAATATACATTTATTTAATTGCTATAATAGTGGGTAATGTCAACAAACGGCGGCCGAATAACAACATGATCAACATTAAAATTGCCACCAACCCATGTTTATTTATCCAGAAACTTATGTTGCATTGGCCAAAGGGTCTTGATTCGTCAAATATTCATAGCTTCTTTTAATTAAATTGTAATTATTCAGCCACACTTAATGTTTGTGCAACAAAATAATATGCGCGACGTGGCTTGGCTACCCTATGATTGACAGTTCAGTGGTGGCCAAACTAGAGCTGTCATAACCGCCAATTGATGGCCAACTCTGAACCTTCCACGTCGCGCCTATGTAACTCTAAATTGATCTCATTGACACCACATTACTGTAATAAGCTGCTCTAATAGTAACAACTGACTATTACTGAGTTCTTAATAAACTATGTTTATGTGGCAATTGTTACACTCTTTCCGTACGTATTTGGATAGTATTTCACCATTTCTGACACGGTATAATAGAGATCAATTATTCGATATTAATACTACAAATTATTCGAACTGAATAAACCAAGAGGGCAACACTTAAAAGTGACGAGAAGTCTCTCATTATTTCGCCTTGACACGCCATTTCACAAGCGTAATTGAGCCTAAAATCACATGTAATTAAGACTGTAATCTGTTTGTAGTACAAATTGCAGTGCAATCGAGTTGCATTGGTACGCATTGTTCTGCTTCCGTGCTATGCACAGTTTTTCTCATGACCTGAGATGCTCTACTTCTGTCAAAACGAAGCCAGGGACCCATCTAGAACCTTATTTTTGGGTCATACCACTATTTTATGCGAGTTGTTTGAAAACATGTCTGACATAAATCTGCGTATTTCTAAATCATCAATATGCCATCGATAATTTAAATTAAACTTTGGAATGCAAAAGAAAATGTATGTTTAATTATGTGCATAAAAAATAGCCTAGCCAGATAAATATTCAACAACCAAAAACAACCAATCAACAGGTCCATTTAAAAAGCTTCTCTTTAAGCTCATCAAATTTCAGACAAGGCTGAAAATACCCGAGAGTTCACATGTATTTCACTCGGATATTATATAGCCTATAAGATATTTTATGCCTCAGGTAGATAAAGTACTACTCTCGATCTATTTGTAGATTTTAATGACCTTAACGAGCATCCCCTGACTACCTCCCTGCCTCATCTCGATCGCCAGATGATCCGATACCGTGGGCTCTATTGTTCCAGCTGAGATCACTGCAAAGATATCAATCCACTTGATGACCCGGATCACGATGGAATCGACTAATGGATTGCCATTCTTGTCTTTGGGATATTCATTTAGTACTTATTAGTCTTTTGGGAGTTGGAATCTTAGATATCTAGCTGTCCACAATGTGTGCGCAAGGATCCAGAGAAACTTGAACAATAATCTAATAAGGTAATTTAATTACTTCAAAATATTTTGTTAGTGTAAGTCAAATTTTCTTGACCAACCGACAGAAAACTTAGATAGAAGCTAGTAAATGCGTTTTTAATACTTATAAACAGAGCATGCTTGCTTACATTATTTATTTTTAAAAAGATATTGGTAAATACAATCTTAAAGGCAAAACTTTGTTCAGTTTTGAAGATGTTTTACCAAAGACAACCCCAAAACTAAGTAGGTACCTATTTACTGAATGGATCGAGCAAATTTTCCTTACATAAAGATCGACCTGGAAGAAGATATATTTGGGTTAGGTACTTTATACTTTTTTTAGGTAATTTTTATTATTTTTTCTTTTTTGGGCTAGATAATGCTGTGTGAATTATTTGTCCAGCATTATTTATTTATTCTAGAAAACGCATGCGATGCCGCGGTTCGAAGTGAGATAAGCTATAATTTAGATAAACTCTAAGAACCGCTTGCACAACGTTAATTACAAGGTAATTAATTTTGATTAGTGAATTAAACCATACAAAATTACAAATACGTCAAAGTTAATCTAAATTAGATTTTTGAATATTGTTGTACAAGTGGGGCTCAAAAAGATATCGAACATCCTACCTTTTTGACGACCTCTGTGGCGCGGTGGGCGAAGGTCTGCCTGCGACGCAGAGGGTTGTGGGTTCGATTCCCTCCTCGGGACAAATGTGTGTACGATCTGCAGACATTTGTTCAGAGTGTTCTGGTCGTTTTCTATATATAATAAATATCTATCTATGTATTGTATTATATTATGTATATCAGTTATCTAGTACCCATAACACAAGCTCTGCTTAGCTTGGGGCTAGATAATGCTGTGTGAATTGTCCAGCATTATTTATTTATTTACCTATCTTCTACATTGTATTTCGAGGCAGGTAGAGAAGTACCTACCTAGCTTAATTCCCATGAATGTGACCAGCTTCTTAGTCAACCTATTTCTATAAGTTGAAAGCCCACAAAATGCCATAGCTCGTCCTATAAAGCTAAATGCCAGCATCTCACGTGAATGAGTCAGTGACATTCCTTACGCATATAATTTGCCGTTAATATCTAATGAGTTCTTACTCAGACAGAGGTGTGTGGCACTGGACTCCGATTAGCGGTATATTTATAAGAATGTGACATTATGTGAAAGTAAACGTAACGCAAAAGCGCTCAAGAAAAAGAGCACGAGAATATTTTATTTCTAACTCAAACGAAAACAAGCATGATTCAAATAAAAACATTATTATCAAATAAGAAATAAGGTGTTATTGATAAGCTTAACATTATCTTGTGTCTGAAATAAATAATATTTATTATTATTTCCTTAAATACTTACTATTTTATATGTTAAATTTAAAATATTTTTTTTTTCTTAATTGGTGATGAATAAAGTATTATCTATCTATCTATCTACTATTGTCGGTTCGTTACTGGGCGATATCTGGCAAAGCGTCTTTTCATTTCTGATTTCAAAATGAAGAAGTTCATTTGGAGGATACCGCTAAAAAGATTAAATCAAGCTAGGAATAAGGTAGGATGCTAGGAATAAGGGACGAATATGTGTACGATCTGCAGACATTTGTTCAGGGTGTTCTGGTCCTATAATAAATATATAATACAAAATATATATCTATGTACTATATTATATTATGTATATCAGTTATCTAGTAGGTACCCATAACACAAGCTCTGCTTAGCGTGGGGCTAGATAATGCTGTATGAATTGTCTAGCATTATTTATTTATTTGTTAATCAATGGGGCCTTACAATATAACATGGATCTTTCGATAAAGGAACTTATTCACGCGCGACTTCGTAAATATCTCATTCAGTAAAACAGATGCAGGTACTCAATCCACTCTACCGGTACATACTTAATAGGTAGAGTGGAATTAGCCTCAGAGTATCATATTTACAGAAAATTATAGCACCTTCAAGTATTTTCGTTAAACGAATACGCATGCACGTTTGTCTACAACACGAAAGAGTTATGGAAGCCACGCGTAGGTCGAATGAATGGCTAATGGTAATGATGCAGTGAATGGCTCTCTTTATTTCGATCTGTGAATGGGCAGTAGGTACTTGCACAATTTATGTGGACCCAGGGTGAAGTTCACTCATTCATTCAAGGCGGATAACATATCTTTAGAAAGAAACTACTATTGTAGTAAAATAAGTGCGGTATACTTTTATAGTTCTTAGAACTGGTAACAAGGGATAAATAAGGTAAAGTACATATACACATATTGTAACAAAAAAAAAAGACAAAAAAAAAATGGCATAAAACAAAGAAAAGGAAAGACCATTTAAAAGTGAAAGGACAAATTAATCTGAAGTGCAAAATAAACTGACGACGACAAAGGGTTATTAATATTTTTAAAAGCTTTTCCGAATTATATTTGAAGATGTGTGAAGTGCTTTCATGTGTTGGGAAATAATATAACTATCATATAAGTACATTTTATTCTTGATCTGCATTTTTTAAATTGATTATGAAAAAGGGAATGTATATTATTATGGCGCCCATTAGGGGAGGCCTATGTCCACACAGACAGACAGACGTTTGTCTGTCCCCTATTACTAAGACTCCGCTGTCCGTCAGTGCAGCAGTGAGCGGAGTATTTTTTTAGGTTGGGTTTTACCCTTTGGGTACGGAAACCTAAAAAGGAAGAGGTTCTATGTTCGGCTGTATGTGTTTTTTTACAAGTATGTTTGAGGACCGATTTTGAAAATTATTTCGCGTTTGTATAGAATACAAAATGAACCGTGGTGGTCAAAATATTCTTGCGGGATTAATAATCCCACAAAACAAAAAAAAACAGTAAATTAAGTGATTCGAAGTCGGTATTTAGTATTAAATAATGAAATGATTATATTTTATTATATTATATTTGGTTACAGCGACATCATCGCGGCGAGAAGAGGTGGCGGGAACCACTAGATTATTTTTCTCAACTGGCTCACTGCAACCTAATGCCGAAAAGAAAAGAAGAAACGCAAGACCAGATTTAGGCTGATTTACATCACGAATCAATATTTTCAGCACATTACATCAAGCTTGGCAGGCGTACTAAAATAATATACCTATGTTCAAAGTACCACGTAACAGCGTCGTTTCGAGAAACGTTCGGCCTGTATTTACATTAAGTACTTACCTAATCTGAGCTATTCTACAGTGTCCATAAACCACTGGTATTAGCCATGGGCTATCCATTTGGCCAGTAACAGCCGGTTTGCGTCAATTGTAGCCAATAGACTCCGTTAGGGACCCGCTTCTCACGGCAACAATGCAAGCACGCATATTCACAATGTGCCATGTAAACCAACGTTGACGCTTCGTTTGAATCAGTCATGGTTGCGAAGGAGACGATTGAGTTTCATGAGCTTCTGAGCTTCTTAGTAGCCATTGCCAATGATCATAAGCCAATGTCAGCGACTTCACACTCTGGTTTTGTGAAAATATCCTTTAAGGTTGTGGCTAGTCCAGATTCAGAACTACATGCAAACCTATGCAAAATTTCAGGCTATATTCTGTTCAGTAGTTTCCGGGTGCACAATATCTGTATCAAAAACTGTCACAAGTTATTATTATTTGAGATCATCAAAGTCTTGATAGAAATTTATTGAACTTAATCGAATTTGACAACAATTAAGATGAAGAAGTTGGTAAGGAGAAGGACAAAGCAAAAGTTTATGCAAAATACTTAATTTTGCACGAGCATCAAACGTATTCTCTAAGCTGCCCAAGTGGCAATCTGTCAAGAATGCACAATCGGAGAGGTCGTGTTTGCACAGCTAATCGATTTAAAACGGTCAATGGTCGGTTGATTGAACGCAAACAACGAATGCTGTTGAACCAGGAAATTATGCAAAAAGTGCGCTCAAATAATGATAACTGAGGCTAATGGCATTTTTAAACTTGCTCGAACTTACTGGACGACTGTAGAACTTCTTTATTAGATGACATTTGCATATCTTGATTCATAACATAACATAACTCACCTATAAGTACTGTTTTAGCTAAATTAGTTTTTAGATAGCTTTTTGAAGCTTTGTTAGCTTACATCGTAGGACAAAAGCTTCTATCTATAGAGGAAAAACACGTTGCTGTGTTCTTCTTCTACATTATGTCTCTATCCCTAACTTCCAGATAGAGAATACTCTGACTTTTGATGACTGACCAGCCATAAAGAAAATAATTAAAATGCGCCATTAAAATGCTCAAATAAGAAAGTTCCTAGAATGCCACTGATAGGTATCATACTTGGTAACTGAATGGTTAGTTGATTGGTGTCGTAATGTGAATGTGACCTTCAAAACCTAATGAAGATAGAAAGTTCTACTTCCTAATTCATTGAACTCTCACTGTGCCCTTATTAGGCGCGGCGTGACATTGCCCCCGGCTGTCAACTGTCACTGTCAAGTTGAAGGCTTGCGGCATCGGTCGACGCTCCATTCAGCCACGCGTAACCGTCCTCTTACGAAATATTGTCAAAATTGATTTATAACGTTCACAACCCAGTGGTTTGATCCAAAGCGATTGATCGATTTCGAAATATCTAAAATTGATTCATATTTGATTTGATGGAGCGGTGATGACACCGTAATGACGAAATAAGTGAAGGAAGTGTGGGCCAAGAGCGTTTGATTTAAGCGTTTCTGAATGTCCAGCGTCATTAAACCAATAAAAATATATTGCAAAACACGTTCATTGAGAGATAATGACTACAATTTCGTTTCATCAAACAAATTAAGTTTTAAAAGCCGATGACTGGGCATTTCGCGAGATTCTGATTGATAGCTCCTAACAGAATCTGGCGCCAGGTGACCCTCGAGATTGGTCGCAAGGCTGTCTGTCCGATGATGACAGAGTTCATTCTCAATTTGAAAAGATTTAAGTTATTTGTCCTGTCAATGTCAAATTCAAGAAAGGGTAATGGCGAGCGCTTCTTTTTCACTCAATTTCAAATACTTTTGTAAGAAGCATTAATAAATAACACATGTTTAAACATGGATAGCTAATTAATATTAATTTCATTAAGTCTAACATCTTCATTGAGATCGATCTAGTTATCTCATTCGCAAGAATGATCAACACATTCAAGAACGTTCACATAATAAATATTAATAAATACAACAAAAACCTAAAGAGCAGTCTGTTGGAAATGCATAAACTAATTGATTCAATAAGTAGAAGTAAATAAGAATCGATTCACAGCGGTAGCGACATATTGAGAAAAGCTATGCGGTAATGACGATGACAGCTGTCAAGTGTCAGATTGACATGTGACGGATGCCGGGCGATTGTTGCCGAGCATGGCACTTTATGAATAAGATTAAAAGAAGCTTTAATTGCTTGTGTACACTTAGGGTCTTAACCGCAATAAAATGTCTTGACAGGGACAGTAGTAGACAATATATATATATGGTGTCCCGAAACTCAACGTCAAGCCGAAAACGGGAGTAAGTACAGGTTTTGACGATCCAGTAAAACGACAAAGTCATGTCAAAAATTAATGAATGAGTTATTTGAGTTTGTAATACAAAAATTAAAAATTGACGCCGAACAGAGAATGTATGATTTCCAGGAAAAAGCCAGGAAAAACTAAGGAACCATTGGAGATACACTCATGATAAATAAATGAAAGGTAGGTTTGTACATTTCAAAACAGTTTTTAAAATGTCTGTAGGTTAAAATTTGAAATATTTTGAAAAAAAACCAGGATGAAAAGTAAGCAGAGACCTTACTTAAAGAAAGTACTTTATTTTTCTTAAAGTTATGCTTGAAGAAAAATATTTTTGTATTTTTCATGAATCTATGTACTGTCTATCTTCCAAATAAATATAAATAAATACGCAGACTGAGTTACTGAGGTAAACTATAACATTTTATTATTTAATACTTGTTCGTGGAAAAATCAACTAACACTTTCATGGGCCAAGAAGCGTTTTTTTCTGGGTCGTCCCGGTTTTCGGCTTGACGTTGAGTTTCGGGACACCCTATATATAATATATTACTCTGTAAACATTTTCTTGGTTGCTTTGCATTTGCTTTGTGCGTATTATATGTACCCTAGTTGAGAATAGATATAATTGAGTTGTTCATAATAGTGTGGGTGTTTAATTTATGTATTTTTCAATGTTTCTGTAATTGTGCGGACCGCTATATCTGGTGTGCAATACAAATTGTCATAGATCAGCCGGCCACTAATGACTCTTACAATAGATAGGTGTTGGTGTAATGTTTTCGGACAAAGCGAGTTGCAGTTTTTACCGACTAAAAAAAAAAAAACTGTTCAGCTGTATATTTTTAGGGTTCCGTACCCAAAGGGTAGACCGGGACCCTATTACTAAGACTCCGCTGTCCGTCCATCTGTCTGTATCTCTGTCTGTCATCAGGCTGTCTCCTGAACCGTGATAGACAGTTGAAATTTAATACAGATAATGTATTTCTGTTGCCGAAACAAATACTAAAAAACACTACTAAGTATTTAAGGGGGCTCCCATACAACTAACGTGATTGCCGTTTTTATAGATAATGGTAGGGAACTCGTCGAAGGCGAAGGTCTGCCTGCGACTCAGAAGGACGCGGGTTCGATTCCCGCCCTGGGACAAATATTTGTACGATCTACAGGTATTTGTTCCGGGTGTTCTCGTCGTTGTCTATGTATAATAAAAAAAACTATCTATGTAATGTATTATGTATATCAGTTATCTCTATATACCCATAACACAAGCTCTACTTAGCTTGGGGCTAGATAATGCTGTGTGAATTGTCCTGCATTATTTATTTATTACTGACATTACTGTTGATTTGAGGTAGTATATATGCCCTTACTACAACTACAACCATCTCAAGCGGTCTCCACTATGAGATGTCAAATCAAATACTTCGACTCTTATTATCCGAATACCAGCCCACCTGTATAGTCTAGACAAGGGATAGGTATTTTTTCTGTGATCAATAGCAGTTTAATTGCCCAGTAATAGATTCGTTTGCGTAAAACATTAATATTGTATGAGGTAGGCGCCGGCGCCGGCGGCGCGACGATGTTCTACTAGTAGGTAGGTATGATAAAACAACTAATAACTAACTATCAGGTACTGATAACCTGATACTAGCGGATTATGCTGCTATGACTGACATACTGTTGTTAGAAATACTTATGATTAATGTATATTTCAAAGGATAAGCTCTGAATAAGGAAAATAATAGGTCCTGTAAAAGCTGAATATCGTAAATAATAAGAAACTCGTAGTATTGCAAAAAGATGTGTGTATTTTATCATAAAACTTCAGATGACAACAAAAAATATTGACAGGTAATAATAAAAACAAAAGTTACTAATGGCCAGCGGTCCTCCAAAGAGGCCGTCGTCTACAGGTCCGAATTATTAAATAGGCCTTTCGGATCCACACACGAAAGTGCTATGTAATCTATTATATTGTGTACTAATATTATAAAAAGGATAAATTTGTTTGAATTGAATAGGCTCCAAAATTACTGGACTGATTTGAAAAATTCTTTCACCATTAGAATCCTATATTATCCCTGATGATTTAAGTTTGTGTAATTGTAGGTTTATTATAAGTTTTAGTTACAAATAAACGCTTTAAACTAAACTAACATAGGCTACAAAATATACCCGTACGAAGCCGGGGCGGACCGCTAGTATCTATATATTAAGTATATACGTCATATAGTAGCTACCCATAAGAAAAGCTCTGCTTAGCTAGGGGCTAGATGATGTTGAGTAGATTTATTTAGGTATTTATATATATTCCCCAATACTTCCAAAATAATGCCTCCTTCAACCTTAATATCTTTTAAACAGTCAAAAAGTTTTTGATAGTTTTTTTAGGTAAAGTAATGTAGCGTATACCGATAATTGTTTTGTCAAGTGACAAGGATTATATAATACTACAAGCTTTCCAAAAATTAATAGTGACTTATTATGATTTTCAACTTCGTCTTGAATCTTCGTCTTTAATTTCACCCTTTGCAAAATCTCTCATCATTTCAAATCCCACGTCACAAACCCCTTAAGCACGCTGTCCACTTGAATCCATCAAAGCATTAAGTTACATGCACACTATTACATTTGGATTATGAGTATTTCGCGGTCGTGAACCAGAGCACAGATTAAATTAAGGCATTCACCAACTTCGGCATACGGCACGCGAGCGGCGGGTTTCTTCGTCTTCATCGCATTTTCATTAAAGCACATCTTTTTTGAGACCCGATATCAGGTAAAGTTACCAAAATAGAAATCCTATCTACATTGATACCAACCAAACTAGCAATGGATATCTATGGATATTCCCACGTATAAGCTCTGTACTCTGCTGTACATAATTTCAAACTTTGAAGGTATGTACAGCAGAATATCAAATATCAATAACGTTTATTTCTTTATGCTTACAAAATAAGCACTTAGACAAGTCAAATTTTATACTATAATCACGTTTATAAATTGTAATTATTATCAAATAAGGAACAAGGTGTTATTGATTTTGTCCACTTAAATTTTTTGTCCACTAGTGGAAGAAGTGGAAAATATGGTTTATTTTCCAGTAAATCTAGTAAGTGTATATATGACTTACAAACTAATACAATATTTGCATATCAAAGTCTAAATATAATCTGATTTAGATACAAGTCAGAGTATCAAGTATTGCAGTCGAATTGTATCTCACACACACACGTTTTGGGGTATCCTCCTTTTTCAAAAAGTCAAGCTACGTGCGCATTTTGCGTGCGTGTCTACTGGCTGTCGGCTTAATGTTCTTCGCTCAGGGTTCAGACAAGGTCGTTGACCCCGGGCAAAAAATATGAAATTTGATCCGAGTTGCGGTATTTTTGATATAACGAGCGTGTAACGAGCGTAAAGTTATTTGAATTCGGCAAGATGCGATATTGTTCAGATGCCGACTTTGAGGGAACCGCTGCGCTGTTTCTTAAAAAAGAGATTTGAATCAGCTTTGTGTATTTATTTTGCGGTTCTGCAGATCAGTGGACAAATAAAATGAAGTTTGTAAGAGGTTTTTTTTTACATAAAGAATGCTCGACAAGTTACCCAGCTCCATATAGCCCCCAAGCTAAGCAGAACATCCGCTATTGGGTACTAGATAACTGATATTCTTAATACATTACATTCATAGATTAATATTTTTTACATTACATAGAAAACACCCAGAACACCCGGAACAAATCTGCAGATTGTATGATCTGCAGACTGCAGCACTTGGCCAGAGACAGGAATCGAATATGCAATCGCCCGCGACCCAAGCAGACCGTTGACATCGCCTGCTGCGCCACTGAGGTCGTCAATAAAATAAAGTTTGTTAGGGTATGTACTTTTGTGCATTTACCGAATATTTTTAAGGCTGCTCACGCCAGGAGCTTTTGTCTGTACTGTACATACCTGAAACAAACAAAAGAATAATAAACATTTGACATTGTGATTTAAAAACATGATAAATAGTGTTGACAGCCGCCTGGATTATATTTATATAAGATCATCACAGGATATGTATGGCCCCAAGGGCACCATTAATTAAAACAGCAGCTCGAAATATAATTGCTTTTCTGCTGTCCCCCAATAGTGAAAACTAGTTTAAAGATACAGCAACAAATAATACAGATTTAATGTTCGCAACAATTTAACTTGACTTCTTTGTTGTATGATTTAAGAAAGTAGGTATGATGGATATTAAGATGCAAAAAACAGCATTACTGTCTGGGCTATAGAGCCAGCAGAAGCCTGCCTTACTAATTCCACTTCTGACATACTTATTCGTTGTAATCCCACTTCTGACACGTACTTACATATCGTACATCAGACGGGACATCAATAAAAACAGACACACGGCAGGCGCCAACGTTTTATAATGGAAAACCATCATTGATATGCGAACTGCGAAGGGCTAACGGGCGTTGGTTTTCATCAAGTGCATCTGCCAGATTCGAGAGATTAAGTTTTCAAGTTGAGTTTGTGATTTCAACCTCGCATTAAAACCACTGACATCCTTTAAAAACAGAAAGTAGGTAGTTACCTACGATACGACTTCCAGAGGGTGAAGAGACGACCTGCCATGAGACGAATAAGGTTCAGTGATCAATTACCGCCACGGACTATGATTTTCAAATATGTATTAACTACCTCCGGCGATTTATCCGTGACAGTCAGCGGTTTTATTAATGATTTCCAAGGTTAGAAGAGCAATTCATAAAAATAAATGCTCTTTGGTGACTTAATAAGCTCTGTTTACATTGGGGCTAGAAAATAGTGTGAAACGTAAAGCATTAAAGCACTTACGCGATCGCAGTTGGGTAATGGTAAACTTGACCGCATGTACAAGTTCAATGCGCGCGCGCCGATGACCGATTAGGACGCCGCGGTCGAGTCGATGACGAGGCCCGCACTCACTGTTATGCAATCTGCTTGCAGCAGCTTTTGATTTTGGACGGTGTTGATTTACAAGTTCTTTTCCATTGTTTTTTCTTTAATCAATGATTGAAGTAAACCTCTGTGGCGCGGTGGTCGAAGGTGGAAAGGAGGTGCGACGCAGGAGGTTGCGGACTCGATTCCTGCCTCGGGACAAACGTGTGTACGATCTGCAGACATTTGTTCAGGGTGTTCTGGACGTTTTCTATGTATGTATGTAAATTAAAAATCTATCTATGTTTTGTATTAAATGATGTTTATCAGTTATCTAGTACCCATAACTCAAGTTCTGCGTAGCTTGGGGCTAGATAATGCTGTTTGAATTGTCCAGCATTTTTATTTATTATATCAGCCTATACCAGTCCACTGCTGGACATAGGTCTCCCCTAATGAGCGCCATAAAATAAAATATACAAATGAATTATAGGCAACTTACCTACCTACATTACATACCTAAGGATCTATGTAGTAAGGTTGGGTAATTTTAAAAGCTATTCCGTTTTACTGAATGAGGTCCCTACTTAAAATGACGAGGGTCGCCTTCATGTAGAGCCCTACTCCTTCCAAAAAATACTGCTTCTAAAAAACGGAAGGCGCGTGCGGCGCTCTCAGTTTTTGTCTCCCACGCGTAGGATCTTTTTATTAAGTTACCTTGTAAATAGAGTGTGCCATAGAATTTTAACTATAGAAGGTACTTGATTAGTGAACTCTAACAGCTTTACAATTTTTAAATATTTCAAGCTGTAATTCACGACTAATCTGAATATAGAAAAGTAGTAAGTTTTCTGTGGTTTAATAAATGCAGAAGTTGTTTGCAAAATTAAGCAAGGTCTTGCTTACTAATCATATTAAAATGAAAACATTTAACGTTTGACCTCCTTTTAATAAAAAAACCTGTTTTTGGACTTGAAGTACAATGTTCTTGTTTCAGCTCTATATCTTTAATTCTTTGGACCCTGTGACGAGGCAAAAGGGCCCTTTGTTTCATCCATGTTTTTTGTTTTCGTCCGAGTAGCTTGTAATTTAAAAGTCTGGTTATTTTTTGTCCGTCTGTCTGTCTCGGCAGAACAATTAATCCAATAGACGGGTGCAGATGAGTTGAAGATTTAAAAGTTCATTTGTCATTATTTAGTATGCATTTAATTTAGTTCGTTTCATTTTAAACGTTTAAACTAAAACGAAAAAACATTTCAGTAGGTACAAAGAAATCGTCATAATATTTTCATTCCTGTAAAAAAAAGGGTCCGTATAAGTTTATTTTCTACTTAAACATTTACTCACTACTCTATCTACTTATACTAGAATACTAGATTATAAAACTATTACTTCTCTGGCCATATGGTGTGTCTTAAGGTTGATTACTGGGTCACCTTTTGTAAAAGCTTTCTATAACCGACCTCTACGCCAACATAACTTTTAATTGTGTAGTCTCCAGGATTATATTAAAGGCTTCTTGGAATCTACCATAAAAACCGTGCATTCATAACAACAAACACGGTATTCAGGTTTGAAATGTCGTCGTTAAATTGACACGTAATTAAGCATACTTGCTGACAGCTCTGTAAAGTTGCTAAAGCTATAAATTTTAATTAACCCTTAATACAAGTATAGAGCTTAAAAGCCATTAAA
Source organism: Eupithecia vulgata (assembly GCA_946478455.1). Classification (NCBI taxonomy): domain Eukaryota; kingdom Metazoa; phylum Arthropoda; class Insecta; order Lepidoptera; family Geometridae; genus Eupithecia; species Eupithecia vulgata. Next base: position 2,784,844 of record OX297863.1, read on the forward strand.
AAATGAATAAAGAAAAAGCAATCAAGAAAGCTAATGCTATGCAATACAACGGTGACAAAGAAATGCAACGTGCAATAAATTTGGTGACTGTATGGATACAGTCATGCCACAAGGACGATTACAAGACAAAGCACATAATCGCTATAACTTACATAAATTTAATTACTTGCAATGTCTTAGTTTAACATAGAAATTGTTTTCAAAACATACTGGATATAATGTTTCATAGAATGCATAAAATTAAGCGTTGAAATATGTTAAGTTTTACGATGTATAAAGTGGTCACAATGAAAGTATTAAAGATTAACATAGCTGCTTATTTTATAGAGTAAGATAAAAAAAAATCGTTATGCAGGACATTTCTCAGTTTCGTAGATTTGTTTTCATGAAGAATATCATCGGTTAATAATTACATTCTTGTAAGCAAATTTTCTTTAATTTTATATTTAAAAACTTTTTTTTAAACAAATTTTAATTTTTTTTTTAATTTTCACAATGCTTTTAACTATAAAAAAAAAAAAAAAAAAAATTATATATTTATAGGTGAGTTGATGGATGGAGGCGGCTCAGGACCGCTCTTTGTGGCGTCGTATCGGAGAGGCCTGTCCAGCAGTAGACGTGTATGGGCTGATATGATGATGATGAGACAAAATTAGAGTTTGTGAAGCTATAAAATGTTATGTTATGTACAATCAACGAGAAAATGTCTAATGGACAGGGTCAACTTTCCAAAAGTTTAGATGGACAAGAAGACGATATACGATTCGAGATTGTAAAAATGTAAATGCTTAGCAACTTCTGGCGTTACCCGTACTTTTATGCATACGACTATAATTAAGTATGTGAAAGTAGCAATCACAAGCCCAAAAAGGAAAAATCCCAAAATTACAACACCACAGTCGAATAAACGTCTTCATTGACCCAGCACGTTAATGTACCAATTGACCCATACAAATTGACACGTTTCCGAAATACCATTAAAATTCCCACGTGCGCAGAACCCGACAAAAATGGTCAGAATCCATGAAGTGAGCAGTGAGACCCAACAATAGCTCACAAATCAATGGACGCATCGTGCTTAAAGTGTCCAATTTGGAGAATGAAAACGTTCACGAATCTGAAATTTACGAGAATACTTCTCTTAAAAGGCAACGGGACTCTGACAATGTTTTCATATAATTTTAATGAGAAAAAGTACAGTTACTAAGAGAAGTAAAAAAAAAACTTATTAAGGGCTGCATTGTGCCTGTGGAAACAAAAAAGATGATGAGCAAGACCACGAAAAGTGGAGACTCATCCACATTATCAAAAAACAAACATATGATTTACTGAAAATGAACCTGAAATTATTTATTTATTATATAATTATTCATAATTGTGTGTGTTTTTAGAATTCCGTATCACAAAAGTAAAAAGGAACCCTTATAAGATCATTCGTCCATCGTCCATCTATCCGTCTGTCAACTTTCTTTTCTCAAAAACGCGTGGAGATATCGAGTTGAAATTCACATCATAAATCAGAAATCCGCAATATAAATCAAACTTCTAAGTCGTTTATGCCCAATTCCTTTGGAAAATCAAGGGAATCACATGCACACAAAACCTATAGGGTACTTCCCGTTGACCTAGAATCATGAAATAATATATAAAAATATAATGCTGGACAATTCACACAGCATTATCTAGCCCCAAGCTAAGCAGAGCTTGTGTTATGGGTACTAGATAACTGATTTACATAATACAATCCATTACATAGATAGGTATTTTCTATTATACATAGAAAACGACCAGAACACCCGGAACAAATACCTGCAGATCGCACAAATATTTGTGCCAAGGCGGGAATCGAACCCCGAACCTCCTGTGTAGCAGGCGGACCTCCGTCCACCGCGCCACAGAGGTCGTCAAATTTGCAAGAAGTAAGGTCTTATAGCACAAGTAAAGGAAAAAATCAAAAATCCATATTTTTTTGTATCCTTTAAGTAATTGTGATTGTGACCTAATCAGTTTTTTTTTGCAAACTGTGCGTCTGTGTCAATATCTAAGCTTACGAGTACAAGTTTGCACAGAACCCTCGGTGCGCCAGTCCAACTCGCACTCGAGTATTTTTTTTTAATTATAAGTCTTTTAAAGCTTGTTTCTATCAAGTTAAGTGTTCGACTGTATGAATGGCTTCATGACACATTGCGTGTTTACTTTACACATAATTCCGATGGAGCCAACAAATCAATGTATTTTAATGAAAAACGGTAATCAAATACAACTTAACTAGTTATAGAGTATTAAAGTGGTTGTAAGGTCACAAGAAGATATTAATTTCACTATTAAGATCTCTGAGGCGATAACCAAACGTAATTTCCTTCGATTTATTGCTGAATATGATTTGATTGAAAGTTTATTGCGTACAATGGAATGTATGAGTAAATTTAATTAAAATTACGATTATCAGGAAATGTTATTTGCATTGTAAACGGGAATTATTTATTGTTAATAGGATTTTAATAAATGTATGCACTCACAATTATAGCTACGAATGTATGGATGGTTGTTTACGATACGAGTCGTATGTCGTATCATACGACATAAGGAAAACAAGACATACCTATATTTATTAACTGGGTTGCACTGAGTTAAGACATCTTACCCCTTCACTTTGTTTTATTTTAAGCTCTAGAAATTGTATGAATGTTGCCAGGAAACGTAAGAAAAACATAGTCCTTTGACTAAAAGCCAAGCCTCTTTTATGTTGCCATCTGGTGTTGCCAGTGGTTAAGCAACGCAACACTTCAGACACCTTCACAATCCTAACAAAAGCCTGGGGTGGGGGTGTATTCCCGGCGTTTTTAGCACTTGTTTAGATAGAACTGGCGTATTCTACCACTTATATGACAATTCGCTCATTTTCCTGTTATTACCTATGTATTTATTCAGCAATAGAATTAAACAAAATGTCATGCTATAAGTATATTATATGAAACTCACTATATTTTTTACTTATCGTTGGTTGACCATATCGTTTTTGTATATGTATATTATCTGGAGAAACCATAAAAAAATTGTTAATGCCGGGAGCAGCAGCGGAGCTGTGGTATTAAAATCTAACTAAAATCATTCGATTTGACATTCAACGTAAACATTCGACATTTAGCACCGTAGGTTTTACCGAGAATCGCCATACGAATTCCCCTGTTCTTACTCAGAGCAGACAAAGGAACCCTCAGATGGTTGAAAGGGCAGAGTGCTACAAAGAGGTCTAGAGCTTTCCTAGGGCTCCGTCAACTCGTTAGTACTCTTCAGAGTAAAATATACACCGTAGATGATGTTGATGAGAGATGCTTGTGGAGAAAATAAATGCGAGAAATTCATTACAGTAGAAAAAAAAAACAGAACAAACGTAAATTTTATTATTTGAAGAGAAATAAGATAAATAAATTTAAATAAACATTAATTACTTACTACTTTTATTAGTGGTTAGACAACGACCTTATAAGGGACTTACATTGCATGCTAGCGCAAATAGAGGATTGGATTTGTGTTTAGTGATGATGTTCAATCTACATAATACTTACACTTGTATCATTACAAATGGAGACAGCAGCGGAGAGTTAAAATTATACATCAAAAATACTATGTTTTATGCAAATAGCTCTATTAATGATGTAACCAGGATATTATAATCAGAACAGAATGTCGAAGCAAAACGAGTTGAGTCGCCCGAGGCTGCCTAATATTGATTGATTATTATATTATATACCTGAGTAATAGTAAGGGGGGAAAGTAAATATGTGTATGTTATGTATGTATTAAAGCCTTGATCTGGGCTTAAAAGAGTCTAGGAGATAATGTCCGTTGGACGATCTGGACAATGATACAAAGTAGGATAGGGATAAAATAAGTGCTGCCACTAGTAAAAAACAATTAATCAACATCAAGTAAAAACATTCTTTAAAAACTACTCTGAATACATTTAAAAAAGCTTTCGGGAAGATGTTTTCGGAAGAATGACCTATTTCAGCGAATATCGATGACTGAATATGGAAACTAGTTTGAACTAATTGAGCCATACCCTTCTTTTAGTTAAACCCAATAATTTAAAGAACATATCATCAGAGAGCAATTACAATTTTGAAATTAAAACCAGAAAACTCATAAAAGATCGATTGCAAAGGTATAATTTCAAAATTAAAGGCTCATAACAGCTGTCTTTCGCAAATCGCTCAAAACCACACGTACGATGCCATAATTTTTGCGAAATGTCATAATTTTAAAAGTAAAACATTGCGATGGCGAAACTTCGTTTGGTTGAACAATAAAATCTGTCACAGCGTTGCTGTCACTGTCAGAGTTAAACTCTCGTAATCTCGAGATGATTAATGTAAGAGTTATTCATCTCGTGTTAACAAGTGATGTTTAATTAAACAAAGTTTATTCATGGATGTATTTAGCATTAATGAGAAGCTTCGGAGAATTCCACGTCGAGAATTATATTGAGAGCTTTGAAATTGTGTTTATTTTGTACTTTTGTTCGTTTGATTTCTTTAGCGTTTCTGCGTTTGATCATCCACAGTTCCGCGTTGTGTTTGGAAACAGGACACTTAATCATACTGCTTCATTTGTGGCGTTACTGAAACTTTTCTTGTTAAACCTACTTTTCCTTTAACATCAATTTATCCGCGTATTTAATCTTTTAGAGGTAAGATCTTTAATTTAGAGATATAGACGGAAGGTTATCTGAGGAGATATTGGTCCTATTTTGATTTATTTTTCATTAGAAGATAGCTTCCTAAAGAGACCTATGTATAGATAGACGTTCCGCTTGAGCGAAGCAGCGGGTAGAACTCAGAGAAATCGAAAACATTGGCAACGGAAAGAAACGCGAAACGAATCAAATTTATTCGAGTAATCCATCAGCGAAGACATTATGCACATATTTAAAACCGTAATGCGACTGCTGTTATACAACTCTGACTTATTGAAGAACATAAATATAATTAAAATAAAAGTTAAGGTTGTATGAGCGACCTTTCCGTCGACATTTGACTGCTGAAGCGTTAAACAACTGTCAGTGTCACTGACTTTTACTGACATGTCATTGATAGAATAGCTGTTATTGTTTTGAATTATTAAAATATTAAAAGGTTGATTGGATGCTTCTTGGATATAATTTGTTCTTACTTTGCCTGCGGTTATATAATTATTTATATTGACAGGAGGCAAAACTAGCATAGATGAAAAAAAATTAAATCTATGTAATGTAGGTATTTTGTATAAATTAATACAATAGGTAGAACCCATAACAGAAGCTTTGCTTAGCTTGGGGCTAGATGATGCTGTGTGAATTGTCCATTTCTACAGTACTTAATTTCATCATCGTAATCATCAATTCAGTCAAAATAATACCGTTACAACAGCCACAAACAAATTCCCTACCTAGCTCTATAGAGTTCTAGGAGGGGCATTTACGAGGTAGGTATAAAATAAGTATTTACATGAAGGTAGAAACGCGTAGGTGCCTCCGATTGGACGGTGCTTTTCTCGGATGACGCATGCGCCGTGCAACGAGATGTCAAATAAATCTGACAGTTGGCAATAACATAGCGACAGACGAGATTCGCGATTGTAGAGAATAAAATCACAAGCTCCATTATGTTCTTGATATGGTTTTAATGATGCAATTAGTGTGCAGGATATTTTGTACCTATTTTGTACGTGAGATTGTTAAGTTTTTTCTTAGTTTGTACATTTTATATTTGTTTAATAGAGACTATATTATAATTATAACCCAAAATATACCTAAAGCTGTACTCAAACAAATTACTATCGCGAATAGTACCTGACCTATTCTGAAACTGGAAATATGGAATACCTCTAGATCATTATTAGATTTTTTCTATTTTGAGTTTTGTTAACATTCTACTAAAGCAATCTATCGGATAGCTTACATAGGTCCGCCTACGACGTAGAAGGTTGCGGGTTCGATTCCCGCCTTGGGACAAATATTTGTACGATCTTCAGATTTTTGGTCGGAGAGTTCTGGTCGTTTTCTATTTAAAATAAAAAATATCTATCTATGTAATGTATTGTATTATGTACATCAGTTATCTAGTACCCATAATACAAGCTCTGCTTAGCTTGGGGCTGGATAATGCTGTGTGAATTGTCCAGCATTATTTATTTATCGTATCATAACAAATAGTTCTAGCAGGTAAGCAAAGCAACCAATCAGTCCAATTAGCGACTACACGATCCTTAATAATCTCGATTGCCCATTAGGAAACCTAACAAGCAATTAATCGAGATATCGCATCGATAAATCGATTAACTTGCAAATTTGAACAAACAGTATTAGATATATGTACCTACTCGTATTGAATCTCCGCTTTCCGTATCAGATACGTCAGACATATAATATCGATTTTTATTTAAAACCCAGACCGAGCGGTAAACATGGGAAACGAATTAACATCAAATAGTCATTCAAATCGATTTTATTGTAAACTTATCGCAGCGGTAACCAGGTTAATGCAGTCTAGAAAAAACCAGTTTCAGTAAAAAACAACGTAATTTTTACGTTGTTTTTTACTGAAACTAGGATCCATGTTGAAGTGCCAGTACTTTATACTCAATGTATAAACCTTTTCATTTTAAAATAGTAAATGTATGAATAAAAATTTCATTCAGGTAAATGTATGAATGAAATTTTCATTTACTTCTTACAGAAAACATAATAAGTTTCTGTATTATGGGCCTCTTCTCAGGCCATTTTGTGAAAAGGATAGACATAGGATTTTGCGTTTATAGGAGTAGGACAAAGCAGAACGCGTGTGCAAAAATCAAGATTTCTTCTAAAAGAGTACGGTTCAAGTAATCAAATATTTATTTTGGCGAATCTGTTAAACCTGCCTTTGCTTTATTTTTCAATATAAAAATCAAGTCAGTCAATTATATTGATTCGGAGAAGAAGGCCAATATGTAACAAAATTGAGATATTTTAGATATTTTTTTTTCATCTAATTTAAACAACTAATGAAATAATGAAAAAACTATCTTGGCGCTTTTTTACAGAATGAAAATGGTTAGGTATACGAGTATAAGAATCCTAGATTTCTTATTTGAACAGCAGTAGGATCACAAAAATCGAGGAAACGTTGTTTTTTTTAATCCAGCCCTAAATCTTATAAATGACATTTTGTTTAAGAATATAAGCATAGGATATTTTGACGATAACCTATGTCAACATTATATTTTTGCAATAATTTAGCATTTATACGATCACATTCAGCAATCTTTTGTAATAATATGTTTAAATTAATAAATTAAAATTCGAAGTTATCAATGATTACAAACTAACGTGTGACATAACTCTGTCTACATGGCCTTCAATAACATGGCGAATTAAGTAGCATTTTAAAAGTGCGCCTAATTAAAAAATCAAGCAATATGTGTATTTTTATCATTTAAAATGCTACTTAATTCGCCAATGTTACTTAAGGAGGCACCCCGACCCACACTCAAAAAACCATTGGGCAGGTTGTGATACTTTTTAAAAGCTTTTATAATGGCACTGTAAGAGTATTATTTTTTTCTAGTTTAGGCAGATCCCAGAAATGCGAACTTGCTCTTGGTTGCCACCAATTTCTGTTTTCTGTAATTTTATTTTTTGTTTTATCTGAAATAGTTTTAAAACTATTACTTACAGATAACTGACAATTTTTTTTTAATTCATTTGTTTACTGTAATAATATAATAAATTAGGTGACCGTGCTAGTGTGAGTCGGAGAACAGAAACAGTTTCGTTATCCAAACAAAAAATTATATCTAATAATTATGTATCTTCATCGATAGTAGCTTTCTTTTATATTTGTAATTTATTTAACAATAATCAGATAAGATTATGGTTAAACGAAGGTCTATTGACTATAAATTAAAAAAAAACAACCAATAAAGGTAAGTAATTAATATTAAAACGGATATAGAGCAAGGATTCTGCTTATCATTTATACATTTCACATAATACTATTCTTCACTTAACTCTCAAGTTTCTTTCCCGAGGGACAGAAATTCAAATATTTTTTGGCATCATCATCATAACAGCCAAAGGACGTCCACAGCTGGACGTAGGCCTCCCCTGAAGTTTGCCACAATGACCGATCTTGTGCCGCTCGCATCCAGCGAATTTCCGCGACCTTCTTTTACCATTATCTTGTTAAAATATATTTTTCTTATTTTTCCTTAACAGTCACCTCATTGGTATTACTCATGGTGGAAAAATGCAGCTGATAACATCTCCCATACATACCTAACACATTTGCAATGTTCAGTAAACACAGGTGTTTCGATGCGATGATATCGTGGAATAATGTTTACTATATACATTTCAACACTATGTTATATGTATGTATAATGTATATTACTAATGTGTGGATTGTAAAAAATATTGAAGTATAATTCTCAGCCACCATACGGCGCCTGTCATTGGCCAAGTTCATTTTCAGGGCTTCAACCGAGTTATTCCTGACTCGTCCCACTGGATTCGGCCCAAAGCGGGACGAGACAAGAAATAAAAATATATACTGAGAACGTTCCTCATTCGATTCGATTCGAAAAGGTAAAATCATGTCCTTTATTGACTAAAACAAAAGCATTTTCGAACCAAGCCGTAACAGTAAATCTTATAAAATCTTATACAGTAAATCTTATTGGAGAAACTAACCTAAATCCAGATAATCAGAGATGACTTATGTATGATATGATCAAATTGCTGCCGTCCAAAAATGCTCGAGAATATTTATCGGTCATACATAAGGTACAGTCGCCGACAGTTATATGTAATGTAACTGACGAGTACTGTTGAGTTGAGTCGGACAGATGATATCGTCGTGATGGTCGGAAGAATGTGGATGAGGCTCACACAGGACTGATTGAGCTGCTCTGTAAAAGAGCAAGCATTTCGGAACAGACGGAGATGACGATCAAGTTAATAAGAAAACCATCGTAATGAGTTTCCTACCATGTCAACTGGTAGTGGTTCGTACCACTACCAGTTGACAGGGTAGTTAACTGTTGACATATTACTTTTGGCGACTGTATTGCAATTGAACCGAATTACAGGGTGTCCCTAACTGTACTTTATGATGAAGTGCCCTGTTGTGTTGTGACACAGAGAAGGGTAATTAGGTACACAGATCGCAGGAGATAACTTTCTTTGCAATTATCTTGGAACAATTAAGATATGCATTATTCATATCTGAATTCGGGGCAGGATGTCAGACGAAATTGCCTTTACGGTGAAAAGGTAAAAACTTAATACACAAACTTCTTTGTTTTTGGCAGCTTGTCTGAGTTTGGAATTTCCTTGCGTTTAAATTTAAAGCAATTTACGGTTAAGACTGACAGGGCGCAAGAAAAAAGACATATGTCCAGCAGTGGACTAGTAAAGGTGGATGAAAATGACGATTGTTGGGGCTAGATTAGCATTGTCGGTGTCACTGTTTTCGTAGTATAAACATTCTGGTTATGTAGATATTTTAAAGGATGGAAATTATTAGCTGAACGGAGAAGGTTATTAAAGTGGAAGTGCTGAAAAGAGAGGAGGAATGATTTTGGATGAACACTATTCAAAACAGAAGAGTGAGAATGATTGGACATATAAATAATATATCATACACATGACAACATGATAAATAACGGCAAAGAAGGAAAATAAGGTGAGGAAGAGAAAGATCAAGAATTAGCTATGAGTCAGATTAAGGAGAAATTCGCTGTCGTGGTACCTATATAAGAAGTTAAACGACATGGCATTGAAGAGAGAAAAAGAGAACATTTATAATATGATAAATTTTATTTATGATTATAATTAAAGAAAGATATTTAAACTCGTCCTTGAAATTTAATCAGTACGATCAATCAATAATAACTAATTGATATGACAAGTGTTATCGATGTTTCGCAAGTAAGCTATGGCCGAAAAAAAAAACAAAGGATACCGAAAACAAAGAAAAACAATATCCGTCAAGTGCGAGTGTAACTCGCGCTCCGAGGGTTTCGAACATTTGCTAATTAATTATACAATGTACCGGTTAGAAACTGCTATTTAATTCAGATTGTATTTTTTTTATTAAAAAAAAACCTTTCTGTATCTTACAGATATTTCATAAAAAATTACAAAACAGCACCTTGCATTTGATACCCCCAACGGGTAGGTTGCCCCCCTTGTTTTCAAATGTAAAAACCAATACCTTTCATTTGATACCATTTGCTCCCCTAGAACTATTTAGAAATTTCAACACCAGAATTTGCACTAAAAATTATCAGTTTTTTTATTTAACACAGTATTGGCGCACGAAATGTATTTCGTGTGCCAATCAATACTGACCTTTAATGAATGAATGATAACTTTTATGGTCTGATTTATTTGAAGTAAAAAAACTAATCTCGAAACCCTAACAATAATTTGGTGTCCTATTCTCAACCAAGTCCATAACCTTGGATCCCGAACCAATTTAAATCATTTCAAGCGAGCATCAGAGGTCACCTCTGCCTCGATCTTCAGACTTATAATTACATTTGAAAATAAAAAGCTTGGACAATGCATCGTCAGAGGGTCGGCATTAGTGTCTATTGTTCGAAGCCGCTATTATTATCGCTTGGGACTATTTCAGGATGTAAACCGGCGGATGTTATCAGCGTAAATAATAAAAAAGCACAGGATCGGCTGGCAACACTGAAAGAAAAATGTCAAAGATCCAATAGCGGGGTGACTTCAGACTGTGATGATCAAAAGTACAACAACGGTAATTTTATTTTAATAGTTGGAATAAAGAATACGGAACAATTAAAATTAATAAAATTTTGGCAGATTTGAACGTAGCGTGGCGTGTTATGGAGTGAAATAATCGTTCATCTTTAATAAGATGAATCTACAAGATAAAAGATACAGACAAAACATATGTTTAAATCCACAAAAGAAACTGTAAACCAAGCAAGCGAGCAACTGCTGTCGGTGTAAACGCTGCCTATTGTTCAGTGCGCGTGCGCCGAAGGATACAGGTGCCTTGGGTCAAGGATGATTCGCCGATGTACACTTAAGATTAAGCACAATGAAAGGGAATAAGGCTGTAAACAATCGGAACAGGAGAAAGAAAAAACGAAGGGTCTACATATTTAAATCGAATCAATGGATGCGGCTAGCGCGTAGGACCGTCGCGGATGGCAAAAACTTCGGGTGGCCTAAATGCCCTGTAAAATACGGACGATGATGAATTAATGTCGAAAACTTGTACTAGACTTGACGTGTATTTTTTCCAAAAGGTTAATTGAAATATTTGTATTTATTGACCATTACAGCATAGGAAGTTATACAAGGCAAGTCATGTTTTACAAATCATATTTAAGAAATTTTAATTTAACAGTATTTAATACACAATATTTATATTCCATTCATGATAATTCCCTATAAATATTAACGACGATAGACAATAAAGATCATCCATATACTCTCCTGATTTTATTAGAGACTAAAGTTCGAATTGATTTACCTATCTTAGAAAAAATAATATGTTATAACATCTATAGCATTGAGATAAACGAACAGAACAAGACGAAATAACCTTAGAAGATAAAATTCAAACTAAAAGTAAAAAATCCTTACCCCACAAAAAGCACATATTATTGACGCCTCACCTAACTCGTAACATTCGTTCGTGTGTGGCACCTTACCTGTAAAAAGAAATAAAATCCTTTATGGTCTATTTATCAAGGACAAATTGGTTTTATATTCAACCGGTTAAATTAAACATGGCATTTTGATATTGGGCGTATAATTTTTATGATAATCACGGGGCAATCGAAAGAAATCCTGTACTTATGTCATAATATCGGAATAATCCTGGAAGACCGATTCGAAAACATAATTTATGAAGAAATCTTAGTGTCTCCTATAAAAAAAAATAACTGTGTGAAGCTGTTTGGGATATAACATGATTATAGGATTGTTGAGTATAAACATTTTCTGTTAGAAATATTTGCTGCAAGATATTCGGGTTTCCTCACGATTGTTTGTTGTTGAATGTGATTTTGTATTTTTTGTAATTCTACATTTAAACATAAATAAATAATCACTGTAACCGTAGGATCCAAACCACCACGGCTATCATTGCTCCGGGGGTACCGTCCAAACCGGATAGTAAGACCATCCCACCTTATTTATAGTAGCAGTTAACAGGGGTTGCACACATGTCTTCAAACAGGGATATTACTTCGCAGTACAGGACCACACTCAAAGCGCAGTATAAACAGGTGATACAAAGAAACGGGCCCCTGCTGCGTGTGGTCTTGTCTTTGAAGGGCTCTGGTTGGGGGCGGATGCCACGAGGGTAAATATTTTGCTAGGTGCTCTTTGATCTCGATCTATAGACTACAACTTGGTCTAAAGTTCAACGAAGAGAGTAGAATTGATTGCCAGCCTGTGAAGAAATGAAATTCACGACCTTTCGCGTCCGAGATGTAAATAGTGATTATGATTATCACCAGGTGATATATGATGTTGATGTCACAGTTGATCAATGAAATGCTCGATAATCGATTGCGAACAGCTAAACGCACCATATCTATAAAATCTTTAATCCATGCCCACATTATACTAAACACACCAATTACATGGCTCTAAGTGGTCAAGACAAGACATATTCGCCAGCCTGCAATTACTCCGTAAACGTACCGCGACGAAACGCCTCGTCAGCAAGCCCAGTAATTACCATTAAACGCCTATACTAGCATTAGACCACAACGCGGAACTTGCTTAAACCTTCAGCAGAGTACGCGTCGCCAAAATAGTCCTTAATTACGGAAAACTACTTATTTGGCTGATAACTCCCACGTTGTCTCCGGTTTGTTTTTGCGAGATCTGAGAGAGGATTTATTGTTTTATGGCAAATTAAAAAGTCAAGTTCATGGCACAAAGTAATTTGTCAAATGGTTTTTTGCAAAGCTTGTTTTTAGATCTTATCTTTTAATTGCTGCATTGCGTATAGGTATGGTTTTTTTATACCTCAAAGGTGATACACAAGCTTGTATAAGCGGCCCGCCTGATGGAAAGCTGTTACCCAGGGACATAACACGCGCGTTGCCGGCCCTTTCTAATGTCTTTGGAGAACTTTTTGAATAACCCCCCATGTTTGAGTCCTGAGGGAAAACCTCGGCAGGGAGATCATTCCACAACCTGAGTGTTCGCGGGAGAATTCGTCATGAACCTTACAGTCCGCAAACTAAAAGGCTTTAAGGTTTGGGGATGATATCTATGTCGATGCCGAGCGGCGCGATGGTAGAAGGGGAGCCGCTGGCACCATCAGTTTATCACAACACAACCCGTAGTAAAAACGGTAGAACACACCTATTGAGGAGAAGTATCTGGTGATTAAAGTTTTAGAAGCGCTGTTGGTTTTGCATACGATATTGGTTTTGCATACGATAATAGGACACGAATACCTATAGCATAAACCGCTCGTTATGAAAATTATGGGTCCTACTCTCACATCCCACCCAACCAGTAGCATTTACTATCAAGTTAATAAAGACACAGTAAATAAACTTTACGGTGACTATAAAATAGGAAGTGGTAGTCATATACCAAAAGCTCTTAATAGTAAACCTGTTAGTCCTTTGCTTATCCTCCGAAGCGTTACTAATGAGGCGCAAGGAGCGAAGTACCGGCAAGGCCGTACTTTATTACCCGGAAAGGTACAGTTTTTGCCGTGTTCAAAGATATGGAACGATTTATGGAAGGCACTTTGGAAGTGTTGGAACGGGTTCGTTACTTTGCTGATGATGTTGTAAATGTTAAGAAAAAAACCTTACCACAGATGATTTTTATGACGTGGATGCAAAAGGCCAGAAATGAGAATGATAATGCAGGTGCAGGTAGTATTTCAAATGATCAACTCTAATTTAATTTTTTGAAGACTATCTATAATAATGGACCACGAGTGGACATCATTGTACAGACATTGCCACAATAGTTAGTTCCCTAATATATCGACCACCTTAGAGATAATATTGTCACAGTTCATAATCACAACACAACTATGTTTAATCAACGAACAAAAACTATTGACACACATAACGAACCATCAATCCAATTCCCATAAGCACAAGAAATTCCCACAAGACTATTAACCAACAAACACACCGCTAGATTTGTATCGCAAATCTGAAGGGAGCGGCGACCCAAGGCCAAAAGTTGGTCACGATTAGAAAGAGCAGCTTGCTTCGCCATAGGGTATTGTAGGAGTAATCATAGTTGTTACGCATAAGTTTCACTTTACGTTTAGGAACACTATTAAAGCAATGACTAATCTGCACTAAGAATTGCAACAATCTGCTACCATCGTCGAAGGTTTATTAGGAAATCCCTACATAAAATATGCTGGAATTCTTTCAATTATGCTTGTTCTACTTACTAAGTCACATGGGCAAGCTCGTTTCCTAAGTTGAATTCAAAATATAATGCGAATGACTGACACAGCTTATCTTAATTGTGTTCTGATTTTAAGTGCCTGAACATGATTCTGTGAGCCAAACGGCGCCTCAGCACCTATATCCAAGGTCTGTCGTGACCAGACCTCAGTATACGGCCTAAAGGTCACGGGTCAATTTGAAAATCGAATGCATTTTGACAGTTTGACGTATAGTAGACCACAGATAATGAGTTTTGCTGAGATTGGAGGTAAAGATTTGAAATTGCGAAGGGTCATTGAGTCGTGCCAATACGCCAGATGGAATAGAGATTGAATGAGTTCCAATTTTAAATTCCAGACAGAGGGTAGACCCAAATAGATTTCAGGAGTAAAAGTTGAAAATTTTCCAATATTGCTCTTCATTTTATGCAGGCAAAACAAAACATCAACATCCCAGAGTAATATTTTCCCAACCAAATGAATTCCCAACAATTTTCCACGCAATGGAAATGAACTCGTCAAAACTTGGAAACGTCAAACCAACTGCTGCGAGTCGAATCGATTCGCGTCGCTTCAGCGTTCCAATCGATTAAAGATCGATTACATCATATCGTAATCACGTGTTTTGGGTGCATAAACTTTACGTAATAAGGCCCTTTGAACTTATAGAGCAGCTTTCTAAGGGAAATGTGCCGGGTATCACAATGGGGAAACTTGAAATAATGCTGTATTCTTGGCGAGATACAATCTTTCATTTAGTACTTGTCTAGACTGGGGGCATTATAGTGTCGTTGGCTTCAGAGTTTGCCAGTAATGACTGCTTATTTGTCTGGCTCTTGGTTTACTTTGGCAACTCTCGAAAATATTGTTATTTGTACTTTTACCATCGCAGTAATTTATAATGCTTTTCAAGCTTTCCTCGATTATCTCAAGATAACAAAAACATATTTGCTTTAGGTTATGGAAGTAAAACCATTTTCGATTCGTTAATATACCGTACCATTCGTACTTTTTTCTGATCTCTATCTCGTAAATTAGATACCTACCTACCTACTTAGAAACTGAACTGGAAATACATCTACAAAGAAGCAAGTAATTTATCAACAAAACTAAATTAACACCTTCATGGCCCACGACGCACTTGTAGACAAAAAACAGGTAGCTCTAGGTCTGGAATAACACATACGCATACACACGCGTACTTTTAATCCCGTAAATCAGTTCCCATGGGATAGAGATAACCTTAAACAACGCGTGTGAAACCGCTGGCAGAAACTAGTTATAATATAAACGAACAACCGAATAATTTAAAAGGAAGCAGCAACAAAGAAAAGAGCAAGATTGTCGCAGTCATTAGTTCCTCCGGAAATAGGGGGACGTCAGCAGAAGGCAAAAATACTTTCAAACAAGGCGGACTTAATGAGGTTACTTACTGCCATTACTTAGTAACTTGTTTGAACAGCTTAACACATGGCAAAGGAAAGAGTGAAGGGAGAGAGTGATACCTAGCAAACTCACTGGGTGACTGACATGGCAACGAGCAGCCTGGCTTTTCAAAATGGCGTGATTTCACGAAGTGTCCAGTTCAGGTATAATTGATGCGATGTCTCACTAAAGGTAAATCTTTTAACGATGCTTTGAACGCCAAAGTGAATTTAAAGCTGAACGCAGGATTTAGAAAATGCGATGACTACGACGATGGGGCTCCTGTGGCGCGGACAGGTGAGCGTTCAGCTTTGGTTAGGTGTTCCGTGAAATAGTGATGTTTTGTTTCACGACGTGAACAACATAATATCAATGTACCGTAGTACCACATGCACTAGCACTTTCATGGCTAAAAACACAGAGTGCAATCTGCACCTCCCTGTCCCGACGACGCGCGACGGCGCGCCCCTGCGGGTCGCACCGCCGACGCTAGCAGTGATCGTGTTAATACATTACGCCGATGTACCTGCGCAGAAGACAAATTTTGCCGATGCGACTTATTAAACTGGTCAAACTGTACCCAAAACACTAGAATTTCTATTTTTATTTCTAGAACATCTTGTCTTTTCAATAATGGAATTCTCATTTTAAAAGTATAATGGCGTATTCAAATTTCAAATACACCCCATGTTCGTTTGTCCCCTCATTAGCCCCATTACACTAGTGTTGCGCTATCGCACGCACAATCACAGTTTTTTGCCGCTCGTATTTCGCGGTAGATAACATAATCTCACCGCGACCACCGACAGGTGGTTTAATTAAATTTATCGTCAGACCCTGCACAGGTATCGCAGAAGAGATTATAGGTTAGTAGCGCAGTTTTACTCGGGAGACTTGCTTGAAATTGCGCTAGTCTTGCGTATCCGATATTAAAGCTTATTTCCAACGGATCACAGTTCAAATCCATTTGTCGAGATTGAAGTCTTTGCATCCAGTATCAGCAGAACTGTATCAAGTCTTAAGTCAGGAGAATATAGGGCTCGTTTTGGATTGAGAGTCGATAACAGGTGACAAAAGCGGAGCGATTATTATCGCGAACGGCGAATGGGAGCAAAACAATGAGCGAGTAACTGCGGTAGGTGGATATCGATGTCGATAAAGCTACCGCTCGCCGCATGCACTACTTTGTAAACAATTTTTGTAAATATTTTAATAAACCTATAGTATTTACATTAAATAAATAAATAATTCGGGACAATTCACGCAGCTTCATCTAGCCCCAAGCTTGTGTTATGGGATAACTGATATATGTAACTTAACTTATTAATTAATTATACTAATAATACAGATATTTTTCATTATTATTTAGAGCTTCAGGAAAAAATATCAGCATTTGTCCCGAGGCGGGAATCGATCCCGCAACCTCTGCGTCAACAGATTGGTCGACAAAGGTCGACAGATTCCAGCGGTATTTATAATGATATCAATTTGTCGATGACGCTGCATGTCACAGTATCTTGAATATGATTATATTTTCATAAATATTTCATACGAGTTAAAATAAAATTACATTTAATAATAAATGGTTTCGACGTTGAGGAATTTCATCATGTTGCATTTTGGTAAATCGCCGTCGATTAGACGCATAATACTTATTTAATGTTTCATCATCATCGTATCAGCCTATACACGTCCACTGCTGGACATAGGCCTCCCCCATAAGACGCCAAAGTGCGGTCCTGAGCCGCCTTCATCATTGTCCATTTAGAGTTCATCAATAAATAATACAATACTTTAAAATATTTTAAAGCGTAAGAAGATTAATAACGGGGTATAAGCGGGTTAACTACGAACCTTACTTGCGTGTTGGAAGAACACAAACGTTTCATCCCTTATCGAGGGATTTCTTCAGGGTGAGTGCGGTTCTAGACGCGCGCGTTCCGCATCTCAACGACCACAACCGTAATGAATTCGCCAAACAACGAGCGTTTTTAGGGTTCCGTACCCAAAGGGTAAAACGGGATCCTATTCGTCGCGACAACGACGCCGAGATTACCACCTTCGACGCTAGTGTTCAAAATCGCAGTGTGATAACTGTGTTAAGGCGCATACCCCGATCAAGTTTAGGCAAAGACACGAAAATAGATTTTGGTGGCCACCACGGCAACTTCGTATCTCTGCTTAAACTAAATAGAGTAAAACTATTACAGAGGAATTAAAAAAAAGCTTATGATAGGTATCACAAACTGGGCGCTAGATTTTTGAAAATTCCTTTGTTTAACAGAATAATAACATAAAGTAGGTGGCGGTGCTAGTTTGGGTGGGGTATGCGCCTTAACCCATATATGCCCAGAAAGATTTAGGTCTCCGATTTTCGTAATTTTTGCATATGTTGTTCGTAATGGAATATAAATAGACCCATATTTTTTTATTTTGTGTTTCAGTAGCTGAAAATTCCTTTTTTTTAATGGGTCGCTATCGACCCCGCGGGCAAATAACAGTTTCAAAACAGTGAAAAGTGTATGGGTAAATTAAACACGGTATGTTATTTGTAAACGACAAAATTGTATATTTCTACTAATATATTAGTAAGTTAAATAATTAGAAACATTTTGGAACAAAACAAATCAATATAACATAACATATAGCTTAGGTACCAGACCATCATCTCATAAAAAACTACGTAACATCAGGTTAGGTATGGAATTTCGCTAAGCTTTTGTCATGAAGATTACACAACATGTACTGCATATTTTGTGTCTCTTCCCGGCTAAACGTACGTTCGTCATAACTTGAACAGGGTGCCCAGGTCCAGTTTTGTCAGTCGCATACTTCAATAGCAAAATTCTTGTCATTGACCTTCGAAACTCCAAGGTATCGACGTTGGCTCCCATTGATCTCGCCAGCAGAGCATGCCATTTCAGGATGGACGTGTGCTACTTCTAGCCTCGAATGGCAATGCAATAGTGCCAATCTTGGCATCGAGCTGATCAACGCCACCCCATCCATAAAGCTGTATTATTCAGCGACCACATTTGGTTAATCAATTTCAATCCTTCTTTTGAGGGCTGCCGATTATCTGCTAGCTTTTTGAATAGGTTAGACGCCAAACTAAACTCAACTTGACAACAAAGTCATCAGTCAGTGGGATTTGTGCAGTGCGCTGGAATGACGTGCATTCAAGCGCACTGTACAAATCCCATCTTTCCGATCAAATCGGTAGTCACAAAGTCATTTGTCCACTCTGTTCTGCCGACCTGACTGATATAAGTCCCGCTTGATCCATTTTCTTGGTTGTGGTTGAGACAGGGCACTTCGAGGTTGCCTCGATGTGGATGGGATGACTGGATCAGTAAATATTTCCAGAGTTGTTGATTGAATCCGTGAAAGTCTTGTGATGACCGACCTGGTGGAGGTACTACAGCAGTTGAAACACCTTCAGGGAGCTCGCACTCTTGAATATCTTGGGTGCGTTGTAAGATCTACTCGGCGGGGGCAAGTAGCTGATGTCGGTTCAACCTTTCATTATCGCCGCTGTTTTCATCTCCCGAATCACCATCTGATATCGCTCCATCACAAGGCGGGTCTAAATAGACGTCAACGTTTTGAAGGCCTTCGTCATCACCCAAACTCTTCAGGACATCTACTATTTCATACTATTCAGTACACGACGTGAACTAAGAAAAAGGGGAACATTCTGTATCATATCTGCCCAGCGGGTCGGTAGTGACGCATCAAAATATTCGTTCTAATTACAGGGAGAAAAACATATCTAATACAAAACTTATTCCTTGTATACCTATATAATATATTTACTTTACTAAAAATTCAAAAACACAAAGTAGAATGTTTGTAAATAAATAATAACTTACATTTTTGTCGGAGCCGGTGCATAAATTTCGCTATAAAAATCAAGTCACAACTTTCACTGTAATTAACTAATCAAAATTGAGTTGTGTTGACATGTGAACTGTATCGGATGATTAGCTATATTACCAAAGAGTACATAGATGGCAATAAACACAATATATTATAAGAAATTTTTATTTTCGAGGCATTTAAACGGGAGAGCAAAGTTTGGGTCGTTTTCGTGCTTCTGGGCACATATGGGTTAAGGCTGTAAAAGGCATCAACTACGGCTGGAATCTGAAGGACCAGGAACTTTGTATGCTTTAGCATTCGTAACCCATTACATTAACAAACATGTTCCCTTTTATTTGTAAAATAGCGCCATCAACGAGCAATTAACCAGTACAAGCAGTTAACCGCTTCAGAGGAACTATTAAACGAAAGGCATGTCCCGGGAAAAAAGACACTTAAAGGTGCTTTTCCACCAGAGGTTTGCTACGTTGCTTTGTTTCAGTCGACCAATAGGATTGCTGCAATAAAGCGCCATTTTTGTCAGCTATGGGAGCTTAGGGGTTCGTACTTCGCACCCATCTTCAAAGCGCGCTTAATGTAAAAATTTGTGAAAGGGATAGGCATAGGATTTCGCTTTCATAGGAGCGGGACAGAGCGTCAGTGACAACGTCAGTGCAATAATCATGTTTTTGCTTATTTATTACCTATTAATTATTCAAAATTTAACCATCATATAAAAAAAACTAAACGATTACTCAAATAAATAATTAGTCTGGCTATGTAATTCGTAAAAAATTAAGTGGTGTTATCGCTGATAATTTAGAGCATTACAGTTAAAACCTTTTTTTATGCGAATTTTGTTTTTTTTTATGAAAGAAACCCGTTTATTTTCGTAAATTCGATCACGAGTGATCGAATAGAATTTACGAAAATAAACGGGTCGGTAAAATAACGGGGTTTGTAGAAGTCGAGACATTTTTACCTATCGTATTTTTTATCTGAACATTTACGTTCGTTACCGAAAATCTTATTGTTTAAAAATACACATTTTGCTTAAAATTTGAGTTTCCAGACTCTTCTTACTTTGGGTCGAATCCAGTGGGACGAGTCCGGAATAACTCATTATTGCATTAAGTTAAAATCATTGATCGACTAACAAGCGTAGAAACCATATTATGTCAGTTTGTTAGCTCATACGTAGCTTAACTCTCGTGGAAGAGCACCCTAAGCAAGTGCCAGGACGAGTTGAAAATAGTGCGACTGGATTATTAGAATGATACAATGTAACACAATAGATATAATATTAGTATGGATCGATAAAAGCTATTTATACGACTGCAAGAACTATCCACGGGGTTGCTTGTCTCGTTAGCAGCTTATTATAGGAATACGAGTATGGTCTAGGTTAACGCATTCACTGCCCAGCCTCGCCGCCGTCGCCGGTGTAGGCACATGCTGGTGCAGACGGACATCCGCGTCTTGGGCCATGAAAGTGTTAAACTATCATGGCACCCAGACACATCAAGCATGTACAGGTTAGGTAGGTATACTTTGGCCAAAATCAAGAATGTAATATTTGAAAACAAGTACCTAAAAGGTTTTTAGGTTAGACATGGGAACGTTGTAGGTAATAAAATAACGTACAGTATCAGTAACAGAGTTCATTAGAAAAGCAGTATTCTTTCAAACTTTTAAAGCTCGCGTTAAGTTGTTTTAGTGAATATCGGTACTTACTATTTATTTAAGTATCTAAGTAGAAGGTAAGCATATTATAAATATTTTATTTCTTTAGCTAGTTCATGTGTATTTTTTTTAGGTAATTAAGTAACATTTATTTATTTTATGTTTTTCGGTATTCATAATGTTATGTTCATGTTTATTTTACCTTATCTACGTTAAACCCCCTGCCTTTCTTAAATTCATATAATTCTTTCCTTCCAAAGGTAGCCCGGAAAAAATCGCTTCTAAACGATAAGGCCGCCCATTGTACCTGTCTCATGTAATGTCTTTTTGTAATGTTCTTTTTCTGGTGTACAATAAAGTAATTTTGTATTGTATTGTACGTTTGTAGGGCAAGGGCTGGTCCATATACTCGTCTCGATCATCTTATGTACTTGTTCTATGCTAAGTTATAATAATAAATAATGCTGGACAATTCACACAGCATTATCTAGCCCCAAGCTAAGCAGAGCTTGTGTTATGGGTACTAGATAACCGATATACATAATACAATACAATACACAGATATTTTTTATTATACATAAAAAACGACCAGAACACCCGGAACCCTAAATAATACCTGCAGATCGTACAAATATTTGTCCCATAGGCGGGAATCGAACCCGAAACCTCCTGCGTCGCAGTTACTTCGAAACAAATTCCCTGCAAACCGACATCTAAAAGCGAGTACATTACGAAACCCTCTGACATTTCCAAACTCCTGGCGACTCGTGACTGCAGTGCAGAACGACAAGTCGTGTCGCAGCTTGGCATTCTCAAAGTATTTTTCGCGTTTGCGAAATGAATCGTGATCGGTAACAATTGTCGTTTCCAGGCGATCCAATCGAAATAGGTCGCAGGCGCCTGCGCTTGCGCAAGCTGCTAGATATACTCTGTTACAGAATCCCAGATATTTTTTGTTAATAAAGGGGTAAGAAAAATAACACAAGAAAATATTGATGGAAATTCTGTTCGATGTAATCATCGGAGCAAATCGTAGAAGCTTGTAAAATATTTTGGTTTTGACAGCTTTCATTAGTGGTTTTCGAATTGAAATCTACATAATTTTTACTGAGATTGTGCACTTATATACCTCTGACTGTTCCAGAATAAGGTGAAAGAAAAAAAAAATCAATAAAATAATGCGTTGTTAAAGGTTTTGTTTTGGTGTCTAGTTACCTTGGTGATTTTAGGGTTATTTCTTATTGTTATCAGTTTTCGTAAAGCTTTATATATCATATTTGTTAACAAAAAATATCTTGATATTAGAACCGAGTATAAACGGTAGGCTTGGTACGTTAGGTACGTACTACGTACCTAGCTAAAGGTTGTGGTGACAGTGGTAAAGTTATTGGCCTGTAGTTCGATTGTTAGCGAAGTAGGCCGACCGCGACGACGACGCAGGGCGATTTGCTGCTTTGTTTTTGTTTACATTCTGCTGTTTTGTTTTACAATAAACAAGATGTTAAGGCTAAGCCCGCATTGGGAAATCTCGCCGCGCCATTTTTTCTGGCGGATTATAATCCATAATCTTAACACGCACGGCGAATATATATGCTTAGCTTGTGGCTAGATAATGCTGTGTGAATTGTCCAGCATTTTTTTTTATTTAATTAATTCCGCGCGGTTTCTGACAGTTTCTACCTAGTTCCCAGCTGAGACCAGTTCTGTTCCTACTGTTTGTTATTTTAAAGGTTTGATATATTTTTGATAGTACAACTTCAGGCAAAACGTAGCGGTGGCAAGTCTGTATTGAAATATTAAGTTTGTTTTAATTATTGATTCTCCTTTTCCATTCTACTATATATTATTTTTAAAAGTAACAGGCGCCAATCTGTTTCATAGTTTATTTATTGAAACTGAAAAAAAAAGTCACCAAATCAGTTTAAAATCTCCTAGATCAAGCAACAAAGTCGCTCAAGCGGCAACACTGCCGTCCGCGCCACGCGATTTTTTTAAATAATTTAGAACACAGATTTGGTTGAGGAATTATTTCCACGCGGATTTTTATCCGCAAGTGGGGTAGCTTTATACAATTTTCATATTATGTTACAGAGTGGGTGTCGTAAGAGACGACTAAGGGACAAACACCGAAGGCGGACAGCAGCGCCTCTTGCAAAATAGATCTACCACCGAACTGCGATCCCCGATCCGCACGCCTAGCGTGGGGATTATGGGCAACATAATGGGCAATACCCCAAACCAAACTCATTTATACCTCACAATTGATTTTTAACAAATGAATATTACCTGTTCAATAGTATAAAGCGATAAAAACCAAACACATCACGTAACATATAACTTCGTACACCATAAAAATTACCCATTTACAAGCACAAACAAAACAGCCATCAAAATAAAAGTTCCTACGAAATTGGTCGAAGGAAACCTATAATTAAATGAAGATTTCTTCGGCTCTCGTTTTGATGATCTGGCATTTAAGCGGTAATTGAGTTAAACGTGCGTTTAAATACTTAAACTGCCAGTGGAAGGATAAGTGAGTAAAGGTCGAGTTACACTTATCGCGCCCATCGATGAAGTCGATTGTTCAGAACTTAAATTGAATACCTACATAATAAAAGGTTACCTACCTAATAATATCCTTGGAGGCATTTATTTGTCTTTGTTGAATCAGTATAGATAGCCATGTCGCTATTTACAGTTAAATGTATATATGTAGTAACGGCGCTAGAGCCGTAAGAGGTAACAAAGATTTTCGACGAAACCGACTAAGATTTCGTGGATTAGTTGGTTAGAGCACACCCGTACTGTGGGTGGGGCGCAGGTTCGAATCCTGCCGAATCGAAAACTGAACGTGATTTATATAATCTCTTACTAAAATGTATGTACAACAATGTCCCTAACCTCCTTTGCAAAAACGTAATCTCGCTCGCACGTTTTATGCGTTTATAAAGTTTTTGTTTGTTTATAAAGAAGGATTCTAAAGCGCAAATAGTATCAATAAACAATTTTAGCGCCATCCATAAAGCATCTAAGCAACCATTAACATAATGAGTCCTGTAACTCCAACAGAAATTAAACAATAAAGCACTAGAGCCAGTAAAACGCAGTTTGACCAGCGCCTTGCATTGCAGATTAAACGCAATGGAGATTAAAAATTCACTTCCGCATATTTGTAGCTCTTTTGGAGACAGGCCTCTACTCTAGATGCCGTTAAAAAATGTCTCGAATCACTTCAAACAAAACTGTTCTACTGTTGAACCTCAAGGACACGCGAAAATTCATCCTAAATTCAAGACAGTTGTCGCTTTGTCGTCCTAGCCATTCACAGCCCGTCCCGCAGCGCCCTCCATTGGATGGCAAAGCGCAGTAGGCAAGAGTAATGTGATAATTCGAACCATTTCCTGCTGCTTAATGATAGTGATACACAGAATAAAGCAGTTAAGCCACCATAAAGCACTACGGGCAGTAATGAGGCCCGCTGATTGCAGAGCCTTTAGCACCGGTAGCCATTAAGAGAACGCATAAAGACGGGGAAAAAGCTTGTGCTGGTCTTCGGAATCGGCGGGCTTAATATTGGAGTATGGAAGGATGGAATTATTAAATTATAGAATGTTACGATTGGTTAATCAGTAAATAGCAAAGGCTGTGGTATGCATCTAACTAGCGCCGCCACCTATATTATTTTAATTACTACGTTGAAAAAAGGAAATTTAAAAATCAAACGTACTGTTTGTGATACCTATTATAAGCTTTTTTAACACCTCTGTAATAGTTTTATTCTATTAGGTTTAGGCAGAATAGTTGTTGCCCTTGGTGGCCAACAATGTCTATTTTCGATATACTGGCTGAACTAAATAGAATAAAACTATTCGAGGCCTTAAACAAAGCTTAGGTATAATAGGTATCACAAACTGTACGATGGATTTTTAAAAGTTCCTTAATTCAACATAGTAATAGTTTTACACACATTACCACTGCCTTAATAAACCCAAAAAAATTACCATACATCTTGCTATGTGTTCTCATGTTGGATGTCCTATTTAAATTAAGTAGAAAAAGAAATGAATATCAAACAAGGCGACTTGAATCCTACTAAATATGACATGTGGGATATTTCCCTATTGTATTGGAAGTGTGTTAGTGAATAAGATCTGATGCACGGGACGCAGAGAAGCATGGCAGGATATATTTTAATGCACAATGGTACGCAAACTCAACGAGATGCACTCTCTAAAACCTCACTCTCAAAGTACTCAGTGCCAAATGAAATCTAAGAATCTCAATAAGGGATGGGCAGCTAACAATAAACAAATGAAAATCATCACTTACACCACCACAATCAATCCACCAACACGATATTGGTGTAAAATTGCACAACGCAAACCCTTACTTTTGGAACCTTTAACAAGCTTCTCTGATATATACCTTAAGAATCATTAACAGTGGATACTTGGATAGTCACGCACGGCTGTTCGTAATGATGATACAGAATCTGAGAGAAACTAACATCAAGTAAGTGGATCAACAATGATTGATGAATGAACCATTTGCGTACTTCAAACAATAGACTATCCAACAGATCATATCTCTCTAATTTCGCACGAAAGGTTGCATATGATCCAATAAAGATTAGAACCCTATAAAATGTCAACTGCATTGCACAATGACACTGGCAGCCGAGGTTAATGCACGTTGCCAATATGCCATGCCGTGGTTCAAGAGGCCTTCAGCAAACCGTGCAGATTGTGTGAGTGAATGATAACAGGAATTGCATACCTAACCTACAGAATGAAAGAACTGACAAGAGGTTGGTTGCACCTTGCAGATTCTATGAGTCATCAGTCATCACTCATAGAATCTGCAATGTGCAACCACTGATGACATAAGACCTACATATTTACTTATACAAATTACCTACATATAGAATCAAAGAAATGATAGGGGTTGGTAGCACCTTGCAGATTGTGTGAATGATTACATATGAATTACATACAGAATCAAAAAACTGACAAGAGGTTGGTTGCACCTTGCAGATTCTATGAATGATGATAACACAGGAATTCACAGAATCTAAGAACTGACAGGGGTTGGTTGATGAGTTAAATTGGACATTTTCACTCAACAACGTCTTACTCCAAAGAAAGCAGAGCTTATCTAGGAACAAAATGGTTGATACACAGACATTTAAGCAGAGTAAACTTACCTAGTTGGAGTTAAAGATGCCATGTGGTAAGGCTTACGCTATTCAGTTGTATGACGTCCGATATGCAAGAAGTCGATAGCATTATGCAATCCGATATTTACCTGTAAAAAAGGAATAAATAAAGTAGTACTTTGAAAAGGTTTGTAACTAGGAACTTACGATATGATATTATTATGAAATACAGTGGTCATTGGATACAAAACTATAAATTCCTACCAACGACTTATTGGTATCTACAATCAGCTCTACTTATTCCCACGTACAAAACGTATAAGGCACAAAAATGTATTTGATGTATGTATGACCGTGTATGGACGGACTGTTACGAGGGTCTTGCGCGTGAGTCACAATCACTACGTTGGCATGATTACTGCTACCCTGAAGTTGCAGCCAATAGCTTTGGACTCTACCTAGCAGGCTTGACATCTTTTATGAGGTGCCTTTTTGTGCCTCGCTTCATATTAAATCTTATTTATAGATAATCTGATTTTAAATTAACTTTTTCTTGTAATGATTTTTTGGCTATCATTTCATATAAATTGTATAGGTTATAATTATCGTTATCGCTTTCGATTTTCAAGATCTCACTATTAGAGACTGCGAAGATCTTCAGAATTTCATCATGACTTTGAAAACGTTAAATATTTTTCAGATTTACCATACTCTCTTTCTGATTTAACGGTTACTGTTTTGTGACTAATGTCCAACCCTTACCCCTCGAGAGGGTAGATCGGAATCTACGAAATGACACCACCAACACCCTATAATTTTGTTTGCCACATCAATGGCTCCATAAAATCATGTCTCGAATTATTTCCGCCAAGATTGAGGGGCAGATACAGCTCAAACGGCAAAGGGGTTCTAATGCTTCCACTTGTAGTATGATTGAGGCATACATAACATAATGTCACTTGACATTAGGGCAGGCAGGACCTCAATTTTACTAAATAAATATGGTTGGTTGGTGAATTTTACCACTAAATCTATACTGATTGAGGTTCCTACAGCAGATAGATGTTGAAATCAATGGAACTGCTATTGGGTGTTATTTAATGCTACATTATGCATGAGTGCTATGCCAAAAGTTATTATGTTCCGTTGTCCAGTCACTGGAACCACCGAAAAAATAATTCTTCCGTGGTACAGTGGACTGGACCACGAAAAAGTAATTTTCGGTGGTTCAGTCAACTGGACCACGGGCAAGGAGCGATGCGATAGGCTGCGGTTTTACCTAGGTATCGCGTAAGAGGAACTGCTAGTGTAGAAACTGAGGCGAGGAGCTGAACAAGCCTCTTCAATTTAATTTTTCAAAAAGACCTAAATCAAAAAAAAAGTAATCAGTCCCCGGGATTTATCCTTTAGTAACTTAGTTTGTAATCGAGTTTATTTCTGCTGGTTTCCCCACAATACCACAAAGAGCAGCTCAAACGCAATTTCGTAAATTACACCATAATGTTAAATTGTGGCAAAACAATGATTTCCCATTCGTTACTCAACCCAAACGACCTTTAATCGTTTCACATTTCATTCAGCGAATTCCTTTTGGTGCATGGTTGGAGATTTGTTCCTGATCAGAAAGATTTAGAGACGGAGCGGCGGCGCGCGGGGGGTCTACGAGACTAAACACCATCATAGTCTCTTTGCAAAGACCTACAATGTAAAGTATTGTAGATTAATATCCACAATACTATCCTGCTATTAGTGGCAGGCAGGATATTATAATAATTAGACTTAGACTTAACTACCACAGACGGCCAAAAGTATGGCGATGGCGCTCTTATTGTTACAGGACGTCATATTTTAAGCATCAGACGGACTAGTTACTCGATTTAATCAGGTTTGTTCTTCAACTAGCGTAAAACATAAGTAAGAGTCATGAAATAAATTTTATAGAGAGGAAAAGAAAGCATTCAACGCACAGGAGCGTGCCGTAACGCTGCCGCCCGCAACGCCATCGCCCCGCGCTGCTACGGCTTCTCAATAGTTAGAAGTTGGATCGTCAGCATCTACCGTGTATTAAGCTCTTCGTTTTTACGCGTGGGAATGCATGAATGGCTCGTTTAAACTCAATTAGTTCGTAATTATGCTTGTTTTGCCTGCTAGCAAACGTAAAGGAAGCTTTTTACATGACTTTTCCAGATGTCCTGACTATTTTCTGATGGTAATCAGAGTTACTTACAAGTAGATTCACGTCTTTTCGCTAATTCTTGGGTTCTGTTACAAGTTTGATGTACTTACGTCTTAAGTATACGCAATTCTATTACCAATCCCACTTGAAAAAATTATTAACAAAATTACAATAACAGAAATTTTCTAATAATCTAAGGCAGAGTGCCCAGAATGCTGGCAGCATTTGACCGAAATAAAAGCCAGCATTCCGATCACCTGTAGACCGTGAAATTTTTATTCTGCATCTCTTTTGTCTTCCCATGTCTTTCATCTTTTATTTTGGTTAACGAATTAGCAAATGATAACACAATTAGTTTTAAATAGTAATTAAGAATTTTCAGAACGTCGCGACGACCTGTAAAGACTTTTTGTAGATTCAGGGAAATACAAAGATCAATCAAAGGCTATTGTGTAGTGAAAGTTTTTGTCTGTAACTAACTACAAAAGTTGTGTTCTTTCTTTCAAATCTCAAAACTTGAACGTAACATGTTTTTTTAGACTGTGACCACTATAATAAGGATTTCTATATTATGAAGCAATATGAACTATAAAATCGTATCAAATAAAGTGCATATATCTACACTAATATTATAAAGAGGAAAGATTTGTATTTTTGTGTGTAACGAATAATCTTAAAAAATAATGGACCGATTTCAATTTTTTTTTGCCATTACAAAGCTACCTATATTATCACTAGTCTATAGAATATACCCGAGCGAAGATGGGGTGGACCACTAGTATAAAACAAAGTGCACCACACTGGATGTGCGGCAAGCTGAAGATAGGGCGCTATGGGGTTCATAAGTGAAGGCCTAGGTCCAGCATTGGACTAATATAGGAGGAGGATGATGATGATGATGACAATGGTATTAATGAACATAACTTCAATATCTTTCTGCCAACACCACAACAGAAGCCTACGCCCAACGGTAAACACTAGTGATTCACCGCGACCTTGCCCGCTGGTTCCGCGCATCATTTCACATCATTGTGTTAAGTACAATCAGTCATTAGATGTTAATTTGCGGTATTCTTAGCTGTTGATTTGTCTATTGTTCATCAACGAGATCAAAATGAGTCTCTGGAATGTTTATTCACTTCGAATGATAGGTTTTTCTTTTGATTGCAGTTCGTAGAATCTTAGCGGGTCCAGATCAATAAACCTACATTCAACAATTCTCATTAATATGCAAATAGCCATCAATTAATTATGCAAATTGTAAGCACAGACTACTTTAGAAAAGATTCTAGGAGGTAAAAAATTAACAAGCTTTTAATTGAATAGGTAACCTTATGTGTACCACCGCAAAACACTGAACACTTGTCCTGTTTATCCCCATCCATGCAAATGCCTGGTGGCTTAGCACGGGGATTGTTGTCTAGGGTAGAATAGAGAAAAAATCGTCACTTTGTCATCGAAGGCGTAAATTATTAGAAATTTATTCCTTCAACATCAATAATGTACGCAATGTATGTCGACGACGGCGAATGTATGGAGTCGCTCTTTAAGTCTTAACCACTATCAAGACTTATCACTTCTGCTGGCTGTCCATTAATCTACCCCTACCTACCCACTATTTGTATAAATTTTAGGTGTCTTTTAACACTAATGTAAAAGAAAATTACTTCGGTATTTAGTCTGTTTTTCCATATGAATAAGTATAAAGAGTTTTTTTTATAATTGATAAACTTTTCTTCACCACAACACAATCTTACCTGATTCAAAGTGAAGATGTGGCCAACAATGTAATGTAATACAAAGGCCTAGAAGATACCAATTTACTCTTGTCTTGAATACCCAGGTTGTAATTGATCGAAAAACAGCAGCAGGGGGGCGCGTTTCAAACCCAAGCTGTACGAATGAGGATGTTAATCTAGGGGTTTTAACATCTAAACGAAAAGCCAGAAGGTATCACTCACAATTCTACCAAAGACTCTCAAATATCTCGCAAAAAGCCAGTGTCTAGACATATTTCCCTAAAAGCCTACTGCAGCTGGCAACACTCACCCCAAGTATGCACCCCTTTAATCACCCAGACAGACTGATGAGTTTTTATTGCGGGAAACCCCAGGGGTTAACGACATGTTGATGTTTCGCGTCGATTTCCCTAATGCAACCAATATTGACATCGGGAAATGACAGGAACGGCATGGCCGAGTACAAAAAGAATATACCTTGTAGCGCTGGAAATTTCAGAAATTAAAAATTAATAATGCGGTGATTGATAAGCGAGGTTCGATGTGAGAGATTTATACAAAACGATAATGTAGCAAAGATTACTAAAATATAGCATAACAGGGCAGCAATCTGTCTAGACAAGAATATACATATGTATATTAGGTAAGTTACTTCTGTCCGACACACTTATCTTATTTTTCCAAGTATCTTCTGAAATCGTAAAAAATGACAGAGTATATAAATATAACAATCTTTTGGCGCGTTTTGCCTATAAGGTCCGAGGCCTTTTATCTCATTTGCATCCAAATTTTCCCACTGTTCTCATATCTAAATCTGAACTCCGTACTACCGCTACGCCGCTGTTTTCGTCAGAAGATGTACTGTCTTATCCAAAAAGGCATATCACCGCTGGCGCCTTTCTGAATATCTAACTGTACCTTATCTCGACATAAAATAGTAAAGCGGCTGTAAAAATTCAATTCACCAAGTCGTTTTTATTTGAGAACGGTGTCGTTGCGTAAATAGAGACCCTGGCGCCGCTTTTGTAACTCATAATGTGGTGCATTGGTTTGTTTTGCATTTGCATAGTTGGCTAGTTCAACATACTTTGTCTCTTGATGTGCGTGACTGTATTTATGTTCCCTACCTCCCCCACTGTTGTCTAGACACATACAAAGACTAGAATTTCGGTGGGTTTGTTAATGGAGTTCTTGCATCGGGAGTCTTCAATTATTCTCATAATAAGTGGATCATAATTGTTGATATTATTATGTATCTCAGCCGAAAGTAACGTATTGAATTTAATTAATTGTTCGTCGTCTGTGTTTTTTAACATACCTAATGAATTAATAAAAAGAAATTTTTATAACGTCGGGACAAGATAGTCCATCTAATTTAAAATCCGGCTTAACATATTTTATATTCATGCAAGCGTGCTGTTATTGCATCGAGTCTTAGAATCTCTGACATTTAGTTGCAAAATATAATAAAAATAAAAACATAGCACCTGAGTCATACCTGAGCCATACAGCCCTGACGGATGGATTCCAATGATATTATTTTAACTAATAAAGAAATACGAGTAGTAGATAATATCTATAAAGGTCACAGGAGTCCTTATACAGATTACGGAACGATTTGAAACAATTTCAAGGAAAGTTTAAGCTAAATGTATTTCACAACAATACCTAAATAATCATCAAAAGATTGAAAGATGTGGCCCCGGAGTAACAGTTTGACTGAGAGGTGGTCAAGATTGGGGAGAGGGAACGTAGAAATCTGGAAATCCTCGCAAGCTGGATTGACGGATTGACTCGTAGGGACTGACCAGTGTTACGGGGCGTAATATACCATTCGCAGCGAACATGAAACGTTACGCCGTGTGCTAAAAAATCGTTTGATCGTTGCAAGCGTCTTCTTTCCCCGTACTGATTCACCAACGCTCGCTGTGTGACACTTTATATTACACCTCTTAACACCGTTCAGTACAGGACAGGACTGAGGAGTTTAGCAGAAGCAGATCAAGGTCTTTAGCTTTGACGTTTTGTTTATCGTTCAGCACATGCTATTCTATACTCAACAGTATTGATGATGATAGCGATCTTAATCAGGTATATGCTACTTCTCAGCTATATTGACTGGCCATTGGGACATTCACTAACACCAATTTTGTTAGCTCCCACAACAGATTATGATGTCACCGGTGTTAGCAACAAGATTGAAATTTAATCTCAAAGTCACGTTTGTAATATTTCACCAGAGACCAATTTATCACTCGATTCATTTGTTTTTTGTCAGTCTGTTTGTCTTTGTGTGGCTGTACGTGTTGTCTGGCTCAAGTTATTGCTCCATCGAAGAATTGGGTTTCTTCGACAGTTCTTTAATATTGACAAATTCAACGACTTAGAATGACGGCTTCTCTAATTTCGTCATCTAATATTAATTTGTTTGGAGAAAAGTTCTAGAACAATAGATGCTTTAACTAGATTGAGCCAAGACTCTAGAATACTCTGCGTTCATCAATTTGGGCAGCTCGATGTCAGTCAGTTTCAAAGAATAGATATTTTATTAAAAAAAGTAATGTACCCTATGTCAGGTCAGAGAATTGATTAGTAGCATTACTAGTTCCTTTACCATTGAATAGGTAGTAGGTTCGGAACTAAGCTAAAACTCTCTTATATTAGATCTTAAGATATTTATAGACGCTTGTAAGTTTAAAGCCCTGTCCTAAGTGGCCTTTCATAAATTATTTTCTAGCATAGCTAACGGCGTCTATACATATACATAATATACCACAGACAGTTAGAGGAATCTTTGTCGATATTGATAGAGTTTAAATTCGCCTGTATTATTCGATACTTATACAGATGTTCCTAGTCAACGGAAACAGAACAGAACCTCCATAAATAAAGGTTGCACTACACTTTACCGGTATGCAGAAATTCAGCTCAATATTTTAGCAGAGGAAGGGGATAAATCTTAAACAAGAAGCTTAGGATTGTAGGAAGACATTAATTAAGGTGTACTCTGTTTTTTGCAGCTTTAGTGCGTTAAGAAGCGTTGCTTGATGGCTGCTGCTGGGCTTTGATTCTGGGGTATTACCGTTCTTGCCCTTTTCTAACTTCTACGTGGTTGGCATAGTATACATAACATACACGTGTTTTGCTACATATAAATTACGGACTTAGAGGTCATCTCTCTTTCACACAATCCCTGTAGAATTATTGCGATATAATTACAAAACACGACACACTATAGGCATGTAGTAAAAATAAGTCAAGTTTTATTATAGAAAATTTATTTTTCAGTAATTTTCATTACGCCACTTATTTTTAGTCTGAAAATGGACAAATCGAAACAATCCATGTAAGAAATTCGAAATAATTGTTGTTCCGATCATCAATACATCCGAACACCGAAATATCAACACACTATGTCGATGTTTCACTCTTTACAATTGACAGAGCGGGTTAAATTGTCGAAGCCTGACAGGCATTGCTCATCCATAAGTAGTAAGCGAACAAGCAACTAATGAAAGCAAGTCTCCCATAGTCGAGGCCTCAAGCTGTCGTCGTCTTGTCAGTTTTTTGTGGTAATAAATAGTGTTTTGCATGAAGTTCGGGCCAATGATGCATGTGCTAGGAAGGATACCGCGATTTATGGGACGGTGAGCGAGAAATAATGACATTCGCACATTCCACTGACACTGGCAGAATACCTTTGGGCTTTGCTGATGTATTAATAGGTAAACGTCTTGTAAACAATACTGGGAAATGGCTAGTAACTGTCTTTCCGGTTCTTCACATATATTTCTCAACTCTTCTGTGCCTTAAGGTGGGAGCGAACCTCTAAGCTCCCATACAAACGTACATTTCGATTCTTTTTGAAACTAGGTTCCCAATTTTAATCAAATTTACATACATAATCGGAAAAGAAATAGCTATGTTTGTATCTTTTCAGTTTTTCAAAATACATAATCATAATTGAATGAGCGAAAGTTACAAAATCGCGAAAATGGATAAAAATGAATTTTCGCTCTCACTTAATGATGATAATGTATTTAGTAAAACTGAAATGATACATAGCTATTTTTTCCGATTATGTATGCAAAATTTCATTAAAATCGAGGATGTAGTTTCCCAATGAATCGAAGAGTACGTTTGTATGGGAGCTTAGAGGTTCACTCCCACCTTAAAGAGAATTACATTCAATTACTCTCCCGTTTCTAATTATTTACCAAGTCTTCTCCGGATGCCATTATACTATTCAAGTTGTATACTCATCAGGTCATCACGACACAATCACATCAAGACAGGCACAGCATAGGCTTTTCTATAGGGTTTTCATTAACCAGGAACATAACTTTAGAATCAAAAGATGAACAAAACGCGCTAGCGGTTCTGAAATGATAGATCCTACAAGCTCCTTCTAATAGGCTCTCGATAAGAACCTTGCCATTGTTCACCGCCGCTTCCGACAGAGGGCCCACGCAGAATTAAACAACCATCGGTCCGCATTAGAATTAGCATTGTCGCGAGATTCAATTAAAGGCAAGCTATAAACAACACGAAGGCAATACAATAATTGCGCAATTGATTTATGAGCTTTGTCGATGAGATAACATGGAATAGTTATATGTATGCTTTACGCACGTGGAGTTATTGTAGTACTTCTATTAAAGGGATTGATAGTCAATGTTAATGATACTGTAGTTTAAATAAAGACGGTTATTTGTTTAAGTGCCAGTGTAACTTTAACACTGGCGATGGATGTCGTATTGTCAACATTTTAAAAATTGTTTTATTCACTTGAAAAAGCGAAAGGTTGGATGTTCTTGGGGATTTGAAGTAACTATTACAATAGTGAAGGACAGCAAGACCCTAGACCCATACCAAACCAACGTTTTATTGATAATGGTCCCATCCCAACGAAAAACTACGCAAAGGGATTCTCCTAAATAGTAGTCGACCTTTAGCGATCCATATTCAAGGTATTTCTTCTAGAGAAAAATGATCTACGGCCCTCAAAGACCACCTATCTAAACAACTGTGGGGAAACAAGCATAAATTTATGTATGTAGGTAAGGTAAAGTAACAGAGGTGTGGGTGAAACGACGCTTCCGACATACTTGGGAACGACCACCGTTTGCACGAGGACTCATTATGAAAAACACAGTTAGTATAGTACCAATTTCAACACACTTAACATCCAGATTATTAATATTGAGAGGTAATAAATAAGGAAGTTCCCAACAGATGAATCAATCATACAGCAATTAATACAGCGTATGCATGGAGTCAAAAATATCCGCCATCTTAGACTTTGATAGACTAGTATATTTCAGCTACTTCCATAGTACCTATTATGTCTAATGTTTACTGCTGTGGGGGAACTGCAGATATTAACACCGTATTTGTGCTGCAGAAGAGGGCTGTCCGTAAGTCTCACAGAATCTCGACGACCTCTGTAGCGCGGTGGGCGAAGGTCTGCCTGCGACGCAGGAGGGTTCGATTCCCGCCTCGGGACAAATGTGTGTACGATCTGCAGACATTTGTTCAGGGTGTTCTGGTCGTTTTCTATGTATAATAAAAAATATCTATCTATATAATGTATTGTATTATGTATATCAGTTATTTAGTACCCATAACACAAGCTCTGCTTAGGCTAGATAATGGCTGTGTAAATTGTCCAGCATTATATTAAAAAATCTCAAAATCAAAAATAGTTGATAAATTTAAAGACATAAACATGTACGTGTACCACACAGTACCTACCATGTAAATATATTTATGAAAATTTGTTGTAACAAAGAAATATCAATCAGTTCCCCCGAAATAGCGATATACAAAATATAAATAGGTACTAGAAATAAGAATAAACTCGCTGTGCTAACTAGGCTCCACAAGATTAACGTATATTTTAAAGGGCAAATTATACGCTTCCACAACAAAACTCCAAGTGTGTTGCAAAAATTATCAATAAATAAATTCAAACAAATTGTCAAACATATCCTTAATAAGAAGGCTGACTATAAAATAATAGATTATAAAATAAGAATTATCTGGACTGTAGGGGATAAAAAAGCTGGACGAGTTTTGCTCCAGCTCGAAAACGAACATTCTAACAAGGTGAAGGTTTCTTGTTTGCTTCTTTACTTTACCTGAAAAATATTGAAGTGGACAAAAAATCAAAGTGATCACTTTATTTCCTAGTTTTACTTATGTTCTGATGATCTGAGTTTTATGGCATGCTCAAGAGTCCTGTAAGGTCTAAAGGAAATCATTGAAAAAACATGATTTTTTAATATAGTGTTCTAGCTACGTACATTACAAGAAAACCGTACCTAGGATCAGTTTGAGCTGAGATAGGACTGATATGGGGAAACGACCTTGATTTGTTTATAGACAAGGTTCGATACTACCAAGTTCGGCAAATATGGAAGGCCTAGCAGGGGATTATAATGGCTTAGAGAATAGTACTAAAACCTAACGCTTCATTTTACTAGCGTGCTAAGTTTTAAAAGTGTATTAACGAAGTCGCAGACCAGAAGCAAATGAGAAATACATCTTTTAACCGTTATTCAGTTCTCAGATCGTTTATGTTTAAACAAAGGATGACCCGAATAAGGCTTTACGGCGCCCGCGCAGTCCTAAACAAACTCCCGATGAAACAGAACTCGTATAAACAAGGGGCGTGAAGCAAACAAATCAGCGATTTTAACAATGTTATGCTAAAATAAACATTATCACAGGGGGAGGCGAACGCGCCTTTTGATCCACAAGTTACATCAAATACATCGCTTTTAGGTGTTAAGTAAGCAATGAATACGATATATAATATATCCCTACAAGTGCTCAAACCAAACTTACTGGGTTGACTAGGTGACATATCAATCGGTCACATAGTAGTACCACGTTGGGCGCCAACACTATATGCACTAGCATCTGCACAAGGAAGAAAATTGTGAGAGTAAGCAAAATAAATAAATAATGCTGGACAATCCACACAGCATCATCTAGCCCCAAGCTAAGCAGAGCTTGTGTTATGGGTACTAGATGACTGATCCATACTAATATTATAAATATGAATGTAACTCTGTCGATTAGTCTATTAACTTTTCACGCCTAACCGGCTGAACGGACCTCAAAGAAATTTGGCAGGGAGATAAATGGTTTCCCAGGAATGGACAGACACAGACGACTCCAAAAGCGCATGGGAAGCCGCGGGCGGCAGCTATTATGTATTGAGTACATCAGTCATCTAGTACCTAGTTAAAAATTTTAACCCGGTAATATTTTGTTTATTTTATAGGATGGATATGCATACAGAAGTAAACAGTCATTGAATAAATTTCAGCATCAAGTTGGTCGCCAACTAATCTTTACTACCGCATAACTTTCACATCTCACCCCAAACGATCGAAGGATTATCCATCTTAGCTAAACAAAGGGACTACAGAAAACAAAAGCAATCGCCAGCCAGAATAACGACAAAATCAACAGTACCACGTTGGGAGCCAGTATTAATAACTGTAAATACTTCCAGCGCGTGAGGATTATAGCATTGCGGGGTGGTCACGTGCGCCGTCACCCTCGCTATTTATGGTCAATTCTCTTTCTGTTTACATTTCACGTTTCAATAGTCACACGACAGCCCTTATTATTGCAAATCCTTTTAGTATTATTCGAAAGGCACGTGCTTGCGGCGATAAATATAAATTACTTCTGTGTTTCGCATTTATTTTGAAACTAATCAGCTTGAAGTTGAAAGTATTGGCAGCGATTGTAAACGTTGTGAAACAAATCGGGTGTGAATTGGCAAATTCTATTGTTATAATTTAATGCGCTTAATTCAACGGAAAGCAATATAAATAGGAAACGAGATTCGTGAAATGTGAATGCCATTGTGGGTATTGTGACACGAGAGACTGAGATATTAACCGTTATAATGACTTAACCCACTTCTACCGGAATGAGACTTTTAGCGTGCATATTTTATCTCTATGTCATACACCGAGGTACTGACAGTAAGACATGTTGAAAACAAGCACGGGAAATATAAACTAAGAAAAAGATATATACATATATCTTTAAGCAGAATAAAAAATTGGTCTTACCTACTATAGGTGTCAAAATAATGGAAATAAAACAAGTGCGAGTCGGACTCGCACAATGGGGTTCCGTATTGTAAGACCTTGGTTCTAGATTCTAGACTAATATCATGATTCTAGGTCATCGGGAAGCGAGTGATTTGAGGTACCTAAGGAAACCTTTAGGTATTTTTAAATAGTAATCTTAAACTATAGGTATTTAAGTGCCAAGTCGTATTAAGTTTTAAGTGTAATTTCATAAGGTACGCATATGTTTAAATCCAACAGTAACTCATTATTACTTGATGATAATGACCTATAAGCGTATATTAAGGCGCATACAGCACCTAAAGCGCATACAGCACCTAAACTAGCGCCACCACCTACTTTATGTTATTATTCTGTTTAACAAAGGAATTTTCAAAAATCCTTCTTCCAGTTTGTGATACCTATCATAAGCTTTTTTTTAATGCCTCTGTAATAGTTTTATTCTATTTAGTTTAGGAAGAGATACGAAGTTGCACTTGGTGGCCACCAAAATCTATTTTCGTATCTCTTCCTAAACTATATAGAATAAAACTATTACAGAGGCATTAAAAAAAAGCTTATGATAGGTATCACAAACTGGAAGAAGGATTTTTGAAAATTCCTTTGTTAAACGGAATAATAACATAAATTAGGTGGCGGCGCCACTTTGGGTCCGGTATGGGCCTTAACATTTAATAACGTTTAATTCTCGATTAATTTTCAGATCGCTCAATCAGAAAGAAGAAAATGGCAGTAGCCATATCTGACACGTAGAACGGTTAATTTGTGTATGCGTATGCGCACGTGTGCGTCGCATTATCGATGTAAGGACTGCGGCTTGACTGACTGTGTCACTTGAAACTATTGCTATTATATAACTATTGAAATAAAGTACTAACATTTCAAAAAATCTTTTTTTAAATAAGTAAGCTTTTATAATTGTTATCTAGGACGTAAGTGCTTGGGAAGACTTATACAACTAACCCAAACTCGAAGATTAAGTCGTTTCGTTGCGGAGTTCCTATGACCTACCAACGGCGCCATCATCAGGTCCTGATGCAGCTCAATGGTACCATGAAATATTGAAGTGTCACCACATGCACAAGCAAACATGCGTAAGTATGCCAAATTTCAGCATAATCGGTTGAGGATTACTGGTCTAAAATTCAGTAGCAAGATTTGTCTTATGCTAACTTACAGAGCAAGTAGAATTAAAGCTTGTAATAAAAATATCTTCATTCTTCAATTTCTCGAAAAATTGCTTTGAGAAATTCCAAGTTGTTACATATTTCTGCCATTTCTTTTAATGCCTACCTACTATATATTGCGTTTTTATTCGGTACCAATAATTCCATATACATACTATAGAAAAGAATCAAACTTATCTCCTATCCTTTTTGAGGGAAATTCCGATTGATAGAGTTGAAAGGTTGAAACTCTTATTCTAGAGCTTTCCATAAAACACGAACCAAAGTAAACGAACCCATCTCCCACTCATTTTAGGGTTCAAAATATTTTTCACACCGAGAACTAGTGTCCAGCCGGAGTGAGACAAGTTCTAAGTCATTACTATTTCATCTACAACTACATCTCGAATGCTGCACTAATGGACCACGTGCGCTGATATCGAGTGTCACAGTCCCCACAGACCATATGGGACTTTACCACCAGCCATTATGGACCATAATGGAGTGGCAGGGAATGCGGCAGCTGGTGCTATTATGATAAAGCTTGCAACCTTCAGTGTTATAGTAAAGTTTGAATGGTACCGCAAGTCTGTATCTATTCTAAATAAAGGAAGTGTTATCTGTAATGTAGGGCTGTGGAGGAATACTTATAGGCTACCGTTACGATGTGGGTAATTTAATTGGTGCGCATGGTTACGTTATTCTATTTACCCTGGCGATAATTCATTTGAGAATGCGTTGTTATATGTGGATTTACGATCCCTTAGGAAGGTATCCTTTCTACGATAGGAAGGTATCATCGTCTTCTTCGAAAGTTGCAAAAAAACCTTAACGTGATTAATGGACCACCGCTTAACAGTTTTAATTTTTATTTCTAGGAGTTACACACACCTTCTTATTGGCTTATTATCATGTATCTTTATTCCTAAATTTTGTTTCTTTGTTTGCAAAAGTTTTTCCTTACTGAAAGCGTTATGTAAAAAACGCTTTCATTTGAAAAAAAAAAACAAATAACGGGATATTTACGCAATAAATCAAATCAAAATTTAACAGTTGCAAGCGCCATGATCACGGATTAACTGAAGTCACTACCACTAGAGAGCGTGTGTTTAATGTGAACAACCAGGGTTGATACAAAACGTGTTTTTTTTATAAACCGACAAAATCCGGAAAAAAACATTAATTTTTTTTAAAAAACCAAGATCTATTTTACAAAATCATTTGAATATAATAAAACGATTTTCCAACCCTCATCATCTTCAACCCTGTTAATAATAATGATAGTTTCAGAAGTATCATTGAAATACTGTTTCAACAATACTATGCCAAAAATAGTCACATAAGTAAGCAACATTTTTGTATGCGGCAGCAATAAAGAAAACGTATATGGCGATTATGAGCTTAAACAGCTTAAAATCATTTTCAATTTCTTGGTAAATGTTAAAGGACAGGACTTCAGTTTTTACTTCAAGATTAAGATTGACGCGATGGTAATGTACCGTTGATATGACTCCAATTATGCCAAGTTTTTGTTTTATAAAATCCGGTAGGAGAAAAATGCGAAATATGTTTTGCAGTTCATTGCCATGGGAGTGGAGTTGTTCGTCGTGTCTTTTGTAGGCTATTTTTGGATTTCTTTGGATTATGAGATAATCATGGTTTCTTTCTTTCGCAGGTATTTTTTGGATTCCATCGGATTTTGAGATACATCTATCTTTTGTTTCAAGGAAGATATCAGTGCAATGCTCAATGCAACTTAGCATACATCGAAAGTTTTGATGAATGGCTAAAAAAATGTATTTGTATTTAAAAATTAATATTTATTATACACTAAATAACTTTGTTGTCGATCGATCAGACTTTATAATGCGATATAAATGTAAAATACTTTATAATTTATAAGTTTACTAGCTGTTGCTCGCGACTTTGCACGCGCTTTTGAAGTAGCCTATATCCGTTTCCGGGATATTATATTTAC
Organism: Eupithecia vulgata; assembly: GCA_946478455.1. Classification (NCBI taxonomy): domain Eukaryota; kingdom Metazoa; phylum Arthropoda; class Insecta; order Lepidoptera; family Geometridae; genus Eupithecia; species Eupithecia vulgata. Next base: position 2,826,597 of record OX297863.1, read on the forward strand.
CTCACTGCCAAATTTCATTGACCTCAGCCAATTAGGTGTGAAAAGGTAGCAGACAGACAGATGGACATCTTATTTATAATATTAGTCTGGATACCAAACTTTAGAACCGTTCTTATCAATTTGCTACACCCTGACCTGAGGTCCGAGTCCATTCGACGATACTATACCGAGACGTTATCGTGACGTCTTATATTTGTATTGGATTTGTGTACTTCCCTGTACGCACCATAGAGCCGCTGTACCAAAAACTTAGGGAAAACTGAGACGTCACGATCACGGGTCGATAATATCGTCAAATTCGGGGCTATATAGTGTATGATAATTATGAATGCAATAAACAAGATATTTTTATTAACAAACAAAATTACAAACAAGTGATAGAATTAACTAGTAAGTATTTACAATTGAAACAATTGAGCTAACTCCAGATTGTTGCAAACCATCTAGAGGTAGCTCAACTGATCCAACTTCTTTTCTGGTAGTTTAATTCCTTGCAGAACGCAGAAAATATCAAAAACTGCTAGAATATTTGCATTTCGCGCGTATCTGATCTGTTTTCGATTCCGACCCTCGGCTTCATTCCGACCCTGCTGAACAGAAGCCTAAAACCGATCGTAATAAAATTCATACCAATATTACCAAGTTAGCGCACATCGGTAAAAATCTAGATTGATAAATCTAGAAGTTGCACTTGGTGGCCACCAAAATCTATTTTCGTATCTCTTCCTAAACTATATAGAATAAAACTATTACAGAGGCATTAAAAAAAAGCTTATGATAGGTATCACAAACTGGAAGAAGGATTTTTGAAAATTCCTTTGTTAAACGGAATAATAACATAAATTAGGTGGCGGCGCCACTTTGGGTCCGGTATGGGCCTTAACATTTAATAACGTTTAATTCTCGATTAATTTTCAGATCGCTCAATCAGAAAGAAGAAAATGGCAGTAGCCATATCTGACACGTAGAACGGTTAATTTGTGTATGCGTATGCGCACGTGTGCGTCGCATTATCGATGTAAGGACTGCGGCTTGACTGACTGTGTCACTTGAAACTATTGCTATTATATAACTATTGAAATAAAGTACTAACATTTCAAAAAATCTTTTTTTAAATAAGTAAGCTTTTATAATTGTTATCTAGGACGTAAGTGCTTGGGAAGACTTATACAACTAACCCAAACTCGAAGATTAAGTCGTTTCGTTGCGGAGTTCCTATGACCTACCAACGGCGCCATCATCAGGTCCTGATGCAGCTCAATGGTACCATGAAATATTGAAGTGTCACCACATGCACAAGCAAACATGCGTAAGTATGCCAAATTTCAGCATAATCGGTTGAGGATTACTGGTCTAAAATTCAGTAGCAAGATTTGTCTTATGCTAACTTACAGAGCAAGTAGAATTAAAGCTTGTAATAAAAATATCTTCATTCTTCAATTTCTCGAAAAATTGCTTTGAGAAATTCCAAGTTGTTACATATTTCTGCCATTTCTTTTAATGCCTACCTACTATATATTGCGTTTTTATTCGGTACCAATAATTCCATATACATACTATAGAAAAGAATCAAACTTATCTCCTATCCTTTTTGAGGGAAATTCCGATTGATAGAGTTGAAAGGTTGAAACTCTTATTCTAGAGCTTTCCATAAAACACGAACCAAAGTAAACGAACCCATCTCCCACTCATTTTAGGGTTCAAAATATTTTTCACACCGAGAACTAGTGTCCAGCCGGAGTGAGACAAGTTCTAAGTCATTACTATTTCATCTACAACTACATCTCGAATGCTGCACTAATGGACCACGTGCGCTGATATCGAGTGTCACAGTCCCCACAGACCATATGGGACTTTACCACCAGCCATTATGGACCATAATGGAGTGGCAGGGAATGCGGCAGCTGGTGCTATTATGATAAAGCTTGCAACCTTCAGTGTTATAGTAAAGTTTGAATGGTACCGCAAGTCTGTATCTATTCTAAATAAAGGAAGTGTTATCTGTAATGTAGGGCTGTGGAGGAATACTTATAGGCTACCGTTACGATGTGGGTAATTTAATTGGTGCGCATGGTTACGTTATTCTATTTACCCTGGCGATAATTCATTTGAGAATGCGTTGTTATATGTGGATTTACGATCCCTTAGGAAGGTATCCTTTCTACGATAGGAAGGTATCATCGTCTTCTTCGAAAGTTGCAAAAAAACCTTAACGTGATTAATGGACCACCGCTTAACAGTTTTAATTTTTATTTCTAGGAGTTACACACACCTTCTTATTGGCTTATTATCATGTATCTTTATTCCTAAATTTTGTTTCTTTGTTTGCAAAAGTTTTTCCTTACTGAAAGCGTTATGTAAAAAACGCTTTCATTTGAAAAAAAAAAACAAATAACGGGATATTTACGCAATAAATCAAATCAAAATTTAACAGTTGCAAGCGCCATGATCACGGATTAACTGAAGTCACTACCACTAGAGAGCGTGTGTTTAATGTGAACAACCAGGGTTGATACAAAACGTGTTTTTTTTATAAACCGACAAAATCCGGAAAAAAACATTAATTTTTTTTAAAAAACCAAGATCTATTTTACAAAATCATTTGAATATAATAAAACGATTTTCCAACCCTCATCATCTTCAACCCTGTTAATAATAATGATAGTTTCAGAAGTATCATTGAAATACTGTTTCAACAATACTATGCCAAAAATAGTCACATAAGTAAGCAACATTTTTGTATGCGGCAGCAATAAAGAAAACGTATATGGCGATTATGAGCTTAAACAGCTTAAAATCATTTTCAATTTCTTGGTAAATGTTAAAGGACAGGACTTCAGTTTTTACTTCAAGATTAAGATTGACGCGATGGTAATGTACCGTTGATATGACTCCAATTATGCCAAGTTTTTGTTTTATAAAATCCGGTAGGAGAAAAATGCGAAATATGTTTTGCAGTTCATTGCCATGGGAGTGGAGTTGTTCGTCGTGTCTTTTGTAGGCTATTTTTGGATTTCTTTGGATTATGAGATAATCATGGTTTCTTTCTTTCGCAGGTATTTTTTGGATTCCATCGGATTTTGAGATACATCTATCTTTTGTTTCAAGGAAGATATCAGTGCAATGCTCAATGCAACTTAGCATACATCGAAAGTTTTGATGAATGGCTAAAAAAATGTATTTGTATTTAAAAATTAATATTTATTATACACTAAATAACTTTGTTGTCGATCGATCAGACTTTATAATGCGATATAAATGTAAAATACTTTATAATTTATAAGTTTACTAGCTGTTGCTCGCGACTTTGCACGCGCTTTTGAAGTAGCCTATATCCGTTTCCGGGATATTATATTTACCTCACTGCCAAATTTCATTGACCTCAGCCAATTAGGTGTGAAAAGGTAGCAGACAGACAGATTGACATCTTATTTATAATATTAGTCTGGATACCAAACTTTAGAACCGTTCTTATCAATTTGCTACACCCTGACCTGAGGTCCGAGTCCATTCGACGATACTATACCGAGACGTTATCGTGACGTCTTATATTTGTATTGGATTTGTGTACTTCCCTGTACGCACCATAGAGCCGCTGTACCAAAAACTTAGGGAAAACTGAGACGTCACGATCACGGGTCGATAATATCGTCAAATTCGGGGCTATATAGTGTATGATAATTATGAATGCAATAAACAAGATATTTTTATTAACAAACAAAATTACAAACAAGTGATAGAATTAACTAGTAAGTATTTACAATTGAAACAATTGAGCTAACTCCAGATTGTTGCAAACCATCTAGAGGTAGCTCAACTGATCCAACTTCTTTTCTGGTAGTTTAATTCCTTGCAACGCAGAAAATATCAAAAACTGCTAGAATATTTGCATTTCGCGCGTATCTGATCTGTTTTCGATTCCGACCCTCGGCTTCATTCCGACCCTGCTGAACAGAAGCCTAAAACCGATCGTAATAAAATTCATACCAATATTACCAACTAAGCGCACATCGGTAAAAATCTAGATTGATAAATCTGCTATTGACTCCCAATCTCACCAAATGCGATTCAAAAATCCATCTACTTGAAATTCGATTTCGTCATCCGATCCAAATCGCATCACACCATCGATCGATATAACAAAAGCTTTCATTTATACGCGCTCCGAAACGTTACCTGGCTTACTCTTCAAGATGTCGGCGTAAAGAGGGGTGTAAACTGGTCCAGTTAGAACAAGCTGAGCTTAGCTAAAAATAAGACCAGCCGAGCTCTACCTAGCTGACTTGACTTGACTAGCTGACAGCTTTGCTTATTTAATTGAAGCGGTAATAAAAGAAAACAAAGTTACATGTTAAGTTACAAACTAGTTTTGGAAGAATTTTAGTTAAATTTGTAAAAAGTATATTAATAAATTAAAGAAATAGCAGGCGGCAAAGGTTAACAATAAAAAAAAATTGAGGTTTTTTTTTTTCAATGTAATATGACCCCTATGAATCGTGCTTTTTGGATGTGACTGTTTGGTACACGCTGTATAACTATTATAAGTAAATCAATACGTCACATGAAACACAGCTACGATTTAGGTACTCTTTACAAAATGGCAAACTTTGTGTGAGTTGAGTTTTCCAGAAGACACTCGTTTTCTCGTAACTCGTTTCTAGTCTAGCACTACTCGCTTCTCCTCAGGAATCGATGGTGGTAGAACTGGTGCGTCAGTAAAGTTTAACTTAGCTTGGCAGTCGGAAACCAGCCTAAATTATGAAGTCGGCCTGCCTTTGCCCGCGATTCTGGGAAAACGAATTAAAATTCGTCGGACGAACGTGGCGGTCGTGCGGTCGCGGCGTCCTTCGAAGGCACAGTACAGCTAAAAACCAGTAGGGGAACTGCATTATTTTTCACTAAGAGATTTTTTCACATGTCTCACAGTGTAACCTAATGTGTTTTTTGTAGTATTTCTAACTAGTCGAACTAGGATATAGATTAGCGTTAAAATATTAGAAAAAATGCAAGGCAAAGACATCAAACGGGATTATTTCGTAAGCTACAAGGATCTAGTTATTTTAATCCTAGTTCACTGTTCAGCAAAGTGTGGATAAAGGACTTGATTTGACTCCTGTCGTTGCTCCAAATCTTGAGAACGTTCTTCTAATATTCGTCACGAGTGTCTTCGAAAATCCATAAAGCAGAAATAATGCCTCCTGCGGCAGCGGTCTTGGGACTGCGCCCCCGCCTAACAGGATTAATGAATTCCTTCTACAATAATACCCTAGCAGCAAGAACTTCACCCCTTATGCAGAGTTACTGTCTCAGACCCAGGCAGTTGCTCTGCTTGACCACGTCCGGTGGACTACATCATCATTAGCCTATATTTGTCCACTGGACATAGGCCTCCCCAAATGAGCGCCATAGCGCCCTGTCTTCAGCTTGCCGCATTATCTTCCAGCACTCTTTCGCAAATCGTCATACCACCTGGTCGGAGGGCATCCTACACTACGTTTTCGAGTCGCGGTTTCCACTAAACGTACGTTTACCCCAGCGGTTTTCGGGTCTTTTCGTGATATGGCCAGAACGCTGATACTTCAGCTTGCTTATCCTTTGAGCTATGTGATAACTTTGGTTCTCTGTCGGATGTATTCGTTGCGAATCCTAAAACTCCGAGCATAGCTCTCTCCATAGCTCGTTGAGCGACTTTAAACTGGTGGACCAGCCCTACCGTGAGTGTCCACGGGGCGGGCTACGCCTCGCTTTAAACAGCTTCATCCTTGGACCAGAGCTACTGCCTCCCTCGACTCTGTGGAGCGGGCGGCCTTCGCTTCGCTATAAATAGCGCGCGCCCTTGGGCTGCGCCTGCGCCGAACAGGATTTATGAACGTTCCCGATCGCAGCCGAGCTGATTTCGGTTCCTTCGATATTTAAAATTAGATTTAGTTTTTTGTGTGTTGGTTTAGAATTAGAATGAATTGAAAAGAAGCTTAACATGTAATAAATAGCTTAACATTAAATAAGTTCCCAAACAAAACCGATTCGGGCAGGACTCAACCTGCGCCCCCCACCCTCAGTTCAGTGCTCTAACCAACTAAGCCAAGAAATCTTAGTCGGTTTCGTCGAAAATCTTTGGGACCTTTTACGGCTCTAGCGACGTTCTAATAAGGAAGGAGGTAAAAGATTTACTTTCTTAGAGATTACCCAGAGTGCGAGGGCTATAATACAAAAACGACAAAGAAATAATTATGTCGCCTATGCAACATCCGAAAATAAAAATTAGTTTTTATACAATAAACTTATAATAGGTACTAATACTATAGGTATAAATTCGAAAGTAACTCTGTCTGTCTGTCTATTCTGTTACATTTTCACGCCTAAACGGCCGAACTAATCCCAATGATAAATAAACATAAAAATAATAAGCAGCTAACATATAATAATCTAATGTGGTGAATAACAGTGATACACGTCCAAAGAACATAGTCATGATGCTGTAAAATAGCGCTACGACTTATTCTAAAATACTCAGCTTTGGTAACGCTATTTTTCTTAGTACGTTATGTCAAATACTTTTGGCAACAGCTTTAATATTTTGATAGTGTCCGAAATATCAGTGAAGAATTTGATTATGAAATTTTGGACAAAGTTTCCGAAAATTTTGTGTCCGAAACGTCAGTAAGTCTTACTAGTAATGCATAGATGCTTTGTCCATGGAAAGTTCCATAAGAAGCAATAACAATACCATTATTTACCGTGTTATTATTGTAAATGATGTAACAAGGAAAACCTAGCCGTAGGTACCTACATCATACCTAGAGGTAAACAATCAGGTCAATGTCGTATTGGTTTCTAATCATAATAATGATATTATTATAGGTGAGGTTATTGTTAAAGAAACTTATTATAGTCGACCTTAATCATATTGTAAAAAATCCTCTAAGAACATCCATTATTATTTGATGATTTTAAGCAAGGAACAAAGGATGAGCCTTTTCACCATTTTCAAGAGGTGGTATATCTAAATAGGCCTATGCACGGCTTTATCTTATATATTTCGTCGCGCACGATGGGTTCCGTATGTATAAAAAGGCAAAAAAAAATATTATCTTGTATTTATGGGGCTCCCATGAATATTCGTTTTATTTTAATTTAATTATTAATTTTTAAAATGAATATAATATAACTAAATATTCTGTGAAAATTTCAAGCGTCTACCTGTTTCCGTTATCGATATCGAGCAAAACGAGCAAAAAAATCACGTTTGCTGTATGGGAGCCCCCTTAAATATTTATTCTATTCTGTTTTTGTTGTTATAGCGGCGACATAAGAATTACATCATCTGTGAAATTTTCGACTGTCTCATAATCACGGTTCATGAGAAACAGCCTTGTGACAGACGGACAGTCAGTCAGAGTCAGACAGACAGACGGACGGACAGCGGAGTCTTAGAAATTAGCATGTCGGTACTCCCTTAAAGTAGCCCTTCCACAGAGCTGTATTTCACTACTTTTCTCATAAAACTACGCCACATTAAAAACATATCTAGATATTTTTACTTATTTTCCTCGAGAAGGACCAGTTTGCGCTCAATGACCACTATTTATGACTATTTTAGGACACTGCATATGATTGACTGCTTTATTATAAGCAGAAAGCAGGACAGGGTGTAATTTGCTAGTCGAAATCATGCTTTATTAATATCACGGTAGGGTATAATTCGCCAGAAACACTGTTATTGGTGTTCAATAGGGTCCAGAAATTGCCATTGATTGTGCCAGGTCATTTGTACACTTCCCATCTTAGGGTTCCATTTCTATAGTTTTGATGAAAGTTGAATAAAACTAGGTATTTGATACTAAATTGTATTGAAACTAGTAAAACGTTGAATAAACTAGGTATTGGATTCTAAATTGTATTGAAACTAGTGAAATTAATGTCGTAGATTTTCCAGCTTTATGGCATCTTGGAAGGTAATTCTTAGTTAGTACTTCAGTAGGTACTGATGAAAAATAGGGTATAAGTACACCCATTAAAAGTATCTCAATTAGGTTCTATAGTATTAATGAGCCAGGAAAAAAGGCAAAGAAGTATATTATTTTATTGTATTTTTAATATAAAAAGTGCCCTGAAAATGCATAGAAAATTTCGAGAAAATTTTCAAGTTCGCATAACTTACGAAAACGCTGGGCTGGACACAGTGGACGTCATAATGCTCTGTGGTCATGACGTCAGTTGGATGTGAGACTTGAACAAATGCGCTGATGTTGCTGATGACAGTTGGTTGATACTGTTTAGTTTGACAGCCAGCAGTATGACATAAAAACATTGCGCCTACTATTTCATGGTGATTAAAAACCGATTAATAAAACTGAGAACTTTGGATTGAATTTTGACATGTATATATTTTTTTTTTGCTCGCTAGTAGGTACATGTATATTTTATGAACTAAAACGAACATTATCCGACTGCTTTTTGCCTAAGCTATCTCCTAATATATTTTTAGATTTATTCTCTAAGAGTAAAAAAAGGTCGGTTTTCGTTGGTAGACCGTGCTGGTCTCTGGTCTACGGAAAACTCTTAACAGTTATTTTTCAGACCAAAGATAATAGGATCCCACGTTTCAGATGGGTCGAATCTTTAGCTAAGCTTCACAAGTTAGGCTAATCTTGAAAAGCTAAGATCTATCACACAAGACCAACCACATCGTACATAATATGGTCAAAGCCACGCAATCACCCACGGAACCCATCCCATCTCACGTCCAGAAGTCCGCAACATTTTGACACATCTCACGTCCAGAAGTCCGCAACATTTTGACATTTATCAACACCCCGTAATAAGCACAGGCAACACGCCTGCCTGTCTCCCGTATAATTTGCGCCCCCGGTTACTCTCGTGTACAATAATTGTACGCTATTATTCTAGCAGCGGCATGTAAATATGCTCTGAATATTGATGAGCGCCTTGGGAATGCGAATTCTTGCAGGACTTGGAAGAAATTATTTATTTATTAGGGAAAATAATGAGAGCGTATGTAAAGAACCTTATCGAGATCAGCTACATGAAATTATATAAAAATACAAAAATATTTATTACTTTAACTTAATGTACAATAATATAACTGAGTTTGAGATTCCCTTTTAAGTAAAATAAATACTTGTGTTAGGAAATCTCGCTCTTCTAAAACAAACAATATATGAAATGTAGATCAAGTTAGATAATTAAGTTATAAATAAAGAAGGTACTTATTATTATTTAAAGGTTAGTTAAGCTGAGAGTAAAGATTAACAATAAAAATAAAAATTTAAAGTGTACATACAAATGAATTAGAACATGAGCGACGTAGGTTGAGGGTGCGTGTGTGTGTGTGTGTGTGCGTGTGTGTCTGTGTGAAGTGTTCTATTGTAAGTATGCTTGGTTATAATAATAATATATAATATATAAGTATAATTGTCTTCCTTCTGATAAGTTTTCTGAGAGAGTAAGTTCAGGCGACTGGATAAGGATAAATTATACTATATAATATATAGGCTTAGCAGTTAAGGTAGGTTGCTGTATGATATTTTTTTCTGCCTTAGGTGCCCATTCATCCAATATCTTTGTAATATCCAATATTTCATCAAAGTTCTTGGATGGGTGCCCATTCCACTCATCTAATATCTTTGTCCAAGATTCCTAAGTAATTTGCGTAGTTGATTTTAAGTAAATGAAACTACATCACATCACACTAATTTTAAAAATGCCACAGTTTGGATGGATAGATGGTTGATTGTTACTTCTCTACGACAATACTTCTCTATAAATCGGGCTAAACATTTGTATAGGTGTAGCTTTTGACATGAAATAAACCATAGGCTACAATTTAACCCAGAAAATTTCAGTTTCCATGGGAAAGAATTAACCTGTATTCGTTTTCATAGAAAAAACGCGTGCAAAGTCCCGGCCAGAAACTAATATCCAAATCTTTGATCAAATATCGGTGTTGCTAGTAAACAGGATGAAATTATCCAAGTTCTTTGATCAAATGTACATTGGACAAAGAAATTGGATGAGTGGAATGGGCACCTTAGACAAAATATCGTGTTGTTCTTGTTCGTGCTATCGACGCAGTACTGAATTATCAGTTTTTTGGGACAGAAACAACACTGTGACATTTCAAACGTACAAAAAAACGATTAAGTTCAACATACCGAACAAAAAAAAACAAAAAAGAAAACCGAGCTCATCTCGTTTTATTTCATTGGTGGGGTGCATCAACGGTACTTCGTCGTTGCGTGCGCGCAGAATTATGCAACCGACGTCCTTGGCGCTCCGCGGGCCGGGGGGGCGAAGGCCGGCGGGGGGCGACGACCCCGGTAACCACCAACCCCGAGTTTTTATAGCGAACCTGGAACCTGTCCTGGCGAGTTATGCCTCGATAGTAGGTAGGTGCATCAGGGAATAGACGCTATCTATTTTTATATTGTTTTAATAACGACTTTAGGTAGTCTATAAGTCGTGTTGATAAACATTGGGACTGAAAATGACCACTGTTCATGCTATATCGTATTGATTTAAGAATGATATAAGTGATACAGCATGAGAGAGGCTGTCATTTTCAATCACGATCTTTAACTGCTTATAGGTATGTACAACTTGTTTACTACCATCCAAAAGTATTTTTATATGGCAACATTTTAAACCAATAAGATACAATGGCAATTAATTCTTTGAAACTAACATCAACAACAGCTATTTATTTATAGGAAAGCAGGGAACGTAATCCCTTTCCTTTACAAATGTTTGAAATTCCAAGAGAGCTTTTCATCACAACATTATTCTTTCTATGTTTAGATTAGACGTTTGCATCAAGCGGACATTCAGAAACAATAGCAAGTACCAGAGTTGGCGCCACAATAAATAACCAGATACATTTGAAAATCGAATCCGTTGATACACTCCTATGGCAACCCTGCTCGCCCATTCTTCCTGTTGACAGATTTATCTGCGGGGTTTTCAAGATTCGAACAGTGCAGAGAATTCCACACATTTTTGAACTTCGACTCTTCGGAATTTGAAATTCGTTGGGTTGAGCCGTGTGGTGATAAACTGTTATTGGTTTACAAATGTTTTTCCGCCATTTTAGATGTATTTTAGAAGTTATAAAAACATGTTGTGCGTAAAATTTCGTGTTATTTACCGTTGATAAATAAAGATATTGCTGGTCTTGTAAGATAAGTTCTCCCACGTCAAAATCCTTCAAAATTATTTCATATCCAATTACCAAAGACCCGTTTAGTCAATATTTGCAAAGAGTCACCTTCCATACTTTTAACTGTAAAAATAAACATTTCTGTGGTTTTTCTGGCACCTCACCGAGAGTCTGTAACGTTTTGAGCAATTTAACGTGATTCACACTAAAAACTCTTAGTAAGTACATAGGTTCTTTTAAAATGAGCTCTGGTTTTTGTTATGTTTTTTGCTCCAAGTTGACAGCATGCGGGCGTAACCTTGCTTTGACTGAGACACTTTATTGCAAAATACGTTTTATCCAGACTTTTGAGAGCAATACTAAGTACAGAATAGTACAGAATCCCGCGTGTTTGACGCGCAGCTTTGGTTGAGGCTTTATATGTAGTTTCAGAACTGATTTATTCTTAACTATATTACCATTATTACCTTAATGGAACTTATGTCTAGATTGCAAGGAGTTTACGTACTTTCCGAAGCTCCGTGGTGTCAACTGGACTAAGTCTTACCTTACTCCAACTCCTGCCACACAACTCATTTCAATTTACGTACCTTGCTCAAATTACGACCAGACTTCACTTTGCATTCTACTTTTTTGGAATACCGGTCCTCCAGGCACCTGCCCAAGAGTATGACGAATAATTGGCATACCACATAACAGGCATTCTCTTGGTAATTAAAATTCCATTTACCCTGTCAAGTGAGATGTGGGTCAAGGAAAGTGGTTATTAGAAGTCCTGGCGTGTGTCATGCCGACCTGGATATGTCAGTCGCCCTTCAGACTTGTCAGTCACTATGATATCTTCTGCGTCAAGTCCTGGCGCCTGATGACGTCACTCGGATAAGGGCGCTTAAGGTGCCTCCTTTGTCTTTGAGCAAATGGATGAAAGATGAATTTATGTTTACGCTTTTAGATTGATGAAAATAATTATGTGACCAATGCCAGCAACAGTTCTAATGGTATTTTACCTAATACGAGAAAAAAATCTAAAAATATATTTTTGAGATAGCTACGGCAAAAAGAAATCGGAAAATGTTAGTTTTAGTTAAAAAAATAACATAATAAGTTTTATTCAACGTTTTCAGATTTTTTATGCGATTTTTTTGGCAATGAATATGTAGAAGCTTTTTTATTACGTAATACGGCTGTGTAGATAAACTAAAAAGTACTAACTGTCATCTACGAGTTTTGGTTAGGTACTAAGCCAACTTTTTTTCCGTGAATCATGAAAATGAAAATTTTTGTGGCACTTTAGATATATTTTTTTGTGTAGTACGTGCTACGCAAAAACTTATAGGTACCCAGTAGCGGTCCAGCGTTTAGGCTTTGCATTGTGTCAGACCAGACAGACACTAGATAACCTCGAACAGCAATTTCTAGCCTGACTTACTTGCATAATATTAGTGTGTATAATTATACATTTCTGTTTCGTACGAGGCCAAGTCTTTATCGACCATTCTCAAGCATTATTGCTATACTTAGGTGCAAAATGTTGTGGGGTCTAATTTCTTTGTAATTATAAGCTTTTGAATTCAGTTCTAACGACTTCACTCACTGTCATTTCAAGACACTATGTGAATTCAAATTTGTACCTACAATAAACACCTACCCCTTTAGTTTCCACTGAACTCATTCACTGTCAGTCTTTCTTTATCCTCTCCGCTACACAGAGCAGGATATAAGCCTGTGCGTAATGGGCAATGAAAGTGTTAAAACCTTTAGCACATTATTGTTCCCACTCTACAAAAAGTTGAATTAAAACTTTCTCTCAAGACCTCTATGCTAAAACCTTTTATAGAAAGCAGAAAGCCTCCCAAAGCCCTGCCAAAGTGCCTAGTTCAGCGTGAGCGTATCAAAGGCTTTGTTTGTGGTAAATCCAGCTTTTGATACCAGTTACTAAAGCTGCCATCTATTATATCATAAGGGCTATGGAACCTACGCGCCATAAAACAAGAAGTTGAAGATATACTTACGTATAAAACAAGAAGTTGAAGTTAATTTCGTGCGCAGAGGCTTCTGCTCTTTATGCATTGCTTACCTGAAAGAAAACAAATTTAATGGTTAAATTACTTTCGTATTGTCTTGTTTATTTAGGAATCTGAAGCTTATTTTTACATGATTTTCTGACTCGGCTGTTCATATTTTCAACAAAGCAACCAACCTATAAATCTCACGCCTCAGTTACGCCCTATTTAAAAACATGGATGCTAAAGGCCGGATTAGAAGCAGCTCTAGTCCAGCTCATAGATCGTGGTCTAACATATTTTATTGGTCTGTAAATCAGTCGGTAGGGTTCATGTAAGATTTGTTGTGCCTTTATTAGCGGCCGCCTGTAACTCCTGTCGATTCCTATCTTTGTTCGAGCCGCTAAATGAGGTGCGGCCACAATAGGGTTGCTAGGAGTAAAATTTAAATAAGAAGCAATCAATGCTCCAGCGGTATTCAATGTGAAATTTTGTAAACAAACCAACACGTAATTTACATTCCTTCTTTGCATCGATTTAAGCTCTTTCCTTCAATAAAAATTTCTTTATCGCGACGCCATGCATGTGAATTATAGTATTTTTCAATTGTGGTTTGTTCACTATCATTTCACATGAGATTCGGTTAGGGTATTAGTTTAGAATCCATAAAAAGGCTAAAAAGAGTTTACTAGGCGTAGTAGTAAACTCTTTTTAGCTACCCGTTCGTATTGATTGCCTACAAAAAATTATACTTATGACAATTATCTTTTAAAATAATTCAATCGAACGTGTAAAATAGATTAAAATAAAAAAATAATGCTGAACAATTCTCACAGATCATCTAGCCCCAAGCTAAGCAGAGCTTGTGTTACGGGTACTAAATAACTGATATACTTATTACATTATAAGTACTACATATTAAAGTTTTGTTTATATGTAGGTATATTCAAGAAATCACGCATAGTAAGTATAATTTTTTTTTCTGCGTTCCTACCTAGACATTACATTGTAAAATCTAGTCTAGTAGGGAACACCATAAGCATGGTAGGTAGCTGTTTTAGTCTGAGTCAATAAAACTACTGAGTATTTTCTTTAAGTGGAGCTTCAGGAAGCAAAATAAAGTCCATTTAAGGAAATATTTGCCCCAATATTCAAAGTATTGCCAGCATTCTTCGCCTAGAAATCGCTTCTCTTCCCGGATCAGTAAAAATAAGTTTACGATTACGAGGGAACGTGCATAATCCACGGAATCTCGGATGAAAACTTTTACTTTTTATAGCCAAGTCATAATTTTGTAATATTGGTTTGGGGAATAAAGGGGGAGCTGCATTCAACAAAAGGTCGTAGACATGTGAAAAAAAAATTCCAACGTCGAGTCTAATTATAGAATTGAATAGTTTTTTTTTTCCCTCGTAGTATTAGTTACCTACGAATGTTAATTTTTTTCAAAATGTTATAATACAATGTAAGTACAATGTAATTTGGCAACGGGCGTTAGAGCAATAATTAAGTCTTTGCTTATTTCTATTATTCAGACATATTTCGACATTCCTATTTGTAAAAATAAACCGATGGCTCCCTAAAAAGAAGGGTGTGTGCCTTGTATAGATTATTATGTAATTTTTTTCGTAGATTTTTCGATAGATTACGGAGATAAAAGGTTTTGAGCCTATTGATGTCAATTCGCATACATCCACTTCTTAATCAGCAAAAGGTTGCTGTTTTGTTCTGGTGTCGCATGTGAATCGCAATCAATGCTGCATAGATTGGTGTCGAGAGTGAGCGACTTGGTAAGTAAGTCAGTCACAAAGAAATTAACACAAAAAGTCAAACAAGAAAATCATCAATTATAAAACTAGGAAAGGAAACCATACACATCAATTCAATCCCAACCTCATTATGTCAATTGATTATAACATCGACTTTCATGCGCCATATTACGCGTAGATGCGCACGCGCAGCATAATAGCGTTATCGTAATAAACGCACGCATTGTCCCCGTGCCTTACTGACTGTTCGGTAATCTGTGGAACTGGTTCAATAACAGGCTCCGTATTCGCATTGCACGTAACGCGGTAAGTTTAGTTTTCAGGTTTCGAAGTCACTGACAGGTATCACTTCATAATGCATACGTAAGGTACCTACGTTAGGGCATGGTTAAGGCGCATTCACGCGGATTCGTTTTATTTTTCGTGATGTCGTTTGGATTTCATACATTCGACAGCATTCCGGATCCAGTAAAAGATTGTTTCCGGCAGCTAAAGAACCGTTAAAAACGGTACTGTTAAAATGTATCCGCTTTGTGAATTCGCAGAAAACATCTTAAAATTGACAGGAGCCAATCGTACTTGCAAATTTCTGTGGAAAGGATTTTATTGAGTGAACTAAACAACAACAACAACAACTAAACAACATTTATTCTAAGACAAACTGTTTTAGAATAAATGTTTTTTTTTATATCAATGGTACCGTAACTGACAGAAGTACTGCCTATCCGCCAAAATAATATCTATCAATTGAGGTTAAATTTAGACCATATGTGAGCCAGTTTTGATGATTTCATTCATACGAATTAACGAAACAAATATTCAAAATAGGAAATTTATTAGGATACTCGCTATGCTAATATATCACCCATTTAATGACGCCATTCAAATACAATAAATAGGGAACCTCACTCACCAAGTGATTTAATGACAAATCAAAAAGACAGAAACATGACATCCTGACAGGGAACATTTAGAGATTATTTGACTTGATCATAAGGACAAAAAATTAAGTGTAAGGCCGAGACGTTTGGGAGGAACGTTGGAGGACGTTTTAGATGTGTTTGTTGGGATGGTTGCTCACATCTCCGCTCTGATCTTCCTTTGTTTCGCTTACAAATTTGACAAATCTCCTCTCGGTGGTCTCCACTTTATCTGAGCGGAGACGAGATGTGTGAATAACGACGTTGTGTTGGTGTTTGAAATACATCTCTCCTTCCCAAATATCAGATCAGCTTTGGTGGAGTCTGGCCCTAATACTGACTTAGTAATCCAATAGTACCTAGTCACTATTCACTAGCCAGTGCGAACTAGCTAATTACTATGAAAGACTAAATGACAATCATCGGACCAATATTTTACGAAGAACCACACTTGAGGCTCCTTTACACCAAGGTGAATCATGGATGAGTCCAACAATCAATAACATGACATCAAAGTGTACACCAGACATCAATACATGTTATAGTGTCTGCCTTTTCGCATTTGGTCCTTCAAGCTAAAGCCTAGGTGTATAATTAATTATCAAACATAATAAAACAAACTCAGCTGCATCTATTGTCATGAAGTAGCGCGAATGAGCGCGTGCGCACGCATAGTCGCTTCCGGTATACTTGACCCGATTGTATACAACATTAACGATAGTACGCCGTGGAAACAATAGCTTTGTATTGTTCTGATATCTTGGGTAATACAGTAGTTTGACCCAAAAGTATGGGTGTTATGTTCAAATCTTGCAGCGGGCAATAGGGCTATCCTCTGCTTCTGGGATTAAAATATGCGCAATCCAGAAAAAAACATGTTAAAAAATATACTTATTAGATTTATTAGTACGGGGTAGCAATGCAATAGCGGGGTAGCCTAGGGTAGCAAAGCAATGAGCAAGTGAAACAACTTTCAGTCCAAACACGGAAAAATACTCCTTAGACTAGACACCGACATACAATAGTAAATAGTAATGATTTAATGATACGTAATCCATTGTTATAGATAACTAAGCAGCCGTAACTAGTGTTTTGTTTTCATCGGATGACCTTGAACCGATGCAAGTCAGAAATAGACAAACGAATTTAAAATTGTGCAATGTTTTCAAGCAAGTCTCACACTGTTTAATGAGCAGTTCAAAGCACAAAAGTGCAAGCATAACGAACAAGTTTCACACGGGAAAGACAATCAAATAATATCGTAAATACGGAGAACAGCCAGGTATTTGTTTGATTAATTGGCGGGTGTCGTTGCGTTGTGGCTGACATCTTTGCGCAATGTCCTTGAGCTACAAACGCGCCGGTTACACTTCAGTGTGGGGTTCAGAGTAAAATTAACTGTATTGTGCTGAATTAGAATGTCAAATTCGCTGTGATTATTGACTAGACTCTCAGAGGAGAAGAGAAAATCTGGAGAGGTTTGATTGTGTCAAGAATGATAAGAGTATGGAAATAAACGAATAAACGAAAATAGGCATACTAGTGAAGGCATTCAAATTCAAGACCGTAGCTATTGTGAAAAATCCAGGATCCTTGCTACTAAAGATGCTATTGAATGAAGTATTGAATGTAAAATTTGGCGTGACAAAGACCTTGAGTGACTCCGGCGCATTTTGAATATGCTTTGCCAAATTCAATCACGCAGATGATTTCGTACGCGACTTCACGTACGCTTCGGAGGCAGTGCGGTATTTTGTCGGCTTTGATTGCTTTATTTCGCTGAAATTCTTTGTTACACCAGGCACATACTTTTGAGACATGTGGAACGTGTCTTCCTTGGAATCAAATTCCTGTTAAGAATTTCTTGTTTAAAACGCACTTTTGAGTTGCAATTGCAACTCTGTATGACGCCTATACAAATAATTAAACAACGGAGGCATAAATTCTCTCCCCTTTATCTGATTTTATGGATCCAAACCATTAATCAGAGACTTGATTTCTAGCACTGCTGCACTATACTCCTAGATCTAATTATTTAATGACAGATATGCATTGAGATCTGTTCTCTCTTGATTGTGTAAATTTAGGAGACAAATGATACTCTGACCAGGTCACAGTCTCTGATGAAACACATCTTCTCTGCCAGCATTGTTGCATTCTCTGGCACACTGTTTGACTTCATTCAGAGCTGCTTTGACCTACTACTATTAATCATTGACTGTTGCACTCTGCCTTTTGTCTTCTTTTTCTTTCGCAACATTAAAACTATCAAGAGACTATTCGGAAAGCGAAAACCTAACTTTCTTATTCGTTTTCGTGCAAAACATGGTCTTATGTCACTTACGTAAGATAGTATTTGCACGAAAACGGAATCAGAAACATCGATTTTCGTTTTACGAGTACGAGCCCTGCATAGTAACTATGTATGTATGTATGTAAATTGTCAATCAGTTGGACATGAAGCTCGATCAAGTCTTGTCACTTGTCTCTTCAATATTTTTTACTGCAAATTTAGAGGCGCGAATAAATCAGTCTACTTTTTTCTATAACAAGCCATGTCGTTCTAACAACTAACAAGTAACTTACAAAAAATAGCAGGTAAAAAAAACAAAGCATATTAAATTAAATCGAGATCTACATGTCTAACAAGACGCAATCCCTTTCATCTCCTTCCTTATCACCACAACATACCCCGATGCGTGTTAACGCAATGTACAGAGACTATAAACAAAATCCCGTACAGTATGTAAGGCTAGGAACAAGTTGATAAATCTAGTCTGTGGTTGCACATGCATCATTGCATGGCTTGTGTGTGGTCGGCAGTCAGGCCACCACCTTATAAGGTCAATGTACTAAAAAATTCAAGCTGACAGTTGCATTCATATTTTCCTACTTAGTCTGTATAAGGATTTTTACGGTTCGCCGATTTGCGGCGGCGGTTTTCGAAGTTATTGTATTACATAGAGGATTTATACTGTTGATTGTTGGGATATCAGATTATGGTGGCTTAGTTTTAAATTCAGGACGGATGTAGACGCCTGCTGAACGATAACGGTTCTTACTGGCTTGGACTGTATTAAATTTAGAACACTGCCGTTTTAAGCACCGTCAAACATAAATGACGTTTAAAACCAATAAATACTATTAGGGTAGGATATAGGACAGTCTTGAGAGATGTTACAACTATAAATCTTCCAAGAAATAGTGACACAACATCTATTTAAAATATAAACATGGCGAGTAACGGTATCTTTGCATGCACCTGGTCCTCAGGCGGATACGACCACGTTTCGTTGTTTCATACTACCTTGGTACTGCTCTGTGGAGATCAGCTGTCATCTATGGCCTAATTCTCTTTGATATTGAACTCAAGTCGCAGGGGCTACTCCTCAGAACTTGATATTCAATAAATGTGGGAACGTGATTGGTATAACATAAAAGGAAGTTATTAAATTGCGTTTAGAATAAGATCAGAGGTCACAACCGGACTAAGTACAAGCTACATTGAATTAAATATATGCTAGCATTAGCATGTTATCAAACAAACAACAAGATTTGGATAACTTATGAAATTTACTGTAGATACTGTATACAAAAAGATTATAAAAGCTAGGGTGGAACAACAGTTTATCCATAAATTATGGACGTATAATATTAATAACTTATACATATGTATATCTAGGTAATTTAATGATTGTAAAATTCTATGTCATAACAACATCTTAGCCATCAAAAGTAAATTCATGAATCTTAAAAAAACAAAGGCAAATTATAGTCTGAAGATTCATTAATTAGGAATTTGCGAAAATGCCTTTAATGCATATTACCTAGTCCTCGGAGCCAAATCAGTTAGGCGAAATAGTTAGGCCATGAGGTAAAAGCCATGCCAACCTATGCTTGTCATTATCTTATCATTTCCATAAAATTTGGCAATTCGCCATCTAAACCTGTGACATTTGCATAGTTCTAATTTCTTGTATAAATAATCCATAATGTAGTGTTACAAAAACCTGTAATATTCTGGGCGGTAATCTTGGACGATACTGGACTTATTTTTAACTTATTTATGAGATGTTCTCACGCTCGCCTCCCAACGATATCCAGTACCAATAAATATTCACATTGTCAAACAGAGCCCTAAGCCCTCGCATTGTAATAAGCTGTTTGATAAATGGCAGTGGAATAGCTGTATTACCATCGTTTACAGCTCAGGACCGTTTAATGTAAATAATTACAACCGCTTAAGAGATTATAGAACCCAATAAGGTTACAGTTAAAGATACAATATGGAATAGCTTCAAGAAAATTACCATCAAAAAATTAAACAAAATTTAGAATTAGTATTTACAATTGAAATAACTGCAGACTGTTGCAAACAATCTACAGGCAGCACAAGTGACCCATATCAACACCAGTCGAAAGCGTCTATAAGACGCTGACTGCATTGCCCCGATGTATGGCAATGCTGATGTGCAGCGGCAGATACTCACCAGCTCTCCGGTCACGCGTCGTATCGCCCAGAGGCTCAGTTTTTTGAATGGAATTGATATTCCTGATAATCCTTTACTCTGGAATTAATAAGTTCCAAGTGTTGAATCGTGACGTGAGTGAAGGAAGGGAATAGAGGCCTCTGGAATCTGGTAGGGAGACAGCGCGGTTGCTACCTACTGCACAATTTTATAATTTCAAACTCACGAGAGTTTATGTTAAAACCAAACGTTCTTTTATCTCTCTCTTTCTTAATTAAGCTTTCTTCTTAACTTAACTAAGTTAAGTACCTACATACTTGCAGGATCCAAAATGATCCTTCTCAAACTACAATACTCTGAATTATTCCTTCCTCGTTCAACTCGGTGCATTATGCAACTCTTGCGCAGGAGAAGCGGCAATTTTCAAACGATTGCCTGGAACTAGTATTTATTCCATGGCTTCACTTGGAAAGTGGATGCCGGATGTCAGGTATTAACTTTTGCAGTGAGCACGCGCATAAATCTTGCTTCAGCGACAGTGGCGCCCCCTTGTCGCTATGCAGTACCATTGTAATTAACAAAGGTAAGCGATGTCTTTATTTTCATATCGCTGGACCTTGCCTGTATGTGAATTTGCGAACTCCGATTTCCTATTAAGAACCTACATCATGTTTAGTCATTGTAGCAACGGTAGACTACCCACCTTTTGTTTTCCCAGCACTCGTCGTAAAAGTTCAAACCATCAATATCCATTCAATTTCTCACAATCCTAATAAAATCTAACAATGTACCATTTCCCAGAAAAGGGGTTTTAAGACAAATCGTGCTTCGCTCAGGCCAAATTGCACGGCTTATGGCCAGCCACAGATAAGACAGCACTCAGTGTGGCCGCTACCCACTGCCCGCGGCCGGTTCAAAGGGTCCCCGATTGGCACACGATACCGACGACCGAGGTAGAGAAAACTCTATCACATTACCTTTAAAGTCCAATTTAAAGGACACGGAAGGTGAATATGAATTGGTCCATATCACGCAGCGTCAAAGAGCAAAGGTAGACGAAATAGGAAATAATCATAAGTTTACTGTGCTTTCATTGAACGCTCATTCACAATAGGGAACAGACATCTGATATTAAGTAGAACTATCGTACTGATGACCAAAACACAAGAGTATGCATTCATAACATTGACTGACACAAATAATACGATTAAAAGTTACAGAAGCAGGCTAGGTACAGCTTAACGCATTCACTGCCCAGCCTCGGCAATACGACCCGCAGGGGCGCGCCGCCGCCGCCCCGCCGCTACAACGGAACCGGAGCAGGCTTCTGTGTCTTGGGCCATTAAAGCCATAGGACAAAGTGTTAATATGAATGATAAAAACGAATTAATGAACTTGATGAATGAAAGAAACGCATGCTACTTCATTCCTATATTCGAACAACATCATGAACAGACAAGAGACTTTAAAGAGACAATAACACGAGGACTTTTACTCATAATAATAAGTAGGTTAATGAAGGACTATTGACTGTAAAAAAACCATTTTACTTCGTAATGTAAATTGAAATATTAAACTTGTACCAACTCCTGTAAGGTGTAAAAGTAATAATAATAAATTACATAACTTTTGAATCTATATCGTATCGTCCCTTATGACGGACCCTAAGAACAATAGAAGCAGGATAAAATAGAGGCTGAAACCGCGGAAGGCTTTCAATTGAAACTGCACTAATTTGTTTCGCCTTTTGCAGCAATCGCAACTTTTATGGGCAGGAGCAGGCTCGTGTGAGCTCGCGGTCGGGTTACCATTTCACATGAGAAAATGGAATTGTGATTTACCGAGTTGCGTAAAGTTGCAATTATGGTGTGTGAAATGTCCAGGAAAGATTTTGGTGTGGAACGATTTTCCAAACGCGGGTAGAATTGGTTATTGTGACGTGTAGACTTTTGGTGCATAGGACTTTGAAGAAAGGACACGTTGCTTTAGGCTTCAAATGAAAACATTTTGAAACCGTTTCATAATCAAGAAGAACTGTACAAGATTGGTCCTTTTTGGACCAATGAAACACAGAAGATAATCCATCGAAACATGATGGATTCCTTTCACAAGTATAGAAGCTAAAATGAACAAAAGAGAACTCAATAAAAACACACTAGCACTGACAAACAACAAATACCAGCTCAAAGACAACCAACCATAATATAGACAACATTGACATATAATGATAATCATTACGATAAAAACCGGAAGGAGGAAAACAGTTAGTGAAAGGCGTTGACAGCTAAATCAAGAACGAAAACCACAGTATTAAAATCTCGATCGTTAGTGGCACAGAAACTCGAGTCTATCTCGTTTTAAGATTATTTGTCATTGTCATTCGGGCTAGGAAGCGAGTGAATCATTAAAGCCTTTTAGCTAGGTGGATATTTTGTTGAAGTCGTCGATTTCACGATGACAAAACCGAAAATAGATAATGATGTGAAATTGATTGATAATTTTTATTTTCACTTGTCACATAAAAAAAAGACTGGTCGATATTCTCAGTAAAATTATAGACATCATCATTGCCCTTACCTGAGTATGTAGGGATCAGAATCTGATACGCCTATGTGCAAAACGAGGGTAGCCAAGGTAACAAGCCCGTCCTTGATACCAAACATTGCCAGGCGAGATTCTGTCACATATTCAGCTAGTTTCTCCTCTTAAGTGGATTAGATTCCTTCCCGCATCTCTACCGCTGTAAAAACGCATCAAAAACGCCGAGATCCAACAATTAGCGCCTACGGTTCCGAGAGCTAAGGAATAAAAACTCATGGTTATGGTTAAGACTGAGTACGGCCGTGAGCTTAGAGTTCCGTAGGTGCAATTTTATATTGATAATGAAAATGTATACATATTTATTTATGTATGAGGATAGAAAATACCATAAGCTTTAAAATGTAAATAGGTCTAAATTTATTTCTTAAGTTCTTACTCTCGAAGGCAAGAATGCCATCTTGATCCATTGACATTATCCATACCAATCCATGCTTATTACTTATTTAATTTTATAAATTTGAAAGTAACTATATTTCTCTGTCTGTCTATCTGTCTGTCTGTTACCTATTTACGCCTAAACGGCTGAACGGAGCTTAATGATATTTGGCAGAGAGGTAAATGGTGTCCCGAGGTTGGACATAGGCTACTTGAAAAGCGCGTGCCAAGCCGCATGCATTGTTGTTTGTCATTGAATTTTAAATTTAGTGATTAAACATCTGCAAGAATTAATTCTCATAATCGTTGTGCTCAACAATACGGAACTCTACCAGCATTGCAGGAATGACGGACGCGCATCGTCCATGACCCGGTCACGTGACGGAACCGTCTACATTTATCACACTTGAGGGGCTGCATCTTTTCTAGTTTGTCTTTGGATTTTAGTCTTTGTGAATTCTTGCCTAACTTTTAACTGTAATTTGTCTTTAAATCGTAGTCTCTCGGATCGGAATCACAGAATAATAAACTTTTTCGGAATACTGACTCCTTGGAGTAGTCTGCTCAGACATTTTTGAATAGCATGCTTCCTCTAAGCTAAGCTAAGGTGTGGGACTCACACATTATTGTCTGGTTATTCTTGGTGTCTATTCTCGCTCTTTTCTTATTCTAATTCTCGATTCTTTTGAAAATGTCCAGTCAACAGATATAAGGGGTAACAACAGTTTTGTCTTACTTTTTTCCTCAGTTTAGTTTCAGCTGTCAAACTACAATTCATAAAAACCTCGTTTCGAATTCTCACCAGGCAAATCTATTGTGCCAAACTTTTTGCTACCAAGACGTCTATATTGACAGGTCCGACAGGAACATGGCCGAATAGTAATGTAATAATGGCGGCAAAAAGTACAATAGAACAAAATTGTAGCTAACAAAGAGGTTTGTACGTCCAGTGATTCGAAGATGAAGGTCGACGTATTGTTGTAAATCAGCTGCTGCACCCATGTTGCTATGCTAACAGGCATGGTTCCTTTTTGTTCCATAGTAAATGACGTCAGAAAGAATGAGGCTACTTTTTCTCGGTTTTTGATGCATCCGCCGGGGTTGCCAGCACCATCTTAGACGGAGGAAATTAAGGAGAAATTGGTATTTTAATTTTTGTTCGGTCAGAAGTCAGAGTAGAATATAAAACAGCGTTATTGCTTTGAAGCCTTGAAAGGATTCTGGGTCTTGCTTTTCAAATGTCTTTTAAGGCTTAAGAGATGATACAATAGGTGCAATCTAAATTATACATTATTCCAAAGAGGCCAAGGAGGAGTTTCTAACGGGCAGCTATAAAATTAAGCGTGGCGAATACCTGCCATTCAGTAGTTACGGTTCCAATTGATATGATCCGGATGACCCAAATCTAGATATCATTCACAAATAAGACGTCAAGACATAAATTAAACTCATACCTATGTCTATTTAATACATTAAGATAGATCGACCATACAATTCTAGCACACTCAACATTAACAAACAATTTATAAGAAAACAAACATAAAATACTAAGTGACGATTGGCAGTGTTATCGATAAAGGGCGATCTCTACCAGACATCCTTATCTGCATATCTGAACATAAATATGAATTTAATAATCGAAAAACAAACAATTTATAATATCGAGACAAAATATCAAGCACGTAATTTGACCGGCCTTGTATTTGACATTTCTTATCTCACAATCAAGTGGGCGATATTAAATAGTAATTCGAGAACAGTTTAAACTTACTTCCGAGTTTTAAGAACTACAAAAATTATGTAAAAGCTGACAGTCGGATCAATAAAATATCATATTCATTTCTTTTACCTTGAGAAGTTGAGAGCTTTAACTTATCGACTTCCATTTTGAGGTTGTTTGATTCTGGCATTAATTATTTATAAATGTTTTATAAAATTTCCCTTCATTATCAAAATAAGCGATTATAACCAGAAGCATCAAGGCTTTATGGGGTTAAAAATCAGTTTTTACATTTTATTCACAAAATTACAATTAAATAATAAAGAAATAAATAAATAAGAAATAAATTAAAACTAGTGTGTAATGGCTAACTTGGCTCTTCTTGTGATCTCAATACTTTTTACAGCGAAAGTATTAAAAGACGAGACTTGGTATAATTTTAACATTAATGTTTTTATCTGGAATATTTATTCAAAATTGTTCAGCAACTATTGCTTTTTGAGCGTACCAACCAGAATACAGGTGAACGTAAGGTCGTATCAAGCTGCACAAAATGACATAATTTATTAGCATACCCCCAGGCTAAGCTATTACCACAGATAAAATAAACAATTTCCATTGTCAGCTAACACGATAATGTCAAAATACTCAAGATTGTAATCTGTAGCTACCTTCATTTGACTTTGACATTTGTAATTAGCAATAATGAATGTTTATTGTCTCTTTGTTCGCCTATTTAGTGTTCGGAAAGCCTTGACCTGTCGTATTGTCAGGCCTTTGTCGCTGCTTATCGGTTTCAAATATGAAACGAGATCTTAAATTATGAGTTTTGATTGAACAAATTATCTTAAATACTAAGCATTTATTAACAGGTATTAAGTTAAGAGTTCGTACCTTAACTAACTAAATCTTTTAAGCTTTGTAAACTGACTTTACATTTTTCATAAGGTGTTTCGCCTTTAAAACTATTTATAGTATTTTTCAAGCTCACTTCGCTCGCGATCACAGTTATATCAGTAAATCGGTGGATCATCTGCGGTGCGACCCGCGCAGCTGAAGGAGGTGGACTTTTTCCATGGGCGCTGTCGCGTTGGTGGCAATGAAAGTGTTAAGACAATAACATCATTCAAAGTACAATCTAAGGGATCTGAACAGCCCATAGCTTAACAATTCTTCTGGCTTATTTACACGAATATTTTTGCTGTGTTTCGAGTAGTTTTGGCCAATGATCATATCCCGCCAACGCATAACCCGTGTGCAAACTGAATGTCAGCTTACACACACGCCCTAACCTACAAACGTGGATCAGATTTCGTGGGACGATATAACACACTTATTCGGATATTTTGGTTTAATTGAAGTCGGAATCCACTGTTTTTACAGAAGCAGTTGTTGTTTTGTATTAGTAGAGAACGATGTTTTGTAATGAGTAGTTCTGTAGATTATCTTATTATGAATTCCAATTTACTTATGCAATTAGAACGGTCATACAAATAACAACCTACAGTGACGATGAGCTAATTGTGTAGCTGATTGTGAATTAAGAATCAAATAACAGCCACCAGGAATGAACGATTAACCCTTGAACACTCAACACACCTCAGATTTAAGCACACAAAAAATCAACACTTGAAAGTGTCGATTTTTTGAAATTTTCGAAAAACATTTTGTTTTTGAAAAACTGTCAGAAAATCGCGTCTTGAGACGAGCTTAAACCTGACCTGTGTTTGAGTATTCGGCTGTGAGTAAATTAAGGAGTAGAGTAATTTAAGCATCATTTTTAAAGGTTTTATGATCGGGCCCTACACAACACACACACATGAATGAAATGTCAGTTTTCATGCATATCTGTGTTAGATAGATTCCATTTGTTTGAAGAAGGAAATAATATCTACAGACCGTTCACCGTAAGAAGTCTGGGAACAGCAGCATCACGGCAGACATCTTACGGTGAACACGGTACACTACACATCATTAAAGGATTTTGATTGCAAAAATGACAGATGGAGCGGTTAAGGTTTCTATGACCCTGACACTAGTGATCTGTCAACACGTGGTTCAAATCTTCGCAAGCAAACGCTAACTATTTCCGGATCCAAGACCTTCGTAGAAGCTTCCTCTTCTTCGAATTAGTGAGGGCATGAGATTTTAGTGAATAGGTAAATAAATGTTGCTGGACTTTTGACACAGCATCACCTAGCCCAAGATAAGCAGAGCTTGTGTTATAGGTATGGGTACTTTAGCTAACTGAATGGTCCTGATCTAGAATTACGGATCAGCATCAAAGATCGCCAGAATAAGTCAGAATCAGTTTTATCTCTTTGAGGGAGAACCTTCCACAGTGAATTTCTTGGGGCTGATAGACATCAATCTCTAAGAAATTTTATAAGTTCCCTAAAATTACCGGCGTTACAGTCCGTAAGAATTTCCAAAGATTTTCGAGTCAGCGGGTAGTACTTTCGTGTTTTAGTTGGTAAGAGCACCCCTGTCCGTACTGAGGGTGGGGCGTGGGTTCAAGTCCCGCCGAAATGTTCTTTTTTTGAACTTATTTCATTTTGTCAGTAAATTTGATATGTATTCAGATTTCCATTTAGTCGTCTGATACAATATGCTGTATTTTGCCTACAGGAACGCTATTTTTTATTGTTTAGTTAGGGTATCATCCAAAATGTCTAGAAAAACAGAATAGGTAGTGAGGGAATATAGAGTGCACCTGTGTTTGCTCACACACCTGAGCACTACAATATGTCCTTCGCGTATGGGTAGTCACCGTTAAGACTGACCGCCGCCGCCCGCGCTGTAGCCCAATTCATCCAAATCGGCGCGTATGGCGCACAGTCATCTTTGAATTCGGAGCTGTGATTCCTGGCCAGCAGACAAGTTTATCGCAACGTTTGCGTTGGCGCAGGCTCCCGCGGTCGCCGCTGTCGCGTTGCAAAACGTGGCGGTGCTCACGAGCTGTTTACAATGTAATTAAGCTGTCGGGTGCCGCCTACAGCCCGGACGTTTCAATTAGTCGCTCATGACATTACTAGACATAGCTATGGTTTTGATACATTTTTTCTAGCATTTGTCAATATCAGAAGGACGATGAAACTCCTATGTTCCAATTAACGCAGTCACGATTGCGATGCATGGAATCAAATGCCTTGCGTCCATTAAATTGATTCTTTTGGTTCTTTGTTATTCGGTTACAATAAAAAAGCTTAGTAGCTTGGTTTTACCGAAGAAATCAAGTATAAACTAAAGACGACCGATGTGGCGCGGTGGGCGAAGGTCCGCTTACGACGCAGAAGGTTGCGGGTTCTATTCCCGCTTTGGGACAAATGTTTGTACGATCTGCAAATATTTGATCCGCGTATTCTGGGTATTTTCTATGCATAATAAAAAATATCTTTGTAATGTATTCTATTTTTTAAGTAGGTACATTTGTCATGTAATATTTAACACAAGCTATTCTTAGCTTGGGGTTAGATGTTGCTGTGTGGATTGTCCATCATTATCACACAAATATTATAAATGCGAAAGTTTAGATAGATGGATGTTTGTTGCTCAATCACGCCAGAACAGCTGAATGGATTTGGATGAAATTTGGCACAGAGATAGATAATAGTCTAGAATAGCACATAGGCTATATTTTATCCCGGAATTCCCACGGGAATTAGAACTACGCGGATGAAACCGCGAGGCGCTGGTATATTTATTATAAATACAAATAAGAAACATTTACTAAGATTAGAATTTGTTTTGTTTCTAAATTTTTGTTGGCATGCACAAGGATTATAAGGTGAAGTTTTGCTAGTGCTCATAAATAAGTACAAGTTAAAGCAAAAATATCCTAAAGCCTATGGCGAACGAGCCCTATCATAAAGAGATTTACCAGAACCAAGCCTTAGAAGCGCCGAGGTGTCATGTTGGTATTACTGTGATAAAGATAACAGAGTTTAATCCGAGGGCGCTAACACAGATCCGTGTCGCAAGTGTGCTCGTTGCGATATCAGTGTGATAAGGCAAGAGCTGTGCAAATGTTGCACAAGGCTAAAGTGGAGCACAAAGCATCATTCTGTAAAGCCATTGTTCTGGGGAATCATGCTATGGAGTATAACAGTCTGCGGGCGGCGGTTTCGCTCGTGGTATCTTAGGAGCTACAGGAGAAATGGCTGAAAACTCCACAGAAGAGGTGGTCACCAAATGATCAAAGCACGCTTTGGGTCCCTGAGCTGAGATAGGAGGAGTGTGTGAAATTTAGCATTCCAAGAATACATTAACATAATATCTCCTTGTCATATTTCTTCCACTATGCTATTAATATTATAAATGTGAAAGTTTGTATGGATGGATGGATGGATGTTTGCTACTCAATCACGCCAGAACGGCTGAACGGGTCTGGATAAAATTTGGCACAGAGATTATAGTCTGGAAGAGCATAAAGGGTACTTTTTATTCCGGTAATAATATGTATGGTGGATTTGTTTGAATTTTTCATAAAGTTAAGGATCGACATGATTGTTTGCATGGTAAGTGGTAGTTAAGGGCCAGAAATGCACCGGCATCAGCTGGACTTCCTAGAAGACATCGGGTGTTTAGATTAACAGCCCCCCACCCGACATGCAAAAAGGGCCCACCTGTGGCCTAGTTGCGGAATCCAGTCCAGGAATGAGTAACAAGGGTCAGAAAACGACATAGGCTAAATTTTATCCCGGAAAAAAGCAAGGGTACAGAAAAAGACATACTTTTTAATGGCGGGTAACACCGCGGGGCACAGCTAGTATTTCATAAAGATGCATTCGTTTGTTTAGTTATTAATTGGTATAAACCGAGTACATTTGTGTTTATAACATAAGTCCCATAAGCTCTTAGCTAAATATGACAGAGTACCAAGATGCGATGTCGCAGACTTTACTCGCGGGTCGCGACTACACGACGCCATGCGCTTGCGCAAGCAAACTCTTGTATCTCTAGATTTACGGATGGGGAAATGGGCAGGGTGTGTTTAGCACGATATTAGTCCGCTGGGCCACGATTAAAGCACAATAGACCATAATCTGTGTTAATCTATTGCAAGATTTAGATTCTGATGCTGGCCTCTCTGAATATAGCCAGTGAAAATCACAAAGATCATTCCGATATACTGGTCCGACTTTTTTCATCCTTTCTAGGGATTCGAGATCCCGAGAACACTGACAGCACTCCAAAATTTCAAAACAGATAAACATTACAAGGAACCCCAAGGACATAATAAGTGAGTACAATCTCGGAAGCAACCAATCCGTGGGAAAGACAGCAAGTATGCGGCTATTATACGCCGAGACAATACCGCGGCAAGATGCGCGCGCGCTTCTCAAAACTGCAACACAAACAGCTCGTTACAAAAAATAATGTGAAACGACAATGAGGTGAGGTAATAAAATCGTCTTGATACCATGAAAGTAAGGTGATTTATGAGATGCGGTAAAAAACAGTAAAATTAAATACCAAAAGGTATTTCAATTTAAGGACGCACGCACGCAAGATCAAGGCAAAGCAGCCGTCGAATAGGCAGTTTTTGTTGTTGAACTATCAATGCTTGTAATTAATAATATAATCTATGAGTCTAATTCAGTTCAGTTTCTTTGACTTCATCTTCAAAATATTAAAAAAAAAAGAGATCATTTTGTTTTTATTTAATATTTTGAAGATGAAGTCAGATTTTTTTAAATATTGTTTCGAGATCTGTGATCAAAGCTAAAATTGCGATGGAGCTTAATTTGTACGCTATTTGATCTAGTTTATTGCAATTTGATGAAAATGATTATAAACCCATCCACTGATGCTTTGATTCAGCTTTATAAACCCGAAAAACTCATTTGCATCATCGGTTATCTAGCTTCTTTTGACGTTTCGGTCTAACCACTGCATCTTGCAACTAAATATGCATAACAGTAAATAAATAATGGTGAACAATTCTAATAGAATAGTTTTAGGATGAATTCAGTTTCAGAGCATCCAAACAATATTTACACTTAAGCATGTGCTAACTACAGTCACGTCTGTTTACACGGCTGATAGTTGTCTGTCTCATCAAGACATTCCTCAGCTAGGAACAATAGTTGAAGATATCGCAAGCCGATACGATCTAACGATTTCTTGGACACTTAACCAAAACAATACATCTCGTATATATACCTGCTGCGGATATAAACATATTACAAGCAGAATAACACCGATCAATTGTATTAACGTTTCGATGTCTTGTCTTTCAAGCTTTCATATTTTACCCTATACCCTATAGGAAATTTGCTGAATGGGAAGTGTAGCGGTGTAGAGGCCTCGGAAGTGTTATGCCAAGAAAGAAAAGTGTTCGTTTTCATTTTTAAATACAACAAATTATAGGAAGCAGGAAAACAGAGGGGTGAGTGAATTAAGGTGTTTACTTCAGATTTGACAGAATGGATAGAGATGATGGAATCTCAGAAGAGAGCTTTATGTTTTTGGACAAGCTAGATGGTGTATCATACAAGCATCTTTTCGTAATCACGTTACAGCTTTTCAGATCCTAGGACTTGTGTGTTCCGCTCGTACAGCTAGTTCCGATATACATATGTAATAATATGTATATCGGCAAGAGCATGTGTGTGTGTTTTAGTCTAAAGATGCTCCTTACATTACACATGACTCATTGTGTCTGTGTGTGACACATCCATTTGCATTAGTCTTTAACGTCTCGCGTGTTTTCTGTTAGACCTAGCGGCGACCGGAATGCTATTATTTACTTTGAACACTGAAGCTGTTTGAGAGGTGTGTCGAAATTAGGCCACACTACTGCAAACAGCTTAGCTACAGCTAGACAAACTAACAATCGTGTCCGCTGAAATCGCAAAGTGAATGGTAGAGCAGAGAATCAACAAAAGACTTAATGTTTTCTCTTACTTTGCTATAGATGGAACATTCTAGGTTTAGAGTATAGAAACAAATGAGTTTTATTAGGTTCATAGCTTTAGAACATTATAACAATTGTAAGGCTACGTAACAATGAGACAAAAGATTTAAATGCCACGATTGCTGGGTTGACGATATAACGCAGGCCTTAGATAAAACAATTTTCTTTTATCTCTAGACAACATCTATGTCGTATAAAATTTTTGAGATAACAATTTGATAAAGGCAGTATGTATAGTTTATCATTCACACAGTGGCGTTTGAAAATGTGACCGGCAAGTCACACCCGATCAGTAACCTCGAGTGAGTCACACGGAATCCGATAGCCAAAACCGTTGAGGTATCGAATTCGAATAAAACAGCTCGAAACCACTTCACATCTGTATTCAAAACAAGTTAGACCGCCGGCAAATTAGTATTTGCGATGAACAAAACGTTATTGCCAATAAACCAATGGCAAAGCTCGTGACACACAAAGCAGGAGGTATTATCATAAGAAATGTGGCAGAGAATTGCTGAAATAGATTTGAAATTGCCGTGTGAAGGTCTATAGATGCAAATTTGAATCTAGTAACGTACAATAAGACAGCCCGCTGTGAACCGAAGCTGTGTGACACACATATGTATGATCAAGAGTAGGTAAATGTCTTCTCCGCATAACAAATAACGGTCTAATAAATACAATATAAAAAGTCATTAACGGTCGCAAATTAGCTATTATTAAAGCTAATGACCACATAAATCTGACGTTCTCCTAAGGTTGGTTTGACACGTGCCAGAATATAAATAAGAATTTGAGGCGCCGCCATCGGTATTAAATTACTTCTTTTGATATAAATTTAACATATTTGATTGCCCAACTATCAAAAGAATGGAGTGCATCAAGGTTATCTTTTCGGTCTTTGATGCATTCTTTGATGGTCTTTGATGCATTCTTTTCTAATGTCCCTAAAGTTGTTACCCGGTCTCTAAACTCCTCACCTTCAATAGCCGTTAAATTATTAGAATCATCTGTTGAAAAATGTAAGGAGGTGTTTATCTTTAGCCATGTAAATGCTAATTATATAGTGAAAACATTTAAGTCCATTAATATCAAAAATACTGAGGATCTTTGGGGTATTTCAACCAAAGTAATGAGTTCAATTATTAAGGAGGTTGCTCCTTGTTTGGCCTATATTTTCAATAGTTGTGTCGACGCAGGAGTTTTTCCTGATCTCATGAAATATAGTAAACTAGTACCTCTCTATAAATCTGGTAGTCACACTGATCCAGCCAACTACAGGCCCATTTCAATACTTCCTGCATTAAGTAAAGTCTTTGAAAAAATTATTCTCACCCAGTTATCCTCTCACTTTAACCTTAATAGGTTACTTCATAAAAATCAATTTGGCTTCACCAAGGGTAGATCGACAACCGATGCTGGCGCAGCTCTATTAAAACATATATTGAATGCCTGGGATAAAGCAAAAAACGCTATTGGTATATTTTGTGACCTTTCTAAGGCCTTTGATTGTGTGGATCATGATACACTAATCAGAAAATTCAAACACTATGGAATTGGCAACAAGGCACTGGACCTTATGCAATCTTATTTATCTGATAGAATCCAAAAAGTAGATATTGGTAAAGAAAGATCGAAGGGCTCAAAGATTGAATTAGGCGTCCCACAAGGATCAATATTAGGTCCCTTTTTATTTTTAGTGTATGTAAATGATCTCCCTTTTTTAGCAAAAGATCTTTGTGATATGGTCTTATTTGCTGATGATACTTCATTGATTTTTAAAGTTGACAGAAATAAATGTAATTATGACGACGTAAATAATTCGCTTTCACAAATACTAGATTGGTTCACGGCCAATAACCTCTTGCTCAATGCTAAAAAAACTAAATGCATAAAGTTCATGTTACCAAATGTAAGAGAACTCCCAACTAAGATAATGCTTAAGGATGAGATTGTTGACCTTGTAGACTCAACCGTTTTTCTAGGGTTACATATTGATTCATCTCTTCAATGGAGACCGCAAATTGATGCTCTCGCAGGCAGACTTAGCTCAGCAGCCTATGCTGTTCGAACAATTAGATATATTACGGATGAAGATACAGCTAGGTTAGTTTATTTCAGTTACTTCCATAGTATAATGTCTTATGGTATTCTGCTTTGGGGACGGGCAGCCGATATTCAGACTATCTTTGTTCTCCAAAAAAGGGCTATACGCGCAATTTATAAATTAAAGCCACGCCACTCTTTGAGGGAATTATTTAAAGATATAAATATTTTGACAGTAATATCGCAATACATCTATGAAAATCTAATATATACGCACAAAAATAAAGATAGCTTTTTAAAAAAATGTGATGTTCACAAAATAAATACAAGAAACAAGAACAAACTGCACATCCCATCATATAGATTACGAAAGGTAGGGAAATCGTTTATGGGCAATTGTGTACGCTTCTATAACAAGCTTCCATCTGAAGCAACTGAGCTCCCAATTCGTAAATTTAAACAATACATAAAACGAAATCTTATAAAGAAAGCCTATTACTCCATCGATGATTACATCAATGATGTTAATGCTTGGCCAGATGTCGCCCAGTTCCGCACCGACAATAGTATTTAAGGAAAATAATGTTAAGCTTAGTTTTATATAAATATTGACATAGGCATCTAAATCAGATTACCTATATTTAGACTAAGATGATGTATTAATTTTAAGTTTTATAAAACTTACTAGTGGTTTCTTTTTCGCTTCTTCCACTAGTGGACAAAAAATTGAAGCGAATAAAATCAATAACATCTTATTTCTTATTTGATAATAATGACTATTTGTAAACCTGTTTATAGTATTATATTTGACGTGTCTAAGTGCTTAGTTTGTAAGCCTAAAGAAATAAAGTTATTGACTTTTGACTTTTGACTTTTTTTGGTCCCTTCCTATAAGTAGTTCACATAGAAATCGTGTTACAATCCTCGTACATCTAGATTGCCACATTTAGCGCATTTCCTTATTGAGTTGAAATAGAGCAGACCAGATCTAAGTTCTATTCATTTCGAGATTATATCGATCGGTCTGAGAAATTGCCTCGGTTACTGCTTATGACAACTATAAAACGTTGTTTATTAACAATTGCGACCTGTAAAATGATGAATATGTCGATGAGTATCGAATGATGGTTTGTTTATGGAATCTGCTGGGGGCGTTTATTGCGTGAAATCGAGAACGAGCTTGTAGCGGCTGACTGTGAAATAGCCAGGAAATTTTACGGAGAACTCAGGTCCATGTTTTGTGAGCAGTTAAATCGAATAAACATTACTAAGCTGGGAACATTCCAGCGTTGGTCTTAAACAGATGCAGTTGCAAAAATACTTGATCAATGCAAATTGAACACCTACTCGCGTATCCAAAAAGGCACTGGTAAACAAGATATTCAGAACATATTTACCAATATCACGGTATGTTTGTGAAATGTGATATGTGAAACTTAGTGGACTGGTCAGCCACAAACAGTCGACATTAACAAGATAAGATGACAAACACCAAAGATTAAAATTACTTAAATATTTATAAAAGACATTGAACTTACAATAAAACAAATAAAAAAATTCAATGTAAATGTATAAATATCCCTGGCGAGTTTATTTCATGCGTGATATTTATTTGTGCAATGCAATAGTCAGTAATACAATTACGTTCATGATCACATGCACAATTAAATTTTAACCAAACATTTTATCTGCTTGTGGTACAAAATTCTATATCTTGCTTCTTGAATTCCGCACAATTCCCATGCTAAACAGCTTTGTACAACTCCTAACCTCTAACAAGCAAACATTTCGGCGCGCCTGCGCTCTTGACACAGTGACACGCCGATAGATGCTGGATCCATGTCAGTGGGACTTATTTACATTTTACGACATCGTGTAAGCAACAGTGGCTACTGGAGACGCATTTTGGGCAACATTGTAACGGTGGGTGAGGAATTTTATTGTGATATGGCAATGGCATTCTGTAAGATTGCGCTCGTTCGTTGGCACCTTTTGCGAGTAGATTAGCGATACTAGGCTTTACATATTTGAACTTAAGGAATGTAGTCTGATGATAAGCTTTACATGAGCTGTTAAACAGTATCAAAACCCAAGCAAAATAGCTTCCAGTTCAACCTCTTATAACCTCAAAAAATCGACACTATTGTAGTGTAACAAACAAAACTAGAACTTCGTTCAAGACTACTCTACTTAATTTAAAAACAAACTTTCACTACACAGCCGAACCCATACATCAAACAACCATTACAAACCAACCTCCATTAGAACCGGCAGAATCCTGCCGTCTGAAGCCCACGCAATTGACAGATGACATTGAATCGCCTAATTACATGGACATGCGCAAAACAGACGATGCTACAGTTTAAAAAGAAAGATGGAGTCATTCAAATGTCAGCGTTAATAGATCCAAAGGACCATGCTACTTGAAATACGAAGACATGGCACTAGAAAATGTATAGAAACTCATCAAATCCACAGATAAACTTTAAACGTGTAAATAGTATTGAGGAGGGTATTTTACTATTAATGATTAAATAGTTTCAAAATATATTACTGAGATGGCTTAGGCAAAAAGAAGTCTTAAAATATTCGTTTTAGTACATACTTAAAATAACAAAACAAATTTTAATATTTAATGCAATGGTTTCAGTTTCTGTAATCGGTTTTTTAACACATCAGTGTATTTGTTTAGGTACTTTCTACTTACACAACCAACTGACGTCATGACGACAGA
This sequence comes from Eupithecia vulgata, assembly GCA_946478455.1. Lineage (NCBI taxonomy): Eukaryota > Metazoa > Arthropoda > Insecta > Lepidoptera > Geometridae > Eupithecia > Eupithecia vulgata. The sequence continues at coordinate 2,863,329 of OX297863.1, forward strand.
GCAATATGGCGTCTACTGCGTCCAGCGTTTTCGTCAAATAGCGCAAAAACTAGATAAAAATGTTTATTTTAAATGTATTTTTATGGCACTTGACGATTGAATAAAAAAAATTGTGTTGGAGTGGCTTATTAGCACTATAGAATATAATTAAGAAACTTTTCAAAATGGGTGTAATGGTGTAATACCCTATTGAATAGATCGTACGCTCGACTGTATTTAGTGTAGCATAGGTAATTAGGTAGACAAAGGATTCAGATCATTCAGATAATATTGATTGAGTCATATTACATGCCCTACGTACCTACAACGTAGAATCATTCTACTCGAGCACGGTTTTCAAGTGCGCAGATATGAAAAAGTCTCATCATGAAGAGTTCTTCCCACTAAGTAGTTATATTGCAGTCAATACAACAAGAGTGCGTTAAGATAAGATTGATGAATCATCTTAAGTACAACGTCAATTGCAAAAGGGAATAACATTTGCAAATGAACCTATAATAGGCAATGAAACATTGAAAGCCAAGTCAAATAATTCTTCTTTACGAGAACAGACTCAAATGCATTCGAAAGGTTCGAAGAACTTACTAACCTAACCATATTTTAGTTGCTAAGAAACAGGATACCTACTGACTTGCTGAGCAATTCAAATCATTAAATCCATTACGCAATTCCGTCAAACAATATTCGCGAGATGCCCATGCCCACATCAAATCAAGATTTCAACTCCCTATCTCTCGTTCTTCATCACTGTAATTATGTTAATATCCTTTGTGCGCTCGCTGCGCCGGCGCCGATGCGCAGGATACGGCTCATTAGCGCAATTAGACGCTGATCCATAGTGATGATGCCAACGCATGTGCGCTACGGACCGCGTATCAGTTTGATACGCATGGGAGAAATTGACGCGCAGATGTCATCATGATTGAAGGAAGACATTTACCATTATCAAAAATCACTGACTGAGATTCTACCAAGAAGGTTTAGGTATAAGGTTGCATTATGATAGCTTTCATGTTTAAAGGGAAATAAGTTTGTGTAGTAAGTAGTTGGTGATGCAACAAACAAACACTCCAAAGGAAATAGTCTGAATTCCGTATCCGCTGTCCACCGAAAATGCAAGCTTAAAGCTACATATTGGGGACTGGTAGTCAAACAGTTAAGTCAAACAAAACCTAGGTGTTCTTATACGATAGGAATCTCCGGAATGAGAAAGGTAGATCAAAAACCAATTGAGAACTAAGAAAGTGTCACATCTGAGAGAGAGCAAGCGCAAATCATCCATCTATGCAACCATACGTGAACGTAGCATAAAATCTGCACAAACAAATTAACCTTGCCGAGTGACCTATTTCGCTATCTATTACAAATTGGCCAGTTTGACTGCTGGGTTTATGGGCAATAAATTGCGTTATCAGGGAAGTGGAATGGAGCGCTATTCGTCAGCTCGGCAGCCACTTAGCGGAATTGGGGCGGTTTGATGCGCGCGCGCAATGCTCCGCACGATATGCCTTTCACCTTGGGCACTGGGTGGACTGGGAGCGAGTGGCGGGTGGGTATGGTTAAATGATATTGACAAAATAAAAATATAGTTCATCATTATCAAAATCAACAAAACAATGACCGAACTAATTCTCAAGAAGATTATGTACTCTAACTTACCTAATCATTATTCTTAGGCATGTCTATCAAGAAGAAAGATAGACTACTACAAGTTAAACTACTACTACTACTTTCTAAACTACAATTTAGGAAATCAAATCAATCTAAACTAAGTAATTTATTATCTTTATAGACTAATTTAACCGAGATGAGAAAAAAACAGAAGATTATTAATGCACAATTACTCTACAGAAGCTAGCAACCACTTAGCTAGCAATAAAATATATTGGATCACAATAGGAATGTAGAGAAATAGGTCTGATAAACAAAACTATTAAGAAACACTCGCACCGGCTGACTATAGGGTATTCAATAAATCAGAGAGGTCACGTACGAGATCCATTACTACGCATATGTAATCAAATGAATACATATAATAATATTAACATGCATATGTATGAACAGAATATACGATGTGTTTGCCTATTGCCAGTTAAATAAATAAAACCGGCCAAGTGCGAGACGGACTCGCGCACGAAGGGTTAGATACTTATTATTATCTATAAAAACGGCTTTGTTATATGGGAGCCCCTTAAATATTTTATTATTCTGTTTTTTAGTAGGTATTTGATGTTACAGCGGCAACAGAAATACATCATCTGTGCAAATTTCAAATGTCTAACTATCACGGTTCATGAGATACAGCCTGGTGACAGACAGACAGACGGACGGACAGCGGAGTCTTAGTAATAGGGTCCCGTTTTACCCTTGGGGCACGGAACCCTAATAGGAATATGGAAGTGACTGGAAGAAATTGAGATACGGTAAGGAGATGATACGTCGTCATGGAGACTTTTCCAGCGATTAGCACAGAAGGAGTAGATCATCTTAGCTTATAAATTACTCGGATTCTTTGATCGTGATGAAGGCATAAACTGGGAAGCCTACGTTATACGCCAACAGGGAGCAAAAGCCAACCGCATTTGATAATGATGTGTAAATCTTTAAAGCTGTAGAAAATGTTCAATTAAAAATATGTTTGTTCAATCCCGTTTTAACAGATCCATTGCTGAGGTTACTTATACTTACATTATCTATGAAGCAAGATGATCAAAGGAGTGCTAAACAACAGCAAGTTAAAGCCTATACTGCATTTGATAATGATGAGTGAATCTTTAAGCCTGTAGAAAATGTTTACTTTCAAATATTTTTGTACAATCCCGTTTTAACAGATTCATTGCTAACATTATCTGTGAAGCAATTTGATCAAAGGCGTGCGTGCGCGCAGCGATCACGAGTGCCATTGCTGTAATAAAATAATTAATAGCCGCTGCAGTGTGAGGGTCACTGACAGCATCCCAGCCTTCCTGTAACGTTATTAGCTTGCAATTGTGAATGTGAGAAAGGTTCTTGCATCCTAAAATGGCGCGGATTTTGGCCTGTATCCTGATGACGAAATGAATATAAGCTTAAGTTTTTGTTACGTAATCTAGAGCTTTTAGTAAAGTTTTTGGAGCCATCTTTGTTGATCAATCTCCCTCTTTTCGATCTGTCCTTGAGTTCGAATTAATTATGCTCATTAAATAATCTACATTTTAGAATAAACTCATTTTTTTTCTATTTGTTTTGTGAAGATATGTTTGCTGGTCAAAAACCCAGAATTTCTCAGACACTTTGATCTGGCCAGTCTCGCTCGTGTGAAGCCGTGGGCAGAAGCCGGTAGAATAACTCGAACCTCGTTACAAATCAGTAACTGCATCACAAATCATTCTAATCTGAGTATTTGACCCAAAATATGAGAGAGTGTAACAGTGGCGCCACCCAAAGCCCATAGATTGCGGCTTAGTAAAACCAGATGTTTCACTACGAAAAGTTCACTAACTGGATATACAGAAACTATAGGACTAAAACAAGTTCAGACGACCATTTACAGGTCAGTGGTTAAATTCTCAGTGAAATAAAGTTCAATTTTCCTATTCACGAAACCACTCTGACAAAGGCCAGTCAAAATCATAAATCTCTCTCGTTCTACTTGCGAAAGCCTCCGAACATCTCGTTATTATCCATTCAAATTGCTTTAAACAATGGGAAACAATGTTAGGGGGTCGCTGCTAACACACCGCGATGCAAATGGTCAGTGCAGTACCGGTAACCTAGCCATTGTTTTCGGGGATATTCATGAATCCAAAATGGCCGACCAACGGGCCGCTGCTGATTCTCCACGGCCATATTCCAATTTCAAATTTGATAACCTTGAAAACCTTACGTCCAAATATCATGCGAACTACGAATTTGAAAAGCACGAAAAGGAATGAGCGGTAAAAGATACCAAACGAAAAAGCTTTGCAAAATTGTCCTTTAAAAAATTACCGACCTACCGAAACCATTAGCAACCATTAAAAATAGCGAAAAGATGTGACGCATATAAATAGCATGATAGGTGCTTCCATCGGGACCTGATTATTTATAAATGGCCAACGTCAGTCACGTATATCGAGTCTTAAAGAGGCCGATAAATGGTTATGGAATATTCGTGCATCGGTGTACTCGGACAGGGTTGAAGCCAGGAAGGAATCGGGATAGGTAGTATTGCTCTGGAAGCTTAAATGTTAGATTCGCAGAAGTTGGTCAGAAGCAAAGATTGTGCAAAGCACGTACGATCAGGAATTCTTCGTTCCTGAAAACACTGATGGCATTTCGTTTCAAGGTAACAAAGTTGCTTACGATGTAGAATAAGAAGTGCAATGACTTGCACTTCTTATTCTACATCGTAAGCAACTTTGTGACAACGATTTACTGACGTAAATCGTTGAAAACTGGCTACGACCCTGGTCCCAGCCTGTCTTGGTGGTCGTCTAATGTAATGCAAGCGGGCTCGAGGCGCTCCCGACTTGAAATATCACGGAATATTGCGCCAACCAGATGAATATAAACACTGAATCGCTATGCTCATTGTAATGCCACCTGACTCTATTATTGCAAAACAAACCTGAATCAACCAACCTCATAGCCTTTAATGATTCAGAAGTACTCTACCTTACCAAAATTAGCAAAAAACAACGCTGCGACCTCCAACGGCGGAGATTTTTATCACGACCTCCAAGTCCGACGTGACATCCGCAGAAGTTGGCAACGCGGAGTCACCCACGACTGAGACGTGTCTCGTTAGGCGTTTATCGCACAGGACCATACTTGGGCGAAGGAGGATCGTAAACAATTTAATGGCCGAGGACCTCGAAAGAGGGCAAAATAAACGTATTTGACCAAAAACGCAAAAGCGCCTTCTGGAATCATATTTGTTTCGGCATTTCTTCAGGAAAGCTTACGCGGTGTGACTTAATCTCGAGGAATGTGCACCTACGCACCCGTTGAAGGCTGGCATTACCGTCAAAACCTTTTAGATTTGCGGTTTTACAGCTTATTTTACGTTTTATTGCGTTGTAAAACGAATCAGCCTGAGCTTGATTTATTGCCTCAAGACAAATCAAATAATTGCCTATCTATTGCCGAACTTGGCTCGGCTTTGGAGCGCCTTTTCATTATTGTTAAAGCGGCTACGTCAAATGAAATCTCGGTATATTTACGGAGCACAGTTGCCATTACTCAAGCTCTAAGTGCGTCATTATTTCTAACGGGTGAGAGTGCACGAATGTCGGAAGTCTGTTATGTACGTGTTAGGGTCCAAGTTTGATAGCGATCTACGGAAGCCAGCACCGGGAGCCGACTCTCACCTCCATTGTGAGGACGTTCCGGCGGCTGCCCTCTTAACTGCAACAATCGTAACAATACCCCGAAAGTGTTCCGCAGGAGCTCACCAGGAAGCGTTCCGCTCTGCATTGCCATCTGTGCGGTAAGAGGAGAGAGTTGACGGTGTCTAGTTACCAGTGTCGGCTTGCAGACTAGTGCAGCCGCCGGCGGCGATGCTTCTGCCATCAGCCACCGACCGCACTCTGCTCTGACGGCTAATAACTTAGGAAACGCTGTAATCGCGGCGGCCTACTTTCGCAGCCCTGCGGTGGGATCGCTGAGTCTTATTTCGCGGTTCTCCAGGAGGCTGCTTTTAGTGCGAGATTAATGGCAACTTGTATAATGATGAAAACGGGTTATTTGCGTATCGAATGCACAATCTTACCAAACGGTGTCCGACTAAAGCTCAGCTATTCTCGACAATGTTGCATTTTCTAGCGGAAAGATAACGCAATTGAGATTGACATTTACAGTTCTTAAGGCAGCGTGGAGCCCTTTGCGTGCAATGTTGGTACAAGCACAAGAGAGTGGTACAATGCCTGCAATAAACATTGCTGGAACTAAACGGTTCCTGTCGCTTTGACGGATTGCTCATAAAACTGATGCGGACGGGACGAGAGTGATAGCTTTGTCCCCATGCCTGCGGTTGATTTATTATGGTAGACACGATGGATTTTACCTATAGTCAAATAAATCTTCGAAGGCTGTCGTGCCGCATCGGTAATATTAGGCTTTAGAGACGGACGACGTTCGATATTTCACAGAACAATGGCGTATAAGCAACCGCAAAGGCGTGAAGCCTAAGCCACGGCATGTCATGACAAGATTTCTAGCAACAATGTTGAATGAGAGGGTCTAAATATAGCGAGGAATGTACATGATGGAAGGAAGCACGATTCGCGCTCACGAACGAATCTAACTGAGGCACGTAAGCTGTTACTGGTAATGCTGGCGCCTCACATTGGCTTATGACTTGGTTCCAACGTTGGCTACGAATAGAATGGCCAATAATTGCAACCAAGATTGCGGCCTCATATTGGCTCCAATATAATTGGGCAAACACTCATGCCAAGAGCATTGGAAGGTTGGACGTTTGAGCAGGTATCATTTAATCGTCAAATTTATTGCTAGCAAGTCATGTCGGACGGGACACTTTTCGCTCTGGCTACTTACGCCCACGCATTGAGCACATATTATTATTATTTAATTACTCAAAGAAAAAAGAAGCCAAGGAAAAGGCGATTCTGGATGATAAAAATGCACGCTAATCGAATAAAGTAAGTCTTCTTCTGCTCGATATAATTCAACACTTGTTCATTCGTCCACTCGGCGTTCGGAGAAAACATATCGCAGCACGTCCAACACTCACATCGGCAGAGCGCGTACTGATGCAACCAATGTGTGGATCGAGACGTGACGTTGGACCCAAGTTGCCCCCCCGCCTACACACTTCACTCCCCTCGCCTTTGAACTTGTACAAAAAACCGACACAAGTCGGGTTGGCATTGGCTATTGGACGCAATGTTCCGTTTTTATCCAATAACGTTCAAAGATCGATCCTCACATTGGTGTGTTGGATCCAACAGTATAACTTGGAGCCAACATAGCCAATGTGAGGCGCCAGCATAATACACAAATCACGAGAACACAGCTGTCATAACAATATTGATTGAGGGTTTCCCCACATCTGCTACTAGTGTTGCAACGCGATTGCAGAATTCTAACGTATTAAGGTTGAGCTCATCGATTGAGGGCATCACTTCGCGGGTATTCGTGAAAGGGCCTCTTAAACAACGCAAGAGGTACTGCGTCACGGTTTGACACACGTTTTCATTAATCATCGGACATCTTTACCGTTTAGGGTCAAAAAGTTATATTACCCTAGTTATACACGCAGATACGTAACAAGTGCCTGTTGCCATAATTATATCGTGTACGTGTAATGTGCATCAATGACTTATTCCAGTGATTTAGAGTAGTACTGGACAAAACTAGTTCTGTTCTGATCAATCATCATCATCATCAATAAATGCGCATACACACACACTCACTGCATAGCCCATATTATCCTCCGATATTATCTACTGGCTCCACTGCTAATATAAACCTCCGAAAGCCCCGATGTTTTTGCCTTCCACCATGCATCCGCCACGATCACGCGCAAGTCGCATCTATCAATTCTTTGCGGATTATTGATGTCAACGTATTGTACAATTACATGTTCAATCTGTTGAATTGTAAATTGTATGGCAATTTATGTCTACATCACTGGATCGGTGGATCTCATGATTATCCTGGTTTCCAAATCATCATTAATTTACAAAGCATTCGACTCTAAAATTATAAGGTAAAGGATAACTAGTTTTCGTTCTAAAATTAGTATGATAACTGTCATAGGTACTCATAACATAAAGTTGGGCATGGGCATCGAAGTCGTGACGTCACGCGTGCTAAGCAGAATGAGTGATTCACGCGGTGCGGTCGGGGTGCGCGGGCGCATACTGATGCGGCACGAAGCCCCCGGCATGCCTAACGAGCGCCATGTCTCACTGACACCTATACCCGTCACTATCATGTGGGTAGAGGCGATTTACTATTTCGAATAGGCTATTTACCCGGAACAATATCTTCCGGAAACGGAAAGGAGAGGAGGGGGCATGTCGCTTAGTGGGATACCTACTTACGGTAACTACTTAGGATGAAAAGGTGGTCTTTGTTATTGTTTATGAGAAGGTAATGGAAAGGTTTGTGTTGTGACAAGTCTGTTCCAATATTATTTTATTGATATCGCACTGAAGACTTAAAGGTGATAACGATAACGTGATAGCTAATACGACGCAGGGAGCCTATAGTTGAGGCTAGCACAAGGCTGATGGATAGAACAAGCTGAATCGGGAAGCCTATACTTAGATAAGAGTAAAAAAAGCGAGATGAGGTACTAGCATCTCGAAAGTGGAAGACTCAAATTAGGTGCAATTAGGTCTCCTAAGACCGGCGCCGCGGGCGTTCGTGTTGCGCGTGGTTACATTACAACGATAGCAGACCGGGATAGAAATACGATACATTCGTGCTTAAAAAGAGATAGCAATACACGTGTTGTTGCGACGTTAGTTGTAACAAAACACAGGCCATTTTGTTGAGTTAGTGCTGGGAGAGCGCAGCGCACCCTACCTTCCAAATTTTACTTATATCTTTTTTATGTATTTCTCTATCGAATGCTAATGATAATGAGTATATGTGCTACGTGCTGAGCAATTAATTATATTAATGAAATAGAGAAGATACAGACAAGTTTCTGCCCGCGGCTTCGCACACATTGTGTCTATGGAAACGTTTAAGGGTTATTTCTATCCCATGTGAACTGTTTTATGAGATAAAAAGTCTATGTTTGAATTCAGACTTAGAGCATATCTATGCAAAATTTTAGCTTGATCCGTTCAGAAGTTTAAGCGTGAAGAAGTAACAAAACATCCATCCATCCATGCAAACTAATATAAGTGTGATACTTACAGTCAAATTTTGGTTATCAATCAACCAATCTGTATGGAAATAGGTTAAATTATTGAAGCTTTTTTGTAATCTAAGGTATTATCATAAGGTTGGTGCTCACATATCCATCACCGCTACCCGACAGCAAAAAAATGAACATCCATGTCCTCTCTCTCGGTTCCAGCCTATATTGTCTAGCAATGCCGGTTCGATCGCCATATCCGTTGTTTCACCATCTTACCTGAAACGAATGAAACAGTGCGTGAGAAACGTTGCCAAGTGAATTAACATGATCCTATCTGCATGATACACGGACCGATGCCATCTTTAACGGTTCAGCTTATCTAAAACAGCATCGTTTATTACTTAACACTTTGAGCATAATAGTCGGCTTATTTATTTGAATGAGGTAAGTTTAGTTATGCGGTAATAGAAAAGACAGTTATGGACACCTATTTGTGCTTATACATGGGACTGTCATAAGCACTAATAAGTCGTCAAGCTCAAGCCGTGTGGTGCCGGCTTAGAATAAGCACCACCCCAACTCTTCCTGTAGGCGATGTAAGAGGTGACTAAGGGACGTATTATGAACTGGTGTCCGTTTTAACCATGGAAATGTTTTTTATTGGAACTGGTTTATGGGATAAAAAGTAACCTTTCTTTTATTCCAGGCTTAGACCTAAATCTATGAAATATCCTTGCCGTGAAGAAGGAGCAAACCCTTAGGGGTGGATAACGGCCATCAGGAGAAATGGACGCTGGTGATGATGATAGCTTCAAACGTTTAACAAACATAATTGAGAAAAATATACATTTTCAGGGGGCCTGCTCGGAAAACAATAAACGATGTTCCTTATTATCATCATCGTTTTCGTGCAAAACCTATTCTTATAATGTCACCATATAAGACAAATTAAGCACGAAAATCAAAAACTTCGTATTAACTTTGACGAGTACGGGCCTAGATAATGATCGTCAACTTCATCATCAGCCTATGTTAGGCTTACTTCTGTCCAATTCGTGCAAATTCTAAAAAAATAGAGCTTTATCGAGAATTTACACTTGACCAGGAAAAGTTAGCAAACGCAACAGACGCCTCAGGCGAACGAATTTCCCAGAAGCCTATACAACTCATTTGACAGACAAGTGCCAGTCACTTGCGCAACTCCGGCGCAGCTGCAATAGTCTATGACATTTACATGCCTTCTGTAATTGAATTTGAAACGAAAGGAATTGGTGGTAGCAAAACAAGAGCATTGTGTAATGGTAATGAATGGTTCAAGGTGCTATAGAGCACGATAGCGGCAGTGAAGGCTGGTGAAGATACCTGAAGCCTGGTTTCCACCGCGAACGGAGCGGACCCTTCAAGTCTTTAAGAGTCTAATTGGTTATGGCATATAATCCTATTACATTTAAAAAGAGTCCGTCTCGCCCACCATTTCCCGCTCATTACTCTTTTGCGATGGAAATCCAGCTTTAGCAAAGCTCTCGCGGAAACCTACAGGTTTTATTTGAAAAGTGGATCGATCGTCAGAACCGAAACAGTTTCGTAAGATGCAAAATGCTCCCGCAGGCGTAGTTTGAAAACGTACGATTCATCATCCGAAACTTCGTATTTTGTTTTAAACCCGAGTTTTCCACGAGGTAGTCGCTCATGGAGATGGTTAAAATGTTTACCTGAATTTCATTACTTTTTAACCAACTTCAAATAAAATAGGAGGTTCTCAATTCGGCTGTCCGTGTATAGCTTGCTTATAATATTTCACCTTGCATTTATGCAATAAATACCTAAGTCTATATGAATTGTAATTTATAAAGTAATGTCGCAAAAGCGGAATTTTGTTCCACCATCACGTTCTACGCGATTAGATAAGCAAATTCTGATTCTAACTGGAAAATACCTGCGCCATTTTAACTGTGCAAATCAGTCATTTTATTCATAAATGTACATAAAATACAAACTTCCTGTTAAAAATACTAAAAACTTGATCTAAATCGTTAAAGAAAAATTCAAGTATTAGGTAATTCTTCTAACGATTGACCTTACAGTAGAAAAACTTCCCAACTACAACTTTTCACGCGGGTTCGTAAAAGGCGACTAAGGAATATCCACCGGAAGGCAGTACGCGTCCTAAAGAATAATTTACCATCGAACTGCGATCCCCAACCTGCAAGCCCAGGATGGGGATTACGGATATTACCCCCCTCACAAGATAAAATCCAATAAGGGTCTATGCCTGCGGCCTGCGTCCAGCAGTAGACCAGTGACTGTAAACGTATGTAGGTGTTCAAATACTCAAGAGCTTCTTTCCATTATACAATTTCGTGCAAAAAAAAATGACCAAAATACATTCAATTCTGATGTCATACATAAAGAATATTAATAATAATTTTAAAAAATTGTTTAGTAATTTTGATATTTATTGTGCAGCATTATTTATTATTTACTAAAAGATACTTGCTTTGTAATGTATTAAAATTTTGTTTCTTATCAGAAGAACTACGTTTCCCTGGGTGCTATGTTGAATCCTAGTTCCACATGAAAGAAACCGCGGGCAGCCGAAAGTGATTTTATAATAGAATCTTCAACAATACCCATAACATTCTATAGAACTTCACACCCATGCCATCGACATACCACGATGATGCCTTTAGTCATACAGACAAACCTTATGTGTGAAGATCATTACCCACATGCACTGAATGGTACTAACGAATACTCCGATGTGACGTGTTGCTTCACTTCTTTTGTTGGCAGTGAAACTCGCGATGATAAATACTCCTTGGTTATAAAAGACATTAACTTGGAGATTGTGAGAGGATTATAAAAGTGAAAATAGATGATTCTGTCACATTTGAAAACAGAGACGTTTTTTATCCCAATTTCATCTCACTAAATGCTTGGAGTTGGTCAAGTAACCTTGTCGCCTAAAAGGGGGGCTTGCGAAAAATGTGCTAAAAATCACAACTACCGTATTTGACGCCAGGTCTTCTGAAGTATAAAGCCATTGTTCTATTCATACTATATCCAACAACCGATGAAGCGCGGCAGGCAAAGGTCGATCTGCGATCCTGCGTCGCGAATTCGATTCCCGTGTCGTCCAAATGTTTGTAAGATCTACGATTTCTTTTCCGTCTGTTTTGGGTTTTTTCTACGTATAATTAAAAATAATACATCTCTGTAAAATGTATTCTATCAAGTATATCAGTCATCTAGTACCCCTCATCATGAAACAAGCTCTGCTGAGCTTGGGGCTAGACGATGATGTGTGAATTGACCAGTATTATTTATTTGTAGTGTAGGTTCTTAACTTAAGTAAATAAGTGATCGATGTGTGTTTAATTTACCCATTGCTTTATTATATTCATACAGTCAACAGGGAACAGGAGATAATTACTAATAGCTGGGACAGGATAAAATATTCAAAAATCTAGAAACCCATACCATATTATTTATTGTAATTTTATTCATTCAGGTATTGTTCTTAGGTGTAGGTTAGTCTTAGTGGGTCATAAAAACCCTGTCAGGGCGCAACAACTATTTAAAGGTTCACCAACCATATGTATATCACAGAATTAGAACCGCTTGCACAACGCTCCTATGCTCCCGCTCCTATGAACGCGAAATCCTATGTCTATCCTTTTCACAATTTTTTGCATTAGGCCCGCTCTTAAGGCATTCCTTCCCTGATCGCGTCTTTACTAAGGTCATACCACAGGCATGTGCCATGCAACAAAAAGGTTTGCATAACCGCGGGAAAACATCGGATCACGACAATGCACCGCCTAGACTATTATCCGACCGGCTAATGGATCGAGCGAACTAGCGAATAAGATCTCAAGAGTGATTTTTTATAATCAATAGACCTTCGTTTGACCACAACAATCTTACCTGATCGAAAGTGAAGATGTAGCCAACGATGTATCACGAAGGTCTAGAAAATACCTGTTCACTCTTATCTTGAAGAGACCCAGGTTGTAATTGACCGGAAGAACAACAGCAGCAGGGAGCGTGTTCCAAAGCGGTACGAATGATGATTTGATGACTTTTTTTTTTAATTTTCAGATATTTTAATGCATGTGAAACTAATTTTCGCCCAGGGCATTTTGCGAGTTGCACCAATTACGTTCCAGAGATAGTGAAAAAAATTGAATAATCATAGTCAGTTTAGTTTCGGGAAATGGAAAGGCAGACAGAATTTAGCACGATTTTTAGGGCCTACTTATCTTCAATCATGACTCTCAAAAATATAAGGAGTAGATCTTGAATCCATATTTATCAGCTTTGCTTTGAAGATGAGAAGATAAAACCATGAACACTCCGAGATCAACGTTCAATACGAACCACTAATATCTTATATCGATAGCAAACATGCAATTAACTCCTCGGATCTTGCGTATAATTTAGACGAAGTGAAAGCGACGGAGACATAGATCAGTTTACAGTTTGTAGGGGTCATACTTTCATAGCCCAGCTAGGCTTTCCTAGCGATTTCTTTATTCTAACTATAAGCAAACAGAAGCGCGTATTCAAAAATTTAATAAATCTTCAACCTCCACAGCCGATAATGGTCCACTGCTGGACGCAGGCCTTCCCTGATTTTTTCAAGTTTAAATCCGCCTTGTTGCCTTTTGCAAGCGCCTTTTTTCCCCGAATTCAGTGCACGTAATACTTATAATGCCCCATAAGTCAGTCAGTAAGTAAGTACCCGGTATGAGTTTTCTAGGTTTAGGTATGTATGTATATCTGTTTTATATTATCTCATGAGAAGAAGAAGAAGAAGAAGAAGAATACTTTTTATTGGCTCACACACACATACACAGTACACAGAAAGATATAAAAAAAGACATAAAAATAATTAATAGTACTTAAATAGTTAAGTGAACCAATAAGGTCCTGCCTCAGCTTAATGTTGCTCCACAGGAAGTTGAGCAACGCTGGTTTTCTGGCAGAACCTTGGTGCACGCGTGTCACATCACACGGACTTAAAAAAAAAAAAGAGAACACAAAAAAAAACAGAAAAATATACATACAACTTATCCTACAATAATAAATACTATTATAATGTGTATTTAGTAGAAATAATTCAAGCAGTTGGTACTTGAATTACTTCTACCAACACTAATACTGTTCAACACGGGATCACATTCAATCATGAAGCCTAGTGCCGACCAACACGTCCGGTCCAGACCAACTACTGACATGACATTATAAAAATTTCTGAACGAACTCGCGGTTGAACGGGTTTGGCGCGTATTTAAAGATTAGCACAAGAAGTTGAAGATTACGTGTGAAGTTATGAAATGACAGACATGACATGAAAACCAAATTATTTGGGGTATTGAGGGGTAACGCCCATAAGCCCCACGCTGGGCATGCGGGTTGGGTATCGCAGTGCGGTGATATGGAATATCTATTCTGCAAGAGGCGCTGCTACTCCCCCCCCAGGTGCAGTGGTGTATGTCCCTTAGTCGCCTCTTACGACATTGCACCCACGGGAAGAGCTGGGGTGGTGCAAATCCTAAGCCGGCAGGCACTACACAGATATTATATTTAAAACAAAATGTTATGTACCATCGCTCGTCAGGATTGTTTTAGGAACCCAATAGACGTTAGGTTCAAAGGGGATTAGATTTTTGAAACTTACTGACTAAATGACCCAGTGAACTTCGTATCACCTACAATTTTTATAAGTTTTTTTTTTCTTAAAAACCTTTGAGCTAATACAGCCAAATCGGCCATACTGTTCTCGATTTGGGATATCAAATGATTTTTATGCATAGATTTCTTGGAAATCAATTATATCAATGGTACGTTTTCATTCTAATGAAGGAAGGAAAATCTAGCGTTATTGTTATTTATTAGAGATAGACTGACTTAATAGTCTTATTTCTTACTCTAAAAAAGATAGAGTGAGAATTATTTTGACGACCTCAGTGGCGCAGCGGGCGAGAGTCTGCCTGCGACGCAAGAGGTTGCGGGTTCGATCCCCGCCTCGGAACAAATTTGTGTACGATCTGCAGAAATTTGTTCCGTTGGTCTGGGTGTTTTCTATGTATAATAAAAAATATCTATCTATGTAATGTATAATATTACGTATATCAGTTATCTAGTACCCATAACACAAGCTCTGCTTACCTTGGGGCTAGATAATGCTGTGTGGAATTGTCCAGCATTATTTATTTATTTATTTATTAGCAAAGTGCTAAGTTATCATTATTAAGAAGACCACGCGCGCCCTGAATATATCTTACTAATATGATAAATGCGAAAGTTTGTGCCGTTGTTGTGAAGTTGTTTGGCCGATGATAACGCTCAAACTACTGAATGGATCAGGCTGAAATTTTGCACACTTATAGATCTGGAACTGAAATACAATAACAGGCCACTTTGTATTTCAAAAACGCGTGCAAAGCCGCGGGCTAAGTCTCAAATAACACTTTCAAGGCCCACGACGCACGCGTCTATCTGGAGGTCCTGCAAGCTCCGGCGGCGAATGAGTTTAATAGCATTCCCAAAGTAAACTAGCGTTGTAAATTTCCGCTTAATAGCATTAGCATTTGCCGTCAGGTTTTATCAAAACCCAGTTCTGATATCGTCTGGGAAACTCTCACTGCCGTTCATTGAATACCAAGCAAGGAGGCAATTCTTGCAATTTATCGACATAAGTTCCAAGAACTATCAAAGTGTCGTGTCGAGTCATTCGAAAAATGTCGGAGTCTGCAAATTCAAAGTGAATAAATTTTGCCTTAGGCCACATCATAATCATACTTTAGTGAGATGGTCTTCTTCATTAGGAAATAATCATATTAAAAAAAACTATGTTATTTGCGACAAGCCACGGACGGGACGAGTTCTTCCGTTATCAGGCACTAATTCGTCCGTTTGTAGAATATCGCAGCGACTTAATGTCGGATGATAGGTACAGATAATAAGTCGAAGTGTTCGACATAATTTTCAACAATTGAGAATAGTATGCTAGCTTCTTATCTGGAGCGTAATAAATCTGGTCTCGATCGCGAACGATTGCGCCGGCGCCTGATTAATGACCGAATGTTGTTAATTAATGCGCTGCGAGAGGAGTTATATGTCTGCGATGTACCGTAGAGCACCGCAAAGCAAGTGGCGCTGCATAGGTCCCTGAAGCTAGCTGGGCTAATATGGGTACTGGGCTAAACCATCACAAGAACCCATTTACTTCAATGATAACCATGATAAACTACCGCGAAGGATCAAGCCTTTACCTCACGGACAAAATGGCATGGCGGCGTCGTCAGTGATATACAAGCAAGTTTTTTTGGCAGATTGAACAAAGTAAACTTGAAGTATCAGCAACCTACGATTGTTGATTGGCGTCGGTATGTGACACGTTTGTCTATAATATCAGTACTTTAGAGAGCTTTTATTTTCTTAGCAAAGTGCATACACCTTTTTCGTCCAGATTCCAAAGGAACAGGTTCGAACCTTCTCTGCCATTTGCATAGTTGCTGGATATTAGACATGGTGACGCCGACAGCAGCCTAACGATCTAGGTATAAGGACATGCAACATCAGATTCCTGCTATTTAGCGCGTCGCTATTAAGTAATGAATTTTCATGATCTTCACACGGTATCGACAACTCGTTTTAGGGATGGTGCTCGTTATACTTAGCATAGGGTTTGTTCAGACCGACCATGGAAAACAGTACGAAGATATGTGCCAAAATGTGGAAAAGGACATCGGATGGATAACAGGTGCGTTCACTTTTCTGTATGTTTTGATTTTTAAAAGCGACAAAAATGACAACTCATTGTTCGTTAGTGCCAACCCTATTGACAGTCTTGGAGGACTTTGTAAGAGGTGCTTAGCGTCCATAACTAGTTTCAAACGCGATCAAAAGAGACCAGACTGGAGGTCATAAAGACGCTAAGTATGCAACTTTTGCATACCTTGTCGTAAATGTTGCGGGATAAAGGCATTAGCATAGCAATTTGCTTAGAATGCAGTGTGCGAACGTCAAGCGATACAAAGCCTTTTGAAAAATGTTCATAATTTGTGGTTCAATCAGTATAATTAATGACTTTATGTCAAGTCGAAACAATTTCAGCAGTTGTTTTTGTTTCCATTAAAATAGACAAGGGAATAGAGACTTTACTTCCATAGATGTAACAGCTAGCAAAGCTACACCTGATCCGCGAGGGGCTCAACTCCCCTGCCAAGAGCTAGATAAGTTAGTTGTAAGCAATACGGGTGGTCGAGATTACGCCCGTCAAAAGTCCCAGCATTCTATACTACCAGAGATAAGATAAACGAAATAGACACCCTAATTTATTACACCTTGCTCCAGTTCTGTGTTGCACGTCCCTTTTGGACACTTGTATCTATTATAGGGTCGGGCGGTGGCCTTGATTTGTAGAACTGTTAAAGGCAAATGTGGTGAACGAATTTTGTTTTGTACTAATCCAGTCACAAATTCAAGCAAATAAACGAAAATAGATAAAGGAATATGTAAACAATTCCAAATGCTTTCATGTAGGCAGCAGTTACGGATATCACATTAAACTAATATTATGAATTCGAAAGTTTGGATGTTTGTATGTAACCTCTTCACGCCATAACTACTTAACGGATCGGTCTGAAATTTTGTAGTTCTAGATACGAGTAAAAGGCTAATTTAATGCCCTAACGCATGAAAGCCACTAGTAGAGGCTAGTTCTATAATACGCCATTGTTCTATCTGTTAAATTTTAGCTCAAGCTTTTAGTTCATGATCATTAGAGTAGATGTGCTTTGAAACTATAATAATGGTCATTACAGCAACCTCGTAAAAAGTTATCTGTTTGTACAGGAGTCATAACAAACCCACGTTCGTTCCGAAGCACCAATTGCGACTTAACAAAGCCGAAGCCTATTATGTCAAGGTTTATCACTTGCAGAGTTTAGAGCACGCAGATTTCTGCAAGATGTTGAAATCATGTCGGGATGTTAAGATCTCTTATCATTGGTTCGTCTTGATGCAACATCACGACTTCCGAATCATAAGATACCTGGCGTCTAGTCTAAAGGATGTTTAGATTTCTAGTGCTTTATCGTCTTGTCATGTGAGGAGCACTGTGACAGCAGTTTGAAAGCTGGATTCGCGAAAGCGATGAGCACAACACGATGTAAACGACCTCAGCGTCCCAGCTCAGCCTTAGAACATCAACAACAGCTAATGGAATTCCTCTCACACTCGCCGCGTGCACCCGAGGAGCCGTTACAAACAATGAACCCTCAATTACACGCCGATTCGGTTGCGCAACTCGCAACAATAATCGAAAAACGGTACGGGCCGAATCCGAGCTGACTAACGGGATTACTAAATCTCTGAAACGAGAGCATACATTTTGTCACATGCGTTATCCAATCCAACAGCGTAGGTGATGTTCTAATTGGCAAGTGAGGCGTTCGGTGCGGGTTTCGGGCCTCCGTCGGCGACTCGCCCACGGGCTGCCGAACTGGGTCACTGCCATCACTGCCAGTTCGCGAATCAGGCATTATTGTAATCGCATTACACTTCGATCGGACACGGCCGCGACACCAGCGGCGCCGAAAGTGACGGCCCGTCCGCCCGCCGGGGTCAGGCAGGCGCCATTGTTCACTGAACTTGGCGACGCGGCTACCGTGACCCTCACCTATGACATGCATTATTCTTCAGAGCTTACGCCAATTACAACATCAATTTAATTCTCAAAACATCCAATGTCAATGTTTTCCCTTACATTTAAATCGTGTAGGATTTAATTGGTGTTCGCGTAGAATGTCGAAGCTTACAAAGTTGTAGTCGCCGGGGGCGATCTGGAGCCGATGTCGATGGGGCAATCGATGAGTAAATAACTTCATCGCTTGGCATAAAAGATTATTACTGGCGTAGAGGAGGAACGCAGTATCAGATAGTACGTTCCCCGCGCGAACGGCGCAGTCAAGATCGGAGATACGGCACCATCGCGCACGCCGATGTTTGTGCTGCGCGATGGGAACGCCAAACATCAGAGTAACCAATCATAAATCCAGTCGGCCAAGCCGCGTATCCGCCAAGATAATCTCCCCGCTAATACCCGTAATTTTTATTGGTCTCTACGGATTAGGAAGTTGTAAATAACGAATTGAATACAGAGATGCTCGCGCGTCACGCATCGCCTCGGGTAACTCGAGCTTAAAAAGGAAAGGGTAAACTCGAGAGGCTGTTTCGAAATTGAAATGCACACCTACTTCCCATTCCCAAGCTATGGTCGAAAACCTTAATAAAGCGTGAAGAATGGTGACGGGGTAATGGTGGTGTGGTGTTGCGCCGTGATTTGCGGCTGCTCGCTCGGCAATTACCACGCCGCACGACGCATATTTTTATTTAAAACGACATTAACAGCCCGGAACAGAACGCTCAAGGGCGCACTACAACAATATATCACGCGAAATTCCACAATTTGGCTATGGCAAACACCTTAATCGGCAAGGAATAAGAGCCAAAATGCAAGTCGGTCGAAGGCGACGTAACGCATAATGCGTGCGTTGAACTTAAAAGGTTGTGACAGGGGTATTACGGTAATTACATTAATTTGTTAACAGAAAAAACAACCGCCGAGCCAATGTTAACCGAGCGCAAAATTAAATAAGAGAGATGGGGAGCAGCGAAGCCTGGAGTCGCGTTGCTAGAATGCGGATTGCAGTTTGTAAGCCAATTAACTCGTCGAGCTCTAAGAACATTGTCAATCTGTAAAAGCGTGTGGCTAATATTTTAGTGGAAACGTCTTCACCTGCCGTTATGTGGAACGCGGAATGTCGGAGTATCATTGAATCTGCGGAACCAGCTCTTGGCTGTTGCCGGTTCACGCGAGGGCGTGCTCTGACGACAGGTCTGCTATCGGGGCCAGGGATCTTCCTGACCGAGAGCATTCCTGGACCACGCGGGTCGTTGACAGCACCCTAACGTTGACACCTTTATTATAACGCAGCGTGTTCATTAGGGAACATGGTGAAACTTGCGATCATTCGTTTAAGATTTCTATAAGAACTGTCTTGCATACACTCGTATCTAAAACAGATTCTGAAGGACTTAACACTCATGGAACGTGTTTTTTTAGCATTCGACAAATGTTGACACTTTTGACCGCGGCGTATTTTGCTCGATTACCAAAATACTAAGCAAATGATTCACAGACCTCTATGGGAAGGTCGCGCATGATGCGTAAATCAAATCATAACGAGGAAATCGCCGAGCAAGCTTTAATTGTTCATTTCCTTACAGGGAGATGAGTGGTCCAACTTTTTGTATCCACGGATATTTGTCTAGCTAGACATTTTTGGTAAACGCCACTTACAATGATCGCAGATTTCGCACGTTTATTTGCGTAATTGTTTTGTTGTCTTGTCAAGTTGTTTACGAAACTAGCTACCTACGTATTAAAGTAGTTTTAAAAGTATCTAGCAGTTCTTGGGTTAAACCGGATAGCTTGAGATTTGAGATCTACTTGTTCCTCCCTGACAAAGATGTCAGATTTAAACTTTTTAGCTGCTTTGTTTTTTGCATTTATGTATCTTAGTTGACAAATGGTTTCTTCGCATTCTAGATCTACAGTATTAAAGGGTAATGCACCTTGCCCCAAGAAGAGTCAAGATTGCCATTAGGTCGTTCAGGGACCGTGGAGGCGTAGCAGAGCGGAACCTGAGAACTGATGCCTTGGCTGGCGTGAAGAAACATTGTAGTTGCATCATAATAATAGATACTTAGTTTATTGCCGAGGCGAGTAACATGATCATAGACGGTGAATTTTACAGAGGGGTGAACGAACAGAGAGAAATAGCCTGTGGGATAACAGCCGGGACATAACTTGGTCTACTTCTGTCTGCCATATGATGATTAAGATGGTTGGGTGTTATCATCTACGAGTGTTGCATCTATGAAGCATAACGTAGGTAGTGTTCGTTTAGCAACACTTCTTTAGTTGGCTCGTTTTTTTTAGGTGGCTTCGTAAGGAAAGGCATCTATATCACAAAATTCTTAAAAAGTTCGCCCACAGTCGCATTTCACCATTGAATTTATCGAAGGATCAAGCTGTACATTTCATGAACCGATCCGTTCAAAGGTCGTTTTAGAATGATACATACTATGTAAGAAATAAACGACAACCAAGCCCCCTAAAGGTTACTAAGTCAACCTCTGATATGCAATAATCACCCCTGTTGACATGACATCATCAGCTAGCTATGCGAAGTAATTGAAAGGGGTACCGCACATGTGAGTTATGCATTTATGCAGTGCAAAGAGTGCAACCATTAATTTGATAGGTACTAGTACTTAGATCAATTAGGTCTCGTGTTTATAATTGGCGGAATTTGCCACGATGTTTATGAGTCGAGTGTGTTTGTGTTTTCGCTGCGGGTCCATTTTACTTATGTTCTCAATGTGATATTTAAATCATTCAGTAGGTTAGGCAGTGGCTTTGAGGACTAGCCAAGGCACAGATGTCATGTTTACAAGAGGTATGTTAACACCTTCGAAACCAAGTGGACCTTGACCTTCTACTAAAGATTTCTGGGCCTTCATCATCCTTGTTCTAGACTGGGACCACCCTCAGCTGGCTGGGTATAGGCCTTGTTTCGTTTTTGTCGAACTTCTCTGGCTTGAGCTTCTCGCATTTTACTTCTATTCTACTAGGTCTTAACTTGCTCCGAATTTCTTCTAGTATTCGTAAGACTTGATCAATCAATCCAGCAGTTTCAACGCGCTGTGATTATGATGTGATGAGTCAACTGTCACATTTCTTCAATAATGATGTCACCAACTGCACTTCACAGAAGTGCCGCAAAAAGAGGCAAGGCCGCACTGCCAATGCCATTCATTTCGCCATCAAACTGCTTATCGCCAAGCCGACCACGGCATATATTCTATGAACTAGATTCAGTACATACATCCCCTTTAGCATGCAACACACAGAACACACCAAGTGACACACTATGGGAAAACCCTGGAGCTTCCGTCTAAGTACTAACCTAGGGTATTAATTACTTTGTCACCATTAATATACGCAAGGTCCTCCAAGGTAGAGCAGTACGGGCCCTGTGGAATCAGTCACAAAGCATACCGTCCCTTTCAAATTACATTGAAATGAGGAGGACAGCGATATCCTACTTATATTTTATAACAAGTTTGTGACGTTTTGATATGTTTGGGCGAAGACAACGCCAAACTAATAAGTACTAAAGTTTTTGTCATAGTCTATAGACTTTGTTTGACCACAATCTCACCTTATGGAAATCTAAACATATCGAGTTGAAATGCACGCATGAAGACCGCCTATTCCCGATTGTCCCTACCCCCTGCGTTCCTACTAGGAACAATCGGGAAAAAAAATCCCGATTGTTACTACTAGGAACAACCGGGAAAAAAATATTCCCGATTGTTCCTACCTCCTCTAAACGTTTATTTTATTTTATTTATTTCATTTATTTCATTTATTTCATTTATTTCATTTATTTCATTTATTTCATTTATTTCATTTATTTCATTTATTTCATTTATTTCATTTATTTCATTTATTTCATTTATTTCATTTATTTCATTTATTTCATTTATTTCATTTATTTCATTTATTTCATTTATTTCATTTATTTCATTTATTTCATTTATTTCATTTATTACATTTATTACATTTATTTCATTTATTTCATTTATTTCATTTATTTCCTTTATTTCATTTATTTCTGGAGCGAAAAAACATATAGCCTTATTTTTATTCCGAATAAACGCGTGTTAAGCCGCGTACTGAAGTTAGTTAAGAGTAAAAGAAAGTGCAGTGCGTTAATAAGCAGGAATAATGCAAGGCAGGCAGCCGCCGGAAGACATGTTTCCGCTCCCGACACCGCCTGCCGCCGGCAACAGGACTCGTGTCATACTTGTTTTGTTGCTTTAACACGCTCGGCGCCAAGGCATCGATGGCGATTCTTAAATTTTTTGTGCTTTTTTTATTAATGTTTTATTTTGTTTGAAACTTCATAAAAACCATATTTTATTTTGACACCCCCCTCTTTTTTCAGGTTTTTATGTCATTTTCAGCTGTGTGACATTTAGATACACGTGGCCTGGGAAAAAGTGCACCTCAAAAGCATACCTCCCAGGCCATGTGTATTCAAAAATATACACGGTGCACCAAGTATAAACTTAATCTAAAGTTAAGTTATTTTCTTGTTTCTGATTAATTTAGAAGCGTTCCTGCGTTCCTGCAGTAGATATAAGAAAAAAATGAATTGGATAATTTTTTTCTTATAGGTATTTCTTGTTACAGAGTAGTTACCTAAAAGTGATAGTATTATAAAAAGACATGAACTTTTCAAGTGACGATGATTCCGTTGAGGACCCAAATTTTACACCTGGCAGTGACTTTTGTGATTCAAACACATCATCAAGTGACGAAGATGAAAATTCATCATGGAATCCTCCTAGGTTTTCGAGACACCTGTCAACGTTTTCCGAAACTGATATGCCTCCATTGCCAGAAATACAACGGCGTAGATCAGCCCGGGTGGCAGCTGACGATTTAGAACAGCAGGAACCACTTGTGCCAAGTGCTTCTGAAACTACTGACGCTGGTATTTCAGAAAATGAATGGGTGACAGGAAAACTGACAAAATATGCAGTGGGAAATGCCAAATCATGATGGCCCTACTTCTATAGAGTATACAGTCCCAAACTCTAGATTGTAGGATATATACATCGGAATTTTAGCTAATGCTGATCCTATAGACTACTATGAGTTGTTTCTGACCCCAGATATTGTTGACCTTATCACAGACCAAACCAATCTATACGCACCGATCCCGAAACCATCTATGGACTCCAGTTACCAAAGAAGAAATGTTGAAGTTTTAGGCCTTACTTGGCTGGATGGGATTGGTCAAATTGCCACAAATCAAAGATTACTGGAGAAACCACAAACTCTATGGTGTACCCTTAGCTCCTACAGTTATGCCCCGGAATCGGTTTGAGCTTATCTTGAAATTTCTACACTTTGCTGCAAAAATTGTTTCAATGGTTGCCACTAAAAGTTTTTTTTATTTTCAAGGCGAATTATAATTACTTAGTTATTCTCAGTGCCATATGTTGATTATAGTATAATAAAAACGCTAAAATACATATTGATTTTTATTCATTACTTTTCCAACTACCCGAAAAATAGGGCACCCAAATTGTAAATTCAATAACTTTTTTGTGAAATTACCGATTCCCAAGCCATGCACACCGAAATAACGCGCCAGGCCAGGGCTTTAATTTTTGCATAGAAAATGTAAGGAAAACGTGCGCCCAAAGGATACACAGTCTTCGAACCAAGTAGAGGGATGTGTATACTTATGAATACACAGTGCTTCTGACACTGTGTGACTTAAAGATACACATGGCGCTGAGCGTGTTAATAAGGCAATATGATGCGTTGGATAAAATCAGAAGAGAGAGAATGTGTTATATAAAATTTAAACGTCAATTAATGATTCTGGACTTCTGATTCTGATTCATTTAGTTCGTTGTAAGTATGGCATAACATAAATGCGAAAGCTTTTCAACTTTTTGACAAAGATACTTACCCAGTTGGATAGATGTTTCTTACCTATTCGCGTTAAACTTTAAGTTAAGATTGTGGTAAAACAAACGTCTATTGACTATAGTACAATGTGTTTTTTTTTGTGCGCATATGAAAATTGGTTATAGTTTTACCTAAACTCATACGTGCACTTTATAAAAAAAATACTCTGTATACGAGGCGGATATATGGATATATTCCAATAAATACTTAAATATATATATTCATGTTCTTCTAAACCTGGAATAACATATGAATCGCGGTAAAACCGCAGGAAAAGCTAGTTTGTTCATAAATACATAAAACATATAGAAAATACTTTGTTTTATGAGTGTTAAGATAACACTAATGTTCAAAGATTACTATTATCGGATAAGTGCTACAAATACAATGATAGTAGGTTAATCAGGCACGTGTTTTAGCATGCGTAGCTAATGTTACAAATCAATAACAATCCATACTAAGCCCTGCTTTGAGTTACTCACACACCTGTGAACAAAAGAACACGATATTTTGTCCAGATATCGAAGAATAAAGAGGAATTATAAAAGGGGTTTATTAGACTAACTCTAAATTATAGCTTCAGCATAATTTAGAGATAGAAAAGTTCGAAAAATGTATCAGTTTCGGAAAAATTTTATGTCCTAGCCTTCGGCAGTATGTGCAGGACAGAAAAAAAAGGTGCACACCCTTAAAAAAATATAAAACGCAGGAAGAAGAAATATGCCGATGATGGATGTTCAGTCGGAATGATTTTGTAAATAAAAATAATAATTATTGAATAGGAACTTAGATTTAACATTGCAATGCGTGAGTACCTACATATATCATCGCTAATTAATGGCAATTTAATATTTATGATCGTATACTTACATAAATGTCATTGACATTAGTTTAATTTTAATATTTTTGACATTAAAAACATGATAAACTTACTTACATAAAGGTACGAATTATATATTTTTTGTATCTTAAATCGATCTTTTAAGATGACTAAATGAATATTATAAATCACTTATTTCAATAACATTAAACTCTTCACTCAGAATGTTGGAACACCCTAACCAGGGTTCATGTAGATTCTACCTTAAAATGGTGACACCTTGTTAATAGACATGAATGCAATAATAAAGAAATAAAATGGATCTTTAGTAGAATATCATTAACGTAAATCGAGTGGAGTAGAAAGGTCGATTATCTATCGACTCTTATATTATGACGAAATTAAAGAACATTCCGTCAACGAAATCCAGCATCAATAAATCATTATCGAATCTTGAGCCACTACGTGGAACTCGATGATTCAATATTTGTTTACACCATCAAGTCCAAATCAGAGCTATTTTTGGTATCGATCCATGTATCGTATCAAATGATTCATAATGATTACGAATAATTCGCGAATTTTTATTACGATTGGAGGACATTATTGCCAGGTAGAAAAATTCAAATTCTGCTACAATGGCAACACACCGTTGCATTGCACAAAGTATACTTATCCGAAAGTGTGGCCTAATATTGTAATTGTAAAGTTTAGATATCTTACTTATGTATTTTGAATGACTAATAGTCGATTATTTTTACAGCATAGTCGTTTGTTTAAGGATCATTTTCTTACACATAAAAGTCTAGTCTTACAAAATAAAATTAAACACAGGATTAAAGGTGGTATTCTAAACTAAGACGTATCCCCCACAAATAAAGTCGCTCCCGTTCGTACAAATGAATCGCGACACGAGACATGGCGGTAATTGAACAGTAACCATCATAACACGGCAGCGAAAGCATTCGGCGCATGAAAAAGGAAAGTGCGGCAGGTGTAGGGCTCCTCCAGGCAGGGTCGCCACACTTTCCGCGCACGGCTTTTGAAAACATACATGAAATATGGCTGGAAATCTAGCCTGCATGACGATTATTATTTATAGTAGATTAACAAAGATTCGCAAGGTCATAACTCATAAGACTTAACATTTTCAGATGCCAGAGTGAAGTGAGTGCCAAGCTTTTAACCTAACTTGACAAGTCTTTACACACCTATAAGTACATAAAAAGTAATGGTTTTGGGGCTTCATTGAGCTATTGCATCAATATACTACACTACTTCAATGAGTTAATTTCTTAGTTAGAGTGTTACTATACTTTGGTCATCATCAGCCTATATTAGTCCATAGCTAGACATAGGTAGGCCTACCCTAATGAGCGCCATAGCGCCTTGTCTTCAGCATGCCGCATTCAGCATCTGCCAGCAGTCTTCCGCAAATCGTCATCCCACCTGGTCGGAGGGCGTACTGCACTACGTTTGCCGAGTCGCGGTCTCCACTCAAGAACACGCCCAGCGGTTGTAGGTTCTTCTCGAGATATGGCTAGTTGGCCAGCCCACTGCCACTTCAGCTTGCTAATACTTTGAGCTATGTCGATAACCTCGTTATTGATCAGGGTATATTGATCTAGAATTAAAATTAATAATCTGAAATCTCTTTTAGACGGTTCACAGAATCTGTCTATTGATGGACCATATTTTTTAAGACTGGCAGCCCTGTGCACCTCCGACCAATGGAATGCGACTATTATTAACCGGCGCCGGCGCATGCCCGACCTGTGCTGAGCACAGGGCGATATTTTCTAGGTATGCGACTTTGTAGCATAAACAAGCTCGGAACTTGAAATGAGTTCTAAGACTTCATTGTTCCCGGAGTTAAGTTAAGAATTTCAAGAAACCAGGTTTTAGGGTACCTTTGTTTCAAGGTTAGGTTTTTAGCATGCTAAATAAGCTCTTTGGCAGGTAGGTACCTAGCTAGGTATATTTTCAATTAGAAATACCCAGAAGTTTTGACATGTCAGCGAGTTTGAAAAGTCGGTTTCCTTTTCACCTTCGACTGTATGATTCGTAGAAGCTTTTCACAGCGATATATGCTGTAAGGGGTGTAGCAAGTTGAAAAACTCTTTTTTCATTGCGAAACTTGCTGAGGAAGTATACATTTTGACAAATTTGTTGTCCGCTGTGAAATGTGTTTCGCTTGCATGCGAGGGTACGTACGAGGTACGTAGTTGTTTTGAGAATTGGGTATGTTGATTGATACCATTTGATAAATACATAGAAGCCTGGTGCCTCGTTACTTGCACGACGAGATCGAATTCTTCAGAGTTTACGATTACGTCAATTTTCTATTTTCAAATTAAGCAGACCAGTTCTATACCCCGGATTCCAAACCTCTGAATGTCAATTCCAAAATCGATTTTCTCGTCAATAAATCATGCCAAAAACGTGACTTCAAGTCATGATCAATGATTCATTACGTTGCTCAGTTTTTACTTCAATAATACAGTATTATTTGCGCACGCACATGATTGAGTCGTTAACTCATCATTAAATACGTAAAGTAGGTACTTTAGTACTTATTACCGGCCCAATGTTATCTTTAGGTAGGTAATTAAGGTCGCTAAGCTACCGAATGGTGACCGTAGCCAATCTTAAATCAAGGTTTTATATAACTAGCTGCAGCCAGTGGCTTGGCTCACGTGGTAGGTACTTAAATAACGTTGAATTCAGGGATAGCTGAGTCATCAAGGATGTAATGAGGTACCATCGAGTGAACCATCCAGCAAGCTTTTTACAGAATGGGGTCAGCAGCAACTTACAAACATTATATAATAATAATAAAATACACATACACGTCATACACGCTTAAAGCCGATATAACAAGTGATATTAACTATTTTACTATAAAATCTATAGTAGTTTGACGAATTCATTACGGATGTAAGAGGGTTAACAACGAACCTCATTTGTGTTGGAAATAGTAGGAATAGAAGATAGATTTATATAAGCTAGTTATTCAGATTTTGATTATTGGTGAACATATCGTTTTTGCGTCAGTGCGTCCTACCCGTCATGACCTACGGAGCTGAGAAGTGGACACTCACGGTAGGGCTGGTCCACCAGTTTAAAGTCGCTCAGCGAGCTATGGAGAGAGCTATGCTCGGAGTTTCTCTGATGGATAGGATTCGCAACGAATACATCCGACAGAGAACCAAGGTTATCGACATAGCTCAAAGGATTAGCAAGCTGAAATGGCAGTGGGCTGGCCATATTTCGAGAAGAACCGACAACCGCTGGGGTAAACGTGTTCTTGAGTGAAGACCGCGACTCGGAAAACGTAGTGTAGGACGCCCTCCTACCAGGTGGGACGACGATTTGCGAAAGACTGCTGGCAGATGCTGGATGCGGCAAGCTGAAGACAGGGCGCTATGGCGCTCATTAGGGGAGGCCTATGTCCAGCAGTGGACTGATATAGGCTGATGATGATGATGATGATGATATCGTTTTTGGTTGCAGAAGAACCGTACTAATTCTGTGTATGATCTCAAAGACGTATAATATTTACGCGTTTTGATAGTTTTTCAGAAAGATTTAACGAAATAAATTCCAACAACAATAACCAGGTTTGAAAGAATCACGTCACTTCTTCGGTTATTATTTCTCTGTATCCAATTTGCCATGTCTTTCAACTTTTCGTAACAGGTTTTTAAGCAGACTAACCTACACTAATGTAACTTTCTCACTTCGGCGTTTAACCAGACACTCCTTCTCATAAATAAAACTCAGCTTTTTCTTTGCTGCTAAAACTTGACTTCTTTGTTGATGGCATTACGTTTTTCTTTGCTGCATTTCTTTTTATTTAGTATCTATGTATGTATTTGATTTAGGGTTTCAGAGATTTTGACATTGACATTCAATTTCAGAAGCAAGGTTTAATAAAATTAATAGATCATAGATGTTAACACTAACCGGCAGAAAAGTGGCAACCCAGAGTTACCAATAACACAGAAGTCGAGTCAAAGAAGAAGAAGAAGACTGTTCTGTTCTGTAACACCGTGGGTAGAATACTGAATGCATCAGCTACACCCAGAGCAAGTAACTGTACCAATTAAGTAAATCAATCCATCATAATATCTAATGCATTAATAGGGTTCGGTGAACGTAGATTGCGATGCAAGCGTGTCAGGGTGATCGAACTAGTTAATAATGCTAAGTATCCACGCTGAAGGTTGAGGTAAATTGTTGGGCTGTCTATAACCAATTTTCTCGTGATTGATAGGCAATTTAGCTAACCTGATCCTGCCTAGGTTCCTTGCATATGACTTGAAGTATTTACCTACATCAGAGATGAACTGGATGTTTCAACTAAACGATCGTAAATTATCAAAGGATAATCAAAGGACGATCCTTTGATTATTAGATCCTTTGCTTTTTAACAAATTACCCGCAGATATTAATAGTGTTAACTCACTTCACGTATTTAAGAAGAAACTATCACTGCATATCAAGCAGTCAAACTAAATCGTATGAAATATTCTCGGTACCTATCTACTTTAGTTCAATCAAAAACCTAATTAAACAAATACGTGAAGTGGGAATATTTTATAATCAGCTGTTTGTTATATTCGTAGTTATTACTTAGTATATAGTACATATTAAGAACGACTGTTATATTATAACTAAGTACCTACTTATTAATTTAGTTCTCATGTAAGTGACGTAATTGTCTTTATGAGAATAAAGTTCTTTAAACCTTAAACCTTATTATCGAAAATTTGATTAGAGACCCTAGTAATCGTAATGAACAATCTACAACAAGCCTTATTTTCTACATATTTTTAAAATATAATTTGATTGGAAAAGTATATTAAAATTACTCTCCTTATATTTATGCGAGTTTAAAATATTAAAACCTGTCTTGTGGAAATACTACGAACACTTAATATCACAAATGCATTTATATCAGTGACGTCATAGGACAATGCAATAAAGCTGTTAGGTTATAGCCCAGATGACATAACGTTTAACGACCGGGTATTAGATCTAGTTACAGATAGGAGAGAGTGGGTCAACTCGCACACTTGTCTACTTTGTACGCACTAACTTCTATCTGAAGGACTTAGATTTTAAGCGTATTCTAAACTCTTTGGTGTGCAACCTTAGAACTCAATCTACATCGATAACATTTGAAATCATGCCGAACAAATCAATCTACGAAGTAGTGGAAACATTTTTAATCTAATCGTAACGCAAGCCGCAAATAAAGAAGAAGGATTCGATTGACAGTGACAAGTGACTTTTCCAGTTTATTGCTAACATTACATACAAGAGTTATGCATCACCTGTTGAATCATTTGACGGGACGGGAGCATTCAGAACCGGGTGCAACTGATTTATGTGTAAAAGTTATTTAACAGAGTTACCTACCTATCTAGAAGAACCGACAACCGCCGGGGTAAACGTGTTCTTGAGTGGAGACCGCGACTCGGCAAACGCAGTGTAGGACGCCCTTCGACCAGGTGGGATGACGATTTGCGAAAGACTCCTGGAAGATGCTGGATGCGGCAAGCTGAAGACAGGGCGCTCATCAAGGGAGACTATGTCCAGCGGCGGGCTAACATAGGCGTGTCCTCAGTGTCCTGGTGATGATGATAACCTATCTAGAGGTACCTAATTATACACAAATTGCCGTTGGTCTTTAAGACTTCTAGCTATCCGATATCATTTCGGAATTACATCATGATTGATAGCATGCCATAACCTATTTGCATAAATTCTAAGAATGAGTTTGATTTTAGAAGTTATCAGACATTCTTTAGCTGGAACTTTAATAAAACTAACGTGATTTGACAGCCTCTTGACAAAAAGAGATGTGCCGGCCTCAAACCAAAACACGCTTAACATAACACTTTACGGTCTATCAGCTGTATTAGAGTCATAAAGTGCTTGTAACACGGGGTACTGTCAACGCGTAGGGCCGTTACAATCGTACGTGGTATCAGGGTTGCTACTGGGTGGGGCTTGCTAGTTTATATTGCCACTAAAACATTATGGGGGCGTAAAACGTACATTTGAAGAATTTTGCTATGGAGAAGATATTTAGCAGCACAATAACGTGGGAAAAACGTAAGTGCCTAGTTTATTCCTAGGGCAGAATGAAAGGATTTTTATCTTAATCGGTAGATCTATTAAGGCGCATACAGCACCTAAACTAGCGCCACCACCTACTTTATGTTATTATTCTGTTTAACAAAGGAATTTTCAAAAATCCTTCTTCCAGTTTGTGATACCTATCATAAGCTTTTTTTTAATGCCTCTGTAATAGTTTTATTCTATTTAGTTTAGGAAGAGATACGAAAATAGATTTTGGTGGCCACCAAGTGCAACTTCGTATCTCTTCCTAAACTAAATAGAATAAAACTATTACAGAGGCATTAAAAAAAAGCTTATGATAGGTATCACAAACTGGAAGAAGGATTTTTGAAAATTCCTTTGTTAAACAGAATAATAACATAAAGTAGGTGGCGGCGCCACTTTGGGTCCGGTATGGGCCTTAAGGATTTTTTCTATGGTAGGCAAAAACCCACTCCGCTCGAGTCGCAGAGCCAGCAAAGTGCCAGCAAAGTCAACTATGGATGGAGTCAGGTAAACTGCCATTGGAGTTTTCCAAACTTATCGCTTTTTCAGCAAGGTCCAGAAATCATATCTTCTAGTTACGAGAAACCTAGGGAGTGGCAACCCTGGTAAATCTGCCAGAAGACGTTAAAGCAGTTTCCTTGTTGTCGAGCACTGCGAATTGTCGCCGACAATCGCCTTAACGGGCAATACGCCAGATTTATGCTCATAAACGACGTAAAATTACGGACGTGTGGACATTTGGACAACATGCCAGAACCAGGACACGTTTTATTGTGATCCTTCATAATCCTGCCAAAGGGCTCATAACTTTACCCGACTTGGGTGATCTATCTACTATGCATTTTTGACTACAAAATTTAGTTATATAAACTTTGACTTTTGATTTCTATTTTGCACGTTGTAAGAATGTCACTTTCTTGAAACTTTAGGCGGGTCAGATGTGGCTGACAAGTGTAAAAGTCCACCAATAACCATATCCAAGTCATGAACCAGCACAGCTCTTGTCGTCAATCCACACGTCAGATCCCTTGACTTTTGAAGCCGAACGAATACTTCTTTCTAGCTGTCATCAAAACAGAGCTGTCAAATGCCGAACCACAACCTAAGTCTAGTAGCTATATGCTTGCATTTAGCGCTCGCTAACAGGCTGTAACTGATACCCTAGGAACAATACAGAGCGATCCTAGGAACCCGTCTAAGTATATCATCGCCTCACCTTGCCTAATTCCTGTTACACGACTGCTTAGCTACGGTGTGGCATAGCATTCCGATGCTTCGTTCCGTAAACATCGACTACGTAAACACTTCTATGGATATCAGAATAAGAGCACTGTTGTACACGAGAAAATTACTAGTTTGTACTTCTACTCTACAGATTACGAAGCGGAACTTCGTCCTTTACTCTTCTTCAAAACAATTCTACAATAAACTGAAAACCAACTTTAAAAACCGTTTATAGAGGTGCCTAATTATTCCCTTTTGCTACTATCTAATGTCGCTGGGTCTGGGTGGGCTAGATAACATTTTAACTTAAACTTAACAATACCTACTTTAAGACTATGTGAACTGTCTGAAACACTTTTGTTCGCTTACGCAATGATGGTTTTTGACGGAAGGGCACAATTTACTCTGATGTTGTTACCAAACGCTTTCCGCTTAGAGATCACGCACGACTTTGTGAGATACGATTATCATTATCAATGTAGTGGGTTCACTACAAACCTTGTTTGTGTTGGAAGAACACCAACAATTATAATGAGTTCGTCAAACTGCGATAGTTTTCATAGTAAAACGATTATCATGTTGAGTCAGTTACAACGTTAGTTTTTCTTGGATAACTTTTACTTATCAATGTTTTTCAAATTGATAATAGGTTTTTTAATGTCCTTTTTGCTTCCTCTAGTGATATATTTTTCGTACTACGTTTCTTTTCTGTTCAATTTCTAAAGATTTAACATTTCTGAATCCTACAAAGAAAGAAACAAACAAACGCACCAAATTACTTGCATTATATGGTCAAGTAACCACAAAATGGTCAGGTGAACTAGCGAACACAAAATTACATAATGTCCAAGCATGGGAAACGTATAGATGTTATTGTCCGAGTCAACTCGGAAAAAGTGTAGCTAATCTGCTCTATTCAAAAGTAGTTCGCGGAACTAAGCAGAACTGAATGTTGTTTTTGTAAGAGAAGATTTCAGTTTTTGTTGCACCATCGCGTTCGGCAAAGGAGTGAAATAATTCTTACCTTTGACCGAATATGACTTGTTGGTTAGTACCTGTCCATCCAAATGTTTTTTTTTATCTTTAATACCTATATTAAACCTAAAATGCATTAAGAACCTTCCGTTGGTATAACCAACCACTGTGAAGTAATATTAGTGCTAATTTAACCGCTGATTGTGGCGATCTTTCTAAATCTGATGTCCATTTTATTTATCATTGTTTATTGTTTTCATCATCTATAATCATCTATTATAATGATGATCTATGTAAGGTAGGTTATTAATCCTTTCGACATTAAATCTTTTTCTTTTTTATTGTAATTTCCGGACTTATGTTATGACTAAGTATATAGGTAGGTAGTGTTATGTTATTACAAATGCATGTCTGTACTACCTCATTAAATAAATATATAAGTGGATGGTCTGATGATATTTCGCACAGTTACTGGTGGCTCAAGCGTTACCAACATCCATTTGTCTCCCAACTTATGAATATACTGACGAAATGCAGTTTCTAAATGTTATTGATAGGGCCATTAAATTTCCCAGATACTTTCAACATGGTTTTGGTTACGTGGTGTTTTATAACTGGCCGCGGACGGAATATTATTATGAGAACAACAGATGTGTTAATATTTACTATGGTGATGTCAGAGATAAGCGAGTAGTTAGTAAGGCCCGGGTCAGATATTACGACACGCGGTCGAATCGATTTCTTTATCGAAAGTCGTGATCTTGAACCTGTCGCAGCTTATTGAAACAGCTGGGTCACTTCAACCACGTATTTTGACGAAATATCTATAATATCATTTACGGAAAAGTCTAAGAACCGCTTGCACAACGATAATTAACTTCCTTAATTTTGATTAGTGAGTTGTCAAACCATACAAATACGTCAAAGTTAATCAAAATTAGACTTTTAAATATTGTTGTGCAAGTGGGGCTCAAATATCGAAGTATTCCCGTTTGAGCACCTATTTTTTGGGCACCTATGCATTGAGCACCAAAGGTATTCCCATTTGAGCACCAATCAATATATAAACGTGGTGCTCAAATGGGAACAATAAATAAAATTTTATTCTATTCCCCATTGAGCACCTACGGTGCGGTAGCTTCTAGTGAAGGGGTTTACCCAAGTAGGTAGATTGAGTAGATACTTACGTGTGTACATAATACCTCACCTTCTTAATTATTATCTAAGAATACTGACCGCTACTTAACGTAGAGTACGCGCATGGATAAAATTTCTATAGCTTTGTTATTGTCACTTCGACATTTGCATTCGGCATATTATTGTGAATGAGAGTAATAAGTTTTTTCATGTCGATAAGTAGTATTTATATTCTCTTTGGTCGATAATTTTACTGAGTGTGACATGTGAGTGTATATTATATTCTCTTAGATGCGAGTGACAAATTAATGTAAACAATTTATTAATGTAAAAAATAACAGAACACCGAAGTCAAACCTTAAACAGCGGCTATTTACAAGTAAATGAAGCTATAAAGCACCTTTACAAAGAAGCTGCATCTACCGATGAGCCTATTCCAACAATTTACAAAAACAAAGCAAATATCTTGAAAGATCGGAGGACTTGATTTAATCACCCATTTGCCTAATTTCTGAAATATAAAATCCAGTCTTTACAGAAAGAGAAACAAGGTTCATGGAGTTGACCGGCTATTTGCAAGATCTGCTGGAGATGTACAAGTGGGTAACTTTTTTTACTTTTAATTTACTAAAACGTTAACATACAAAACATTCGTTATTGCGCCTGCAAAAGTTGTCATGGACTTTTTACTTTAGGTTTTTTATGCCATTTTGATCTTTATTTCAATACATACCTACACGTTGTAAATAGCTTCATCAATATTGAACTTTTCACATACCTACTTGTTTTTACAGCTTGTAGGTATATTGAAATATAATATATAAATAGTAAATCGATCGTCATAATATCAAATATATTTTAATATTTTTAGTCTATACTATCATTGCATCACACGGTTTTTGTCAAAGTATTCAATATATATAAAAGAAATCATATTCCTCGTACAGTAACAGTAGTATTTACGCTTATTTTTTTTTTTTTTTTATACTTAGGTACTTACAAATCCCACACTAATCAAAACACCAATTTTCTATTTTAAAATCGCAGTTTTTCTAAACAGTGTAACACTTACATACAAACCTTTCCTCTTTATAATATTAGTATATACATGATTTTTTAATTTAGGTTTGCTCATACTATTTTCATACAACAGTTTTAAAGTTAATTCAGAGAAACATAACTAGCAGCGCCAACTATTGATACAATCTAGGAAAGTTATAAAACTACGAATACTTTGACAAAAACCGTGTGATGCAATGATAGCATAGACTAAAAATATTAAAATATATTTGATATTATGACGATCGATTTACTATTTATATATTATATTTCAATATACCTACAAGCTGTAAA
Organism: Eupithecia vulgata; assembly: GCA_946478455.1. NCBI lineage: Eukaryota > Metazoa > Arthropoda > Insecta > Lepidoptera > Geometridae > Eupithecia > Eupithecia vulgata. The sequence continues at coordinate 2,899,404 of OX297863.1, forward strand.
AACAAGTAGGTATGTGAAAAGTTCAATATTGATGAAGCTATTTACAACGTGTAGGTATGTATTGAAATAAAGATCAAAATGGCATAAAAAACCTAAAGTAAAAAGTCCATGACAACTTTTGCAGGCGCAATAACGAATGTTTTGTATGTTAACGTTTTAGTAAATTAAAAGTAAAAAAAGTTACCCACTTGTACATCTCCAGCAGATCTTGCAAATAGCCGGTCAACTCCATGAACCTTGTTTCTCTTTCTGTAAAGACTGGATTTTATATTTCAGAAATTAGGCAAATGGGTGATTAAATCAAGTCCTCCGATCTTTCAAGATATTTGCTTTGTTTTTGTAAATTGTTGGAATAGGCTCATCGGTAGATGCAGCTTCTTTGTAAAGGTGCTTTATAGCTTCATTTACTTGTAAATAGCCGCTGTTTAAGGTTTGACTTCGGTGTTCTGTTATTTTTTACATTAATAAATTGTTTACATTAATTTGTCACTCGCATCTAAGAGAATATAATATACACTCACATGTCACACTCAGTAAAATTATCGACCAAAGAGAATATAAATACTACTTATCGACATGAAAAAACTTATTACTCTCATTCACAATAATATGCCGAATGCAAATGTCGAAGTGACAATATCAAAGCTATAGAAATTTTATCCATGCGCGTACTCTACGTTAAGTAGCGGTCAGTATTCTTAGATAATAATTATGAAGGTGAGGTATTATGTACACACGTAAGTATCTACTCAATCTACCTACTTGGGTAAACCCCTTCACTAGAAGCTACCGCACCGTAGGTGCTCAATGGGGAATAGAATAAAATTTTATTTATTGTTCCCATTTGAGCACCACGTTTATATATTGATTGGTGCTCAAATGGGAATACCTTTGGTGCTCAATGCATAGGTGCCCAAAAAATAGGTGCTCAAACGGGAATACTTCAAATATCTGAGGTATCAAATTATGAAGGTTGTTTGACATAAAAGTCATCTACAGCGGGATGATCTGTATTTTGAGTTTTGCTATATTTCAGCACAGTTTCATGCGCCATGTTTACGTGTGTAAATAAGAATAAGTAATAATGACTTTCATGTTAATAACCATGATTCTTTCATAATATTTATTGTATGATATTATTATATTCAGCACAGCCTAGTTATATATCTAGCAGGGTTTGCCACGTGCAGGTTAGGTTGGCTTGGGAGACGAGATCTTAATGAATATCCCATAAAAGTAGGATGTACGTAACTGATTTCTGAAATTTGTATCAACTTCGAAGCCATGGGGAATTTAAAGAGAAACAATGTCATAGTAATTTGCAAATTCTGTTTTCACCATAGGCTTAGAAAACGTAGTGAAAAAATTCTATGTCTATGGTTTTCACATAAAGGTAAGTTTTCATAACTTCCAAAGTTCCAACCAAAAAGCAGCATAGAGTAGAGAATATTTTAAAGGGTAGGCTTCGTCGGACCTAGCTGTACCAATACTCCACTGGGGCAACGTGGGTCACAAATTCACAATATCATTAAATTGATTCGTTAAGCACACAAGTTAACACAACAGCGATTAGGTACTGGTAACTTTCCCGCCCGACCGGAAGCTGACCATAAACTCCCGATGAAAGGTGAATGTCAAGTTTGGCTGTCAGTTGTCACTTTGACAGCTGCGGCGAATGCGCGGTGAAATTCGGCGGGATTTCGAAACTTGTTTATAAACATTTATGAAGCTTGCTATTTGCTACTACAAAGAAGGTACCTATACTAACCTTACTTATGTTTATATTCTTTTGAATACTAACCCTATTGAAAAGAAGGATCAACCTAATAGAAATAATACGTGTAGGTAAAAATGGCAACGATGTTACTAGGAAGCAATCGAAACATTGCTTAGAAAAGCTTCAGTAATGTCTGCGTGTAATTCATTATTATTACACAATTTATGTAAACAATAATTATATTACCATTACTGTACTGACATAACATTGTAAGGACGTAAAATCGCATGTGTTTGTAAATGAGCTTTTAATGTCTATTGGATGGGTAATGGGTTCATTGGATGCGCGGGCGCATATTAGAAAACTGCGACCACTCGACTACTTTCACTGACACTGAGAACTATGAACCACGCAGATGACTGCAATTTGTGTTAGGTTCTACAGGTCTTCTCTTTTGTCGGGATTATCTATTCTTATGGTTCTACCTTATATTTTTTGGTTTGAAAACGGGCAAAACACTGCCATGTTTAGGATATAAGGACCGGTGCCTGCTTTAACACTTTCATGGCTCATCATGTCACATTATGTCCTCCTCCAGGACCGGGTAGTGCCGACACGCGGAACGCCCCTGAGGGTCGTACCGCCGCTGCCCCTGCGTTTCGCACCGTTCAGGCTGGCAAGTGAAGAATTTTTTGATTGTTATAATCGGTCTGTGTTGATAATTGGTTTTGTGAATTGAAGTGATAGAGTCACTTTCACGTTTCAGAAAACTTTTTTATTATAGTCTGGAAATTAATTTCCCAAATGTCTAACCTAATGAACATTAGCATTGATAGCATCAAGACTATCCAGTATCCACTAATTTTAGATTAATATTCCAGTGCTTATGAGCGGAGCTGATTATGATTATCTGTACGATGCTAATGCATGTTAATATTACCAAGTAAGTACCTACTTACAAGGGAAATCTTGTGCATACGCGTAAAAGTTACAACTTTGGTGTGCCAAGGTATAAATCTAAGAAGGTAGGTCTAGGTGCCCACTGGTATAGTAGTTTTCATTTGTCTGTGGTACAGTAGGTACAAGTCAAGTAGGACAAGTAGGCAGGTGGCGCATGGCGCCGGCGTTCACCACCAACGTTCAAATTAAACCCACTACGAAATATCGTTCCCAATGTATTCGTTAATAAATTCCCATAAATTTGCTTGTTTTTGCACGCATAAATAAACAGTTTTACATAGAAAATCCGTGTGGGAATCGTTTAGGTAAACAAGCTAAGTCGGCCATGTTGGAATGGGTATACCGTATGGCGCGAATTCCAATAGGTTATAAAATTTGAAATGGGTTTAGGTCGATTACGTTCCATTTTTCGCAGGTCTTGGAATTTGCTAATGAGGGCATGTTCGTGGAACTCTTTGTTGTTTAGGTCAAACAGTGTTAGAATGTAATTTGGCCTATGTGATAAACACACAATTATTTCTACCTAGGTACTAGCGTCAACCAACTTAGCTAAAAAATATGTTAGAACGTACTTATGTTAGGTTTCTGCTTACCTACTAAATGTTATAATTATAACAAGAAACTTGTAAGTAATCGTCCTAATTCATAGACAGATAGGCAATACCAATTTACTTACTCCATTTGAATAATGTTTATTCTAAAGACTCAATCCATATTTAATAAATAATTGTTACTGCGTAGAAACTGTCCGAGGAATACCAACCTATTCAACGATACACAAAGTAGGTATACGAACAGATTTTCCTAGGTCTGTAGAAAACCATAAATGGCTTATGTATGTATGATGGTATATTGTTCCACATTATTCCAGGCCTAGTCGTCTCACTCTAGGGCAGAGAAATACCCCCCTTTCTTCCATTCTTTTCTTTCTTTCACCTTGAGATGTAATTTGAAGGCGATAAGCATAAAATAATAATAAACTATTTCGGTCATTTTCTCCAGAGTCGGCCACAAGTTCGTTGTTTGAGTTCTATAACGGAAGAACTATATAGACATACCTACAATTTTAGTATTTATTTGCCCTTAAGTTTTTTTTAGTTGACGTAACTCAGTGTTATAATGACGTTTGTACATCAGGTGACATCATTAGCGTGTAAAACGCTAATTAATTACCTACCTCAAAACACTTCGAGGCAAAAGCAACAAGGCGTTACTTCCGCCATTACAAAAACATCTTAATTCGCCAAACAATAAAACTTCAGGAAATGGCGCTAATTTGTGCAAGCGTTTAGGTAGTTAGTTTATTTTTAAACGCTGTGTGGTCATCCGATAGTTTTACCGAAGAAACTATTATTTCAACCGTGTTCTAAAATTAACAAAGTGTGTCAAAATCGTGATAACAAATAAATAATATTTTCATTTGTAAGTATTATTTGTTTCTTATTGGGATGATTTCAGTACCTGTTTATCCAGTTCTTCAATGGTGCATTTGCAATACTCTGGTAAACCTAGGAAGGTATATTTTGGAAGATTTACCTGAAACAAAAAAAACAAATACCTTAGTAAAGTTGGATAAGCACAACGGCTTTTAAACGAACAGGCACATGATAGAAATAATAAAATTTATTATTCAATTTGTTCGGTTATCCAATAAATTCTACTGGGAAAACGTTGAATGACTACGGTATTGTCACAGATTGGGCGAGATGGTTGGGTCAGTGCTCAAATGTTATCTTGGGTTGTGTTGTCTTCTTTTGTTGGATGTTTAAGGCTTCGGCGACAGCTGCTCGCAACTTCTATTCGTAAATTGTTGTGTTCCGTAATATACCAAAAATGATGACTGTTTTTTTTTGTATTTTCGACATGGTGTTATTATTCTGTACCTATACAGTATAAAGCTATGTTCCTTAACAAACAAAACTTAATGTATTGTTTTTTTTAATACAAAACAAAGAGGGCGAAAACATGTCATTTACTTACGACGTAAAGTTATGCAAAATTGCATTTTGCATATTTTTGCTTACATTTCATATATAAAAAATAACCAGGGACTTAGATAATAACTATGTGAATACGAAAAACAACATGATATGGTGGAAATATGCTCGAATTACAAATTATTTTGGTAGTACGTTTGTATGGGCAAATCATCATTCGCAGGGCTCTTAAGCAAGTTAAAGTACCTAGATAACTACTCGTATATGTAGGTACCTAGTTCAAAAACTATAAGCGGTGTCACAATCCCAAGTTGACAGTTTTCTAAAATACTTTAAGTGAAGCTAATAAGCTGATGTACAAAAACATTTTCGATGGCAATCACTTCATGTGTGTTCTTTAAATAGTTGACGGTTTTCTAATCCTGGAAACGAAATGCGGGTAGAAGATACTCTGCTTCTGACTCATTAAAAAGAGCAAAATCACTACTCAACCAAGCGAAATCTGTCTTTTAAGGCGTGGATATATGTGAATTGACGTGAATTGGCTTACGTTAAAACCTTTTTTCCATTATCTTTATTGAAAAAGCTTCGGAAAAAAAAACATAATAATCAATGTCATGGTCTCAAAGGCAAATCCCATTCGTTTCATAACAAAAAAAAAACTATTTTATACATCAGATCAAATACATACTGTATAATTGTGGTACTTTGCACAATTATATCTGATGTAGGTATAAAATAGTTTTTCTTAGTTAACACCGTTTTTCCCGAAAACTATTAATCACAAGATTTTTTATTGTCATCACCGTGTTAAATGAAATTAGAATACCAAGGGAACCTTCGGCTTATTTTTGCAAATAAATGTCTTAACTATTATATAATCATCAAAAACTTGATTTTTCCGCTTACACCGGCTCTGCTCTGTCCCGCGCGAAATCCTATGCCTATCCTTTTCACAAAATGGCATCATATAACCCCCATTTCATTGTTCTTACATTCAGTGGACCAGCTGTCATCCCTGCCTGGGCTAGCGATGCGATAAATCGATTCGAGGGATCGAGACGTGTCGCGCATCCGTAATAATCGACGCATCGAATTGGGATACGTCATCGATTACCACTCACCTTCGAGCTCCTAGTGTTGGTAAAGTTCAACCTATCGAATCGAACAATAATTTGAATTTAACTTTTATTGTCGAGCAATATAATAGAATCTCTGTTGAATTTTAAACCTTTTGCCTTTATAACAAGACGTAATAACAAATACCTAGCACATTATTAAAAACCTCGACGAATTCATAATTTCTGTCGCCAATCAGAACTGCGATTTCGCACTTTCTCGCTAAATAATGTGTGGTGAAACTACCAGGCAATTATGTTCGACAAAAACTATGTTAGGAAAAATTATGAATAGGAAAATCCCCAGTTTTTATATATTACGTTTGTTTTTAGGGTTCCGTACCTCAAAAGGAAAAAAGGAACCCTTATAGGATCACTTTGTTGTCCGTCTGTCCGTCTGTCAACCCACTTTTCTCAGAAACGCGTAGGGTTATCGAGTTGATATTCACATCATATACGCAGGCTCGTAACCTCTTGAAGCCTCGACATAAATCAAACTTCTAAGTCAACGCAATCAAAAGTTACAGCTGTTTATGTCTATTTTTTTTCAATTTTCCAAGGGAATCACATGCACACAAAACCTATAGGGTACTTCCCGTTGACCTAGAACCATGAAATTTGGTGAGAAGCAAGGTCTTATAGTACAAGTAAAGGAAAAAATCCGAAAACCGTAAATTTGTAGTTTATTCACAGAAAAAATATTTTTTTAATCTTGCCATGGACCAAAAACCTATAGGGTACTTCCCGTTCACCTAGAACCATGAAATTTGGCACGAAGCAAGGTCATATAGCAAAAATAAAGGGAAAAATCTGAAAACCGTAAATTTGTAGTTTATTCACAGAAAAAATATTTTTTTAATCTTGCCATGGACCAAAAACCTTTAGGGTACTTCCTGTTGACCTAGAACCATGAAAATTGGTGAGAAGCTAGGTCTTATAACACAAGTAAAGGGAAAAATCAGAAAACCGTAAATTTGTGGTTTATTCATACAAAATAGTACATTGTTACACTAGGGTTGGACGTAACTTATTTAGTCTCGAGACGCCAATAGTTCGAGGGACTAAATAAGTTACGTCATCGTTATCAAATCAGAAAATTATTGTGCCTTATTCGTCTGGATTTGACTGATTTCTTTGCTAAAGAGTTTGTACGGAACCCTTGATGCGCGAGTCTAACTCGCACTTGACGTTTTATTTATAGTTACGAAACAAAATAACTATACATTATGACTTGAAGGCTTTATCAATATGACGCTCAATTTTCCCCATATCATAACCTTGGTAGATAAGATAGGTGATTATTAGTTATTTAAACCTGTATCAGTTTTCTTATCGAAAAAGTCGCTCACAATTAATAGTTAACAGGAATGTCGATAAGGTTACAAGTCTTTACCACAGGGAGCGGTACTAGCACCAAACACGGCTTCGTAACTGCTGGTAATTGAAGCTTTCGGTTATATTCTGCGGGTCGAAATCGAAAAGTCCGGTAGCGCTGCCATGGCCATCTGTGGTACACAGCTACAAGTCGCACAGTTTTCAAAGACAATTTTTCAAAAACTCGAGTTTTGACTGCTCAAGTTTAAGTAGCGTACACGGGGTTAAGTGTTCAAACAACCCGTACAAGGCAATAAAAACCTTCTGACCCACAAACGTATTCAATAAATCAGAATGCACGGATAGTTGAATGGCATCGCATCCACAATTGAGCTGACCCGCGCTCCAATCACGGCTAATCAAGCAAACGAACCATTGAACTGGGCTACTTTACAAACCAGGGCGCATCTCAATGATGGGAGGTACTTCTTAGAACTGGAGCATCAGTAGAGGGGAAAACAAAACATGCAAAACTAGACTATTTCAATTAAAACAGTTTGGACTTGTCGGATCTTCGAACAAAGAAGATGTTAGTAAAATCTTATTTTTATAGGGATTTGTGTGAATTATTTCTTTCCAGACACAATTTTAAGCTTCATTTTAGAAGTTTCGCTCACCGGCAGGGGTGTTGGTACATGTCTCGCCTGAAGTTAAACTTTAAATGAGTTTCATGTCATACAAAAAGAGTGTCGTACGACGAAGTAACAAAGACCACTTCCCTAATTCTTACATTATACGGTAGCAGCTTCCTATCAAATTACCCTTCGAGCTTCAAAGTAGGTATTTTTTGAAACAAGAAATTAACGGTTGCAACATTAACAATGTCGTACAAACGACAATAAATTATTCGTCCTTCGTAACACACAATAGATCAATTATCAACATAGTTCTTAAGGTCTGCTATACACGGAGGCAAAGTTAAAACTTTTGCAATTCTTTGTTTGATTTGAAGCATCTACTAGAGTTGACGATTGTCAAAAAGCGGAAGAGGGCCACCGCTTCTTACCCCAACTTCCACCAGCCCACATAACACGGGCACGAACCTCTTAGTTTCGTAACATCGTGCTCTGATCTAAGTGGGCCGATCCAGAATCGATTCGGAACAACTCGATTGCACAACGAGGCTAGTACCGTTCAAGGACTCCGTCAACTATTCAATCGATTCGAGTGTCACGGTATTCGATTAATAACAAATGATTTAATGGCGTTCGATTGTGGTGTCGACCGGCTACTCCTAAGTTCACGGCTCTGTTCAATGGGCTCACAATACAATACGCTATCAAACAGAAGGGTCAATGAGAAATCAAATAATATCACAATAATTTCGACTCCTACGTCACTTGACCTCGTGGCGCAATTGGTCAGCGCATCCCCGTACTGAGGGAAGGTTGCGGGTTCACGTCCCGTCGAATGCTATTTTTTTACTTCTTAGCAATTTCCTCGAGTGTGAGGGATTACGCATTATAATAATACAAACTTTAGTAGGGTTACTCATCCGATACTGCAAAGAGATTGATTGGGCCCTACGAACTGGGATCATTCTTATTATATACTTTCTTCTTAATGTCAGTGCAGAACGCATTTCCTACATAAATTAAGAATACTCACGCCACTCACGGCAAAGGTAGGAATTTGCACTATCTATAGAGATTACTCTTACTACTGAATAAACAAATTATGAAGCTAAAACCATATATTATAACCATATTTACCGTTATTGCACTGAAGTCAAATTCTTGCAAAGCGATTAATATAGTGGAATCAAGGCCCTGGTGCCTATAATCGTTCCTACTGTTATAATTCTGTATTGTGTCGATGCAGTCGATTTCGTAACTTTAATGCGAGTGAATTGGATCGTGTGTAGAATATTCATCATAATTGTTGACAGCCGTTGCGTTTGAATAGAGCCCAGTGATTGATTGGACACGCGAATGGAAATAGACCATGTATTGCAAGACGTTTTTATACCAACAGAATGGATATAAATATTAAACCCATGGCAAGGTTATCCATCACCACGGACAAAAGAATACATAGCAACGGAGACAGTTTTTTTCTCCAATTCGCTTTCTTCACAAAGAGAATAACTATTTTATCTTTCATATAAAACTTTGAGCCGCAATAAAAACTTTGCGAGTAAATCATCGGTGTTTTATTTGGTTTCTTTCCATCGACATTCCACGTTGTCTCGTTCGCATCACTCAATGGTGATATCGATCGTAAATATCGATACGAAGGACGTCCAATCGAATACTTCGATGACGTTAATAAACACGATCGGTGTCCTTATCTGAACAACTTATCGGAGCAGCATTTCGACACTAAGATCAAATCTACTATCGAATTAATTGGGACATAGACTTTAATTATAGTCATAATCGAGTATTTCAATTTATAGGCGTCTATCGTTGCACAATGGACAGCAATCGTGCGCAGGAGTCGATCGCAGCGGTCACGTGTCCTCGTGACCCTAGCGCCCTTGCACCAGCCAAAGCTAAGCTATCAGTTTTGTAATCTAAAAGATTACGACTGAAGTGTGTCAATGTTACAAATGTTTGTGACACTAATTAAGTAAGATTGACGTTGAGAGAGACTCACCGTCTCGTCGGGTGAATTCCTCAGATAAAGCTTGCAAGTTGCGACATAACCATTAAGAAATCAATAACATAACGTGGGTTATCAATCAATCATGCGTAAGCAGCATTCAAAGCAACGCGCTTAGGTCGAACGCGTAAAGTAAAAGATGAAGAAACTCGTTTAGTCAGTAACACAATCAAAGCTAATGATCGTAAAGGTATTAACGAAAGTCTGGCGCCAGTACTGAGTGAAAATCTACATACAAATGAAAGTGAACCTCTTAAAACGGCTGGAGGATGCAGTATCAATAAGCAAAGCACAGTGCAACCGACCTTATGCCGCCAGTTAGTACTTCAACTGCACTCTGGTTTTATTAGGGCTGTTAAGATGCTAAAATTAATTGAAATGTTTATGCCACCAATTTCTTATGATGAGAGTTATCTCGGCAATGACCTCCTTGAAGAGAACAGGTTGACCTTATGATATTAGATATGTCAATTGACTAGGAAGTCCAAGTGAAGAACGTGTTTTTACCAATACCACATACTTTTAGGTGAAAAGGAATCAAAACAAAGTCTTATAGCAACAAGTATCATAGGTGTCCGTGTACAAATACATTATGAATGACATGAAGGTAAATTACATATATCCCGACAGATCATTGAATTCAGAATGATGTAGTATCAACATAACATTATTCCGCAGACAACAGCACTGTTATTGCATCGCGAATCGGCTCATCCCTACGACAACGAATTAGGTCATTCGTGCATACGATGCGCTGGCGCCGACGATGCGTGTACTGTTTACCTAAGCTGTTTCAATCCTATTGACTGCAGCATATTCTGTCACAGGATATGATCACGTGTGGTCTAAAGGCATATTAATTACTGATCAGCCGGGTGGGCGAATATTATTGATCAACCTGACTTTATATAGCATATCTAATTAGTATTAGTTAGGGCCGTAAATACATAGCGCTTCATTACTCAGTCAGAACCTTTACTAGGATTTCCTGTGGTAGTAATTTGTCGCATATACCAAGTCATGGGAAACTACTTCAAGTAGATAAAACTAGAACAAGCCTTGTTTTACCTCAGCCAGGTGGTAAAGCATGCAGGACAGATAAGACAGAAAAATCTTAAACTCTATCAGCCCGATCGGACTATAATTAACTATAAACTTTGGAAGGAAAAGGAGCACTCAACCTGTAAATAGAGCGCCTATAAAAGAAAGGACCCAGATCGCGACCCGAGAGAACACCTCTTACAACTTCCGCAATTAGTACATCCGACAACATCTGTTCAGTGTTCCTGTTGGGGTTAACGAGCGGCTGAAGACGGTTTTTGCCGTGAGTTTGCGCAAAAAGCTCACTGGAGCATTGCCGGGCTAAATTGGATGAGTTGAATTGTATCGAAAGCTTGGGTACCAAACAATCAACTCATAACAAGAAGTGCAACAGTAAAAAGCAACAATGTTTTGATAAGATATGCATATATTTGGCTAGTGTCAAAAATGACACAAATACAAAACTGTGTCAGGGAATGATTTATTCGATCTTACGATCAAGTATCTCCGACTGTTAAAGCAATAATTGCACGCGAATTTCCCATGTCCCAAGTGGCTAGCTGCCAGCCAAATCGGGTCATAATCCCATCTCGGTGCAAGTGTCAATCTTTCTGATTGACGGACACCCGTTCCTCCACTCGAACTGAACCCTAACGAGGCAAAGAACAAGGTCATTCGTCTCGTATACAAGTACGTGTGCTCCATGCTTTATTGGTAGTGGGTATGTTCGAGTATCTTATAATTTAAACTATGGTTAGAACCCTCTTGTATAAGGCATATATAGCAGTGAGTGCTCATGAACTGAGTAGATGGATATATTTATTTGATGATCAAGTTTTTGATTTTGTGTTCTCACTAAGCTGAGAAAAGATCTTCCCAGACCCTCGACAGTTTATTTTATACACGTCATTTAACCCTTTTCAAAACTACATCATAATTTAAATACCAACATTTAAAGTGGGTAATGGACTGTTTATTAAATGCCACTGCCATTGAAATAAATGAAAACAGTATCAAAAAACTGGGTCAGGATTCCCGTTGACCACGATTCAGGAAGCTCAAAGCAATCAGCAGCTGTCGTCGACCGAATTCGGGTGTTACCGTTAATTCGCAGTGCCTGTCCAAAGAACTGTCGGCCGAGGATTTATACCGACGTAACCGGGTCTTGCGGTATCGACACACGTCTAGACTGCTAGATGACTCGGACTTGATTGGGATTACGATGGATTTGCAGTCGTCATTTTGCGGATCTTGGTGCATTGACGTTGAGAGGCTGTAAATAACAGAGACTGAAGCCAAGTCTAAAGTTATTCCCGTTTCTGTCGGAGGATTCCATTAATTGGACCTCGAAAAAGGTTCACACAGCAGAAGTATCGTTCATGTCGAAGTCGCTTTCACCATATTACCTCCAAAACGGAAACAAGTCAATTATCGTTGAAACAGAACTATCCCACAGTTCAGTCCACTTTGCACAAACTACTAATTTAAGCAAATTATCACATAAGATACCATCGCCTTCACAGAAACCATCTAGCGAGACCATTAGTTAACTACGAATTACAAAAAGACAGTTACACCAATTTGTTAACATGCAAAATAACGGTAAGAGAGATATGACAATTTGTCAAGCTAGAAAGAACACTATTATGTGAACGCTGAATGAAACTGCAAAGATATGGCTACGCACCACATAAAAAATATAAGCGATATACCATTGTATGCAACCCAATACAAGATTCCTAGAATAAGATGCTGCAGAACTTTGCAAGTTTTTTGTGACGGATCGATAGTAGTACCCAATTATTAGAACTCAAAAAACGGTTGAAAGTAGACAAACACTTGACAAACCTACCAGTACAGTGAATTTAATCGGAGAATTACGATCATGGAGATGGTTTTTGATTCAAGTGAATGGTTTATCGCTTCTATAACCAAAATATCGCTTAGCTTTTAGTGACTGCCCCATAACCACCAACCAACTAACGGACCATCATTGCATTTCACATTTCGTGAGCACAAACGATTCCGTGGGAACTGTCAACTGACTTCATACTTTACACTTCATAGCAGTACGCTCCAGAGCAACTCACATCTTGAACTCTATGAACTGGTGATAAAGCTCAGAGAACAAGTACACCACCACCGTGTTATGATTGCCTAGTACCGTGGGCGTTTATGGACACAAATACGTACAACAGGCTGATACAAAGATTCAAATGGACCTCTTGTCTATTTAGGCATGCAAACAGCTTTATTTGTTCAAGAATAAGTGATAATAAATAGAAATATTGGTCACTTTCGGTTTACTTTCGATATTTCGCCTCAGAAGTGTGGGAAGCGAAAACTAAGGAAGGCAGACATTGCAAATTAACATACAAAGACGAAATGTTATTTTGAAAGCATAAATATTTGAATTTACATGTTGAGACACTGCTTGTAGACATGTAATTTTACAATCAAGATTGAGATGTTAGTACTTACATCGTTGAGTGATCTAGCTAACATGAAGAAATCATTACTGGAGTTCTAAATATCCAGTCGTAATGAACACGTCAGTCTAATTCTCTCTAAGCGACGAATGAGATTCATGAGATCAGTCAGGCTCATTAAGAGAGATCAGATGATACGAGAAGAACAGTTGTTGTATCTATGACAGACTGATGCGCCCTGATAAGTTTAAAGCCATAATTGTCAACCTAATCCAGTTAAACTAAGTAGAGTAATTGCCTCAAAACCAGAACTCGGTAATTGAAAATACAGAATTACAGGCAAATATACATTAAAATATACCTAATATAATTCAGCGCGCCGCCAACGGTAGTGAGAAAAAAGTGTCCTGCGTCCCCAATCCTCATGCAGCGGGGAAATTATGGCATTAGCCCGCAATAAGAGCCAACAAGGGCTTATTAGGTGACCTTGGTCCAGCAGTGGACTGCTGGTGGTATTGTTGGATATTAATAAAGAACGTTTTACCTGCCACGAGACTGAGGTGTGAACAAAATAAAAATAATTTAAATATCAGCAATTTCGTAAGTTTATCCCCATTGTCAGGTAAGGTACTACCCAGATAAGTACTTACAGCGCAGACAATATAAATGACATGCAAATTGCTCGAGCCAGCTCTCATGCGCCTTTTGGGAAGTTATTGATGCACATGCACACGTGTTATTATATTAATTAATAATCAATTTTCCTTTCAAGAGAGCTCAAAAGAATTACAATGTTGCTGATTTTTTCAATGTATTTAAAATTCTCCAAGTAATTTAAGCGACTTTAAGTTAAACTCTTCCGAGGTAATCTTGAATCTTTTACTCGTGCTCACGTTTAAGTACTTTATATTGACAGGATTATTATGCGTATAAAACTTGTTGTAGTGTCGTTCGATAATGTGCTCTGTGAGAATAAAAATGGTACTGAACAAAAAACACAAAACTTACGAAACCGCAAATCACATTGCCTAATGATGAGAACAAAACTAAAGAAAATTTCTCAAGTGATGACGGTGGTCAGTGTGGCAATAAAAACTGTAACAGCTACAGTTATTTCGTTAGTGGTTGAGTACATGTATTCAAGAATGCTAGGTCGCAGTGCCAAGACACATTTACTCTTAACAATGCACAACCAAAATAGGAAAGCCACGCTTGTCAAGTGCAAATCGGCACCTGCCAACGACCTTTGATCTAACGGGCATCCCTCAACCATCGACCGTTATATCTTGACCTATACCATCGACAGAGACCAGGTAACACACAGCTCTGATGATATTGGCAATCGTTTATCCCAGCCGCTATATCGCGACCTCCAGTGATCGCACAGTTCCGTGATGCTGTGAGGAGTCGGGCAGATCTGATGACAATGGTGAGCTTTTATCCCAGCACTTTGAATAAAGGTCGGGGTCACGGCTAGTTTGCGTCTGCCGGTAGGATAGGAAGTGTGTCGGATAACTGTTAGAGTAAACATCGCCATCGTCAAATTAACGAGGTACGCCTGCCATCGGCCGTTGTCAGGATTACTGCCGGGGGCTTCGCTGAAATATGCACTCGGTTTATCATAACATAACATACAGCAGATTTATGCGGCTTTAGAGCTTTACACGTTTTCGTAAGGATCTTATAGTTGTTGATTTTGCTGAGCAATAGAGATATTTCAGTTAGAAATGTGCATAGCACTTATGAAAATGGCATGCCTTAGTTCATACATGAGGAGTCAAAAAACCAGCAGGCATTATTCATGCATTTAGATATTCGAAGCCTTCACAGGTACAGAATAGAGGGCAAAAACCAAAATGCCGTCCGTCCTGACTACATCCACGTGTGAGTCATGATTCTGATCAGTCTGATAACCCTGGTGTCATCTTCCCAGGCATAGACATAGACAATTTCAGGTCGAGAGCAAGCTAACAAACATTATGTTGCTGGCTGGTTATCTGAGTAAGAGACCTTTTTTGACAGCACGACTTCGAATACTTTTTTGACAGCACGACGTCAAGTATAAAAACTTCTTGGAAGGCATTAGGAATTCTGATTTCAAATTTGATGAGAGAATTGCAGTACTGTACTGATACTGATTGCAGCAATATTATAGTTGGCTTGTGATGTGAGCAAGCAATTACATATTTTACAATACAATGTTACGATTTTGTAAACATTTTCATAACATTACATCAAATATAATTTATCGAGAGCAAGGCACCAAAGTTTCCATATTTAGAATCAATTCCTTGAGTAATCTAAGTGTTCATTTATCAAATGTGAAATTGCTTGAGATTCTGCAATAACTCATGACTTTGATAGCATCCAGGAAATCTTGCAGCATCAAGTGATCAGATCTGACGAAGAGAGATGGAGGGTGGAACAAAAGGAAACAATTGTGTTGCCATTAGAGGATCAATTAATAACCCCAGACACCCACCTGCCTTGCAGATAGACCGAGAGATGCAAGTAGACAATATTATGATAAATGACAAGGGCACAACTGCACTTTACTTATTGCAAAACGACGCTCTACTCGCTCTTTTGGAGTTTATAGAATTTAACATGTTTATTCTGCATTGTACGTGTGTATAGATGCTTATACGTATGTCGTTTTAATATTTTTATATTTATATGCTTACCATACTTACTTAGGTCACACAATTTTTTTGTGTTTGTATTTTTTTGGGATATTAATTAAGTCAATTATTTTAATATACATTGACTTATTTTTTTAAGAATGTTGATATCAATTCACAGGCGTCTTTGATATCTATTCACAGTCATCTAGATGGCGCAAAAATATTTTTATAAATGTTTTAAGAAAAGATAACGGTACGAAAAATACCAATAAGATCTACTAACAGGTAGTCAATCTTATAATTTCAACAAACTCTGACGCATGCGAATGTAATGACGGAAGACAAAACGATCATTGTAATAAAATAAACACACTGTAAATGGTGAAAAGCGATTGTGGCGGTCACGGTTAATGTTTAACGCACTAAGTGGCCCTTTAGATAAAAATTAAGTCACAAAGAGTTGATACGCGTGTACGGAGGTCACCCATTAATATTCCGTTAACGTCCAATAACTTAACGTTTTAACGAGTGAAATATCGAATGAAATTAATTAACGAGACGAGCTTCCGTAGTTGAGATCGCGTTAAATAATTGAAATGTTCATTCGTAGTGGCAGAAGTTAAATTATCCGTTTTTATAACACGGATACGTTAAGTCACTTTTATCATATTTAAGCCTTGTGAGTTCTGTGTTGGGCTGTTTAAAAAGTGCTTAACATTTATTTAACCGCCGTTTATTATCATTTCAAAGACGTTAAGGGAAGATAATGAAAACTTTATGGTTTTAATACATAAATCTCTTAAGAAATGTTCTTTCTTCTTTGTCTTTTACTGCGTACTAAATATTTACATAGGTTTTATGAACATATAATTTTTATTTACATAATTACGCGTCATTCCATAAAGACCAAGAAGTTAATTAAAATTATTCGGCCTTCCTGATTTTCCCTAGTCCGTATAATTTTATGAGCGTATTCGGCCAATTATAGTTATTTAATTAGAATTACGTCATTTCATTACAAATAGATTACAACGCAGGAGGTCTGACTAAGTCAAACATGTTTGAAGAAACGCAAAAAAATTGCTCACCTATTACTTACATACCAGTACCTCCCACGTTGATCTTAAATTGGTGTTCAGCGATCTATTTAGGTATTTATTTATTTATTTTTCGTTTATTAAGGCACAAACAGTTTACAATATTCTTAAAATTAACATTATGATATAACTATGTATACACCAATCAAGATGCCACTAATAGAAACATTATTTACAAAAAACAACAACGTTACGGACGCTAATTAGGAAACACAAATAAAGAAACAAATAAAAATAATAAAAATAGACAAAACATGCATGATATAAAAAGTTAACACAAGAGAGAAATTTGTTTTTTAAACTCATTTTTAGAGAGCAAAAATAGGTCACATTCAGAAAATGTTTCATTGTGCAACTTACTTACTCTAGGAATAAATGAATTACATGCATAATTAGTTCTGTAATTATATAGCATAAAAAGGTTATTTGTATTACGAGCATTTATACGTGGACATTTTATACTCAATTTATTTAATAAATACGGTGAGTCAACCAAGTTTCTTAAGATTTTAAACAACAGAATTTGATCTCTAATCGTGCGTCGGCTTTGAAGTGTATCAATGTTAACTATAACAGATTGATTTGAGTTATTGATTTTATATTTAAGGTGTTTAATAAACTTTGACTGAATTCGCTCAATACTGTCAACATATACTAGGTAATGAGGATTCCAGACACTAGAACCGTATTCTAAGATAGGTCTGATCAGGGAATTAAAGAGAACCACCATTGTTTTCCAATTATTAAAATCTTTACTGAGTCTAAGCACAAATCCTAATAAACGATATGCGCGGTCTGTTATATTTTGAATGTGGAATTTAAACGTCAGTTTATTATCAATGAGAATTCCTAAATCTCTAACTTCCGTAACTCTCTGAAGTGGAAAATCGTTTAAGCAATAATTAAAGTGAATAATTGATTTATTGCGAGAAAATGTGATGCAGCTACATTTCTTTACATTCAAAAATAATAAATTATTCTTGCAGTACTTACTTAATCTATGCAAGTCATTTTGTAATTCTTCACAATCTTTCGGTACGTAATGCTCGCGACAGAAATATGTATAGTATTTTCTAACGTAAAAAATAATTAAGAAGTGTTTTTTGTACGACTTAGACTGGAATTCACCGTTGAAACTAAACGCGTTCAATTGAAGCATAAACACGTTTCCGCTCAAAACTGAGTTTCGGTGGCACATTTAACATTTCACCAGCATGAACAAAACGTGTTTATAGAACTGTCAATGTCATTGCATACTGTTTTGTGTTACCAGTAAAAGCTTTTTAAGATACTTACGGTGAATTTCACTCTAATTTTATTTTTATTTTAGTCTGTTTAACGAAACAAGTTGATGGTCCACCAGACGATAAATGACATAATTATAACCATCGCCAATGACAAAGCAATAGGTACGTACCCACCCAGTAATAGCAAAGAAAGAAAGAAAAAGTTATACGCCCTACGATGATGATTTCATTGGATGCCACTGCCCAGTCACGTTTCACGTTGACTGTACATTAAGGCGCATACTAAGGCAAAAACAAGAAAATTAGGTGTTTTCGAACCCGTTTTCCGACGAAAATATTGATTGTGGAGCTCTGAAATTTATATAATATCCTGTGACACACATCCTGAAAGGTCCCTTGGAGGTTCCAAATATTTGCTGTTAATCATAGTGTAGTTGTTATACTGTTAGTTATAGTGTATGTGTAGCGGCTTCGAACTCACTTTTTATCGGCGGCGTCTCAAATTCGATTAGTACCAAATTCAGTATAGTGATTCACATAGTTCATACCTACCGCTTGGAGGTCCATTAGCTTCGAAAAGCAGTCAAATTAGTGAAATCAAACGTAAAAACGTATTTGCACCTACAAAATCTGTGATTCAAACCTGACCTGTTACACGTCGCCCAACCGCAGAGGATCCTATTATTTGGTTGATTATGGCACTACATAGTATGCTGAACCGAAAACAAGCACTCTTTGCTGCATAAAGGCGCGCGGAAAGGTCAAAGGTCATTTGCCTTACTATTCGTCTTAAGATAAAACATTAAAACATGTTTTTTTATACTTTTGTACTATATCTGTGTTTGTCTGTTTACGGAAGTATTTTGTTTTGAGTGATTTGATTGCCAAAACCATGAATTAAACGAAAACTTAAGGCCGTTTTTTTCGCATAGAGATGCGATATAGGCAGAGAAAGAAATTTAACGGTTACAGAGGCATTATAAATAGATAGTTATCACAAACAACCCAGTTTTTTTTTTCTAAAATTCCATTGTTTAACGTAATAATAAAATTAAATAGGTGGCGGCGCTATTGTGAGTCAGGGCCGCCTTAACATGTCTAATTATTTTGTTGTGTGCACACGGGCTACGTACGTGTGTTATACTATTGTTTGTTATTTGTTTTGTGTACATAAAAAATGAAAATTGATTTTAAAATTTTAATTCAGAAGTTACCTTTGTAAATTTTTGTAATCGCTCATACCATTTTTGCGCTCAATGGGTTTTTATTCTGAGTGTATTGTGCAACAATGAGCGTCTGTAATTATAAAGATTAAAGAGCGCTTTCTTAATTGAATTTCATATAAAATACAGAGCTGAATCTGAATCTCCGAAGAGAAGGAATCTCGTCTCAGTCATGCAATTCAAGTAAAGAGCAAATAGTAAACAGTTCAATGAACAAACACAATATTATTTGTTTAATAAACATATGGATAGCTTCCTTGTGAGTGATTGTGATTCATTTACAACATACACATTAAATGATACACATCATCACGCTACGCTTTTCTATCTTAGGAAGGAATTCACCGTTAGTATCTTAACCCTTAACTGTAGTTGTGGATCAAATGGACCCAGGTTCAATCTTTGAAAGCGTGTAAAAATTACGGCTTGTGCCCCAGCGCCTCTTGTGCTCCCGCGTTCCTAAGTACTTCCGAAAGTAAGCTGAAACACGCGTAAGAGGACTGACGCGTTTTGCTCGCTGCTGCTAAGGTGAGTTGAGTATTGGTGTGCAAGAGGGTCCATGGGACCCACGACGATAGATACGTAAAAAAAATCGTTTGTTATTTATTGGATTTACTCCTCTTTTCAGTTATTTGTGACGGTAAACCAAATATTTTTTCTTCAAAAACAGACAATATGGAATGAGACAGATAGCAAAAAATATGATATCAGCAGTAATTCACCTACCTACTTTTCGAAATAATGTTACGACCACCAATTCAGAAAATAAGTTTTCTGACAATCAAGAAGAGTTTGTAATAACGAGATGCTAATTTTATCTGCCAAACAAGAGAACGAAGACTACATTTATGCCCTAAGTGTAGACTGCCTGTTTGCATGACTTGTGCTGAAAGAGTGAGAAATCTATGCTTATTACTTGGCGTATCATTTGGTGATGATATTTTTTTTATTCACTAAGGCAAAGCAATAAAGTCACAAAGAACCATGCCGTGAATTCCGCAACCACCTGTGAAGAGAACCAGACCATCCCACACCCTGCCCGTCAAAAGCCATTTCTATTCAGGCTGTATAGGTGGCACCGTACGGAATGCCTCCGCAAACTCGAACTTGGCACTGGTCCCAACGGGTACCGAGTCTCAACCAAAAGCTTAGTTCGTTGTCGTAATGAGGTTATGTCAGGGGAAATGTATCTTTTTTATACACCGCTGGACGGAACAATGAAATACCTGTTGATCTACTGATGACACCGTTGTTTTACAGACTACCAGGTGAGGTACCTACCAACCTGCACCACACGGTGCCGTGTGGAGAAATAAAGGTTTAAGGAGAAAATTTTATGAAACATGAATTATAGAGGAAGTCCTGAACATAAATAACTTCCAAAAGTTAAATATTCAGAAGTTGATTTGAGGTAGTATAAACCCTTAAACTCACCAGGTAGTCATAATAGAATACGCGACAAAGCAAAAAAAAAAAAGTATGAAAAAAAATTGTAACAAGAAGAAAAGTGATCTAATGAAAACTATAAAAAACCGGCATCAGTAGATCAAAAAGCGAAGACCTTTAGGTCCTATGAACCGTAGACACCCATATCTCGGCACAAGTCTGAGTAAGTTTACACTTAGCTACATTAGTCAGACTAGTTCGATTCCACTCTGTGACTAACATGATTAAGAGAAATGATTTCATCCCAAGATAACCAGCATTAAATATCCACAAGTTGAAAGCCATAATTATATCCATCGGACTTTTTAATTATACTGTTAATAAAATTGGTCTAGACTAGAAAATTATCTTTTAAGTTTGAATTTTATATGTTTTGTAGATAATTTTTCAAAAGATCTTTTAATTATCTTCAGTTGATTTTATATTTAGCGCAGTACTTTTTGATTACCTCTAATTTCCTGTCGGCGGCGTCTGTATAATATATATAATAAAAATACATAATATAACTCAAATTTATATATTATATAAATTAACTTGATCTAGCTTAATGTTCGTCATCCGACGATGACCGTCTGCTCCCCTTGATTTATCGGCCTCTAGCTGCGTAGGCGCACCCACGGCTATTCACTTAACTAATAATCCGAACACGATAATTAATTTTTGCAATCTTAAAATGCTAATTCGGAACATGAATTCCAACACACCAAATAAGTAACGTACACAAACGAGCGCGTAAAAAAGAAATCACATGAGCATTGTTCAGATAATCAAAAGGTCGAGAGCGAACAAAAGTGTAACGAGTAACAACGGTTACTGACACAAACAGCGGGGAAAAACAATGTCGGTCACATCCGGGTAACAATTGCAAAGGTGCATAATAAAAACGCACTTTAAACGAGGAGATAAACACAGCGGCCTTGAGACGAGACTCTTATGGGTGCCCATTCCACTCATCCAATATCTTTGTCCAAGATTCCTAAGCAATTTGCGTAGTGATTTCAAATGAAATCACATCACACTAATATTAAAATGGGAAAGTTTGCATGGATAGATAGATGATTGTTACTTCTTTACGCCAAAACTTCTCAATAGATCGGGCAAAAAATTTGCATAGGTGTAGCTGCATATGCTGAAATAAACCAGAGGCTACAATTTAACCCATAAAATTTCAGTTTCCATGGGAAATAATTAACCTGTACCTATACGTTTTCATAAAAACAACGCGTGCGAAGCCGCGGGCAGAAACTAGTATCCAAATCTTTGATCAAATATCGGTGTTGCCTAGCAAATTGGATAAAGTCATCCAAGTTCTTTGATCAAATATATGAGTGGAATGGGCACCTTAAACAAAGAACGGGCACTATTGTCGAGAGTGTAAGTACCACCGCGATATTGTCTGCGAGCCATGTGTCACGGGTGTTCCGACACAGCGCATGACGGGCTTGCGCATTCCCCATTCGCAACACCACCAGCACACGGACACAAACGCAAACGAGAAATACCCACCAGTAGCAATCGCAAATCAATGCATTTTGAAAGTCAACTAACAAATTCCAGCGCAAGCAAACAGAACCAATTAGTGACAGAAAAACGAGCGGAGAAATCTGCTCCATTATCGAGGAACAAAAAGGCCGTTGTTTGTTACAGTTGCGGTAGCGCGGGGTCTCGCTCTTCGGCTTTTCGCGTAATGGCCGTGACCTCTCGGGAGATACCGGCCGGGGGCCCCGCGCTTTCTTCTGACCCGCTTTTCATAAACAATACTTCGGCAAGACTTTGCCGCTCGGTAGAAAGTGCTCGATACGATAACGTGCGAGAGCCGCCGCGCCGGTATCTGTTCAGCAGATAGGTACCCATAACATTGAATACGCAAAACATCGCAGAACAACATCACTCCGGCTCGGATTCTCGATTGGTCACGGAAAAGCAGTACCCGACAGCGCGCCACTTTTATTTACCGTGTGAACTCTTCGAAATAAACAATACTAAATGATAAACGGAGTTTTCTAAACAAATTTAAGCCGTTGGTTGCGTAAGTATTAAAAGTCAAACTTGTAGCCACAATATTCCAGCTCTGGTGGAAATTGCCGCGAGGGTCTCGCGTGGCAGGGGAAACGACGCGGCAGATGTTTTGTTCGTGCCTCGGGAATCAACATCTGGTATTCCATGCGCATCGGATTCCGCAAATCAAATAACAATGAACCACAAACAGACGTGACAGCGGAGACAAACGAAAAGCTCCATGATCGGCGACAGTTAGGGAGGATTAGATGGATTTTTACGTCGAGCAAGTGGATAACGAGCTGGCCCTCAATAAAATGAGGATGCAGAGCAAGAGATCTGAGCCACAAAACAATGAAGGTCATAAATCACGGCTTCCTCCGCGTAACGGACGCATCCTATGGGCAGAAGCTTCGCGGCGACCAATCCGGCACTATCTCAATTGATGGTTTCCGGTGCACATTGGAGCAGTCTATCGCGCAGCTGTCCGCCGAACGACACACTTCATTTGCCGCTACGCGTGCGCACCGTAGAAAGTGCCGCTTTGTCATCGGCCACACTCGCCCAAAATCGAAAACAGATGTGCGAAAGGGACGGGCTTTCGCACTAACACTCGAGACGAAGCGAGAGGTGGGAATATAATCGCACATTTGGCGTGCAAACATCTGTCATCTCCGCAACGTTGGTTTTATTATATCAAATTCTTTACAACACATTCTTTACAACACTTTCTTAACATCTCCAAAGATTTATCACTACGAGCGTATAGACGATTTCGTTTTTCAGGACTAACTTATTACAGACAGACATACAAGCAGCTCCAAAATCTGTGTTTGTGCCAAATGACAACCCCACTGAGTCACGAAGGAGTTTCTCAATCGTCATTTGGCAAGTTTGCAATGACGATAGTTATAAAGTCAGGTCAACTAACCATGCGAACGCAATAACATAAGCGTACGTAATTTCCGGTGATTAGTACGGGCTGAGGACTGAGTGAGGGAGCTGAGCTTACAGCGGGGCGGGAATAGAATGTGATAACGAAGCTAACATACACAACATTATCTATAGGTAGTTATTGTATGTGCCAAAGGACGAACTGTCGAGACCTATTTGAGCTTTTATGGCCAATTACATTATGTAGACTAATGTAGGCTGATGATGATGATGACATGTACCTACCACAGGATCACAAGAAATGATTCTTTGTCTCGTTGGAGCAACATTTTCGATCGAAATACCAGTTATTTGCAAAATCGTGGCAAATATAAAAACTTAACAACCCTGTCATATCCAAAATTATTCAAATAAATTAAAAACTTTCGGTCCCAAATGCTGTTTCAAAACCCATCTTTATTTCATTACGGGTGTAAGCGGGTTAACTACGAGCCATATTTGTGTTGTGAGAACACCAGGGACTTCTTGAGAGTGAGTGCGGTTCTCCGAGCACTCTTTTTAGAAACACAAAGTAGCAGACCTGTAAAGTTTGGTTCTACATATAAGAGCTAAGTGCAAAATTAATACTTCATGTTTATTTGTCAAGATCGCTTATCGCATATCACAGGACTAGTTGCGCATGCGCAGGCTCAGATCTGATGTCAAATTGAAACGGAATAAATCAGGAGAATCGTTAGTATTTGATTACTTACTTCCACTGGCTGATTGGGATCTGATGAGCAGTTGCATCACGGTTATTTTTACATAAAATAACAATATAAATTTTAAAACTCAATTCAAAGTTTCAGTTTTTTTTATTTGTGTTTAAAATAGTAGGCGCAACGCAATGTTATTATGTCATACGGCTGTGAAGGCAAACTATCAACTGTCATTAGCAACATCAGCGCATTTGTTTATGTCACGCAACCAACTGACATCATGACCACAGAGCAATATGGCATCCACTGGCGTCCAGCGTTTTCGTCAAGTTACGCGCACAACATGAATAGGTAATGTAAAATAGGCAGTTATCGATTCTTAATGATTTTAAATGGGTGTTATACCCTATTGATGAAGCAAACTTATTACTACCCTAAAACAACCTGTAGTACCGTTGGTACTGCCCATTGTCTGCGAGGCGGTCTTCTTGCGGATGAAACCAGCACCTGGACCTAAGTAGGTAAACACGAGGGATCCGTTACAGAAGCGAGGCAGCCCCAAAAACATCCTAGTTACCTGACTAACTCTGCAAAGTCCGGTAACGCTGGCATGGTCATCTGCGGTCAACAGCATACTAGTCCATTCGAAAAAAACTCCTGCTATGATACTTCTTGTTATTAAAATTCTACAATAGAGCAGAGATTTACTTTAATTATAACCTTTTTAGGCTCTCAATTGATTTACACATTCGACACCATTAATTTCTTGTTATAACAACCGTGGGCGTTCAGCTTCGGAATTAATTAATACGTGTGGGAAGGGCGGTTACCGAAAACACTAGATCAAGTTACGGTCGTTAATCACAGTTACAAGATAACTGGGAGATTAGGTGACAAAGACTGGACAGAAGAATGTAGAGGGCAGAGGCGGTGCGATGAAAGAAATTACGAGAATAGGGTAAAAAAGCTCACATGAAAACATCTGTATGTTTAAATGTTTAGGAAACAAAGATTGTGGTTATGGAGATTAATCAATTTGTACGAAAGACTAATAGCTGTTAATCAAATAAAACAGATAAAGTCTAGGTTAAAATCAGCACAAGATAGATGATTCCTATTTGTAACCATAGCAGCTATTACATAGTCTAACTTACCTCAATTTTAGACGAGTTCATCGGAGTCGTTCATGCTTTTTTCAACGGTTAAGCCATTTAAAATTGCAAAGCCGTTAGTCACGCAAGGTTATAATTAAAATCGGAATATAACGATCCCCCAGGTTATACAGGTCGATGAGTCAGCCAGGATAATAGCTCTGATCAGTCATGCGTTGCATCACCGAACACCTATGTCTTATGAGAGCCAAACAGAAATCATTGTCAAGATTTTTAGGACGTTGTTGCAAATCAGCAATCTACTGAATTGAATTTGAATGATTAATTAATGAAACAGAATCTAAAATGTCGAATTCATTATAGAATGACCTCCTAAATTGAATACTTACTGCGTTGGCTCAACGACCCGACGCGACGACCCGAAGTTGTTCATGGCCTCCGATGGAAATATACTTATAAATGCATGACTTTCAATTGAAGCCTCTATAAATAAATTACCCTGGAGTGTGTAAGTACTGGGTAGAAATAGAAAAGCTCGAACAAAGACGTTAGATAAGCACGAAAGGGCCAGCAAGGAACAACAGGCAGAGAAAGGCTAAAATAAAGGTCATGATTATGGCAGGTCCTATTATAAATGCATGGGCGTGCGCACATATTGTGGCTACGACAAAGGAAGTCTTTTTTAATGCTTGGCGCAATAACACAATAAACCCTTGCAAAATTTGCAAATTTTCTTCTCATAAAACTGAAATAACATTGAGAAAAAATGAGATTTTATCTTCGGGGAATGTTTTAACATTTCCTTAATATTAACATTTCAAGACGTGTCTTAAAAGCTTTTTTATAGCACCAAAACTTTACATTTTATGTTCGTATCACTATTGGGAGGGAGGTCGATACCCGTACACGTAGGTCGTTAATTTTACTGTCTTAAGAAATTCCGCATTATCTGAGGGTCTCTGGACTTTCAAATTCTGTGTTCATGACACCTAAATTCAATTCTTTTTATATGAAAACATTCAAACAACAACAAAAACAAAACATGAAAATTTGCATATATACAAAACTACTAATAGAGTCCACAGGTGATCGGAATGCTGGTTTTTATATCGGTCAACGAATTAGCATTGCCATTCAACGTGGCAATGCTGCCAGCATTCTGGGCACTCTGCCATCTGGTGACGGCTTAGATTTTTAGTAAATAGATGTAAGTGTAAATATTAGTTGTAATTATTTTTTGCTGTTAAATAAACGTTATGAAAACATTTATAAAAAAGCCCTATCTTCCCGGAGCACTTAAGAAGAATATATGGCATTAAGATAAGACATAGGCACATTGAAATGTCTAAGTTGCTCAATATCCAGGTTTTCTCCTCGTGTCTCCAACAACTTGGGCCACAGCCGTGTGCGCAGGGCGGCGCTGGCCGAGCACGGATATGCAAATGCCTGACCACCCCGCAGCATCAGCCATATGCATTCATTAGTCACGGCTCCGTCGACACACCCTGCCATATTCTCTAGCAAATCTTAGACCCTGAGGTATATAATTAACTGAATGGTTTCAAAACTGCAATGAATTTTCCTTGTCATCGCGATATTTCCTCATTTACAGTCAAAACAAGCTGGATCAGGTCTCGAAGTGAGTATTTCAATCCGTTTATGAGTCCACTAACGGGATATTAAGTAATTCAGTGACATATATATCGCATGGAACATAATTTCACGTCGGTTGGTAGCAAGATATGTGTGGAGTAGTCGCGACCGCCGCGCCATCTCCAATTACCCGATCGCTGCGCACGCGCATGCCCTTGGACTAGCTGCTTACTTCACAGCGCGCACCAAAACAAACAGCGTGCAACGCGCGCACAAGGAAAGGAATTTCATTGCGAGCCAGATGCATTAATTTCATCTAATCCATACACATGGCGCGACGTATAGGGATGGATTTGGACAAATTCGCGAAGGGGCTCCACGAGACATTCCTTGTCGAGATTGAGCCGTCAGAGGGCGCGCTAGATTTACAGGCCCGATACGGAGCGCCCTTCCGCCGAGCTGATAAATAGCCTATCTAATTATATTTACGCAGCGCCGGCGCAGCTGCCATAAATCCTCGCGGAGGAATGCTGGGATAACACCGTTTACGGCCGACGCGACTGCCTCGCCGGCTACCAGTCGCCGCTGACGGTTCTATTACTACACAATTAGTAAACGAGCGATAAAGTCTAATTTCTTGAATGTAAGTGCATGATTGCGTCCTATTTTTCGATTTCTATGTTTAGTTCGGGCGGATGCGAGCTTGTCGCGCGGGGTGCGCGGATGGGAACGCTCCGGAAGCTCACAATTAAAGACGAGACGTAAGCGCTTGATGGACGAGTCACTGAACTCCACCCAAGGTTAGGAAAGGGAGTGTAAACAGCATTCGAACTGCATCCATCAAAGGCGCAAACAGTTGTCGGGCGCCGTCAATATTAGCCCTCGTTAAGCCCTCGCTTATGACTAGCTTAATATTGGCTTTAACTAAGTTTCTTAAGTTTTCACAACGATTAAGTAATGACAATGATATCTCTAAACTTGTGTTTGCAACCGCTACGTGCAAAACCTCAGAATTAGCACTAAGAAACAATGACACGCATTGCAAATAAGCAAACCGAAAAGTCTGTTGAATCATCGCATATTTTTGCCCAATTCAATTCAGGAAAGCCCCAACGGTGACAGCTATTTCGTGATTCACAAAATGCTTTTTAACTACAGATCACGCACAGCCTTCTCATTTATTCTAGGCACAGCCTCGCATTAAATGTCTGCTAGTGCCTTGAAAGATGTTTTCACAACTGCAACTATAATCAATCGCATTCCGGACGAGGAGATCGTGAACGACGCGATAAAAACAAGATGTGTACAGATATCCAGACATTCCTTTATGATTGCGATCTAAAATTAGCGAGTGAAAAAAGGCTGATAAGCGTCGCAATCTCAGAGGCGTATAAGCATCTCGCGCACTAAAAATATATCGCCCGAGATAGACAGGACAACGCCATCGCTCTGATCATATCAGCAGATCGGTGTATCTATAGGCATGCGATCTGCAACATACTCCGAGATCCTGTGCATGCGAATTCACGCATTACCTCGCGATTCACAGCCCGAGGCAACAAACAAACCGCAACTGTCACGTCAACGCGGAGGCCGCAACCGGAGACGATAAGGTCGCTAAGAAGCGCATTTTATTTATTAAATAACATTATCTAAATCAGTCATATCGATTCTCATATCTCGCTGAACGCGTTCGATCTCGATTAACCGCTCGGCTGTCGAATCGCAATTAGGTGTCCCTACTAGATGTTAGGTATGTACGCCTATATCTAGAAGCCGAAGGTCGGCCAGACTTTCGCTGCGGCGCGCGAGTCGCGAGGCTGCATTATGTGAGCCCAACCCGAGCGTCGGAAAATCTAGTCGCCCACGAGCGCCGGCGCATACCCTATGCCGGCGACGCCGCGCCGCAGCATTACCATACGATCGAGAGTCAGCACGGGAGCCGTGTTGACATTGGCCGACCGTTACACGGGTTTTGTAACCATATCAAAAGCCCGCATTCCAGCGCTCGTTTTTCAATGCGAGGTTCGATTGTTCTCGAGACTAGGCGCCCACGCGCGGGGGAGGTGTCGCCGAGCTTGCACAATTCGCGAGCTGAGCGAGCATGGGCGGCTCCCGGCAGGTGAGCTCCTGGCTGCGGCCTTGCGCGGAAGGGCACGACCGCCGCCGGCCGCATTCCGCCCGCCCGCCGCCCGTGACGAATCGCATCAGCTGCCACTTGCATTCGGACATGCATTTTTAAGAACTCGCCACGAGATGTTCCGACGCAAAAGGAGGGTGACTCGTGGGAACGGAAAGCGCAACGAAGCGGTACATCATTAAGGAAAAAATAGTGTGTAGCAGCGAGGTAGCGCCTAGGTAGATATGGCGGAGTGCGGACGGAGCGGCCTCGCTCGCCTGAGCTGCTTATGGATCGAGTTTCGTTCCGCAAACTCGAGATAACTGCAGCGCGTCGTCTAGCGCGGCTGCATACTTTCCGCCGGCCAAGAACACACATCTAGCCTTATTCCACAGCTGTGTGAACTTGGCACCCGACTTTGGACAAACGAATTTTTTTTTAGCGATTTGTATAGATAATCGTTTGTAGTTGATTGTAGTAAAAAAATTTTCGTTTGTAGTAGCTCAAAAAAAAAGTTAGGCAACTTCGAAAAAAACTCAGCACCCGAGTTTGGACAAATTAAATTTTTCTTAGCGATTCGTATAGATAATCGTTTGTAGTTGATTGTAGTAAAAAAAAATTCGTTTGTAGTAGCTCAAAAAAAAAATTAAGCGACTTTGAAAAATAACTCGGCACCCGACTTTGGAAAATCGTTATTTTTATTAATGATTCTTAAAGATAATCGTTTGTAGTTGTTTGTAGTGATTTTTTTTTCGTTTGTAGTAGCTCAAAAAAAAAGATAAGCTACTTTGAAAAATAACTCAGCACCCCACTTAGGGAAATCGTTATTTTTATTATTGATTCTTATAGATAATCGTTTGTAGTTGTTTGTAGTGAAATTCTTTTCGTTTGTAGTAGCTCTGAAAAAAAGTTAGGCTACTTCGAATTTTTTTTTATATAAAATATCTTGACATTAAAAAATCGAATATTTTTTTATGGAAACGTATAGACAATCGTTTGTAGTTGTTTGTAGTGAAATTCTTTTCGTTTGTAGTAGCTCTGAAAAAAAGTTAGGCTACTTCGAATTTTTTTTTATATAAAATATCCTAACTTTCAAAAATCGAATATTTTTTTATGGAAACGTGTAGACAATTGTTTGTAGTTGTTTGTAGTGAAATTCTTTTCGTTTGTAGTAGCTCTGAAAAAAAGTTAGGCTACTTTGAATTTTTTAATTTCAATTAATTATCCTAACTTTAAAAAATCGAATATTTTTTTATGGAAACGTGTAGACAATCGTTTGTAGTTGTTTGTAGTGAAATTCTTTTCGTTTGTAGTAGCTCTGAAAAAAAGTTAGGCTACTTTGAATTTTTTTATTTCAATTAATTATCCTAACTTTGAAAAATCGAATATTTTTTTATGGAAACGTGTAGACAATCGTTTGTAGTTGTTTGTAGTGAAATTCTTTTCGTTTGTAGTAGCTCTGAAAAAAAGTAAGGCTACTTTGAATTTTTTCATTTCAATTAATTATCCTAACTTTAAAAAATCAAATATTTTTTTTATGGAAACGTGTAGATAATCGTTTGTAGTTGTTTGTAGTGAAATTCTTTTCGTTTGTAGTAGCTCTGAAAATAAGTTAGGCTACTTTGAATTTTTTCATTTCAATTAATTTATCCTAACTTTAAAAAATCGAATATTTTTTTATGGAAACGTGTAGACAATCGTTTGTAGTTGTTTGTAGTGAAATTCTTTTCGTTTGTAGTAGCTCTGAAAAAAAGTTAGGCTACTTCGAATTTTTTTTTATATAAAATATCCTAACTTTAAAAAATCGAATATTTTTTTATGGAAACGTGTAGACAATCGTTTGTAGTTGTTTGTAGTGAAATTCTTTTCGTTTGTAGTAGCTCTGAAAAAAAGTTAGGCTACTTTGAATTTTTTTATTTCAATTAATTATCCTAACTTTAAAAAATCGAATATTTTTTTATGGAAACGTGTAGACAATCGTTTGTAGTTGTTTGTAGTGAAATTCTTTTCGTTTGTAGTAGCTCTGAAAAAAAGTTAGGCTACTTTGAATTTTTTCATTTCAATTAATTTTTCCTAACTTTGAAAAATCGAATATTTTTTTATGGAAACGTGTAGACAATCGTTTGTAGTTGTTTGTAGTGAAATTCTTTTCGTTTGTAGTAGCTCTGAAAAAAAGTTAGGCTACTTTGAATTTTTTTATTTCAATTAATTATCCTAACTTTGAAAAATCGAATATTTTTTTATTGAAACGTGTAGACAATCGTTTGTAGTTGTTTGTAGTGAAATTCTTTTCGTTTGTAGTAGCTCTGAAAAAAAGTTAGGCTACTTTGAATTTTTTCATTTCAATTAATTATCCTAACTTTAAAAAATCGAATATTTTTTTATGGAAACGTGTAGATAATCGTTTGTAGTTGTTTGTAGTGAAATTCTTTTCGTTTGTAGTAGCTCTGAAAAAAAAATAGGCTACTTTGAATTTTTTAATTTCAATTAATTATCCTAACTTTAAAAAATCGAATATTTTTTTATGGAAACGTGTAGACAATCGTTTGTAGTTGTTTGTAGTGAAATTCTTTTCGTTTGTAGTAGCTCTGAAAATAAGTTAGGCTACTTTGAATTTTTTAATTTCAATTAATTATCCTAACTTTACAAAATCGAATATTTTTTTATGGAAACGTGTAGATAATCGTTTGTAGTTGTTTGTAGTGAAATTCTTTTCGTTTGTAGTAGCTCTGAAAAAAAGTTAGGCTACTTTGAATTTTTTCATTTCAATTAATTTATCCTAACTTTAAAAAATCGAATATTTTTTTATGGAAACGTGTAGACAATCGTTTGTAGTTGTTTGTAGTGAAATTCTTTTCGTTTGTAGTAGCTCTGAAAAAAAGTTAGGCTACTTCGAATTTTTTTTTATATAAAATATCCTAACTTTAAAAAATCGAATATTTTTTTATGGAAACGTGTAGACAATCGTTTGTAGTTGTTTGTAGTGAAATTCTTTTCGTTTGTAGTAGCTCTGAAAAAAAGTTAGGCTACTTTGAATTTTTTTATTTCAATTAATTATCCTAACTTTAAAAAATCGAATATTTTTTTATGGAAACGTGTAGATAATCGTTTGTAGTTGTTTGTAGTGAAATTCTTTTCGTTTGTAGTAGCTCTGAAAAAAAAATAGGCTACTTTGAATTTTTTAATTTCAATTAATTATCCTAACTTTAAAAAATCGAATATTTTTTTATGGAAACGTGTAGACAATCGTTTGTAGTTGTTTGTAGTGAAATTCTTTTCGTTTGTAGTAGCTCTGAAAATAAGTTAGGCTACTTTGAATTTTTTAATTTCAATTAATTATCCTAACTTTACAAAATCGAATATTTTTTTATGGAAACGTGTAGATAATCGTTTGTAGTTGTTTGTAGTGAAATTCTTTTCGTTTGTAGTAGCTCTGAAAAAAAGTTAGGCTACTTTGAATTTTTTCATTTCAATTAATTTATCCTAACTTTAAAAAATCGAATATTTTTTTATGGAAACGTGTAGACAATCGTTTGTAGTTGTTTGTAGTGAAATTCTTTTCGTTTGTAGTAGCTCTGAAAAAAAGTTAGGCTACTTTGAATTTTTTTATTTCAATTAATTATCCTAACTTTAAAAAATCGAATATTTTTTTATGGAAACGTGTAGACAATCGTTTGTAGTTGTTTGTAGTGAAATTCTTTTCGTTTGTAGTAGCTCTGAAAAAAAGTTAGGCTACTTTGAATTTTTTCATTTCAATTAATTTTTCCTAACTTTGAAAAATCGAATATTTTTTTATGGAAACGTGTAGACAATCGTTTGTAGTTGTTTGTAGTGAAATTCTTTTCGTTTGTAGTAGCTCTGAAAAAAAGTTAGGCTACTTTGAATTTTTTTATTTCAATTAATTATCCTAACTTTGAAAAATCGAATATTTTTTTATTGAAACGTGTAGACAATCGTTTGTAGTTGTTTGTAGTGAAATTCTTTTCGTTTGTAGTAGCTCTGAAAAAAAGTTAGGCTACTTTGAATTTTTTCATTTCAATTAATTATCCTAACTTTAAAAAATCGAATATTTTTTTATGGAAACGTGTAGATAATCGTTTGTAGTTGTTTGTAGTGAAATTCTTTTCGTTTGTAGTAGCTCTGAAAAAAAAATAGGCTACTTTGAATTTTTTAATTTCAATTAATTATCCTAACTTTAAAAAATCGAATATTTTTTTATGGAAACGTGTAGACAATCGTTTGTAGTTGTTTGTAGTGAAATTCTTTTCGTTTGTAGTAGCTCTGAAAATAAGTTAGGCTACTTTGAATTTTTTAATTTCAATTAATTATCCTAACTTTACAAAATCGAATATTTTTTTATGGAAACGTGTAGACAATCGTTTGTAGTTGTTTGTAGTGAAATTCTTTTCGTTTGTAGTAGCTCTGAAAAAAAGTTAGGCTACTTTGAATTTTTTTTTATATAAAATATCCTAACTTTAAAAAATCGAATATTTTTTTATGGAAACGTGTAGACAATCGTTTGTAGTTGTTTGTAGTGAAATTCTTTTCGTTTGTAGTAGCTCTGAAAAAAAGTTAGGCTACTTTGAATTTTTTCATTTCAATTAATTATCCTAACTTTAAAAAATCGAATATTTTTTTATGGAAACGTGTAGATAATCGTTTGTAGTTGTTTGTAGTGAAATTCTTTTCGTTTGTAGTAGCTCTGAAAAAAAAATAGGCTACTTTGAATTTTTTAATTTCAATTAATTATCCTAACTTTAAAAAATCGAATATTTTTTTATGGAAACGTGTAGACAATCGTTTGTAGTTGTTTGTAGTGAAATTCTTTTCGTTTGTAGTAGCTCTGAAAATAAGTTAGGCTACTTTGAATTTTTTAATTTCAATTTATTATCCTAACTTTACAAAATCGAATATTTTTTTATGGAAACGTGTAGATAATCGTTTGTAGTTGTTTGTAGTGAAATTCTTTTCGTTTGTAGTAGCTCTGAAAAAAAGTTAGGCTACTTTGAATTTTTTCATTTCAATTAATTTATCCTAACTTTAAAAAATCGAATATTTTTTTATGGAAACGTGTAGACAATCGTTTGTAGTTGTTTGTAGTGAAATTCTTTTCGTTTGTAGTAGCTCTGAAAAAAAGTAAGGCTACTTCGATTTTTTTTTTATATAAAATATCCTAACTTTAAAAAATCGAATATTTTTTTATGGAAACGTGTAGACAATCGTTTGTAGTTGTTTGTAGTGAAATTCTTTTCGTTTGTAGTAGCTCTGAAAAAAAGTTAGGCTACTTTGAATTTTTTTATTTCAATTAATTATCCTAACTTTAAAAAATCGAATATTTTTTTATGGAAACGTGTAGACAATCGTTTGTAGTTGTTTGTAGTGAAATTCTTTTCGTTTGTAGTAGCTCTGAAAAAAAGTTAGGCTACTTTGAATTTTTTTATTTCAATTAATTATCCTAACTTTGAAAAATCGAATATTTTTTTATTGAAACGTGTAGACAATCGTTTGTAGTTGTTTGTAGTGAAATTCTTTTCGTTTGTAGTAGCTCTGAAAAAAAGTTAGGCTACTTTGAATTTTTTTATTTCAATTAATTATCCTAACTTTAAAAAATCGAATATTTTTTTATGGAAACGTGTAGACAATCGTTTGTAGTTGTTTGTAGTGAAATTCTTTTCGTTTGTAGTAGCTCTGAAAATAAGTTAGGCTACTTTGAATTTTTTCATTTCAATTAATTTATCCTAACTTTAAAAAATCGAATATTTTTTTATGGAAACGTGTAGACAATCGTTTGTAGTTGTTTGTAGTGAAATTCTTTTCGTTTGTAGTAGCTCTGAAAAAAAGTAAGGCTACTTCGAATTTTTTTTTATATAAAATATCCTAACTTTAAAAAATCGAATATTTTTTTATGGAAACGTGTAGACAATCGTTTGTAGTTGTTTGTAGTGAAATTCTTTTCGTTTGTAGTAGCTCTGAAAAAAAGTTAGGCTACTTTGAATTTTTTTATTTCAATTAATTATCCTAACTTTAAAAAATCGAATATTTTTTTATGGAAACGTGTAGACAATCGTTTGTAGTTGTTTGTAGTGAAATTCTTTTCGTTTGTAGTAGCTCTGAAAAAAAGTTAGGCTACTTTGAATTTTTTCATTTCAATTAATTTTTCCTAACTTTGAAAAATCGAATATTTTTTTATGGAAACGTGTAGACAATCGTTTGTAGTTGTTTGTAGTGAAATTCTTTTCGTTTGTAGTAGCTCTGAAAAAAAGTTAGGCTACTTCGAATTTTTTTTTATATAAAATATCCTAACTTTAAAAAATCGAATATTTTTTTATGGAAACGTGTAGACAATCGTTTGTAGTTGTTTGTAGTGAAATTCTTTTCGTTTGTAGTAGCTCTGAAAAAAAGTTAGGCTACTTTGAATTTTTTTATTTCAATTAATTATCCTAACTTTAAAAAATCGAATATTTTTTTATGGAAACGTGTAGATAATCGTTTGTAGTTGTTTGTAGTGAAATTCTTTTCGTTTGTAGTAGCTCTGAAAAAAAAATAGGCTACTTTGAATTTTTTAATTTCAATTAATTATCCTAACTTTAAAAAATCGAATATTTTTTTATGGAAACGTGTAGACAATCGTTTGTAGTTGTTTGTAGTGAAATTCTTTTCGTTTGTAGTAGCTCTGAAAATAAGTTAGGCTACTTTGAATTTTTTAATTTCAATTAATTATCCTAACTTTACAAAATCGAATATTTTTTTATGGAAACGTGTAGATAATCGTTTGTAGTTGTTTGTAGTGAAATTCTTTTCGTTTGTAGTAGCTCTGAAAAAAAGTTAGGCTACTTTGAATTTTTTCATTTCAATTAATTTATCCTAACTTTAAAAAATCGAATATTTTTTTATGGAAACGTGTAGACAATCGTTTGTAGTTGTTTGTAGTGAAATTCTTTTCGTTTGTAGTAGCTCTGAAAAAAAGTTAGGCTACTTTGAATTTTTTTATTTCAATTAATTATCCTAACTTTAAAAAATCGAATATTTTTTTATGGAAACGTGTAGACAATCGTTTGTAGTTGTTTGTAGTGAAATTCTTTTCGTTTGTAGTAGCTCTGAAAAAAAGTTAGGCTACTTTGAATTTTTTCATTTCAATTAATTTTTCCTAACTTTGAAAAATCGAATATTTTTTTATGGAAACGTGTAGACAATCGTTTGTAGTTGTTTGTAGTGAAATTCTTTTCGTTTGTAGTAGCTCTGAAAAAAAGTTAGGCTACTTTGAATTTTTTTATTTCAATTAATTATCCTAACTTTGAAAAATCGAATATTTTTTTATGGAAACGTGTAGACAATCGTTTGTAGTTGTTTGTAGTGAAATTCTTTTCGTTTGTAGTAGCTCTGAAAAAAAGTAAGGCTACTTTGAATTTTTTCATTTCAATTAATTATCCTAACTTTAAAAAATCGAATATTTTTTTTATGGAAACGTGTAGATAATCGTTTGTAGTTGTTTGTAGTGAAATTCTTTTCGTTTGTAGTAGCTCTGAAAAAAAGTTAGGCTACTTTGAATTTTTTTATTTCAATTAATTATCCTAACTTTAAAAAATCGAATATTTTTTTATGGAAACGTGTAGACAATCGTTTGTAGTTGTTTGTAGTGAAATTCTTTTCGTTTGTAGTAGCTCTGAAAAAAAGTAAGGCTACTTTGAATTTTTTCATTTCAATTAATTATCCTAACTTTAAAAAATCGAATATTTTTTTTATGGAAACGTGTAGATAATCGTTTATAGTTGTTTGTAGTGAAATTCTTTTCGTTTGTAGTAGCTCTGAAAAAAAGTTAGGCTACTTTGAATTTTTTCATTTCAATTAATTATCCTAACTTTAAAAAATCGAATATTTTTTTATGGAAACGTGTAGACAATCGTTTGTAGTTGTTTGTAGTGAAATTCTTTTCGTTTGTAGTAGCTCTGAAAAAAAGTTAGGCTACTTCGAATATTTTTTTATATAAAATATCCTAACTTTAAAAAATCGAATATTTTTTTATGGAAACGTGTAGACAATCGTTTGTAGTTGTTTGTAGTGAAATTCTTTTCGTTTGTAGTAGCTCTGAAAAAAAGTTAGGCTACTTTGAATTTTTTCATTTCAATTAATTATCCTAACTTTAAAAAATCGAATATTTTTTCATGGAAACGTGTAGATAATCGTTTGTAGTTGTTTGTAGTGAAATTCTTTTCGTTTGTAGTAGCTCTGAAAAAAAGTTAGGCTACTTTGAATTTTTTCATTTCAATTAATTTATCCTAACTTTAAAAAATCGAATATTTTTTTATGGAAACGTGTAGACAATCGTTTGTAGTTGTTTGTAGTGAAATTCTTTTCGTTTGTAGTAGCTCTGAAAATAAGTTAGGCTACTTTGAATTTTTTTTTATATAAAATATCCTAACTTTCAAAAATCGAATATTTTTTTATGGAAACGTGTAGACAATCGTTTGTAGTTGTTTGTAGTGAAATTCTTTTCGTTTGTAGTAGCTCTGAAAAAAAGTTAGGCTACTTTGAATTTTTTAATTTCAATTAATTATCCTAACTTTAAAAAATCGAATATTTTTTTATGGAAACGTGTAGACAATCGTTTGTAGTTGTTTGTAGTGAAATTCTTTTCGTTTGTAGTAGCTCTGAAAAAAAGTTAGGCTACTTTGAATTTTTTTATTTCAATTAATTATCCTAACTTTAAAAAATCGAATATTTTTTTATGGAAACGTGTAGATAATCGTTTGTAGTTGTTTGTAGTGAAATTTTTTTCGTTTGTAGTAGCTCTGAAAAAAAGTTAGACTACTTTGAATTTTTTCATTTCAATTAATTTTTCCTAACTTTGAAAAATCGAATATTTTTTTATGGAAACGTGTAGACAATCGTTTGTAGTTGTTTGTAGTGAAATTCTTTTCGTTTGTAGTAGCTCTGAAAAAAAGTTAGGCTACTTTGAATTTTTTTATTTCAATTAATTATCCTAACTTTGAAAAATCGAATATTTTTTTATTGAAACGTGTAGATAATCGTTTGTAGTTGTTTGTAGTGAAATTCTTTTCGTTTGTAGTAGCTCTGAAAAAAAAATAGGCTACTTTGAATTTTTTTATTTCAATTAATTATCCTAACTTTAAAAAATCGAATATTTTTTTATGGAAACGTGTAGACAATCGTTTGTAGTTGTTTGTAGTGAAATTCTTTTCGTTTGTAGTAGCTCTGAAAATAAGTTAGGCTACTTTGAATTTTTTAATTTCAATTAATTATCCTAACTTTACAAAATCGAATATTTTTTTATGGAAACGTGTAGATAATCGTTTGTAGTTGTTTGTAGTGAAATTTTTTTCGTTTGTAGTAGCTCTGAAAAAAAGTTAGGCTACTTTGAATTTTTTCATTTCAATTAATTTATCCTAACTTTAAAAAATCGAATATTTTTTTATGGAAACGTGTAGACAATCGTTTGTAGTTGTTTGTAGTGAAATTCTTTTCGTTTGTAGTAGCTCTGAAAAAAAGTTAGGCTACTTTGAATTTTTTCATTTCAATTAATTATCCTAACTTTACAAAATCGAATATTTTTTTATGGAAACGTGTAGATAATCGTTTGTAGTTGTTTGTAGTGAAATTTTTTTCGTTTGTAGTAGCTCTGAAAAAAAGTTAGGCTACTTTGAATTTTTTCATTTCAATTAATTTTTCCTAACTTTGAAAAATCGAATATTTTTTTATGGAAACGTGTAGACAATCGTTTGTAGTTGTTTGTAGTGAAATTCTTTTCGTTTGTAGTAGCTCTGAAAAAAAGTTAGGCTACTTTGAATTTTTTCATTTCAATTAATTATCCTAACTTTAAAAAATCGAATATTTTTTTATGGAAACGTGTAGATAATCGTTTGTAGTTGTTTGTAGTGAAATTCTTTTCGTTTGTAGTAGCTCTGAAAAAAAAATAGGCTACTTTGAATTTTTTAATTTCAATTAATTATCCTAACTTTAAAAAATCGAATATTTTTCTATGGAAACGTGTAGACAATCGTTTGTAGTTGTTTGTAGTGAAATTCTTTTCGTTTGTAGTAGCTCTGAAAATAAGTTAGGCTACTTTGAATTTTTTAATTTCAATTAATTATCCTAACTTTACAAAATCGAATATTTTTTTATGGAAACGTGTAGATAATCGTTTGTAGTTGTTTGTAGTGAAATTCTTTTCGTTTGTAGTAGCTCTGAAAATAAGTTAGGCTACTTTGAATTTTTTAATTTCAATTAATTATCCTAACTTTACAAAATCGAATATTTTTTTATGGAAACGTGTAGATAATCGTTTGTAGTTGTTTGTAGTGAAATTCTTTTCGTTTGTAGTAGCTCTGAAAAAAAGTTAGGCTACTTTGAATTTTTTAATTTCAATTAATTATCCTAACTTTAAAAAATCGAATATTTTTTTATGGAAACGTGTAGACAATCGTTTGTAGTTGTTTGTAGTGAAATTCTTTTCGTTTGTAGTAGCTCTGAAAAAAAGTTAGGCTACTTTGAATTTTTTTATTTCAATTAATTATCCTAACTTTAAAAAATCGAATATTTTTTTATGGAAACGTGTAGACAATCGTTTGTAGTTGTTTGTAGTGAAATTCTTTTCGTTTGTAGTAGCTCTGAAAAAAAGTTAGGCTACTTTGAATTTTTTTATTTCAATTAATTATCCTAACTTTAAAAAATCGAATATTTTTTTATGGAAACGTGTAGACAATCGTTTGTAGTTGTTTGTAGTGAAATTCTTTTCGTTTGTAGTAGCTCTGAAAAAAAGTTAGGCTACTTTGAATTTTTTCATTTCAATTAATTTTTCCTAACTTTGAAAAATCGAATATTTTTTTATGGAAACGTGTAGACAATCGTTTGTAGTTGTTTGTAGTGAAATTCTTTTCGTTTGTAGTAGCTCTGAAAAAAAGTTAGGCTACTTTGAATTTTTTTATTTTAATTAATTATCCTAACTTTGAAAAATCGAATATTTTTTTATGGAAACGTGTAGATAATCGTTTGTAGTTGTTTGTAGTGAAATTCTTTTCGTTTGTAGTAGCTCTGAAAAAAAAATAGGCTACTTTGAATTTTTTAATTTCAATTAATTATCCTAACTTTAAAAAATCGAATATTTTTCTATGGAAACGTGTAGACAATCGTTTGTAGTTGTTTGTAGTGAAATTCTTTTCGTTTGTAGTAGCTCTGAAAATAAGTTAGGCTACTTTGAATTTTTTAATTTCAATTAATTATCCTAACTTTACAAAATCGAATATTTTTTTATGGAAACGTGTAGATAATCGTTTGTAGTTGTTTGTAGTGAAATTCTTTTCGTTTGTAGTAGCTCTGAAAAAAAGTTAGGCTACTTTGAATTTTTTCATTTCAATTAATTTATCCTAACTTTAAAAAATCGAATATTTTTTTATGGAAACGTGTAGACAATCGTTTGTAGTTGTTTGTAGTGAAATTCTTTTCGTTTGTAGTAGCTCTGAAAAAAAGTTAGGCTACTTTGAATTTTTTCATTTCAATTAATTATCCTAACTTTAAAAAATCGAATATTTTTTTATGGAAACGTGTAGACAATCGTTTGTAGTTGTTTATAGTGAAATTCTTTTCGTTTGTAGTAGCTCTGATAAAAAGTTAGAACATTACCAACCTTACTTTTTTAGTTTCGTTACCAAATCTGTCGACTTCAGATTCGATGCACAACACCAGGCATAACACATACAACATACATCAACACTACCCGTGGTACCAATAGGAAAACGAGCAGATAAATTAAAGGCCAGTCTGAAGTCATCATTTCTGTGGCCTAACTTTAAAATTCTCAATTTAGGATTCAATATACCGATGCATCTATATCAAAACTTGCGTGCAGATGCATTTTCAACGCTTTTGTGTATATATATATAATACACCATCGGGGATAGGTTAATAGTTGTCATTTGAGAAGTCGAAAAAAAAAACTAAACTAACTAATTTGACAGTTACATACCTACTGTCAAATTAGTTTAGTTTTGTTTTCGCGTGAAATGTAGCATTTTTAAACGATTAAATTCAAAAAGATGGCATCATTTTTAGTGTTAAAAAATTAGCATAGAAAATGATTACAAGAAAATTACAATCTTAATTTATAATTAGTGACGATTATAGTGAGTGAAAATTTAATGAATCATTAAGAGATTTCTGAAGCTACCAGAGCTACGCAGTTCCTTTTAGAAAAAAGGCACTCGCTATAAACGGATTTTGGAAATTCGTATTCTAAGTAACAAGCATTCTTAGAAGGATGAAATGGGTTTATAGGTTTTCTATAATAACTTTAAAAAGTAAAGGATTGGTTGTTAAACTTTGGCGTTGTAGTTTACATGGAAACAACATTACTTGAGGTATTACTAAAGTCCAAGCGAATGAAATCGTGGGCGGGTCAGCTAGTAATTATATACTCTATTAAGAAATCGCTGTTACTTTTGTTTAAAACTACATATTATTAATGTAGTTTATTATTTCAAAATGTCCTTAAAAAGGATGCGCCGGCGGTGGAATAAAAGCGTACAGATACTATTGTTTTAACAAAGTTCTCATTGGCTTAATGGCGACACAATAATTTTTTTAAAATTATTTATGCATATTAAGTGTTTTCATTTAGGTATTATGTTGATTCTGTGATATAATTAATAATACTATGTAGTTGTGTTTTTATAAGTTCTTTAGCTTTGTGAGTTTTTTAATTTATCTTTTTATATGTACTAGATACAAATAATATCTTTTCTGTATTATTTACTCAAAATTATAAAAAAATGGGATTTTACTTATCGGTGCGGTATTAACTATGTAAGTAATACCTACTTTTTTTTAACCATAACATCACAATAATTAATTTATACATACATACTATAAATCTAGCAACAATGCTGATTGTGTGATATAAATTATTTATTGTTATGTTGTTATGTAAATTATACAATGTTGTTTATATGATCCAAAAAAATTACATTGAGGTTTTGTAATCTGTGTAGCTTTTTAAATCGATTTTTTGTCATTTGGTTAAACTCTAACTACGCTTATATCAATTATTTCATTTTTATGTATATAAACTATGCTTACATCAATGGAGATAAAAATAAGGATATTTTATTAGTTCTCTTTGGCCCATAACGGGAAACCGTCAATGGGGACAACGGTGAGGAAATTTATGACTTCCCGCTGTCCCCATGACGAGAAAACGTCCATGGGGACAACGGGAAGGAAATTTTGACTTCCCGTTGTCCCCATAACGGGACAGCGTCAAAGGGGACAACGGGAATACATCGATTATGTCACTTCACTATTTATTTTTAATTTTTACCTATACCATATTAGATTTTTTGGATGGGGGATGGGGTTCAAAATTTTTACTTTGATAAATACTATTTGCCCCCTTAATATACACCTCGTTCAGTTTCCGAGCCACCATGTGGGGGGGGGGCAGATGGGGGAGCAAATCTGAAAAAGTCGGAAATTTCTCGAGGTACCCCAGACCCCCTCTACACGTTTCCGCAAAATATAAAGTATACAATACAATACAATACAAAACACTTTATTGTACACCAGAAAAAGAACATTACAAAAAAAAAGACATAATATTACATGAGACGAGTACAATGGGCGGCCTTATCGCTTAGAAGCGATCTCTTCCAGGCAACCTTTTACCACCTTACCTTAACCTTTTACCCAGTATACCTCCCCATCCACCATCAAGGAGAACAATTATGTCAATCAGTGAGTCAATGGTAATCCATCTTTATTTATATTTAATTTTGTATACATAGGTATATAAAATCTGTGCAAAATAGGAACCTCTGTTGATATTACAAGCTGAGTAAAATTCTATAGTGTAGTGTTCTCAAGTGGCACCTACCTACGCGAGAAACCGGCACACCTAACACCAATATCTAATAATAGGTAGAATAGTTTTAGCATATTATGATGTAGCAGTAGGTAAGTCCTTATTTCGACATCGCGATGCGCGACCGCTTGCCATGAACGGAGGCCGCGGTCTGCGTGCGTAAAAATGTAGCGGGGGTATGCGGTTGGCGCGGGGAAAAATTTTGACTCCGCCCGAATCCTCAAGGCTGTTGGCCTATACACCCACCTTAACGTGGTGAATATAATGCTCATAACGCTATGTTCGCTTTAGCGAGGCGGCTAGCTCAAAGGCACCGGGGCAGCAACGGGGCGGCGGCGGCGGCGGCGCGGCGGCACCGCACCCACCTCAGCAGCCCACGGGCCCTGCCGCCGCCGCCGCCGCGGCGGCTCAGGCCGGCCGCACACTTCCGATGTTTGGATGAAATTGGTCTATCGATAGTCTTATCAAAATTCAAAAAATTCAAAATTCAAAGTGCTTTATTTCCTTAAGACCTTACAGGACTCTTGGACACGTCACAAAAACTCAGATTACATAAGTAAAACTAGGAAATAAAGTGATCACTTTGATTTTTTGTCCACTTCAATCTTTTTAAGGTAAAGTAAAGAAGCGAACAAGAAACCTTTACCTTGTTAGAA
Source organism: Eupithecia vulgata (assembly GCA_946478455.1). Classification (NCBI taxonomy): domain Eukaryota; kingdom Metazoa; phylum Arthropoda; class Insecta; order Lepidoptera; family Geometridae; genus Eupithecia; species Eupithecia vulgata. The sequence continues at coordinate 2,943,161 of OX297863.1, forward strand.
TGTTAGTTTTCGAGTTGGAGCAAAACTCGTCCCAAGCTTTTTTATCGTCTAGATAATCTGATATTTTATAGTGAGCCTTTTTACAAAGGATATGTTTGACAATTTGTTTGAATTTATTTATTGATAATTTTTGCAACTCACTTGGAGTTTTGTTGTAGAAGCGTATACATTGTCCTTTAAAAGATACATTAATCTTGTGTAGCCTAGTTGTGGGCACAGCGAGTTTATTCTTATTTCTAGTATTGAAATTATGTATATCGCTATTTTTGGGGAACCGATTGATATTCTTATGAGTGTACAACAAGTTTTCATAAATATATTGACACGGTACTGTCATTATATTTATTACTTTAAATTTATCACGTAGGGACTCTCTGGGACCCATATCATAGATTGCACGAACAGCCCTCTTCTGCAGCACAAATACGGTGTTAATATCTGCAGCGTTCCCCCACAGCAGTATACCATAAGACATAATACTATGGAAGTAGCTGAAATATACTAGTCTAGAAGTATCAACGTCTGTAAGATGACGGATTTTTTTGACTGCATATGCTGCAGAACTTAGTCTCTTCGATAGCTTATCTATGTGCGGGCCCCATTGTAGTTTACTATCTAAGGTAATTCCTAAGAATACGGTACTATCTACAAATTCTACCGATTCTTCTTTTACGTATACATTAGCCTTAACTTGTTTATCAGTGTATATCAGACTATCAGTAGGCGTTTGTGCCATACATTTATGTGAGGGTGGTCGCACACGTCCGAATTTTTGTCAGATGGATGGGTGCATTCATCCTTGTGACAATAAAACAAAGAAAAATACCATTTTCACTTTGAGGATTAGGTACCTATTTCGATTTTGAGTCAGCTTACTCTCTATTTTTTAATCGTTTACTTTTTTTCTGATGAACAGTCTCTTTGTAGTATAGTAAGGACCAGGGAACACCATCGTAGGTACAGGTAGGTATAGGTAGGTATAATGTAATCTCCTGTTTGTACTACAAACGAAAAGAATTTCACTACAAACAACTACAAACGATTGTCTACACGTTTCAATAAAAAAATATTCGAATTTTTAAAGTTAGGATAATTAATTGAAATAAAAAAATTCAAAGTAGCCTAACTTTTTTTCAGAGCTACTACAAACGAAAAGAATTTCACTACAAACAACTACAAACGATTGTCTACACGTTTCAATAAAAAAATATTCGATTTTTCAAAGTTAGGATAATTAATTGAAATAAAAAAATTCAAAGTAGCCTAACTTTTTTTCAGAGCTACTACAAACGAAAAGAATTTCACTACAAACAACTACAAACGATTGTCTACACGTTTCCATAAAAAAATATTCGATTTTTCAAAGTTAGGATAATTAATTACGACCTCAGTGGCGCAGCGGGCGAGAGTCTGCCTGCGACGCAAGAGGTTGCGGGTTCGATCCCCGCCTCGGAACAAATTTGTGTACGATCTGCAGAAATTTGTTCCGTTGGTCTGGGTGTTTTCTATGTATAATAAAAAATATCTATCTATGTAATGTATAATATTACGTATATCAGTTATCTAGTACCCATAACACAAGCTCTGCTTACCTTGGGGCTAGATAATGCTGTGTGAATTGTCCAGCATTATTTATTTATTTATTTATTTAATTGAAATAAAAAAATTCAAAGTAGCCTTACTTTTTTTCAGAGCTACTACAAACGAAAAGAATTTCACTACAAACAACTACAAACGATTGTCTACACGTTTCCATAAAAAAATATTCGATTTTTCAAAGTTAGGAAAAATTAATTGAAATGAAAAAATTCAAAGTAGCCTAACTTTTTTTCAGAGCTACTACAAACGAAAAGAATTTCACTACAAACAACTACAAACGATTGTCTACACGTTTCCATAAAAAAATATTCGATTTTTTAAAGTTAGGATAATTAATTGAAATAAAAAAATTCAAAGTAGCCTAACTTTTTTTCAGAGCTACTACAAACGAAAAGAATTTCACTACAAACAACTACAAACGATTGTCTACACGTTTCCATAAAAAAATATTCGATTTTTTAAAGTTAGGATAATTAATTGAAATAAAAAAATTCAAAGTAGCCTAACTTTTTTTCAGAGCTACTACAAACGAAAAGAATTTCACTACAAACAACTACAAACGATTGTCTACACGTTTCCATAAAAAAATATTCGATTTTTTAAAGTTAGGATAATTAATTGAAATTAAAAAATTCAAAGTAGCCTAACTTTTTTTCAGAGCTACTACAAACGAAAAGAATTTCACTACAAACAACTACAAACGATTGTCTACACGTTTCAATAAAAAAATATTCGATTTTTCAAAGTTAGGATAATTAATTGAAATAAAAAAATTCAAAGTAGCCTAACTTTTTTTCAGAGCTACTACAAACGAAAAGAATTTCACTACAAACAACTACAAACGATTGTCTACACGTTTCCATAAAAAAATATTCGATTTTTCAAAGTTAGGAAAAATTAATTGAAATGAAAAAATTCAAAGTAGCCTAACTTTTTTTCAGAGCTACAACAAACGAAAAGAATTTCACTACGAACAACTACAAACGATTGTCTACACGTTTCCATAAAAAAATATTCGATTTTTTAAAGTTAGGATAATTAATTGAAATAAAAAAATTCAAAGTAGCCTAACTTTTTTTCAGAGCTACTACAAACGAAAAGAATTTCACTACAAACAACTACAAACGATTGTCTACACGTTTCCATAAAAAAATATTCGATTTTTTAAAGTTAGGATAATTAATTGAAATAAAAAAATTCAAAGTAGCCTAACTTTTTTTCAGAGCTACTACAAACGAAAAGAATTTCACTACAAACAACTACAAACGATTGTCTACACGTTTCCATAAAAAAATATTCGATTTTTTAAAGTTAGGATATTTTATATAAAAAAAATTCGAAGTAGTCTAACTTTTTTTCAGAGCTACTACAAACGAAAAGAATTTCACTACAAACAACTACAAACGATTGTCTACACGTTTCCATAAAAAAATATTCGATTTTTTAAAGTTAGGATAAATTAATTGAAATGAAAAAATTCAAAGTAGCCTAACTTTTTTTCAGAGCTACTACAAACGAAAAGAATTTCACTACAAACAACTACAAACGATTATCTACACGTTTCCATAAAAAAATATTCGATTTTTTAAAGTTAGGATAATTAATTGAAATTAAAAAGTTCAAAGTAGCCTAACTTATTTTCAGAGCTACTACAAACGAAAAGAATTTCACTACAAACAACTACAAACGATTGTCTACACGTTTCCATAAAAAAATATTAGTTTTTTTAAAGTTAGGATAATTAATTGAAATTAAAAAATTCAAAGTAGCCTATTTTTTTTTCAGAGCTACTACAAACGAAAAGAATTTCACTACAAACAACTACAAACGATTATCTACACGTTTCCATAAAAAAATATTCGATTTTTTAAAGTAAGGATAATTAATTGAAATGAAAAAATTCAAAGTAGCCTAACTTTTTTTCAGAGCTACTACAAACGAAAAGAATTTCACTACAAACAACTACAAACGATTGTCTACACGTTTCAATAAAAAAATATTCGATTTTTCAAAGTTAGGATAATTAATTGAAATAAAAAAATTCAAAGTAGCCTAACTTTTTTTCAGAGCTACTACAAACGAAAAGAATTTCACTACAAACAACTACAAACGATTGTCTACACGTTTCCATAAAAAAATATTCGATTTTTCAAAGTTAGGAAAAATTAATTGAAATGAAAAAATTCAAAGTAGCCTAACTTTTTTTCAGAGCTACTACAAACGAAAAGAATTTCACTACAAACAACTACAAACGATTGTCTACACGTTTCCATAAAAAAATATTCGATTTTTTAAAGTTAGGATAATTAATTGAAATAAAAAAATTCAAAGTAGCCTAACTTTTTTTCAGAGCTACTACAAACGAAAAGAATTTCACTACAAACAACTACAAACGATTGTCTACACGTTTCAATAAAAAAATATTCGATTTTTCAAAGTTAGGATAATTAATTGAAATAAAAAAATTCAAAGTAGCCTAACTTTTTTTCAGAGCTACTACAAACGAAAAGAATTTCACTACAAACAACTACAAACGATTGTCTACACGTTTCCATAAAAAAATATTCGATTTTTCAAAGTTTGGAAAAATTAATTGAAATGAAAAAATTCAAAGTAGCCTAACTTTTTTTCAGAGCTACTACAAACGAAAAGAATTTCACTACAAACAACTACAAACGATTGTCTACACGTTTCCATAAAAAAATATTCGATTTTTTAAAGTTAGAATAATTAATTGAAATAAAAAAATTCAAAGTAGCCTAACTTTTTTTCAGAGCTACTACAAACGAAAAGAATTTCACTACAAACAACTACAAACGATTGTCTACACGTTTCCATAAAAAAATATTCGATTTTTTAAAGTTAGTATAATTAATTGAAATAAAAAAATTCAAAGTAGCCTAACTTTTTTTCAGAGCTACTACAAACGAAAAGAATTTCACTACAAACAACTACAAACGATTGTCTACACGTTTCTATAAAAAAATATTCGATTTTTTAAAGTTAGGATAAATTTATTGAAATGAAAAGATTCAAAGTAGCCTAACTTATTTTCAGAGCTACTACAAACGAAAAGAATTTCACTACAAACAACTACAAACGATTATCTACACGTTTCCATAAAAAAAATATTCGATTTTTTAAAGTTAGGATAATTAATTGAAATGAAAAAATTCAAAGTAGCCTTACTTTTTTTCAGAGCTACTACAAACGAAAAGAATTTCACTACAAACAACTACAAACGATTGTCTACACGTTTCAATAAAAAAATATTCGATTTTTTAAAGTTAGGATAATTAATTGAAATAAAAAAATTCAAAGTAGCCTAACTTTTTTTCAGAGCTACTACAAACGAAAAGAATTTCACTACAAACAACTACAAACGATTGTCTACACGTTTCAATAAAAAAATATTCGATTTTTCAAAGTTAGGATAATTAATTGAAATAAAAAAATTCAAAGTAGCCTAACTTTTTTTCAGAGCTACTACAAACGAAAAGAATTTCACTACAAACAACTACAAACGATTGTCTACACGTTTCCATAAAAAAATATTCGATTTTTCAAAGTTAGGATAATTAATTACGACCTCAGTGGCGCAGCGGGCGAGAGTCTGCCTGCGACGCAAGAGGTTGCGGGTTCGATCCCCGCCTCGGAACAAATTTGTGTACGATCTGCAGAAATTTGTTCCGTTGGTCTGGGTGTTTTCTATGTATAATAAAAAATATCTATCTATGTAATGTATAATATTACGTATATCAGTTATCTAGTACCCATAACACAAGCTCTGCTTACCTTGGGGCTAGATAATGCTGTGTGAATTGTCCAGCATTATTTATTTATTTATTTATTTAATTGAAATAAAAAAATTCAAAGTAGCCTTACTTTTTTTCAGAGCTACTACAAACGAAAAGAATTTCACTACAAACAACTACAAACGATTGTCTACACGTTTCCATAAAAAAATATTCGATTTTTCAAAGTTAGGAAAAATTAATTGAAATGAAAAAATTCAAAGTAGCCTAACTTTTTTTCAGAGCTACTACAAACGAAAAGAATTTCACTACAAACAACTACAAACGATTGTCTACACGTTTCCATAAAAAAATATTCGATTTTTTAAAGTTAGGATAATTAATTGAAATAAAAAAATTCAAAGTAGCCTAACTTTTTTTCAGAGCTACTACAAACGAAAAGAATTTCACTACAAACAACTACAAACGATTGTCTACACGTTTCCATAAAAAAATATTCGATTTTTTAAAGTTAGGATAATTAATTGAAATAAAAAAATTCAAAGTAGCCTAACTTTTTTTCAGAGCTACTACAAACGAAAAGAATTTCACTACAAACAACTACAAACGATTGTCTACACGTTTCCATAAAAAAATATTCGATTTTTTAAAGTTAGGATAATTAATTGAAATTAAAAAATTCAAAGTAGCCTAACTTTTTTTCAGAGCTACTACAAACGAAAAGAATTTCACTACAAACAACTACAAACGATTGTCTACACGTTTCAATAAAAAAATATTCGATTTTTCAAAGTTAGGATAATTAATTGAAATAAAAAAATTCAAAGTAGCCTAACTTTTTTTCAGAGCTACTACAAACGAAAAGAATTTCACTACAAACAACTACAAACGATTGTCTACACGTTTCCATAAAAAAATATTCGATTTTTCAAAGTTAGGAAAAATTAATTGAAATGAAAAAATTCAAAGTAGCCTAACTTTTTTTCAGAGCTACAACAAACGAAAAGAATTTCACTACGAACAACTACAAACGATTGTCTACACGTTTCCATAAAAAAATATTCGATTTTTTAAAGTTAGGATAATTAATTGAAATAAAAAAATTCAAAGTAGCCTAACTTTTTTTCAGAGCTACTACAAACGAAAAGAATTTCACTACAAACAACTACAAACGATTGTCTACACGTTTCCATAAAAAAATATTCGATTTTTTAAAGTTAGGATAATTAATTGAAATTAAAAAATTCAAAGTAGCCTAACTTTTTTTCAGAGCTACTACAAACGAAAAGAATTTCACTACAAACAACTACAAACGATTGTCTACACGTTTCCATAAAAAAATATTCGATTTTTGAAAGTTAGGATATTTTATATAAAAAAAAATTCAAAGTAGCCTAACTTATTTTCAGAGCTACTACAAACGAAAAGAATTTCACTACAAACAACTACAAACGATTGTCTACACGTTTCCATAAAAAAATATTCGATTTTTTAATGTCAAGATATTTTATATAAAAAAAAATTCGAAGTAGCCTAACTTTTTTTCAGAGCTACTACAAACGAAAAGAATTTCACTACAAACAACTACAAACGATTGTCTACACGTTTCCATAAAAAAATATTCGATTTTTTAAAGTTAGTATAATTAATTGAAATAAAAAAATTCAAAGTAGCCTAACTTTTTTTCAGAGCTACTACAAACGAAAAGAATTTCACTACAAACAACTACAAACGATTGTCTACACGTTTCCATAAAAAAATATTAGATTTTTTAAAGTTAGGATAATTAATTGAAATTAAAAAATTCAAAGTAGCCTAACTTTTTTTCAGAGCTACTACAAACGAAAAGAATTTCACTACAAACAACTACAAACAATTGTCTACACGTTTCCATAAAAAAATATTCGATTTTTGAAAGTTAGGATATTTTATATAAAAAAAAATTCGAAGTAGCCTAACTTTTTTTCAGAGCTACTACAAACGAAAAGAATTTCACTACAAACAACTACAAACGATTATCTATAAGAATCAATAATAAAAATAACGATTTCCCTAAGTGGGGTGCTGAGTTATTTTTCAAAGTAGCTTATCTTTTTTTTGAGCTACTACAAACGAAAAAAAAATCACTACAAACAACTACAAACGATTATCTTTAAGAATCATTAATAAAAATAACGATTTTCCAAAGTCGGGTGCCGAGTTATTTTTCAAAGTCGCTTAACTTTTTTTTTGAGCTACTACAAACGAAATTTTTTTTACTACAATCAACTACAAACGATTATCTATACGAATCGCTAAGAAAAATTTAATTTGTCCAAACTCGGGTGCTGAGTTTTTTTCGAAGTAGCCTAACTTTTTTTTTGAGCTACTACAAACGAAAATTTTTTTACTACAATCAACTACAAACGATTATCTATACGAATCGCTAAAAAAAATTTCGTTTGTCCAAAGTCGGGTGCCAAGTTCACACAGCTTTATTCCACTCCATTTTAGCCGTCTGCGTCCTATTTGTAAATACGAGGTTACGTTGTAGTAGAGTTAATTAAAGTTTCCTGAGCGTTTAGCGAGTTAGTCACCGGCGGCGGGTTGCTACGACTAAAAACGGAGTTCTAATAATCGACACTCGATCTAAAATAGACGCGTGACAAACGAAACCGAAAGTGATGCGTGATGCAACGGTCCCGAATTTAGCCGGTGCGGTCCAGCGGTGCATCGGCCGCTAGGAGCACGCTGCTGCCAAGCGGCTGCCATTTCGCACTAATGACATGAATAAGATATTAGCGCGGATGACGTGTGCGAGCCGAGGTCTGGACTAGTCGAGGGTATGGGAGAACCGTTAAAGCCACAAGAAAAGATAATCCGTGTCTACCGTTAGCCGGGGCGTCGGCGTCGGCGTCGGCGATATGCAAAACCGGTGATGAGTTGGAGTGCAGGCAGAGGCGGGGGGCATGGTGACACGGGCGCGGGTCGGAGGTCCGGCCGCATTCCTCGCCGCACGAAAGTGAAACCGCATCGGTCCGACTCAGCTGTAGAAAGTCCACGATTATATCTCGACGCCGGACGAGCAAAAACTGCTATCGCGAGTCGCCGGCTCCCGGGAAACGGGGCGCCCGCGGCGACGACGACGTCGCACGGAGAAATTGCCAACAACGCTGCGTAGCGCTAAACGATTCCTTTCATTTACTCAAACGCCAGGGCCCGGTGGTTTCACTTAGAGCCGCGGTGCGCGACCCAAGGCTATTGGCGCAGTTCGACTTTTGTATGGATCGCGCGATAAATCACGGCCGGTTCTAATCGTCCCGATCGAGCGTTGAACGCCTCGCCAGTAGGTAAGGTACACAACTTGCGCGGCCAGTCTCCACCGAGGCTTTTTACTACAAACTGGTTTCAAAAGAAACGTTCTTTATTTTATAATTATTGAAATAATCTTGATATGAAATCTTACACAAATTACTGGTTATGCCTGTATGCAATGCAATACTATTAATAGTAGGTACCTACCTACCTAATAAGTTACTGTGAATATTAATCCAGCCCACACACAAATCAATCAATTTCAAACATTAGGTACATTGGCCGTTGAAACGTTAAAAAAGTTTTTGTTCAACGTCTGGTGCCAAGTTCATACAGCTTTGAAAGCAGACTCAGTAGGTACAAGTAGCTGTAAGTTTATCTCATTCAAAGGTTAAGGACCAAGAGGTCCAGATCTGGCATAGGTAGGTTTTAACTAACGGCACAGATGAGATAATGTTAAGCTAACGGGAGCTAGTGAGTAAGATTCAAAGGGGAGGTTAGAAGTATTTTTTGAGACCTGACACTAACGTTAGACGGTCACGAGTGAGACTCCACAATATGATTCATTTGAGGTGATTAACCCCTATTAGGAAGCAGTTACAGAGACTAAAACTGCGGTAAACGTGTATTACCTCTATATTCATTAACCAAAGGGGTCAGGGGCCGGATATTATATTATGATGATGGTCTATTTGAATAAATAATGCTGGACAATCAACACAGAAACATCTAGCCTAGCCACAAGCTAAGCAGAGCTGGTGGTAAAGGATACACGGGTAAACTAGTCAACGGCGGCCCGAACTCGTCGGTAGGCAAAAATGTAGGTATGCTATTTCAACTTTTGAGGGAATAAACTATGTCGGATGGGCTGATAAAAGAGTTTTGTTTTTCCGTATATTATTTACTTGATTCCCATATGCTACCTAGCCTACGTTTTTACATTAATTACCTACTAAGTATGAATTGACTGCACTTCTACATAGTAATAGGTAGTAAGTTGTGCTAAAATCAGTGTTGAATTACGAAAGTTTGTTTTTTCTAAATGTTTACTTTTTTTACGGATTCGGGTGAATACATTACAAACATAGATGATGAAGATATAAATTGATATTATCCTTTTGTATGGTCAACATCAAACAGTGTAGTAGTTCCACGTTTTATGAAAAGAAGAGAGACTCGAGTAACCTTAATTAAACCATACATTTTTTCTTTGAAGTATGAACGCAATTCCATGGTAACGTAGCCTGGACTACGTTACCAGAGTCTTGTGGGAAGGAACTAATAAAGCCTCTCAAAACATCGAAATGGTTCCGGTAAAAAGTCAAAACAACTCGTAGCTCGAAGAAACTTTGTATACGCGGTAAATATTAGCTAGCTACTTGGTATAGTTAGGTATAATATACTGGTTCTTGAAAAGGGTAAACAAGATCAGGTGTGCAGTTTCTGAGAGGTCTCGCACTGCACTTACGGGGAGTGCACGTAACCACATCCCGCTTTGCGGAAATGTAAAATAAAAACTGTCAACGGCTAAACCGCGGGGAAATGTTTCAAACGAGTCGGACCCGCTTGGAACCGGTTTTGAGTTGGCCTCGAGAGGGGAGAGCTGGAGAAAAATTGCTACCTACCAATTTTATAAGTTTTTTTTAGTTTTGCGCCGCCGGTACCACATTTTTCGCACTGCATCCCAATTCTGGAATAATAGGCTGCCGCTGTTACCCGCATAGAGAAGTTTGTAAAAAAAGCAAGCGGCGGCACACCAACGAACTTCGCTCGCACCCATTTCGAAAAAAATTACGTAGCAGCTATGTAATGTATGCATGTAAGTACATATTCATACAAAAAAAGTGCTCAAAATTAGTTTTTTTATTTTTTAGGTAGGGTCAATGCGCCAGTTTGCGTCCAATTAGTGGAGTTGTCAGATTCAGATATCGAAAAAAAAATATTTTAGTGAGCTCTTTGGAATAAAATTGATTTCACCACATGACTAAAATACTCTATTGTCACTAGAAAAAAAGACTTTCTTCATAAATTTATCTGTTAATTTTAAAAAAATATTTTAAGCCGAAATACCTAATTTTACCAGTTCTCGTCCAAAATTTCCAGTTTTCGACCCCCTGTTACCCAGTTTTCGACCACCATATATCTGATAGGAAAATCACTAGAAATTATTATGCTAAGAGGGTTTATTAAAACTCGTGTTTAGTAATTAGTCATCTTTTATTAGAGGTTCTGTCTCACACATTATTGAATAAAGTTATAATTATAAAAAGTCAATCCTAATCAGCTACAAACACCAGACAGTAATTAATAACTTCTGTTTTACACAATGATTATTATTTACTTACGAATAACAAATTTTAACAGGTAAGTAGGTAGGTACTTTAAGTTCTTTGTTTTTATCATCATCATCAGCCTTTTTCAGTCCACTGCTGGACATAGGCCTCCCCTAATGAGCGCCATAGCGCCCCGTCTTCAGCTTGCCGCATCCAGCATCTGCCAGCAGTCTTTCGCAAATCGTCATCCCACCTGGTCGGAGGGCGTCCTACACTACGTTTGCCGAGTCGCGGTCTCCACTCAAGAACACGTTTACCCCAGCGGTTGTCAGTTCTTCTCGAGATATGGCCAGCCCACTGCCACTTCAGCTTGCTAATCCTTTGAGCTATGTCGAAAACCTTGGTTCTCTGTCGGATGTATTCGTTGCGAATCCTATCCTTCAGAGAAACACCAAGCATAGCTCTCTCCATAGCTCGCTGGGCGACTTTAAACTGGTGGACCAGCCCTACCGTGAGCGTCCACGTCTCAGCTCCGTAGGTCATGACGGGTAGGACGCACTGATTGAAAACATTCGTTTTCAAGCATTGCGGTATGGATGACGAGAAGACTGGACGTAGTTTTCCAAACGCTGCCCAACCTAGCTGGATCGCCTGGATCCTCCTCTTGGCCTCCTTCTCGAAATTGTTTTTACCCAACTGCAGAATCTGCCCAAGGTAAGTGTACTCGGAAACAATTTCGAGAAGGTGGCCATGTACGACGATCGGTCCCGGATCAATATGGCCATTGATCATGACCTTGGTTTTATCCAAGTTCATGCCAAGACCGATGCGTCGTGAGTGAGGCGGAAGCTAGGCCGTCCAGCGTCCGGTTAAGCTCCTCCAGCGATTTCGCCATTAAGACTATGTCATCAGCAAATCGGAGGTGTGAGATGTAATCGCCGTTTATGTTAATGCCCTTACCTTTCCAGTCGTCCAGGCGTCTTAAACACATCTTCCAACGCGCTTGTGAACAGTTTTTGGGATATAACATCCCCCTGTCTCACACCTTTGCGCAGTTGGATGGGTTTGGACTGCTGGCCCTGTACTTGGACAGTCATGGTCGCGGCATCATAAAGACATCTCAGCACCTCGATATAACGATAGTCTACTTGGCAACGCTGTAAGGATTCTAGAACAGCCCAGGTTTCGACAGAGTCAAAAGCCTTTTCATAGTCCACAAAGGCCAGACACAGGGGCTGATTATACTCTTCGGACTTCTGTACAATCTGCCTCGCTGTGTGTATGTGGTCTATGGTGCCATATCCTCCGGCTCTGTTCGGGTGGCTGGAACTCGTCGAGTCTCCTGGCGAGACGATTCGTGACCACTCGTGAGAAAAGCTTATAGACGTGGCTCAGGAGTGTGATGGGTCTGTAGTTTTTAAGAAGGGTTTTATCTTCCTTCTTAAAAAAGAGCACCACCAGGCTCTCGCGAACTCGAAGAACGGTGTTGAACAGGTTTTGAAGCTCCTGCAAAACAGGGGCTCCTCCTGCCTTCAGAAGCTCTGAAGTAATGCCGTCTTCACCGGGGGCTTTTCCATTTTTAAGCTGCCTCAGAGCCATCACGATCTCGTCTTGACTGATGTCTGGCAGTTCGTCGATGTAGTGGCGTGTCAGGGTGGCTCGTGAATCGTGGTCATCCCGTTGGGCATGAGGGGCATGTGCAGCGTATAAACGGCCATAGAAATCCTCTATCTCAGCAGAGATCTCCAGCTTCGACAATACTATCTGATCCAAAGCTAGGTTTAACTTTTCCAGTTGGTGTTTTCTTTTTTCTCTTCTCCAATTGTCTTACCTGATTTTGACTGTCCTTTTCCTTCTTTTTCTGTATTCTTGCTAATTTTCTTTTTCTTGATATTTCTGCTCTACCATTCTTTGTTTTTTCCTTGTCTTCATAAAATTGATAGTAACAAAAAACCTTATAATTCTATTAGATTATTGTTTGGTTTACATAATCTATAAAGCTAAGGTCGAAATCAGGACTTCACTTAACATTGTCCAATTTCCGACCACCAAGAAATTTCATAAACTCAGTATTTTATGGTTCGTTGCTTCAAGCCTGGACGAAATATGGTTTTTAGATAGCTTACGAGCATAACGCAATGATTTATTATACGCAATTCTATTAGAATATTGTTCGGTTTACATCATCTTTAAAGTTAAGGTCGAAATCAGGACTTCACTTAACCTTGTCAAATTCCCTCCCGTCCACAAGAAATTTCAACATTTAGTATTTTATGGTTCGTTGCTCTAAGCCTGGACGAAATATGGTTTTTAGATAGCTTACGAGCATAAGGTCCAAATTTAATTGAAAGTTTGAGTAAATTTTCATACAATAATGAATACAAGAGACCACCTTATTGACACGATATGTCCATTTCGCGTCCACCCGGTCGACAACTGGACTATCTCAAAATATCGTGGTGCAGTTCACGTCCACGCAAAATTTCAAATTTATTGAATATAATTTAGACAGAATAACACAAATCCATATTTTTTAATCCAAGAGTAAGTCACATTAATAACCATCAACTCTAAAATGCATAAAAACAATGTAAAACTTACCGTTAAAAATGTGACATGCTGCTAATTTTTCCGTTGAATCCAGACACGTTTCGTCTTTTTTCTTTCGACCGCACATTGATTAATTTGTTTTATCTATTTTGCTGGGTGCTAGTGATGTGAAGTTTGCTTGTGTGCGTAGCTTACACATCCAGGTTATTGATATAACTGATTATCATTGTGTGCGAGTGCAAGCAAGGCTATTTTTGACGAAATGTTACCAGTAGTGCCGTGAAAGGACGAGATATGGGCCTGGACGCCTAACTGGTACACCTACCCTATAGTAGTACGCCAAAGAACAAACCAAGAATAGGTACCTACTTAAATTAAATAAATGATTTGTTAAATTGTAAATAAAAATCTTGTAGTAATATTATGACCGATTTTGTAGTTTCTATTTATCTCTCTTTAAAATAATTCACTCCAGCATCAGTCAGGCAAACAGGTTACAGTAGGGATCTAAGGTCAAACACCATAGGTATGAAACTTAATGGTCAAAATAAAACTTCCAAGCAAGCTGAAAATTGTGTCGACCATGTGTCATAAAATTTTCCATAGCGAATCGAGGCGAAGCAACAAGTGCTTCAGATTCAGTAAGAATATATGGTACTGATCCATTATTAGCATTATCTCATTCTTTTCCAAGACAAAACAAGTTATCAAGTTTTATCAGCACGCTCATGTTCATCAGTCACCCTTATCAGAAGTGATAACGCAGGTACTTTACACTAGCTCCAACCTTACAATATCATATCTAATTTATTGTGGAATTCAATATAAATTGTAGACTTTAATACTACCTATGTAGGTCCATTGTTAGTGTTATAAACATAAAATTCTTAGTGAGTTATATCAACCATGTAATTTCAACATGACTGTGAAACTCTGACATTGAAATACTTAGTAGGTAATTAACATGCCTGCATCAAAGTTTACAATTAAAATAATTTAAAAGGTGCAGTTGATGTTATCTAGCAGTTGTAAAACTGGTCTTCTGTTTTGACCCAATGCCTTCATTATTTCCAAAAAGTTACAAAATGACCATTGGTAGAATGTGGATTGGACAGCCTAACCTTGAAATGTATAAAATTAAAAATAAAACGGGGTCACTCAACCTTTGACAAGCTTATCAGGGTCAATCTACTTTTGACAGTTGAGATGGTGTTGTGATAGATACTGACCTTGCGAAGGGGGTTTGCTCGACGTGGTAGATCGCGGAGATGGGCTCCGAGCGCATCAGGCTGCGCAGGCGCTCCTCCGATAACTCCAGCAAGCCATCGCTCGCCGTCTTCACTTCCACCTTGCTCATTCCACTCAACACACTCATTTTGAACTTGAAAACGACCGACGGATGCAAACTTCCTGACTTCGAAAGTCGAGCACTAAACGATTCACGGTAGTTCTTACGATCAAAATTACACTTATTTAGAAACGCGGGGCATCAATAAGACCACATGAAACATTTTAATGCCAACACTTTTTCAAAAGGCGAGTGTTCTCCATGTCATTGCGAGAAGAGATAGCCGAACACAGAACGCTTCACTTGCTCCACAATTAATCAAAACATACTGTTTTCACTTCTTGTTGATTGAAATGCAAAGTAATATTTTGATGGCACTCGTTTCGAAAAAAACTTAGAAATTGACAAGCGCGCGGACAGCTGCGAATCGACGAGTCGACCGCACTTCGTCGAACACGTTTCTGCCGTTGCGTAGCGACTCGCGCGCGGCCAGCCCGAGCCCAACCGATACCGTGCCATTCAAATTCCGCTTGCAGCGAATGTCGTTGTTCCTACGTCGTAAGTTCGAAAGTTGCATGGCAAGGTCACTCTGTAGATAACTTAAAGCGTAGTTTTATAAAAAATAGCTAGATGTCGCTATTTTATAATCTCAAAACGTGGACGAGAGATCGCACAACTTCGTAATATAAGTTTGCAACTTAACTTAGGGGTTCTAAACTTTCGTGATAGATGTCGTGGTAGTAAGAAGAAAATTAAATTTCTAAAGTCGCAATGATAAATTTATTACCGTATACGTGATACATATTATCTATATGACTTGCAAACAGCTCTAGATATAATCTGACAAGAATAAAAGTATTTCAATAGAGAATCGTAGCTAAGTGCCGGGATCGAGATGGCCATATTTATTTTGTCATCTGCACATACTAGCGACATCTATTGAAGCTTGGTAACAAGGCTTAAGCCCTTGTGGCATCGACATTATGCCTTGTGGCTTAGTGCATGGTACAATAACAGTAGGTAGATGGCATGGACAGGTTTATCTATGATTTTAGCAAGTTGCGTCTGCTTAGTGCTTAATTAAGAAAATAATTGGTTAATAATCCTTGGTTGTATAAATTTTGTTGCTATAGTAGGTATAAGCCGTTTTTGAGAACGGTCGTGTGTACGCTAGCTTGATCGTTATGCTGGCGTACCCACAAATAATGGTCATTATTTCTTAAAACAAGGGGGCGCTATTTATTTTGATTTTGCACTGATTATACTCTATTTATACGTTATTTATTAGGCATAACAACAAACGTGAATTCGGTTGTGTACGCTACCATCACGGACACTTTAATGGTAGGTAGGTAGGTATAATATAACAACTTTATACATGTATCTATTTTATAAGTGTCTTAATTTAATTGTTTTATTGTATTGAATAGTTGTTGTAAATAAATGTATTTCTTCTTCTTCTTCTAGTCTAGAACGATTAGAAAGATGAATATATATACATAGAATACCCGTGCGAAGCCGGGGCAACCAATCTACTTGATTGTTTGGATAGAGTTAGTTAAACAAAAAATACAAATACAAAAGTTGAAAGGATGGAGAGTAACGAAGGCCACTTTTTATCCCATAAATCAGTTCCCATGGGAGGGATAGAACTTAGAACTAACCTTCTGCATAGTACCTATTTGTTCAGGGAACTAAAAAAAAACGTAGTTTTTTTACTTTTGAGCGAATTTATTTCATTGTTAGGGTGGATTATTTTGGGATATAATCGGACGCCTTAAATCCTCAGGAAACTTGAAGTGTGCCATTTAATGAAACTTGAAAAAATCACCACAATCCAAACACCTTATAAAACCTTCATCTATGTTGGGTGCAGTAAATATGTATATGTACCAGCGTGTCATGATCAGAAAATAAAGAAAATATTTTAAGGTTTATTGTGAGTTCTTAGCCCAGCATGCTGGGATGGTATCACTGAGGATCTTGACTCCAACGGAGATGTACTTGTGGAACTCAGGGATCGCGTGTAGCCGCTCCAGCCACGCTGTGATTCGGGGGAACCTGCGGGAAAGGCACATGTTAATATTTAATTTTATCCCAGTAATTTATTTTGTATCGACCCCTTCTTTACAATAACATACAATTTGTCATTCAATTCATTTATTTATTCACAAACAATTGTTATATTGTGTCGGAATCTTGCATATTGTTATAATTTAAAATTTAATTAAATTTAAAAGATTAGAATCTACAAAAAAAAACTCTTTTTTTTTCAGTAAATATTAAATAACATTGATATTTACAAAAATGGAAACAACAATAAGAAATAATTTACAAAAAGTTTGTAGAATTTAAAATTAAAACAATTGAACAGCGAGTAAAATGTCAAAATTATTAAAAAAATGATTAATCGTGTGGTCAGATTGGTCAGCGGTCAGCGCCGTTCATCCCGAGGTGTGTATTGAGGCGAATATAAATGAACTTGTAGTTTATATGAATGTAGACTAGATGGCGTGAATAAATCTTGATTATTTTTGTAAATTTGTAGTTAGTTAAAGGTCCTACGTGTCAACATAAATTTAAAACGTACTTTTTCTTATCAATTTTATGCACAGACTCGGTGGCTGCGACAGACGAGCCGAGACTAATATCAGCGATGGTCAACTGGTCGATGGCAACAAAGTCCTTGTTACCGAGGTAGGCCTCCACGATACCGTAGCCACCTTCGATGTCCTGGATGTGACGGTCTGTGGGACCCTTCATGCCTTCCATGAAAGAAGGCAGCTGAGGGAAAGAGAACGAGAAAGGAGGTGTTAAAAATGCACTGAAGCTGCTATCCTTCCCCCTAGGTCTTTACGCCGCGACCGCCATGACAAGTATTAGTAAAATATTATTAAGGGTGTCACCTACCTAGATAGGTACGTAGGTAATGTAGGATTTTTATATTAAGTATAAATAAAGTTTGCAACGTTACAAGGGTCCTGTGGGTGTCGTAAGAGGCGACTAAGGGACATACACCGGGTGGCGGGCAGCAGCGCCTCTTGTAGATGGATCTCCCACCGAACAGTGGACCAATATTCTTAGATTACCCAACACCAAAATGAGCTACGAGTACTTTATCTACTTATTAACAACTTACATAATTACAAACTTAAATACTATAAAATGGCGTCCGAAAGGAAATATAGGCTGTTGTGAGACGTAGTGAAAAAATTCTATGTCTATGGTTGTGAGTGAGAAAACAAAAAGTTATGCCCAAACTTTCAAAGGTGATCGAAACATTAAGTTTCGATCAAAGGAAACAGGAAAAAAATGAGGGAAACCTTAGCAACTTACGAAAAATAAAACGCACGAAGGCATAATTTTTACTTCCTGTGACTTTAATTTTTATCTTGATTTTCGTAAGCTCGCTGTTCTATATTTCCAAGGGATACGTGATAAACTTACAGCAACCACTTTGAACCTGATGAATATAACGGCGGCATCCAGGAAAAGGCTCTGGTCGAC
Source organism: Eupithecia vulgata (assembly GCA_946478455.1). Taxonomy (NCBI): domain Eukaryota; kingdom Metazoa; phylum Arthropoda; class Insecta; order Lepidoptera; family Geometridae; genus Eupithecia; species Eupithecia vulgata. Next base: position 2,961,427 of record OX297863.1, read on the forward strand.
TAAGGCCTGCTTCTCGATGTCTTTAGGGTACAGGCTGCTGTGCTCTGGCTTCCCGTACTTGGCCAGGAGGTATTTCATCTGAGCGTGGCTGGAACAGAGATAAATTTATCATTATCATTTGTTTTTTGATTTTTGTCATCATTTTACTAAAATACAAAATCGAAAAATAATGATTGCTTTATGTACAATAATTTAACAGTGTTTGAGATGGCCCTTCTAAGTAAAAGAATGACGTTGGGTTGGGTGTCAGTTATGGAGAAAATCATGTCCTATATAAAAGTCTGTCTATAATAACAATAACTATAGTCTGTCCTACATATAATTGAGTAGGTAGAAGTAACGTAAGAAGTAAATGAATTAATATTATTTATAAAATAGTGCTGTTATCAAATTATAAATAGTCTGTTTCACCGTAGCTTAAGTACCTATAACCATTCAATTAGATTTTTTACATTCGTACTCATAGTAAGCTGTATATGTAAGTATATTCTAATTTTTGGATCACATTACGGGCGGAATAAGGATTTCACTCAAATATCTTTACTACTACTGACTAGACTCTAGCTAGACATTTTTGAGTCAAATGAAAACGTTTCAACGACGCGACGACGACGTGAACCCCCTGTGGTTCGGAAAGCTCGTCATGCCGTTGGGTCTCCGCCTGACTTCTCCCCAGTTGTGTCCGTTCGTCCATCCTATCGGATAATTAGAGTGAGAGAATAGTTAGTGCATCTGTGTTTGTGCATACATTTGTGGACTGTAAGTTCCTGTACATGGCAGGTCGAGACTGTCGACTCATGGGAACTTGAGACTAGCCACCGTGGCCGAAATTCGGCTTGAAGAACATCATCATCAATGTATATAGTAGAATTACGCACCTGTCAGTGAGAATGAAATCTCCGTCTTTGAGAATGGGGATGGTTCCCAGAGGGTTGATCTGAAAAAACGAAACAATCTCACAACTAATATTATAAATAAATGCGATAAGTGTGTTTATTTGTCCTTCCTGGGATATTTATTTTATATCCCATGGGAACTGGTTTATACGATTAACGTAGTCTATGTTACTCTCCACCTTTTCAACCAACTCTTTATCAACAATTAAGTCGATTGATTGCTTAGTAAGAGTGAGCAGGAAGGACAAACAAACAAACACTCAAACAGCGCGTGCGAAGCCTCAGGCAGCATCTAGTAATACAATTTAAAGATAAATGTAAATGTAAAGATCCCTTACAAATCTTTTATCTATTGCCACATAAAAATAGAAGAACATTAGCTAATTTAATTTTAATCGTGTAAATCTCTTGAAACTTTAGAAAATGTTGGTGAATAAATACCCGACAAATATGACTTATTATGTGTATAATAAATAAGCAATATTTATGAGCCGTGTGTTGCTTGAGATAAAAATCAGGAGGAAGCATGCATCCAGCAGTGGACTATTATATGCTGTGAGGATGGGTATTATAAAATTAATGCATAAGAATAACGCCAGTTTAACACTTTAATGGCCCACGCACGACCCACGACGCACCGGAGCTCTGTGTGGCGGGCGGAGACTGAGCAGTGAATGCGTTAAAAAATGTTTTTGTCCTTATTTTTACGTTAATAAAGGAATTTTCAAAAATACATTGAAGTGAAGATAAGCTCTTTATAATGCCTCTGAAATAGTTTTATTTTGTACCTATAGTTAGAGAGATATAGACTAACACCTATAGACAGAGTTCGGTTGCCGTTGCCTGCCACTGAGAGCAATTTCGCATCTACGCCAAAGCTATACAAAATATAAATATTACAGAGGCATTAAAAATCTTATGACAGATAGGGTAACACCATCGACACTACAATATAGTACACTATAATATAGTAGGTACACTTTTGTCCCATTTGAAGTAGGTATTCATTTAACGACCAGATTCAGGAATGTCTGTTAGCTACCAAAAGGGAAGGAATAAGCTAGAAGCTAGAATACAATTTTTCTTGTACAGTGTACCATTTTAACGCGCAAACAGTCCATCTCTTACCGCCAGTATTTCCGGTGACTTGTGCTCTAAATTGACAAAGTCAATATTGATGACGTTAAGCTTGAGTTTCAGGAGATCAGCCACGATCCGTACGGAGTTGGCAGGCGGGCTGCCGTCGAGCTTCCAAAGTGTTAGTTCAGGCATCTTGGCTCACTGGAATCAAATAGTGGGCAACATTCAAAGTAGGTTCCTACTTTTTTTGTACCTTCCAATTCAGCTAGAATTTTGTGACACAGATAGAGTTAGTCAGATTAAATACTTTTTTCTTTGCTTTAAGGGCTTAGGACGCCATTTTATGAAAAGGATAGGCATAGGATTTTGCGTTTATAGGAGCGGGACAGAGTAGAGGCATTAAAAAACTTATAAGAGGTATTACAAATTGCCCATTGAAAATTTGAAATTACCTTAGTTGAACGAAATAATAAGAGAAAATAGATGGTGGCGCTAGTCTCGGGTACCGTTGTCTCGGGCTGCTACCACAACGCACCAACAGAGAATGAGTCAGTGCATTGCAGTAGCAATCGTCAGGAGTCCATTATAACCACGACCACTCTGCCCAAATGTGGTGGTTATAGAAAAACCGCCCCGTTTGGGAAATGTATGAGTGGACGAATATCTACGTGCTCATGGTGATAGTCAATTTCTGGAACACCCAATTTTGTATAGGGTAATTCATAATCTTTATTCATTAACAATATTAAATTGTATCTGAATAATGAATGAAATTGATGAATTAAATTGTATCTTGTATCGGTACGTCCGAACCTACATCCGAATCTGAAGAATTTAGAGATCTACTTAGAAAAGGCAGACCAACAGATTTTTAGGTATGACCTGAGTTTGGTTACGATATTAAAAATCTTTGATAAGACACTGCACTGCAGCCGCAGCCAATCTGTAATCCATTCCGAATACGCATTACGAATGTACTGGAAGTATTCCGTGTGAAATAATAGTTCCCAATGACATTATTGCTAGTTTTGTTTAAATACGATCTATTTATGTGTTAGAGCGCAATTAAAATGTATACTCAGACTTTAAAGCAATCACCTGAGGGTGCCATAATGGCGATGATGAGACTTGATTAGTATTTGACCTGCACCTGACATTATTAAAAAATCAGTAGGTATGCGGTTTTTGTTTCCTTATAAACTGAGCCCTGAGGTTTTAGTACAGCACCTCTATCGTACGAGCAGGGAACTACGCAAATCTCATATAGTATATGAGACGTCACGATCGTAGGGCTTTCACGATTTTTCTCTAACTCCCATGGTTTTGGATTAGGCTAACTACTATCAACTCTAAAAGTCATATTATTGAAAGTGTCTTTCCTATTATTTAAAGAGGCGATATAGGACGCCATTTTATGAAAAGGATAGGCGTTTAATGGAACGGGACAGCAGAGCGTCAGCACGGCGTAATCAAATTTTGCTGACTATCTATGAATTAATGAATTAGGACATATAATTGCAAAAGTAAGCAGAAGGTTCCCTTAGTATTCTATTATTTAATACGATGATGACGATAAAAAAATCTTGCACATGATAGTTTAAGAAAAAAACGATAGGTACTTACCTAATAACTAAAAGATGGTACTTTGCACAATTATCTGATATTTAAAATAGTTTTTTTAAAAGAGGATCTGCCTTGTATCCCACACATGATAGTGTATTTTTCTAAGCTTTTTATATAAAGTTAACGGAGACAAAAGGTTTTAAAACGTAACCGAATTCGCATACATCTACGCCTTAAATACCTACTAACAGCCTATTCCCAGCTATAGGTATTCAACGGCTGATAACAAGCGTCTATAAATACCAAAACATTTATACTTAGTAGGTAGGTAGGTACCTATTTCCCACAGTTGGACAAGACGTTTACGGGCTGGTGGTTAGTGTCACCTTCAAAACTGGAGGGCAGTAGTTTAGGTTAGTACCAAACCCACCACGCTTGACCGACAGAAAGTATCAAGCAAAAAATAATACCTACCTACCTACCTATCTTTAAACAACGTTATAAATGTTATATTAAAATTTTATATTAGTACAAGCTTGTAGGTACTAGGTATCTACTTATAATAAGATTATTTTAACCGACTTCAAAAAGGCGGATACCTATTCTATGCTCGGATATATGGTATTCGGGTTCCGTATTAGATAGGTACCCAAATGTTAAAAAAGGACCCGCCGAGTAATTACGGTAAAATATCCCATTCCCATTGAATGGGCCATCCGGGGAGAAATGTCATAAACGATTTCGGTTTCCAATATGGTACTGAAAATGCATACAATTTTGGGGTCATTCGATGACGGAATTTGTAACGTCAACGTCAAGATTTAACCCAAGTAAAAGTCAATTGTTACTTACTTACACTTGCCCTTTTTTTTTGCTCGATTTCATTACAAACAGTTAATACTTTGCAGGGGTCACTATAATGCACGACAATTTATTGTACATCAGAATAATGTACACCTTGATAATCCGTGTCAAACCTATTAAAATTGGAAGCCATGACACGGATTATCAAGGTGTACATTATCCGGCCGTGCAATAAATTGTCTGTAATTCTTTATTGTACACACAAAAAATAATACATAAAAAGAACTTAACTAATAGGTTATGTACAAAGGCGAGCTTAACCCTTAATAAAAGTTTTCTTCCAGCAAACCTTAGAGTTATAGGAGAGGCGCTGGAACAGGTAAAGAAAGTGTACACAAATAACAAACATCGGATATTACAGATAATTAAACTAATAGTAGGAAGCTTTATACAAGACTTACTTACACATACATGTGCATTATAGTGACCCCTTTGCAGTAGTGTGCAACGAAGTCGAGCAAAACAAAGTCAAGTGAGAGTAACATTAGTACGAGGTGTAATGTAAAAATAAAAACATTATAATTGATTTGACATTTGTGATATTTTGACATTCAGCGTCGTCGACAATTCGTCGAAAATTCTATGTATTTATTTTTGTTACATAAATGATAGGAACCGAAATAGCTTACACCCAGTCTCCCCGGATGGCGATCAATTGAATGGGAGAATTTACCGAAATCACTCGGCCGGCTATTACTAAGACTCCGCTGTCCGCCCGTCTGTCCGTCCGTCTGTCAACAGGCTGTATCTCATGAACCGTGATAGTTAGACAGTTGAAAATCTCACAGATGATGTATTTCAGTTGCCGCTATAACAACAATTACTAAAAAACAGAATAAAATAAATATTTAAGAGGGCTCCCATACAACAAACGTAATTTTTTTTCTCGATCTTGATAACAGCATAATTATGGTAGACGCTTGAAATATTCACAGAATATTTATTTACATATACACTTTAAAATTAATAATTAAATTAAAACAAATATTTAAGGGGGGCTACCATATAACAGACATGATTTTTTGGCGTTTATATAGATAAGTACGTAAACCTTCGTGCGCGAGTCCGACTCGGACTTGGCTGGTTTTGCCGATATCTCCGGCATTTTCTCAATAATTGAGAATGAGAAAATGCCGGAGATATCTAATCGAGTAGTCTAGTCACTAGTAACTAGACTATACTCCATTAGACAGGCGGACAGCGGAGACTTAGTCATAGGGTCCCGTTTTACCCTTTGGGTACGGAACCCTAAAACGTAATTCTACTGATTTTTAAAATGTAAGGTGCAGGTTATTTTTTTACCGCTCTCGATTGAAAATGGTCGATCGAGAGCGATTATAATTATATTTAATCGATAATTTAATTATGAATTTTGAAATAGAATTTAGATTCTGATTATGATCATAAAACATACATTTCCTTTACACTTTCCTAAAATAAAACCTATGAAATTTTGAAATAATGGCCAAAAAATGTGAACAAAGGTATAATATACAGTCGTGGTCAACTAATTAGGGACTTTCAAGATAGTGAAGAGCAATAACCGGTTATGTACATATAAATATAAAACCATATTGATTTCTCAGCACCTATTATTTGCATAATTTGGTCCGATTATTATGCTATAAATGGCTGTAAATAAAAGAATAAATAAATAGAAAAAAGTATTTAATATCAAAGGTTGAACATGTATTCAATTTTAAGGTATTATTCTGTAGCTGGACATTTAATTAAGGACTATAAACTACTACTACTACTAGTAAACTATAATGAAAAATAGAGTTAAACAAAACTAATAATCTGCAGTATTATAATATCTTTAACAGCTCCATTTTATTGCGTGTAAAATCAGTACCCAGTAGCAAAACCTTTGTTAGTAATTACCGCTTGACACCGATGTGGCATAGACATTATCAGTTTCTGGCATGTTTCGACAGGAATGTTTGCCCATGCCTCACAAAAAGCTTCATTAAGTTCATCTAAAGTTGTGGTACGATAAGTGGCAACTTTTTTCTCTATTTCGTGTCAAAGGTGCTCGATTGGGTTAAGGTCCGGGCTATTTGCTGGCCAATCTAGCACCGATACTGACTGACTGGTAAGAAACGACTTGACTGAACGGGCGGTATGTTTCGGGTCGTTATCATGCTGAAACGTCCATATAATAGGGAGATGCTCCTCAGCATAGGGAAGCATCGTTTCCTCCAATATTGCCTTGTATTGATGTTGGTCTAAGTTACCCTGAACTTTCCTCACAGGTCCCACTCCACGTCCAGAAAATGAACCCCACATTTTAATGTTTCCACCGCCATGTTTCACCTGCTTTTTTGTGAATCTTGGATTCATTTCCGCTTTTACGGACGCCGTACGTATTGCCATTTGCCTTCCATCTGAAGAAATCAAATTAACCTTGGTCTCGTCAGAGAATAATACATGTTGCTATTGGGCGTAGGTCCAATGTCCATATTTACGTGCAAACGCCAAACGAGCATTTCTATGTTCTTTCTTCAACAACGGTACTTTGCGAGCCACTCTTCCGAACAACCCTGCTTCTACCAGACGTCGTCGAACGGTCCTCGCTGAGACACCAGCTCTTTCGTCTGTCCCAAATACTTCGTGTTTAATTACAATAGAGCCTAGAAACGGATCTTTCTTAGCTAACCTGGTTATCATTCTATCTTCTTGCGGAGTTGTTTTTCTCGATCTTTTTGTTTTGGGCACATTTAAAGTTGTGTTATTGCGTCTGACATGTTGCACTGCATTGTATACCATAGTTTTTGAACAATTTAAATGTTCTGCTATCCTTCGGTATGGCCAACCATGCTCGACAACAAACTTCATGATAATTTTTCGTAGTGTTGGATCGCAACTTTTATTTTTGCCCATTTTTCTTCAAAATATTTTTCAAAACTTAAAATAAAAATCGGGATTGCCGCCAAAACTACCACGAAACAATAAGAGAAGAAGTAAAAAAGTATTGAGATTCAAACTTTGAAAATAGAACGCAATATCTCAGTGTCCCTAATTAAATGGCCAGCCAGCAATATTTGAACAAATAGCACTATGATAATCTATCAGCTATACTGTAAAGAGGTTTAATGTTTAAGAAGTTGTTATTGTTTGTATAATCGGGCACATCAATGACTAATTATACTTACATGTAAAAGATATGGAATATTTTTAAGACTCGTTGAAAAAAAAAAAAAAAAAACACAATTGGGCCTAACTAGAGATTGTCCCTAATTAGTTGACCACGACTGTATGTCACTGTTTAAAAAAAAAACTGAACAAGTCCCAAACACTTCCACTATAATTGTTTTTTGTTTTTGTGTGTGTTTGGTCTTGCCCCCCGCACAAGCACCTTCAAGATGACTTATTTTGAGTCACCCTGTAAAAATACCTATAAGAAAAAAAACATCCATGTTGCATACCTAAAAATATATAAGTAGGTAGGTACTCTTCTTAGCTTGGGGCTATGCTGCTGTGTGGATTGTGCTGCTTTATTATTACTTATCTATTTAATATTTTACTAAATATTATTATTATCTCAAAAAAGCTTACCGGATTATAATAACGTTTCCAAACACGACTGAAGCCTGCCCGAAGGAGATATCGAATGCCCGACTGCCCTCTCGTGAAGTAACACCAATTATCAGATAGTCTCACTCAATAGGTACGTACGTACACAAATTTGCTATTCACGGATGGATTCGGAGCTGAGTGTGTTTTTATTAGGTAGGTACATTACAGTGGTTCGACGCGGGTTAGCGCAAGTTTTTTTTTGTGGTTGTAATTTTTTTCTGCCTTTCACAAGCTATAAAATTAGCGCGGAAAAATAATTTGCCGCAAATCGTAAACATGATCTATGAACTCCAAAGATTTAATATTGAATGAACTCATGATCAAATCAATTTTGATTTATTTGTATTTTGGGAGCATTTGGGAAAATGCTCATTTCTATACCTACTCTTATCTTGAAAAAAAAATCCAGGTTGTAGTAATTGACAGGAAAACAGCAACTGGGAGCGTGTTCCAAACCCCAGTGGTAGGTAGTACCTGGTAGTACCTATAATGCGCTAAATTATACGAATGATGAAGGTGGAGGAAAACCACTTAGTAACGCGACATCAGCGACATCAGACGTTGAGTATAAAAAAACTAATATACAATTAGGAACTGGTGAGTATCTGGCACAGCGCATCAGCATTGCTATACAGTGGGGCAATGCAGCCAGTGTCTTAGGCACGCTTCCAACTGGTATTGATATGGATCAGTTGAGCTACCTGTAGATTGTTTGCAACAGTTTGCAGATAGCTTAACTGTTTCTATTGTAAATAGTACTAGTTTTAATTTAAATTTGTTATTTTATTGTTATTTTCTTTCTGAATAAAGAACCACTTTATGCTAATCGCAAAAAAAAAAAAAAAATAAGAATTGAAAAATAAGCCACCGAATAAAATACTCCATTCTCGTCATAATCTGCAACAGTACTTATCACCTTTACCGCTATCTTCCGAACTATAATATTATGCTATCAACTATCAGCACTAGGTATTATGGTGCGGAAGATAGCGGTACCTACTAGGTACCTACATTATGTAATGATTGTGGAGACAAACGCTTTTGTGTTATCAACCATATCACAAAGTGCTGTTCAGTTTACACATACAAAATATTATCATTAATATTTTGCATTGGTACGGTCTGAAAAGATGAATGCGTGGATGGATTAGGTATACCTAGATGGTTAGCATGCGTGGCCGAGAAGAGAGACTGTGTTTTTGAGTGAAAAAGTTACAGAAGAGAAAGTGCCGAAATTGTCATTTCACTTGGAAGTACAGATTACTTATGTAGGTACCTATTTAGTATTCGTATTCTAATAAAATATTAAAATTAACAGCAAACACATACGTTTTTAGTCTTGTCTGTATGATAATCTACACACAGGACGGGGCAGAGCAAGTAAAAAAATCAAGTTTGTGCTTATCATCTACTAATTTCTGCCCGCGGCTTCGCACGCGTTGTTTATATGGAAACGTTATTTCTATCCTATGGGAACTGATGGGATAAAAAGTTACTACTACTCCGGACAAAGAGAAATCCAACAAATCAAAAACCATGAAAATCGGTCCCTTCGTTTTTGAGTTATAGTTAAATGGTGTAACTAACACGGGTCACTATAATGCACGACAATTTATTGTACGGCCGAATAATGTACACCCTGATAATCCGTGTCCAAACCTATTAAAATTAGAAGCCATGACATCTTTACAGTAAGAAGCCTGACACGGATTATCAGGGTGTACATTATTCGGCCGTACAATAAATGGTCGTGCATTATAGTGACCCACTAACACGACTTTGTTTTATATAATAATATAGATTAAAGATTAACAAACTGACTATATAATTTACCAATTACCTATTGATAATGGATTTCTATTCGGATAAGTAGATAGATACCCAGTTCTATTTATCTTTGAGCGCAAAGTAAGTAGTATATCTACGAGATAAGACATTTTTAAAACTATCATGGTTATTAACATTAAAGTCATTCATCATGGTAAATATCCCGTTATAAATGACTTTAAGGTGAAGTACCTACGTTCGTAATTTCTAGACAAGGACGAGCGAACACCGCGCAGTGAAAGCGAGAAAGGGACGCAAGAGCCGGCCCGCGCGCAATTTTACTGCTTTTTATTTATAAATTTGATATTGCTCTAAAATAATACTCTTTCGCAAAAAACTAAAACCATAATCCTCTAAAGTGTTTAGTAAAGTATTTTTTAGACGATATTTCATGCAAATATGTTAAGTAACTAGCAAATGAAACTGGTTTTCCGTAGTAAAAATGCAAAATTTAGAGGAAACTTTGCGATTTTTTTCTATAGAGTCAAGTTGAGTCAATCGAGTTTCGGCTCCCATAACTTACTAACAAAAATCCTAAACTTTCGATGCTCATCAAAAAAGATTTTAAAAAATTGTGTTTTCTTGCCTTAAAATTGATTTTTCGTCTAGGCAAAACCTGAGTTTTGGGACCTACTTCACCTTAATAAGATAAGACATGTTGTGTTGTATTTAAATAATGATACAACTCAACATGTTTAATAAAGTGTAAAAGTAAAATAATACGCATAATTTATTAATTTTATTTTTAATTAACGATTAAAAAAGTTTTTTCTTCCGTGTGATTCTGTTTAAAGTCCTAGTGTCAATATTAGAACTTAAAACATAAATAGCATTAACTTATAACTTAGGTCCTAAATTAAAGTTTAATTAGGTACTTGTATTGTATCCCCAATCCCCATATACAATATCAGTCAACTGGGTCAATACTGAGCTAACAAATGGAGAATACTTTGATGGTCTTGTGTTGCCCCGAGTTTCCAATTTTTTGAGGTTTTAATTTTCTGTGCATTCTACAAAGAATAAAGCTAACGGTAAACTATTTTCTATGAACGCATCATAAACCAACTTTGATTCAATTGTATTTTAAGAGCATTTATTTAGTTTTTAGCCCAAAATCTCTTATTTTCCCAAATGCTTTGAATGTAAAGTTTCAATAAACCAATGAACCGAAGTTAGATTCTTCATCATAGCTTATGCTTATGTTATGAAGAATCTAACTTCGGTTCATTGCGTAAGAATCATAAGTTAATAGAAAATGGTTTACAATTTGCGGCAAATTACTTTTCCGGTAGCTTCGTTCCTTGTAGAAGGCAGAATAAATTTAAAACCACAAAATAAATGAATCTCGCGCCAACCCAAAACGTAACCCTTATACATATTATTGTATTTGTTATCTTTAAAAAACTGCTTTTTCACTTACCTATCTATTGTTGTAAAGCAAGGTCGAAGGTCCGCCTGCGACGCAGGAAGTTGCGGGTTCGTCTCCCGCCTTGTTGACCTTGTACGCCACAAAAGTTTTCTCGGTCAAACAGTTGTCAAGAGGCGGGAATCGAATTCGCAACCTCCCGTGTCACAGAGGTCATGAAACATAACAGAAATTTTTGAATAAAAATAAGAGTAATATTATCGTTATTGTTCCTTCGCCAGTTTATTTTTCTTCCAGAATGCGTTCAAAAGCTTGCCAAAGTAGACTGCACCCTCTTTATTCACCGTTTTAAAGAAACTCTCCTCTTCTAGCCTGGACACCCAGTCGGTGCATTTGGGGAACCTGGGGACAAACACACATTTGCAAAACTGGCAAAAAGACCTTCGCCCAGCAGTGGGATAGTAAAAGCTAGAAATGGATTTGGTTCTTTCAAAATCATTCCTTTTTTTACTCGATTATTGCTGTTTTTTTCGGTTTTATGAAACAAAATACGTTTCAGTGATCGTTACGTATAAGTATAGTAGAGTAGCTTCTGTACGCGGCTTCGCTTATAAGTTATTTGTGGTGCCCATAACTTCTGGATAACTTTTGTTTCAGTAGTCTTGTGCTCAGAACGAGTGGGACGAGCGAAGCGCCTTGGAAACTCTCACAGTGTCGCGAGCGAAGCGAGCCGCTCTCCTTCGACCCTTCCCAGACTCAGCAGCGGTCGCTCCACTGAAGCTGGGCAGTAATGCCATAAAAAATGTACGTTACAAAGCGAACGTGCACGCAACATAAACACACACATAACCTCACACACACTCAGTCACACACCAATACAAGCATATGTTTGCAAATTTTTACAAAGCATTATTATCTGTTAAATATTTTTTTTTCAAATACGCCCAGTACAATATTTACGTAACTGTTTATTACGGAAGAGCGGAACCCTCTAATACAGGTATCTCTTTACTTAAAAGAGGGTCCCAAACCCATGAAATGTTTATAAATTTAAGTTTACTGAATAAAATATTTGTATTTGTATTTGAACATAATATCATACGAAATAAATATTATCCCAAAATTCTCATTTCTTAGGACATTGGTAAATTGTAAGGAATAATCATATCTTTTTCCAAAAAATAAATGACCAGCCTTGCCGATACCAAACTAGATACAAACACAAACTTGTCATACCCGCATCAAAATTAAAAATTCACCAATCCTCCCCCAACTCGATGGCAGTCAAAATTTATAATAAAATACCAGAAAACATCAAATGTATAGAAAAAAATAACATGTTCGAACACAAACTAAAGACGATACTCATAAAAAAATGTTTTTACGAACTAGGCGAATGCTTCAATGATAATTTTTAACGAGTCGTATAATATTTTGTAATAGGTATTTAATAGGTTCATTATTAATATTATTTATTTATTTATTTGATGGAAAACCAGAAGCTTTTATACACAGAGTTAAAAATTGATAGATACCAGTAAGCTTATCGAAGGTTTTCACGGGTAGCTATTATTATTATTAAGTAAGTTCATCATATATAGGCATGATACCTGGCCAGTCTTCCGTTGCAACACCCTAAATAGGTACATAACATACTGTGAACATTTTAATAACTCACATAATCACTACACCTGATGACTGTATAAATGCAATAAATAAAAATACTGAGATTAGCCTAGAGACGCGTGCGGTACAGTAACAAATATCTTACTTATCCTGGTCCACTTTGTGCATGTACTGTATGGCGGTGACGGTGGAGCCGGCGGCCAGGTCGGCGAGCGTCAGTCTGTCGGCGGCCAGGTAGGCGCGCGAGCACAGGTAGGCCTCCAGGATGCCGTATGACGACTCTATGTCCGCCTTGTGCCGGGCCGTCGGTTCTGACAGGTTGCCCATTAGGGTTCCTCCCTGAAAAGTTTTATTATATATTTCGTTAGTGTTTTTTGCCAGCCTATTAGTCCCACGGTTGGGCTAAAGGCTCCCCCCAATCTTCCCGCTCGGTACGACCTTAAGCAATCTTCTACCAATCTTATAGGAAGTACCAATCACTAAGGTCGTCCCGCCAAAAACTTCCGTGACCTCGAAAATGAAAAGCCCCTAAGGCTTCCTCCCGAAACCCTCTATCAGGAGTCCCGGCGGTGGTTCTGCCAAGGCGAGTAGACGGACACCGGGAACCCTTTTCTCGAACCATCTCGAGGCACTTTTCAGCTATCTAATATGTTTGATACAAATGTGAGCATTGAAAATTATGAAAATTATTTCAGGTATTCTACCTCGATATGTACAGTCTAATTACGTTTAGTTAGACGACTCCTAGAATTACTAGTTCTTAAATTTAGTTTATGAAATATCGACCCTCAAAATTAGCGATATTTTTAGAGTCGATAATTCCTAAACTTAATTTTGGAACTAGTAATTTTCATCATAATTCAGTCACTGACCGATCATGAAATAGTTTAGGTAGGTACTTCTAGCAGGCCTACTAACGATAAATTTGGAATATACGTAGAAAATAAAGGGAAAATTCTTAAATCATGATTTCAGGGTTCCATCGTTAAAAAAAAGAAGCCCAAAGTTTCTTTCTCGTTTTCACTTCTAGAATACCTACAGATATCGAATTTTAGATACATGTTCTAATCAAGATTTTATAACAAACAACATACCGCACAGTTCATCAACGCCCTGAAGAACACGCCAGCGTTGAAGTACATGCACTGGTCCACAATAGCTCTGGCCCGCAGCTCGGTCGGGTAGAGCCTCTCTTCGTGGGCTTCCCCATACTTGGACAGCAGGTACTTCATTATAGCGTGACTGGAACAGAGATAGATTATAATTAACTGTGGGCACAAACACAGCGGTTTTTGTGTAGGGTAGAAAAGAAAAAAAATTGATCGTCATCAGATGCTCGATTAGAAATCCCTTTAACTTCAATAATTTAGGAAACGACCGATGTGGCGCGGTGGGCGAAGGTCTGCCTGCGACGCAGAAGGTTGTGGGTTCGATTCCCGCCTCGGGGACAAATTTGTGTACGATCTGCAGACATTTGTTCAGGGTGCTCTGGTCGATTTCTATGTATTATAAAAAATATCTATCTAAGTATGTTTTATATTATGTATTTCAGTTATCTAGTACACCCATAACACAAGTTCTGCTTAGCTTGGGACTAGATAATACTGTGTGAATTGTTCGGCATTATTTATTTAAAAAAAAATAGTATGCGATTTTCTCTACATCTAGTCTAGAAAAAAAACTAGCCATGATAGGGGGCTGGTCGTCGAAGGCTTCTCTCCGACAACTCCACATAGCCATACTGTACCTTACATGCAGTGTGGCATGTGATTGCAGACAATTCCCCTCGAAAAAAAAGAGGATATCCTCAAAAAAATATCCTAAGAGGCGCCATTCTATTCTATTCTATAACTTTTGATTGGTAACCGGACGAGGGCTCTTTATGGCTAAATCCGTAATAGGCAACCCGGTCAGCATCGAATGAGTAAAAATTTCACTTTTCTTTTAATTAAAGTTTTATAATGCTCACCTTTCAGATAAAACAAAGTCGCCATCTTCAATCACAGGCACTGTTTGCATTGGATTCAGCTGAAAATACAGAAATATCGAATATAAATAAATAAAATGCTAATTTTTTTTTTTACTAATTTAGATGGAACGAAATACGTTTAGGACGAGTAAATTATTTGTGTCCAGCACGTAATGTAAAGGATGGAAGACCAAAATTTCAAGAAAGATGTTACACTTTATGCTAGCCAATTAGAAGCGTCCTTGAAACTATCAAAAATATCATGGTAGACAATTTCTGGTGGTACTTATCTTCACTTATCAATATATTTATGAAAACTTATTGTACACTTATAAAAAGGTAAATCGGTACTTCAAAAATAGTTATATACATAATTTAAATACTAGAAATAAGAACAAACTCGCTATGCCCACAACTAGGCTACACAAGATTAATGTATATTTTAAAGGGTAAGTTTTTTATATACGCTTGTACAACAAAACTCCAAGTGAGTTGCAAAAATTATCAATAAATAAATTCAAACAAAGTGTCAAATCATATCCTTTGCAAAAAGGCTTACTAAAAAATATCAGATTTTCTAGCTAGAGGATGAAAAAGCTTGGGACGATTTTAGCTACAACTCGTAAACTAATATTCTAACAAGGTAAAGGTTTCTTGTATGCTTTACTTTACCTTCAAAAGATTGAAGTGGACAAAATATCAAAGATCACTTTATTTCCTAGTTTTATTTATGTAATCTGAGTTGTGTGACGTGTCCAAGAGTCCTGTCAGGCTTAAAGGAAATAAAGCATTGTTTTCGAATCTATCCTTAATTTATTAGTGCCAATATTATGATCTTTCCACAAATAGTACCTAATAGGCTTGCAAAATTAATAAGAAAGTACTTAATATATTATATAGGTTAAGATAAATCAATTTTCTACGAAAATTTAATGATGTCCTAAAAATTTCGATTCTGACAGGTTAAAAAAATTAAGGAAAATTTTTAAGGATTTTTTTTGGACATTATTAAATTAAAATTTCCTAGAAAATTTCCCCAGTGCGAGTAACCCACTATAAAGCAAAAAAGCTATTTATCATTTTTATCATTATTATAAGCCTTTTTAAGGCCTCTCTAATCATTTTATTCTATTTAGTTTAGTCAGTACAGTGCCTATATGAGAATAGATATTGGTGGCCACCAAGGGCAACTTCGATATTCTGCCTAAACTTAATAGAATAGAAACTATTACAGAGGCGTTAAAAAAAGCTTACAATAAATAGGTTTCACAAACTGTACGTTCGATTTTTGAAATTCCCTTTAGTAATAAAATAAAATAGGTGGCGGCGCTAGTTTCACGCATACCACCGCCTTAAGCTTACCTACCTTTGTAAACTCCGGCGTCTTATGCTCCCTCTTGATTAGATTGACCTCTTTAATCTGCAGCTTGAGGTCTAGGATATCGCCCAGCATCTGGACCGAGCGAGCGGCCGGGCTGCCCATGGCTCGGTGAAGGATTATGCGGGACATGCTGGCTGGAAGATAAACCTTTTCATGTAATAAGTCAGTCTTTTTTCCTAGCTATCCAATGATGGGGTCAGCTTTCTTAATGGATCTCCCTCACTTCGCTCTATCTTCGAAGTCGTCTTCGGAAGCTTGACACATCGTATTTTTTACAATTTACATTTTAATGTAGTAGTTACCTCTAAGTAATAAGTCATTTATTGAAAAACGTTGAAAACACAGCATCACCATTTCAGCCGAACAACGTCCACTGCTGGACATAGGTCTCCAAAGAACGACACAATGACAGTGTCAACTAACGTCAAAGTAAGCAAAGAAAGCTACTTGTGTTAAGGGGCCTGCGGATAAGGCCCGTACAAACTTAATACTAATATAATTTAAATAATTCTTAATTCGAGCATATTGTTCAAGGGGTGCGATATGATGTTATTTTTTTGTATTTGAATATTATCTGAGGTCCCTGGTTGTTTTTTTTATTACTTATTAGTCATATATGTACATAATATGTAAGCAAATAGCATTTTACACATTTTGTGTAATAAAAACAAGAATAAGTATCGTTTTGTTTCTTATGGAACATATCTTATTATCTAGTTATATACAAAAAAGGAAACACATCAAATTGTAACAATTATAGGCCGGTCTCTGTACTGCCGAGTCTTAGCAAGATTTTTGAGAAGTACTTAGCAGAAGAGTTATCTGCTTTTCTAAACAGCAGAAAATTATTATTTACGCGGCAATATGGCTTCCAGAAAAATAAATCAACAAATGATGCCATCATAAGATTAGTGGAGGACGTATATGCTGGCCTGGAAAGGTCACAGAAAACGTTTGGCGTTTTCTGTGACCTATCCAAGGCATTTGACTGCGTATCCCATGAAATACTAATCGGCAAATTAGAACACTACGGAGTCTTTGGAGTCGAGTTAAAAATTTTCAAATCCTATCTTAACAACAGAATTCAAATAACCGAGTTAAATGGCAACCGCTCTACAGAGTGCAAAGTAAAGTTAGGGGTCCCCCAAGGTTCTATCTTGGGTCCGCTACTATTTTTGACATATATAAATGATATATCGATAGTACTCGACAATGTAGACGTTATTTTGTTTGCTGATGATACCAGTTTGGTTATCAAGGACTCTTCTAACGAAATCGCTTGTAAAAATATAATAGAATCAATAGATAAATTAAAATTATGGTTTTCTGTTAATAACATGCTTCTTAACGTAGACAAAACAAATATAACTCAGTTCTCACTAAGTAATCGTTCAAATGACCTATCTGGACGTCTAATGAAAGAAACACTGGAGATCTTGAGCTTGTCACATAGTAATAAAGTCAAATTCTTAGGTGTTTGGCTTGACTCTAAGCTAACTTGGAGTGTTCACATTGACACACTTACAAAAAGGCTATGCTCGGCAACCTACGCCATAAGGAAAATTAGAGAGATAGGCGGAGAAAGAGCAGCACGTATGGTCTATTTCGCCTATTTCCACTCGGTTATGACCTACGGCATACTATTTTGGGGAAGAGCAGCCGATGCAAACAGAGTTTTTGTGTTGCAGAAGCGCGCAATACGATATGTACTAGGCTTAAGGTTCTTGGATTCTTGTAGAGATAAATTTAGGGAGATAGGCGTCTTGACAATGGTTGGCGAATATATATACCAAAATTTGATTTATGCTAAAAACAATTTACACAATTCTACATATGTTAGAGAGGGACATGATTACGATACAAGACATAAAAATGACTTAGTAGTACCGAAAACAAGATTAACTAAAATCTCCAAAAGCTTTGTTTGTAACTCGATAAAACTGTACAACATGTTACCAAATAGAGTAAAAATAATGTCGGATCTAAATTTCAAATCATTTATTAAAAATCGATTAATAATTAAGAGTTATTATAGACTGGATGAAGCCTTTGATGATAAAAATATTTTCGCATTTGATGATTGACATTTAACATCTGACATTAACATTTTAACTTATATTTACACTTTACATCTCTGACAATGCTATTGCAGCTACTTACCCATAATTATTGTATTTTTTTTAAATAATCTATTTATTTTATCTTGTGTAATTAATATAAAAAGGCTTGACTTGACTAAGTGCTCCTTGTGAGCCAATGGTATCAATAAATTGAATTGAATTGAATAGTTAAAGAATAATAACTTTTTGTGGAAAATACAAAAAGCTTTCAGTCATCATTTTTGGTATGTATTACATTACAACATACATAATAAATATTAAAATTACGAAGTTGCGAGCAGTTGTCGCCGAATCCTTTAGTTACGTTAACTCATTTACTGCCCAGCTAGGAACTCTCATCAGCACTACATGTGCCGCATACGCAGTTCAGCGAGTCATATGAAGTGCGAGCGTAGTTGGCAATGAAATTGTTAATGGAACCAGTTAACTTAATACTTTTTTTTAAAGATACATTTACAAACAAAGAGCTAGAAAAAATATTTAAAGAATACAAGCAATAAAATCTCGTAGCAGGAAACGATATCGCCAACCAGAGACAAAATAATAGTAAAAAATATGTATTTATTTCTTCTTCTGTTTACTATTATTACTAGCGCACGTAGTAATAGTAACTCGGTGAGTAAAAAGCATTATTTTTTATTTGAAAAGAGGTCCCTTGCTTGGGTCCTTACTGCAATGCCAGATATATAAATTAATGTGGGTTACCAATACACACCACTAACCTAGCTAGTGATTTATAGCAGTCGAGTAAACAGGAAGTAACTGAATTACGTCATAGAAACACGAATTTCAAGGTCAACAACACTTTTAAGCTAGGTAACAGAATTTCATCAAAATTTACTAAATGCACCAATACTTACGGCAGCTAACAATATTTTCACACTAAAAAAGACCCAAGTTGAAGTTATCTGAGGCAAACAACGATAATGCTATAAATTTTGACGAGATAAAGCAACCTAAAATGCGTTGGGGGCAACGGTCGCTGGCCTTGAGGCGCGGCGCAGCGCGGCAACGAAACGGCTGCGCGGTGGCGCGAAAACAAACTGGATTATATTAAAACTGAAATAACCATACTTTTGTGGTTTAAAATGTGGTGTATAATAAAATAAATTGGAAAGAGAATTTTAGTTTTTTGTCCTTTATTTTATTACGCTTGGTTGGGTTGAAAGGTACAATCGAAATCAGTTTGTGTAGGAATTTTTATGGCAGAGACAGAGCAACAAAATGATGAACAGGGAACCTATCTGTTGATTGATTGAGCTCTCCGTTCATAACACTGTTAAAGATTCAGTTTCTTTTAATCGTAAAGAATTATCTATCCATAAACTTACCACAATTTATAAAAAAAAATCTGGTCTTGTATTAATTTTGTTAATCCGATAAAATAATGTAATTTTACTTACCACAAAACTTATTCACTAGTTAAAGATTAACTTTCATACGAAAGAAGGAACTCTGCAACAATTTTAAGTATTTTCTGCACTTCCTCTTCTGATAATCTCTCTTCACTCTCTTGGACAATCTGAAATGAAAGGACTTCATTTACCTAATCAAAGACCACCTACAATTTAATCTTGAAACTCGGATACAGATGAATACCGTCATAGTATTGAACAGCCACTAGTTTTCCCAAAGATACTTCTCTTCCACAGTAATTCACGAATTGCATACAATACAGCCAGCTTGGGACGTTCGCCACTTAAGTTATTAATCACAATCAATCAAGCCATTCGAGTATTGATTTATTAAAAGTAAGTATAGTATTATACAAGAAAGGCCATTTTGTTGAAATTTATTCAAACTTCAAACAAATAATAACATGACACCATGCATTCATTGTCTTCACCTGATTTTTCACTCTTAGAAAAACTGATTACACCAATCCACAGCATCGGTTGGACCTTAGAAGTACAGGTAAAATCAGTTTTCTTAATTTTATTAATGGTGCACGAAAAATGTATATTAATAAATAAATACCAATTGGATTTCCAGTTCGGTTCTAGGAGGGGTGTTTACCATCATCAGTTTTTCAGTCTTGGTTAATTTGAACTGTTTCATAGCTTCTAGAAACTTCTGGATCCCTTCAACAGTTTGGTGTTTGCATTCCGTTTCTTGGAGAAAGTGCACCGTCTAAAATAATAAATATACTGTAAGTATGGTGTTTTCTTCATCACTTTCCTACATACAATTATTTTTATCACCTTTAAATTAAAGAAAGAAAAGGAAGAAGATAATAATATTTTGTACCTTATCACTTTTAAGCTGACTTAGGTACTTTGTAAAACTAAAATTAGAATAGAATGTGCATAAACATGTGTTATTGGTCAGCAGGTACAAAATGCCACAGCATTAAGCCCACCCTTTGTACCTTATTGCAACAAAGTTGTAAATAAATAAAATAAAAAAATCACACATAAGTATAACACTATAATAGGTATGTCTATAGGCTGTAAGGCTTAACCATGCGACTACATAAAGTATAAGTATATTATACCTAAGCCAAACTTCTTGTAGAATTTTTGTAAACAAACCATGACATTTTTTCAAACATTCTACAATCATCATCAGCCTGTATCAGTCCACATCTGGACATAGGCCTCGACTAATGAGCACCCTGTCTTCAGCTTGCCGCATGCACAACACAAATCATCATCCCACCTGGTAGGAGGGCGTCCTACACTATAAATAATAAATTAATAATAATAAAAATAATACAAATTTCATATAGGATAGCAATAGAGATATAGAAAAAGTTACTCAGAGATAGAGGTAATTTAAATCTATGCCTAATTTTGTTATTAATGTACTTAATACATTTGTGTAAAACTGGTTGATATTTTATTGAAGGAAAGCCTCCAAATTGAGATCTAATGAGATCTTTTTGTATTTTAGTAATTGTTAATTCCCGATAATACTGTGTCAAGATTACCTCATATGTGACAGTTGCTAACGATCCTTCTCGCTTGTGTTTCTTCTGTGAGCTGTCCTTCAGCTCCTGGAGAAGCTGCATGACCTCAAAGTTGCAGAGGAAAGCAGCATTCGCATTTATGCTAAAAGAACATTACCTGTTACTACAGAATAATTGTGTTCCTTCAAATATAGGATAGGCTAGGCCACAAGCTTAGCTAGCATTTTTCTGAGTTAGGGCATTGAACTATTATTAGTGAGATAGGGCTTCTTAATAACAGCTCTCTGAGTACTAGGTACCTAGTAGAGAGCTGTTATAAGTTTTTTTATTACTTGAAACAAAATAGTAAATAAATATATTACTTACGTTTCCATTTAATTAATTCGAGTTAAGCAAAAATGCCTACAATGTTGTTGATTGCAGGCCACGTAGTAGGCAAAACTACGAAAGTAGTAGGTTGTACAAGTAGAATGAAGATTTTTTTTAGGTTACACTAATTTCCCTCGTCCCTGGTTACACTAATCGGATAAACCCGGAACGTAGGATCCTAGGATCTTTGGATAAACCTAATAAGTACTATACTTATAAATCTGTGCCTAATAAACTCGGATGACGAGTTTCATTCACTAAAATATTCTTTCTTTAGTTGTTGTTACACACACGTTCCGCAAATTTTTATGCAAAAGAAAAAATTGAGAGTTGTTTTTTTCTCTTTGAAGAAAAATACACACACCACAGAATAATATATCCTAACGGAAAGAAGTAAGACTCCATAGAGTGAAAATGCCAACACTAGAGCACTCTAGCGCCCCTACCTTATGCCCACGGTAACTGGCGTTTGGCGGGAGCTTCAAATTAAATAGGCGCTCAATTCAATATTTAGAAAGTTGCTTTTTTAATTTCTCTGCGACTATTTATCAGACGAATGGTGAATAATCAACATTTGTTAAATATTCGCCATTCACCTGACAGATAGTCATACAGTAAAATTAAAAAACAACACCCAATACTTAGGAAAGGATTTAGGATACGTAATTAAAATTCTAGGTAAATAGATACAATTTAGTGCAGATTATAATTTATTTTACACGTTTATTTTTATTTTCATACAGTGAAAATAAAATTAGAAAATATACAAGCATTTTTAAATCTTTACACCATAGTATTTATCCAAATTTGTATATAGACGCTCAACTGCATTCTGCGTTCTAATAAATACATCAATAATAATTGAAGGCGGCTTGGACCTGGCACCAACAAATCTCATCTCTTGAAAGAATCTCTTCATTGCTATGAACTGTTAGTTTTTAGTGGTAATAAGGCATTTACACTTCACGTCACTTTCGGTTTTCCAAAGACATGGTTCGCACATTCGCACCAATCTAAGGATATTATTGTTTTCCCTGGTAAAATCACGGTCCCAAATTATGCAAACGATGCGGAAAATAATGTAAAATGAACTTTCATTCTCGTTTTTGATAGTGTTACAGGCATAGACTAGTAAGTATAGCATAGACTGAGGCATAGACATAGAATTTTATCACTATGTTACAGGGTCATGCCTAGATTTTGAGCATACAATTTGTTGCTCTGTCTAACGTATAGCGTCCTCTCATAAATTTTCTTGTGCCCATGGTACTTGTGCTGTTGGCATTTCATACTTAGCGAGTTGATACCCACTGACACACACAACATTATTTTGAACACGTTTTGAACGCAACAAATAAAATAAAAAGTATGGCATGGCACTGACAAGACAAGACAACTAGATGTCCACTATTTGTCAATCTCACAAAATATAAAAAAACGGATTTGGTCTATGAATTTCGTGTTCCGGAATACTGCCGCCGTAACGCTCAGAGTCAGAGCCGTAACGTGACCAGAATGCCACCGAAGCTAGTTTTAACTTGATCAAGCATTAACACTTATTTCTTTGCCCAATGTCCAACAGTAACAGTAATTAACTAATCAAAGTAATCAAGCACAATAACCCATTACATTCATCCAAAATCTTTGTCTTTGATCAAATTTTTTGGACAGATGCCCATTCGCCGCCCACTCAACAAATATCTTTGTTCAAGATTCCTAACTACATAGTTTGCATTTTTTAGTTGAGTTCAAATGAAATCATACTAACAAACTAGGTAGGTACCTACTTAGATGCAAAAGTTTGGCTGGATAGATGGATGATTGTTACTTCGTCACGTCAAAACTTCTCAACCAACAGTCGCTGAAAGTTTCTGCACAGCAAGTTGAAAAAATGAGTTTTGAGCATAGTACGCGCAAAAAAATGATTTTGGCGTTTTTTCGATGGTTCTTTCATTTCATTGCTAAAAGTACCTACATAGTGTTTGGTATTATTTTCAAGGAATTGCAATTATCTACGTGTTTGTATGACTTTTAATGGGATATTATTAAATACAAACGTAATATCGTAAAATGCTCCACACATATTAACACACTGTCATCATGGCCCACAATACAACTGACGCACATGTCCCTCGGAACCTGGGTTCCATTCCACTCATCCAATATCTTTGTCTAAGTTTTTTGTCCAACAGTTGATCAATTTTTTTTGACTGATGCCTACTCCACTCGCCATTCGCCAAATAAAAACCTATCTCTGTCAAAGATTCAAAGATTCATTATGGAACTTTCGTAATTGTATTCAAATAAAATTACAACACATTCATTTAGGTAGTAACTAATACCTATTGAATGAATTTAGTGTTGAAATCTTTGATCTAGCAAATTGAATGAAATCAACCAACTTCTTTGATCAAATGTATATTGGACAATCAATAATCATCCATCACGGATGTTTATATCTCTGTTAAGGCGAAGTAGATTCGCTTCTTCGATCGAGTCAAGGACGAGCGAACACCGCGCGGTGAAGGCGAGAAAGGGAGGCAAGAGCCGACCCGCGCGCAAATTCACTGCTTTTTATTTATAAATTTGTTGTTGCTCTAAAATAATACTCTTTCGCAAAAAAAATAAACAATAATCATCTAAAGTGTTTAGTTAAGTATTTTTAGATGACATTTCATTAAAATATGTTAAATAGGTAGTTAACTATCAAATGAAACTGGTTTGTAGTAAAAATGAAAATTTACAGGAAACTGCGATTTTTTTCTATCGAGTCAAGTTAAGTCAATCGTGTTTCGACTCCTTAGACAATTTAACCCGCTGTTTCGACTCCCATAACTTACTAACTAAAATCCTAAACTTTCGATGCACTTCAAAGAAGATTTTAAAAAATAGTTTTTCTTGCCTTAAAATTGATTTGCCGTACAGACAAAACCTGGGTTTTGGGACCTACTTCACCAAGTAGAGTAGGTAGTAACTTCACGCGCAAAACTGATGATGATGAATGATGTCCATGCCGATTTCGGATACGGAAACATTATTTCTGCAAAAAAAAAAATTATGTCAGGCGTGAAACTACTGAACTAAAATTTTTGCTTATAGATAGTTAATTGACAACCTCTGTGGTGCGGTGGGCGAAGGTCTGCCTGCGACGCAGGAGGTTGCGGGTTCGATTCCCGCCTCGGGACAAATGTGTGTACTTGATAATTACTGTTTCACATTTAGGCCTCAAACCCTTGCTTTCAATCAAAATCTACATGGCAGGCAAGGTCTTTTCGACCCATCTATAGGCTGCAAAGACTTCGTCAGGGGAACGGAACAGCCAGTTTCCTAATTTAAAAAGCAGTGATCTATAAAGCTACGGTAGGTAATCAAACTGTACGAACTATTTCTGTGTAAGAAATAAATATTCTGAATCGTTACGAGTAGGTTTGTAACTTTGTATTGTACCTACATAAGCTTTAAATGAACTGTCGGTCAACCAGGGCGCGCGGACAGCTTCATTTTACCTTACGCATACGAACCGTACTCGAAGTGGCAGGTTACGAGCCAGCTTTACCAACTAGAAGTCGTGACCTACTAGAATAGATAACGTCATGTAGTTTTCATATTGTTACAAGGTTTTTAAATAATGTTTTTTCTACGAAAACAATTTCATGACAAATTTGTACGGCTTTATGTGCTTTCACAAATCCAAGAAGTAACTAAGCGCACTATCTCAATAGATACTCATACTTGCGGGGTTTCACCATTGAAAACACCGTTGGACGCCTACTATAATCACTTTATCAACTTACCTCTCCCCGATAATAAAGCGTTCGCAACCTACGTCTGGATCGATGGAACTGGCATTAAATTGCGCTCTAAGGACCGCATTTTAGAAAAGGTTCCTTGTGACCTCTCAATGATACCCAAATGGTCTTTTGATGGGAGCTCGACTGGGCAAGCCAATACAGCCAATTCAGACACTCAGCTCGTACCTATAGCCATCTACAGAGATCCATTTCGTAAAGGACCTCACGTGATAGTCCTATGTGAAACTTACTACGGTGATGGCAAACCATTAAAAACTAATTATAGAGCGGACTGTGCTAAAGTTTTAAGTGATATATCAGATCAAAATCCATGGTTTGGCATAGAGCAGGAATATACAATGTTTGATACGGATATTTGGCCACTTGGATGGCCAAAAACTAGAGGTCTACCTTCCGCGAAACCAGAATTCGCATATTGCGGCATGGGTGAGCATGTTGCTGGAAGAGAAATAGTCGAATGTCATGCCAGGGCATGTTTATACTCTGGAATGGACTTTGGTGGAACAAATGCTGAAGTTATGAAAGGCTCTTGGGAGTTTCAGGTTGGAACAACTCATGGCATCAAAGCCGCTGATGATTTATGGATGGGAAGATATCTAATCCACCGTATAGCAGAACATTTTGGAGTCATTATAAGTTATCATCCCAAACCAATGGGTAAATATCAGCCTGGAATAGGATGTCATCATAACTTTAGTGTAGATAATATGCGCAAAGATGGAGGAATCAAAGAAATTGAAAAGGTATGTAATATTTTATGTGAATCTCATAAACATTGCATGGAAAATTACGGCCTAGGCCAAGGTCAAGATAATAAAGAAAGATTAACGGGAAAATTTGAAACTGCAGCTTTTGATAAATGCCGATGGGCTGTTGCAGACAGAGGAGCCTCAATCCGACTTCAAAGATCCGTAAGTGTTGAAAGGAAGGGATTTCTTGAAGATCGAAGACCAGCAGGAGATTGTGATCCATACAGAGTGTGTGCAATTCTAGCCACAACATGTTTAAAGAAATGATGTTCTAGCAAATCAAAATTATGCTAAATATAAGTTATTCAATTTATCGCAGAAATTTTGTTTCTGTCTCATTAATAGGCCCTGATGTGATGACCTACCTAAGGTACTTAAGTGTCGTGTAGATAAACAATGGGATCGAAGATACGGATAGAAGTACCTTTCATACTCGTGGCTTCGCTCGTGTAGTATTCATAAAATCATGTCATTTTGGCACGGAGCGCTAATTTTTTTTACAGTACTACATTTACAACCACTTTATCGTTATCATTTTATCAGCCCACTAAGTCCACTACTGGACATAGCTCATTTGACGAAACAAATGGTGATCATGAGCCGCGTCCTTTCATCGTCTATGTTGACTGTCTACGACCGCTACTTCTTCTAATACCCAGCTATCTACCACTTTGTTCCAGTGAAAGTCAAAATCGATCGGAGATAAGTTGGTAGGTACCAGAAAAGCATGTCTGGTAAAAACACAGACTTTATACTGGCGGCTGCTTTAAATCACTGTGTTATAGCATGGGGATCCACGCAATACAAGAGGAACAGGGTAGTCCTACCTATGCAAGTTAGGGACAATTTTTTTGCTTTATGTTGTATAATACACGGTCATTATTATCACAATATGACAATAATACTGATAGTTTAGTTTAATACGCCGTATCGCAGTATTATCTTCTTTCAACAGATTATCCAGAATTCTTTAAATCCGCGGTCAATATTATCACGATGTCGATATCGAATAATAAAGGCTGATGATGATGATGATGATGTTAATGTCACTTATCCAGTTAGATTACTTACCCAGTTATCTTGAAATCGTGATATACCACGCGATATTACTGAAATATATTATAATAAAATTAATAAATAAATTAACATACAAAAACTCATTTTTAATTTTGGAAATTTTGTATGTACTTACCTAACAAATAATAAAAACACTGGTCCGATTTCAAAAAATATTTCACTATAATAGAAAGCTTACTTTCAGGGAGTGACATAGGCTATGTTTCATCCCGGATTTCCCACGGGAACGGGCGCAACTACGCGGCTGAAACCGCGAAGCGCTGCAAGTTTTAAATAAAACTCCCGTGCGGAAGGGGATCTCTAATAAAATATTTATTCGAGATCCTCTTCCGTATAGGAAGAAACCAATCCATAGCAACCATAGCAACCAAAGAAAATGAAAATACTACGCCATAGATTGTTAATAAATGGTTTCGTTAGGTAGGTACACCTACGTAGTTATTGTATGTATAGTCATTGGTTTTGATATTGTACGAAACTAAAATAATTCACTTTCGTGAATTTAAAGGTAATACGGATAAAAGGATCAGACAGACACTCCGACAAAAAGTCTAAGCGTCTATCATGCGGCCAGCTCAACTTATTATTTATGGGCCAGCTTGCAAAGATTATAGTATACCTCCAACGGAACTACGGAATCCTACGGAACGTAGGATCCTAGATCTTTGCCAGCTTGCAACCTTGAACCGGAAGAAGTTAGGCCGGCCGCACACGTACGATTTTTATTCTGATTGTCGTATGAAATTGTCTATGGATTATATATGACTTTCCGACAGCGTTTGTTTCATACATTTGTAAATACAAAAATCGCCTTTGATTCGTCGAATACACATATCCATCAGACAAAAAATTTTACGTGTGCGGCCAGCCATATAATATAATATCCACAGAGGAAGAAGGGTATAGAGCTCTTGTATATGCCCATCTCATTCACACAAGAGAGAGATCAAAATATGCTGCTAGCCTGAGAAAAAATGAGATAGAATGAGTCCTATTCCTATTTCATCCTGCGTGCCAGTTTTTTCATTGTTTAGCTCATCTATGAGCTAAACAAATGTGCCGGGCACATCGATGGACTTCAACACAATATTTGTTTATTCGACCTTTATAATGTTTTTTGCTAATTAAATGTGGTAAAGTGACTCTGCGGACATTCCTGCATCTCACAACAATATATACTTAAAGCAAAGATGATGTGATGCAATGTTATTTGATGTTAAAGTGAAGGTGAACAAAAAGTGCCAAATTTATCATTCCACTTGTAAGTACAAGTTCGTTTGACTTAAAAAAGGTTCAAAACGTATAGATTCATAGATTTCCATTGAGAAAAGGCTCAAAAATAATATTTTGTGCTAATTCTAATGAACATAACCTAAAAATACGAAAATTTAGGGTTGCCTGCACTCGACAATAAAATTCCCCAAACATGTCGCAAAATATTGTCATAAATACTTACATCCACATTAACTTAAAATATGTTTTTATTTTTTACAGATTTCCCAAACACAATGAACCGTCTCGTAGTAATGAAAACGTCTGCTTTGGATAGATAGAAGCCCCTCGGGTCGCAAAAATTTGGGAACCCAAAAAAAATCAAGAATTTGTATCAAACCATTCATGAAAATGTTTTCATAAAAAGAAACAGCGAACATATCTGTTCCCTCGTGCTGTTACAAGACTGGTAAGTAAAATAAATAAGTAATGGCTCAGTGCAACAGTGGTTGAAAGATTTTTGAGACTTGGATTAAACAATATTCTTACCTACTTTGTGTTTTAGTCTACCTACCTTCCATTCAAATCAAATTCAAAAATATTTAAATGGTATTGGGATTTGGTGTTACTAATACTTGCCATATTTAAAGTAGGTACTATAGTTTAAAATATTCATATTTCCTTCAACATTTTATTTCAGGCATGTAAGATACTACGGGAAAGGTACGTGAAGGAAATCATGAAAACTTTGAGTTTGTAAGAGAAATACAATCCACTACACACATACAACCACACACACAGTGTAAATTAATAAGTACAGTTTAATAAAGTGTACGTACAATATTATGATTTATTGCATATTATATTATTTTCAAAAAATAGTATTTAGTACTAATATTATAAATTACTTGTTAATACTAATGTATATAAGTACTAATAATATTAATATAATTGAATATAAGACTGATAAACCTACATTTTGATAAGTTGGGTATGCAGTTGATTTGTGATCCTATGATTTGTGGAGAATAAATATTGATATAACTGTCTTAAGTATAAAAAAAGTTATTATTACATAATAATATTTGTATAAATAAGCAAGGACGTAGGTAATACTGTGTTTGAGGTATAAATAGTGTCATTTATTTGGTTTTCTCTGCACTTTTATCTGAAGTAGGTAGGCCTATAATGTAAAAGTGCTTTTGAATTTCTTGTTCTGGTTGTCTTATCTTGGCAATACCTGTGTAATATTAAATACTTAGCAAAAATGTGATTTTCAAGTGCAATTTTTATAGTAAGTCTGTGCCAGTTTATCGTGTTTGAATATATTCCCTAGCAATAATATTTTTTCAAAATGATTTGTATAAGTAAATAGTAAATAACGTATAATATTTTAAAGAGTTTGAAATTATTTCTTTACGTAGCTAGTAGTATAAATGGCGGTGGTAATAAATTTAAAGAAAATAAAATTGATATCTAAACGTAGTTTTATTTCTATGCTCAGTTAACCTATTCCCGCATACTAAGGTAGGTACTTAATTAAATAAATTTTAGGAATCCGTAGTCAGCAGTGGACTGGTATAGGCTGATGATGATGATGAGGGGTAATGCTTAGAATCCTCACGCTGGGCATGCGGGTTGTGAATCGCAGTTCGGTTCGGTGGTAGATCTATTCTGCAAGAGGCGCTGCTGCCCGCCCCCCGGTGAATGTCTTAGTCGCCTCATACGACACCCACGAGAAGAGTTCGGTTAGTGCAAATTCTAAGCCTGCACCATACGGCTCTACTGAAATTACGAACCTAGTAAGGGTAAAAAAATTGCATGGCAACACCACTTCGTATTCTCTGTCTCTCTTCACGGCCACGCATGCCAACCATCTAGGTACATATAATTCATGATAATATCAAATCGCACCATAGACAAGAGAGAACTAAAATGTCAAATCATCCGCCATATTTGTTCTCTCTTCTCTATTCTATCCGTCATATGGCGCAAGGTGCGTTCGCTATTGTCCGCCATATTCAATGAAATAATGAAATAAGACAAAATGTCGCCTTACTAAAGTGCGTGAAAATAATCCAAAAACATCCTGTATTTGTGTGATTAAATCATCAAAAGGATCACAATGGAGAATTCCTACGGTGTGGGGGTTGTAAACCGATACGCTCTTTTCTTGGATGATGAGTCCGATCCTCTGGATGCGATAAAGGCGTCCGAGCAGGCGAAAGAGCTGAAAAAGAAGACCAAAGATGCCGAAAAGGAAAACAAAGGCAAGCCCGAAGCCAAGCCTAAAGGCCCCACCGCTCCAGCGAGGAAAGGAATCAAGGAGACTCAAAATGTGAAGTCCCAAGACATCAAAAGCAGCGGCGAACAACAGAAGGCCAAAGGTCCCGCACGACCACCGGCCGACCGGAACAACACGGAACGTCCGCCTCCGCGCCGCCCTCGCGAGGATCGGCCGCAGAACGGAGCCGTCGAAAACAAAGACGGAGCCCCGAGGCCTCCGAGGCGCGACTTCGCCGAGCGAGGCGAGCGCCGGCCCAACTTCGAGCGCCGCAACTTCGACAACCCCGAGGGAGGCGAGCGTCGCGGCCCCAGGCCCCCGCGCGAGCCCCGTGGAGACCGCGATGGTGGACCTCGCGGACCCCGGCCGCCCTACGACAACCGCGGCAAACGCGAGTTTGACCGGAGATCCGGCTCCGACAAGACCGGCGTAAAGCCCGTTGACAAGCGCGAGGGCGGAGGCCCGCACAACTGGGGCACCATCAAGGATGACATCGACGAACTGAACAAGACCGGCTCGGAGGGTGAAGCGGCGGAGGCTGCGCCCGCAGTGGAGGGTGCTGGCGCCGGCGATGGCGCGGCCGCGGAGCCGCCCACGGCGCCCGCTGAGGACGAGGTGCGCGAACTGACTCTGGACGAGTACAAGGCGCTCCGCTCGGCCGCGCGCACGCAGCCGCAGTACAACCTGCGCAAGGCGGGCGAGGGCGAGGACCTGACGCAGTGGAAGAAGCTGGTGCCGCTTGAGAAGAAGAAGGAGCCGAGTACGGGCGAGGAGGGGGAGGAGTCTGAGGACGAGTACGACCTGGCGGATTACCCGCAGCGTGTGGGCCGCCAGAAGCGCGTACTCGGCATTGAGTTCACGTTCAACGACATGTCGCGCCGCGGAGCACCAGGTGGGCGCGGACGCGGGGGCCGCGGGCGTGGACGTGGTGGCCG
This sequence comes from Eupithecia vulgata, assembly GCA_946478455.1. Classification (NCBI taxonomy): domain Eukaryota; kingdom Metazoa; phylum Arthropoda; class Insecta; order Lepidoptera; family Geometridae; genus Eupithecia; species Eupithecia vulgata. Next base: position 2,993,044 of record OX297863.1, read on the forward strand.
CGGGGCTCCCCGAGACGAGCCGCCGCCGCAGGAGGAGCGCCCGCAACCGAGGCAGACTGTTCCCCCCAAGGTGGACGATAGCAAGGATTTCCCCTCTCTTGGATAGACGCAGCGAGCCGTTGCTCTTCTCCCTTTTGAAAAGTATGATAGAGTTACAGATAAATATTGTATGTACCGTTATTTTTGAAGTAAATATACAAAATATTTACACGAGTGTGTATTATATATTGCATTGGAATAGATTATGACGATACGCGAAAGCCACTTATTGGCTGCATAAATTTTAGTATTCTGTCTAGGAATTGTGCTCATTCAATACGCGGGACGTAAAGGGGGAGGACAAACATACATAAAATTTACTTGACTTCACTTAGCTACATTGCGATTAAATCTATGATAATAACGGTAGCTTTTATCATTGTAATCACTGCTTATGATTTAACTTGAAGAGTTATTCGTATTAAGGATTTTAACGTACGGACTGTGACACGCTAAAATGAATTAACTCCGTCACAATTTAGTGTAGAACTCGAAAAATAACCCTCGTTGCATTTTTTATCACAAGTTGTGTTAGGAATGCGGGAAATGTAAATAGTTATATGTTAAAAGATAAGGTCTTAAAAATAACAAGGTTGATTTTTGTTGTTACAAAACTTGAAAAATAAACATTTTGTATGTGTGACATTTTTCTTAATTAATTGGCTTTCAGTTCAAACATACTTCCTTCCCATTCCATAACTTCCTCCCCCGTATTATCTATGCCCTGAGTTTAGACAAAATATATGGTTGTGTAGCAGTATAGGTGTAGGCTATAGGTCATTTAGGATGACAAGGTACCTGTGGAAATCTCAAAACCTAATTTAATTGATAGGCTACTTTTAAAGTGCGACAGAAGCTGTAATTTATGAGTTTATAATAACTCATTAAATATTGCTATTTGTGAACCTATCCAGCTAGAACCAAAAAGGTAACAGACCGGTGGACCTAGCAATGTATCCAGTTTGTGATAACTGCTTGTGGTTTACCACTAACAGGATGTAGGGCAAATGAAACAAATAGCTGTAAGTAATTTTGTATATTGACATTTTATCACTTCCACACAAAACAATTCACTTAAAATTTACAGACAAAACAATACACTGAAATATAATCAACATAATAGACATATGAATTACAAAATAATGACCTTACACAGTGTAGGAGAGAGTACAAGCACAATAAATAACTTAGGTACTTAGTTTATTTACATTACATACTGAAAATATATTCTTTTGGAATTTTAAATGATGTTACAAATAAATATACACTACTAGTTAAACAAATGTATTTATAGGATACAATAATTATAAAGGAACTTGATAAATTACTGAAGCAAATCACAAGAACATACATAAATTAAGTGATTACATTAAATTCATTGGTAGATTTCTATATTTAGATAAAGCAGGCTGAAGCTATCTGTAATGTAGCTCAGAGGCAACACTTTGTTCATAATTTACTTTAGCTGACTAGTGCTTCTGAAATGTAAGTACTATTTTACTTTCCATACAATTTTGTACAGCAAAAATTATGGAAGATTAAATAACGATTTTGTTTATTTACAGTACAGCTAAAAGAACTTTACGACCTAGCAGAACAAAATCCAGAATGTCTGCTTGTGTCAGTTCCATGCAGGCAGTAGCGAGGGTTCCATTAATTACAAAATAAATAAGTGACGTAAAAGCGTAATAAAACTAAACACAGGAAAAACATCCCGTTTCACAGCCACAACATACGTTCTCTTACGATAAAAGCGATAATAAAATACAAACCTTGGAGGACAAGTGGCTAATTAAGTTTAACAATAAATATCTATGCACATCTAGGTATTACTCGAATAACACTATCTTTGTTCGTCGCTAGCACTACCCTATCAATTGACTATAATTTACATTGACAACGAGATATAGGTAATTAGTCATTATTTACAGCTGCTAATGCGTTAGGTCGTCGAACCGCGCGATAATACTTTATCGCAGCCGATCGTTCGCCAGGGTCACTGCGCGAATGTTGAAAGTGGTGCATAGCGATTACTTAACAACATTCGGTTTCGTTGACCTCGATACCTGCCTACCACAATAACTACTTCAAGTTAACTTAAACTGATCATCGGTTCGTACAATAGGCACGACCGTCGCGTTTGCTCTCAAAGCTTGGCGTCTCTAGTCTTATTCTATGCCGAAAGTGTTGGTTTCTTCGACAGCTAGCAGTAGCTTTTCATGGAGTAGCTGAGGTGTGGGGTAGGGGGGTAGGTCAAGCCGGTTGAAGCAGGTGTGGGCTCGAGGTAGCGACTCGACGCGGCCCCACCGCTCTATGCAGAATCGCCGGGGCCCGGTGGAGCCTCGCAGCGCTGAGAATCCTTCGTAGGGGATCGAGGAAGTACCCGTTACGAACTGGACGAGCCGTAGTCTTTGCTCGTTTGTGAATCTGTAAACATAAAAGAAAATCGTTATTAATGATAAAGTAGAAATAGAAACATGGTGTTAGGAAATTTTAGAATTGCTATCAAGCGTGTGCCTTATCATATCGAGGTGTCTTATCGATTGCCTTTACTGGGGAATGGTTGCATGATTCGTAGGTATTTATTGGCAGTTACAAAACAAGGAACTTAACAAACTTTCAACGTCTCCAATCCAAGCTAAATGTTTGGTATTTGGATGACGGAACTCTGGGTGGAGAGGTGAACACAGTTTTTGATGATTTAAAAACCATCACTGATGAATTTCAAAAAATTGGTTTGGCACTAAATTTTTCAAAATGCGAGCTGTTTATTTCGGACTCTTGTGTAGATAAAAACAATATCATTGGTAAATTTAATAGTTTGGCCCCCAACATTTAAATTGTAGATAAATGTTCACTTCGACTCCTTGGGTCACCAATTCTTGATGAGTCTTTTCAGCCATTTGTAGATGAGAAAATTCAAAATTTTAACAGAACTTCAGACAGACTTCTCAAAATTAATAGCCATATGGCTTTTACAATTATTCGGTTTTGCCTGTTTGTACCTAAATTTACATATTCTTTGAGATGTTGTCAACTGTGGAAACACAGCGAGCTCTTGGAAGGCTTAGACAACATAATAAAGAATACTTTATCATCGGTTTTGAATATATATTTGGATGACAAGGCATGGTCGCAGGCCTCCCTGCCTGTAAAATTGGGAGGCTTAGGTATACGCAAAATTTCAAGTGTAGCCCTACCAGCGTTCTTGTCTTCTGTCTACAGCACTAGTTCCTTAGTTGAAAAAATTTTAAAGCCCTCTCATTTGGTTATACCTGGAATTTCATTCAAAATTTCATTTTTAGACGAAGCTCGATCTGCTTGGCATAGTGCTTGCCCCGATGCTGCTCCCCCAAAATCTCTTTTGTCCCAACGGCAATGGGACGGGCCTCTGTGTGAGTTGACACGGAATTGTTTGTTACAAACGTGCTCCAGCTCTGCAGATCGTGCCCGTCTTCTAGCCGTTTCTAAATGGGAGTCAGGACATTGGTTGCAAGCACTTCCTTCATATAACACTGGCACTTTATTGGATCCCGTAACTTTCCGTGTCGCAACTTGTCTTCGGTTGGGTGCAAGGTGTTGCGCGCCTCATCAATGCCAGTGCGGTACTGCTGTCGAACAGCTCGGTCATCACGGATTATCGTGTACTAGGGCTGCCGGTCGGATATCTCGTCATGCCAGCCTGAACGACATCATCCGGCGGGCCTTTACCACCGCTAACGTACCAGCTATTCTCGAACCGAATGGTCTGTTGCGTGACGATGGTAAGAGGCCTGACGGCATGACTCTAGTCCCATGGGAGTTGGGGAGGCCTATTGTGTGGGACGCTACATGTGTCGACACACTCGCGCCTTCCCATCTTCCTAGGACTTCCGTGAGGGCTGGTGCGGCGGCAGATTTAGCCGAAGATCTCAAGAGGCGCAAATATGCAGGTCTCGACAGAGCCTACACATTTGCTCCCCTTGGAGTCGAGACCCTAGGTTCGTGGGGTACCGAGGCTCTCCGGGTTTTCAAAAAATTATCTGAGCGTCTGGTCGAAGCGACGCGTGACCCGAGAGCTGGTGAGTATCTGGCACAGCGCATCAGCATTGCTATACAGCGGGGCAATGCAGCCAGTGTCTTAGGCACGCTTCCAACTGGTATTGATATGGATCAGTTGAGCTACCTGTAGATTGTTTGCCACAGTTTGCAGATAGCTTGATTGTTTCTATTGTAAATACTAGTTTTAATTTAAATTTGTTATTTGATTGTTATTTTCTTTCTGAATAAAGGTTTTTGGTACTCTGTAAAAAAAAGGAACTTAACGAAATATATGTGTACCGTACATATATTTCGTTAAGTTCGTTGTTTTGTAACTGCCATTAACATTATTTCATCTGTGGCCACTGGCCATGCTCAGTAGGTAGCACACTTTCCAGTGCACATGAATCATCCCATAATACAAAGTTCAAAAAGGTTATGAACGTGATGGAACAAAAACGAAAATCTACTACATAAAACTATTAATAATTTGACAGTAATAAAAAATTTGCCCTCTTTTTTTAACATCGAAAAAAATTACGAGCGAAAATTTAATGCAGTATTTTTTTTTTGTACCAACAAAGCCACTCCAAATACCTCTTATTTCTCAACACGTGAACTGCGATAGCGTGTACACGCAAAGTATAGGCAGGTACGTGCTTAATCAATGCTTTGTTCTGGGCACGTCTTGAATTGCGTTAATTAGAGTCAGTTTAAGCAATACAAGGTAGGATGTCTTACATGATCTGATGTAGGTACAAACAAACATGCAAGAGCCTACTCCCAAAATGATATATTTTACTGCGTTGTTTTAAATACAAAACAAATAGGATGAAAACATGTCATTTCTGACGTAAAGACATTTTTTTTTTGCCCTTGGTGGCTTTCGTGTCACTGCGGCCATGATGGGCCTATTGTGATCGCCACTTTATGAGTTCTCCCCTAAAGCTGCGGCGTTCAGAGTTCGCCACTTACCCTTGCAGCTGCTAGGAACTGAAGGATTTCTTTCGGGGAGAAGTCTCGTAGCTCGTCTGGGCCGAGCAGGTTCTTTCCCAGATAAGTACTACGTTTTTGCATCAGTGCTCCACACTCTCCTAGCAGATGGAGAGGCGTTTCGTCCGCCGTAATCCGCGACGTAAAGATATACATATTTTTGCTTACATTTCGTGGTGTGGTGGTGGTAAGTGTATATTATTAAGATAAAAAATTATATTATTTATATTATATTATTATTGTTCATGATTACTGGTAGATTAATACATATTATATAGATAAAAAAAAACCATCAGGGACCTAGATAAATACTATTCGAATAAAAAAACAACATGGTGGAAATAATGCTCGAATTACAAATCATTTTGGTAGTAAGTGATTTAAATTTGAATTCGAAAACGAGCGAAAGATCAATTAAATGATTAACAAAATCTTTCAAAACCAAAAGTTGTTTCAAGCTTCTTATTTTTGATGATACCAATATCGTAAAATATTTTCCATCAATATCCCTGTATTATACAAAAAAATATCCTGGCTTTTGAATCGGAATATAGGTATCTGATTTTAGTTGTGGTTTGTCACTAGTATAAAAAGTCACTTCCCGCTGTCTGTCTGTCCCTATGTATCATTAGATCTATAAAACTACGCAACGGATTTTGATGCGGTTTTTTTAATAGAAAGAGTGATTCAAGAGGAATGTTTATATGTATAATACAACCATGATATAGTACCCGTGCGAAACCGGGGCGGGTTGCTAGTTAGTAATAAATGGTATGGTACTAACCGGTCGATAGCCTGCCAGAACCACAGTATGACGGGATGCGAGTCGTGGTACCCGCCGCGGTACTCCGTGTTATTCCTCCAGTCGCTCACGTCCAGCTCGGGCGCTCCCGCTATCACCAGTTCCAGCTCTCGCGCGTCGAACGCACCCACCAGGCGAGGGTCTACCACCTGGAACATTAGGATACTTCTTACATTTCGAACTTCATAGAATTATTTTACTTCCTGTCGTAGTTTGACGAATTTATAATGAATTAGAGCGCGGTCATTGAAATTACTTGATGAGGGTGAGAGTATCAACCGATTTTGGAGAGAAACAGGTGATTTCTTTAGACTTTATGCATATTTTTGCTTACATTTCGTGTGGTGGTGGTAAGTGTACATTACATATATTATTAAGAAAAAAACAACCAGGGACCTAGATAAATGCTATTCGAATAAAAAAATTACATGATATGGTGTAAATATGCTCGACTTTGAGCCCTTCAAAGTGGGTATGAAAGAAATTTCAACAAAGAAATTAGCTTAAAGAGTTTTTTTGTCATACTCTAGTATGACAAAAAAAACTCTTTCAGCTAATTTTTACATGATTGAGCTGCAAATCTAGGATTATAGGATCCAGCTAGGTTGTGCAGCGTTTGAGAAACTACGTAGAGTCCTCTCGTCATCCATACCGCAATTGAAAACGAAAGTTTTCAACCCCGCTGGGGTAAACGTGTTCTTGAGTGGAATCCGCGACTCGGAAAACGTAGTGTAGGACGACCTCCGACCAGGTGGGATGACGATTTGCGAAAGACTGCTTGCTGGCAGATTCTGGATGCGGCAAGCTGAAGACAGGGCGCTATGGCGCTCATTTTGGGAGGCCTATGTCCAGCAAAGGACTAATATAGGATAATGATGTAGGCTGTATCGCTGGATTGTTAAATTTAAGGCCGATCTCCAGGTCTCCATCGCCGCTACAGCGCGTGGTAGATCAGAATTATTGGAGGTCTAGCTCAACTTTAGGTTTCTGAGCCTTCGGAGTCAGTGTAGTAGATACTAACCTCGTGGAAGCCTCGCACCAGCCACTCCGTCTGCTCCGCGACCCCCCGCTCCACCCTCCAGCGCACCACCCTCTCCAGATACTCCTTCTTGTTCTTGTCCGTGACGGGCAGGTCCCGGCCGCCCGGCCTCAGCTCACGTTCCAGCACGCGCCCGTCCGCCAGCCGTTCGGATACCGCGAACGTTAGCTCCAGGGAAGACACGCAGCGGGCTGACTGGAAACGAAAACGATTTTTGGTTTATGATATTTGTTCCGGATGTAAGGGCTAAAGTCCATATTAGGACACTATTGTGGCGCCACCAACAAAATGTGATTTCGACAATTGAATATAAGGAATAAATCCTGCCACAATCGAAAATATTAATAAATATTAAAAAAAAAAATTGTAGAAAATTGCCCCAGTTCGGGTATAAATTATTGTGAGGTAAGTAAGAGTTTCACTAATTAAAAATACAGCGTTTACCAATTTTAAAATGAATATCAACCACACCTAAGTATATATTTTAAATCATGTACTGAATGTTTTGGGTTATCAAATAAAGCATTATCTATCAAATAAGTAATAGAATTATAATAAAACTAGTATTTACAATAGCAACAATTGAGCTAACTCCAAACTGTCAGTCGGTAAATTATTATACCTACATTTTTGGAATAGAAGCAATTCCAATATACATTTTAACCATTCCTAAATTGCTGTTTAAAAAAATACCGGCACACTATCAATAATAAATATCTATTGAGATACCTAAATAAACATTATTACCACTAAATTATCTCCCTCACTGCCATACTCACTATAAGTTTACTTACGACATAACCTTAGGTCCTACGACAACACAATACCTACCGACCGATGATTTTATTGTTAGGTCATGCTTATCTACGCTACACGCTTGAGTCACGTTAGAATACGCACGTGGTCGATTCGATTGTAAAAATAACCATGTGCTCAAAACATTACCACATGGAGTTAGAACGCATGGGTTTTGGTGAAAGTTTGCGGCCGGCGTGACTAGATGGCGTTGTTGCTTGTTGTAATGTTGTGCGGATAGATGGCGCTAGTAAGTAGTAGGTCATATCTAAATTTATGCTGGAGTCGGATTCCGTTTGTAACGGATATCCATATTTGTTGGCGATCCGAGATGGGGGGATAGTTAATTTTAGGACAAAGAAATCACACTAATATTTAGTTCTAGAAAATATTTAGTTAAAATCCAATGAGATAGATAGATAGAAAATATAAGATATAATACAATAAAGAATATATTTTTTAGAAAATAGATGTAAGAGTAAATATAAGTTGTAATTATTTTTTGCTGTTAAATAAATGTCGATTTTTTCATAGGTGTAGATAGATAATGCTTTATTTCATAGCCCATAAACAAAAAAAAACATTAAGTACATTATAAAACTTATCCTAAACAAAGGCATGGATTTGGCGGCCTTATCGCTATATCTATAATTATCTGAGGTTAGTTTACTTTAAACATTATAAAACCTAGATTATTTGTTCCTCATTGTATCTCATTATAAGTGAACCACGTGTTTGTATGAGATTATAGATCTTTAAATCTAATATTATAAATGGGAAAGTTGGATTGGATGTTAAGATATTTGTTGATGTATAGACTTTTCACTTCCAAAACTACTGAACGGATCGGGCTGATATTTAGCGTACAGGTAGTTCTAGGTTTGGAATAAAACATACGCTAATTTCTATTCCCTAAATCAGTTCCCATGGGCACAGATAATATAATACTATACCATGGGATAGAAATAACCGAGCGAAGCCGCGGGCAGAAACGAGTATGAAATAAATAATGCTAGCGAGTGTTGGTGTTATGAGCTAACCAACATTAATGGAAATCAGTTTCGACAGCTATACTAAGATTTAGAATCAAAGATATTTTAAAGACGTTAATGAATGAAAAGTTAACAAAAACTGATATTATATTTTTTATTGAAGTAAACCACAGCGTTACAAATTCCTTAAAATACTTAAAATATATAAAACAACTAGCGGCCCGCCCCGGCTTCGCACGGGTTTTGAGGATTTTCCCGGCAATTATTCGAATTTTTCTCACCTTTTAAACCTTCCCTAGACCTCCACGAATAATTCAAGACCAAGATAAGATAAATCCGTTCAGCCGTTCTCGAGTTTTAGCGAGACTAACGAACAGCAATTGATTTTTATATATATAGATAGATAAGGCCAAAAAGGATTACACAGATAATAAAGAAATAAGTCAATTAAAGTTAAAGAGAACTAATTACTAAGTTGACTACGAAGTAAATTTATTGAAAGTATAAATTATTTGTATGCGCGCGCGCGTTTGTGTGTTGGTGTGTTTGTTTGTGTAGAGCTCCTGAGGACACCGGTCTCTTAAGTAACAATAACAGAAAACAAAAACAAGGTTATCACCGAAAACGAAAACTAAAACACAAACTTCAACAACGCATAATGTAACATGTGCAGCGTAAAGATCAATTTATTGATGAATGTGTGAATGATGAAATGAAGATGAAAAGAAGAAGCTTTCAAAACCTCATTCGAGCTAAAAAAAAACATTCGAGCTTCTGTGCTTTGCTCCGATGATATCAACGTCGTAAAATATTTTCTATTTTTATTTAAAATATTTTTGGATTTTATAGCCCCTTTGTAGACAATCAGGTTTTGAATGGGAGTTATTTTAATTTTTTGAATTAGACTTGAATAATTTCTTGTGATTGGACAGGCAGGGCACTAGGTGCCGTACGCCTATACGCTCGAAAGTGGGTCGTATCGTATATAGGCCGATGATTATACTTGCAATTAAGTTATGTGTGGCAACCGCGGTAGAAAATACTAGAGGGCGCGAATGAACCACGCTTCTAGAGCCTTCTAGAATCTTCTAGAAACGGAACTAATACTAACTAAAACTAAACTAAACTGTAACCATTTTAATGAAGCAGCAAATTGTGTGTCCAGAGCGTCAACGTCTTCCAACGCCGGCGGTAGTCTCAGTACCGCTCAATAGAGGGCGCGATTAAACCACGTTTCTATTGCCTTGTAGAATATTCTAGAAACGAAACTACAAGTAAAGAATAGGTAGAGTACACACCTGCAACCATCGCAATGAAGCAGCGAACTGTGCGTCCAAGGCGTCAACGTCTTCCAATGCCGGCGGTAGTCTCAGCAATGCTCGGTAGAGCGCACGAGTGAACCACGCTTCCAGGAGGTACCCGTGCACTAACGCTAGGCCTAGCACACGCCCTGAGAACCGGAACCTGGGGACAAGAGATTGATTGTTCATTTGTTCAGGGTGTTCTGGTCGTTTTCTATATATAATAAAAATATCTATCTATGTATTGTATTATATTATGTATATCAGTTATCTACTACCCATAACACAAGCTCTGCTTAGCTTGGGGCTAGATAATTCTGTGTGAATTGTCCGGCATTATTTATTTATTGTGTGAGAAATATGTTTCAAAACGACGTTAGTATCGGCCGAGATATCATAGGGGCATCTGTTTTAATACGAGATTTGCGTAGTTCCATGTAAATAAATAAATAAAATAAATAATGCTGGACAATTCACACAGCATTATCTAGCCCCAAGCTAAGCAGAGCTTGTGTTATGGGTACTAGATAACTGATATACATAATACAATACATTACATAGATATTATTTTAATATACATAGAAAACGACCAGAACACCCGGAACAAATACCTGCAGATCGTACAAATATTTGTCCCAAGGCGGGAATCGAACCCGCAACCTCTTGCGTCGCAGGCGGACCTTCGCCCACCGCACCAAAGAGGTCGTCAACACGACAGCAGAGGTGCTGCAGCGCCTTGGTACAGCAGCGCACAACGAACATTGATTTTGTACAGTTTTGTTTTTTATTTTTCTGCACTTTTCATGAATATTTAAAACTGTTCTGGTAAATAATGAATAATTTTTGCATCGAAATTTTGGTTTCTATTTAAAGAGACCGCATTAGAAAGAGAAAAGATGACAAAATTGTATCATTGCACCGACAAAAGCTCTTGCATATTAAATAATCTACACACAGGACAATGAATAAATAATAAATCTCTTAACCGTTGAACCAAAACGTTATAAATAAAAAAAACCACAGGCTCGTGGTATTCAAACAAAACATTGTAACTCGAGCAACTCAAACAGTTTCGGTGTTGCGTGACGACGCACAAAAACTACACTTACAGCTGCGTTTTACTAAAGTTTGTTTGTTTGTAATGTAACCCGGTCGGTAAATGGATATTCGGAGGGCTGGGATGAAAATTTCGGTTATTTTATTCAATTGGTGTGTTTTTATTGCTTGAATAGAGGGCGCTACGTAAACTGTCCAGCGAAACTATTGCGTTATTGATCTTTAGAGGGTTGTTGATTATTTTATTTTGTTCTGTTGTAGTCGAAATCACGTATCTAAAATATTCTATTTTAAGACTATCAGACTGACGTGAAGTATAGAAGTGAAGTCGGTGTGGAATATTTACTGAAGGTAAGTTTCAATTGTTCTATTTTCTCACACTAGAAGTGAAAAGTATCGTTTTTTACACGGGTCAAAACCACCCGTTATAACTCGGTCTGTGGTATATAAGCTGATGTGGCAGTGGGCCGATCATATCTCGAGAAGAAACGACCACCACTTGGGTAAACGTGCTCTTGAGTGGAGACCGCGACTCGGCAAACGTAGTGTAGGACGCCCTCCGAACAGATGGGATGACGATTTGCGAAAGACTGGGCAGATGATGGATGCGGCAAGCTGAAGACAGGGCGCTATGGCGCTCATTAGGGGAGGCCTTTGTCGAGCAGTGGAATACTAGCTGGTACAGGCTACTGATGATGATGATAACTCGGTCTTATCATATTCCCTCGATACGCTCGGTAGTATACAAAACGTTGTCTATAATGGGGTGGTTTAGATCCTAGTTACAAAATATACTAATGTATAATAATATGTTGCGTTATTGTCACTGGCTTTTGTAGGTAAGTTTTACTTTAATCATAACACGCTTAGTTTAAAGTTCAAAATAAACTTCTTAAACTCAAGGACCAATACCTATATCGAAACTACAAGTTAATGGTTTTCTAATTGTGAATTCGAAGGTCGATCCACGAAAACTGTTTGATTGTCGTTTTGAAAGGTCGTCGCCTACCGACCGCCCTTATCTATTATCATTTTAACCCAAAATCCATAGTAATCTTGAAAAGCATTAGGTAGGTAAGGTACTAATAGTAATACTAAAGTGGAGGTAAGTTGTCGGCGAAGGTTACTAACCACCTACATCATTAAAGTTACCTTCATCGAGTTTTACCGAAAAAAAAAGCTTAAGTTTTTAACCTAAGCTTAAGACAGAAAACGGGATTGAAAAGTCTCATAGAGACATCATGTCCACACCCATAGAAAAGCTGAAACGAAGCTGTCAATCTCCAAAAGTCCTGCTCCGGTACTTCAAGGAGCTGGGCTGGTTAGGGCCTGGTTAGGCAGGGGGATAATGCACAATACACTTCTATGCGAGATGTCACTGCAGATCCCAGTTCCCCCACTTAGAATTAGAACCTAAGCTTATTTCGGCTTTTTGATACGCACCTATAATGCAATGTAAGCAAAAATATGCAAAATGCGATTTTACATAACTTTACGTCGAAAATGACGTTTTCATCCTATTTGTTTTGTATTAAAAACAACAATATCTTACGTTTTGTTTGTTAAGGAACATAGCTTACATTATACTGAATATTATTGTGAAGATGAAGACCAACACCTTGGTGAGGGTCGAGCGGTTGGAGTCGCGTCATAATGATTTTAAATCGTTCGTGGTGCGTATTCCTACTGAGAAAATATCGACCTTCACTAAGGAAGAATTCTGGCCGCAGAATGTGCTGTTTCGGCGTTTTCGCGGACGATTACCGGTTGCAGCACATAGTGAGTGTCACACGTCACCGACACTACGTGCTAGTAAATAGGTTTATTTTATGTATGTTAGATTAAGGTATATATTTATATGGGCCGTAGTTTTTAAGTATTTTACATCCTGTACTAGACTAATGTTGCCTAAAATAAATGATTTTATATATTTTTATTATTTATTTATTTATACAGAATAACAAGATAATATCGAAAACACAAAAAGTTTTCAGTTTTCAGTCATCATTTTTGGTATTACTGAACAAAGATTCAAATTCGAGAACGTCAGTGCTCAGGATGCGCGCCGAATTTCAAAAATACAAACTAGAGGTAATTTAGATTTTTGTGATTACTTCGTTTTTTGCAACAAGGAATCCTACAGTTACCTACTACCTAAAGTTTTCATCATTATATTTAAATCAGCTAATAAATAATACATATGAGTTTATATGATAATTTTAATACCCTTGGAAAATCATAAATTATCTTGATTTAATAGCATTTGTTCTCTATTTTAATTGCTTACTGTTTATTGAGCTTAATTAAAATGTCATTACGTTCATTTATGATCAAGTATATTTAGATCCTGTATAACTAAACAAGTTAATAGGTAAATGCGAGTGGATTCCCGTAATTATGATAATATACACATATGTGTCTATTAGCGAGTGCCTATTATTAGCTTTCTGTATCTATTTTAAGTTCTATTGTTAATAGTTAAGTTGATGGCAATCCGAATAAAAATAAATAAATATTATCGAACAGTTAGCAATGATTGCTGTACCTATAATGAAATGGGTTCGCCGTAGAAACAGATCTGATACAGCGTCAGCAATGTGACGAATTAACCTGTCTACTCGTATAAGCCCGGAAAGTGTCTTGGTTTTGTGACAGTCGGTGACTCGTTTAAGCCAATAACGTGGGTGTTTTTGGATATATTTTCGTACGAGTTTAAAGGATAATTTCAATTACAATGTTTTATTAATATGGAATATGGAATTTCAATTACTTAGAGGAATTAAAAACTCTGTTGATAATTCAATAATGCATAAAAAGGCATGATGATTAATGACTGATTTTAACGATTGTCTCTTCCGGGATGTTTAAGACATTTACTGAATAATAAATAGATAAAAATAAGGATTTTGAATGACAAATATAGCTTTTATAATACAATTTCAATTTCTGAGAAGAAAGATACTGCTGTTCCTCTGGTAGATTCCGGCTTTTACAACATCCACGCAACTTCTACGCTAGTTTACAAACCAGCTCCCTGAACCTCAACAGCCTATAATGGTCCACTGCTGGACGCAGGTCTATCCCTTATATTATAATCGACTTATTGGCTTTTATATCATGGGGGTAATGCTAATAATCCCTACGCTGGGCATGTGGGTTGGGGATCGCAGTACGATGGTAGATCTATACTGCAAAACGTACTGTCCACCCTCCGGTGTATGTCCCTTAGACGCCTCTTACGACACACACGGGAAGATTTGGGGTGGTGCAAATCCTAAGCACCACATGGCTAGCGACTTCAGTTTAAATATAAGGATCATTAAAGATGTATTTAAAAATGTTAGTAGAATCACTCACCACTCATGATGATTCTCCACAAAGGTAGACATCGGTGATACGTGGACCGTGTATGTATCATTAGCGGAATACTCAAACAGTCCATAGTAGGGGTTGAAAAGCTCTCTTGAGAGTAGAAAGAAGAACTCTCTGCTGGGGCCGCCGTAGTCTAGGCCTTCCTCGCCGTCCCAGAGTACGCAGAGCTTGCCTTTCTGGAGTTCTTTCTTGCCGCAAGACATGATGCGGCGGAAGGCGTCTTCGAGAAGGTGCTCGCGTCTGATGTGAAGTCTGGAAAGAGGATATGGGTTCGTGAATGGTGTGGTTCTTAATTTTCTACATATAAATATTTGATTGAAAAAACGTAACAAGTTGATATACTCAAAATTATACACTAGCCAAACTAGAATGTTTGTTTACAACCCGCCTATAGTTAACCTAAAATTCACTCTGTTTTTGTGTAATTTTCTTCGCAATTTATATTACAGTTTCGGATGATAATAACGCTGCCCCTTTTTTTGTGACGTCACCGTTCAGTTTGTCAACTCAGTGCTTCGATTTTTCAATAAAAATGAAATTTGAAACAAATAAACGATAAAACCAGAAAAACCAACATGTTTGTTTGTGTGTAATAAATAAATTTCGTTTTTTCAAAAAAGTTATCGCTAATCCTTCATGATCATGACAATAAGATGAACGGTGACGTCACCTTTGGAATGTTACGATTCTTAAAATATCTACTTTTTAATGATTAAATTGCACAATAAAAACTAAAAAATACAAAAATAAATACGATATATTTCTATATCAATAGAGAATACAAATAAAAATAATCAGATTTTATGAAGTCACATGCATATACACTAATAGTTTTTTTAATTCTAGAAACATCAACAAAGAAAATAACAATCAATTAATAGATTTATATTAAAACTAGCATTTACAATTGAAACAATTGAGAGTTAGCTCAAAACTAGTATTTACAATTGAATAAAAATAAAATAAAAAAGAGAGTTAGCTCAATTGTTTCAATTGTAAATACCAGTTTTAATTTAATTCTATTATTTGATTGTAATTTTCTGACAATATACACGTAGCTCAATTGATTAATTAATAATATTATACTGGTATCTTCGATCGTACACTGACCTACCGGTGCATTGCTTCGCGTAAATGTTTTATTCACTTGCGCAATATGTATGTAGTGATGACTTGGTCATAGGAACCATCCATAAGTAAATAATCAATGTTTTTATCAGGTGCGTAACCGCAGCTGATAAGAGTCGATGATACCATTGTTTATTATCATTATTGAACGGCAACTAGTCTACTCAATACTCTAGTCCTTCTCTTCTATGCAGTCCTAGTAGGTACTTATAATTTAACCTACTGCCAAGAGCATGTGCATTAATGTGCAGGGGCCTGACACGAACAAGTCCGAACAATAATGTTCCTTATTCTCTACCGATATATAGAAGGATAGAGCTTGGCCGCGAATACCTTCTTTGCAGTGCTGGTAACCTAGTACCTATGACAAGGAAGCAAACAAAATAACACGTTTTGTCTACTCATTTGAGCTTGCTAGGACCCTATCTGAATCTATTGCTCTCTGTTTTGTCTACTCATTTGAGCTTGCTAGGACCCTATCTGAATCTATTGCTCTCTGTCTTCCTATAGAAAGCTCTGAGCTTTCCTAAAAGATCCTTCTCCAATACGCTAGTTGCCTGGTACTCCTAGCATGAACATTTGACTACCAAGTTTCCTAAAGAAAGCTATGTATGTCCCGAAAAAAAAATTAAAAATCGAAAATTTTTGGGGCAATGCAATGCAAGCAAAAAGCAAGCACCCTAAGCTTACAACTTTGCTTTAAAGCCCCTCTGTAATGCTAGTTACCTGGTACTTTGATAACAATATGGACAAAATAACACGTCTTATCTACTCACTTGATCTTGCCATGCCAGGGCCCCGTCATTGCTCTTCAGCTTCCTATAGAATGAGCTGCGAGCTGAAAGAGCTTGGACTCGAAGTTCCTCGTCTGCGAAGCTGGTTGCCTGGTACTCCAGACGGCAACACCTAACTATTATCTAGTAACTAGTCTATAGGTAAACTTACTTGAGCTTTCCAGGCCCCTGCCCATAGCCCTTGCTCTCCAGCTTCCTATAGAAAGCCCTGAGCTTGGCCTCGAAGTCCCTCCTTTGCGGCGCTGGTTGCCTGGTACTCCTGGTGGCGGCGGGCGACGCGGCAGGCGACGACACGGTGACACCGCCAGCTGCGGCGCACCCTCCCGCTGGCACGTAACTCATTATCTCCTGTTCGAAGAGGCTGGAAGAGGAGAAAGAGAGATTTAATCACCTTTATGTTGTTGAAGAGCTATTTAAAAAGAGGCTTGGTGTGGAAAGTACATAATTTTTATTTTTATATTTCTAAAACATGAATAAACTAAGGCTAGCGGAAAATGAAATGTCCAACTATGCTTTAGGGTTTTCCAACTTTGATAATTATGCACTATTAAAATAAAAATAAAAATTTGTTATCTTTCAAGCCGTTGCTCATAGCCGAGCTACTGACGACCTCAACAAAAGGATGTTGTATTTGCACCTTCATTATCTAATCATCGGTTAATCTGACATTGACCGCAGGTAAACGCAGGAAGAGCAAGAATAGATTACAAAAAATATTGCATAGCATAAGGAAATGGTTTTGAAAAATGTACATATGAATCAATTTTAAGCAGTCTGCAATTAATTCCAAGAGTTACTTCTTGACTTGTCTTACTGTATTATGATGTAGTAATGGCAATGGAAATCAAACAACTAATTACACGGCGACAGTAAGTTTACCATTGTTCAATCTTTCTTTAATCTAATATTGCTCGTATTAGATTCAGGCCGAACAATATTTCTCCAGATATTAATGTTAATGCAAGAGAATTACAGAAAATGTGCCACGTTATCGAGCTCGTGAACCCACGCCGATAGACGCACATTACTTGCACGACTCGATAAAAACTGTTATTTGCTTTCATAATTATGATTAGAACAACACTCAGCGTGCGCCTTACCTTATTGAAATAACTGTCCGAGAAATAGGGAGAGAAACACGTTCAGTGTGGAAATAAAAAGATACAGCGGATGAGACGCGGTGATCTCGAAATCCTTGCTAAGAATATAGGCCAGCGTGTTTGAAAGGAAATAATTACTAGGGCAGAAAGATAAAAATAACACGCACAGTATTTCAAAACATAAAAAAAATGTATAGAGACATGTCAGTAGGAGTAAAAGATCAAATATGACATCAAAACGTGACGCATCACAGCAGGTGGCAAATAGTATGCAGGCATTGTTGTTTTCAGACTGTCCACCTACGGTTAAAGTGGAACAAGTGCAGGTATAAATAAGTGGCACCACTTTTACATTTTGAAATGGTCATAATGTGTGAAAGTGGGCAGTTCTATAGTTACTAGAGCATGCAATAGGTTTTATGTTTTTTGGGGTTAAACGAAATATGGTTATGGATTTTGTTAATCTAGTCTAGTATAAAACAATTTTCGTCTATATCGTGGTGCTAGCGTTTTACGTTTTGAGCATTCTGTAGATTTAATAAGCTGCGAATAAAAAGCGAAAGGTGAGTGATTTGATCTACTGAAAATGTAAGGTGATATAGAACGAAGGCCAAATCAAAACGACAAATCTACGCGGGCAAAGCGTACAGATGCAAAGTCCCTTACGAAAGCAGAGCTTAGAAGTCCCCCAAGTGCATTGAACCATGATGGATTATAACCGAAAAGAGCAGCAAGGCCGGCCCACATTAGACAGAGACAAAGCGTGGAGGCTTTAGGCACCTCTACCTCTAGGCTGTAATAGTCGTAATCGATTTAGGAGAGCGGGAGATTTAGGACCGCTACGCCCATCCCATCGCTCGTGAGGAAGATCTGGTAATTAGTGTAATAATTTCATTTGGACCTGTGATGCGAGGAAGAATATTCTACATAGCCTGGCTATAACGTATAGTCAGGTTATGAAGAAATTATCACTTTATACACTCCTCCATCTCCAAAACTATCGCTATCGCTGTCATGACCTTGTTAATGCTTTTTTTATCCAGGGCGCGAATATGAATAGCAAAACCGCTAATATTTATGTCGCGTTATGATCAAAGATCAAGCAAAAAGTTCAATGACTGATAAATCTTGTCTTATTATAACAACCAGGAGTCTGTAAAAATCCTGGGACAAGATATCCTAAACCAACTTACAGCATTCAATTTTATTTAGGCCACAGAATTCAGTGTTGTGTGTCTGATTAGGATTAGGTATCTTGGTTTTTTTGTGTACTGAGCTAGTAGTTCATACTCTTGTTCATATGGGCAACGATCTCTATATTATTTGTACGCGGTGTAGAGTAGGCTGTGCTATGGAGGCGAAGACACGCCGCGTGCGCAGCGCCTCGAGATACAGCCAGCCGATATGTGTTTAGAACTACAGGTTGATTGTTTTCCGTCGTCCCGCCAAGCTGTTGATAAAACAAGCTTTTCGGCGCAAATCTTAAAACAATAGCAACTGTGGCTACCCGGTGAGCACGTACGTTATCGGTACAGCCCTTTTACGGAGAGACCTTCGACATCTGATTATCTATTATGATTCGCATTATTAAGACGCGTGCTCAATATCACAGGTGATTGTATTGTTGAATCGATTTGTCGTTATACGAAGGCTAACGTAATTGAGGAAACATTAGGTGTTCTATCTATGTGTTCGCGCAAGGCCTCAGCGATCGATGGGAATGACCTAAAATTACAGCTGGCAGCGAGTTCGTGTTGAAAACGGGTGAATTCAAAATGTTCAAATATGGGATTGTCCGAGGGCGTGGCGATGGCTCAGGTTATCTCTGTGGTCATTACACAAGCATCCGGCGTCCTGCGAGGGCCGAAACTCGAGTTAATGAGTATCGGAGGCATTTCCCCGGAGGTCTGAGCGCACGCGTCGTGGTCCGCGCCCGGGGCTGCGCGCGCGCCGGTCACGCACCTCCCGCGACCAACAGGTGTGCCAGCCGTGCCCACAACGAACGCGCGCCACCTCTCCACTCAACAACACAGATTAGAGCCATAAAAGAAGTTTTATTTGTAGAATTTCATTTTCATTCCCATATGCTTGTTGATATTCCTATTATAGATTTTATCTTCTAAATTGAATTAGGGTTGAGATGGACAGTACAACCTATTTAATCAATATAATCAGATATCCAAGCAAAATTAAACCTGACTCCACTGATATAAAAGCTTCATTCGAAGTGCTACATGATAAGTGACGTCTTGATCCCACGTCAAGGGATCAGGGATGACAGAGCAAAACTCGGTGGTTATTAAATTACCAGTTGCCGAGATGGTTTAGATAAGGATTGTTTTGTTCTGAAGTAGCTGAGATAACGTGGAAGGGCTGACGTTAATGACCAGGTACACAGTAATGGTACTTTCACCGTTACAAATGCATCTAAGGCCCTTTGGACACTTCTGTATTTCATCACAGAATTGTCCATTGGCATCTCGGTAATTTGGATGTCTCTCGCCCTTTTAAAATTCCAATTTTCATACTTCAACCACATAGTAAATGTTTTTTGTCAGAAAATAAAAACATTTCCTTGCTATGAAGTATGAAGGTTGGAATTTGAAATGCTCATATTGAGAGATATGCCCCAAGATGTATCTAATTTCCAAATTTATAATCCAAGAATATGATAGGGATCGAAAATTGTGGATACATTAGACACCAAAGCACTCTAATTAGGGTTTCTCAGTTGGCTGTAATGACTGGTGATCAAAGCCCGCCGGAGGCCGAGGAGGCGCGGAATCCGCGGTTAAACCACCGACTAAACCAACGAATGTAATAACGGCCTCTGAAGAACCTTCGTAAAAAACTATAGACATGTATCAAATTTTATATTCAAGAACAGTTATATCCCCAAATTGAAGAGGAAAATGGACAATGTGGACATAAATAATAACAGCCATAAAAACTATAATGTATTGACTATTTTCGTCATTCGATAAGGATTCGGGACGAAAAGTATCAAGTTACTTCTAAGAAACGTTCAATATTTACACGTAGATCCAATTGTTCGGTAACAATAGGGTTTGTTTCAAGTTTCGAATGACCAAAAGTAAATTAAGGAGTCGACATTGAAGCGACCTCAGTATTTTAAGAAGTCTACGTGCCTAATATCTGCTGTAAATTACTTCCGCAAATTGTAACAAATTAACTAATATGTAATGCTTGTTGGTAAAACTAACTTGAAGTTTAGACATTGATATATCATTTGGTAAATTGCAGTTCTATCAAATTAGGGCCAAGTTTTTCTGACAGCACGTTCTACGGTCGCTGGTATGTTTTTTCCGTCTGATATTTTGATTTTATAATGAAATACCCAATACCCAACTGAAAATTACCATTTTTTTTACCTGACTACCAAAGGAGCGGTTACAGCTATTGTTTTTTGAATAAATTCATGTTTTGTGTCGACCTTTATCCAATTTTTGTTTGCTGTATAATAAGGAACGTATACATCTAATTTATGACATGAAATGAAGCTGAAGTTACCAGTCAGGTCTAGGTAAACGTGACTGACTAACCTGGGTCTTTTAGTACTTCCTGTGGAGTCTAATTTGCGCTTATCATACTTATGTTAATTTTCCTAATGTTACCATGAAGGTGTACTATAATTTTAGAACATTTGTATTTGTAAACAAGTTTGAGAAATACATAAGGGCCAAGAAACAAAATTGATAGTACATTTCTCGAGTCACTAGTGTCACCAATTCCTTATATTAGTGTATCCTTACAACAACAGGACAATAGACGTTCATTGTCATTTAACGATACTAAATGGAAGGAAGCCATAAAACTTCTCGCAAATTAGTATTTTTGCATTGTCAATGGGTATTGTTAAACAAAATTAGAAAACAGCAAAGAACAAATTAGCGATGCTTCGCAAAAATAATCATTGGTCAATTCATCTCTTAAAACATTATTTATAAAGAAAAATATAGCTTTAAAAATCTTCATATTTCTTTAATAATTCTAGAGCAGCGGTCATTACCTGTAATATATCTTTTTAAATTCGTTAATCAATCAGAGAGACCTTTTTTTCTCTCGTCTAAGAGGCTGGATTCTTGGAAATTTATAAATTGAAAACCTGCGCGAGTTAACGTGATATAATAATAGGGTGCAGGTACGAAACTAAATCTGCGTTAAATTGAGACGTTGCACAAATGCAAAGGAATTAAACCGAGCGCATGCTTGGTGAGATCCCGAGAGTTTACGATCAGATTTCTCAGGACAAAAATCAGGGATGTTAAAAAGCCGCGTTATAAATAACTGTGGTTAATTTTAAAACAGGTAATTAAATCCAAGAAGCTCTAGGATCTTTACGACTGCCCTGATCGGAATGAGAACTAAGCCAAGGCCTAGATCAATAAGCAGAAGCCGAAAAAACTAGAATATAGTCCGTATTACTAGATTACCGTAAAGGCTCTATCAATTAGGATGCTGCGAAGGACTTCCGGACTGGCATTAGTATGCGTGCAATTTGCACAAAACATTGCTGTCTATCAACGCCTATTGTAGTTGTTCTATATTGATGACCTTGTGATGGTAATAAATCTTCTTCAGCATGAGGTCACACTGAAAGCTTTGGAAATAATATCGCTTTTGTTTCTACACAAGGCTTATCTATGCAAATGACTTCAATACATTGAATGAGTGATGTTATATTGTCGTCTGTGTTTGAATTGAATACAATGATGTAAAAATATGTTTAACATGTCCACGTCCATGACTAATAGGACTTTAAAACTTTAAATAGCTCAGTGATTGATAAAGTATAGTCGCAGAGTTAGAAGTTGTTAAGTAAATTCTATAGTCTATAATTTCTAATGAATAACGCTATCAATTACGTTACTGTGCGTATATTACGCAATTCAATTCACAGACAATAAAGCTGTCCGGACAGCAAATGAAAGCGCTAATGAAAACGCCTGGACCCTACGCCGTTAATATCCTGTCAATTAACCGTAAAAACATCGACCATATGCCGTTTGTATAGAGTCGAGAAGGCTTTGTCGTTCCAGGCCGGAAACGACACAATACATGGAGGTAAACGATGGGGGACTCAGGATATGGTGGCCCATGACCCCCCATTTGCAATGCGGATAACTTAATTATTCCAGCTTTAACTGTTGTGGTCGCGGACATGCTTAATGGTGTAGTATAAGTTCGTAAAGAGAATAGAGCCGCTTGAATTGACAACAACAAACATATAGACAAAAACATAGCTATACAAAACAATCAAATCAATTGCCTTAAGTTAGATTATATCAAGACTACGAAGAAACGAATCTAAAACATATTTGTACAGCCCACTATAACCGAAGATAATATGAAGTAACACAATAAAACAAAACAAACAAATCCATAAACGAAATGAGTAATATTAATGACAGGAAGCATAGGACGATGACCGACTTGTAGAACTAAAACTACCACAAGGTTTGGATAGCTGGGCTCTTGTTTATTATTGTAACACTGCTCTGCTCGATACAAGGAAATTACCACGTGGTGGTAGATTTGTGTAGTATACGTACGTTACGTATAAATTGAAAATGAATGGTTTCTGGTTAATAGATAATATTGTACTTTGTATAAAAGAATTGCAAATACACTGTAAATATTTTATCATATTTGTATACTATATTTTTTAAATAATAACCTGGTGGTCTTATTGTGTAAACAAGTTAAAAAAAATAGACAGACATAAAAAAGCAGATAATTGACATTATTTATCCTCTCTGTCTATAAGCATGCAATATGATTAAGTGTCGATTACCGAAGTATCTTAAATAGTTTGTAAGTATACACAAGAGTACAAATAGCAATTAATTTTAAAAGATCTTCACGTAAAAGAGTAAAAAACTAGTTCTCCATTGTTCAACAAACCTTCTGCTAATGTTGAATTTTAATTAATATAATTATTGTGATGGCTATCTGTTAGCACGCAACTTAAAATAATATTTTAATTGATTGACAATACACCTAGTCGTTGGTCGACTAGCAGAGTATATGTGTGGTAAATCACAGAAAACAGAAGCAGATAATATAATATTGACAGAATTAAGGGCTTTGGTAAATAGATAGCATAATTTATGGCATAATTAAATTATTATCGAGAAAGAAGACATTAATGTAAGAATCAGAATCAATCGTTTATTTGCAGAATACAATAATTAGGTACATGCCAAGATCTTAAAGCTATGTGATGACATTGTATTCGACCCGAATTCGTAAGTCTACCGAGTAATCCAATATAAAACCAATAAGTAACAGTAAAGCCTAATGACCACAGCCAATCAATTTTAGCTTCAGGAACTGTTTTGTAACGTTACCTATACCTACTGCTTCATCATTATGCAAATTATCCCTGACACAATAATTTTTGCATATCCAGAAAACGTAATAGTAGTTGTATTGTGTTACCACCTTAGGAGTCCTTGGGCAGACGCGCTGGCTACACCAGTTAGACGCGTTGCTTGTCGCTCCTGTACAATGCCATTCCACGCCACTGCTCCCACTGTCTGGAACCTATTGTTCCTACCTTGGATACAGCGAGGCAATATCGTTTACAATGTTTTTTAACCTGGCTTTGACCAAATGACGAATAGAGAACTTAACCAACGGCAACCTCTGGAGTGGTTTTTTAAGTGCCAGGAATAAAATTACTATATCAAAATGTTGAGTTTAATTCAGAAATTCTGACAAAATACTTACAACAAAGACACCGAAACGAGAACAACATTAAAATGTTCCCATGCATATTAAGGTTTAATTACAGTAATTAATTATGCAGATGAAGATGAAAACGTCATTCACTTTCGTGCCCAGAAACAATAGTGGTGTGAGCAAATTTGGAGAAAAAACCAACGAGCGTAAGAAATAAAGATTCTCTACGCGTGTTTATTGCACGGTGTTTGCCCAAACGCACCGGCCGTATATGGTCCAGGGACGGCCCTATACGTGATGCTAAACATTATGCTGCTATTTTTAGGGTTTAAATTCGTTGAACAGTGGAACTTAAAAACGTATCTCGCAACCAAAGTTCCCATATCGAGTAGATTACGACCGAAACCATTACAGTTTACGACGATTTGATTGGACGGGCGAGACTAACGATATAGGATCACGGAATAGAACTTTGTACGAAAGAACCAAGATACGCGTAAAAGATCCAAGATTTACGAGAGTCGTAAACTTTAAATCGTGTCATTGTTAATTTAATACCAATAGATGTAGATAACTCACGCATTAACGAAGTTTGTTTTAGGCGTCGGTAACTATGTAATGAATATTGATCGTAATCTCAGGGGTTTGATTGATTTTACGATTCTCTTAGTTTTTACGATTTTATAACAAGAAGGCCGACTGTTCCTGGTGAGGCCCGCAACCGTGCCACAACGCAAACTAATTCGAACTTAAACATACTTCTCGTTAGAACTTTTGAAGTGCTAAACTTTCACAATGTCTTTCAACAAGTCTTGAGAGCCCAATTCAGAATAGCCGATCCTTTTATTAAATTTCATAAGCTCTAGAGAAAGCTCCTAAAAAGGTTGCTTCCAATCAAGAGGAGCCAACCCCGCCATTATACCTGTCCAAAAAATCAAAACACGGAAGGATGATCAAAAAACAACTCGTCCTTTGACTAGCTTGCTTGGCTATATAAATGTTCATAATAAAGGACCCTTTGATGACCGCCGACTGTCCTACAAGTCTACTTTCTAAGATTAAACTCTATACTAGATAATTTGTTTTAGATGATGTTCTCCATTTGTTGCGCAAGTAATAGTTAATTTATATACTAATATACTATACTATTAATTTATATATTAAATAGTAATATGTAGCTAAACGCTTTGATGATATGTTGCGTTATGAAATGGTAATCATAAATTCGGACGGACTTGCCCCAATAACTAGAGAAACATTCATCACAGGATACTAAGCTTCGGGTTTGTAAATATGCCTTGAGTTAAAAGTGGATGTTTTTGTTACGAAACTTGCAAATACGGGCTTGGGATGAGTCCAATCTGGAGCAGTATTCGCTCAAAGGTCAAAGAGCGATCTCGCTTTTCACTATAGAATATAACAGTGTTATGTAGGTGGGTTATTAATAAATGCCTAGCCGAGAAGCGCCAAGGTCCAAGATCGTCAGAGATAAAATGGAGCATTTCATGTTTACGGAACTATGCCCTATTAATTTGAGAGATCACGATAGGCGTTGGCCAATGTCTGACGTCATAATATGCACCCTGCCGATGCAATATTATAGCTACTGCTGTTCTAAGGTATAGTGAAGTATCTGTATAGTTATGCTAGGCGACTGTCTGATCAGAATCGTGAGTAGGACCGACAGTACCAAGTTATTACGATGAATGAGATTGTGGAACAGTGGGAGGTTTAGATTGGACAGAATTTCATAGAATTTAGTGTCTGAGGAACTATTTGGGTCAGTGTAGGTATAATCGTTCGATAACTAGAGGGAAATAAGGACAGAAGCGGTAGGTTACCACACATTTTGTATTTATTTCTGTAATGTCTGTGTTGTATTAAATTATTCCTGGTTTTCATTAGCTTACTATGCCAACAACAATTTTGCTGGACAAGGAAGGTAAAACAAGAATAATTTCCAAAATAACAATTCCAATCAACCAATGTTCAAAATCTGTTGTTAAACCGCATTACAGTCACTAATGACATTGGTGCTTCTTATCACAACCTTACCTACAACTAAATTAGGACGGGCGAAAGTCAAACAAATGAGGTTTTAAATTGTGAGAAATCAATTCTATCTCATTGTTAACAATGAGATAGAAAATGACAAAGTTACAATAAATGCGAAAACAGAAGCATATGTTGTAATTTTTGCATAAGCCATCATTGAGTGCGTGAGAGACGCGGAAACGAACGTAGAGATGAATGAACCGAGATATTTCTAAAGACTAGCTTTAGCCGGCGGCGCCGAACTATCTATTACCGAGAACATAGAATTTCAAGTAACTGAGAAAGTTAACCTGTTTTGATAAGCATCTCTGTAGTACCTAGGTAAAAAATACGACGCACAGCACAACACTATATAATATTTTATAGAGAAAAGTGTATGATGCGTACTGGTGCGTGCGAATAGGAGCGCTTGCGCAAGCGATGAAACGCCGTAACCGTAGAGACGAAAGTTGAACTTGATACTGTTAATGTTTTCTTATATAGAGGCGGTTTAATTTCATGTGTCGATGCGTTACACAGTAATAAAGTGCATAACTCATACATATTTTTCGATTGTCAAATTATATTTGTGGTTTTGTTTGACCAAATAAAATAGGAATCAAAGCAAAAAATTTCTAAACTGCTAATTGAAATAAGCATCTCTTTGAATAGATATCTCGGTTATTTTGGAAAGTAGACTTACAGACTGAAGACGACGCCAAAAGTCTTAGATATGACCCCCATGGTCTTCTTCCAACCCCTGATGAACTGGCGGCGGCGCACACCCCTGGGCGGCGCCGCTCGCTCCTGCAGCTCCACGTAAGAGTTAATCTTGAAGCCTTCAAAGCTCAAGCTGAACATCCATCACTGGTCACTTCACTGGTAAGGCTGGCTGTCGCGTCTAACAAACTCCATACTCTTTCGCATGCATTAAATCCCCGATCATTATCACTTATATCCCCGATAATTATTAAGTCTTATTTGTTAGTGGATAAAGTTCACATGGCAAAGGGTGCGTGCGTATATTCCGGGCGCGAGACGCGTGTGCAGCCTTCTCCAACGCTCGCGGTAGACTGACGTAGCGCTGCCGCTACGATACGAAATACGAACGAACGACTCGCTACGGGGATGATATCGGAACTTCGTAAGCTCGCTTTGTCACTTGCGATCACTTGTGATGTGAATTGAGCTTTATTCACTTGAGTTTGAGTGCTGTTCCGTGGGAAAGCTTTAAAGCACTTTTCTTGTATCCGGGAAATAATGAGCTGTTGAGTTCTAAGATCTCGTATAAGTCGATTTTATCCCCCTTAGTATTTAATCTATTTATAGTTTTGTTCAGCGATTTGCGTGACTGACAAATTGCAATGCAAATCTGTGATACAAGTCTGCGATACATTTTGCTCAAGTGCATTTTCTTTTCACAATCACGGAAGTCGCCCGGGGCAGGTGTCGGTCGGTCTACACGCGACAATTACAAGACAAATACTCCTTGTAACGCGTACCCTGGAGGGCAACATTGCGTGAACACTCGTCAGGAGGTGATTATCTTGCACATGTAATTTAATTTTGAACAGAATACAGAGAGCTGGATTCCAGTAAAATTATTTTGTGCATTGTTGATGTCAGAGTGAGATCAGACAGAACTGACTCATGTTATTTATTTATTTATGTCTCTCGGTGCAGAGGATGTGCGTGTATAATAAAATTACAAAATATCAGCCTTATAAAGAAAGAAACGTTTGGTAACAATAAATTGTGGGGGCGATTTTCAATGTTAACTTGATATAAACCCATATCGTTTCATTAATAATACATTTATATGGATTTTCACATATTCAGGACAAGGTCTTGATACGATTATTCGTCTGATGCTTACACAAAAAAAATTAACAAACCATGTACAATACAAACCCGATCATACGTATTGTTGGGAAACGATTAATATAGAATTACACTGATTACCGAACTTAGAAGAAGTAGAGTCTAGACTAGAACATAAGTGAACTTTAAGAACTTAACTTTAGGAACTTATTTAATTTCTTAGAGATACCCAGAGTGCGGGTAAGCACCATAACAAAAATCCTTAGATCGTGTGTGGGTACTAATCGTACTAATAGAATACCACGTATTTAATTAAATATTTTTTTAATTGTGCTACTTTAATTTGTATTTTTTGCTTCCTCGTTTGATTGTCTTTACTAGTCTACCTTTATCAGAATGCAGTTGTATACCTACTAAACGATAGAATATTATTAGGTCATCACCAGTAAATACGTTGAGTCACTAAGTAATCAACCACAGTATTATCATTTTCCACTCTGCGTCAACAAACCCTATTAAGCCTTTTCCACTCAATTGACTAGAACCCTATTAACTTTGTAACTAGCTGTCGTATACGGCCTGTTTTCACAACTTGACCTATTGGAATACGGGACGTTGATGACGTCAGTCGGTATGACGTCATCTACGGCGTAGATGACGTCATACCGACCGTAGATTCTACGCTACAGACAGTAGGCGCATAAATGGAATGGGGACCAAGGATTCTCAACTTATTCTCCGACTCTCTGAAGCACTCTTCTAGTAATTATGAAAAGTAAAATATATGCTTGTTTTGTATTAACTAACCACTGAATGTACTGAATGAAGGGCATGTAATTAAACTCTACCAATGGTTGATAGATAAAAGATTTATTCGACACTGCAATGCAACCTACGTTACAAAGGTCCCAATCATATCCCAATAAATAAGGTGCTTCCTAAGTCCGAAATATAACACAGAAAAACAATAATTACTGGTGGAACAAAGTTTCGGAACAATAAGTCGATATGTAGTAGGTACCTAGTATGGGTAGGTAGTCCTACCCATACAATAAAAAAAAAATACGGATTTGTAAAGAAAATGTATGTGCCGCAGCCTGTTAAGGGAATAACTCAGCGCAAAGCTTCGCTCAAGGAGCAAAACACTGATTTCTATTATTATTCGATATGATAATATGAACAGAAAAACGAAACTAACAAAACAATTGTTATGAAAGAATAAAATATTGTAGAGGTAATGGCGTGTAGCTATAAAATGTAAAGTTAATAACTAACAGCTAGCTCTAGGACACAGCTAATAGCAACAATAAAGAACCCAGTATGGGTTTAATCAGAACCTACTGGTCTATTAAAGTCCCAACGATCTGTTGCAGATTAATTAGTTTATGCAACAGATTTCCTTGCTCTGATTAAAACGCCAGGCATAAAGCTAAGTGTTTTTACGTCCGGGTGCTAGAATAAGGCAATGCCTAGACTGGACCATTGATATCTATAATCAAGGCGAAGTAAGCGTAAGAGCTTTCTTGAACTAAAACAATAACTGGAATTACCATCCTCATCGAGCACTCATCATCATCATTATCAGCCCTATTATAGTCCACAGCTGGATCAACGTCCAGCCTTTCCTAATGAGCGCCCTGTAGTCTTTAGCTTGCTGCATCCAGCATCTACTTGCCTGCAGTCTTTCGCAAGTCGTTAGTCATCTCGTCTGTTCGTAGTTCCGTCTACGAACGTCGGACACTACGAATTTTTATTGAATAATTTGATTGTTTTAATAGAATTAAAAAATTCGAATTCGTTAGTTTTAAACTGTTTTTTTTAAGTTAGCGTTATAAATACCTTGCAAAATAACAATGGGAATAGCTAGGAATCATCCTTATCTATACAATTGCAAAAGAATCATCGAAATCGGTCCGTAAATGACGGAAAAATCGACGGACATACTACAAAAAAAAAACATACCTCCTGAACCAGAACCTCCTTTTTCGATGTCAGTTAAAAACAGTTTTTTACTTACTGTAATAATTTATTATTATTACCCAGACAGTTTCCCCCTAGATGATGTTTATCAAGGAACAGAAGGTTCGTTATAAATTAGGTAACGCAGTTGTGTCCTACTTTTCGACCCCTTTTATATAAAATAACGTTTTCGAAGCAGTTTTATTTAGATCGCGCACGTGTGAGCTGCAATCGCGACCTATATCTCGAGTCTTCCTACTCACTCACCCGCATGGCGCGACCCTGCTTCGAGGTTTGACAAGGCGCATTTGATTAGCTGAACTGAATGTTTTATTATTTCATGAATATATTCAGGAAATTATTAGCACTATTTAACGGGTATTTATCGCTATTTTATTAACCGTTATGTTACCATTTTTTTCTTTTTATTGTACTATAAACAATAATTATGTGTTCAGATCGCGTAAGTTTGAAAATCTACACTAAAATTATAAAGAGGAAAGATTTGTATTTTTGTATGTAACGAATAAACATAAAAACTAATGGACCGAACAAGCGAATAAAACGATTTTCCATAGTAAAAGTGAAAATTAAGAGGAAACTTTGCGAGTTTTTAATAGAAAAAACTCGCAAAGTTTCCTCAAAATTTTGAGTCAAGTTGAGCCAATCGTGTTAAGACTCCCATAAATTACTAACTAAAGTCCTTAAATTTTGATGCTTATCAAAAAATATTTAAAAAATAGAGTTTTATTGCCTAAAAATTGATTTTCCGTACAGTCAAAACGTGAGTTTTGGGACTCATTTCACCTTAAGGTTATTTTTAATTTAACCCATGAGAACTGATTTACGAGATAAAAGTAGATGTTTTATTCCGGGCTTAGTACAACTTACCTACCTGTTTGCGAATTTCAGTCCGATCCATTCGTAGTTTTGGCGTAATGACGCAATAAACATCCATCAATCCATCCAAACTTAGGCATTTTAATACTATGCTATGTAAATCGATATTCCATCTATTATGGATATTTCAGCTGCTAGATTCCCATGGATATAAAAATAGTATGTAATAATTCACGAAGGTTCGTGTTTACCTTCACTAAAGGGCACAGACAAATTTTATTGCTTCACTATCGTATTTCTGAATTTAGGTTTGTATTTTACTACTAGTCTGCCCGCGGCTTCGTACGCATTGTTTCCATGGAACCGTTTAAAAGTTATTTCTATCCCAAGGGAACTATTTTATGGGATAAAAAGTAGCCTATGTTTGATTCCAGGCTTAGAGCTACATCATCATGAGTAGCAGCCCTTTATGTCACCCACAGCTGGAGCCTCTTTTAATCTTTACCAGCCTCCTCTGTACTGTGCCTTTCGCATTCAGGTACATTTAAGTAAAATTTCAGCGCGATAGGTTCAGTCTGTCGCTATGACGGCGGCGTGAAGAGGTGAATGAAAGAAAATATTTTTTTTGAGTGAATAAATGATAAATCATTCTCTCTCTCTTTCTCTCTGAGAGAATGAGACATATAAAGAGTGATTTAGATTTGTTCAGTGTTTGAAAGTTAAAAATAAACTTTACGTAAATTTCCGCGCATGTTTTTAATTTTCAAAAAGATAACATCACATAACAGCCAAATCAATTGATCGTTAAACGTCACATTTGGACATAAATGCCTCTTAACCAGCACATTAGCGAGACAAACAATCGATTTACATAAATAGGCACATTTGTTCCATTCTTAGATAGAAGTCGGTAAAGACATCTCGTATGGCCAACAATAACACTGCTCGCCTTGAATGTTACCGTAACAGTTTGGTAGTTCAAATAAGTGATTTAACTGAGTCAGTAAGCGAGTCATGACTTTGTTTATAATTTAGGTACCTGCGCTTGTGACACGAAATAGTATGTTTTATCGTTAGCTCCAAAAACAGCTGGTGTGTTTCTTTATAGATATACTAATTTGTAATTGTGAGTTGTGATGTGACACATTGTTCACTGTATATCTGTAAATGCAAGCCTAAAGTCGCAAAAAATGGTGTGAAATAAAATGGTGTCTTTCTTGATTATGAAATTGTGACGTAGGAGGTATAGACAAGCATTAAAGAAGTCCTATACCATGACGACCTTTGTGGTGCGCGAAGGTCCGCCGGCGACGCAGGAGGTTGCAGGTTTTATTCCCGCCTTGGGTCAGCTATATCCGGGTGTTCTGGTCGTTATCTATACCTATGTATAGTAAAAATTATGTATTGTATTGTGTACATCAGTTATCTAGTAGGTACCCATGCTTGGGGCTTGATAATGCTGAGTGAATTGTCCAGCATTATTATTATTAAATATTTATTTAGAACTACCAACAGAGGATACACTTATAAAACACAGTAAAAATCAGCTTACACAAAAGTAACATAAGTTTGTACCAGAATTTATAAGATTTTTAGTGTGCGAATTGTGTGCCATAAGTAACGCATTAGATTGAATAATCTGTAATTAGCTTTTTGCTTTATAGTGACTCGCACTGGGCAAATTTTCAACGAAAATTAAATAATGTCCTAAAAAAAATATTTTTGTCGAAATCGAAATTTTTTGGGACATTGTTGAAATTTTTGTAGGGAATGTTATTATTGTGATTAATAAATAAATAAATACCAACATAACTTGAGGCATGAAAACACAAACATTGAAATTTCTACATAATTTATAGACAACATCAAATAAACATCATTTTCGCTTAAACGTATGTTGTCAAATCGGATCATCGCACAAACTTCTTCAGTCCCTTCATCCTCCGTCCTATCATCCTGGCACGCAGCGGGTTGCTCATATGGCATACCAGGGTTGGCGCTGCACCTCGAAAGAATGTCTCAAAAACTTCACTAACGCTTATTCCATAGACTCTTCAACATGATCTTTCAATTCATCTTTGATTTGCTGCACTTTTTCAGTTTACATTAAGACGTCGTAAAAATTATGCTAGTAAAAAGGTTTTGTTCGATACTGTAGTGACAACCCTAAGGGCTGTCACATCGGATACAATAAATGGGTCGTCGCGCGACAGGAATGGAACGGGAACGCTTCTGTGCGCGTGCGCTATGTTCTGGTTCTTAATAAAACCATGTTGTTTTACGTCGGGTAAATCACGTCTAATTAGATGAGCGGTGTGTAATGGGGTGTTTGCAAGAGATAAGGATGAGAGGGTATTTATAGAAACTATGGTTTTGTCGCTCCAATCGCGTCATTTTCATAGCCGATAAAAATTACGAGATAATTAAGCGATCCTATTGGTCGGCTGGTAACATAACAACGAAGCACATCTGTGGTCAAATAGCAGCTTTAAGAAGGCCTTATATCAGTAACTAGCTTCTGCCCGCGGCTTCACTTTTCCTGGACATAAAGTAGCCCACTACTTACGTCCCCGGTTTACCATATACCTTTTAGCCAAATTATATTGAGATCCGTTCAGCCCAGACTGACAGCTAGACAGAGTTACTGTTAAATTTAAAATATTAGTATGGATTGTCTATCGCGAAGATTTACTAAGAAGCAAAAGTGCTTCTTGTGAGTTGTGACTGAGTATTTTATAAATAAGATGTTGGAAAATCAGGTATGATACAATAAACTAAGTCTGGGAGAAGTAATTCAGCTGCATTTTCGGCTATCACCTGTCATCTATAGTTCCGCGATATTATTTGTAACAGACCATAAACTCACGGGTTCCGTAAACAGATCTCACAATTAGGGACAAGGCATTGTTCTAACTATGGTGAATAAACGTAACAGTATTCAGCCATAAACGGGCGCCGCTGGAGACTTTTACTTTCACTGGACAAAGGGTGGACCGGCTATTTATCTCAATGTAACGTTACTCTGTTGTCATCTAATTGCACTGCAATTAGTCGAAGGGCTCTTAGTCACGGACGATGGTCGTGGACATGTCTTTGTTACCACGCGCCCTTCCGACGAAATTGGATATACGCCTACGGACCCAACAGATGCACACCAGCAACCTTTCCAAAATGATGTGATCGCCAGAGAATGCTGCACATTATTCCAGTACATCGCACCCACGCAAGATAAACTAAGCAGGTACAGAACTCAAATTTAGATAAAAATGCTTGGAATAAACACAATCGCAGCGAGAAAGTTCAAAGAAAGGCGAATCAAAGAATATCCCGGAACGGACGGGTGCATCTTTCTACCTGAGAGATCGACCGCAGTACCGTTAGACGGAAAAAAAACCACTGTTGCCCATCGAGTTAGAATACTAAAGAGTCCCAATCTCTAACTGACAGCACTCAAAAAATGTCCGAGCGCCGTTCTACATACCTATACATTTGTTGTTATATAGCTCACAATGAAATTTACGCCAATTAAGACGTTATCTTGGTTGAATAATGTTCAATGTCGCTTGTACGCAATGTCATAATAATGCACCGAAGACATACCGAAGATTTCCGAAGATGACCGACGGCCATGCGCGTACGAACAGGGAACAGGGCGAGTGGAGACGCTATTTGTACTAAACAAAGATCTAGGATCCTACGTTCCGTAGGGTAGATAGAGCGTAAAAAAATGAACAAATAATTAGTCATTCTTTTCGTTTTTTCTTATGACAATTGTCCATGTGAAAGAAAGAGACAACATCCCAACGTCAATTTCATCTTGAAACACAGAGTGT
Source organism: Eupithecia vulgata (assembly GCA_946478455.1). Taxonomy (NCBI): domain Eukaryota; kingdom Metazoa; phylum Arthropoda; class Insecta; order Lepidoptera; family Geometridae; genus Eupithecia; species Eupithecia vulgata. The sequence goes on from OX297863.1 coordinate 3,027,667, forward strand.
CACATTTTGATATTTTTCGTTGTTTGTTTGGGCCCAGCTGGGCTCAGGTGGTGAACAGAAAATATACTGTTTATTATGTAATTTTGTGTTTAAAACTTTGTTTTGTGGTGTTTATTACTAATATAAATCATGGCCTGTGCAGTTGTTGGCGGCAAAAGCCGCAGGATGATGGCTTTGTCGGAATTAAACCAAAGAATCTTTCCATCGGTAAGTCGATTGACGTGTTTTGGCTAATGTTAGTGATAAATTTCTTTGCAATAGGTTGAATTGTTTTAATAATGTAATATTGAAGCTATTTCATAAAGTTATTTAAAGCTCATTAGCCTTATAATTCTATAATTCACAAAAATTTTGGTAACAAACTATAAAATGACATCTTATGTACCATATTGATGCTACCTAGTGACGTACTGTTGTTGTCGATAGATTACTGTCGATAAGTTTAATACAAAATATACATAAGTACACCTACTTGTACTGAGACATAACATTTAAGAAATTCTTAAGTCATGGTGGCGAAACGGTTTACCGTCATCAATAAAAAAAATCCAGTGTGATTGGTACGTGTACCTATATGGACTGACTGACTTGGAGTTGGATTCACTAGATTAAGGTGTCCTGAGAACAATTTCGTGAGATGAAAGTGTAATCCAATGATCGTAATGTTAGTAGAAGCTCACAACTAATACTTATTTTTCACTTCCAGATTTCCTAAAGATCCAATTATCTACAAAATGGAAAATAAATTTGAAAAGGATGAGGAGCCCACAAAGAATTTTCGTACATATAGTTCATAGAACCGGATATGAAACAAGAATTTTACATAACGATGCTGATATTCTATTATTGTTTAATAAAAAAAACCGTAAAAATTTTACAATGGACCATATCACATATGTTTTTTTACTAAGTAGGCACTTTCCCTGCTCCTTGTAAATGCTAACCAATTATCACCATTTAATTACTTAAATACCTGTTTAAAGTAAAAACATATAAGGTAGAGACTACTAGTTACTGGTTTAGGAGATATCTAGGTAATTTTTTCTGGTAATTATCATGAAAGCTTAGTTTGTCATCGTAACGCATATCTAAGACAAGGTGTTACTCATACTCAAGTGAGATTGATGACTGACTGACTGTAAGCTTACTTAATAAAAGTACCGACTTATATCGAATGACAGGATTTTTTGGGTATTGATTGTGGTAGGTACATTTTCGGTAGATTCTTAGTCACGGCATAATATAAACGGTTATAATTATTTTTAATTACCAAAATCTTGCCTGGATGGTGCTGCCGTTTCGTGTTGCCTGTTATTTTATTGTAGTTGATTATTATTTTTTTATCGGCCACCGCGAAACGATCAACCATAATTTGTTATAAAATCTTTTGGGTTTCGTTAGTGTATAAAAAGCTTAAGTCTTACTCTGATCGTCTTTTTTTTTCCTTTTAAATCTCAGTAACTACCTACCGAAGCTTTTAATTTGAAACTTCACGGTTATTAGAAAGATGTAGGTACCCATCTATAGCAGATAGGTAGCACCTACCTACGCTTCGTTCCATTCCGAATATTATCGATAAGTTCCCATACTTATGCACATTTCACATCCCTAGTTAAATTTCAATGACAGGAATGAAACTGACCACATTTGTGTTTTAGTATAACCTGATACAATAAAGTTATCTCTTTCTTTCATATGGCACTATCCCAAAGGAGAGAGGAGTCAAAACAGATTCAAATTGTAGCTTTTAAAACGATCCATCTAGAGGTATACTATAATCTTTGGTACTAAATAATATTATAGGTCGTATTTGTGATATCATTATATGTGTATGTCAGTTTGTGAGTTTATAATGTACCTAAGAGGACTCCGAAACTAAACATCTGATTAAAAAAATATGTTAACCAATATTTAGAATGAATCTAGGTTTCAGGATGGACATAGGCTATAATTATATTATTTAGCCAGGAGGAGCCGGGGCGGGGCAGCTAGTCACACTTATTATATGAAGCTTATACTCTGGACTAACACTTATGCTAGGTACCTACCTACTTTTTATCCCGGAAAACACGGGGGTGCAAATAATTTTAAATAAAACAAATTAATCTGTATGTATTACGAGTTTTATTTAGGTACTTTTAACCTACTGACGAATAACTTAATTACCTTGAAACAATGTTAATTTATTGTAACGTTGTTTTGATAATATAACTGTCCATTCAGAGCACCTTACGGGGTTTCGAGGAAAACTAAAAACAAGGCATACAAAATATTGTAATTTACACCATAAAATTATAGAACGCTATCGACTCATCTACTTTTTGTTCGAAAAAAATAAAGCATTTATCAACATGGTAATATTATTAAGTATAATAATTAATTTAAAATTCGTAAAAATATTAAGTATCAATGAACTCCACAGTTTTGTCGTTGGAACACAGTGTGCTCGTCACAAGCTCACGCGAGACTTTGTTTCTCTTTTACTCTTACATATTTGTTTAACGTGTGAAAGAGATACGCCTACGAAGTGCCAAGGTCAAGCTGTGAGCATTTTATTTTGCCGAAAATATTTAAAATTATTGAAATTAACATGAAAATACGTACTGTGGATACATAAATTCATAAAATTGTTATGATACTTACCTAAAATACGAAATACCATCCTTTTTTTGCACGTAGTTGCTGTTATTTGGGCAGGAAATGACCGAACACTTTGGCATCGCGAACGTTGTACGAGGACTGCGGTCGCCGTACAACTAAACAAAAACTCTGCACGTAGCGTAGATTGTGCAGAGTTTTGGCGCGGACATTTTATTTCTGTGATTGTTACTCTATAGTATTCTAACTCGATGCTGTTGCCACGCAAAGGGTGCATCGATGACCTATACTAGAAACGCGTGAAATTACAGCAGATGGCCATGTGCGTGACATGTGAGTCTTAAACATTAGAAAGCTCAGATAATCAGAGGATGTGAGCTCTTCAATATAACATATTGTTGTGGTTCCGAGGGTTTGACGTTTAAGTATAAGCCGAGTATTTGTGGAGGAGACATTAAACTTTATAATCCCAATGCATTTAATGCGAAGAAGCAATTTGGTGAAGAAAGAAATACAGATAAAAAAACCTTACAAATCCATCCGCAGGGACTTACAAGATAAGCTGATGATATAGTGTGCACGCAAAACACGTCTGTGCACAGGAAATCTAAACAAAAGTTGGATCCGCGCCAGGCACAGGTAGCTCGTGGCACGGCTCTGCAGTTGGAATTTATGGAGTTTTGAACACCGTTGGCCAGCATTTCGCTGATTGCACTGTTTTGTTAGATCGATTGGCAGTTGGCAGGCATTTTGGGTAAGACAGTTCCCAACCTTACTAGATGTAGATAGATAAAGCACCTAGTAAAACCTAAGAGCTTTAACAACTGATAAGAGTCTGTTAAAATAAACGCAAAGTGACGAAAAGACAGAATTACGACGTTTGACCATAAACACCACTCGCTAACCACAACAGCTCCAGGCTAATATGAATAGATGTGTGTCTACTAACACTTTCATGGCCCAAGATATAGAAGTCGATCTCCGGGTCCAAGTCGCGGCGGGCGGCGCGGCGGCGCGTCCCTGGGGGTCGCAACGCCGAGGCTTAGCAGTGAATGCATTAATAAATAGGAAAACTAATAATGTCAATTTTTCTTTTTCATTTAACGGGACAAAGACTCTGAAATAAAACTTGTATGATATCATCGGGATCATTCTCTAAACAAAAGCGAAAGAATCTTCAACAATCAATTAATATAATAATTACCAAAAGATTTTGATGATTATAAATAAAATAATAAATAAATAAATAATGCTGGTCAATTCACACAGCATTACCTAGCCCCAAGCTAAGCTTGTGTTATGGGTACTAGATAACTGATATACATAATACAATACATTACATAGATAGATATTTATTATTATACATAGAAAACGACCAGAACACCCTGAACAAATGTCTGCAGATCGTACACCGCAAACAAATGTCTGCAGATCGAACCCGCAACCTTCTGCGTCGCAGGCAGACCCTCGTCTACCGCGCCAATATAGTAACATACAGGAGAGGAGCACCTCCTCGTTTTGTTTGTCGTTGGTAGTATAAAAAAATCCTAACCCAACGCTGATGCGTAATGTTTAGTAGAATAAAGATTTTATTTGCAAAAAAGTATTCTTGTACACAAAAGCGTGTCAGAAAAACCGTCCCAAAATCGTGTCAGTTTACAGAACAACATCCCGTTATCCAACAATGCCAGGATCCTGTATAATTATAGCATGTGGAGTACATTCGGATCCTGACAATTGATCTACTCGTATTGTCGTTCGTTAACGCACCTGCATGGACAATATTACGGTTAGAAGGAATTTTGCCAAACGTGAGAAGAGCTCCAGAAAATACGTTTTTATGAACGGGGTGCTATCAACCCGTTGACAAAAACGTATCAATTGTATCGTGACGTTGCAATAGTTCTACGAAGATCTTATAGCGGCAAGACCGTCGAAACAGGCCGAGCACGCGTGTGTAAGAACGTACTATGGGCAAAAGATCTGCCTATTCAATTTGAAAATATTTTGCTTTGCGTTGTTTTTGGGTACATGGTGCGTTTCTCTTGCCTTGTACTCTTAGACTGTCGTTGTATGAGCCTCTTAGACGAGAGCTACAGCGAGTGTACCTAATTACTTGAATATAATGCGTAAATAATAAGCTGAAGAAAACCGCGCTACGTGGCATTATTTTCTATTCTATATCGACGAAAGCGTTGTTTACGATGACTGCACTAGCTCCGCATGTAAATAAAATAGTAATGACGTGTACAAAGAACATCTTTGCAATCTGAATCATTGATCGAGAATACTACATAATGCTACTTACAAGGGCACTTGAGATATTTTGATACAGTGTCACGAAAAGCATGTTAGTTACAACAGCCTCTCAGACAATTATAGCTAAAACGTAACGGTAAACCATTGAGCATCCCGGCCACTCATTATGTTACAAGTTACAACACAAAAGGACAGCACCTTATCTTGATAATGAGCAATCATTAACCTAGTCGTCAGTCGATGTTATCACGTCCATTGTTTGTCTTGATATGATAGTAATAAAAGTAGAACTTTAAGTCTGTCAGGGTTAAGAAATTAGATAGACCTTACATTAACAATGATGAGTTTCCTTCAAAGTGAAGGAAATTCAGCCCTATCTTTAGGACACCATGTTGGTAATACCGTGGTGTCTTGAGCTACCAAGTGAGAAACACCACGAGACGCCAAATACCTACATGCACTAGCGGATGATTTGGTTGCTGGCAACAAATTTGATTGCGCTGCTACCAAGCTGATACCAGGTGACGTACCCCCCATACAACTGTAGACATTATGTTGGTTGCGAGACTGGTGGCATGGTGTCTTAGTGAGATGGAACCCAGGTTTTTCAAAAGCTCTATTTTCAGCAGCTAACTATGTTCTACATCAGTAATATTATATGACAATCGATAAACACTTCAAAAAAAGTTATCGCTCAATCCCAGATAACGAACTAAGCACAAGTTTTATGAGTGTTTTCCACAATCAAGTTTAAAAGTTGATAGAGAAGTTTGCGAAGGGCTGGATGGCGAGATTAAAATACCCCGCAGCGTTTAACTAGGGCAAGGCCTGCCCTATTATGTGGTCCTTTGTTTAGCGTTCACAGATACCAAACTAGCTGGGCTCGAGACGTGCGGAGTGCTTTGGTTCGTGAGTAATGGGAAAATATCAAGTAGCTCCTTTTACGAGGCTATTTATAGCTAAGAATATTTTGATACAATGCTAAGCATCGTTATAAACAGGATGTGGTGAAGCGATGAAATATTATTGGCAAAGCGTCTGTCTCTATAGCTCGATGAGTAACGTAAGTAACACCTTTACAAGGCGTTTGATCTCGTCTTCAGTAAACAAAATTTCAAGAATCGAAGCGCCAATAACGATTACCAGAATATCAAAAGTATTCCCCGAAACGTTACAAAATAATAAATAATGCTAGACAATTCACACAGCATTACCTACCTAGCCCCAAGCTAAGCAGAGCTTGTGTTATGGATACTAGATATACGTAATATAATACAATACATAGATAGATCTTTTTTACTATACATAGAAAACGACCAGAACACCCTGAACAAATGTCTGTAGATCGTACACACTTTTTTCCCGAGGCGGGAATCGAACCATCGCCCACCGCGCCACAGAGGTGTCGTCAAAAAGTAATGCTCATGAACTCAAGAAGCGAGACAAAGACTTAAAAATTTCATTCATATTTACGACTTCAGTTATTTCGGATCTGTGTTATAAAATTTCTTGGTTTTTAAAATTTTTCTTTTAATTCAGTCTATAGCGTGATTTAATAACAGACCCAGTAATTTAACATGAGAAGACTCAATAAGACCTAAATCAACCGTTGTCTACCTCTGTCCATCAAGAAGATAACGTAGTTTGAATACCATTCAGTCAGAGCTATTCAAAAAGCCCCCTACAAACACTTCTGTTATTAGAATTCCGAGGATGCTGTAAACGCTGAAATGAAAACTCTATGCGGCACCTCTGACATTTACGAAATGTCGCTCGGAGTCAGAGATACATACTTTAGTTGGATGTGGGCTTCCAACTTCGAAAGGTCACCAGTCAGCAATTTGAATTCCACCCCCGCGACGGGCACAATATTAAAATATTCGACGTATTTGATGGAATATACGATGTGAGGTGGAAAGGCGAACTGATATTTGATTTGTTATAGCTAAATGGAGCAATTGGAGATTTTAGGGACAAAGCGGAGTTGTATTACAAAGACGATGGTTGGCGGCAATTTCGGATGAATTTGTACACAACACATCTTTATGGAAACGAGATTTTAGTGACGATTAGCCTTAAGATGGGCGCCTACTTTATTGTTATATGTTTATGTTACAAAGAAGGACTATTACCTCGTTTGCGCCTTTTAAACTTTCGCTTGCAAGCAGCTAGCTTTATCCTTTTATGGTGATCAATCAATAACATACCTAGATACAACATCTGATGAACATCTGTTTATTTTGTGAAAGCACTTTGTTTTTACGACTTTTACAAATTGCCGTCGCCGTGGCATTCCTTCAGCTTTTAGTATTATTGAACTGAATTCATTATTAATAAGAGCGTGTTAACAACGCGGCACAATAATAAACACTGGATGTCCTCACTGCGTATTTGGCAATAGACGTTCATTTGATCACAATCTCATCTGATGGAAAGTGAAGATGTGGCCGAAGGTCTATCACGAAGGTCTAGAAGATACCTATTCACTCGTGACTTGAATAGAGCCCCAAATTGTAATTAACCGGAAAAACAGCAGCAGAGAGCGTGTTACAAACCCCAGCGGTACGAAAGATGAAGGTGGAGGAAAACCGCTTAGTGCGAGTGGACGGTATATCCACCAAGTAGGGGTGGTAATGCGCTGTGCGTGGAATCAGGTCATGTAGTTCCTGATAGCATTATCCGATAATTCTTCTATAAAAAATCGAGAGACGAGCGACCTTCCCGGCGTCTCGGGTAGAATAGAATTTAAATCTACCTAGATTCGTTAAAATAATCTTTTGTTGTTATATTTGCATAAGGCACTCGAATCTAACGACATTTTCTTAGATTTTTTAATATTCATTGTATTCTTATATGTTTCACTTATTTCGTCGCTCTTAAAAAAAGATGCATGATAACAATAGAGCACCAACATACTTTGAGACCACTGTTTACATTTAAGTAGCTTCACACAAACAAAACGCACCCTTAGCAAGGTATTATTCAATTTAAAACATGGGTACATAATACATAAGAATAGCTCCTGTTTTACATTTTTCTGACCCGAAACCTCACCTTTCTAAAAGCGTAAAGTCACAAGTCATTGATAAAGATCGAAGTGTATTTGACTTGCTAATTTGCTTAAATATATAATCTTAGAGATATTTCGGGACATCACTTACCCAATGCATAGAGGCTCAAGTTTACTATTTGTGGCGTCGTTTGTAAAAGGCCCTGCGCTAACGTATAGACACTTTTGTGCCTACAAGCTACCGATGAATATTTTTTTCTACTTCTACCGAACCAGTATCAAATCATCCGCATACGTGTGTCCAGTTCCTCCCACTTAACACATACCTACTCATTGACGATCAAAATGTGTTCGGTGTCGGTAACTTAAAACTAAGACGTCAGTTGAAGACACAAGCATCATTAATAAATTTCCTTACAATTGTACTGAGCTGCGAATTGTGCCACTGGTAGCGAGGGGTAACTGTGTCCGATCACCGCTACAGGACACAGCAACTACGGTTCCCCGTGATGGTGTGCCGTGTCAGCAACACGTTTGCGCAGCGCCTAAGCCTTTGTTTAGGAGGGGGCCTAGTGGTTTTATATGATGATTACTTACCCAAGGCAGAGATTCCCCAGTCACATTAGGTATTGATGAACATCGTGAAATGTTAATCTTACCTGTAACAATAAACAGAACATGAAGCAACCAGCCTCCTCAGAGATCAGGATGTTTGTTTGCTCGTGTGGAAGGGGGACGGAAATAGACTATAGTATAGGTACTCAGCGTCATGTGCGGTAAAGTGCGCGAAAATAGCGCCCAACGCGGCGCTGGCGCATCTTCTTCTGTTTACATTACACGAAGTTTCACTGTTTTGTTTGTTGCTTTTATTTATAATTATGTTGATTCATATGTTTGCGGCGCACAGTGATTTAGAAAGGATTTTTGTGTTGAATGCCGAGTCTTATTGCATTGGTATATGTTCTAACACTGTAAAATATTATGATTATTAATTTTCTGATCTTGAATATTGAATTAATTGATCTCTGAAAACTCGTTGCCAATTGTGATACACGCATAACTCTAATTGGATTACTAAGATATTTTTCAATTTGTTTTATTTTACTCTATAATTAAAATATTTTACAGGGTTATTAAAAAACAGCGAACTGAATAGATTTCTGAAGATTGTGCCAGCCACGGAACTATTATGAGTGTTAGAAGGATTAGATTTCAGCTACACACGAAATCTGTGATTAATTGTGTGATCGGATCGGAGCAAGGCCGTTCAAATACATACATACAAAATGTCTACGAGATTCCTTTGTTCCGACTTAAACAACTATCCGTTGTGTTTAAATTTGAACTATTCCAATTATGCTATATTGTTCAGAACTTAAAGATAGCATAGGTAAAAGCTATGTTGTTATATTAACTTTTTTGAGAATCTGGCGCAGCGCATCAGCATTGCCATACAGAGCGGGGCAATGCAGCTAGCGTCTTGGACTAGCTTCTGACTGGTATTGATATGGATAAGTTGAGTTACCTGTAGATTGTTTGCAACAACCATTTAAAAACCTTTCTAAAAACCTATATTTTTGAATACCATGAAATACTAAGCGCAATATAATTATCTTACGTAATACGGTTGGTAAACTAAAATGTATCAACTGTCATGAGGAGCATCAGCCCATTTTGTTTAGGTACTTGGTCATCTGACGTCACGCACGACGACAGAGTTTTATGACGAGATGTATTTATTGAGTTACCACTTTAAAAGTTAAATCAATCTCAATAGTAGTTAAGGAAATATAAGGAGAAGTAGGCATTGAATTGGGTTACCAGTCAAATCAATCTCAATGGGTACGATTGTATGCAAATACCCGCATAGCGTGAGCCCGAACACTTTGCAATCAACTTGCGAAAGCCCAGAAGTACTTGATTTGATTCCAATCGGCCGCCATAGTACTTAAAGCAATCTTGACAATGGTCTTTTAAAAAGGGAAGAGACAGTATATTGTAAATGTGATAGTATGCTACCCTAGTCTAGCAGTATGTTACGTCCTAGCTACTTTTGACACAAATCAATTATGATAGCCTTGCCCAGACTTATTGGAAGCTGACAGAAGGAGTACAAGGTTCCACACCGGAATGTCCGAAACAATTTTGATATTTCCTAAGAACACATCACAAAGTTAAGTAAACCACATCAACCCAAGATTTAACACAGAGCTTTAGGACGCATAAACAATACATCAATCAACGTCTCAACAGCAAGGCCTTTCAGAAAATTACCCTAACACTTAGCATTCATTTACACTTATAAGGTCTAATGGTATTTCAATAACGGTTACGGTCAATTACAAAGAAAATATTGAAGTAAACAATGCTGGGAGCTTAAACTTAATTGGGTGATTACTAAATGAAGGCCGAACGATTATCTTCAGCGTTATAGAATTTAAGGGTAATTTATTTGTTTGATACTACAATTTTATTAACATAGATAACATGTTTTTTTTTAGTTTATACACAGCACATATCTATTGCTTAAAAATCTTAGCCGTTCAGAGTGCCCCGAATGTCACGTTGAATGGCAATGCTAATTCGTTGACCGAAATAAAACCAATAGTGTCAATATTTTTGATGACAAGCTTCAATAATATGGACCCTATTATCAGTAAGAACCTTTTAATGAACGAAACTATTATAAAATAGAAGAGAGTTCTAAGGAAAAAGCGTATATCACGTTACCTGAGCCTTCTTAAGTAAGTGAAAAAGCAAGCGTGGTTTTGATATGCTTGGTATGAAGAGAAAGGATTCAGATATATAAAATTTGGCGAAATCGTACATCTCCATTGTTTATATGACTCAGAGATCCAAACTGACGAATATACGCTGGTTATTATAATTTAGAGCGTGTGCGAAACAATGGATTGTGTCTAAATATAGTGATAAGCACCCTAAGTGAAACTGTCTAGGCGAAATTAAATTTGGCGACGCATACACTGGGAGCTTTGTTTATTTTTGGTGAGGATGACAATCCATACTTAAATTATAAATTCAAAAGTAACTCTTTGTATATAAATAAATAACTCTCTCTGTCTGTTACCGCCGAAACGTCTAAACGGTTCTTATAGACAGGAGGATAAATGATATCCAGGGGACGGGCATGGGCTACTTGAAAAACACGTGCGAAGATGCGGGCTTCAGGTAGTACAGAATAATAATGAATTATATCCTTATATATATTACCTACTACTATTTTAATGAGGTAAACGTTACTAATTTATAATAAGCAGTGTCCAGGTCCAGATCAGATCTTCTGAAGGGATTCTGAATATTCATTCACTGAGAAATTGAGATATTCTTGAGGCTACGATTGTGTTGAAAGTATATAGGAAGTCAATCTGCTTGACAGTGGCAATGCAAAGCTATGCAAGCTTAGTTCAGAATCGCAAGAAGACAACCTTAATTTAAATAGATTTTAATTATGTAATTTTACCCAAACAATGACAATGCTACAAATAGTCTTTAATTACTAAAAACTAACCAGAAATAACTGAGAGGATGAAAATAACATCAAATGAACTCATCTTAATCCATGAATAGAAGAGCTAACAATAGCAAACCTATTTCGCGATTCAGTGGACATTGAAGAAGTCTGTGTTCTGAACATTGAATCGATTTAAATACTGAATAATTGGCTTAACTTGTAGATCAGAAACGATAAGTAATACTTAAGTATGTATATATTTTTACACATGCATTTAACGTATGGAGTCAAAATCTGATTCTTCATTCGTATCTTTTTAAAAGAGTCGCTGTTTGATTTTGATTTCCAACCAGAGGTGATAGTAGAAGCGTGAAAGTGATTGTCAGGGATATTTTTTCACTCTGAAGATCAGTAACAAAGAACAATGATAGATAAATTTCCACGGAATCGCATGACCGATTTTGCGGCTCAATATACCGTAAAATAAAATGGATTTGAAGTTGCATTTATACGTATTTTTTTCCGTAAAACCCTATTGTAGTGACGTCAGTGAGTTAGGTCTTTGATGACTACCTAAGTTAGGTACTAATCCTTGATTGCCTTGACACGAGATAATTAGTGGGTTCCGTGGCAACTCATTAACGTCATGTTTTATTATGAAAATAAGCCGATAATAACTTGTTATCCATCTTTGAAAGAAAGAGTTCTTTCATGGTTACAATGTTGTTAGTAATATAATTGGATAAGGTATCTATTTTAGTCTGGTTTTAAATACGTTGACGGTAAATATTTTGATTTCAATTGAATTCAGAATTTTTCCATGATTTTAATAGTTAATGAAGATATAGGCGGTGCCTCTCCCAAACAAAATTTTGCTTTAACACACGCTTGGCAGGATCGCAGTAGACGTGTTAAAATGACACAGAAGGAAGCTGTATAGGTGCGACCAATTCAATATACTTAAATTAAGGATTCATAGTTTCTTGACCACTAAGTTTACTCAAGAAACGTTGAGATAGACCTTAATACTTCGAAAATTAGAGCGATAATAGTAAAACAAATTCTCACACCTATAAGTACATCATAAACTCATGTTGTCTGATCATCGGGTAAGGTACTGACCGTGGGACCATTGCGTTGCTACAATTTGATCGTTCTGATCATCATCATCATCATAATTTGATAACTAGCACGAAATTAAGAGCTGTTCGAGTATTTGTTCATGTAGGTATTGAAACTTAATGACAGTGTTTTAGAAGGCGATGTATAACGGTAATGATAAATGTGGTTATAGTGCTCTGTTTGTTCGTGATCTTGGAGTCTTTTCAATTTATTTTAAGTAGGAGGTGGTATTTTCGTCATCAGGCACTTTAAATCCACTGCTGGGTATACCGATTACACTTTCGATTATCGATGATATTAATTTGTTATTTTTCAAATACAGTGGAGAAATAGTAACGCTTATGATATATGACTTATGAGCTTATATAAGACTTTCTCTTGTTAGGTACAGATTTAGCTACAATCCCATTTTTTTGTGTAAATCGTATTTCCTCCTTTCTAAGGTACCTAATTTGAGTATAAGCACATGGAAAACCTTTTTTACATGGGAAAGAGTAGAAACGGTTTTCACAATACTTGTCAAGTTGATAGGTAAGGAATGTAAAATTAATTTAGCTAGGAAATTATTTTCTGTTATTCAATTCTTTTTGTTAGAAACCTGATTTAGAGAAAATGATAGAGTGCCTTATGCTGCAAAGGCCTAAAATTAATCCTACCACGTAATTTGACGAAAGGCTCCAAACTTCGTGACCTTCCCACACAAATGTTTCGGATAATAAGTAGGCGTTTTGTTTTTCTTGTGAACTGTGATATGGTTTGTTGCCAGGTGGTGGTGGCTTGCGACGGTTACACGTTACATGAATAAAAAGCTTTTACGAGAGATATTACAATACAACTAAAACTTTATGTAATTAGACTTCGCATATACGGTTCAAATTATTCACCAGTGATTTATAAAGAAACCTATTGGATTTTGTCTTTGCACGGTTCAGATTGTGGTCTTTTTAGGGTTTCGTATCCAAAGGGTAAAATGGGACTCTATTACTAAGGCACCGCTGTCCGTCCGTCTGTCTGTCTGTATCTCTGTCCGTTTGTCAGGCTGTATCTGATGAAACGTGATAGTTAGACAGTTGAAATTTTCACAGATGATTTTCTACTGCCGCTTTAAAAACAAATACTAAAAATCAGAATCAAATAAATATTTAAGGGGGCTCCTATACCAAACGTGTTTTTTTGCCTTTTTGAAAGCTACAAGGATATGCAACCTCTTCCATGAGGGTCTTAACTTAATAGCTGATGTGAAGGACAACAACGAAAACGTGCACGACCATTATTCTGTTAACGTAAATGTAACCGGCCTATGCCCATCAGATGGTGGGAAATTGATGATGATGAAGGAAACAACAGTTTCTAGACTGCAATTTGCAAATGTATTATACCTACGATCCTCAAGACATGACTAGAATCTCTCACTCCACATAAGGCGTTGCAAAGTTAATCAGGCATTATGGTAATTTGAAAAATGACTCAGTTTATACGCAACTTGAGATACATACTGATCAATAAACTTAATGCATGGAAAACTTAGAAGACAAATGGAAAACAAAGACTTAACTATGATAAAAATACTTGGAAATTGATTGACAAGATGATTCTAGGTATTCGGAAATCTTCCTATCAACTGGCCATATAATATTGTTCTCTGTATTTAACTTTAATACATTTGGTTAGGTATAAGTATAAGAAGGAATGTGTGAGGTTATTAAGATGTCTAATTTTGAAGGATGAGTATATATGAAAATGTTATAATTTGAGCTACAAATAAAGTATAAATAAAATAAATAAAAATAAAAAGAGCTTTATTTTCCAGTACACTGATTACAAAGTATAGTTTAGAAAAGGTTGTGTAGGTTAGTAGGTATTTTTAGTAGGTTTATAATTAGTTATCTTATTCTAGTTGTTAGTGTATGGACCGCCTGTGGCGGTGAAAGCCTCCTCCAAGCATTTCCATTCTTTTCTATTTCTAGCCATCCTAGACCAGATCTTTCCTGCAGTCTTTACCAGGTCGTCGCTCCAACGGGTTAACGGCCAAATAAAGTATACCTTTCTTATTTTGCTAAGCAACGTGCGCGGAAGTTTTGATTTCTTTCAGAAGAATGTAAATTATACCTAATGGAGGCAATGATGTTATATGTAAACAATAGAGAAGATATATCTAAACGTTATGACAGTTACGCAATTTGCCAGAAGAGTCGATATGCTGAAACACGTAATGCTAAAAACGAAAAAGATCAGAACAGCATAATGCCGTTTGCAAGAAGGTCTTCAATTATTGCTGCTGGACGCAGGCCTATCACTGATAATCGCCTTATTTTGGCTTTTGAGCCGATATATAGATAGATAAATGTCATGGGGGTATTGCCAATATTCCCCACGGTGGGCATACGGGTTGGGGATCGCAGTTCGGGGGTAGATCTATTCTGCAAGAGGCGTAGCTGCCCGCCCCCGGTGTATGTCCCTTAGTCGCCTCTTACGACACCCACGAAAAGATTTGGGGTGGTGCAAATTCTAAGCCGGCGCCACACGGTTATTATTTACTTAGAATTGTTTTCTAAAATTGAGAGAAGCAGTTATTAAATCAACAAATGTATTAATTGCAAATATTTGTTCCGGGTGTTCCAGGTATTTCCTATGTATATTAAAAATATTTATCTTTTATGTATTGTTTTGTGTATATCAGTCATAGCACCCATTACAAAAGCTCTGCTTAGCTTGAGGCTAGATGATTCTGACGATGCTGTGTGGATTGTCCACCAGTATTTAGATAGATAATTCTTTATTGTACCACAGAATCACACAAAAACAGTTTAGAAATAAATGCTACGAGTTGTATAAGTACAAAGGCGCCTTATTGCTATGAGCGATCTCTTCCAGGCAACCTTGGGATGGACTGGACATGTAAGAACAAAAAAGACGGTGGCATTAAAAAAAAATTCTAAAATAAAACAATAATACTGACACTACATACATACAAACTTTTTTTTTTTTATTGTTTTCCCCGCCACTCAGCTGAACGCAATGCACTCCACGGTCTAACAAACGACTCTACATGAAAGATGAATTGCGTTACGGTCTGGCGGTCTCGGATCGAAATGCCATGGCGAGTGAGAGTTTCGCAAAACACTTTTCACTCAGCGAATTATAATTAGTTCAAAAATACGTCGAATTTAACGAGCGAAGAGAGTAAATGTCAGATTTACAAGAAAAAACTTGGATTTTGAAATAAGCGACAAATCGAAAGTGGCAAACCGAGCGAATTAATTTTCGCAAATTGCTGCAATACGGAAATATGTAATTCGGTATTGCTTACTTGAAGTAGTTATTTGCATGTTCGGCTTCAGCGAATGTCTAAATATAATCTATTTCCTAATACAAATGTATCGGTTAAAAAACCACATATAACTTCCGTATGACAGATTGATCCCGTGCTAGTATAATATTTATGAGAACTTTTAACAACTTCTGCTTACCTTTAGCGTGAACTTAGTTTAAAAAAACGCGTGCCAGCCTACAAAAACATCCCATTAGTAGGTACAAAAGCCAATATGGCCCGTCAAATTAAATTACGACCTAATACCGAGCTTTTACGATATTCAGAGTTCCAAACAGTTCTACGAATTGATAATAAAGTTACACTAATGGGTTAAGAGTTCTTAGAAATATTTCCGATTAAATTAAGCCTAAATATGATGATATACGTCTGCCAGATGGTCTGTCGTCTGAAATATTTGATGTTATCCGTTCTTATACTTATGAGCTTCGCGAACTCATTACAAATATATACAAAGTGAAAGAAAAAAACTTTATTTCCTTTAGATTAGACCATACAGGACCCTCGCTATAAGAATTAGCAAGCTGAAGTGGCAATAGACCGGCCATATCTCGCGAAGAACCGACAACTGTTGGGGTCACAGGTAAACGCTTAGATAAAAATAAAAAGGGGTAAACGTGTTCTTGACTTTACCCCGTTTATAGAGCCCTACTCTTCACACTGCGACTCGGTAAACGTAGTGTAGGACGTCCTCCAGCCAGGTGTTTCTTGATGCGCCAAGCTGAAGACAGGGCGTTTTGGCGCTCATTAGCGGAGGCCTATGTACAGCAGTGGACTAGCATAGGCTGATGATGATACAGGACTCTTGGACACGTCATAAAATTCAAATTACATAACTAGGAAATAATGTGATCACTTTGATTTATTGTTTTTTTTATTATTTTTTAGGGGTTTTTTTTTTATGGAAAGTGAAACCGAAAATGAAATGAAAATGTGACCGACGACGATTTATCACTAAGGTCTAGATAGAAGATACCTATTCACTCTTGTCTTGATGATACCCAGGTTGTAATTGACCGGGAAAACATCAGCAGGGAGCGTGCTCCAAAGAATAAAGTAAACAAGCGAACAATAAACCTTTACTGTCGATTAAAACCACACCACAATGCCACCACCCTCCAAAGCGGGAGAGCACCTCTTCATTGAAGTCGTCCTTTCGCATGCCAAGGTACTACTTGGAGTCTTTTACTGTCCTTCTTCAAAAATTAACTATTTTCTCTCTTTCGAAACTCTTCTGGAGAATTTGGCCCCTTCTTATGATCATTTTATTATTATGGGTGACTTCAATACTTGCTTACTTAAACAAGACAATAGGTCCACTTCCCTTGAAACTCTTATCAGGGGGTGCAACATGTCTATTCTTCCTCTTAATGCTACCCATTTCTTCCCTAATTCAGCTCCCTCTCTTTTAGATCTCATCATAGTTTCTTCTCCTTCTCACATAGCCAAATATGGTCAATGTGAAGCAGGAGCTTTCTCCTACCATGACATGTTATACATGTCCTACAAAATTCGTCCCCCTAGACCCAAGCCCCAAATAGTTCTGCAGAGACATTTTAGTGGCATTGATATGGAGGAGTTAAGACATGATGCGGAGTGTATTGATTGGTCTGAGCTGTACGATGTTCCAGACGTTGATAGCAAAGTGGAGGTATTTAATAGTATCATTACCAACCTATACGACAAGCATGCCCCGCTTAGAGAGATTAAACTGAAACACCTTCCTGCGCCTTGGATAACTCCTGAGTTAAAATTATTAATGCATAGTAAATGTGTAGCCAAAGCTAAACTAAAGCGTAAGCCTACAGAATCAAACAAACAAAGGTACATAGATCGACGGAATCACTGCAATAGAGCGTGTCGTGACGCGCAACGCCGCCATATCCATACTTCAGTAGAGAACTCTGACCCTGCTAAGGTTTGGAAGTTCCTACGGTCATTGGGAATCGGAAAATCTAAAGAACGTACCAAAATTCCTTCACAATTTGATCTTAATTCTCTTAATAAACACTTCGCTTCCATTTCCGATCTCGATATACAACTGAAATCGAAAACTTTGTCTCGTCTTTCTTCTACACCGATTCCCGACTACTCTCCTCTTCACTTTAGTCAGTTCACTGTCTGTGACGTAAAGAGAGCAGTAACATCTATATCCTCGAAAGCTATTGGCGATGACCGCATCAGTCGAAATATGATAATCCCTATCCTTTTCCAAATTGCTCCTGTAATTCAACACATATTAAACCACTCTCTGTCCACTGGCTTATTTCCAACTGCCTGGAAAGTAGCCCAGGTTACTCCGCTCCCAAAAAAATCGAAGCCTGCTTCCTTCTCTGACTTCCGTCCTATATCCATTCTTCCTTTCCTGTCCAAAGTTCTTGAGCGACTTGTCCATCAACAGCTTAGCACCTTCTTTTCCAGAAATAACCTCCTCAATCCCTTCCAGTCCGGGTTTCGTCCAGGTCACAGTACGGTATCCGCGTTAGTTAAAATAACTGACGATATACGTTGTGGCATGGAAGAAGGGAAAGTAACTGTCCTTTGCTTGCTAGATTTCAGCAACGCTTTTAATAATGTTGATTTTGATATTCTCCTTGGAATATTACGCTCTCTAAACGTATCTCCAGCAGTGGCTGACTGGTTTCGCAGTTATTTGCATGGACGTCGACAGCGTATATGCATTGATGATGTGTGTTCATCATGGTGCGATATTACTGCAGGCGTGCCTCAAGGTGGCGTTCTTTCACCTCTCCTTTTCGCTATTTTCATCAACTCTATATCTCATAAAATAACTTCATCGTACCACCTCTATGCAGATGATCTCCAAATTTACACGCAGACATCGGTGGATCAACTATCAAATGCCATCTGTGCAGTAAATGAAGACCTCAACCGTATCCTAGACTGGAGCAACAGCTTTGGTCTTAAAGTTAACCCTGCAAAAACTCAAGTCATTACAGTAGGAAGCTCACGAATGATAGCTCGAGTAGACTGGAGTAGTCTTCCAACCGTGATCTTTGATGGGATTCCTGTTGAGCAAAGTCTAACGGTGAAAAATTTAGGTATCCTCATTGACAGGAACCTGTCGTGGGGACCTCAGATCTCTGAAATCAGCCGTAAGATGTTTGCTTCAGCTGGTTCCCTTCGAAGACTACGCAACTTTCTCCCGATCGCTACTAAAATTTCTCTTGCACAATCTCTTCTCTTTCCAGTTCTAGATTACGCTGATTCTTCCTTTCTTGATTTAACGGAACAACTACTTGACAAACTTGAGCGCCTGCAGAATGTCGGGATAAGGTTTATATTTGGCTTGCGCAAATATGACCATGTCTCCGAATATCGCAGGAAGCTCAAGTGGTTACCTATACGGCTTCGCCGTAATAGTCACATCCTATCTCTTCTCTACAATGTCTTGTTTTTCTCTTCTGCACCCCCTTATCTCAAGGAACGTTTCACTTTTCTTCATCATTCGCACGCTCTTTCTCTGCGCTCTTCTGAAACTCTCATGCTTCAAGTCCCTGTTCACTCTACTTCTTTCTACGACAATTCATTTACTGTCCGTGCTGTACAACTTTGGAATGCATTGCCAGTTTCAATAAGGCGTGCAAAGTCTCTGCCAATATTCAAAAGTATGGTAAAGGAACACTATTTGTCCTGCTGTCACTAACCACACCCTTTTTTCCATAAAAATGTAGATATGTATTTATGTATATATATAAGTATGTTTATGTATTGTTATTTGTTCTATTTTAATATTTATTTATTTTAGTAGTTTTAAATTCGAGTTGGTAGATTATTATGTACTAATATTTCATAAATAATATTGTTAGTCAATTTAGAATTTGTAATTTGCTTCTTATTTAGGCACACAGATCCCCGTTCAATCCAACGATCCTATCCATCCACGGTTGTCTGGTAGAGATCGCTCTTGAGCGATAAGACCGCCAATTGTTACATATTTGTTTTGTTATTTCTTTTCTTTTTGTTTTTTATGTCTATTATGTGTGCAATAAAGCATTTTCTATCTATCTATCTATCTAAAATGCATTCGCCGTATTATCTTTTTGTAGAACACATGCTTATATGATATTCGGAAGTTTTGTTTTTTGGCAGTGAAGCGCGAATCCCCCCTGGGATATCAATCCGGACTTTACCGTGGCAAAAAAGCTAAAGGATCCATTAAGAAATCAAGTATTTTGCTTTTAAATTAAATAAACACCTTGTGATTATGACCTGAACTGCATACACAAATGTCAATAAATGACCCACAAACCAGCGACCTTTCGGTAGCAATCAAACGGACTTTCACATAACAGAGAAATGGTCCAAATCTGGACTTAAAATACACGGACATCGACTGATTTTGAAAAACTACTTGGAGATGATTTTACATATCTACAGAAAAAAAAACAATTGCACAAAAAAAAATGTAAGGAAAAATTGAGCATGAGCAATTTCACTAGTGGCATGTCTATGACGTCACCGATGCACGAACATCTGAATATAAAGTAAGACCATAATATTTTTTATTTAATAGAATCTCTTATTAACAAACAAAGTTGTAAGAAAAAAAATTATACCTAGTTTTTACAATATAGTCAAGAAAGAGTTTAAGAAACTTAGACTCATAGTTTATTTTATACTATGGTTAGCTTAGCACATTACATATTGTGACGGCATGACTTCACAAATTTGTATTCTTTGGCGTTCAACGTGTAATAGCGGATTGCTGTATTTTGTACTTTTGTTTTATCAACATACTAATAACATAATCTCGATGAAAATAAAAAAATACTACGTAGTCTATCGGTCAGGTATAATTCGATAAATACATAATGTTGGTGAATTTTAGTTACTGTCATCATCCCACTCAATTTACGAGTGTGTTTTTTAATAGATATTTCCATAAGATCAGGAAGAAAGAAATCACCTTCATTCAAGAGACGAAAGATGATGCACACTTGAACTCTTCGCAACTTCCCCCATCATTATTTTCCGGTACCAAAAAGGTTATATTAAGGTGACGATAGATGTGAATTGGGCGAATGTGGGTTAGGTACATTAGAACAATTTTCTCCGTCATCTTTATCGAAAAAGCTTTGAAAAAAGGAAACAATTTTCCATGGTATATAAGGCAGATCACCTTCTTTTTGAAAATGAAATAAAACTATTTTAAGTATCAGAAATAATTGTGCAAAGTACCATCTGTCTTTATAGTGTTTACAGTTTTTCTCCTAAACTATTAATGACAAGATTTTTTATTACACCATATTAAATACGTAGAAGAATACCGAGGACACCTTCGGCTCGTTTTTGCAAATAAATGTCCTAATTAATAATAATCCGCAAAAACTTCTCAAGCCGCTCTGCTCTGTATGTCCTATCTCCTATGAACGCGAAATCCTATAATTGTCCTTTTTACAAAATGGCGTCATATATCGCCACCTTAAAGGATGCAGCTGTCGGGGACACGTGACTCCAAAGCACTCCAGTTTTGCTTGCTCATCGGTATGTATCTTGTTAACATCTCCGATAACCCTGGATCCGTATCTTTGTTGATATTTTGTCAAACTACCGTTTTCCTGAATTTGCATACTTTTGACGGGTTTCGGTTTTTTGTTTAATGGATCATTTCTATTTTAGAGAAGTTTGTAAGCTTACCTTCCCCTACAAATAGTGCGAGATTAGAATTATAAATAACCTTAGCCAAACTCCTTGTAATTTTTAAAAAAACCAACTGCCCGTACTTAGCTTAATATAAAATAATTCATTTTGTTGCTGCGTTCTTTTATACGCTACTAGCGGTCCGCCCCGGCTTCGCACGGGTAAGTTATATTTTCGTCAATTTTCCAATAGTTTTAATACTTCTTTTCTTATCCTATTCCAGACTTAAGATAAATCCAACAAATCAAAAACCATGAAAACCGGTCCCGTCGTTCTTGAGTTATATATAAATGGTGTAACTAACACGACTTTGTTTTAAATAAACTTTAAAGATTTACATTACTTGTCGATTTGAGATAATTCCTTCAATAAATATTGCTTACAATATTATATCTGAAAATCGACGCCGAGCAAGTAAGTTTTAGATATTAATGTCGGTGTTTGTTTACAAAAATTCTACAAGGAGATTGGCTATGGTATAGGTGTTATTCGAGCCGCTTTATCGCTTAGTTTTAATTGATTTTGCGAGTACTACCAACATTCATTAAATAAGCACGTAGTATATCATGTTTAAATAGACTTCGTCGTGTGGTGCAGGCCTAGAATAGTACCAACTCTTCCTGTGCACGACGGCAAGAGTTGGGGAGTCGTACGAGGCGATTAAGGGACAAAAACCGGGGAGCGGGCAGCAGCGCCTCCTGCAGTACAACCCAACACACGAACTGCTATCCCCGCAGGGACAGCGTGGGGATTATGGGCATTACCCCGAATGATGATGACACGAACCAGACTGTTTGAGCCGACTGTTAGACCGACTGTTAGAGGCTGATGATGATGATGGTGAAACTCTTAACACATTCATGGCCCACGCACATGATGATCCGGAGCTCTGTGTGGCGGAGACTGGGCAGTGAATGCATTATCGAAAATATGCAAAATATAAGAGTCCTACTTTAAATAATCCTTGTTACACTTGTAGTACATGCAGTCTTTGGCAATGTACAACAATCAGAGTTGTTGACACACCAACAAGTCATAAAACAGATTTGGTCAGAGCAAACGCTCTTGAAGATCATAATGCCCGATCAAATAAACTCCTTATCACCACAGACCAAACACTTCGACCACTCGGCCTTGCTACTAAGTAGCATGTTCAAAAGGCAAGGATATTCATGAATGGGAATCAACATTGTCTATCCAATTATGAATACTGGTGGTAGGTGAAACGGCCGTCGCGCGTCGCTTGGTCAAACAATGCCTTTGGACACGACGATTCTAACACGCCTTCGACGGTTGTAGATTTTTTTATTTAATAATTTGAACGGACACAAACTATAAAGTCAGATAAGTAAATCATATTTTATTAATTATCCAAAAACACTAAGGCGTCTAAGGCAAAAACAAGAAAATTAGGCGTTTTCGAACCTGTTTTGCGAAGAAAATATTGATTGTGGAGCTCTGAAATGAATATATCCTGTAACACATATCCTGAAAGGTCCCTTGTTGGTCCCAAATGCTTGCCGTTAATTATAGTGTAGTTGTTATGGTGTTAGTTAAAGTGTGTGTGTAGCTGCTACGAACCCTTTTTATCAGAGTCTCAAATTCGATTAGTATCAAATTCAGTATAGTGATTCACATAGTTCATACCTACCTCTTGGAGGTCCATTAGCTTCGAAAAGCAGTCAAATTAACGATGTCAAACGTAAAAACGTATTTGCGCCTACAAAATCAATGTTACAAATCTGTCAAGTTACACGTCACCTAACCGCAGAGGATCGTATTATTTATTTGCATGCTGAATCGAAAACAAGCACTCTTTGCTGCATGAAGGCGCGCGGAAAGGTCCAAGGTCATTTGCGTTACCGTCTTAAACACAATCATATCACATAAACTAAGTCAAAATCAGCAAATTATATAGAAATGCCAAACAAATCAATTTAAAATCATAGTCCTTCATCAAATTCTAAAATTGTATGTAGAAACGTCATCCATGCTCCTGCGAGCAGGTCGAAGTCTGGATGTAGAGCAAGTAGAGCGTTAAGAGCGGAAAGAGATCGAGGAATAGGGGATCTAGCGCGGGCAACAATGCGGGACGCCGGGGCAGCAAACAACCTGCGTTTCCTTGCTCGGCAGTAGTCATTAGGTACATAGCAGATAAAACAAGAACGCGCTGCCGAAGTGGAAAATCATGAACTGGTATTTCAGTTATCAATCGTTTGTCTTTAGGTATACAAAATAGGCTTACAGGCACTTAAAATTGTAAAGTATTAATTATTATTCAATATGCAATAAAGCGTTAATAGATATCATTCATGGGTTTATTAACATACTTTATTAAGAAAGAAAATTACAATCAAATAATAGAATAAAATTAAACGTAGTATTTACAATTGAAACAATTGAGCTAACTGCAGACTGTTGCAAACAATCTACAGGTCAACTGATCCATCCACCACAATACCAGTCGGAAACGTGCCCAAGACACGGCTGCATTGCCCCGCTGTATAGCAATGCAGACTATGCTGAGACACTGTGCCATAATTATTCACTTGGAAGACTTTGTAATTTTGAGAAATTCGTT
The DNA here is from genome assembly GCA_946478455.1 of Eupithecia vulgata. NCBI lineage: Eukaryota > Metazoa > Arthropoda > Insecta > Lepidoptera > Geometridae > Eupithecia > Eupithecia vulgata. The sequence goes on from OX297863.1 coordinate 3,051,704, forward strand.
TTGAAAAATGTAACATTTTTATTTGTGCGTTTTTGACAGGTTCATAAACATAGCCGCTGCAACGATGGCGACGCGTTAAGTCATCGTGTGTATATATTTCATATCATTTACCTACTTGGTAGTTTATTTGAACTTGTAATTTAGTTCGTGTTTTGGTTTGTTCGACCTTATCCCGGTTACTGTTCGTGTTTGAGCTAAATAATTAATGTTTTTGTTGCAAGATAAGATTTTTATTATGACTTATTATTTAATTTACGAACGAGATAAACAGGGCTAAGATGGGAGTGGATTTAGGCATATGTCATTTTGCGTCTTGCCGTCAACAGCGATCTACCACCGAACAGCGAGCCCTAACCCGCATGCCAAGCGTGGGGATTATGGGCATTACACACCCATGATAAAGCCAATAAAGCGCTTATCAGTGGGAAGCCATCAGTGGACCGTTATAGGATGACGATGGTTTTTTATTCTCATTTATTCTTAAGGACTTTTGTTTTATAGCTAACATGTCAGTCCCATACACAACACACTTTCTTTTTAAAAAAAAGTGAAAATGATAATAAACCTACACAATAAAAAATATGTACAAAATTACAAACAAAACTGCTCTTAAACATACTTATTTGTAATTTCCTGCATTAAATATAATCTGATCTACTTGTGATGGCTCACGGTCTTAAACTGTATGAATTTAGAAGTACGTATGTGTGAAATGAAATACCCCACACCAAGTCTTGTTGACTAGAAATAGTTATATGTTATTTTACCTCGCAGATCACGGAGGCGCTAAATCAACACAATAACGGAGACGCACAGAATGGTAACATAACTGTCAGGGATGACGCTGAGCATATAAAGTGGGTGATATGGTAAACAACCATAAGACTACACTCATAAAGGGCTAGTTAAATCCTTGTGGCGTCGTGAGAACTGAAGTTTGGACACACACAGGGTCTCATTGACCATTTTCACGTAAAATTTTGTAAAGCATTAGTCGCCACTAAAGGGCTGGTTTACACCAAGGCTGTGTGTGTGTCACTATAAGTGCTCGCCGCCGCGACGCTGTCGTGCGAGCCATTCCAGTGTGAACTGAGTCTAAAGCTGAGCGAAATTTATAACACCCTGAAATGACCCTAATAACTGAGGAGTAAAACTAAAAACAAAAAATGTAGCCTAGTTTAATTAATGATTATTGTTATTCCTAGTTTTCTCAAATTTAGACACAATTTCTAAACGTCTACTGTCTATTTTGAACACTTCTAGCCCCGAATCATTTGTGCCCGAGATGAGGTTACTCTATCTAAATCTATCAGCCTACTGACTAGATCCCACTTCTGAACATAGCTAAACGATTATAGCCGAAAGTTTATTGACTATAAAAAAAAGCATCCTCTTCTCATTTTCTTTACATTCCAGCCTAAAGCGTTACTTGTAATGTTCACCTATATTGCTAGTACATCATCATCATCAATGGCCATTACATCCAAAAAGGATGTTGTGTTCGTTTTTTGACACTAACATACATGACTTTTAAGGCCTATGCGGCCGCAGTATTAGCATCCGTGCGCCTTGGTGGGTGGTGGTGGGTCAGCGGCAGGGCCGGAATAACCCTAGCAGGATGCAATTCCCGGGGACCCAGCTTACCCTTTTCTTCCATTTTAAAATAATTTTTTTCTATAATAAAAGTCGAATCGATCAGATCGACACATATCACGACACGACACACGATCTCTTATGTGATATTGCGACAACATGGCGACCTTGACTTGATGCTACAGCATCACCTCACATGCCTGACTCATTGCTTTTTGCTTTCATTGAAATGATCTTAAATTTAATAACCTATTCAAGGTTATAGATAGATAAGACCAGGTCTCGTGATGGAGCAGGAAAGAGAAACCCGACGCGACGCGGTTATTTTAAATGTTATCTTGTTAAAAGAAATAATATACAATAAACGAAAGAAGCAGTAGAAATTGCATAAAATAGTAGCGCTTTTAAAGTTGTTTTTGTCAGTCAATCTTCGTCACGGATCAACCCTCTGCACTAACAATCTCGTAATTGACTTCATTGTTATTAAACTTTATAGCACTTGCACTAACAAGGGGATTTTTTTTAAAGAAAAAAGGCGTTGTATACTGTAAAAGCACTCAAGATTTTTTAATTTTACGTAATAGCGCGGGACTATGTAGATACTTTTATACCAAAAAAATGCAAATAAAATATTCAATCGGCTTTTCTCATATTAGAAATCAATTCCGAAATCTGCATACTATCCAATGATCCTATCCATACCAGGTTGTCTGGCAGAGATCGCTCTTGAGCGATAGGACCGCCAATTGTCACTTATCTTATGATATAATTGTTTTATGTGTAAATTGTTTTTTTTAGTTTTAAGTTTGCAATAAAGTATTTTCTGATGCGGGATCGGTTGACTAAACAAAAATAATAAAATTAATGATTTAGTCAACTCATCCCAGTGGGATAAGTTGGAGCGGCCTCAGTTTACTAAAGAGCCTTTCTATCTATCTATCTATCTTCAAATACATAAATCTCATTGGGAAAGAACTTATGCTAATGGTACAGTATAATAATACTTTTTTTATCGATGATTGATTACATTACATTAGCGTAAACAAGACCATAAGTTTTTAAATTATTTAATAAAACGAAAAATAAAAAAATAATGCTGGACGATTCACACAGCTAGACAGACTTCACAGACCTCTTACGGCTTCCCCTGTAGTGGCACTAAAGGCGCTATAGCCGTAAGAGGTCCCATAGATTTTCAAAGAAACCGACTAAGATTTCATGGCTTAGTTGGTTAGAGCACACCCGGACTAAGGGTTTGGCGCAGGTTCGAATCCGAAGTCGAATTTTTAAGGACTTATTTAATTTCTTAGAGATTACCCAGAGTGCGAGAGGTTACGCACTATAATACAAAAAACTTAGAATGTACAGTTAGTTCCATAGAGTCACCGGTCAGTGGAATTATCTGTTTGTTTGTATGCCATTCACCGAGTGAAAACCTATAATTTGCGCTGGCATTGCCGTAATGACAGCTTATTACCTTACAAATGCACTAATAATGGCGTAATGAATTGTAAACTATGTTATTTTGTTCTAACTAGCTGAAATAAGGTCAGCCGTTCTATTGACTAGCAATTTCTGACATTTTTAAAAATTTTACGTTTCTGTGCAGTGCTTCTGAATATTGAGATCAATAACTGTTCTTTTTTTGAGACTAAGACTCGAAGATTTCACCATCATCACCATTAGCCCATAGTAGTCCACAGTTGGACATAGGTCTCCCCTAATGAGCGCCAAAGCGCCCTGTCTTTAGCTTGCCGCATCCAGTTTCTGCCAGCAGTCTTTCTTAAATCGGTCACTGAGCTGGTCGGAGAGCCTCACTACGTTTGCCGATTCGCGGTCTCCATTCAAGAAGACTTTTACCCCAGCGATTGTCAGTTCTCAAATCGAATCAAACCAAATCATTTACTTGTAGACAACGGGCTAAACCTAAAAAAAGGTTATTTTCGAGATATGGCCAGCCCACTGCCACTTCAGCTTGCTTATTTTTTAAGCTATGTCGATAACCTTGGTCGCCTTGTGACGCGTATTAAATTTGTGACAATAATCGCACTTATTACGAAATGCATCTTTATTGACGTGATTTGTGATTTTCTTCCGTTCACGAATAAATTCGTCTTGAACTAGTAGTCTGCATGTTGCGACATTATTACGGGTTCTGACGCACTGTTTACACCAGGCAACTTAGTTTACTTCATATCGATTTAGTTAGCAACACCATCAAGAGATGGCGCTATATCTACACCGCGATCTACGACGCGCCGCTGAATACAAAATAAACTTGCGAGTTTGATTGATTTCTCCGTCAGGGTGTTGCACCCTTGCGGGAGGCATTAGCAGTGAACGCGTTAAACACACACATCAGCAGTTTTTAGCGCACATTACCACTATTTTAGAGCCTGTCCAAAAGCATTTGTGCGTTAGAAGTCCCAGGGAAAAATCCGACATTTCCATAACAAACTTGATTATTGATACCTGGATTATTTGCGGCATGACAGAAATCATGCCGTACGTTGCCAAAACGAAAATCAGCAAACCAAACGAGCTGCATTACAGTTATACCGCCACATAGACTCTTCTGCACTCCTGTATTATATTCAATATTTGTATAGTTATCATTATTTTTTATATAACATGGTCTACATACCTGAGCATGCAGCAGAGCGTCACGTCGTTCTGGTGCCTCTGCAGCGCGGCCACGCCCTCCACGCGCACACCGTTCACCTTCTCCCGCAGGGCTCCGCCGGCGCCGCTCGGCCAGCGCTCGCGGAGGATGCACATTATGTTCGGTTGTCGGAGGAAAGCTACCACCTGGGGGAAAAGACCTTCTTTAGTCTCGAGGCAGCGATTCCACTTACCCAATTATCTTTGTACAATTTCTGTGCCCGACTTTAGATCTGTCAATTTTCATTCAATGTTGCACATGCTCGAAAATAGATTATGGTGGCCACCAAGGGCAACTTCGATTCTCCGCCGAAACTAAATAGAATAAAACTAACAGAGGCATTTAAAAAATAGGTGGCGGCTCTAGTTTGAGACGATGATGTAGCCCCATAAAAAAGTTTGGCAGGAAGTTAATTGGTATCCCGCGGACGGAGACAGGCTAGTTGAAGAGCGCGTGCGTAGCCGCGACAGTAGATACTGATTTAAAAGCTAAGAAGTCTTACCTTGTCATTGTACGCAACAGGTATCTCTTGCGGCGTGTTGTTGTGCGCATACGCATCTGCGGCGGACAGCGGGGGGCGGGGAGGCGGTGTCGGCGCCTGGACACAAAAAAAGTTTCATTAGTAACTTAATTTGGTTAAAAAAAGATAAAAAGATCGATAAAATTAAATATGGCGTTGATTCTGTTATGTCAAACTAACTCATTTATTATAGTCATTTCTGCCCCGATTCCGAAGACAGTAGTTATCTCTGTTCTCGTAATGAAAACTCAACTCAAAATGTTAGTTTGTTTAAATAGCAGAATCAGGGCCAACATCTACCCAAATAAATAGATAAGCTTTACAAAACTCTACGAAAATAAATAATAACGGACAAAACATAATTTATGTGAAAACGTGCGAAAATAATAACCAAGACTGCAACGCAAAACCATAAACATGCGTTTAGTGAAACACGAACATCTAAACAAAACAGCCTACTGAGCCGAGCTAATATAGGAGCAAAGAAAACACCCACCCGACTAAATGCCGTTCACACATTAGTCCCGGGACGGGAATCGAACCTCCAGCGTTACATACAGACTTGCCACTGCGCCCCCGAAGCTGAGAATTCGTCGAAATTATCAAACAATTTCACCTCAAAAATATCTTTTGTATTGCAAAACAACTTAAATATTTATGAAGAGTTTATGGCCTATTAGCTCGACTCCAAACTAGCTACAAGACAAAGAGACCTGCTCGATAAGAATAGGCCTTCTCCTCTGCGGCAAGAGAGGCGAGAATGGCCCAGCAGTGGGCGCGCGCGGGAGCCGCGGGTCGATGAATGTAGTCCGACGCATCACGTGGTCCACGAAGAATCGCTAGATAAAACAATTATGATTGAAAATAGTGTTTTTTTTTTTAAATTTGCGTAAAGTTGTTCTCGTTTCCCTAACTTCCTCAAACGCCACCTATATCTAGACATCTATATTTTTCTTTTGTGTGATGTTTGTTGATGTCCAGTACATCTCAAGGTTGCATGGAAGAGATAGCTCAAAGCGATGAGACCGCCCTTTGTACTTTCTTAATTCTAAGCATTTCCATTTGTATTGTATTTTGTGTTTAAGTGGTACAATAAAGAGTTATTTATCTTAGGTTTGCAAGACTTAAATTTACCTATTTATAAAATACTAGCGGTCCGCCCCGGCTTCGCACGGGTAGTTATTTTAGCAATAAAGCTCAAATTGACTACGTTTTAGTTACAAATCATTTGTATGGGAAAAAGAAGGGCTATTTTTAGGGTTTTTCCAGCAATAATTCTAATTTTTCTCGCCGTAAAAACCATCCTTGAACTTCAACGAACATTTTAAAAAAAGATTTGGCCAAATTGGTCCAGGCGTTGTTGAGTTATGCGCTTACCAACACATTTTGCGATTCATTTTTATATTATAGATTTAAAACTATTTTTCATAAAAAAAAGTTCATATCTAGCTTATGTTATTTATATAGCACGCTCGCATCAAACTACGCCTAGATCTTAGTATCCCCATGATAAAGAACTCGAATTGCATAAATTTACATATTTTCTTTGGTTCCTCCTTGAATGTGAATACACCAAGAAAGTGCTATGTTTTGCACATAATCTGGTCAAGATTTCAGGAATCTTGAATCTATTGAAATGACTTATGTTATAATTCGTAGGTATTCCTAATTATTTGGTTCCTTGAACCAGTTTTTTCATAAGTTGTGTAGTTTTCTTGTAAATAAGCAAAAACTTGATTTTTGCGATTGATTTTTCTCTGTCCCGCTCCTATTAACGCTAAATTCTATACCTAACCTTTTCTTAATTAAAAGACACGGCACTGATTAAATAAGCTTTTGTCTGAGTGTCCGTGGTCACAGCGATAGAAGAGATAAATATTACAAGAAAGTAGTGTTGTTAACGCCATCTCTTATTAGTGGTATGTCAAAGGAAAAGTTTGGGTGATATCCCTGTTAGTTGTTGCAAAGACGGAATAGATGTCGCTGCAAGTTTCAAATTAGTCCAGTGAGCTGTATCGTGAAGAACGTGTAAGCTTTAGATTTCGTTTTTCGATACAGAACAAAAATTGAGGCTTTCTGCTTTATAGTGCGTTATTCGCACTGGGCATTTTTCACGAAAATTTAATAATGTCCTAAAAATTTTCGATTTCGGCAGGATTCGAACCCGCGCCTCAACCTCAGTACGGCAGGCGCTGGTATGAATCCTGTCGAAATCTAAAATTTTAAGGACATTATTAAATTTTCGTGGAAAATTGAGGCTGTTAATTTTTTCTCGACATTAACCTCGTCATTTGTTCAGGCACATTCCGTCACACATTTTTGGCTGTCAAGAGACAAGATATGCTCCTTCCCTTGCCACATTACGAGGTTTGTTACTGTCCACTAGTGGGCGTTGGTTATAGCTGGCATACCTTTCCGTTGCGGTCCAGCTTGGTGTCCCAGCCCAGAGGCAGGTCCCGGTCGGTATCGCTGAACATGTTGACTAGAGCCACCAGGTCCCGGTTGTGCTGGTACCGCTCGAAGGAGGAGGTGTCCCTTCGGATCTTGGATATCATGTGTTTGAGGGTTGAGTTAACGTTGTAGAGGGAAGACGCTTCCTGGAACAATATTCATTAAATTGTAAGAAAGTATTTTCAATCAAGGCCCGTATTATGAAAACTTGCTCAGTCATTAGACCTATGCCTGAGTAAGGCTTTTCTATGGAATAACAGTCACTCAAGCATAGATCTATGACTGAGCAAGCTTGCATAATGGTATTCATTTTTTTATTTTTGTTTTCTGCATCCGTGATCATCATTCATTGACTATAAGCGAATTTGTTATGTGTGCTATTGTCATTTAGGATTGGGACTCAGCAGTCCTTCTTCTTTCAAGTAATAGGATGTCCAGAACATGGAGGTCCCAACAGTTAAAGAAGAAATCAAATCACTAAGCAGTCGTTACTGTGAATGCCTGAAGCACCACTAAATCCTCTAGCAAGAGCTCTTGTAGTTAATCAAATTGGCTCTCACAGAAAAACAATGATCGCGACATCTGAAGCCAATGCCTTGTGTTGGCAAGCAGCGGTCCCGCTGATGAAGCAAACAACAAAGAAGCTGTGAATTTAGCAGCTTATACCCCGTCCGCGGATTTATTTTCTGTTTGGCATATGCACGAGTTCCCTTATTGGTGACAGGTGAGGGAATGAAAACAGAATTAAGTTTTTCATAAACGCTGTTATTTTTGACAGATAGAGATGTGAACCTGTCGACTCCAAATAAGGAGACTTCAGAAAGTTGGGATTTTTATCGATCCGACATAGTATGTAATGATAATTATTTTGTATGTTTTTTTCATGAAAAATTATTAAAAATAGCATAAAATTTTGTTTTACGACATTAAATAAATCTGTCATACTTTTTATCGCGGAAAAAACGCATGTACTGAGGGCAGAAGCTAGGCGCAAATAATACAACAAAAAGAATAATATGCAATATTCTGATTCCAAAAATAAAGACATTTATCCATAAGTATAATCTTTAAATAAAAAATGAAGGCAACAATAACAAAATCGATTACAACTTCTTCATTAAAAATTTATTATCATAAAAAATCGAATCGGTAGCGCATTAGGACATGACCTGCAAAGCACTGAAGCTCAATACAATGTTTGGGTTTAAAAGCTTTTACTTATTCATTATTTAATTGATCTATCGTTTGTTGACAAATTCAAATTTAAACAATTTTAGTTGCGATCTGATATTATGTATTGTTGAAGTTTATGTTTTAGTGATAACCTTGCTGTTTTTTGCTATAGGTATGTATCATATTCTGTATTAGTTTTTTATATGTTTTCATTCATAAATGTCTTTGTAGACATAAAATATCTTGAATTCTAAATCGGAGTATATTTTACATCAGTAGGATAGTCACCTGGTTCATATGTAATATGGAGTAGAAATCCGGCCTCGCTAGGAACTCTGCGGCGACATGCGGCGAGACGGGCAGCTCCCTCTCGCGGGAGGTGGAGGGGGCGGCGGGCAGGGGCGAGGGGGGAGCGGGCTCAGGGGGCGGCGGCGCGCCCTCGCACTCCGACAGCTGTGACCGGGTCATCGTGCGACGGATCGACTGGTATCTGGAAGGAGAGAGTGAGAGATGGTTAGCTTTTTATGTGAAAGAGATTTAAACAAAAGACTTGTTTCTGACCAAGGCTTCGAACGTCTTGTTTCTATGGACCGCTTATGGAAACTGATTTATGCGACAAAAAGTAGCCCAGCCCGATTTATTCAGTAGTTTTGGTGTGAAGAAGAAATAAACAAACATACATCTGATCTATCTATTCATTCATCCAAACTTTCGCATTTTGTATGAGTGTGATAGTGTGCATTGTGACTAATTTGTGCTCGGACAGAAGGACATTTTTTTATCCAGCGAGGAAATTCGTTTACGAGTATTCTGGTCTGGGGGGACCAGAATGACGTGGGACTCAACGCCCTGAGAAGAACGTAATGCTCACTAAAACCTCTCCGGTGATCCTCTCTCGCCATTTACGCTGAACAACGGGAATATTTAAACCTACCGAGGCGTAGTGAAGTTCCAGGGTGCAACATAGTCTGCGACGCTCAAGAATAAATTGCTTTTGGAATCGGACTACAAGTTTTATTCCGTAGATCACTATACAAACAAGCTCACAAATTATGTCTCTTATAACTTTTTGTATGAACTATGGACATGTTTCAATCACTCTATGGCGCCATATTAGTTGCGTCTTCTATGGTTGCTTGTTTTTAATACAAAACAAAAGTTTATTTTAAAAATAACTTATTTCATCATCATCATCAGCCTATATTAGTCCACAGCTGGACATAGGCGTCCCCTAATGAGAGACCTGGCTAAAGTTTATTTAAACACCTTAAATTAATTCTTGGAAATTCACTCAAAAGTAATTAACCAACAAAATCCCTCACATTACAAGAACCTATTTCCGTCGCCGATAGCGGCAAGTTTAAAACGATTTGTCAGCAAACTAAGTCGTACTTTTTCCGTTTCCTGTTTGGTCGACACGTAGCCAGCCTAAATACATTAATCTGGTGGGCTGACTCAAATAGAAAACCCCAATAATGGAGTCAATATTCTTATATAGTAAGTAACCACAGGTGACTCATGTACTACCGAATAGCAACAGGCCTTCTAACCGACAAAGCGTGCAAAATGCGGAGCAATAAAAAATATAGTTTGACAGTAAAATTGTGTTGTTTTAATTTTTGTTTATATATTAATATAATAAATAACGTGAAGTCAAAGTTCTTAATTTTTCCATAGAATATTTCATCATCATCAGCCTATATTAGTCCACGGCTGGACATAGGCCTCCCCTAATGAGCGCCATAGCGCCCTGTATTCAGCTTGCCGCATCCAGCATCTGCCAGCAGTCTTTCGCAGATCGTCATCTCACCTGGTCGGGGGCGTCCTACACTACGTTTGCTGAGTCGTGGTCTCCACTCAAGAACACGTTTACCCCAGCGGTTGTCGGTTCTTCTCGAGACGAGATATGGCCAGCCCACTGCCACTATATATATCATAGCTCTGTCGGATGTATTCGTTACGAATCCTATCCTTCAGAGAAACTCCGAGCATAGCTCTCTCCATAGCTCGCTGGGCTACTTTAAACTGGTGGACCAGCCCTACCGTGAGCCCTATCCTACGTCTCCGCTCCGTAGGATAGGATATTTGCACTTGATCATAACTATAACGAGAAAGAACTAATCTATGCTCAATACGGCAAAAAAATAATTATTTAAAAAGAGACTTGATCATTGGGACTGTAATACGGAAGGGTTAGAGAGACACGTCTAAAACTTAAAAAAATAGTAGCATGTAAATCCATACTTCAATACTAATATTATAATTAAAATTCGAAAGTAACTCTGTCTGCCTGTCTGTTACCATTTCACGATTAAACAGCTGAACGGATACAAATGAGATTTGGCATGGATGTAGATGGTAAAGCTCGGGGCCGGACATAGCTCTACTTGCATTAATTTATTTTTTATCCCTACCTATAGGCTGATGATGATGATTAATTTATTGGCCGTAGAAGCACAAAGCACACTTGGTTACGTCTATTTACATTTGTAGATGTGCAGTAGCCAAGTGTGCAGTGTTCATAAAATAAAGTTATCTATGAAGCCAAATAAATTATGAAAGAAACACAAAACAAAGAAATTATACCTATATATCTGCTGTAAATAGGCACAATAAGCTAGCTAAGCACTAAGCTTGAAGATGTAAATTGCAGAAGAATTTAGAAACTATGTAACTCAGGTGCCTTTTTGTTCTCAGTACGATTTTACTAGCGCCATCTAGTTGTTCATCAGACAAAAACATAATCGTGTTACCTTCTATCGAGCTGTCTTCTCTGCACCTCCGGCGCAGGCGACCTCGGCGTAGCTCCGTTGACGCCCGGCCGCTGCCACGTCGTGGTTCTGTTCACGTGGTCGATGTAGAATACTCGCCCGTGACTGTCCATTCTGGCTTCCCAGCCTAAAAATAATATAATAAAGAGGTTCAAATCAAATCAAAAACTCTTTATTTGAAAGATGGGTCAAATTCTTAAAATAAAACACTGACTGAACTGGCATTTTTGTTCTGTCGCTTCGGTATGTAGACTAAAGTAAAGAAGCGACGAAGAAACCTTTAGCCGGTCAGTTGTTATTTATCGAGCTGGAGCCAAACCCGTCCTAACCTTTCTTATCTTATAGATAATCTGATATATTGTTGTAAACCTTTTTGCACAGAAAGCTTTTGTTATGCTTACGAGGCGTAAGAAAGTATCATCATCAGCATACGGCTTCTCATTCAGAAGTCGGAAATCAATGACGTTTATTTCTTAAGGTTTATAAAATAATCTAGACTCGTACAATTTTTAACTTCATTATTATCAAACTAGCTCTTGCCCACGGCTTTGCACGCAATTTTCAAGTAACCCACGTCCATCCCCGGTATACCGTTTAAAGCCAAATTGCATTAAGATCAGTTGAGCCGTTTCGGCGTGAAAAGGTAACAGATTACAGACAGAGTTACTTTCTAATTTATAACATTAGTATGGATTAGGTAATACTGAACATGCCTCCGCGAAATGCCGGTTTTGGCATAATAACCACGCTGAGTAGGCGGGCGGGGGTCGATTCTCACACCCCGACCGCAACTGTAACAATATAATATCCTAGAGATTTATAAACATACCTGCAGGCAAAGGCTCCTCACACTCGATAATCCCGCCAATCATATTCGCAGGAAAATCTCCCGTCAGCGCCATCTGTCGGGACGCACGCTCCGGTATCGAGGGCAGCCTGATCCCCGCCATATGCCTCAAAGGCGTAGGCGAAGCCACAGCATTGTCATTATCATCACTATCTTCAACCCTATTCCGTCGCAATACGACGTCCTCTGGCGGACCAGCGTGAACTATCGTAAAGTGATTGCTATTGATGAATTCTAGGTTCGGTGAGCGGATTTCAGAGGTCCGGAGTTCATTGAACTCTACCATCTCGAAGTCTTGTCGCTCGTTGTGTATGGGTGGGGGGTGGAGATCGGGGGGAGGTAAGGGTCGAGGGCGGCGGTGGTGCGTCGGTGTTGGCGGACATTGAGGGGCGACGACAGTCGCTAAAGCCGCTACCCGAGTTAACACCCTAGGGTGAGGCCTCGATGGGCTTTCAACCTGGCTTTTATGCGGAGAGTGCTTTGGCGTTTCACATCCCAGGTTCTTCAGCAAATGCCGCGGTAAGCTCGAGTGCTTCGGCGTGGAGGATTCGGCTGAATATTTCCTGTTCATTAGCAGGGTTCCTACGCTCGGCCTGTGTTCTTCGATAGGGGAAGTCGAGTGTGAGGAATTGCAAGAACTAGGAGGATCGTCGTGACCGTCCATTTGAGTGGAGTTTAGGAAGGCAGTCATCATTGTAGGGGTGTTGCTGTTGGCGCGCACGGAGTTCTGCCTTGTCAGCGGTCTATGACCTTTCACTGTTATTTCTTTTTCTTCTATTTGGTTCCTGTTATCGTCTTCAAACTCGGAATTGTTGCTGATGTCGCTTAGGAACGTGTTCTGAGCTTTTTCTTCTGACTTCGCGTGGTTTGGTGTAAGATTTACGCCGTCGACGACGTCGCTAGGCGGACTAGGTTTATCTCTCCTCGCGAACGTTGTTGTTATGTAGTTATCTGGACCGATTTCTTTTATGAATAGGACTTTACCTCGACTAGCCTCGTCTGTCATTGGTTTTTCGTTTAGCTTAGACTTTATATTGGAGACAGATGATTCGCATAAACTGCCGTCGGTTTCGGGGGTCGCTAAGGGTGCTACGTTTTGTTGTCCTATCCTCCAAAAACTAGCTGTGGATGAAATTGCCGGATCTTTACCGGAGTAGAATTCACCAGGTCGGAAGTCATTGAGGTTAGCTTGGAGGGCTGCGGAGTTGGTAATGTTGTTGTCTGTGAAGAACTGCTCGTCTGTGTCGATGAGTTCGAATGTGAATGCGTCTTCGGGTTTTGTCAGTTTTTTCGGTTTTCTGTGTCGCGGTACTTGGGGAGGGGATAAGGCGTGAGACCTCTCGAGAGGTTTGTGCGATTGTCTCGGTGGAAGCGGTGGAACCGGTGATTTTTCCGCTTCGCTTGGCACCGTGGCGCTTTCGACGTCGTATACGAACTTCATTATCTTGCAAGGGTTCTTTGGCGACCATATCTTGTAGTATTCAGTACCGGGCGACGTCGGGGAGTCGAACCCGCTGTGCTGTTTGGGTTTCTTCTTGACTCCATTAAGCGACTGTCCTCCCCCCGTATCGACAGGCGGCGGACATTTCTTCTTCACTCCCGAAGACGAAGGCTTGCAGTCTATAGCACTCTGAGATTCCTTATTTACATGAGATTCCTTACTAACTAGATCACATATCGTTTGTTCGAGATTGTTCCCATTACGTTCTAGAACACTAATTGAGCATTTGTCGACGTTTTCGCTGAGATGCTTTATTTCCGAGGAGGTTCCTTCGAGGGTGGAGACAAGTTCCATGCGAGGGGACTCGGAACTCATCTCAAAGCTCTCGTTGTTGTATGAGAATGGGGAGACATGGTCGCCGCTGCGCTTGCGTGACATGCCCTCTTTGAGCCTTAAGGGCAACTTCTTAAGGTCTAATTTTAAACGTTGTGGTATGGGGGTTGATTCACCCTCGCATTCCTCGCCGTCACCATAGTAGCGAAAGCAGAGGAGTTGTTCGCAGTCTGAAAGTAGATACAAGTTGCTATAGAAAGGTTATAAAGGACAGGCAGACATAAGCATAAAAAGTGATAACACTAATCTGAGTGGCACTTCGAAAAAGCTATTTGGCTTAACCCTTATCATATCACCACTTCAACTAAAACCTTTTAATCGTCATAACAACAAATGCATAAAATATTATACTTTGCGCTTTTACTTAACGAAGTAACGAATGATCAGTTCCACTCAAACGATCATCATCATCATTTTAGATTTATGAACATAGACGTCCCCCACAGATCACATCAATAACAGGTCCAGAGTACCGTCATCCAGCAGTTTCCGCGACCTTCAACGTCTGATTTTACAAACACATTTCTAAGTAGGTTATTAAATAAGACCCAAAAAAATTTCATTTCGACAGGATTCGAACCTGCGTTAAGTAGAGCCGTAAGAGGTCCCAAAGATTTTCGACGAAACCGACTAAGATTTCGTGGCTTAGTTGGTTAGAGCAAACCCGTACTGAGGGTAGAGCGCAAGTTCGATTCCTGCCGAAATCGAAAATTTTTGGGACTTAGGTATGTAATTACTGAGTACGAGTGCACTTACAAAAACATTTTTTTAATTTATTAAACACACTCCATCAAGGTCGCAACACAAGCAAAAGATGGAATATATATGTATTAGCCTACGAAAACCTCTTCTAATATCAAATTAGCAGCAACTCAAATACAAACCTAGCCAAGGATAGTAAATAGCACTAACCTTCATAAGGCTGGTTGGGCTCATCAAGAAGCCACATTATGTCGCCGGTCGCGCATCCGGTCGCCGGCACGCGCGCGACCACGCCGGCTCTGCCGCTCTCTGGAACAACCAAATAAAAAAAACTATAACTACAATTTCATAACGTGAGAAATGGAACGTAAAACTGTCTTAGTACGGTCTTTGATAAACCAGCAGGGTAGCAACCAGTTTGCCCAGGGAAATTAAACTTTGACGACGCAGATAACATATACATACTATTTTATTTTTAGTTTGATAAACTTTTCTAACAAATATGCATCTAGAACCAAATTGATTGGGAAGTGAAATACAACGAACGAAACGTCGTTTCGTTTAGGAGTTCCTATAGTCACCTTCTGTCTCCAACATCAAACCAGCTCTATTGTATGTATATGTACCATACCTTTGCATTTTCAGCGAACTTAAATGATTACAAATTTCAACTCAATTAATTAGGATACTGTCTAAAATTGAGATGAAAGACTTGTCCCACTCATACTAACAGTGCCCTGTTAGTATGTATGGTACAAATCTTGCAACTTACTAAAGGTAGAATAAAAGCTTGGAACACACTGGTATTATGAAAGCTTGCTCAGTCATCAATATATGCTTGAATAACGCTTTTCTATCGCATAAACGTCACTCAATCAAAGATGGAGCCTAAAAGTTGTAGATCAGAGGCGCACGCACAGCTACCACCCAGCACAAAATAGCTTGACAAATATGGGCTTAAACTCGTCTTCATCATTAGGTATATTTTACAGTGACAGAATTGCTTTCCACTAGCTTCAAACGAGTGGTCCTCGAGCTGTCTGTCATACGATGCCGTCAATATAAAATACATCCAAATATTACTAGTTAAATCCCATTCGAATGCCTATTTTTGTGCTGCGCTGCAGAGGAGCTTTTCAGATGTGCGACAAGCTTAAAACTGTGTTAAAACCAAAGTTATCTCAAACCACTCAAACTTTATAAGTAACGCCCAAAACCACGCAAAGATCTTTAATTTTTCCGATATAAAGGATAAGCTCATTAGGGGAGGCCTATGTCCAGTAGTGGACTGGTATAGGCTGATGATGATGATGAAAGGATTAAAGCTCGTCTATTTATATGTGTAGTGAAACTCCATGATAACCAGCCTGCTGGATTGCAAAAAGAGAAAACGTTTATCATTGAGCGGCGTAATGCGGGCATCATAAATATCCTTTGCCTGTAATAACATTGATTGGCAAAACGTTCGAGGCAATACGTTTACAGCATTGACATTTCAAATCAATGGTATGATTTACTGGCCTCTGAATTAAGAGAGGAAGCCATCATATTCTTTAAAAAAAGACAGGGTTCGCAAAATCTCATTTCGAATCCCCGCCGGCACCAGCATAAAATACAAAACTTGCGCAGGTGCTCTGAGCGCACTAAAAACAAACAACAACCAGTGAACTGTTTTACTGCACTGCAGCCGTCTTTTTATCTAACAAAAATCAAGCACAGGCTCGGTTCGGCGCAGGCGCATCACAAATAATGCACGTAATCACCGGATGCGGGCGACTCCCGCTCGTTTTATGCGAAATAATCGAAGCCACCGAATTGCCAGTTAATTGGGAAACACGACCGTAAATTACACTGAGGCAAATTGATTCAGCAGGCGAATTCGCCCGAATCTCGAACCGCATCACCATATTTTGATTCAGCTGATATACGGGGCAGTTTAACATCTTCCTGCGCCTGATTAAGTGTTCGATGCGCTCGTAAATCGACTTGAAATATTGAGGCGAATGGTTTTATTTCGGAACTGAGGCGACACGACACGACAGCCTCTCGCGTGAACACGAACCTCTTGCTGTGAGAAGGGAAAGGCGCATCGTGTGGCAAATAAACAAAAGGATACAAGTAGGGCAGGTTAAATCGCAGCATTATATTATATTGATGTTTTTTCCGATCGCTAATAATAGGGTTTAATGCTTATGCAAATAACTTTTTTTAAACGATTTTAATATTACTACATTAGCAATTTTTTTGAAAAATAGTATGTTAAAGGTATAAAACTAAAATAAAACTGCACTCAGTTTAGAGCATCGACTTTTAGAGTGATAAAAATCTTGCGCTTTTTCTGTAACGTCACCGTTCAGATTGTCAACTCAGTACTTCTGTTTCTTCATTCATCTTATTATTTTGATTAAATAATCAAAAGAATAAGATATAAATGATAAAAGCTATCGTTTATTGTTTGTGTGTTGTGTCTAATAAATCATTTTCTTTCTTTGAATAATGATATCCCGCTAAAGCTTCATGTCAAATACGGTGAACGGTGACATCGCGTTTAGAAACGTTGTTATCGAGTCTTAAAATATCTATTCTTCAATTATTAAATTAAACAATTAAAACATCATAAAATAAATATGCCGATAAATTTCTATATCAAAAGAGAATACAAATTAATATAATCAGCTTATTTGTAGGCACATGCATGTACTCTATTATCGAGGCGAGGAAGCCGATCGATCGCTGCACTTACTTTTTTGTGATCTTTTGCATTGGTTGGTTTGGTATATATACCAACCAACAGTTATGACGTACCTATGATCACTAACCCGTTTATTCCTTTACTATACTAACACAGACGCCCGCGCATTCGTAATATCTTCTACTATCTCTGCTAGATTATGTATTTTTTTATTTATTTATTTGCTGCTGCAGTACAAAACATACACAAAAATATAATCTGAGGAAAAAGTAATAAGAAAGACTGACTGCTGTGGAAGTTTCGACTCCGCATATAATTAAATAAATAAATAAATTTGCAATTGCCTTACAACTCTGGACTAGATAGGCGCTGATATTGTTATAAACGCATTTTACACTACAATAATAACACCCGATTTTCCATCAACTTAACACGAAGACCGGAGTGCTAAGTGGTTTTAATGACGAAGCTCTGGTGACGTGAGGACGCTTGGTGACACAGAGGGCGGTTATTTCCGGTCGATGACGCAACATCCGCGCTTCCGTCCGCGCAGGATATAGGAGATACAAAATGTCGACGCCGGAGATCACCCGATGCACTTCCGCGAGATTTGCGGGAACAATCACGCTATGTCTAAATCGATAAGAGAGAGCAACAGTCAAGAGGCCACGGCCCTTATTCTGGGCTGTGTAGTCGATAAAGAACAAGCAACTGCTTATCGGCACGTAAGGTTTATCAATAGAACTTCCGTTGAAGTGTAAAAATAAAGAAAGAATGTGAGATTTATATTACATTTAGAAGATAAGTGTGTATCTATCTAGACTAAGAAAGTTGTTGATTCTGGAAAAAAATCACTTAAATCCACATGTACGATTCTTCATGCTATGATTCCAAGAACAACAAATTCCGATGGGATTATAAGGAGGAAAAGCTCAAGATTATGAATCAGGGATATTTTTCCTACGAACAACTCTCGATTCAAAGAAAACAGACATCTGTATAGGAAACATATGTTATACACTTCAATTCAAAATATTTCATGATGGATATAACCATCGTTTAAATAAATGTTGATGGCAAAAATTTACATTACCCACATACTTTAGGCCCACACGTTTTAAATCTAGCTTACTCAATAACGCGCTAGATAACCTTCAGTATGAATGGAACGCAAACTTCACACTTCATAAAGCTGCAGAATTTAGAACACAATAACCGTGTACGTCATTGGCTCCACATCATACACAAATGTAACTACAACTAAAGGCTGATTCAAACCCAATTAAGACTTTATAAAAGGATCTATAATTTTTGAATCGGGAGATGTTTATATATTAAAAGAACTTACCTAATACCTAGGAAGATAATGTGGCATATCACCCCTAGCCTTCTCAACGGCCGTTTGGCGGAAGCATGTAGTTAAACTAACTACGGTCATTTCTCGACCCCTCTACATCTGTCTCTTGACGCCCACGCACCACTGTTTTTGTACAAGCTACGGTGTAAGACGTATGTATAAGTGGGCCCCTCATTCACACGTAATGTCTCAGAGTTGTTACTGACACCTATACTATCCTCCGGTAAACATTAGCGGCTGCCAATGATCATCGGACACATTACGTATCGCTTTCTGATTCCTCTTTTTGTTCATCCACAAAAAACTATCGGAACAGATGGCTAAATCTTGTAACTCGTCAACCTCAACGTTGTCATTTAAATAGGAAATGTAATGTCCTGGAAATGTGGTGGTTTGAAAGGGATCATCTTATTGACAAACCCTCATTAGCGTGGTGACGACAGTTCCTAAAGTGCATTACGGTATCATCGACTTTAAAATGTGACGAAGCTTTGTTTCAAACATTCACACGATTGGCTTTCAACGTATTAACAACTGGAGCGCATGATGACAGACAAGACTGAAGATTTAAAGCAGACCTATTTTTAACCCTCACATCCTGAACTTGACAATAAAAAGAAGCAGGCGTTTGCCTTCATAAAATTGGCCGATGTTTTAAATGTATTTTAAAATTCCTTTCCATTCATTCCGGCCCATTAAGGACCGGTTAATTTTATGAGTAGAGACCACTTAAAATTCCCAAGGGCGGGCACAAATCGCAGCGGATATTGTGTGTTGATACAATGGTGGCTGACAGTGTCCATTAGCGCCCGAGACACAGACGTGGTGACATTTATCGCCTCTAATGTCAATACTATGATGAATGCGTTCAACGACCGATTCTGGAAATTGGGCAACCCGTCTTCGTCACATACTCCATACAAAGTTCATCGCGATAAAGCTCAAATAAATGCATTTTCAAAAGATTTATCGGTGTCGTAACAGCACCATTTATCTTTACTTTACGTATGAGATCGTTCACGTTTCTTTTAATGATTTGCGTGTTTTCTTGGAAAGGGCAGGAGGTACTTAGCCTTCGTTGTTTTTCCACAGTATGTAAATCCGGCGTCCTGTCTGACTCATTAGCCGGTTAATCTTAATCGCTGATTGCGTTAACTGCCTCAGGTACTCGCCTTTGCAATATAAGGCTTGTTTGTGAATCGCATTACTTAGAATAATGGACATCCGATTCAGAGGAAGGAACATTAGTATAATCTTAAGATTGTTTATTCAAGCTAAAATACCTCTAAATTATGACGGTCATGGGTACAAGCACAAACCGGATGAGCGAGCACTTTGACCCTCGGCCAAGGAAGCAAATAAATACATTTCTTGCATGGATTCTCCTCTACAATAATCTTCATTTACAATCCCGAATACA
Organism: Eupithecia vulgata; assembly: GCA_946478455.1. Taxonomy (NCBI): domain Eukaryota; kingdom Metazoa; phylum Arthropoda; class Insecta; order Lepidoptera; family Geometridae; genus Eupithecia; species Eupithecia vulgata. The sequence goes on from OX297863.1 coordinate 3,071,726, forward strand.
CCTTATACCTATGCGCTTTCTGCGGGATCGTCTCCCTCTCTAGTCTGATCCAGGTTTGTCCTAATTATTCGTTCTCGACCATAAACCTACACAATCCAGCTTATAGTAACTCTGACAGCCTTGCCACGCCTATTACATCAACTCCGAATCCGGCGTGATAATATCTGACGGTTTGATATGGTTGTCACTTCATAACCGCCTCTGAATATGGCCAGCAGACTGCATCTATGCATTGACCATGCTTCTCTTTACGGCTGCTCGTTCCAGTTACCCAATAAGGAGGAGCGAGGGAGGCAGCCATCTTAGGCTGCTTAAGTAAGCTGTTGCTAAATTGTGAACATTGTATACCAAACTCTCTCGATTATGTGGAGTGTGCCTGCGTGGGCGCCAGAGACGTAATCGAAATGCCGATTGGCCCTATCGCCGGCACTCAAAGGCGGACACTGTAATAGGGCATTTAGCTGTCAATTAGGACCGGCGACCGTCCCATTCCGCAGATAACGTATGGATTGATTCTATTGTAAACGAGGCATTGATGGATGGACGTCGTGAATGCTGATAATGGTGATACTATCACGAATGTTTACTGTACGAAAATTGGCTAGTATTTTTCTCTTGGTAAACAAGTTAATTTTATGTGTCTATTTTTGCAATGAACTAGAACGTATCCTTGAGAACGCGTTTACGATTCGGACAAGCTATGGAATGTTAGATTAGATTAGCATAGTATCAATCGCCACGTGCGGTCCATTGATCGTTAAGATGGCGCGGGGGCGGAGTGGGGGATCCATTCATTCATATTGCGCACGCGCATGTATCGCGAGGTCGCCCTGCGCCGCCGCGCGCCGCTGCGGCCGCGTGCCAGCCGCGCCGTCCTCACCACAAAACGCATGTTTCTGTGCATGTTTCACATACCTCGTGTCAAACTCATAAATAATTTCGACACAGAGCCATTTAAATAACTGTGTCATTGAACCGTACACATTGTTGTTTCAAAAGACCATCATAATCCTCGAATGACACCGATAATGCATTTTGTCAGCGATGCCATTCAGAATGTCATTCAATCTGTCATACGTACGCCTACAGACACCGTAATTAAGCAATGGAATGCTGTACCTAAAGGTAAGTCTGTAGGCACGGAATACACAAAATTAATGTAGTTTGGTAATAAGCTATACGTGTCGTCTGTAGTAAATTGGGCAAGAGCTAATATTTGCGGACACCTACATCCGCCAACCTGCAGCCTGTTCGAGCCAATCGATATTTGACTGGAGTCAATAAACTCCCACAATTGTATTTTGTCGCCTAATGCCTACTTGTCACCAAACTAAGCTTTTTTAAAAATCTTTATTTATTTTAACGGAGTTTTGTTACACAGTGAGTATGTCACTCCTGAAGAGATAAATTCTTTATAAATAAACATGACAAAACACAACAAACTCAAAAAAAAGTAACAACAACGTTTGCTACATGATAAACTAAGTCTTGTAGAGAAAATACGATCAAATAAAACCAAAAGAGAATTACGTTGAACCATGTAAACTAAATCAGGAATTGCACAGCCAGAGCATTATGATACTTTCCCTAGGCGTTTACCGCCGTCGTAATCTCCAAAGTTGGGTCTGTTCAATATCCATAAGTGTTAGAGAAATGGAAAACAGTTCTATAGTGAGGGCGGGATTATAGGTGCGGCGGGTGTACAGCAAAGTGTCACGTCACGTAGGCGCGAGCATTCTAATGCTCGTCGCACCCACTCCGCAACGTTGTAGGTACCTATCGGATTCAGATTATGCGGAATACTAATACAACTATAGGATAATCTGACAAGCTCTCAGCTGACAACGTAGGTCGATGGGTTATTGGCACGTCAATCAATCATGAGCTAGTTTTAGATACCTTGGCTACCTGCTTTGTAAATCATTAGCAAAGTACAAACCATGGTATGGTATGATAGCATTTGGTTGGATATTATATTTAATTGACAGAGCTCCGTCGGATTTCTCGATCTGTGGTTTCTTACTCATCAAGAAACTCTATACCTGTGTGAAAACAAGTAACAATCATTAATTGTATGTGATAATCAAAACACAATCTTCAATCGGATAAAGTCTGTATAGAATGCAGAAAGGCATTATGAAAGCCGATAGTGCTAAGGCAATTTGCAGGACGGTGTTTTGCATAACTTTGTACCTAACAAAGTTATTCAAAACAAAATATTCATTGAATACAGCAGTTGCAATGTGTTAAATCCTAAACGCACGCGGAATGAGGAATCAAACGCGATTTGCAGAATCACTCATTTCGAACAAGAACCGGGACGAACGACCTCCAAGTCCACAAAACGAATACAAATGTGGTCCTTCTAATCGGGTAGTCCTAATGTAACCCGGCCGAGCACTTGTATATAAATTATGAGAAAACAGGAATAAATAACTATTTCTGTATTTACAATTATTTTGTTATATTGTAAGCATTTAATTAAATAATTTTACTACGACATACCTACACAAAATTTAATAAAATTCAAAATTACAGTCAATAATACAAAAAAGTATTGGCGAGAAACCATAAAAAAAATCGATTGATAAACTAAAGAGCTCATAAGGATAACCAGATGATAATCCGTCAGCTTTTGGTAGCTACATTGTTTTTTATTTTGCTTTGAAAATAAAGGCCGTATTAAAAGACGATCAGGTTTGCCTTTAAAAAGTACGTCACTATCAATATCATTACTATGCATAACAGTGTCAATTTGGGCGTCGAAAGTCCGTGTGGTGTTTTACCGACGCGAATGCTTACACGCACTTCCTGCGTACTCAATTGGCAAAAACAAGTCCATGGCACTCATAAATAATTACTACGAATCCACACAATAGTTAGGTATGAGGTAACGGTCAGATTACCTTGTTGACTACGCTCCGTGTGTAAGTAATGTCATAGGTCGATAGGCAGGATTTCCGTGTTCGCACAACAACATAGCATTTATTTCATCCTTTCCACCAGAGGCTTGTTTTTGTCCACTTCAAAGCAGGTTTTTTCTCAAAATGGCTTCTTAAGACTTCTAACTCATTTAGAAATAATTAATGATGTTTAAATACGAAGAGTGGCAAAGCTAGGCATGTGTCTTCCGAGGCAGATGTCGGGATGCATTTTTTGTCCGGGAGGAAGTAACCAGGTGAGCTAAATGATGGACGACAAACGACAGGTTGCACGCTGCGTCCAGTTTATTCTTTAACAGCCGTCAAAAGGATAAGAAACTTGAAAGCTATGCAGTAAATGACGTAGACAAGACGACGAGACTGTATCAAGCACGCGTGCAAAGTCGCGGACAGTAACGAGTTTACTTGCAATTTGTTTTATACAGTTAGCACAGTGTCACTTAGCAGCATTTCGTCTCACATAACGGCTCAAATGCAATCGTATGTAGAGCGTTACGTTCACATGGCACCGTTGCATCTTGTCTACGAGGATTATTAATTCTGCAACTGTTTTCTCGTTTCCTCTATATTGTTCCGCTTGTGCGAAAATTGTTGAACCAGAGATTTGTTTAATCCACTCAAACTCTAACTGTTTCTTTCAAAACAATAGAACAGGCATCCGGTTAATAATCTCGAAGGAGACCTTGGGGTCCTTGCTAATCTTCTTACCGACGACGGAAGTTTCCTAAAAAGGTAAGATATGCGGCAGGTGGCTCAGTAAGCCGTCTGGGTTTATCAAATAAGTTTTCTTTACACGGCTACCTTGCGAAACAAAACATAAACGGCAAGTCCTGATATCAATTTGCAATCAGAAACGGTCGCAACAAGAGTGGGCAGCATTTCAACATCGATACAGCCAATATCCTGGAGTTCCCACGCGAGGCCCGCGGATGTGCATATCAGGAATCGCATAGAGACAGGCAGATTGTTGGCTCTGTTCCCACAATGGAGCATCAACCTCCCAACAAAAACTGACCAGCATAAAGATATGTACCATGAAGCACAAATTTATTGTACAGTTGTCTGACGACAAACACAACTAAAATAAAAGTAGGCATGGACATTTATGGCTAACTTAATGAACTGGTTTCATATTCACAGTGTCTATTTCAGTAATTAATCCCCCATAAACCAGTCGCCTAAAGACGTTACGTGCACCACGAACCAAGAGTCAAGTTACTGACACCTTATCCTTAATATCTCCTTATCTGGAGTGCTTAAGCTCGGTAAGCAGATTCGAATGCATCAAAAGATCAAAGTTCTTTGAGGTGAGAATATCTGTATCATAAATTTTAAAAGTAGTATAATAGGATTAGAGGTAACGCTGAGGCTTTCTCTATTTTCTAAGGATAATTATAACTTAGCCTGATTCACATGCTCCCTCTTGAGCGGTGATGAATGGAAAAACAATAAAGTATTCAATGCCAAGATCATACAATGAAAATGCCTGAGTCAGAAATGAGCGATGACTTAACATATTAGTACATCAGCAAACAAGACACCAGTCGAGACAATATTGTTTTGCTTGTCAGAGGAATCACCGATGCAACAGTGTCGGTTTCTGAACAAATTCGAAGGTCTCAATGACGACACGAACGATGTATGTTTAATTCGATGAGTTTTATTGTAGTGGTGGCATTGCACAATGCGAATATAGGCCGATGAACTGGAGATAGCATGCTCAATGCCAACGTTATGCGGGAGTATACAATCGATCTCAGATAACCATGCGGATTCTTTGCACAACGCAGCTTTGTACGACTTGCATGCTCAGTTGGCAAACTACCATAAGGAACTGTCTAAGTGCAAATAGGCGTCTAGGAACTTTTTAAATATGATACGGTTTGTTTCCATATGCCGACAGGATATTAATTGGAGTCAATATAGTGTAGGTACTCATTATAGCAAATGTTTGATAGACAAACAATTCATCAAATACAGAGAATGAATAGCGATAAACATAAATAACAATAAGTGTTCAATGTCTTCGTGAAACAATAGATCACCAGGCCATATATAGAACAAAAAATATAAAAGAACATTCCCAAGGACGGTTGTACAATCGTGCGTTTTAGCGAGGCACTTTGCATATCGCTCGACCGGATGTCGAGGACTGACATCGTTTGACCAACGTGCACAGCGTGCAAGCATGACTATGGGTACCTACATGATCGACTTGATAAATACTCTACCTACAGTGACCTTGTTGACGTATGTGCGCCTCAAGAAACGCAACGAAATATGGCCGATTTCAAAAATCCTAAATTCTGATATTGATCATAAATCAAAATATGAAACTGGAAACTGAAGAAGTGTACTATTAAAACGCAGTATATTTAATATACTAGAAAATTATAGCATTTTACAGATTACGCAAGGTCCTCAAAAATTAAATTCAGTGTAATGGTCAATCCATTAAAAATATAGAATACATGATAGGCATATGTAATTAGCCGGGTAAGGTGGATAAAGTTCTTGGTATCGTGGCTACTCAAGCACCTACGGAAATATAAATTAGAGAATTGATGGCAATGATTACTAGAGGATAAAATGAAGAAAATGATCAGGGTTACGAGGGACTTTACGAGAGTAGTCTCGAGCAAGTCGTGCATTGGATTCATTAATGTACGGGACGGCACAGATGGGCAAAGAAAAATAAATGTTGAATGCAAAAAACAAACTTATAAGTACCCATTTAGTTTTTAACACTCCGATATAACCTTCAGCGAGTTGTAAATGTAATAAATCAGGTTTTGCGGTATGTGAAGTGGATATCGTTATGCGTGGTAAATGAATAATTTGGTACTCATGGAAGAACTAACAAGAAAACACATTTTAATGTAACTGAAGCTCAAAAACAAAACCCAAAAAGAAAACAGATTTATCAATAGATCTCTAAGCAAACCTGTAAACATGGTATGCCGTATTATGATGTATATAGATGGGACATGTGGAATTGTGGATATATTTTCGGTGGTGGCATCGTCACATCCGGCCCGTTGACCGCGTGCTGGCCGCGTTGCGCAAGCACCAACATGGGCATTGTATGCAAAACGAACCGCACTCGCCAAATACCAAGTAAACTGCGATAACGGTAAAGCTATCCTGATCGAGCGATAGCGGGGCCACAGTCTGTGGGATGGTGAAATCAGACCAAGTTACGGATAAAACAAAACAGACAGAAAGCTACAAATTTCATTTCACAGTGGAGCTTAACTCCAGAGCTATCTTCCAGCAAACCTTTTACACGAGTGTTTTATCATTCTTACATAACTTTAGGAATAAAAAATATAAGCATGAATCAAATATAATTGAGAACAATTTGAACAACAAACAAAAACCGACAAAATCCAACGACAAACCTACTTCCGGATTTGTGCTACACGCACATAACACGATTAAATAGGACATCAAGCGCATTAGTAACACAAAAGCCTAAAATCACAACCCGCGCAACAATTAATGTTTATCCAAGCTCGCGCAGACAAATACAGACCTTTGAAAAGCACGTTCGCCGCCCGCTTGTGATAGGTAGTAATAAAAAGGACCGGAAGTATTTTCGGAACTGCTTTTTTTACAACGAATCGCCCAATGAAAGTTGATATATAAGTAAAAAGCCATACATCACATCCCACACATCTCTGAAATAACGATGTATAAAGAATTAAATAATGTTGACAGCAGCTAAATATAATTACGCAACGTACAGTATTAGGATTAATTTTCCGAAAAAAAGTATGACTAAAATCTCTGTGGAATCCAAGGAGCGGAGGCACTCGTGTGAAATAAATCCTGACCGGCACCGGACATCCGTCTTTGTCGATATTCCCGTTCTACTTCAAAGGGAATCATTAATTTTGAAAATTTAAACGATTTTAAACGTTACGTACTTAGTAATATGGGCTATTGCAACAATATCGAAGACAACTGTGGCTATAAAACTGGCCTAATACATCTTGTCACTTATAGAGATGATTAAATTGCAGAGAGCGCAGGCACAATAGAGGATGCGGAAACTAAACATAGTGGGCACAAATTGTATTGTATTGTAATGCATTGCGCACATTCATAGCTGTGAGCGATCACAACAATATTGAATCAATTGCTCATTATTCAATAACACCGACACATAAAATTTCCAATTACTAGATTTACAAGTTGATCTAACACGTATTGCACAACAGCAGTCAGCAGGCGTATTTATAGTCAACTAATAATTTGTTTAATTATTGTTTGACCTTCGTTGGGTCGTAACGCATACGAAAACATTTACCTGAAACGAATGTGATGAAAATAAACTGTAACGAGCCGAGATGAAGAGTAACTGAAATAGATAGCGATATTAAATTTGTCACTAGCGTGAGCCGAGAGCGGTCAGTGGCGCTGAGGCCAGGCCTGTAGGCGTCGCCCACGTTCGCTCTGTTTCCGCTGCGGACTCCAAGACGAGGTGTGATCTTTTTAGATAAATATTATCATAACTCCCTTCGATATAGCTGCCATAAAACTTTCCAAACAGATCGATAAAAGTGAACAATGCCGGTGCAGCGTGCTTCGAGTGGGTCGACCTTGGTCGAGGACTCGCAGAACGGACGTGGACGGTCGTAAAATAAAAACGTCGTTCGCTGCTTCTGAGACAAACAGACAGACGCTATAATATATGGCAAGGCGCTCACACGATTGACGGCCGATAGCTCCTCCGTCAGAACGCCGGCATCCGGCATTCAAGGTGACACGGCCCATCCTTGCAGGTCCGGTCTCACTCAAAGGCACAACATTATCTTTGAAACAATACCGATTTATTGAATTCGGAGAGGAAGCAAACGATTCCCATTGTTCAGTGAAATGTGATGCTTGTGAGGAGCACAAACTTTTATCGCTGCAGTCCCCGCGAGACCTTTGACATAACAAGCCACATTTCTAATTTAACGTTTGGTTGTAAGCGTAAAGCGACATATGAGTTGTAAATCAAAATTATGTTACAACTTTACAAGCCAAGCAATAAAAAGGTCATAATTTTATGAAATGTAATCCCGACTAAATATTTTGGAAGATTATTTACATCAATAACGCTTGTTATTGATTTGAATCCAAGGTTGTTGCCAGTGGATTTGTCGCCAGATTAAATTAGAGCGCACCACCGATTCTTGCGCCCGCGCAGTTCGACGACCGATCGCCCACCTCATCCACCATTCTTATTGATCCCATTCAATCGATCCTTGGTGATTGATAAATCGTGATGTGGGAGTGACATCGCTCCAAAGACTCCAACACAAACGGGTATCAGAGTTTCGGAGTTTATATGTAAAGAGAGTGTTGCAAGGTGTTACATTGCAAATAGCTTACGGTGCTGGCGCTGCAGGCTTTTGAAGAATCAACCGGTGCGTAGGGTGGCACGAAGAATAGACAGAGGCGGGCGTGGGTTCCCATCGGGGGCGGTTCCTACCAGCATTTTCTCCGAGACCTAAGCCGAGACACGAATGCATGTAAGTTATCATGATCAATGCAAGCCTTGCGTAAGATTCTACAAATAGAATAAGTAGGTGCATACGGGCAGGTATGCAAGTTGTGACATAACGAGGAGTTATGCAAATATTATAAGTGTTATTCAAACTCCAATAAGATAGTTAAGACGTAGAATCCAACTCGCGAGATAGATGAATCCACACTGTAACATATACCAAACTATTGCACTGTGGCTAAGGTATCAGCTAGAAGATATTTCTATCATCACATCCGATTCCCAAACAGGATTTGAGGATTTGGCTTTCTGTGTACATCGTTTATCATCTACCTCAACGAAAGACGAGGTATACAGCGATGCTTACATGGCTGAAAGTGTGTTTATAGCATCCGCTTTCCTGCCGTGGACCGACGAAAATACCGTTACGCCCGCACAGCCAAACTTCAATGATTTACATACGCAAATCATGACGAATTGCCCACAATGCACGTCCGAAATACGCCGCTGCTCCGATATCGGCACACGCTGTTTCCCTTCTTACGAATTTCCGAAACACTATTTGTTTGTTGGTTTATGCCCCAGACTATCGAGTTGGGAAATCAATTTGTATCCTACGAGGGACGGAAATTACAGGTAACTAAGACCGTCCAATAGATGTAAATGCAAATTCAATGTCGTAAAATATTTATGAAAGAACCATGTACATGTAATCAACGACCCACCTGCCTACCGCATTCGCAACTTCCTATGTTAATGTTTGGTGCTTTAGACGCGCCTATCTTCTAGTAAAAGCATATTTCTATTCAGCTCAGAAGCCTCATCTCCTGTTTACTAACGTATATTCAACCGGTAACTACCGAATAGGAAATAACAAACAAGATGTTGCTCCACTGCGACAAATACAAGCATTTTATGGCGTCTTCGAGTCAAAGGAATGCTATTGAAAAGCACAGTTTAATTTGTTGAGCATAGTTATACATATTGGAATCTAATAAGCTCTAATGGATATTGCCGTAAGTAATAAGTTCTGTTAAAGGATGAAGTCGTGACGGAAGCGCTCTGAACAAAAACGAACTGGCTGCACTGCGGAGTATAAAAAAATCACTCGTTAGTGCATCCGGTGAATTACAGTTGCATTGATTCTTTATACTGACTGGGGTTCGATTTTAAAAAATAAATTGAAGAATCGGTCAGCATAGCTCATGGCGAGGGAGAATATCCTGTCGCGTCGCCGCGGGAGTGGGAAGTTGCGCGCAGGCATCCATGAATAGCCCTAACGAACCTGCTGGCCTTGGGACGGCCCTAAGGCCCGCCATGCGCCAACGCCATCGCGCCATACCGCGGCTAGCTATGCCCATTCAATTAAACTTCATACATATTCAGAAGTATCGGCCCTAACGTTTTATCTCAGCAAACGGTTCTCTGGTCCATGTAGAAAATTCCAAATTATTATGACTGAAGCGTAGGGATGAGTTGATATTTAAGTTATGAGAAGAACGATAGAGCGTGAACAAATCAGGAAGTATACTCAACCCCGCACACTCAATAAGCGGCAAACATCTCATTCATGATCCTTTGATTGCGAGTGAATGAGTGACGTGCCCGGTGTTTACAATTTGCCAAACAGGAAGCTAAACGAGTCTACCTATATCAAGGACGATAATATTGAAACTTGTTTTGTGCCTCATTTCATTTATCTTTCAACAAATATTTCATTGAACGGTCTCAGAATGCGAAAGCGCCATTAGAGGAAGTATTATGTATTATTATGTATTTGTGATTGATCCAGGTAATAGTTTCCGACCTTGACGGGCACAGGACCGACATGGTAACCCACTTACCGGTGCGTGCCTGCGCGTGCCGACAAGGGATTACAGCTCGACTAAAGACGTCGTCATTTACAAGTTACACCATCTGGCTAGAGCGGGTGATATCCTTTTTCTTCCATCTCTATTTACTTCACCAGTACAATAATAAATCTACGCTATCTTTCGTTCAACATGCGCACGTATATTTAACGAGCGCAGCAGTTATAAAGAAAACGATGAAACAAACAATACAAAGGTCAGTTCCGTTTCATTAAACAAGCATCCGCTCCCAGCAAATAATGCTAACCAATGACTTTCTACTTAAAACTGTCATTTTGTAAATCAATGCTGCTTATGAATGGGGTTCGAAATAGGCTGAGCATGGAATGAAATAAGCGAGTCGTGATCACGGATTTACTACGGTCACTCGCCAATCTGCCTTGCACAAGCACAAGCACGAACCGTTGGATAACCTCCACAACAGAACAACGACTGCTCTTGGTTCACCATTGCTCAATAAAATAATGTAGGTACGTAAGAATATTGGCATTAATATAGGGATTGCTTGTGGTTATTAAACGACAAAGGAAAGCTCAATGAGATCTTAGTCTTTACTAAACTAAACTATACCTAGGTAGGTACAATTATGATAAATTTATAAAAGGCGTGAAGTTCGTAGATTTTAAGAGAACTTGGACCGGGCCGTATCCATATCCGGTCTGAAAAGTTTTACTTTCAGGTTTTCTGAAATTCACAGGGTGTTTTCCGTTGATTCGTGGACACGGCCGCCATTGGTTATCCGTGGAACCGTATATACCACTACCACACAGGGTTCTGATTGGGAACTCAATCACAGGGGCAAACTGCCCCTTGCAAGCAGAATCAATCGCTAAGACGTGAACAATGCCTCATTACAGACGGCGTTGTTACCAGCAGTGGCTGTACTGAGGAAGTCAACATCTATTAGCTTGGCACAATAGGTGAGCGACATCCGAAGCTCATTACTGCCATTCATTTCCGCTGGCGATTCGCAACTTGGGACTAAATCACGGCTTATGAAATATCAGTAGGCTCTTTCCGTACACTGATCATTAAATTGCAAATCAACAGGTGCGATTTTGTTTTCTAGATGATATTGCTAATCGGTTAAAGAAGTCAGCTTTGTGTAAATCTGCACCATTCTAAGCAATATGAAAATGTACCTATGTATATAGGGATTTGTTTATACCAGTAATATTATACCATGTTGTTGTAGTATTAGCTCTAAGATATCGTAAACACGGGTGGCCTTGAAAATGTTGTTTACGGATGCTTATGGCGTTGGCAATTCAATTATGATACTAATTTGTATCTAAAATGCACAAAACATTAGAAATAGATTAACTTACACGGACGGAACTTTTGGAAGCCCGCATTTCCTAAAGCCAAGATGGCAGCATTCTTTCCAAGAGCTCCTTTTGAAACTTTGCTAAAGTCAGGTAGTACGGACGCTGTGTACGGACAATAAATGCGTGCATTTCCATAAAACTAAGCAAATAGAACGTGAGGATCCAACATCCAGCCGCTAGCGATCCGTGCCAGGGTTCTTCAGGACATAAAGTAAGTAAACATGATTTGTTTCGTGCAAACACTCCGTGTTATCTCAGCGTTTTACAGGCGAGACTTATCTGTGGCCGGCGGCTCACCACCTAGGCACACGTAGTAGTCACAACACAACACACGAACGTGCTTTTTCTACTGTACAAACATTTGGAGAGTCAATATTTGTCGCATGCCCCCGCTAGTGTTGCAAGGGACCGCTCTTGCCTCGCCCGGCGGCACAGACATGATGGTCCCATTCCATAATTGCTTTGACGATTCAAACGAGCGTGAGATTCAAGCTTAACCAGATTGAAAAAAAAAAAAAAAAAACACTGCGTCCGCAATTTAAATAAATTTCACAGGACGCAACGAGGAAGCAAAAACAAACTCCCTCCTCGCGGTGTTGAAGTCCGGTTGCAATGGGTTCCATCCATCGCACATTGGACTTAGGGGAAATGAGGAGGCTGATACACTAGCGAAAAAAGCTATACTTGAGGGCTCTGATTACAATATTTTACCTAATTTTTCTGAAATTTTACCTTAATATCGAAATAGCTGTTATAATTTTTGGAAAGAACATTTTAATGAAAGGTCTGTTGAAAAAGGTATTTGGTACAAATCCATACAATGTGAGCCTCCTCATGTCCCAAGGGACATTCAGTATGACTAAAATTCCTCGTAAACTTATTATTAAAGCACACAGGTTACGTACGGGTCACATGCCCCTAAAAAAGTTCGCATATTTAATGCATAAAGCTGACACACCGCATTGTGATACACGTGGTGTTGTGGAAGATGTTCACTATTTATTAGAGGAGTGTGTCCGCTTCCAGCAAGAAAGGCAATCGCTTGCGGTGAGTTTCGGCCTGAACATACTTGACACAGGAATTTTCCACAATATTTTAGTGCACCCCACAACTGAATCAGCTATACAGCTGTTTAAGGCCGAGAGCCATCACAAGTTTATTAATTACAAATAAGTAGTAGGTTTAAGTTTGGTTTTGGTTTTAGTTTTAGTTTTGTTTGTAATGTTCTACATATTCTATATTTTGTAGTTCTATTATCATTTTCACTTTGTTTTTATTTGTAAAAAAAAGTATGTTGTGTATACAATTACAAAGCTACATTACAGGACTGACATGTTAATATAAAACAAAAGTCCTTAAAACTAAATGAGAATAAAAACTCCCTCCTCTTAAGAGCAAAACTCCACAACTTGTGATGCTGATTTAATGAATATATTTTTACGGGGCACCAGTACAACGCACGCTGGAAAGCGCATAATGACTTCCGTTGGCCGGACAGCGAGGAACAATAAAACATCCAATTCAAAAATCGTATGGCAAGGAAATAACAACGTCTAACATAAGATATGAGTAATTGGAAAGCCCGAAATAGTTGTTATTCCGATCTGAGATTATGAGGTATGTATGAGGGATACTAAAGCAAATATTATGTGCTCGTTGGTCTCGTCTTTGATTAGCGGATGAGGGAAGTGCGGTCGGCGTAACGCAAGTGCCCACGACACGCGGCTCGCGATTCTAATTCTGATATATCCTGCGGGTTTCCTGCGCTAGCTAGCGCCGACCGGAACCTGCCCACTCTCCCTAATAAATAAACCATACGGGTTTTCAACGAAGCGTCTAATGAACTTGAAAACATATTTCATTTTAGCCCAGTATTAATAACAGGCCCCAACGAATTTATATGCGTACAGAATTAACGATTGCAATTTTTTCAGATCGTGTGAAGACTGTCGGTATCCTCGGTTCGCTATTGATTGACATACGTATAAATACGAACAGAATAACCAGTTTTAATTAATTTTAATGAATGCAATCATCTATACCGCAAATAGCTAGCCACAATCAAGTAATTACAGATAATACATAGGCGTATAAACAATGTACCTAATTGCGGATAAATTACATTCCTAGAACAATGATGAGTAAAGGTAAAATAATGTATTGAATTGACAGTCTATTGTCTTATCTAAGGAATCTGTTGGAAGAGTGTTGAGTTGAGTGAGAAACAAAAAACAATGTGAAGTACGTCGAAGCCGGTATCGGCCGGCCGCCATGTTTACACACGCCGTCATATATAAACACGTATTATCTGAAGTGCCATTATTCCACGCAAATTGCTAATTATAATTAATGAACCGTACGTTCTTTCATTTTTAATATAACCGCACTTTTGGCAAGAGCATCTAATCATCACCTTTGTTTTGTAGTTAAAAGTTATATCCAAGTTATAGATATTTCTCTAAAACATTATTAGCAATCGGTGTTTGTCTTAGATACATTTAAATTACTGGTTTGATAGAGTGAGATTGATTAGTGTAGTATGTACTGTGTACTCTATCTTCGAGATGCTATGTGCAGTATCTCAAATGTAATTTATTAGTTACCATTAGTTTCTATTTCGAGCAACACAGAACTTGGCACTATCAGTAATCAGTTCACATCCTCCTTCGAGGCCGCTAACCGCACAAGTTAACACCTATTGTTTCCGTCGATGAGTACTATCTTTCCATTCACCACACCTACGTCCCCATTCACAACTTCTAGGAAAAACCAATTGTTCGGGTACCCGGCGCATTTACTTGATTGGAATATATTCGCCATCAAAGTGTTCTTTGAAATTAAATTAATGGGAATTGCATGGGTAGTGAATTGTTAAAGAAGCGGTCATTAATCGAGTTCTCAAAGCTTGTCATAGTTTCCGGTCGCGGCCCTTGGCGATGGCTTCCAGCGACTGTGACCTCATGCTAGGATGAGCATGAACAGGAGCGCTGCTGGACGTTCACAACACAATCATAGAGCAGAAACGTCATGGGAACATGGAGCGAAATCAGATTACATATCGCAAGATGTGAACAGAACAGCCAAGGTTCCGGACAGGATGATTGCGTTACGTGGGAATGAGAATTCATACGAAATAATTTCAGCAAACAAAACAGACAAAGAATTTTTTTGCGACGAAACAAAAACCGAGATCGCTCAAAAGATATCCGAAAAAGATTCATTAGTCTGAGAAAATGTGTAAATTTCAAAACATTCACAGCAACTAAAACATGTTGATGTAGTTAATCAAGGTACTGTTCTTCAGCTCTGTCGTAAATCTCGTGTAACAACAATTTAGAAAAATAATTAAGTTAATTAACGAGTTGGCAACAAGAGAAAATATTGTGAGTAGGGTAGGGCATCACACACAAAGATGTATAAAATTAGGTACACAGTTATTCTGTGGTATATGTGTAAAGTCAGGCAAGGAGAAGAAATAACCGTCTCCGAGCGAAGGGCCGTGTCGCGTCGCGATACAGGATGTCGGTGAAGGGAGCGGGGGGGAGCTACACGATATCCCTTTTACGCGGACCAATTAACGGACCCCGCAGCTCCTCGACGACCGTCGGACCGGATACGTAGACTCGTGCATTAGCACCTACACCCTCACTAATCTTCTTAAACTAAAAAATATATCCCCAAACAATAGCACCGCAAAAAAACAGAGTCTTTGAGACACGTTTTACCGTGGACTTTATTCCATTGATCGGATTACTAGACTCGTCTATCAATGTCCTCGTATTCTGTAGTCAGTCAGCAGCATCCTTCTATGTAAGAGAGTGAATATTTGCTGAAACTACCATTACTCTACGACGACCTCTGTGGCACGGTGGGCGAGAAGGTTGCCAGTTCGATTCCTGCCTTGGGATAAATATTTGTACAATCTGCAGGTACTTTTTTCCGGGTGTTCTGGTCGTTTTCTATACATATAAATTAAAATAAAACTATATATGTAATGTATTATGTATATCAGTTATCTAGTACCCATAACACAATCTCTGCTTAGCTTGGGGCTAGATGATGCGGTGTGGGTGGATAGCCCAGCATTATTTATTTATACAGGACTAGCTGCTGCCAAAGTAGCCTTTGTCCGTCCCCAAGATACCAATTACCTCTCTGCCAAATTTCATTAAGAGCCGTTTAGGCGTGAAAAGGTAACAGACAGACAGACAGACAGAGTTACTTTCTAATTTATAATATTATAGAATGGATCATTATGTCCTTGCTCAATATTGGTCCTTTGATTTTATCATGGAAACATTTTGACTTAAAAACTCATCTTAATAGTTTAGCAGTTTATGAGAAACCGGAAGTTCTACCCGTGCCAGCATTTAAGGAACTACGGTATGGCGAACGTATGCTACTTCCGTTTTTGCCTGAACGGATTCCACCCTCAGGCGAGGGTTGTTCCGGAAGGGACAATTATTAATAACCGCTCAAAGTCAACCGAGCTATTGTTCCCGTTCTAAAGACTTCCTATTTTTTGTTTTCAAGCATATTTTAACAACGGAAGGAATTTAAAATAAACTATTTGAATACGTGTGGTATGGAATTCGTTTGTATGAATTTGAATAGCCCGTGGGTAATTAACGAAACGAAGCTGATACCATCAAATAGTATAGTTACTGTAATTGAAACATCATGGATGGGAATTAAAGTCAATTCAGTAAAGTTCTACACATACATGTGTAGAACCTCTGAGAAATTTACTGAAGCCTAATGCAAAAATCAAACCAAATGCAAAGATTTAAATGCAAAATGTGTATTTTTAAACACTTACATTTATGGTAGTAAAGGACGTAAATGTTCAGATTAAAAAAATACGGTAGGTAGGGAGAAAACCTGTAGAATCGAGACAATATTCGCGAAATACATAGCCAGACTAATGGTTTATTTAAGTAATCGTGTAGTTTTTCTATTGACTGCTTACATTTTGAATAATTAATAGAAAATGAGCAAAAACTAACAATAAGAAGAAGACACGGCGCTATATGGCGCTCATTAGGGGAGGCCCATGTCCAGCACCAGACTAATATAGACCGATGATGAGCAAAAACTATAACTAACCGCTTGTCCAGTGTGGGGATTATGGACATTACCCACCATGAGAAAAAAACAGAGGGAGGCCTGCGTCCAGCAGTGGACCAATATAGGGCTATTGAGTGAGTGTCTGCACTGACGTTGCTTTGTCCCGCTGCTCCTATAAAAGCGAAATCCTATCCTTATCACAAATTTTAGCATTAGGCCCGCTCTGAAGGCTTTCATCAGTCATCTCGCGATTATAATGTTTATGTTAATTACACTCGGTAAATGTTCTATAATGATGGAAACCTCTTGAAGTAAAGATGACGTTGCACCAACGCAGAACAGAAACCATTACCGAGCGATCGTATAAACTTCGAACATAATTTATAGCTTCCTCTGCGTGTTTTTCACAGCAACAATGCTCCTCTCGAGAGTGAGAAGTTTAATGTCTTTACGATGTGTCGAAGAGTAATTTGCTTTAACGGTATTAAAGAGACGTAGGTCTCGAGACGACTCGAGTCATAGGCATCGGCATATAATTGTCTGAAGGAATGTTCTCTGTTACCAAAGTTTCTAGGATCTAGCGCAGTGTAGTCTGGACTGTAGGTGATGTGATGGCAATTGATGACGATAAAAACCGGCCAAGTGTGAGTCGGACTCGCGCATGAAGGGTTTCGTATCATTATTATCAATAAAAACGGCAAAAAAATCACGTTTCTTGTATGGGAGCCCCACTTAATAATTAATTTTAATTTCATTATTTATTTTTAAAGTAAATATATAGGTACCTACCTAAATATTCTGAGAATGACTCAAGCGTTGTCACCTGTTGCCGTTATCAATATCGGGCAAAAACGAATTTTATTCGTATTAATTATTTTATTCCGTTTTTATACATAAATCCATAATACATCATCTGTGAAAATTTCAACTGTCTAACTATCACGGTTCGTGAGATACAGCCTGGTACAGATGGACAGCGGAGTCTACTTAGGGTCCCATTTTACCCTTTGGGTACGGAACCTTAAAAAGCGTTTCCTGCATCACTGCTCCCTGTTAATACCTACCGATTGTTTCAAATTCCGAGAAGATATTGTAAGAACTCCTTATTAAAAGTCCAATCATTAAGAAGTTAGCAGTGGGAGACTAAGTGGTTTCTCAATGTGATTCAACTCGTGAGAACCTCGCATTTTCTTTGGATACTCGCAACAAAGGCATTTGAGTGATGCTTTTTAAAAGTCGAAAGTTTCGTGAGAAAATTACTTTTCAACATATTCCTTGTGTTGATCATTTTCGTTCAGATGAAAATGTTATGAACGTCACATTATGAATCTATAATATCATAATGGATTTTCATTCGTTTAAGAAATCTGTCATATAGCTTTTTTGAATCATACTTTTCAAAATATTTCTGAGAAAAGTGTTTCTATACAGGATGTATAAATATTAAATGAGCGTATAATTTATACAGATACAATATTTTACGAAGGAAATGGAATGTAAATCGAGTAGATGAAACTGCAAAGCCCAAGTACGGGCTGTCTCGATGGGAACAGAAGATAGATGGCAGTGCATTGGAATTATTAATTACGAAGTACACACTTCTAATTTAAAAATGTGCGACGTGACTGCGTTCATTGTTTTTAAAAACATCATCATCATCGTTTAGGTAAGAACATGCATTATCTTATCCCTTAATTTAATAAGATTAAGTATCTGTTATGCTTTTAGTCTTAATTTAGATATGAATAAATTATTTTATTTTATTTAAATTATTTTAGCTGCTCCTATTCCAGGGGAACTGATTTATGTGATCAAACTTGCCAATGTTATTCTCCATCCTTTCAACTAACTTTATGCTAAAAATCAAGTCGATTGGTAGTATAGTTAGGGCGTGAAGTAAGGCCAAACAAACACACTTTCACATTATAATATTAGTAAAGTTTGAGAGGTTCTTTAATCCACCAGGAAACTGCACGTTGGAGACCGACTCAAGAAGTTTTAACTCAGTAGTACTTACACCTAAATGTACGATGTATTATAGTCCGTTCTTTAGTTCCAAATGTAGCATTAAATCAACTGAAGGAAGTTGTAACAGGATCGAGAAACTGCTGGTCCGATATCAACGACCATTATCTAACCCAATAAGATTTCCGCAGTATTTAGTAAAACCTCCATTTGCTATCGTTCCTGGGCATTTTTTTTTAAAAACGTCCATTAAGATTTTTATGTGTCCCACAAGTTCATTAATAATTTTCATAGAAATTTGTCTATTTTTAGATAGTAACAATTTTTTATTTAAGTCTGTAGTTTTATTTGCGATAAAAAAAGAGTTTTTTATGACTATTTTATTATAAAAATTGAAAAATAAGACTAAAACTAGCTTTCAATACCCCTTTTATAAGTTTGTCCTACAGTGTTATACTGACTTTTGAGTTTAGTTTATTTTTTAACTTGGTTTGGATGAAGGCCAAAACTAGATTATTTATGTTTAAATATGTGAAGGCCATCATAATTAGATGTAAAATGCGGTACTTCTAATACAAAATAATAACTTTTTATCAATTATATTGTGTCCCATGATTTTGGACATGAGTGGAATTCTATTTTGTAACTGTAATATCGCCGTATTATTTTAAAAGAAATACTATGTGGTCACATTATTTTTATTCCTGGCAACATTACTCATCGATTCCACCACTTTGAATTGGTTATCAAAGAGCGTCCTGTCACTAATTCGTGTCTGAACTCGCAGTGCGTTACCGCGGTGATTTCTTCTTCAGTTTTGTAACTGCGATTTAGCTGGTAATTTTGTGTTTTTGCAATGTAAAACTAACGAAATGATTACTGTATTATTGTATTAAATGAATTAATGAGTCACCTGTGGCCTCAACTGTTTTAAATTAAAAAGACACGGAATTTTAGATCGGGTACCATGGGAACGTTACTTCCATTTTGTTTGGTTACGTATATGTGGAATGATAAAGTTACAAAATGGAAATACAAAGGCAAGTTTACACAGTCATTGTTGACAAAGCTTCAAAGGGTTCTAGCGTTTTAAATCTTGGTTTGAAATTGATTTAATATTGAATGGTTTATATATGCTTACATAACCTTTAGCTTCGGGCACGGGCATGATTATATTTTATTTTAAAGTTGTGTGTGGTCTTCTCTTTTGTGCATTTTTTGATAATTTAATGTGTGTATGATATGTAAAAATAAAGTTTGCGTACAATGCACTGGACCGACAGGTTTCGATTACATATGTAATAAATGTCTAGAATAATAATAGTACCTAAGTAGATTGTCAGGAGAAAATTTTCGACCATTGTAAACCAAGCTTTATGTTTTCCATTTTGTAACTGTTCCTTTATATTTTGTAACTGTCTCATGTTTTAAGTATGAAAATATATTTTTTTCGGTTCCATTAAAGGGCACTTGCTAATTATTTTTGTGTTTTTCTTGTAGTATTAATAGGATCTATTTGATTAAAAAAAATGCGGTCACTAAGACTGTTTTACCATACATAAAACATAACATTTTCATAGCAAAGTTACCCAAAGGTAACAAAGTGGATATGTTCTTGTTAAAATACAAATAATTATTGCTTATCTTCATTCCAGGGTTTTACTTTTTATTCAATCTCATATTTATAAAGGAATTAAACACATTAAATTAGTTGTGGATTACTGTGGTATTATTTTATATGACTTTAAAAAAAGTTACAAAAAGGAAACCTGAACAACTTTCTGATCTGAAAAAAGTTAAAAATCCTTTTAAAATGCTAATTAATCGTTATTTTGCCGCTATTGTAAACATCTCTGAGGAATGGCGAATCATTTTAAATAAGTTAGATAATCTTAAAATGATATTTATTTATTTCACTCCATTTTGTAACCGGGACAAATTTCTACGAAAATGCCCTCCTAGATCATTTTGTACGATAAAATCACATTCCTGGCCTCATACTTCCTCAATTACATCGCATTTGATGAACGATGATTGCAAAAAGAAACTGCTTCAATCTTACAAAAGTGATCTAATATTGCAACTTCATTAGACCTCTTTATTATTTTTGTTTTTATATACCGGACGGCATTACGTACAAAAACTGCTGGGTGTGTAGTGAAGTACATATAGTAATAACAGCAATGAAATGGGATGAAGGAGTGTACGAGTGAGGCGTGTCAATTTAATATCCGCCGGTGCTGGTGGCTCTTCTGACGGATGGCCGTTTGATTAGCCCCACCGGACTAGCCTAACGATCTAACGCTCTCATAATTTACTGGCATAAGAAAGCCGACGCTAGAATTGATTATACTTTCAATGTATTCGAAAGTAGCGAACCGCGATTCTCTAATAATAAAATCGCCTAAATTCGACTCGGATTAATTGTCACCTTCAGTTAATAAACTGTGGACTGCTTGTATCGTGCCCGGATAGATATCCCGAAGCAAACAATAGGGGCTCATCAATTTAGACACGTGAATACTTGTGGGGTGCAAGGAAAAAATTGGCGAGAATTGATCCCAGGTAAAAGCCGGTTAGCGCCTCTCGAGTTAGCTATTGTGCTTTTGCTGTTACGGCGCCTAATTCTGACCATTTTTTTATAAACAAAAATGAACGCATCTGTCCTGTTAGAAGACTGGCCTTGGATATTTATAGGTGAGATCAACAATTTGCAATGAAGGTGATTTGAAATTGGGGTTTTCAAATATTTCCGTGAGATTAAATGAATATTCTTATGAGATTAATAATTTAAATTTCATTTATTGTTTATGTTAAAGTGTCCTGTCAACTTGTATTAATTATCTGTATATTTGGGAGTGTTGTATAAATTAAATCAATTTGAGTTGTAACTTGTCGGTAGGTATAATTTTTTTCTGTAATAGGTAAGGATAGGGTTTCTAATTATTAGAAACACGTAGGCGATCTTTTAATAAGTATTGCAAGTTATATTTTCATGAATAGAAGACTAGATGCTGTACTACACCTACTTGGTTTATTTAAATAACGTGGGATTCCACCTACAGCACAACCCACTGTCGCATCGTGTTTTTCCTTCAATAATCATTAGCCTACGTGTCAAGCCTTTTAGAAAAGAAGTCAGCATTGGTATAGTTTGTAAGTAGATAACCAAAAGATACTTTAGTTACTCACCAAATAGTTTACGTCAACCAGTGTCTGCCGCTGGTGGCTTTCCCAAAGGCTGGTTTTCGTCTGGACAGACAGTTATTGATTTGCGTACACGCACAAATCTGATCCAATATTGCGGAAGAATTATCACAATAACGTTAACAGACTACGGGGTAAAGCAGCACAAACTTGCGACTTAGAATTATTTTAAACGTAAAGTTTAAAAAAGTGGAATATGCGCTGCGTTGGCGCGTTCGGCAACGACGTCAACGGCACTGAGCGAGCGGGCTAGCAGCTAGCAGGCAGGCGGCACGCGCCCGGAGGGGGTTCATTCATTCACAAACGAGCGCCGGGGCTGCGGCGCGCGGGGGACCGCAGCCATTCATGCCAGCGAGCCGCTATGCTGACCTGCACCTTTTGAGGACATTACGCCAATTTACTATTCCACAACCAATTAAACCAAAATACTTGATAAACCTGCTGGCTCAAACCGCTTTTTGCGCTGGCCATTGTATTTTTTACAATTATTACAAAATTGAATATATCGCAAGCTACAACCGTCGGCAAAAATATCCATGTTTGCAATTCAACCGGTCATACTGTAAGCAACGATTGCGACAGCACGACCTGACACAATTTTATTTAACCGATTATAAGCGAAAGTGGGAGAAATTCGAGAGTTGAATCGTAAGCGCCTTTGCCGAGGCCTTTGTCATAAACCTATTGTAGCAAAGATAACAAACGAGTTGATCAAAATAATTTATACTCAAAACTTCTCTTTGGCATATCAAGCTACAGATTTTTATCTTTTTTTCGTAGTAAGAATATGATCCCGCTAGATACAAACTGCGGTAACTGCGGCCAGTCTCATCAGGTCCCGTTGCATCACTCGGCGGATTTACAGCAATAATAACCTCAACGCAAGTAATTTACTACCACCGGAGTGTCGGTGAAAGGCTCCAAGCTCCACGGTTTGTGTAACACGCTATTATTGCAGGGTTTGCACGTGCCATGGTTTAGGGCGTGCTGACTTACTAAGCTATAGCCGTTTCTCATTTCGCTAACATCATATTGATTGAGTAATCGGTATTGAGCAGACCTGAGGTACCACAAGTTTCGTTATTGTCTGATATACGGAATATTAACAAGCTGGCGAGTCAATTTAATTGGCTATCGTTCCCTTAACGAAGCGCACCATTAATCCTAATATAACTCTGTAAATAGCTTTTAAACTTATTGCCAATTTAAGTGAATTGCAACAAAAGCTGTTCCAATTCGTTGAGTCTACTGTAATGAACAAGTTCAGGATCAGCTAAGTGCTCGTAGGCGATAATTGCACTTTCGTGTAGCAAGGCCTTGTAGGGCGGAATTGATTTCTAGATCCCGGCGAGCTGCGGGCGAATTTACATTTTAAAATAGGCGTTTATTGATCGCAGCGTAGAGTGTGAGATTGCTTCCGTAGATGGCGAATTGGCGATAGCATCTCTATCCGACCGAAGGAAGGGTTCAGTTGGAGACTACTTCCCGTTGTCAATTAATGGAACTAGCAGTGTCGGACCGGACCACAACTAGCGCCGGTTACCCGTTGGACAATTACGAGCACTGATGGAAGGCACAAACATCCCTTGTGTATGAAATATATTTTATACTACACCTATTCGGAAAGTTTATTAGTTCTTACTTGAAAAAAGGGAAGAAAGTACGTAAATCCAAGCGAACAAGATTTACTTTCTCCCCGGCTGCAGTGGGGAGAAAGTAAGCACTTTTTCCCCTCTCTTTATTTTTTTTTATTCAAAATTCAAGGCTAGAAACAGGCGGATGCGAAAATAAAAAGTTTTTATCTCGAAGCCCACTAAAATGTTAGTGGCCACTTGCATTTTTTAAGAAAACTTGGCAGTATGTGCTTTGTTTCATTTGCCTCCTCAGTATTAAAAAAAACGGGTTGTACGCGCGAATTTTCTTTTTCATTGCTTTCTGTTCAGATGAAATTTTAACTAAAAATGTTTTTATTTTCCTCATAGGTGTAGTATAAAGCACTGTGTATAACTCGGAAGAAAATGCGATTCGAAATGGAATGGGTCATTTTCATCCCTCGATTAACAATGTAGTATAATACTTAGGTACCTACCTATTTACTTGCCTTTAAAAGATTTACTGACCACGGCAGCATACCGGGAGAAAATGTAGCCTATTATGTTACTCCAGTCTAGTCTAGAAATTCAAAAAATTCAGCCTGATCTATTTAGAAATTTTGGACGTTTTTGTAATCGTGTGTTGTGATTGTTCACATTTATGTGGATTACATTGCTACATGAGCTCGGAATACTATTTTCTTACATTAAAGACAATAAAGAACATCTGTTTACGAAAATTGTATTAAAGCTAGCACTTACCGACGCGACACAGCGCGATGAAGTCCTTCGGCGTCGCAGCCCCATTTGGTAGACTCCATGATACTTTGTACTGCTCCCCCTCGAGTGTCCAACATATGTTAGCTTTTTGGTTTTCAGTATCTTTCTCTGCTGCATTTGCACTTTCATCAATGGCACTATTAAAGTTTTCTACAGTTTTTATGGCACTTTCTTTGGATGTCGTATTGGCACTGGGTTCGGAGTCTATAACCTCTTGAGCTGTTTTGGCATCATCGACTTCTGTTGCGATATTTGTCGGGCATTCTACAACATTTTCCTCTGTCATCTCTCTTTGGTCGAGGATTTAGACACACATCTCTATGGCATAATCAATGACTAGTAGAGATCGCCACCTGTTGTTGAAATAAATAAGTTTATTTATTGACGCTGTCCTAAACCACTTCTAATGTTAAACTGATTAAGAATCTATTAAGTTTAGTATAGTGAGAGATTGGTATTAAAGCACACAATAAACATGAAGAGCAAAACACGGTACGATCGTGAACACAGCAGCCCGTCGAGAGGGGTTGTTTCCATGAGTGGCGAACAGAACTGACAAGTCACAGAATACAAAGGAACTGGTGTACGTAATGCTATTCCACAGAACCCACCAAAACCGCCTAGAACTACTGTTCTAGGCAGTTTTGTGAAATCTAATCTAATTAGAACCTAGTACCTAAGGTTCTACTAATGTACGTTTATAGTTTGTTTGCAAATTTTGACGCAATAGATAATTTTAGTTTGAAGCCCACAACAGACGGAGCATATAATAATACTAGCGGTCCGCCCTGGCTTCGCACGAGTAGTTATTTTTTCGTCAATTTTCCAATGTTTTTAATGGTACTTCTTATCCTATTCCGGACTAAGAGAAATCCAATAAATCAAAAACCATGAAAATCGTTTCCGTTATTCTTGAGTTATAAATGGTGTAACTAACACGACTTTGTTTTGTATACTATATACCTACCTCTAGATAGTAGCTTTAGCTGTTTTTTGACAGTTACGATATAGCAAGTTGCCATAGACGGTGGCTATCCTATAGGTATAATATATGTTTTTGCACTCATTAGACATTAGCTCTGCGGCCGTCATGTATTAACACATAGATTTAACATAGGTACCAAATCTGTCGACATATTTTGGTGACCTTAAAAAAACATACGTTATAGCTGCGTATATTTTTAGGAATTTAGATTAAAATTGTGCGTAATAACTTTAAACTTTACAAATTACGCGATGTTACAATTTACAATACAGGGTAGGTATACCTACGTTTTCACACCATTGCGTAACAAACTCCGAATTATTTAAACGATAGGTCTACCTGCTTTACAAGATGAAGCTTTATTTAAGCATGCCTAATTAAATATAGACGGACATCGGCATTTTCCAGCCGTAAGTACGTAAGTCACTTATACTCAGCCAGTCCACGTGTTTTTATAACAATATAGTAGAATGCAAATATTTCATAGGCACGTAACCCGTCAGCTCGAAACACTGGTTCCCGATATTTTTATGTAGTTAAAATACCTACTACTTACATAAAAATATCGGGACTAACGAGTAGGTAGTCGACAGTTTCACAAAAATATCATTAAAATTTAATTTTTTATGTTTATAATTTTTTTATGTTCTTATTTTTTATGTGTAATATGGATTGTTTAATTATCTGAAATAAATAAATACAATACAATTAAAAAGAAGCGGAGTCCGAAATTTTGCAATTTGATTCAGTCAAACAAAATAAACGCATCGACGGAGTAAACACATAAAACGCATAAGGAGTTCTGAAATTCCGGAGTGGCACATGGTTGCAGACTATGGGGAGTGAGTGGGAGGGGTAAGCGGCGACGTCGCGACGCCAGCCGGGCTGCCGCCCCGGCGGCGGCGGCGGTGGCGACCTACTCGCGTCTACTCCTCATTAGATTATAAGGATTCTAGTCAATTCGTGGTAATCAAAGAAAAGTTGGAAGCCCTATAGTTGAATTTAGAACTGGAACATTTATAGAGAGTTGAATCGAAGCATAGTAGGTATAGGTACATATACTGTCTTAATTATCTAACTAGTTTCTGCCCGCGGCCTCAGACGCGTTGTTTAAGGTTATTTCTATCCCATGGAAACTGATTTACGGGATATAAAGTAGTCTACATTTTATTCCAGGCCTAGAACTACTCTCAAAATAATATTTTAAAGTGTTAACTACAAATAAATTAATATGGTATTTTTGATAACTACGTAAAACGACGTCTAGTAGTACTAAACTGTGAATATTCAAGTTATGTTTCTTATTTAGTACATACCTCCTTGAAAGTTTTACTGTTCCTCTGGATAAGGCTCAGGTTCATCATCAGCCCAGGCTATTCCACTGCAGGACATAAAGGCCTCCCTAGGTTGTATTGTTGGTTGGTGTAACACAATAATTTTACATAAGTACCTACCCACATAATAATTTAAATAAAGTAGAAAACTCATTTGTTTAAGTTCATAGTCAGTTATTTTAGGTAGGATTTTTATTAAGTGTGTGTAATTTTAAAAGTAACACAACAAATATTATGTATGGAAAGATAAAACAGACTAGCTGTTGCCCACGGCTATGCTTTTCAAGTAACCTATATCTGTTCCCGGGATACCATTGACCTCGCTGCCAAATTTCATTCAGATCATGGTAATGAAAATAGCTGTTTAGGTGTGAAAAGGTAAGAAACTAACAGATGCAGTTTTTTTAATGGTCAACTCCATCTCATTTATATATATCTGAAGATTATGGCCTAAGATGGAGCATGCTATCCCAGAAAAAACTTAGAACTGCTTAAGAGGTACATGGTATTATGATAAGCTCAACACCAAGCTTTGATCTCATTTTTGATTTAATTTCTAGTTTTACTTCCTGCATTGTCATCTCATATGTACTGCCTACACCGGTCCACAGCTGGACATTACCAGATAAGCAGCCTTCCCAGATAAGTGGGGAGGATTCATATCCATGCCAGTTGAGGATAGCATTTATTATCCTGACATTATTTATGCAGGTAGTGTAAAGGTATGTCTTAAGCAATAAGGTTCTTATGAATGCCTACCAGATTATCAATGTGAAGCCTGGGTCCAGCAGTGGACCAATAGACGCTGTTGAGGTTGAGAAATGCCTAGACCAGGCCTCAATAAGGATAAGAATGTTTTGACTGGTCAAATCTGTACATATTTTAAAAATTTTAGACCATTGACTATCCACTAGGTTGTTAATATAGGAATTACCTAAAATTTACTATTTAACAAATAATCTAGTTTTATAAGTAATTATTTTTTATGGGAATATTTTACTTCACGGTTGGTAAAGCTACATGAGCTACCTACATGAATTAGAAAACTGGAGTTAAGGGGATATCAGAAGGAGTAAATGCTGTTTTATTATACCTATATTGTTGATAACTGGACCAGTTTTTTTCTGCTGCGTTTCAGATGATTAGAATTCTGTGTATCATGTATGTTAATGAATTACTGACCAGTTACTGCAGAGTCAAGAAAGACAGGTTTGAGATCATGTATGAAGATTGACAGAATGAAATTCCAAACATTTTGTGAACAAATCTATCTTCTGTCTAAAGGTATTCTGTATCTTAAAATGTGGTAGTTGTAAACAATATTTGTAATCCGTCCTTTTATTTACTTACGGAGTTTCATGGAGTGCACTGTGATAGCTTTCCTACTGACTGAATGAGGCCACTCAAGAAGTAGATAACATTTTGAAATACACACAATATAAATACTTGTTATTCACATATCTCAGCAAAGCTCGGATTCTTTTAAATTATTTTTCGAAAAATTTGGCAATTTTCCAAGGTAATGCGGAAACTCATCCGCAATCCGCAGCATTCAAATGACATGACATGACATTATATAATTCGTTCAAAAATATGGTACAAAAAGTTAAATATCTTTTGAGGATGTATCTGGTTATTTTATGCATTTAAAAATCTTACTCCTTGAGCTAGAAAGCTTGATCTTCGTACTATGAAAATCAGTCGCATATAAAACTGGCTTTCGAAGTGTTGAAACATGTTTATCATAGACTAGTAAGACGTATACTGCGATGTTTATTTTTTTGAATGATACCTACTACTGAACGAAGTTTTAACTGTCAAAATTGTGTTTCATTAGTAGCAATAGCAACCGAGAAGAGAATGAGAAAGCAAGATTGCTATTGTGCAAGTTGGAGGCACATGGATGGAGGGCGCAACAAAGAAATTAATGCTATAAGAATGACGTCTATGGAACAGAAAATTGACGTAAAAAGATTCATCAAAAGTCATAAAATCAAAACAAACAGAAACGGAAATAATTCTTTCTGTTAATTTTATTTCTATACCTACCTTCAATTAAATTTATAATAATGGCTTCAGTAGCTCCATCAGACACAGAATCAAACGTGAGCGGATTTATCAGATATAGCGACAAATATTGCAAACAACTCTACACATCATTGATACAAGTAGGTCTCTCTATCTATGATTTCAAACATTTCCGTTTATTACTGCTTGAAGAGCTATTATGAAATTCAATTTAAGAATGGATAGTTTTTGCTATCTAACTGTTTGTTATCTAATTGTATTGCCTGCAGAACCTGGACATAATCAATGAAGACATTCAACACATTGAAAATAACCTGACTAATGTAGTAAGTCAATCTGGTCCTTTGGAGGCCCAGCTATCTGTGGTGCTGCAGGGTCTGCCAAAGCCCGCCGTGAACATGCCTATGGAAACTGAATAGTTCAGCAAAATGCATAGCAGAACCTACAGTGAAATTGATAAAACAGTGTCATGAGTGGTCTTACTTAATTAGTGAGTGCCTCAGAGTAACAATATTTTGGCAGTTATAAAAGTTTTTCTTGTAAGAACAATATTATATCTAGGTATGTGTTACATTAAAAAACATAACCTAGGATTTTAAAAAGACAGGGTAAAGAACTTATTGGTAATGGTCAAGTGTTTGGCTACTACCACACTTAAGTGAGAGAAGATGTACCCTATGATGGAGCATGCTTTCTCAGAACAAACTTATTTTACTCTGAAATTTAAGACTCCTTTCCGAGATGGAACATATTCACTCTGGATTTGAAGACTCCAATAACAGTAGTTTAATAATAAGATTCCTGGAGTACAATTATTGTACTCCAGGAATCTTATTATTATACTACTTACTGTCTGACTGTGCTACTAATAGGTACCAGACTGAACAAATACAATATTTTTATTGATTTTGTTGGCTCTTGAAGCTCTCTGCTAGATATTTGTTTATTTAGGTAAGTTTTTTTATGTTACTACTTTTAAAATCCAGGTACAATAGATTTGTTTTATTACTTAAATCTATTTGAGTGAAAAGAAAACCTTTTTCTATGATAATTTTCCATCAAATCTTGTGATTTTGACTATAGATAAGGGATCTCTTTTTTCATTTATTTTGACACAATAAGACAGATTGGTAAAAAAATAAACAAAGTAAGAAAAAATTATCAAACAAAATATTTTGAATCTATACTTGTATAACTTGTATTGCAATTATATTTATATAAAGTTTTTAAGCATGAGTAACACCATCAATACAAGACCTAAGTCTCCACCCCGAGTTGAAGCTATGATAATGCGTCCAGGGCCCCCGTACAGCACCAGAGTGCTTCTAGGCAAGTACATTTTCTTCATTTATCTGTTTTGGGTATATTACTGATTCCAATGCTGCAAATGCAAAAAAGACTGCTTCATGTATTCTGGGTCTGATTCGATTATTTCAAATTATGAACTTTTAATATGTACATTTAACTTTTAACCAGGAAACTGGGTGGAGGATAGAATGGAATGTCCAAAAGGAAAAGGAACCCTTTACTTCCCGCCAAAGGAGAAAATAGACTATGTAAAAATGAAGCCAGAGTCCAGACAACCAGACTTCCGGTTAAATAAATTGAACAGTTCACAGGTAGGATACCTACATAGGTAGTCTGTTTTAATCTGAAAGATTAGTAGGCCCA
The DNA here is from genome assembly GCA_946478455.1 of Eupithecia vulgata. Lineage (NCBI taxonomy): Eukaryota > Metazoa > Arthropoda > Insecta > Lepidoptera > Geometridae > Eupithecia > Eupithecia vulgata. The sequence goes on from OX297863.1 coordinate 3,101,993, forward strand.
CTAAAAAGGATGAGATATAGCTATAATAGCTAAGGACCTAGGCTGCCAAGACTTAACACCTTGATTGGTAGATTAAGTTTTATCAAACACTAGGTAGTAGTCCTATGGTAAAAATCTACAGGCTATCATACTGTTATGAACCTATCTTAAATCTTACCCACTAAGGTTGTTCTTTAAGAAAAATTAAATACTGAACCGTCTTGGGGGTTGGTTGACAATCCCAACCCTCAACTTTTAACACTAGGCTTTATTATATTAGTAACGGCGAGCGGCGCGAGCCGCGACATTTTTTGAACTTTGATTATTTATTCGTAGCTTTGAAGTGCCTTCTGCGAGGGGGGTGGGGGCGGTCCTAAGGGATAAGGGAGGGGCCCTTATCCCTTAGGACCGCCCTCAACCCCCTCTTACGCCGCTAGTGGCTTTAGCACGCAGGCAGGCATATTATAATGTCCAGCTGTGGACCAGTAGGTACCTAAAGGTATAATTCTTTGCCTAAAGCACAGATGAAATGATGTTACAGGCTGATGATGATTTGATTCCATCATGATTTTTCAGGGAAGCGTACCGTCAATAATTTTACACGATAGTCACGACCACTGTGGTAACTTTACGACGGTAAACGACCTCGTGTACAACCACTTTCCGAAGCCGCTGTGCGGGCCCGACCAACGATACTACAAGAGGAGCGCCCACAATTACTACCCGCAGCCTGATCTTATGAAATGTTTTGTATGTTTCGTTTTTGCATAGTATATTAATATCCTTCGGTTTTATGTACCTATCTAACTCATAGTACTACCTACTACGAGGTCATAGTACCTAGTTACCCAACTAGCACTGTTAGTTGAGTTATAAGTAGCTGTACCTACTAGGTAGTCATGACACGAGTCACACGAAGTAACAATAAGTACCTCATCTGTGACGTTACTTTTTTCTTCGCAGTTGATTGATTTTTACACGCAAAACGGCGGCAAATCTTTATACTCATGCGGTCAGGATGGGCGTAGGTAGTTAGGTGAGATTGAATTGCTTTGTTTTACGATCGGCGGCGCGGCGCGGCGCCCTTGTCGTCGTAGTTATACGAAATAGTACCTACCTCTTAGGGAAATCACTAGCTACCTACCTATGTAGAAAGGTAAGGTGTAGAGAACCTTCCTACATATAGGTAGGTACTTATTTCCCTAAATGTAATGTATCACCCCATCTCACCAGGGAAATAAAACAGAATGGGGACTGCGAAAGTTCATGCAACACGAGTGGGCTTGCACCGATGTATCGGACTACATAGCATCCTTGTACGATGATACTTACGTACCGCCACACCCGCATCAGTATCTACAACCACACGAGAGAAAACCCAAAAACTCGTAAGTATATCGTAAACGCGGGGCGTCAATGGAGGCGGTTAGCAGAGGACCGTGGATGGCACAAACTAAGGGAGGCCTATACTCAGCAGTGGAAATCCGGCTGCGGATGATGATGTACTAAACTACTAGCACTAGTTACGATGCAATTAGCATAACAATAAAATAAATAAGCTATAGCTTCTTCGCGCAGATGCTCTTAGGGGCGCATTCACACAGAGCGCGCAGTTCGTTCGGTACTGGAGGGCGGCGGCGGCGGCGCGGCGACGGCGGCGGCGCATGTCGACTCGTATTCAATGTTATATTCATTGAAAAACAAGATTCGCCAAGTGCGAGTGTAACTCGCGCGCCGAGGGTTTCAAACATGTTCATCAATTTTCTGAAATATTTTAAAAAGTATGAAACTTACAGAAATTTTAAAAAGTGTTTTAAAAAGGCCGAAACGATACCTTTCATTTGATACACCCCATGGGTAGGTACCCCTTTTTGAAAAAAAATCCCCTTTTTTGACCATTTTTCAAAAACTATTATTATTACAGACTTCTCTATATTTTTCCTGTAAAATATAGATTGATATCTACAAACGCCTAGTACATTGTACATGGATCGGTCATCCATCAATCTTCGGAGCTAGGGGGGGGGAATGGTAAATTTTTCGACTTTTTTTGGAATATTTCAAAAAGTATGAAACTTACAGAAATTTCAAAAAGTGTTTTGAAATGGTCAAAACGATACCTTTCATTTGATACCCCACATAGGCAGGTACCCCTCCTTTTGAAAAAAAATTCCCCCCCTTTTTGACCATTTTTCAAAAACTATTATTATTACAGACTTCTCTATATTTTTCCTGTAAAATATAGGTTGATATCTACAAACGCCTAATACATTGTACATGGATCAGTCTGCAATCTTCGGAGATAGGGGGGGGGGGGGAAAGGTCAATTTATCGACTATTTTTGAAATATTTCAAAAAGTATGAAACATACAGAAATTTCAAAAAGTGTTTTGAAATGGTCAAAACAATACCTTTCATTTGATACCCCACATAGGCAGGTACCCCTCCTTTTGAAAAAAAATTCCCCCCTTTTTGACCATTTTTCAAAAACTATTATTATTACAGACTTCTCTATATTTTTCCTGTAAAATATAGATAGATATCTACAAACGCTTAATACATTGTACGTGGATCGGTCTGCAATCTTCGGAGCTAGGGGGGGGGGGGGAATGGTCAATTTTTCGTCTTTTTTTGAAATATTTCAAAAAGTATGAAACTCACAGAAATTTCAAAAAGTGTTTTGAAATGGTCAAAACGATACCTTTCATTTGATACCCCACATAGGTAGGTACCCCCCTTTTTAAAAAAAAATCCCCCCCTTTTTGACCATTTTTCAAAAACTATTGTTATTACAGACTTCTCTATATTTTTCCTGTAAAATATAAATCGATATCTACAAACGCCTAATACATTGTACGTGGATCGGTCTGCAATCTTCGGAGCTAGGGGGGGGGAATGGTCAATTTTTCGTCTTTTTTTGAAATATTTCAAAAAGTATGAAACTCACAGAAATTTCAAAAAGTGTTTTGAAATGGACAAAACGATACCTTTCATTTGATACCCCACATAGGTAGGTACCCCCCCTTTTGAAAAAAAATTCCCCCCCTTTTTGACCATTTTTCAAAAAATATTATTATTACAGACTTCTCTATATTTTTCCTGTAAAATATAGATCGATATCTACAAACGCCTAATACATTGTACGTGGATCGGTCTGCAATCTTCGGAGATAGGGGGGGGGGAAAGGTCAATTTTTCGACTATTTTTGAAATATTTCAAAAAGTATGAAATTTACAGAAATTTCAAAAAGTGTTTTGAAATGGACAAAACGATACCTTTCATTTGATACCCCACATAGGCAGGTACCCCTCCTTTTGAAAAAAAATTCCCCCCTTTTTGACCATTTTTCAAAAACTATTATTATTACAGACTTCTCTATATTTTTCCTGTAAAATATAGATTGATATCTACAAACGCCTAGTACATTGTACATGGATCGGTCATCCATCAATCTTCGGAGCTAGGGGGGGGGAATGGTAAATTTTTCGACTTTTTTTGGAATATTTCAAAAAGTATGAAACTTACAGAAATTTCAAAAAGTGTTTTGAAATGGTCAAAACGATACCTTTCATTTGATACCCCACATAGGCAGGTACCCCTCCTTTTGAAAAAAAATTCCCCCCCATTTTGACCATTTTTCAAAAACTATTATTATTACAGACTTCTCTATATTTTTCCTGTAAAATATAGATTGATATCTACAAACGCCTAATACATTTTACATGGATCGGTCTGCAATCTTCGGAGCTAGGGGGGGGGGGAATGGTCAATTTTTCGTCTTTTTTTGAAATATTTCAAAAAGTATGAAATTTACAGAAATTTCAAAAAGTGTTTTGAAATGGTCAAAACGATACCTTTCATTTGATACCCCACATAGGTAGGTACCCCCCCTTTTGAAAAAAAATCCCCCCCCTTTTTGACCATTTTTCAAAAACTATTATTATTACAGACTTCTCTATATTTTTCCTGTAAAATATAGATCAATATCTACAAACGCCTAATACTTTGTACATGAATCGGTCATCAATCTTTGGAGCTTAGGGGGGGGGAATGGTCAATTTTTCGTCTTTTTTTGAAATATTTCAGAAAGTATGAAACTTACAGAAATTTCAAAAAGTGTTTTGAAATGGTCAAAACGATATCTTTCATTTGATACCCCACATAGGTAAGTACCCCCCCTTTTGAAAAAAAATTCCCCCCCTTTTTGATCATTTTTCAAAAACTATTATTATTACAGACTTCTCTATATTTTTCCTGTAAAATATAGATCGATATCTACAAACGCCTAATACATTGTACGTGGAACGGTCTGCAATCTTCGGAGATAGGGGGGGGGTATGGTCAATTTTTCGATTTTTTTTGAAATATTTCAAAAAGTATGAAATTTACAGAAATTTCAAAAAGTGTTTTGAAATGTACAAAACGATACCTTTCATTTGATACCCCATTTGCCTTCCTAGGTCTCTTTTGAAATTTCAACATCAAAATTTGTACTGAAAATACATATTCATTTTCATTTTTCATTTATTTTTTTCTTAAAATCAGTAATGGCGCACGAAATGTATCATTATTTCAAATTTCAAGTTAATAGCTGCAGTAGTTACTGAGATATTCAAGAAAGAGCGGGGACGGACAAAGCGAGACCATAAGGGTTTCAAAACCCTAACTAGACCCCTCTTGTAATTCTATCCCAAAAATAAGATTTATGCTACGGAGCAAATTTATGCACATTAAGGTTTTAGAGTAAATCGAGGATGCCGCTGCTGCAGAAACGTCTAAAAACAATAGTGTAGCGGCATGACTTTTTTACTTATTAGCCTTAGCCAAATTTAAAGTAAGTAGCATTAATTTGTGCTCTTCCTTGGCGGAGCAACGGCATTTGTGGCCCCTGTGGATTTTGAGCAGGTACAAATGCAGAGAGTGGGTGAACATGCTCCTAAATCCTGGAAGATCCTGTGTGAATGCGCACTAACGTTTAACAGGATAAACGTGTACTTATACTCAGGAATAATATCACTATTTTGTGCAAGTTGATTATCTATTTTCGGGGGCGTTTAATTTAATTCCCGCGTGCGGAAGCGAAATTATGCCTTATTATGATTATTAATTATGATTTGAATGATAAAACAGTCTAACATTTACCATTTTATTTGCAGGAACTTCACAAAACAGTTCCGATATAAGATGACAAAACCAATAGAACAAAAAAAGAAACAATGATAACCATCAAGAATCATTTTCTTCACTCTGCAAAAATTTACTAGTCTTTTAAATATCACATTTTGTTCAAAGGTCAGGACAGTGACGTCCATATAAAATTGTAACAATAATTCTTAATGCTTTCATACACGCCAACTGGCATCAACACGAGATCAGCAATATACTTACAGCTATATTTAGTAGTCTTACTTTACAACTTTCAATCTCTTAGAACTAACAAGTGCTTGTAATCTAACAAAATTTATCATAAATAAGCAGCCTATGATAGTTAAAAAAATAAATGACAATGGAAGAGTAAAAATAAGAAGTACGAAAATAGAAAATACGTATAAATAGTTAGCTTCTGTCCGCGGCTTTTCACGCTATTTCCGGGATAAAAAGTAGCCAATGTTCATCCCCGGGATGCCGTTTACCTCCCCGCCAAATTTCATTAAGATCCGTACAGCCATTTAGGTATGGAAAGGTAAGAGACAGCACTTTCGGTTTTAAAAATATTAGCACGGATTAATTCTAGAACTACTACATCTATAGTGATAAAGTGTTCACTTGAGGCAGTTTAATAAGCCCAGTTCCGCCAGGAGGTTGGAACATTCCACTATGATTGTACACACTTGGCGTCCGCTGATTATACACACTTTGTGTAAGCTGACTGTAGACACTTGGCGGGCGCTGACTGTAGACACTTTGCGGGCGCTGACTGTAGACACTGGGTGCCTGATGGCTGTACACACTCTGCGTCTGCTGACTATACACGCTCGGCAGCACCGACCGCTGCGAGACCTGAGCCTGAGGTATATGTACGTGGTTATTGAACTGCATCTGCGGGAATATCGGCGAGCTGATGCGGTTGATGATGTTGGGAGTGGCGTAACTGCTCAGATTACTCATGTTCGGGAAGCGGTCGAGGACCATCGGCTCGACGCCAACGGAAGCCTCGCGCGACGGCGGCTGGGAGACAAAGTTACGCTGGTTCATGCTCGACGTTTGAGATTCAAAACCGGAGCTTTGGCTGGAGGAGCGGCTAGCATCGGTAGAGGTGACGATATTCTGTTGTTTGGCCATGGACTCTCCATCTGAGCCCCAGTAACCTCCAGCAACCCAGGATGCCGTGTGGCCAAGCTTGCTCGGCGACAACAGAGGCCGACTTGTGGGCATGGGTGCTCTAAAGCTCGGAGTAGCTGTAAATTTCCTCAGTAAAAAAACTGGATTTACTTTCTTCTTTGCTTTCATTGGACCAATTGATAAGCAACTTATGCTCTGATCTAAATCCGAGTCAGAATCATCTTTAGCAAGCTTCTGGTATGATTCGAAAGATGGCTTTGCAAAAACTGTCTCGGGAACTGAGCTTGGGCTTTGAGAATACATGGAGCTGACACAAAATGTGGAATTAAGTTTGGGCTTGCCCCACATGCTATCATTTTTAGGTGTGAAACATCTGCCATTCAATAAACTTCCATTCAAAGGACTACTGGGTATTTCATTAGAAGATTCTGTTAGATTGTGAACTCCAAATTGACTTAATGATACATCATCATCAGTAGTAGTGTCAGTAGTTTCGTCACTTTCAACAAACTTATTCATAGAGTTATTAGGGGAGCTCTTCATTTTGTTGACCCTGTACTTTAGTTTTTTGGTGATCTTTGGTTTCTTCATGTGTCTGTATACAAGCAAGAGTGCCAGAAGACTGGTAATCTGAAACAAATATAAAATTTTTAAACAAAAATTGTCAATAAAATGCAAATTAATAATAAAAAAAATACCGCAGCAGCAAACAATCACACTTATTATTTCCATGCCTTAAATAATAAGTGTGATTGTTTGCTGCTGCGGTATTTTTTTTATTATTAAATTATACTTTTATTTTAGACATCAAAAACAGTCAATCAACGCTATCAATAAAAGTTAAGGTGTCAATAAATAAAACGTCAAGTGCGAGTTAGACTCGCGCATCAAGGGTTCCGTACAAACTCTTTAGCAAAGAAATCAGTCAAATCCAGACGAATAAGGCACAATAATTTTCTGATTTGATAACGATTATGACGTAACTTATTTAGTCCCTCTAACTATTGGCGTCTCGAGACTAAATAAGTTACGTCCAACCCTAGTGTAACAATGTACTATTTTGTATGAATAAACCACAAATTTACGGTTTTCTGATTTTTCCCTTTACTTGTGCTATAAGTCATTGCTTCTTGCCAAATTTCATGGTTCTAGGTCAACGGAAAGTACCCTACAGGTTTTTGGTCCATGGCGAGATTCGAAAATTATTTTTTCTGTGAATATACAAAAAATTTACGGTTTTCGGATTTTTCCCTTTACTTGTGTTATAAGACCTAGCTTCTCACCAATTTTCATGGTTCTAGGTCAACAGGAAGTACCCTAAAGGTTTTTGGTCCATGGCAAGATTAAAAAAATATTTTTTCTGTGAATAAACTACAAATTTACGGTTTTCAGATTTTTCCCTTTATTTTTGCTATATGACCTTGCTTCGTGCCAAATTTCATGGTTCTAGGTGAACGGGAAGTACCCTATAGGTTTTTGGTCCATGGCAAGATTAAAAAAATATTTTTTCTGTGAATAAACTACAAATTTACGGTTTTCGGATTTTTTCCTTTACTTGTACTATAAGACCTTGCTTCTCACCAAATTTCATGGTTCTAGGTCAACGGGAAGTACCCTATAGGTTTTGTGTGCATGTGATTCCCTTGGAAAATTGAAAAAAATAGACATAAACAGCTGTAACTTTTGATTGCGTTGACTTAGAAGTTTGATTTATGTCGAGGCTTCAAGAGGTTACGAGCCTGCGTATATGATGTGAATATCAACTCGATAACCCTACGCGTTTCTGAGAAAAGTGGGTTGACAGACGGACAGACGGACAACAAAGTGATCCTATAAGGGTTCCTTTTTTCCTTTTGAGGAACCCTAAAAATGACATGAAATATACATATTTAGACTTGACCGGGGCCGAAATCACCCGTTATAACTCGGTTGTCATCCTTGCAATCACATGTATAATGGGGTTAGTTTAGTCTTTTGTAAAAAAATATAATATTAGTATGACAGGTGAATGATATATACCAACCTTGATGCATCTTGTGGAGAGATAGTTGCCCACAGCGTATTCTCCCAAAGTTATAACAAACACTGACCACAGTAGGTCAATAATGATAGTATAATTTAAACTATTAACATTCCAAATATTTGCAGCAATTTGAAGAATACAAACAAGCCCCCCCAAAGCTTTCTGAGTCGTCAAGTTTACTATGTCTAAATCTAAGTCAAGTCTAATATTTAAAGTTTTTGGCAACATGTCAATTGTAAAAATATTTATGTCAGGAACAAAAGACTCCATTGATGGAAATGTCAAAAACATGTACATTTTCATTATGGAATAGACTCTGTCTAAAAGGCCCTTTACTATTAGTGTAAAATTAGTCAGTGTTTTAGATAAATTCTCATTTTTCATAAAGTCTATGTAGCATTCATAAGAAATTAGTGTAACGAGTACAAAAGTAATGAGCATTGATGTGTTGTTTATGAAGGACTTAAGGGCTGAGCTCTGTAGGTTGTGTTTGACAGTCCTCTTCTCAGGAGTTCTTAACTCTAACAGTTTGTTCCCTAAAAGAACTGCCTTTTCTTTGTGCAGCTTGACCTGCAATGTTTTCTTGCATGGGCTGCACAGCTTATAAGCTTTTTCAAGTTGAGCCCTGAAAATAAAAAAAAAGTTAGGTTAAATATACACAGTCCATAGTAAGGGATCACAGGTTGTACATTACAATACTAATAAATATAATGTCACATTGGTTAATGTGGTGTGACAGTGATCTGTAAATATGTTTCGAGCTTTTTGGGTATTTTTTTATTTATGTATTAAAAAATATACAATACATTAAGTTTATCAGTTGTCTAGTGCCCATAACACGAGCACTGCTTAGCCTGGGGCTAGATGATGCTATGTAGATTGTTCAGCATTATTTATTTATATAAATAATAATAAATAATAAATTGAATCTTGGATTAACACTAGGCTATTTTAGCCTGATATATTCAGTAGTTTTAGTGTGTTGTGTAGAGAGAATTCACACAGTATTATCTAACCCCGCTCTGCTTAGCTTAAGCAGAACTTGTGTTATGGGTACTAGATAACTGATATACATAATATAATACAATACATGATAGATATTTTTATAGTACATAGAAAACAACCAGAACACCCTGAACAAATGTCTGTAGATAGTACAAACATTTGTTCCGAGGCAGAAATCGAACCCGCAACCTCCTGCGTTGCATGCAGAGACCTTCGCCCACCGCGCCACAGAGGTCGTTATATTAGTGTCATTATGGTATACTTGTTCCTGCCTGTGGTTTTAACTGTTCAAAGGTTGCAGTTAACTCAAAGACAGAAAATAAAGAGTAAGAGAATACCAATGTGTCAGTGCAAAATTGTGAGCTCTAGTGGTAAATTTCTTACCGATATGTTTCTATTTCTTCATTATATGTTTTCTCTTTCATAGGTATAAAGTTGGCAAGCTGGGTCACTTTCAACTGTTGGTTAATGTTACACATTTTACACAGGCCATTTGTTGGAGGACTTTTGTGGAAAACTCTAGAAGTTGATAGTTTGGTTTGGTCATTGGCAGTAGTTATAGTCTTGTTGTAGTCACCATCCTGAAAAGTAAACTCATTGAGCTATTTCTAGGCTGTACTGGTGCCAACTTTTTATAACTGTTAGTAGGTGTAGGTTTCATGTACCAGACCTTAGATATAAATGGAATTTGCACAAAATAATTAAGATATGACAAAATCAGGTACCAATAGGTACCAACACCAACCTTAGTAAATCCATTGTATTGTTCACATTGAGGGCAAGTCCAGCTGTTGTGCTCTGGATATTTGACCCATGAATTTGAATTACAGAACCAGCAGTTTACACGCCATAGCAGTGACGATCTAAAAGAATACAAAAATTACGAATTAACATCAAGTCTTACCAACAATTTACATGGTATTTTTATGATTTTTTATCAGGCGGGAACCAGGTAACCTCAAACTTACCTCAGTCGAAACAGTATCTTATATAGTAAAATAATACACAGAGTCCACGTAGCTCCAATTAATATCACTTCCATGTTAACATGATATAGCATTTTAGTTTATTGAAGAATAATTTACAGAAATAAATCTAATTTCATTTCTTAGCCTAAAATTGAGCTTCAATGTCACCCATTTTGTAAGTCTTGAAAAAGTATTGCCAACTGTTACTGATGTGATGCTGACATTAAGAAAAAAGTTGAATAATTTTTAATCCCCGACAGCTTTTTATAGTTCCGTACCCGGAAACTCTTGAATCGTAAAAGGTAAACAATTAAAATGTTGACTACGTATAAGACATATTATTCATTATTATTCCACTCACAAAAAGGTTTTCTTAAAAATAATTGTTAAAATTAAATTAAGGTCTTTTTTTTTTTCGGTAATTAACCTGTTTTACAAGACACCTGTCGCGCAGAGTCGCAAATTGTAAATAATACCTACGTCTTTTTATTAGATTCAAATGAACTTTTTGATAAATAAAATTTATGGTAACATGATCTTGTGTTGTCTTTTGACACACGTCACAAAATAATATTTTTTCACTGAGACAATTATATTGGGAGAATAATTTACCAATATCGGATTAAAGCCTGTTAAACTGTACTAGACTGCCTAGCACTTTCATGGCTGAAAACACAGCGGATCCGTGTCGCTATGGCGCGCCCCTGCGGGTCGCACCGCCGACGCTAGCAGTGAGCGTGAACGCGTTATACGAGAGCTGTGTAATCGCTTACAAACGAAGGAGCGCTTTAACTATAGCTAAGTATCATTTGCTCAAGTAGACGACATGATTATTGGTTTTAAGTGGTATCTAATCTACGAATTACGATAGTAACCGGCGTGTTCTATCCATTTGATAACGTCTTGGGTTCAAGATCTCAGAGACAGTCTGGGATGGTTGATCCTAAAAGCTATAATGCTGAAGTACGTGACTTAGACCGGGTTGATTGGGTCTTATCTTAAGTATGTATTGACAGTGAGAGGCTCCTAGATAGGGGAGGTCTCACTGATTGAAATGATCGCCAGAGCTCTGTTAGCGAAACAATTCCAAAGGGGCGACTTTGGAATTTACCTTTAATGTAGAACCTTAAGCTTTAACTAGTAATACCTATGTCGTAGGGTGGTTTCCACAGAGAAATCATGATGCTATAATTACAGGTGGAACAACCAATCACGGCTCCAGAAGAGTTCATAATAAGCTCCCGAAGAGCTTATAATAATGTGAAGCAGTATTAATAAATATGAACAGAAGTCGTTAAAACAAGGGTGATTTAATTCTAACTTATAATTAAAGGTAAGAAAGTTATGTTATGATATTACTTCTGCACCAAACAAATCGTTAACGCTACATGAAGCTATAGTATATCTGAGTACCTATACGTCCCATGGTTTAATTCTGTGTGCAAACATGTCTTTAGTAGATAACTAATAGACATACACAGGAGTAAATAGCGTCAAGTAGAGTAGCGTTGCGACAACGCCAGTGCCCCACTCCGTGGATGTTACAAGATGGTATGACTAGTAATAAATAAGCAAAGCGAACTCTTAATTAGGTGTGTCATTTGAGTACAAGAAATAAGCATCACTAAAAAACGAATATTAACTGAAGTAAAGAACTAAAACTAGAATAACCGATCCTTAGGTACATTAAATAGAGCTAGTATGATTGAATAATTTATAATAGGATTACCTAGTGAGAAACTTGACTGTGGGACGGCGATGCCGAAAGGCACCTGTCTCATAAAAGTCAGGGCAAACCAGGTCGCCCGCCCACAGGTACCTATACATGTAACTGAGTGAGGTATTTACAGTGCAAAGAACAAGTATGAGAAAAACCAGATCAAATACAATAGGAGTCAGGGAGAGAGAATGCTAGGGGAAAAGCAAGGAGATGGTAGAGTAGTTACTGTCGGTAAGTTATGAAAGGGTGGTTAAAAGTTTTTCGGTCTCCTCGTAAGTTAGGCCTTTGAGCCAGTTAGTAAATAAATAATAAATAAATAAAATAATGCTGGACAATTCACACAGCATTATCTAGCCCCAAGCTAAGCAGAGCTTGTGTTATGGGTACTAGATAACTGATATACATAGTATGATACAAAACATAGATAGATATTTTTTTTTTATTATAAATAGAAAACGACCAGAACACTCTGAACAAATGTCTGCAGATCGTACACACATTTGTCCCGAGGCGGGTATCGAACCCGCAACCTTCTGCGTCGCAGGCAGACCTTCGCCCACCGCGCCACATCGGTCGTCAAAAGTTAGTGACAGTGACAGTGGTTATACATTTAGCTCTAGGTAATGAGAAAATTGATAAGTGTTTATTGATCATGTTATAGATATAAGGGCCAAGAAAGAGCGAGAAGTGATTGACATGTTTTATGTGAAGCTGTGCAGACTTTACCGTTTCTTCTTTTATCTATAACTTCATCTTTATTAGGTATATGTGAGCTAAGTGTGTTTGCTAATCACTATCAGCAACAGGAAGTATTGCCTAACAGTAAGGACTTCCCATTTCATGTAGAGTTTGGCGGTAGGGAACCGATACGGAAGACCGCACCCACCTTCAAAATATCCCTTTGCGCCCTCTCTAGCTTTAGTAGATGGGTTTTGGCTGAACCTCCCCCAAGAGTAAATGCAGTTATCTAATAACTGGCTGGCATAAGGCTAGGTAAACCATTTTAACTATGTTTTGCTCGGCAACATGCTTTAATGCTTTATGGCCGTACGTAAGTATTGCTATATGGCCTTTGCCCAGCAGTGGGATGGAATGGATGGGCTGAGATAAAATAAAGTATTTTTGTTGCCGCCACATCAACATAATATAATAAAATACTTATAATAACACGTCAAGTTATTGAGTACCTATCACCAAAGTAGGTCAGTAGTCAGTACCTACTTGAATGTGTGACCAGTGACCGCGGCATGTTTAGCTGTTTGTTGTTTGTTTTTTTGAACTATGGTATGGAACCTTTCGTCTGCAAGTCGACTTGCACTTGGTCTGTTTTATTGTAAAATTTCGTTCGTTTAAAGCTTGAAACATTCGTATCCGCTTTGGAAGTTGATCACAAAGAGTTTCTTACCATTCAATTCAACCTCTTTCAGTAATCAATTTATCACCATCCTCTTGGATTTTCCCCCACTGCTGGGTATATGCCTCCCAAAGTTTGTGTCATCCAACACAGCCTCTTTCGTTCAAAACAAAATTAAATTCTCGACAAAAATCGTTTTAAAAATAGAATAAGAATAATTTATTTAAAAATTGTGTGAATCATTGTTACCTTCATGAAGTTCTCATAATTAAATTATAGTAAATATCAACAACTTTATCCTATTCGTACCTGAGATTCGTACATACAATAATATTAAAAAAAATACATTTACGTTCAATGTTATGCTATCTACTTAAATCTTATTTTTTAGATTAAAGTATCAATATTCACATGAATCAATCATATTTTATGCAGACAGGGACCTAATTAAATATTTTAAAACTATCATGGTTCAAGTCATTAAAGTAAAAAATCGAATCATGGTAAATATCCCTACCTACAGTTAGAAATGACTTTAAGAGACCCAATTGTCGAAAAATACTCTCTCGTTGAACAAGTAACCAATAATTATCTATGGTAATGAATGTTGTTCTGTTTGTCTGTTATACATAATTTAGTACAATAAGTTTATTAACGTGTCTTTTTCACTATCATAAACTAGACATGACAAATTGGAAATACTGTCGCTAATTAATGGCTCCCGTCATAGACAACAGAAGAGGCTGGTTTCTATTGTCTCTGTACCGCGTAATGTCGAGGGCTGCGTTCCGTTACGCGTTCATAGCGCTCAAGTACGCATGAAGTCGTTTCGTTTCTACATTCAGCGCGCTGCGAGACCGCATGGAACGCCCACTTAGCCCCACGGGGCGGGGCGGCGCGGCGCGGCGCGCGGCCTGAGCCCACGGCATATATGTGACAACAAATTACAACGGGAGCGCATGAACCTTAGATGAATTATTACTTTCTTCCTCTAAGGCATGAACGAACCACTCACCTCTCGAGACAAGGTAGCTCATGTTCATGCGTTTGCTTAGAGAATTTATAACTGGAGATGTCATCGCAAGGCGTACCCTTCTGCCGGCCATAAGGCGCTCTTGGTCATAAGCGTTATACAAAACTACTTCACTCGTTACCGCGCGGCTATTAGCTGTCGTTTGGTGTCGCGAAGTAGTGCTTAGTGAAAACGGTGGATTGTGCGGTATTTTGGGGTAAAAGGCGATCAGAGACATAAAACTTAAGGCAACACGGTATTTCCTATCACAAGTAAGTGATATTTTTTCAATTGTTTTTGTAATATTGTATAATTTAGAATTAAATGGAAAACTACATAGTTGCGACAGTTTCAAGCGTCTTGGTAGGTGAGTATTGATTTCTTGATAGAAGGCGTAGTGCGTGTTCATCGACTTTTTACCCAGTAGACTCCTAATACCTATTTATTCGCTTTGCAAACAAGTCTGTCAACCAACTGAGGTGTGCGGGCGCGGGGAAGTGAGTGCTTATTGGTCCGTTCAAGGTTACGACAAATCATAAACATAATTAGGGATGGGGTACTTAGTTTCTATGAAAACAATAATCGATACTTGTCACAAGGTAGGTATATTTACTAGTAAGTATTTAACGGCACTTTTGCCCGACTGCGCCATGGCAAAGATTTTAACACTAATATGTGTACATTACATACAAAATAATAGCCTAAGCATAGTGAAATAAGATGTAAGTAGGTAGTCACGTTAAGCTTCTAAGTTTAGGTATGTATTGTTTATTCTCTTGAATCAAGCAAACAGACAATGTACCCATTCTATGAATTATGTAAATCACCCACTGAAACTAAATAAATAACTAGCTTATATCCGCGGATTGGCCCGCATTACTTATAGATGAAAAAAATAAGTCTTAATATAATTTGATTGATACCTCTTCCTGTTCCTTCATTTTCCGTACAGATACCATGTAGCAATGTAACGGTAAATATTATTCAAATCGATTTTTACAGAATTAATTATAATTAGTCCTGTATTGTAATAAACCCATATCGATATTCTGATCACTACCCGGCCCGGAACGGCACATCACTACTTGCACGCGCCTTGTCAGAGAAAAAAGGAAAGCAAATATAAAATTGGTTATGAAAGAAAGGGATGCACCGTTGGTGACGTCGACCGGCCAACCAAATTAAGTTGATCTCCGTCAAAACTAAATGAATTAGCAAATTTTATTCTGTTTATGAAATAAATCAGCTTACCTGTGAAATGTTATTCCATCGGTTTTCAAATTTGAGGTCTTGCTCTCTTTTCCACACCATTTTATGCTACAAGGAGCCATTGCAGCTAGGATAATACGATATTTTTCGTAAGCCAGCACACATGTTTACGGGTCATTAATCTGGTCGTTACTGGCCGAAAGTTAGAGGGCGGGCGTGGTTTTATATAAGATCTATTTTCCTGATGTGTTATCTGAAACCGTTCTCCAAATATTAGGAGTCTAATGGGTAAAAAGTCGATGTGCGTGTTAGTGTGTAACTTAATAATGGTGTAACAACAGTCATTGTATAATTGTGTGCTTGTTTTGTGTTTGTGTCTTTTTCTTGCGTGTGCGTTTGTAAGGAAACTTAATTTTTCTGCATTAGTATGCATGTTATGTAAATGTGTGCTGTACCGTATTACCTCGCCTCCCGCGAAAAACAGCAAAAAGATTTTAGTACTAAAAGTAGCGCTTGCCAACTCCCGTTATTAATGCTCTAAGTGCGTTTGTGTGAGTGACGTCATTTGGGCGGGAAAATTCGAAAGTGGACCTCTTATTTTGTTTGAATTTTTCATATTTAGAACGCCATTGTTTTCCGCGAAGATTCACGAAAAACGATTTATGCCTTTCATTGATAATATAATAACGAAGACACTTGAACTGGACGACGAGCTTGATTTTTCCTAGTCGAATGGAAAGATCGCCGCGCAGTTAACTAAAACTGGAGTAATATTTGACATTATTTCAAGACTTGATCACTTACATAAACATGACCTCAAACGAGCGCCGATAAACAACGAGTTCCGTTTCAACAATCGCACCCTCGTGCGCGCATAGTTCGTGCATCGCTTCAGTGCTTTGAGCGTGAAACGGAACGCGGCCTGATGTACTGTCAATCTTTCATCTTATACAAAATGCCACTGTCCTTTCAGTACAAAATGTCAGTTAAGTCAAATTAGAATCAATCAAATGATTTTGCATGTGTTTTTTCTGTAAACAAAATCTCGTTCGCGTCTCGATTCGATTCGATCCCTCTAATCGCTTATAAAAAAAGTTTAAAGTTATGGTTTCTTACTGGAAGTAAATAAATTATTGCGGGATTACAATAAACATTTATCAGATCATAACCATGCTGCCTGATACACTATTCTATATGTGCAATTTCGATGATAATCCAAATAGTTCAGGTGAGGTTAAACCACAAAAACTGTTTTACACAGGTTTTACTATAGACATAGGGTTTTACATCATGTTAATCCAATGGAATCCTTGAGAAATAATGATCCTCCAATATTATAGTTAGCTCTAAATAACAACTATTATAGCGATTAATTAAGAATGCAAAGCATTAAATATTAAGTGAGGAATATGTACCTATAATTTATCATGCATTGATCCCTGGATAATGTTGATTTCATTTTGTGCCAAGTCATATTTTCTATGCATTTGTTCTAGAAAACGAAGTAGTCAAAAAGCTGTGGAGCAATAAATGGCCCATAGAAGATTCTGAATTGCTTGACAAGTTGCTTGCAACTGAACTTGAGACAGATGTTCTTGTAGCTGAATTGAAACACCTTCAAAATGATAGTGAGACAATAAAAAAGGTGCTCCGTCTTTCAATAAGCACATTCCTCACATTTTGTGATCGCAATTGGAGTACACGGCCAGAGAAGTTAGACTTGCTAGAGTATATTGGGAAGTCGTGGCCGGCAAATATTGATGTAAATGAAAAACTGCAGCAGGACTCGGAGCCTATATTTGTAAATATTCTGTACCCGGAGCTGCTGTACTTATCTAGTCAAATATTTGGTGCTTTGTATGCAGTTGATGCAAGTTTGGTAAGTACACTCTTAGAATAATCTCTTTAGAATCAAGAGTTTATTGCCACCTATCGAAAATAGATTGGACATAATATCTAAAGTACATTAACAAGGACTGATATATTCATAGACTGATATAATGATAAGAGCTACATGTGTTTGGAGAGGAGTTTATGAAGTCTGGCACTTTGAGGCAGACTTTTGATTTCCTCGCAGAGCTTCCTCCAAGATGCCCTCTTAGCCTTCCTAATCTCTATGTTGTATTCCGTTAAGGCTTTATAGTAGGTATCCCAAACGCGAGTCCTTTTAGCCTTGTTGAAAAAGTTTCCTGGTTTAAAACCAGGAAACTTCTTGGAGGATTCTGCCAATCCACCATATCTTACATCATGCAGCGAGCTCTCAACGCTGTCAGCGACTGGTGCAGCAACAGTCAACTCTCAGTCAACGCTGACAAAACTGTGATTATACCGTTTACCAATAAACGAAAGCTAGACAAGCTTACGAAACCCAACCTAAACGGTAAAGTCATAACCTTTTCCACAGAAGTAAAATACTTGGGCGTTACCATCGACCAAAAACTGACGTGGAATATACACCTAGCCAACGTCTTGCAAAAAGCGAAGATGGCACTAGGAGCCAGCGGCAGACTAATGGGCACCAACTGGGGCGTCAACCCCAGGATTGCCCTATGGCTGTACACTGCCATTGTGAGGCCGATAATCACCTACGCCTCAATGGTATGGTACGACAAAGCCTTCCAGTCGACTGCAATTAACAAACTTAACAGTCTACAAAGGACTGCCTGCCTTATGGCTACGGGAGCAATGTCCACCTCCCCTGGACTAGCACTAAATGCACTGCTGGGACTACCTCCGCTCCATTTACATATCCACAAGGAGGCAAAGACCAGCATGTATAGGGCTACTTGTCTGGGCAGAAGGACCTGGCTCTCCCAGAAACTGAGATCTTTGCAAGACTCAACTCTGGAATTTTACATTTTGAGCATGACAACTGATGTCATGCTTCCACGACATGTGTTTGAAAAGCACTTCACAGTGGAACTTCCTTCCAGAGTAGACTGGCTAAATAGACAGCTACTCTGCAAAGACGGGTGCCTTAACTGGTACACGGATGGTTCCAAAATGGGACTGGATGTAGGATGCGGAGTGTACGGAGAGCGACCCAGGTACGGCAAAAGCATTAACCTAGGTAATTACGCCTCTGTCTTCCAAGCAGAAGTATTCGCCATTCTAGAATGCGCGGATATAAATTTGGAAAAGCGCTACACCAACCAAACTATTATTATTAACTCTGACAGCCAGGCGGCCCTCCTAGCGTTGGATTCGAAGGTTATCACGTCCAAGTTAGTCGAGAACTGTGTGTCACGCCTTAACGCTCTGGGCTCAATCAACAGAGTCATCCTAAGATGGGTACCGGGACACGCGGGAATCAATGGCAACGAGTGTGCCGACGAACTCGCGCGCTCCGGGGCCAAGGGGACTCAGCTAGGCCCTGAGCCGTTCTGCGGCATACCTAAAAGTCTGGCTCTCAGAACCCTTCTGGACTCCTGCTTCGAGGAATCAACCAAGCTCTGGAAACATTCCTCGGGCATGAGCCACTCAAAATTACTGATAAAAGCCTTTGATAAACGGTACACCAACCAAATCCTAGCGCTAAACAGAAGTAACCTTCGCATTATGACAAGAGCCCTAACTGGACACTGTCGCCTCAACAAGCACATGTTCAAACTGGGACTGAGCGACACACAATCCTGCAGATTCTGTGAGGAGGCGGAAGAAACGCCTCTCCATCTGCTAGGAGAGTGCGGAGCGCTAATGCAAAAACGTAGCATCCACCTGGGCAAGCATCTGCACAGCCCAGATGAGCTAAGAGACATCTCTTTGAAGAAAATCCTACAGTTCCTAGCAGCTGCAAGGGTTAGTGGCGAATTATGAACGCCGCAGCTTCAGGGGTGAACGTATAAAGTGGCGATCACAATAGGCCTATCATGGCCGCAGTGACACACAAGCCACCCAAAGCAAATAAAAAAAAAAAAAAAATACATGTGTTTCAAATAAAAATAATTACTTTATATACTGACGATATATTGACGACCTCTGTGGCGCGGTGGGCGAAGGTACGCCTGCGACTCAGGAGGTTGCAGGTTCGATTCCTGCCTCGGGGCAAATGTGTGTATGATCTGCAGACATTTGTTCAGGGTGTTCTGGTCGTTTTCTATGTATAATAAAAAAAATATCGATCTATGTATTGTATTGTATTATGTATATCAGTTATCTAGTACCCATAACACAAGCTATGCTTACCTTGGGGCTAGATAATGCTGTGTGAATTGTCCAGCATTATTTATTATTATATAGAGAATAAACAAAAGAACACATGAGATTATTTTTAATTATCATTCGAAAACATTTAATCACATCATAAATCTTATCATAAATCAAATTCCAGGTACACCTATGGTGGTACTTTCGTTGTAAAGTAATCCACCAGAGAGCACTAGAAGACAGCAGTGCAACATTATACTCCGAACTAGAGCTCCTTATAGCTAAACTCTCTAATGAGATGCTGGCGTTGAATGAAAATCCTCGAGTTCAGATTCTGATATGCTTGGAGATTGGTCAGGCATACCTGTTGTATGGAAGGATTCAGGGGGCTGAGGAGTATCTGATCAAAGCTAGAGAACTGGCTGGATTGAAGCTGGAGTTAACTGGTAAGATAGTTGGTGGAAATAGTAACTAAAAAAGGCTAAATCTGATAATTGCTCCCACTTATTTTATTGATTAAAGTGTAATTAACATGAATCCACCTGGCCGGATGATGTCCTACACTGCGTTTACTGAGTCGTGGTCTCCACTCGAGAACATGTTTACCTCAACAGTTGTCGGTTCTTCGCGAGATATGACTGACCCACTGCCACTTTGGCTTGCTAATTCTTAGAGCTATGTCGATAACTTTGGTTCTATGCTCAAAATTTCTCTTTCCAAAGCTCACTGAGCGAACTTTGACTGGTGGACCAGCCCTACCGTGAGTGTCCATGTCTCAGCTCCGTAGGTCATGACGAGTTAGACACTCTGCTTAAAAACTTTCGTTTTCAAGAATTGCGGTATGGAAAATGAAAAGACTCGACGTAGTTTCCCAAACGCTGCCCAGCCTAGATGGATCCTCCTTTTGGCCTCCTTCTCGTAATTGTTTTTCCTAACTGCAGAATCTAATTGGGAAACGATTTAGAGAAGGTGACAATGTAAGACAACCGGTATTGGATCAACTTGGTTTTATCCAAATTCATGCCAAAACCGATGCGTAGCGAGCGGCGCTTCAGCTAGGCCGTCCAGCATCTGGTTCAGCTCCTCTAGCGGCTCCGCCATTAATAATAATAATCATTTATTTCAGACCATAGAAAAGTTACAGATCTTATTTAACGTATGCTACAGTCCATAGTAATATATACGTGCCTTAAAAATAACATACATATTTATTATTAAAAACTTAACTAATGACCCGTTTTTCTGTGATTACGGCGACGATGACCTATGTCCAGCAGTGGCAAATATAGGCTGATGATGATGATGATGTGTAGATGGCATTAAAACTATGTCATCATCGGGAAATCGCAGGTGTAGTAGCCGTTTATGTAGATACCCTTACCTTTCCAGTCCAGCGTCTCCAACGCGCTTGTGAACAGTTTCGGGGTACAACATCCCCCTGTCTCACTCCTTTGCATAATTTGATGGGTTTAGATACTGCTGGCTCTGTACTTGGACACCCATGGTGGCAGCTACGTAGAGACATCTCAGTAGCCCATGGCGTCGCTGTAACACTCGTGAGAACAGCTTATAGACATGGCTCAGGAGCGAGATGGGCATATGCCCTTAAAGGAGGGTTTGATCTCCCTTCTTGAAAAAGAGCCTTCTTGAAAAAGAGCACGACCAGACGGCGGAGTTCTCCCACTTTAAAGAACGGCGTGGAAGAGGTTCTGTAATTCCTGTTTGTATAACAGGGGTTCCTCCAGCTTTCAAAAGGTCTGATGTTATTCCGTCTTCGCGGGGGGGTTTTTCCATCTTTCACGGTCTCGTCTTGACTGATGTCTTTCAGTTCGTCGGCGTGTCAGGGTGCCTCTGGAATCGTGGTCGTCTTGTTGGCGATGAGGGGCATGTGCAGCGAAGAAACCGCATTAGAAATCCTCTACCTCAGCAGAGATCTCAAGCTTCGACTGTACGGTCCTCCCATCGTGCGTTTTATGTTTCTTCATGGCTCCTGCCAAGCTGCTGAGTGAATACTTTAGGCCCCCGGTATCGCTCTATCGCCTTTTCAATGAGGCGTGTGTTGGAGCTCCGAAGGTCGTTAAATATAATAAATTAAACCCATATCATAAAATGCAGATACTCAATTTTTGTACATTAAAGTTATAAGATTTTATCCATTGCCTTTTCAATTCAAAGGATTTTTGTTATAGTGCTTAGTGCTTACCCGCACTCTGGGCATCTCTGAAAAATGAAATAAGTTCCCAAAAATTTTCGACTTCGGCGGGACTCGAACCCGCCACCGGCCACCGGCGCTACAGTCCGTAAGAGGTCCCAAAGATTTTCGACGAAAACCGACTGAGACTTCGTGGCTTAGTTGGTTGAGCACACCCGTACTAAGGGTGGGGCGCGGGTTCGAGTCCCGCCGAAGTCGAAAATTCAAAAATTTTCGACTTCGGCGGGACTCGAACCCGCGCCCCATTGATTCAATTTCCATAAAACTAAAGTGTAAATATGATGAGACTCTATTTTCGGAAAACTATAAATTTTCTGTTACATAACTAATATGTCAATTTATTTGTCTGATCGACCGCTTAATCCTCATTCCAGGTATCCTCGGCAAAAGAACAAAGTACCAGCAGAACATCTTGCCTCAGCTGGCTCTCTCCAGCGAGCTGGCCGGTAACATGGAGCGACCAACAGCTGAGGAGAGCCACGGCAACTCAGAGCTGCCGGCAGATATAGAGTTGGATGATGACGTCAGGCTGAATAGGATACAGTATGAGGAGAAGATAAAGCAAGCTGAGCTGCCTAGCTTGGAGCAAACGCTTTGTTTGCTTACTGTGTAAGTTTAAGATTAAGTTTATAGATACGGTAGAATAGTCACAACGTGTGTCTTTATGATAATTATATTCAATCATTATCATGACACTGTGAAATTGACGACTCGAAATGAACGATCTTTTTATAGTGTTATTAGATGGGCAAGCTACGTCACACTTTTATTTATTTATTTGACATGTGTACTGCCGTGTCGTATTACTCTAGATAAGCATCTTTCTTTATATAATGCACCAGAATTTCCTAGAGCTTCTTAGAGCTAAGCTAAAAAAATTGAGATAAGGTAAGGTGCATCTCGAAAATGGAAGGCTCAAATTAGGTGCAATTAGGTCCACCTCCCAGCAGTGGACTACTATTAGACTGATGATGATGATAACGATCAGTCATAGTCAGACCGTCGCCGACAGCGTTGGTGTTTTGCGTGGTTTTACAACTGAAGCAGACAAGGATAGAAATATACGATGCATTCGTTCGCAAAAAGAGGGAGCAATACATGTCTTTTGCGAGTCACCGTGCATGAGTAGCGTTTTGTTGTCGCAGTCGCACTTCGGTCTAGGTACGGTTCTCCCTCTTCTGTTCATCAGGTACGTATATTGCACAACGTGTGTTTATGGGTTTACTTGTGTCACAACACAGGCCATTTATTGAGTAAGGGCTGTGAGAACGTAGGGTACGTTCTCACAGCCCTTACTACCTTCCAAATTTTGCTTAGACCGATAATTATAGTCCAAATGTAGATGAAGTTCTTTAAACTGGGTTAGTCTAGGGTTTTTCAATGTAGGACATTGAAGAACCCTAGACTAACGAACATATTACAATTACAGGCAATACCTACAAAAATCCCAGCCTAAAGACGACCTAGCAACAGAAGAACTGCAACCATACATAGAGCTGATAGTAACGCAGAAGCGAGGCTCCTGGGCCTGTCGTTGTGCGGCGTTACTTATACGGTGCAAGCTGGAGAGTACACACAAGAGGACCGTGGAGCGTGCTATGCTGCAGTGCGAGTCTATCGTTGGAGATAGCAGTCTGCCTTCTAGTACCACCAGGTAATGTCATAGAGCTGATAGTAACGCGAGGCGCCTGGGCTTTTCGTATTCACAGTGCTTTTCAACTTTCTTTAAGGCGGTGTTATGCGTCAAACTGCGCCGCCACCTATTTTATTACAACGTTGATCAAAGGAAATTTAAAAAATCAAAGGTACAGTTTGTGATACCTATTATAAGATTTTTTAACATCTCTGTAATAGTTTTATTCTATTTGGTTTAGGCAGAATATCAAAGTTGCCCTTGGTGGCCACCAATATCTATTTTCGTTAAACTGGCTTAACTAAATAGAATAAAATTATGAGAGAGGCCTTAAAAAAAGCTTATTAGGTGGTATCACAATCTGTACGATGGATTTTTTAAAGTTCCTTTGTTCAACGTAGTAATACAATAAATGTGGCGGCGCCACTTTCACGCATACCACCGCCTTAACCATGAATATTTCACCATCAGACTGTCGTACCTCTGGGCCTCCGGTCTGCAGCCCGCGTGGACGTGGCGCCAACAGCTGGCCGACCTGTACCTGAGCCTGGGACTGGTGAAGGCGGCGCTGGACGAGTACCTGACCCTACACTTGTGGGAGGACGTTATAGTGTGCTACACACTGCTGCAGCTGAGACATAAGGTAATAAAGTAAAAGAAAATTTTAGTATATATTTTATTTTAAACTTATTACAGGAATATCCTAATGCCAAAGCTAAGACATACATTACAAATAAACAGACCAGAAACATATCTATTTTCTCTGCCACCAAATTAAGCTTGTTCAAAGTGCGGGTAAGAGGTGATTATCCCAGTAAGTTAAACCTGCTTAAACAAAGGCATCGTTCTGTAAATTTTAAAACAGTTTTCGAAATTTCTGTGTTTCATACTTTTCAAAAATTTCTCAACATTTGCGCGCGAGTTACACTCGCACTTGACGGATCTTTTTTGAAACGTGGCTTTCATTTGATGTCTTATGGTCAATGAATAAAAGTGTAACTATGATAATTCGTGGTTTAACACTTTCATGGCCGACGCACTCGCTCATCCGGTGCTCCGTGTAGCGGCATAGCGCGCCCTTACGGGTCACTCCGCCGAGCTGGGCAGTGAATGCGATATAATAACATACAGTGTTTTTTTATTTTCTTA
This sequence comes from Eupithecia vulgata, assembly GCA_946478455.1. Lineage (NCBI taxonomy): Eukaryota > Metazoa > Arthropoda > Insecta > Lepidoptera > Geometridae > Eupithecia > Eupithecia vulgata. The sequence continues at coordinate 3,126,685 of OX297863.1, forward strand.
TATTTTGGACTCTGAACATCGGACTAGAAACTTGTAGGTACGTACATAGTGACTTCACATAAATATGTAATTTTTTCCAGGCTGCCGAGGTTATTCAGCAACAAATCGACATCGCTCCGAGCGCCAAACTTTACTGTCTTCTCGGTGATGCTACAGGTAAATACGACATGCAATATTATAAAATAACCATTATTTATTCATCCCAATGCTTGAAAACAGTTTCAATCAGTGCGTCCTACCCGTCATGACCTACGCAGTTGAGACATGGTCAATCTAGGTGGGCTGGCCATTATCTCGACGATTCAACATCCGCTTGAAGTAAACATGTTCTGGAGTGGAGATGACGACTCGGTAAACGTAGTTAAGGATGCTTACCAGCTAGGTGAGATGACGACGAAAGACTGCAGGTAGATGCTGGATGCGGCTAGCCGAAGACAGGGCGCTATATATGGCGCTCGTAAGAGGCAGTAAGAGGCTTATTAAGTCTAGCAGTGGACTAATACGCTGATAATGATGATGATTATTCACCCCAACGACCTTCGATCCTTGACCGAAGACTCAAAATTAACCTTTACACATTAATAAATAAATAACATAAATAATAAAAATAACATAAAAAATCTTAATTTACAGATGATGTTAAATGCTACGAAAAAGCTTGGGAGTTTTCAAAGTTCAAGAGCAGCCGAGCACAGAGGCACTGGGGAAACTTCCTGTATGAGCACAAGAAGTACGAAGAATGCATTCCACATTACGAGAAGTCAGTCGAGATCAACTCTATACAGGAGGGAGTTTGGCTAAGACTTGGGTATGTATGGTAAATAGTAAAATAAATAAATAATGCTGGATAATTTAAAGATACATTTATTTGGCACAACAAGAACAGCACAGAGAGACATACACAAATACACACACAGAGTAGAATACAAAATTAAGGATATTTTACATACTTTGTAGATAGATGAATTTAGTAATACTGATTATTATAGGTAATGATTTTAAACATTTGGTAGAAGTACTTATTACATAAACTAGTAAGTAGACAACTCTAATTTAGCCCCAAGCCAATCAGAGCTTGTGTTATGGGTACTAGACGACGGATATACATAATCTATTTATATAAAACAAAGTCCTGTTAGTTAGGTCCACCATTTATAACTGAAGAACGACGGGACTGATTTTCATGGTTATTGATTGGTTGGATTTCGCTTAGTGCGGAATAGGATAAAAAGTATCAAAAACATTGGAAAATTGTCGAAAAAATACCCGTGCGAAGACGGGGCGGACCGCTAGTAGTAAAATAAATAAATAATGTTGGATAACAGAGCTTGTGTAATGGGTATTAGCCGACGGATATACATTATAAACAAAGACGTGTTCGTTGCACCTTTTATAACTCAAAACGGCTGGGATGATTTTAAATACACACATCAACATCGTCTAGGGATATTTCAGATTTTCTCAATTTACTCAAAATTTGTTATAAATAACATGCAACATGTATATATTTTTTTAAAAGCCCGTTTAGTAGACTATACCTTCGAATACAATAGAATTATTTTTATTGTGTAAACCAAATTTTATTCAATAAAAAACAAAATATGAAAAAATTGTACAATTAGGATGAATGTTTTTTTGAAAAAAAAAATTATGCGAAATTTCCCGTTTTTTGCAATTATACGAAAAATCAGTAGTCAGTAAAACCACCCATGACGTTACAAACGGTCCTGCAACGGGTTTTCATGCTTTGAATCAAGTTATCAAAGTCTTGCTGCGGGATATTGTCCCAGATCCTGCTAAGATGCAAAAAAGTTGCTGTTCAGTCGCAATGTTTGCAGGAAAATGGTTCATAGCCCTTCTTTGGAGCATGTCCCATGCATGCTCTATGGGGTTCAAGTCTGGCGATTGCGCAGGCCAGTTTAAGACCGACACGTCGTGCTCCTGCAGCTAGCTGGTCACCACTCGCGCTGTGTGTGGACGGGCATTGTCGTGCATGAGCGTGAATTCTTGGCCCATTTGTAGTCGATGGGGGTAGACTATTGATACTAGCACCTGGTTCAGCGGTCATGGTGTTTCTGATCCAAACTAGATCTGTTCTTCCACCAATACGTATTTCCGCCCAAACCATAACTGCCCCACCGCGGTATGGATGGACTTCCTGCGGGTGTTGCAGACGGCTCTTACGACCAGGAACTCGCCATACACGTACTCTTCTTGAATCTGGATGGAAACCGAATCGGGACTCATCGGTAAACAGCACCGCAGACCACTGGTTCTCTTCCTAGCAAATGTTCACGAGCCCACTCTAATTTTCGTCCACGATTTCCTTGGCGTAGAGCTGGAGTACGAAGCGGTCTGCGAGCATGAAGGTTGGCTTCATGCAGTCTTCTCCTCACAGTTTGGTCACTCACCAGCAACTGGTGCTCTGGCTGGAGCCTTTGAACCAACTGCATTGCCGTAACATTTGGTTGCCTTCTCGCGGAAACTTGCATAAATCGGTCTTGTCGCTGGGTGGTTATGCGCTTCCCGCCTGGGTGTCGTTCAGCCACTTCACCGGTAGCACGATAACGTGACCATAACCTTGAGATCACGTTTTGTTTTGTTCCAATCTCCTCAGCAACAGTCAGCTGAGTAGCCCGAGCTTGGAGCATACCTACTGCCCTTAACATTTCATCTCTAGTTAAATGGCGCCGCCGCATGATGCTTTTAGTAGTATAAAATCGAAATTAATTGATAAACTGTTTTAAAACTTCAATTTGACACAAAAAATTACCATAAACTATGGTAGAAAAATTGTAACTTTCGACCTTCGCTATAGTAATGCCGCGCAAATCTTTTGTTTTTCATTCATTTTTTTAAATTCAAATTTGGAATCATTCAAAAAGGCCTAAAAAAATAAGGTTTCTTCAAAAGATTTTAAAACCGGCCAGTATTTTTAGAGTTCAAGAACTTTATACAAAATATCCCTAGACGATGTTGATGTGTGTATGTTTCCAAAAATTTTCGATTTCGGCATGACTCGTACCCGCGCCCCACCCTCTTTAGAGATTACCCAGAGTGCGAGGTCTTATGCACTATAATAACACGATCTTTGATTTGTTGGAATTTTCTCAGTCCCGAATAGTAGGATCATCATCATCATCATCAGCCTATATCAGTCCACTGCTGGACATAGGCCTCCCCTAATGAGCGCCATAGCGCCCTGTCTTCAGCTTGTCGCATCCAGCATCTGCCAGCAGTCTTTCGCAAATCGTCATTCCACCTGGCCGGAGGGCGTCGTACACTACGTTTGCCGAGTCGCGGTACCCAAGAACACGTTTACCCCAGCGGTTGTCCGTTCTTATCGAAATATGACCGGCCCACTGCCACTTCAGCTTGCTAATCCTTTGAGCTGTCGATAACCTTGGTTCTCTGTCGGATGTATTCGTTGCGAATCCTATCCTTCAGAGAAACTCCGAGCATAGTGTCCTATCTTTCAGAGAAACACATAGCATACACTCGGCATCACAAAAATCGCACCTCCTAAAAAGCCTAATTAAAAATATTTTCATATTTGGTTATTACCAGGACTAGATTATGGGTACCATAAGAGAGGTAATTTATGTGTCACTCTCAGATAACATTGCAAGCATTGAGATATTCTTTAAAAATGTGGTAAAAAAATCAAAGTTTGTGTAAGGCAAGAAAAAACATGATTTCTATTCACGTGTTTTTTTTTAATAAAAAGTACTTAAAATGTAGTGTCCCCCCCCTGGCCTTGATAAAGGCTTCCATGCGGTCCTTCATTGATCTTATTAGTGTGGTCACGCTTTCTTGAGGAACATTATCCCATTCCGCAACGACGCCAGCTTCGAGCTCTTGCAGAATGGTGGGAGCAGGTTCACGTGCTCGCACTTGCCGTTTGACATAATCCCAGAGGTGCTCGATCGGGTTTAGGTCTGGACTTCGAGCTGGCCACTGCATAACGGGGATTTCGACCTCTTGTAGGTAATCCCGTAAAATGATTGCGTTGTGGCAACGGGCGTTATTATGCATTAACTTGAACCCGTCTCCTAGAGAAACCAGCATACGGGACCACATGCTCTTCTAAAATCTTCGTTATGTACAGACTAGCCGCCAGCGACCCTTGTCCGCGACCACCTCCAGCCCGGGAAACGCAAACAAGTTCTGATTTTCCGTCGATAGAAATACCGCCCCAGAACATGCACGACCCATCCCCATATGCGACGTATTCATCGAAGCAAGCTTGTGCGAATCGCTCCCCTTTTCTTCTGCATACTCTTTTACGACTGTCGTTACAAAAAAGAGTCACCCTAGTTTCATTAGAGAAGAGTACTTTCCTCCGCTGATCGAGTGACCAATCGCGATGTTCGCGAGCAAACTGCAGTCGGTCTCTACGATGCTGTGCAGACAGTTTTGGTCCTTTAGCAGGTCTATAGGCTGCGATTTTTTTCTCCCGTAGTCTTCTCCTAACCGTGGAGACGCTCACAGACGTTCTACGAGCTGATCGGAGCTGCTGTTGCAATTCAACCTCATTAGAAAAACGGTTGCGTAAAGACGTGCTTACAAGGAACCGATCGTCTCTATCGGATGTGCAGCGTTTTCTCCCAGATCCACGTCTTTGGATATAGCCACCAGTTTCTTGGAACCGTTGATACACTCGCCGAATGGAAAAACGGCTCAAGTTTAGTTGCCGAGCAACATCACACTGCCGCATCCCTGATTGCAACAGTGCTATCACTTGAGCGGCTTCTTCAGCGGTAGTATCCATCTTGAAGTGTATTTTTCTTGCTGTGTTCACTTAGAAGTCTGGACTGGACAGTGACTAGCCATTTGACATTTTACCTGGATCGGCCCTTATACTCGTTTGAGATAGAAATGAAATGAAATGAAATGAAATGAAATTATTTATTGAAAAAGAAATACACAATAACAACGTTTAACAATGTTAAGCTTAAGTTAGGTGTTATCAGTTTCTCATAGTGCAACTAATGAATACTTCAACAAGTAATTTCCAAACAATTTTTTCAAAATTCTGTAGCAAAGCATTCTCCTTTGTGTATAAATTAAAATGCTTATTTATTTATGGGTAATTTAAGGTAATTTCGGAGAGGTGCGATTTTTGTGACGCCGAGTGGAGTAGAAAAACTAGTATAAAATATGAAAAACTGACATTCATATCCGTGAAAGATATTTTCAAATAGGACTACAAGTTCCAGATATTACTCATCAAGTCATCATCACTCATCCAAAAAGCTACAAAAATTTTAACCACTAGCGTTAAACCGCGGGGTAACGTACCAATGTGACGTTTTACGAATTCCATTTTCAGTTACGCAGCCCTAGTAACAGAGCAATGGGAGACGTCAGCGCGCGCCTACCGCCGCTACACCTACCTCCAACCGAACTCGTTCGAAGCCTGGAACAACCTCGCTAAGGTCTACCTCAACCAGCTCGACAAGGGGCGGGCGTATCGCGCGCTCATGGAGGCGCTCAGATTCAACTACGATAACTGGAAGGTATGACATACGCGACTGGGCTAGCGTTGTCACCCTCCGGTCAGTTGGGACGCAAAAGACTGCAGGTAGATGCTGGATGTGCCGATGGAGCCGTGTGGTGCCGGCTTAGAATTTGCACTACCCCAACTCTTCCCGTGGGTGTCGTAGAAGGCGACTAAGGGACATACCCCGGGGCAGCAGCGCCTCCTGAAGAGATCTACCACCGAACTGCGTTCCCCAAGCCGCATGCCCTCATGGACACCTTATTGGCCCCTATCTCATGGTGGAAAGTACCGTATCCAAATTTCTAAATTCAAAGTGCTTTATTTCCTTTAGACCTTACATGACTCTTGGACAACTATCTATTGAAAAACTATCGTAGTTTGAAGAATTCATTTCGGATCTAGGTGGGGGGACGCAACGATCTCTCCGCGAGGAGAAGATTAATATCTCATGCTCCTCGACATCTTCAAGAAGCAGCGCACCCCCCACCACCGCCGCCCCCGGCGCTCGCGGCTCGTGCAAAGCGGGCGGAGGCGCGCAGTGCTCGGAGGGAACGCGCGCGTTTAGAACCGCACTCACCTTGAAAGTCCCTCATTAAGGGATGAAACGTTGGTGTTCTTCCAACACAAATAAGGTCTTTATGAAACGTCTCTGCATCAACTACTAGAAAAAGAATCGATTCTGTCAGAATGTACGTACTCCTCTACAGGTCGTATTTTACGACCGATCTTGATTCGTTAGATTTTATAGATTTTTTAGTAGTTGGGGTTTTTTTTTATTAAATGCCTAGTTCGTCCAAAAAAGGGCAAAAAGGTGGCTATTAAATATCTCTGCTTTAAGACATCTGATTTCGGTGATTATTTTTTAGTAATAGTAAAAGTTAAAGCTCGCGAGTCGCGAGGTCTACCGTTCGTAGAACTACTAGTTATTCTTGTTTCAGCTCTGGGAGAACGTGATAATGGTGAGCATGGACACAGGTCACTTCGAGGACGTGCTCCGCGGGATCCATCGTCTGCTGGATATCCTGCACAAGTACGAGGATGTAGAGGTGCTGGCGCTGATCGTGCGCGCCGTCATCCAGGACGTACAGGACGCGGAAGGGAACGGAGCTGCGAGGTTTGGACTCTGTCATCATCAGCCCATGTTAGACATAAGCCTCCCACCATGAGTGACATAGCGCCCTGTCTTCAGCTTCATCTGCCTGCTAGCTTTCGCAGGTTGTCATAAATAAATATTAAAATATTATTTATAAAAACGGCAAAAACGTTTGTTGTATGGGATCTCCCTTAAATATTTATTTTATTATGTTTCTTAGTACTTGTTGTTATAGTGGCAACGGAAATATATCATCTGTGAAAATTTCAACTGTCTAACTATCACTGTTCATGATACAGCCCGATGACGGACGGACAGACAGATGGACGGACAGCAGAGGCTTAGTAATAAGTTCCCGTTTATTAACGGGAACTTTCACCCTTTGGGTATGGAACCCTAAAATACTACTTGTACACTGCAAATAAATAACCAAAAATTAATTTAAATTTAATTGTCAAATTTTTATAACCCACTTTTATAACTTGGTCTCTCTATCCCATTAAAGGTTTGCTGGAAGAGAATTCTTTTTAGGGTTAAGCTCGCCTTTGCCATATTTTTTTCAAGCAAGTTTTTTTTTCTCGTGCAATAAAGCATATTTTTTTATTGCTTAATTGAATGTAATTGTCAGGTTACAGAAGCGAGTGCTAGAGCTATTCGGCAGGATAACATCCATCCACCAGAACAAGCCAGAACTCTGGCAGCTGTACTCTGACGTCAGTCCCACCTATTTGCTGAAAGCGCAACGACTCCTGAAGGCTTACAGAGGGTATACACAGGTTAGTTAGGTTCCACTAGTGGACAAAAAATTTAAGTGGACTATATCAAAACACCTCGTTTCTTATTTGATAATAATTACTATTTATATTATAAAATTATATTTATAGTATAAAATTTGACTTGTCAATGTGCTCAGTAGAAATGTTTCAGCCAGTCAGCAGCAACATGCCGCCCTAAGGGTGGTTTTCCACAAGAGATGTTCTACGTTGTTATTTTTCCAGCCGTCCAGTAGGATCGCTCCATTATCGCGTCATTTTTGTCAGCTATCAAAAAACAATTTTTATTAAAAAAGAAAATTACAATTAAATAATATATTTAAATCAAAACTAGTATTTACAATTGAAACAATTAAACGAACTGCAGGCTGTTGCAAACAATCTACAAGTAGCTCAACTGATCCATATCAATACCAGTTGGAAGCGTGCCTAAGACACTGGCTGCATTACCCCGCAGCAATGCTGATGCGCTGCGCCAGATACTCACCAGCTCTCGAAGTCACGCGTCGTCGCTTCGACAAAAAAAATGAAAATGACTCGATAATGGAGCGAGCCTGTTGGTCGGCTAAAAACATAGATATGTAACACATCTCTAGTGGAAAAGCAACACTTATACCTTTTTAGGTGTGTATTTAGCACGACAGGGCACGCCACTGTACCTCACCTAACCTCAACAGCCTATAATGGTCCACCGCTGGACGCAGGCCTCCCCCTGATAATCGCCTATTGCCTTTTATCTCATAGGGATAATGCACTGCACATAATCCCCAGTCCGCATGTGCTTGGGGATCGCAGTTCGATGGTAGATCTATTCTGTAAGAAGCGCTGCTGCCCTCCCCCCGGTGTATGTCCCTTAGTTCCCCTCTTACGATATCTACGGGAAGTGTTGGGCTGGTTTAAATTCTATGCCGGCACCACACGGCTCTGTTTTTTATTTTTATAGCAACTAGTTTAGAAAATAATAAAAAAAAAACTTACCAAAACAAGATGCTAACAAAAAAAAATACTGGCCAACTTTTCCTGACCGAAAATTCCATACTACAACTTTTGACAATTTTCATCCAGAAACCTTGTATGGACCAAAATCAAAAGTGGTCCGTCATATCAAGTTTCCTACCCACTTTCATCTTTCAAAGCTCATAAATGTTTTCCTTTCTTCCAGAACGGAACCTGGCCAAACAACCCCGTCTCATGCAAGCAAGTGATCGACCTGGCCCAGTCCTTACTCGACTACAGCCTCAAGGCCCGACAGGACTGTGATGACAAAGACACCCTCCAAGCCAACTCCCAGTTGTCGTCCGCGCGGCTCACTGGCCAGGCGGTGCTTAGGTCGGCAGAGAAACAAGCTTGGCCGGAAAACAGCGAAGCGTTGGAACAACTCAAGACGCTTTTTAGTAATGTTACGGAATATATGAAATCAATTATGTAGATATGTGTTTTTTTAACCGTTACTCAATGAATCTAAGATGATTGAAGCTAAGATAGTTACTGAAGCTAAGATAGTTACTGAACCTAATATTACTAAAGTACCTAACCATTACTAGGTATAGAGACTATGAAAAGCATGAGTAGAAATGATTATCAAAGTTCAATAGCAGCAATAATATTAGGTCGTTACATATGAAATTGGCTTTTTATCGTACTGGATCTCAAATAACTCCTATGTAATAAAGTTGTATTTGTGTTTGTAAACAAACGCATACGTAAGTAAATTTCAAGAGAATAGTTCAGAAAGTGTGTTTTACATTCTTTGAACGTAGACTTGGTAAAATACTTAAATTCGGTTCAAGAACCCAGTGAAATGTTTTCCCGTGTGTTCTCTCTATCACTTACTTTTTTATACATCAATTCCGTAAACACGACTTCCGCTGTGATGTCAAAGTATAGTAGTTCCTCTCGATCCGGTAGGGGCGCTAAATGTAGGAGGGACTCGAAATCGATGTACCTATTCGAAAGATAATGCGGACCAGTCGTACAAGACCCCTGGACTACAAAGCTCGTAGTAGGTACTACATAAAATAAAAATAAATAAAAGTTTCTTTAATCAGACATAGGTAGTCCATATTAGGTACACGATACAATACAAAATAAAAATTAACATATATTTTTAACAGGGTTAAGCAGCCATTCAACAGAATCCCCCACCTGAGGATTCTAAAGAGGGACCCTGTTGAAAGACTGCATGATGGGCGAAGTAAATTTGCTGCCTACAACCTGTAGGAGGGTGTTGGTACTGCCCCATGTTCTTCATACATAAAACTTCGATTTGGTGGCCACCTTAAATCCAGCACAGTACTCTAACCTCTGTATTTTAGAGTAGGTACCTATTAAAATAGGAAGTTGATCCAGATTTAAGCTGAACAAGACACATTCACACATTGTTGTTCTGACTAATTTTCTTTCAATTCAATATACCTATGTATAATCAGGTTTCTTTATACATATTTTACATTAATGCGATGCCAAAAAATTTTTTAACTACATAATTCTTACTTTATTTAATAGTATTAAGTAAATAAAGTAGGAATTAATTTTTTATTTTTTTGCTTCTGCCCGCGGCTTCACACGCGCTTTTCAAGTACTTAGCATAGGTACATATCTATGCCATAATATTTCATTTAAATCCGTTCTGACGTTTGACGCGTGAAAAGGTAAGAGACAGACAAACCGAGTTTCTTTCGAATTATAAATACGGTAGAAGGAAATAAAAGGTACTAAGTATAATTATTAATATCGATTACCTAGATCGAATTTCATGCTCAATTTACTGTATTTAATTCATCTCTATAAAATTGTACTATCAAGAGTATTTTATTTATGATAGATAACAGCTTATAAAAAATCTAAATAGACCTAATTCACTATACGGGATGATAAATTATACATAGATCAAACGAAGCGTTCTGAGCAGCTTTTATAAAAGAAATAGAAGATAATAATACGTCCAAATTAAAATTAATAAAATATCAAAAACCCAATAAAACATTAATCTTACGATCTCCTTAAAACGACGATGTTTACAAACAATGGCGGTAATAGAACAATAATAATTCTTAGATCCTACAGTCCACTTTTTTCGGTGACTGTACTTGAGGTATAAATTCAATGAAAACAAAGGGTGGTGTGAGTTGCCGAACGAAAATAATATTTTTTTTACGATTCGTCAACTCATACAACATTGGACAAGTTGGATGGTGTGAGTTGACGAATGACTCAACTTTGACGGGTCATGTCAAAGTTTAATGTTACAATTCCAAAATTTTGATAAATTATTAAATTTAGATTAATATTGGCTTCCTATTGTTATGTGATAGAAAAAGTCTAATTACTTTAGTTTTAGGTACCTAAGTATATTCTTATAATAATAAGGTACCGTTTATGTCCGACCACTCCGACCGAACGGACAAACTGTTGAAGAAAGTACCTACCTATAGTTCACAAAACCAACTATGTTACACAGTTCAGTTCACAATAAATGGTTCTTATTCTTTAAATGCATCGATTGGACATCCATTATACTTAATTATGTTCTACCATTTTGGATCGTTTAGGAGATAATTTTTTTTCTCCGATTTTGCCAATTGTCCCGATCGATTGGCACATGAAATTGGTTGCTGTGTAAAATGTTGACCTCTTGTTTGTAGCACAAGAGCCTCTTTTTTTTATAAAAGTAATTTAGAAGTAGGTACCAGGTATTTTGAATGAAACTAATATTTTACACAGTCATAGGTATGTTAGCAAAATCAGTTAAAACGCGAGTATCAATTAATAAATAGTAACTTTAATGATTTACGTTTACCGTACAGCATTGTAATAGATACATTTATCCATGCTTTACATCGATTCCCTTTTACTTAATATTTCTAACACCTGTTTTTTCATAATATTGTAACAATTGTCCTCCTCAACTTCAACTTCTTATTCCATGGCCCATCCCGTTGGCTGGAAATGGCTCTGTACTTTTATACTCTTTCAAAAAAACAGACTTATCATACATAAAGTTACATGTTTACTCGACTTCTAAAAAAAGGAGGCTATGTTTTGTATTGATGCTAACAGGTACCTACACAAAGTTTGCAAGGTCATTACTTATAGCAATGTTTTTATTGTAGATACCAGGGGTTCACATTGAAACAGTGTGTCTAAGTTAAAATAGGCTAATAATGTTTTTTATTTAGGAGATATAATATGTACCTAGTACATATTATATCTCCTAAACATTCTAAAACGGTAGAGCATACGTGAGGTTTCAAGTTTCAATCGATGCATAATGATGAAGCTACCTATCATTGAAAAATTATATACCTCTAACACGTTCCAAAACGGTACCTAGAGCGTACATTAGGTTTCAATCGATGCATATTGAAGCTACCTGTCATCCCGCTTCGTTAGAACCATATAAAATAAATAAATCACCCTGTATAGCGAAGTAAAACTAGCAAGGAAGCATTATCGTTATTAGATGATATTAGTATTATTACTGTCGCTTCAGGTACAAAAAGGTACCTAAATAACAAAATAATGCATGCATTATTCCGCGCTTGCCAACATGTTACACAGTGGTTTGAGTACATTTATCCAAACGGTAATTCTGTTAGTTTCTTTTCATTTCATAGCAATAATAAGCATAACCAATCATGCTTTGGAAGTGATCCCGGAAAGAGTAGAAGTTATTTATTATAATGAAAAATATGTGAAGAATATAAAAGCCTCTGTTAGAAGATATGGCAGAAGGTGCCCTTACGTCAGCCACTTGGAAGGTGACCTTGTGCAGGAGTTTGGAAACAATCTATCAGTTAGTATTGTAGTATAATCTTTAATAAGAAAGAAAATTACAACCAAATAATATAATTCAATTAATACTAGTATTTACAATAGAAACATTAATAATTGAGCTATCTGCAAACTGTTGCAAACAATCTATGTACATGCCAGCCTGAACGACATCATCCGGCGGGCCTTTGCCACCGCTAACGTACCTACCAGCTATTCTCGAACCGAATGGTCTGTTGCGTGACGATGGTAAGAGGCCTGACGGGCATGACTCTAGTCCCATGGGAGTTGGGGAGGCATACCTACTGTGTGGGACGCTACATGCGTCGACCGACACACTCGCGCCTTCCCATCTTCCTAGGACTTCCGTGAGGGCTGGTGCGGCGGCAGATTTGGCCGAAGTAAGAAGTAAGTAAGAAGCCGAAGAAGATTTGTTATGGAATATATTAATTTTAAGTAAAATAATTTATTTGACTCAATTAAGTATCTGTTTGTTAACTACATTTTTTTATTATTATTTTTATTATTGATTATTTTAACAGTTAATAACTAGTTATTCACCAACATTTCTTTTAATAATTTGCATACCTGCTTGCGGGTTGAATACCTACATTGACTTCACTCTAGTTATAAAATCTGACATGTAGGTACCTGTAATAATGTATTCAGCAAATAAACGATTTGATTTGATTTGAAGACCTCAAGAGACGCAAATATGCAGGTTTCGACAGAGCCATTTGCTCCCCTTGGAGTCGAGACCAAGGTCCATGGGGTACCGAGGCTCTCCGGGTTTTCAAAAAATTATCTGAGCGTCTGGTTGAAGCGACGACGCGTGACCCGAGAGCTGGTGAGTATCTTGCACAGCGCATCAGCATTGCCATACAGCGGGGCAATGCAGCCAGTGTCTTGGGCACGCTTCCGACTGGTATTGATATGGATCAGTTGAGCCACCTGTAGATTGTTTGCAATAATGTTCAGAATAATGAAAAATATGAAAATATAACACTTCTAAGTGTGAAGTGCAACGTTGCTGACTCGTGCACATTCTGTCAAATGTATAGAAACCTGATTGATTTGATTACCTATTGAATTGAAAGAAAAAAATAAAGAATAATAAATAAATAATGCTGGACAATTCACACAGCATTATCTAGCCTCAAGCTAAGCAGAGCTTGTGTTATGGATACTAGATAACTGATATACATAATACAATACAATACATAGATAGATATTTTTATTATACATAGAAAACGACCAGAGCAAATGTCTTTTTTTTAATAATTTAATTTTTTAATTAATAATTGAACAAATGTCTGCAGATCGAACAGACATTTGTCCCGAGGCGGGAATCGAACCCGCAACCTCCTGCGTCGCAGGCAGACCTTCGCCCACCGCGCCACAGAGGTCGTCGAATTAGAACGATATGCCTCTTGTTTTGCTAACATCTGGATTTAAGGTGACCACTGAATCAAAGTTAGTTTTATAATGGGTTCATACAAAATTGTTAACGATTCGCGGTAGATAATTTTTTCCTACTTTTTAATTGTTTTATTTCTGGTAAAACGAAGAAAAAATAAAAGCCACCAATTTATTATTAATACAACGTGATTCTATCGAACGTCTTCAATACCTCTTTGTTCACAGCTCAGCATGGTCTTGTACGAGTATCTCCACAATGAGTACAGGCGATCGTTCGTCGAGCTTCATTTCAAGCTCTGTGACTTCTTTCTTAAAGATGATTTTGTTGGGACTTTTATGCGGAAGAAGGGACTTACCTGTCCTGTATCAAAAGCAAGTATAACTTGAAATTTAAGATTATTTACATAATACTTTGAAATTTCGTATTTAGAATATTTTGTTTGATAAGATTTCCATTATTCTAGGGTCATTGGAATATAAGTAACGTAAGAATGGAATTCCCTGTTTTCCCTTACGTGTTCCCGTTCAAGAGAGCCAAAACTGTAGTGACCGTCAAAGTCATAGCTACAGGGGAAATTATCGCCACCGGAAACTATTACGTATTCTTCAAGCAAAAGTGATTGACAGATTGATCATATTAAGCATAAAAATTGTTGTAACACTAGCGGTCCGCCCCGGGTTCGCACGGGTATATTCTATCGCCTATGATCATTAGCGATAATGTAGGATTCTAATGGTGAAAGTTTTTTTTCTATCGGTCCAAATGGTCCAATAGTTTCGGAACTTATTCAATTGCAAACAAACAAACCTTTCCTCGTTATTTATATTATTTATATTTAATATTTACATATATTATTAGGGGCTGGTTCGGCGGCAGATTTGGCCGAAGATCTCAAGAGGCACAAATATGCAGGTCTCGATAGAGCCTACGCATTTGCTCCCCTTGGAATCGAGACGCTTGGTCCGTGGAATACTGAGGCTCTCCGGGTTATCAAAATATTATCTGATCTGAGCGTCTGGTCGAAGCAACGCGTGACCAGACCACAGTATACATTATACTGTGACCAGACGCTGCTGAGCTGGTAAGTATCGGGCACACACAGCGCATTAGCATTGTCATACAGCGGGGCAATGCAGCCAGCGGCTTGGGCACACTTCCGACTCGTATTATAAGGACCATATCTAGTAGCCATAACACAAGCTCTGCTTAGCTTTGGGCTAGAGAAGCTGTGTGAATTGTCCAATATATTTTATTATTATTATTATTAATCCTGTAAAGTAAAGTAGCCTATATCCGTCCCCGGGATACCATTTACCTTCCTGTCAATGTCAAATTTCATTATGATCCGTTCAGACGTGAAAATTTAACAGACAGACAGAGTTACTTTCGTATTCATGATAATAATATATGGATTATTTCGTTCTATTATAGTTTTTTATCTGATATAATACCATTAATAAGTTATCAAACATTTTTTTTATTTTTCAATTTACTTTATTCTTATAGGTATATTAGATTTGTATGTAACGAATAAATTTTTAAACTACTGGACCGATATAAAAAGTTCTTTTGCCGTTAGAAATCTATGTTATGTAATATGTATATATTTATCAAAACTTGTCTTTTATAGAACACATTATTAACGCCTTGTCTGTTCAAATCAAATAAAAAAATATTTATTTTTCACAAATACAAAAACCACCACAAAATATCAAATTCCTGACACGGATATAAAGTGAAAAAAAAAGTGAAAATAAAGAGCTAAATCCTGTCAGATCGAACTACTTACACAATGGCTGCGGTGTGCCTCAAGGAAGCGTATTGGGACCGATTTTGTTTTTGCTCTACATTAATGATTTACCTGAAGTTACTTTTCCTTGTACATTATTTGCAGATGATATATCTTTATTAATTTCATCAAATACCAACTCTGACATTACTAATTACTCTACTGACATAAATAAATCTATTGACTCTATAATTACTTGGCTAATAAATAACAATTTAACTGTGAATATAGCAAAGACTAAATTTGTTTAGTTTAGGAACTATGGCAGAACACATATTGACCTTTGTCTTAACTATAATGGACAGTCTATTGCAGAGGTCGATGATACAAAATTTTTAGGCGTTATGTTGGACCGGCATGGCACTGCAACTGGAAAGCGCACGTTGACCAAGTATGTACTAAATTAAATAAGTTTGTTTATGTACTATATAGATTGCGCAAAACATCAATCTATAGTACAACATTGACAGCTTATCACGGAGACGTAGCCTCAACCCTTAGGTACGCCTTGATTCTTTGGGGTAATTCTACCGACGTAACTAGAGCCTTTAGAGCTCAAAAGAAGTGCGTTCGTGCGCTTGTGGGAATACCTCCCTGGGAATCGTGCAAGCCTGTTTTCCGCAAACTTAACTTATTAACTTTGCCTAGTATGTACATTCTTGAAGCTGCTAAATTCGCAAAGGAACACACAAACCTTTTTACGAAAGCGCGGGATATCTACCCAAGAACGGTTAGGGACTCAGATAGAATTGTTTTATCAAGAACGCCCAAAATTGCTCTCTACCAAAAAAATTTCATGCGATGTGTGGACGTATTTTTAACAAGATACCTAAAAATATTAAAGAATTACCTTACAAAGCTTTTGAATTTAAGTTAAAAAAGTGGCTTATCGACGAATCATTTTATACTGTATCCGAATTCCTCAATAAATGATAAATAATGTATTCGAAATTGACATAGGTAATATAAATTCACACACATTCTAAGATTAACTCAATTTTGTATAATATTGTTAAATTTTTATTTCTATTCATTTTATAAATATTTTGCTCAATTTAAATGTATATGTTTTCTTGTGTCTATTTTGCATGCCGAATAATTCGGTGAATTATGTGGAACTAATTTTAAGCTTAAGACCTTTAAAAACCATTTTTCATGCAATAAAAATTATGATTATGAGTGAAATTTTATTTCCATCGCTTCGGTATGAAGACTTAAGTAAAGAAGCGATGAAGAAACCTTTAGCTTGTTAGTTAGAGTTAGTTATTATTTTTCAAGATGGAGCAAAACCCGTTCCAAGCTTTTTTATCTTCTAAATAATCTGATATTTTGTAGTAGGTACCTAAGCCTTTTTGCACAGAACGGTTTTGACAATATGTTTCAATTTATTTACTGATAGATTTTGCAAACCACTAGGAGTTTTGTTGTAGAAGCGTATACATTGCTCTTTAAGCTCTGCTAGGACTAGGAGGAGTAATAGTTTTCTGTGCCTTTAAGGGCCCATACAACCTCAAATTACTTATGCCTAACTGCAGATCATTGCAGGAAGGCTGCATACAACCCTCTGTATTTGCTCCGTGATACAGCCTACCCTTTCGTACAGCACTGGACGACAGTTCATATTGGTTGTAAAGTATCAACTGTCATCAGCAACATCAGCACATTTGCTTAGGTATGCATATGTACAAAACCGACGTCACATGGCCACAGAGCCATATATTATGGCGTCCACTACGTCCAGCGTTTTGGTCAAACTTAACCGGAAAAAGTTAATTCCAAGTGCATTTTATGGCAATTATCGATTGAATAAAAACATTTTTTTATTACCACTATAGAATTAAATTGAGACACTTTTCAAAAATGAGGTTAACATTATTGTAGTTAATGACCCCGACAGAAATGAAAAAGGCTGACACAATACTGAATCATATTATAATGATAACATCGAAAGTAGTAATAAACCGTAACTCAATTAACGAAATGTAAGTATTTTTAAACCGGATAAGCTCGAGTCGAATTTGTACAGGATTTTGAATGTAGTTGACCACTATAAGAAGTCGCATCGGCAAAATTCGTCTGCACAGAAGAAAACATTTCAACCCGATTGAATAAGATTTAAATGTTTATTTATTATATTTTATCTCCTAACGTTAATTTTATTCATAAAATGTTGACCACTTTTCTGAAATAAAAAATCTTTGCTAAGATTTAAAAAAGGACCGTTCTTTTTAGACGGAGCATCTTGATTCTTGACAAACCATAGACATAGAATTTTTATAACACATTTGCTCGTAAAGCGTCTCTTATTTCACCAATTTCATTACCGTAATGTATCTCATTATGTACTAACTAGTGCGCTAATGTAATGTAAAACGCACGGTTTATCACAGTGAAAAAATTATATGTCTATGGTTTATCAAGATGCTCGTTATCTAACTAATTAGTTACCTATAAGTTTTTATATCTATCATCAGTGGAATGACCAGGCTACAAATAATTTACATCAGACACCTGGATAATTCTATTAGTTTAATTTTATGCTTTATTTACACCACAATTAAATCCATCCCAATTAAACGGTACCTACTTACTCAGAATATAATCAGTTGTACCTAGAGCGTTATATCTGCTTATCTCAAATCGTATAGATCATTTTTCAATTACCTACTTCATTATAGCAGCGTAATAAACAAACAAGTACCTACTTAATGTACATTATTTCATAATTAGATGATATTCGTATTGTTACCGCTTAGTACAAAAAGGTGGTCACCAAATTATTGCATGCATTATTTCGCACTGTTCATTAATGTTACACAGTGTTTCGAGTCGTTTTATTAAAACATTATTTCTAGTACTTTATTTGTAGGTATCTAATAGAAATAATATGTAACTAATCATGATTTGGATATCATCCCGGAGCGTACCGAAGTTACTTATAGGTACCTACCTACAAATGAAAAATATGTGAAGAATGTGAACCTACGTCAGAAGATAGATATGGCTGAAGGAGCCCCTACGTCACCCACTTAGAAGGAGACCTTCTGCAAGAGTTTGGGAATAATGTATCAGTTCGTATCATACCTACCTACTAGGGATGTAACGAATGTCAAATTTTCGACATTCGCGAATGCGAATGCGAGTATTCGATGCTCACATTCGCGAATGCGAATGTTGGTATTTTGAACTTGCCGCCAACTTCACGTACTGTTTATTGGCGCGCGCGTTGTCCAATTACCAACGTTTGCTATAAGCTATCTTCAACTACCAATTACGTACGAGTAATAATGTTTATTTCATTCATTCATGACATCGACAATTCATAACCTTGATAACCACAGAATTTGAAACTGATATTGGCAAAATTGTATCAAAACAGATGAAGAGCAAAAATTTAAGAAGATGAATCGTTAGATAATTGCTATCTTCGTCTACCAATCGCGTTGTTTGTTTGATAATATTTTTATCCACACATTTGTCGGTTGGAGTTGGATTTGTTTGTCTTTTATATGTTATTTTGGGAAAAATGAGTGCCTCCATGAAAACAATGAGTAAAATTTAGACCACGTTTAGACTTATTTCGGAACATGCAAAATGTAAAATTATAAATAGGGGTACTGGTTTAAAAGTTACATAAGCATAACGCTATCGATATAATACAATACGCTATTGTACTAAAATTTTCTGAGTATATAAAAAAAGAATGGATTGAAAAACGCATACTATCATATTAAGAGTTTTCTTGAAAATTTCTGATAGTCGTTTTTCAATCTATTGTTTTTTATATACTCAGAAAATTTTAGTACAATAGTGTTATGCGTTAGAAAGTTACAGCCCTTTTAAGTCGGAGCCCAACTATAAATCTTAAACTTTCATATACCTAACCATTTCATTAATATTTTAGAAAATTCTGAAATACGTGTTCAATGCCTTTGTATTTTTGGTAAATTTCAAGCAAATTTGGCCACTTCTCAGAGTTAAAAGAAACACGTAAAAAACTTCAATCCTCTTTTCTTTTGGGGGTGTAATTTCCAAAACTCCTATGCTTAAAATTTAAGATTTCTAGCTTATGAGGTTTGGGTTGGGTGTAACTAGAAATTAACTTGTTTTTTTAATATTTAAAATATTCATATTTAATTATTAACCAGTATAACATAATAATAAAAAATAAAAGACGGCCTTGTCCTAGGTCCTCCGATCAAGGTCTGTGCACGCCAAAAACAAACCATAAATTTGTCAAGTGGTTCCCGCCATTAAAAGGTTACCTTAACCCCTGGGTTAGAATAATCAATACATTGTCATTCAAAGCAAAGGCTAGGCTATTTTTCGATCTCACAAATTAGTTCCCATAGGGAAAAAATAAACATTAAACGTTTAGTTTCTTTAATTTCGTAGAAACGCGTGCAAAGCCACGGACAAACACTAGTCACCCAATCAAAGTCAGTTCAATATTTTTTTTTCAGTTAAGTTTTGTCAAAGTTTCTTACAAAGTTCTTACTAAAGAATTAGCAATAAGAGTGCCATAATAAAATATAGTAATAGGCATGATGATTGATTTTGAGACTACTCCTTGATATTTTTAAACATCTACTGAATAGAAAATAAAACATATTTCTACAAAAAACATGGATTTTGAAGGTAAAATTGAGTTTTTAAAAATGTATTTTAAATTTCGCTCTAAAACGCTACAATACTCGTGGTGACTGTCTATGACGTCGATGCACAAATTTTTATGATACAGAATTACCTTATTATATTCATTAGTATGTCTTTACAAATAAGAAATACAATCAAATAATAAAACAAGTATTAACAATATTGTCAAGAAACAAAGAAGCTAGCTATTGATTGAAGAAAGTCATACGTTTACAATTACTTATTTCTGTGGTTATTCTGTGTCTTCCATTTTACTTTGTGACCACATGACGTCATGGGTCTGTGTTCTCTAATTGTTGTTCAACGTGTCATGGCGGATTATTGTATTTTGTAGATATTATTTATCAAAAATTGTAAATTGTATATTGTAAATACTAGTTTTAATTTAAATTTGTTATTTGATTGTTATTTTCTTTCTGAATAAAGGATTATTTATCAAAATAATAATTGATCTTGATCAAAATAAAAATTATAATACGCGTTTTGTCATGTATGGCTCTGATTTAATTTAGTAAATACATAATAATGATGCTTTTTGTTACTGTCATCATCCCTATTTACGAGATGTGCAGAGTTTTTTTTATAATTCCGCATGTAAAAGAGAACAGTTTTTTAAATATATTAGGTAAGTTTTTGCCCCATCAACATTCGCCAAATATTCGCATAGATTTTGGCGAATGCGGATGCGAATATTGAAAATCCTGCGAATATTCGCGAATGCGAATGCGGATGCGAATATTCGTTACATCTCTACTACCTACTTAGTTTTTTTAACACAATATTCAGAAAAATCAAAACACAGTATGTGTTTTGATTGTAGCTGTTTCGCGACTATGACCACGTGGAATTTGATTTCTTAACTTCATGCTTTTCGATTCAATTCAATACGTTTATTTAAGTTTAATAAGAAGAGTAGATACATATTTCAGCCATAGATAATTCGTTACACAACAAGAAACACGAATTTTATCAATAACAGTAGGTACCATAATGATGGCTTCCCATGAACAACGCATTCCTTACAACAGACCCGAGCCTTACCATTTACCATGAGCCCCCTTTTGCATAACGATTCCATCCTTTACATGCGAATACTTTTTACTCCCTCCACCCACATTATTATCGTTCTTTGTTATCCATTCTGCTTATTGACATCTGGTTGAAGCTCTGTTATCAGACCATATCGTGTGAACATTCGAAATTCCTTACTTAGCGCTCCATCTTCATCATCATCAGTCTACGTTAGTCCACTGCTAGACATAGGCCTCCCCGAATGTAATGAGCGCCATAGCACCCTGTCTTCAGCTTGCCGCATCCAGCATCTGCCAGCAGTCTTTCGCAAATCGTCATCCCACCTGGTCGGAAGGCGTCCTAAACTAACTACGTTTGCCGAGTCGAACACGTTTACCCCAGCGGTTGTCGGTTCTTCGCGAGATATGGCCAGCCCAGCAGCCCACTGCCACTTCAGCTTGCGAATCCTTTGAGCTATGTCGGTAACCTTGGTTCTCTGTTGGATATATTCAAAACAACGGAAACAATTTCGTGAATGTGGCCATGTACGACGACCGGGCCCGGTTCAATGTAGCCAACCTTGGTTTTATCCAAGTTCATGCCAAGACCGATACGTTGCGAGGCTGAAGTTAGGCCGTCCAGAGCACGGTTCATCTCTTCCAGCGACTCTGCCATTAAAGCGAATCTCAGGTGTGAGATGTAATTGCCGTTTATGTTTATGTCCTTTCCTTTCCTGTCCAGGCGCTTGTGAACAGTTTCGGGTTATAACATCCTTCTGTCTCACTCCTCTGCGCAGTTGGATGGACTTTGACTGCTGGTGCTGGCATAAAGACATCTCAGCACCTATAGGTACGATATAACGATAGTTTACTTGACGTCGCTGTAAGGATTCCAGAACAGCTCAGGTTTTGACAGAGTTAAAAGCCTTCCTTAGCGCTTACTTTCGTAAATATACCTAGAAGTTTCTAGTACTCTTTATGTCCTGTTGTTGGCTGTGGGTTTCTGTGAGTCAAGGAACCAACCCCTCCAACTCAGCCCGTGGATGTCGTAACTTACGACTCGTAAGAGATGACTAAGTGAACACACCAGAGCACGGGCAGCGGTTGCCCTAAGAGTATTTCTTAAATTTGTTAATTTATGTTTTTTTTCTAACACCTATGTACCTACACTACGGTCATTGGGGATAGATGATGCTGTGTGAATTGTTCAGGATTCTTATTATTATTATTTTTCAGTTTAGCATGATTCTGTATGAATAACTCCACAATGAGTACAGACGATCGTTCGTAGAGTTCCATATCAAGCTCTGTGACTTCATAAGGTAATAAGAATGAGTACCTACCTTGGGAGTCGGAATGAGAAGAAGAATTCCACGGAATCGTGGAATTCCATGTCCTCTGTCAAAAGTGAGTTTACCTAGGGATCCTAAAATCATAAGACAGTGTTATTCACTTAACCAGCTTCGAAATGAAGGAGGTATGAGATATGTTTTTTATGTAATATTCGTCTATTTCTCCATCAATTATGGGGAGTTTACCCTATTTTACCGTAGTTTTTTCCATTATTCTAGGGTCACTGGAATATAAGTAACACAAGAATGTATTTCCCTGTATTCCCTTACTTGTTCCCGTTCAAAAGAGCAAAAAATATATAGAATTTATCTGCAAAGTCACAGCGACAGGGGAGATCATCGGAACCGGAACACTTACGTAACCATCAAGCAAAAGTGAAAAACAGATTGTTATAAATCCAGTGTTTTTTCAAATAATTTAATACAGATTATAAGAACAGTAATCAGTGTACGTTATTTATCAGCCACACATAACAAAGTTATGTTTTTTTTTGCTTTATATTTGCATTTGCCAAAGTTTATTTTAGCTTCGCAATTGTCTACTACTTAGGTAGGTAAAATTTTCGTGTGGTGAGACTTCGAACATGTAATAATAAATCATCGTCATCATCATCATGTCAGCCCATATACGTCCACTGCTGGACATAGGCCTCCCCCATACGACGCGACGCCACAAAGAGCGGTCCTGAGCCGCCTCCATCCATCGACTCCCTGCGACCTGCTGATATCTTCTCAACACTGATACCACAGAGCCTCAAGACGAAAGTCTTTAATTAGTGTGTGTTACCAGTGATGACCTACGGATCCGAGACGTGGTCGCTAACTATAGGCCTCGTTCATAAGCTTAGAGCTATACTTAGAGTCGCTCAGCGGGCTATGGAGAGAGCTAAGCTCGGGTTTTCTCTACGTGATAGAAACCGGAATATGGAAATCCGTAGAAGAACTAAAGTCACCGATATAGTTCTCAGAATTAGCAAGCTGAAGTGGCAGTGGGCAGCTCATAAAGCTCGCAGAACTGATAACCGCTGGGGAGTAAAGGTTCTCGAGTGGCGACCACGATACAACGCGAAACGGAGTGTTGGGAGACCATCAACTAGATGGACCGACGACATCGTAGCGGTAATAATAAATAATGCTGGACAATTCATACGGCATTATCTAGACAAAAATGTTAAATATCTCCATGATGATTTCGCCATATGGAGGCTGTTGTTAAGGTGAGTACCGACTGGTCGTAACAAAACCGGACGTAAGAAGGCGCTTGCAACGGGTCCGTGCCCACTCGGCCCGCTTAGACTCGGCCCGAAGAATAATACCTGGTTATTTCTGTTTTTATATGCGTAAAAACGTCGATGTATAGTCAGACAGAAAAGTGTTGAAACAGAATATAAAATATAAAATTGTTTGGATAAATAAAACAATGAGTAAATATTTAAGTACTTATTCCTTTTTTAATATAGTTTACTTTATAGTAAAAATCAACAAATAATCAACATCCGAGTTAAAACAAAACAATTAAAAGATTACAGTTTCTTTCTATTAATAATCAACATTTGCCGTGTAGTGCCGGTCTATAGGTGGGATGACGATTTGCGAAAGACTGCTGGCAGATACTGGATGCGGCAAGCTGAAGACAGGACGCCATGGCGCTCATTAGGGAGGCCTATGTCCAGCAGTGGACTGATGTAGGCTGATGATGATGATGATGAATAATCAACAACAAAAAAATTCAAATGATTAAATAGTTTTTGAAATAATTAACTTTGGCTGATTGATGTGTTACTATCGCGACGGAATCTAAAAAGAAGAACTATGCTTAATACATAACTTTACAGTATCGAAATAATGAACAGGATGTTGTATAAAATATTTACCTAAGTTGGGCTCTATCATGTGTAAGAAATATCCATTTCAATCATTTGTATCAGTGAAATAAAACTAGGATTTTTGCCCAAAAATTGCTGAAGACGCTGATTCCATGCCTCCACCAAGTTTGTTGTTCTGTGAAGCTCATTTTAACAGCACCATTTTTGTATTATGGCAGGATTTTGTAGCCATTGTGCAACGAAATAATTATTGAATTTAGCAACATTTTCCTCAGGATAGCTAAAACAAAATAGAAAAAAACGTACTAAGTACGTTATTGTTAATTTAATGAGAATTAATTCATAGTACCTTATACTTATGAATTTATCTATAGATTTACCTGTCTTCCATTAACGCCATCTTCTATATCTTCTACCGGCAAAAAAGCTAAACTCATACACTGCTTTACGTATTTAGTGGTTTCTTCTGTGCCTAACTGTACAAATAGCACTGAATACGTAGTAAAACATCTGGTATTATTCTTCGGGCCGAGTCTAAGCGGGCCGAGTGGGCACGGACCCCTTGCAACGAGCAACAAGACGGCTAACGAGGTTGTCAGCAAGCGGGATGTAAATTCAGCAACCATCGTCCCGATAATTTTCCCGAGCGGCCGATGCTATAGCTCGGCGAGTACCTACCTACTACTGAGCATGACGATGCGCAGGCAGCCGAGCACGATTTTGTAGGTATTTAGGTGTTTTGAAAAATATTTGTATGGCATATTAAAATATTTTCTAGTAATGCACTGCGTAATAACGTTTGCAATGTTTTGGTATACATTTTGTGTCATTTTATTCATTTTTCTATTCACACTGATCATTCAAAGTTTGATTTAGAGGTAACTTTGTAATTTTTTTCTATCGGGTGAAATATCACCAATCGTGTTTTTGTCTAGTGATGCACTAGAAAATATCCTCAACTGTAATATGTATGAATTTCAAAACTATAAGCCTTACAGTTATTGAGGTACGGACAGTTAAAAATTCCGAAATCCGGGAATCCTCACCAGTAAATTGATTGGGCGGGTCAACGCAGCTGGTCGAAAAGGTGTGGTAGCGTTGAACGACCTACCCGTGTTTCAATACAAAGCTACGCACTCCCAGGAAGACTTCCATGGCGTTATTAGAAGCGCATGCTGGTGGAAACTCTAGCACAGTCGAGATCATAGAGCTTTTTGCATACAAAGCAGGTAAGATGTTGTCTAATTGGGATTTCCTTATTGGAAATCCCACTAACTGCAGCCTGTTGCAAATTAAAGTGTTACTTTATTTCCCGCTTTAACACCAATCATTTGAAATATCTGACACTAGGAAATAAAAAACAAGATCCGCCAAGTGTGAGTGTAACTCGCGCGCCGAGGGTTTCAAACATTTGCCAATTATTTGGACAATCAATTTTCCGTCTTTTTTCGAATGGCAATATTTTGAAAAGCACGAAACCTACAGCAATTTCGAAAACTGTTTTAAAATTTACAAAACAATGCCTTTCATTTGATAAACCAATAGGTAGATAGCCCCTTTCGATAAAAAATATCCCCCTTTTCGACCATTCTCAATGTTTTTTTTTTTTAAATGGTCATTGTAGCATTCGAACTTTGAATTAAATGTTACGCGCGCATTGGTGGTGTGATCCCGAGGAGCGGGCGCGGGAGGAACGCTTCTTCTGGCTCGGGGCAGCACGACGGATGCACGCGTGTGTCTGATATTATCTGTGTTTTATTGGCAATATACCTAAATAGTGAACCAAACCTGGTACAAGTGGCGACCCTGCTAGTGACAAAAAAATCTGAGGTACGTACGTACATGCCAATAATTCCAATAAATAAGAAGAGGTAAATCGACTGATGACCAAATTGCGTTTCAAACAATCTTTGCAATGCTTGGGTGGGTGCCATGACAGGCGGTACAGAGTGGGAAAAACATGTTGAAACCTGTCGCATCAGGGTAGACTTATTTTTGCGTAGCTTTTCTTTACCCACATTTGAATGTGTATTATGTAAAAATTTTCGTATGCAATGAATAAATACAAACCCTACCTCTAATAAATACCCTACCCGTACCTATACCCACCTAGGTATTTACATAAACTTGGTAAGTAGGTAGGTACCTATCTTGAAATTAATTTCGGAAATGTTATTTCCAATATAAATACTTACTACTAATATTTATTTACCAATATTCGGCGTCTGCTTCGCTGACTTGACTTGCCTACTTACCACTACATAACTATACCCTATACCTACCTACGTATTGTGAAGTTGTTTGCGACGCGGTTGGTGACAGAAGTTGGTTGGTAGGGTCAATGCGCCAGTTTGCGTCCAATTAGTGGAGTTGTCAGATTCAGATATCGAAAAAAATATATTTTAGTGAGCTCTTTGGAATAAAATTGATTTCACCACATGACTAAAATACTCTATTGTCACTAGAAAAAAAGACTTTCTTCATAAATTTATCTGTTAATTTTAAAAAAATATTTTAAGCCGAAATACCTATTTTTACCAGTTCTCGTCCAAAATTTCCAGTTTTCGACCCCCTGTTACCCAGTTTTCGACCACCATATATCTGATAGGAAAATCACTAGAAATTATTATGCTAAGAGGGTTTATTAAAACTCGTGTTTAGTAATTAGTCATCTTTTATTAGAGGTTCTGTCTCACACATTATTGAATAAAGTTATAATTATAAAAAGTCAATCCTAATCAGCTACAAACAACAGACAGTAATTAATAACTTCTGTTTTACACAATGATTATTATTTACTTACGAATAACAAATTTTAACAGGTAAGTAGGTAGGTACTTTAAGTTCTTTGTTTTTATCATCATCATCAGCCTTTTTCAGTCCACTGCTGGACATAGGCCTCTCCTAATGAGCGCCATAGCGCTCTGTCTTCAGCTTGCCGCATCCAGCATCTGCCAGCAGTCTTTCGCAAATCGTCATCCCACCTGGTCGGAGGGCGTCCTACACTACGTTTGCCGAGTCGCACTCTCTACTCAAGAACACGTTTACCCCAGCGGTTGTCGGTTCTTCTCGAGATATGGCCAGCCCACTGCCACTTCAGCTTGCTAATCCTTTGAGCTATGTCGATAACCTTGGTTCTCTGTCGGATGTATTCGTTGCGAATCCTATCCTTCAGAGAAACACCGAGCATAGCTCTCTCCATAGCTCGCTGGGCGACTTTAAACTGGTGGACCAGCCCTACCGTGAGCGTCCACGTCTCAGCTCCGTAGGTGACGGGTAGGACGCACTGATTGAAAACATTCGTTTTCAAGCATTGCGGTATGGATGACGAGAAGACTCGACGTAGTTTTCCAAACGCTGCCCAACCTAGCTGGATCCTCCTCTTGGGCTCCTTCTCGAAATTGTTTTTACCCAACTGCAGAATCTGCCCAAGATAAGTGTACTCGGAAACAATTTCGAGAAGGTGGCCATGTACGACGATAGGTCCCGGATCAACATGGCCATTGATCATGACCTTGGTTTTATCCAAGTTCATGCCAAGACCGATGCGTCGTGAGGCGGAAGCTAGGCCGTCCAGCGTCCGGTTAAGCTCCTCCAGCGATTCCGCCATTAAGACTATGTCATCAGCGAATCGGAGGTGTGAGATGTAATCGCCGTTTATGTTAATGCCCTTACCTTTCCAGTCGTCCAGGCGTCTTAAACACATCTTCCAACGCGCTTGTGAACAGTTTCTGGGATATAACATCCCCCTGTCTCACACCTTTGCGCAGTTGGATGGGTTTGGACTGCTGGCCCTGTACTTGGACAGTCATGGTCGCGGCATCATAAAGACATCTCAGCACCTCGATATAACGATAGTCTACTTGGCAACGCTGTAAAGATTCTAGAACAGCCCAGGCTTTTGACTCTGTCGAAACAGAGTCAAAAGCCTTTTCATAGTCCACAAAGGCCAGACACAGGGGCTGATTATACTCTTTGGACTTCTGTACAATCTGCCTCACTGTGTGTATGTGGTCTATGGTGCCATATCCTCCGGCTCCGTTCGGATGGCTGGAACTCGTCGAGTCTCCTGGCGAGACGATTCGTGACCACTCGTGAGAAAAGCTTATGGACGTGGCTCAGGAGTGTGATGGGTCTGTAGTTTTTAAGAAGGGTTTTATCTTACTTCTTAAAAAAGAGCACCACCAGGCTCTCGCTCCACGCCTTTGGAGTTCTCCCACTGCGAAGAACGGTGTTGAACAGGTTCTGAAGCTCCTGCAAAACAGGGGCTCCTCCTGCCTTCAGAAGCTCTGAAGTAATGCCGTCTTCACCGGGGGCTTTTCCATTTTTAAGCTGCCTCAGAGCCATCACGATCTCGTCTTGACTGATGTCTGGCAGTTCGTCGATGTAGTGGCGTGTCAGGGTGGCTCGTGAATCGTGGTCATCCCGTTGGGCATGAGGGGCATGTGCAGCGTATAAACGGCCATAGAAATCCTCTATCTCAGCGGAGATCTCCGGCTTCGACAATACTATCTGATCCAAAGCTAGGTTTAACTTTTCCAGTTGGTGTTTTCTTTTTTCTCTTCTCCAATTGTCTTACCTGATTTTGACTGTCCTTTTCCTTCTTTTTCTGTATTCTTGCTAATTTTCTTTTTCTTGATATTTCTGCTCTACCATTCTTTGTTTTTTCCTTGTCTTCATAAAATTTATAGTAACAAAAAACCTTATAATTCTATTAGATTATTGTTTGGTTTACATAATCTATAAAGCTAAGGTCGAAATCAGGACTTCACTTAATATTGTCCAATTTCCGACCACCAAGAAATTTCATAAACTCAGTATTTTATGGTTCGTTGCTCCAAGCCTGGACGAAATATGGTTTTTAGATAGCTTACGAGCATAACGCAATGATTTATTATACGCAATTCTATTAGAATATTGTTCGGTTTACATAATCTTTAAAGTTAAGGTCGAAATCAGGACTTCACTTAACCTTGTCCAATTCCCGTCCACAAGAAATTTCATACATTTAGTATTTTATGGTTCATTGCTTAAGCCTGGACGAAATATGGTTTTTAGATAGCTTACGAGCATAAGGTCCAAATTTAATTGAAAGTTTGAGTAAATTTTCATACAATAATGAATACAAGAGACCACCTTATTGACACGATATGTCCATTTCGCGTCCACCCGGTCGACAACTGGACTATCTCAAAATATCGTGGTACAGTTCACGTCCACGCAAAATTTCAAATTTATTGATTATAATTTAGACTGAATAACACAAATCCATATTTTTTAATCCAAGATTAAGTCACATTAATAACCATCAACTCTAAAATGCATAAAAACAATGTAAAACTTACCGTTAAAAATGTGACATGCTGCTAATTTTTCCGTTGAATCCAGGCACGTTTCGTCTTTTTTCTTTCGACCGCACATTGATTATTTTTTTTTATCTATTTTGCTGGGTGCTAGTGATGTGAAATTTGCTTGTGTGCGTAGCTTACACATCCAGCTTATTGATATAACTGATTATCATTGTGTGCGAGTGTAAGTAAGGCTATTTTCGACGAAATGTTACCAGTAGTGCCGTGAAAGGACGAGATATGGGCCTGGACGCCTAACTGGTACACCTGCCCTACCTAAAAGATCTTTAAATAAAATTTAGTCAGTGATAATTTGATGAATATCGAATGGTATCAGAAAATTTAACCTGCAATAAGATCTAGAGGTAGTTCATTTGAACGGTACCTACAAAACCCATAGCACAATGTGCTTTACTTACCAAATGAAACCATAAAGGTAGTTCGATATAAATTGAACGGTACCTACCTACCCAAACTTTATTCACACTTTTAAGTAGAATTTTGTTGAAAAAAAAAGAGTGAATAAATTATAGACCAAATGGTAGTTTCGATGAAAACCGGAACAGTACCTATCAAAAAAAAAACATACTGTAATCCTTACAGGTACCTACCTAGTCCCAAAAAATGGCACAACTAGCGACATTAGAGTCCTTGGATTGCGAAGGTGATCCGGTTTCAATGGGCATACGCTGGGAAAGATGGAAAAGAGCTCTAGGGTTGTATTTGGTTGCAACAAATGTTACTACACCTCTCGCAAAGAGGGCAACACTTTTACACGCGGGCGGGTTGGCCCTACAAGAGATCTACTACAACATTCCCGGTGCTCACGTAGAGGAATCTAATATTGATGTTGGTGATGTATTCACAGTTGCGGTTGAAAAATTAGATGCGTATTTTTCACCGAAACAATGCAATGTCTACGAACGCCACGTTTTTAGACTTATAAAACAAGAAATCGGAGAGAAATTTGATAAATTCCTTGTCCGTCTTCGTCACCAATGTGCCAAGTGCAATTTTACAGCCAGCGAAGAACACATGATAGACCAAATCACGGAAAAGTGTGGGTCATCAGAGTTAAGAAAAAAAATTCTTACACTAGGAGATGACGTTAATCTCGATAAAATTATTTTGGAAGCCAACGCCTTAGAGACAGTTCATAGACAACTGAACACTTTTGGTTTGGGTTTGGCAGCAGCTGATAAGGAACAATCAGTAAATCGTGTAGAAACCACAAGAAATAAACCAAGTTTATGTAACAGATGTGGAGGCGGACACTCAAGCGATAGTAAAAGCTGTCCGGCACGAAACAAGAAATGCTTAAAATGCGGATTTGTTGGACATTTCCGTCAATATTGTAGAACTAGAGCATACAAACGCAAATTGGATGATCTGCCAAAAGAAGATTCCGCTTCTAATAAAAAACCAAAGCAAAAAGTTGAAAAACTCGATTATATATTTCACCTTGATGTCGATGACACTATAATCTGTACTGTGGGTGGTGTAGCTATCGATATGCTTATAGATTCTGGAAGTAAATGTAATATCATTAGCGATGCTACATGGGAAAATCTAAAAGACAATGGTATTCTAGTTGAAAACCAAGTAAAAAACCCCGATAAGAAGTTCGTGGCGTACGGAAGTCAAAGCTATCTCACTGTTCTGGGATCTTTCGAGTCTTTAATATCCATTAGAAACAGCGCTGTGGTTGAGAAATGCACGTTCTATGTAATAGAAAATGGCACCAGGAATCTGCTGGGGAAAGAAACCGCAATACAATTGGGAGTTCTAAAGATTGGGCAAGATGTAAATTCAGTCGATGTTCATGATGTCGGTACGTTTCCCAAGTTCAAAGACGTTCAAATCCGTATACCTATAGATACAACTATAAAACCAGTCTCTCAACCTTGCCGACGAGTCCCCGTCCCTCTTGAGGCAAAAATAGATGCAAAAATACAAGAACTGATAGATGCTGATATTATTGAGCCAGTAAGTAGTCCATCTGAGTGGATATCCCCTCTTGTACCAGTTCTCAAAGGGGACGGAGATGTTCGTATTTGTGTAGATATGAGGCAAGCCAACCGAGCTATAATTAGAGAAAAACACCCGCTTCCAACCATGGAGCAGCTCATTCCTAAATTAAGGGATGCCAAAATATTTTCAAAACTTGACTTAAAAAATTCTTTCCATCAAATGGAACTCAGTGAAGATAGCCGACACATAACGACTTTTATTTGTAGCCAAGGGCTTTTTAGGTATAAACGTCTTTTATTTGGCATCTCATGTGCTCCCGAATATTTCCAAAAAAACTTAGAAAGGATACTATTGCCTTGTGATGGTGTAGTCAACTTCATCGACGATATAGTGGTTTTCGGCAGTAATGAGATGGAACATGAAACAAGGCTTCAAAAGGTTCTACAAGTACTAAAAGACAACAATGTTCTTCTTAATGAGGAAAAATGCGCTTACAGAGTTAAAGAAATACAGTTTCTTGGGCACATACTGTCATGTAAAGGGGTAAAACCTTTAGATAAGTACATCAAATCTATTGAATCGTTTAGAGAACCTATAACGGTGGAGGAAATTCAAAGCTTTTTAGGTCTTGTAAATTACGTGGGAAAATGGATTGCAAACCTAGCGACATTAACGGAACCATTGCGCGAACTGTTGAGGCTTAAACTAGGAAAAGGCTCCAATGTTATTCCTTATTGGAAAACCAAACACACCGAAGCCTTTAACAGGTTAAAACAAACGATGACTAAAATACAAACTTTAGGGTACTATAACCCACACGACAAAACCCAAGTTTACGCTGACGCTAGTCCTGTAGGTTTGGGAGCCGTTCTTATACAGCATGGCTTAGATGGGCCCCGAGTAATTGCTTATGGTAACAAAAGCCTAACTGACCGCGAGAAACGCTACTGTCAGACCGAAAAAGAAGCTCTGGCGTTGGTCTGGGCGGTGGAGCATTTTAATATGTACCTATTCGGGAAAGATTGCTTTGATCTAGTTAGTGACCATAAACCGTTAGAGGTTATATTTGGGCCCAATTCTAAACCATGTGCAAGAATCGAGCGCTGGGTGTTACGCTTACAGTCTTATAACTTCAAAATTGTGTACAGACCGGGAAAAAATAACATTGCGGATTCACTATCTCGTTTGTGTCCCGTGACTCAAGTGGCGCGACCTTACGATGATGACAATTATTTAAATTTAATTGTCGAGCAGTCCTGTCCTGTCGCAATTACACTCAGTGAACTAAGAGAAGCTAGTGAGAAGGACACTGATTTTGCATTAGTAAAAAATGGTGTTTTTAGTGATGACTGGCACCAAGGGGTCAATAATTACAAACTATTTGCTACCGAACTTTGTTTTCAAGATCAACTGCTTTTGCGTGGGAACAAAATTGTAATACCATCCAGTCTAAGGTCAAAAGTTATCGCTGCGGCTCATGAAGGTCATCCGGGAATAGTAGCGATGAAAACTCGGCTACGTTCTAAGGTGTGGTGGCCAAAAATCGATAACGATGCAGAACGCTGCGTCAGGTCTTGTAAAAGTTGTACGCTGGTCTCCGCTCCAAATCCTCCTGATAAAATGCGTAGGCGGACTCTTCCAGTGCAGCCTTGGATTGATGTAGCTATTGATTTTCTTGGTCCTCTACCAAGTGGCCATAACTTGCTCGTCATTGTTGACTATTTTAGTCGTTACAAAGAAATTAAAATAACTAAATCAACAGACGCTTCCCATACTATAAACATGCTTAAAGAAATATTTTCCCGGCTTGGCACCCCAGTAAGCATTACAGCGGATAATGGTCCACAGTTTAAAAGTGTAGAGTTTGAACTTTTCTGCAAAGAGTTCGGCATTAAGTTGTTTAATAGCATACCCTACTGGCCTCAGCAGAACGGCGAAGTTGAGAGACAGAATCGAGACATTTTAAAAAGGCTACGTATAAGCCAAACTGAAAAATCTAACTGGCAAATTGATTTATTAAAATATTTGACTATGTATAACAGTACTCCCCACTCTGTCACAGGTAAATCACCATCAGAACTTTTTTACAGACGTCAATTTAGAGACAAGTTGCCGTCTGTGATAGATATAGAGTTTGGGGATTGCGATCTTGAAACTAAAGACAAAGATACGGAAATGAAGGCAAAAGGAAAGGATTATGCAGATAGAAAGAGAAGAGCAACCGAATCTAACATCGGAGTCGGAGAGAAAGTATATGTCAAAAACGTTGTTAAAGAAAACAAACTGGCTGCTCCATACAACGATGTACCACACACTGTCCTCAGCAAGAATGGAAATGACGTAGAAGTTGAAAATGATAGTACAGGCCAACGATTACGTCGAAACATAGTCCATCTTAAACGCGTTGAAGGCAAGTGGGAGGTTTGTGCAGATAAAGACGACCAAAGTAATGAAGAAATAGTATCGTTTGTAATTTAAGAACGTTCATATTCCTTGCGATTAGATGTAAGAAATATAATTTCATTACAAAAATTTAATCTGCTATTAGATTTGATTACCACAGTAAACAGTCACAGTTGCTGATATATTATGTTTCAAACAAATATCTATTTTCATCATACCTGTAATGTTTGTAGAAATATAACAAACAAATATTTCATTTTATTTTGTAAAAGGTAGATGTAGCATTCGAACTTTGAATTAAATGTTACGCGCGCATTGGTGGTGTGATCCCGAGGAGCGGGCGCGGGAGGAACGCTTCTTCTGGCTCGGGGCAGCACGACGGATGCACGCGTGTGTCTGATATTATCTGTGTTTTATTGGCAATATACCTAAATAGTGAACCAAACCTGGTACAGTCATTTTTACAGACTTCTCTATATTTTCCTGTAAAATATAGATCCCTATATACAAACGCCTAATACATTGTACATGGATCGGTCATCAATCTTCGGAGATAGGAGGGGGGAGAATGGTAAATTTTTCAACTT
Source organism: Eupithecia vulgata (assembly GCA_946478455.1). Taxonomy (NCBI): domain Eukaryota; kingdom Metazoa; phylum Arthropoda; class Insecta; order Lepidoptera; family Geometridae; genus Eupithecia; species Eupithecia vulgata. The sequence goes on from OX297863.1 coordinate 3,161,189, forward strand.
TTTTGAAATATTTTAAAAAGTATGAAACTTACAGAAATTTCAAAAAGTGTTTTAAAAAGGCCAAAACGATACCTTTCATTTGATATGCCACTTGGGTAGGTACCCCCTTTTGAAAAAAAATCCCCCTTTTTGACTATTTTCAAAAACTATTATTATTACAGACTTCTCTATATTTTTCCTGTAAAATATAGATCGATATCTACAAACGCCTAATACATTGTACATGGATTGGTCTGCAATCTTCGGAGATAGGGGGGGGGGGGGGGAATGGTCAATTTTTCGTCTTTTTTGAAATATTTCAAAAAGTATGAAACTTACAGAAATTTCAAAAAGTGTTTTGAAATGGTCAAAATGATACCTTTCATTTGATACCCCACATGGGGAGGTACCCCCCTTTTGAAAAAAATTTCCCCCCCTTTTTGACCATTTTTCAAAAACTATTATTATTACAGACTTCTCTATATTTTTCTTGTAAAATATAGATCGATGTCTACAAACGCCTAAAACATTGTACATGGATCAGTCTGCAATCTTCGGAGCTAGGGGGGGGGAATGGTCAATTTTTCGACTTTTTTTGAAATATTTCAAAAAGTATGAAACTTACAGAAATTTTAATAAGTGTTTTGAAATGGTCGAAACGATACCTTTCATTTGATACCCCACTTGGGTAGGTACCCCTCCTTTTGAAAAAAATTTCCCCTCCTTTTTGACCATTTTTAAAAAACTATTATTATAACAGACTTCTCTATATTTTTCCTGTAAAATATAGATTGATATCTACAAACGCCTAATACATTGTATATGGATCGGTCTGCAATCTTCGGAGATAGGGGGGGAAAAGTCAATTTTTCGACTTTTTTTGAAATATTTCAAAAAGTTTAAATTTTACAGAAATTTCAAAAAGTGTTTTGAAATGGTCAAAACGATACCTTTCATTTGATATCCCACTTGGGTAGGTACCCCTACTTTTGAAAAAAAAATCCCCTCCTTTTTGTCCATTTTTCAAAAACTATTATTATTACAGACTTCTTTATATTTTTCCTGTATAATATAGATCGATGTCTACAAACGCCTAGTACATTGTACATGGATCGGTCTACAATCTTCGGATTTAGGGGGGGGGGAATGGTCAATTTTTCGTCTTTTTTTTTAATATTTCAAAAAGTATGAAACTTACAGAAATTTCAAAAAGTGTTTTGAAATGGTCAAAACGATACCTTTCATTTGATACCCCACATAGGAAGGTACCCCCCCTTTTGAAAAAAAATTCTCCCCCTTTTTGACCATTTTTCAAAAACTATTATTATTACAGACTTCTCTATATTTTTCCTGTAAAATATAGATTGATATCTACAAACGCCTGATACATTGTACGTGGATCGGTCTGGCGGTGAAAGCCTCCTCCAAGCATTTCCATTCTTTTCTATTTCTAGCCGTCCTAGACCATATCTTTCCTGCAGTCTTTACCAGATCGTCGCTCCAACGGGTTAACGGCCTCCCTCGCTTCCGTTTTGAGTTGCGGGGATACCAATACGTTGTGATTTGACACCATCTGTTCGCGTTTAGCCGCTGGAGATGACAAAGGATCCAAAGGATACTTAGCCTCAAGTGGGCTGGTCATCTCCAGCGGCTATTAGGAAATACGAATTTGAAATAAGTAGGAAAGTTTATTTTACATCCGTAGGTAAACTTCGTCCCACTACTGGGCAAAGGCATCTCCAGTCCCCACATCCTTCCACGTTTTCTTTTTAATCACATTATTTATTTTAATCAAATTGGAGCCCGTCCTGTCTAGATCTTCACTGTATGACCCCCGTGAATTGACAGCTGAATCCGCCATTGGTCCTGGGCATACTCTCATATAGGCATACAAAGATCTTACAAAACTACTATAATAGAGTCCACAGGTGATCGGAATGAATAGAATAGAATACTTTTATTGGCTCACACACACATACACAGTACCAAGAAAGATACAAAAAAAAACAAAAAAATAATCAATACTACTTAAATAGTTAATAATAGTTTAAGTGAACCAATAAGGTCCTGCCTCAGCTTAATGTTGCTCCACAGAAAGTTGAGCAACGCTGGTTTACTGGCAGAACCTTGGTGCTGCTGTTGAATGCTGGTTTTTATTTCGATCAACGAATTAGCATTGCCATTCTAGGCACTTTGCCTTCTGATTACGGCTTAGATTTTTAGAAAATAGATGTAAGTGTAAATATTAAATAAATAAATAAATAATGCTGGACAATTCACACAGCATTATCTAGCCCCAAGCTAAGCAGAGCTTGTGTTATGGATACTAGATAACTGATATACATAATACAATACATTACATAGATATATATTTTTACTATACATAGAAAACGACGAGAACACCCAGAACAAATGTCTGCAGATCGTACACACATTTGTCCCGAGGCGGGAATCGAACCCGCAACCTTCTGCGTCGCAGGCAGACCTTCGCCCACCGCGCCACATCGGTCGTCGTATTAGTTCAATAATTTTTTGGTATTATCTGTATTTATTTTAATTAAAATTACAGGATTAGTGAAATGACCGATCCGTACATCATTTTTGTTTGATTAATACGTAATAGTTTCCGGTGACGATAATCTCCCCTGTTGCTGTGACTGTCAAGGTCGCTTCACATTTGGCTTTCTTGAACGGGAACACGTAAGGGAAAACAGGGAATTGTAATCTTTTGTTACTTATATTCCAGTGACCCTGTAGAATAAATGATTAAATTAGAATAATAATAAATCTACACTAATATTGTGAAGAGGAAAGATTTGTTTGTTTGAATTGAATAGGCTCCGAAACTAATGGACCGATTTGAAAAATTCTTCACCATTGCAATAATTGAGTTTGGTAGCTACTAAATGCAACATCATATCTCCTCCTAAATTATACAAAATAAACCTATGATAGAGGCATTTAATAAAGTCATTCATTATCTATCAAATAAATAAATAAAGGCATTAAAAAAAAGCTAATAATAGGTATCACCTTTGTTTCTGATATCAGTGGGTATTACAAACAGCCCATTGAAAATTTTAAAATAACCTTTGTTCAACGAAATAATAAGATAAAATAGGTGGTGGCCACAGATATCAGATACAAAGCTGGTGGCGCTAGTTTGGCTCTAAAAATGGACCTAATTATGTTGTGTGATTTAATAAAAAATTTTTTTTTTATCAAATTAGAAGCAGAACTCGGTAACTCCCATAGGTGTTCCTCACCTTATCAAAGAGTCTGTCACTGTCTTCTTAAGATTTTAAGTTATAATTACTCACTTTTGACATAGGACAGGTAAATCCCAAATTCCGTACCACAGTCCCAAGAAACATATCCTCATTAATGAAGTCACAGAGCTTGAAATGGAACTCGATGAATGATCGCCTGTACTCATTGTGGAGATACTCGTACAAGATCATGCTGAGCTGTGAACAAATAATAATCATACAGTTTTATATCCGAACTAAAACCTAATGCTGGTCAATCCACATAGTAGTAGGTATCTAGCTAGCCCCAAAGTAAGCATAGCATTTGCTATGGGTAGATAAGATACAATACTGCTATTCTAACTTTCTTTATTATGTACTAAGATACTATATTTTTAAATTAAAACTAGTATTTACAATAGAAACAATTGAGTTATCTGCAAACTGTTGCAAACAACCTACAGGTAGCTCAATTGATCCATATCAATACCAGTCGGAAGCGTGCCCAAGACACTGGCTGCATTGACCCGCTGTATACCTAGCAAAGCTGATGCGCTGTGCCAGATACTCACCAGCTCTCAGGTCACGCATCGCTTCGACCTGACGCTCAGATAATTTTTTGAAAACCCGGAGGGCCTCGATGCCCACGGACCTAGGGTCTCGACTCCAAGGGGAGCAAATGCGTAGGCTCTGTCAAGACCTGCATATTTGCGCCTCTTGAGATCTTCGGCCAAAACTGCCACCGCACCAGCCCTCACGGAAGTAAATATTAAATAAACACACACACACACACACACGTGCCTTCCCATCCTCCTAGGACTTTCGTGCATATTTACTTTGTAATATAAATAAAGGTTTTTAGATACTATACTACTATTCTAACTGAGATATTTATACTATTATTTATTTCTTACTAGCGACCCGCCCCGGCTTCGCACGGAAACCTCTAAAATTGTCAGTGTTCCTCTGCTATATTATGCATGTATTATACCTACATATAAACCTTCCTCTTGAATCACTCCATCTATTTAAAAAAACCGCATTAAAATCCATTGCGTAGTTTTAAAGATTTAAGCATAGGGATATAGGGAGGGACAGAGAAAGCGACTTTGTTTTATACTATGTAGTGATGTACAAGCTGTTCACAAAAACAAATTCACCCGCGTTAAATTAGTATATTTTGGACGAATTTGATGTTTTACCAAGACAAACACATGCCTATGTTACTCTCCGTCATTACAACTAACTCTATGCCAAAAATCAAGTCGATTGGTTGCTTAGTAAGAGCGGCGTGAAGGAAGGACAAAAAAAAAACTTAGGACTTAGAGCATTTATAACTACCTATAGAGATGTAACGAATATTCGCATTCGCGAATATTCGCAGGATTTTCAATATTCGCATACGCATTCGCCAAAATCTATGCGCATATTTGGCGAATGTTAATGGGGCAAACATGTACCTAATATATTAAAAAAAACTGTTCTCTTTTACATGCCGAATTATAAAAAAAACGACACATCTCGTGAATAATAGGTGATGACGGTAACAAAAAAGCAACATTATTATGTATTTACGGAATTATATCTGAACCATACAAGACAAAACGCGTATTATATTTTTTTATTTTGATCAAGATCAATTATTATTTTGATAAATAACATCTACAAAATACAATAATGCCATGACACGTTGAACACTAATTAGAGAACACAGACCTGTGACGTCATGTCGTCACAAAGTGAAATGGAAGGCACAGAATAACCACAAAAGAAATAAGTAATGGAAAACGTACGTAAATTTGGTATACACAAAGGCTTATCAGCTGTGTAATGACGTCTCAGATTTATAAGTTCGCGTTTAAATCTGAGACTGCTCGCGACCAATCTTACATTGCGAGGACGTTCCTAGCTTTGGTTCTCAATACGACAACAATACTATTTACGTTATTTAAATTATTTAAATTTATCTATTAGTTATTAAAAGTTAGGTAGGTAGGTAGTCATAATGTCTGTCTTCACTTTCTTCGTTGTCGGACGGTGAAGATATGGTTGAGCGGCGGCGGCGAAGGAATGTTGAAAAATTTAACGCCTTTGAGGAGTATGACGAGGCCCAATTCAAAGATCGGTTCCGTTTAAGCAAAGATACTGTGAAGCATTTGTGTATGCTAATGGGCCACAACATACAGCCTCTCACAAACAGGAATCACGCGATACAAGCAGTGGACCATATCCTGATTGCTCTACGATTTCTCGCCACTGGTACATACCAGTGTGTTATTGGGGACATTTTTAAAGTAGAACAACCGACGGAGGTTCCCATGCTTGCAAATTGGGCAACAGGTTACGTTGGAGAATGTCCCTAATATAATAGTAGCCTCTGCCATTCTTCACAACATAGCCTTGTCTAGACAAGACTTGTTTGATGATGATACTCATACTGAGGATGCTACTAGAGAAGATGATGTTGAACCAGCTCTGGGTATTGTACCTACATAATTAAAACTTCTTAGCAAGAAATATGATTAGAAGCACTTATTTTAATTCTAAGGTATTCAAGGTAAATATAAATAAAACAGAAAGTACATAATTTTATTGTATATTTTTCTTTGAAGTTAACTTTTTAATTTTTGAATTGTTTCTATATATTTTACATGACGTTAATGTTGTTGCATTCTGGTTTGAGAACATGGTTACAGGTTAAATGAAGGAAAATGAGGCTCAACAGAAAAGGAAAAACTCTAGTAATTGGTTTTATTTCTTGCATATTCTCAATAGCCTCCTCCTCAACAAAGACTTCATGATCTAGAACAAAAAATAAGGTATAGGTAGGTAATAAATTTGTATGAAAAAACCTTTTATCACTATCTACACGTAGACCTGCAAAAATATATTCATGAAACAATAATTTCAAGTAATACCTACATGGTACACCTACATTTCCTTCTACAGTGACTTCTGTATCTGAAAAAAGCAATAGTATGCAATTAGATAATGTAATTTTATCAACAAATACACTTGGTACTACAGGTACTATGATTTTTAAAGCATTCAATAACTAACCACAATAATATACCTACTGCAGCAAAATCAGATGTATCTATATTATCATCTACAACAAAAATATTATGCATGAAGACATATTATTAATATATTGATAACAACAAACACAGCCAGAAAATTAAAATTAAAGAGCTGATGAATCACACTAATATTATGAATGTGGAAGTTTGGATGGATGTTTACTTCTATTGAATGGATCAGGCTAAAGTTTTGCATAGATATAGTTCTAGGCAATAAAACATAGGCTACGTTTTATCCCATGAATCAGTGCCAATCGGATAGAAATAAACTAGTTTCCTTAAAAGAAGCTGCGGGCAGAAACTAAATAAAGGAGCAATATGCACATTGTACCTACTTGTAATTGTTTTATAGTGAGTAGATTACTTACTTTTTAACAATTGTTATGAGCGCTTCTTCTTTCTCCGCGCTCGTGTAGTTCGACCCCTTTTCTTTTTGCTTTCCTTTATTTCCGGCTCCATTTTAAATCCTTTGCCTTTGCCGAAGATATTTTCTTTTGAATCAATGTTATGAGTAAACAAACCTCAGCACAGCAAACTTGACTTGACAGGCCAATTTACGCTTTATTCCTTAAGTTTTTATAAACATCTACCAAAAAAAAATAGAAAATCGCGGAGATTCTGTGTAAAATGAATCTTTAGACCGAAAACGATGAAAAATGTAACCGAGAACAAACATTTAATTATTATGTTGCCATTAGAAAGAAAGTTGGGATTAGCTTACGTAATCACGGTACTAAGACCAGTCGGAAGCGTTTGAGTATACCGTTTAAAAGTAAGACGATCTCAGTAGTAGGAAGATCCCAGCTAAGTCGATGAACTGAGATGCGTTTGAGTATTCGGGCGTTAGGTACTTATCGCAACGATACAACAATACGCAAGAGAGTGAACGTCCGTTCAGCACGACGACTTGTAGCAGAATGGGCCGGAGTCTCTCGTTCCGTCGGCAAGCGTAACGAGGTGTTGACTCCACGGCGGCGCGCAGCAAAATGAGAGCGAGCGTTGGTTTGCGCCGGCTTTTATAGAAAAAGCTATTCTACCCTCGAGTCACAGAAAAAGCTATTTCTACCCTCGAGTCACATCCATCAATATTTTATTACGGCACTCTTATTGCTTACTTTAATAGGAACTTTGTAAGAAACTTTGACAAAGGTTTAAAAACTTACCTGTAAAAAAAAATATGTTGAACTGAAATGACTTTGATGGCTGACTAGTGTCTGCCCGTGGCTTTGCACGCATTTCTATGGAAATTAAAGAAACTAATCGTTTAATGTTTTTTTTCCTATGGGTACTTATTTGTCGGATCAAAAGTAGCCAATGCTTTGAATGATAAATGATAATGTATTGATTATTCTAATCTAACCCAAGGGTCTTAACCTTTTAATGACCACTTAACAAATTTTTGGTTTGTATTTGGCGTGCACAGACCATGATTGGAGGACCTAGGACACGACTGTCTTTTATTTTTTATTAAAATGTTATACTGGTTAATAAAATTAAAAAATAAAATAAAATTATTTGCCTTTATTTCTCTACTAACTTAACAAATGTTTATTGATATTTTTTAAATAAATAAATTTCATTGCAAGTAGTCGCCGTTTTTGGCGTAGGCTCCCCCAGTTCCTTCCAAGTTTCCCTGTCCCTGGCTTTTGTCATCCAGTTAGGACCAGCTCTCTTCATAAAGATATCTTACCATCTCTTCTCCGGTCTACCGCTGGGTCTCTTCTTACTCCTTGGGATCCACTCTGTGACTTTTTTCCCAACGGAGAGTAGAATCCGGATAATTATTTTTCATCCTGCACATGTGCCCACTGGTTAATAATTAAATATGAATATTTAAAATATCAAAAAGAACAAGAGACTTTCTAGTTACACCCAACCCAAACCTCATAAACTAGAAATCTTAAATTTGGCAAATAATGTACTTATTCTACACAATTCCCGCTATGAAAGGAGTTTTGGAAATTACATCCCCAAAGGAAAAGACGATTGCATTTTTTAAAGTGTTTCTTGTAACTCTAAGAAGTGGCCAAATTTGCTTAAAACTTACCAAAAATACAAAGCCGTTGAACAAGTATATCAGGATTTTTCAAAATATTAATAAAATGGGTATATGAAAGTATGAGATTTGTAGTTGAGCTCCGAATTAAAAGAGCTGTAACTTTTAAAAAAAACTTGTAACTTTAAACTGTACATTTTCTGAGTATATAAAAAACAATTAATTAAAAAACGAAAATCAGAAATTTTCAAGAAAACTCTTTAAAAGGTAAAATGAGACATGAAATTATTGAAGTTTTTTTTGTAATTTTTTAACCAGTAGGTTAGGTTAGATATTTTGCAATTTGCATGTTCCGCATCCACTAAGTAAAATAAGTCTAAATTTTACTCATTGTTTTAATAGTGGCACTCATTTTACCCAAAATACAAACACAACAAATCCAACAAAAAAAACAAACAAATCCAACTCCAACCGACAAATGTGTGGATAAAAAAGTAATATCAAACAAACAACGCGATTGGTAGACGAAGATAGCAATTATCAAGCGATTCACCTCCTTTTATTTTTGACTCTGTTTTGATACAATTATGCCAATATGAGTTTGAAATGTTGTGGTTATCAATGTTGTGAATTGTCAATGTCATAAATGAATGAAATAAACATTATTACTCGTACGTAATTGGTAGTTGAAGATAGCTAATAATAGCAAGCGTTGGTAATTGGTCAACGCGCGCGCCAATAAACAGTGCGTATGGTGGCGGCAAGTTCGATATACCAACATTCGCATTCGCATTCGCGAATGTGAGCATCGAATACTCGCATCCGCATTCGCGAATGTCGAAAATTTTACATTCGTTACATCTCTACTACCTACCTATATTATAAATGCTCTAAGAGTTAGGATTAGGATTCCAAATATATTTCATAACACGAACCCAAATAAAATGACAGCAAAGATTGACAATAAGATACCGGACGATTTAAAAGATACACTCTGATATTAACTTTGATAAATTATTAAAGGACATGATTGTACGTAGGTACCTACTAGGTACTCAAAGGTAGGTACCTACTAGGTACTCAAAATTCAAAAATTCTTTATTTCCATAACTACAAAAATATGTAACTACCTACACTTAGAAAAAGTCAACAATCCAAACGTTTTTTAGAAAATCGATAGTTATCGAATGATTTTGAGTGATATTTGTTGCACTTTGACATGAATGACAGCGGTAGTCGCGTTTGTGGCATTGATGTTACAAAAGTAAGTAGATAAGAGCATCTCCAACCTCTCTTGGTCACAGAAATGCCTTCAATTGGTGCTTCAAGAAAAATAAGAACACACGGGAAAACTTTAGGTACCTACTTTGGGTATTTGCACCGTATCTAAGTATTTCCTTTGGGTCCTATCAGCCAAAAGATTCAAGATTTAAGTAAATCATACATAGAGGTAATGTGTGAGTTGACAAAATTTTGAGAGTTGAATTTTTGAGTTTTCCAATATTTCGGTTCAGTTTCAGTTTTTTTTAAACTGTGCCGAAATATTGGAAAACTCACATTATCAATCATGCTAATGTATCTTATGTTTGTGTTCTGATTATATTGTGTTCAAAGAAACTAAATAACTAGTACTAACTGATACATTGTTCCCAAATTCCTGCAGAAAGTCCCATTCTATGTGGTAGACGTAAGGGCCTCTTCTGCCACTCCTTCTGATGAAGGATTTCATACCCTTCACATATTTTTCATTTTGATAGAGAACTTCGACTCGTTCCGGGACGAATTCCAGACCATGATTGGTTACACATTTTATTTCTATGAAATACAAAGAAAAAAACAAAGCTACCGTTAAAATAAAGTAACTCGAAATAGTGTGCAACATATTGGCGAGTGCAAAATAATGCATCCAATAATTTGTTGACCACCTTTTTATACTTACCTGAAGCGTTATCAAATACATCAGCTAATGTCATCTAATTACGAAATTGTGCATTTGTTTGTTTATTACCCTATATTAAGGTAGGCAGGTAATTTAACTATGGCATAAACTAAATCTACTAAATGTATGTTTGTCCTTTGATTTTTTTGTGTTTTTCTCTTTATGTGCTCGCCCTTTCGTTTAGTCTCGGGTACAGCTGGCTGGGTAGGTATGCACCTCCTACCTACACCTTTCCAAGTACCTACCATATATATACATTATTATATTCTTTAATGTTATTTTCTTTTATTATGTAGGTAGGTAGTAACATTTTTGTCTGTGCTGTAACTGAGTTTGTCAATTAATGTTTCTCTATCTCTCTCTCTTTTATTTTAACCATGTACCTAATTAGAAAAACTGGTAACATTAAACGTAGACTCTTATGAATTTTATGTTGCTTAGCAATCCAATCCCTATGGTTAGGTATCCTATTATACTCTTTGATCTAATCATCGTCCATGACCATGATAATGTTTTAGCTTTGTTTCATACATCCAGTGAAAGAAATAACATTCAGTGACCTACGTATCATGATTACAGTCTGAGTCATGGACTTATGAATTTGGCACATATGTGACTCCGTTTCGAGTCACTGGACAGCTAACGTGTAAAGTCTGTTTTTCCTGTCAATTACCTATTGTTTTATTTTGGCAATTTGGTCCGAGGTTACCGCTATTATCATCATCATCAGCCTATATCAGTCCACAGCAGCTGGACATAGGCCTCCCTTAATGAGCGCCATAGCGAGCTGTCTTCAGCTTGCCGCATCCAGCATCTGTCAGCAGTCTTTCGCAAATCGTCATCCCCCTGGTCCGAGGGCGTCCTACACTACGTTTACCGAGTCGCGGTCTCTACTCAATAACACGTTTATCCGAGTGGTTGTCGGTTCTTCTCGAATTATGGCCAGCCCACTGCCACTTCCGCTTGCTAATCCTTTGATCTATGTCGATAACCTTAGTTCTCTGTCGGATGTATTCGTTGCGAATCCTATCCTTCAAAGAAACTCCGAGCAAAGCTCTCTCCATAGCTCGCTGGGCGACTTTAAACTGGTGGACCAGCCCTACCGTGAGTGTCGTCCACGTCTCAGCTCCGTAGGTCATGACGGGTAGGACGCACTGATCGTAAACTTTCGTTTTCAAGCATTGCGGTATGGATGACGAGAAGACTCGACGTAGTTTTCCAAACGCTGCCCAACCTAGCTGGATCCTCCTCTTGGCCTCCTCGAAATTGTATAACGTGTAGGTAATACCTAAGTCTTCTGGGTCTCGTCGATTAGGTATTATCTGTCGATGCGGGCGGGTCAACGCAGCTGGTCGAAAAGGTGTGGTAGCGTTGAACGTTGTTCCTACCCGTGTTTCAATACAAAGCTACGCACTCCCAGGAAGACTTCAATGGCGTTATAGAAGCCAGAAGCGCATGCGGTGGAAACTCTAGGACAGTCGAGATCATACAGCTTTTTGCATACAAAGCAGGTAAGATGTTGTCTAATTGGGATTTCCTTATTAGATATAGCGCAAGAAAATGGCATTTTGCTAATTTATTAATAAAAAAAGGAAATTTTAATTAAAGCAAAGCAAAAGATCAAAAAAAAAAATACGATCAAATTTGATCTTTTATTGATTTGAATTAAAACGAGTAGGTATTCACAATTGAAACAATTGAGCTAACTCCAGCCTGTTGCATATTAAAGTGTCACTTTATTTCCCACTTTAACACCAATCATTTGAAATATCTGACATGTAGGAAATACGAATTTGAAATAAGTAGGAAAGTTTATTTTACGTCCGTAGGTAAACTTCGTCCCACTACTGGGAAAAGGCATCTCCAGTCCCCACATCCTTCCACGTTTTCTTTTTAATTACATTAATTATTTTAATCAAATTGGAGCCCGTCCTGTCTAGATCTTCACTGTATGACCCCCCGTGGATTGACAGCTGGATCCGCCATTGGTCCTGGGCATACTCTCTAGGCATACAAAGATCTTACAAAACGACTAATAGAGTCCACAGGTGATAGGAATATTCGGAATGCTGGTTTTTATTTCGATCAACGAAATAGCATTGCCATTCAGCGCGGCAATGCTGCCAGCATTCTGGGCACTCTACCTTCTGATTACGGCTTAGATTTTTAGAAAATAGATGTAAGTGTAAATATTAAATAAATAAATAAATAATGCTGGACAATTCACACAGCATTATCTAGCCCCAAGATAAGCAGAGCTTGTGTTATGGGTACTAGATTACTGATAGGTATACATAATACAATACATTACATAGGTAGATATTTTTATTATACATAGAAAACGACCAGAACATCCTGAACAAAATGTCTGCAGATCGTACACAATTTGTCCCGAGGCGGGAATCGAACCCGCAACCTTCTGCGTCGCAGGCAGACCTTCGCCCACCGCGCCACATCGGTCGTCGTATTAGTTCAATAATATTTTGCTGTTAATTAAATGGTATTATCTGTATTTAATGAAATGACCGATCCGTATATCATTTTTGTTTGATTAATACGTAATAGTTTCCGGTGGCGATGATCTCCCCTGTAGCTGTGACTGTCAAGGTCGCTTCAGATTTGGCTTTCTTGAACGGGAACAAGTAAGGGAAAACAGGGAATTGTAATCTTGTGTTACTTATATTCCAGTGACCCTGTAGAATTAGAAAAATAATAAATCTACAATATTAATAGGAAAGATTTGTTTGTTTGGATCGTTTGAATTGAATAGGCTCCGAAACTACGGTACTGATTTGAACCCTATGATAGAGGCATTAAAAAAAAGCTTATAATAGGTATAACAAACTGCCCGTTGAAAATTTTGAAATTATCTTTGTTCAACGAAATAATAAGATAAAATAGGTGGTGGTGCTAGTTTGGCTCGGGGTACCGTCTTAAGCAATTATTTAAATAAATTGAAACCCTAAAAAAGGACCTAATTAAGTTGTCTGATTTAATAAATTAATTTAAAAGATGATCAAATTCTCAATCATCATTAATATCATAATTACATCATAATCATTTTTTTTATTCTTTATGATGATGATTCTTTATTATTATATATAAGTCTGGTTGGACTCTTTTCTACCAGTGTCAAGTAATGGAAAATAATAGTAAAATATGAGTTATCAAATTATGAAGAATGTTGATATTTTCACCAGAGCCTAGTTCGTTATCTAGCAGGGTACACCACGTGCAGGTTAGGTTGGCTTGGGAGACAAGATCTTGGAGTCTCCCTTGTATTGTACCCCCTGTCTTCTTTATGATTTCAAGTTATGATTAGGTACTCACTTTTGACATCGGACAGGTAAATCCCAAATTCCGCATCACAGTCCCAAGAAACATATCTTCATTAATGAAGTCACAGAGCTTGAAATGGAACTCGATGAATGATCGCCTGTACTCATTGTGGAGATACTCGTACAAGATCATGCTGAGCTGTGAACAAATAATAATCATACAGTTTTATATCCGATTTAAAACCTAATGCTGGTCAATCCACATAGTAGTAGGTATCTAGCTAGCCCCATAGTAAGCATAGCTTTTGCTATGGGTAGATAAGATACAATACCTACTTCTACTCTAATGAGATACTATTCTTTATTAATTATTATATACAAGCTGTTTACATAAACAAATTCAACCGCGTTAAATTCGTATAATTTGGACGAATTTGATGTTTTACCGGGACAAAACGCCTATGTTATTCTGCGTCATTCATTACATTATACCTACAACTAACTCTATGCCAAAAATCAAGTCGATTGGTTGCTTAGTTAGGGCGTGAAGGAAGGACAAACAAACACGTTAGGCTGACGTTAGGATTAGGATTCTAAATATTCATAACACGGACGGACCCAAATAAATGACAGCAAAGATTGACAATAAGATACCGGACGATTTAAAAGATACACTCATAAAGGACATGATTGTAGGTAGGTACTTTTATCGAGGACCTAAAAAACCGTTGATAAATACAACTCGAGGATACATGGTTTCATTAAACTAAATGCCAGAGAAAAATTGCATGCAACGACGCATTTAGGTATTGGTTAAAAGTGCCTACTACATAGGCCCCAGTAGGTAGGTACAACTTGTACGCAATATCTTTCGAATTCTTCCAGCAATTTCGAGTCGAGTCCTTCCAAATTCAGCGCCTTGTAGTGCTCCTACCGGATCGAGATTATCGTAGTATGACAACTTGCCTTGTTACTATACGACCCAATCGTTTTTTTAGAAACTCTATAGTTTTCGAATGATTTTGAGTGATATTTGTTGCACATTGACATGAGTGACAGCGGTAGGTAGTCGCGTTTGCGACATTGATGTTACAAAAGTAAGTAGATAGAGCACATCGTGTCCATGATAGAGCACCTCCAACCTATCTTGGTCACAGAAATGCCTTCAATTGGTGCTTCAAGAAAAATAAGAACACACGGGAAAACCTTACACTGGATATTTGCACCGTCTCTAAGTATTTCCTTTGGGTCCTATCAGCGTATCAAGTCTAACCCTAACACGTCGATTATAGAGGTAAAACAGGGTAAAACACGCTCACTCAACAATTATCTTGATTTCGAAGATAAAAACCAATATAATCATAATGTACCTAGTACTTATGTGTGATTTGACAAACATAATTACATCAGGTTATTTTTAGAGTTAGATTTAATTTTTGAGTTTTCCAATATTTCGGCAGTTTCAGTTTTTTTTAAACTGTGCCGAAATATTTTAAAACTTAAAAATCAAATCATGGTAAATGTGTCTTATGTTTGTCTTCTGATTATATTGTGTTCCAAGAAACTAAGTAACTAGTACTAACTGATACATTGTTCCCAAATTCCTGCAGAAAATCAGATTCTAAGTGGTAGACGTAAGGGCCTCTTCTGCCACACCTTCTGATGAAGGATTTCATATCCTTCACATATTTTTCATTTTGGTAGATAACTTCGACTCGTTCCGGGACGATTTCCAGAGCATGATTGGATACACATTGTATTTTTATGAAATACAAAGAAAATAACAAAACTAACGTTAAAATAAAGTGACTCGAAATACTGTGTAACATATTGGCGAGTGCAAAATAATGCATGCAATAATTTGTTGACCACCTTTTTGTACTTACCTGTAGCGTTATCAAATACATATCTGTTAATGTCATCTAATTACGAAATTGTGTGCATTTTGTTTGTTTATTACCCTCTTAATAAGGTAGGTAGATGTAATTTAACTATGGTCATCAACAATCGATTTCAGATAATGCAGGTACCTACCTACCTATAGGTAATGCTCTGGGTGGGTGGAAGATTATTATGCTCTGGTTAAAGACTTAATTCATTGACTGATGATCATCTTGAAACTGTATCAAGATGACGAGACTCTATCATTTAAGAGTATTGCAATAATTATGGGAGAAATAAATATTAATTTCATAGCAAACAAAATTACAATTAAACCAGGTAAAAATCCTTCCCATTACCTATACCAGTTACAGACCTAACAGCTCTAACCGCTGTCCTGCCTGGCTCAGATTATGGAACATTTAATAAAATTTCGCGTTCGGTTATGTGGAAGAACTTACTACGTACGTACCTACATAATTTGGTTTCCGAAAAGGCATAAGTTACCCTTGATAGTTTAAGCATCATACATAACAGATATTCGAACAGCTTTTATGAATAAGGAATCCCTATTTGCAGTTTTTGCTATCTATACTTTAATATGAGCTACCGGTCTCAGGAGCAAGCTCCAACTACTGGGAATTCCAGAAAGAATAGTTCGCTTCGTATGTAATGTTTATGCTAATGGATAGTTTTTTTTTGTTAAGAACCATGGTCTAATTTTATCTCCCCGTAGCATTTATAAGGGGTTGTCTCAAGGTTCTGTACTAAGTTCCTAAGCATAGAGATAGTATTTACACTTCTGATGTAGACCACTCTTTACCGTGTTTAGCCTGATACAAGTGCGGTTAGTTGAAAAATACAGCCGAAGCGATATTGCTAGCCCGAGCCGTGGCGAGGGCTACAAGAAAGCAGAGGCTGTAATTATCAAAGCGCACGTGTGTACGACGTTTAATAACATAAATAAATAAAACTTGGACTTTCGAATAAATTTTCACGCTTGTAAGTATCTATCGGTCGATTTTTCCCTAGTAGCCTTTTTATTTATTACAAAAATGCTTTTATGACCTACAAGAACTTTTTGAAGATAGAGGAGTTAAGTGATCATTCACATAATTTATTACTTACATTTAAGTCTAGTAATAGGTAGGTAAATTATAAAAGCCTTTGTAATAAATACACTATAGATAGTTATAAGTATATAATTGCTATAGTAAGCTATTTCTTTGAATCAGATTTTAGTTTTAATTTTCAAGTTATCTTGTAGCGCCCCAACGGGGTACATGTTTGATACTTTTTACATCTACCTACTTATGATCCTCTGTAATAACCATAGACATAGAATTTTTTCACTATGGTAATAACTGAATAAATAAATAAATAGGGATTTGAAAATATTGGCCCTAACATCAGCCGCCATTTTGTTTTTTTTTTCAAATCGCCGCGCACAATAAATGTTACATATTTGGATAGAGGACACTAAAATAAATAGAAAATGTCCTATAGCATAATGTCCTAAAGCGTCAGGTTTCTGAGATAGTCACAAATGAAAATCTCTATTGCTCTAATGAATTTATTTATGTTTACTGTTTTCATGTTGCCTAGCAACGTACCGATTCTATGATTTTGAGCTACCTACCTGCCTATTATATGTAGGTATATTGTGAAGCATATGCCGACAAGAAAAGAAAAAACTAATGTTACTGTTTCAGAAAGTGTTTATTAAAATATAACAGGTACCTACTGCAATTAATTACTTGGAAAATTACATCAGGCCAGTCAAATGTTTGTACGACCTGCAAATATTTTATTTTTGGATGACTGGCTTAGAAGACTTCAGTCAGCATAAAAGACTGTATAGGACGTGAAAATCTTCGCCGTGGGCCAAGAACAGTGCTGATTCCACAAAAATATTTTTTCTGGCACCAACATCGTTTGAAATTTTGACAAAAAATACTAACTATCTTAACAATCAACAGTAAACACAAAATCTTAAATAAAACAGTACATAACAGTTTTATTTAACAAGAAATAAAAAAAACAACGGGCAAATCTCTGAACGAAAAAGCGCACATATTTTTTTTTTTGCAGATGTGGTGAAACCTCATTTTGCACAAATATCAAGAAGGCAACGAACCTGAGTTTGAGCTATAAAACCTCTTTCTTGCCATGGTTGAACGTTTTTAGTACAAGAAGCCTCCTTCGATATCTGTAATGATTTCAGGTCTAGTTTTTTTTCCGATAGGCGACCTTGATGTCAGTAACTTATTATGCCTATCATTAAAACACAGTGTCTACAGATGTAACAGGGGATTGGAGATTTTTGATGTTAGGGTAACATCGGCAACCACTTTGCTTTATTATATCGCCGCGCACGATGAAAGTTATATATTTGGATAGAAGACACCAAAACAAATAAAAAATGTTCCATAGTATAACGTCCCAAAGTGTCAGGATTCTGAGATATTCACAGATGTTTTTTTTTTTTTTTATATGTGTATATCTCGGTAACCTGACGCTTTAGGGCATTATGTTAAAGAACATTTATTATTTGTTTTGGTGTCTTCTATCCAAATATAAAACATTCATTGTGCGCGGCGATTTTGAAAAAAGTACAACTTTTAGGGCCACCTTCCATACAAAAATCTTCAATCCCCTTGTACTAAATCAAATCATTGGAAAAATTGTATCAACCACATGCAGAGCCATATAAAAGAAGTTGACGTTGAAATGAGAGCGAGCAAGCGAGTTTGGCAGATTGGGGGGAGTGCTTTGCTTTGCTTCGTGAAAATTATTAAGTCAAGTCAAGTATGTACTTAAATAATAGGACAATTTATTAGTTTGTTGCTCATATTCGCTATCCAAATAATAAAAACATGGCTACAGCTAACGACGACGAGATTCTAGAAGGTTTCCTGTGTCCAATTTGCAAAGCAGACTTGAAATCCGCATCGCAACTCACCAGCCATTTCGAGAGCCTGCACCAGGAGGAGCAGGATGTCCTCAGGTCCCTGAAAGATATCTTTGGGAAGGCGAAAAAGATTATCCTTAATAACAACGACACCGACTTGCTGGAGTCGTTCGATAAGGCGCTAAAGTTCAATAACCGACAGGAGTTCTATGACGAGGAACAGAATGTAGGTGTTTCCCGAACCACCAGTGATTATTTCAAAGCTGTTCGGTCGAACCGACTCGAGAGGTACGCTATGGAGACTAATAGACTGTTAATAAGACTGGACAAATTAGTGTGCAATATGCCAACAGAACCCAATCAGAGGAAACAACATGAACAGAATGTAAGTATTTATTAAGAGACATGAACTTTGTAAGTTCTTGTTTACAGTAAGAATGCGGCAAGTTTGAGCAAATTTTGTGATATAAATTCATTCAGAAGAACAGAACATAAAAAGTGTCCACTCAATCATGATGACCCTTGCTGATAAGTATCACATAACTTGTCCACCTAATAAATAATTAGTTACCTATGTCACAGATAATATAATACTACCTATATGTGGTGTAGGTAGTATATCATTGAAAGAGTAAAAACTGATATCTTATTATTATATTGCGAATTGTCACGATTTATAAATTTTACACCGATTTTTTACTTTGATTAAACATTCAAATTAGAAAATCAACGTCAATTAATTAAATGAATAGGTATCAAGTAATAATATATTTAAAATAAGCATACATTGAGACACAGTTATTTTGTGACATTAAGTACGACCACAAACAAAAAATATTTTTTATATATTTTATATAAAACTTCAGCACCTGTGACAATTAAGACATTGAATCTACTGGAGAAACATAGTCCATGACACCCCCAACTCCCCAAAGAATTACGTTGGTCTGAATACCAAACTCCCTGCATCAGCAGTTCACCACATACTCATATTAGCTCAATAAAAAAATCCATTCTGCTACTTAAGGCGCATACTAACCCAAAAACAAGAAAATTAGGTGTTTTCGAACCCGTTTTCCGACGAAAATATTCATTGTGGAGCTCTGAAATTTTTATATCCTGTAACACACATCCTGAAAGGTCCCTTGGAGGTTCCAAATATTTGCTGTTAATCATAGTGTAGTTGTTATACTGTTAGTTATAGTGTATGTGTAGCGGCTTCGAACTCACTTTTTATCGGCGTCTCAAATTCGATTAGTACCAAATTCAGTATAGTGATTCACATAGTTCATACCTACCGCTTGGAGGTCCATTAGCTTCGAAAAGCAGTCAAATTAATGAAATCAAACGTAAAAACGTATTTGCACCTACAAAATCTGTGATTCAAACCTGACCAGTTACACGTCGCCCAACCGCAGAGGATCCTATTATTTGGTTGATTATGGCACTACATAGTATGCTGAACCGAAAACAAGCACTCTTTGCTGCATAAAGGCGCGCGGAAAGGTCCAAGGTCATTTGCCTTACTATTCGTCTTAAAAGTTTTTTATAAATCCCTAAAAAGACTGACAAGATTCAAAGATTAAAACAATCAACACTCTTTTTCAGGTGGTGCCCTGGTTAGACGGGTCATCAGTGAAATTATGTCCAAACTGTGCAAAAGCATTCAACCTCACTCGACGGAAACACCACTGCCGACTGTGTGGCTCTATCCTATGCCATGATTGTTCAGTGTTTCTGGACCTTAGTATAGCAAGTAAGCTTCTCTGTAGCACTCTAAGGAGCTCCCAAACTTTAAGTGATTTGCTAATACAAATCACTAGCACAGTAGCTTAATAGCTATTAATCTATCTTTCTAATCTCTTGTCTTATCTTAAGTTATGTATTATTTAGTTTAGTAATTTTGCATGTCTTAAAACAAAGGCAGTTTCGGTACAAATATATACATATTTCCTCTTATCTTCCCTTACATTTATTAATATTATGAGATCTGTTTGGCCGCAGGGACCATAGTAGACCCATCACTGCAACAACAAACTCAGCCAGACCAGCCAGCCGCAGAGAAGGAAGGGCTCAGACTCTGCGAGCACTGCTATAACCTTATCGAGCTGCGGAAGCAGGTGCAAGACAGTCGGAATGCTAAGTCGGTGCTGCTGACTGCCTATGAAAAGATGAGAAGTCTGATGGACCAGGCGAAGCCAGCTGTGGAAATGTATGAGAAGGTATGTTTCTTTAGTTTGGTTTGACTCTTGACCTTGAATAAAAATAAAAATTAAAATGAGCCTTTCTGGACTACATTTGGTTTACTCTTGACCTTGACTGGTGTCAAATGTTGGTTGAAGATCAAAAATCTTACTAAGCTGCCTATCCGAATGACTATTTGTATTTACGACCTTTTTTTCGAGACCTACACCCAGTCATCCATCAGCTAAGCTACATAACGCAGCTAAGCAACACAGAAGCATAACCAAATAGCATGATTCTTATTTCAAATGTTGATCACCGACTCCCAGTTAAGGTGTCCTCCAAAGAATTAAGCTGTAAATTACACACAGCACCACAGACCTAAAGCAATAAGCAATTTTCTTTGGATTTACTAAAACAATTATTGAGTAACCTAACTGTGGTATGTACATAGTACACTTGGACCCAGGATGTACATAAATTACAAATAGTTTTAGGAACTGCAAATATTTCTTCATTTGAGGTCTGGAATCGTACCCTGTTGCATTCGCGAACCTTTGTCCAGTGAGACTGTATGTCGTCAGTATTTTAAGTTTTTAGCTAATATTTAAGGTGGAACAGTTCCTATATTGTATTGCGAGCTCATGCACACACTTGCTGGGCAAAGGCCTCTCTTCCTTCCTTCCATACTTCTCTATTTTGCACCATTGAGGTGCGCTTCTAGTTCGTCTTTCCATCGGCGCGGATCATGGCGCTTCCACCTCGAGGCAGTTTGGTCTGCCGTGAGACGGCAGACCAAACTGCCTCGAGGTTTCCTGTCATTGGGGATCCATTGATTGTGTGGTGGATTTCGTCGACGATTTGCCTAGACGTAGACAAGACGTGTCCCGCCCAGTCCACTTTAGTTTGCCCGCTTGTTAGTCAACATCTGCGATTTTTGTTTCAATTATAGACGTGTAGGTACTGATAGTGATAGCACTATCGGTACAAAATAAGTAGAAGTAAATATATTAAACGAAATGGTCCTAAGTCGAGTATTTTGAATTATGAACATGGACAAAAATCCCTTTCGCAGAACACACAAAGCGCAGATCAAATCAATCATCCGCCGCGCCTTGGCAGGGGACAGCCAGTCAGTACCTACTACCGGATTATCCATTAAAAATTCTCACACACGCTGTTTAAAAAAAAACAACTTATTTCTTGTTTCTGTATTTAATTATTTTACTGTTGGATGTAAAAGTTTCAACAGGTTAATAGGAAAGATCCACAATCCGTCGTGTGTATCTTACTTTTGTTTAACCGTTAAGTAAAAGTTCCCGGAGGCGATGAGTTCTTCTGTAGCCGTCACTTTGGCGCTCACTGCAGATTTAGCTCTCTTGAACGGGAACACGTAGGGGAAGTTAGGGAAATCTAATCTCACATTACTCATGTTCCAGTGACCCTAGAATAAGGGAAACTCATTAATCATTATACTAAATTTATCAATGAAATGTATCCATGAATTTCATGACAAATTTTATCAATGAAATTTGTCATGAAATTCATGGATACATTTCAATAAAATGCTTTATCTCGGATACTAAACAATATACTCACTTTTGACAACGGACAGGTAATGCCAGCCATCCGCACTCGACTACATTTCAATAAAATGCTTTATCTCGGATACTAAACAATATACTCACTTTTGACAACGGACAGGTAATGCCAGCCATCCGCACTCGACTCCCGACAAAGTCATCTTTATTGATGAAGTCACAGAACTTGAAATGGAACTCGACGAACGATCGCTTGTACTCATTGTGGAGATATTCGTACAGGATCATGCTGAGCTGTAAACAAAATTAAACCAAGTTCAAGTTGTAAAAAGTCTGTAGCTTGTTAGTAAATTAGTTATAAAAGAATTATCTTACTTAGTAGGCTACTTAAACTTCATATATTTTCTAGGATTATATTTATCAAACAAGTTTTACGACCCACTAGTACGACCCATTAGTTTTCGGTCACGAAGCGCGGCTCGCTTCGCTCGACTTGCTATGTACCGGTAGCCGCATTGCGCATGCTGTCACACAGCAAATAACCTGTAGTATAGTTTTCCTGGCTACGCTGTGCAATGGGAAGAGGAAGCGCCATAGACTCCATCTATGGCTTGTACTATAATAACTCTAGTACCTACTCGGTAGGGAACTGCTGTCCTTTCTCAGATAGATTCCCTTAGTCGACTTTTACTACATCGGCTACGAGTTGAGTTGGAACCGCGACCACTACGACTAATTAAAACAAAATCCGTCAAGTGCCACCGAGGGTTTCGAACAGTTGTCAATTATACAAATATGTATTATGTACCTACTAGGTACCGGTTAGAGAAGTTTTGCTATTTAATGAATACCAAAAAATAGTTGGTACCTTTCAGATGGATCGCTCTGAAAACTCAGGAGATTAGGGGCAGTGGTAAATTTTTCTACTTTTTTAAAAATATTGAACATATCGAAATTTCAGAAACTGTTTTGAGATGTAGGTACCCTTTCATTTGACCCCAGATTTGCCCCCTAGGTCTCTCTTAAAATTTCGACATCACAATTCGTACTGAAAATTTTAATTTTCTTTTATTTCTTTCAGTAATGCTAATGACGCACACAAGAACTCCCTTCCTTCTAGGCCGCCGTAGTTACTAAGACGAATAATATAGTTATGTAATACTAACAGAGACATTGTTTCCAAACTCCTGCTGGAGGTCACCTTCTAGGTGTATCACGTAAGGGCTCTTCCGACCGTTTCTTCTGACTGTGGTTTTTATATTCTTCACATATTTTATATTTTCATAGGTAACTTCCACTCTTTCCGGGATGATTTCCAAAGCATGATTCTCCAAACATATTATTTCTATGAAAAATAAAGAAAGTAACGCAATTGATGTTAAAAGAAAGAGATTTGAAGCACTGTGTAACATCGTAGTAGGTGTTTAATAATGTTTTTATTTCTTTGTTGAGGCCCTTTTTGTACCTAAAGCGATTACAATACTAATATCATTTAACTAGCTGTAGCCGGCGGCTTGGCACGTGCCGTGCGAATTGTTAATTACATTTACCATCATTTATCATTTATTTATTGCAGTTAATGTGGTTTACTGGCGTTTATTACAACAGCTGAGCCGACGAAAAGATTAGGTACATTAGTCATTCAATTCAATTTATTTATTAATACAAAGGGATCACAAGGAACACTTAGTCAAGTCAAATACGTACTTAGATTAATAATAACATAAATAAATAAATCGTTTATTTTGTGAAACAAGAAATGGTATTAAATCTATCATTTTACAAATTGAGGGTACTTGATACAAAAAATCAATGAGATTTCGTTTGATAGTAGGTAAGCTTAAACTAAATAACTAAGTAAATATTAACATTGTTTCTTAATTTTACTTTATAATAGGTACCCATCAATTTGTAAATAGCGCTAGCTCCCACCCTAGGATAACCTGTGTTGTGGGTAGCTAGCATAATCACAAGCGGTTGTTTACGAACTTAAAAAGTAAGTAAACAAGAAAGTTCAAAAAAGAATGTAAATTTTAGTTAGCTGCAATAGCACTATCTAAAATGTAAAGTATAAATTAAAATTAAAATGTTGAAATCAGATTTAATGTCATCACCTTTGTCTGACCGTTAGAGAGGTTATGACTTTCAATCACTTTTTATCACCATCGGAACTGTTTTCACCATTGATTTTCATTGATATTTGGGATTGATAGTGTTGTTTTTCAAACTGTTATTTAGTCCATTTAACTCAGAATTCTCGATAAATAAATACATTGAACAGAAAAAAGCGGTCCAGTTCAGGCCGGTGCTGCCAGCGATCCATCAGCGATCCAAGATCGTAGCAGCCTATGTTCCGTATAAGTAGGTTAAAAATCCTTGCTCGTCTTATTTCATTACCCTAGCTTTTGCAGATTTGGTAGAAAGTCTTTCAAAGATAACCGCTGATTTTAACAAATTCCATAGCTAAAACTTTTTGAAACTATCATGGCTATTAACACAAAAATCATTTACAACGGAATATTTGACGACCGATGTGGCGCGGTGGGCGAAGGTCTGCCTGCGACGCAGAAGGTTGCGGGTTCGATTCCCGCCTCGGGACAAATGGATGTACGATCTTCAGACATTTGTTCAGGGTGTTCTGGTCTTTTTCTATATATAATAAAAAATATATATCTATGTATTGTATTATATTATGTATATCAGTTATCTAGTACCCATAACACAAGCTTTGCTTAGCTTGGGGCTAGATAATGCTGTGTGAATTGTCTAGCATTATTTATGTATTTTTATTTACCATGATTTGAGTTTTGAGCTATATATACAATATTTCGGCGTAGTGTCATGCGCCGCGCAAGAAACGTGGATTCTTCGAGAAGAGGTTTCCTTTGATCCGCAGAGCTGGAGCACGGATTTGTAGATACCTGGCAATTCCGATGTTCAGTGACGGAATGCGAAAACTCAAAAACACCTAAGAAGTATACATAAATATAATCAAATTTTATATTTTAATATAATGTAATTTTTGGACAATCATAAAATAGAATAAAAAAAAATCGTGATAAATAAGTCAAACAGTGAGTGTACCACGGTTTTTATATAGAAGATACATTACGGAATTGTAGTTTATTTTTATACGCTAATCGAGGTAACTTAATTGTAGAGAATTTAGATTGCAGATAAACATAGATTAGCCATTTAATATTGAGATCGATCTGATTCCGGATCATCATTATCTAGCATAACGTCATGGAATATAGATGACTTTTGCCTTGTGTCTAATATACATCGTCATCACCTCTTTGACAGGTATCCATGACTGCATCTAGGATAACCTCTCTCCATGTATTTCGCAACGCTCCGTCCTGCACCATTCTCGGCCACTTGTAAAACAATAACCGATAAAAAAACATTTATTTCAGACCATAGAAAAGTTACAGATCTAATTTAACTTACTTGAAATTTGAAATAATGATACATTTAGTGCGCCATTACTGATTTCAAGAAAAAAATATATAAATAAATGAAAATGAATATTTTCAGTACAAATTGTGATGTTGAAATTTGAAAAGCGACCTAGGGGGCAAGAGAGATATCAAATGAAAGGTATCATTTTGACCATTTCAAAACACTTTTTGAAATTTCTGTAAGTTTCATACTTTTTGAAATATTTCAATTGACCATTCCCCCCCTATCTCCGAAGATTGCAGACCGATCCATGTACAATGTATTAAGCGTTTGTAGATATCGATCTATATTTTACAAGAAAAATATAAAGAAGTCTGTATAATAATAATAGTTTTTGAAAAATGATCAAAAAGAGGGGATTTTTTTTCAAAAGCGTGGTACCTACCCATGTGGGGTATCCAATAAAAAGTATCGTTTTGATTATTTCAAAACACTGTTTGATATTTCTGTAAGTTTCGTACTTTTTGATATATTTCAAAAAAAGTCAAAAAATTTACCATTCCCCCCCCCCTCCTATCTCCGAAGATTCGAAGATCCATGTACAATGTATTAGGCGTTTGTAGATCAATCTATATTGTACAGGAAAAATATAGAGAAGTCTGTAGAAATGAACATTTTTGAAAAAAAAACATATTGAGAATTGTCGAAAAAGGGGACATTTTTTATCGAAAAGGGGGCTACTTACCTATTGGTTAATCAAATGAAAGGCATTGTTTTGTAAATTTTAAAACAGTTTTCGAAATTGCTGTAGGTTTCATACTTTTCAAAATATTGCCATTGGAAAAAAGACGGAAAATTGAGTGTCCAAATAATTGGCAAATGTTTGAAACCATCGGCGCGCGAGTTACACTCGCACTTGACGGATCTTGTTTTGATAGATAGAGTGATTCAATAGGAAGGGTTATATGTATAATACATGCATAATATAGTACCCGTGCGAAGCCGGGGCGGGTCACTAGTTTAAACATTTGACTATTTGACCTTTTTTAACTCATAAGTCTAGAGTCTGACCAGAGACTAGATCAGAGGTCTGGTCTGGGTTAGGGTAGATTAGACTCTAGACTTGTAACTAAAACGCTCGCGACGTTATAAGTTGAAATAGTTTTTATAGTTTTCAGGTCCACTTATTATTAATAATTGGAAACAATAGAGCTACAAAGTCGTGGAAACTTTAAAACACGTATAGCATCTTATTCTGGTATTTTTAAATTATCTTCTAAGCTATAGTTGCTAGAAAAATAAAAACTGAGCCCTGTGGTGCCGGCTTCGAATTTTGCACCACCCAACTCTTCCCGTGGGTGCCGTAAGAGGCGATTAAGAGACAAACACCGTAGAGCGAGCAGCAGCGCTTCTTGCAAAATAGATCTACTAACGAACTGCGCCGCATGCCCAGCGTGCGGATTATGATATGAGCTTTACCCCTCATGGGATAAAAAATCAGGGGGAGGCTTGCTTCCAGCAGTGGACCATTATAAGTTGTTGAGCTTGAGGCATAAGAATAGACAACAACTGAGGTATAGTTGCTAGAAAAATAAAAAAACAATAGAGAAAAGAAAAGGAAAGCATTTATTTGCACATGCAATATCAATACTACTACCTCTATCTAAACTGGGTGGTAAAGCAGTAACTGTTTTTTAACATATCAGAGATTTGAGCATGTGTTCCGTTCGGGGGTCGTCGGGTCACTATAATGCACGACAATTTATTACACGGCCGAATAAAGTACACGTTGATAATCCGTTTCCAACACACGGATTATCAAGGTGTACATTATTTGGCCGTACAATAAATTGTCGTGCATTAAAGTGACCCTTCCGTTCCGTACGGGATGGGTACGGAACGGAAGGGTCACTATAATGCACTGCAATAAGGTATGCAATGCAACCTCAAAGGCGATGAAACGAGAAACGGAAGACCATCCACTCGATGGACCCACGTCGACAATGACGGCCTCTACAAAGAGGCCGGAAGGAGTTGATGGATGGAGGCGGGTCAGGATTGCTATGTGGCCTCACGTGGGGAGGCCGTACAACAGTCACAGTTTGTGGGCTGATGATCACCAAAGAAAGAGTGCAAACGAGGACTCTCTAGTCTAGTATAACAAAAACCACGCTTATGTCTGCCAATCTGTCACAGGCTTCTATCTCTATAACCTAATGAATAGAATATAATAGAATAAAACTTTATTTAGCATACACAAATGAAAACATAGGGAAAGTTCTTAATATAAAAAAAAAACTTACACTAAACACTGAATACACACATGACAATAAATGAATGAAACAATCAAACATATAAAAAGAAATGCTGTGATATTAAAGTTAAATAAAAGTAAACTACGTGTAGAGTCTGATGTATGAAATTGGTCTTTCTCTAATGCGCAGCTAAACCAGGTCCAGCCTCAGCATAATGTCGCTACCGCCCGAAGACGGTAACGACGCTGGTTTTCAGTCTGAACCTCTGGGTGACGTCACATTACGAATCCATAATGCATTATGTACCTCCAAGTCTTATAATAGGTCACAACATTCAAAATACTTAGAGCACGAGTTCGACTCGCAATTATCCGGCTTTAAAATAATTACAAACCGAAATGTTTTATTTCGATAATTGAGTTACGGTTTATTACTTTCGATGTTATCGTTATAATATGATTCAGTATTGTGTCAGCCTTTATCGTTTCTGTCGGGGTCATTAACTACAATAATAATTTTAGATGTGTTTGATTGGACAAAGTCAAAATAGCAATTGCTCAATTAGCTTAGGTACATATGTAGGTAGGTACTAAGCCGAAAGAGGGTGATTCCGGACCCCGAGGACCTTTCACCGAGTGAAGGCATTCTCCATTTTACTCCAAACATCGATGACATTTGTTAATCAAAACAAGAATAATAATAAAGTCGAAAAAAAATAGTTCACAAACAGATACCTACTTAAGGCGCATACCCCACCCAAAGTGGCGCCATCCACCACCTTATTTATCTTATTATTCCGCTTCACAAAGGAATTTTCAAAAATCCATCTTCCAGTTTGTGATACCTATCATAAGCTTTTTTTAATGCCTCTGTAATTTTGGTTCCCTTTTTGGTTATATATTTATGGTTATCCGTCTCTCAGTTCTGCTTGAAGAATATGTAATAATTTCCGGTGGCGATAATCTCCCCTGTAGCTGTGACTTTGAAGGTCACTACAGATTTGGCTTTCTTGAACGGGAACAAGTAAGGGAAAACAGGGAATTCCATTCTTACGTTACTTATATTCCAATGACCCTAGAATAATGAAAAACTCGTCACACTAATATAAATACGAAATGTCAGAAGTTTATTCACGATAAATCTAGGTCAAGAACTACA
Source organism: Eupithecia vulgata (assembly GCA_946478455.1). Classification (NCBI taxonomy): domain Eukaryota; kingdom Metazoa; phylum Arthropoda; class Insecta; order Lepidoptera; family Geometridae; genus Eupithecia; species Eupithecia vulgata. The sequence continues at coordinate 3,190,044 of OX297863.1, forward strand.
TCATGCCTCAGGAGTTAAAGACAAAGGTTTCATTTTCGCAAAAAACACACGGCATTTTTTTTTAATAAGTTACAACATCTGCGCCAAGCACAGCGATTTTTGTCTGGGGTAGAGTAGATAAAAATGACATCGACTCATCGACTCATGATCGAATGCATATAATATTTATTCAACTTCAATCATTCACGCAATGCATATAGATAAATACCTATAGCATTTTTCGCTATTCTTGCCTAGACAAATCATCGCCATGCAGAGCTCTAAAATTCCTAAATTTAAAATTGATAAATACGATCCTTTTCAATTCCAAGTTATACTTGCCTTTGACATCGGACAGGTAATTCCAGCCATCCGCATTCGACTCCCGACAAAGTCATCTTTATTAATGAAGTCACAGAACTTGAAATGGAACTCGACGAACGATCTCTTGTACTCATTGTGGAGATACTCGTACAAGATCATGCTTAGCTGTGAACAAAGGTTTTAAGCGCATTCGGTTCATGCACAGAAATCAAAAAATCTAGTGGATCTAAATTTTTTCTGCGTTCTACAAGTAGAATTTGATAGTTTTGTAAAACTATAAAACAGTAATTCGAATCTTTCAATTTTTTAGTGTTTTTAAGTTTTTTTTTGACAAATACGATTTCCTCGGGAATACATTTATTATTTGCGAAAGAATCTTTAAAATCGATCCTCAATTGATGGACAAATCGGCGATCATACATAAAAACATATATACCGCAAAACCTATCTTTTTTAAAGCTTAAAAAACCAATCGAAAAGTAATCTGCCGCAAAAAGTAAACTATTTTGAATAAACCCATAACTAACTTCAATTCAGTGGCCGCCTTCAAGTTTAGGTTTCAACTGAACAAGACATAAATTTGTTTCTTTTTCTTTCATTATATATACGTTATGTTAAATACTTTATATTTTGCATATTAACATGCCCAAAAAAAAAATTCTATTCGCTTTCAATAAATAAACAATGCTGGACAATTTCCACAGATTTCATAAACGGACAATTTCATATAATATCAATAAATGTTTGGAATTTCCTTGGATTTATGTTTATTATTACCGGACATATTTATAGTAACTGAGTTATCTGTTACGCGAGGAATTTGGTAATTAACTTGTCTTATCTAGCCAATATGCACGAGTAATAAACATCGTGTCATATTTTGGTTATTCTGTTTTTATAGAACCTATAAGATACTAACAGAAACATTGTTCCCAAACTCCTGCAGAAGGTCACCTTCCAAGTGGCTGACGTAAGGGCACCTTCTTCCATATCTTCTGACAGAGGCTTTCATGTTCTTCAAATATTTTTCATTTTGATAAGTAATTTCTACTCTTTCCGGGATCACTTCCAAAGCATGATTGGTTAAACATATTATTGCTATGAAATGAAAAGAAACTAACAGAATTACAGTTTGTATGAATGTACTCAAACCACTGTGTAACATGTTGGCGAGAGCGGAATAATGTATGCATTATTTTGCTATCAACCTTTTTGTACCTGAAGCAATAGTAATAATACTAATATCATCTAATGACGATAATGCCCCCTAGCTAGTTTTATTGCGCAATTGAAGTAATTGAATTAATTCAATTAGATTTTTTTATAGGCTGATAGTACATTAGCTAGTACCTATGCTCTGGAAAAGCATAGTAAAATTTCATTGAAAATTAATTTGATAGAGTAAATTAAGCATGAAACTTGATCTCGGCGACCGATATTATTTATAATAGTAGGTGCCTGTTATTTGTAGCTTTCTTCTACCACGTTTCCATACTAATATTATTAATTCGAAAGTAACTCTGCCTGTTCTCTGTATTTTACGCCTAAACAGCTAAACGGGTCTTAATGTTATTTGGCAGAGATTGTAAATGGTAACGCGGGGACGGACAAGTGCGTGCTAACTCGCGGTCAGCAGCTAGTTGATAGATTTAAAATACTTTTTTAACAACATAAGAAATTGTACCATAATTTAATACATAAAATATTTTTTTATGAAATAAAGTGTTTTAAGAGCAGACTGAAAAAGAATGAATAAAACTCATGCCAACCCTTTTAGATTCCGACCATTTTGTGACCAAGGAAAGGAAAGGTCCTTTCCTTATGACGTCTAGGGTAGGCAAGGTATAAGGTTACCTTACCTTGCCTACCCTAGACGTCATAAGTAATAAATTTTTGACATTCTGTTTTAAATTGTAACAATCGGATTATTCTTATTAGGGTTATTTATTATATAAGATTGACATGCATGATTTCCCTGGCCTTGGATTATCTATTTGATTTTATTTTTTCATATAATAGAATTTATTTAACAGCAAAAACTAATTACAACTAATATTTACACTTACATCTATTTTCTAAAAATCTAAGCCGTCACCAGAAGTCAGAGTGCCCAGAATGCTGGCAGCATTGCCACTTTGAATGGCAATGCTAATTTTTCTATTTCTATTTGATACGTTTATCTATTTGATACGTTAGTTTAAACTCAATTTTTGCCATTTCATATTTAATAATTTGGCAGTATCATCATACAGGGTGCATGTACTATTGGCCAAAGCTAAAATAGTTAAAAAAAAACTATATAAATGTAGTTATAATATACTTATAAATAAATAAAAATAATGTAATATGATGTAATTATAATGTTTATAAATGTAGTTATAAAATCTATAAATAAATAAATTTAAAAAACAAATAAATCTATTTTCCTTCCAGATGTGTCAAAGTCTTTTCGACGGCGAGACAACGTACACGCTACAAGATGTGAACGCGATGCGCGGACGCATAGGCAAGCTGGCGGAAGGCATAGACCTGCTAAGCAAACAGATCTCCACGTTCCCGGCGGAGCCCGGCACTCGCACGGCCAGGCTGCACAACGCTATAAGGCAGGCCGCGGCGCATTATATCAAGGTTTGTGTACAATTTAAAAATGGTAACATTTATTTGTAAGCCAGACATTATCACATTGGCAACACTCGTCTGGAACGTGAAACATCCGTGCTAGAGTGGTGCACAGCGCTCGTTTCGCGCGCCACGCTGTTTGCAAGTTTGCTGCTCGCTTAACTCGCGCATTGAGATGGCATGTCGTTTACATTGTGGTGCAAAAGTAACAATGCGCGCCATGGTAAAATTTGGTCCAAATGAGTCGTGCTTTCTCGTTTACATCTCCATTTAAATTAGTGACATATGCACTACCGAGTAATGGCTTCTATCCTGTGAATCTAGACTATCTGATACTATCTAGATACTAATGTTATTGAGGAAAGATTTGTTTGTTCGTTTGAATTGAATAGGCTCCGAAACTACTATATCGATTATAAAAAATCTTTCACCATTAGAATTCTACATTATCCCTGATGAACATAGACTATAGAATATAAACGTGCGAAGCCGGGACGGCCGATAGTTAGGGCCTGGTACTATTCCATAGTAATAACCGATCTAGCCATAAATTATTTTCGTTACATTTTGATATCGTTTTACACCATTTTTTACAGGAGAATTTGTTGTCGCTCGGCAAGCTACCAACCGAAACGCAGATAGAAGAGGTCAGGAGACAGCGTTACGAGCGAGCGGAGAGACAGATACAGATGGAGAGAGAGCGAGTGGAGAGGGAGAGACAGCGGACTGAGAGCGTCGGTGCCGGGCCTAGTGGTGAGTTAGAGTCCACTAGAGTCTAGCGAGCTAGAGAGCGGATTCGGCGGGTAGCTGTGTATAGAGGTATACCTACTGTCTCAGCAAGCTACCAACCGAAGCGTAGATCGAAGAGATCATTCCCGAGTCTTTTTGTCGTTATTAACGAAACGTGATCGTGACTTCTTCTTCATTTAGGACGATCTCTGTGGCGCGGTGGGCGAAAGTCCGCCTGCGACGCAGGAGGTTGCGGGTTCGATTCCCGCCTCGGGCAAATGTGTGTACGATCTGCAGACTTTTGTTCAGGGTGTTCTGGTCGTTATATTGTATTCGTATTGTATTGTATTATTTAGGTATATCAGTTATCTAGTGTAGTACCCATAACACAAGCTATGCTTACCTTGGGGCTAGATAATGCTGTGTGAATTGTCCAGCATTATTTATTTATTTATTATTTATTTCCCATAGGCTTAGGTACAGCGCCTCTATCGGGCGTACAGGGAACTACGCAAATCATTTATACAAAAATGATACGTCTCGTCACCATCGTCAAATAGACTCACCTTACCTTGATACTTGATACATGTATTAACTGAGGTAACTTTGAGGTATTAAACGCCACACCAAAAGGACTTCATTATTACTACAAAAACCGAAACATATAAATAAATAAATAAATAATGCTGGACAATTCACACAGCATTATCTAGCCCCAAGGTAAGCAGAGCTTGTATTATGGGTACTAGATAACTGATATACGTAATATTATACATTTCATAGATAGATATTTTTTATTATAGGTACATAGAAAACATCCAGACCAACGGAACAAATTTCTGCAGATCGTACACAAATTTGTTCCGAGGCGGGGATCGAACCCGCAACCTCTTGCGTCGCAGGCAGACTCTCGCCCGCTGCGCCACTGAGGTCGTCAATATAATAGTAGATATAATAGTTAGATGCACATATCATTTGAGTTGCAACTCGTTCTGCTGGCTCTCAATAGGTCTTGGTTGAAAATCAGTGTTTTTGCTTCATTAGCAAAATATTACGGTGAGCCAAGACCTTTTTGACATACTGCAGCACCAGCACACATAGACACCTTACCTAGATTTTAATTATTTTAGTATTTGTTATTATAAATGTATTCTATTGTTGTTTGTTTTTACTAGTGTACTGTATAATTGTTGTATTTTGTATGTGTGTGTCTGAAGTTTCAAATAAAGTCATTATCTATCCATCTATCCGTCTATACTTTCCTCCTTTCTCATGAGGAGGTTCTAAAGATGAGGCTACGTAGCTAAAGATGAGGCTACGTAGCTAAAGATGAGGCTACGTAGCTAAACGGAACATATCAAACCTAAACAACGGTTGGCTCGTTCGATATTCATATCCTGGGGATTCTATTGACACAACAATTAGATATATTAACTATGAAGATACAACGGTTGGTTTATTTCAAGTACTTCTATAGTATCATGTCTTATGGTATTTTGCTTTGGGGTAGGCAGCTGATATCCAGACTATGTTCTCCAAAAAATATAGGTAGTATAAAAACGCGAAATTTATAAATTAAAGCCACGTTCTGCTTAGGCCTAGATGATGCTCTGTAGATTATCCAGCATTAGGTATTTAAGGGTCAATTCCCACTGGTATTTGGCAGCAGCCGGCAACGACGCTATTGGGCTTTATTTATTATCTATAGTGCTTTTAAATCTCATTTATAATATTTTCTTAATCTTTTTCAGGCTATGAAAACCGCACAAATGATGATGATGACGATGACAACCCACTGCTGGAACAAATGAACATCATCAGGGATTATATCAAGAAAGCAAGAGAGGAACTCAAGTTTGAAGAGGTTAGTCAAAATTTAACGAAACTAAAACAAAATGCATGAGAGATACTCACTCTTTCTATGACATTATAACTCGGTGTGTTTAAATAAAAACAATTTTAAACGATCCGGCATCCGTTAATTTTGTTAGATTTCTTGTTTACACCCGTTGTCATGGAAACCAATAGACCAGTGAGTGAAAATTATGATGTGATGATGTTCTAGATACGTTTTAGGGCGCACTTTATGTGTAAATTCCTCGACAATCTTACTTTTAAGGAGGCCACCTCAAAATTAATCTTTAGATAACAACGAAAAAATCGTCAAAATCTATTGAGAATTGTATAATAGTTATCACCAAATTTGTTCTAGCTGGTAGTGATTTTTCAAAAGTAAGTTTTAAGCAGCACGGGATACATACAAATCTCTTGGGAATATAATTTTAATCGGACCAATTCGAGATCAGTCTCAATTAATTTACGTTTGGAGCTTTCCAATATAAAATGAGGTTCAATAACTATGACAGCTTTTAAGGTTTTAGCATAACTTTCGGTCTACAACTCGAGTTAAAAACATACCTAAAAGATTTGACGATATACTATAGAACTTTCCCGATTTGTTAACATAATATATTAAAAGCGGGATAGAAACGTAAGAGAAATAAACACAGAATGTACATCATAAGTACCCTATAAATACCTAATAGGTTTTTCATACTTACGTACCATAATAAACCGAATTCTTTGTCCTCAGGTTGCAATACTGGAAACAAATCTAAAAGAACTAAAGAAAGAGTACCAACTACAGAAGCTCTCTAAAACATAGTCATTCCTTAAGATAAATAATATGATAAATATAATTATATAACTTAGTTTTAAGTTCGCCTTGTAGTCCAAATGATACCTACTTATTTACCCTGCAAAGATTAACTTGTTAAGTTTACATTTTGTACCTATTTATGTTAAGAAATAAAAGTCATCAACAATTACAACGTATTTTTAATGTGTAGAACCTGGTTTACCTAATATACAATACATTGCAAAATTTTATTAGATAAGATAGCTATACACAAAACGTACAAATATTTATATATATAGAGTGTACCAATGAATGTGCTAATAAAATTGAAACTCTAACATACATATAGCATCTAGTTCTAGTATTTCTTTTATTTTTTTTTCAAAACTAAGATTGCTTATAAAATAAAAGCCATTGAATACTAAAGGACAACAAGGAGTTCCTCAAACGGCGAAAATACGCTAGTCTTGACAGAGGTTACCTATTTGAGCCGTTTGGGGTGGAAACCCTAGGTCCTTGGGGTCCTGGGGCACACGTTATCTATAAAGATCTTACAAAACTACTAATAGAGTCCACAGGTGATCGGAATGCTGGTTTTTATTTCGGTCAACGAATTAGCATTGCCATTCAACGTGGCAATGCTGCCAGCATTCTGGGCACTCTGCCTTCTGGTGACGGCTTAGATTTTTAGTAAATAGATGTAAGTGTAAATATTAGTTGTAATTATTTTTTGCTGTTAAATAAAAAAAAACTATTTTAAATATCAGAAATAATTGTGCAAAGGACAACATATTATATATTTAGCATTTGCATGATCAAATACTACACCCATCTAAACTAGGTACGTATCACAAGGTTAATGCATACGTACTGGCTTTGCGCTGACCTTTAGAAGCAATGACTTTTTAGGCCGTGTGGTGCCGGCTTAGAATTTGCACCACTTCCCGTGGGTGTCGTAGGAAGCGACTAAGGGACATACACCGGGGGGCGGGCAGCAGCGTTTCTTGCAGAATAGATCTAACCGAACTGCGATCCCCAACCCGCATGACCAGCGTGGGGATTATGGGCATTACTTCCCATGAGAAAAAAAACAGCATGCGTGAAGCGCCCAGCAGTTTCTACCATTCTAGGCTGTTGAGGTGAGGTGAGGTTTGGGAGAATCGCGTGTACCTGCTCAAAACCTATAGGGTACTTTCCGTTGACCTAGAATCATGATATTTGGCAATAAACAAGGTCTTATAATAATTTAATTATACGGAACCCTTGTTGCGCGACTCCGACTTGACAATTTATTCTGAATTATTCAGAGATTTAGATAAAAGCGTTCCATACCCATAAGGTTCTTCAAAGGCCATGAAACGTAAAACGGAGTGCTTCATTGTAGAGGCCGCATGGAGTTGATCGATGGAGACGGGTTAGGTAGGATTGCTGTGGGCTCGCATTTGGGGAGGTCTATGTACAACATGGACGTTTTAATAAATAAATAAATAATGTTGAACAATTCACACAGCATTATCTAGCCCCAAGCTAAGCAGAGCTTGTGTTATGGGTACTAGATAACTGATATACATAATATAACACAATACATAGTATATTTATAATATACATAGAAAACGACCAGAACACCCTCAACAAATGTCTGCAGATCGTACACACATTTGTGCCGAGGCCGGAATCTCCTGCGTCGCAGGCAGACCTTCGCCCACCGCGCCACAGAGGTCGTCAAAAGTTTGTGAGCTAATATTTTGATGATGTCCCAAAAAGGTTGCAAATGAGGACTCACATGCGTATGTCCGAAGGTCCGTCACAAGCCTCAATCTCTGTAGCCGTTATGAATTATGTACCTCCACGTTGTATAGGTACCTACCTAGTACCGCTTTAATAAGGTACACCGATGTATCTGCGCAGAAGGCTGAAATTTTGGTAGGCGCGAAAAAATCCAAGCCAACCATATCGCTCTGCCTTTTCTCGGGTTTGTGTGCTAAACTGAAACGATACATTACATAACGTAGGATCCTAGGATCTTTGGAAACATGCTATTGGGTGATGGCTACTATGGTTGGATGGTAGAATATCGGCCAATATCAAACACACGTTGCGATCTCAACAGTCGTGAGTCGTATTTTGAGTGGGATACATATGGAAATACGTTGGTCCTTTTTTGTCTTCCCGTGTACATAATCATAATATGCTGGAGCCCAGTTTTTGTGAGCGAGGTAGCATGAGCTTCTGTTTTTGTTGATTTAAAAGCATAAAGTCTATTATTTCAACGGCCGGCGGCGGCGCGGCGTTGGCATTCGTATTCAATCGGGTTGAAATGTTTTCTTCTGTGCAGACGAATTTTGCCAATGTGACTTCTTATCGTGGTCAACCACATTCAAAATCCTTAGAGTACAAATTTGACTCGAGCTTATCCGGTTTAAAAATACTTACAAACCTTAATGTTTTATTTCGATAATTGAGTTACGGTTTATTACTTTCGATGTTATCCTTATAATATGATTCAGTATTGTGTCGGCCTTTTTCATTTCTGTCGGGGTCATTAACTACAATAATCGAGTATTAACCTCATTTTTGAAAAATGTTTCAATTTGATTGAAATCAGTGTTTTATTTTAAGAATTTGACCTTTTTTGGTGGCTTTTTATTTGTGGAAATAAAGAATTTTTGATTTGATTTGAATAGACAAGGCGTTAATGTGTTCTATGAAAGACTATATATATACTTTATGTAATAATTATACCTACTTTCTTTTTCTGTTTTTTTAGTTAATTTAGTGATAGTCAACTTGTGATATACCTAATAAAATGTAAATCCTTTATTGGCTATAGGTTAAGATAGTTTGTTACACTAAGGGCTGTAGATTTTGTTAATAAATAAATAAAGACGAGTTTTGAAAGATAAATAGGTAGGTACCTACTTACATAATGTAGATTTTTAACGGCAAAATAATTTTGATATCGGTCCAGTAGTTTTAAAATTTATTCGTAACATACAAAAATACAAATCTTTCGCCTTTATAATATTAGTGTAGAGCACAGAGCAAATACAGAGAGGAGATGGTGTTATTAGATTTCCTTATGAAACAACGCGTGACAATTTGTGGGGTGAGGGGGTGTTAGATCCCGCCCACTTTTTTGTTTTCCATCTACCGGTGAAAAGCAAAACTGCTTGCGTCGTCCTGTATCGATGTTACTAAGTAGTTTAACTACCTCACACTAGATGTCAGTGTTGGATAAAACAGGGACGTACTCCGTTTGTATGTTGTTTCCGTACTGTCCATATTGTACTATGGCCGTGCGCGCCCGCCCTCACTCCGGACAGGTTTAAACATGTCGAACATTTGTTTCATGCGCCGCCGCCGCGCATTTCGCCTATGCGGTACGCCGCCGTCACTCAGGACGAGGCCTCATGAAGGGAAAGCGCTTTCAATATGTATATAGAATATTTAATATAAAGGAGGCTTTATTTTTATTTCCTGCGTATTAAATATTTTACGAAAAGTACTTTCCATTGATGAAGCATAGCCGTGGGACACTGTAAAATAATTGCATTCTAATTACGACCCTGTCTTTTTGTTAAATTCATGGTTGTTCTTCAAAGATAACGACAGATGGCGTCATTTTTAAAAAATGATTATAAAAACTGCAAAAATAATATTTTGGCGACTAAAAAGTCTTTAGGGATAACAGTAGAATAAATTTCAGTACGTTTGATTATTAAAATATATTAATACTGCTCTATCTACCTATTTATTTTTAGTTCCCATGACACAAAGTGTCGCCATCTATTGTCAAGTAGAATAAGTATATTTGGAGAGGCCGACACGATAGGAGATTTTTCTAGAACATTCTATTAAATTACGGATAAAATTATTTACAAATGAAATGTAATGCCGTTCATATCATCAGAACGTCTGTCCGAGTAGTTTTACAAAATGAAACACAACACTTCATCCTTTTCTACATAATAACAAACAAAATCACGAAAATTCCACCGTTTATAAAGTTGTGCACAGAACGAACGACGACAGTTCACTGACTTAGGCCACGCCCACTGTGATGACGTCAAGACCTAGTTGAGAATCACAGTGCACAGGTGCTTAGGCCGTCTCCTCTTTGTATTTGCTTCGTGCATTTACATTAAGAAAACCTCGTTTTCTATAGGAACTATTTCGGTTTTTAAATGGGTACGCTAGCATAACGCCAGCTCAGGTGTTATTTTATAGTCTTATTCCATATCTCTGTTCCTATGAGAGCAATCATTATGAAATTTTGCATAGCTAAGACGATATTTATACTCTATTATTGTGTATAAATTTTGTTGCAATAGGATTAGCCATTTTTGAGAACGGTCGTGTGTACGCTAGCTTGAGTGTCCGTGATGGTAGCGTACACATAACCGAATTCACGTTTAATGTTATGCTTAATAAATAGAGTATAATCAGTGCAAAAGTAAAATAAATAGCGCCTCCTTGGTTTAAGACAATGGTCGTGTGTACGCTAGCATAACGTTATGCTAGCGTACACACGACCGTTCTCAAAAACGGCTTATACGATAGCAACAAAATTTATACACAATAATAAAATATAAATAGCGTTTCAGCTATGCAAAATTTCATAATGATTGCTCTCATAGGAACAGAGATATGGAACAAGACTACTCTCCGTTGCAATGTAGTTCCGCCGTGGTCTGCTAGATGGCGCTAAACGTGACTTCTGGTGTCCGTGATGGTAGCGTACACTACACATAACCGAGTTCACGTTTGTTGTTATGCCTAATAAATAGCGTATAAATAGAGTATAATCAGTGCAAAAGTAAAATAAATAGCGCCTCCTTGGTTTAAGAAATAATGACCATTGTTTGTGGGTACGCCAGCATAACGATCAAGCTAGCGTACACACGACCGTTCTCAAAAACAGCTTATACTATAGCAATAAAATTTATACACAATAATAATTTATACAAATATAATAATAAGAGTATAAATAGCGTCTTAGCTATGCAAAATTTCATAATGATTGCTCTCATAGGAACAGAGATATGGAACAAGACTATAAAATAACACCTGAGCTGGCGTTATGCTAGCGTACTCATTAAAAACCGAAGTAGTTCCTATAGAAAACGAGGTTTTCTGAATGTAAATGCTATATGTATAAATAGTGCGTGAAATACTTCCTCTCCCAGTAGTCATACTTTATGCAAATTCGTAACCAAACACTATAAAAAGTTGATGTAAAGTTCTAGGAACAAATTTGTTGTGGTAGTTACTGTCGCATACAAAAAAATAAGTTATTAGTGAATCAATACACCGAACAATGTAGTAGATAGTAACAATTAGTCGTTTTGTTACTATAAATGAGCTGCCACGAGTATTTTTATCTATATTTAGCTTCATATAAAGCCAGGCATTCATAAGGTTTTGTTAATTTACCTATGTGTTCAGAAGTCACGTTTAGCGCCATCTAGCAGACCACGGCGGAACTACATTGCAACGCACAGCAATATCCCTTGGACTCTGAGCAGTGAGCAATGTAGGTATTGGTCACAATGAAAGATAGAGAAAGATGCGTGTGAATTATCCATGGAAGTGAAAGAGATAGAGATAATGCGTCGTAATGTTCCTAGAACTTTACATCAACTTTTTATAGTGTTTGATTACGAATTTGCATAAAGTATGACTACTGGGAGAGGAAGTACTTCACACTCTATTTATACATATAGCATTTACATTAAGAATACATCGTTTTCTATAGGAACTATTTCGGTTTTTAATGGGTATGCTAGCATAACGTTATGCTGGCGTACCCACAAACAATGGTCATTATTTCTTAAACCAAGGAGGCGCTATTTATTTTACTTTTGCACTGATTATACTCTATTTATACGCTATTTATTAGGCATAACAACAATCGTGAATTCGGTTATGTGTACGCTCCCATCACGGACACGATGCAGTAGCATAACATACAAATGCATAATTTAGTTAATGTAGGATATTAGCTGATAATCGTTACCGCCTCAGGTACAAAAAGGTGGTCATCAAATTATTGGATTCATTATTCCGCATCCGCCATTATGTTACGAAGTGTTTCGTGTCCTTTTACTTTAACGTTAATTATTCTATTCTCTTTGTACTTCATAGAAATAATATGTATAGCCAACCATCCCATGGAAATAGTCCCAGAACGAGTGGAACTTTTATATGGAAATAGTAAATATGCGAAGAATATTAAAGTCTCTGTCAGACGAAATGGTAGAAGGAGCCCTTACGTCAGTCACTACGAAGCAGAACTTCTTCAGGAGTTTGGGAACAATGTAACCGTAAGTATTTGGCATTTTGTATTACTAGCTGTGCTCGCGGTTTCATCCGCGTTAAATTCGAATTTTACATTTCTAGAGGTATAAGTAAATTTTTTTCCCGTTCAGTGGTTTTTATGTAATTTAATGTTATACTAGGACAAAAGATAACCTATGTTACTCTCCATCCTTTCAACTTACTCTATGCCAAAAATTAAGTTTTTTGGTTGCTTAGTTAGGGCGTGAAGAAATGACAAACATATAAACAAACACACTACCGCATTTTTAATATACCTACCTAGCTGATACCTAGTTAGGATTTTGTTTCTTCAAAATAATGTTTATACGCAGGTAGGTTTATATCTTATTTGATAGGTAGGCAGGCGCTTTACTTTAAATATGTTTTTTTTTGCATGTTCATGGTTTTGACTCCTACACTCGCATAAGACCTGATCAGGGTCTACCATAGTCTTAAAATGACCCCTGATTTGGGTTCAAACGAGTATAGTTTATTTGTAATCATTTTTCATTCATTTGGTACAACTTCTTATGCAAAGAGACCCGTGACTTCGTCCGCGTAGGGTTTCATATTTTTATACACAAATTTTACGTTTAAAGACAAACGGTTCGTTGTGTGTCAGTTTTTGCTCTAAGGCTCACTGCTCTCTGCATCATCAGACCTACCAACCAACCACTATGTTACCTCGTCGTGTATCCTTTACCCAACCAATTTGATTTATCTACAGAAGCTTTTTAAGAGACAGGTATTATGGCGCCATTTTGTGAATATTATAGACATAGGATTTTGCGTTTAGGGTCTCTTTTTGGTCATTTTCTTGTGTATTGTGAATTTAATATTAAAAAAAGTAAACCAAAACCTTTTACGATTACATACAGGCCCATAAAATATATATGCATTGATCATTTTAATTTGGATTTGAATTTCATTGGATGGGATCAAATTGCGACACTCGATGATGTGAACGATATTGTTAATTGTTTTAATCAGAGTGTTTTGGCTCTATTTAGCGTACATGCCCCTTTGAAATCTGTGCTGATCAAATCGAGCTCATACCCTTGGATCACGGATACCGTTAAGCTGATGATGAGGTTACGTGACGAAGCGGCAATACAGTATCAAAAAAACAAATCAGAGAGTAAAAGGATATATTATAAAAAACTTAAATCTAACGTTAACCAAGCTGTCTATCATGAGAAGAAAGCATACTTCAATAATAATATCAATAATAAAATAAATGATCCCAAACACCTTTGGAAGAATTTGAAGAATACGCTTTTGCCTAAAATCAATTCTGAGCTTCCCCATCATTTGCAAGACGCTAATAAAATAAATTCTCATTTTTTGACTTTGCCTGGCACTTCAGTGACAATATCTGACCTTACTTATTTTGATTTCCACAAATTTAGCGATTCAATCTTTAATCTGAAACCTGTTAGTTTAGACCAAATTTGTAAAATTATTCGTAGTCTTAAGTCGAAAGCAGTGGGCTGGGATCTGATCAGCTTAGATATGCTAATGATGACTCTACCTGAAGCACTTAGTACCATAACTGCTATAATTAATAAATCAATTACCACTTCGGTGTTTCCTGATGCTTGGAAACAGGCTATTGTGTTGCCTTTGCCTAAGATACCTAATCCGACAGTAATAACTGAGCTGAGACCTATAAGTATACTGCCGTGTTTATCTAAGGTGTTGGAAAAGGTGGTAAGCTACCAGTTATCACATTACGTTGAACAAAATGGAATACTGCCTGAGGCACAGTCTGGCTTTAGAAAAGGGCGAAGTACCACGACTGCCTTGCTCGATGTTACTGACCAAATACTCTTCGCACAAGATAAAGGGCTATGTACTCTGCTCGTCTTGCTCGACTTTTCTAAGGCATTTGACTCTATAAATGTAAATTTACTGTTGTCAAAACTGAATTATTACGGTTTAGATCAGGGAGCCTTGCGTTGGTTCAACAGCTATCTAAGCAACCGCCACCAGTGCACTAGGATAACTCGAAGTGACGGTAATGATTTACTTTCGGATATTTTGCCTGTAAGACAAGGGGTTCCACAGGGGTCAATTCTAGGACCGCTCTTGTTTAATTTTTTTTCAGCAGACGTGCAAACTGTCATCGACCACTGTAAGTTTCATATTTACGCGGACGATATTCAGGTGTATATCTCTTGCAAACCATCTGAAATTAATTGTACTATTGATAAACTTAATAGAGATCTGTCTAGTATTGCACAATGGTCAAAGAGAAATAGTCTTCTGTTGAACCCTCACAAAACAAAATATTTGATTTTTGGTACTGAATATCAGCTACAACGTCTCAACCTTATGCAGAGTGTGTTATTGATGGGTGAGTTAGTGGAACGTGTTAATGAGGCACGGAATCTCATGAAAAGCATGTTGCTGACTCTGTCAGGAACTGCTTTTACAGGCTAAAGTTACTTTATCGAATGAGATCGTATCTCAGTCTTGACCTGCGAATTCGGCTTGTAGAGTCTATTGTGCTGTCAAAGCTAAATTATGCTGACGTGGTAATCGGACCTCGTTTACTATCAAAAACGCAAAGATTAGTTCAGCGAGTCCAAAATGCCTGCGCCCGTTTTTGTTTCGATGTTCCATTTAGAGGTCATGTCACGCCCTTTTTAAATAAACATTTTATTCTAAAATTGAAACATCGTCGTAAATTACATCTGGCATGTCTTATGTTTGGTGTGGTGAAGTACAAGTCACCGTCTTATCTTTACGAAAAGTTGTCATGGTTGTCCAGCTCCAGATCTTGTGGCTCTCGCCAGTGCTCGAAGCAGCTTGAAACACAGCGGCACTCCTCTGCCTGTTTCAGAGGTAGCTTCCGCTATGCTGCTTCCAAGTGCTGGAACAATATCCCCCCGCCGATAAGGAACCTGCAATGCTTACATAGTTTTCGAACAAAATTAAGGAAATTTCTGTTTGATCATCAGAAGGAGCAGGAAAGTCTAAGGCACGACACAAGTGCATTATAAATATGTCAATGTCTATATGTACTAGAGATGTAACGAATATTCGCATCCGCATTCGCATTCGCGAATATTCGCAGGATTTTCAATATTCGCATTCGCATCCGCATTCGCCAAAATCTATGCGAATATTTGGCGAATGTTGATGGGGCAAAAAATTACCTTATATATTTAAAAAACTGTTCTCTTACATGCGGAATTACAAAAAAAACTCTGCACATCTCGTAAATAGGGATGATGACAGTAACAAAAAGCATCATTATTATGTATTTACTAAATTAAATCAGAGCCATACGTGACAAAACGCGTATTATAATTTTTATTTTGATCAAGATCAATTATTATTTTGATAAATAATATCTACAAAATACAATAATCCACCATGACACGTTGAACAACAATTAGAGAACACAGACCCATGACGTCATGTGGTCACAAAGTAAAATGGAAGACACAGAATAACCACAGAAATAGGTAACTGTAAACGTATGACTTTCTTCAATCAATAGCTAGCTTCTTTGTTTCTTGACAATATTGTTAATACTTGTTTTATTATTTGATTGTATTTCTTATTTGTAAAGACATACTAATGAATATAATAAGGTAATTCTGTATCATAAAAATTTGTGCATCGACGTCATAGACAGTCGCCACGAGTATTGTAGCGTTTTAGAGCGTAATTTAAATTACATTTTTAAAAACTCAATTTTACCTTCAAAATCCATGTTTTTTGTAGAAATATGTTTTATTTTCTATTCAGTAGATGTTTAAAAATATCAAGGCGTAGTCTCAAAATCAATCATCATGCCTATTACTATATTTTATTATGGCACTCTTATTGCTAATTCTTTAATAAGAACTTTGTAAGAAACTTTGACAAAACTTAACTGAAAAAAATTTTCGCCATTGAATGACAATGTATTGATTATTCTAACCCCCCTGGGTTAGAATATTAAGGTAACCTTTTAATGGCGGGAACCACTTGACAAATTTATGGTTTGTTTTTGGCGTGCACAGACCTTGATCGGAGGACCTAGGACAAGGCCGTCTTTTATTTTTTATTATTATGTTATACTGGTTAATAATTAAATATGAATATTTTAAATATAAAAAAAACAAGTTAATTTCTAGTTACACCCAACCCAAACCTCATAAGCTAGAAATCTTAAATATTAAGCATAGGAGTTTTGGAAATTACACCCCTAAAGAAAAGAGGATTGAAGTTTTTTACGTGTTTCTTTTAACTCTAAGAAGTGGCCAAATTTGCTTGAAATTTACCAAAAATACAAAGGCGTTGAACACGTATTTCAGAATTTTCTAAAATATTAATGAAATGGTTAGGTATATGAAAGTTTAAGATTTATAGTTGGGCTCCGACTTAAAAGGGCTGTAACTTTCTAACGCATAACGCTATTGTACTGAAAATTTCTGAGTATATAAAAAACAATAGATTGAAAAACGACTATCAGAAATTTTCAAGAAAACTCTTAATATGATAGTATGCGTTTTTCAATCCATTCTTTTTTATATACTCAGAAATTTTCAGTACAATAGCGTATTGTATTATATCGATAGCGTTATGCTTATGTAACTTTTAAACCAGTACCCCTATTTATAATTTTACATTTTGCATGTTCCGCATCCACTAAGTAAAATAAGTCTAAACGTGGTCTAAATTTTACTCATTGTTTTCATGGAGGCACTCATTTTTCCCAAAATAACATATAAAAGATAAACAAATCCAACTCCAACCGACTAATGTGTGGATAAAAATATTATCAAACAAACAACGCGATTGGTAGACGAAGATAGCAATTATCAAACGATTCATCTTCTTAAATTTTTGCTTTGCATCTGTTTTGATACAATTTTGCCAATATCAGTTTCAAATTCTGTGGTTATCAAGGTTGTGAATTGTCGATGTCATGAATGAATGAAATAAACATTATTACTCGTACGTAATTGGTAGTTGAAGATAGCTTATAGCAAACGTTGGTAATTGGACAACGCGCGCGCCAATAAACAGTACGTGAAGTTGGCGGCAAGTTCAAAATACCAACATTCGCATTCGCATTCGCATTCGCGAATGTGAGCATCGAATACTCGCATTCGCATTCGCATTCGCGAATGTCGAAAATTTGACATTCGTTACATCCCTAATATGTACCTATTTATCTCTTATAGGCATTCATTAGTGATTAGAACCATGAATTATGTAGGTATGTAGTGTAGAGTAGGTATGTACTTACCCTATTTGATAGTGTTTTTTATATTTGTTTTCTTGTGTACTTAATTGATTGTATTATGTTACTTTCGTGTGTATTGGTTGTAGGTATTGTGAATAATTTATCCGTAACGCCAACAAGTGGCTCTGGCGGAAGATCAGCGTTGGATGTTAGCTTGCTAGTCATCCAACACATGCTGAGTTAGAGCCAATTTTGTAAGCGGCGCTAAGTACAAAAGTAGTTTTCTTTCTTTTTGTTCTCTTAATTAAGTTGTTATATTGTGTACCTAGTCCTGTTTGGAAAATAAATATATTTTATTCTTTTTTATTCTTATTCGTTTAAGGCGCATAGTGAGGCAAAAACAAGAAAATTAGGTGTTTTCGAACCCGTTTTCCGACGAAAATATTGATTGTGGAGCTCTGAAATTTATATATCCTGTAACACACATCCTGAAAGGTCCCTTGGAGGTTCCAAATATTTGCTGTTAATCATAGTGTAGTTGTTATACTGTTAGTTATAGTGTATGTGTAGCGGCTTCGAACCCACTTTTTATCGGCGTCTCAAATTCGATTAGTACCAAATTCAGTATAGTGATTCACATAGTTCATACCTACCGCTTGGAGGTCCATTAGCTTCGAAAAGCAGTCAAATTAATGAAATCAAACGTAAAAACGTATTTGCACCTACAAAATCTGTGATTCAAACCTGACCAGTTACACGTCGCCCAACCGCAGAGGATCCTATTATTTGGTTGATTATGGCACTACATAGTATGCTGAACCGAAAACAAGCACTCTTTGCTGCATAAAGGCGCGCGGAAAGGTCCAAGGTCATTTGCCTCACTATTCGTCTTAAAGGAGTGGGATAAGCTCAAAAATCGTTTTTGCTGATAATGCAAAAATAAGCCGAAGGTGCCCTGGATATTCTTCTACTTGGTCATGAAATTAAAAAAATCTTGTAATTGATAGTTTAGGATAAAAATTGTAAAAACTAAGAAAACAGATGGTAGTTTGTAAAATTATTTCTGATATTTAAATTGTTTTTTAATTTTCGAGCCAAACGGGATCTGCTTTGTATCCCATAGATAGATTATTGTGTATTTTTTCAAAGTTTTTTCGATAAAGATGACAAGGAGAAAAATTGTATTAATGTAACCCAAATTACCTCAATTCACATCTATCTGGGCTTAAGGTAGGTATTCCTCAATATGAATATACAGTACTAGGTATAATAATATACAGTACTAGGTATAATAATATACAGTACGAGGTATAATAATATACAGTACTAGGTATAATAATATACAGTACTACGTATAATAATATACAGTACTAGGTATAATAATTATGTAGAATATAAGGCATTAGGTTTATGGAAGTGGACATTATAAGACCTTGAGATGAGTTAAGGTTTATGGTAAACGTAGTGTAGGACGCCCTCCGACCAGGTGGGATGACGATTTGCGAAAGACTGCTGGCAGATGCTGGATGCGGCAAGCTGAAGACAGGGCGCTATGGCGCTCATTAGGGGAGGCCTATGTCCAGCAGTGGACTAATATAGGTTGATGATGATGATGATGAAGGTTTATGGAAAACTAACTTATTTTAGTGCTTGGTCGAAAAACCATGTTATGTGGTTGGAATGAACGATATATGGTTCCCTTGCTATTAATATAGGTAATCTGTGATTGTTCCACGGCTCGCCAATGTCGACCCAATCCACAGATAACACCGCACCCTCCAAATTTCAGAAAACTATTACTTATAGAAATGTGTGTTCGTGAAATTACAAGTAAAATTTTGTAGTTCTTTTGCTAAATGTTGCTGAAATAGGTAGAAAGCATTTTCGTTTAATCTTGCATCCCTATTATGATGAACCTCTTTCAAATTTTCAAGATTCCATTCTTAGTGCTCACTTTAGCTCACACCTTGCAATTTTCAAGTCTCTACGACCAGTCATTTGGACTGTGGGTTGTGTATGACTCAAAACAAAGACAACGACAGGTTCCCATTCCACTCATCCAATTCATTTGAACTCATTAAAACTGAATTTATTGAAACTTCTGACCATATCAGGCTGACTTTGCATAGGTGTAGCTCTTGACATGTAATAAACCATAGGTTACAATGTAACCCATAAAATTTTAGTTTCCATTGGAAAGAATCAATCTGCATACATATTTAGGTACTTAAATAGAAACAACGCGTGCGAAGCCGCAGGCAGAAACTCGTAAGTATCCAAATCTTTCCAAATCAATCCAAATTGGATGAAGTCATCCAAGTTCTTTGATCAAATGTACATTGGACAAAGAAATTGGATGAGTGAAGTGGGCACCTTAGGGATTTTTTGTTATAGTGCTTACCCGCACTCTGGGTATCTCTAAGAAAGTAAATAAGTTCCCAAAAATCCTCAGGCACCTTAGGTTAGATTACGAAGTAACCTAATCTGTGGATTAAAGGTTTGGTAAGAGCTGTCAGCATTCTGGGTACTCTGCTTTCTGGTTACGACGGCTTAGATTTAACGAAAATAGATATAATTGTAGTAGAAAGTAAAGTGTAAATAGAAGGTTAATAAATAAAAAGTGAAATACTAGTTGTAAATATGTCTTATTCTGTAATTGTAATTCTCTAAATGTCTTAATTTTCCAATTGAAACCGCTCAAACGCCATGACTTACACTGTTGTATGTTTTAATGATTTCTCCACTATATTTAATTTTTAATCGACTTCAGGAGGAGCTTTTATTTTCCGCTGTATGTATTTTTTGTATGTTTGTCCTTCGATTTCTCCATCAAAATATAATTAAGCCCACCCTTTGTACCTTAGTGCAATAATATGTTAATATATATATGTTAATTATCATCTATTTTTTAGTTTAATATGTTAATTAAACTAAAAAATAGATGACAATGTTGTTCATAAGCCGCAGGAAGTTGCTAACACTTTCATGAAAAAATTTGAGTAAGACAACATTATGGATGGTAATTGGTAACGTTAACGCTAGAGAGTCCGCCATAAGAGCTCTTACTCATAACACTACTTTCATAGAGTCGGACATGCAATTTGAAAGAGTTACCGGCAAAGAAATTTAGCAAAATAGTCAAAGCTATGCCAAGAAAGAATTCATATGGTCATGATGAAATACCCATTACATTAATAAAAGATAACATTGACATTTTATCAGACCCTCTACCATATTTTTATAATTTATGTATTAAGGAAGATGTATTTCCAGAACACCTTAAGATAGCAAGAATAATTCCAATCTATAAGGGAAAGGGTTCGAAAACTGATCCCATGAATTACCGACCGATATCGCTTCTGCCAATATTATCCAAAATCAATGAAAAAATTATTAAAATAAGACTTAGTAGACATTTACTTACAAATAATATAATCAATTCAAGACAATTTGGCTATCAACACGGAGTTGGTACCAACAACGATGCGATTAATAGACTACTGAATGACGCTATAAAAAATTTCAATGAAAGACAGAAAGTAGGCGGTCTGTTCTTGGATTTAAGCTCCGCTTTCGATACAAATTGACCATGACATTTTACTAAACAAACTACAGCACTATGGGATAAGGGGGAACAGCTAAACTTAATTAATTCTTACCTTAGAAATCGACGGCAATATGTAGAGTTAAGGGCAACTGATAGTGATAGAGAGGTTGTCTATAAATCAGCATTGACTGACATTACAAAGGGGTGTCCCACAGGGGTCGATATTGGGACCAATTTTATTTATAATATTCACTAATGATCCTGTAAACTATATGAATATTTATTTACCCGATCTCCGTTTGGTTGTTTTTGCGGATGACACTAATGCGATTGTTTCAGCGGGCTCAGTTGCGGATCTTACGGTTTAGCTGAACATTGCACTAGCTGGTTTTGACACGTGGTTGAAAATGAATAATTTGAAAATGAACATGAAAAAGAGAATCTAATGTTATTTAAGACCACTACTAAAAATAATGAAAAGCTTATTGTGAATTTTAATGACATTGTAATTGAATCAGTTGACATAGTTAAATTTTTAGGTATTAATATTGACATGTTACTCAATTGGAAATTTAAATTAAAATCTATAGATAATTACTAAGGCTCTGCATGCTACGCGTTAAGAACTCTTAGAGATGAAGTGACGCTGAAACAGTTAGGTAGTTTATTTTGCACTAGTGGAATCCAGGCTTCGTTACAGCATATTATTTTGGGGAAACAGCTATAACTACAATGTTAATTCAGCATTTGTGATGCAAAAGAGAGCGATTAGGACGATGATGCGCATATCCCAAACTGAATCATGTAGGGATCATTTTATTAACTTGCGCATACTTACTGTGCCGTGTTTTATTATTATTTTATTCATTTGACATTTGCGTATTAATAGTATTATACAATAATTTAGATTTAATATTAAGTTAAATTCTGTAACATTGACATTCTCATCTTGAATATTCATACATAATTGTATTGTTTCATTTGCCTTTGTATAAAATTAGGTAAATGTTTATCTTACCGTTAATTTTTGTAATTAGGTATATGTTCGCTATTAATGTCTTTTATTTTTGTTAATTTTATTAATTCGTTATTATCGTGTGCACCGTATATAAATCCGACACAATGAAAATTGTTTAAGAGTAAATAAATCAAATGAATGAATGAAATGAAATAAAGTTTTAAATAAATGTTCGGGAATGTTTAGAAAATAATCTCGACTTGGACCCATAAAAAATACGCCATGCTTAAAAAAATAACATAATTCTTTTGAAAAATCACGACTAGGCTACAACAGTTTTGGTGATTCTTGTTGTATAAAGGTTGATATTGAGGCCGTCATTGTGACAGCGTGATTTGATTTCAGCATTATGGAGCTACACCTATGCAAATTTTTAGCCCGATCTGTTGAGAAGTTTTGGTGTAAAGAAGTAACAATCATGCATCTATTCATCCAAACTTTCGCATTTTTAATATTAGTGTGATGTGATGTAATTTCATTTGAAGAATAACTATTTACGCAAATTACTTAGGAAGCTTGGACAAAGATATTGTATTGTATGAGTGGAATGGGCCTCTTCCAAGAACTTTGATCAAATATTGGACAAAGAACTTGGACAAAGATATTGGATGAGTGGAATGGGCACCTAACCTAACCTACCCCTTTCTTTGTTCACAGATCGGCGCGATCTTATACGAGTATCTCCACAATGAGTACAGGCGATCCTTCGTCGAGTTCCATTTTAAGTTATGTGACTTCATTAATAAGGATAACTTTTTGGGGTCTTATGTGCGGAAGATGGGAATACCATGCCCTATGTCAAGAGTGAGTAAACCTTTAAATGATAAAAGCACATAATGAAGTGGTTTTTTTATTCGGCTTACATCGATCGACGTGTCATGGATTAGTACACATTAGTACACATTAGCACCATTTAAACATAAGGGCCGTTTCAAATCAATAGTGTGGAGCACCTATCCATAAAGAATTAGAAATACAGAAATTCAATTTATTAGTAAAATTAATTTACATGAAATCAAAATCAAAATCAAAAATTCTTTATTTCCATAAATACAAAAATGTATACTTAGAAAAAGTCAAATTCTTAAAATAAAACACTGACACGGAAATAAAGTGATGTTTTTGATTTCTGTCGCTTCGGTGTGTAGACTAAAGTAAAGAAGCGACGAAGAAACCTTTAGCCTGTTAGTTGTTATTTTTCGAGTTGGAGCAAAACCCGTCCCAAGCTTTTTTATCTTCTAAATAATCTGATATTTTGTAGTAAGCCTTTTTGCACAGAAAAGTTTTGACAATTTGTTTGAATTTATTAATTGATAGATTTTGCAACTCACTAGGAGTTTTGTTGTAGAAGCGTATACATTGCCTTTTGAAAGATACATTTATCTTGTGAAGCCTGGTTGTGGGCACAGCGAGTTTATGTTTATTTCTAGTATTAATATTATGTATATCGCTATTTTTAGGGAAGCTTTTGATATTTTTATGAGTGTACAACAAGTTTTCATAAATATATTGACAGGGGACTGTCATTATGTTTATTTCTTTAAATTTATCACGTAGGGATTCTCTGGGACCCATATTATAGATAGCACGAACAGCCCGCTTCTGCAGCACAAATACGGTGTTAATATCTGCAGCGTTCCCCCACAGCAGTATACCATATGACATAATACTGTGGAAGTAGCTGAAATAAACAAGTCTAGATGTATCCACGTCTGTAAGAAAACTGATTTTTTTGACTGCATACGCTAAGTCTAACTAAGTCTCTTCGATAACTTATCTATGTGTGGGCCCCATTGAAGTTTATTATCTAAAATGATTCCTAAGAATACGGTACTTTTAACAATTTCTAACGTTTCTCCCTTTACGTTTACATCAGCCTTAACTTGTTTAACATTAGGTAGAATAAATCTAATACATTTTGTTTTGGTTTCGTTAAGCAAAAGATTGTTGACACTAAACCAATGGACTACTTTTGAGATTGCATTATTCACATCGTCCAAATTTGTACTCTGTCGTTTCATTTTAAAAATTAAAGAAGTATCATCAGCAAACAGTACAATCTCGTGATTATTCTTTACAAGATGAGGCAGGTCGTTGATATAAACTAAAAATAAGAAAGGACCGAGGATAGAACCCTGCGGTACACCCATTGTAACTACAGACCCCGCAGACCGTTTCCCATTAATCTCAACTCTCTGTATCCTATCACTCAAGTAAGACGTAAGAAGATCCATGTCAAGGTTTCATTAAAAATAGTTACTTAGATATAATAAAAATTGTATTCTTCGATTAAAATCTTAATAATGTTAAGTTACTAACTGAAAAAACAAATCACTGTCCTAGTAGTTCATTCACTGAATAGAAATTCTGCTAGTCAAGAAAACGTTTGAACCTTATTTTAAAGTACCTACCTATTGTACCTAAACTACCATCAGCGGTGACGGAGTCTGGCAAATACCTACAATTAAAACGCCGTGCTACCAATATTACACACACTAGCCAAACTAAACCCAAACCATAACGGGTACCTACCACTACCCTACACGAAACAAATAACTAAAACTCATTCGTTGAGCTTCAGATAAATTTATAAGCAATATTTATTGAACGAAGGATCTCAAATCCTACCTAAACCTACCTACCTAAATTGCATAGGTTAGGTAGGTAAGGTACCTACAATAATTTGGCGTGTTTTACAAAACTAATATACGACTTCGTATTCCTAAATAATGACCAAATACAGCCCGCGCTGAGACAGACTAGACGGACGGATGTCGTAGTATGGATATGTGAAAGACCCGTTGCGTACAAAACAAAAGCTACATGGGGGATCAAAAACATCGGTGATCCTTCGTTTTATGCGATCCGCCATGCGTCAACATTGGAAAAACTTTTGTGTAAATTAGCAAGAAAAGAAACCAGCCAGTTATAACAGAAAAATGTCGTTTAATTCTTCATTAGGTTTCACACTGGTCGAGAAGTCTCGTCGAGATGTCTCGTCCAAAGACAATAAAACCACTCCGTTAGTCTTGTCGACCAAACAAGATCCCGAGCGAATCTTAGGATAATTTACGATTTAATGAGAAAAATGAAAAAAATATTTTGATAGCTAAATTACAATCAAATAATAGAATTATCAGGGACGAGGGAAATTTCACGGACGGCGTCTCAGGAAGAAATAAAGTGAAGCAGTCAATAGTACACCAATCCTCTGTACTGTACGTACGCGTACGTACGCACTCACACATAGACATCATAGTCCACCAAAAGTCCGCTATTACCACTTTAGACGCCTACTGTAGTGCACTGATTCAAACAAAATTCAAAGGTGAAATATGGCTGTTTGTGCGGTTAAATCTTGCCGAAATCACAGCCGTTTTGTCAACATATAACACGAAATCGCATTTTTCAGTTATGTTTCTTATTTCATCAACTTATTTCGCAATATAATTTTCAACAGAAAAATTAGAATAAAAACTTAAATCTCGCCGGTGTTGCCAACATGTAAACAAGCAAATTTCCCAGTAAATGTGGGATATTAAAAATGTTTTAATACTTGTATTTTTTCAATTATTTATAAGGTAGGAGGTACCTGTATCACCTACTTTAAATATGTAGTCATCATTTTGGTGATTTTTGCATGGGTACAAACAAATAAATAAAAAGGAATGATTGTTTATTGTGTTAATTCAACAGTTTTTTATTTATTACATATAACGAATTTTGAATTATTTTTCTATGTGTTTGTTTGAGCTAATCTTTGAAACGGCTGGACCTATTTTGATAAAACTTTTACTGATGCTGATGCTACGCATGTAGCTGATGTTACAGCAAGAATAAGGATCCGCGCGATAAAATAACAGATTAAATGTAAATTTTGCATGGGCGAAACCGCGGGGCACAGCTAATGCTGCGTACAGACCTACGCAAAGAACTTGAAATGTATCATGTATTATTTATTTATTTTAATACCGTTCGTTTCGTGCTCGCGCGTAACACACCTTCCCCACAGACCTAGGTAGAAAGAAGGTAGGATAGGAACAGGTACCTACGCAGGTTTATGTACCTACCTAGGTAGGTACCTAAGTAATGTGTGTAGGAAGTAGGTAAGTACCTACTTAGCTACGAAGACAAACTTTCACAGGAAAAAATTGAAGTGGGTAGGTAGGGTACTAGGTACCTATTTACATAATAAGGGAGGTACCTACCCAGTATAAATATAAATAAAGCAGTGCAGTTAGCTCAATTGTTTCAAGTGTAAATACTAGTTTTAATTTTATTACTTGAAACTACCTACTTACTTTATTCAAATAAATTAACCTAGTACCTACCTACCTTCAGAAAAACCCTGTTTACCTATTCCATCAACGTAAAAAAACAGTATATAACAGTTGTATGTACACATTGTTCTGCCAAATTGGGTACCTACTTAGGTAAGGTAGGCTACCTACTTTACTTTTTGTGAAATGCTCCAATCGCATTACATTTCAAAGTATATAAATATACGTCGTAGGTATGTCTAATAAAAACAATTACTTATTAATGGCTATAGCTTTTTTATGTTTTTAAGTAATAGACACTTGATACAAATAATTTTCAGTTCAATGATTTTAGAAATTTATGAAAATATTTGGTAGTTTTTTTCCTAAGTTGGCATCTCTATAATCACACGCACACAATGACTCGTCCGCCATTGCTGTGCTTCACATTTGATTGATTCGGTAGGATTACGTCCGTGAAATTTCCCTCGTCCCTGAGAATTATATTAAAACTAGTATTTACAATAGAAACAATTGAGCTAACTGCAGACTGTTGCAAAAATTCTACAGGTAGCTCAATTGATCGATATAAATACCAGTCGGAAGCGTGCCCAAGTGCCCAAGACACTGGCTGCATTGCCCCGGCTGTATGGAATGCTGATGCACTGTGCCAAGATACTCACCAGCTCTCGGGTCACGCGTCGGTCGCTTCGAACAGAACATGGACTTTATACCCAATAGACGCCTAATACCTATTTATTCGCTATGCAAACAAGTCTGTCAACCAACTGAGGTGTGCGGGCGCGGGGAAGTGAATGCTTATTGGTCCGTTCGACGACGTAAAACGTACGACAAATCATAAACATCATTAGGGATGGGGTACTTAGTTTCTATGAAAACAATAATCGATACTTGTCACAAGGTAGGTATATTTACTAGTAAGTATTTAACGGCACTTTTGCCCGACTGCGCCATGGCAAAGATCTTAAACCTAATATTATGGTGTATGTACATTACATTTACATACACATAATAATAGCCTAAGCATAGTGAAATAAGATGTAAGTAGGTAGTCACGTTAAGCTTGTAAGTTTATGTATTGTTTATTCTCTTGCATCAAGCAAACAGACTATTTATTCTATTAATTACGTAAATCACCCACTGAAACTAAATAAATAAATAACTAGCTTATATCCGCGATATCATGGAGAACAATTTATGTCGATCAGTGAGTCAGTATAATAATCGGGTGATAAATATTAGGGTTAACATTTGAGTAGGTACTTTACATTTAGATAGATACCATGTAGCATAGCAATGTAACAGTGAATATTATTCAAATCGATTTTTACAGAATTATTTATAATCAGTCCTGTATAAACCCATATCGATATTCTGATCACTACCCGGCCCGGAACGGCACATCACTACTTGCACGCGCCTTGTCAAAGAAAGGAAAGCAAATATAAAATTGGTTATCAAAGAAAGGGATGCACCGTTGGTGACGTCGACCGGCCAACCAAATTAAGCTGACCTCCGTCAAAACTAAATGAATTATCAAATTTTATTCTGTTTATGAAAGAAATCAGTTTACATGTGAAATGTTATTCCATCGGTTTTAAAATTTGAGGTCTTGCTCTGTTTTCCACATCATTTTATACTACAAGGAGCCATTGCAGCTAGGATATTATGATATTTTTCGTAAGCGAGCGCAGAGATGTTTACGGGTCACTGATCTGGTCATAGATTTAAATCGTCTGGTCGTTACTGGCCGAACGTTAGAGGGCGTGGTATAATATTAGATCTATTTTCCTAATGTGTTACCTGAAAGCGTTCTCCCTATATTAGGCGTCTACTGGGTATTAAAGTTGATGGAACAGAAGCTCAGAGAATTTTTTGAAAACCCGGAGAGCCTCGGTACCCCAAGGACCTATATTCTCGACTCCATGGGGAGCAAATGCGTAGGCTCTGTCGAGATCTGCATATTTGTGCCTTTAGTAGATAGCTAACTTATTTTAACCCTGCCTAATTATGTCTGCCTATCTATATGAAAGCTCTATAAGTACGCTGTTGGCGTTCTTTTCTTAATAAATAAATAAGTAATAGCTTAGGCGAAAAGCAGTCGGAAAATGTTAGTTTTAGATCATAGAATAACAAAATATTTTTTCAAATTCAATTTGGACTTCGACTTGTGTTTTATCCGGCCATTACACACACACACACACACACACACCGCCGACGTAATAGTAACTGTGTACATACATACCTACTTACTATTTTTTTTTGTTTTAGGGTCACTGGAACCTTAGTAACGTAAGATTGAATTTCCCTATTTTCCCGTACGTGATGCCGTTCAAGAGAGCTAAAGCCGCAGCGACCGTGGAAGTAACAGCGACAGGGGAGATTATCGCCACCGGAAACTTATACGTACTCATCAAACAAAATTAGAGGAGACGGAGCTTTCATACATCAAGTATTTTTAACCAACATTGAAATACATAAATAAATACTTACAGGATACGAGAACAGTAATCGGTTTTCTTTTTACCATACTTTCCTACATTTATTTACTGATTTGATTGTTTAAAAAAACAAAACCGACTGCAAATACGTCAACTTGACACTGTTATAACGTTTTGCGCAAATTTTCTATGGGATTTTCTCGGGGTCATTATTGAAAAAACTTTCAAAAGGGGTTTGAAGATGTTTGTATGGAGGGTGGCCCTAAAATTTGTTCATTTTTAGGGTTCCGTACCTCAAAAGGAAAAAAGGAACCCTTATAGGATCACTTTGTTGTCCGTCTGTCCGTCTGTCCGTCTGTCCGTCTGTCCGTCTGTCCGTCTGTCCGTCTGTCAACCCACTTTTCTCAGAAACGCGTAGGGTTATCGAGTTGATATTCACATCATATACGCAGGCTCGTAACCTCTTGAAGCCTCGACATAAATCAAACTTCTAAGTCAACGCAATCAAAAGTTACAGCTGTTTATGTCTATTTTTTTTCAATTTTCCAAGGGAATCACATGCACACAAAACCTATAGGGTACTTCCCGTTGACCTAGAACCATGAAATTTGGTGAGAAGCAAGGTCTTATAGTACAAGTAAAGGAAAAAATCCGAAAACCGTAAATTTGTAGTTTATTCACAGAAAAAATATTTTTTTAATCTTGCCATGGACCAAAAACCTATAGGGTACTTCCCGTTCACCTAGAACCATGAAATTTGGCACGAAGCAAGGTCATATAGCAAAAATAAAGGGAAAAATCTGAAAACCGTAAATTTGTAGTTTATTCACAGAAAAAATATTTTTTTAATCTTGCCATGGACCAAAAACCTATAGGGTACTTCCCGTTCACCTAGAACCATGAAATTTGGCACGAAGCAAGGTCATATAGCAAAAATAAAGGGAAAAATCTGAAAACCGTAAATTTGTAGTTTATTCACAGAAAAAATATTTTTTTAATCTTGCCATGGACCAAAACCCTTTAGGGTACTTCCTGTTGACCTAGAACCATGAAAATTGGTGAGAAGCTAGGTCTTATAACACAAGTAAAGGGAAAAATCCGAAAACCGTAAATTTTTAGTATATTCACAGAAAAAATAATTTTCGAATCTCGCCATGGACCAAAAACCTGTAGGGTACTTTCCGTTGACCTAGAACCATGAAATTCGGCAAGAAGCAATGACTTATAGCACAAGTAAAGGGAAAAATCAGAAAACCGTAAATTTGTGGTTTATTCATACAAAATAGTACATTGTTACACTAGGGTTGGACGTAACTTATTTAGTCTCGAGACGCCAATAGTTCGAGGGACTAAATAAGTTACGTCATAATCGTTATCAAATCAGAAAATTATTGTGCCTTATTCGTCTGGATTTGACTGATTTCTTTGCTAAAGTTTGTACGGAACCCTTGATGCGCGAGTCTAACTCGCACTTGACGTTTTATTCAAAATCGCCGCGCACAATGAAAGTTATATATTTGGATAGAAGACACCAAAACAAATTAAAAATGTGCCCTAAAGCGTCAGGTTTCCGAGATATTCACATGTAAAGAAAACAAATATTTATTTTCATCTGCGAATATCTCAGAAACCTGACACTTTAGGACGTTATACTATGGAACTTAGAATAACTAGGCATAGACCCTAGTAGGCGCACGCGAAGTGAAGCAATTTCAAGTTAGCCTTTAAAGGCTACGTACATCGCTCGACGCGTCAGTGCTCAAGGTCAAGGCCTACTGGGAAGAGCTCTACGAATTTTTAATAAAAATGACGTATTGTGCAGTGAAAGGGTGTCACAACTCTTCACATAATCACCATAAACAACCGAAGATTCCATTTCACGGGTAAGTACAACCTGGCATCTTATATTCTTGAGTAAAACAGTAGTTTATGCACAAAAATAAAATGTAAACAAAACACACGCCATTACAAATAAATGTTGCTAGCTATAGACCAAAAAATATTTTACCCCATAGTTAAGTACTTCTTTGTTTTTTCTATTTCTACTTTACACTGGTTATTTTAAAAAAAATGTCAAAATAAAAAATGTCAATCTTAACAAAATAGAAAAATTAACGCAGCCGCGCCGCGCCACGCCGCCACCGCCACCCCGCGCCGTGGCCGGTGCGCGGTGTGGCCTCGTTCAGCGCAGGTAGCAAAGCAACGCACGCGGGCAACGATAGGACGGCAGACCGACACGACCGGGGAGAGGTCAAATTCAGGACCGACGGCTTAACGTGCTTTCCGAGGTCTAACACCGCCAACTTCCTAACTCCGGGCTGCTACTGTGAATATTTATTGCTAAAAAAGACCCAAAATCTTGGCCGGGACGGGCCGCTAGTTAATTATAAAGTTAATGAAATATCATCTAACAGAAAAGTGATAAATGTGCAAATCATTTACTCCTTACTAAATGTTACAATTTCCCGACCTTACGGGAAAAATGTTAATTACTTGCAACATTATTTGTGCACTTGTGTGCGTGTCGGCTAATGTAATAACGTGCCGCTTACGCACACATTGGTTGTTTTTTTGCTTCAACTTTGAGCGGAATTTTGTATGAAATTATCACTCTATGTCTTATTGCTCTAAGCTATGGAACATTTTTTATTTGTTTTGGTGTCTTCTATCCAAATATGTAACTTTCATCGTGCGCGGCGATATAATAAAACAAAGTGGTTGCCGATGTTAGGGTAAAAATCTCCAAGACCCCTTTACATCTGTAGACACTGTGTTTTAATGGTAGGTATAATAAGTTACAGACATCAAGGTAGCCTATCGAAAAAAAACTAGTGCTGATATTATTTAAACCTATCGAAGGAGGCTTCTTGTGCTAAAACCAACCATGGCATGAAAGAAGTTTTAGGACTACCTCAAACTCAGGTTCGTTACCTCCTTGGTTTCTATGCAAAATGAGGTTCTCACCACATCTTAAAAAAATATGCGCGCTTTTTTTTCTCGGTATAAACTAGAAATTGGACTCGTTTTTTTATTTATATTAAATAAAACTGATATGTATTGTTTTATGTAAGTTTTTGTTGTTACTGTTGATTGTTAAGCTAGTTACCTATTATTTTTTGACTAAATGTCAAACCATGTTGGTGCCAGAACATGTTTTTTTTGTGGAATCAGCACTATCCCTGACTATACCCACCTGACCTATGACCCACGGCGCAGATCTTCACGTCCTATATAGTCTTATTTGCTGACTGAAGTCTTCATAGCCAGTCATCCAAGCATTATAAACTATTCACGGCACTTGTTCGACGACCGTCAGGTAAGTAGGTACTTTTGTTTGACTTGGCATAGCTCATAAGCCATGAAAAAACATTTTAAAATAACTCTTTTCAAATTGTTTTTTTATGGCAGTCATATTTTCATTTATTGTTTTTAAAAGTATTTTATTTCCTATTTTTTAATTCAAATTAAACGCTTTTAAACATATAAGTTGTTGATATTTTAAACATTTGATTGGCCTGATGTAATTTTCCTAGTAATTAATTGTAGTACCACATTTTAATTTTAATAAACACTTTCTGAATCAGTAGGTAACATTTGTTTTTTCTTTTCTTGTCGGCTTATGCTTCACAATATACCTAGGTACATATAATAGGTAGGCAGCAAAGATTCTAGTGGAATGTAGGATCTTTGAGTAGGTAGGTAGGTACTCAAAATCATCAATCGGTACGTTGCTAGGCAACGTGAAAACTGATGAAAACAGTAAACGTAGATACATTCATTAGAGCAATAGTGATTTTCATCTGTGAATATCTCAGAAACCTGACGCTTTAGGACATTATGTTATAGACCATTTTCTATTTATTTTAGTGTCCTCTGTCCAAATATATAACTTTTATTGTGCGCGGTGACTTTGAAGAAAAAACAAAATGGCGGCTGATTTTAGGGCCAAAATCTTCAAACCCCTTTGTCCATAATTGAAGGAAAAATCGACGAACATTCGTAAAAACATACATGCAGCTGAATTTAAAGCCTCCTCGTTTTTAGGGTTCCGTACCTCAAAAGGAAAAAAGGAACCCTTATAGGATCACTTTGTTGTCCGTCTGTCCGTCTGTCCGTCTGTCCGTCTGTCCGTCTGTCAACCCACTTTTCTCAGAAACGCGTAGGGTTATCGAGTTGATATTTACATCATATACGCAGGCTTGTAACCTCTTGAAGCCTCGACATAAATCAAACTTCTAAGTCAACGCAATCAAAAGTTACAGCTGTTTATGTCTATTTTTTTTCAATTTTCCAAGGGAATCACATGCACACAAAACCTATAGGGTACTTCCCGTTGACCTAGAACCATGAAATTTGGTGAGAAGCAAGGTCTTATAGTACAAGTAAAGGAAAAAATCCGAAAACCGTAAATTTGTAGTTTATTCACAGAAAAAATATTTTTTTAATCTTGCCATGGACCAAAAACCTATAGGGTACTTCCCGTTCACCTAGAACCATGAAATTTGGCACGAAGCAAGGTCATATAGCAAAAATAAAGGGCAAAATCTGAAAACCGTAAATTTGTAGTTTATTCACAGAAAAAATATTTTTTTAATCTTGCCATGGACCAAAAACCTTTAGGGTACTTTCCGTTGACCTAGAACCATGAAATTTGGCAAGAAGCAATGACTTATAGCACAAGTAAAGGGAAAAATCAGTAAACCGTAAATTTGTGGTTTATTCATACAAAATAGTACATTGTTACACTAGGGTTGGGCGTAACTTATTTAGTCTCGAGACGCCAATAGTTAGAGGGACTAAATAAGTTACGTCATAATCGTTATCAAATCAGAAAATTATTGTGCCTTATTCGTCTGGATTTGACTGATTTCTTTGCTAAAGAGTTTGTACGGAACCCTTGATGCGCGAGTCTAACTCGCACTTGACGTTTTATTTTAGACCAATTGTAATTCCAAAACGTATTCGAAATTGAATGTATGAAGCTTGATCTGCAGACATGTGAATTGTCCAGCATTATTTATTTATTTTAAGTATAGTTTAGCGAGTTTAGCACAGTAACTTAGTCTGGCTTACTTTATAGCCCTGAAAAACGCGTGTACATTAAGTACACGCGTTTTTCAAGGCTATAAAGTAAGATTTATCTCTCCTACGAATATTCGAACAATAAAAATAAGTCAAGACGCCTACGCTTAGTACAAGTTTACCTATAAAATAAGATTAAGGTATACCTAAGTATTCGAGATCCATTGACGTCTTAGGAAGCAAGCTTGGAATGACAGCCGACAAAAATCTGGTGTAGGTATAAAGCATAGGTATATATAATGTGCGATAAATAGTGTGATGCTCCCTAGCAGTACCACGGTCTGGATCAATGGTTTTTTATACATGAAAAAATTGTACGGTTTATGTACTAAATTGTACGTCTAAAATAAAAATAGGTACTTCAAGTTTTCATACAAAACTAGTAGGTCGGCTTGGTACACTGCTAGGGAGCATGCTCCCTAGCAGTGTTCCATGTTTCAGCTTGTACTTAAAAAACTAGGCACGCTAGGAAAAAACTGTTGAGTGTAAAAAATTGTACGAAAATTGTACTTGCGGTACACCAAAAATTATTTGCTGATTTCATTAAAAAAAATTTTTTTTTATTCTTTTTTAATTAGGGACTTTGAGTCTAACAGTGACTAAGTCAGTCCCATAGGATATCTAAGTAACTAATTAATCAATCAATATTTACAAATAACTTATAAGTGAACTTATACAGAGTGACAGCGGCGGCGGAAGTTTGTTCCGCCAGCACACTCTGAAAAAAAAAATGAAATACCATTATCTGACCAAAAACATAAATGTGAAAACTCGCCAAGTTTGTACTACTTCTGACGCAAATAAATGTCCTAACGCGATTTATTGGTGAGTGTGCAGGTAAATTTACCTATATTTTTCGATTTTAAAGAAATTCGATAGACTATATTTCGGTTAAGGCCACCAGGGTCCCTCAGATGGATCCCCGAGACGAAATGGCTTAAGATGGTGTCGTACTTGTAATTTCTCTGATGATACTTATCGATATTTTGAATCGACACATTCGGACAGAATAACGACAGAGAAGGGTTAATTCACCCATTTTTGTTATCTAATAAAGGTAGACCTAGTTTTTGGTCACGCGAATAAACTTGAAGATAATGTATTTTTTAAACTCTAGGTATTTATAAATACCTTCTCTCCCTCTGGATCTCCGTCTTGGGCGTGATGAAATCCTCTCGCACGCAGTAACTTAATAGCTTCGGTCGTGAGTTATTTTATAATCTATAAAGTATACAGGGTTATTGGTTACCAATAACCCTGTATAGATAAAAAACACAAGTGCGAGTCAGACTCGTTCACCGCGGGTTCCGTAAAATTAAGTGTTTGTTTTGTGTGTTCTTGTTTCTTGCCAAATAGCATGATTCTGGTTAAACGGAATTACAAATATTGGTCACTAGCAAGATAAAAAAAGATCTTTAATTTTATCTACAAATTTAAGGGATCTTCCCTTTACTTTTTGGTATAGGACCTTGCTTCTTGCCAAATTTCATGATTCTTGGTCAATGGGACCCTATAGGTTTTGTGTGCATGTGATTCCCTAGGAAATTTCAAAATATTTGGGCATAAACGTCTGTAAATTTTGATTGCATTGACTTAGAAGTTTGAATTATATC
This sequence comes from Eupithecia vulgata, assembly GCA_946478455.1. NCBI lineage: Eukaryota > Metazoa > Arthropoda > Insecta > Lepidoptera > Geometridae > Eupithecia > Eupithecia vulgata. The sequence continues at coordinate 3,225,817 of OX297863.1, forward strand.
GCGACTCCAAGAGGTTACGAACCTGAGTACCTATATGGTGTGAATTTCAACTCGATACCTCTACGCGTTTCTGAGAAAAGAAGGTTGACAGACGGACAACAAAGTAGTAGTGATATAAGGGTTCCTTTTTTCCTTTTGAGGTACGGAACCCTAAAAACTATAAAATTACTAGTTTCAGCGAGCGGCTTCGCACACGCTGTTCCATGGCAACTGATTTATAACTGATATAACCTTTTTTATCAAGGCCTAGAGTTGATGATGATGTTCTCCTAGCCGAATTTCGGCCACGGCGGCCAGGTGCGCAGAAAATATTACAGTGCACAAGTGTGAGCGCAAAGTCGTTAAATATAATGCACTCTCTGTTTCCTCACTTTTATAATGCGATGGAACGGCATGCGGCAGACCGACACATAGCGGTCAAAATGTTTTAAAAAGAAAAGAGGATAATAGTTGGAGATTATAAAAGAAACTAGAGGGCGCCTTGTGCGCGAGCTGCAAGCAGCTCGCGTTTGTCGGACTCTGCCTTGGAGTAAGAAAACGACCCTGTAGATATCAAATTTGAAATCCTCACCCCCAAGTTAGTCGAAAACGATACCCATATCAGATTTTTCGGATGGGGGTTCAAGGGGGATGGGGTTCAGGAGGTTCATCGGGGAGGTCACGGCACTAATGGTAGCCAAAAATCAGTGCCCGTGCGAAGCCGCGGGCAGCAGCTATTTATCTATAAAACCTGCAAAAAATCACGATTGTCGTAGTAGCATAAGAGTTTACATAAATATTTATTTTATGCTGTTTTTTTAGTAGGTATTGTTGTTATAGCGGCAACAGAAATACATCATCTGTGAAAATTTCAACTGTCTAGCTATCACGGTTCATGAGCCTGGTGATAGACGGACAGACGGACGGATAACGTAGTCTTAGTAATAGGGTCCCGTTTTACCCTTTGGGTACGGAACCCTAATTATATAAGATTGCCAAGACAGAAATAAGATAATGAAAGAACGTATATAATTATGATAAGAGAGTGCTACGAAAATTGGCACCTATCTATGTACCAATATGATTTCAGTTCATATCGCTAAGCCACTATCCGAACGAACTTGGCGAGTTTTCACATTTATGTTTTTGGTCAGGGTATTTCAATGTTTTTTTTTCAATGAAATCGGCAAATGATTTTTGGTGTACCGCAAGTACAATTTTCGTACAATTTTTTACACTCAACAGTTTTTTTCTAGCGTGCCTAGTTTTTTAGGTACAAGCTGAAACATGGTACACTGCTAGGGAGCATGCTCCCTAGCAGTGTACCAAGCTGACCTACTAGTTTTGTATGAAAACTTGAAGTACCTATTTTTATTTTAGACGTACAATTTAGTACATAAACCGTACAATTTTTTCATGTATAAAAAACCATTGATCCCGACCGTGGTACTGCTAGGGAGCATCACACGATAAATAAGTCTCATTATCTTATTTGCATTCGTGCTATGCGTGTAAGTACTGAAGTTGTATTTGTGTTTGTAAACACACGTACCTATACGTAAGTAAAATCAAGAGAATCTTGATTATGCGTGTTTAACCTCTTTGAACGTGTTTAGGTTAAACTTGGTAAAATACCTACCTAAATTCGGTGCAAGTACCTACTGAAATATTTTCCCGTGTGTTCTCTCTATCACCTAGGTTAATTATGACTGTAACAAACATGATTGTAACTATCTAGGTACATAAGCTACGAATAAAGATATTCATTCGTTTTCTTATAAACATCAATGCCGTAAACACGACTGCCGCTGTCATGTCAAAGTGTAACAAATCACTCAAAATCATTCGAAAACGGGGTAGGTACAAGGGAGACTCCAAGATCTTGTCTGCCCAGCCAACCTAACCTGCACGTGGTGTACCCTGCTAGATAACGAACTAGGCTCTGGTGAAAATATCAACATTCTTCATAATTTGATAACTCATATTTTACACTTAGAGTAATATTTTACAATAATTATTTTCCATTACTTGACACTGACAGAAAAGAGTCCAACCAGACTCATATTATGCCATTAACAAAGAATCATCATCATCATCATTCGAAAACTATCATCGAGTTTGTAAAAAACGCGGGTTAAATTGTCTAAGGTAAAAAACGATTGGATCGTTGTCAAACTATGATAAGTAGTTCTTCTTGATCCGGTAGGGGCGCTACAAGGCGCATGAAAGTATTCGAAAGATAATGCGTAGATAGGTACCAGTCGTACTAGGGCCCCTGGACTACAAAGCTCGTAGTACTAAATGTACTTAAAAACTTAACTTCGATTTAGTGGCCACCTTAAATCCAGATTTAAGCTGAACAAGACGCATTCACACATTTTCGTTCTGTTTAATTTTCTTTCAACACAATACCTATGTACCTAATCAGGTTTCTTTATACATATTTTGCATTTATGCCATGCCAAAAAATTATTTAACTACATAATTCTTACTTTACTTAATACTAACTTCTGCCCGCGGATTCACACGCGCTTTTCATGTAGCCATACATAATATGCCATATTCGTTTAGAAGTTTAGGCGTGAAAAGTACAGACAAACAGAGTTTCTTTCCAATTATAATACTAGTATGGATACGTAGAAGGGGGAATCTAAATAAAAGGTACTACCTAAGTATAATATTAATATCGTTTGCCTAGATCGAGATTCATGAATAATTTACTCTATTAAATTCATCTCCATAGAATTGTAACAAATCATCTAAAAAATGTGTAACTAACAAGAGTATATTACTTATGATATCAGCTTAGCAAAAATCTAATAGACTTAATTCAATTATCTTTATACAGGGTGATACATTATACATAGATCAAACGAAGCGGGGTGATAGAGGGCTTTAATAAAAGAAATAGAAGATAATATAATGTTTATTTTCATTAGAGAATACTTTGACATAACCCCTCCAAAATTTAGATAAATAATATCATTGGATTCCTATTGTTATGTGATAGAAAAAGTCTAATTACTTTAATTTTAAGTTTATTCTTATAATAATTATTGTATGTCCGAGAGGACAAACTGTTGAAAAATGTATAAATAGTTCATAAGACCAACTACATAATGTTACACTGTTCACAATAAATAATTCTTATTCTTTAAATGCATCAATTGGACCTGTGATTGGACCCTCATGTATTATTATGTTCTGTCTACCATTTTGGATCGTGTAGAAGGTAATTATTTATTTCTCCAGTTTTGCCAATCGCCCGATAGTCCATGACATGAACAATTATAATGTTACACCAAGTAACCTCTTTTGTGCTATGTTGCTATTTTTATGAAATTAGTTCAGTAGCAGATCTTTCGAATGGGTTTAACGGTTTTCCTAGGGTTACATATTGATTCCTCTCTTCAATGGAGACCGCAAATTGATGCCATCGCACTCAGACTTAGTTCAGCAGCATATGCGGTTCGAACAATTAGATATATTACCGATGAAGATGTGTACAGCTAGGTTAGTTTATTTCAGTTACTTCCATAGTATCATGTCTTATGGTATTTTGCTTTGGGGACGAGCAGCCTATATCCAGACTATCTTTGTTCTCCAAAAAAGGACTGTACGCGTTAAATCCACGCCACTCTTTGAAGGATTTATTTAAAGACATAAATATTGTTTTTTTAATTTAATTTATACAAGGTTGCTTAGGATGCTCAGAATGATTGATTTTCGTCATCCTATGGACCTAGCTACTACAAGATACTTAGCCTTAACTTTATTGACCTTTTTATAGTATCTTCTTTACATGCTTAAAATTAAATAAAAAAACATTATTAGCCTATTTTAACTTAGACACACTGTTTCAATGTGAACCCCTAGTAGCTACAATAAAAACATTCCAGGGTCTTCTATAAGTAATGACCTCGCTATGACTGTTTAAAATAATAGTTTCATTCAAAATGCCTTATTTTAAATTACTTACATTTAAAAAAAATGAGGCTAGCACAAGAGGTCAACATTTTACGACAACCATTTTCGTGTGCCAATCGGGATGTTGGCAAAATTGGAGAAAATATCTATATCTCCTAAACGTTCCAAAACGGCATGCATGAGCATACATGAGGTTCCAATCGATGCTATTGAAGCTACCTGTCATCCCTCTTCGTCAGAGCCATGTATAATGAATCACGCTGTATAGCGAAGTAAAACTAGCTGGGAAGCATTATCGTTATTAGATAATATTAGTATTATTACTATTGCTTCAGGTACAAAAAGGTAAATAGCAAAATAATGCATACATTATTCCGCTCTCGCCAACATGTTACACAGTGGTTTATGGTACATGGTATAATGGTGGTATAATGGCGTGAAATCCATCAGTGTGCGCCTCACAGAACATACCTGATGCACTGCAGAAACGTGGCAACCCCATCAGCACTCTAAATCCATTGTTATATTGTACGCGCAGCGCGTTGTACGCCTTCTGCGTATAGGTAACCCACAGGCTGCCAGTATAGGAACTACTTCGGTTTTTAATGAGTACGCTAGCATAACGCCAGCTCAGGTGTTATTTTATAGTCTTGTTCCATATCTCTGTTCCTATGAGAGCAATCATTATGAAATTTTGCATAGCTAAGACGCTATTTATACTCTATTTTTGTGTATAAATTTTGTTTCTATAGTAAAAGCCGTTTATGAGAACGGTCGTGTGTACGCTAGCTTGATCGTTATGCTGGCGTATCCACAAACAATGGTCATTATTTCTTAAACCAAGGAGGCGCTATTTATTTTACTTTTGCACTGATTATACTCTATTTATACGCTATCTATTAGGCATAACAACAAACGTGAATTCGGTTATGTGTACGCTACCATCACGGAAACTGTCAAGTTGACGTATTCACACGCAGTCGGTTTTGTTTTTTTAAACAATCAAATCAGTAAACAAATGTAGGAAAGTATGGTAAAAAGAAAACCGATTACTGTTCTCGTATCCTGTAAGTATTTATTTATGTATTTCAATGTTGGTTAAAAATACTTGATGTATGAAAGCTCCGTCTCTCAATTTTGTTTGATGAGTATGTATAAGTTTCCGGTGGCGATAATCTCCCCTGTCGCTGTTACTTCCACGGACAATGCGGCTTTAGCTCTCTTGAACGGGATCACGTACGGGAAAATAGGGAAATTCAATCTTACGTTACTAAGGTTCCAGTGACCCTAAAACAAAAAAAATTAGTAAGTAGGTATGTATGTACACAGTTACTATTACGTCGGCGGTGTGTGTGTGTGTAATGGCCGGATAAAACACAAGTCGAAGTCCAAATTGAATTTGAAAAAATATTTTGTTATTCTATGATCTAAAACTAACATTTTCCGACTGCTTTTCGCCTAAGCTATTACTTATTTATTTATTAAGAAAAGAACGCCAACAGCGTATTTATAGAGCTTTCATATAGATAGGCAGACATAATTAGGCAGGGTTAAAATAAGTAATTATCATCATCAGCCTATACCAGTCCACTGCTGGACATAGGCCTCCCCTAATGAGCGCCATAGCACCCTGTCTTCAGCTTGCCGCATCCAGCATCTACCAGCAGTCTTTCGCAAATCGTCATCCCACCTGGTAGGAGGGCGTCCTACACTACGTTTTCCGAGTCGCGGTCTCCACTCAAGAACACGTTTACATATCGTTTACCCCAGCGGTTGTCGGTTCTTCTCGAAATATGGCCAGCCCACTGCCATTTCAGCTTGCTAATCCTTTGAGCTATGTCGATAACCTTGGTTCTCTGTCGTATGTATTCGTTGCGAATCCTATCCTTCAGAGAAACTCCGAAATCTCTTATTTAGGAATACGAAGTCGTATTAGTTTTGTAAAACACGCCAAATTATTGTAGGTACCTACCTAACCTATGCAATTTAGGTAGGTAGGTTTAGGTAGGATTTAAGATCCTTCGTTCAATAAATATTGCTTATAAATTTATCTGAAGCTCAACGAATGAGTTTTAGTTATTTGTTTCGTGTAGGGTAGTGGTACCCGTTATGGTTTGGGTTTAGTTTGGCTAGTGTAGGTATAATATTGGTAGCACGGCGTTTTAATTGTAGGTATTTGCCAGACTCCGTCACCGGCTCACCGCTGATGGTAGTTTACAATAGGTACTTTAAAATAAGGTTCAAACGTTTTCTTGTCGAGCAGAATTTCTATTCAGTGAATGAACTACTAGGATTATTAAATCACTAATTTAATAATGTATTTGGTTTTGATTTTTAATTAAGTAATTATTATTATTATTTCATTTCATTTTAAGTATTTGTTTTTTCAGTAAGTAACTTAACATTATTAAGATTTGAATCGAAGAATACAATTTTTATTATAGGTACTTAACTATTTTTAATGAAACCTTGATATGTAAATTGATTTTACTAATAAATTGAATTTCTGTATTTCTAATTCTTTATGGATGTGGGGCTCCACACTATTGAGTTGAAGCGACCCTTATGTTTAAATGGTGCTAATGTGTAGGTTAGGTACTAATCCATGACACGTCGATCGATGTAAGCCGAATTAAAAAAACACTTCATTATGTCCTTTTATCATTTCAAGGTTTACTCACTCTTGACATAGGGCATGGTATTCCCATCTTCCGCACATGAGACCCCACAAAGTTATCCTTATTAACGAAGTCACATAACTTAAAATGGAACTCGACGAAGGATCGCCTGTACTCATTGTGGAGATACTCGTATAAGATCGCGCCGACCTGTGAACAAAGAAAGGGGTAGGTTAGGTTAGGTGCCCATTCCACTCATCCAATATCTTTGTCCAAGTTCTTTGTCCAATATTTGATCAAAGCTCTTGGATAAAGGCCCAGTCCACTCATACAATATCTTTGTCCTAGCTTCCTAAGTAATTTGCGTAAATAGTTATTCTTCAAATGAAATTACATCACATCACACTAATATTAAAAATGCGAAAGTTTGGATGAATAGATGCATGATTGTTACTTCTTTACACCAAAACTTCTCAACAGATCGGGCTAAAAATTTGCATAGGTTGGACCAAACGCAATGGCATCAAAAATTTATAACAAAATACCGGAAGTACTAAAAGACGAAGAAAAAGACAAAATATTTGAAAGCAAATTAAAAAAATACCTCTTAATTAAATGTTATTACAATTTAAACGACTTTTTTAACGACAAATCTTAACAAAAATGAAAACCACCTATTATTAATAATAACTATTACTATACCTAACTTCATACATTGATACTTAAAAAAAAATAATTTAACACCTACCATCGAGCTAGAATTCTATAATATGATACCTGCTTATCCGTAATATTACCTTATCAATTGAATTACATTTTTCTGCAAGAAACTTACTAAAGATTTTTCTAGAAACCCGGTCCACTTCCACTCTCGATACCTTTTGCTACGCCCTATTTGGGTACCATTGTGTCTCTTGAGCATTACCTTAATACCTAATAATAAGACCTGAATATGTACACAATGATTACAATGAAATAAATGAATATGAATATGAATAGGTGTAGCTCCATATGCTGAAATCAAATCACGCTGTCACAATGACGGCCTCAATATCAACCTTTATACAACAAGAATCACCAAAACTGTTGTAGCCTAGTCGTGATTTTTCAAAAGAATTATGTTATTTTTTTAAGCATGGTGTTTATTAATCTTTCAGGCATATATTTTTTATGGGTCCAAGTCGAGATTATTTTCTAAACATTCCCGAACATTTATTTAAAACTTTATTTCATTTCATTCATTCATTTGATTTATTTACTCTTAAACAATTTTCATTGTGTCGGATTTATATACGGTGCACACGATAATAACGAATTAATAAAATTAACAAAAATAAAAGACATTAATAGCGAACATATGCCTAATTACAAAAATTAACGGTAAGATAAACATTTACTTAATTTTATACAAAGGCAAATGAAACAATACAATTATGTATGAATATTCAAGATGAGAATGTCAATGTTACAGAATTTAACTTAATATTAAATCTAAATTATATAATAGTATTAATACGCAAATGTCAAATGAATAAAATAATAATAAAACACGGCACAGTAAGTATGCGCAAGTTAATAAAATGATCCCTACATGATTCAGTTTGGGATATGCGCATCATCGTCCTATTCGCTCTCTTTTGCATCACAAATGCTGAATTAACATTGTAGTTATAGCTGTTTCCCCAAAATAATATGCTGTAAAACGAAGCCTGGATTCCACTAGTGCAAAATAAACTATCTAACTGTTTCAGCGTCACTTCATCTCTAAGAGTTCTTAACGCGTAGCATGCAGAGCCTTAGTAATTATCTATAGATTTCAATTCAAATTTCCAATTGAGTAACATGTCAATATTAATATCTAAAAATTTAACTATGTCAACTGATTCAATTACAATGTCATTAAAATTCACAATAAGCTTTTCATTATTTTTAGTAGTGGTCTTAAATAACATTAGATTCTCTTTTTCATGTTCATTATCAAATTATTCATTTTAAACCACCCACGTGTCAAAACCAGCTAGTGCAATGTTCAGCTTCACCGTAAGATCTGCAACTGAGCCCGCTGAAACAATCGCATTAGTGTCATCCGCAAAAACAACCAAACGGAGATCGGCTAAATAAATATTCATATAGTTTACAAGATCATTAGTAAATAATATAAATAAAATTGGCCCAATATCGACCCCTGTGGGACACCCCTTGTAATCAGTCGCTGATTTATAGACAACCTCTCTATTACTATCAGTTGCCCTTAACTCTACGTATTGCCCTCGATTTCTAAGGTAAGAATTAATTAAGTAAAGCTGTTTCCCCCTTATCCCATAGTGCTGTAGTTTGTTTAGTAAAATGTCATGGTCAATTGTGTCGAAAGCGGAGCTTAAATCCAAGAACAGACCGCCTACTTTCTGTCTTTCATTTAAAAAAATTATAGCGTCTTCCAGTAGTCTATTAATCGCACCGTTGGTACCAACTCCGTGTTGATAGCCAAATTGTCTTGAATTGATTATATTATTTGTAAGTAAATGTCTATTAAGTAACACAAGCTCTGCTTAGCTTGGGGCTAGGTAATGCTGTGACTTGTCCAGCGCTATTTATTTAAATAAAAAATTAAGTCTTATTTTAATATTTTTTTCATTAATTTTGGATAATATTGGCAGAAGCGATATCGGTCGGTAATTCTTGGGATCAGTTTTCGAACCCTTTCCCTTATAGATTGGAATTATTCTTGCTATCTTAAGCTGTTCTGAAAATACATCTTCCTTATTACATAAATTATAAAAATATGGTAGAAGTAACATAATGGTTGGTTGGTAGGTTTGATGATGCAGAGAGCAGTGAGCCTTAGAGCAAAAACTGACACACAACGAACCGTTTGTCTTTAATCGTAAAATTTGTGAATAAAAGTATAAAAATATGAAACCCTACGCGGACGAAGTCACGGGTCTCTTTGCTTATGAAGTTCAACCAAATGAATGAAAAATGATTACAAATAAACTATACTCGTTTGAACCCAAATCAGGGGTCATTTTAAGACTATGGTAGACCCTAATCAGGTCTTATGCGAGTGTAGGAGTTAAAACCATGAACATGCAAAAAAACATTTTTAAAGTAAAGCGCCTGCCTACCTATCAAATAAGATATAAACCTACCTGCGTATAAACATTATTTTGAAGAAACAAAATCCTAACTAGGTATCAGCTAGGTATATTAAAAATGCGGTAGTGTGTTTGTTTATTTGTTTGTCATTTCTTCACGCCCTAACTAAGCAACCAAACGACTTAATTTTTGGCATAGAGTAAGTTGAAAGGATGGAGAGTAACAAAGGTTACCTTTTGTCCTAGTATAACATCAAATTACATTAAAACCACTGAACGGGAAAAAAATGTATAGGTACCTACCTCTAGAAATGTAAAATTCGAATTTAACGCGGATGAAACCGCGAGCACAGCTAGTAATACAAAATGCCAAATACTTACGGTTACATTGTTCCCAAACTCCTGAAGAAGTTCAGCTTCGTAGTGACTGACGTAAGGGCTCCTTCTACCATTTCGTCTGACAGAGACTTTAATATTCTTCGCATATTTACTATTTCCATATAAAAGTTCCACTCGTTCTGGGACTATTTCCATGGGATGGTTGGCTATACATATTATTTCTATGAAGTACAAAGAGAATAGAATAATTAACGTTAAAGTAAAAGGACACGAAACACTTCGTAACATAATGGCGGATGCGGAATAATGAATCCAATAATTTGATAACCACCTTTTTGTACCTGAGGCGGTAACGATTATCAGCTAATATCCTACATTAACTAAAATATGCATTTGTATGTTATGCTACTGCATCAGCTATTTATTGCCATTGTTCAGTCAGAATAGCTTCAACCATAATATGGTAGTGACCGGGGTAAAAAATATATTTAGTCCATCGTCAGTCAAATTATCAGAAGATAATTGAAGATATGGATACGTACGTTTTTTTGCCACACAAACAAACAAGATCCGCCAAGTGCGAGTGTAACTCGCGCGCCGAGGGTTTCAAACATTTGCCAATTATTTGGACAATCAATTTTCCGTCTTTTTTCGAATGGCAATATTTTGAAAAGTACGAAACCTACAGCAATTTCGAAAACTGTTTTAAAATTTACAAAACAATGCCTTTAATTTGATAAACCAATAGGTAGATAGCCCCCTTTCGATAAAAAATATCCTCCTTTTCAACCATTCTCAATGTTTTTTTTTTAAATGGTCATTTTTACAGACTTCTCTATATTTTTCCTGTAAAATATAGATTGATATCTACAAACGCCTAATACATTGTACATGGATCGGTCTGCAATCTTCGGAGCTAGGGGGAATGGTCAATTTTTCGTCTTTTTTTGAAATATTTCAAAAAGTATGAAACTTACAGAAATTTCAAAAAGTGTTTTGAAATGGTCAAAACGATACCTTTCATTTGATACCCTACATAGGTAGGTACCCCCCTTTTAAAAAAAAATCCCCCCCTTTTTGACCATTTTTCAAAAACTATTATTATTACAGACTTCTCTATGGGATGAAATGTTTTAAGTACTAATTCGTTGATCATTTATGATCTAGCTTCGCTTGTTTTGGAGTTTGCCGTTATTCGGGGACACACACAATGTATTGAGGTAATTTAATTTATGTAAGGAGTTAGATTAAAGCTGTGAGTCCAGCGGCTCGGAATCAATGAGTATCTACGCACGAAGCGTAAGTATTTGTTACTTTATATTGGTTTCTATTCTATGATACAGATACATTATTTTTTATTTTGATTTGGATTTAATTCCGGAGTAAATAAAGCGAGTACGAAACCCGATCAAATTCACCGATATCGGTAATTTTGTAGCCCGTGTTATCTGATCATCTCACTGTATTTTTATTTATACAACGACCTTCGTGGCGCAGCGGACAAAGGTCCGCCTGCGACGCAGGAGGTTCGATTGCAACCACGGCAAAAATGTTTGTACGATCTGAACACATTTGTTCCGGGTTTCGGTTTTCGTATACATACAGGCTGTTCCGTCCAAGGCTCATCACCGACAGGGTAGCAGTCAAATCCGACCGGTAACCCGCAACCCTTTCAAGTGCCAGTGCGCCGCGCCGTTGTCGAATCGTCTGGTGATGTGTGGTTTGACGACGCTCTGGGACTAAGGTGAGAGAGGAAGTCGTCATCATCATCATCGGCCTACATTAGTCCACTGCTGGATTTAGGCCTCCCCTAATGAGCGCCATAGCGCCCTGTCTTCAGCTTGCCGCATCCAGCATCTGCCAGCGGTCTCAAGGAGGGCGTCCTACACTACGTTTGCCGAGTCGCGGTCTCCACTCAAGAACACGGTTACCCCAGTGGTTGTCGGTTCTTCTCGAGATATGGCCAGCCCACTGCCACTTCAATCCTTTGAGCTATGTCGATAACCTTGGTTCTCTATCGGATGTATTCCTGTCTGAGTTTCTGACGAGGCCTAGACACCTCGCCTTCATGGCGGCTAGGGAGCGCTACGGCGTTAAGTCATGCTGGACACGGGATGGCTACATTCACATCGCCACGCCGGACGGCCAGCGACTTCGGATTAGCACTATCGGCGAGCTCAACAAGCTGACGCCAGCAGGTGCCGCAAAGCCTGCCGGCCGCGTAGCCGCGGTACCGGCGCCGGCGTCGAAGACCAGGCCCCCATCAGCTAGGCGAGTTCCGACGGGCAGCGATGGTGCATCAATTTTGTCTAAAAAGTGATATCGCCCACTCATCGAACGATTGGCCGACCGCAGGACGGAGCTACCGTAGTCAACGTTTTTTTTTTCGTTACCCGCGCACGGCACTCTTTAATTAAGCTGTTTTTTAGTGTATGTTTTGATGTTTTCATCTAAGAAAATTAAATTTTTGACTTCTTTCTGGCAGGCACAGTTTTCTGTTTGTCACTTTGCTGCCAGTGTCTTTTGTTTTATCTGTCAAACATAAATGTCAATGTCATTGTATTATCTTATTGTGTTGTGCGAGCCTTAGTCCTTTGAGCCGATCTGTTAGGGAAGGTAATTTCTACTTGCGTTTTCTGGATTTTCTTTTGAGTGATTTAGTTTTGTACTTTTTAATTGTTTTTGTTTTATGTTCACTTTTGTGTTAATACCCTGGTTTAACTGGCAGATGGAGTGCAGGTATTGTTTATATTATCTACTTGTAGATAAAGACTAGGTAGTTAATTTTACTGTATATCTGTTTATTATTATTATTATTATTTGTATTTATATTTACTTGTACCTTTTATTCGATGACTATTCGTAGCGACAGTGATGATGATGAATACCTATCGATCTCCACAATTGACTCCAGTTCTGGTAGTGCAGACAGCTTTATGAGCATTCCTTCTCTCTCCGATACACTGTCATCACACTTTAGTGATGTGGCAAATAATTTCAACCTTATTCACATAAACGCCCAGAGTATTCCAGCACATTTTTCAGACATGTTAGCTTCTTTTGACAGTAAAAACCTCCACGCAATACTAGTTTCCGAATCCTGGCTTAAGCCTTCTCTCCCTTCTTCTCTTTATTCTCTTCCTGGCTTCACTCTTATACGTAACGACCGCACGGGTAGTCGTGGGGGTGGAGTGGCCATCTTCTTACGCTCTCACATTTCCTTCTCAATTGTAAGCATGTCTGCACAGCCTCCTCCAGCGAATGCTGGCGAACATCTCTTTATTGAGATCTGCCTCTCTCATACTAAAATTCTTCTGGGAGTCTACTATAGCCCTTCTCTTCGCATAAATTACTTCGCATCTTTGGAAAAACTGCTGGAAAACCTATTACCTATCTACAGTCACACGATCATTATGGGGGACTTTAACACTTGCCTTGTCAAACAAGACTCGCGTTCATCCGCCCTTCACTCAGTTGTTCAGTCCTGCAACTTGCATATTCTTCCTCTTGGTACAACTCATCACTCTCCTAATCTTACCCCATCTCTTCTTGACTTGATGTTCACCTCATCCTTACAGCATGTTGCTAAGCACGGACAATGTTCAGCTGATGCCTTCTCGTATCACGATCTTATCTTTCTCTCCTATAAACTTCGCCCACCTAAATATAAACACAAAACTCTTCTTCAGCGCAATTTTAGTAGTATGAATCTGGAAAAGCTTAGATTGGATGCATCTGGGGTCGACTGGTTTTCAGTGATGGCGGCCGATACGATTGAAGATAAGCTGTCAGCTTTTAATTCAACTCTAACGAATCTGTTTAACGTTCATGCACCAATCCGCTTGGTCAAAATAAAGCAGCTGCCAGCTCCGTGGATCACGGACGAAATCAAGTCCCTTATGCACAAGAAGGCAGCTGCCAGAGCGAGATTCAAACGATGTGCTAACGACATAAACAAAGAAAGGTATCATCACGCTAGGAATCGCTGCAATAGAATGTGTAGGGATGCTCAACGCCGCTATATTCACTCTTCACTCTCAAATACTGACCCAGCTAAAGCCTGGAAGTTTTTAAGAACTTTGGGAATTGGCAAGGCACGTCTAGAGGCGTGTACATCTAATATTAATATTGATTCACTTAACGTTCACTTTTCTTCGACATCTAACATGGATATAAATGTCAAAACTAGTACTCTCAACTATCTTTCTTCCCTGCCTATTCCTGACTATCCTTCGTTTAGCTTCAGTCCATTCGCCGCATGTGATGTTAAAAAGTGCATTTTGTCCATTTCCTCTAGCGCAATAGGAGGTGACAATATCGGTCGTAACATGATCACTCCTATTATTGACGAGATATTGCCTATGATAAGTCACCTCCTCAACTTTTCTATTCTCTCTGAAACCGTTCCGGCGGTGTGGAAGGAAGCCAATATAATTCCTCTTCCCAAAAAACCCAAGCCCTCTACATTTACAGATTTCCGACCCATATCTATCCTTCCTTTCCTTTCCAAGGTTCTTGAACGCCTTGTTCATGGCCAACTCAGTACGTTCCTCTCTTCTCATAACCTCCTAAATCCTTTCCAATCCGGTTTCCGTCCCGGTCACAGTACTGTTACTGCTCTTGTAAAGATCACTGACGATATCAGATCGGGAATGGAAAACGGACATCTAACCATTCTTACATTACTTGACTTTAGTAATGCCTTCAACACTGTTGATTTCGAAATCCTTCTTGGACTTTTGCACTCTATTAACATATCTCCATCAGCGATTGGCTGGTTTCGCAGTTATCTGCAGGGGCGCCGGCAGCGGATCCGTACTGACGACTCGTTCTCGTCTTGGTGCAATACCTCTGCTGGTGTACCGCAAGGCGGCGTATTATCTCCGCTTTTATTTGCATTGTTCATTAATTCTATCTCTGTTAAATTAACTTCTTCCTACCATCTCTATGCAGACGATCTACAAATTTACACTCAAGCCCCACTGCAAGACCTGTCCACCGCGATTCACTGCATTAATGCTGACCTTAGGTGTGTTCGTGATTGGAGCATGGCCTACGGTCTAAAGGTAAACCCCAGCAAATCACAAGCCATAATTATAGGTAGCTCTCGCACTTCTGCTAAAATTGACTGGTCCACTCTCCCTAAAATTGAATTCAATAGCGTTATAGTTCATTTTAGCAGAAGTGTTAAAAACCTTGGAGTCATCATGGATACTGACATGTCATGGGTCCCTCAAATGGATGCGGTGAGTCGCAAGATATTTGCATCCGCTGCTTCATTGAGAAGACTTCGTAACTTTCTCCCTACTGCTACTAAAATTGTGCTCGCTCAATCTCTCTTGCTTCCTATTCTCGATTATGCTGATGTCTGTTATCTCGATCTAACTGAGGAGCAGCTTAATAAGGTTGAACGGCTCCAAAACGTATGTATACGTTTTGTGTTTGGTCTACGTAAATATGACCACATTTCGGAATTCCGCAGAAAACTCAAATGGCTGCCTGTTCGTCTTCGCCGAAATTCCCATATCCTTTCTCTTCTTCATAACATTCTCTTTAACCCTGTCACTCCCTTGTATTTAAAGGAGCGTTTTGAATTCCTCCATAATTCTCATCCTCATCCTTCCCGTGTCCTCCGTTCGTCAGAAAATCTGGTTTTGAATATGCCACCTCACAAAACCAGTTTCTACGACAAATCCTTCTCCATCCAGGCCATAAGGTTGTGGAATGCACTACCAGAACCCATTAGAAAAGCAATATCCTTACCTGTTTTTAAATCTCGCGTCAAGGAGTTTTTCCTGTCGGAATAGTGAATATTGGTACAAATTATTTATTTATTTATGTATTTAAGTATATTATATATATTTTCTTCTTTTTCTTTTATGTGTTTATCTAGTCTATGTGTAAATATATTGAGTTAGGTAATTAGTAATATTTATTTATTTATTTAATATAATTTTGTTTTTTAGTAGGTATTCTGTAATATTCATGTTTATTTTATCTTTTGTACACCCCCTGCCTTTCTTAAATTCATATAGTTCTTTCCATCCAAAGGTTGCCTGGAAGAGATCGCTTCTAAGCGATAAGGCCGCCCATTGTACTTGTCTCATGTTATATGTCTTTTTGTAATGTTCTTTTTCTGGTGTACAATAAAGTGTTTTGTATTGTATTGTATTGTATTGTATTCGTTGCGAATCCTATCCTTCAGAGAAACTCCGAGCATAGCTCTCTCCATAGCTCGCTGGGCGACTTTAAACTGGTGGACCAGCCCTACCGTGAGTGTCCACGTCTCAGCTCCGTAGGTCATGACGGGTAGGACGCACTGATTGAAAACTTTCGTTTTCAAGCATTGCGGTATGGATGACGAGAAGACTTGACGTAGTTTGCCAAACGCGGCCCAACCTAGCTGGATCCTCCTCTTGGCCTCCTTCTCGAAATTGTTTTTATCCAACTGCAGAATCAAACAGAAACAGAAAACAGCATTAACCCATCGTAAAAAAAGGGCTTCTCGAATCAAAATTGGAAAACTATCAAATAATGCTTTACCTATTTAAATAAGAAAATTAAGTATTAGATACCTAACCTACCTAATAATTACGAATATAATCTTATTTGATATTATTTATCGCAATTGAATTCTGTTATATTTAACAATGACCGTATTGTTTAATAAAATAATGGCAATGGTGATTTATGTTTTTGTATGAAGTCGAGAAATAAAAGGCTTTTTAAGGGTTCCGTACCAAGGTGATGAAACG
The DNA here is from genome assembly GCA_946478455.1 of Eupithecia vulgata. Classification (NCBI taxonomy): domain Eukaryota; kingdom Metazoa; phylum Arthropoda; class Insecta; order Lepidoptera; family Geometridae; genus Eupithecia; species Eupithecia vulgata. The sequence goes on from OX297863.1 coordinate 3,242,530, forward strand.
TGAAACGAGACCGTATTATTAAGACTTCGCTGTCCGTCCGTCTGTCTGTCTGTCTGTCCGACTAACACCAGGCTGTACACAGATCACATACGCCGCTATAACAGCAAAGACTAAAATAAAAACAGAATTAAATAAATATTAAAGGGGGGGGGCTCCCATACAACAAACGTGTTTTTTGACGTGTTTATACATAATGGTACGGAACCCTTCGTGCACGTGTCTGACTCGCACTTGGTCGGTTTTATTTTTAATGGGCACAAACAATCTATTCGGGCGAACATAATGCTACATAAAATCTCCTACCCTTTGCCATGCCTTCTTACCATGCAAAGCAGAACACAGGCGCTAGTTTGTAATGATTTTGTCACTTGTTTATTCTTGTTTATGGGCATTAAGGCTTAGAAGTAAAAGAACATTCCTATTCAACGAACTTAATTTGGAGGAAAACATCATAACCTCATTGATAAGTATTTTTCGATCAAACTTGATTGCAGGGACATCCAAGCAGTCGGCAGACTAGGAAAACATGGAGAAAGGGCCCTGCCAATAAGACTCATCTTCACAACATTATAGGAAACAAGATCGAAATAATCAAAAGGAACTGAGAGCTCAAGAACTCATTCGACTTTCCTCAAAACGTGCTGCAAAAATAGGCAAGAACTGCAAGAAATTGTAAAAATAGAAACAGGTAATCAAGCCATATAAAATATGTAGTTCGCAACTCTATAAACAATAAGAGGAACTTTCCATCATTTCCTGAAGGTTCAATAGGAAAACACAGTGATATCGTCCGAAACCCAACCTAGCAAAAATAATAAAGCTTAGGCAGGTTCATCTGTATTACCTAGCATGCTTAGCTACATATCTAAAAAGGGCAGGGAAACCCACAAAAAAACAGAGAAAGCCTCTCGCGTCCACCGCCCCTACACTTACAAGCAAACAAAACCAGCAAGACGTCAACTAATTTACGCTCCCAATCTAGGTGGTCGCCGAGAGAGTTCAAGACAAGACCACAACCTAAAGTAAATAAGAAAAGAAAAACTTACACGAATAACAGAAGTAGAGTATGCATTATCTTCAATAAAATGGAATATTTTAGGAATAAATGTGAAGATATATTATATAGAAGGTATATACGAAGAAAAGTTGAAATGTATTTAGAAAGAAAATTACAATTAAATAATAGAATTAACTTAATACAAGTATTTACAATATAAACAATTGAGCTAACTGCAAACTGTTGCAAACAATCTACAGGTAGCTCAACTGATCCATATCAACAATACCAGTCGGAAGCGTGCCCAAGACACTGGCTGCATTATGCCCCGCTGTATGGCAACGCTGATGCGCTGTGCCAGATGCATAGAAGGACTGAAACCTGTAGGCCTGATGGTGAGGGCCCTTGCTTGCTATCAACAGAAACAAAGCGCACGAAGCAATACATTCACAAAGCGGATCCTTTTTTACAAGACAGTTTTATCACAATTGTTTTATAGGCTCCGGAATATTACTGTCTCGCTCCCACAACTACATACGCCTGAAAATAACAGATCCTGTAAAACGAATGTTAAGTATGCATCCGTAGTATTATTTGAGGATCAAATATTGGACTCTTGGCGTCTGGTCGCAATACTGGAAACGAACCGAAAAGAATTAAAGAAACAGTACCAACTACAGAAACACTTTAAACCCTACCTATCTAACCTACTAGTCTTTCCTTAAGCTTGTTTTAGGTTCGCCTTTTAGTGCAACTGATACCTCCTCTAACCTCAATCTCAGCAGCCTATGATGGTCCACCGCTGGACGCAGGCTCCCCTGATCTTTTATCTCATGGGGGTAATGCCCATAATCCCCACGCTGGGCATGCGGGTTGGGGATTGCAGTTCGATGGTAAGATCCTCTAGGATCTATTCTGCAAGAGGCGCTGCTGCCCGCCTCCCGGTGTAGTCGCCTCCTACGACACCCACGGAAAGAGTTGGGGTGGTGCAAATTCTAAGCAGACACCACACGGCTACCTACCGACATTTAAATGGGTCAAGTATCCTTTGGACGAAATATCTACATTTATGTCTAGCTAGCCAGAACACCTAGATCGCGATATGAATAAATCTTAATTGGACTAGTTATTTTAGTCTCTAGGCCGTACATTTCGAAATGACTAGAAGACTAAATCGCGATACGGCTAGATCTCAATTGGCACAAACCGCCCTTTGACTTTACTAGCTGTTACAATTAGATATACTTACAACAACTATTTATGTCAGAGTTACCTACTTTTTCACCTCGTTTACCCTAGGTATCTTTAGAAAACGGTACTGCGACAAGTCAAAAAAGGTTTTACCGTGGTGTCATGTCATAAAATTATCGATATTAGTGCCGCCGTAGAACCCAGTATTTATTTTATTTATATTTATATTTTATTTATTCGAATATTTATTTCCATTACATGCGGCCTCTAGTCAAAAACATGGTAAAACAGTTTTATCTATTCTTATGGTTTTAGTTCGACATAAAGCATAATTCTATTGTAAACTATATATTTTTAATATTTTACACATTTTGTGGTGTTATTGTTTTTTTAGTCCAATCGCTATTTAGTCAAAATAACTTGGTCGTTTCGATAGTCCAAACAAGATTTAGTTGAATGTAGGTATATCGATTTGGCTCCTTGAACACAAATTTTATACGTGTAGTCCAAAAGATACCGTCCCTTATTTATTATCACCGCAAATATGCTAAGTTATAATATAAATTGCATTATCAATTATGTACAAAGTGTTTTATTATGTAGAAACGAGATTAATATAAGTGTTTTACATAATTTAATAATATTAGAAAACTTAATAATACAAAATAAATGCCTAAGCTCATTAAAAAATTAATTAATATTTATGCTCAACGGAATCACCAAAAGATTCCAATGAACAGCATGATCCATACCTAAATTAAACTGAACAAGCATCAACGTAAAGAAACCAAAATGTTTCTTTGAGTATAAAATAAATGTAAGTACCCAGGTTACATACACAGGTAACTTATTAGGCCGACACGGTAATGACAGTCATAATCATGGTTCTAAAAGCTAGACCACTGCAGGACATCAACGTATAAAGTATCTATTTATGCTTCGAGCGGAACTTTTCGAGCTTACCAAGTTGTTTGAGCAACTGCGGTCGCGTACAGAGCGCGTTTTTAATGGCATCGTCCAGCATCTGTCGCTGGTAGAACGGAGGAATAGGCGTATCTACCAAATGGAACGTGTGTATCACACCAGTCGTGTCTCCAACAAAAACATTGTCACCTGACGCGGAGAAATTTACGTACGTCAGCACTGTGTTACCAGGGAAAGAATACTCCGCGCATGGGATGTGTGTCTTCCTCCGTAGGTCCCAGATTGACAACTGATTGCCGCTTACCGATATGAGAATAGTCGCATTGATAGGACAGAAAGCGATGCCGTACACAGCGGCTGAACAGTTGAGCGTCATGATGACGTCATCCATTCCTTCCAGCCACATGCGGATCGACCCATCAGCACCACAAGACACCATCATGTTGTTCATGAAAGGAGAAAACTCCATTCCGTAGACTGGGCCTGCATGAGCACGGAAGACATCTATGTGCTGGTTCAAGTAGTGAATAGAGCATTTGTGTATGCAACCTTCGTCCGTCCCCACATAGTATATAGATTTTATCGTCGGATGCCATTTCATACATAGAGCGGCTGGATACCTCGTGATCGGCACGTCGTATTTCAGACATGTCTTGGCAATTTCTAACCCTTTCAGCTTACCTTCAACGGTGGAAATCCTCATCATGGGCGCGCATATAAAATCGTGAGTCTTAGTGTTCGTAAAGCGGTTGATTCTCCCGTCTTGACAGGCCGTCATCACGTACTCTGTGTGTTTGTCGATACTGCGCCAACTGGTGACCCATATGTTATCGAAGCACGGGTTTGTGTCGCGCTTACTGTGGGCGATTGTCTTCACGTGGTATGATAGAATGTCTAGAATCAGGACATCCCCGTTTGCGAAGCCGCAAGCTAGCCAGCTGGGATTCTTTTCAGAGAAGCAGACCGAAGTAAGTGGATCCTGGAAGCGGTAGATTCGTTCCGGCTCGTTGGGGTTCTTCGTGCACCAAATGCAGGCCATCCCGGTGTGATTCTCTGCGTAAGTGTACTTGCCATAGGCGACTGCTAGAATATTCTCGTTTTTCGGATTGAAGTGGATGCTCGTGATCGGCCTGTTAGCCGTGTCTTCACATTCTAAAGTCCAGAGTGGAGTCATGGTGTAGATGTACACTAAATCTAGCGATAACGGGTCCATTTTAAGCAATCCACGGAACACTTTCTGGGCGTCGGTGTATTTCAAAGTAGCTAGAACTCTTTCTGTCAACATAACTGCATCGTTGAACGCATGTGTCTTACCTATTTCGTCGAAAGTTTTGTTGTTAGAATTAGAAACTTCCTTCTTTTTCTTCTTTCGTAGAAAACTTGGATCTGCTGTTTGGTAAAGCACCATTTCATCCGGTTGTTCCTCTTCTTTGGTGTTCGCGAGACGGGCGTAGGTGTCGTGCATGTCCCACATCGAAGCGAAGGCGATAGCGTTCTTCTTCTGCGGCCGGACGGCCAGCGTGTGGCGCGTCTGCGTCACACACGACTGGGTCTGCGTCTCCTGGTTGATCATCTTACGATTCCGGCCCTTACCCACCGTGATGAACTGATAGTATTCATTTTCCTCTTCCACTTTGTTCGCTTCCGAACTACCCTTATCTAACGAGCAACAAGGTAAATCGAACAGAAAAATTATTTCTGTTTCCTTTAAAGTTATTTTTATTTCAGGTGGATACGACATTGGAGGATAGAGCTTCGGTAAGTAAAACGCAGAGGGAGCAATTTCGAGGTCTGCGTCGTCAGGCGGGTAGCCCTCCTCGGTGTTCAGTGTGTGATCGATATGGATGTCGTCAAGGTCGATCGTGGTAGCGAACACTTGCATGCCGGTATCTGTTACGGATCTATCCATTCTTGATCTGCAGACTCTTAGAGTCATTTCGCTTTTAAAACGTATTCTGCTTTCGAAAGCTGCGTGCGAGAAGTTATCGTGCATGGTGACGTAGTCAGGGTCCACTACGTCGTGGGGAGTACAGTCGACACCCTTTATTATAATCTTGTACAACAGCCGGTTCGCCATGAACGAGTATTGCGTGATTCTACTCAACCTGGACGGTGAATCTGCGATGCTCACGGTGGACATGAAACCTTGCCCAGACCTCGACCCAGTGGTGCTCCGGGAAGAGTTGAACTCAACGTTTGATTTCATTAGAGTGCTTTCAGCTCTAGATCGTTTCCTCTCCATTTTTGTTATTTAATGTGAGGAACTTTAGGATAACAACACTATTTGTAACTCTATCACGTATGGATTATGTACCTATTAATGAGTAGTACATAATTTACTAATAGTATTTTTTTTACCTTATTTGCTTAAATTTTGTTGGGGTAGGTAACTGTAGAATATCAGATTTCTCTCACCGAAGAAAATAAACACAAAATGTGCGTCAGTGACAAATCGATTGCTTAGGATTTGATTGACTGAAGCAAAAATGACATGGCTCAAAACTTAGCAAAACAAAAGACATAGGTAACGTATTCATTTTATATATATCTATGCAAAAAGTATTAAAACTGCAACTACATATATAACATAAAGTAGGTAGGAACCACAGAGATTTAAAGGTAAGCAGGCAGAGTAAAATACCATGTACCTCCCATACTAGACTAGACTAGGGGAGGAGAGGCAAGTTCTGTTAATGCAATAAATGCGGTAACTGTGTTTGTCATATAAATTTATTCCGATATCTAGTACATACAATACAAGTGATTCCGCATTTACAAATAAATTACACCAAGTAGGTACATAGATGGAATAATCTTTATTAAGAACAGAAAATTACAATCAAATCCTAGAATTAAATTAAAACTAGTATTTACAATTGAACTTACTGCAGACTGTTGCAAACAATCTACAGGTAGCTCAACTGATCAATACCTGTCGGAAGCGTCCCCAAGTCGCTGGTTGCATTGTCTAATTATGTATGGCAATAATGCTGATGCCAGATACTCAGCAGGTCTCGGTCGTCTCGCGTCGCACCCGGAGAGCTTCGGTACCCCACGGACCTAGGGTCTCGACTCCAAGGGGACTAAGGAGAGCAAATGCGTAGGCTCTATCGAGACCTGCATATTTGCACCTCTTGAGGTCTTCGCCCAAATCTGCCACCGCACCAGCCCTCACGGAAGTCACGCAAAAGAGCATTTCCCTCGAGAATAGCTGGTACGTTACCGGTGACAAAAGACCACCTGATGATGTCGTTTAGGCTGGCTTGGCTAGATATCCGACCGGCAGCCCTAGTACACGATGATCCGTGATGACCAAGCTGTTCGACAGCAGTACCGCACTGGCATTGATGAGGCGCGCAACACCTTGCACCCAACCAATGACAAGTTTAGGTGACCATTCCACTCATCTAATTTCTTTGTCCAATGTACATTTCATCAAAGAACTTGGATGACTTCCTGTTTCTTCCTGACTTGAAGTTTCTGCCCGCGGCTTCGCACGCGTTGTTTTCATGAAAACGTATACATACAGGTTAATGATTTCCCGTGGAAACTGAAATTTTATGGGTTAAATTGTAGCCTATGGTTTATTTCAGCTTATGGAGCTACACCTATGCAATTTTTAGCGCGATTTGTTGAGAAGGCGTAAAGAAGTAACAATCATTCATCTTTCCATCCAAACTTTCTCATTTTTAATATTAGTGTGATGTGATGTGATTTCATTTGAAATCACTACGCAAATTACTAAGGAATCTTGGACAAAGATATTGGATGAGTGGAATGGGCCTTCATCCAAAAACTTTGATCAAATATTGGACAAAGAACTTGGACAAAAATGTGGAATGGGCACTTTAGACACGGAAAGTTGCGGCATCCAATAAAGTGCAAGAGTTCTTGAAGGAAATGCTTGCAACTAAGTCCTGGCTCCCATGTAGAAACAGCTAGAGAAAGGCACGATCTGCTGAGCTGGAGCACGTTTGTAACAAACATAAAAATCTTTACTGGTAGTCCTGGTGCAGGTGAAATCTGTAACCATGTCAACTTATCAATATGTTTGTTTCTAAGAACAATAGCAAAATCACTCTGACTGCATAATGATGTCTACACTGAATGAAAGTAAATTGTACCTACACAAATCCATAACAGCATAATCTTATGCATAACGTAAATGCAAATGTTTAGATGTGACTGAAGTGTCGTAATGAGTCTGTTACTTCGTCATGCTAAAATTTTGTTGATCGGGCTGAAATTTTGCATTCTGGTAGTTTTAGGCCTGGAGCAAAACATAGATTAAGTAATGGAATAAAGTCCCAAAAATGTTCGACTTCGGCGGGACTTGAACCCGCACCCCACCCTCAGTACGGGTGTGCTGTAACCAACTAAGCCACGAAGTCTCAGTCGGTTTCATCGAAAATCTTTGGGACCTCATACGGACTGAGGGTGGGAAGCGGGTTCGAGTCCCTCCGAAGACGAAATTTTTTGGGACATTATTTCATTTCTTAGATACCCAAAGTGCGGGTAAGCACTCATCATTTCATGAATCCTATATCATATCCATGAGGTTCCCTGAAGATAGAAAATAACCTATAAACGTTTCCATAGAAACAACGTATGAAGCTGCGGGCAGAAACTATATAACCACATTGGTAATTTTTTCATGTGGCTCCCCCAGGGCTCCCCCTTAAAAAAAAATCGGCTCCTTTTTAATAATTTTTTAAGTGTTATTTTTACACACTTCTTTATATATTTCCTGTAAAATATAGATCTATAATTTTAGTATCTTTGGGACACCCTCTGCCTTTCTTTAATTCATACAATTCTTTGCATCCAAAGGTTGCCCGGAAGAGATCGTTTTTAAGCGATAAGGCCGCCCATTGTACTTGTCTTTTTGTAGGTAATGTTCTTTTTTGGTGTACAATAAAGTGTTTTTGTATTGTACTTATATAGTATGTATATAGTACCCGTGCGAAGCCGGGGCGGGTCGCTAGTAATGAATAACAATGTGTCTCCAGCATTTCAATGGAAGGTGCTGGTACTTAGATAGGTATTATAGTATAAAAGGTAAAGTACTAATAATACCCAAGAGAACCAAGGTTATCGACATAGCTCAAAGGATTAGCAAGCTGAAATGGCAGTGGGCTGGCCATATTTCGAGAAGAACCGACAACCGCTGGGGTAAACGTGTTCTTGAGTGGAGACCGCGACTCGGAAAACGTAGTGTAGGACGCCCTCCTACCAGGTGGGACGACGATTTGCGAAAGACTGCTGGCAGATGCTGGATGCGGCAAGCTGAAGACAGGGCGCTATGGCGCTCATTAGGGGAGGCATATGTCAGCAGTGGACTGGTATAGGCTGATGATGATGATGATGACTAATAATACCCACTGTAGTACCACATTAATAAGTTACACCGATGTACCTGCGCAGAGGTCTTGATTTTGGTAGGCGCGAAAAAACCCTAGTCAATCAGAAACTTGTGTATTTGTTTTTTTCTATTAGGTGATGGCTACGCGCAAGACGGCGTCGTCGTCGCGATCTCGACATTCGCGAGTCGTATTTTGCGTGGAATACATTATGAAATACGTTTAGTCCTTTTTTGTCTTCCCGTGTAGGTACATATCATATGAGCGTGATAGCTTGAGCCCAGGGGCGTAGCTACCGCCGTATTTGCCGTATCAATTATACGGGGCCCCCGGGCCACGGGGGCCCCCAAAGTGTGTAAGGAAAAAGAATAAAAACTTTCTAATTTATTTTATTTTACAAATGACAAAATTCTATAAAGCAATTCCTTTTTTTCCCGCCTTAAACGTGCGTTCAAAAGTTGGCAACACTACATCGTTATGACGGGCTGCGGGACTTCCCCGTTTTACTTACTTCATCTTCAACTCAGCGGGGAATCCCCGGGAATCCTTCATCGATATCGCGATGTACGTGTACGTTGTTGTACTTTGCATTGGATGTTAAACTACGGAGTGCAGTGCACTGTTTATTTACGCGCTTTATATAAATGTGCATTACATTGTAAAATTTTTTTACTAATCATGAAAACTTTGTACCAACTAAATTTAATTTCAAATAAAAAAGATGAACGTGAAGAATGTAAAAGTATAATTAATATTTTAGAGAGTTTTGATTTCTTAGTGCTCGTTACATTTTTTTCTTCACTATTTGAAATTATTAATCCTGTTTCTAAAGCTCTACAGCATGAAAATAATGACTTACAGAAATCTAGTATTTTATTAAGTAATCTTTTAAATAGACTGTGCCAATTAAGAAATCAGAATTCATTTAATAGTTTGCTAAATGAATCCAAAGATTTAGCAAAAAAGTGGGGGGTAACAACTGTTTTTAAAAACAGTAGGCGAAAGATAACGAAGCGTTTTTTTGATGAGTTATCACAAGATGAGAGAATTTCCGACCCGGAATCCTATTTCAAAGTCAATGTATACTATTGCTGTTTAGATATATTAATTTCTCAAACTAAAGAAAGATTTCAGAGCCTTTGCAACCTGAGTAGTATATTCGAAATATTACAACCGGAGAAACTCCTATCTTCTTCAAGCGAAGAGATATTAAACGCTTCCGGAAAACTGTCTGCTAAATACAGTAATCTCACTTAATCTTTGTGACCAATTAAAGGCTCTAAAAACATGCTTAAATTCTGAAATTAAAAAAATTTATTCCATTAAAGAACTCATTGAATTATTGCTAGTAAAATTCAATAGTCTTGCATCCAGTTTTCCCGAGGTAATCACAGCATGCTTTTTATTCTTGACCCTTCCAGTTACAACCGCAACGGCAGAAAGAAGTTTTTCAAAATTAAAACTAATAAAAAATTACTTAAGAACTTCGATGGGACAAGAACGGCTGTCAGACATCTCACTATTGTCCATACTCCATAGAGGCAGAAACTTTAGAAAAAATCATCAGCCATAAATGATTTAATAAATCAGTTTGCCGATAAAAAGGCAAGGAGAGTGAATATTTAAAATTCGATTTTTATTTGTAAAATGGGTAAATTATGTGATAAATAAATATTACTTCTCACAATATTTTTTTTCTTTTGTGAAAAATCTTTACCTCCATATAAGGGCCTCCAAAAAAATTTTTATACGGGGCCCCGACAAGGCACGCTACGCCACTGCTTGAGCCTCTGTTTTTGTTGACTTAAAGGCTTAATACAACGTCTATTATTTCAACGGCGTTAGCATTCGTATTCAATCGGGTTGAAATGTTCTCTTCTGTGCAGACGAATTTTGCCGATGCGACTTAATATAGTCGTTGAGCGATAAGCATAATGCACCAGCGATGGTTGGGTTGTGCTCAGCTGAGCGTGCTTCCGTCCGTGGGGCCACGGCCACGGTGTGTAGGTCCATTGCTTTGCTTTGTTGCAAGTTATAATTCTGATCTGATCATAATGACTTAGTAATTTCTGGTAATTTAGGTATACCGGAAAACAGACATTTATTAAGAATATTACCTATAATGTCAGAAAAAAAAATACCATTTAACGGGTATTTATCGCGTTTCTTTACCTATTTTTTCCCGACGTTTCGTACCTGTAATACCCGTTAAATAGTATTGATAATTATGTGTTCACGTGCGACACGTATTTACACTTATACCTATTTTCTTAAATCTAAGCCGAAACCGAAAGCGGAGTGCCCACAATGCTGGCAGCATTGAACGAGTTGAATGGCAATGCTAATTCATTTACAGAAATAAAAGCCTGCAATCCGCTCATCTGTGGACTATATTAGGAGTTTTGTAAGTTTTTTTTTTGTTTTTTTATTGTATTTTTTTTAATGCTGGACAATTCACACAGAATTATCTAGCCCCAAGCTAAGCAGAGCTTGTGTTATGGGTACTAGATAGCTTATATACATAATATAATACAATACATAGATAGATATTTTTTATTATATATAGAAAACGACCAGAACACCCTGAACAAATGTCTGCAGATCGTACACACATTTGTCCCGAGGCGGGAACCGAACCCGCAACCTTCTGCGTCGCAGGCAGACCTTCGCCCACCACGCCACAGAGGTCGTCAAATTTTTGTATATTGCATGTGGACCCAAAGGACCAAGGGTTTCCACCCAAACGGCTAAAATAGGGAACCTCGGTAAAGATTAGCGTATTTTCGCCGTTTGAGGAACTCCGCTGATGTTAAGTATAAGTACCTATTTTTGTTATAGTGCTTAACCGCACTCTGGGTATCTCTAAGAAACGAAAATAAGTTCTCAAAAATTTTCGATACCCAAAGTACGGGTAAGCACTAACAAAAATCCTTAGAATTGACCAACGGCAACACCTCTCATCAAATGAACTAAATGTACCTACCTAACTTTAATGTTTTCCTCTGTAGGTGGAGCTGCATGCGCTACAGTAAGTAAGAGGTCCCAAAGATTATCTATGGAACTCGTCCACTTGGGACGGGTTTTGCTCCAACTCGAAAAATAACAATTAACAATCTTAAGGTTTCTTCGTCACTTTTTTACTTTAGTCTACATACCTGCTTAACACTTACTTGGAAGAATTTTCTCATCTACATGACGCGCAGTTCGGATTTCGATCCGGACTTTCTACTGAAAGCGCCATAGTGACTCTTAAGCATACTGTTCAGTATTATACTGATCGTAAAACGTCGGTGCATGCCTGTTTTCTTGACCTATCCAAAGCCTTTGACTTAGTGTCCTATGACGTGCTCTGGAGTAAGTTGAGAGACAGGGGTGTACCGGCGAAAATACTCAGTATATTTAGATATTGGTACGCTAACCAAACGAATTTTGTGAAATGGGCTGATTCACTATCGGAAGCATATGTGTTGGAGAGTGGGGTAAGACAAGGGGGGTTGATGTCACCTCTGCTCTTTAACGTATATGTGAACGATCTCATTGTGGGGCTGAGTAGCATGCGTGTCGGATGTCGTATAGATAACGTAAGCATCAATAACATTAGTTACGCGGACGACATGGTGCTGCTCTGCCCGACGGCGGGTGGCCTACAAGAACTGTTGAAAGTCTGTGAAGCTTACGCTACTGATCATGGATGGATTACAATATAATATAAAGAAAACGGAGTACCTACATGGTCTTTGAGGCGGCCGGCAAAGGTAAGAGCACCCATAATATTACCCTTAATGGCATGAACGTAAGAAGAGTTAACAAATTTAAATATCTTGGACATATCATTGCCGACAACCTCAAAGACGATGGTGATATTGAAAGGGAACGTAGGGCGCTGGCAGTTAGAGGTAATATGCTGGCCCGCAGGTTTTCTCGGTGTACTGAGCAAGTAAAAATAACGCTTTTTAAAGCTTACTGTCAAAACATGTACACGGGAAGCTTGTGGGTTAGGCACACCAAAAACTCGCTAGCGACCCTGCGTGTCCAATATAATAATATATTCAGGATGCTGTTGGGTCTGCCTCGCTTCTGTAGTGCATCGGGGATGTTTGCTGAATATCAAACTGATGGCTTCGATGCCATCATTCGCAAAAAAACTACATCCCTGATCCGCAGAATGCGTGGCAGTCACAATAGCATCCTGAAAACCATAGCGAATAGATATGCGTCGCCATTTTGTCAAACATATCCTTTGTAAAAAGGCTTACTATAAAATATCAGATTATCTAGACGATAAAAAAGCTTGGGACGAGTTTTGCTCCAACTCGAAAACTAACATTCTAACAAGGTAAAGGTTTCTTGTTCGCTTCTTTACTTTACCTTAAAAAGATTGAAGTGGACAAAAAATCAAAGTGATCACTTTATTTCCTAGTTTTACTTATGTAATCTGAGTTTTTGTGACGTGTCCAAGAGTCCTGTAAGGTGTAAAGGAAATAAAGCACTTTGAATTGAATTGAATTGAATTTAACTGTGGGCAGGCCTGATTCGCAGAGTGATCCCGGGAAAAGTCCCGCTACTCTGGTGAGATCCATGGTGAGATCACTCTGGGAATAAGGCCTGCGCTTATTTTTATTTTATTTTTATATATCTCGATGTGCTTACTAACCATTTACTGTGTTTTATTGTATTACTAACAACATATGGGTCTATGTTATCCGAAATAAAAGAATTTTATTTTATTTATACCGAAGCGACCGAAATCAAAAATATTACTTTATTTCCGTGTCAATGTTTTATTTTAAGAATTTGACCTTTTCTAAGTGTAACTACATTTTTGTATATATGGAAATAAAGACTTTTACGTCACTTCACAGACATGGTTTTTGTTTTTATTTTAACATTATTACTAAAAATACTCGTCTCTATGACTTTATTTAAAAAGGATCGTAAAAAATGAGTCAGACTGGATCTTAGTGCAATGCGTGGGACCGAATGATCCTAATTTAGGAGCACTGAACGTTCAAACACATGCAAATTACGCAACAGTGGGCGTAGGTAGGTAAGCCGACTTAGAACTCTAATTAAATGCGGATAAAAACTCTTCTATAAGGGCTCTGCGTGGGAAATGGGTTATTCAAAATATTTGTTTATAACTAATAAACCTAGGTAATAAATGAAACAAATCCCAAAATATGACCAATATCATATTATCAAAATAATGACCATTAAGGTTGAAATTGTTATGGAAAAAATTTGCACCAAAAAACACGTTTCGAAGTGTGTTTTTTTTCAATTTGTCTCTATAAACACACACATACTATTGGTTTTTTACACATCAAAAAGTAAACATAATTTAAATATAAAATAGTAAAAACAATGATGTAGGTAGAGGCACTTAGGAACGGGTAAACGAGCTTAAATTAAACACACAAGGTACAATACATAGCACAAAACAATAAGAAAGTTGATAATCATCACCAAATTAAATACGAGTGTGTAGCAGTGGCAAAGGGTAATAATATTGCTCTAGGAGCAAACACTGATTTTCAGCTATCACCTTCAGGGTGACGAGGGACGAGGCAAGGCGAGCCCAGCAACACACGTCCGTCAGTCTACCTATTGTCTTTCAACTAACTATACTTACCTATTTTAAGTTAAATTTTACAAAAAAATATTAAATGAAATAAAATTATAAATACCTACATCATTTTATTTTAATTTCGATTCCATTTTTTTTTGGCGTTGCAAACGAGCGATTTTCGCAACGTTTTAGTATTATGGTTTAACACGCTATACACAAACTTGGTCGTGGACTTGAAACCATATCTCCAGTGTCGTCGGTACAGTCAGCTTAACATAAATACACCCAATAGCGGAAGAAGAACGCGCATCGTAATTTTGAAACCCCAATAAGTTTTAAACTTACGATGTGCGTTCTATTTTCACTATTAGACAAAAAATTGCATAAAATGCATTAAATTTTGTTTGGTGCTTACTTTGTAGCTCAAGAAATCAGTTATAGAACAATAGTTATAGAATCTGTGAGACGCTGAGAAAACTTTTCTTGAGACGTTGGGAATAACTTTATTTGTGCGTTAAGATAGTTTAATTACGCTCGAAGAGCTGTGGATTTATTTACAAAACGGACCTTTGGACCTTGGGCAGATTCTGCAGTTGGTTAAAAACATTTTCTAGATAGAGGCCAAGAGGAGGATCTAGCTGGGTTGGGTAGCGTTTGGGAAACTATATTGGGATATTCTCGTCATCCATACCGCAATGCTTGAAAATGAGAGTTTTCAATCAGTGCGTCCTACCCGTCATGACATGGACATGACCAACGGAGCTGAGACGTGGACACTCACGGTAGGGCTGGTCCACCAGTTTAAGGTCGCCCAGCGAGCTATGGAGAGAGCTATGCTCGGAGTTTCTCTGAAGGATAGGATTCGCAACGAATACATCCGACAGAGAACCAAGATTATCGACATAGCTCAAAGGATTAGCAAGCTAAATGGCAGTGTCCTGCCATATCTTGAAAAGAACCGACAATCGCTGGGGTAAACGTGTTCATGAGTGAAGACCACGACTCGGCAAACGTAGTGTAGGACGCCCTCCGACCAAGTGGGAATCCAGAACCAAATCGTCAATTTGCGAAAGACTGCTGGCAGATGCTAGATACGTCAAGCTGAAGACAGGGCGTTATGGCGCTCATTAGGGGAGGTGTACCTAAGTCCAGCTGTGAACTAAATAAATAAATCTACTAGGCCGACTGTACTTACCCACATAAGGTGCCACATTAGAGTTTATCCACCCCATGACGGTACTGTCGCAGGCAGCGATGCGTGTCGCCTCACGATACGCTCTTGCCATTACAAAAGCGCGCGCGTGCCACGCCGCCCGTGCAAGTCCTGGAGGATGAAGAGCTTCTTCCGGAGAGTTCAGAGTGAGTTCTTTTATTTTTAACCAGAAATTATTTATTCAATTGTGCTCATGTACCCTCGACTCTAACAATGCCATTATATTCAAAAATTTTACTCTACGTCGAAAATATACCCAGACCTAGAAAATTTTGTAGGTACCTACGATAAAAACAAATTTTCTAGATTTTAGGGCACTGGTACCGACTTTACTAGATAACGAATCATAGACAAAAGGACAGAATAACATAAGGGTGGTAAGTTTCTATCGTCTAATTTACTAATTTACCAAAATGTATAAAATCTACGCAGGTAGCATAATAATTATCATTATTACTAAAATCATCTATCTACAAAGTATGTAAAATATCCTTAATTTTGTATTCTACCCTGTGTGTGTATGTATGTCTGTCTGTGTCTGTTCTTGTTGTGTCAAATAAGTGTATCTTTATCTTTTTTAATTTCGCTCATAGACAGGACCGCAGATAATAAATAAATAATGCTGGACAATCCACAATCATCTAGCTTATACAAAAAAAATAACCAAGAACATCCAGAACAAATATTTGTAGATCCTACAAACATTTGTTCCAAGGCGGGAATCGAATCCGCAACCTCCTGCGTCAAAATGTTGCAAGCTTTCAATTTTGTTTCATACATGGTCACAATAGATATCTCGATACAGGTTTAAGGTAAACCATTTTTAAAGCATAAAATGATAGATGCAAAAAATACTAAGCGGAAATTTGCCAGTTCGCACGAGTAGGCCACTTCATTCCCGTAATTAGGAGCGATAAAAGTAAGGAAATTGGGTAAACGAGAACATCATACCTTCGCTTCCCAGAATCGGAAGCTCATTAACCATAGCCAGCGTTTCATTTCTCGATGCGTGCGCGCAACACGATAAACCATGTTCAATCTTTGGTACGTAAATGAGTTCGTCACGGATAGTTCTCATCGGTCCATCGCAAAAAGAACGAGACGTCATCAGATAGCCGGGTTATCCTGGCCAGTGCGGGATTAAGGGGCGGGGGCAAGAAAAATGTTGGGTTGAATTCTGTAATAATTTTTTCACCGACTTAATACCTCAACAGTCTATATGGTCCACTGCTGGACGCAGGCCTCCCCCTGACTTTTTTTATCTAATGAGGGTAATTATTATTTATTTAACAGCAAAAAATAATTACAACTAATATTTACACTTACATCTATTTACTAAAAATCTAAGCCGTCACCAGAAGGCAGAGTGCCCAGAATGCTGGCAGCATTGCCACGTTGAATGGCAATGCTAATTCGTTGACCGAAATAAAAACCAGCATTCCGATCACCTGTGGACTCTATTAGTAGTTTTGTATGTAAAACTATTAAAAAAAAAAAAAAAAATGAGGGTAATGTCCTTAGTCACCAGTCACCACGCTGGGCCTGCTTGTTGGGATCGCAGTTCGGTGGTAGATCTATTCTGCAAGAGGCGCTGCTGCCCGCCCCCCGGTGTATGTCCCTTAGTCACTTCTTACGACACCCACAGGAAGAGTTGGGGTGGGGTGGAGTAGAAATGGTCTGTTGCGTGACGATTGTAAGAGGCCCGACGGCATGACTCTAGTCCCACGGAGTTGGGGAAACCTATGTATATGTGAGACGCTACATTCGTCGACACTCGCGCCTTCCCATTTTCCTAGCTAGGAATTACGTACTAGGTCTGGTGCGGCGAATTTGGCCGAAAATCTCAAGAAGTGCAAATATGCAGGTCTCGATAGAGCTTACGCTAGGTCCATGGGGTCCTTGGGGTACCTCTCCAGAATTTCAAAAAACTATCTGAGCGTCTAGCGTCTGCTCGAAGCGACGCGTGGCGTGACCCGAAAGCTGGTGAGTATCTGGCACAGCGCATCAGCATTGCCATAAAGTGTTGCAATGCAGCCAGCGTCTTGGGCACGATTCCGACTGATCAGTTGAGCTACCTGCAGATTATTTGCAACAGTCTGCAGTTAGCTCAATGTTTCAATTGAAAATACTAGTTTTAATTTAACTCTATTATATAATTTTCTTTGTTAATAAAGAGGACCTACCTAGTAAATAAAAAATAAAGGTAGAAATAATACCTATCATAAGAAATGAAATAAGTTCCCAAAAATTTTCGACTTCGGCGGGACTCGAACCCGCGTCCCAACCTTAGTACGGGTGTGCTCTAACCAACTAAGCCACGAAGTCTCACCAACTAAGCAACTAAGTCACGAAGTTTTATTTCATTTCTTAGAGATGCCCAGAGTGCGGGTAAACACTGTAGCAAAAATCCTTAATACCTATCATGTTGCAATACAAAAACAAATAAAACATCAGTGTGTACGATAAAACACACGCAGCGAAAAACCTTGAACTAAAAGCCCAAAGAGCAAATCCTTACTTCATCCCTGGCTGAAGATCCTCGCCCACATTTCATCGGCGGCACTCGTACGTGCGCAAGAGCATATCGATGCTGCTCATAAGTAGGTACCTATCGTAATTGCATCGCGACTTTGCAATAAATAAAATTAAACGTGCCCTAAGAATTCAACGCCTGATTTTGTGAGTTTAAGTTTTAATAACCCTTACCAAGCCCATAAAATGACAGCTAACAAATAATAGGGAAACTTTATTAATAAATTAATAAAATAAAAATATTAACTAGATTTCCGCCCAAAAATCTATCACTAGCGGTCCGCCCCAGCTTCGCGCGGTTATATTCTAAAGCCTATGTTGCTCAGTGATAATGTGGTGGTCTCATAAAAGTTTGACCCTCGAGGAAATATTAAATAGAATAGTTTCCATAGGTAGGGTAATCTGGCCTATTCCACTCTGATGCACTGACCATTGATGGATCCATAGCTCGGGTTATCCTCACCAGAACTTGGTCTGTCTGATTCTAAAAACTCGCACAAAACACCTTTGTAGGGGAGCGCGTTGATGTCTTTTGTATGGCCGCTCTTTTTGCAACGCTCATTTAATAGGCCTGCTCAAGATTGATTGTCAATCTTGATGCTGAAGATTTCGCTACGAATTTATAAAAATCCGCAAATTATTCAAAAAATTTAATGAATCAAAAGGCCCTGTTGGCCTCCAAGAGTACGAACGAATTACTTTTCAAATGAAGAATCAACACAGTAGATTAATTTGTAACTATGTTTTTTTTTTCTGCTGAATGGACTGATTATTCGGAGTTTCTGCCCATAACGTACAGATAGGCTTTGGGTTCAACAACAAAATTGATAAGTACCAAACCTGAACAATTATTTACGAGTAGGGGAAACCAGGTGAAATCGTGTCGAAGACATTAAATCGGAACACAATCTGAAATTCCTTCGCCGGCCGTCACAGTGACGAGTGTCCGGCGAGTCGGCGCGGGCGCAGGGCGCGCCACAGTATATTTACATCAGTAACGCATGTGTGATTAAAGAAATATTTAACTAGATTCAGCCCGCGGCTTCGTACTTGTTGCTTAAGGTTATTTATAACCCATGGGAACTGATTTAAGGGTTAAAGTGTAGCTTACGTTTTATTTCATTGGCTTAGAACTACCTATGTCCAAAATTTCAGCCCGGTCTGTTAAGTAGTTAAAGCGTGAAGAGTTAGGTAACAAACATTTAAAAAAGTCTGAGGCATCGAGCTCTGATTCAGTGGAGACTGGTGACTCAAGTTTTCTTACTCATAGCGGTAGCTTAGATAGTGTAGCTCTGTTTAGTATCTTACTACCAGAGCTACATAGCTAATCTGCGACTAGTATCGCCTCACAACACAGTCAAAAAATCCGTTATCTTCAGACGTTGTTACTTCTACCCTAGTCTATTTCAGCTACTTGAATGAAAGAAAAATCAAAGTAATCAGTTTGATTTTTAAGTGAAACCTAGTTTTACTTTTGTAATATAATTATATGAAGTAAATAAAGAACTCTGATGTTTGATGTTAGAAATAAAATCAAGAGATCCTACTTTTTTTAAATTACATCTTTACTATAAAAGAAAATTACAGCCAAATAACAGAAAACAACAGAGATCCGATTAGCGATAATTAAATAATCGAGTGCCCATGACGTACACTGCAACTAGAATGTACTGTACCATAGAGTACATTATATTACGAATGTAGTATACTTAACTATTGTTGGTTAGTAGTAGTACTTATTATATATGTTGTGTATGGGTCTGCGTGTGAACGGCGGCGCGCCGCCCCGCCGCCCTTCAGGTCGCACCTCGCAGTGAAGGCGTCAATTTGTACATACATATCTGATCTGTGGCTGTGTGAAAAGCTTCAACCAGCCTCAAAATAAGCAGAACTTGTGTAGTCATGCCTTACTGCACGTCGCTTACTTTGTGTGTTGGGTACGTGTCGGTCTGCGCGGGTCGAGAGGTCGTGCGCCCGCGCCGGCGGCCCGCCCCCTAATTGCAGCCACGCAAATAAATAATTTTTATCCCAAGCGTAGAGATCACGCTCCTTCTTGACCTTAAATTACAGCGTGTAAAGCTCTTTTTGTGAAATTTTAATTTGTTTCCCGCATGCCGACGTTTAGAGCTTGTTGAAATGTTAGATGGTTGTAAAATTTGCAATATTTGCTATAAGCGACCAGGTCATAAGGTTTTTCTGGTCCTTACTTAAAACGTAGGTACAATTAATGTGATTGTTATTGTAATGAATAAAATAAATAGAATATGTACCTAAACAGGGTTTATTGATATGACCGGTTTCCAGATAAGTAGAGTAAAACAAATATTTATTTATTTATTTACAAAATTTTAGGAAAAATTACAGCTAGGTTTGATAAATAGAATTAAAATATAGAACATGCCTGGATAGACCAATGCATGTTTATTGAAGGCTAATTACAAGTTTCCTAAGTTTTCAAGTTTTAGATTATAATGCTCTATGCATTTTGGAAACATCACATCACAAATTTCAACTGATTTTAATAAAGGAGGACGTTCTGTGACAGTCAGATAGTCATTATATTGGTAAAATCATATTTACAAGTCAATTATCTAATTAATTTTTTTAGGTTGGTAGATAGATAGATAGATAGATTATAACTTTAATGCACCTTCAGTCATTTACAAAAATTTTTGGTACTTACTAATAAATGAAAAATGTCATCCTAAAATAATGAGAAATTGTATCCGGCTGTTTGTATGTTCGTTAATTTCGCCGTCAATTATGGACCGATTTAGTTTTTTTTTTGTATTTTACCTATAGACAATGAATCCAAGATGGTACCTACCGTTAAAAAATAATTCCAGAAGAATTAGTATTTGCCCTGCAGAATAATAATAATAAATAATAATAATAAAATTTATTCAACTATACTTACGTAAAAAGACAAGACAGAAGTGCACTAAAAATAAAAATAGCAAGCTTTAACAATTTAGCCTGAACTAGGTAATCCTGTGTTTCAGGCGACTAGAGTGCTAATTATTACATAAAATAATTAGTTACTTAAGTACGATGTAGGCATTTAGTCTAACAATGTTGTTTATGAGAATATACAAACAGTGTTAACTTTTAGGATTCGAAGTCGGAATTTGATCGTAGTTAGTTCGGCATTTGAAACTACGGGCCCAGCGAGTAGGTATTTCGAAGACTTTGCTTGGATATTGTTTTGGTTACATTAAAGTTTTTAATCAATATAATCTTAATCGATAACTCTACGCCCACGCATAGTTAGAAATTAATGTTTCTAATAATCTGATAAAAATATTACAGAGGTATAATTACTTTTACTAGGGTCCGCCCATGGTCCGCCCCAAACCGACATTTCGACAGAAAACTTTGACTACGGCGAATACAAGGAACAATGCATAAGGATTTGATTTTCTGCCGTTTATTAAGTAATCCCATACCCAAAGGGTAAAATGGGACCCTATTACTAAGACTCCGCTGACCGTCCGTCTGTCTGTTCGTCTGTCACCAGGCTGTATCTCAATAACCGACCGTGATTCTGTTGCCGCTTTATCAACTAAAAAACAGAATAAAATATTTAAGGGACCTCCCATACAACAAACCGTTTGCCGTTTATTATAGATGTATTGATTTTATAGATGTAGGATTGTATAGATGTACCTACGGAACCCTTCGTGCGGTTTTTTTAAAATAAATAACGAATTTTTCCTTCGGCTTCGCTCGTGCTTTTCTAGGTTAAAAAGCCTAGATGATGTTTCCATGGAACCGTTTAAAGGTTATTTCTAATGGGGACTGTTTTATGGGATACAAAGTAAGCCTATGTTTCATTCCAGGGATTAACTCGATTAATGCTACATCTAAGGAAAATTTCAGTACGATCGATCATCATCATAGTTTTGGCGAAAAACAAACATCCATCCATCCATCCAAACTTTTGCATTTTATAATATGAGAGTGATTTGTGTGTTTTTTAGAACTAAGTTCCTTATCGCGCGTTGTGAAAGGGGGCTGGACGGAAAAAATTCTCACGAAAAGTTGTAACGACACTTTTTGCTATAGTAAGCTATTGTAAGCCGTGCGGCGTGCGCATGTTTCTCTGTCTGTCTCTCTCTCTTTCTCTCTCTCTCTCTCTCTCTTATAGAAAGGAACTTCGTTCCATCACCCGGATGGAACGAAGTCCCTTGACACCTCTCAACTTTTTTTTTATTTCAAGTACAATATAGTGTACATTTATTCATGCGGCCCAAAAGCATGCCGAGTGGGAAATTAGCACTCATTGTAGCAGCAACCGAACAACAGCAGTTCAAATTAGGGGTATGTGTAGGCAGCCGATAATTGTACCGTGAGAAACGCGTGCATCCGCCGTCTGATGCAGATTGTTTCAAACGTCAGGGATATTGCTCTCTTTGGTCGCAAACTAGTAACATTTACTTGAGCTGAGGGTATAGTATATTATCCTCAGATATTATCTAAGATATTATCTGTCTGTGGTATTATTATATCTGTGGCTGATGTCAGTGTATTTTTTTTACGAGGTATCCTTGGACGGAAGAAATCAATCTCCTTGATCGTTGTTATCAATCAAACGTCGTCGTCCGCGAAAGATTGTCAGCCTAAAAACAACAAACCTTTTTCTTTCACGAAAAACAAATTAAAAGGAGGTTATATGGTCGGTTCTTTGTAAAATTACCTACTGTAAAATTTATGGAAAGGTAACGAGTTAAGCCCATATTTTGAATGCACATTTTTGTCTTGTCTGCGACAACTTTAACTCACTTGGCGACGGTTCCTCAACGTCGTCGTCTATGTCTACGTCACAAAACGCAGATTAAATAGGCAATAAAGTGCTCACTCTGCTCCGTGCTTTGATCTTTTGTCCACTTCATCTTTTTAAGGGCTGAGGTCGTGGCAGTGCGATATGCGTGCGCATTTCCCTCAGGATAATAAAAAAAAAAAAAAAAAAAAGGTACCTTAAGTAAAGAAGCAGGAAACCTTTACCTTCTTATACTTATATTAGTATATATTATATTAGTTTTTTGCATTGAAGCAATTACTCATCCCAAGCTTTTTTATTCTCTAATCTAGATAATCTGATCGCAGCCGCCAGTATAAAGTCTGTGGATATTTTATAGTACCTAAGCCTTTTTGCAGTATCCTTTGCAAAAAGGCTTTTTGACAATATGTTTGAATTTATTTATAAATAATTTTTGGAATTCACTTGGGGTTGTTGTAGAAGCGTACCCCTTTAAATGGAAACCTACATAGTTGTGGGCACAGCGAGTTTATTCTTATTTCTAGTATTTAAATTATGTACCTACTTATATTGCTATTTTTGGGGAACCGGTTGATATTTTTATGAGTGTTCAACAAATTTTCATAAATATATTAACACAATACTGTGTGGTTCATGTTTATTTCTTTGAATTTATTACGTAGGGATTCTCTGAGACCCATGTTATAGATTGCACGAATGCTGCAGTGTTCCCCCACAGCAGTAGGTATACGTCTGCCATACATAGTTTCAATAGTATCTACCTACCTACGTTACGATGTCGTCGTCGTCGCCGCCGCCATGTCGTCCCGGCGAGGTAGGGCAATAAGTCAAATCAGGTATTTGCGGTGAAAGTGAAGGTTTTTAGAAAATATTCAAATTGGTTGATTTATTAATATAGGTGTAGATACGGTTTGAGTCTGTTTTTCGAGTGTTTTTATGTGGTTATCTAAGGCTTAAGTTCTGTACCTGTTATGAAAGCTTGCTCAGTTGCCAGACGTGTCCTTTGTAAAAAAGGCTTACCTAATATAAAATATCAGATTATCTAGCTAGACGATAGAAAAACGTGGTCGACTTTTGCTCAAACTCGAAAACTAACATTCTAACAACGTACCTAAAAGTTTCGTTATCTTTTCTCTAGGTACTTTACCTTATATTCAAATAAATAAAGTGAACAAAGTGATCACTTCATTATTTGATTTTTTGTGACGTGTCCAAGAGTCATGTAAGGTCTGAAACTAAAGGAAATAACGCACTTTGATGTTTGAAAGTTATAGATTATGCTTGAGTGACGTTATACATAATATTAAGCCATAGAAAAGCGTAAAGCCGCTACCCCACTGCTGCGCACGGAGAGGGTGTGTTTCTTGTAAAGCGAAGATAGTCGCTTTCGATGAATGTGATAACGTACACTGCAACCCACGAACGAACTCAATACGCATGGATACGTTTTTAATGACGTTATTCCTACACTCGTGGCTAGCTCAAATATGGCACCCACGCAGCTCAACGGTGTCAACGCTATGCACGCGGTACACGTAAACCGGTAAAGTAGACCCACGTTGTCAAACTAATGTCTGTAATCATCAAAACGGACTACTCTGTAAAAATTTATGCGTGGTGTAACATAAAAAAACCGCCTGGAATTCAGAACCTCCTCCGTTTTTTCGTCGGTCGAAAATCGAGATAATGTTGCATTGTCAATAGCAAACAAATCCCACAACTAAACATACAGGATGTGATACTATGTACCTACTACAGTTACCTACAACTATAACTATAGGTATTAGGTACTAGTAGAACAGGATATACAAAAACTGGACCAGAAAATTACAATAGAAAGCGAAATGAAGATGGTTAAGGCCGATAATCCGCTTTCGACACAGTGCGACGAAAATACTAGAACTGTGAAGAATCGCAAATCGCGAATACCGAGATTTGTCACAGTAGTACCGTCTCGCGGTGGGAGCATAGAGGTGTCATCGACATAATTACGATTAGTTAGAATTTATAGTTATAGCTTATAGTTTTAACTTATCACTACAACTGTAACAGCTGTGAAGAAAAAAACCGACATCGGAAAATATAAATAAATAATAAATAGTTTTTTTACGTGTTTCCGACTAGGTTCTTACTAAAAAAAAATATGAGAACATCTCGAGATAATTTTCAATACAGCAGAAAATAGTCATCAAAATCGGTCTTTCTTGGACGGAGAAGTCGATGAAGATACATGAAAAATATACATTATAGCCTACATAGAACTTCCTTCCAACTTGTTTCGAAGTCGGAAAAAAGACAATAATTGAGTTGATACGTTCAGATTTTACATAAAATTTGAGACTCTTTTTAGACATAAAAGTCAGGTAGGTAGAGCAGTTTCAAAATACAGCTATTCTCATTTAGAAATTTTGATAAATTTAGGTACAGAGAGAAAGAGAGATCTTTCAGTGAAATTGACAATTAAAATTTTTACATGAGTAAGGATTATTGAAATTGCCAGCACAAAAGAAAAACGATTGAAAAGTTTATGCTCTCCTTACTGAATAGAGACAAATCGGAATATAATAGAGTTCTATTGACGTGATTGTATGCAGTAGGCATACTGTATGCGGGGTATGCAAGTTGTAAGAACCGTGTGGTTTTGCAATTGGTTGGTAAGTTAGATATCTACCCGAGAGAATGGGGCTTGGTGCCATCCAGGGTGGCTTTTCCAGGAAGACCAAGTGGGATGACGATTTGCGAAAGACTGCTGGCAGACGCTGGATACGGCAAGCTGAAGACAGGGCGCTATGGCGCTATGGCGCTCATTAGGGAGGCCTATTTCCAAAAGTGGGCTACTATAGGCTGATGATGATGATGATTGCTTTGCAGCGCGGTGCTCTATCTAGACTTATTAATAACCAAAAGGCCATAAGCCGAAATCTTTGGACTCTACAATTTCTTATTCTAAACATGACAGGGTATTTTGTTATTATTTCCAGTTTGTAACTAAAAACACAACAAATAGGCTACACGGGCAGGCATTACAAAATCGATCTCGTGAAGAATGCATCGGAATGCGTGTATCCAATCCAGTGATTTTAGCTTCGATCAACAATAAGATTTTAGTGACAATGCGCAGGAGTCGTGGGTACCTCTTGGCGTGACGCGTGTGCGCACGATTTCGGCAGTCGCTGTCGTGATCCGTCAGGAATGTGGGGGTGGAATCCTGATGGGATGTTGGAATTCCAATGATTTAAAAAAACTAAATATCTGAGATATCCCATTCAGTCGACTGTAGATTTGAATTGCGTATTTCCGAAATACATTGCGGGATGAATTGGGAAATTATTTTTGCTAGTTCCTTTCTGTTAATGTAATTTTAACCGACTTCTAAACAAAGGGGGAGGTTTTATGTTCATCTTTATGTCTTATTTTCTTAAGCTTAAAAAAGCTTGAGAAAATAAGTGGGTCTGTTTGAATAAATATATCTATTTTATTCTTATTCTTACGCAAGTTTTTAATATTTCTTTTGTCATTATGTGGGCCGATTTGAAAGATTATTTTGCTATGTTTTTTATTTTTGTGATACATTATTTATTTAACAGCTAAAAATAATTACAACAAATATTTACACTTACATCTATTTTCTAAAAATCTAAGCCGTCACCAGAAGGCAGAGAGCCCAGAATACTGGCAGCATTGCCACGTTGAATGGCAATGCTAATTCGTTGACCGAAATAAAAACCAGCATTCTGATCACCTGTGGACTCTATTAGTAGTTTTGTAAGATCTTTATAGATAACGTGTGCTCCAGGACCCCAAGGACCTAGGGTTTCCACCCCAAACGGCTCAAATAGGTAACCTCTGTCAAGATTAGCGTATTTTCGCCGTTTGAGGAACTCCGCTGATGTTGCTGCGGATCCGGCCCTTACTGATGTCCCTGCAATATGAGAAGGTGCTAGGGTATCTACACACGTAGCATCTTATACTAAAGGCCGACCCATCTTCCAAGGAATCAGAGTCATGCCGTCAGGCCATAGGCCACGTGGTTCGAGAATAGCTGCCACACTGACGCTGGTAAAAGCCCGACGGATCAAATAAATTTATGAAATAAATTTTGCTATGTATAGAAGTGATCCCTACATTTTATTCCCGAAGAATTAGTATTATGTCATGTCCCGCAAAACTTAATAATAGTGCAAAATAATGAGATCCACAGACTTAAAAATTGTAAACGGTTTCTTTTCTCCCTTAATGTATTTGACGGAGAAATCGATGAATATCCCCAAAAAACATGCATACATACCGAACATACACTCCATTCTTTTCTCGGAGTCGGTTTAAAAGAGGCGCCGCGCCGCGTCGTCGATAATTAATTCAGTCATTCCAATTCATTAAAAATACAATTTTAGTGCATTCTTTCACTAGTACCTACGTTTCATTCAAGCATCTTAATCAACAACATAGTTACAAAATAAAACCCATTCATCTCTAAAAATCATGAAACCACCCGCGTAGCGCAGGTAGGTATACCCGATGTTTTCCAAATTGAACAATTGTGTTCCGCCAAATGAAACCCACTTCTGAAACGAAACGCACTTGTTTGTTTTGTTTCATAGCACGTAGGCAGCACGGCACTAGTGGATTACTCTGGTTTGTCCCGTTTGAATAATGAAGGAAAACGTCACGGTTCGAGCGTTGTCTATAGTATACTAGCTAGGTACTGCCCGTGGCTTCGCCCGCGTAGTTCCCGTTCCCGTGTGGATTCCGGGATAAAACATAGCCGACCATCTTTGCCTATGTCACTCACTGAAAAAATATAATATAATATAATAATATTATCATAGTATATAATAACAAAAATTACAGATGACAGATTCTGTCATCTATTTATAAAGTTTGGTTTGTCTACGTGTATATTTTGTTAAGCTTGTCTGAAATCATAATCTAATTTTGTTAAGCTTGTCAGAAATCATAATCTAATTTTGTTAAGCATGTCTGAAATCATAATCCAAAGGCAATCTCTTCAGGGAATGATAAAAGACCTTTTCGTGCCTGACGAATGAGAGTATGCACGAAAAGGTCTTTTAATTTGTTTTCCCTTTCTTTCAAATTCCTACGAATTTGAATATGACGGGTAGGAGGTATAGACTATAGGAACTGAATGACCGCAGTGCAGTTCCGCTCAGTGCCTACCTGAGTGCATACCTTGGGAATTGTCAACATCAAGCAGGGATATCGTACGCTGAAGGGTCGTAACCATGCAGAACCGTCAAGAGTGGGCACAAGAGTTTTGAGGCCAACTGAGGGCAAAATCTAATGATGATGGTTGTGACAATTTGGTTTTAAGTATAACTTAAAGCTTTTACTGAAATAATTTTTTTTATCAAAAAGTATTTAATGTTAATAAGGCAGGGGCAGCTTACTGTGAACGGTATGTATAACTTACAAGGTAATCGGTAAAGAATAGAGAATTTATTGGGGGTTCGCTACCCACTTCACACCACACTAAGAAAATTCTAGACAGTCTAGTACAGTATAAAAGCGTTTATGCATAGGTATACAGACTTTAAGATAAATCATGGTGATTCATCGTGTTAAAAGGTCTAAGGGTACAGTCAGTCAGTTCGTAATGTAATAATATGCCTAAGCAGTAATAATTATAAGCATTATGAATATAAGAGCGCAGTAATATCCGATGTAGAACCCGTGAAATTGCTAGGCAATAAAATTCTGTACGGACCAACGGACTTACAGACTTTAAATATACTGGTTTAAAGCTAGAAACAGACTGAGTACAGACTCGTACTCGCGACGCGTTATGAGATGTGGACGCTTGGATTTGTATGAAATGATAGACAATTTAAAAATAAATTTATGGAACTGTTATACCACTGTATCAGTTGATTGAATATTGTAGATTGTTTGCAACAGTCTGCAGTTAGCTTAATTGTTTCAATAGTAAATACTATTTTAATTTCATTATATTATTCATTGTAATTTTATTTTATTTCCTTAGAAACTGTTATTTGAAATATTTATAAGATTGATTGTAATAAGATTGAAGACTTGCAAAATGACAAATTTTATCATTTTAATGA
This sequence comes from Eupithecia vulgata, assembly GCA_946478455.1. NCBI lineage: Eukaryota > Metazoa > Arthropoda > Insecta > Lepidoptera > Geometridae > Eupithecia > Eupithecia vulgata. The sequence goes on from OX297863.1 coordinate 3,271,179, forward strand.
AAATGCGGCTTCGCACGCGATGTTACATGTTATTTTTATATCACGGGAACTGATTTATGGGATATAAAGTAACTAAGGTTACTCTACATCCTTTCAAATAACTCTATGCCGAAAATCAAGTCGATTGGTCGCTTACTTAGGGAGTGAAGAAAGGACAAACAAAGAAACCAAATATTAGTATAGAAAATGTCAGAATTTACTATCTTAATTACTCGTAGGTACTTAATTATTTTTTTGACAATACTTTTAGTAACTCAGTTATTATTAAAGTTTCTGTCACGGTTGCATGTCATCACGATTTGTACCTACACATGATTTTATCATATATCTACATAATCTCGTGTCTAAAAATCTTTCAATGATTTTTATCTATATCTTAAAAGCAAATGGCCTAGCTAGAGACATACTTGTGGTACGCCACGCCACGCCATCTGTAGTCTAATACGTAATTTAAATATTTTTTATTTTATTTTAACAAACTAAATAGTTTATAACAGCACTAGTTAGAAATGACTAGTGATAAATTGTGTAGGCAAAGATGTGACAAACGAGAAAAAATACCTATTTTGTCACACTGGTGTGATAAGCTTGTGACTACGAATACTGAGTCGTAGCATAGATAAATTAAAGAAAATAAATAAAATAAAAATAAACACTAGTCGTAGTTACAGCAACTTATCGATTAGTCGTAGTTTCCTATATTTCGTCGCGTACGTTGCGTAGTTTGGGCTCAGTCTGTTTCCAGCTTATAGGTAGGTCAGAGGCGCTCAACTCCAGCACAAAAGTGTGCATTCAAATATTGAGGACTTTAACGGCTATCTGTAGATCAGGGACCATAGTAGTGGCTCTGCCAAGTCAAGTAGACGGACAAACAGACCTTTCAGTTCGAGAATAGCTGGTACGTTAGCGGTGACAAAGGCCCGCCTGATGATGTCGTTCAGGCTGGCATGGCGAGATATCCAACCGCTAGCCCTAGTACACTATAATCCGTGATGACCAAGCAAGCTGTTCGACAGCAGTACCGCACTGGCATTGATGAGGCGCGCAACACCTTGCACCCAACCGAAGACAAGTTGCGGAAGTTTTTATGAATTACTTTAAAATGTTTATCTTGTTTTTTTCCTCTCATCCAAGACCGTAGGAAAAATTGGACTGTTATTGATAGATAGTGTTATTGACTTTTGCATCTCAACTAAAACATAGGTTACTCTACCCATGTCATAGAAAACCGTATCATAAAAAATATTTTGGAAGATTCTTGATCATCATAAGCCTATGTTAGACCACAGCTGGACGTAGGCTTCCCCTGTGGTGGGTAGGTTAATTTTTGTAGGGTTGATAACGTTACTTAGGGTTCCATAAAAACACACTGAGCTAAGACGTTTCGAAAAATACTTTTAAATAGGTACTAAAACTCGAGTAAAAAACATAAACGTTAAAAAAAACCGACCCTGTCTCATTTATTTCACATTCATTTATCGGAATCGTAAATAATGGCTTATAAAAGTCGTCACCGAAAAGGCCGATATAACATGCGTACATAAAGAATATAATTAATAATGACATCATTTTCAATCTGCCCTACTGTGCAATTACGCTAAAAGCTTACATTCAATGGATCGCACTCCTATCTGGGGAGACTTTACGCACTAGTCTCAGCTTTTACTTATTAATAACATACATAATAATATTATGCACCGTTATAAAAAATTTCAACACAATGTTAATTCTTGGAAAAATAAATAAATTGAATTGATGACGTCATTATGATCATCATAATCACATTCTTTAAGGCGCATACCACACCCAAAGTGGCGCCGCCACTTAATTTATCTTATTATTCCGTATAACAAAGGAATTTTCAAAAATCCATCTTCCAGTTTGTGATGCCTATCATAAGCTTTTTTTTAATGCCTCTGTAATAGTTTTGTTCTATTTAGTTTAGGCAGAGATACGAAAATAGATTTTGGTGGCCACCAAGGGCAACTTCGTATCTACCTTATAACGTAAAGTAGGTGGCATGGCGGCGCTAGTTTGGGTGGGGTATGCGCCTTAAGTACGCAGGTAAATAACCGATACAAAGTTTTAAGTTATGATCGTGATTCGTGGGTGGCATGCACTTGTAGTACTTATTTCCTTATTTTATGGAGCGGAGAGGTTCAGGGCAGTTATTTGGCAACAAAGTTTAATTTCTTATCGTGTAATATAAAATATTTTCGTACAGTTAGAGATTCGGCGGCAGAATGGCTTTGTTGTACGACATCTGTAAGTTTATCTGTGCTTAATCTAATTTGTAATACTTTTAATATTACTCAGGCAGGTCCCTAAATGCTCGTAAATTCAGAGTTAATTTTATTAGATTGCTTGTACAGGGTACCCAAGAATATGCCTACCTTGTGTATAAAACTGTTTATAAATACCAAAAAAAAACAAACATTAACCTTCAAGTAGTCAACGGTTGAATCTTAACTTTGGTTGAATCAACTTGAAGGTTAATGTTTGTTTTTGTCAACCTGGTAGTAGCCAAAAATTTACTTTCGTAGTGGGCCCTCTGCTTGACATAGGAGGAGCCTATGTCAAGCAGAGAACATACATATATGATGCAGACCCTCAATCAATAGGATAAGACATAATTAGTGTGACTTATGGCTGAGTGAGATGTAGTCTATATCTCAGACAAAGGCCGCATTTTTCATCCATGGACGCTTCTGCGACGTTACAACACGATGGTCATAGTAAAGCGATTGGTTAGCAGAATCTGGCTCCTGGTCTATGTATGAAGCTAAAGGGAGGTATAGGTGCCCAAAAAAGCAGTACAAAATAACCATAGACAAGAAAACGCAAACAAATTAACTTTCTTCGGAACTTTGTATGTTTAGAACAAAAGCGCTTGTTTAGAAAACAAATAAGACAGCCATAAACAAGTGTCAAGAAGAACAATGGTGGGATGTGCTAAACGACGGCATTGTTTGACTCGCACCTGGCGATTAGGGAGTGAGCGCGTGACTCCCGAATTTATACCTTTTAAAGAACTACGTTACTTCGCTCTTTTTTATGGCACTAGCCATACAGTTTAAGTTGAAGTGAGGTGATATGTTTGTGCTTGAGGTGGCAGAACTTAACACTTTTATAAAGTCCATAACATACCTGGACGTTTTCTAATGCAAGTAGAAAAAAAAATACCTTGTAATGTATTAACTAATTATCAATTATTCAGTTATCTAGTACCTACTAATAAAACATCCAGAAGACGTGGAACAGATATCTGCAGATCGTACAGACATTTGTCCCGAGGCGGGAATCGAACCTGCAACATCCTGCGTCGCCGTCTCTAAATCGTTTAAGGGTCTCATCAGTTGGCAGTCGATTTAATAACTATTTAAAATACTTATAGGAACCGGAAACCTAGGCCTAATTTTACGCTAAAAGGCTTTGCAACTTAAAGAGTCTAATATCCAGAGTCTAGCTAGACTAATCCAACTCCCACCATCTCTAGTAACTTGGGGAAATGGACCTCGCACATAAAGGCACCTAAAAATAGGACAAAACTTTAACGCAAAACAGCTCTCCAGAATATATCTTTCAAACACCAAAGTTCTTTAGAAATTCACTCTAAAATTTACAACAACTCGAGGCCGGTGAGGCCGGGGCCTAGAATCGAACTCGCAACAACAAAGCCATGCACCGCGATACCGCCGCAGGCTGCGCATACGCATGAGAGCCTGCTCATTTCGGACAGCCCGATAGTGTATCAGTGGTCGCGAGCGGGGCAGGCCGCGCGGAGCCCCGGGCTCGGACAGAAGCGATCCATTGTCTGCCTTCGATTGTTACCCTTGCTTCTGTACTGTAACTTATCCATTGTTAAAACTCGATCCAGCTTCCGCATATTCGAACAGCTTAAGAACTTCACCCGATTGAGTTACGAGCGATTGTGATTCGATTAATCGAATAAATATCTAAGATAATCTAAGTGTATAAAGCATTTTCTAAGTGTTTATGCATCTTCCTCAGAGGTATTTAAGGACCCGCCGCCGCCGTACGAAGCGAATGAAGATAATGAGAGTGAACAGGTACCTAAATGATATTTTAAATGGCCATTTATTTGTTCATTTTATTTCCTGGCAATGAGATGGGGCCATTTGGAACCTCATAAGCGGCAGGAAATAAAATTCACATTAGGCATTTATATTCACAGGGATTTACCCTGTGAATATAAATGCCTAATGTGAATTTTAAATAAATAACAATTATTTTTGCAGCTGAACTAAATGGTTTATTTGTAGGTTTGATTAAACTGATAATCCTACTAAAGTTATAAATACTATTGAACGGGTATTTATCGCGTTTATTTACCTATTTTTGGGTTCAGATCGCGTAAGTTTAAAAACACCTACTAAAGTTGAAAAGAAAAGAAACTGAGCCTGTGTGTTGTGAGAATTTTGGGCGAAGCTAACACCAAAACTAATGAATGGAGCGGTCTGAAATTTTGCACGTTTCAAGTTTTGAAATATCATACAGGATATTGTTTTTAATTTGTTTTTAATTCTGGAAAATGCGTGTAAAGGCAGAAGATAGTTATATAAAAACTTGCGGCTGGTTATTCATCCATTTTTTATAATTTGACAATAGTTTAAACATTTTGTTTACCTCTAGTGTGTTTAATTGTGTGTGGAGTAACCATGACTTGGTTTGTAGAACAAATAAACCAAACTTAATCAGGATAAATGCTATATATGCTATATTAGTGCTTGTATATAATAATTAAAATACTTTATTAATTTTTTACAAACCATAACTTGGTTCGTAAAAAATACAAAATCAAGCTTTACGCAGAGGGACTACACTCATATACAAAGCAAGCATTAAGTGCATTTATAGCACTTATCCTGATTAAGTTTAGTTTATTTGTTTTACAAACCAAGTCATGGTTTCTCCACACACAATTAAACACACTAGAGGTAAACAAAATGTTTAAACTATTGTCAAATTATAACAAGCAAATGAAAAACCGGCCGTTAAACTTTCTTAAAATGACAATAAAATAATGCATTTTCAGGTTGACGGCCCAACATGCGAGGTGTTAGACCTACTAGCAGACTGCAAGATAGATGATACAGAGACTGACAGATCTTCGATCAGAGACATGGGTCTCTGGCACTCCACACCCCTTGCAAGACGGCATAAATCCAAGATCTCCCTCACTTGGGTCCTTAAAGAAAACCTCGAGAACGCGCATCTAAAACCCACGAAAACCGACCTAGTAAATTACCAAACTGATTTAAATTTAAGTAGGTGTGATGTAAATAGATGTTTAGTAAACGAGAGGTATAGAAAATGCAAGCGAGTGGTCGGTCGTAACGAACATTACCATAATCTTAGGTTTAGAAACGAAGAGTTAGTGAGCGGACTCGATCTGTCAGACAGCAGTGAGGAATATTCAAGGAGAAGAAGGAGGCATCGGCATCGGAGGAAGAAGAAACCGAGGGAGCGGTTTGGTTATGATATCAAGGATTTGGACAGCTTTTTGACTGAGGTAAGTTTTTTGAGAGTTGTAGAGCTCCGAGGTAATTAAAGTTTTCGAGTTTTATGCTCTGGACACTGATTTTCTATTTTAATATTAAAACTGGATAGTTTTATTGTAAAATAGAAAACTACGATTAGTTTGATAAATTCATTACGATAGGAAGGACAAGGCAGTCACCCAAAAGTCCCTCGTTAAAGGTGAAACGTTGGTAATCTTCCAACACAAATAAAGTTCGTAGTTAACCCGCTCACAACCCTATGGAACTGATTTCCTATGTTGGTAGTAAAATCTATTTGAATGAAACTAGATTAGCTTCGCGGCTTCTTTATGCAGAAAGCCTTTCTGAACATGGCGATTACGATTACGTATTTAACGTTCAATTGCAAATCAATTTATTTATTCAATAAGAACAGTCATTCAAACAATAACAATTATTAATTTATTAAAATTAAATTAGACGGTAAAATAATACAAATTTCAGATATAAAAGCAGATTTTAAAACCCGGATCAACTAAGACTATTAAAAATAACGAATTAGACATAAAAAACAACAATAACATTTATGACCGGAACCGTAGTTTACCCCTTAATAACCAACGTCCAAACTTTACCACTCATCTTCATCAACCTATATTAGTCCACGGCTGGACATAGGCCTAACCAAATGAGCGCCATAGCGCCCTGTTTTCAGCTTGACGCATGCTGTATGCGTCAAGCTGAAGACATTTTTTCTCTTTACTTGTGCTATAAGACCTTGCTTCTTGCCAAATTTCATGATTCTATGTCAATGGGTCAACCCTATAGGTTTTTTTGCCCTAGGAAATTTCAAAATATTTCGGCAAAAACCTACATAAACGTCAGTAAGTTTTGATTGCGTTGACTTAGAAGTGTGATTTATATTGCGGCTCCAAGAGGTTACGAACCTGAGTATATGGTATGAATTTCAACTGGATACCTCCACCGCCTCCACCCATTTCTGAGCAAAGCGGTTTAACAGACGGACAGACGGACAACAAAGTGATCCTATAGGTTCCTTTTTTTCTTTTGAGGTACGGAACCCTAAAAATCGTCAAAAATTTAAGTTGTAAATCGCGAAAATGTGAAGGTGATATCACCCACCCACATAATTAAAGATAGAAAGACTGATTTGGCCGGCACCTGCCTTTGCCTCCCGTCGTCGTTGATATATCGTTGTCTCTAAAAAACCGCGTTGACGAATGATTCTGGCCATTTCTCTGATAATCCTACACTGAAAATAAGGCTCTGGTCACACACATGGCGCGTACGAAACGAGTAAAAAAGAAACGTTATTCTGGGAGAGATTAAGTGAAGACCCTCCATTCTGTTTGTTTCCGATCTTTTGGAAATTCTTAGGAAGTATATAACCAGAGCTATGTTGGATGCGGCAAGCTGAAGACAGGGCGCTGCGCTATGGCGCTTATTAGAGGAGGCCTATGACCAGCTGTGGACTAATATAAGCTGATGTTAGCAATCAAATTATAGTAGGTATTTACAAAACTTCTTATACCTAATGAACTATCGTGAAAAGTATCGTAAAACTTCAAATAGGTTACTTACCAAGTAGGTTTTAATTAAGGATTTGAATAAGTTTGCTTTCAATAGATCTTGACGATTTTTTATACCCAGTCAAAGTTTAATAACTTATTTAAACGCATATTTATAGTACTTTTGAATAAAACCTTTTACTAAAAACCCGTACAAGGAACGAGAATCATTATCAATCAAGATACACAAGTTAAATTGTTTCGGATAACCACTCCTTTACGTTTAAACCATTCCGAAAAAACGAAATTGACGTGCAATTTATGCTTGTCCAATTTTGCACCAATTTTTCGGCTTATGAGATCGGCGGTGAACGCTGGTTTCATACAAAATCGTAGTTTACCATTTATAACTTTTGATTATGTAGCTTTTATTCTGTTAAACAAAAAAATACAATAATAATAAGAGATAACAATAATTCAAAAGGCGGTACTCCTGGATTCGGCGCGTAGGGGAAGATGGGTAGGATTCGTACACCGGGAGGCTTCGTACAGAGGTCATATCTCGACTATCCAACATGCTGAAGCGTTCAAAGTTGTATACGGGACTGCCCCTTATAATGTATAGGCAACCCAAAAATGATGGTAGTACGCTAGCAAACTTTGACAAAAAGAGTTAATATGTGTTTTGGCTACTCAAAAGTAATTTTTGGTTCCCCTTGGAAGCATCTGTCTTCAATAAGTTTTAATAGAATGAGAAAAAAATATTTGTCTAGTTTGTAAATACATGCATAAGATTGTTATAATTAACAATAGTTGAATGATTACCATAACGGTTATTTTTTTATTATAATTTTTTTGTGACAGGTTGGATTGGGGTACCTTCGTACACTTAAATTGTATGTAATTTTTATACTGTACGAATGCACCCCATGGAACTAACAAAAATTAAAATCAAGAATATAATTATTATAAAACTAGGTCAGTAAGATATGCCTAAAAGGTGACTAAAACAGGTAAAATAGCTGAGAAAATAATAAATTCCTAGAAGATACAAATGGTGTGCGAATGTACCCCACGTGTGGGGTGCGTTCGTACAATTCCCACTTTTTGGGAAAATCGTTATAACTTCGCCAAGTTTCTTTGTATCAAATCAGAAATACGCTGTTATTATAGTCAGATAAGTGGACGATGCAGTAGCATTAGATTTATATTAAATTAGCTGTTAGTTTTTATTTTAGAAGGCTTAGAACAAAAAGCGTACGAAGCCTCCCCACCTTCCCCTACCGTCAGGCTCAGGAAGTTCTTTGCAGCCTTAGTCACCGGCTGCTTGAGCCTAGCTTCGCGGCCGGTGATCTACCGTTTTGATATATTTTTTACTGTAGAATTGTTTTATAATATTTTATTTTCTGTAGTAGTAAAAAATGCATTTTTTACGACATTTATAATAAATGATGAAGTGCATAATATTAATAATAAAAAAAAATGATTGCCTGAATAATGACTTTACATTGGCTAGATAATGCTGTGTGAATTGTCCAACATTATTTATTTATTTACTGTCCAGAAACCTGACCCAGCTTTATTATGTGGTAGGTAGGTAACAAAAATAAGATAAGTATTGTAAATTTCGATTTAGCAAAAGCATGCCTAACAATTTTTTTCAGTTTTCTCTTAGATCCCATTTCTCTCGACTAAGATAATCCACGTACCTATCGTTCGCAACAAAAAAAAAGTAACAAATTATACAAATAGCGTTCTAATTTATTTTGCTATCGCAGATTTGGCACTCTAAAAATGCTCATCGAAATGATAATGCGTTTGTATGGAAACAGCTTTGACTACAGAACATAAGGCGTTTGTAAAAGGTAAAGCACAAAAACTCCATAATCTGCCATAATAAATACCGGGGAACCGTAGGCACCTATTTAAACTGCCGGGGAAGCCTCTGGGAAAAGGCTCTGCAATTCAAATTACACACGCGGAGTAAATTGAGATTGTATTTCTCTTCTATACAACAGCTTAGGTGGAATGCTTTATTCATATTGTAGGACGCCCTCCGGCAAGGTGTGATGACGATCTGCAAAAGACTGCAGGCAGATGCTGGATGCGTCAAGGTGAAGCCAGCGTGCTTTGACGCTCATTAGGTGAGAAATATGTCCAGCAGTGGACTAATATAGGCTGATGAAAATGTCGTTGGACCCCCGATTTCGTCTGACGTGAGCCTACAACCACCAAACCCACTGGAGTAGGTATTGAGGATTTGAGGCGTATTATTAATCGGTGCCTGATTTGTTGAAATCGGACATACTAGTTATAGTTCCAACGATGCGTGGGAACATAAAATCGGTTAGTACAAAAAAACGGAACTTGGATCTAGGATCTTTGAAAAAAACATATAGTCATATAAACACATAGTATAAACATATAAACACATAAAACATATAAACACATAGTATATATTGTAAATATCATCCTATTTTATTGAATGTTGGTTATTTTGGGTTAGTTATCTGACAAGATAACTAACCCAAAATAACCAACATTCAATAAAACATCAAAAAACAACATACCCAAGTTCACTAACATAATATCTAATCTGTGGCATGCCGCCACTGTTGTCATAAAATATAACTAGATGTCGCTGCTAAAAGTGGACGAGGGCTAGATCGCGCTAACGAAGCGTTTCGGGTTCTTACTCGGTCTCGCGGCGAACTCAAACTTCGTCAACAAACAAACAAACTACTTACGGCTTCGCACGCGTAGTAGAGTTTTTATATTGAGGACGTATACTTAAACATGCGCCTCTAGGAATGGAACTACTAGGTAGAGTAGGTCAAGTAGAATAAAAAAAAATACTACGAGACTACGGGGTAGGTAGGTAGGTCATAGGTTAGGTAGCCTAGGTAGGTAGGTACTCACTCACTACTCATCTCAATCAAGTCAAGATGTGTTGTGTAGTGTCATCGACTTTATTGATTGCATAAGTTTGATTGAAGTATAGAATGAACGAATTAGATCACTACTCGACAGTTTCTAAAATTGGTCTCTGTCGTCAACTGGTCACTTCTGCTTCTACGATCCGGGCATGGGTTGGGTTGGGTACCTTACTTACGCCTCTTTCATAGAACGATTCATAAGAGATTATAATTATATGAGATGGCAAATCTGCTCCAGCTACTTTATCGTAGACTGTACTGTACTTGTCCTAGCAATCTTTCTTCTTGGTACTTTAAAATAAATAAACGAGAAGTTATTTCCTCGAAATAAACGTTCAAACCATGAGTAGGAGGTACCTAACGGCTATTGTCAAGACATCGACATCTACCACTCAATAAAATACATTTTTCTTGTCGATTGTATGAAACACCACAGGTATATAGTAAATTCAGTCATTAGATAAAAGAGCCGATATGAATTTCAGGCATTTTGGGGCCTAAGGCATTTTGACTTTCAGATGATGTCGTAAGTGCAGGTCGGTAATTTGACTTAAAGACCTATGTCCCCGGACGGCTTTAATGTTCAAACCAAGGAACATCATATCTCTCTAGGTTCAAACTAATCTTAGAAATTTAATGAATTTCAGATTCGAAAATATATCTTCGACATACCAAAAAAATACCTACTGCGAGATAGGTCTATGTATCAATAAATAATACTCAGTTATTAATTACTTTAATTAGGTATACTATTTCTTATGGTATCATTCTGGATGTTTAAGAATTGTTTACCAACACTACGTTGAGAATGAAATAAAATAAATAAATAAATAATGCTGGACAATTCACACAGCATTACTAGCCCCAAGCTAAGCAGAGCTTGTGTTATGGGTACTATATTAGGTAACTGATATACATAATACAATACATTACATAGATAGATATTTTTTATTATACATAGAAAACGAACCCGGGACAAATACCTGCAGATCGTACAAATATTAGTCCCAAGGCGGGAATCGAACCCGCAACATCTTGCGTCGCAGGCAGACCTTCGCCCACCGCGCCACAGAGGTCGTCAATGGCTTGAGTATAAATATTAACCTTAGACCTTTTAAGTGCCAAGTGAATGTTGTAATATCATATCAGAGAACAGGGCAGTGGTGTTTTAAGGTGCGTTCAAAATTCCCATTAATAAACGATGGATGATTAATGGAAAATAAAATATCATTTATTAAAATTGGCGTGCAGTTTTATAATTATGTGCCGCGGTTAGCACATAAAGCGTTTCACATTTTAACACACTGTTCCTACGCACTATTTTATTATACCTACTACGGAATGACACGTAGGTAATCATGGAAAATTATCTGAGTGTTTATTTGTTTACCTACTGTTAAAGACAAGTCCAATTTCGATCACAATTTAAATCACATTAAACACTTGGAGGTAGAAGATAAGGCCAAGATCCGTCAAGTGCGAGTGTAACTCGCGCGCCGACGACGTTTACGAACATTTGCCAATTTTTTGGATTTTTTTTTACTTTAGAAAATCTAGATATTTTAAGCTTTTTGTAAATTTATTTCAGGCCTCTATCGACCGCCCCGGCAACATTCCCGTTGTCATCGCCTACCCCACTGCCTTGTACCAGACGCAGGCAGAGTGCCAGAGCAGTGTGCCACTGCCTTTAGGCACGGTGGTGAACGCCGTGTTTAAGCACGAACACTGGCTGTATGCGCAGACGCCGCACGGAGCAGAGGGCTACGTGCTGTATGCTGCTTGTATGCCGCTGCCGATACTGCCGCAAAGGTATGCCACTAAAGAGTAGGTAGGTAAATAAAGTAACGCAGTGTTCAAGCATGAACACTGGCTGTATGCCCAGACGCCACATGTAGAAGCAGTTCTGTTTGCTGTATGCCGCAGCCAATACTGACGCAAAGGTATGCCACTTAAGAGAGTAGATAGGTAGAGGATTGTAGGAACGCCGTGTTCAAGCATGAACACCGGCTGTATACCCAGATGCCGCATGAAGCGGAGAGCTGTGCTGTATACCACTTGTACGCCGGCTGCAGCAGTGCAGATACTGCCGCATGGAGATAGAGTACGCCACTGCAGATAGAGTAGGTATGCCACTGCCGATAGAGTAGGCATGCCACTGAAGAAAGAGTATGCCACTGTAGATAGAGTAGGTATGCCACGGCAGATAGAGTAGGTATGCCACTGAAGATAGAGTATGCCACTGCAGATAGAGTAGGTATGCCACTGCAGATAGAGTAGGCATGCCACTGCAGATAGAGTAGGTATGCCACTGCAGATGAATAGGTATACCGCTGCAGATAGAGTAGGTATGCCACTGAAGACAGAGTATGCCACTGCAGGCAGATAGAGAAGGTATGCCACTGCAGATAGAGTATGCCACTGAAGGTAGAGTATGCCACTGCAGATAGAGTAGGTATGCCACTGCAGATAGAGTAGGCATGCCACTGAAGATAGAGTATGCCACTGCAGATAGAGTAGGTATGCCACTGCAGATAGAGTACGTACGTCGTACAGCTAAAGTGACAGTGAGCCAGCCATACCCCTCTAAAACCTGAGAGCAGGAGTTTAAGAATTGGCAACCATTCTATCAATCAATTCTATTATATTTAAGTAATTTAACATGTTAATATATAAGCAAATTTTGTTAATATTAACGATATCAAGTGTATCAATAGGTACCTACGGTAGATTAAAATATACATATACATATACACATAATCTCCGTGCAAACAGCACCTCTCGCACAATCTAGAGGTCTTTCAATTCAGGATTCTAAGACGATTCCATTGTCACAGTAGGGTAGTTCTAAAGCGTTTTGTTGGCAGAATTGGGCCCTTACGGCCAGGTGTAATTTATTAATTAATTAATGGTGATCGAAGTTTACAGTATAAGAAGCAATCTTAATCTTTACTAATATTATAAATGCAAAACGTATGTTTGTTCTTCCTTCACGCCCTAACTAAGCAACCAATCGACTTGGGTTTGTTTTAGCGTAGAGTAAGTTGGAAGAATGGAAAGGAAGCAGTTTATACTTTTATCCACTTTTACTTTTTATCCCATAAATCAGTTCCCATGGGGTAAAAATAACCTTTAACAACGCGTGCGAAGCCGCGGCTAGCAGCTAGCTCACTATAAATCTATGGAATGACGATCTGCCAAAGATTGCTGATGGATGCGGGAAGCTGGAGACATGACGCTTAGGCTCGGGGCGGCCTATGTCCATCAATAGACTAGCATAGGCTGATGATGATCATAAATATCGGAGTATTTATCACGCTGATATTATTTTATTTCCCCGTTAGTTCGACCGTGTTACAACGATCTTAGTCATAGGAAGGCAATCATATATCTGTACCTCTACAATTCTCGATAAAACATTAATTATGATATAAGTAGTTAATTTTCTAAAAGCTAGCGCGATTGTCTTTTGTTTTTTTCATACAATAATTCACGCTGGCTTCACAAATCGAGGTCTCCAGTAGGCCAATCACGGGGATTGATTTCCAGAGTAAAATAGTCGACAATGACATCGTATCGTCATACATTGCATTGTAGTTGAAGGAATTGATTTTAAATAATTTATACGCATTCGATGATAAAGTGACGTAATATTTCTCTATTGCCCTACACAACCCTACAGTACCATACTATTAGTATATTATTTTTATTACACAAACAAAAAGGGATCGCTCCAGCTAAAACAAAATTATGGTATTTGAATTGACTTATTAAGCAGGTACTTATCATTATTTTATATATTTTTTTTTAATTCTTTACAGGACTTCACCACAAAAGAAAACGCCCTGCTGGGAGAGCAGTACCGACATCTATCCGCGACTCTGCGGAAACCTGACCGATACGGAAAAAGAACAACTGCGCGGAAGAACACGATCCGAATGCCGGTACCAAAGGAAGAAAACCGCTTGTGCAGAAAAGGACTTCGATACGCTATATTTAAGAACCAAATCAGTATCAAACATAGACAATATCAGTAGAAGTAGCTATAGAATGAAACAGGACAATGTTACAGACATTATACGGCGTAAGTACGAAAGTACGAAACGACAAACTTTGTTGGTAGTGACTAGTGATTATTCAGGAGGAGGTAACACAGTGAACGTCGAAAAGGGGGAAGTGGTGATGTTAGAGAGAGGTGAGACAGACGTTGATGCGGAGTGGTTTTACGTGAGGAAGAGAGATGGAAGTCAGGGGTATATTCCGGCGAAGATTGCTGGGAATGGATATATTTGAATTAAATTATTGTGTACTGTTCTTTTTTTTACTTTTGTTTATTCCCAGTTTAAGCTATGAGCATCTTTAAAATGTCATGATACTTTACGTAGGTACTCGTTCAATTTGCTAGTGCCTTTTCACCAGTGCTATAGGTATGTAAATTTTTTCATATAATTATTTACTATATTTGTATGAAATATTCGAAAAATTAAAGGGGATCGCGCCAACTTTTCGAAATGTAACTATCTATAAGATAAGCTGCGTAGTTAAGTAAGCTGTTGAAATCTAGTGAGCCTTAGATTTCACACCACCGCTTATCTCACAGCTTGTCTCTGGTAAGAAACACCCTAACCTAACCCTTTATAAAGAGTGTCCGTGATGGTAGCGTACACATAACCGAATTCACGTTTGTTTTTATGCCTAATAAATATAGGGTATAAATAGAGTATAATCAGTGCAAAAGTAAAATAAATAGCGCCTCCTTGGTTTAAGAAATAATGACCATTGTTTGTGGGTACGTCAGCATAACGATCAAGCTAGCGTACACACGACCGTTCTCAAAAACGGCTTATACTTAGCAACAAAATTTATACACAATAATAGAGTATAAATAGCGTCTTAGCTATGCAAAATTTCATAATGATTGCTCTCATAGGAACAGAGATATGGAACAAGACTATAAAATAACACCTGAGCTGGCGTTATGCTAGCGTACCCATTAAAAACCGAAATAGTTTCTAAAGAAAACGAGGTTTTCTTAATGTAAATTCTATATTTATAAATAGTGCGTGAAGTACTTCCTCTCAATACTCTATTTATACGCTATTTATTAGGCATAACAACAAACGTGAATTCGGTTATGTGTACGCTACCATCACGGACACTTTAAAAGAGTAGATAAAATTATCAGAATTGCTATCCCAATAAAACAGGGGAATAATTGTCAAACAAAATAAAATGGCAAGATACCAGCAGCACAGATCAAATAACAAATGCAAAATAAATCATGAAAAACCTATATTTATCACCATCATTATCTTGCTTAACTAAAGCATTGGTCTGTCAATCAACTACTTAAATCATCTTACCGAAAATGCAGAACTTGATCCCTATAATTCAACGACGTACACATATCTATAAACGGGCTAGATCCGGCAATTGCTAAAACTTTATTAGGGGTCGTTCTCAATATCGCTGAGTAGACAGTGGTTGATGACACGGGGAGTTCTACCCTCACTTCTCCCGAGTAGCTGATCTGGTAGAGGTGTTTGGAGGTTCCCGCTGCGAAGACACAGTCTTCGTGGAAGAATGAGACGTGGATTCCATGGTCGGGGAGATTGAAGACTGTGACGGCGTCGAGGGAGCGGAGGTGCCACAGGGCGAGGCGCGGACCGCCGCCGCATATCTGTTGAAATGGAAACCTTAATATATAATGCGATTCACACAGCATTATTAGCCCTAAGCTAAGCAGAGCTTGAGTTATGAGTACTAGATAACAGATTTTCTTAATACAATACATGACAAAGATATTTTTTTTATCATACATAGAAAACACCCAGAACTTATATCTGCAGAGCATACAACCAATATTCTCGTCGCTGGAATCAAACTGCCTCCTGCATCGCAGGTGTTTGGATGCTGCATCATTAGCGTAACCATTACCTACAGCAGAGAATATTATAATACCTAGTCTCAGTAAAGTTTTAGGCCTATAGCCTATACACACTAGTGATTGTAATAGGTGCCACTCTACTCCCTACTTCTTGGTTTTTCGTCTTAAGCCAAGGTCGCACAGCAAAAAAGAAGACCAACACCTTGGTGAGGGTCGATCGGTTGGAGTCGCGCGTCATAATGATTTAAAATCGTTCGTGGTGCGTATTCCAACTGAGAATATTTCGACCTTAACTATTCTTCTGGCCGAAGAATGTGCTGTTTCAGCGTTTTTGCGGACGATTACCGGTCGAGCGCGGCACATAATATTGAGTGTCATACGTCACCGACACTACGTGCTTACTAGCACGTAGTGTCGGGGTTATAATAGGTCATATAATAGGTTTTTTTATGTATGTTAGATTAAGGTATATATTTATATGGGCCGTAGTTTTTATGTAATTTACATCTTGTACTAGACTAATGTTGCCTGAAATAAATAATTTATTTATTTAATTTATTTATAAAAACTTACCCAGCGATTTTGGTTTATTTTCTCGATCTTTAAATCTGTATAGAGCCACAGGTTTGTAAAAAGAATTTTTGATGGTGGTTTACCATTGAATGTTAGAGTTTCGCAAAAACTAGTGGTTATTTTTTGCAGTAGGTATGGGGAAAAATCCTAACAATGGTACAATTATGCAAGTGACAAGAAGTCCGAATTTTCATATTTTCTGCACTTTTCAAGTAATGTAGCGGAAATGTAAACTTGACGTATAGTATTATAATTATCTGTGACGTATATAAACTTACAATCCAATCATCTCCAAGGGAGGCTGACCCCATCCATTTGCCCAGGTCGGGTCTCCTGACTTTGCTGTTTTTATGGGGCTCCAGCTTATTGTGGGACTTGCCGGTCCTTAGGTCCCACAGCTTGACTAATCCATCTTCACCTGCTGAGACTAGTTGATTGTTTCTAAATGGAAGGAAGATAAATTAAAAGAACATTTTAATAGCTATTTCCTAATTCATTTTATAAGACTAGCAGCCCGCCCTGGCTTTGCACGGGTAGATTAATATGTATAATATATTCATATACTGACTCTAACAAATAGTGTGGCTTTCTATTGGTAAAAGAATTTTCCAAATCGGTTCCGAGATTACCTCTTACAACCTCAAAAACCACAAACTTTACTTCTTTATAGTACATAGATACACAAGTAATACAAGTATAAATAAATATTAAGAATACTTAACTAGCCCCAAGCTAAGCAGAGCTTGTGTTATTTATTAGCCATAACACCAGCTCTGCTGATACCTGATATACTTATTACAGTATAGCTTAAAAAAATGTTAGATACAAGCATGTTTGTTATCTCAACTCTTACAATCCATAATGGAGAAACATGATATGAAAATGAAAAATTACATGATAGAGCTCATGGACTTTTCATTTGACAACAGCAAACAAATCTGCATCAATAATATAATAGTACTAACTTTCCATGCACACTGTGTATGTAATTAGTGTGTCCTTTATAAGTTGAGAGTAGTCTGCCTTCTTCCAACTTATAAACATACACATTATTGTCTCCGCAACCTGCATACAAGGTCTCCTGATCATCCGTTAACCAGATACTGTTTACATCACATTGTTCTAAAGCAGACTGTGATGGTATTTTAATAATCCAAGATGGCTTGCTGAGCTTGGATGATAGTATGCCTTTCCATTCCCATCCAGAGATTTCGTTGACAGAGGCTATGATGAGGAATTTGTCTGTAGTCGCGAGGCTGGTGACTTGGGCGCCGGATTCCAAGGTGTGAATATGTTTGGGCTTGTTGTAGTCTGAAGAGATAAGTTCTACTGCCGGGTTGATAATACGATCGAGACTGAAATAAGACGTGTAAATAATTTTAGTTATACGTTTTATTAAAAATGTCCTAAGAATTATAGTAAAGATAAATAATGAGCAATCAGTAGGTAAGATTTTTAGGTAGTATTCTCACAGAACAGAACAGTTATTAATGGTAATATTTTCATAGAATAAAACAGACTTACTCGAATACAGCGATCTGACCATAAATATTGCCGGAAACCACATATTTCCCACATGGTGAGAACGTCTGAGAAAGAACTGTATTGTATAAAATCTTATCCAGCATTTCTTAGCTATTTCTTTTCCTAGGACCACAGTAAAACTTTAGAAATAAAACGTAAGCCAGCAGAACAAACGTAAACAAACAAACATAACCACGAAACGAAAATTGATACTTATTAGTCTATGGAAAATTGTAACAGTCACTGTAAAATTCAGTATCATTCACTCTCAACAGATACAAAATGACATTTAGCATTTAGTCGACGATGGACGTACTGGAAGTAGGTATTTGTCTTCCTTCTTTTGAGATTCCATAGACAAAAACATGCGGCTAACTTCAGATGACAATATTATTTTTATCTGTTCAAACAAAATCTGAAGTCTTCGGGCAAGATGGACGTGTTGCGTATTTTTTGAAATTGTGAATTTTTGATAAATACGTGTGATGCTGTAAATGGTAAGACATTATAACTGTCCTACTTATTACTTGCACTAAGTAAACACCAAATACCTGTCTAGAGATACAACAGTTTCATAATTTTGTTTAAATCGACTCATATTGTATTGTGTTCGAAGTGCATGGTAGAATTAAAATTTTGAAATATTACAGGTAAATAGAACAAAATGTACAATGGCATCGGGCTTACAACGCCTAGAGGCTCCGGCACAAACGGATACGTTACTAGAAACTGGGCTTCTGTGCGTAAAACGAAGGATTCGGTGAACTATCGAACGGAGGATGAGATTGCGAAGTTGGATAGCGCTTCAAACAAGCAGCCCAACCGCGAGATCTTGGACCACGAGAGGAAAAGGAAGATCGAAGTGAAATGTGCTGAACTAGAGGACAGTTTGGAAGAGCAAGGGTAAGTCTAGTCTCCTATGTTTTAGTTACATTGTTGTGAGATTGATTTTTATCAAAGTGACATAGGAATGCTAGAGGCAGCCTGGATGGTTGTCCTAGAAATAGTCTCGGAGATCTATGTACAGGTATATTATTACAGCTCTGATGAAGAATCAATGCTTAGCTAGCCAAGTGTGACAAATCATAGGTACCTCCTAGCATATTATACCTACATATTCACTTTTTATTATAACCTAAGGCTTGACTTGCAGACTTTTTTTTTTGTTTTATCTGCGATCAGTTTTCTCAACTATGAGCAGTTTTATGTCGGGTGAAGGACACTCCTGTACCCTCGCTCCTGGGTCTTGTGGACCTTCAATTATTATGTCCTTTCTTTTTAGCCTCCTCTGATATAGGGGTTCTGTGAGCTTCTGAGCTAATTGGTTGGGGTGGTTTTTGAGTCTTTCCCTGTACGCCTTTGCTGTTGTCAGCCACACACTACCACATAAAATGCTATTATAATTTAAACAATTTCTTATCAACAAATGAAAATATATAAAACCAACCACATACTCATTTCCAACTTTTAACTATAACTTCATACATTGCTGCACTGCTACCTAAAAAACGTTAAATAAATACCAACCATCGAGATCAATTATATTAATAACGATTTCTTATCTTATCAACTAAAAACTAAGTTATTGAATTACATTTTTGTGCCAAAACCAAACTAAAGATTTTTCTAGAAACCTGGTCCATTTCCACTCTCAATACCTTTTGCCACACCCTATTCGGAATACCATTGTGACTCCTAAATATTACCTTAATACTAAAACCTGAAAAATGTACACAATGCAATCATGAAATGAAATAAATGAATATGAAACGGTGTCCCACCCATTATCGCAAAGGCTTACACTCGTCACAAAATCACTAAACCGGCTGACACGTTGGGAAAATAGCAAAATTAAGGCGATTTCCCAAGCGTAACTAACGCTGCCGCCGCCGCCACCTATTTTAACTTATCATTTCGTGAACAAAGGTAATTTTAAAATGTTCAATATGATTGTGATACATATTATACTTTGATACTTTTTTTAATGTCTTTGTAATATTTTTATTTAGGTAGGTGTCATGGCATCCCACCCGTCACACAAAAGTAGTTACAATGTCCTACCCATCACAATGGAATTACCCTATAGTATTTTTCTTTACTTTTACCTTTTTAGCTCCCCTAGGAAATGTAAATCTATTATGTAAACCCTTCAAGTTGCCCCAACCTACGGCTTTCCCGGAAAACAACTCAATACTTGTTTATTATATAGTGTTTCTTCGTCCGGGAAAATGTTACTAGTATGTTAGTGTTTTTGTTAGAGCTATGAATTTATTCATTAGAAATTACAAGAATAGTGCGAGGGGTTATAAAATCTAGTTATAGCTAGCGGTAAAGCTATAAACTAACCTACTTTTACTATCATACTCCTGTAGTATGTGATTATACTGTTAATGTTGTTATACAGCAAAACAAGTTCGATCAGTAAACGAATTTAATTTTTTCACCCCATTTTTCCCGGTTGTTAGAGTTCCTTACCGAAAAGGTGAAAACGCGACCCTATTACTAAGCCTCCGCTGTCTGTCTGTCTGTATGTCAGCGAGCTGTATCTCATGAACCGTAGAAGGCAGGCGGAATTTTTATAGATTGTGTATTTCTCATGCCGCTATAACAACAAATAATAAAATTAAGGAGGCCCCCATTCAAAAAAATAACAGATTTTTAAAAAGTATGTTTATTCTATGTTTGTCAAGTCACTTGAACTTAATAGATAAGCAGTTGAAAATCTTTACAGGGTGTGTATGACTATTGCCGTTGCCGCTATAACAACAAACAATAAAAATAACACAACACTGCGCTGTATATTATTTGAAACGGTGATATTTGTAAAAAATAACCCAGATCTGTTTGAACAACTCTCTGATACCGTGGTTCGCAATAGGCGTGACAAACATAGACTTGACGACCGATGTGGCGCGGTGGGCGAAAGTCAGTTCGGAGGCAGGGGACTGAACTTTTAAATAAATTAATAAAAATCATTTATTCAGATCATTTTTACAATGGTATACTGATGCTTTTGAAACGATGACACTACCGAAGCTTAAAAACTGTGAACTGTAACACTGAACTATTGTCAAAGATGCTATTACTCCTTTAATAAATTGTATTATGTTTATTGAATTTATGACCGATAAATTGTAGGTATGTTGACGACATTGACATATATTTAAACAATGGATTTATTTTTACTTTTATTATTTAAATTTTATTTTTGACATTATGTATTCTATTAATTGGATTATTATGACTATTTCATTTATTTTCCTTTTTTTATTTTTGAATTGTATTTGTCATTATTGTAAATTTTAACACATTGCACCCCCAATATGGCAGAATACATTGTGACATTCCATTATAACAACTTTTAAAACATGACTTGCATCAAATAAATAATTGAATTGAATTGAACCCCGTTGAGTACTGTGTCACCCACCTCACCAATAGTGTCACCGAGGTTATGCAACGTAGCGTCGGGCGCGGTCAGTAGGTATGGGTGAATGAGCCATGTTAGTTTTTTTATTAATAAATAAAACAGTGTTTTAAGGTTCCTTTGGCGAACTAATTTAGTTCGAGGGAGGTACGGAACCCTCCGTGTGCGAGGCGACTCACACTTGGCCAGTTTTATTATTTTTTCTAGAAATTTCTAGAATTTCTCTATCTAACCTTCCTACCACTCTAAAACAGTGCACTTACCAACAAACAGTCTTGCATTCTTATTCGTATAGATTATTTATTTTCTTGATAAATAACAACATGGTATCAAGCATGCAAAGTGCCTCTTTAATATTTTAGGCCTCCCCAATGAGCGCCATAGCGCCTTGTCTTCAGCTTGCCGCATCTAACAGCACTCTTTCGCAAATCGTCATACTACCGGGTCTGAGGGCGTCCTACACTACGTTAGCCGAGTCGCGGTCTCCACTCACGTAAAAGTTTGCCCCAGCTGTTGTCGGTTCTTCTCGAGATATTACCAGCTCAATGCCCACACAGCTTGCTAATCCTTTGAGCTATGTCAATAATCTTGGTTCTCTGTCGGATGTATTAGTTGCGAATCCTATCCTTCCGAGAAACTCCGAGCATAGCTCTCATTATAGCTCGCTGGACGACTTTAAACTGGTGGACCAGCACTACCGTGAGTGTCCACGTCTCCGTAGGTCATGACGGGTAGGACGCACTGATTGAAAACTTTCGTTTTCAAGCATTGCTGTATGGATGACGAGAAGAATCTACGTAGTTTCCGAAACGCTGCCCAACCTAGCTAGATCGGAGGATCTAGCTAGGTTGGTCTTGGCCTCCTTCTCGAAATTGTTTTTATCCAACTGCAGAATCTGCCCAAGGTAAGTGTACCCTGAAACAATTTCAAGAAGGTGGCCATGTACGACGACCGGTCCCGGATCAATATGGTCATTGATCATGACCTTGATTTTATCCAAGTATATGTCGCGAGGCTGAAGCTTGGCCGTCCAGCATTTTATCATAAATGCGAAAGTTTGGAAGTTTGTTTGTTACCCCTTTCACGTCAAAACTCCTGGATGGGCCGAGCTGAAATCAACTACGAACCTTATTTGTGTTGGAAGAACACCAACGTTTTATCCCTTAAGGCGCATACAGCACCTAAACTAGCGCCACCACCTACTTTATGTTATTATTCTGTTTAACAAAGGAATTTTCAAAAATCCTTCTTCCAGTTTGTAGTTTTTTTTAATGCCTCTGTAATAGTTTTATTCTATTTAGTTTAGGAAGAGATACGAAGTTGCACTTGGTGGCCACCAAAATCTATTTTCGTATCTCTTCCTAAACTATATAGAATAAAACTATTACAGAGGCATTAAAAAAAAGCTTATGATAGGTATCACAAACTGGAAGAAGGATTTTTGAAAATTCCTTTGTTAAACGGAATAATAACATAAATTAGGTGGCGGCGCCACTTTGGGTCCGGTATGGGCCTTAACGAGGGACTTCTTCAGGGTGAGTGCAGTTCTAGACGCGTGCGTTCCGCATCCCTGCCAACCAACACAAATAAGGTTCGTAGTTAACCCGCTTACATCCGTAATAAAAAAGGTTGTTTACTGCAGAGGTAGAGATGTAGTTATAAACTGGGTTAAATATCTCATTTACATACTTGCTAATAACTTCTCATATTATGTGAGCATTGTGATTTGCGTGTCACAAATAATTGCGTTGGAAAAATTAACACATCTGTTTCCTGTGTGTAAATATTAATTTCATAACATCTTGTCAAATATTAAACAATAACTTAACATTTGCAACCTGCTTATATCCCTGCACGTGTTAATCGAACATGTGCCAATATCGATCCCCTTATAAATGTCCCGGGGTTTTCTACCCTAACTAGCCTATTGTCATAATTATGGAGCAATGGCTCCCTACCCGTGCTAGTCATTGATTATGCAATAGTTAAGTATACACTACTCTACACAAAAGAACCATGTCGCTCAATTTCTTGGTTGGTATTTTTTCCCGTTTCTGTGTATTGGTACTTCCTTTGTGAAGATGTTTGGCCGAAGACAACACCAAAAATGAATGGATCGAGCTAAAATTTGGTCACTTATAGATCTGGACAGAAATCACGAGCAGAAGCTTGTATTAGACACTAATTTCTGCCCGCGGCTTCGCACGCGTTGTTTAAGTTTTTTTATATCCAATTTTTTATATTCAACACGATCCGTTCAGTAGTTTTCGCGTGAAGAGGTAACATACATCAAATGTTTCGTATAATGTATATATAATTCTGTGATATCATATTGTTATTGCAAAAGACCTCAGCACCTTTCCAGAGGTAAGTACTAAGTGCGATAAAATTTTGCTGAAAAATTGCGCACAGCAACAAGAAAATTAAAAAGTTTTATCGCTGAAGAAATTGAATGTTTCGCTTCCAACTTTTGTTGTTGTTGTTTCGCTTCCAACTTAGTTTCAATAGAAGTAAATGAAAACGGTTGCAACCGAAATTTGCTGCCTGATATTAACTTCTGCGGCTTCCCGATGCTGGTTACATTCAACACCTAATCTAGCCGGATCGATTTTTTTTTCTTTTACATTTTGTTTGAGTCGAGTCGTCAACTTTCACTGTGCGTGTGCGTCATTTGATAAAATCTATCTTTATCTACTTACTGAAACTTTTTAATTGAACATAATCAATCAATCACACATGCGCCGGTATTTACCGGCACGTATTATGTAAATAACTGTTATAAAGACAGTAAGATTTCCTAAAATTAAAAAACAAAAAAAAAAAATTGCGATCACTGCATATTTCATTCAATAAACAAACATCGATTGAACTATTGAATTTAAATATTCAGCTTTTGTAGGGAAATGTTTATGCGTTTTTCTTTGTATTAAAAATGTTACCTAATAAATAATAATAACAAAATCTACTATTTTATCTGTTGAATAAAGTGACGCGGATCACAAGGGGAGCAAAAGCCCCTGCGCACGAGTCAAAATCGATAGCCCAACAAAGCGTAGCGGTGCAGTGAACCACCCTTGTACAAAAACTATTCAATATACAAACTAACCCCATTTTGATTCAGTTCGGTAGCGCGCGCCGTGCGGTACCTATGTCTTATCGGAAGTTTTATAGTTTCGCAATACGAATTCGAATTTATAGCGACGTGATATGCATTGGTGGGTATTACAGTACCAACAACTTCTAAAGACTAGGTTCCTCCAATCTTACACGATTTATTTTTATTCGTAGATTAGCAACTGCCGTGTTTGTTATTCTTCGTTCCTTAACTGCTCTTAGAAACCCTCAGAAAAAGTAACTTTTTCTCTTTCCAATAGAAAATTTCTTCCCGAAAACCTACGAACTAGTCCAATGAAGTATTATAGTAATTATAGTATGTATTAGTCACGTTGGTTTGTACTTGTCAGATGTGTATAAAGTGCCCACAATAGGAAAGAAAACCTCGCTGCACTATTCATTTATCTATGACGTCGTCGTGCAAACGCAGCCTTTGAAAAATGTGTTACCTAGAGCCCAGTAACCCGTTCAGTATTTTCAACGCGCGCGTGTTGCTCACACATGTACACAATATAGGAAATTCTTAATATCTTTAACATTAGTGTTACTATTTGGTTGTAATGAGTGTATCTTTGGTTTGGTTACGCAGGTTGCCTAAGGAGGAGATTGCAGCGCGTGTGGCAGCGTTCAGAGCGAAGATATCGGAGACTGGAGAGAAGGATGTGGCCAGAGACGAGTTTGGGAGAGTTGCGTGAGTATCAATTTGTTTTATTTATTTATTTAATAGTTCACAAAACAGAGTAAGATCCTTATAAAGACAGTAGGTATGTACATTGTTGTTACGAGCTAGATTTTACCCAAATATGCAAACATAACAAGTACAGAAAAAATGTTGCAAGCTATAATTTAAAATTTTACCAAAAAACGTGAAATTTTACAAAACTTAGTACTAATACAAAACAAAATATGCTGACATCGAACAAAATATAAAAAAACACAAATTAGTAAAAACAAAAATTACAAAAAAAGAATGAAACAACTTTAAGTTTTGAACTTTATTATTCGTGTGGTAGTAACTATATTTGTCTTTTATTCGTGAAAGGTTGTCTAGGGAAGGTGGATTTAAATCAAGAGTGAGAATGCCAATTTCGAATGAAAGTTCAGTATTGTCTATTGTCATGTTATGCCATATGATCAAAACGGCTACAAGTACTGCTAGTTTTATAACGGAATATTCTATTCGTAATGTGACTGTGGGCAGTATTTTGTAAAATCGATAAAATGGAAAATAACATTCAATTCCTGATACAACAAACACTTAAGGCGAAGTAGGTCTCAAAACTCAGGTTTTGCCTAGACGGAAAATCAATTTTAAGGCAAGAAAACACAATTTTTTTAAATCTTTTTTAATAAGCATCAAAAGCTTAGGATTTTTGTTAGTAAGTTATGGGAGCCGAAACACGATTGACTCAACTTGACTCGATAGAAAAAAATCGCAAAGTTTCCTCTAAATTTTGCATTTTTACTACGGAAAACCAGTTTAATTTGCTAGTTACTTAACATATTTGAATGAAGTATTGTCTAAAAAATACTTAACTAAACACTTTAGAGGATTATGGTTTTAGTTTTTTGCGAAAGAGTATTATTTTAGAGCAATATCAAATTTATAAATAAAAAGCAGTGAAATTGCGCGCGGGCCGGCTCTTGCGTCCCTTTCTCGCTTTCACTGCGCGGTGTTCGCTCGTCCTTGTCTAGAAATTACGAACGTACTTCACCTTAAATGTTATGGCTACCTAGTATTTTTTCTCTTAAATAGGGAATAGCTGACCGATATGCGAAAAATTTATACAATATAATTCCCGGTTCGAAAACAAAACTTGTGTACCGTCACAGTTGATAAAGATCTTTTTTCTGTTGTTTATATTTATGTTCTTCGTGTACTTATCTACGCATATGTTGGTACTAAGGTGTTGTTATTAGGCTTTTACACCAAAATAAATAAAGAATGTTGTTCCGAACTTACCGCCAAAGAAACAACGGTGTCTTTTCCACCCAAGGTGTATAAAGACTTAACGGAGCCGTCAAAAGGTGGCTTTTTACTTCGAAATATATCTTTAATGGATCCTTTAAAAGCTGCTGCAAATAAAGAAGTCAATGGAATATTGCATGAACGTCGTTGATTGATCTTAAAGCACTTTTTAACATATGTATTCCAACAACGGGAACATTTCCATTAACATTACCATTTAAAGAGCTGGTTTTAGAATCTTGAAAAAAAAAATCCGTAAAGTTTTTCAACTTCGACGGGACTTCCTCGACCATAAGCCCTCAACTTTTCCGAGTGTGAGTGCTTACGCACTATAGTAACAAAAACCTTCGTTGGGATCTTGTCGGAAAACGTTGTCCTCTCCCATTACTGGAAAATGACGACGCTTGTTTGCGTATTCATTTTCCTCCTCACATGGCACTACAGTTTTCTCTTCTGGCTTATTTATCTCTAGCCTCTCGCTAGGCTCACCTCTACCTCTCTATCTTTCATTCCACGAGGTTAAGGACCTCGCATCGCAAATTCTAGCCTACGAAGTGTTCGTATAGTCCCATTTTCAGCTCTCCGCGACAGGAAAAATTATAAATAATACAAGAAGGTATGTAGGTTGCAGTTTCAGTTTTATGCGTTGAACAAAATAGTAATAAATATCAAATAATTATTGTACTTACCCTATAGATTTGCGAACTGTGTTCACGTCACAATTCGTGAGTTAAATTCCTCGTCGTATAAAAAGAAACTTTTAAATACATAAACTTAAATTTTTATGCTCACCTTTAACGCAATGGTGGTATGGCAGACTGCCAAGCACGCTTACTGCATCAGTCTGAGCAGTTCCTATTCATAACTACACTGATAGAAACCCCGAAAAAGAATTACCACGAATGTATTTGATCAATAGGTTGATCCGATAACCACTTTTATGTCTTCTGATCTTCGATTGACCTACTACCGAATACCGAACACGTTCAGATGATTATCATCAAATACGTTACGTCACCATTCACCAACTATTGTTGAATAATACTGGCAATCACTGTTTTGAGTTTACGGTTTTACCCGAAGAGTTGCGCCGCCGGTACACCACGTTGGACAAGACGTGCGTTATGGGCAATGAATGTGTTATATCAATGTATCGCATTCACCGCTCAGCGTCTGCGGTACGCATCTCAAGTACTTACAGCAGGTTTATTTATTTATTTATTCTTTCACAAATCAGATAACAATCGAAAAAAGATAAACAAAAAGTAGTATTACAATAATTTAGATCTAGATTGAAATCAATTATGTGAACACAGTAAAAGTAATGTTACATGTATTAGATTTAAAATACCCTAGGACGTGAAGGAGAAAGACATTCAAACATTGTTACTTAATTGACATAAGATTTTTATGCACCGCTTAAATCTACAATGGTTATTATCAAAAATATCTATGTCATTGGTTTTGGCTACTTCATTATACAAGTTACCATTCTTTGTATGGGAATATTGTAGGAAACATTGTTTATGAAAATATTTCGGGGGAACGGAACCTGTATTTTGTGTTTATGCTGATGGACGCTAATAATTCGGAACAATCTATTTGGGAATGAAGTATTTTGTGTAGATACATAAGGTTAATATAATCTCTTCTAATAGATAAGGAATCGATCATCTGCTTTCGTAACCCGAAAGTGAACGACCAAGTTTATGACGGTAAGAAATAATCTTGAGGCATCTAATTGTGAACGGCATCGATCCTTTCTTTGTGGTTGGCGTAGTATAGTGACCAAATTGGACTACCGTACTCAAGAATTGGGCGGACAAGACTGTTGAAAAGATGTAATAGGCTGTTTGGATTTTTAAAACCTTTAGTATTCTGGAGACGAAACCCGACCACGTGCGTCATAACTGTCATAAGTCTCATAAGCAATGAAAGTGTTAACCTCTATGTGGTACATATTACCGTACTCTCCCCTCTATAATATCTGTAAGATTCCGATACGCAAAACTCCGTAGTTTTAATACAAACATTTATTGTTCGTATGGTATGTAAATAAATGTGTTGTTTCTATTGTACACAGAAATATCGAAATCATGCAGATGTTTCATTCTCATAACACTTAAACCAATGTCAATAGAGCTACCTAAATTACGTTATATTTATTTAACCCTAAAATAAAACTGGAGTGTGTATCGGCTAGCGTTATAACATGACCGAAATAACTAGTTTTTTTTTACAAATTTTATTCGTGTTACGCTGTCAAAAGACTTCAATCTTAACATATACTTTTTCTAATAATTCGGATCACTTTTAAATAGATTTCTGTAATTTGACGACCCTCAATGGCGTGGTGGGCGAAGGTCCGCCTGTGACGGCAGGTTCGTTTCCCGCCTCGGGATAAATGTTTGTACGATCTGCAGACATTTGGTCGTTTTCTACATACCTAAGTAAAACAATAAAATTATATCTATGTAATGGATTACGTATAACAGTTATCTAGTACCTATAACACGAGCTTTGCTTAGCTTCGGGCTAGATAATGCTGTGTGAATTGTTTAGGATTATTTATTTTATTATATCGTAAACATTGAAACGCCATTTTTTTTCCACATAGACATTCTTTAAGACGAACCACCCAGATCTGTCCTTACGCGCGATCGGACATCAAAGGACATAGACATGGAATTCTTTTTCTAGAAGGAATCCTACGACAAAAAACTAGTGACCATTTTAGGGAATGGATAGGGTATATCCCTTACTAAGCAAGTTTTCAGGAGGACTACAACCAGCAGCGGATAAATGGGCTAATGATAATTATGAAGAAAAATGTTAATCAAAAGGCCTAACTAATTCAAAATTTTCTGATTCTCTTTAAAAGAGACAGATTTCATAAACGGAACGGAAAATAATTACTAACATTGATTGGTTTTCATAGGTATTTGTCGCTTAATTATGGCCGTGAAATTACACCACGGATCGGTTTACCCGAAGCCTTATCGTAAATCGATGGCTGATAGGGCTGTATTGGAAAAGATTTTAAGATATTTTATAAAAAGATTTAAGTGTGTAACTTTTACTTAAGGGCCTACACAACCTTAAATATTTGTGAAAAGGATAGACATAGGATTACAACATATGATCGATAGAGTAAGTCCTGAACTTATATAAATTTCAATGTTAATATTTAGTAGTTTGGAAGATATGGATATCTGCAAAGTTGATTTGAGGTAGTATGTGGGCCCTTAAATGTCCTACACTTTTTGAGTAAGTAGAGGATCGTCAAAGCATCATCAGAATGTAAACTTTATCTAGGTCTAGGATCATCAAAGCATCATCAGAATGTAAACTTTATCTAGGTCTAGGATCATCAAAGCATCATCAGAATGTAAACTTTATCGTGACTTAAATTAGGTACACAAGGCAGCCGCATCAGATATACATATATCTAAATTTTTAAGTTTCTAATCAATAATGACTAATGACAAAGAAAGTTACTATAAAAATTGAATAAAATTAAAACTAGTATTAACAATTGAGCTAACTGCAGACTGTTGCTAACAATCTACAGGTAGCTCGACGGTTCCATATTAATACAAGTCGGAAGCGTGCCCTAGACGCTGGCAGTACGGCAATGCTGATGCGCTGTGCAAGAGCACCAGCTCTCGTCGCTTCGACCAGTCGCTCAGATATTTTTTTAAAACCCGGTGATCCTCTGTCCCCCACACAGACCTAGGGCTCGACTCCAAGGGGAGCAAATGTGTAAGCTCTGTGGACTAATATAATGACTAGATTTCTCTTTGAAAAAAATTAAGTTGCTTACTTTGTACTGACATGTAGGTACATCGCATGGCACGACTTGAACTTGGCATACACTGGATCAAATTCTTCAATTAACTCATGTTATTGCAGCCAATGTTCTACACACTTATGAAATTTTAAAATCGACTTTTAAATAAAACTCCATGTTTTAAAGTTGTGTGTGTTCCCTAGATATTGGATTTTATGTTTATAGTCTGCGTCAGGTGACCTTTCTCTTCAAAGGGGTGACTCCAGTTATTTTTGAGGATCCTTCAATTAGTAGGTCAGAGAGAAACCACTAGGTCACATTACTTAAGGACGTTGAGCATAAGATTCAAACCCAGATATTTTTACATAACATATACTTAGAAAAAGTTTATATATGGAATTAACCTCATTTGTTCCCTTTTCAAAATTTGAATAAAACTAAAAATTCTTGCCATACCTACTTTTCTAAAGAAATTATTTTCAGTTTTTGTAAAAATGAACAAAATGTTGAATATCCTTAAAAAATGTTGATGTGTGTATATTTGCCTGGGAGTACATTTTTTATAAAGTATCCTCAGCCAATCGGGTACATCTAAAACAAAGCAATATAACGAACGAGCACCTAGTATTGAAAGTATGTAATCTAATCTCATTTCATGAGCCAAAACATTAACCTGAGTCCGTCATAAACCCCGTAACCTGACAAACATTTAAACACAAAAGAGCTTTGAACTGTTACCTAATCATAAATCTAACGAGCATTGTACTAAAATCTTCAACCATTGCGAGTTCTCTCCAGTTTTGCTCTACCCCTTTGGTTTAAAACAGCAATGTACTTGAGGTTCTCGGGTTCAGCGCTACTCTGGTGCATATCGATCGCAGTATGACGTAGGAAGCACGAACCACCCCTGGATAGGGAGGCAGGATTTAATATTGCCATCGGCACCCCTCGATAGGCCGTCCTTTGTATCGAAAAGGTAGAGAGCTTGTTCAATATCGGACTTTTTTGCTTAAGTTGACATTATTTATGACGTGCAAAACAGTAGAGTGATTTTAACTGTAAAGTCGTAGCAGACGTTCAGACGCATAGTACCAGAAACGCAAATTACCTTATACGCGGATGGCCAGAAATTATTAGTGGAACGACTTTTTTCAAACGCTTAATTCACTAAATTTATTATATAATAGCACTGTAGATGAAATTCACTAAAGTAAACTTTTTTATTTATTTAACTAGACTGTGATAAAGGTTTTTCTTTTGACCTTATTTTAGAGAGTGTCAAACGGAGTTTAATAATCCCATGAAATTAATCATTGACTTGGAATAATCATATTCAAAACCACGTAGGCTCATAATTATGCCAGTTATTAAATAACTCTAATAAGTAATGAAATAACTTTCCTCGTTCATGGTATTCCAAGGCCGTTTCAGGGGAATCAAATAAACATTGAAGTTTGGCATGCCACAAAATTACTTAAAAGCATGAGATGTTAGTTATGCCTGTGATTTATTACAAACTCTAAATGTGATGTCTGGAACGCGACACGAATGAGAAACCATAAGTCATTCATTTCATTACATTTTTCTAAAGATTATCGCGCACCTGGAACACACCGCTGTACCACAACACAAAAAATGTGCGATCAAATATTGCAATATGCTTTTACTCGTAAAATTTAGATGAATTCTATTATATTTATGACATCAGACAGATGACAGACAGCTCGTGGACCGCTCGTTTGCAGCTTGTGGGACGCCATTTTGTTACAGTAAAGTGTATCTAAAGTTAAAGAGTGTAAGGCCATATTTGAATGCACGTTCTTGTGCTGTGTGGTAGCGGTAATAGATTAATGAGCGCTTAGCTTAAAACAACTACGATGCATATCTATTTAAAAGCTGTCTAGTTCAATTCAGTCCAATCGCTCATTCTGAAAAAAACTGCAAAAATTTTGTGGAATTTTAAAATTTATTGCGTTATTACTTGAACTAAAACTAACATTTTCCTAGTGCTTCTTGCCCAAGCTAACTCAACAATATATTTTTAGATTTTTTCTCTTGTAGAATAAAATACCGTATTAAATTATTAGCCGAGAGTGGAATCTATAGACACACTTCACAGGTGCAATGAGATTAAAGATAGTTACATGATGATCGTTTGGCACGGAACCCTGGATAGCATGCCAGGATCAACATAAACAAAAGGTAGCGTGGTGGAATGGATTTTATATCGCGTGCGGATTTGTTATGTATTTTAAAAAGTGTTATTGTTTTTATTCAGGTTAGGCTTTTGACCTTGTGCGCTATGTTGATGTTAAAATTGCGACATGTGATGTGAGAATGTTTAGTGGCTTTTCATCAGGCTTTATTAACAAAAATCTAAATCAAAACTTTTATTCCTTAAGGTGTGTTAACATAATGGTAGCGATTCTGTTGGCATAAAACCTAAACTAAACTAGCCTAAAATTGATGACGTCTCTTTTTTTTCGATCGAGTAAAAGGGGACAGCAACATTTTTACGCTAGTTTAGTTTAGGTTTTGTGCCAACAGAATCACTACCATTAAGCTCATAAATAAGACTAAAATTATTTAGTTGAAAATTCGACTTAAATTTAAAAGTAATATGTATTTAAATTTATAGTTATTATTGTTGAATAGTATAAAATACCTATATTCATTAATAATAATATTAGAACAAATTAATATAGAGCTTTAACATTTTAACCAGGAGTGAAAAGTAAGTTATTTTATGATGGTGTATCTCAGGTATGCATGATTGGCCCATTCAAATGTCTAATTAAACAAAGGCATTTATTTTTTTCGTTTGACCAAAATCTCACCCGATGCACAGACTAGCTTTATAACGTGGAAAGTAATGATATGGCCGACGGTGTATCAAAGAACGTTATCTCAACTTGCAAAAATATTTACTACTTTTTACTTGCACGGTTGAAACACTTTTAGACTGACCTCGCTTGCGATACCTGCTATTAAATTTTCAACCAATACTTCATTTCTATAAACAAACAGTAGCTCAATTTCGTTATAAAATACATGCTATAAATTGTAAACTTGTATTTTTAATTTCTGTAAACTGTTTCTACGCTGCTATACTTACCTGTACCTATGAGAAGCCTTGTGAAAACACTTTTGTGTTACATTTTGCCGTAGTATGTTATGTAGGTCATCCGTTCCTACAAGCATCTACAATATAACTCATATTTCATTAATACATCCATAGTTATAAATCTAGGATGGTACACGAATATTTCAGTAATATTTACGCTCTTAGGTTGGTCTTGGTATCTTATAATTATGTACCCTGTCATGTAGCAAATTCAGAAGATGGGTACTAAAATTTGGTTTGCATTATTTCATATTATTAAATATTATCGTCTGTAGGTATCTTTTAAATCGTCAGGTATCTTAATGTAAATCATTGTCGCAATTTTTTTTGGCCCTGTGTTGTGAATATTTCGTTTTGAGCCAGGTATTATTACAGTTTTATCATGTTCTGTATCGTCTAGGGATATCAATTTTCTGAATAAACTATTCTAGATATTTTTTTTACGAATTTCCACCTTCTAGAATATGCATGGATAATGTTAAATTCTACAGATTACAAAAGTGTGGCCTACAGATTATAAATGTCAATGTTCAAACAATCCTGTTTTCTCAACCTATTTTCGTAACACAAAATGATCATGAACCTGCTGAATTCATTACAATTCAGCCTGGATCTAAAATTATCTCACTGCTCAGAACATTAGTCTCGCAAACGAAGGGGGTGAGCGTCCCTTTGTGTTGCAAGATTGGCGTCGATGCGAAGATCCGTTGTTTGCGCAGGGATGCTGCGCGCGCCTCTCATTTCCTCCCGACTGAATCAGTAGCGCCGCCGGCCCGTCGCCGGCCACACTACCATGTAGTCGCCTAGCCAAACAAATCACACAAGTCTTCCAGCGGTTTCACCGCATAGTTTTAAGTAATCAAGTCTTCCATTAAGCTAAGTTAGGTTAAGATGAATAGAGGTAGGGCGCCGCGTCGCGAGTTAAACAATAGAATAGTTTTTGAGCGTCTCTGGCGCGGTACTTTCCAAGCTGTGCTCGCTGGGACGCAGAGACGGCCGCGCGCCTCCTCGCACGACCCTAATCCTGACACGCCCGAACTCCCCGCTATAAGCATGCCCATGCCTCACGGCCCCTCTAATATAGCAGACCTCGAGCCTGCTCTGCGGACGATCATAGAGGGAATCAGAAACTCTTGCTGTTGCCGATGCAACTGCTCCGCAGAGCGATATAACGATAACTTGCAGGTCTGTCTCTCCAACGATGAGGAGAGGAAATCTATGCGCTCGGTCATAAGGTGACTATCGATTTCTCCAAGCCCTTCGTTAGACGGCGGGTGCCTGTCACCAACGCACGCACCGCGACACGATACCGACTATAATTAAAAGCATCCAGCCTTAATCATGAAACATAATCACGTACCTACTTAAAACTTTAATAGCTCACACTCTCGTTTTAATTTAACTTTATTACTTTAAGCCAGGCATCAGATGAGACTGTTGCTAAATTGATTTATATTTTCCCCATTTTAGCGCACTTAGGTGCTCTACAGGTAAATATCTCGTCTTACAAGCTTACCATAGGCTTTAGATCGCTAGGTTAGATCTCAATGAAGGTAAACAAATCAATTCCATCGCTCTTAAGTCACTTCAACTTACCAAATAATTGCATTAGATTAGAACGTTGTAAGCAAAGTCAACTGCCATATGAAACTATCAAAACAAACTAGAGTATACCACAACCTATAAGACCAACTCGTTCACAGCGTTCGTGAAACGCATGCGGTCGCTGAGGCTCAACAAGAGAAGAATGCCCGACTTCGCGACGCCTTCGGCATCGCGCCAGAGTTCGTGGAAGGCACCAGCCTGGACCCTGAACGGAGGGCGAGGGATCAAGCTGCCAAGTACCCGCTAGTCAGGACGCCGAGCCATGAGAGGGAGGCGCACGGTAGCAAGAAGAAGAAGAAACGGAGGTAAATTGGAGCCCCAGGTTCAAACTGTTAAATAACAACAGTTTTGCTCTAAATTCTTGAAAAAAATTGCAAGAAATGTCTCGTAGAACAAAACGGTTCAGAACTCTGAATTGTCACAGAAATGGTAAAGAACCTTTTTTTCAATAAAGTAATTTATTTGCTTTCTTTGTTACAGCACATCACCAGATTCAAAGAAGTTAAAGAAAAAGAAATCCAAGAAAAACAAAAAGTAAGTCGAACTGTTTAGGTACCTATGTTTACTGTTAGGTATTTTTTTTAAATTGGCAATTAATTCCATCTCATAGTACTGGTTTACCTTTCAATCCCAGACAGGTTACACTTCGACTATCAAAAAGGCAAGTATATTTATTTCTCAAATTAAATTCGTTTTTGTAAAATTTGACAATCAAACGGATAATCAAATTGCTTTAATTTCAGCGAAAAAAGGTTGCTGTGGCAACTTATTCATAGGTACGATGGTATTTGATTCACACTAATATTCAATAATTATGTACTCACTCTAAACTCTAAATTTGTAAGTTTCGGGATGATATAGTTTCTGTTTTGTACTGAATATGTAAATGCATACACGTTGGTTCTATTTATGTTAAAACGACCTACGAAAACAAGACAACAATCCCCGGAGTCTAGTTTTTTATGATTACTAAGGCCCGTATTTATAAAGCTTGCTCAGTCATCGATCTATGCTTGAGTAACGCTTTTCAATGTCATTAACGTCACTCAAGCATAGATTTATAGATGAACAAGCTTTCTTAATACGGGTCTAAAACATCAAATGCGTAAAATACCATTCGCATATTATAACTTTTTCTCTATTCTAACCTAGATCATGCTACCGGTGCGTGTAGATCCTGTAACCATAAGCAAATTTCTCGTCTCCACAGGAAAGATGCAGCAAAAAAGAAGAAGCGCTCAAAATCAGTGGAATCTGACAGCTCCAGCAGCTCCGACCAGGAAAGCGACTCCAGCACAGAGGACGATCGTCAGAAGAAAAAGAAAAAGGTACTTATTTCTACACAATCGAATGCTACATTACTTAATTTTTAGATACAGAATGCAAAGAATATGTTTTATTTTGGTAGTTGTTTTATAAATATAAAATTCGACAAAATTAGGGTAAAAACGCCTTATTACGTGACACACAAAATTTGAATGTAGTTAATTGCTACAGAAAAACTTGTATCATGAATTTACTTAAAATTTATTTTATTATTTAAATTTTTTATTCCCTTGTTCCTAAACTCCTTACGATGATTATTTTTTATTGCCTTGTTCCTAAACTCCTTACGAAATTTTGCGTGAGTAAAACATAATCTTTGCATTAAAAAGTTTTAACTTGTGTTGGGGTTTTGGGGCGATAATAGTTCAGTTTTAAAAACATTTTCATCCATTTTAACTTGGGAAATACGAAACACTTAATTCCTCCCCTTCGTACGCGTCTTAGCCGGTTAGCACTATGCTTTGTTTGATTTCCGCTCAACCGATCACATAGGAACCCCATTGCCATGAATTGGCTTCATAGTTTTCTATGTCTTGGCCCATTCTTTTCTGCTGCTACAATACTCATTACAT
The DNA here is from genome assembly GCA_946478455.1 of Eupithecia vulgata. Taxonomy (NCBI): domain Eukaryota; kingdom Metazoa; phylum Arthropoda; class Insecta; order Lepidoptera; family Geometridae; genus Eupithecia; species Eupithecia vulgata. The sequence goes on from OX297863.1 coordinate 3,308,053, forward strand.
GGTCTCGTGTAACTCAAACAGTATTACCAAAACAGATCTGAAATTACAAAAACATCACCGAGACCACTTTGATTAAGTTCGGCGGTGTTCAAGAACCTGATTGGATATTTAATACATTTTCACCAGCTTTTCAACAGCACAGATCGAATTGGACAGAAGCTGACAACATTCAAGTTAGGGTCTTGAATACAGTCGCTATTATTTTCAATTCGAGGATGTTAATGTAGTGATTCAGTTTGCCTATTCTCTTCATAGACTGGCTTTCTTAGAGTACCAGACAACGAAGTTATTTTACTGTTCCTTCATGTTGTTTTGTTTTTTTGTAAATAAAAAAGTACCTATAGCAAGTAAAAAATTATCTGTTTAACTGTGCATCATTTCATAGGATAGCCATCTTTATCTGAAGAAATAACGTATACTGTAAGTATATCACTGAACAATAACACTCAATAAACACAGTTAGGTACTGGTGTCATGATTTGCATCCGACTAACTGGATGATATGTGGGTATTCTGGGAGCTTTGTGAGCCTTGCCTTGCGTCCATCCAAGAATCGCTGACAACTCTACTAAATTAGCAGTTCTTAAAGTCTAATGTCCTTTGTCCGTGACTTGGAAGGACGCTAAGGCGGATATTTGCATGAATTTGTTAGTCCATAACAGAAGGTTCTATTGTTTCAAGCTGAACAGATATTGTCTAACGTGTTTTAGGAGAACGTGAATTACCTAACATACTGATATACTCCTATTTTGTGTCGCAAAAGAAAAAAAATACCCTAAAAAGATGGTACCAATGAGATAATTTTCCGTGATATATCACATTCTTTTATAACACGTAGATGAATATCAAAAATGTCTTATGTTAAAATATAACTAATCCATAACATTTCCCTCTTCTGATTGACCCAAAACTAATTAAGGATGCACCAATTAAATGGTACAATACCACCACCGTTTGTTAACTAAGGTACGTTCCCAACAGTGTTGTATTTAATATTACTTGATTTTTGTGTAATGTAATTATGTTCGAGCGTAATGTGTTACTAATATAGCATATGGATAAGATGAACACTCGTGCCAACCAATTTAAATAACTATCTGTTTCATTAAAACTCCCTACCTATATCTATGTTTTGTTTTATACAAGGGAATGTTATGGATCAATAAATAACATTCTTCGATATGTATTTCTCGCTTCCTCTGTAGTTTTATTTATTTATGGTTTTTTAATATTTATTGTATCATTTGACGCCTATTTATTTACTGATTCCTCGTTAGATTGCATGCTGTAAACGTGGTTTCCTTTCTATATTCAATTGGGATTCTTCTTTGATCCTTTTCGGAGGTTTATTTGTGAGAATTCCACTTTTTTTAGTAAACATTTTAGTTGCCATACCACTTAGTTATATTGTATTGGCACTGGTGTTTTGTCGTGCGTTTTGTTGGGTGCCAATGTTTATACTATTGGTTGAATTTTACAGAAAAAGTCGAGCTCGCGACGTCGCGGCAGCAGTGAACCTTCGAGCCGCGAGAGGTAAGAAATACTAGTACTAAATCAAATAATCCATCTCTAAAAAAATAAAGCTCTTACGACAAGTGTATGCTTATTTCAGTTCACCAGTAAAAGCCGCGAAGGACAAGCAAAAGGACCGCGCTAATGAAAGAAACTCCTACGTCGACTCCACAAACGTCGACCGTGACCGCTACGACCGTAACCACAAGAATGACAAATACGACCGACGCGACGAGAGAGAGGTCGACGACAAGCGAGAGAGGAATGACGCCGGTCGTCACGAGTCGAGGCGCCGCAACCGCAGCCCTTCCTTTGAAGAAGAACATGACTCTTCTCCGGAGTTCAGGCAGAGATCCTACATCACCAAAATAGAAAACAAGAGACGCGAACCGCGTGAGCCCTCCCCACAACCAGAGAGGAACGAAAAGAACCCGAAACGCGGCCGTCAAACATACTCCGAATCGGATACAGAACCACCTCCTAAGAAACAAGATAAAAGCAATAAGAAATACGACAGAGACTCTTCTCCTGAAAAACGCCGCCAAAAAAGCCCGTCGCCAGACCATAGAAGGAAAGAAGACTACCACAGGAAAGAATCAAGAGGCAGGCGAGAAAGCCCAGTGCGCGAAGATAAAAGAAACTACGAATCCCTCGATAGAAATAAAAGAACAGAAAGAGAGGGTAAAGATTACAGAAATGAGCGGGAGGATAGATATGACAGGAATAATAGAGACGATCGTTACGACGACGTATCAAGGCGCAACGAAAGCAATAATAAACGGCGTAACAACAGAAGTCCGTCAAACGAAAGGCACTCATCCGTCGACTACATAGAGCGCTCTACTGCTCAAGCTTATAAAGAAAGAGAGCGTAACGAGAAAAAGAAAACTTACAAGAAGACTCAGGATAGACGATCTCCGTCAGTAGATTTGGAATATGAGTCTCCCAAACGCAATGAAAAAGCTCCGCCTCGTTACTACAAAGAACGAAGCGTCTCTTTGCCTAAAGAACGTAAACGGCGAAGCCCTTCTATGGAATATAAACGCAAAGAATCACCACTGAGGAATAATAAACCGGGAAAATACAGAAGGTCTCAAGATAGACGTGAAGACAGCCGTTCAAGAAAGAAGTCACCATCGCCTGAAGACAGGCGACGTAAGAGATCGGTAGACAGTAATGAAAAAAGGAAACGCTCCCCTTCACCGGATGAAAGACAAAGGCGCTATAAAGCTGCTGAACCCCGGAATGAGAGCAGCTCTAAAACAAATGACAATAAAATAAGAAACATATCACCTGATGACAGAGACAGAAGAAACAAGTCGGTTGATAGACCGGACAGGGCTGATAAAATCAGGCGAAGGTCTCCTTCACCAGATAATAGACAATCACGTAAAAAGTCGGAAGAAATCAACCGGGAGAGAAAGAAATCCCCTTTTGATATAAATCGACGTCAAAGAAAGAGGTCACCAACCCCTGACGAAAGACAAAGTCGTAAAAAATCTGCGGAGAAAGAAAAGGAAGGAAGAAAAAGATCTCCGACACCAGAAAGACAGAGACAAAATAGATCTGAAGAAAAACGTAACAGCAAACCTAAGGACAGATCACCTTCACCTGATGATAGACAAAAACGTCTGAAAGCTACTGAAGCAAATCGTTGCACCCAGCGATCGCCATCTAATGAAAAACCGAGACGGGAAGACAATCCGAGAAATAGATCTCGGTCCCGCGATGAAACAGAGAAACGATCTCCCTCCCCTGACGCGAGGCAGAAACGAATCAATTCTGCCGAGAGCAAACTTCGAGAGCGGAGAAAATCTCCGTTGCCCGATAAAAGACAATTTAGGTCCGTAAATCGGGACCGTGAGAGCAGCGCCCCTAACCGGAAGTCCCCAACAGAGGCCGAAAAGGAGAAGCGCAAGCGATCACCTGAAAGGGAGCGATCAACAAATCGCGACAGATCTCATACTTCTCAGGATAGACAAAAGCGGAAGCGATCGGTAGACGAAAGTCCAGATAAAACAACTCAAGATAAAAAAAGACGTAGAACCCTGTCAAATAATTCCGAATCATCCCAACAAAGGAATTATAAGAAACAAAATGCGTCACCAGACAAATCTAGCAAAAGGTCGCCAAAACGTTCCCAATCTAAAGAAAAACAAAAGGATGAAAAGGAATCTCAGGAGAGGAATAGCAGAAGCACTTCGAGTTTGTCGTACTCACCAGCGCGGCGGAGCCCCGCAAGGTACAAAGACATCATAGAGAAAATGCCGGAGAAAGAACAGCGGAAATACATCAAGTCCCCTTCTGATATGCAGCCAAAAAAGAAACAGTTCAATCCTAACTCTCTAGTCTGGTGCTCCGATAGTTCCTCGGACGTTGATTCCGATTTAGAGTTCAACTTCAGACTTACCCCGGAAGACAGAGAGGGGCAAGGGTTTCTGTCTCTTGCAGACGCGCGCGCATTCAAGGCGCTGAAAGTAAGAATCGAAAAAATGACTTGCACACTTGATTCTCTAGACAGGGACAGTCCCAACGCACCGACAGCGGGACCATCTAACCCTGAACCTGAACCTCAGCCATCCACTTCGAACGCCCTGCCAGAAGCGTCTACCAGCGCTGCAGAGCTGACCAAAGATGTAAAAGAGAATGAGAAAGAAAAGTCGAAATCTAAATCAAAAAGTCCGGTCAAAGAATCCACCTCTAAAAACGTGGAGGTGGTAGTCTCCGGGCCGGGAGCTAGAAAGGCTCGTCGACGTCGTCGCAGCGAGTCGCGACACAGTTCGTCGCGATCGTCAACGCGGTCGCGGTCGCGCGGCAAGTCGTCCCGGTCGCGCGGCAAGTCGACCCGGTCGCGGTCGCGCGGCGGCAAATCACGGTCGCGGTCCCGATCTGCGTCATCAAGGTCGAGGTCAAGATCTTATTCGTCTTCAGGGTGAGCATTTTATGACGTAAAACCTTTAATTTTGTAGTTTCTGCTGACCAGTCGTGGCATAGCAATATTGCTGACAGCTGAACCGACAAAGGTCTTAGTTTATATATATCCTGCCTTCGGTTCAACAACTCAAAGCAGCCAGCTTCAACAGAAAAGCCATCTAGTTAAGAATAAGATAACTTTAAAGCTTTATTTACAAAATTCTACTTAAACGGCCTAAGTAAGTTGATGTTAAAAACCCTTCGGCTTACCAATGTTATGATGCTTAGCCGTCGAGTATTTATTTGCTCAAAATTATTGTTCACACAGGCCTGTTTTTGTAATTTGATGTGAACACGTTTTCTAATAGTTTGTAATGGTGTTTCCAGCCGGAGCCGGTCCAGCCGCTCCAGTTCTTACAGCAGCCGCTCATCATCCAGGTCTTCGCGCAGCTCCTCGCGCTCCACGCGCTCGTCCAGGTGAATATCACAGCTTTTATATTGTCGTTTAGTATTATTATAAGGGCAAGGAAATCCAGACCAAAAGGAAAAACGCTTAAGAATATTTCAAATTAACCCAATGTTTTTTCCATAACTAAGCTTGTCTACTCAACCTATTTTTTACAATCACCACAATTCCTTTTATTCTCTTTATACCATGCCTGCAGAGGAACAATCAAATCAAAAAATAAATAAATTGGTCGAGCTGTTTTTAAGTTTTTGCGAGACTAACTAACAGCAATTGATTTTTATATTTTCAATTCAATGTGTAGTAAACAAAAAGCGATTCCGCGATAATAAAAAAAATTAAGCCTTTGTTACGCGCAACGCAAACTACGCCTTCTAACGAAACTCTTCGTAGAAACATCCAACAAGGACCTTTCAGTTCCATTTTCAAAAATAAATTTAAAAAAAATGAAATTTTTCTACGAAAATTTTAATAATGTCCCAAAAATTTCTGTACATTAAACTTTAAAAACTTTGTACCAGCAGGTTCGAATCCTCCCGAAATCGGAAATTGTTGCGACAGTAGAAAATTTCCCGAGTAACGCATTATAAGAATAAAGCTAAAAGTTCTTTGTTGATAGAACACCAAAAAATCCGAGTCTTCATAGAGAACGAAACATTTTTATGAGCAAAGGAAGTGAAAGAAAATGAATGTTCACCCTAGCCTTGAGTCTTTATCCCGCTTATTCATAATAACCTGAGTGTTTTTTCTTACTTTGGCATAAGTAAATAGAAGAAAAGAAACGATTTTTAGCTATTACGTGACGATATGAGAGGTTTTTAAACAAGAGGGTAGAAGGTTGAAGAAGGGCAAGATTGAGCATTTATTGCAGTGATTTTATTTTCATGAGCGTTATTCCGTTTGGTCTGCGTTGAGCCCTATAACAGTATTGTCCCTAACAAACGTCTATTCGAGATTATTATTAATTATTATTAAATCATTATCCGGATTAACTGTAACTATAAAAACATTCGCATTGACGTTTGAAAACTTTTGAGCAAGAACTGAGGCACAAGGGCTGAAACAAAATTAATGTTAACACACGAACCACAGAAAATTGGCGTAAAATGTCCCTGCTGAAAGCTGAAAAAAGATCTTGTTTTATTACTACTTTTCTAATTACAAAACTAACACGTTCCATTTTCTTTCCGCCAATGAATACCTACTCAATATTTGAAACGAAAACCAATGCATGCCACAACGAACTATGGAACTAAACGTAAACGAAAAACTGAACACGCCAAAATCGTTGAACGGATTATAACGAAATCATGAAATAATGCATGAATGAACTTGAGAATGAAAACTAATAAACGACCATGAAATAATGCATGAAAAAACTTGAAAATGAATAAAATAATGCATGAAACAACGGATGCATGAAACTGGCGACAGAACAATGACGGGTGTGTACGCGGATTACCGTAGATCGAGCGTGAGTCGCGTGCGCTCGCGCAGCCGGTCCCCCTCCATCCCGCGGCGCGCCGGCTCGCCCAGCTTCCTCGATAGGCGGCGCATCACGAGGTATCTACACTTGCTGGGTTGCCATTACCAACACTATACGAACGCTGGATTTCATGATTGCATTTTGTTTATAGCGTCAATTTCTAGTCGGTTGCGTTTTCTTTCCACTAACACCACTAGAATGGTCACAAGTTTTGTCTAGGTAGGAGCTGAGATGTTTGCTACCATGTGTAAACAATTGCAGTTGAAATAATTAATTTCAAATATTTGTAAAGCTTTCGTTTATACTTTTCAACATTTATCTCGACAAAATCGTGCCATATGTACGGTGTATGTGTTATCGAAAACATGTGCAACGTAGCCAAGCGGAGCGGTTGATGTGTCCAACCAAACCAACAAGCTTGCTCGAATCTTTGAGCAAGTCGCATTAGGCATGTTCTTTTTGGAACCATAAAAATTAACACTAACAGTTGATTAATTAGTAGTCGTATTCAAATTGCCGCTGTAATCAATTTCATGAAGACCACAAGCGTTCTGCAGTCAATATGGAACCTAACCAAGTGGTATTTTGGAATCGTATTCTAAAATGCCACAAGTTTGCAATGTGTTAGGTGTTAACATGTTTTAGTGTGTCGCTTGTTAACTTTACTTTATAGGTGTGCTATTTATTTTTATTTTGCCTCTCCAAATCACATCACAACTGCCTCAGTGCCTAATTTCACTATAATAGCTTCACCATAATAATGGTATCGTCTTAGAAAGACACCTTTTGTCGTTTTACTTTTGATTAAACTTTTCTATCAATTTTTACTATAAAAACTATCGTAGTTTGACGAATTCATTACGGATTTAAGCGGTGAAGTCCCTCGTTAAGGGATGAAACCTTGGTGTTCTTTCAACACAAATAAGCATTCTATCAATCTCTCCGTGCTAATAGCACCGCGCAATCTAGAGTTTTATTAAATTTTCATCCATGGACTATTCTGCAACAATACCATTTTCAAAGTAAAGCTATTGGTTAGTAGAATTGGGACTTTATCTCCTAAAAATTACAAAGATAAAAGGATAAAAGAAATTCACTTTTCTTTAGATCTTTTCCCCCATTACAGAGGGTATTGAAAATTTTTGGACAGTATGTGATGTGATTTTGATGTTTGTTGTTTTCTCTTTATGTTTGTATTTTATTTTCTTCTTTATAGAAAAAAATCACGAAAGTCACGCAAATATAGCACGAGTGAAGATTCGAGCAGTAGTAGTAGCTCCGACTAATTAAGTTATTAGATTAAGTTTAATTTATCTATACAACAGATTTAAGTTCCATGAATTTATTGTTTTATAACATCCCAATTATTATTTTTATCCCGTAGTTTTTGAAAGTGTGCTGTGAAGCTTCTATAAATATTTTCATGTATTGTATGAGTGTGTGTTGTGCTTAACAATTTCAAATCACTTTTCAACCATCAGAATAAGATGCAAGCATTTCTGTATTGTAAGTTCACCATTTCATTATTTTCGCAAGTCTTCTGATGGTAGAAATGATCCGTATTTTGAGTTCTGTTTCTAACTGGGTGTGCTACTTACCTACTACCAATAACTTATTAAATTTTCATTGTATAGTTCAAATGTTTTTTTTTTCTATTTGTAGCGCACCCACAATAGATTACGCAAATAAATACAAATACCGAAGGAGATAGAATAATGAATGTTTCTGGATATATCTACGGGCATCCCGTTGAATTGAAGCTACTAGATTTGTGTATAGTAAAATGACATTTATTGCTGTGTGGTTTTGTTTCGATGATATTGATTAAAGTTGTATTAAAGAATTTTGGTTGTTTTTATTTTATTTCATCGCTGCATGGTAGATGCTAGAAAGCTATAATGGATGCTGTTATTACCGTTTTAACGTGATTAATTTATTTTGCTAGTGTGGTCTTTTATAAAGGTAAGTTCACAACTTTTTATTCTCACCTCACCTTTGGATATCTAAATCTACCTTCACAAAACTATTTAAAATCTATCGTAGCTTCAAGCATGCTAAAATTTCTAACCTTCTAATCACAAACTAACACAATAACGATACTAACAGCGCGCGCAAGCGTCCGATCCCGTACCGGAGGCCTACGCCCTCCACGCCGACCTCGGGCAGCGATTACAGCAGCCGATCCTCTCCGCGAAGCTGGACCAGGTCGCCGAAGACCGACAGACCAGAGTAATTGACCAGGACAACATCGGAAGGATGCCTTTAGTTCGTTTGGGTTGTCATAAGTGTGTCATGTCAAGCATTTGTACTGGAGTAACGAAACACCGATTTCAAATTACTTAACAAAAACACTGTTTTTATAGTTTTTTGGGTCAAATAGTAATCTCACGAGAATATTTTTATGAGACCACCATCTGAATCTTGGTGTCATCAACTCCAGAAACGCAGAATACAAAACTAAAACATGAATACAGCCAAACTTAGAATATTCTCTCTTTGAAGTCGGTGGAATAGTAAGTAAAATAGTCCCTGGCAACGAATGTAAAGGCTTTTGATTGGTACATAGTAGAACACACTTATAGGATTTGATCTTGCAATCTGGGCGGACAATAAGTCGGCTTGTAAGAAGTTTTGGAAATCTCTTTGGAATTGTTAACTTACCGTTCTTCCATTGATCTCGTAGTTTTTTTTAATGATATCTATCAAACGAATCTCTAATCCCATGTTTTAGGTAGGTATAATAGTGTCCAAACGAAATCTAAGTCAAATATACAAATCTACGTGTATCCCTTTAATATTATGAGGTTGTTCGTATTCATTAAATTTATTTATTGTAACTTATTATTGATGTAAGATTGAATTGTAGTTTATAAGAATCGAAAGCGCTTATAAAAGCTTATGTGAACTGTTCGTGGAAACAAGAACAGTACTAAATATACCTAAGAATACTCAGTTGTAGAAACCTAGTCACAATGTAGTACTCATTAGGATAATAAACATTTTATGATAAGTTTTTCGATCTCTCAAGAATTTATACATCCTTTGTTTTATGTGATATTATTTTATTTGGTTGATAATTTTATTCCAACTTATTTACGATTTACTGAAAAAAAACTAGTCTTTTCTTTGTCTAACCTAATTTGTGCAATTTATTTCTAAATGCCATGTAGTTTCTAAACATATGGTTATTTATTTGACGATGGTGATTTAATTTATTTTAGAGTTTTAAGTTAGTTTTATTGATAAGGATAGAATAAGTAATTTATTGTTAGCTTGTGTTACATTTGTCTAAAACACTTTAGAAATTCCAAAGGTACGTGTATATTTATTATAAATTAAGTTAATTTAAAGTAACTTCTGGTTCGGACCATTTGCTCTAGCACAGATTAAGATTTCCTTTTGTATTACCGAAGCAATTACCTAGAATAATTGTGAACAATAATCAATCACGGTATAACAATAACAATTTATTATAAAAGTATACAAACTTGATTATAATATACTTAATAACTATTAATATTTAACTAGATACAATGCACCGCATATTGAAAAATTACCTACCCATAGATAACCAAATGCATTAGAAAGAACCTCGGTCCTTGGATCTCCAAAGCTGTTCCCGAAATATAAACGATACCTACCTAACAAGAATGACTATTAATTCTTTTTCCTCGAGGAGTCCAGTCATTAGGAATGTTTGCATGAACGCATTTACTGCCCAGCGACCCGCATGAACCACAAAAAAATATTGTTCGCGCCAAACCGAAATATACAAAGGAAAGAAAATACGAAACAATGGCGCAAAAATTGTGCTATACAAAATATTTATCAGAACTTTTTCTCAATTACTATATTTACAAGGCACTTGATGATGCCGTGACCTCAACGACATTAAAGTAATTGGGCGAAGATAAGCATATTACATCACAGCAAAATATCCATGTTATCTATCACACTAGCAAGTACCTACCTATTATTAATGAAACAGCGCTTGCTATCCATTATCCATTTATGCGGGTTGCAGACCGAAAGCTGAGTTAACTTAGTTTCAGCTTAGCTCGCATAGCAGACGCGGTAAAGCGAGCTGCACACTGAAAGCTAAATTAGTTTTGGTTTAGCTCGCATAGCTTACGCAATTTCTCGTACTCATGTAGGTACATACCTAAGCTTTGTGGTATAAAAAAGTAAGTCAGTTATACGAGCAAAACTTAAATAAGTTAGCATAGCTTTCGGTATGCAGCCCGCATTATGCACGCAAGCATGAGAATGCTATGAAAAGCTATGCGAGCTAACTTATTTTAAGCTGCAAGTTGCAGCTTTTCATACCTACTTAGGTACATGTGTTCAGACTAAAAAAAATAAACCATGACATGTGGTATGAAATAGTCAGCTATGCGTGATTAACAAAACTAATTTAGCTATCTTTCGGTCGGTAGTCCGCATTACGTCCGTAACTGAGACAGGTTTGATAGAATAGGCCTAAGTCCGCCACCAAGTAACTATCAGGATTAGTTTCCTTTCTTCTGGCTTTGCTGACGACGTTTGCTGGCCAGGAACATTGCCCATCCGAATCCAACCAAGTTCATGAAGAGAACTCGTAACTGAAAAAGAGATTAGGTATATTTACTTAGGTACTTATTAGGTAGAGATATCAATCGAATCAACTTTAGGGGTATGTCTCAAATAACGGTACTTATATTTACCATGATTTGATTTTTGTGTTTTCCTATATTTCGGCAGTTTCATGCCCCATGATCACGTGGCAAACACATGATTAACTTTAGATCGGCATCATAAAAGACTTAGTTAACACCTAGGGACCTACACTGTCTCAATTCTAAATTGTGGGCCTGCGAGATCGCGTAGACCAGGTAATATTTTTTACAATCAGTTTCAATCTTACAAAGGATCCTGGCTCGTTATTAATTAATGGTCAAACTTTACATTAGGTCACAGACTACTGGCGGCTGCGGTTTAGGTCATGTTTGTTTAACCCTAATTATCTCAAAGTACGCAAGAAGTACTGATCCAAAAATCGAAAAATGTTTCCACTAATAAGAAAAATATAAAAAAATTAAAATCTATATAATGAAACGGTTGAGCTTACTGCAGACTGTTGCAAACAATCTAGATTTAGCTCAAGTCATAGGATAGTTACATAATTCCTGTCTGCTTCATAATACGTTTTAGACATGTATTATGCGAGTGAAGCCGCGGGCTGAAGTTATAAATATTAAACTGAACTCATACTCACAATGGGAGGCACAAACGCCAGATTCACAATCTGGAACAGGGTCAGCCACTTCCAATTCGCCTGAAGAATCGGAAGGTACAAAGCCAAGAGTTGCTTCACAGCCGCAGCGTGGTTCTTCCCTTCCAACCTCGCCAGGGTATAAAGTGAGAAGGCTTGCATGATCGGGGCGAATATAAGTCTTTCGAATAACAGTTTCTTTGCTAGCGGGTATGCCACCGCGTCTTCAGGGAATACATTTTCTATGAAGTTGTAGAAGTGGTGGGGTATTGTGCCGCCGAATAATAATCTGCAAGGAAAGTTCACTAGCTACACACACACACGTGGAAGTGGAAATGATATTTCAATTATCTAAGTTCATTGTTCTGCAGTGGGATGGCCCAAGTTTAATAGGTACAAGTAGAGTGACCGCAAAACAACTTGAGCTGTGTGAAGTTGTCTTCAACGGCTGCTCACTGCATAGTAGGTACACCCCGGGGTTGGTAAATATCACTTTTCTATTTGATTATAACCTGCGCACTTTTGTTGCTGCTTTTGCTAAGAGCAAAGAGCTCAAGTTGTTTTGCGATCACTCACGGTCACGGGTAGGTCACCTAATATTTGAACTCCTTGTAGAATCTTGTTTTATTAATTACTAGCGGTCCGCCCCGGCTTCGCACGGGTAGTTATTTTAGCAATAAAGCTCAAATTGACTACGTTTTAGTTACAAATCATTTGTATGGGAAAAAGAAGGGCTATTTTTAGGGTTTTTCCAGCAATAATTCTAATTTTTCTCGCCGTAAAAACCATCCTTGAACTTCAACGAACATTTTAAAAAAAGATTTGGCCAAATTGGTCCAGGCGTTGTTGAGTTATGCGCTTACCAACACATTTTGCGATTCATTTTTATATTATAGATTACGCAATTTACATTACTTGTCGATTTGAGATCCTTCAATAAATATTGTTTACTTATCTAGGTAAAACTGTTATAGTTATTGCTCTGAGGTAAAACCTCAGAAGAACTATCATATAATTGAACAATACGGCAGTTCCATATGATAGTTCTTCCGAGGGTAAAACTGGACGCCAAGCTAATCAAATTTAGACGTTTAGTTTAAGCTCTGCGCACATTACTCCAACGCCGCCGCAACCACGAAGCATAAATTTGCAAAATATCTTTAGATAGGTAGGGTAGGTGTACCAGTTAGGCGTCCAGGCCCATATCTCGTCCTTTCACGGCACTACTGGTAACATTTCGTCGAAAATAGCCTTACTTACACTCGCACACAATGATAATCAGTTATATCAATAACCTGGATGTGTAAGCTACGTACACAAGCAAACTTCACATCACTAGCACCCAGCAAAATAGATAAAAAAAAATAATCAATGTGCGGTCGAAAGAAAAAAGACGAAACATGTCTGGATTCAACGGAAAAATTAGCAGCATGTCACATTTTTAACGGTAAGTTTTACATTGTTTTTATGCATTTTAGAGATGATGGTTATTAATGTGACTTAATCTTGGATTAAAAAATATGGATTTGTGTTATTCTGTCTAAATTATAATCAATAAACTTGAAATTTTGCGTGGACGTGAACTGTACCACGATATTTTGAGATAGTCCAGTTGTCGACCGGGTGGACGCGAAATGGACATATCGTGTCAATAAGGTGGTCTCTTGTATTCATTATTGTATGAAAATTTACTCAAACTTTCAATTAAATTTGGACCTTATGCTCGTAAGCTATCTAAAAACCATATTTCGTCCAGGCTTAGAGCAACGAACCATAAAATACTGAATGTTGAAATTTCTTGTGGACGGGAATTGGACAAGGTTAAGTGAAGTCCTGATTTCGACCTTAACTTTAAAGATTATGTAAACCAAACAATATTCTAATAGAATTGCGTATAATAAATCATTGCGTTATGCTCGTAAGCTATCTAAAAACCATATTTCGTCCAGGCTTGGAGTACGAACCATAAAATACTGAGTTTATGAAATTTCTTGGTGGTCGGAAATTGGACAAGGTTAAGTGAAGTCCTGATTTCGACCTTAGCTTTATAGATTATGTAAACCAAACAATAATCTAATAGAATTATAAGGTTTTTTGTTACTATAAATTTTATGAAGACAAGGAAAAAACAAAGAATGATAGAGCAGAAATATCAAGAAAAAGAAAATTAGCAAGAATACAGAAAAAGAAGGAAAAGGACAGTCAAAATCAGGTAAGACAATTGGAGAAGAGAAAAAAGATAACACCAACTGGAAAAGTTAAACCTAGCTTTGGATCAGATAGTATTGTCGAAGCCGGAGATCTCTGCTGAGATAGAGGATTTCTATGGCCGTTTATACGCTGCACATGCCCCTCATGCCCAACGGGACAACCACGATTCACGAGCCACCCTGACACGCCACTACACCGACGAACTGCCAGACATCAGTCAAGACGAGATCGTGATGGCTCTGAGGCAGCTTAAAAATGGAAAAGCCCCCGGTGAAGACGGCATTACTTCAGAGCTTCTGAAGGCAGGAGGAGCCCCTGTTTTGCAGGAGCTTCAGAACCTGTTCAACACCGTTCTTCGCAGTGGGAGAACTCCAAAGGCGTGGAGCGAGAGCCTGGTGGTGCTCTTTTTTAAGAAGGAAGATAAAACCCTTCTTAAAAACTACAGACCCATCACACTCCTGAGCCACGTCTATAAGCTTTTCTCACGAGTGGTCACGAGTCGTCTCGCCAGGAGACGCGACGAGTTCCAGCCACCCGAACAGGCCGGGTTTCGCGGAGGATATGGCACCATAGACCACATACACACAGTGAGGCAGATTGTACAGAAGTCCGAAGAGTATAATCAGCCCCTGTGTCTGGTCTTTGTAGAGTATGCAAGGCCTTTGACTCTGTCGAAACCTGGGCTGTTCTAGAATCCTTACAGCGTTGCCAAGTAGACTATCGTTATATCGAGGTGCTGAGATGTCTTTATGATGCCGCGACCATGACTGTCCAAGTACAGGGCCAGCAGTCCAAACCCATCCAACTGCGCAGAGGTGTGAGACAGGGGGATGTTATATCCCAGAAACTGTTCACAAGCGCGTTGGAAGATGTGTTTAAGACGCTGGACTGGAAAGGTAAGGGCATTAACATAAACGGCGATTGTAATCGCCGTGAGATGTATCTCACACCTCCGATTCGCTGATGACATAGTCTTAATGGCGGAATCGCTGGAGGAGCTTAACCGGACGCTGGACGGCCTAGCTTCAGCCTCACGCCGCATCGGTCTTGGCATGAACTTGGATAAAACCAAGGTCATGATCAATGGCCACATTGATCCGGGAACGATTGTCGTACATGGCCACCTTCTCGAAATTGATTCCGAGTACACTTACCTTGGGCAGATTCTGCAGTTGGGGAAAAACAATTTTGAGAAGGAGGCCAAGAGGAGGAACCAGCTAGGTTGGGCAGCGTTTGGAAAACTACGTCGAGTCTTCTCGTCATCCATACCGCAATGCTTGAAAACGAATGTTTTCAATCAGTGCGTCCTACCCGTCATAACCTACGGAGCTGAGACGTGGACACTCACGGTAGGGCTGGTCCACCAGTTTAAAGTCGCCCAGCGAGCTATGGAGAGAGCTATGCTCGGTGTTTTTCTGAAGGATAGGATTCGCAACGAATACATCCGACAGAGAACCAAGGTTATCGACATAGCTCAAAGGATTAGCAAGCTGAAGTGGCAGTGGGCTGGCCATATCTCGAGAAGAACCGACAACCGCTGGGGTAAACGTGTTCCTGAGTGGAGACCGCGACTCGAAGTGTAGGACGCCCTCCGACCAGGTGGGATGACGATTTGCGAAAGACTGCTGGCAGATGCTGGATGCGGCAAGCTGAAGACAGGGCGCTATGGCGCTCATTAGGGGAGGCCTATGTCCAGCAGTGGACTGAAAAAGGCTGATGATGATGATAAAAACAAAGAACTTAAAGTACCTACCTACTTACCTGTAAAAATTTGTTATTCGTAAGTAAATAATAATCATTGTGTAAAACAGAAGTTATTAATTACTGTCTGGTGTTTGTAGCTGATTAGGATTGACTTTTTATAATTATAACTTTATTCAATAATGTGTGAGACAGAACCTCTAATAAAAGATGACTAATTACTAAACACGAGTTTTAATAAACCCTCTTAGCATAATAATTTCTAGTGATTTTCCTATCAGATATATGGTGGTCGAAAACTGGGTAACAGGGGGTCGAAAACTGGAAAATTTGGACGAGAACTGGTAAAATTAGGTATTTCGGATTAAAATATTTTTTTAAAATTAACAGATAAATTTATGAAGAAAGTCTTTTTTTCTAGTGACAATAGAGTATTTTAGTCATGTGGTGAAATCAATTTTATTCCAAAGAGCTCACTATAATATTTTTTTTTCGATATCTGAATCTGACAACTCCACTAATTGGACGCAAACTGGCGCATTGACCCTATGTAATGTACATTAAACAGTGACGAGCCCGCGATCTGTCTGTCATAATGCCGTTAGTATGAAATGTACCTACCTAAATTTTACAAATTAAAGCTCATAATTATGCATGGACATTTTTTGTGCTTTATTGTAGCAGTGCCTCTAATATAAGCAACCTGAGTTGCGTTTGAGCATTCTGGGGTTAGGGAACTACCTACATTCCCCTGCCTCAAGTTTCTAGAGGCAGGGGATTCTATATTAAACCAAATTAGAGTATTAGTATTAAATAGGTTGCACCAGGGGTTGCACAAATAAAACTACCGATTCGATTGCGTATTTTGGTCGCAGCATGAAACTTTGTAGAGGGGCTGGTGGAGAGTATTTTGAAAAGATATAAAACAAAAAATTGCTACCTACCTATTTTGTTTGAGATTGATTTGATGAGAACGCTTTATTTTATATTCGCAAATTTTTCCACGTATGGCGCTCATAATAGCTTTAGAAAAGAGGTTGTGCCTTATAATTACCAAGATTATCCCTTACCCGTATAATCCGAAAGCCAAGATAGGGTCTGCCTTCAGCGAATCTCCGGCCACCAGCTGAGATGCAACACTACCTGCGGTTCCCACGACACAGCTGCAAATAAAACGTCCATATTAATAGCTGTTCATCCACGCGTCTCTTCTGTATAGCTGTTTGCATAGATTTTGTGATGAGATAACAACATTAATATAAAACTTTTAGGTAGGTAGGTACTGCCCCGTATAATGGAAAGAAAGGATAAAGTAGGTACTCTTTCATTGCCCATGACATGACTCACATTCACATCTCCATGTTCAAGCTAGAGTAGATGCATAAAATTTTACGTTTCACTTGGATGTTAAAATATGTATTAGGTTGGTTCAATCAAAGATATCGTAGCATTAAGTCTTAGGTAGGTACCTACCTACCGAACTTTCAAAGTATAGGTAGGTAATACTCCGATTTACATACCTAAGTAAGCCTAAGTATAGTACTTTGATCCTTTTACTTACGACATAGGTACCTACCAGCGCCACCTGTATATACCTATCCTGCCTAACAGGGATTTAAGGCCAACATTATTTAAGTAGGTAGGTAGGTATTAGGTACCTTACCTACTTGTGTCAGTTGTGTCAGATTTGGACTTTTAGCACAGTTAATCAATAATTTAAATGCAGATGGTTAAACAGCTACTATGCAGGTATGTGTACCTTCGTACCTAAACAAAGAATAACTAGGTAGGTATGTAATGTACATACTTAATTTGGACTTTGACTTCACTAACCTTTATCTATTGGTATTAACTAGAAATATCATCGCAAGTGCAAAAAGTAATATATAGGAGAAAGTTTTAAGGTAGGTAGGTACTTACCTTGTAAGAGCCTTTGTCCTGATAGGGTAAAGATATAAATTCTGTAAATATGAGGCTACTAAGTTCATAATAGGCTTCGAAAGTGACATATTTGAGGTTATACTGAACTACAATCACTATTTTTCAATTTCAAAGTTCCATTTACGTAATAAATTGTACACGAACGAATGGTTTATTAAAAGTGATAAATTTTATCAACAGAAGAAAAGCAATGTTGATTAGCAAATATTTGTGAGCGAGAGAGCACTAGTTTAGTGTGTTGCTAACTTTGTTAAGTATTTGTTTTCCTCATCGCGGTCTGACACGGACACGTAGATGGAGGTCTGACAGCTAAATCGTAAGCAACTTCACACTACTTATCTAAGTACGTTACGTTGTGATCAAGCTTAGATGAATTATACCTAGATGGTTGGCATGCGTGGCCGTGAAAAGAGACAAAGTATTCGAAGTGGTGTTGCCATGCAATTTTTTTTACCCTGACTAGGTTCGTAATTTCATGTCTGGTAGAGCTGTATGGCTTAGAATTTGCACTAACCGAACTCTTCTCGTGGGTGTCGTATGAGGCGACTAAGGGGCATACACCGGGGGGCGGGCAGCAGCGCCTCTTGCAGAATAGATCTACCACCGAACCGAACTGCGATTCACAACCCGCATGCCCAGCGTGAGGATTATAAGCATTACCCCTCATCATCATCATCAGCCTATACCAGTCCACTGCTGACTACGGATTCCTAAAATTTATTTAATTAAGTACCTACCTTAGTATGCGGGAATAGGTAAAGTGAGCATTGAAATAAAACTACGTTTAGGTATCAATTTTATTTTCTTAAATTTATTACCACCGCTACTTATACTACTAGCTACGTGAAGAAACAATTTCAAACTCTTTAAAATATTTTACTTTATTTACTATTAACTTATACAAATAATTTTGAAAAAAATATTATTGCTAGGGAATCCATTCAAACACGATAAACAGGCACAGACTTACAATAAAAATTGCACTTTGGAAATCACATTTCTGCTAAGTATTTAATATTACACAGGAATTGCCAAGATAAGACAACCAGAACAAGAAATTCAAAAGCATTTTTACATTGTAGGCCTACCTACTTCAGATAAAAGTTCAGAGAAAACAAATAAATGACACTATTTATATCTCAAACACAGTATTACCTACGTCCTTGCTTATTTATACAAATATTATATACTTTTTTGATTCTTAAGATAGTTATATCAATATTTATTCTCCACAAATCATAGGATCACAAATCAACTGCATACCCAACTTATCAAAATGTAGGTTTATCAGCCTTATATTCAATTATATTAATATTATTAGTACTTATATAAGTACATTAGTATTAACAAGTAATTTATAATATTGTACGTACACTTTATTAAACTGTACGTGTTTATTAATTTACACTGTGTCGTTGTATGTGTGTACTGGATTGTATTTCTCTTACAAACACAAAGTTTTCATGATTTCCTTCACGTACCTTTCCCGTAGTATTTATCTTACATGCCTGAAATAAAATGTTAAAGGAAATATGAATATTATATACATAATATAGTACCTAGTTTATATATGGCAAGTATTAGTTACACCAAATCCCAATACCATTAAAATATTTTTGAATTTGATTTGAAGATAGGTAGACTAAAACACAAAGTAGGTAAGAATATTGTTTAATCCAAGTCTCAAAAAAACTTTCAACCACTGGTTGCACTGAGCCATTAGTTATGTATTTATTTATTTTACTTACCAGTCTTGTAACAGCACGAGGGAACAGATATGTTCGCTGTTTCTTTTTATGAAAACATTTTCATAAATGGTTTGATACATATTCTTGTTTTTTTTTGGGTTCCCAAATTTTTGCGAACCGTGGGGCTTCTATGTATCTAAAGCAGACGTTTTCATTACTACGAGACAGTTCATTGTTTTTGGGAAATCTGTAAAAAATAAAAACATATTTTAAGTTAATGTGGATGTAAGTATTTATGAGAATATTTTGCGCCATGTTTGGGGAATTTTATTGTCGAGTGCAGGCAACCCTAAATTTTCGTAATTTTAGGTTATGTTCATTAGAATTAGCACAAAACATAATTTTTGAGCCTTTTCTCAATGGAAATCTATGAATCAATAAGTTTTGAACCTTTTTTAAGTCAAACGAACTTGTACTTACAAGTGGAATGATAAATTTGGCACTTTTCGTTCACCTTCACTATAACATCAAATAACATTGCATCACATCATCTTTGCTTCAGGTATATATTGTTGTGAGATGCAGGAATGTCCGCAGAGTCACTTTACCACATTTAATTAGCAAAAAACATTATAAAGGTCGAATAAACAAATACTGTGTTGAAGTCCATCGATGTGCCTGGCATATTTGTTTAGCACATAGATGAGCTAAACAATGAAAAAACTGGCCACGCGGATGAAATAGGAATAGGGCTCATTCTATCTCATTTTTTCTCAGGCTAGAAGCATATTTTGATCTCTCTCTTGTGTGAATGAGATGGGCATATACAAGAGCTCTATACCCTTCTTCCTCTAAGTGATCAAGCATCAAGCACACACATCATCATCAACCTAGAAAATGGTCGAAATTTCAGAAACTGTGCTTATGATCTCAATCAAAGCTAAGGAAACGATGTTCGTCCGCTGGTTCACCGACTGCAAACAAATACAATGAATGAAAAGTGTGCATTGATTTTGTTGTTGTAGGTAGTAAGTAGGTACCTATTTATTAAATAAGTGCTCTGACCTCTTGTTTAAAGTGATTAACCACCTTGGACCTACATATATACTATGGAGGGTAGTGTATAGGTACAGTACGTACCTATAGGTAACTTTACACTCTACCAAGCCAATCAATAAATAAATAAATAATGCTGGACAATTCACACAGCATTAGCGGAGCTTGTGTTATGGGTACTAGTTAACTGATATACATAATACTACAATACATTACATAGATAGATATTTTTTATTATACATAGATAACGACCAGAACACCAGGAACAAATACCTGCAGTTCGTACAAATATTTGTCCCAAGGCGGAAATCGAACCCGCAACCTCTTGCGTTGCAGACGGACCTTCGCCCGCCGCGCCAGAGGTCGTCAATAGAACTACTTACGTAAATCACGCTAAGAATTAGCATGCTTAGCGTGATTTACGCAAATGCAATAAGTGGTTATGATTACTTAGTAACAGGTTTTTTTGACAAGTTTTTAGCGTATTCACACGGACATTGTTTAGTCGTTTTTGCAGGAATAACACTTTCATGTCCCTCACCAAGACTGGGCAGTGAATGCATTAACGAGTCGTGTAAGTAGTCCTCGATCCACTTCATTGTTCGTCCCGTCCGTACCGTACTATGCACTTGATCTTGATACTTTACAAAGCTTGCCGAATCAACGTTGACAAGAGATAATAATTTTTTAAGTGTATGAGTTTAACCAAACTAACTTCGAGCCCACCGGCAACGTAAGAGAGATGCCACACGGGCGCTGCCGCTGCGCTGCGTTGACGCTCCGTAGTTCTACATCAAATCTGCCCGGCATGCCACACGTACGCTGAGAAACAACGTGCATCGAAACAACGCACGCGCAGCGCACTAGGAGTGAGGGGGAGGAGGCGGGAAGGGGTGCTGCTGCGGTGCGACGACGCAGGACAGCGCAGTTTTAGAATATCGAAGCTGTTGCGTTGCGTTGTCGCAGCGCCCGTGTGTCATCTCTCTTAAGGCTCGTTTACGCCGAGGCAACAACGTGCAACAGTGCCGCATGCTACATATTGTGGCATGCGGCACCTTGTGGTATGCTACAAATAGAAAGCATTTGCGGCATATGTGGCATACGGCAGCCTATTTTACGCCGAGGTAACATCGTGCCTGGATATCGTGCTGTTTGCTTGGAGTGACTGGTCTACTTGTTTGATCGAGGGGATACATACACCGTAGAATATGGCTGATCAAGTAACTTTAGCAGCAGCTTATTTAGTACTACTAAGCTAAACAACAGAAGAAGAAACGTTGGTGGAAAAGAAGATTACTTCAGAATGGCCCACGGACTAGTTTACTAACAAAAATTAAGGCAGACGATGGTGCCTTATTTAAATTTTTTACCAGAATGTCAACTGAGGACTAAAAACTGTTTTGACGCACGAAAAATGTCGCATGGAATCCATTGTGCCCGGATACAAGTTACGACAGTCTGCCACATGACGCAAGGTGTTGCCATGCCGCACGGTTCTTGCCACAATGTGCGACATTTTTGACTTTGTAGCATGCGGCCTTGTGGCATGCCGCAATGCCGCACAGTGTTGCACCGGTGTAATATAGCCTTTAGAGTAATATTGTTCTGTGCCTAACCCCCAGGCAGAGTTTAGCTTAGAATAATGTTGGAACGTCAAAATTATACAATTTTATTGGTTTATAGGTACTACATTTAATAGACTTTTCTTAATCTTTAGTTTAGGTCCAACTTTCTACAGTTTACACGAAAGAAGGGCGGAGCGGGGTTAAGGGGGCTCTTTTCTATAAATTCATGTTACATCTTCGATTTAATGGAGTTTTTTGTGCATTTGGCAATAGCTTTTTAATAGTAATCGTCATACAAGGAAATGCTCATAAAGAACAATTAAGGAGTTCATAGATACCTAATAAATTTGCGGCAACTTAAAAATTTAAAACAACAAAAATAATAGTCGTGAATCGAGCCGCCTTCGATGTGAGACACTCTTATTTAACATAACATATAAAACCCCGCCCTCTTCTCATCCTCACGTAACATCACTGTAATTAATTAGTAATTACTAATTACACACTTTTTAGCTAAATTATTCACAATTATTTTGCTATATTTTTAAATAATACAGACGCCAACATATTGCCTGGCAATAACAATATTAAGTTCATCTCAAGTAGTCATCATAAATACACATAATTACTTTAGAATTCGGGCACACTTAATCTCGCCACCCTTTTCAAGCCCAACCATAAATTAATGTTAATCGCTATAGGAAAATAAAACCTTTCCCGATGTCAAAACAAAACAATTTAGACTAAATTGTTGTAGATTGTTGGCAGAGGACATAATGCAAAATAGAAAATGACCATAAATGGCAATTTTTCGGTGTGCATGTAATATGAGTTGTTTAAGTTTTTGTTCTTCATTTTATTCATTCATTCATAAAAAGTCTTTTAGAACTGAAGTTTCCATTTACATTTTTTTGTATTCACAATTTTGATAAATATATTTAAAAATGAAAATAACCAGCCAGTGGTGCATATCTTTAAAATTTCTTTGCTGTAATCCTTTAATCAACTTTCCTCGTAAAGTCTATCCAGTTGCTGTTGTAAGTTTAGGGAGGTCAATGCAGGGGTATTTGGTACCATGGAAGGCTGCGGCTGCTGTTTGACAACTGGTGTGGTCAAGTAATTGTTACGCTCCTTCATCTGCAGATACATACTCAGAGCCTTGTCTCCCAAAGGTTTGTGAGGCAACATAGGCCTTGATAAATTGGGCATTGACTGGTTCTCATATATCACCTTTTTCTTAGTGCTACAAGGGGTCTTTTTAGGGATTTTATATGCAAGCTGTTTTGGATTGACCTTTGCAGAACAGAAGCTACTGGACACTGTGCTTGATTTGTTTTCATTCTTAGGTGTACTTTCATTTGGCATGTAACTTTTTTTCAAACTTACATTCTTTCTTTCCGTTTTACTAAGAATGAGTTTTTTTATACGTGCTAGAGATTTTAACTGGGCCTCTTTGACAGTTACCATTGATCTGATGCCATTTTCTACTATTTTCATACTGTTTTCTATTTGTTTCTGAGCTTCCAATAAATCTTCCAGCTCTGTGCTCTGTTCATATGAATTGACTGTAGCTTTGTTGAGCATTTCACATAGAGAGACTATGATACTTTCCTCTTTCTTACTGTTATCCTTGCAAACTGTGTTATCAAGGGACATAATAGTGTTATTATGGTAGGTATTCTCCATATGACTGTGTGTTATGTCTTCATAATCACTAACATTCCTGTAAGCTATAATAGGGGACACCGGAAGAGACACTTCTGCAATGTTTTCTAGAGTCTTCTTATCGGTAAGGGGTTTCGCTTGTTTCTCAATGTAGTCTATCTCTCGCTCATTTAGTAGAAAGCTATCATCGCCACTTGATTTTCCGGACTCATTTGAGATTGGTGTGTCAGGTATAGTTGAAGCCAAAACCTTCTTGCGTAGTGTCGATTTTGGAGTAATCACGTGTGTAATAGGTGGATTGCAGACATTTTCTTTATTTGCTATTGTCTTCCTACTTTTAATTTTTCCTTTGATTGCAACTGGTGTCTCTGGTATATTGCAAATGCCACTTATTCTGACATGGTTGCGAGCTGAAAGAAAAAAAAATTGTTTCTTATGAAAAAAATCTTTAAATATTTTTATAGATCATCATTATCATTTATCCTTACCAAGTTGATATAATGGTTTCTTGACTCTCACTTCTGGCTTTGGAAACTTCGGTGTTTCCAAATTCATCATTGTTGCTCTTGAGCTTAAAAATGGCTGTAAATAAACATTTTTTTTACAATATTCAGTACGTAGATATGATTCAAATGATCATAGATTTATTGTTGTTATGAGTGTGGGCCATGAGCGGAGAAGAATAGTAAGGAAAAGATTAATTGTAATTATTGCAGTCTCCCGCGAAACAGGCTGTGTAGTGTGGGACCATGGGTGACAAACAATGTTTTCACTTTAAACCACATAATTATCTGTATTAATTAATTATCTCATAATGTCACATTAGGTCATCCATCTGTAATCATTATGGTAAAGAAATTATTTTGTATCAAAATAACATGGCTAAGGTGGGGGAGTACAGAAATGGGCTCTTATACAAGTTCTTTTTTATATATATTACAAAAATGATATAAAATTGCAAATTTTAAGTTATAATTAAACTATTATTAATGCTTAAATTAATTCCAGAAAGGAATAAGGACAGGAAAGAGAGAAGAATAAAAAAAATAAAAACAGACCTTCACCACTTTAGGTTTAGATGGCTGAAAGTTCAAAACTTTTCTAACAGAATGGTGCTTCATCTGTTCATTTGATCTGTGGCTCACAGTTTTGTTAACCATTTTGGTTGAACTGTTCCATTTTTTTATGGAGGAAGCTGACATCTGTACATTCTTTCTTGGAGAATTTGTTTGGAATGCTGAAAAAGTGAACAGTATATTCATTTAACAGTACTAGGTTATCTAATAATGATCTAATAATATCTTCTATTATCATATGAACTAAAATATGTAAATACAGATTCGAGAGACTTCGACACAAAATGTCTTTTGATGTTGTTTTCGCATTCCACCCTAGTATATCATCATTGTACATTGATCATCATCAGCCTATATTATAGTTCACAGCTGGACATAGGCCTCCCCTAATGAGCGCCCTGTCTTCATCTTTCCGCATCCAGCATCTGCC
Organism: Eupithecia vulgata; assembly: GCA_946478455.1. Classification (NCBI taxonomy): domain Eukaryota; kingdom Metazoa; phylum Arthropoda; class Insecta; order Lepidoptera; family Geometridae; genus Eupithecia; species Eupithecia vulgata. The sequence continues at coordinate 3,333,014 of OX297863.1, forward strand.
AGCAGTCTTTCGCAAACTGTCATCACACCTGGTCGGAGGGCATCCTGCACTATGATTGCTGCTAGTCATGTTCAAGATTGGCACAATGTTTTGCCATTTCAAAACGAATATAATTGATTAGGTACATACCTATTTGCTAAACAGAAATCAGAATAAGCTTGGAAAATTTCGTTCTTGGTCTGTGGATTTTGTTATAAAAATTAAAGTTTGCCAAAATGTTAAACAATCAACTGGACTACTATATGTTTGTGTTAAACAATTACCTGGGACTTGTGAAAACATTTGCGCAACAGTCATTGGCTTTAATTTCTCAGATGTTCTTGTACCATCCGCAATAGTCTTACGAGGGTTTTTTTTGGCCGTGGATTTAATATCTTTCATGGAACACGGAGACAAAAAACCTGTAAAAATAAAAAGCTATTCATCTCCAATACTTTAGAAGTACCGTTTGTACGCTAAGCGAGTTTGAAAAACAAATAAAATTCCTCAAGAAATCAAGTTACCTTCAAGCACAGGTAGCAATTCAGCTATAGTTTTTGGTTTTTTCTTAACCGTTGTCTCCATTTTGTTGAATATAACCCTCTGATCAACTTTGTTCTATTAAAATTCGCGCTAACAATAAACAAATTCTACAAAATCTCTCCGATTGATTTTCAGAAATATTTTGAATTTTTGTTTTGTCAACTGAACATTGTGTCAGATTCATTCAGATGGGTACAAACAAAGGGTACAAAACTCAGTACAAAAACATAATAGTCTATGGATGGGATAACAAACTAGTCTAGGTATGTTATGTTGCCAGCTAACTTTTTTTACTTCCCAATGGGGTTTTCGATTTGAAAGTTACATTATATGTATCCCATTCCACTCATCTGAATTGAATTGAATATCTTTGTCCAAGTTCTTTGTCCAATATTTGATCAAAGTTCTTGGATGAAGGCCCATTCCACTCATCCAATATCTTTGTCCAAGATTCCCAAGTAATTTGCGTAGTTAATTTCGAATGAAATTACATCACACGACACTGTAAAAATGCGAAAGTTTGGATTATAGATGGATGATTGTTACTACTTTACGCCAAAACTTCTCTTCTGTTGAAAATTTACACTTTGTTTCACAAAATTACTTCGAATAATTGTATGGCTGACTCAGTCATCAGTGATGACTGAGTCAGCAATACAAGTCACATCGAAGTGGTGACTCATCACATCACGCCTAAGTTCGTCGGTAGCTGTGGCTACACCTTTCATTTCATGTTCGCGCGCAGCACACACACCCGTCCGTATCAAGAATTGCCTTGCATTGTATGTTACATTGCAGGCGCGGTTCGTAGATGGGTAGTCATACGCAGCATTAGTCGAGTGGCAGCAGGGATCTATCACGCGAATGTCAATCATATGGCCTGCTGCTAAAGTAAAATAAATGTTATGTCGTGAAGTTCAAGGTTTTTTCCTAATCTGGGACGTTGGCTAGTTTTGACTAAACTTATAACTACCAATCAATGAAACGAATTGTTTCTTTGTAATGCATTATAAAAGGTTAAGGGTTTATTTTATTTGTGTGAGTTTGGCGACAGCGTTGCCCATAGTAATTTTGTTGCATTGCACTTCCATTTGTTTTTTTCTGTTCCGTGTGTCAGCCTCTTTCTCCACACTCGCGCGCGCGTGGATCGTAGTGCGATTCCAGTGCAATCGCGGCCACAAGGTACAGCATCGTAGATGGAGTATTACCGTTAACATAGATCACTGCGCGAACCTGCCAAGCAAGGCCTCCTTATTCGCAGGCGAATCATGCGCGTGCGTGCCTATTAATCCTTTGACAAGGGACGAAAACCGACAAAAAAGCCGCGACGATTATGTATTGTATTGTATCGTGTGCCTAATATGGACCATGTCTTATTAAATTTTTCAATTCAATTCGTTTATTTCAGACAACATTAATTACAAATAGGTACAAAAATAAATTAATAGAAACTTGTTATTTTTATGATATTTATTTATTATGCGGTATCCACACCACACCCATGCATGGTTCGCGGGAGATACACGGCTTCACCACCCACCATACCGTCCCATTAAGCATTTCGTTAAGTGCGTTATCTGCTCCGTCACTCGTGCTTAGTTTTGAGTTATATACCTAGCTTAACACCATCTTACCTATTAAGGTAGCGCTTTCTATGGCAGCTGCGACTGCTGCGAGCAGCGAACAAATGGTAGATGTTTCATTTCATTAATAACAGACGGACGCGTCACACTGTTCAGTGTCGAATTATAACAATTCGCGTATCGTGTGGCTAAAGGTCACTGTCCGCTGTAGCTATGGGCTCTAAACCGCTCATAGCCAACGAGCTACTGGCGTTTATTGTATACGACATCATCGATACAATGGATGAGATGAGCATCATCCAAATTTGCAAGTCCAACTTTAGGATTTCAGTACCTACTTAAAAGTGGTTTATTAAATTAAAATTATGTTTGAATGTAATGAAATAATGAGAGCGAGAATGTAAAAAATATCGTAGGTCACTTTGAGAAGGTATGTAACATAGAGTGCATAATACCAGATTTCAGATTTTACCATCATATAACACATTATCATATATTATTATATTAACATTTCACCATCATATAACAATGAGTGTTATACTAGGTGAGTCTAAATAAATTTACATGACATTGCTATTATAAATAGATACATTAAATTAATTCCATCAATATACAAAACAAAATACAGAACCATCAATATAAAAAAATTGCATATCTACACTAAGTTTGATACAATATTAAATTACTCCTCCTCCTCTTTAATACCTCCTTCAAAATCTCGGTATTAAAATCAGAAAATCACAATTCGTTTAGTCAATAGATATAAGATTATTCGAAATAATAATTTATTTCGAATGTATTCAAAGTCTATTATAATAATTCAGAAGATAAATTCAAAGATTAAAGCGTCATTATCATTATCATGAATCTGGGATTTTGGAGGAGGTATTATGTACTCTATGTTACTTACATTACACTGTCGAAGTTTCGGTATAACTCCGTGATTTAGGACAGGGACTTCCCCTAGTATAGTAGCAGCATTAGCCATAGAGTGCATAAACAATAGTCAAGGTCAAGAAGAACGGTAAGGTAATAGGGATGGATCTGAGGAATGGATACATTGAAAAAGTATCGAGTTCGGTGAAAAGTATCGATTCTTACTCAGTATCGTATTAAATAGTATCGACTACTAAATTACTCGGTATCGTAACCAAAGCATCGAGTATACTCAGGTATCGATACTTTTTGCGGATCCCTTGTAAAGATCGAGCAGATGGATGCCGTCACGCCGAAGAGACGGAGGTGAGAAGAGTCTCCAGGATATGATCACCATTCTGAAGAAGACGGATCCTGACTACGTGCCTGACTTCGTCGCAAAGAAGCTGCGCAAGTTGCCCCCTGTGATGTGACGTTTGACCACGTCGATGTGACCAGGCTGCTAAAAGATGTTACGTCGTTGAAGGAAAGCTTGGCCGATGTATTGTTGAAGTTGGAGGTCTCGCAGAATACCATCAGCGAGCTGCAGTCTAAGTAGCGTTATTACGTAGCGCTGCTTCAGTGGACAGGTCGCCCGAGATGTCCAAAGTCAACACTCGCCGAGGAGGTCAATTGAACGTATATCAGCTGCATCGTCCGTGTCAGCGTTTTCGCCTTGTGCGGCTGTCACCGATGAGATTAATACATCGCCGTGCCCTCTCCGCCCGTAAAGTACCCCCGCGCCGCAACTGCTCCGCTCGTGGGACTGACACGTGCGCGCCCCTTCATAAAGAACGTAAATACGTTTATTACTTTTTTGTATTAATTTAAAGAAATACCTCAATACAATTTATATTTTTTCTTTTTCCTTCCTTATTTTGAGGCTTTTGAGCTGTGAAACAACAGCACTATCTACATTTTTTTCCATGGACATCGTTGAAAATAATCCATAAAAGTTGGTAGCAATACTAACCAAACGCGTTCAATTTGACGCCGAACAATTATTATATTACACAGTTACACTAAAAATGGATGGAAAGCTTGAATGGTGCAAACTACTAGACTGTGCAAGGAGGGAAGAACGGTTAGTTCTAAGTAGTGAAACCTAAGAGCTATTGCTTGCGTATTTTTATAATACAAATGATATTTAAATTGACATTGTACTAATAATTTTGTAGCTATCTCGTTCATCATACCTATCCCCTTAGAGCAGTTATAAAATGCTCTAAGCCTACCCCATGTTAATTAAATCCATAAGCTGCTCTATGTTTTTGTAACCAGTAGATCCAGAAAAGATACTGAAAACTATTAAGATTTTGAAGAATACAACTGCGGTGGGTATTGATAATAAAAATAATAAAATCAAATTCTTTTATTTCAGATAACGGGATCCATATACATATAATTTGTTAGTAACAAAAATCTCTTATAATTAATGTTAGTATATTCAAAGTACCTACCTACAACAGTTAAATTTAAAGTTAGTGAAATTAAAATCGTAATTAAATTAAATACAAAACAAATTAAAATAAATTAGATCAAATACAATAAAATAAAATTAAATAAGTTAGATTAAATCAAATTATGATAATTACCTACTATATTATTACTTTTCGCACAAAATGCTGCCATATTGGCGAATTAATCTTTCCAGCTACAGTTTGTAGAATGGTGTTGGGGCTGTCCCGCAATCTGCGTATCAGGGATGCCGTCTTTTTCCGGAGGATGGCAGCAAACCCAACCGTCTCATACTCAGCAAACATCCCCGAAGCCCTGCAGAAACGAGGCAGTCCCAACATCATCCTAAAAATATTATTGTACTGTACGTGCAGGGTCTCTAGCGGCCGCTTAGCGTATCTGACCCATAATAGGTTCTCAGTGTAGAAGTTTTGGCAGTACGCTTTGAAAAGCGTTATTGTAACTTCTTCTGAACAACGGGAAAACCTACGGATCAACATATTACCTCTTACCGCCAGAGCCCTACGCTCTCTTTCAATGTCGGCATTGTCTATAAGGTCGTCGGTAATATAGTGCCCAAGATATTTAAAAGATGAGACTTTATTAATATTCATGCCGTTAAGGGTTATGTTTGGGAATTCTTTGAGGTTGTTACCGGCGGCCCTAAAGACAATGTATTCAGACTTTTATAAAGATAATAAATATCTCCACTTAGTATCTCCACGGCAGTTTTTTAAAGCGTAATCTATCTATATATATAAAAATCAATTGCTGTTCGTTAGTCTCGCTAAAACTCGAGAACGGCTGAACGGATTTATCTTATCTTGGTCTTGAATTATTCGTGGAGGTCTAGGGAAGGTTTAAAAGGTGAGAAAAATTCGAATAATTGCCGGGAAAATCCTCAAAACCCGTGCGAAGCCGGGGCGGGCCGCTAGTGCTAAATAAACACAAGCTGAGCCGTTAGCTCACATCATAAACCTATTGTTTGAGCAAGGCGCATTTCCGGAGAACTTTAAAGTTTCAAATATCAAACTTTTACACTAAAAAGGTAATAAAACCAAGTTTAGTAGATATAGGCTTATTTCACTAATTTCCATTCTGTAAAAGATTTTTGAAAAGCTAATGTACCTACGTCCGCTTGATTAGGTTTGTTGAAAAGCATTTAGTCCGGGAGCCGACTGCAAAAAACCCTACCTGATAAAAAAATAGAAAATACATATAATATTGTACAATTTAGATTTAAATGGAATACTAGTTGCGACAGTTTCAAGCGTCTTGGTAAGAGGTGTAGGTGAGTATTGATTTCTTGGTAGAAAGCGAAGTGCGTGTTAGTGTGTAACTCAATAATGGTGTAACAATAGTCATTGTATAATTGTGTGCTTGTTTTGTGTTTGTGTGACAGCTTTTATGAGCTTTTACTTGCGTGTGCGTTTGTAAGGACACTTATTTTTTCTTCATTAGGTAGTATGCATGTTATGTAAATGTGTGCTGTGCCGTATTACCTCGCCTCCCGCGAAAAACGGCAGAAAATTTTTAGTATTAAAAGTAGCGCTTGCCAACTCCCGTTATACATATATGCTCTAAGCACAGTATAGTAATAAAGCTCTGAGTCGCCTACAGAACCCATAGAGTACCTACATTATATAACGCTTAGAGAATTTATAACGCTCTAAGATTTAACGTGACAGAACCTCTCTTCTGAGGACAGAACCAATGTAGTAAAACATCATTGGACAAAACCGTCTATAGAGTATTTCTAGTGAGAGCGATTTCTTCCGTCCATGGTAGAGAGACCTAAATTAATATTTAGTCTACGAGACAGACAGAAGAACAAACCATAAACTAAGAAGTATGAACAAACTTAGAACAAAACCAATAAGTGAACCTTACTGATCTTCCTCTAAGATGTGAACAAAACAAACAACACAAAACAAATTACGCAATACACGCACGACCAGGGACGAGGGAAATTTCTGCGCACGACCATGATAGAATAGTACCACAGATCAGATAGTACTCTGACAGACTCTGACCCTGAATATTACCAAAGAGAATAAAACCACTACGTTAAAAATAATTACTACTCAAATTGAACGAACAGCCATAAACTAAGAAGTATACTACGTACGAACAGCTGAAGACAAAGAGAATATAAATACTGCTGAAGACGAAGAATAGCTGGAATAAAAATTACATTATTTCGACATCGAGTTGAGCCACCCACCCCACCCACCCCGCCATACAGGGAGACCTGGTACAGAAACATGACCACTCAAACTCAAGATGCCGGAATAGCTGCATCTGGTGGAACTGCAGCAAATGTAGAGCAAACATCATCGGTGTCTGTGGTAAACATCACCGGCTTTAATGAATTTGAAAAATTCTCCCAATGTATCGACGATAAAGGACCACCTGTCCTCTTCTACTTCAGCGGCACAAAGACTGCGGATGGAAATAGTTGGTGTCCTGACTGTGTTGCAGGTAAGTTATAGGAAACTTTCTTATTGCAAGCGTAACGCCCCTTATTCTCTATCATGACTGCTTCCACTGGTTAAAGGATCTGGTGTGTCAGGGTCCCGGTTCTACTAAGAGGCTTTAACAACCAAAAACCTAACGATCCTCCATGGAGCGACCATGCATCTACCTATTTTCTTTCTTCTTATGTCTACCTATTTATGAAAGCTGAATGCTTCTTTAACTGGTTTCTTTCTTCTTGGCCGTATGCTGGCACTTAACATAACTATTTCTATTGTCAGGGTTGGCCGCACAATATGAGATTTTTACAAATCTTTTAATTTTCACTAAATAATAATAATAATAATAATAGTCATTTATTTCAGATAATTTCAAATCCATAATAGTTAGTAACAATTGTCTTAATAATTATGTTAGTTTAAATTTGGCAATTGAATTATTATTTTAATAAAACAGCAATGCTGTGTTTATATAGCGGCCCATCTAGCTTATCCGCTATCATCACCAGGATGCTGTTAGTGGACAGGCAGACTCTGCTCAACAGTGAGGCCGTTTTTTTGCGCATGCAGGCAGCGAAGCCATCCACACGCGCTTCCGCGAACATGCCGGAAGCGCTGCAGAACCGCGGGTGTCCCAACAGCATCCTGAAGGCATTATTATATTGGACGCGAAGAGTGTTGACGGCTTTCTGAGTGCAGTTGAACCACAGGCTGCTCGTGTAAAAAGACTGACAGAATGCTTTAAATAAACTTATTTTGACGTCGTCAGAACATCGAGCAAACCTGCGGGCCAGCATATTTGCTCTCACCGTCAAAGCTCTTCGCTCCCTCTCTAGGTCATCTTCATCCCTTAAGTTATCTGCTATCATATGTCCTAAGTATTTAAATTTATTGACCCTATTCACAATAATTCCATTTAACATGACTGGAGGTACATGTTCTATCCTTTTACCATTTGGACCAAACACCATAAATTCACATTTTTTTACATTATACTGCAAGCCATGGTTTGCAGCATAAGTCTCACAGTAGGCCATAAGGGTTCTTAATGCTCCCATAGACGGCGCCAGCAGTACCATGTCGTCAGCATAACTTAGATTGTTGACTGAGACTCCGTCAATACTGCATCCGACAGGCAGCTTGCTGAGGCCATCTATTAGTTCATCAACAAATAAGTTAAACAACTTTGCAGAAGTAACCCCCCCCTGCCGCACACCACACTCTAGCCCATACGCATCAGACAGGCCTCCTGCCCATTTAACAACGTTACTTTGATTCTCGTACCAATATTCAAAAACTGAACAAAGCTCTCCCGGCAACGGTGTGGCACGTAACTTCCTCCACAGCGTGCTGTATTGTAACTAAATAAACATATCTGGACCTTGATGGATTTCTTTTGAGGTGGACTTAGGTTTTATGAAAACCTCCTTGAATTAGATGAATCATTGTCAATATGTTAAATAAAAAGAAGTTTTTATATATGAATCTAGGGTTTGTTTGTTTACCTACTTGAATTCCTAGTATTTCAAAATGGCAAAAAAGAAAGTAAAAATATCTTGCATAGATAACTACGATGAGTTTGTTGTGTTTGCTGATAAAACCTCCTTGAATTAGATGAATCATTGTCAAAATGTTAAATAAAAAGAGGTTTTTATATATGAATCAAGGGTTTGTTTGTTTACCTACTTGAATTCCTAGATATTTCAAAATGGCAAAAAAGAAAGTAAAAATATCTTACATAGATAACTTTGATGAGTTTGTTGTGTTTGCTGATAAGCATATGGAGACAAAGAAGCATGTTTATTTCATGTTCACTGGAAAAAAGAAGGAAAATGGTAGAAGCTGGTGCATTTTCTGCCAGTTGGGTTGGTTTTAGAGAAGTACCTACTAGTTCTCTCTAAGCTAAGGGTCAGTTCACACCGAGACGTGACGCGGGGCGCACTTTTAAGATACCGATTCAAAGAACTTTATTTACCTACTAGGTACACAAAAAGATGCACATTTTGTTGAGATAATACGAAAATGCCCCGCGGCGTCGCGCGATGTATAACAAAATCATGACGGACGTAGCGGTGCTTGCCGGTAGGAGCAGCGTGCAAGAGCAGCACTGTGCCTCGCGTACACGCAGGACGGTTTTATGATTTGTCACATTTTACGAGACTGTGTTGCGAACACAATACAACTCTAAAAATTATGCTTTGAAAATTGGTAGAGGTTTCTGGTATCAGGTAATGAGTTTTGTTTATTTAAGTTGTTTTTATGTCATTTCAGCTGAGCCGATAGTGAAGGCATATTTAGGAGAGCTGCAGAGGAGCGTTATCTTTGCATATGTGGATGTTGGGGACAGGGAATAGTGAGTTCAATATCTTTACTGCTTAGGTTCCTATTTTCTACTCTAAGAGTTGCATGGCTGCAGCTTGAAGTAACAAACATACATGTCAATGCACCATAAATTCTTTTAAAGCGAACTACTCATACAGATACCTAGTTACTGTAAAAAAATTAAGTTATTAATTTATTTTACTATTATGTTTCCTTTGGGAACCTATATAAGGTTCCTTTACTTTTTATTAAAGAAAAAATATAACTATTACACAACACAAAGAAACAATTTGAAAACTAATAACAATCAATCATTCAATTATAACATTTAATCAGCATTCTCAGAGCGAGGTAATGCTTGAATCTTGACTTCGATGGCACATGATTTAGGCATAGGTTAGATTTTGATATTTTTGTGTTTTAAATTGTCTATTATTTTTATCACTAGTTTTAAAACAACTACCTACTTTAAAAGTACTCACAATTTCTTTTTTGTCACAATTTATTTTATTGTGTTTACACTACAGAAGCTCCAATGTCTTTACATTGGACCTTCAGTCCATGTCCTGTAATTAAATATTGAAGGCATCATCATCATCAGCCTACATTAGTCCACTGCTGGACATAGACCTCCCCATATTGAAGGCATAAGTAAAGCCAAATGTGATTGTGAACCTAATTTGAGAATGTTTGCCTCTGATTGTCATATGAGTAAATAAATTTGCCACAATGATGTTAGTGTTTACATAAAAGCTTATTTAGCTGCCTTTATTGAATACCTAGTATTAGCTCTCAGTTGCTATTTGAGGCTCTATAGACATTATTCTAACTGAAGGTGTTCCGAAATAAATAAATAAATAAATAAAATAATATGTGACAATAATTATTGTGGACTTGTATGTAGGTACATACAGGTAGTAATACTATCATACAATAATAATATTATTTACAGTAGTAGGTGTGAATTGTATTTATAGTACTAAAGTATCTTCCCTACTACTTTGGCTTATTTCAATGAATTTATTTTGCCAATCATGATAAACCAAAGTCCTTTCTTCTATTTCAGTTGGAAAGACAAAGCCTGCCCTTTCCGTACAGACAGCCGGACAAAACTTATGGTGATACCCACCATCATCAGATGGAAGGGAGTACAACGTCTCGAGGGATCCCAGTGCAACAATCGGGAACTGCTACAGATGCTATTTGAAGATGAAGAGTAAATACGCAAGGAGTTAAAAACGTAAAAACCTGTTTACAAGTAATTATTGTATATATATATAAGATCACGGAACGGAAAAAACTTTCTGTTCCGTGTATAAGATTAATCGGCGCATTTTCGTTAAAATTTATATGAAGTATTCTATGTTTTATTTCAAACCAGATTTAGATTTAGATGTCTAGGGAAGAATAGAGAAAAATTACGTCACTTTGTCATCGAATTACATTATTTGATATTCTTTCCTTCAACTTGAAAATTCAATGTCTGACGATGCTGTATCATTTTTACCTATTCTACCCTAAAGAACAATCCCCGTGCTTGACCTACTGGCTGAACAATACCTACTCAAGATAAATGTTGATGCATCCACATTAAGTCGCATGTTTTATAACTAACGTTATTTATTACATTTGTAATGTGGACGACATTACAATGTTTTACAGCATTTTTATCACTTAATCTGGACACATGACCAATTCAAATGCGTGATATGGCAATACTGAGTGTGAGGAGTATTTGATCTCATATTTTATCCTAGTCAGGTAAAAAAAACAACCTTAAAGTAAAACACGAAGAATTAAAAGAAACCTACACAAGAATATTTCATAGGAACCTTAAAAAGCTATGAGGTAAGCCTGGAATAAAAAAAGGCAATTTCATTTTAAAAGTTTTAATGCACCTGATAAAATATTTTTTATGTACAAAATATTATCCTACTTAAAAGCTTTGAGCAACATAAAAAAACTTAATAGTAAGAAAGAAATCCCATTAAATATATAGATAGTATAGTTCAATACTTATAGCTAAATCAAATCTAATACCTAGTTAGATTATAACTTTATAACAAAGGAGAATTCATACTTTCTATGAAAAAAATTATCATGTAAGGTCCAGAGCTCAGAAGTCCATCTAGCAGGCAAGTCCAAATGAAGTTATTTTATTAATAATTTATTGCATTAGGTATATTTAAATAAGATCGCCTTTGTGGCTCCTAAATTTTCCTGTTCAACTATTGATTAGGACGCTTAAATTGGGAGACAAACTTCAAACATTTTTACTTCTCATAAAGTATGCCGGACTTGCCAGCTCTGACCTCACTTATTTAATTTGCCTGCAAATTATTACAGTAAACACTTTATTACCTACTTACTAAAATTTGAATATTTTGATTATTATGTAGACTCGAAAATTGCAGATAAAAGTTAGGATAAGACAATTATCCGGCGAACGGAAGTATTATCTGATAAAGTTTAGATTAACTGTAGGTAAGTGATTATCACAGCCTAACAAGATTGCAATGTAACAACAACGAAGGACTTTTATCACAGTTTTTAGATAACATTATTAAATAAATGCACTATAACTAAAATAATATGTTATAGACCATGAATTTGAGGCCCTGTTTAGAAGTTTTTACATATATATATGTATATAATTTTTGTTCTACTTACACAAGTTGGCATTTATAGTTTTTCATGTTTTAGAAGCAAATTTCACGAAATTCTCGAATAAGTTATAACAGGGCCTCATTTAACAATGTACAATTTTCAATTGAAGATATATCTTATCGATAAAAAGGGCCTTAGGTAGGTAGGTCTATTTTCATAAACATGATCTATGATACGATTTCCATCACATTGCAACGGTTTACGTCGTTGTTGTAGCGAATGGTTCCGCATTCCCTGCATTCAGACTCCTCGTAGGCAGATTCCCGCAACGTCAACTCTTGTTAAGGCGAACGGCGAGCGTCGATAAGCAGCGAGGCACCCACCAGGTCGATTTCACTCGAACCTCTGGGCTGCGAGCCATCTACGGACTATCCTAGCTTTTTTTCCATAGCCAAGTAGCATCAGTCGCCAGAATGATAAACCCTCACACACATGGTTAAGCTGGATTATTTACGAACTTCAGATGTACCTGTACCTACATGTACCACACATATACTTCGGTTACATTCGGTATCCAGAGCGGCAGCGAAATTTGAGTGGGTATATGGTACATACAAAATGCCCGGCGGAATGATACGCGAAATTATTCGCTGCCGCTCTGGGTAAAAATACCACGTAGGTCTGACTGGCTGGTGATTATTAATGATGTCGATTCTATTGGTGTTAAAACTAAAGTAATAATCTTACAAAAAATCGTTTTTAACCGGAATGTCTTTATTTTGATCTGAAAGGGTCTTTCCGATCGATATATAATATATTAAAAAAAAAGGTGAGCGTCATTTTAGTGCTGTCCAAGGGTGCGTCCAGAATAAGCAACGTCCACATTAATAAACATGTTAATATGTTTTGTTACATAATCTGGACGCACTTTAACTTTAGGTGCCCATTCCACTCATCCAATTTCTTTGTCCAATGTTCTACATTTGATCAAAGACTTCATCCAACAGCAACACCGATATTTGATTAAAGATTTGGATACTAGTTTCTGTGTAATTTTTTTGAAAACGTTTACAGGTCAATTATTTCCCATGGAAACTGGGTTAAATTGTAGCCTATGGTTTATTTCAGTATATGCAGTTACACCTGTGCACATTTTTAGCTCGATCTGTTGACAAGTTTTGGAGTAAAGAAGTAACAATCATCCATCTATCCATCCAAACTTTCGCATTTTTAATATTAGTGTGGTGTGATGTAATTTCATTTGAAATCAACTACACAAATTACTTAGGAATCTTGGACAATGAAATTGGATGAGTGGAATGGGCATTCATCCAAGAACTTTGATCAAATATTGGACAAAGAACTTAGCAAAGATATTGGATGAGTGGAATGGGCACCTCAGTTTAGTTCTGGTAGTAGGTAGGTACAATACCTAATAACTTCGACCGATTTAGGTAAGCCCACCAATAAAATCGACATCATACCTATGGTTTTTATGGTTTATCTATGCTGTAATAGCCACGTTAGCTAAAGTATCAGTCAGAGTCTCATCGGGTTCGTCTATTAGAGTCAGGTCTTTTGTGGGTACTGAGATCAGGACATCGTAGAATACTTTCTTGCTTCGAAGGAATGCGCTTTTGTTGTCGAAGATAACTGAGTCTGAAAATAAACAAAGATACAATAAGAAAAATACTTACGTCTAAAGCGGCGATAGATGTGAAATGGGCAAATTTGGGTAACATTAAAGCAATTTTTCTACTTCATCTTTATTGATAAAGCTTTGAAAAAAATGCTTAGTAATCCATGGTATAGGTACAAGGCAGATCCCCTTATTTTCGAAAATGTATAAAAATTATTTGAATAATCAGAAACAATTATGCAAAGTACCATCTGTTTTCTTAATTTTTTCAATTTTTCTCTAAATTATCAATCACAAGTTTTTTTTTATTTTCGTCACCTTATTAAACAGAAAAATACGCAGGGTACCTTCGCCTTATTTTTGCATAAAAGTGTTTTAATTAATTGCTATTCAGCAAAAAATCTATTTAGATTTGATTTTTGAGCTTACGCCGCTCTGCTCTGTCCCTGTGTCTGCTAAATCACAAAATGGTGCCATATATCGCCCCCTTAAATGCACTTAGGTTTAGAAGCTGTTCCAAGGATCTAGAGTACCTAGGTAGGTTGATTTGAGGTGATTTTTGTATTTGTATTTTTTGTAAAGGTGTAAAACCGGGTACATAGGTACCTGTCTAATTAATTGTTGTGACAGTGTGTAAAAAGTGACTAACAAGGTCACTTTTCCCCCAAAAGCTCTTTACACTTGATCATATCCAAGGAAATCCTCATGATTGTGTAAACGTCTGTAAGTTATTTGGCTGAAAGTTTTGAGTTGTAAATTCGTGAGGAATAGCTGGAGGCATCGAGGAGAGGCTTGGGTACTGTTGATGATAGTTGGGAAATAAATATAAAACATTAAATGAAATTACAAACGTGCTTTTATTGAAGCTTAACACGAAAGGAAGTACTTTAGTACTATACTTATAAATCTATGAAAGAAAGAGTCCACTGAGTGAGTATTATACAATAACCACCGTAGGAAGAGACCTAGAGAGTATTATATTCCTTGGAAGAGACGTAGTGGTTTTATTCTCTTTGGGAAGAGAGAGCAATAGCTCATCAAGTAATTGTATTCTCTTTAGGGCAGATCGATACAACCAACCTCTTAACAAGAAATGTGATGCCAACTTTATAGATATGGGTGCGTTCTCATTTACTAACAGGTACTTACAAGTGGCTGGTCCACTGACGGCGATGATGCCGTAGTCGACCGCTCCCTCGTGGATCTTGCGCGGCCCGTGCACAACCGTCTCGTTGCCGTCCTCGTCGCGCCGTTTTATCACGAATTTTATGTCGTGGCTGTCCACCCCGAAGTCCCATCTGGAAGATCATAGAGTTAAGTTTTCCATCAGTGCGTCCGGTGACGGGTAGGACGCACTGTCCTACCCGTCATGACCTACGGATCTGAAACGTGGAGACTCATGGTAGGGCTGGTCCACCAGTTTAAAGTCGCCAGGCGAGTTATGGAGAGAGATATGCTCGGAGTTTCTCTGAAGGATTCGCAACGAATCCATCCGACAGAGAACCAAGGTTATGGACATAGCTCAAAAGATAAGCAAGCTAACGTGGCAGTGGGCTGGCCATATCTCGAGAATAACAGACAAACGCTGGGGTAAACGTGTTCTTGAGTTGAGACCGCGACTCTGCAAACGTAGTGTAGGACGCCCTCCGACCTGGTGGGATGACCATTTGCGAAAGACTGCTGGCAGATTCTGGATGCAGCAAGCTGAAGACAGGGCGCTATGGCGCTCATTAGGGGAGGCCTATGTCCAACAATGGACACCACACCATTACGAGAGCGTAGGAACAGAATCCAGCGAGACGCAAATCGCGATCAGGGAAATTTGCCGAACAATATTTCAGGAATAAAAATTATAAAATAAGCTGATAAAAATAACCCCCATGTTCGTATAAAATTATGAAGATTGTTTGATATTTTCACCAGAGCCTAAGTTCGGGCTGAATTTTAAAGCTTGTAGGAAGCCATTTGTCGCTGTAAAATGTACCTAGAGTTCGTAAAGATTTTAATGCCCATTGTCGAATCACATTGGTGCTGGGTTATAGCGGTATTTGATTGATGAGCGGAGAGCTTAATTACCACGCTGCACGCTTGGCAGGCGGAGGGCTCTTTATTGATTTTTGTATTGATAATTCAATAAACAAATAATCTATTCTATTTTATTCGGAGGGGATGAAAGCAAGACAGCATTACGCTCAAAAAATCCGTTCGATGCGGCCAGTGCGGATCATCCAAAGCCGGCAGATGAACAAGCATCCTGAATGAATCCTAAGGATTGGAAACTTACTTGAGTAATACTTACTTGAGTACACTATCTACATCAGCACAAAGCAGATCCACCGTATGTTTTTCTCCAGTCTTGATGGTCACGCGTTTGTATTCCTTCACGGAATCTGTGGCGTTCTTAGCGTAGTAGTGTTTAGGGACCTTGCCGCCGGGTTTTACCTGCAAGTTCAAATACCGGTTAGGCCTAGATTTAGCTGGATTGATGAAGTTAAGGTCGATTTTTGGAAACTAGACTCGGAGGAATAGCTTAAACCGGAGGGTAGCTGGAGAGCTAAGAACATACCTGGAGGAGTCTTAAGTCACTGCGCACCATGAAATCAGAGAAAATATAGGGGAATGTTCAAATGTAGATATTTAAATTAAAACCTGTCGTTGGCCTTTTTGCATCTCCGTAGGTAAGATGATCTTTCTTGCATGGCTGACGAGACCTATCCGGGAGCGTTAGCATCGGCCGCATTTAGTACATACTAGTGATCCGCCCCGGCTTCGTACGGGTATATTCTATAGCCTATGTTCATCAGGGATATGTAGGGTTCTAGTGGTGAAACAATTTTTCAAATCGGTCCAGAGGTTTCGGAGCCTGTTCAATTCAAACAAACAAATATTTTCACAAATCTTTCCTCTTTACAATATTAGTGTCGATACCCAGAACACCCGGAACTAATATTTGTAGATCGTACAAAGCTTTGTCTAGATGGGAATCGAACCCGCAACCTCCTGCGCCGCAGGCGGACCTTCGCTCACCGCACCACATCAGTCGACGTATAATCGAAGTTATGTAGATACTTACAATTAGACTACATCTAGGGTCTCCATTATCGTCCACAAGTGAACCACCATAGTGAACGGGAAGCTGGTCTGCATCGATGATAGTCAAAAGCTGACCCTGCCACTTCTTGCAGTCGTTGCCGATGATCTTAATCTTGGATATCGTGTACTCATGCATGAACTTCTTTACCACGGAGAACGCTAGGGCGAATACTTTAGGGGCTGGAAGTAAACACATACAGAAAAAAATCACTACAAATTACAACTAGTACCTATGTATAATTGATTATTAATTATACTTGAAACAGTTTAGCTAACTGCAAACTTTTGCGAACAATCTAGAGGTAGGTAGGTCAACTATACGTATGAGAACTGAGGCTGCATTAGCCTCTAATATTCACAAAAACTGTGTAACAGACTTAGGTAAAAAGTAAATAAAATCGGCCAAGTGCGAGTTGGACTCGCGCATCAAGGGTTCCTTCCGTATCTATAAAAAAGGCAATAAAAATCACAATTGTTGTTTGAGAGCCCCCCTTAATTTTTTTTCTGCTTTTTAGTATTTGTTGTTATAGCGGCCACAGAAATACAACATCTGTGAAAATTTTAACTGTCTAACTATCACGGTTAATGAGATACAGCCTGGTGACAGACGGACGGACAGCGGAGTCTTAGTAATACGAGTAGAGTCCCGTTTTACCCTTTGGGTACGGAACCCTAAAAAAGGTTACAGTAGGGGTTTTCTTAGTAAAAACTGTTAGGTAGCTATAAGATTTTGACTTACAATTAAAAAAAAACTGTGTATTTATAGTTTGAATACCTACTCACCATTGACGATGTAGCAGACCTTCAGGATCTCAGGATAGTTGGCTTCGTACAGCTGGAGGAGAGAGAACACCATCTCGGCAGCTGGCTTCCACGCGTACTGTCTGATGTTGAAGCCTTCTAGGTCGAATACTACGGTCACCTGTGAAACAATATTTAGAGCTTTTTTTGACCACGATCTCACCTGGAAAGTGAAGATGAGGCCGACGATGTTTCACGAAGGTCTAAAAGATATACCTATTCACTCGTCATAAGTTACTTATTTCTACTATGTTCTAATATTTTGTGTAATTCTAATATTTTGGAGACCTTGAATTCGTTGAAAAATCAACGAATTCATGCAAGGGCTTATTTGTGTTACATGCCCTATTCTTTTAACTTTTAAAAAATTATTGCCATTTTAACAGTTCTAACGCGCCACGCAAAAGATAGGTACATCCGCACAATATAAACCACTTTAACGAAAAGGTTTAAAAGGCCCTTGAATTCTACTAAAGAAAACTAAAGCAAACGGTACTTATAATAATATACTAGACATTACTATACATATATGAAACTTACATTGTTTTAATGAAGAAATATTATAATATACATAGGTATAATGGATAGGCTACTTTTTAAGCCGAAAAAACGAGATTCCGCTGACAGAACCAAATTATAACCTAACATACAAGAAAAGAGCTTTTGCAAAATTTACCTTCAAAGCAGCAGGTCCTCGCGTCTCTGCCTGTTTCCTAGCTATGGCGAGGTAGTTCTCCAGATGTTTGACAACCATGCGGATGATGTCCGTCCGGCTGATGCTGTGCAGCAGACCCCAGACGTCCAGGCCCACGAATGGGACCACTAGCACTAGAAAGTAATCATTTCTTTATTCCTCTTGGTAGGCGCAACGTCGTCGGCAAACACTCTCTCTACAAGGTTGACGACGGTCTTGTGGCGAAGGTCGTAGGAAAGCAATGGATGGGACACGACCGTTCATTGGGCGGGCTGTGGGGAAGCCTAGGTCCAGCTGTGGGTGATTTATTTATAGCAGACAGAGACCATCGTATATTTTAAGTTATTTGATTCTATTTGTTATTGTTACTTATTGTTTTATATATTGTTACTTGATAATCTCCGTCAATGGTTAAACCCATGGTCACGGAGTATCCATATATACCTATATCAAACCCATTTAAATTTTACAGAAATTTAAAGTAGCTTTAAAGTATTTTTAATACGCCAAATTATTTCTTGTAAGCTACCATTGTTTTTCAGGCATCCTCTCTCGCTGCTCCGATACACTAGTTTTCACTATTATTTATTTATTTATCTAGCTCTCATAGGTCCAACTGTGGGTCCAACGTCACCGTTTGCTGTCGAAACTAAAATCAACAAGACTAAGTTCGGCTTGATCGAGTTCAAATTTGTAATAGCTGTTGTGTGACATGATAGCTTTTGAACTCGTTTTAGCGCTTTTATGTCGATAAAATGCGGTGAACTAGTTAACACATTCACTGCCCAGCCTTGGCGGTGCAACATGCAGAGGCGCGCACGCCGCTACACGGACCCGGAAATCGGCTTTTGCGTCCTGGGCCACAAAAGTGTTAGTATTTGTTTAGAAGCTAAACTGAATGTATTTCATACTGAACGCGTTTAATTACAATGTGACGCTTTCAAATGAAATAGTGAAATTGGACCTTAGAGGTATAACGACAAAATTTTCCACCTGCGATAAACTCTCACATTGAGTCATCGAGTTAGAATCCTAACTCGATGCATTTAGTGCTGAGACAATAAATAAATAGTGCTGGACAATTCACACAGCATTATCTAGCCCCAAGGTAAGCAGAGCTTGTGTTATGGGTACTAAATAACTGATATACGTAATATTATACATTACATAGATAGATATTTTTTATTATACATAGAAAACACCCAGACCAACGGAACAAATTTCTGCAGATCGTACACAAATTTGTTCCGAGGCGGGGATCGAACCCGCAACCTCTTGCGTCGCAGGCAGACTCTCGCCCGCTGCGCCACTGAGGTCGTCAGCGACAAGTTGAAAGACAAGAGATCAAATGCAATTTACAAATGGAGGCCAGTTATTTCGCATGATAATTTAATTAGGTACTTACGCTCCGTAGTTATTATTGTCGTAAACCTTGACCTACCCTGCGTTTTTGTTGATAGCCATAGAGCCTGTAGTCTATAGATTCTATGGCTGTTTACCCCCATAGGGGTTACAGGTTTGCTCTTACGTTCGTGCGATCTGCATATATTCGTTCTGGGTATATTTTAAAATAAATAAATAATGCTCGACAATTCACGCAGCATTACCTAGCCTCGAGCAGCAGAGCTTGTGTTATGGGTACTAGATAACTGATATACCTACATTATATAATACAATACATAGATAAATATTTTTTATTATACAGGGTGATTGGAAGGTAAAAAATAGTCAGACTTCGTCTAAGACAACTATGGCTTAAATGGTTCCAAATAGTCCACACTATCTTCGCCCACCAGCTTTGCACACACCTTCCAATCACCCTGTATATTATATTAGCCGTCTTTTCCAAACCAATATGATATACCTACTCGCTTGGTTTTTATATTAAAAAATAAAGCAAAGACAGGGTAACAGATTCGCTAAAATAAATATTTGATAGAACAGTACTCTTTTAAATAGATGAAAACTTGATTTTGCACTTAATTTTGGCACACGCTGTTTGCTCTGTCCCGCTTCTATAAAATTCTATGCCTATCCTATTTTGTGAAACAAAATGATGTCGTTAGTTAGCCTCTTAAAAACTTACCAGGAGAGCCTTCCTTATCGAACCCTGGACTGCCGCTAGGGAAGTGCTTCTTGAGGACCTCGGGCCCTTCCCAGCTCTGCAGCGTTGTGTCCACACCCCACTTCTCTCGCCATTTCATTGACTGAAACGTGTTAAATTATAAACTATAAGAAAAATACTTTGGTTTATATTCACGAAGGCAGCATGATGTTGCCTTTCATTTGGAGCTTTCAGTGCTCAGAGTCATGACATGACGCACGTAGAGGTACCTTCTTGTTCGGAATGCTGTGTCTAAGCAGTGGATGTGTTAAGATCATACATATAAAAATTTAGAACGTAGGTAGTAGGCATAGAAATAAATAAAAACTGGGTAGAAGGGACCCAGATGATTGACCGAGTCGCCATTCCTATGTCTATTCCCTTCTACCCAGTTTTTATCTATTTTTATGGTAGGTAAATGTTCCATTTACAGCACCCTGTTTAGTTAACCACCACTGATACAGTACTTTGCCAATATGTAATATATTTAACCATATTATCACGTTTTTTAAAGAACCACCGTTTAAAGTTGGTTTGAAGTTTGCGTTGATGAATTCCTATAAAAACATATTTAAATATTTTGTAGGTAATCAAGTGATGGCATTGAATATGTGCCACGGAGAACGGAGACCGCGTAAACCACAAAACTGAACCTGGGCTTGGACCTCGACACATCAATCACTTAAGTAAGAACTCGGCAACTTAAGTATTTATTATACTAACTTTGTGTTTAACTAATGGGCATAATTAGTTGCGTTGTGTTTTCTGTTTGAATATTAATTGACAATAAAATTATTAAATTGCGCAAGTTGTGCAAACATTAAAATTCGTGTTTGTTTGTTTCTGTTCTTAAATTGTAATTTTGTATAGTTTGAAATATTATATTAATTATTAATTAAACTCATCACAATTATGTATAAATATATTTATTAATATAAGTATGTATATCTAGCCCTTGCAAATAGCTAGTGACGTAGGTCAAATAAAACCGGTCAAGTGTGCGTTGTCTCCCACTCGGAGGGTTTTATAACATCGTACTTCAGAGCATACAACCTCAAATTTTTGTGAAAAGGATAGACATAGGATTTTGCGTTCATAGGAGCGGGACAGCGCATGCCAAAATAACGCAACACTAGCCCAATAATCAAGTTTTAGCTTATTATCCTTCTTATCTATTAATTAGGACTTTATTTGAAAAAAAAAAACCGAAACATATTATGGAATTGTGTTTTTGAAACATATGATCGATAGAGTAAGTCTGAAAACCAGCGCCTTTCACAAATTGCATTTTGTGTAAGAGCAATAAGCTGAGTCAGAACAGAACCAGTTAGTCCGACACACACACGCGCGCTTTTCTACTTAGTACCAGTACCAACCCAATGGTCTTGTGTTAGTATCTAAATAATTCATCCGTGTTTTTATAATATTTTTCTTCTTTTATCTTCTAAGTCCTAAACTTTACCATATATAAATTTAAAAGTTATATATTCTGTCGCCATCATCAGAATATCTCGATGGTACCTACCATACCTACCATAACATTGCATTGTCACCAAACTTAAATAAGTATTCCAAATTTCACCTGAATTAGTTGATGATAACTGGACTAAAATTCAGTAATATTTGTCCCACACACTAACAGGGCAAGTAAAATAAAAGCTTGTAAGTAATTTTTTTTAAGTGATGAACTTAAGGCGAGGATTCCCGAGCGACCGATGCTATAGCTCGGCGAGTACTACTGAGCAAGACGATGCGCAGGCAGCCGAGCACGATTTTGTAGGTATTTAGGTGTTTTGAAAAATATTTGTATGGCATATTAAAATATTTTCTAGTGATGCACTGCGTAATAACGTTTGCAATGTTTTGGTATACATTTTGTGTCATTTTATTCATTTTTCTATTCACACTGATCATTCAAAGTTTGATTTAGAGGTAACTTTGTAATTTTTTTCTATCGGGTGAAATATCACCAATCGCGTTTTTGTCTAGTGATGCACTAGAAAATATCCTCAACTGTAATATGTATGAATTTCAAAACTATAAGCCTTATAGTTATTGAGGTACGGACAGTTAAAAATTCCGAAATCCGGGAATCCTCGCCGCGTCGGGGAAATAATAATAATAATAAGACGTGTGAGTGGAAAATAAATTCCACTCACAAAAAGGTTTCCTTAAAAATAATTGTTTAAAATTAAATTAAGGTTATTATGTAATTAACCCCTTAAATAGTCTTATATTTGTGTTTAGATTCTAAGATAGGTTGCTGTAAAAGCCGTAAGGTGGGCATTATAATAAAATAAATCACAGGTTAATTAAACAACACACAAGCAAATGAAAGAGTTTTTGTATGAAACAACTACTTAGGAAGGATATAAGTACAATATTACCTAGTACTACGTACTTACTTAGTATTTACGTTAAGTTTTTACTAGTTTTTGGCAATAGAAAAACTTAATCTCCTGTTCGTATGTTGTAAAAAATTAATATTTACATACAAGTACAAGGAGGTTATATCCTCCTTGTCAAATATTAATTTTTTAGTGTAGTTTATTCGTTTTTATCAGATGTAGGTAGGAATTAATTACTTTGAAGTTTTTGTTTGTCTTCAGTGGAAGCATTAACTTATGCACTGACTTAAGGTAAACGATTTCAAAACACAATAAGTATTATTTATAAAAGTGTGTTGAAATGCATAATCATTAGTTAATCAAAGTAGAACCTATTTAGTCCAATAAAGTCTTAAAAATCTGTTAGATAGAACATTTGTTTTAAACTATCCTTCATTGGGCTAAAAAAGTTTATTATGTGCCAATTTCCATCTCAAATAGATCGACCGTTTTAGTGTAAAGCTTGGCTTGGCATGTCCTACAGGTAGCTTCTTAGTTTTATTATTACACTAGTGCTTCGCCCCGGCTTATTTAATTATTCTATAGCCATATATTCATTCATCAGGGCTAATGTAAAATTTTAATGATGAAAGAATTTTTCAAGTCGGTCCGTTAGTTTCGGAGCATATTCGACTCAAACAAACAAATCTTTCCTTTATATAATTTAATATAGATAAGATAGATAATAACTCCTACTTTGTTAAAACCAACCTGTTGAAATAAAGTTTTATTATTATTAATACCTATTGGTCTATTCTCTCGATCTTTACGAATACGAATAAACAAAGGTAGTTATTAATTTTCAAAGTTTTTTACCGTAACTAAAAAAATCATAATTATTCTCATTTCAAGATTGTGGCCCTGACCTGACCTACGAATAGTTAAAAGTTATAACATGTTAATATAGTTTTACTATAGTTATACACACGAGGTAGTTGGATTTTGTATACAAATGGAAACTATTAGACAACTCTAAAACAAGTTTACTGATGCATAAATTATTACTTAGTACCACGAATGAAGGAATAAAAGTACCTACAGGGCTTCACTAGTGAATCTCTTTGGGGTAGCTATGGTTTTTTTATATATCACGTCGGGTCACACACGGTAAAGATGCTATAACATCTTAAGATACCTTACGATAAAATATAAAAGAATCTAAGTTATCAAACACTGTTCAGATACGAAAATATATATATTATGGTCTCATATTCTTGAAAAATGGCGAAGGTGTCACACGCACGTATTTTGTAAACATAGTAGTGATGATGGTAGTAGTATTTCCATAGCAAGCCCTATCGCTCAGTGATACAAGATACCGTAATATGTTTTTTTTTTGTAAATTAACCGTGTGTGATGTGATGATGGCTCATAGTGATTGTATGGCGAGCGATATTCGATATCTTAAGACGGTACCTCGAGCCAAACTAGCGCCACCACTTAACTTATCTTATTATTTCGTTGATAAAGGTGATTTCAAAAATTTCAATGGGCAATTTGTGATACTTACTATAAGCTTTTTTTTAATTACTCTATAATAATTTTATTTTGTATGGTTTAGGAGAAGATTGAGTTTGGTGGCCACAAAGTGGAACATCGTATCTCCTCCTAAACTATACAAAATAAAACTATGATAGTAGCTTAAAAAAAGCTTATAGTATGTATCACAAACTGCCCATCGAAAATTTTAAAATTACCTTTGTTTAACGAAATAATAAGAATAAATAGGTGGCGGCGCTAGCTTGGCTCGGGGTATCGTCTTAAGATGAATAAATAAATAATGCTGGACAATTCACACAACATTATCTAGCCCCAAGTTAATCAGAGCTTGTGTTATGGGTACTAGATAACTGATATACATAATATAATACAATACATAGATAGATATTTTTTTATTATACATAGAAAACGACCAGAACACCCGGAACAAATACCTGCAGATCGTACAAATATTTGTCCCAAGGCGGGAATCGAACCCGCAACCTCCTGCGTAGCAGGCGGACCTTCGCCCACCGCGCCACAGAGGTCGTCAATGAAATATTATAGCATCTTCATTGTCTGTGATACGCTCTTTTTGTGCTCCTAACTATAGTATAAGTTTGAAATATAATAATATTGCAGTCTTTATCACCTAAAAGCAACAAAACGCCGACTTGGGTAATTGAGGTATTCGCGGTGAAGTCTGATCTGTGCTACATTTTGAAGGATTTTCCCTTCTCATTTTGCGATAAAAAGTGAAATAGCGGGTACCAAATCAGGCTTTTTATATGTACTAACATAAGTACCGATCAATAACTTGTTGCTCTGGATGAAAACAAGTTTCTAGAGAGGTAGGTAGTAGGTTATATCAGCTGGAGATACTTACATCTCTGAGCATTTTCTCAGCTGCTTCCGGATCCCATTGTCTTGCTGAAAAAAAAACAAAAACATCGTGTAAATTATACTTTTTAGTACTCTGGCAATTTTAATATGGAAATCCCCAGATAGGTACGTTGTGTATTAAAAGATCTGATAATGAACTTGTAGCACAAAAACATTAACACGATTTGTTGATGCAAACCGACTAAAGTACCTACTGTACTAAAGCGTACGTACATAAATTGGTTTGCACTTACACAGATTTTTAAGTATAGTACGTACTAACTTTAGTAAGTACTTACTTACCAACCCATTTATGTAATAGGTAGACAATTAGCATTGTCATTGAATTGCAAAGACACAATACTAGCTGTCTGTGCATTGACAATGCTGCCATCATTCTGGGAACTCTGCCTTCTGGTGATGACTTAGATTTTTAGGATATTGTATAGGTAGTATTATAATGTATGTAGGTAGGTAAATTACAATCAAATAATAGCATTCAATTAAAACTAGTATTTACAATAGAAACAATTGCTAACTGCAGACTGTTGCAAACAACCTACAGGTAGCTCAACTGATCCATATCAATATCAGTCGGAAGCGTGCCCAAGACACTGGCTGCATTGCCCTGCTGTATAGCAATGCTGATGCGCTATGCCAGATAGGTAGGTACTCACCAGCTCTCGGGTCATGCGTCGCTTCGACTAGAAGCTCAGATATTTTTGAATAAGACTTTTTTTTATTTTTTTTTAGGGAGGTATGTGTAAATAGAAACTTTGTTATTTGATTTTATTCTATAATTGCAATTTTCTTTCTTAAGGTCTATCTATATTTTCCTAAATGCTCCCTAAATACAAAAGAATCAAAGCTGATTTTATTTAAGTTCATAGAAAATGGATAACGATTTGACAAATTACTTTTTCGCTAGTTTTATTTCTCGTGGAACGCAGAAAAAAATAAAAAAATACAAAAAATAATGAATCTCGCGCTCTCACGAGCTCTGTGGCTTGGTGGGCGAAGGTTCGGCTGCGACGCCAGAGGTTGCGGTTTCGACACCCGTCTCGGGACAAATGTTTGTACGATCTGCAGATATGTTCAGGGTGTTCTTTTCGTTTTCTATATACTTATGTTATTGTGTTATATTATGTAAGTAGATCAGTTATCTAGTAACACAAGCTCTGCTTAGCTTGGGGCTAGATTATCTGTGTGAATTGTTCAGCATATTATTTCATTTGAAGTGGCGGACGAAAGTTAGTTAACTTAAGGGCCATCATAGTTTTGTATGGTAATAGAAAACTCACCTCTAAGCCATCTCAGGAGGAAATGATCATCGTGTTCTGGTCTCATAACATCTTTCACGCTCCTTCGGAACTGTAAAAAAAGAAAAACTAAAATTACATACGAATCTATACTATCAAAAACATCGACTATGAGACGTAGCCAGTTAACGCATTCACTGCGTGCGTGAGGGAGCTAGTTTTACTTAAGATCCTAGTTAACTGCAACTTGAAACAAAGGGCGCAACCACACTATATACCATAGACATAATTTTTTCACTATATACCAATATTCCACTCCCATACCCACTGTTAATTCAGGGCAGAGCTGTTGTTTCTGCTAAGTTTCAAATAAAACCTCTCTAAAGAACGATTATTGGATCGAGGGGGTACCTATTACCAATACCGTTTCCGATGATGGGCAGAACCTGCAGTTCACGTAGTGTTACTTATTTACCAATAACCCTGTATTATTATAATATAAATGCGAAAGTTTAGATGGATGGATGGATCTTTGTTGCTTCTTCACGCCAAAACTACTGAACGGATCGGGTTTAAATTTTGCAAAGATATAGGGAATCAAACAGGCTACTTTTTATCCCATAAGTTTCCGTGGGATAGAAATATCGTTTCCATATAAACAACGCGTGCGGTGCCTGCAGGCAGAAACTATTAATAAATAATGTAGTATTCAAGAGAATAATCTAAACTTAGAGGAGGATGAACCATGTGGTGAATTAGGTTTTAAGAACGTAGGATCCTAGGATCTTTAGGTCTTAAGCATAATATTATATCAACTATGTAATATGTAAGAACTACAAAAATAAACGATTTATTTTTTCGATTCGGATTCGGGGGTCCCCGGATACTCAAACGCTCAAACTTAGATTTATAATTTAATGAAACAAAAAAAAGCTTAAACCTGAGATGCGTTTGAGTTACAGGATATAAGCTTCTTTTTTTTTTTTTTTTAGTACGTGAAGTTGGCAAAAGTTTTCTCAAACCACAAGAGGAAAAAAATTGCCATATAATATAAGCTTCTTGGATGATTACTATTAAATTATGTAATCAGGTATCTACTCAATCATGGTGGTTGCTTGGCAACGGAAATCATAGATTCAGAGAAGGAATTTCGAGCGAATGAGAAAAAACTCTATGGTTATCTAGAGTTTTTTCTCATTCGCTCGAAAATGCTTCTCTGAATCTATGATTTCCGTTGCCAAGCAACGATATTGACGAAGCCTTTTTCGTTGATAAAGCCCTTCAAATAATAAACAAGATTTGTGATGTAAATAAAACGTATAAAAGCTGCACTATAAAAGTTGAATAATTTGGAAAATTAATTTATTTTAAAGATTAGAACAATTTATTGAAACCATGGCGGAAGGCGGTGACAATATGTCCCAGTTCAGTACTGATGGGGGCCAAGATACTGTTGGGCTTCCGCGAATAGTCATGGTCACAGAGGGCGACGAGACATCGGCATCTTCCGCCTCTTCGACATCCCCCGACGAAGATAACTGGGCAGACCTCATCAAACGCACTGATATCCCACCAGAATACTGGCACATTCAGAAACTAGTGAAATACATGAAGGCCGGGAACCAAACTGCTACCATGGTCGCTCTATCTTGCCTAAAAGACCATGACCTGACCATAGAGGTGAACCAACGAGCTATTCAAGATATTGGAGGCTTGGAGCTTTTAGTCAATTTGATGGAGACGAGGGACCTATGCTGTATTTTAGGCGGTCTAGCAATACTGAGAGATATTACTCCAAACATGGAGATTAGAAAGAAAGTGACGGATTTGGGAGCGATCCCGCTTCTCGTCAGTCTACTGTCAGATCCGGCGAGGGATGTGCAGATTCTCGCAGCCGAAACTATAGCCAACCTTGGAAGAATAAGGAAAAGCAGAAAGTTTTGCAGGAAATTCAACGGCATACCGAAGCTAATTGACTTGTTGGATATAAAAGAACGGTAGGTACCTATCTAATACTTTGTTTATTGATTCTTTATCTGACTTTGAAAATAATGAGTTCTATGTTCGGTGAAGGCTCGCACATGCAATGCACATATCGTAACTTTATTATTTCTTAGGTATTTAACAACCTCTTGTGAACAGTTGAATCAAGATGAATTGAAGTACTTAGATATTGCGAGAGCAGGGGCCAAGGCTTTATGGTCCATGTCTGCATCCCAACGGAACAGAGAAGCGATGAGGAAGTACGGCATGGTTCCTCTCATTGCAAGGATGCTGAAGACAATCCATTTGGACGTAGCAGTCCCAGCCGCTGGCCTGCTACAGATGTGTGCAAACGAAACGTCCTTTCAACTGGCCATACAAACAGAAAATATGGTTTCTGACTTAGTCGTGCACTTGGCGAAAGGAGACAAAGATCTCAAGGTAAGTATTTACCTTAAATGTGAATGTACGAGTGTCATTGATGTGAGTAAACGTAAGTAAACAAGGCTGGCCGTAAAAAATTAAAACACATTATTGCAAAAGTAAAGCAAACAAAAAATGCAAATATTTGCATTCAGGGTTCATTATGAGGAAAGTGTTAAGTCACATTATTGTATCCGAGTGAATGTCAATATATTTCAGACGTACTGCAGCCTTGCAATTTACAAAAGCGCCAGTGATCCGATCACTAGAGACATGATTAGAAAAGCTGGAGGTCTAGAACTGTTGGTCGAAGCTGCCTCTGACTCCACAAATCGTCCGAACAAGCCGCTGATGGCCGCTGTTACTGGAGCTCTGTGGAAATGTTCCGACAGTGACGCCAGCATAAAGAAACTAGACTCGCTCGGAGCTGTTCAAATCCTTGTGAGGTTATTGGACGATGAGAATGATGGGGTGTTGACGAATGTGGCTGGAGCTTTAGCGGAGTGTGCTAAATATCCACCGAATAGGGAGAAGATTCGAGCCGCTGGTGGCATGGCTATGATTGGTTTGTGGCTTCGTCACTTCTATATTCATTATTTAGTTGGCAAGTTTTAGGAGAGCTGGCGTGGGATTGGAACTTTTTTTTCTTTTCTAGTACACCACCTCAACAACACACACAAGCCATTGCTGGAAAACGTACCGCTTGTGATTATGGAATGCGCGAAAGAACCGAACTGCATGCGCGAAATAGACGAGCTTGATGGTGTCAGGCTGGTCTGGTCCTTACTTAAGAACGACTCCACGAAAGTCCAGACGAACGCCGCGCTAGCTCTTAGTCCTTGCGTGCAAAATGCGCAAGACTCTGGAGAAATGGTTCGCTCGTTTGTGGGCGCCTTGGAGCTGACTGTGGACCTTCTGGATTCGGATGACCATAACGTGTTGTCGGCGGTCTGCGCGGCTATAGCCACGATTGCGCGAGATCATGAGAACTTGGCTGTTATTTCTGATCACGGCGTGGTGGCGAAACTTGCTAAGCTTGGTAAGTATTTATTTTACTGTCACTTTTTCTCTCAAGAGGCTTAGATTGTATCGTAATATTTTCTTATGGCGAGTTCTTTTACCAATCAGCACATATTCATAAGTTATTGAAGTGAGGTAGGTGCTTACCTAAGCGTCATTGATTATAATTGGAAAGCCAGTCACTGTACTTAATATCTGAAGAAATCCAAGGTGGCATTATGGCGCAATAGCTACCTTACAACCTTTTTGTCAACAAAATGTTAACGATGTCCATAACATTTCAGCCGCATAAGCAGATAATTGCCTGACAATCTTTTATAAGGCTTTTTTTCAACCGTAGAGTTGTTGAGCTATAGTTCAAATAGCCATGTTTCTGGTAGACTTTCGGAAATAAAATTTTACATTTTGTAATAATATTTTTTTATCAATTCATTGTAATTTTCCAATACTACCTGTATTGGCGCAAACTTAAAAATTCAATGATACACTTAAATACAGTTTGCAAGGTGAACACGTGTACAATTCGTTTAAACTTTACTTAGCTGAGGGGTTTATTAAGCCGTGTGGTGGCTTAGAACTTGCACCACCCCAACTTTTCCCGTAAGTGTCGTGAGAGGAGACTAAGGGACATACACCGGGGAGCGGGCAGCAGCGCCTCTTGCAAAATTTATGTACCACCGAACTGCGATCCCAACCCGCATGCTCAGCGAGATTACGAGCATAACCCCCATTAGATAAAAAAAAATCAGGGGGAGGCCTGTGTCCAGCAGTGGACCATTACAGGCTGTTGAGGGGTTTATTGAAGACGTCCAGCGGCGAGAAGGGCGGACGATATTATAAACGTCGCGGGGCGAACCTGGATGAGATTGAAGGACCGTGTGGAGTGGCACAAGAGTTTGGAGGCCTATACCCAGCAGTGGGTGAAGTCGAGTTGTGGATGATGATCATGAAGATTTCATATTCTTAAAATCAATATAGACGCGCAATGCAAGAGCGTACACCAAGTTCGAACAGAAACAAGCGACGCAATAGCAGTGAAAATTGGATTGGAACTGGTTTGGATTGTTATTTGCGGGACCCATATACCTATCCTGATTGGATATTGGATTGATTCGTGTTAAACATATTGTTAAACTTGTAAAATTATCTTCCAGTTAGCACAACAGACGACCACTTGCGCGCCAACCTCGGGGTCGCCATCGCCTACTGCTGCGACTGGGCATCTAACCGCCAAGAGTTTGGCCAGCGAGGGGCCATCACTCCTCTGGTGAACTACATGACGTCTCGGGACATCAATGTGCACCGTGCTACTGCTTTGGCGCTCTACCATCTGTCGTTTTACTCTATCAACTGCGTTACTATGCATGCTGTGAGTATCTTCTAACTAAGGCTATCTAATGCCGGGTTCAGACCAAGTGAGCGATGGCGAGCGAAGGCTAACGAAGGCACGAGGAATAATCAGTGTAGACGTCATTGCGAAAGCAAGCGAGCTCAAACGAGGGCCTTCTTTTGAATTCGACCGTGCTCTGGTGACTGTCACTACATGAAAGTACCGATCGTTGAATCCCACTCGTTTGCATTCGCTCGCTCTCGCCTGCTTGGTCTGTCTGTCTGTATCCATGAGGCTCTGCACGCGAATTTATACGATTTTTGTTTGGTAAAAACTCACATATTATTTAAGTCGGATAAAGTTCTTAACGTATGCCAAATTTCATTTTAAGCTGTTCAGAATTTTGGAGATTTGTGACATGGAGAACTTAATCTTCTTAATTTGGAATGGTCAAAGAGATTAGCCAAGTTTGGTGTTGAATGCTGTGTAGGTACGAATTCTTAGTTAAAATCAAATGAGTGCTCGATCTTGCTTAGGTAGGACAATGTCACTTAGTTGGTCTTCTGAAATGAATGCACCGTATATGCACTGAAATATCAGACTTCGGTGCTATTTTTAAAACATTCCGTCACGGAATTCACGGGGTCATTTACAGGAACCATTTTATCTGTCCGAAAATAAGACAGTTAAAATTCATACCAGATAAAAAGATAAGCGATAAAATGTACCTACCTACATCCGTACTTTACGCTACAGGTTTTGGGCAACGACTGTAACGAAAGATAATACGAACATATGTAATTATGGTCAATGTCAAATGTGTTTATGATTGTTATTGTTGCAACATACCAACAACAAAAACAACAATCAGCATAAAACATTATCATGGAGATAATTTGGATGGCATTGAAGTGATTTTTCGAAATGGGAAGGTCTGCCAAGTGGAAATATGTATGTTCGAAAGAAAATGTAGTACATACCTAACCTTCCTTCTAAATTAATGTGGGCAGCTTTATCTTTATTTATGAATGGTTTCTACCCGCGGTTTCGCATAAGTTGTTTTGGGATAAAAAGTATTTCAGTTTTTTTAAAGTTTTATTTATCAGATCTTAGTGATTAGGTGAGTATTCATAAAATGTTAACAGTATGTACCCATTAAGGGTGTTGCAGTGGAAGACTGGTCAGGTATCATGCCCTTCTTCTTAAGATAAACTAACTTAATATTAATGTACTAAGTACGAATTTAGTAATGTAGGATTACTAAATTCGAGTCACTAAAAGTAACGTTGAAAAGTCTTCCAAGTTTGTAAAAACATTTTTGTATTAGCATCGCATACATACGGAGTAGCAAGTAACAGGCCAGTTCTACCTCTGCAAAATTTTATCCTGGTCTGTTCAGTACTTTATGCGTGAGAGAGAGAGAGAGAGTGTGAGAGAGTGAGAGAAGAGGTAGGTACCTAACAAACATCCAAAATAGTGTGACGATGTGATATTGCCCATGACGTACCTATTTACAAATGTTGAACCACTTCGCGTGGAGAGAGTGAATGCGTAAAATTTTATAAATAGGTACATTAAGATAATTAATTATGTACTTTTTCTAACTAAAACCACAAGATACCTTATTAAAAACGTAAATTAGCTGGATTATTTTTTTATGACGTGCATTATAAAATAATAATAATAATAATGCTGGACAATTCACATAGCATTATCTAGCCCCAAGGTAAGCAGGGCTTATGTTATGGGTACTAGATAACTGATATACGTAATATTATACATTACATAGATAGATATTTTTTATTATACATAGAAAACATCCAGACCAAAGAAACAAATTTCTGCAGATCGTACACAAATTTGTTCCGAGGCGGGGATCGAACCCGCAACCTCTTGCGTCGCAGGCAGACTCTCGCCCGCTGCGTCACTGAGGTCGTCAAAATAACTGACGCACCTACGTCATCCATCATCCATCCGACAAGACTTTTTATTTTACCTTGAAAATAAAACCTGTTAGTAATCACAATAATACCCAACTAAAATCACACCTAAATCATTAAAAATAACAAGTTATCGTTTGACGGTATTTTAGTTAGATCCCGTCAAATCATGTTTTTGCTAATAAACGTAAAATATCTTGTTGTTTCCATGAAACTGTATGACGTCAATGGCTGAATTGATGCAATTTGTCAAAATGAAACTTAAACTGTAAACTCATGCGCAGTTTTTACCCAACAAAGATAGTAATAGTATAGCTAGATACTTATTTGAAAAATTATTTTTCCTTACAAAAGATTTCAACGCGCACCTTTTCAACCGAGCTATTCTTTAGGTATGTATATATTAGAGTTTTTAATCCTAACTAATATTATAAATGCGCAAGTGTGTTTGTTTGTTTGTCCTTGCTTCACGACCTATCTAAGCAACCAATAAACTTGATTTTAGGCATAGATTTAGATGAAAGGATGGAGAGTAACATTGACAATTTTTGTCCTGGTAAAACATCAAATTCCCATGGGAGATTTACGTAAATGTGAAATTCGAATTTAACGCGTGCGAAACGGCGGGGAACAGCTAGTTACCCATATTTCTAAATAATGATAAACTATGGTGATTCGATTTACGTAGGCGTGGGTTTTTTTTTTTCTTCAATTAATTATAAAGATGGGAGCGGATAAGTGCAGAAAAACCAATTTCTATTACATGTATTATAATAATATTAATATCTCTATATTTACCTTTTTTAAATGTAGGTCACATGAATCAGAATCAGTTAAAATGAATTTTGAATATAATATAAACCATATAATATATAAACCAGTCCACTGTTGGACATAAGCCTTTACCAAGCCAATGCAGGACAACTGGCATTAATACCATAATCCCATTACTAGACTTGCGGGTTGGTGGTGGATCTGTAATTTGGATTTTATATGAGTCCATAAAAAAATAATTTCAAGACTACTTTTTGGAGCATTGGAGTACCTACTAAGGTACTACTTATATTTGACTGCTCCCACTACGCAACCAACAGGGAGCAATGGCGGCGCATTGCAAGAGCAGCCGTTCATCAGGACCCCATCGTAACCACGAACACTCTGCCAAAAGTGACCGACTAAGAAAAAGAACTACTTATATTATAGTATAAATACCTAAATATTATCTCAGACTTGCAGGTAGCATGCTATAGCATTCCTTGCACTCATGCGCTGACTTGCATTTTTTTTTTGCAGGCTGGCGTTGTACAGTTCCTTTTAGAAACCATCGGTTCTAAGGATGCCATCTTACAAGAAGCATCTGCAGGCTGCCTCTGCAACATCCGTAAACTGGCCCTGGCTACGGAGAAGATCAAGTTGAAACAGTAGCTTTAATTCTTGCTCGGCAAAGTTGTCTTTTGGACCTTATACTAACTCCAGTGTTGTTAGGGCCTATGGTTTGTTTACCACAAGTTGGGTTGCAAGGTTAAACGCTTCGTAATTTGCTATGGGTTATTGAATCTTTGCATTTATTGTAAAGAAAACGTGCCGTTTAAATGGCCGTAAGCAAATGAACATTGGTAGTTAATACACGCATTTTAGAGTGTATTTTCAATGGACAGCGGAGGCGGATTTTGTACAGTTTACAAAGGACTTCAAAATATCCTTTAAAACAACAAAAGCTGGTACCACTCCTACTTCATGCCGAAATATTTTATCAACTTTAGAAGCAGAATGACTATTGCACTCGTATTACGGGATTGCCAGCTCACTAACTCCACTAGATGTAACCAGAAAAGCAGTTTGAACAGTGACTTATCGCCCTTGATCTATCTACGAGCTTTACGTTAAAGCGACTGTTAACGCCATGGCCTTGAAGGGCATTTAAAACCGCATTTATATTTTATTGTTTCCTTTTATTGTTCTAAATCTCCGCCATTTTTATAATTCCTTTTTGTATAGAGAATGTTTTCGAGGTGGTCCCATAAAGGATATTTTTACTACTATTTTGTCAGTAAAATTTAAAAAACTGTAAATAAATTCTGGAATATTAATTATATTATTTCTTAATCAGCGAGAGTCGACTTTCGTTTTATTCAAAATAATAAAGCCTGAAGAAATCAGGCAATCTCTTCGGCGACTATTACCAACCAGGCTCATCATAATACAAGGTAAAGGTACACTACAAAAGTAGAGTACCTACCTACGTTTGACGAAATCTGAAAACGTGCAGTGCATTATGGTTAACTGATTGTCGAACAAAATTAGGATGACCCTGACCCATAAACACTATTGTAATTTGTAATAGAATACCTACTTATGTATGCAGCAATAGCTTTAATTTTTATGGAGTCAATTAATAATTATTGATCCGGACATCTTTGCATGGTAAGTAGGAAAAAATTAGGTAAAGTATTATATTCGTATTCACAACTTTCAAAAA
Source organism: Eupithecia vulgata (assembly GCA_946478455.1). Classification (NCBI taxonomy): domain Eukaryota; kingdom Metazoa; phylum Arthropoda; class Insecta; order Lepidoptera; family Geometridae; genus Eupithecia; species Eupithecia vulgata. The sequence continues at coordinate 3,368,408 of OX297863.1, forward strand.
TGTTTAGAAATAAAATTTGGGGTGACACTAGGCATTGTCAATCAATACACCTATTAGTATTAGAAAACCTTGCGCACCTACCTCAATAAATACTACGAAATATGTCATGAGATATTCTTATTTTTATTAAAAACGTGACTGAATAAATTAGAAAAGCTATTTTTAGCGTTTGAATAAGTTGATTGTTCTTGGGTTTTCCTTCGTGATGTGTAAATTAAGTTCCTTGAAATCAAAACTAGTTTTAGAATTTATACGTTTCTTGAAATTATGAGTTGATTTACGTCAATAAAAACATTTCTATTTAAATATGCAAATATAAATTATAAATAAATTGGCGATAGCAGTTTCTTTTAATACAATAACGTTATGACGTAGTTTGGTAAGTATAAGTAGGTTTAAGATTTATAAGACTATTTTATTAAGACACTATAAAATCTAAATCGCTACATCTAGAAAATAAAATTGTATTCAGCTTCGATCGTCAAATATCTTAATAACGCAACAAAAAATTGGCCTATTGTCTTTTAATGCAACTCATACAAGATTTAATAGTGATCGTTCTGTTTTGGAAGATTATTCTTTTAACGCATTCACTGCCCCAACTCGGCGCGGCCGCATTTTCCTACACGAAAAATAGGCATCCAGGGCCCATACTCGTAAAACAAAAATCTCTTTAATCTAAACTTTTTAATTCGTTTTCGTGCAGACGCTATATAGTTCAAGTTACAAAAGAATTGGTTTTGCACGAAAACGAATCTAGAAACTTGATTTTCAACATGTGCCTAACATGCAAAGAAGTAATAATATAAATTAATAATGTATACAAAGCACATACGACAGGGTGTCTCGCGATAATGAGAATAAACGTGGCGGCAATAAGTCATCTTAACATTGTACCTGGCTACAAGATGGCAGTTTTGCAATGCCAGTATGTACAGTGAGCGTCAAATTGAAATAAGCGTGAAGAGTGGTCAAAATGATATGAAAAACATAAAAGCAATTTGATATACGCAGTTCGAATGATCATTATTGTTGTAGCACCCAATGTATTCAAAACATCTTACTACTCATTGTTTCATATTTAAATGAGCAGTCAGAGTGATCAAAATTATCTTAGCAAACAAAGCTTTTAAAGTTATCTGTGCATAAAATGTACCATCAAAAAATAATGATAATAACAGAATTGCAACAATATGAATAAAAATTGCACAATATAAATTAATATGAAAATAATATGAATATAAATTGAGTTATGTTTGCTAAGATAATTTTGATCACTCTGACTGCTCATATAAATATGAAACAATGAGTAGTAAGATGTTTTGAACACCTTGGGTGCTTACAACAATAATGATCATTCGAACTGCGTATATCAAATTGCTTTTATGTTTTTCATATCATTTTGACTACTCTTCACGCTTATTTCAATTTGACGCTGACTGTACTGTACACCAATGTCCTTGCAACTTCAGTGCGACCTGTGAGTAACACTCATTAGTCATTACTGTATAGTACCAATATTACGACAGGTTAAAGGTTTCAAGAGTCAAAAGAGCATTAAAAATGAATATACGTTTCTATCGCTAATAATTCCTGAAGTGCCCATCATCATCTGCAGCTGGTATATTTAAGCAGCATACTGCTGGGTGGTTATATAGCCTTCCCGAAAAGCGTGTTGAGTGAGTCCCATATTATTAAGCGCCCCGCGTCGCGTATATACCTCTACAGAGTGGCTTTTTGAGATGGGTAGTGGATGGCCAATTAATCAGACTTTTCTCTAAAGCCTCTGCCCCACCGCGGTACACGCTGGGCAAGGCCACGCGGCTGATTTCAGCTGCGTGGGTTCGTTGTATGTGTACCGCGTGCATAGCGTTGACAGCGTTGAGCTGCGTGGGTGCCATATTCGAGCAAGCGACGCATTCAGCAATATCGTAATTAATCTCGTAGGTTTCAGTGGACGTTATTTATCACACACTTTTTCTTACAAAGCGAAGCTAAACACACGTGCGTAGCGTCTCCATACGCAGCGGCGGGGCAGCGGCTTTACTCTCATGGTTTCTGATTTGGCTCATCTCAAGAAGCCTGTATACATTTAGAGACTCTGGGAAAACCTCCCACCCGATCAGGGAGACGATGGCTGGAGGTGGCTCAGGACAGCTATTCGTGACGTCATTCGGGGAAGGCCTATGATCAGCAGTTTCCTGATGATGATTATGATAGGTAATATGATAGACAAATATTAAGTCTGAGGTTGACGTCAGGTCCACAATTTTTTTTATTAGTTCCACATTTACCATTTTCCATTCTTGGTAGAAGTGTTTGTTATTCTACTTGTCAGGTTTAATAAATAGCTACCAGTGGCAGGGTTCCGCAATCACTGCATTTATATTTTTCAACCGATTTCAAGAGAAAAGAGGTTCTTGATTCGGCTGCATTTTTCTGTTTGTTTGAAATTGCATGATTTCGAGGTGATCTTGTACTATCTCTCTGCGTCTCATATAATTATATAAGTTTGATTTCTGAGGGATAAAGTACAATTCACGTAAAACAAAAAAAACACCGTAAATGTCCGGGCGCTTTAAGGTAGGCTTTAAGTCACTTTGAATTATAAGCTGTTCATTAACTTTTTTACAAATTGTATGAAAAAAAATAAATGAATACCTACTCATTACTACTATTTAAATGTATTTAGGATGCTAGGATTGATTTTCAAGTATAATTTACGAGCGAGTTATTTTATAAATTGGTAATTCTTTTGTATTTGTAATAGGTTTTCTTTATTCGTTAAGAAATCTCTACTACACCCTTATCTCAAAATTTACCTAAGTACCTATTTGTAGAAGTTTTCCCTATTAGATTAGGCTCTTTGTTGGCAGAAACTTGAAGTAATACCTAGTCGGCTCGCTTCTAACTCGAACTGCAAATATTATGACAAAGTGCATGAGCAATCAAGTCTCGCAGATAATTGCAAAAACCACAAGTGATTCACATTTAGCACTGTTGTGGCATCTTAGTGTTACAAAACTATGGTTGAGGCGATGGACAAAGCGTACCTATACCAAGGCGATGTTGACTTTGCAAAATTTAAACTAGAGACAGCCAAAACGAGTTAACAATATTAACTCGTTTTGGCTGTCTGCCGTTGTTCCCGCGCCCCACCCGAGACTCAGACTGCGCACTATAATAACAAAAACTAAGTATATAATATATAGACTTAATATTGACAGTTTCCATAAGTCTTTAGTGAGAATTCCAGAGTCCACAGTAATTGAAGAACGCAATTTTGAAATTATTTATAAGACAGATTTTATTCTTGTTTTTGATATTATAGTGCGCAGTCTGAGTCTCGGGTGGAGCGCGGGTTAAAGTTCCGCCGAAATAGAACAATTTTGGGCACTTATTTCATTTTTTTTTATAATCGATTCTGTCATTTAAATCTCAATAAAATTGTAAAATTACTTAAAAATAGACCTGAAACTTCTTATTCTGTATTTTGTACTGCTGCATAGGCCTATTTGATATTTGCTGAGCAACTTAACGCTACCTTCTGGATTCCCTCAACACTTTTTATTGCGTCATCATCAAAATATCAAAGTCAATGTCAAAATCATTAATCAAAAGTGGTTTAGTGTGTTCGAACACCGGATAATATTTTACTTATCCGATATTATTATTTTATTATTTAACACTTTATTGCACACAATTATAAAAAGTACACAATTGGTGGGCATAATGCCGATGGCATTTTCTGCCTGCCAACCACACAGGGTCAACATAAAAATAAAGGCGTGCTTTAAACATAACACTAAAAAATAAAACTAGGTCTAAATTACAGATTTTGAACTAATACTAAACTATAGCATTAGGTAGGTACTTATAATAATTATACAATATTCTTGACAATAATGTATTAATGAACTAATAATATTATTCAATCAATTTAAATGTCTACTTTGAAATACAAAAGCAAAATATAATTACTGAAGTAGGTGCTTACCTACACAAATCAAAATGTTATTGTAGTATATTAAATTTATTTAAAGTGAAATGATGGTTACCTAACTAGAAGATGGGTAGAGATTTTTCGTAAAATGCTCACGAATCAGCTTTTTGAAACAATCTTTAGAATCCACTTTCCTGATGTCATATGGTAAGGAGTTCCAGAGTCTAACAGCCTCAATTGAAAATGATTTCTCGCAGAAGGATGTGGTATGTGCCGGTATCTCTAGGAGGAGATTGCTTGATGATCTGAGTGGTCGGTCATGTGAATCAGCTAGAAATGAGAAACGATTCTTCAGGTAGCCAGGGGCAAAAGAGTCTTTGAGAGTAGAGAAAAGAAGGCAGAGCACCCTGACTTTCCTACGCTCGCGAATAGGGAGCCACTTGAGTTTGGCTCGGTACTCGCTTATATGGTCGTATTTGCGCAAACAGAAAATGAAACGAATACCAGTATTAATAAGGCGGTCAAGTTTACTTAATAAATCTTGATTGAGATCAATAAAAGCTACGTCCGCATAGTCGATGATAGGCAAAAGAAGAGAGTTTACTAGGGTGATTTTTGTAGTTGTTGGAAGAAAAATTTTCAAGCGTATTATGGAGTGAAGGGTAGCATAGAATTTTCTGGAAATTTCTTTTATATGGGGAATCCAACTAAGCTTGGAATCAAAGATAACGCCAAGGTTCTTGACTTTGAGTGTGAAAGGGATTCTGTGTCCGTTGTAGTAGAGTTGCGGAAGGGTACCGAGGTCTGTGATTTTAGCAAGTTGTCGAGAACCGCCGATGATGATAGCCTGACATTTGTCTGGATTGACTTTGAGGCCAAACAGGTTGGACCAGGACTGTAACTGAGACAGATCGTTATTAACAGCTTGTATAGCAGTGTTTAAATTATTGAAAGAAGTGGAATAATACAGCTGAAGATCGTCGGCATACATGTGAAACTGGCAAAGGAGGTGTGGAGACAGCATGTTGATAAACAAAGAAAATAGTAGAGGAGATAAAATGCCTCCCTGAGGTACACCTGCTTCGATATCCACCCATTCTGAGAAATCTTGACCATGTCGAGTTTTTTGGCGCCTTCCACTTAGATAAGAAGTGAGCCAGTGTACGGAAGATTGAGATAGGCCAAGTCTTGGAAGAGCTGCAATTAACAGATCATGATCTACTACGTTAAACGCATTACTGAAATCAATAAGAGCTAACACTGTTAAGTGAGTTTTTTCCTTACTGGTTCGCAGATCTTCCGTTATATTTAAGAGAGCAGTAGTAGTGCTATGCCCTTTCCTAAAACCGGATTGAAAAGGGTTGAAGAGCTGGTTAGCTGTTAGGAACTCTGTGAGCTGAGCATGTGCTACTGATTTTATAATTTTCGAGAAAAAAGGGAGAATTGAAATAGGCCGGTAATGCTTCAACATGGATGGGACAGATACTTTGGGTAAAGGGATAACATAAGCTTGACGCCATTGATCTGGAAATTGAGCCTGGGAAAAAGAGTGGTTAACTATGTGAGTTAGGGCTGGAAGAATGAATTTCAGAATGGGTGTGATCATCAGACGACCAATATCATCGCTACCTACGGCTTTGGTTTTGAGTGATAAGATTATCTTCTGAATCATATCCTCACTGACATAAACAAAGGAGAAAGGCTGAATGTTCGGTGGAGAGATATTATTAATTTCAGTTAAGGCTACGAATTTTGCTGTATAATCCATCTTTTCGCACGACGAGAAATGGACGTTTAAGGTATCTAAGTCATAACAAGGCTTCGATTCCTGTGATTTAGGTTTCCCTATGCCAAGAGAGCGTAGGAATTTCCAGAGACCGGCAGGTGTGGCAAGCTGAATTTGATCCGCAATATGTCGTTTTTTAGCATTCCGAACCATTAAGTTACATCTATTCCTACTTCTTTTATAATTGGCCCAGGTCTCATCTCATCGGTGACGCTTGAACCTTCGAAAGTCACGATCCCGTTTAGCCATAGCTTTACGAATAGCCTCTGAAAACCAGGGAGAAGGGGGGATAAATAATAATTTACAAAAATTCTACAGATATTTTTTTTAAAGACTAAAACTTCCTATCTTCAATATTTCTAGTACTTGCCCCAATGTCCAATGGTCGTGGGTCACCCTGTATTTCTAAATATACATTTTATTTTTGAAGAAATAATACTAGTATATTAAAAAAATATTTTGAGCTCTTTCTTATTTACCTCAGCGACAAATTGAAGTAAATTAATAATTCAAAATGTCACACAAAGGTATTACAAAAAGACACTTCAAAGTTATAAATCTGCCAATTATCGAATATAATTTTGCTATTCAACTAATGTTTTAATACACACTCGCTAACTCTTAACAGTCATAAAATGCCTGTCGTTAAATGTTATAAGCCATTTCGGTTCCTAACAGTGCAATAAATCAGCAAAGTGTGATATTTTAACGCATTTTTAGTAAAACAGAGCTTGCATGCGTAGAGGCCGTATATTTAACGTACTTCGTAAAGAGGAGAAGGTTCTATGTTGATGATGATTATGGTTTAGTTAGACACAATTCTGCCAGTTTCAAATTATGGGAAGTACTTGTAAATTATATGAGTGATCAAATTATAAAGATTGGAGTGATATTTTCACCAGGGCCTAGTTCGTTATCCAGCAGGGTAGGTACACCACGTGCAGGTTAGGTTGGCTTAGGAGACGAGATCTTGGAGTCTTCCACTTACACCCTGAGGTTTTATGTTCGACTAAAAGTATAAAAATAATAATGCTACACAATTCACACAGCATTATCTAGCCCTAAGCTAAGCAGAGCTTGTGTTATGGGTACTAGATAACTGATATACTTACATAATACAATACATTACATAGATAGATATTTTTACTAAAACGACCAGAACACCCGGAACAAATACTTGCAGATCGTACAAATATTTGTTCCAAGGCGGGAATCAAAACCGCAACCTCTTACGTCGCCGTCGGACCTTCGCCCACCGCGCCACAGAGGTCGTCACGGTGTCGAATATGTTTTTTATTATGTAATGTCCGTCGATTTCTACTATCATTTATGGACCTTTTTGGTTGATTCTTTTCCAGTTGTAAAGAGGATAACTGCGAAGTGACTCATTTTTGTCACAGCCGCCAGTATAATCTGTGATTTTTGTATTTTCGTTGTTTACAAAACTTGTACCAACTTGTTAAACCTTAATTACAATTTAATTACTCATTCATATTGTATGCCATTAACAAATGGTCGAATGGACTATATCAAGAGTGCCAAATCTTGCGCGCAGGCTGGAATAATATCATCAACGAAAGGTTCCAAAAACGCCAAAGGAACCCTAAATTCATCATTATTTATCCAAACACATCATACAAACATGTGGATATTGCGTCCAAGTAGCGGTACCGCGACCTTGGCCCATGGTTAGGCAACACGGTCAACAATGCACGATGTTCAATGTCAGGGAAAGTCGGATGCACCTCACTAGTTTAGAACATGTGATTTTGACATGAATACCTACTTGCGTGTGATAAATATCAGCGGGTTGAATTGTCTAAGTAAATATCATACCATAGGGGATTTACTTGTTATGGGGTACAAGGGAGACTCCAAGATCTTGTCTCCCAAGCCAACCTAACGTGCACGTGGTGTACCCTGCTTGATAACGAACTAGGCTCCGGTGAAAATATCAACATTCTTCATAACTTGAAAACTTATATTTTACTATTATTTTCCATTACTTGACACTGGCAGAAAAAAGTCTAACCAGACTCATATTGCCATTAACAAAGAATCATCATCATCATTTACTTCTTATTCGAGGAAACGAAAACAAAATGAAATGAGAAGGATATTCTGATGTCCGATTTGGCGCGGCGGGCGATTTTAGTTTGGAGAATGATCCTGAGGTGGTCCCATAAAAAATGTTTCTGAGGGTTAAGTAATTTGCACCGAAAAACTTAAAAAAAAACTGTGTAAATACTAAGACATTTTAAGTCGGTATTAAGTTTTTTCAAAACAATCATTTTTATTCATTGCTAATAAAGGTATCTACTAATTTATAGGCTTTTTAAATAACTTTAAAAAAGAAGGAGGTGCTATGTTTGGCTGTACGTAGATTTTTGCCTGAAGATTTCCACTCTATTGCTATTTTGATGATTTTTTGATTTTGTATAGAAAAGACACAAAACAATGGTTTTGTTTTGATGAATCTTATCGTTTAAAATCATTTATTCCTAAGATATCATTATCGTAAAAGTCATCAAAATCTACTAGTAATTTCCTAAAGTTACTAATCTGTAGACACCATTTAAGGCGGTGGTATGCGTGAAACTAGCGCCGCCACCTATTTTATTTTTTACTACGTTGAACAAAGGAACTTTCAAAAATCCAACGCATAATTTGTGATAAGCTTTTTTTTAAACGCCTCTGTAATAGTTTTACTCTATTAGATTTAGGCAGAATATCAAAGTTGCCCTTGGTGGCCACCAATATCTATTTTCGATTTACTGGCTAAACTAAATAGAATATAACTATTAGAGAGGCGTTTAAAAAAAAGCTTATAATAGGTATCACAAACTGTACGATGGATTTTTTTTAATTCCTTTGTTCAACGTAGTAAAAAAATAAAATAGGTGGCGGCGCTAGTTTCACGCACCACCGCCTTAAGGCGCATATCAGGGGGAGGCTGCGTCCAGTAGTGGACCAATGACAGAGACAGAGACAGCATTTATCAGGAATGGGGCCGTTTCTGATCATTGAAATAGATATAAATTTAATTTTCTACTCGAACTATACAAGTTTTTATTCCAGTTTGAGACTAAGGTGATTAAGAATGAGGTGAGTGATTCAAGTCAAGTAGCTAGTTATATACATATTTAGTTAGGTAAACTACTTAATTGAATTCATAGCACAACGGCAGATTCTATCTAGATAAAGAAAATACAAGAGAAGGATTTTTAACCAAATTACATTGTTTTTTTGGCTTGTTGTTTTACCACAAGTCTGTAAGTGGCAAGTATAAACGGAAAAGAGCGCATCGTCGCGGATTGGCGCTGGATTGTTTTTTTTTTTTGTGTTTTATAATTTAATTTCTGGTTCACAAGAAATAAAGAAGCGAAAATTAAATTTGCCGCAAACGTAAACCCTTTTCTATGAACTCATTATTAAATTAACTTTTATTCATTAGTATTTTGGGAGCATTTAGTAGCAAATAAATTCATATTTTCCCAAAACTCCAAAAATACCAGTGAATGAAGTTGGTGTGAGTTCATAGAAAATGGTTTATGATTTGCGCGGCAAATTACTTTTCCCTAGAATTATTCCTTGTGGAATGCAGAAAAAAAACATCACAAAAAAACCGTGCCAACCACAAAACGCAAAAATAGTTAAGCACTTACTCATCAAGTGATGACTTAATATACTGTCTGCTATTTTCACAGTGATGACTGTGAAAATATTAATTTCATAACATTTCATAGATCGTCGCGATAACGTGAAACGTTACTCTGAGGTAACCGTTATCTGAAGACTTACGTAACTTTAACGGACTGGTTAAATTTCAGCAAATTGGTTACGAACAGGCACAACGAGTTCAGACTGCTTCAGTTAATTTCAGATGCTTCAGTGAGTAGAGACAAGAAATGTTGATACGTAAGAGGTCAGATTTAGTACGTGTCGGGGGGTGCGTCAATTGAGGCGGTTAGCACAAGACCTGGGGGGCGGGGGCCTATACCAAGCAGTGGGTAAAATCCGGCTATGGATGATGATAACGAAGCACTTTCGGTCACGAGTAAACTCCACGGGGTCAAGGACGGGGTGCTTCCTCGTGGGCGAAAGTGTAAGTTTCAAATATGTATAACTTTGTGACAAATAAAACATCAAGACAAGAAGAAAGGGAAAAATACCTACCATCAAACAAGGTGTCCACCGCCGCCGGCCCGCCCTATCCGATCGAAGGGAAATACCTATAGGTATAGGTACGTAGGTACCTACGCAAAAAGTAGGTACTTGCTATATGTTAAATTAATGTAAACATTTGAAAAGGATAAAAAACATTAGCATTTAGCGTATGTATAATTTTATTTGCAAAATTCCAGTTCTATAAGCGAATTCACTTGTGATTGGAAAAAATGTCCCTTACCCAACATAACAGGAATATTCATTGCACTATGGAAATCGGCTAAAACAACCCATCGTATAATATAATATGAAAGCTATTTCAATGGCAATGAAAGCTCTTTAACGCATTCACTGCCCAGCGTCGTCGTCGGCCCCGCGGCGAGGCGGTGCGATCCGCAGGGGCGTGCCCCCGCCGCCCCGCGACACGGACCCGGAAATCGACTTCTGCGTGTTGGGCCTTGAAAGGTGTTAGTTTAATGGCCTTCGCCTTCGCTACAATAGCAATATACACCTAGGTGAACTTCTCCAGGATAGTATGATCTTTCAAAATAGGATGTGTAGTTTTTGCGTAATTCCACAGCAGCTGTAGACCAGGGTAGGTACACTGAGTGAATTGGTAGAATAGAAGGTATTACCCGTACATCTTATCGCATTAGTTTGCCAAGCGACCCGACCAACTGTGCCAAATAAATAATGCATGTACACTTACGTCAAACTTTGCCGCTGAGCATATTGATGGTCAATCCATTCCTGACTAATTAGTTCATTGGAATCTATACTAATATTATAAATGCGAAAGTGTGTTTGTTTGTCCTTTCTTCACGTCCTAACTAAGCTAAACCCATCTAATTGATTTTTGGCATAAAATTATTTGAAATCATGGAGAGTAAAGTAGACAACTTTTTATTCCATAAAGCAGTTCGCATCGGATATAAATAACCCGTGAAATAACCTTAAATAACGCGTACGAAGGATAATAAATAAGAATACAATACCTAATTGTTTTATTTGTTCCTACGAAAAATCCACGTACCTACGCAAAAGTCTGAGAAACAACATCAAACGCAAGCTTTTGTGCTCGTAGTAAGTTTGACAAAAAAACACTAGCTTAAACAACGTATGTGGCGTGAAAGAATTTGCCATATCCATGACGGAGAAACTGACAAAAATAAAAAATACGAAAATAGAACCTTCTCTCTTTTGTTTTTCGATTTGTGAACGAATTTAAAACGGTAACAAAATAGGTATTTCTAAAAGCGCGGCCAAACATTATACATACTGTACTGATGCAACGTATCCTCGTTAATTTTGTAACGTTTCTGCATTCGCACCAGAGTTATTTGCATTATGCAAGTTACATCACTGCACATTATTAGAGTGCATTAATGTCGTTTCTTGTGCGCTTTGTCAATCCAGCAGCACAGATTACAGCAATTCTACCTGTTATGCAGTGAAAGGTAAACAGAGTGAATGCCTCAGCAATCTGCTATTACCGCTAGCAATCACATAATCTGGATGACGATGACGGAAGGAAATAAAGCCGAACCTAACGGGTTTGGTCAATGATATCGACGGTGGAAAGTAAAAACCCTTGAAACGAAAATTTTGGAACATTACATGAGAGCCGATCAAAGTTTTTATTTTCCGAAAAAAAAATCATAAAAAATTACAATTTTGTCTTAGAACGACAGGAAAAAAACAGTTCCTTTATTTTTTATTTACTATCTACTCTTTAAACTTAAGAAAATAGGCTAGCATGATAAAAGGATTTATTCGTTGATAAAAAAAAATATGGCTAAAAATATATAATATTATTTAAACCATTGGGTTTGGTTGTCAAACTGGCCGGGCCTAGATCTAATCATGGTGAAAAAGTGGTAAAAAAGTCAAATAACATAAAAAAAAATATTCATTAGTTCTTGAACGTAAAAACACGATTAACATACATTAACATGCACTGTTTTGGACATAATTTGGTCGAGGCCTCAGGAACCAAATCAAATCAAAATCAAATCAAAAATTCTTTATTTCCATAAATACAAAAATGTATACTTAGAAAAAGTCAAATTCTTAAAATAAAACACTGACACGGAAATAAAGTGATGTTTTTGATTTCTGTCGCTTCGGTGTGTAGACTAAAGTAAAGAAGCGACGAAGAAACCTTTAGCCTGTTAGTTGTTATTTTTCGAGTTGGAGCAAAACCCGTCCCAAGCTTTTTTATCTTCTAAATAATCTGATATTTTGTAGTAAGCCTTTTTGCACAGAAAAGTTTTGACAATTTGTTTGAATTTATTAATTGATAGATTTTGCAACTCACTAGGAGTTTTGTTGTAGAAGCGTATACATTGCCCTTTGAAAGATACATTTATCTTGTGAAGCCTGGTTGTGGGCACAGCGAGTTTATGTTTATTTCTAGTATTAATATTATGTATATCGCTATTTTTAGGGAAGCTTTTGATATTTTTATGAGTGTACAACAAGTTTTCATAAATATATTGACAGGGGACTGTCATTATGTTTATTTCTTTAAATTTATCTTTCTTTAAATTTATAACCCTGCGGTCTATTGAAATGACTTAGTTATATTTTGATTCGTAGGTTATTTTATTACTGATTATTAGATTCCTTGAACCAGTTTCTTGATAAGTTGTAGTTTTCTTGTAGACAATCAAAAACTTGATTTTTGCGCTTACGCCGCGCACCGTTCCAAAAACGCTTGGTCTGTCCCGCTCACTACTATGAAAGCAAAATCTTTTTACAAAATGACCTCTTAAAAATCCAAACTGTGGTAGATTTTAGTGGAATGAGTATTTAGCAATTTCATAGGTTTTAGGACAGATCAAGCAGTTTTTAAATTAATAAGTGTTACTTTATTCCGTAACTCTTTTTTAATCAATGTCAGCGGCAAACTCGTTAAGAGTGCGCCTAATGCAAAAATCAAGCAAATTGTGTATTTTTAAACCCTTACATCTATGGTAACGAACTTAAATATTCTAATTAAAAAAATACGATAGGTAGGGGAAAAAACCCATAGAAGTCGAGTAATCGAATAGAATTTTGAAAAATAAACTGGTTTCTTTACAAAAAATTATACAAAAATCGCTTTAAAAAAACTGTTTTAATTGAAATGCTCTAAAGTATCAGCGACAAGACAACACCATATTATTTTTTACGAATTACTTAGCCAGACTACTGTTTTATTTAAGTAATCGTGTAGTTTTTCTATTTAATGCTTAAATTTTGAATCATTAATAGAAAAGAAGCAAAAACTTGATTTTTGCACTGACATTGCTTTACTCTGTCCCGCTCCTATGAACGCGATATCCTATGCCTATCCTTTTCACAATTTTTTGCATTAGGCCCGCTCTTAATACAGGATTTATAAACTCTACCCAGCCCTTGTACTAATCGGTTTTTATACCACTCGACTCGGATGCTATAAAACCAACCGACCAAATCTATGGTAAAAAAAAACTTTTCACTGTGCAGCGTTATTATTATTATTATCATTACCATAAAAGTTAACGAGGCGTTAATGAAAACGAATTAGATACTTAATATGTAAATATTAAGAGGTTGCATTGTATTTCTTTTCCTACCCCACTAATTCGTAACAAACCATTAAATACACATAATTATCTCAGCCGCGAACGTCTTCCACTGCTGGACACAGCAAGCAACCTCCCCGAAAGATCTCTACGATGACATGACAGGTAGCTGCTTGCAGCTCGCGAACAAGGCGCCATCTAGTCTATAACTCATTGACAGTGTGATGCAAGAGAAACTGAGACCTGCGATATAGCAACCATGGAAAACTATGGAAAAGTACCGACTGGCGCAATACCGCTGCGATAATGTTGCAAGATTTTCTTTATACAGGGTGCCTAGAACAAAAGTTGATCCCCTCGGTTACAAAATATCACCTCCCCCTGGCTTAGTAGAGTTGTTTTTTACGTCCTGTATTTATAAGTACCTATACTAGCAACCCGTCCCAGCTTCGCATTGGTAAAGATATTAAAATAATATTTTATAGTTCAAATTTTAATAATTAGGAACCCAAAAACGTTGGCGCGCGGAGCTCGGAGTGGCAACATCTCTGGTGGGACTCTGCCAGTGCTGCTTGGCGCTCTCAGTGTCAGGGTCGAGTATTGTGATGTCCTGATGATGTCTCGCGGAGAGACGAAACTATTTGAAACAAATCTTTCCTCTATAGGTAATATTTGTGTAAAGTAAAAGTATGATACCTACAAAAATTTCATAACTTTTTTGAAATAAACAAATTAATACCTTTTATTTGATACCTAACCTTTTTGTCCCCTTTTTTTAAAATTCGACATCACAATTTGTACTAAAAAAATTCAGCTTCATTTATTATTTTTTTAATCAGTGTGCATGAAATTAATGTATTATTATTTCAAATTTTAAGGTAATATCTGGCGGTACTTACTGAGATATTCAAGAAAGAAGGAGGACGGACGGAGCGAGACCTAATAAACTAGGTTTCGAAACCGATCTCGAAACCCCAAAAAGAAACTTAACGCGTGAAGGGAGTTATAGTTAAGGTTAAAGTTGTCTCATTAGCATTACTTAAGTTCTGTACCAATTGGTGTACTGTAGAAATTAATGTCGATTTTTGTCTTTTTAAGAGTAAGAAATTTAAATATATTTAACATAGACAACCTTCCTAAACGTTGTTCTTCTTTTCTCTCCAAACCAACAAATTGCTTTTTTTGTGAAATTTATGACTTCCACTTGTGGTTATTTATTTGGGTTCTGTTGGCGATCAAATTAATTGATAATTTACAAGTACTTAGCATAGCATTGGTGACCCACTGCCAGATATAGGTTCTTCTGGGCCCTCTTAAATAATTAAGAACACCAAACTTTAAGGAGTGTGTTAAACTTCATACTCTTTTAGAAAGTTGTCGGCAAATTAATGTTTTATTTATAAATTATCTCAGCGCCCTTCAAAGTATTTAAAACCTTGGAAAAGAACTTGACTGGGTAAGGTACATTCTAGAAGGGAGTTATGAATTAATTACAGAACCGATTAGGTTGGTAATTGAGTTTTATTTAATACGTCTGATTATACGGTATCTCTTGATAAGCGTTTGGGTCACAAACAAACAGCTTTAGATTGTGTGCTGGTGAAACATCAAAATAAAGTCGCTTCATAAAATAAATATTTGCAGACAAGTCTGAACTTTCTTAATGTTTGAGGAAATGATAAATATTGGAATTAATTAGAAATAAATACCGACTTTAGTTAAAAACTGATTTAGTTTATACCAAACTTAATTTTTAGAGTTTCGTTCGTACCCAAAGGGTAAAACCGGACCCTATTACGACTCCGGTCTGTCCGTCCGTCTGTCTTTCTGTCTGTCTGTCCGTCCGTCTGTATCTCATGAACCGTGATAGCTAGACAGTTGAATTCACAGATAATATATTTCTGTTGCCGTTTCATCAACAAATACTAAGAAGCAGAATAAAATAAATATTTAACAGCCATACGACAAACCTGATTTTTTGTCGTTTTTATAGATACGGAACCCTTTGTGCGCGAGTCCGACTTGCGCTTGGCCTGATTTTATTTATTCTTTACCTATTCTTTGGTGGGTACCTACCTGGGTGTACCTACTAAATAAGTAATACTAATTATATTACCTAATGCAGCTAAAATGAGCCGCCGCCGCCGCCGCGGCCGTGGCCGTGGACAGCGTGCGCCGCGGTGAGGCGGCTTTACACAAAATAAAACGTACAGACCTACTCTGACAGTCTTCAGATAATGTATCCGTCCCATCGGATTATGAGAGTGAGGAACACAGAACTACAAATAATAAGAACACACTGAACAAATGTCTGCAGATTGTACAAACATTTGTCCCGAGGCGGGAATCGAACCCGCAACCTCCTGCGCAGGCGGACCTTCGCCCACAGCGCCACAGAGGTCGTCATTGAAAATTATCAATACTCAAAGATCCTGGATCCTACGTATGAATCTTTGATAAACTGTATATCAAAGTTAAAGTTCTGTAGTGAGTGAATAGAGAATGCACCAGTGTGGTCGAAAATTTGGCAAAGACTTTTCGACGAGTTAATATAGAAATAAAACGTCAAGTGCGAGTTAGACTCGCGCATCAAGGGTTCCGTACAAACTCTTTAGCAAAGAAATCAGTCAAATCCAGACGAATAAGGCACAATAATTTTCTGATTTGATAACGATTATGACGTAACTTATTTAGTCCCTCTAACTATTGGCGCCTCGAGACTAAACAAGTTACGTCCAACCCTAGTGTAACAATGTAGGTACTATTTTGTATGAATAAACCACAAATTTACGGTTTTCTGGTTTTTCCCTTTACTTGTGCTATAAGTCATTGCTTCTTGCCAAATTCCATGGTTCTAGGTCAACGGAAAGTACCCTACAGGTTTTTGGTCCATGGCGAGATTCGAAAATTATTTTTTCTGTGAATATACTAAAAATTTACGGTTTTCGGATTTTTCCCTTTACTTGTGTTATAAGACCTAGCTTCTCACCAATTTTCATGGTTCTGGTTCAGTCATGTGGTTTCAGGTCAACAGGAAGTACCCTAAAGGTTTTTGGTCCATGGCAAGATTAAAAAAATATTTTTTCTGTGAATAAACTACAAATTTACGGTTTTCAGATTTTTTCCTTTATTTGTACTATAAGACCTTGCTTCTCACCAAATTTCATGGTTCTAGGTCAACGGGAAGTACCCTATAGGTTTTGTGTGCATGTGATTCCCTTGGAAAATTGAAAAAAAATAGACATAAACAGCTGTAACTTTTGATTGCGTTGACTTAGAAGTTTGATTTATGTCGAGGCTTCAAGAGGTTACGAGCCTGCGTATATGATGTGAATATCAACTCGATAACCCTACGCGTTTCTGAGAAAAGTGGGTTGACAGACGGACAGACGGACAGACGGACAGACGGACAGACGGACAACAAAGTGATCCTATAAGGGTTCCTTTTTTCCTTTTGAGGTACGGAACCCTAAAAATACAAAAAATAAAGAGTTTTCTGCATTGAACCAGTTAGTTTCCGAGATTACCCGCGGTCTACTCCAAATGTTGAAAGCAAGCTGACTTGACTCTACAAACTATTCGTAGGTCTCCAAACAAACATCACTTATCAATCTTATCATGCAAAACAGATGCAAAATAACAGAAGGTTTTGGTCCAATTGCTTAGTTTACAAATTGTTTCATTCAGTAAGCTTGAAGATACATTGCTCGTATTTTCAGCATAACCGGGGAGTTACGGGTGGTTATCTTTTGGACTGATTATTGGACAATAAAGTTAGAACTTAAGTAGGTATGATAAAGCAAATTTGTAACAACAACAAAGACATGTAGGTAAGTAAAGTACCTATCTACCATATATACAGGGTTACTGCTAAGTTAGTAACACTACGCGAACTGCAGGTTCTGCCCATCACCACGAAGACGTTCGTGAGGATGCCAGGTCCTAATTCTTGAAATTTGATCACATCCACCTCCCATACAAACTAAAAAAGCACTTTAGTCCGGAACCCAAGGATATAATAAAGATCGATCTACCCCTCCCACTTTATTTGAATCTCCCACTGTTCATTCAGTAAAGAGACTAGTGTAGACCCAAGCATTGAGGCAAAAAATGCCTACAAAGTATCAGTGATGAATTTTGCCGAAATCATTTGATCCACAATTTGCTTAAGTTTAGTTCCAATAAATAAAGCCCCTATTATGATTGGATTTAAGATGTTTCATACTGGTAAAGTAAAAGCAGAATGGATACATTACTTACATACCTACTCAGGTAAGTCCTTTGTAACAAGTACTGTTTAAATTTGTAGAGACTGGTATACTTTAAAAGTTTAAACGGTAATTGACGCATAAATCTATGGAAACGATTGTCAATACAATTTAAAACTCCCGTTATGTTTGGAACAAGCAAAAGGCTTCTCTAGGCTTGTTTTGAGTCAAGAACGCAACAAACTAAGTATGGTTTAAGATATTTATTTACTTCTCAAAAGATTAATAATCACTGGTGAGAATCAAAATAAGCTTATTATTGTTAGTTAAAAAATCAAATACGAAAGGTACCTACAGTAACTGGTCACTAGTTGATAAATTCTCTATCAAACACATACACAAATTATTAAGGAGCTGATTATTATTGGCCCTATCGAGGGTCCATCGACAGATTTCACAAATCAAATCCACATTTAACGGAACAAAATTAAGTATTTCATATTAAAATTATCAAAACAAAGCACGAAAATAAATTTCGATAAATCAAATTACTTTGACATACTGACACTTGTCAGTAAGAAAGTCAGTTTGTTTATTTTTCAAGGAGGGTTTTCGTTTTTGGATACAACAAAGAGGTTAGTACGTATTGGATAAGTAGCCTTCATTTTACTAAATGGCTTCTCAGTCAATGTGATTTGCAAAGACAAAGTGGCGTTCCGTATTTGTAGGTACTGGTGGTTCAATTGCTCTATCCTATGGTTAAACAATAAATTCTTTGAGTTCTTATGTGTCGAATCTATCTAGGTATGGCATCTTTGAATGTTGTTATTTAAAGTTAGTGTTTAACTTTTTTGATAGGCTGATAAATCATAAAAAAGAAAAACCCAATTATTAAATTTGTATCAAAACACTTTAAGGCACCCCGCCCAGTTCATCCCACATAAAAGCTATTCTAACGCCTTAAAACACCCTTTTAATTCTGAAAAACTAGCTGTTGCCTGCTACTTCGTTATTGTATTTTTGTAACTTTTCCAGTGACAATAAGAGACCACCTTTATTAACTAACCTACCGTGATACGGCTTTAATGGCAGATAAGGTAGTTCAGTAGGCAAGTAAAAAACATCCAGAATACCTACACATTATTTATTAAACGTTTCTACATATTTTTTTTTGTAAAAACCATAAACTTGCTTACATAGGTAAGATATGCTACACGTTTTTTTCTGGCGAAATCGATTACCTACATGCTGGAGAGAGAGGGCCGATGCACTAATTATAACAGACATCCATTAATTCGTTCAACCGTCTAGGCGTGAAAACTTGCAGACAGACAGATTTACTTTCGAATACATAATAATAGTTTGGATACCGCCTTCCAAACTCTCAATTCTCAGGTCCAGAGCTGGGAAGCACAAAAGTGAATTAGTTACTTAAGGGCCTGTTCACATCTAATGTGGTTATCGCTAACCAAAGCGGCAGGCAAAAACTGCCGGGTATGTGTACTGTATACCCACTCAGATTTCACAGCCACTCTGGGTAGTGATTTTTTTTATTTGATATCGAACAAATCATACTTTAATGTCACTTGCATATTTAAGAAAGCGTTTACGCGAAAAATTATCAGTAACTTAGATTACTATTAGTACATTTTATGGCCGTTACCGTTATCGCATTCTTATAAGGCCTACGCAGAGAGCGTAGGCCATAAGAGTGTTAATGCAAACGTCAAGCAAATGTGTTTTTCTAAACACTTAGTTTTATGGTTGCGAACATAAATGTTTAGATAAAAAAAACGATAGGTAGGGACAAAATCTGTCGGTCGACTTTTCGACAGATGCTAGCATGCAACACCAATAGTCTTCACGTCTCATCACGTGAACGATTTTAATGAAGTTATATCTTATCTGTGGTAAGCTTTTTCGTCAAACTCTAAGATGCGCGTCTAATTTTCTCAACTTTTGACAGTTTTACTCGAGTACTTTCTGGTCTTTCTATTCTACGACAAGATGTGACGAGATGGAGTCTTGAACAAAATATAATTTAATTCAATTCAAGTCAATAAATAGTATTTGCAATAATCGCATTTGCGAAAGCGAAAAAACACTAATAAATAAAAGAAAGCTACCAGTGCGATGCTATTGACATATCTAAAATAGATTTATTTCTTCTAGTAGGTAGACAGGTGTGGAAAACCATCCTGCGTGGATATAAAGGCATCCTTCGTGGCCTGGCTTAGAAAAATATTCAAGTATTTTATTTTGCGAAACCAATACAATGTGAGAAATCTTTAAAAAAATTACTTATGCTAGGTATAAGGAACCTATGTCTGTGCAGTAAGTACTTGATTTGACAATTATTGCTGGATCAACAGAATCGTTAAATGGCAGGATTACGGCTGTTAAAATTAGTAACCTACCTTAATAGGTAGGTAGGCAAGTAACAGTAAGTAGGAACCTATTTACCTAGTATGTAAGACTTTTTTATTAAGTATGTATCTTTGGGAAAAAAAATTATTTCTCTCTCTCTCTCTCTCTTTCTATTTATCAATACTGTGAAATAAACAACGGGATGAACTTGAGCGCTTATGGTGCAGACCATGCCTAAACTCTCGATACAAGAACATTGAACACCCGTAAATAGTCGGTTCGTGGATAATCATCATCATCATCAGCCTATATCAGTCCACAGCTGGACATAGGCCTCCACTCATGAGCGCCATAGCGCTCTGTCTTCAGCTTGCCGCATCCAGCATCTGCCAGCAGTCTTTCGTAAATCGTCAGCCCACCTGGTCGGAGGGCATTCTACACTACGTTTGCCGAGTGGCGGTCTCCACTGAAGAATACGTTTACCCCAGCTGTTGTCGGTTCTTCTCGAAATATTGCCAGCCCACTGCCACTTCAGCTTGCTAACCCTTTGAGCTATGTCGATAAACTTAGTTGTCTGTCGGATGTATTCGTTGCGAATCCTATCCTTCAGAGAAACTCAGAGCATAGCTCTCTCCATAGCTCGCTGGGCGACTTTAAACTCATGGACCTGCCCTACCGTGAGTCAATTGTTGGTGGCAGCCTGAGGTAGCCCGGTGATTTCTAGCACCACCTACCCCGCCGTTACCATGGCCAGGACTAGCAAGGCGGCCGCGAACTGGGGGCCATTTTTTGTCTTCTTGCATCATTGGGGGGAGGCGGAAATGCCCATAATCCCCACGCTGAGTATGCGGGTTAGGGATCGCAGTTCAGTGGTGGAATTGTTCTGCAGGGGGCGCTGCTGCCCGCCCCCCGGTTTGTGTCCCTTAGTCGCCTCCTATACGACACCCACGGGAAGAGTTGAGGTGGTTACTATTCTAGGCCGGCACCACACGGCACATAATAATCGTGCATAATAATTGACACAATAATTTTGGCGCTTATAGTTTTCTTTTGGTACCATAGTAGGTACTAATGTTTTCATATTAAGTTGCTAAGGAATTAACAATTTAGATGATAAAAACAAACAGTTATTGTTTGATATCTGCGCGGATAGAATTGCTTCTTCTTTTTTTTATTCGTGGCTTTTCCTACTATTCGGAACAATTCTGTCAATGAAATGAACATTTTCATCATTCATTTTCAACTACCAGTATGGAGACGAAAACTAAGAACCGAAGAAGTTTATTTCTTATATGCAGTTTACTAAAACCAAAGACAATTTGAATAAATAAACGAGTGTTCATCTAGGTGGCTGGCTTTACGCGAGAAGGAGTACTCGACAACGAATTTGAACTCTTTCGTGGCGCGCATCTTACCCCTCTTTTTCACCAAGGTATAAAACAGGTATTTGCAAGTTTTGTGTAATGTTTTCGTCTTACGTTCTCACTGGTAGGTATAGGTACATGTTTAAAACATGATGAATTTGTTGGATAAAATTATTTGTAAACTTCTCGCTGTGCGCTGCATGTTTTGGTCAAGTCAATTGATACCTATTTATCGCAACATGTTATCAACTTGTTGGAAGAAATTTGTTTCGTTCAAAGGTAAAAACCATAAAGCTAGCTAGTTGTAAATATTTTCTTTTAAATCAAATAACAATTTGCCCATTTGCAAAGCAAAGCAAGTTTTTTCGTGCTTATTCCAAAAGCATTATGAACGTACAATAGCTCAATAAGATCTTAAGTCGTCCTTTTTGACCACTCCATCCTCCAATAAGTAGCTGTATTCTTGATTTTTTATTGATTCTAATCATCGAGAACAATGTGGCCCCTTCAACTTATTACATTAGATTTCCTTTGATTTCGGTTTAAAGAACTTTATTTATACTCAAAAAAGAACAGACAAGTTCACTTGAAATGAGTATACATTGGTATCTAAAAATATGTATTACTTAAGTAAAGTTCGGATTTCACAAAGTTCATGTCAAAACAAGAAAAGTTTAAAACTTTATCCAACAAAAATGGATAAAGTGTAAAACGTGTTTGCATCAAGTATTAAATAGTTTACATTTCCACCAATAGACAATACTTATCTAAAACACGACTGCTTTTGCAGTGAGAACGCTGTCAATGTTTTGAACATGTCGTAAGCTTAGGTGTAAACGCAGCAGTGTTTTATATTGTGTAATTCTTGTCACAGATTTATAAGTATAGTAGTAAAGTAATTCTTGTTGGCTACGCAGTGTGAACGAAAGAGTGTTTGAGACTAGTGAATAACAGTTTTGCATGCAACGAGTTGTAAACATGTTTCTTGGTGTAAACGAGGGGTGACTAAGGTGCCCATTCCACGCATCCAATATCTTTGTCAAGTGATTTGTTCAATTTTTGGTCAAATTTATCTTTTACTTTAAATTACTTGGATGGATGCCCATTCCACTCATCCAAAATCTTTGTACAAGATTCCTAATTTACGTTTTCATAGAAACAACGTGTGCGAAGCCGCGGGCAGAAACTAGTATCCAAATCTTTGCTCAAGTATCGCTGTTGCAGTAAATTGGATGAAGACATCCAAGTTCTTTGATCAAATGTACATTGGACAAAGAAATTGGATGAGTGGAATGGGCACCTCAACAACTGACGACGACTAATAGGTAAAGTCGTCACGTGCGCGACGACTTTCGTGGTGCGCATCTTAGCCCTGCTGGTGACGTCATAGATAGCCTTTGAGCCTAGCTAGGATAATATTTTTGCAAAATAATAGTCAAAGTTAATGGTCAAAGAAAATTCGACGTGACTCCCCGGAGTGACATGAACAACGTCACTGTCCAGGTGCCACATAATGCAACAAAACATAAGTTGGGGTTGGGAAACAAATGTGGTAAAGATAATTAATGGCCAGATGTAAAAAAAATATTAGATCAGTCAAAATAGTGTTAGTTAAACACGAATATACGTTTTTAGACGTTGATGTGATCAATAATTAGAAAATACAAAAACACGTAGTTTTAAGCTCACCATCAAAAAAACCATCGTCCAGATTGGTTTTTGTAAACCAAATTACATGTTAGAATATTCTGAAAAAATCTTTGGTTTTTGTTTTCAGTCGATTAACAATTTAGTAAAAAAAATACATTTTTTGATAAGTAATTAAAACTAGGTTTGCACAAGAAACACAGAATCCACTAATATTATAAATGCGAAAGTGTGTTTGTCTTTCCTTCACGCCCTATCTAAGCAACCAATCGACTTGATTTTTGGCATAGAGTTAGATGAAAGGATGAAGAGTAACATAGGCTACTTTTTGGTTTGCCCTAAAAACGTGATATTTGAATGTAACGTGGGTGAAACCGCGGGGAAAAGCTAGTTAGTTAAATAAATTAAGGAACCGGAAAAATTAAAGCAGTAAATAAATCTATTTACTTACCTACAGAAAATAAAATAGTTAGTGCTGGTAAATTTAAATATGAAATAGCACACGCGAGAATATTTTTCAAACAGCAATGGAATAATATGGTAAATAACAATTACGCGAGTTCATTCACGCAGTCCCTGTTTTTGAGATGAATACTTTTGGTGCGGCCGTCTTTCTACAGGCTCTGGTGAAAATATCAACATTCTCATAACTGGATAACTCATATTTTACTATTATTTTCCATTACTTGACACTGGCAGAAAAGAGTCCAACCAGACTCATATTGCCATTAACAAAGAATCATCACCGTCTTTCTACGTAAAGTAGACGCGCCTAAAATTCACCTACATTGTGTGTGTCTCGCTGCGTGTAGAGTTATGCATTCGGGAGTCAGTTTTAACTAACGTAGATGCTACGCCTTTCGATTGGCAGTTGTGTGCGTGGTATTCAGGGCATTCTCTCGGTTAGAGCGGTTGTAGCGACTGAAAGCTGAAAGTACCTACTTCATCTCCTAGGCAAGAATTAGATAGAGTAACAATTATATTCCGAGGGCGATCTGAGGTAGCATTTGACTTAGCAACTCTACGGCAGGCGACTATTTTGTGTTCGCCAATACTAAATGGTAAACTCATGTGGCTTTGAAACAAATACATCGGGTTTTCACCGCGACTACAGCCTGGATCTCTAGGTTTTTTCACATATTTAGGAAAGGTCGACATTGCTTAAAGAAGGTTATTAAAATAAGGACCCTATTAAGAGCATTTTTGAGTAAAAGATGATAACGAACTGTTTTGTAATTGTAATTTTGAGTTCGCGACAAAAAAAAATACATCGCTGCGCGATCAAATTGTCTCTAAATTGAACATATGTGCATATTTGTGACTCTCTAACCCTGAAAACACTAGAAAGACCACGAACTACCTATGTGATTTATTGTAACCATCTATCTGTAATGTGCTTTTCGTTTGAAAAGGTATTATGTATACTTACTAGTGCAGTCGGGTTAGACGACAGAGGCCTTCCCCATATTAACTGATATTTTTCATAATTACATTCAACACGCGTAATATCGCGTAATACGTGAGATATCGGTCGGAAATATTTTTTTAGCAAGGAACTAAATGTAGAGAATAAAATAATGATAAATTTCAATCAAGATGATTTTTCTAGAATTTTTAAAAATGGCCCTTTATTGACGAAAAATGTTTACACAGGTACTCCGTTATTTCTTCTACTTCTCCGTCACTTTTACGTACTCGTTGAGTTTAGTCACCATTGAGTTTAGACTCCCACTCATCGACATCATCATGTTGATGATGCTGACTATTCCAAAATTATTGCATCAGCCTATGTTAATCCCCTGCTGGACATAGGCGTACCCTAATGAGCGCCATAGCGCCTTCCTGTCTTCAGCTTGACGCATCAAATCTGCAGTCTTTTGCAGGTCGTCATCCCATCTGGCTGGAGGGCGTCCTACACTACGTTTACGGAGTCGTGGTCTCTACTCAAGAACACGTTTACCCCAGCGGTTATCGGTTCTTCGCGAGATATGGTCGGTCCAGTGCCACTTCAGCTTGCGAATTCTTAGAGCTATGTCGATGACTTTCACCTTTGTCGGATGTATTCGTTAGGAATCTTATCCTTCAGAGAAACTCCGAACATAGCTTTCTCCATAGTTTTGGTGATAAGTCATCCCCTGTCTCACTCCTCTGCGCAATTGCAATGGTTTAGACTGCTGGCCCTTTACTTAAAACTCATGGTCGCATCTTCGTTGGAGACATCTCAACACCTCAGTCTACTTGTCTCTCGTTCTACTCTAAGTATTCTAGAAACGGGATGGTAATTATTGCTATTTGTAATTCTAACCCGACTGGGCTTTACCCACGGTATTGCACAAATGTGACAAAACCTTTACTAGATTTGATATCCACCCATGGGCGTGGCCGTGACGCCCTCTGCAATTAGGGATCCTTGTGATGCGACAAAAACTTTTTTTTAGGGTACCGTAACATATTCGGATTAGGGAAAAATCAATTTTTTTTTTGAGATTTTTACCCTTTTTTAACCGAAATCTAATTCGTTGCCATGTTCAAAAATAGCGCGCAAAAGGATATCAGCTAATAAAAAATAACCCTGTATATACTATACACTAGCCAAATTGTAGAATGTTTTTTTACTGTCGTTGCGTTTAACGTGAACTGCATCTGATCTGGATATAATGTATGATCTACCTTGTATTTTATCTTTCCCTAGTACCTAGGAAACTAAAGAAAATATAACTAGGCAACTTCTTTCCCTACTCTACTTCCTAAGAATTAACTCTATGGACTCACAAGGTACCTATACATTATATCCAGATCTTATAACAGAACGCGAGCTTTACGTTTCCCCTAATAAGGTGCAGTTCACAAGGTAGGTGCGGTTCAGTCAGTAGGACTCCTACTACGGGGAAAGATAAAATAACTAGCGACTTCCTTTCCCTACTCTACTTCCTATAGAATTTATTTATTTATTTATTTATTATATTAGAATAGAATAGAATATAGAATTAACTTATAGACTTACAAGGTATACATTATATCTAGATCTTATAACAGAACGCGAGCTTTACGTTTCCCCTAATAAGGTGCAGTTCAGTAGGAATCCTACTAGAGAAAGATAAAATTACTAGGCAACTTCCTTTCCCTACTCTCCCTCAACCTCAACAGCCTATAACGGTCCACAGCTGGGCGCAGGCCTCCCCCTGACTTTTTAATCTCAAGAGGGGCAATGCCCATAATCCCCACGCTGGGCATGCGGGTTGGGGATCGCATTTCGGTGGTAGGTAGTTATATTCTGCAAGAGACGCTGCTGTTCGCCCCCCGGTAGGTATGTGTTCCCTACTATACTTCCTATAGAATTAACTCTATTGACTCACAAGGTCATAGATTATAGGATAGACCTTGGTTCATTCTTGTGATTCTAGCATTTAGTTCAATCCAGCGTGTTAAAAGCTTCAAAACGAAATCTAAATTCTAACATAATTTTTTTCAAATAATTTTTGCTAATCGACAAATAAAAAATATTTTGATAAGCAAATCGGTTAACTAATAAACTACTGAGAACTAGGTACCTAACTAAAAAATCTAGGTCATAAGTTTCTTAACAAAAATAATATAATGCGTACCAAATAGAATAAAATTGGTTATTCAAGGGGCATAACGCGGCACTTGTTATCGCGAACGTAAACAAAAGATGAACTCGATTTCCCTGAGTTTCCGACAAGCCTTTATAAAAATATGGAAAACCCGTTGGTGGTTAAATAAAACATACCTTCATCAAGGCGAACCTCTGGTCATCGTCGATTCCCACGACGTTGTTGGAAACTGGAGCCATTTGATTTTATTTCACAATACAATACTTCGGGAGTGTCGGTCGCGCGCGTGCGTTAGCGGCAGGAGCTCGCTCGCGAATGATTGATATTTCAATTCCTCCATCCATGTTTTCTAGCTTGGCGCTTGCTGTTTAAAAATGGAAAGGCGTTTTGGTTACTTTAATGCGTAGATGGAGTCATGGAGTCGGTAGTTATTGTATACTCATTGGATGGAGTATTACCCTTCTTACTCTAAGCCTTAATGCCACTCATTGTAAGTGTTGTAAAATAAAAAGTGTAGAGATTAACCCGTTGTATCCAATGGTATTAAATCTCATTGATTGTACCTATCAGAATACAATAAGGCGAAATAAACATCTATAACTATTTTAAATATTATGAATCACATCATACTATGTCCAGCAGTGGACTAATAAAGGCTGATAATTGTGACCTCTCTCAAACATTAAATAATGTATACATATTAACTTATTCTATGTCCTCCCGGTGATGATCTATCTCAGGTCAACAAGACTTGAAAGAAAAATGTACCTATGTAAATAAAAGACAGCAGTTAATTACTTTGGTTATAGAGATTGTGCCTCATAAATCAATTGCTCAATGTTTAGGGTTTAGATCATTAAAACAGTAATAGCATGGACAAATTATACTGATTAATTAATCTATGGTAATCTTAGAGCGTTATAAATGCTCTGAGATGGTAATAGTCAAAGAGATCATAAGGTTAATATTTGTTAAGATAAGGTCTAATTTTCCCCACTTCTACTGTAAAATAATATGTTAAATTATAGCATCAAAAGTCATATTTATAAAGTAGGTAAGTACCCTTTATTTTCAAACTTCATTTCTTCTCTTAAAAATAAATAATCATCCACAACTGTATCTACATGATCTATTCTTTTAAAGAATTTTTGTTATTTCATAACTGTAACAATAACTCCGCCTTTTTCTGGTTCTTCATCATGCACCTCTTTATCGCTTCCCTCAGGATCCGTATCATCAGAGTCACTTGCCACATCCACCTCCCTGTAATTACCAAATTTGGAGACATCGGCAGGTAGATCTCCCATTTTAAACTTTGTCAACAGTCGCTCCGCTGCATGTAAGGTTTCTTTCTCTTTTAGAATTTTGTTTTGCTCTTTTTGTAGTTTCAGGGATTCCTCTATTGATATAACTTTGGCTGGCCCATGGATTATCGGAGGTGGTGAAGCTGCAGTGTTCTCCCAGTACTTGTTTTTTTTTCGAAGAATTTCTTTTTCTGGATTGTGCACATCACTTTTCGTTGTTTTGTATGGCTTGAATTGCCCTGGAGCTTTGGGGTTAGGTGGCACCTCAGTTTTCTCTACAATATACTTAACGTGAGGCGTTTCGCCTATCCTTTGTAAGTCTTCAGGGGTGACTAATGGTTTTTCAGGTTGTAAAACTTTTACCTGTTTTTCTTTGGCTGTGCTCTGGCATAGTATTTGTAATACATCTTCTGGATCACTATCATCGTCAGAGTCTAGGTAGGTGTCCTGTCTCTTGCGTATTTTGCCTTCCCATTCCATTTGTTTTACAGAATCCTCGTCAACATTCAAGTTCAGTTTTTCAAGCAGCAGATATGTTTCTTCTGCTTTCTGTTTCAGTTTCAACTCGTTCACGATTTTATTATAGAAGGCCTGTAATTTTGCTCCTTTGTCTGGTAATTTATTAATGAAATTCTTGTTATTTAGTAGTTTCAGTTGCCTTTCTTTTAGTTCCAAGAGTTCCGGCATTGTTTTTTCTGGTAACTTGGACGCTCCGTCAACTTCTGCTTTCGGAGAAACAGGTAAACCTAAACCTAGGCTTTTATCTAACTTCTTCATACTTTTAGAGACAGTCATTGAGTAAATTAATGGAAATTAAATGGATAGAAACTTGGAAATGAACAGCAAACACCAAACACACACACAGTCAGGAAAGGAAAACAAAACAAAACAATTTGGTACAGTGTTGCCAGCGGGCAGTCAAAATGAAAAAACTCCGAAACGATCGCAAATTTGGTCCGAAATATGACAAAAAGACCAGTTTTGTAATATATCACAAAAAATGCAAGAAAGCAGCAGAAAATAGAAGATTAAAAGAAAGCCCGAATAAATAAATAAATATATAAAATAAATATTGCTGGACAACTCACACAGCATTACCTAGCCCCAAGCTAAGCAGAGCTTGTGTTATGGGTACTAGATAATTGATATACATAATATAACACAATACATAGATAGATATTTTTATAATACATAAGAAACGACCAGAACACCCTGAACAAATGTCTGCAGATCGTACACACATTTGTTCCGAGGCGGGAATCGAACCCGCAACCTCCTGCGTCGCAGGTAGACCTTTACCCACCGCGCCACAGAGGTTGTCGTAAAAAAATCTATCTATGTAACTTATTGTATTATATATTCATACAAGTATATTTTATTATTTTATTTATTTAAATACACATAAACTCGCTGCCCACAACCAGGATTTACAAGATAAATGTATCTTTTAAAGGGCAATGTATACGCTTCTTCAATAAAGTGAGTTGCAAAATCTATCACTAAATAAATAAATTCAAACAAATGGTCAAAACTTTTCTGTGCAAAAAAGCTGACTACAAAATGTCAGTTTATTTAGAAGATAAAAAAGCTTGGGACAGGTTTTGCTCCAACTCGAAACAACAACAGGCTAAAGGTTTCTTCGTTGCTTCTTTCTTCTTTTGGTAGTCTACATACCGAAGCGACAGAAATCTAAAATATCGCTTTATTTCCGTGTCAGTGTTTTATTTTAGGAATTTGACGTTTTCTAAGTGCACATTTTTGTATTTATGGAAATAAAGCATTTTTTATTTGATTTGATTTGAATGGAATATAAATATGTAGGTACATTTATTTAAAACAACAACAGCAACAATACAAACAGTTAAATATTATTAGTACAAAAGGTTAATAAGATTGGGCTTGCTTAAAAAAATAAATTGAGTTTACAAGAAAAAACAAAACGATTCAATAAATTGATTGTTGTTTGTCTTGTCAAACGATTGTTAGATTTTTAATTTTCCGTTCTAGGTAAAAGGAAGAAGCTAGCGACAAAGTAAAATGTCATCTACTACATAATAATATGTTAACGGTGAAAATTTTCCAGGCCTAAAGTGGCACGGAAAAAAATAGAGACAGATATCTCCTGTTTTTTTTTACACCGGGTAGGATTTCTTTTGATTTAATTGTTCTCAATGCCCAAAATTTTAAGTTACAATAAAATCCAGGCAATTCTAGTGTTCTATCGAAAATTCGTTAATTATGAAAAGCTCTCGATTGTATCCCCTTTATTGAAAATTGAATCAAACAGAACTCGTTACACTTATAAAAAAACAGTTTATCTGATCAAGCACTAATATTGGGTCAATAAAACGTACAGACAGAATGACACTTTTACAGGTGTTTTTCGCGTCTAGGGCTAAAAGAATATTTTTTTCAATTTACTGACTTTTTCTGCAATCTACTAATTTATTTATTTAATACCTGCTCGACTTTCTACATATTTTTGTCAATTTCATGAAATTCGATCTCGCAACACTTTTTGGAATGAGATGACTGACTTATCTATCTTGTCAGCGTTGCCAGATCTCCTGATTTTCCAGGAGATATCCTGATTAAACAGATTAAACAGATTAAACAGATTAAACAATTTATTGGTAAGAAAATTTTACAAGTCACAAGTTATTACTTAATAAACAGAGTATAATAAAATAAATAATAAAATTATAATTTTAATTAATATGAATTAAGTAAATTAAATTAAATAAAAGTACACAATAAATTAATTATATTACTCGATTTTCCGCACAAATTCGTCAACATCGTAGAACGCCTTCTCAACGAGCCACGATTTAAGTCTGCGCTTAAACAAAGCGAGGCTAGGTGCTGTGACCACCTGATCCGGTAGGTGGTTATACAACGCGGGTCCCGGCACGTGCGTGAGTCTGTCCGACTTAGCCAGCCTGTGTGTAACCGCAGATAGCTTGCCAGCTCCGCGGGTGTTGTAGCATCGCGTGTGGTAGTCTCCGCGCGTCTTGTACCGCTCCAGGTTTTGCCTAACATGCATCACTACCTGGAGTATGACAATGGAAGGCAGCGTAAGGATCTGGAGCGATACAAAGAACTGCCGCGCCGGCGTGTCCCATGCCACCTTCGCGATCGCCCTCACAGCACGTTTCTGCATGCGGAAGACGCGCTCTCGATCAGCAGCGCGCCCCCACAGCTCTGCCCCATACTGGAGAAGCGAGTGAACGGTCGCGAAATAAGAAGTGCGGACCACGTCGGCGGACACCACGCGCGATAGCCTGCGGAGAGCGAAGCACGCGCTACCAAGCCTGGCACACAAGTTATCGATATGCCTCTCCCAGGTCAGGCCACGGTCTATTTGAAATCCCAAGAACACGGTCGCTGGAACCTGTTCAATGGTGTTTCCATCTACGTTGACGGACAAACTCCTAATCTGACGCCCAGATATGCAAAATTGCATGAAGTGCGTTTTTTTGTGGTTCAGAGCGAGTCCGTTCCACTGAAACCATTGTGCCACCTGGCATGCGACCGTGTTCAACCGCTGCTCGAGCTGGTCTAGTGACAGAGCGTTGACAACCACAGCCACATCGTCCGCGTACATGTACGCCTCCCCCTCAGTCACGTGTTCCGGCAGGTCATTCAGTAGCAGCGAAAACAGGATGTTGGATACCGAGGATCCCTGCGCTACGCCCATCACCGTCCCGAGAGGATCGGACTTCGTCTCACCACCGTCAGCAACCACCATCTGCGTCCTGTCTCGCAACAGATCTGTCAGAAGCGAATGCACCGGTCCCCTTAAGCCGTAGTGCTTGAGTTTGGAGGCGAGGACGCTGTGATCTGCGACATCGAAAGCTTTCGATAGGTCACAGCACAGGACTGCGACTTGCCGTCTCGCCTCACAAGCCTCCAGCACACGCCGTAAGACCTCGCGGGTGAGCGAGGTTGTCGAGCAGCCAGCGCGGTACGCATACTGCCGCTCCGACAGCGCTCCGGTGGCCGCTAAGTACTCGGTGAGACGTGTACTCAGCCCGTTCTCAAGAATCTTTGCGACGGCAGGGATTATAGACACCGGTCGGTATCCATCAATGTCGTCGCGTTTGCCCTTCCCCTTAAATAAAGGTGAGATTTTGCTCACCTTTAAGGTTTTTGGGTACTTTCCGGTTTCGATGCAGCGGTTGAACAGGCCGGCCAGACACCAAGCTAGAGGTTCGGCAGCCGAGGCAAGGAGTTCCATGGAGATGTCGTAAATGTCTCTAGTGGGTTTTTTGGGAATCTTAGACATTATGATGTGGAAAACCTCATGCGCTGTAAACTTGACCAACCGCATGGAGCGGTCGCAAACGGGCCGCGCCGCCGTGAGCGCTGCCTCCACGAGCGCGAGCTGAGCGCGTGGCGCGCCGCACGCCGCCGCCGCGCCCACGAACCTCGCGTTCATCGCGTCGGCTGCAGCCTTCCGAGACTTGAACTTCACCCCCATGGAGTCCTTAGCAACATCTGTGAAGCTCGCCGACGTACGAGAGACTGTGCCCCTCTCTGTATTGACTACCCGCCAAATCGCCTTACTCGAGTGAGCACTATGAAGGATCATATTCTCGTAGTGGCGAGACTTTTCATTTTTTACTGAACCTTCGTACTGCGAGGTTATTTTTGCAATGAAAGAATCTAATTTTGAGGCTGGATACATTTCTTGTAACTTAATTGAGTCGAAAAGAAAGTTTTTTAAGTCGATGAGTTCACGTGTGACCCAGGATTGCGTTCTCATATTTTTAAGTTTATAGGGAAAACAAATATTATACTTATTTCTAAGTATATTAGTCACAGATGTTGCTAAACTTTCCGCAGACAGTGTCCTTTTTAACAACGCGAGCCAGTCTATACAATACATAGCCTCCCGGAAGGCCATCCTGGTAGCGTGCGTGTAGTCGCGGACGCGGCGTGTGCGCGGCGGCGGTTGTATGCGCGCGCACGTGACCGCAGCGCGCACGGCGTAGTGGTCGCTGAGCTGGGTGTCGAGCGGACTCGTCACCACCGAGCCCCGCGGCAGGTTGCTATACACGTGGTCTAGGCACGTTGATGACGCACCCGCCACACGCGTAGGGAACTCGACTTCGTTGTGCACATTATGCTCGGCAAGAAGGTCACCCAGTTGCTTTTTAACATAACATAAACCACCAAGCCAGTCAATATTAAAATCACCTATAAATAGAAAACTCTTACCACTCTCATTGGCTCGTTCGAGCAGGCGTTCCAAATGCGATAAAAAGTCAGTTGAACTAATTAAGTTTGTTCTATAAATACAAAAAATTAAAACATTAAAATCAATAAGTTCAACAGCTGATACTTCGCAGTATCTCTCTGTTGACATGTCAGTGAACTCCAAACATTCTATGGCCTTCACATTGTTTTTTACAAAAATACATGAGCCACCGTGTGCTAAACTCTTCCTACAGTAGCTAGATACTAATGTATATCCGTCAAAATTAATACATTTTAAATTAGGTGCACTTAACCAGTGTTCGGTTAGGCCTAGTACGTCACAATCCAGCTCGTCGTGTAAAAGAACCTCTAGCCGTTGAGCTTTCTTGTCAAGAGAAGCTATATTCTGATGACATATTACTAACGGCTTCGTAGATAAGTTATTTAATTTTGTACAGTTAGGGTAGACCGATGAGTCAGGCGCTGGCGCTGGAAGTGCCGGCGCGCTGTGCCCCCCGCTGCTGGCGGGGGCGAGTGGGAAACCAATCCGTGAAGCAAACCTTGGCTGGCCACGCAGTCGGTCTCGTCACCGCATCGTAGACTCCCTCCGGCATCCCGATCACGAAGGCAGCATGGGTTACGGATTGAATGCTGCGCTTTTCAACGCAGTATTTAGCTGATTCTACGATGTTGTTTAGAAAGCTAAGCACTTGCGTAGTGGTGGTGTCAGGCCGGAATGACCAGGCTTGGATAAATTTCATGCGCTCCGCGGCTTGGAGTTCGTCAGATACAATTCCCGTTCCAACCGTAATGGGGCGTGTCATTTTCTTCTTTCGGCTGACTACTTGCCATTGCGCACCAGCATTTTGATCATCATTTGAACATTTTTCTACTGGTGTAGTAGTAGGCACCTTTGAGGAGATACTGGCCCTTTTCCTTTCTTGAGTTGTCGATACCGCAACCAAGTCATCAAACCGAGCGTCGCTTCTCGGCGGGTTCGCCGCGCGGGCGCATCCATCGCTGCGTTTCTTCGCAGGCTTAGCGAGCTTGGCCAAAGCGAGCGCTGCCTGTACACGCGCAGCGCGGACGGGTCGCTGCATCGCGGCGGGTGGCGCCGCGCTCGTAGTACACGGGGCGGTAGTCGTCGATTTGCGAGTGTTCACAATTGCACTTGGAGTCTTGAGTTCGGCTATAATCACAGATTGCTCCGTAATTCGAGCCTCCAGGGAGTCAACTTTATTCACCAATGACAATATAGTTTTTTGTAACTCGCGGACTAAACTTTCAAGTGGATTCGTGGCCATTTTACCGTTAAACAAACATTCCGAACGCGGAGCAGTTGTTGTCGCGCGTCGTGCGTTGCGCGTCAGTCTGCCTTTACTTGCCTGATTTATCTAAGATTCTCCTGATCTACTGATTTTACTAATGAATCTCCTGATATTTGTGTTTTGAAATAAAAATAAACTTACAACTATATAATATAAAGTTGTATGAACTATGCGTAAAAATATTATAGTATTTGGGAGCAAAAGTTGCGGCATCTTTAGCTACAACGACAATTGACCAAAACAATGTTAAGAACTTTAAATTTCGCTGCTTGGAGTTTTATATAGAGTCCATTAAACAGGTACTCCAACGTTTTCCATTTGAAGGAGAAATGGCGCTTTATAAAAAGCTGGAGTTCCAAGATCCTGGCGTGGTATTAGATCGCAAAATAAAGACAATTGCTGATTTATTAGCTGAATTTCCCAATCTTGTGCCTCAAGGAAAAATTCAAATTGTAGATACTGAATGGCAGAAATTAAAGCAGAACGTAACGTAACGAATCATCCGAGAATTTTGGAAAATCGTTTCCAACATGAAAAACGGAGATTGCAAGATGTTCCCGAATTTATCTAAAACCAAATTAAGAAATAAATTGAGCACAAGAGTAATTGCCGGAGTTTTAAGAACCAGAAACATACTAAAAAATATAAATTGTTTTGATTTCCAAATTTCCGATAAAATGTTAACAAAAATGAACAGCCAAATGTAACAAATAAACAATAATTAAGTATATATAAATATTTTATTGATCTCCTGATTTAACAGTAAGTTCTCCTGGTTTTTTTAGCTCTTATTTCCTGGATTTTGAAATTTCCCTCTGGCAACACTGCTTGTCTTGTCAAAAAACTGCTTTGCTTTGGAATTGCATTGAATTCAATTATTGTTGTGGAAATTTCGTAATAGTTTTGGTAAAATGCTGTATTTATTACTGATGCTTCAGAGAAATCGTTAATGATTCAAAGGAAGGATTTAACTTTACAAATACTGATTTCCTAAACACCGCCACCATGGAGAGCGTCACGGTACGTTTTATTGTTTAGTTAGCAGCAAACCCATCTTTCTAAGCATGAATTCAAATGACCTACCTAGTCTAAAAATATACTGTTTTCAGTTGCCACTTCATCTCGAACCTATCCAACCCAGCGAGGTCTCTGAGAAAAGGCTCTGGATCGGCAACCTAGATACCAGGGTCAATGAGTATGTATATGATTTATATTTCCCCTCTTTCTTCTATTCTATTGTTTCGCTATATCTTTTTGAGTCATAATTTCCGTAAAAATAATCCATACCTTTTCTCATTACCGGTATCAATTACTGAAAATGGTCCGCGTGTATGGAAACATCGAGAAGTTCGACATGTTATTTCACCGAAGCGGCCCCAACGCGGGACAGCCTCGGGGCTTCGCATTCGTCACTTACAAGCTGAGACAAGATGCTATTAAAGCGATGACCTCACTTAACGGGCAGCTCCTTGGATCAAAGAAGATCTGCGTCAAGTTTGCTAAAAACACGGTGCGTTTGGCAAAATATTCTTAAAAGTAAAATTACTCGAAATGTGATGAATCAAACATTGTGTTACCAAGGCCCAAAGTAAGAAGCTAGTTTGGGCTAGGTAGTTTTAATTACCTCAGTCATCCATCATCATGATGTGCAACAGGGCTTCACCTACTGCTAGGTATATGCATCCAAACTCTTGTGCCACTCCATGTCTCCAATTATTATTTATTAATCTTATTTTATTTATTTGTGAATAGACGAGCAGCCTGTGGCTGATGTGTCTGTATCACAGTGTTGAATTTAGTCATTGCGTCACTTTTTTTAGTTTGCTACTTTTACTAATTCCAGGAAGATCACGACAAGCCTAAACCTGAACTAGGAATCCCAGCTCTAGCGGGTGCCAAACCGGAAATGAAACTCAGCAAAAAGACTGCAATCCAATCCATAGAGGCCAAACTTAAGATGATGGAAAACATGAAAGCTGGCGATGACTTTGTAGTTAACAAACTGGCAGCCAATGAGCCCCCAATCATCACTCAGTATCAAACCAACAGGCATCAGCCCCCCAACAAGACTGTCAGTTCATTCAGACGGCGACATCCATATCATAAGAAAAGATAAATCATGAATCATAAACTCAGCTCCAGCTATAGTAATAAGTGTGGTTAATGCATAACTAGCTAATACAGTACAATTCATGGTAAAAACTCAGGTATACACACAATTTACTTCTCATTGCTAGCTACAATTGCAATAAAAGTGAGAGCTAAGTTTAAGAGTGCAAAAGTAACACCACACCTATTAGTAATAGGATTAAGTGCATCAGTATTTAAATTAGTTGTAAGTTTAGTTTATGTTATTTACCATCAGTGTGTTCACAATGTTTTAGATCATATTTTGCTCGTGATATGTCTGATGTTATGGGGTATTTATTGAGCTTTTCCGTATGGGCCCAGAAAAGAGCAGTAATATTTTATCTTGTCTGGCTCACTTATACAATACCAGTATTAAACTCCATCCAAGCATTTATTTTATTATTAATCAGTTCGATTAACAATCCTAATTCCTAATGCTTTATTAAATCTTTTATGGCAATTGATTTTGTTTATGAAGAAGTTGATAATGATGATGATGTAATTGATTTTGCTATGTAAACCAAAATTTTGTAGTATTTCATGATATACTCAAGCATCTAAAACTACTAAAATAATTTTCATTATTAATCTGTCATCTCTGTAAAAATCGAAACTTTGGGTCTAAATGTTGTTTGAGCCGACAGATTCACATCTCTATTCAAAAAGCAACTGTGCTGTATCTATGAAATATAGCAATGTTTCAATCATCATGTGTCAAAAAGAAAATAAATGCGTGAATGGAGTAAAGCCATCTAATCAACTCGTATGATGTTAGCTGGAAATTAAATTCTGAATAGTTCATGCTATCTCAATGTGTAGGGTAGATAGTGCTTAGCTGTTTCTGTCCTTTTACTTCTTTACAACTAGTATATAGAAGGCATTTATACTCAAAATAATGACCCAACTGTCTTTGAAAATGCTGGAGTATAGGAATATGATTTCTATCCTGACATGTATAATGCATCAGTTCTCAATTTTAAGGACATGAATTTTCATTTATTAAGACAATGAAATTTTCTCTGTCATCAATCTATGCCTGAGCTTTCATAATATATTACTTAGTCAACAACTAAGCAACTCAATCGTAGATATCTAAGCCACAAAAAACCGTTACCTACTCAAGCATATGCTTGACACAGAATAACTATATAGAGTGTAAGAAAAGTAAAGGACCAAACGTTCAGGGGGGCTCTATGACCTTTAAGCACATACATCAGTTATTGCCTAGTCTAGTGGTAATTTCATTTTAATTTTTTTATTCGAAAACTATGTCTGGTTTTATTTGAAATATTTTTCCCGTGTTCTTTGATCGAAGCTAAAGCTCCTTAAAGTTTGGTCCTTTATTTTTTCACACCCTGTGTAGTACTAACGGCATAGATCTATAGCTGAGCAAGATTCCGTAGTCGGGCCTATGCGTACACTGAGTGACAGCGCATGGTGGAAGCGGAATCGGCGGCGCACTCAACAAATATTCGACAACTTGAACTTATCTGGGTTTGCAGCGGGCGCACTCCACATTCACGGTGCACCGTCACTAAAGACTACGCACTAAGGCAGCGCGCAGCGCCCAGATTCTCTTTGTTAGTTGTGCTGTTAATATACATAATGATGAACCTCAAATTTGTGACTTACTAATACTCAATTAAATGTTGTAATTTATTTTTAGATATAGGTAGCTATGTGATATGTGTTGTGAAAATGTGAATAAAATATTAAAATACACGAATGGTTCCCCTTCATGCCGATTCCCCTAACGTCGACTCGTAAAGTCGAATTCCCTTCACGGCGACCGCGCTTTTTTATGTGTACTACTGTCGTCGGTCGGCAGCGGCATAGGGAAAATAAAATAAAATCTTTGTGTGGCTGATAAGATTCCATTAATATGTTGTTTTTATAACAATATTTAACGCCCTCACTGCCCAGCATTGCACTTAAGTCGGAATAATTAATACAATTGGTTTATTCCCCCTGTTCCACATATCCCTACTGCTCTATTTCTACTGGTAGGGAAGAAAGGATTTTTTTTCCACATTTAGCTACTAGGGGGGACTACTTTTCCGCTTATCTCTACTGATAAAATTCCTTTAATTTTTAATCTTGTGAAATGCTATAGAAACAAATTTAAATCAATAGAGAAAATGGAAAGAGTTTCCGGTGCTATGTAAATATTTTTAATTTAATATTGTGCTAGAAAATAATAAAATATACACATCACAATAATAAAAAAACGAGGAAATATATAAATTGAGATCTGAATAAGAAATGGAATAATATTAATTAATTTATTTGTTTTATCTAACCCACAATCCTTAAAAGTATATATCAATTTGGGTTTTTAATGAAACAACCAGATAATAAATAACGTAACGGTTTATTAAAATAAACAGAATTCCTCAGAGATAGCCATTGTAAGACATTTTAGTTATTAAAGTATATTGTTACATGAATATATTTTACCTTCATTTATACAGTACAATGTGTATATATAGGTACATTACACATATTGATGTATATTCTAGTCACAATTCTACCTTACATTTTAATAGGCGTTGTATAAATTATATTTAGGTAAGGCAAAGTTACTAATCAAACTCTGTTAATCAGTTCTAATAAATTATATTACCAACTTGGTAATGATATCAGAGTGCAATGAACCGGCACGCGTAGTGCGCAGAGCTATTCTAAGCAGATATAAAAAAAACGGACGAAATTAAAAAAAAACTAATAGCTAGATAATCTTTACTAAAATAATAATTACTATCATATTTAGAGCTGTGTTTATATAAAATTCAACTTAATATCTTAGAAGGAACCTTCCAATCCAAAGCAGCCTAACTGGCCACAGAACTGGTCCTTTCTTTCAACCTATCACTTGCCCTACAGCAATTAGCACGAGTCCATGACACACATGCCCAAAGTAAAGCACCACTAGAGCACTGAATGCCTTAAGTCCAATGAAACCCTCCAACAGTCCAACGGCCTAGCTTGATCACTGGTTCAGAACGACATTGCAAAAGTGCTATTAAATTATTATCTTTCAATTCAGGTTTATGCTGTCACTGGTGCGAAATCCCGCAGACACGCCGTTGGAGAGAGTCTTGATCCTCTGGCTAGGGCTCGCCATGAGGAAATCATCATCTTCTTCCAGTTTCCTCTTCATGCCAGAGTATTGGTTGCTCTCATCTTTACCCCAGTCTTTGTACTCGATACAGAGCGGCCAGATGATTCTGCCAGATCTGTAAAGATAATTTGTTTTGATTTATCACTTTCGTTGACTGACTCAAATATTACGAGATCATGCGTATTTCACTATCACAAGACGTAACACAAAATCGAGTACAGTAGTACAAACAATAATTAGTTTTATTTTCCTCAATTTATTTGTGAATTTGAATTTTGGCGTTTTTTTTCCATGATAAAAGATTGTGTGATGTGATTTGAGTATGACAAATGCAGCTGGTTGCAACCATGTCAAAATATAGGAAAACTAACTTCTGGACAATCCACACAGCATTATCTAACCCCAAGCTAAGCAAAGCTTGTGTTATGGGTACTAGATAACTGATATCCACACCCTCATTAGCCTGTTAATAATGGTCCACTATCTCATGGGGGATAACTGATACACAAACTACAGATAAAATCGTCATCATCATCATCAGCCTACATCAATCCACAGCTGGACATAGGCCTCCCCTAATGAGCGCCATAGCGCCCTGTCTTCAGCTTGCCGCATCCAGCATATGCCAGCAGTCTTTCGCAAATCGTCATCCCACATGGTCGGACGGCGTTCTACACTACGTTTGCCGAGTCGCGGTCTCCACTCAAGAACACGTTTACCCCAGCTGTTGTCGGTTGTTCTCGAGATATGGCCAGCCTACTGCCACTTCAGCTTGCTAATCCTTTGAGCTATGTCGGTAACCTTGGTTCTCTGTCGGATGTATTCGTTGCGAATCCTAATCCTTCAGAGAAACTCTGAGCATAGCTCTCTCCATAGCTCGCTGAGCGACTTTAAACTGGTGGACCAGCCCGACCGTGAGTGTCCACGTCTCAGCTCCGTAGGTCAAGACGGGTAGGACGCACTGATTGAAAACTTTCGTTTTCAAGCATTGCGGTATGGATGACGAGAAGACTCGACGTAGTTTTATAAACGCTGCCCAACCTAGCTGGATCCTTTTCTTGGCCTCCTTCTCGAAATTGTTTTTACCCAACTGCAGAATCTGCCCAAGGTAAGTGTATTCGGAAACAATTTCGAGAAGGTGGCCATGTACGACGATCGGTCCCGAATCAATGTGGCCATTGATCATGATCTATTTGATCATGACAGATACAATACATTACATTTATAGGTAGATATATTGTTTATACAAAGAAAACGACCTTCTGAACAAATATCTGAGGCGGGAATCGAACCCGCAACTTCCTGCGTCGCAAACGGACCTTCACCCGCCGCGCCACAGAGGCCGTAGAAACCATTATTTATTTACTGTAACCGTCTACTCAAATGTCATACCTTGGCAGCGTGTAAGGATCATACGGGAACCACTCATCATACTGCAGCGTCTCAGCATTGCTCAGGGTGAGTCTCTGGTTCCTCTCGACCACAGCCTGGCAGTAGGCCACCTGGTGCGACCGCGTCACTGATGAGAAAGCTCGCGTTACTTGCGGCGGACAGGTGCGCAGGGGGTTAAGAACGCAGGTCACTAGCCGGGGCAGGTTTAGAG
Source organism: Eupithecia vulgata (assembly GCA_946478455.1). NCBI lineage: Eukaryota > Metazoa > Arthropoda > Insecta > Lepidoptera > Geometridae > Eupithecia > Eupithecia vulgata. Next base: position 3,409,698 of record OX297863.1, read on the forward strand.
ACTCGATGAATAGTAGACCTGAGGACAGAAGAGGTTAATTAACACTCTTGGGGACGGGCATAGGCTACTTTTATTCCGGAGAAGAGCGTGCCGCGATGCCGCGGGGAGCAGCTAGTTATACATATAATAAAAAGTTTCGTTGTTTGACGCATTCAATAGGAATGTAAACGGTTAATTATTAACAAATAAAAAATACGTTCGTATTGAGCCCGCTTAAATTAATATGAAATTAAAAAAAGGTTTTGTAGGACAGAACTTGACAGAAGTCCACGCGATAACGCGGAGCGTCCCGCGTCGCGTGTGGCGTTTCTCCTCTCTCTCTCTCTACATGTTTGAATTGAACGCCAACTAAATTTGCTGATTTCCTGATCCACACACCATGTAGAGGCTTCAGACACATATCCAGTAAAGGTTACAGAGTTCTGATAACTCACTCTCTTTGGAATTGAAGAGATGCTGGTGCTTGAACGCGATGAGGTAGAAGACAGAATGGCAGACGGCGTGGAAAGCTCCATGCGCCTTCAAATTGTCCGCCGCTGTGGTCGACTCTTGCGCAGCTGTTATGTACGAGTGGCACCATTCGCACATGCTTTTTAGATAGTGGATCAGTCTTGTATTTGGGATGCGAACGCAGCGTGCCAGAAGTCCTGGAAAAAAATGGATTTTGTCAGTCACGATCTTAATTTTGAGATATATTATAGAATAGACTAACACTTTCATGACCTAAGACGCACATTGACCCTAGCCCTCAGGACTAGCATGGGGTAGCGGTAGCGTACCCATGCGGGTCGCACCGTTTTTCGGGTGTAGATTCGTGGACTACGGCAGGTAGAGTGATAGCAAAACAACTTGAGCTCTGTGATCTTAGTCAAAGCAGCCAAAGTGCGCAAGTACAATCAAATAGAAAAGTGATATTTACCAAAACTAGCAGCGGTCCACCCCGGTGCGCCATTGAAGCCAATCAAAACAGAGCTCAAGTTGTTTTGCGATCACTATAGGTTAGCTCGTGGAATATTGGGTGTCGTGCTTAAAGTTATATCAACAGTCCTGTACTATCTTAAGATATACGTAGTCATGGGTGTCAGTGTGATCTCTACCCTTGTAAATTTTCCTGTCTTACAGTATCGTACCTACGATAATTATATTTTATTTATTGATTAGCTTCTGCCCGCAGCTTTGCGCGCGTTCGTTTAGGATATAAAGTAATGTGCCAAAAACCATCAAAGCATGTCGCTGTAGCAGGCAGCAGGTCGCATGCGGTGTCAGAAATTTTGGAGGCTCTAGAGACATGTCATATGACACCACGAGACATGTAGTTGATTTCAACAGACAATGGTAAGCAACAGTGATTAGAATCAGGGTTTTTAGTTGAGCTGACGTGTAAATGTGGAAGCTCTAAAGAGAGAGACAGTCATATGACATCGCCAGACACTGGTAGCTGTCAGCGGACGATGATAAGCAACAATTAATAGAATCAGGATTTACCTGCTAGATGACTGGCCGCGGTCCGCCTAGTGGCCAGCGCTCCGGGGCCTAGCCCTTGCAAGCCAGCCGCCACCGTCCATAGGTTGGTCAGCGCGCGGTCAGCGCATTGTTGGTTTATTGATATCGTGTATAGTAGGAGGAATTGGACGTGTCTGTAATAAAAATAATAAAAAAGTTGAGTCTTATAAATGTTAAATAAATAATGCTGGACAATTCACACAGCATTATCTAGCCCCAAGCTAAGCAGAGCTACATAACTGATTTAGATAATACAATACATTACATAGATGGATATTTTTTTATTATACATAGAAAACGACCAGAACACCCGGCACAAATGCCTGCAGATCGTACAAATATTTGTCCCAAGGCGGGAATCGAACCCGCAACCTGCTGCGTCGCAGGCGGATCTTCGCCCACCGCACCACAGAGTCGTCGCGGATTGCATAGTAGCACACACGGCGATAAAGCCGAACATCGACATTTTACCCAGTAGACTCCTAATATATGGAGAACGGTTTCAGATAACACATCAGGAAAATAGATCTTATATAAAACCACGCCCTCTAACTTTCGGCCAGTAACGACCAGATTAATGACCCGTAAACATCTGTGCTGGCTTACGAAAAATATCGTATTATCCTAGCTGCAATGGCTCCTTGTAGCATAAAATGGTGTGGAAAAGAGAGCAAGACCTCAAATTTGAAAACCGATGGAATAACATTTCACAGGTAAGCTGATTTCTTTCATAAACAGAATAAAATTTGCTAATTCATTTAGTTTTGACAGAGATCAACTTAATTTGGTTGGCCGGTCGACGTCACCAACGGTGCATCCCTTTCTTTCATAACCAATTTTATATTTGCTTTCCTTTTTTCTCTGACAAGGCGCGTGCAAGTAGTGATGTGCCGTTCCGGGCCGGGTAGTGATCAGAATATCGATATGGGTTTATTACAATACAGGACTAATTATAATTAATTCTGTAAAAATCGATTTGAATAATATTTACCGTTACATTGCTACATGGTATCTATATATGTATATGTAAAGTACCTACCTACTTAAATGTTAACCCTAATATTTATCACCCGATTATTATACTGACTCACTGATCGACATAATTGTTCTCCATGATGGTATGTTTTTTTGAGGCAATGTATGAATAAAGGGAGGTATCAATCAAATTATATTTAGACTTATTTTCTAGATCTATAAGTAATGCGGGCCAATCCGCGGATATAAGCTAGTTATTTATTTAGTTTCAGTGGGTGATTTACATAATTCATAGAATAGGTACATAGTCTGTTTGCTTGATTCAAGAGAATAAACAATACATAAACTTAGAAGTTTAACGTGACTACCTACTTACATCTTATTTCACTATGCTTAGGCTATTATTTTGTATGTAATGTACCTACACCATAATATTAGTGTTAAAATCTTTGCCATGGCGCAGTCGGGCAAAAGTGCCGTTAAATACTTACTAGTAAATATACCTACCTTGTGACAAGTATCGATAATTGTTTTCATAGAAACTAAGTACCCCATCCCTAATTATGTTTATGATTTGTCGTAACCTTGAACGGACCAATAAGCACTCACTTCCCCGCGCCCGCACACCTCAGTTGGTTGACAGACTTGTTTGCATAGCGAATAAATAGGAAATATTAGCGTGCAATAATCGAATTCGTAAAACATTAACGAATTTGACACTATGTCAATGTCAAGGTCTTGGATGAAGATGATAAAAACTCAGTTATGTTGTGTCTGATAAAGACTTATCTTATCAAATGTGGCTAATTTTGTTGATAAACAAGTGCATGGGGCTACTAAAATATTACTTAAATAGGCAAATAAATTCTTATAGGCCATGAAGTAAGTTATATCTTAGATAAATTAAACCTTTGGGGGAGAAGGTGGTATTTCCCCCAAATTGTGGCAGAGGGAGATCTCCTCTCTGACCGGGCCGACCCAGCTGGTCCACTTGCCCGGTGGTCTTTCGACCGACAGTTGATGTCGGATAGTTCTTTATAGGTTGGTTGCCACTGGATCAAGCGTTTGCGCGATCTAGGAATTGTGCTCTTTTTTGTGTTTCTCCAATTTTGTCTTAACGACATCTAGCGAATATCCGTTGAAGCGCTTAGGTAGTAAAACTATTAAGTAGAATATGCCGGCTTCACACGCATTTTACGAATTAAAAAGTAGCCAGGTTATCTATTTTGTTTTATTTATTCTAGGTGTTATACTAGATTTAGGCATACATCTATGTAAAATATCAGCCGGATGAAATCAGTTTTTTTGGCGTAAAAAGGTATCATCAGTACATTATAGACTGCTTTTTATTCCGGAAGAACGCGTGTGAAGTCGCGGTCAGAATCTAGTTTAAAATATTAGAAGGATGAGATGCTAAACCCCGAATACTTATTATAAACGCAACTCAGACTAAGCTGGTAGCGGTTTTTTGAGAGTTTTAATAAAAAAACTGTTTGAAATCGTCATTTATCTAATTTGATTTTTTTGCATTTAAGTTCTAGGCGATAATGGTGATTTAGATTCAAAACTACACATCAAAATCTTTCATCTTTATAATATTAGTATAGAAAAGAGACCTACCTGATCCCATAAGTAGGCAGCACCACCTTCTCAAAAACATTGCAGAGTATATGCAGAATAGGATCCCGTTCGTCCTGAAGCCAGTTCAGCACTTCCAGCATACTGTAGTCGAGGGATTGTGACACTTCATCCGGGTCTTCTGTTTCCATTTCCGACTGTATGTCTGTGGTGTTAGAGTTCTTATCGCGTTCTACTACGTTCACGTCCATTACTATCATTCTGTGTACAAATGAAAGATGATTGATTAAATCTTTTGAAACTTACAAGGTGGATTAAGTCTAGTTTAGTGACTACATATTATTATGTGAAATAAATTTAATTAAAATTCTGGAAAATGTCTAGTGATTTTAAACTGAGTAAAACTGACGAGCTCAAGCGAAGTTGCATAATAAATTTCGAGATAGTAATTTTGCACAGCAATATTTCGAAAACTGATCCCTAGCTTTCATGGCTAAAAACACAGAGAGCAATCTGCAAGTCCGTGTACCGACGCTAGCAGTGATGGTGTTATACTAGACTAGTATTCCAACTATACTTGCTCCACTCTCTTACTTGCTGCTTAGAAGATCGCCTGAAAATCTCCTGCGCGTACGTACATGTATAATAATATTTTTAGGATGATGTTGGGACTGCCTCGTTTCGTGCCTTCGTTGTTGAGTATGAGACGGGTGGTTTTCTTGCCATCCTCCGGAAAAAGACGGCATCCCTGATATGCAGAGTGCGGGACAGCCTCAACACCATCCTACAAACTGTAGCTGGAAAGATTGATTCGCCAATATGTCAGCATTTTGTGCGAAAGTGATTTTTAATTAAAATTTGATTAAATTTTATCTATTTTAATTTAATTTGATTTGTCTGTATTTAATTTAGTTGTTATTTTATTTTCAGTGACTTTAATTTTAACTGTAGTAGGTACGTTGATTATTAACACTATTTATAAGAGATATTTTTGATACTAACAAATTATAGATCACTATTTATTTAATGCGTTACAGATTCGATTATTTATGACAATCGATTTTGTTTGTGAAGAAGTTGTAATCCATTTTGATAGTGTGGCTCAACACAATTGAAATTTAAGCAGGGTGAGTATTACTAATACAGTTGTTTAATAAATTAATCCATACCACGTTGGAATCGAACACCGAAGTTAAGCAGCGTCGGGCGTAGTCAGTACCTGGATGGGTGACCGCGTTGGCTTTTTGTTTTTTTCGATGCATTAAAAATCTTTATAACAGGGTTTCTTTTGCGAAGTTTTATACTGGTACAAGTAGCGGCACGTAAGTTTAGCGCTGACCGTTATTGCGCAGAAGTAAAAATTAAGGTACTCGAGGGGGTTAGCGGGGTGAAGGGCGAGCGTGCGTAGCGCCGATTGGCTCGTCAGTCGCATTCGGTTCCCCGAGCCAATACGACGCTCCGCAATGTATTGCGTGCGCGACAGTACACATGCGCAGTAATCCCTTCCACGTATCGCTCAGCGCTAAACTTACGTGCCGCTACCTGTATAATTATCATAGCTACTCATCTCGTCATTCCACGTCATTAAACGATCTGAAGTGGATACGGAACCCTCCGCGTGTGCGAAGCGAAGACTTGCACTTGCAGATTTTACTTTTAACCATAGGCCAATATATGCCTTTAATGCTTTAATTTAACTAAATAACTAACCTGTTTATTATCGCCGTCATAAGCTGTTCTCTCATGGCCGGTAGATACTTGCTCATCCAGATCAAGTTGTGGATGTACGATCTGTTGGCGTTGCACCCAGCTTTGTAGTAGGGGAAAGATTCTATCACAATTTGAAGGAGGAGATCACTGGTCCTGAAAAAAAAAACACAAATGTTCCTAATGATTTGGGCTCAAACAACAAAAGTCTAGGTCTTTTAAAGGTGTGTACCTCTATTGACCGGTGATAATGCACGCAGCCAAAGATGAGACTTGACGGATCACGTGGTTTATACCTGCGCAGTAGATAGTTTGCAGGCCATTTTGGCGGTATGCGAGGCAAGCGGGGAGGGACGGGACCGTTGTACGGTAAGACAGGAGAGTGCGGGGCGAGGTATGGCCGCGCATGCGTTTGTCGTTCCCCGCAGCCCGCGCACACGCCGCCGCCGCTATGGTCCGAAGTATCGACGAGTGCAGTCTACTAGCATCTGACAGGTCTCATCTTTGGCTGCGCGCATTGTACGGGGCGTAATCTAACATTCGCAGCGAACCTGACTAAGTATCACGCAGTGAGTTAAATTAAAATCCGTCTAGTTGTTCGTTGCGAGCGCATTCTTTCCTCGTGACTGCACAAATGCTCGCTGCTAGGATATATTATTCTGTGCGCTCGCTGTGTTACATTACGCACGCGTAACGCGGGTACCTTTAAGGTAACGTAATTACTTTACTCAGTCAAATGATGATGTATGATACAGTGAGACAATGGTTTAACCTACTACAATATAAATAGAGAATTCGTCTCTGACAGAGGTTCTGCTAACGATGGCGTTCATGAACCCATTCACTGCCCTGCCTCCGACCCGCAAGGGCAAGTCGCGGCTGCAGGGCGAACACGTCCATGTGCGTGCACTATGGGCACCGACAGTGTAATTTACGCCCTTCGATAAAAAAATCGAAAATATTATGTTTCTTACGGTATCTCTGCTGCATCGCTTTACAGCTAACTTTTCAGCTGAGATAGAAATAAAGGATATTATGTAGATATACATAAGTTCCTGTAATTTATATCTCGTTTGGCGCTGATGTCTCTTTTTATCCTCGGGTGTGACGCAACTTAATGGTGTGTGATATTTATATGTTATCACATTGAAGTTTTATTCATAATCATGTAACCTGGACACAAGTAATCAAAATTTCGTTGCCTCAACACCCTATAATGGTCCACTGCTGGACGTAGGCCTTGTTTTTTTTTATCTCTTGGCGTTAATGCCCATAATCCCCAAGCTGGGTATGCACCACCGAACTGCAATCCCCATGCGGCATGCAATGGGTATTCCGCAAAAGGCGCTGCTGCCCGCCCCCCGGTGTATGTCCCTTAGTCGCCTCTTACCCACGGAAAGACTTGGGGTGGTGCAAGTTTTAATTCGGCACCACACGGCTCTAAATTTCGTTGGAACGGTCTTTATTCAGGATATATCTCTTTTATAAGCTCTGTTGCTCTGGTATAAGGAAAGAATGAACTACGTCTTCTTTCCTGAAATACTGCATCAACATCGTCTTTAGAATCATTATCGAATTTCTAGACGATGTAAAATGCTATGTGCGTTACGTAGCAAGATTTACCTTGGCGATACATTGCAGAAGCATCTGCTGTGGAGCCAAAAACCATTTAGGTAGCTCTAGCTGGCTGGACGCTTTTCAACACTGCGGCCGCAGCGGTCGTTCCCATATAGGCCTTACGTTATGTACGTATGAACACTACATAAATCCTCCTTCATCTTTTGTAGCTGTAAAGGCCATAGAATAGATGCGATGAAGCAAGACTTCCAAGAAGGAAATCCATCTTGCCAAGTGTGGTGACACTTGCTCTCATAAAATTAAGAGGAGAGAGATCCATGAGTTTTACTTTTTAACGCTGTTAACTGTCGTCACCGTCCAGCTGAGGTGTGACCCACAGGAGTGCTCAGCTGGAGGCTGTTGAACATATCTATGTGCATTGGCAATGAAAGTTTTAAAAGGAGCACTTACCTATAGAGTAAAATTTGCTATTCCAACTTGCTGCTAATACCATGTTTCAAGGTTGAATTTGATAAAAATATATTTATTTTCATCCTTTCATTATTATGATCATCACTGGGTATGACTTGTAAGTTGTAACAAGCAGTACTGTTTACAAGCTTTTGTACATTTCTTTTACCAGCCACTCTTTAGAGTTGCTCTTTACTGAGAGAGGGTGGCATGGCAAGTGTGTAGTTTAATATACCAGAACAGGTCGTGGTAATTTTTCTTTCAACAGTAGAAAGAGAAGATAAAATTAAATAATATCTTAAAGTAAGTGTGGCTGCCTTTCTCTGGTCTCTGATAGATCACAACAGATTTTTATTTATTTAGTTTTTCTATCACTTTGAACTTTGAGCACTCAACACTAGAAGCAGCAGCTATGCCAGTGTGTTATCAGCCTGCATGGTGATAACTCATCTTTGTGGCGCTCGAAGAAACTTGCATAATTTCAAGTTCTTACCATTTGAGTGCTGTGATGAACCTTCACATCTGTTGTATACCTATTTAGACTCAGGAATTTTAGCAATTCCAGTCTAAATTTGACCCCCTAAAATTGAGAGGAGCTGCATAAGGCTTTCATGTTCATTACCTATGTTTTTGTACTGTGGAACTGCTTCAGTTTATTTTTTATTCTCGTAGGTATAGAATAACATTTATTATTCTGACCTGAATACCTTGAGTTTGATGGTTTTTGAATTACCATAAATATTTTTTTAAACTATATATACAGGGTTACTGCTAAGTTAGTAACACTACGCGAACTGCAGGTTCTGCCCATCACCACGAAGACGTTCGTGAGGATGCCAGGTCCTAATTCTTGAAATTTGATCACATCCACCTCCCATACAAACTAAAAAAGCACTTTAGTCCGGAACCCAAGGATATAATAAAGATCGATCTACCCCTCCCACTTTATTTGAATCTCCCACTGTTCATTCAGTAAAGAGACTAGTGTAGACCCAAGCATTGAGGCAAAAAATGCCTACAAAGTATCAGTGATGAATTTTGCCGAAATCATTTGATCCACAATTTGCTTAAGTTTAGTTCCAATAAATAAAGCCCCTATTATGATTGGATTTAAGATGTTTCATACTGGTAAAGTAAAAGCAGAATGGATACATTACTTACATACCTACTCAGGTAAGTCCTTTGTAACAAGTACTGTTTAAATTTGTAGAGACTGGTATACTTTAAGCCCCACTTGCACAACAATATTTAAATGTCTAATTTTGATTAACATTGACGTATTTGTATGGTTTGACAACTCACTAATCAAAATTAAGAAAGTTAATTATCGTTGTGCAAGCGGCACTAAAAGTTTAAACGGTAATTGACGCATAAATCTATGGAAACGATTGTCAATACAATTTAAAACTCCCGTTATGTTTGGAACAAGCAAAAGGCTTCTCTAGGCTTGTTTTGAGTCAAGAACGCAACAAACTAAGTATGGTTTAAGATATTTATTTACTTCTCAAAAGATTAATAATCACTGGTGAGAATCAAAATAAGCTTATTATTGTTAGTTAAAAAATCAAATACGAAAGGTACCTACAGTAACTGGTCACTAGTTGATAAATTCTCTATCAAACACATACACAAATTATTAAGGAGCTGATTATTATTGGCCCTATCGAGGGTCCATCGACAGATTTCACAAATCAAATCCACATTTAACGGAACAAAATTAAGTATTTCATATTAAAATTATCAAAACAAAGCACGAAAATAAATTTCGATAAATCAAATTACTTTGACATACTGACACTTGTCAGTAAGAAAGTCAGTTTGTTTATTTTTCAAGGAGGGTTTTCGTTTTTGGATACAACAAAGAGGTTAGTACGTATTGGATAAGTAGCCTTCATTTTACTAAATGGCTTCTCAGTCAATGTGATTTGCAAAGACAAAGTGGCGTTCCGTATTTGTAGGTACTGGTGGTTCAATTGCTCTATCCTATGGTTAAACAATAAATTCTTTGAGTTCTTATGTGTCGAATCTATCTAGGTATGGCATCTTTGAATGTTGTTATTTAAAGTTAGTGTTTAACTTTTTTGATAGGCTGATAAATCATAAAAAAGAAAAACCCAATTATTAAATTTGTATCAAAACACTTTAAGGCACCCCGCCCAGTTCATCCCACATAAAAGCTATTCTAACGCCTTAAAACACCCTTTTAATTCTGAAAAACTAGCTGTTGCCTGCTACTTCGTTATTGTATTTTTGTAACTTTTCCAGTGACAATAAGAGACCACCTTTATTAACTAACCTACCGTGATACGGCTTTAATGGCAGATAAGGTAGTTCAGTAGGCAAGTAAAAAACATCCAGAATACCTACACATTATTTATTAAACGTTTCTACATATTTTTTTTTGTAAAAACCATAAACTTGCTTACATAGGTAAGATATGCTACACGTTTTTTTCTGGCGAAATCGATTACCTACATGCTGGAGAGAGAGGGCCGATGCACTAATTATAACAGACATCCATTAATTCGTTCAACCGTCTAGGCGTGAAAACTTGCAGACAGACAGATTTACTTTCGAATACATAATAATAGTTTGGATACCGCCTTCCAAACTCTCAATTCTCAGGTCCAGAGCTGGGAAGCACAAAAGTGAATTAGTTACTTAAGGGCCTGTTCACATCTAATGTGGTTATCGCTAACCAAAGCGGCAGGCAAAAACTGCCGGGTATGTGTACTGTATACCCACTCAGATTTCACAGCCACTCTGGGTAGTGATTTTTTTTATTTGATATCGAACAAATCATACTTTAATGTCACTTGCATATTTAAGAAAGCGTTTACGCGAAAAATTATCAGTAACTTAGATTACTATTAGTACATTTTATGGCCGTTACCGTTATCGCATTCTTATAAGGCCTACGCAGAGAGCGTAGGCCATAAGAGTGTTAATGCAAACGTCAAGCAAATGTGTTTTTCTAAACACTTAGTTTTATGGTTGCGAACATAAATGTTTAGATAAAAAAAACGATAGGTAGGGACAAAATCTGTCGGTCGACTTTTCGACAGATGCTAGCATGCAACACCAATAGTCTTCACGTCTCATCACGTGAACGATTTTAATGAAGTTATATCTTATCTGTGGTAAGCTTTTTCGTCAAACTCTAAGATGCGCGTCTAATTTTCTCAACTTTTGACAGTTTTACTCGAGTACTTTCTGGTCTTTCTATTCTACGACAAGATGTGACGAGATGGAGTCTTGAACAAAATATAATTTAATTCAATTCAAGTCAATAAATAGTATTTGCAATAATCGCATTTGCGAAAGCGAAAAAACACTAATAAATAAAAGAAAGCTACCAGTGCGATGCTATTGACATATCTAAAATAGATTTATTTCTTCTAGTAGGTAGACAGGTGTGGAAAACCATCCTGCGTGGATATAAAGGCATCCTTCGTGGCCTGGCTTAGAAAAATATTCAAGTATTTTATTTTGCGAAACCAATACAATGTGAGAAATCTTTAAAAAAATTACTTATGCTAGGTATAAGGAACCTATGTCTGTGCAGTAAGTACTTGATTTGACAATTATTGCTGGATCAACAGAATCGTTAAATGGCAGGATTACGGCTGTTAAAATTAGTAACCTACCTTAATAGGTAGGTAGGCAAGTAACAGTAAGTAGGAACCTATTTACCTAGTATGTAAGACTTTTTTATTAAGTATGTATCTTTGGGAAAAAAAATTATTTCTCTCTCTCTCTCTCTCTTTCTATTTATCAATACTGTGAAATAAACAACGGGATGAACTTGAGCGCTTATGGTGCAGACCATGCCTAAACTCTCGATACAAGAACATTGAACACCCGTAAATAGTCGGTTCGTGGATAATCATCATCATCATCAGCCTATATCAGTCCACAGCTGGACATAGGCCTCCACTCATGAGCGCCATAGCGCTCTGTCTTCAGCTTGCCGCATCCAGCATCTGCCAGCAGTCTTTCGTAAATCGTCAGCCCACCTGGTCGGAGGGCATTCTACACTACGTTTGCCGAGTGGCGGTCTCCACTGAAGAATACGTTTACCCCAGCTGTTGTCGGTTCTTCTCGAAATATTGCCAGCCCACTGCCACTTCAGCTTGCTAACCCTTTGAGCTATGTCGATAAACTTAGTTGTCTGTCGGATGTATTCGTTGCGAATCCTATCCTTCAGAGAAACTCAGAGCATAGCTCTCTCCATAGCTCGCTGGGCGACTTTAAACTCATGGACCTGCCCTACCGTGAGTCAATTGTTGGTGGCAGCCTGAGGTAGCCCGGTGATTTCTAGCACCACCTACCCCGCCGTTACCATGGCCAGGACTAGCAAGGCGGCCGCGAACTGGGGGCCATTTTTTGTCTTCTTGCATCATTGGGGGGAGGCGGAAATGCCCATAATCCCCACGCTGAGTATGCGGGTTAGGGATCGCAGTTCAGTGGTGGAATTGTTCTGCAGGGGGCGCTGCTGCCCGCCCCCCGGTTTGTGTCCCTTAGTCGCCTCCTATACGACACCCACGGGAAGAGTTGAGGTGGTTACTATTCTAGGCCGGCACCACACGGCACATAATAATCGTGCATAATAATTGACACAATAATTTTGGCGCTTATAGTTTTCTTTTGGTACCATAGTAGGTACTAATGTTTTCATATTAAGTTGCTAAGGAATTAACAATTTAGATGATAAAAACAAACAGTTATTGTTTGATATCTGCGCGGATAGAATTGCTTCTTCTTTTTTTTATTCGTGGCTTTTCCTACTATTCGGAACAATTCTGTCAATGAAATGAACATTTTCATCATTCATTTTCAACTACCAGTATGGAGACGAAAACTAAGAACCGAAGAAGTTTATTTCTTATATGCAGTTTACTAAAACCAAAGACAATTTGAATAAATAAACGAGTGTTCATCTAGGTGGCTGGCTTTACGCGAGAAGGAGTACTCGACAACGAATTTGAACTCTTTCGTGGCGCGCATCTTACCCCTCTTTTTCACCAAGGTATAAAACAGGTATTTGCAAGTTTTGTGTAATGTTTTCGTCTTACGTTCTCACTGGTAGGTATAGGTACATGTTTAAAACATGATGAATTTGTTGGATAAAATTATTTGTAAACTTCTCGCTGTGCGCTGCATGTTTTGGTCAAGTCAATTGATACCTATTTATCGCAACATGTTATCAACTTGTTGGAAGAAATTTGTTTCGTTCAAAGGTAAAAACCATAAAGCTAGCTAGTTGTAAATATTTTCTTTTAAATCAAATAACAATTTGCCCATTTGCAAAGCAAAGCAAGTTTTTTCGTGCTTATTCCAAAAGCATTATGAACGTACAATAGCTCAATAAGATCTTAAGTCGTCCTTTTTGACCACTCCATCCTCCAATAAGTAGCTGTATTCTTGATTTTTTATTGATTCTAATCATCGAGAACAATGTGGCCCCTTCAACTTATTACATTAGATTTCCTTTGATTTCGGTTTAAAGAACTTTATTTATACTCAAAAAAGAACAGACAAGTTCACTTGAAATGAGTATACATTGGTATCTAAAAATATGTATTACTTAAGTAAAGTTCGGATTTCACAAAGTTCATGTCAAAACAAGAAAAGTTTAAAACTTTATCCAACAAAAATGGATAAAGTGTAAAACGTGTTTGCATCAAGTATTAAATAGTTTACATTTCCACCAATAGACAATACTTATCTAAAACACGACTGCTTTTGCAGTGAGAACGCTGTCAATGTTTTGAACATGTCGTAAGCTTAGGTGTAAACGCAGCAGTGTTTTATATTGTGTAATTCTTGTCACAGATTTATAAGTATAGTAGTAAAGTAATTCTTGTTGGCTACGCAGTGTGAACGAAAGAGTGTTTGAGACTAGTGAATAACAGTTTTGCATGCAACGAGTTGTAAACATGTTTCTTGGTGTAAACGAGGGGTGACTAAGGTGCCCATTCCACGCATCCAATATCTTTGTCAAGTGATTTGTTCAATTTTTGGTCAAATTTATCTTTTACTTTAAATTACTTGGATGGATGCCCATTCCACTCATCCAAAATCTTTGTACAAGATTCCTAATTTACGTTTTCATAGAAACAACGTGTGCGAAGCCGCGGGCAGAAACTAGTATCCAAATCTTTGCTCAAGTATCGCTGTTGCAGTAAATTGGATGAAGACATCCAAGTTCTTTGATCAAATGTACATTGGACAAAGAAATTGGATGAGTGGAATGGGCACCTCAACAACTGACGACGACTAATAGGTAAAGTCGTCACGTGCGCGACGACTTTCGTGGTGCGCATCTTAGCCCTGCTGGTGACGTCATAGATAGCCTTTGAGCCTAGCTAGGATAATATTTTTGCAAAATAATAGTCAAAGTTAATGGTCAAAGAAAATTCGACGTGACTCCCCGGAGTGACATGAACAACGTCACTGTCCAGGTGCCACATAATGCAACAAAACATAAGTTGGGGTTGGGAAACAAATGTGGTAAAGATAATTAATGGCCAGATGTAAAAAAAATATTAGATCAGTCAAAATAGTGTTAGTTAAACACGAATATACGTTGATGTGATCAATAATTAGAAAATACAAAAACACGTAGTTTTAAGCTCACCATCAAAAAAACCATCGTCCAGATTGGTTTTTGTAAACCAAATTACATGTTAGAATATTCTGAAAAAATCTTTGGTTTTTGTTTTCAGTCGATTAACAATTTAGTAAAAAAAATACATTTTTTGATAAGTAATTAAAACTAGGTTTGCACAAGAAACACAGAATCCACTAATATTATAAATGCGAAAGTGTGTTTGTCTTTCCTTCACGCCCTATCTAAGCAACCAATCGACTTGATTTTTGGCATAGAGTTAGATGAAAGGATGAAGAGTAACATAGGCTACTTTTTGGTTTGCCCTAAAAACGTGATATTTGAATGTAACGTGGGTGAAACCGCGGGGAAAAGCTAGTTAGTTAAATAAATTAAGGAACCGGAAAAATTAAAGCAGTAAATAAATCTATTTACTTACTTATAGAAAATAAAATAGTTAGTGCTGGTAAATTTAAATATGAAATAGCACACGCGAGAATATTTTTCAAACAGCAATGGAATAATATGGTAAATAACAATTACGCGAGTTCATTCACGCAGTCCCTGTTTTTGAGATGAATACTTTTGGTGCGGCCGTCTTTCTACAGGCTCTGGTGAAAATATCAACATTCTCATAACTGGATAACTCATATTTTACTATTATTTTCCATTACTTGACACTGGCAGAAAAGAGTCCAACCAGACTCATATTGCCATTAACAAAGAATCATCACCGTCTTTCTACGTAAAGTAGACGCGCCTAAAATTCACCTACATTGTGTGTGTCTCGCTGCGTGTAGAGTTATGCATTCGGGAGTCAGTTTTAACTAACGTAGATGCTACGCCTTTCGATTGGCAGTTGTGTGCGTGGTATTCAGGGCATTCTCTCGGTTAGAGCGGTTGTAGCGACTGAAAGCTGAAAGTACCTACTTCATCTCCTAGGCAAGAATTAGATAGAGTAACAATTATATTCCGAGGGCGATCTGAGGTAGCATTTGACTTAGCAACTCTACGGCAGGCGACTATTTTGTGTTCGCCAATACTAAATGGTAAACTCATGTGGCTTTGAAACAAATACATCGGGTTTTCACCGCGACTACAGCCTGGATCTCTAGGTTTTTTCACATATTTAGGAAAGGTCGACATTGCTTAAAGAAGGTTATTAAAATAAGGACCCTATTAAGAGCATTTTTGAGTAAAAGATGATAACGAACTGTTTTGTAATTGTAATTTTGAGTTCGCGACAAAAAAAAATACATCGCTGCGCGATCAAATTGTCTCTAAATTGAACATATGTGCATATTTGTGACTCTCTAACCCTGAAAACACTAGAAAGACCACGAACTACCTATGTGATTTATTGTAACCATCTATCTGTAATGTGCTTTTCGTTTGAAAAGGTATTATGTATACTTACTAGTGCAGTCGGGTTAGACGACAGAGGCCTTCCCCATATTAACTGATATTTTTCATAATTACATTCAACACGCGTAATATCGCGTAATACGTGAGATATCGGTCGGAAATATTTTTTTAGCAAGGAACTAAATGTAGAGAATAAAATAATGATAAATTTCAATCAAGATGATTTTTCTAGAATTTTTAAAAATGGCCCTTTATTGACGAAAAATGTTTACACAGGTACTCCGTTATTTCTTCTACTTCTCCGTCACTTTTACGTACTCGTTGAGTTTAGTCACCATTGAGTTTAGACTCCCACTCATCGACATCATCATGTTGATGATGCTGACTATTCCAAAATTATTGCATCAGCCTATGTTAATCCCCTGCTGGACATAGGCGTACCCTAATGAGCGCCATAGCGCCTTCCTGTCTTCAGCTTGACGCATCAAATCTGCAGTCTTTTGCAGGTCGTCATCCCATCTGGCTGGAGGGCGTCCTACACTACGTTTACGGAGTCGTGGTCTCTACTCAAGAACACGTTTACCCCAGCGGTTATCGGTTCTTCGCGAGATATGGTCGGTCCAGTGCCACTTCAGCTTGCGAATTCTTAGAGCTATGTCGATGACTTTCACCTTTGTCGGATGTATTCGTTAGGAATCTTATCCTTCAGAGAAACTCCGAACATAGCTTTCTCCATAGTTTTGGTGATAAGTCATCCCCTGTCTCACTCCTCTGCGCAATTGCAATGGTTTAGACTGCTGGCCCTTTACTTAAAACTCATGGTCGCATCTTCGTTGGAGACATCTCAACACCTCAGTCTACTTGTCTCTCGTTCTACTCTAAGTATTCTAGAAACGGGATGGTAATTATTGCTATTTGTAATTCTAACCCGACTGGGCTTTACCCACGGTATTGCACAAATGTGACAAAACCTTTACTAGATTTGATATCCACCCATGGGCGTGGCCGTGACGCCCTCTGCAATTAGGGATCCTTGTGATGCGACAAAAACTTTTTTTTAGGGTACCGTAACATATTCGGATTAGGGAAAAATCAATTTTTTTTTTGAGATTTTTACCCTTTTTTAACCGAAATCTAATTCGTTGCCATGTTCAAAAATAGCGCGCAAAAGGATATCAGCTAATAAAAAATAACCCTGTATACTTAAGTTTGAAGGTCTCATATAATATCATCAAAAAAATCTTAAGTTCTTTGGAAGTTGAAAATGTCCAATTTCCATATTGCATTTTTTGTGATGCTTTAATGAAAAGAAAATATATACTTAAGTTTTAAGGTCTCTCATAACGTCATCAAAAAATCTTAATTTCTTAGGAAGTTGATAATGTCCAATTTCCATATTGTATTTTTTGTGATACTTTAATGACAAAAAAACAATTGAATAATATAAACTGTGGAATTGCGTTATTAACTGAGAGTTCATCAAATTCTTGTCACTCTTGTTGTATGGATTCCTATAAATAACACTTATTGATACCAACAGTTTCCCCAATAATATAAAGGCATCTGTTGTAAGGTTTAGTAACATTTTCTACAAATTTGGTCAAACAAAATGAGAGACAAGAGGTTGAAGAATCAAATATAGATTTAATCTATGTATAAACTATGCACTTACATGGGCATGATGGCAACTATTTGCGCAATAATAGAGTGGACATGGGACCAGCTTTTTAATAGCTTAGGAGATGGCCCTAGCTCTTCCCAGTCATCCCCTTTACCTAAAAAAGAAAAAATAACATAATTTTGAGTGATTAATAAATATTGTGCAATATGGCATTGTTGTGCAATTATTTTGTTTACATTTCAAATTGCATAATATTAGCATAAAATATTTTATCAACATTAATATGAATGAAATAAAAAATAATTACCTTGAAATAATTTTACTAAAGATTTCATAACACTTGGACAATGGTAGGTATGTGCGGTCACAAGGTCTATCAAAAAGGTAGCATACAGTTTCACAAGATTGTCATCCCGATGCACCCAGTCCAGTGACAGAACTACATTCACAAAGGGAATTAAGTTACGGCTTAGCAACACAACACAGGATAAGCAGTCATCAACAACGCACTTGAAGTTGTCATCATTCAACGGGTACTCCCGTAGGATCTTTATCAACTCGTTGTATTGCACAACATTGTTGTGCTCCACATGAGCTACAATTGCGCTCTCGACTTGCTTCGGTTTTAGCTTTAGCTTAGCATGTGCTATTGCTGTCTGACGTTCTATAGACTTCTGTAGAAGCTGAGCTGCAATACTTTTGCGAGCAACAAGGGCCATTTTACTTTTTGAGATCGGATGCTATGCCTTTCAGATACTCTATGATTTCTGGATTACGCAGGAGCTGAGCCTTTTTGTGGTTCAGGACCTCTCTAAGGATGCAGCTACTGTCGTCGACTGCTACTGGTTGTGGACTGGGCTCGAAGCTGGTACTCGGCTTACTGTAGCTGAGACTCTGTTCAGCAGCCTCTGAACTTCTCTTATCTTTCAAAAACAGCTGCAATCTCTCCAAAACCACTTTGTTATCGCCTTCTTTCTTTTCCGGGCTATAACCTTCTTTGGACATCGCTCGCTGCCTAATTTACATTGTAACGTACGTCTAGTGTTTTATAGAGTGAAATTCGATCTTATACTTATCTGATTCACAAAAGGCACTTTTAACTAGAAATAAATCCCGGAAAACTACGATAAAAACACACGTGCGCACTTGGAGACCGTATGCATGCGCGAAAAATAGATTTTTTGGCTGACGAGATTGACATCCAGACAGAACTTGACAGAATGTGTTTATTTGACGTTTGCAAAAATCATGAAGTTGGATAGATTTGGAATTGTCTATGGTAGTTAGCAATCAAGAAATAAAGACAGCCGCCCACTTGGCTCCTAACAAAATGCTTACCAGATGCTTCCTTGTCTTACCACGTGTTGTTACTCGGACTATGAAATTTTAATTTCTAAAAAATAACTATTCTTTCTTTTCTATTTTTTACACCCAACCATGGGAAGGTCAGAATAATCGAATCAATTATCCATCATTGAATAAATCCAATTACACTATTTTTGATCTTTCATTCATCTGTCAACATGTCGTTGAACTCCATTCAATAGATTTTGTTTTGTCTGTGGGCTTTCATTTCTCAATGAGTTTGGGAGGGGTAGAGAATGCGTGTGTGTTTCTAAATTCCGAATTTATGTTCAATTTTTATTGTAACACCATTTTATCAGTGCGCACGTCGTGATATTATGAAACTGTTTCAGAATGAACCATTTATATAATACGTGACATCTATTAGTTCCTTTCTTTTCTATGGGCGTCGATAATCATGCAAAATGGCCAACGATTTGTGGTCATGTACCTGTTGTACGGAGGCACTGACGTGCTGGCTTCGATTGAAGCTGTCCCCGGAGGAGATAGAGCAGCGCTCCAGGAGCAAGGAGATCGACCGCATCCTGGAGAAGGACCGGCAGACGCTGCGGCGGCAAGTGAAGTTGCTGCTATTAGGCGCGGGTGAAAGCGGAAAGTCAACATTCCTGAAACAGATGAGGATTATACACAAAGTGAAGTTTGAGCCGGAACTAGTGCGGGAGTACCAGCACGTGATATACCAGAACATAGTGAAAGGGATACAGGTGTTAGTTGATGCGAGGGACAAGCTCGCGATCCCGTGGGAAAACCCTCGGAACTTGGATGTTGGACAGCAGGCGCTGCACTTCAACAGCGCGGCGTCTCTCGACAGCCGGCTGTTCATGCACTATGCGCCTCACATCCACTCCCTGTGGCTCGACAGAGCCATCAAAAGGGCATACGACAGACGGCGAGAGTTTCAATTGGTAAGTAAATTTGACAAGTAAACAATGCAAGTGTCTTTGTTTTGAGGATGTGTCACGGGCAGGTGACGACTTGTTTGCCTTAATTATATGAACTTAATTGCATATTAATAGTGTTATAAGCAAACTGCTTTAATTGATGCAGAGTCTATCATTGAACTATAAGAATTTTCCATAGTTTCATGATTTTGACTATTATGTTAGGTACAAAATTTGTTGCAATAGTCACTGAAATATTGCACACTAAACCAAGACAAACTACAAAATCTAATTACTATCAAAGCAAGCCTAGAATACAAACAGATCCATTAGTAACAAAATGATTTAATATTGGTAACAATTTCTTAAATACCTACTTAAAAACACAAGGCAAAGAAAATTTCATGTCTATAAACTCATTAAGCAGTCTGTTATGTTTTCCTTATTTTGATCACAGCTAGTGACTAATGCTGGGAACCTTGTATGTATAATGAAATATGTATTCTTTTGCCCCCACTTAGGTTTTATTATTGTTTATGTAGCTCGAGTGAATCAGCAAATACATCTGAGTGATATGACATGGCTTAACTAACCAGTGGTTACAAAAACTCATTTTGCAGTAAAATACCAAATCATTATTGAAATGGACTGGACAGTGTTTTATGTGAAAGAATAAGTGAAAAAGCTTACAAAATAATTTATTATAATCAATTTGGCCCTGGGATGTTAGTTCCCACACTGATAAACATATTTAGGTAATATATATTTAAATCATTTACATGAACACTGTATTTTTCCAGGATCTAAAGTAGCCTATCTTTTAATCCAGAATATTTTAAGCTATTCTAGTACTAAATTTGATCTAAGATATTTAGTAAATATTAGCGCATTCAGTGCCCTGCCTTGTGGTGGCGCTGGCTGACCGACATTTGCATCTTGGGCAATGAAATTAAGCATGAATGGGTACCACACAAACACTTAAACAATACCAGAATATATTAATAATATTCCAATAAGCTACAATTATCTGTCAAAGAATCAACTATTGGGCATAGCAAGTTCAGTGAACGGTGAAGGTACGTGGAATTTAATAAAGGGAAAGCCATTAATGCTCAAGAATTATCAAACGAACGCTTTTGTAAATTCATGTTTGCAAGTAGGTGGGTGAATTTTATCTTTGCAATTAAAAACTGGTATTTGAAACAGTCATGTGTCATGCACAGTTCACAAGACTGTTCTGTACAGGCTACATATAATACTTATGTTATGAGTAGGAAGTATGTATAAATTTTTATGTGAGAGTGGTGCGATTAATGTCTGTCATGGTTTAGATTCTGATGTCAGGCTTGCTTTAATGTACTACTTGGTGCAAACTGTTTTCATCCAATCAAAGCTCAAACAAATACCCACCTAAATCATATAGGTAGAGTTCTATAATGTAGAACTCAATCAGATAATACTAATTGCATTGTTGATGAAGTGTTGTGATAGAAGACAGCATGCATTGATAGATAGTATCGTAAATTTTTATGGAGGGAGTAAGGGCGCCTTCAAATTTGCAGTTCTGCGGAAGCGCTGCCTCCGCACGGCTATTTGCAGGAATTTTGAGGGCGCATTATTTAATAGCAGAATAAATTTACTTAAAATGACTAAAAATTTTATGAACGTATTTTTATAAATTGACATTTTGTCCACCCAAGCAGTGCATTAAGAAACCACCAATCCTGCCAACACTCATATTAACATTGGCATATTGAATTCAAATGGATCACCATAATGTTGCATACAACAATACCAATTAGACTTTGGACCGCCACAGAATAAATACCAATCCTCTAGCAGGTGGAACAACTGGTTTTATGTCAGTCAACTAATTGCCATCAACAAAAGCTTAACTGTAATTTGCACACTTAAGATTTACTGTGATTGTATGCAGTATGGGACCAACTCGATTTTCTAATATTGGCATTCCTCAATCTTTTTATGTATGGGAACCTCTCCTTTCTAATCTTTATTTCACACATCTGTTGCGCGAAATCTTAAGATTATAAGTTCAACAAGCACCCTCCAAGGGCACGGCTGAGCCTTGCAAGGGTATATAAAGTACAATTCCGACCTTAGTACACATACAAAAAGTTTATTTTCAAACAAGTAACTTGACAAGTATTTTGTTGACTCGCGTTTCATCTAATCACCCATACCTATTTACTGTTCAGTCTGCATTAGGCAGGCACCTCTAATATTTCCTGAAACAAGGTGTCTAAACAATGAAACTGACTAAACCCTGCCCTAAATTCTTCTCCATTATACTTTTCTTCCAAATTAATCCACTTCCTACTATCAAAAGAATTCTTGTACAAAGCAGCCTGCAAAAACTAGCGTACCCCCCACAAAAAGGAAACAGTCACAAATATACTTTCAAAGAAGTCTTGTGGAATAATATTAACGTAATTGCATACGTTATCTCATTTTGATTAGTCAGTCAGTTGCGTCATGCTGTGCCTGTGGAGCTCGGTGGTTGGATAGGTACTCGGTTACTATTCGACGTAAATATCCTTGACTCATCTAATTTGCAGGGCCTAAATCTCGGTACTGAATCGAGTCATACGTAACTACCATTTAATGCCCGCCCATACACGCTACGTTCCGCCGGAGAGATCTGTCCTGTGCAGGCATACCTGCACAGGTAGACCGGAGCGTGTGTGGCCAGTCAAGATAAACCGGACAAGATCCAAAATCTAATGTTTCCATTGTTCGATTGACACCGTACCTCAACCTCAACAGCCTCTAATGGCCCACTGCTTAACGCAGGCCTCCAAGGGACATACACCGGGGGCGGGTAGCATCACCTCTTGCAGAATAGATCTGCCACCGAACTGCGATGCCCAACCCGCTTGCCCAGCGTGGGGTTTATAGGCATTATCCCCCATGAGATAAAAGCCAATATGGCAATTTATTAGGGGGAGTCCTGCGTCCAACACTAGACCATTATAGGCTCTTGACAAGGAAACAATAAACATCCGATTCTTCGCTCTAACCGGAGTAAAGTTCTACTAAAGAGCCCATGATCAAGATGCTATCGACACTACGATAAGCACCTCTGAAAAAAAAATGCCTTAGCAGCAGTGTAAAAACTAGTCGGCTACGAATATCGGCATATCCGGATGATGACTCGACTTCCCTTATAGGTAGGTACCTCCGCGCAAATTGTTACCACTGATTAGTCTTTTTATAGTCAATCATGATTTTTAATGTCTCTTGTAAGTGACTTTACTTTGCGGATAACTCGTATCTGATACTTCAAAACCGGAACCTTGAAGAATTGGATTATTAATTACTCATCTCGGTAATTGCTTTCACAGTTCCCAAAAACCAAGTATTATTTTTCGTTTTATTAGTGTTCAAAAGATATGCTTGAACTAACTCGATGCTTGAAATATATCTACAGCTCCGTCACAAGTTGGCGCGAGATATATTTTTTTTGTTTTTGCTTTCCTCATGCAATAAATCTAGCGAAAAAGTCATTTGCCACAAATCATAAACAATTTTCTATGAACTGAAGATAAAACCAACTTCGATTCACTGGTATTTTTAGAGCATTCGGGAAAATACGAAATTGTGCACAACATCTACATTTACAATAAGTGGTTCAAACGATGTAAGTAATTATATTGACGAATTCACGTAAAATGTATAGGTAGTGAAGTCGTGTTGACAAGTTTCCCTATCAATCATAGCACAATACCGGTTGTCGGTCCGCATTCCAGTACACCTACCATAAAGCTCTGTGGTTGCATTGCTAAATGCCCTGAGTGCGGGTAAATAGAGAATTTTATAGAGGTTAGATCGTGAACTGCTGATAGAAAACGTAGTAAAAAAATATACTTAATGTTTTCTTCATAGCTGAAGCTCTACCGCGCTTATTAGAAAAAGATAGGCCAATGATGATTGTATTGATTAGAACTAGTATTTACAATTGAGACGATTGAGCTAATTGCAGACAGATGCAAACAATCTACAGGTATATATATCAGGTACCAGTAAGAAGCGTCCCCAAGCAAGATGCTGGCTCAAACGCTGGCTGTATTATAAAAGTTTAATCTTCTCTCGAATCAAGAAAATTATTTTAGTGCCAGGTTTTTATGCATTGTGATCCCCTCCCCTACCTAGACTAACAATGCTAATACTTGAAGGAATGAAATCACAAATCACACTGATAAGAATTGTGGCCTACTTGGGGTGATGTATTTTGACGAATTAGTCCCTCCTCAAACATATCACGTAAAGTTGCAAAAGGCAACATGGCCTAAACAGCCGTGTTGCCTTTTTGCCGCTTTAAGGGCGATTCACACATATCAGTTCCGAGACAGTACCGGCACAGTGTAAAATATTATTTCATACATTCTCTATGAACGCATCTCCACTTGTCAGTGTCAGTGACGACACAATGCTCGGATGCATTAATAGAGAATGTATGAAAGAGTATTTCGCACTGTGCCGGTACTGTGTCACAACTGTGGCTTTACTGATGTGTGAATCGACTTTAACTGTTAAAAACTTAACCCACATTTTACGAACAGTTAATTCGTAAGGATTTGGCTATTCATACAATCTTCATAAGGCCTAACCCCGCTTGTGTAGGCCAAAAGCTTAACTGGCTTAGCTTCTGCAACCCCTCAATTCCACTATACTTTTTACTACTTAGTCATAAAGCGCGTCTTGAGCTTTTCTTGTAAAGACGAAAGTTGAAATTCATGTTAATACCTCAATCTCCCATTAACCTGTGGACCTTTTCTGTTGTAGAGATAAATTGTGCCTTAATGATCTCTAGATTTGGAGATAATTATGACAAGCTGATTCGCTGCGTCCGGCCGGTATATTACGATATAGGACGCAACATCTCTTTAATCTAGTTTTAGATCTATAGGCCCATTATAGACCAATCATGGTTTGACCTCAGGTTTGACAAACGTTTTCCGTCTTCCTTGATTTTCTATATCGGATAAGTACCAGATTAATCTAACCCGATCATAGAAAGGAGAAGATTCTCAATTCGGTTGTATGTTTTTTTGTTACGTTACTCGATATGTTCGCTAATTTGTTGCCGATGATTATTTCGCTCTTATAAAGATGATCATGATTGAGCATGAGCTTAGGTATGCGATCCCTATCTGCATCAGGTAATTTTAAATAGTACTGTCCCTCGTAAAACCTAAAGAAGCAGAATAAATATCAGGAAGTTTCGTTCAGTTTTTAGTTTTTCTAAAAAAAACTATCACGTTAATTTCCATGTAATTAATTTTGAGACGAGACAACAATGCCCAATTTTGTTTAAAACTGTCAAATTCTTCTTGAAAGTTGCCACTACGGAGCCGGCCTACTGCAAAGTCTACCCCTGGTGGTAGGCCGGGTAGAAACCCTACCACCAAAATAGTGCTGTTCTTGTAGGTACCATTATAACAGCACAAAATTTACTTTCTATTAGGGAAACATGAACATAAACGATCAACAGAACAGAAACATAATCAACTCTCTGTATCTCCAATCAACTTCTGCTGTCCTGGTACTTTTTATAAAATCTACTTAGTTTTTACAAATAATACTGTCACAAAACCAAGTGTTCCAATGTGTGTTCCTATGGTTTAATAAATGAACTGAACTGAAAACAAATAAAATAAAATTTTATCGCTGTATCATATTTTTACATAAAATCATACCTACTATAACATTCAAAAATAAATCTGATAGGTACTTAAATATGACTTTCTCTCTTCCGATATCTTTAACAGTAATAAAACACTCGGAACTTGAACGAGCAAACTGCCGAATCAAGCCCAACGATCGCCTTGGGTAATAATCACCTCTCAGGGTCTCAGGTCACGCACATTATGGACGTGGCTCGATTAATTTGCCCTGCGTCCATCAGTTTCATGCTTACATACAGATTACACGTGTTAGCTCAATCTAAAATGCGTTACCTCAATCTTATCTAATAGAGAATTCGTAAATGGAGTTTACTTTTACACTTTTTAATAGTTCTGGAATCTCTTTTATAGTATATCTAGTCCGAAGGTAGACTATAGTTTGTCTAATTTAGGAAGATAATTTTGACAGCTCTCAGTAGGGATGGGGTAGTGTATAATCGTTAATGAATCTATGTATTTTCGATTATACGTTAGCATACAACATCATCGAGAAATCAGCGAAATAATGTCGCCGCAACACTTGCCAGACGTGGGTGTCTACTCGGTGCGCTAGACCGCCTAACAGCGGAGGGGATATCAGTGTATAATGATTCTCATAACAAACTCTGCTTACGTTAGGATTGAATAAAAATGTCTAGATTTATTATAAAACCGTATAAAACACTGTTATTATAAATGTATTACTTCTCTACGCCAAAACTACCGAACGGGTTGGGTAGTCATTTTGCATTAAGTAGCTCTTGACTGGAATAAAACATATACTACTTTTTGTCCCAGAAATCAGTTACCATGGGATAGAAAAACGTCACCATAGACACAATATGTGAGAAAGCGCGGTCAGAAACTAGTAAAGTAATATTCTAGACATTCGTGATGATAAATCGTCAGCCGGATCGTCACCATCCTACAAGAGAGATTGATCACAATCTCTCGTGAACGATGGTCTAACTAATCTGATGAATTTTAAAAAAGCAAATAACCAAAGCATCTGGTTAACACCTTTAGGGTTCTTAACCTATAAATTATTAACCTTTTCGATAGGTAGTAAGTACTTACACCAGCGTGAGGTACCGCTCTATTGATCTCATTGATAATTCGTACAAACAGCTCATAGGCGCTTTTGTTTCCTTCTCATAGCAAACCGAAGGGTGTGAAATGGTAAAGCTATTGTACCGTTTATAAAGGGTATAATTGCCATTGAAACATGGTAACAATAGGCTGTGATACCTCTATGTGTTGCCACACTTGCCACAAATTGCTCTAGTTTTGTTAATGATTCTCTCCTTTGTCAAAAGCTGGCGATTTTATCTTTTTTCCGTAGTGTAATGTAGCTTGACTTTCTTAAGAGTGCGCCTAATGCAAAAATCAAGCAAATTGTGTATTTTTAAACCCTTACATCTATGGTAACGAACTTAAATATTCTAATTAAAAAAATACGATAGTAGTAGGTAATAGAATTTTGAAAAATAAACTGGTTTCTTTACAAAAAATTGTACAAAAATCGCTTTAAAAAACTGTTTTAATTGAAATGCTCTAAAGTATCAGCGACAACACCATATTATTTTTTGCGAATTACATAGCCAGGCTACTGTTTTATTTAAGTAATCGATTAGTTTTTCTATTTAATGCTTGAATTTTGAACCATTAATAGAAAAGAAACAAAAACTTGATTTTTGCACTGACATTGCTTTACTCTGTCCCGCTCCTATGAACGTGTAATCCTATGCCTATCCTTTTCACAATTTTTTGCATTAGGCCCGCTCTTAATTATCATCATCATCATATCAGCTCATACACGTCCATTGCTGGACATAGTACGCCAGAAATAGCGGTCTTGAGCCGCCTCCATCCATCGACTCCCTGCGACTGCTACGATGTCGTTGGTCCATCGAGTGGATGGCCTCCCAACACTCCGTTTCGCGTTGCATCGCGGCCGCCACTCAAGAACCTTTACTCCCCAGCGATTATCACTTCTGCGAGCTTTATGACCTGGCACATCAGTTTACTAATTCTATGAGAGCTATGGCAGTGACTTTAGTTCTTCTACGGATTTCCGTATTCCCGATTCTTTCACGTAGAGAAACCCCAAGCATAGCTCTCGCCATAGCCCGCTGAGCGACTCTGAGCTTATGAACGGGGCCTTAGCGACCACTCGGATCCGTAGGTCATTCATCACTCATCACTGGCAATGGCAACACACATTGATTCAAAGATTTTCGATTTGAGGCTCGTTCGCGTCGCACAATATCTTCTCATCACAGATCAGCATCTGTGATGAGAAGATATTGTGAAGCTGTGATGTGATGGAAAATTCGTTCATCCATCATCATCATTAGCCTTACTACTTAGTCCACAGCTGGACATAGGCTCCCCTAATGAGCACCAAAGCGCCCTGTCTTCAGCTTGCCGCATCCAGCATCTGCCAGCAGTCTTTCGCAAATCGTCATCCCACCTGGTCGGAGGGCGTCCTACACTACGTTTCCCGAGTTATCCATCACATCAAACCAATTTTATAAATGCGATATCGTTCGGATGTGTGTTATCTCTTCACGCCTAAAGTAGAGTACGGATCGGACTGAAATTTTATAATATAATTTATACCAGTTGCTTCCTTCTATACTAAAAAAAACAATACCATCTTACAGCCGGTTTCTACGCATATAATGCTTGCAAATATACTAACAGTGATACTAACCTATGCGCTATGTTCATATCTTGTTTATCGTCGTTTCGGGATTTTGTTTGAATGCAAACTTTGCAAGCTATTGTCAAATCATTGGTCTACTGATTAGGAAGTATTCCCATTAGGTCACCGATTTAAAGAGCACCGAATTAGGAGCACCGATTTTTTAGTGTACAAGCATCTAGCTGTAACTTTAAGATATGACTAAGTATAAGTAACACAGTAATGACCATGTTAGCCAGGCATTCCTAGAAGTATTTACCGCAACGACCTTGCAAGTTTTCCCACAACTTAAAATAGAGTTAAAAGCAAAATTCAATATTCATAATTCCCTAAACGAGCGTTTATCTTATAACCTTGTGTTTTGAAATACATTGTATTGATTGTGGAACTTGTCAATACATTATTGAATTGTTCTAGCCATTTTGTAATCTGGGTTTTTACTTTTAGTTATGACTAGATCCTGCGCTTTAGTTCGTTTACGCGGTACCTGGATTAAACACTGTGGGTGATATGATGAAGGTGGTAGTTGTAAAGGTTACATCCTACTAAAATCTCTACTAATAATATGTATAATATTTTAAAGAGGAAATATTTGTTTGTTTCAATTGAATAATAACTACTGGACCGATTTGAATAATTGTTTCACCAGTACAATCTTACATTATCCCTGATGAACATAGGCTATAGAATATACCCGTGCGAAACCGGGGCAGACCACTAGTGCTGAATAAAGTCGAAAGTTTGTGAAATGTGATATTTTTTTATGTTTAGAATCGGACCAAGTTCCGGAGTTTCGCGAGAATTACATTACAACTCAAAAACTATACAGGGTGTATCAAAAATGAAGAACCTAACTTTGAGGGGGGGTTCATCTTCAATCACAGAACACGGCAAAAAAAATACAGGACATTTGCTTTTCAAAAATAAATAAAAATTGAATTACCACTGGACTGATGCATGACAACCATGTCATGCATAATAAATCAATAACGTAATATACATATTTAAATATTCAACGGGTATTTGTCGCTTTTATTTGCCATAGGTATATTTATATAGTCTGATCGTGCAATCTTAAAAAACTTTAACTTTCAATCTTTACTCGTAACATTAGTATGGATTTGCGATTTGCCTATTGCATTGCCGTGGGCGAACGCCGGCCGGTGCGTGGCTGCCCTTGAAATTAATTGTATCAGAAGAAACACCCAAATAGCGTTTTTGCACGACCAGGTAGAAACGGCCGCATAATTTAGGAAATTATAGACCCTGTGCCACCAAATTATCTGTTCAGTTGACAGCGGCGCTAGCATCGATCGAGTGTATTAATACTCGATCGATGCTAGCGCCGCTTGTCAGCTGAGTTTTAGGTGGCGTCATGAGCAAATTGTATTTTTTTCCACTTTCCTCTATCAGACGTCAACATCGTACATCATCAATTCATCAAACATAATTAAGAACTTCATCGCGGGTTCACGCGAGTTTCTTTTTGTTGTTTTTAATATTTTCTGCGTTCCACAAGCAATTAAACTACCTAAAAAGTAATTTGCCGAAAATCATTAACCATTTTGCATGACCTTACTCTAAAATCAACTTTGATTTAGTTGTATTTTGACAGCATTTGGGAAAATGTAGATTTTTATCACAAAATTTAGTATTATCCCAAAAACTCCAAAAATACCAGTGAAGCGAAGTTGATTTTATTATGAGTTCAAAGAAAATGGTTTACGATTTACAGCAAACTACCTATTAGGTATTTTTTTATGCTACTTTTGAGGAATGCAGAAAAAATAGGAAGCACAATAGAATAAAAATTACACATCAACCCGCGTAGAACAACCGTCATAGAATCAAAGTATCGTATAAGTTCTTAATTATGTAAAGTTCTTACTAGATCAATGTACCTAGTTCTTAATTATGTATGATGGACGATGTTGACGTCTGATAAGAGAGTGGAAAAAAATACAATTTGTGCTGAGTGAGACCCCACCCAGTACGGTAACACGTCACACGACGTAGAAGAATCAAAGTAGTTTTAAGAGTGCGCCTAATGCAAAAATCAAGCATATTGTGTATTTTTAAACCCTTACATCTATGGTAACGAACTTAAATATTCTAATAAAAAAAATACGATAGGTAGGGGAAAAAACCCATAGAAGTCGAGTAATTGAGTAGAATTTTGAAAAATAAACTGGTTTCTTTACAAAAAATTATACAAAAATCGTTTTAAAAAAACTGTTTTAATTGAAAATCTCTAACTAAAGTATCAGCGACAACACCATATTATTTTTTACGAATTACATAGCCAGACCACTGTTTTATTTAAGTAATCGTGTAGTTTTTCTATTTAATGCTTAAATTTTGAATCATTAATAGAAAAGAAGCAAAAACTTGATTTTTGCACTGACATTGCTTTACTCTGTCCCGCCCGCTCCTATGAACGCGAAATCCTATGCCTATCCTTTTCACAATTTTTTGCATTAGGCCCGCTCTTAAATAAGAATTAGTTCCAGTTTTCACCACCCGGATAATTATCTTGGTTACACATTTGATTCGCATTTACGTCAGAATGACGACGAAAGTCTGTTGTAATCGGATCCGTACGTGCTTGGTTTATAGTGAAATTGTTTTGGCTGTGTAATGTGTAGACATGTGAGCGATGCGCATGCTTTTAGGTGCAAACAAGACCGACATCCTGTTCGCTTAGCCTACATACATTACATCGGGGAGTATATTTCTACGGATTCTAATTGTGCACAGACAAAACTTATTATGATATTTTGTTCGACGACGACTTGGAATCAACCAATGGAATTATGTATTAAGGCGTGGATATATAATATATGTATATATGAATCGTATTGAATTAGGTTACGTTAACACCTTTTTTTTTCGTTATGTTTATCGATAAAACTTCCAAAAAATACATAATAATCTATGGGATGCAAGGCAGATCCCCTTCGTTTCAAAAATTTTAATACCAGAATTAATCGTGCAAAGTATCATCCGTTTTCTTAGTTAATACCGTTTTTCTCCTAAATTATCAATCATAAGATTTTTTTTATTGTCATCGCCGTATTAAGTAATAGAATACAAAGGGAACCATCGGCTTATTTTTGCAATTAAACGTCCTAATTAATATATAATCAGCAAAAACTAGATTTTTGCGCTTACGCCGCTTTGCTCTGTCCCTCTCCTAGAAACATCCTATGCCTATCCTTTTCACAAAATGGCGTCATATATCGCCCTATTAACTAGACAATGGAATTGACATAATCGTTTACGTACAAAGTTTAACATATTGGCAGATAACCAATAACCAGCCATAAATGTACCGTGAGAAAGTTTTAGCAGTATGTTTTTCCAAAGAATCTCACTTCACACTAATATTATAAATGCGAACGTTTTGACTCATGGATAGAAATATGACATACATATGTTTACTCTCTTCACACCAAAACTACCGAACGGATCGGGCTGAGTTTGCATAGATTTAGGTCTAGACCTAAAATAACACAGACTACTACAGACTACTTTTTATCCCATATAAATGAGATCCCAGAAGACCCGATTACCCTTGGGGTAAACGAGTTCTTGAGTGGAGACCACGACTTTATAAACGTAGAGTAGGACGCCCTCCGACCAGGGATGACGACCTGCGAAAGACTGCAGGCAGATGCTGGATGCGTCAAGCTGAAGACAGGGCGCTGTGATGTTCAGCTTATTAGGGGAGGCCTATGTCCAGCTGTGGACTAACATAGATGATAATGATGAAATCGGACCCCATGGGATGTAAATAATCTGAAAACGATCCCATCGAACGCGTGCGAAGTCGCGGGTGTAGAAACCGTGCTTCTATCAGTAAGCGACACACGTAATATTTTGTGGTGTATTTTATTGTATGCATATTGCTTATTAAAGCATTTCGTACTATTGTTCCAGAATCGTGGCACGTTGTACCTTTGCTTTTATACTTATTATTTATCATATCAGTGTAAAGCGTGACTCGGAAATCTTGCTAACAGAGTGAGTGAACCGTTAGGCCGAGCTCTTTGTTTACCTTTCAGATAAATTTGACATATTTTACCGTTTTACTTGGTCTTGCCCAATTCTAAGATTTTAAATACTTAGAGTAAATTTGAAAGTGGCGCCTCAGAATCTACCCTTACAAATCACGTACGTAAGAGTCGACAAAGTAATATAACACCTACGAAAATTTATTAATGTCCCAATGTGTCCAAATTTTCGACGTCAGCACGATTCGAACCTGCGCCCCACCCTTGGTAGGGGTGTGCTCTAACCAATTAAGCCACGAAATCTAAGGGTGGGGCGCAGGTTCGAATCCTGCCGAAATCGAAAAATTATTGGGAGATTTTTAGGACACTCGCACTATAAAGCAAAAAGCTAATAGAACACCTATTCGAAATTACAAATTCGCCTGCCAAGCTTGGTGTAGAAGCATGTTAGGTAAGACAAAACCAGTCTTGTTTGGCTGAAGCATTTTCAGCAGTGGACTTGTGTCAGGAAATATAAAACTAATAAACTTAAAAAAAAAGGAAATATAAAACTATTACCTCTATTTCAAATTTAAAAATTACTCCGTACGTTATGACTTAGGTACGTACCTAAGTCATAAACTTGAATTAGATACGCATCGTACATACTCTTACATTAAATCAGATTTACCTCATTTTTCGTTAGCGTGTAACGATTTTCAATATAGGAAATCAATTAAATATTTGCGAGGCATGCAATTTACTTGTGCATTTATTATCATAACATTTTCATACATTATCATCGTTCCATCTTACGGTTATATTATTTTCTCGTTTGTTTTACAAAATAGGGGATTTAGATGGTAAATCCTGTATCCAAGAAATACGAAATTGGTTTCGAGAAGTTTCTTCAGATATATATCTCCTGTCCCCTTGTTGCATAATGCATTGAATATTTGAATTCATTCATGTACTTACAAAGGAGTTTAAATACCAGGTTTTTTTATTTATTTTAATTTAGTGATGTATCGCGTTATAATATTTTAAATCGCCTGTGAAAATGTCAGTTGTATAATAATATATATTTAGTGGTTATTTAGATACGTAATAGTATATATTGAAGCCGTTATCCGATATCAGTTAGTAAATAAATCAAATTAAATAAGTGATGTCCCAATTCAGCATTATCTGTAACCACCTGTTCTTTCTGGTGGGTTATCTCTGATTGTCTCAAGCACGTTCTGATAAGGCTTACCACACCGATGCTTTCTTGTAGATGTGTAATCTTTATGCGGATGTTGTAATAATATTAGCATCGTAATTTGTAGAACGAGTGACTCACGGAGTCACGAGTGTAGTTAAGGTGCTATAGCAGCTAGACAACTGGGCCTTCCACTAAATTAATCGCTTCACCATATCAATGGTATAGTCTCCGAATGACACATTTTAGCATATTACTTTTGATAAGAGAAACTATAGATGTAAGAAGGGTATCAGAAGTATCAAGGTTGAAACTATTCTAAATAAATATCTCGTGCAAATAATAAATGAATAAATAATAATAATTCGGTCCCAGAATAGCTTGCTATTTGGACGCTTGAGAAAACAAGACGATAAACAAATCTTATCGACGAGCAGAAAGTAGTCCTTTTGAAATTCGCATGCTGAAAAAGTAGTGTGGTGGTGACCCACTTTCATACGACTAGCTGTACTTTTGGTTTACACATATATATTCTATGCGAATAAATAATTTGAAGTCATTTAACTTGAGACTACAAATCGTTTACTCGATCCCTTAAATATTAAAACATGAACTCTGCACGAAATAACGGAAAATCACCGAAGTAACTTTTGTTCATGAAAATCTCATTAAAAGTTTGACTACAAATCTAACGTAAGCTAAACTTTTGATGATCATTTTCATAAATGCAATATAACAAATATGTAGAGAGTAAGTACTTAAGTATGAGTGAGTGAGTGAGTACTTAAGTATACTTAAGTAAGCGTCACATCTACCGATTTTTCCCCGCACGAGTACACAAATATGCAAACCAAGTATAACAAAAAACGAAAAATATAGAATATAACAGGTTAGCATGGTATGGGCATGTTATGCGGTGAGAAGAATCATGTGACGAGAGTGTTAGGTCTGAATGTGGATGGATAAGGGAGAGGAATACCGAAAAAAAAGGGATGGATTGAATGAAGGAGGATATGGCTAAGAAAGGTGTAAGTATAGAGATGATGGTTGATAGAAGAATGTGAAAGAAAAGTGCATGTTGTGCCGACCCCACCTGGCGGAATAAGGACTGCAAGATAATGATTTATAGTTAAAATCATATAGTTATACACCATACCTAAAACAATACTCATTAGGGGAGGCCTATGTCCAGCAGTGAACTAATATAGGCCGATGATGATGATGAAAACAATACCTATACAATAAACAGGACATTGATTATGAGATGGATTGTCCATGTTATCTCACAATCAATATCCTGAATCTAAAACTTTACTTGTCTAAGTGCTTATTTTGTAACCCTAAAGAAATAATGTTATTGATTCTGATTCAATTATTTCGTCACTTTCCAGAGCGATTCCGTGAGCTACTTCTTCGACGAGCTCGAAAGAATCGCGCGGCCCGACTACGTCCCCTCCCACCAAGATATCCTCCACTGCCGGAAGGCCACCAAGGGCATATCAGAGTGTACCATCAACATCAACAATGTGCCGTTCGTCTTCGTCGACGTGGGAGGGCAGAGGACGCAGCGGCAGAAGTGGACGCAATGCTTTGACTCTGTCACGTCGATACTGTTTCTGGTATCGTCGTCGGAGTTTGACCAGGTGTTGTCGGAAGACAGGTGAGGATTTCGTTCCGTGAGTGCTAAATAGGTACTATTGTGTATCGATCTAAGAGGGTAGATACCTTCTTAGACCGACACCACCATCGCTTTTTACGATTTCTTTAGCCTTAGAAAAGCCTAAATAATTCGAAAAAGGTGATAATAGGATCTCATCATATGGGTAGTACTAGAGATTCGATCGCCTCATTTCAGATTCGGAATGTTCCATAGTCCAGATAATTTTACTGATGCGCCAGCGGGATGAGTAATTATACGATTTGTAAAACTCTTTCCATGTCCAACAGTCATATAAAGTCTCTTATGGTGATATTGGGTTATTACCAGGGTTTCTTTGCTCATGTCCCATCAAAGAAACGCCTGAATTTAAAGCGCTTCATTCTTTGCTCAATAAAAACTACTACCAATCTTATTTGAAGCTCCAATTCAACATCAAAACTCTGAGCGTAAAACAAAAAAAGAGTTTCGGATTAGTGATGAGTTTATAATAAATTTTCTCGAGTCAAGCTGAGGTAGAGACGCTCATATTTACTACTAGATACACTTGTAATTGACGACCATTTTTATGGATACTTGAACAACTTAACCATGTCCACGAACGTAATGGCAAAAGCAGAAGTTTTCTCTCATAATTGCCGTATTTGTCGCGACCACATGCCTTGTGGTGCGCTGACGTTTTATATACCATTTGCTGCATTAATTATTACTATCTTGTAGATTAGTCTTTAAAACAACTTATTTTCTTTAGCAATCTGCAGTAATTTCTGAGATCGGTGTCTTTGATTTGTATTTATGATATGTGTTATTTGCCCAGGTTTGTAGGCCTTGGCGTTTCTAGCTTTTTTGTCGGTTCTGAACGTAGTCTTTTCGTTCATATATTTAGTTTATAAGGTAGTGGTTTGTAGTAGAAATGTAACTTTTGTACTACTAAATTATACAAGGAAATCGATAAGGAATGTGACAGGCTAAATATACATCAAGAATTCAAATTGGTTTCTATTTTAGCTCTGGAATTACCATACATTGTTTCTACAACAATGAATGATTTACAGCCTAGAATCAACTCTAAATAAACGATGACAGAGTGGAATTTATAATTCCTGTTACAAAGTGTTATGGATTACAGTTCGTAACTGTTGGAAAAATACAATTTAACACCAATAGGACGACAGGAAATATAAAAAATGGATACCCAAAACCGCCACTTTATTTTTAACCGACTTCGATAATAATTATTCTATGTTCGGCTGTACACGTATGTTTTTTTATTCCTCCGTCTCATTCTTGACCGATATTGATGACATTTTTTGATTCTTTACTATTATATAGGGATTGATCTCATAAAAAAATATTCCTTAGGAGTTAATTTTTGAGGAATACAAGTATTTACTTTTTTTATATAAATGCAATGATTAAATTTCCTAATCACGGTACGTCAGTGCCCTGCAGTTTAATTAATAACCCAAGTCTATAATATAAACTACGAAAGGAATCTACGTTTTAAAATCTACGTTTAGGCGTATGCGCCTACACGTATTTTGATAGTAGACGAGTTGTTTTGATAGTATGCTATTAAAACAGCTCGTAAAATATGAATCAAACACGCAAATTTAAACCGTCTAAGCGCTCATCACAACCGCAGCTCGCAGCCACGAAACCAGAGCTATATCATAGCAAATTTTATAATTAGCAAGATGTTATGGCCTTTAAAATGTTAACGATCGATATTTATTGCCCTAGATAGTTCATTAATTAATTATTTTTAGTAGCGAGTAGTGTATGAACGGATATCCTACTAGCCTATCATATTAAAGTTTTATGGCGAAAGGAAGATAACGATTAAGGTTTTCATATTTATAGCTACAACAGCTTATGTCCGCGGTTTCGAATGTTTTCTAGGTAAAAACAAAGTAGCCTATATGTCTTTTTTTAAAGTAAATATCTGTCTGAATAAATCTTTTATCTAAATCACTTTATATTTTGACTTATAAGTCAGATATACACTTACTAGTGGTTATTTTTCTACTTTTCCCACTAGTGGTAAAAAAATTGAAGTGGACTAAATCAATAACATCTTGTTTCTTATTTGAAACTAATTACTATTTATAAACCTGTTTATAGTATACAATTTGACTTGTATAAGTGCCTATTTTGTTAGCTTAAAGAAATAAACGTTATTGATATTTCATATTTGATTTGATGTTTCTCCGGAAAGAAAACCGCCTCCTTCGCCAAATTTCATTCACATCCGTTTCGTGTAAATGCGTAAAAAGGTAAGAGACAGAGTTCATTGAAATAAATATCATCTATAAGAGCATTTATAATATTAGGTTGTAGTATAATATTAAGTTGTGGATGAATATTATATCTCGCGTTGCCCGGACTCTTAAGAGACCGGTGTCCTCGGGACTACCAAACTGACTACACTACTACATCTAACAAACATCACGTCCAAGCACAGAATTAAATTTAGTTATCGTTTGTATTTATAATTTTAATTTCTGTATGTTGTACTGAACCTAATGCTAAGGAAGAGCGGGGTTTTCTAACACAAGCATAATTATGCTTAAAAGAGAACCCCAACCCATGTTATTGTAACCCACCTATGTACAGAATAAACTATTTTGTTTTTTTTTTTCATTATATATGTACAGTAGGTAGGTCGACACCTATTTTTCTTTTTGCTGTATTAAAATACTAAGCTATCACAGCAGTGCGCGGTGGCAAAAGAACTTCTGAACCTTTTGGATACCATAAACCATTCATACGTAATCTATACTAATAGTATAAATTCGAAAGTACCTCGGTCTGTCTGTCTGTCTGTTACTTTTTCACGCTTAGACGGCTGAACGGATCTCAATGAAATTTACAGAGAGGTAAATGATATCCCAGGCACGGATATAGGCTACTTGAAAATCGCGAGCGAAATTGCGGGCAAAAATTCAATAAACGTCAAATTAAACACCCGAAATTAATTTACCATTTCTCGTTTCAGAAAAACGAACCGCCTTGAAGAGGCTCTCAATATCTTCGATACGATCGTCAACAACGTAAACTTCAAAGGCATCTCCATTATCCTCTTCCTGAACAAATCCGACCTCCTTGCAAGAAAAGTGGCCAGCGCAGAAACCGACATACGCTGGTACTATCCACAGTTCTCCGGAGACTCGCACAATTTACGGGAAGTTCAACTTTACCTACTGAATATGTTCGCGAACGTACGGCGAGAACCAAAAACAACTTTATATCACCATTTCACAACAGCCATAGACACGAAGAATATTGAAGTGGTATTTAATTCTGTAAAAGACACTATATTGAACAGAAATCTTGAATCTCTGATGTTGCAGTGATTTGACTCTATTGTGATAGTTTTAGCAATACGTTATACTTATTTCCATTTTGCTCGGTTCTGCTTGCCAATGCTGTCTACATACACTTACTGTCCTATGGCGACCACAACTTTGTATGGAACACCAAAATGCAAAAAAAAAATGCGACGCGGGCGAAGGACCAGGCTGCGACGCAGAAGGTTGTGGGTTCGATTCCAGCCTCGGGACTAATGTTTGTACGATTTGCAGATATTTGTACCGAGTGTTCGTTTTCAATGAACAATAAAAAAAACGTAGTTTATAGTATTCAATATATGAGTTATCTTGATAACACAAGCTCTGTTTAGCAGGGGGCTAGATAATACTGTGTGAATTCTCCAGCATTATTATTTATTATTAATTTATTATTAAAAATAATCAACTAATGATAAGAAAAGTCGCCATTTAGGTCGTTACCCTGTACCGTTTATTCTTTCCTCTGTTTATTAATTCACGATAATGTAACGATGTACGAATACATTAAAACAGTTTTTCGGCATATTTGCGTACCTACTTAATGTGTTGATAAGTTTTTACGACTGGTACTTGTACAAATTTTTGAGTGCCGTCTATTTTTATTACATTAACAGAGAAACCAATATTCATACATAGCTTGCTTTTAGGTAACAGCTTACAAAAACCTAATGTGAAAAAAAGACAGAGCAAAAAGCGCGTTTTCTACCACAGCGGAGCGTAGCTGTCAAAGATGACCAATAACATGGTCTCAAAATAACGTCACATGACAATCACGTCATGTATTCGAGATTCTATTGGTTGTTTTCTACAAATCTCACTGGGAAAACTGGGCGTAAAATAACTCTAAATATAGTAAATGCTCGACTATTGAAATACCTACTGGTGTAGTCATACTTTTGTTTCCAGCCACTGCAACCAAATCTCGAAAGTGTACATTTGTGTTTTACAATATGGCGTCCACTGCGTCCAGCGTTTTCGTCAAGTTACTTGCGCAACTTGAAAATGTAATTTTTAAATGCATTTTAGTGCACTTATAGATTGAATAAATTTTTGTATTTTTTTAGTAGTTTATTAGCACTATTGAACCTAATTGAGACACTTCAAAAATGGGTGTCATTGTCACTTTACTTTTTTTTACATTTGAAACTGGTTTATGTGTTTGCATTGGCAAGGTATTGAACCAAGCATTAGATAGTGGTGTTAAAAGACAGCTGGGCCTTATAAGTGGCCTATTTAGTGTACGAATCGTATTTATTAACCAAATTGTAGATGATTGATACGCACATAACTTTATATCAATATATGTACATCTTAATGCACTATGAGACACTATGTAAATTGTCTTTAATGGGTATTTGGCGAAATTTTTTATATTGACATATTTTCAATTAGATTTTTGTTATATCTTTATTAGAGGTTCATCTTATTTTAATGAATTTTATTTCGTACCTTTCTATTTAAAAAAAATGACAGATTTTTTCAAAATTCTATGAATTTGTTACAAACCTCTCAAGATCAATAGAACTTGTGACATTATTTCTGAGGTTGAATTTTAATTTACATAATTATTGTCAAATACCCTGATCGGAATAAGAAATTGTTTTGCCAAGGCGGGCTTGTAGTAACCGCGACAGTAGTGTCGGCGAAATAGGATGCTATTAGATTATTGATAGAAAATTTGTTTTGCTAACGGTACTTGATATTGCAGTGCCAAGTGACTAATATCGATCGAATGATCGTTCCCAAAATTCAATCGTTATTCCATTTTTACTATCGATGGTCGAATTTGGACGTTATAATTTAACTTCTAATAAGTAATTATTTACCTTCCGACGTTTTCTTTTTATCGTGTCACACATCTGAAAAGCACCTTTGCAGTACAACACAAAATGTGCATTCAAATATGGGCTTTAACTCGTAACATTTAGATGCATTTTATTCTAATATTTGCCCGCGGCTTCTCGCGCGTTGTTTTTATTGAAACTTTTAAAGGTTTCTTCTATCTCATGGGAACTGATTTATGGGATAATAAGTTGTCTATGTTTTATTCCAGACATACAACAACATCATATCATCAACATTCGCAAAACTTCAGCCCGATCCGTTCAGTATTTTTGGCGTGAAGAAGTAACAAACATCCATCCATCCATCCATTTAAACATACAAACTTTCACATTTATAATATTAGTGTGATTGACAGCATCAGAAGACAGACAGCTCGTGGACCACTCGTTTGAAGCTTATGGGAAGCCCTCTTGTCACTGTAACATGTATCTAAAGATAACGAGTTTCAGTCCATATTTGAATGCACATTTTTGTGATAGGCGGTAGCGGTATTGGATTAATGTGCGCAGAGCTTTAAGCATAGCTGTAAGTTTGGTTTCTCGATATACAGATATTAAGTTATTCCATTTTAGTACAGGATTTAGTACGGCGCCTCTAGCGTGCTGGCATAGAACTACGCAAATCCCATACAAAAACGGATCGATACTGACATACCGAGAAACCAAACTCAGGTGGTCACTATAATGCACGACAATTTATTGTACGGCCCAATAATGTACACCCTGATAATCCGTGTCATGGCTTCCAATTTTAATAGGTTTTGACACGGATTATCAAGGTGTACATTATTCGGCCGTACAATAAATTGTCGTGCATTATAGTGACCCAACTCCGGTATTGAAAAACCATCTGTAGCCAAACCGAATGGATAGATTGAATATTGGGAATCGTCTTAAATCAACGGGAAGGGACATAAATACAGTCCTTTTAGTTAAAAAGGCAAGGAGCTAGGTTTTCGTGTTCCACTCCAGGGTGCATTTGGGTTCAAAAGTTTGAAACAAATAATCATAGATTTGATCTAGTTATTAAAAGGAATATATAGTTACTATTTTAATATAAATAACACGTTTGTCTAAATGGTGTAATTCATAGAACAATTTATTGCAATGATCTTACCTTTTCTTTATCAGAAATGTGTTGTTCGGCTTCTTTAGCGGACAATTTACTTGCACCTAACTAATAATGTTTATTAAAAAAGAAAATTTCAATCAAATAATAGAATTAAATTAAAACTAGTATTTACAATAGAAACAATTGAGCTATCTGCAAACTGTTGCAAACAATCTACAGGTAGCTTAACTGATCCATATCAATACCAGTCGGAAGCGTGCCCAAGACACTGGCTGCATTGCCCCGCTGTATAATATATACCTAACCATACAATATTGGCTAATTTAATTGATGCGCTAGCATATGTCCGCGGTTTTTGCCCTTTGATAAGTTTAAACGATATTTTGAAGTTATTTTTGAACCCACATAACATCATTACAAAATGTCAGCCATTCGTTTGCAGTTTTGGCGTGAAAAAGTAACAAAGATACAATCATACAAACTGTTGCATTTATAACATTAACGTACACGGACAAACGGTGAGATATCATTTATATATTAGGTCTAGTATAAAGGACATAACTATCGGAGTGAAAAAAAAAACTATAAGAAAACAATAGGGATGATGACAGTAACTAAAAATCACCAACATTTTGTATTCCTGAGCCATAGATTACAAAACTCGTATTATATGTATATATTTTTTATTTTGATCGAGATTAATAAGTATTTTGATAATATAAAACTACAAAATACAGCAATGACTCGCCATAACACGTTAAGCACCAATCAGAAAATACTGATTTGTGACGTCATGCAGTCACAATATGTTATTGTAAAGGCATAGATTCTATGCCTTTACTAACATAGAATAAGTAAGGTAAAGGTCTGATTTTCTTCTCTTGACAATATCATTATGGTTACTCTGTAACATTAGCTGTTCGGGTATCGATGACGTCATAGATTAGTATTCTAGCAATTTAGAGCGTAATTGAAAATGCATTTTTAAAAGCTCGATTTTTCTAAAATATTTTTTAAAAATCATGAAATATTTTGTTTCCAGTAGATTTAGACATCTACTGAAGAAAAAACCAATAAGGCTCTTATCAGGGGGAGGCCTGCGTCCAGCAGTGGACCAATATAGGCTGTTGAGAGAGAGAGACAGAGAGAGACATCTTCTGAACAAGAAATAAATCAAACATCAAGCATTTCGGAGTAGTTTCGCAAAATCAATCATCATGTCTTTTGTAATTATCAATCAAATTTATCCTTTTCCTATCAGTGTTTAAACTTATGAACCCAAAAGCATAAAAAATCTTTAAAAATTATTAAAATGTTAGCAATAAGATATGTAGTCACAAAATGCTCTAGGGAAGTGCCACGGTGAACCTTCTTATTGGGAAGGATTTTTATACATAATCCCCCCGGGGAGTAAAAATGTACATAAAAAGTAACTGTGATGAAATTTGTATAAATATTTGGCTGTAAACAGCAACGAAGCTAAACGTTTTGATTCGACACTGCCTGGAACGTGTTGAGAAGTAAAGAACTGTATTCTTGCGTATGTTCTATCGCTAATTTTGTCTTTAAAACAAGCACTATAAAGTAGTTTTTTCTGTAGCAAGTTTAACACCTTTAATTTCTAAGCCAATTTTGATACTGCCAAACACATTAAACAACCTGAAAGAGATCTATGTTAGGTTGAAAATGTATTAGCATCTTGAATTTAAATGCCAGTTTAGCTCTAGAACATGCTATATAGAATATGGAATCGTCACTATTTTGGCTCAATGGAATATAGTTCTGCAGACTTGATCGTAATCGGTAGAAAGCACAAGATTGCACCTTAAAACTTGGACCTTACGGTCTAAATTTGTTTGAATTGATAAGTTGATTTGTAAATCAGACTGCTTCTTTATTTCGTTGCTATAAGGTTGATTTTGATTTTGAAAATTGTCTGTAATTGTTCTTGCTACTGGTCAATAGTTTTTTTTTTACTATTTAATCCGTCCCTTGGCACATTAAAAAGAAAATAAATTCAAATATTCATCTTTCGACTCTTGTCTAATTTTTATAAGTACAATGTTTTTTACAAAGATTATAGCTAGACTTGTTTTAGTCATAATTATTATGAAATCGTTTTATTACATTTTTATTATGACTAGGGTCTATTTTTGCATTTTTTTAAAGCTAATTTATCCCTTTTTTAATAGAAAATGGTTAAAATATGTTAGTAAGAATACTGCTTAAAGTAGACCTAACTATCAAATTTATTTTAATGCAAATAATTGAGATTTAAAATAAATAGAACTTCAATTTGACGGTTTTATCATTTGTCAACA
Organism: Eupithecia vulgata; assembly: GCA_946478455.1. Taxonomy (NCBI): domain Eukaryota; kingdom Metazoa; phylum Arthropoda; class Insecta; order Lepidoptera; family Geometridae; genus Eupithecia; species Eupithecia vulgata. Next base: position 3,453,159 of record OX297863.1, read on the forward strand.
TATGATAAAATTGACAAGTGTTTTGAATGAATGTATCTAAGAAACTGGGAAATGATCTGATTTAAAGTGATTTCGAGGCATAATCGGCATTACATAATAATTATGTACTCATTTAGTTTAAGTTTTAATAAGCTTTAGATTATTTATTTTTTTCATTTAAGGTTATGATAGTTTTTACTATGTTAAAATAGATATTTTCTATTTATTTATCTACTGTAATATATTTTTGGTCTTTTGAGGCTTTATTGTACATACCTCGTAGTTACTTTAGTAATATTGAGTTATTTTTTTATTTTCTGTTGTAAATCCATCTCGATTGGAAAATGCAGTCTCTCGTGATAAATTTTGCATTTATGAGTGCCATTGACACAGTAATATGCCGTTATAAAATTAAATGCCTGTAGCTGCCTACTATATAATATATATATCTTTGCTCAAAAGTGTACTGGACGTCCTATCTATACTTAAAATCGTTTACATCCATCTAATATTAAATCTGGTATATCTTAGATCTATATAAAATTAAGTCGTTTTCATAAGGTCTCGAAATTCTTCTCTTTAGTTAAGAGGCTGTATCTACTCTTATATTCATCCAATATTTGTTTGTATCGTAATCTAAAGCGATGGCAATAAGTCTTATTATGTATGAGAAAATTAATTAAAATATTAAAATGTTATTAGAACTAATGTTTTATATCAAAGGAATGTGGTTAATAGCAGGATTTAGTGTACACACACAGCCATGTTGGCATTACGTTGGCCAAAAACTTGACCTCTACTACTTTTTGACCAAACGTTGGCAAACCTTTGCAAAGTAGTTTTATTGCTTCTTAGCTGTTGTTCTATATAAAAGGCCCGTATTATAAAAGCTTGCACAGTCATCGATGCCTCAAGTAACGCTTGTCTATGGAATAAACGTTACTCAAGCATCAAGTGACGCTTGGGTGACGTCATGATCTATCATGATTGAGCAAGCTTTCAAAATACGGGCTTAAAGCTCAAGACACTATCTGTAAGTAGCATTTTATACGTAGACATCATTCACCGATCCGACCAAAGTATACGGCCATGCTGACCAATATTGCGGCCCCTGTGACCAAATTGTATGTATCGCTTATCAATAAAAAAAGCTTGTTAATGTATTGTTTCTATTTTAGGTACAGCCACCATCTCTTTAGATGGATAAAACGACAAAAAATTATAAATTTGCAAGCTAAAAGTATTTTGTCAGTACCTTTTTCATACAAATTGAGTGTCGATCAACTTTAATGCTAGAGAAATAGGGATGCTGACTGTACACACGCTATGTCTATCTATACTTCTACAAAATATAATGTTTTTACGAATACAAGTTGTAGGTGCATCAATAAGTATTATTCATACCTGCCATTAAGGCTCCATCGCTCAAATTGATGTTCGCTCAAAACAATACAAACATATATTTATTGTATTCTATAACTTTTTATATGAACTTGTTATATCAATAGCAACTTTATAAATCAAAATATCTGTCTTTTAAACTTTCGCTTACCTTCTCTAATTGAATAGGAGGCACAAATGGCAAAACTTTTCAACGAAAATTGTGAATTATATTGGAAAATTAATGAGATCGGTACATTTATCTATCTTTGTATCAAAAACAAACAACCTGATCGAATATCTGATGAGTACTTCTTTACAATTTGACAGCTACCTCTAACTTACTCCAGAGCATTTTTCATCCAAAACCAATAACGGTATGCATATTTTTGTCACTGAAAATTGCTATATGTGTTCTTAAGAAATGCTTTTGCTAAACTCTTTAACCCTGTACTGTTTGATGGTGCTAAGATACTACGACAAAAATGCTATTGTATGAAAAAAGCTTTGAATAATATAATTTCGTAAAACTACATGATATAGAATTGTATAGAAAGGATCAGAATCTCTTAAATCTGAACTTATTTGTAGGACATCCACGAATTTGCAACATTGGGTATATTGGTATATTGGACATATACATTGTAGAGCGTGGACAATATATTTTGGAACAAGTATATATTTTATAAACTACAATAACTTAAATGTACAGTGTAATAAATTATCCTGCATGTATAGATTACTGTTTTTAACTTGCGCACACCCTACACCTGCCCCCCTAGCACCGGGATTGTTGTCTAGGGTAAAATAGAAAAAAATTACGTCACTTCGTCATAGAATGCGTAAGTAACTTACCAACTGTTGTTTCATTCATTCTTTTCGTTAATGGCTCTGCGTCGACACAATTCTGCCAATGTCCGTGTTAAGTGTCGTAAACCTTTCTGTTAATTTATAAAAAAAAGTACAAAAGATTAAGCACAGAAAAAAGTTAACAGAGTGAGACATGTATTTAATTATAAAGGTTCTTACAATAAATATGATTAATAAAAAAGTTAACAGAGTGATCTGAGGGCGAGATTGGGAAACCAAAACTTAAAACACAGCGTAAGTGGTTCAAAAAGCACTTCTTCCACTTCAAAAATGTACGCAATGTATGGCAATGCGATGTCATTATTGTCTATTCTACTCTAGACAACAATCCCCGTGCTAGGAGGCTGTTCTCCCGAATGTTTACAGCTCTTTTGTTACTGATGCTCTTTTCCGATTTGGTGATGGAAAAGTCGTAATATGAAACTAGGTACCTTTTACATTTAGTGATCCATTCAGAATGTTTAATGAATCGACGATCAACGAAAATGAAAGGCGGAGACATCAACCTAAATAGGTCAAAAAAGATAATCAAATAAATACTATAGATATAACTAGCAGCGCCTCGCGGTTTCAACCGCGTAGTTGCCGTGGGAATACGGGATAAAGCATAGTGTATGTCACTCCCTGAAAAGTAAGCTTTCTAATGGTGAAATCGGTCCATTAGTTTTTAAGTTTATTGAATACAAATTTATTATTAGTATTAAACTCTCGCTCGATGCCCCCCCCACTCCAGTTTTATTGCATGACATGCATGGCACACCCTGCACACTATAGGTAAATATTTGACCCATGGACCCCCGAGTAAACGCAACATCATCTAAGTCGCTACCTACACTTTGATTTATTTCCAAGATTTGCCTAGACTTGGCAAATTGGCTCATTATCCAATTAGCTAGGAAGCGCCAGATGCGGCGAATTAATCGGGCACATCCATTTAGAACCATTTCACTTCTATTTCATTATAACTCTAGGTAGGTAAGACGTACAAAAAATTGAAGCGAATAAAATCAATAACATCATATTTCTTATTTGATAAAAATGACTATTTATAAACCTGTTTATAGTATTAAATTTGACTTGTCTAAGTGCTTATTTTGTAAGCCTAAAGAAATAAAGTTATTGAGTTTGAGTTTAGTAGTATCTACCTCCCAGAGATAGGTACCTACCTAGGTACCTATCTCTAAGATTTGATATCCAGAGTTAATTGAACGCTTCCAACTAGTATTGATATGGATCAGTTGAGCTACCTGTAGATTGTTTGCAACAGTTTGCAGATAGCTTAATTGTTTCTATTGTAAATACTAGTTTTAATTTAAATTTGTTATTTGATTGTTATTTTCTTTCTGAAAAAAGGTAAATTACATTGAACTTAATTATATGAATTTCGATGCGGCAAACAGATGAAGGATCCAAATAGGTACCTGGGTCCTACCATAAAGTCCTGTTTAATTTCTATCTTAAATTAATGGCCTAACTAACTAACTACTCCTTAAATTTTTGTGAAAAGGATAGGCATAGGATTTTTCGTATATAGGACCGGGACAGGGTAGAGCAACACAAGCCCAAAAATCAAGTTTTTGCTTATTTATTATCTATTAATTAGGATACATTTGATAAAAAAGCGACATAAATGTTCTATAGACTTAGTTCAATTACTTTCAAGATTCTTATTTTCAAGATCTTAACCATTATTTCTCAATAAATACAAAATGTATTGAGAAATAAACTGCGATTCTTTCTACCGATGAAATTTTATGGAATCGTATTTTCGAAACCTATGACGGATAAAATCCTGAACTTTACCCTAAATAGAAGAAGAAGAAAATATAAGAAGAAAAATTTTTTTTTTGCCTTAAAACTACACAACACAATAACTAAACGAAATTAAACCTATACTTAGTCTAAATCTTTTTTGTGCGTAGCAGTTTCTAGTGCAAATAAATGAATTTTTAGTAGTTAGGAAGATACAGACATGCGGCGGAGTTGATTTTAGTATTTGAAGTGTAGGCCAATATAAAAAATAAAATAAAATAAAATCTCAAATATGCAGTTAAGCCCGCGACTTTGTCCTATTGGCGATATGCCCACTGTGGAGGAGTATCAAACTGCGACTTTTTCCCTTATCATTTTTATAATTAGGTAAAGAGCTTATAAAATGCCCTGTGGAGTGAATATAGGTCTCAGAGCAATTACTAAAGCAATAAGTATAGGTATTTATTTACCATAGACATCTCAGAGCAATAATGAGATAGACATAGAACTTTTTCACTCTATGGTATTTACTGCGTAACGTAGGCACCTTCCACACACAAACACGAGTGTTTCCCGGAACCGGAAACAAGTGCTAGCCATAAGCAGCACGGCACACAGAAATGGCGGAAAATCACAAAATAGAGCCAAGATTGCAGTAAATTGACTACCATTCTGTGCGAGGGAAAACTAATTTAGAGTTGGGATATACGGTGCTGGTAAGGTCCTACCAATTCTTGCGCATTCTTTAGTCTTCAATTATCATAAGGCTTTTAGGTTTAAGGTTTTTTCCTTCATCATCAACATCATCACTCTATATTTGTCCACAGCTGGACATAGGCCTCTCCTAATGAGCGCCATAGCGCCCTGTCTTCAGCTTGCCGCATCCAGCATCTGCCAGCAGTCTTTCGCAAATCGTCATCCCACCTGTTCGGAGAGCGTCCTACACGACGTTTGCCGAGTCGCGGTCTCCACTCAAGAACACGTTTACCCCAGCGGTTGTCGGTTCTTCTCGAGATATGGCCAGCCCACTGCCACTTCAGCTTGCTAATCCTTTGAGCTATGTCGATAACCGTAGTTCTCTGTCGGATGTATTCGTTGCGAATCCTATCCCTCTGAGAAACTCCGAGCATATAGCTCTCTCCATAGCTTGCTGGGCGACTTTAAACTGGTGGACCAGCCCTACCGTGAGTGTCCATGTCTCAGCTTGAAAACTTTTCCTTGTTAAGGCGCAAAGCTTTGCTGTTCATGCAATTATGACATCCAGTTAGTTGCATATCTCAATTGAACAAAACAAAAATCTTAGAAACAAAGAACGTAAAAAAAGTGTTTGTTCAGTAACTTGGTTCGAAACACGTTTTATACCTAGCTTTTGCAGAAACCTATTTTCCTATACCTTAATTACAAAATACTTGATAGATAGGTACTTACCTAAAATTTATTACTTACAATGCTAACTTTATAGATCTCATCATCATCATTCTCAGCCTATAGTAGTCCACTGCTGGACATAGGCCTCTCCAAATAAAGCAATCCAAAAATTGGTTAGCCGCAAGCGATTGCGGCTTACCAATTTTCGGCTAGTAAATGTCGCGAGCGAGACTACTTAATTCTTACAGAATACAGGCTCTGAAATCGCAATACTAGCCGGCATCGATCATGTCAATGACATTAAACGTGGTCGGATAGTATTTCCGACCGTCTAGCCGGCCCCTACGTGCGGCAGATTGAGTGGGCACTGTGGTATACCTGCGGTTTTCGGATACGAAACAGGTGTAAGTTTATGTAGGTCGACCAATTTATGTAGGTGCCTCTACCCTTGCCTATGTTCAAATGAATGATTAATGCATTTTCGCTGGACTAATCTCTATCGTATTGTGTTAGTGAATTTCGACTGAGGTACCCATCCTTTCGATCCCTACGTAATGGACTGGTATTGGTATCTACAAGGTTAAATAAATAACGCTGGACAATTCACACAGCAATATCTAGCCCCAAGCTAAGCAGAGCTTGTGTTATGGGTACTAGATAACTGATATACATAATACAATACAATACATTGATAGGTATTTTTTATTATATATAGAAAACGACCAGAACACCCTAAACAAATGTCTGCAGATCGTACACACATTTGTCTCGAGGCGGGAATCGAACCCGCAACCTCCTGCGACTTGATGAGGAATAAAAATAGTTTCATATAATAAATAATAATAAATAAATAATGCTGGACAATTCACACAGCATTATCTAGCCCCAAGCTAAGCAGAGCTTGTGTTATGGGTACTAGATAACTGATATACATAATATAATACAATATAGATAGATATTTTTTATTATATATAGAAAACGACCAGAACACCCTGAACAAATGTCTGCAGATCGTACACACATTTGTTCCGAGGCGGGAATCGAACCCGCAACCTTCTGCGTCGCAGGCAGACCTTCGCCGCGCCACATCGGTCGTCGAATATATATATATATATATAATTGTAAAGACTGCCCATGACGCATATTATGGCGATCTCGTGCACCCGGCGCGGCGCCCCTGCGCTAAGGTTGCGCAGTGAATGTGTAAGCCGCAGTGCGTTCGGGAAATACCTGGCAATCAAGGATTTCAAATAATAGTACCTATATACAATTATCCTTTGTGACTACAATAAACAATCAGGCCTCATGTACCTAATGCTTAGTTAGTTGCAAAGAACATAGGTAGTGGTAACTAATACCTACCCACAAACAAAATAATGCTTTCAAATAAAGTGTTGTGTGGCTTCATAGAAGCCAAAATTATGAAGTTCCATAACAGGGTGCATAATTTATAACCTAAAGGAAAGATTGAACTCTAAATTCAACGTTATAGAGCCCATTTTCAACTTGAATCTGTTTCCAAGTGACCTGCCCTCCTAATGGCACCCGAATAAACTAAAGTAATTGAAGAGGCCCGAACTCCCGCCATATTTTGGAATATTAAAGAAAACTTCAAAGAAAGTTCCACCAAAAATTCAATTTATTTTCCGTTTGGCCATTTAGGGAGATTTTCGAGCCTGTTTTGTGGTTCTTGAGAACTTGAGATAATTATGGTGAATTTAATTACTCACCTAGGAAGTTTTTGAGAAGTCAGCGCCAAAAAGCTTTGAAAAGAAGAAGACTCCGAAACGATTACCCTCGCACAAAACCGCTGAAACACAGCCCATTTTTCCACATTCTCAAGCCGCTTATCCCACAAAATAATAATAATGCTTCAATTTTTTTTCAAAGCTCTATACTCTATATCCTACACGTTACCCCAGCGTTTGCTGGTTCTTCTCGAGATATGACCGGCCCACTGCCACTTCAGCTTGCTAATCCTTTGAGCTATGTCGATAATCTTGGTTCTCTGTCGGATGTGTTCGTTGCGAATCCTATCCTTCAGAGAAACTCCAAGCACAGCTTTCTCCATAGCTCGCTGGGCGACCTTAAACTGGTGGACCAGCCCTACCGTGAGTGTTCACGTCTCAGCTCCGTAGGTCATGACGGGTAAGACGCACTGATTGAAAACTTTAGTTTTCAAGGTATGGTTAACGAGAAGACTCGACGTAGTTTCCCGAACGCTGCCCAACCTAGCAGGATCCTCCTTTTGGCCTCCTTATCGAAATTGTTTTTACCTAACTGCATAATCTGCCCAAGGTAAGTGCACTTGGAAACAATTTCGAGAAGGTGGCCATGTACGACGACCGTACGTGGTGTAGGACGCCCTCCGACCAGGTGGGATGACGATTTTCGAAAGACTGCTGGCAGATGCTGGATGCGGCAAGCTGAAGACAGGGCGCTATGGCGCTCATTAGGGGAGGCCTATTTCCAGCAGTGGACTAATATAGGCTGATGATGATGATGAAACTTTACAACGTGTGGTGGTTGTCGTTATCGTTGCGAGAGTCTTCTTCGCACTGGCTGAACATTTTAAATTACGAGTCCGGTTTACAGCGATCACCTATTCGCCTGCCAAGCGTGGTGATTATAGTAAAACTATCTTTTTAGGGGAGATGCGTTCAGCCGTGGAAGTACCTATATGTTCTGATGAAGAAAGCGTGTAACTCTTGCAATATCTATCTATAGCTCCCCATCACCTCAACGACAGTTAATTAATTCAACAAAACCATTATTCACAAAAGTGCTAAATCAATTCCATTTTTAATGGCACAAAATTGGCCTGTAATCTTCGAAGCGACCCAGGCGCGGCATCAGGTTGACGTTTTGATTGCGCGTGTAAATCATTCCAAGGCAGGGCCGCGAATTAACGACCGCGATGCTCGACGATTGCTTTCTGGTTATTTGATATATTTCGCACCTGATTATTATGTGAGTTATTTCTTTTAAGGTAGAAAAATAAAAAGCTGTCAGAAAATGTGCTGAATCTGCTGCACACAATGCACTCAACTACACAACTCGTAGCACTCAGCTACGCAGCTTGTAGCACTCAGTTACGCTGTTTGTAGCAGTCAGCTACGTAGTTTGTGGCACTCTGCTGCACAAGCAGTAGCGTTCAGCTACGCAGCTTGTTTTGTAGCACTTAGCTACGCAGATTGTAGCAGGGAGCTACGTAGTTTGTAGCACTCTGCTACACAACTCGTAGCACTCAGCTATACAACTCGTAGCACTCAGCTACATAACACGTAGCACTCAGCTACACCACAACACGTAGCACTCAGCTACGCAGCTTGTTTTGTAGCACTCAGCTACGCAGCTTGTAGCAGGGGGCTACGTAGTTTGTGCACTCTGCTACACAACTCGTAGCACTCAGCTACACAACTCGTCGCACTCTGCTACACAACTCATAAAAATCAGCTACGCAGCTTGTAGCACATTATTAAATTCATATTTTACCATAAAAACTATCGTAATTTGACGAATTCATAACGGATGTATATACAAATTATACAACATCTCGTAGTTTTGTTACCCGCTTCGGAAATTGTTTTCGCTTCAGAATAATTCCGTTTCGGCAAAGCGCGCCTTTAAGTGTGTAGTAGATACCTCTCCTAACGATTTGTCGCGTATTTATGTACTCGTAACGTATTCATTAGTCATCTAATTCCTATAATACAGCTCTGATTAGCTTGGTTCTAAATGATGATGTGTGGATTATCCAGCATTATTTCTATTTCTTTTTATGTATAAATAACAAAAGGTCAATATCATGTCTTTGTCGCACTACACAATATCCGGTTAAAAGGCGGCAGGGGGTCAGTAACACAAGCTGTGTCGCAATGCGTCTCGTACGAACTATTTCCTAAATAGAAAGGCAAAGCAGACCTTTGGCTATGTGTAGGTACATTAGGCGTGTTAAAGCGTGGTTTGGTAACATCTGTTGTCGTGTAAATCTGTTTTTTAACCAAAGAAACGAAAAACAAAAGACGACGTGCTTCAGTGCTGCAGTTTCTATGTTCAGTTGTATGTAGTGTGACCTTCAGCAGGGATCAGAGACTTTCATATATTTTGTTTCACCTGACTATATTACGTGCAAGTAATATTTAATTCAGGTATGGTTCAAAAATTAAACCTATCCATTAACACTTTGTACGCAGAAAATAATCTTAAAGATTATTGATCACTTCAACCTAATCTAACACATCCGTACACACAGACTCAAACAAGCGCTTCTATTTAAACACGCGTCAGATTTATAACCTATTTCATAAAAGTAGGAGGTTCTATGTTCGGATGTACGTATATTCGTTGACTTCTCCATCATATATGGACTATAATATAAATTTTCTGCGATTGTATAGAACATGATCCCATAATGAAGATCCTTTGAGATTAATGTTTATGCAAAAAAGTTAAAAACTGTTTAAAAGTAAGGGATAAGATGTTGATTTTTAGTTTTTCAACTATCAAATTATAGTCGGAACCTTTTTTGTACGGGCGTAAACGCACGTTTTGAAACGCCTTATGTGTAATATTCAAAGACCGGACAAACGTCCTGGGTTCCAATTTCCGGCGATAGCACTGAATGGCTTTGATTAGTTCCCGGAATATAGACACTTGAGCATGAAACTGTTCCATTTGATCCGGTTGGGCTGGGTAACCAGGGCGATACATACGCTGGTTGGGTAATTGTCTCTTTCTATGGAGTCATGTTCTGTTAGGACTGGTTATTTGGCTGGTAATAAAAAAAATACTATAATGAGTGGCTAATACGACCTTGCAGAATAAAGTTCTTAGTAAAGTTCAATCAATCAATCAAATCATTTATTCGCTTAGAACATGGGTAGAAATTAAATAATATACTGTTGGTCGTAAATAACAAAATTACACCATATTCTGCTTTTTAGGCATACGAATGTCAATGCAGTTATTACATAAAAGAATACATTATCAGTTCAACGGAATAAAATTTAAATCTCATAATAATAATTTCTCTGCACACAAAATATATAAAATGTCATAATTATAATTGACCATATTCACGTCCTGCGACAAATACTCCAGAAATACACAGAATATAACTAAAATAAATACTGGTTGTGTTTTGTTGACTTCACCAAAGCCTTTGATTCCTTGGAACACCACTACATTTGGGAAGCATTAGAACAACAAGGGGTCCAAAGAAAGTATATAAGTTTACTTAAAATCATATACGGAAAAAGTACGGCCCAAATAAAATTGGAAAGATCAGGAGAAGAGTTTTCAATCGATAGAGGTGTTCGGCAATGTGACCCTATTTCACCGAAACTCTTCTCAGCGGTGTTGGAGATGATCTTTAGGAGATTGGATTGGGACAATTTTGGGCTGAACGTCAATGGAGAGAAACTGAGTCACTTGAGGTTCGCAGACGATCTAATACTTTTCGCAGAATGCCCGAAGACTTTGGAAATAATGCTACAACAACTAACAGACGAAAGTGCAAACGCTGGTCTCACAATGAATATAACAAAGATAATGAGTAATTCTACCCAAAAAGACGTAATCAAAATAAACAATCAGCAATTAGAAAATGTATCTGAATATATCTATTTAGGACAACTTGTATCACCATCAGAGTGCATGCAGAAAGAAATCGAGAGAAGAATAGCAAACACTTGGAAGAGGTTCTGGGCGTTGAGCGAAATAATGAAAAACAAAGAAATGCCAATGTCTGAAAAACGAAAAGTCTTTTATACTTGCATTCTGCCATGTCTGACATACGGATGTCAAACTTGGGCCTTAACAGAAAAACAACAAAACAAAATAAATACATGTCAGAACGGGATAGAAAGAAACGTACTTGGGGTAAGAATAAGAGATAAAATACACCTAAAAAGAATCCAAGGAAAGACTAAGTTCGAAAAAGTGCAAGCAACATGCAGAAAATTGAAATGGCGTTGGACAGGGCATACGTTGAGAGAAAAGAAGGAGAAATGGACTAGAATAATTACCGAATGGCACCCAAGGGGTAACACAAGAAGTAGGGGAAGACAGATTAAGCGATGGGAAGACGACTTTAAGAAAGTAGCTGGTCCAGAATGGTTACGCATAGCAAAGGACAGAGAAGAGTGGAAAGCCTTAGAGGAGGCCTTTATCGAAAGACAAGCTGGAAAGGGGAAAGGAAAATAAGCGCCGAGAGCATGAATAGTAGTTTAAGTTTTTTTAAGTAAATATCTTTTTTAATAATTGAAACCCTGTTAACCAGCAATAAAGGCTTATCTTATCTTAATTATAATTATTTAAATACATAGGTTAATTCATAATATCTTTATCCTCTAAGTATTCCCTAAGCGTATAATATGCTTTCAGTATCAAAAAGCTTTTTAGGTTTTTCGTTCTAGCAAATTCAATAGAACTAGGATCTGCGTTATTCTTTATGACAAAGTAATAATAATAATAATCCTGCACCGGATCGAGCCGCCATTTAGCCATTAGCAGCTTGGCAGCAACATAATATTTTGTTCTTACGTATTTTAATTCCGTTTCATTTATTTAGTACTCGGCACGTGAAACCGTATGGATATAATGCTGTTGGATTTCGCCAAGTCCAGAGATCAGGATTTGATTGTATTTTTCAGTAAAAACATTCCCCCGTCTTTACCCGCTTAATTCAAAAAATATCAGTCTAACAAAAAATGAGCTGGGTCACAATATGTAGCGAATCGAATAATGATCAACTTTAGTCCAAATGTTTTTTTTTTGAATATTTAAAAATGGAATTTCGAAATTTAAAAATGGAAAAACGTTTTCTCCCCTATCGCCAAGAACTAACTGGCAGCGATCCGGTGTTGTGACGTCACACGCTCGGGTACTCGGTGAACTTCACTAGTATAGTAATTTCGTTGTAACTTAACAAAACTGCACAAGTTAGTTTACGATTTCTTAGCTCTATAATTCTGCATTCTCAAATAAAATGTTACGGATCCTCACTCCACGGTTAAAAGGGTACACTCATCGACATAATTTGTAACAGCTTATCTGAGCCCTGTCATTAGGATACCTATATTGTGCTGTGGTCATTAACTTACTTCCTGTCATGTTGTGTACATAATTATGTACCTAAGTTACACTAATGTTGACCGAAGAGTTGGAAAAGTGAGTAGTCGGGGATATAATTTGGAAGTCGTGGGTTTTTATACTATACCTGGGTTATGTTAAAGAGAAAACAAAAAAAAAATTATATCAAAAGGAGGTTTCTAGGCTACGGGGGTGTAGGTATGTACACTTGAGTTTAGGTATTCATAGATTCTCGACATTTTAAACAACATTTTCACATTTTCTAATTAAGGCTACTAAAAGTTTCAAAAATTTAAAATTTTCGAGCATTGTTTGCAACAGTCTGCCGGTATCTCAACTGTTTCTATTTTAGATAAAAACTAGTTTGAATATTGTTCTACTCATAAGTTGTAACGACGAATTGTAAACGAAATAATTAAAGCCTTTACTTATAAAGCGCTTAGGTATTATTATAACTAGAAATAATTACCAACCAATAAAACTTGAGTTTTAAAATCTTAATAGAAAAAGCGATTAAAACGTATTTAATTTGTTGATGGTTCTTAGTGTTAACAATGGTCTAAAAAGTGTAATACTTATTCCGCTTTGTTCATAAAGCATTAAGAGTTGGCACTTCCATTATTTTTGCAGGATCTTTACCGCTATTAGTATTTAGTTAGCGTAGAGGGCGGACATTTGCATAAAAATACTTAACATTTGGGGCTTGTGTTGCCAACAGAGGTAGAGCGAATTTTGCCTATACTAAATACCCTATGCTAAAAACTCAAATTCATCACCTGTCCTGTAAGCATTTATATATTTTTATATACAAACGGATTGTAGCCTATAATTCGTTTGATTCATTGTACGGATAGACATAGATAATTATGGATAGTTAATAGAAAATTCATGTAAAAATGTGTTAAAAAAATTCGTAAAGCAACAACAATTATTTCAAACAATATTGTCGTGTAGTCAGCAGCCTTCTCTTTGAAAATGATCAGATCCAACCAAAAGTCGCTGAGCTGGCAACGTTAACAGGGACTTCGAGGCTTCGTTAATGAGGCAGTTTGCGTTGAATGCGGCGATTTGGTGAGTTTAAATGGAGGTGTGGATTTACTGAAATACTATTCGGTTTTAGTTTTATTTCCGTCATAACGAACTTTGGTTTCTCCGGGTATTTTTCGGGTGACGATTTAACTTCCGAAAAAACACCCCTTTTTAAGTTTCAAACGCAAAGCTGGAAATAAGCACCTAAAGAACTCGGATAGGTACTTATTCTAATTAGGTCGTTTACAACAACTCTTTATTATTACAACGAGTTTTCATGAGGTTCTTTTGACTCTTTCTTAAAATGACTTTGTTTTTACACTTAATGACACCTTAACATTGCAAGGACTCAAATAATCGTAACACTATTTTTAATTAAGTACCTACGTTATATTATAAGTGTTACAATGAAAAACATTTATTTTTGCGAAAACTAATCTACGTAAAATTCTTCAAATGAAATATTTTTGTATGGAATATACCTAAATACTTTGTAAATTAGACGTGCGAGTAAGTTCGCCAACTTGTAGCTCGGCGACCTTTCTCGCTGGTGTGTCACCATGAGTACGCGTACTTTAAAATCGCCGAGTAAGATAGTTGGCGATCCTACATGTTTTAAATTTTGCTCGTAACCCGCCTCCGCTCGTACGTGTGGCAGCACTGCGAGCCGCGAGCCGCCATTTTGTTTCGCCAGTTCGTTCGATTTCGTCTTTTTTTTAGTTTTTAAAATGTTATTATATAATTCCTAAATAACACAAAGCTTCTTCTGTCGACGACATCGCAATAGGTACATAATGAGTAAGCTTCACGTGTGTCACCGACGTCGAGCGGAGTAAGTTCGCGATCTTAAGAATCGGGTACTTCAAGTTCGTACGTCTATCACCCACTTTAAAGAACTTTTTTTGATAGATGAAACATGAAACTCGAGTCATCTCTCAACTGTCAATGTATAATGACTGAACTCCTGAATATACATTAATCAAGTCCATAAAAACATCCAAAATGACATTGTGTCTAACCAGGCCCTATTGCCATTAACAAAGAATCATCATCATCATAATCAAAATATCTTAACAAAATAAAACCTAAAGTTTAAATTTGTCACATATGAAACGGTTATGGGTTTCATAAGTGACATCTTATTGAAAGACGAAACATGGAGGTCGAGTGAGTCAACTTAAAAGCGACAAATGATGTATAGCCGACTGTACCAAGAAATGGATCCTATTTGGATGAGTAAGATTCGTTATGTTGCTGGCAGTGCAAATTTCTATTTGTGTATTTTCCTAAGCAGAAACACTAATAAACCGGCTAAGTGCAAGTCAGCTCTCACACGAAGGGTTCCGTATCATAATTGATATACTTTCCCTTTTTATTCGGTTCAAGAGCCTTCACAAACGTAGACTAAAATAAGCCAAAAAATCACCTACTTATATTGGAGCCTCTTGAAATCACATACATCAAACGTAAACTCACAGCGTCCGGATTCGCAGTCGTTTGTGAAATTCAGTTCGAAAATCCGACACCAACTCTTTGAACAAAAATCCGATGATTTCTGGGCTCAATTACCATTCTTCTGCCATCCTCGCAAAGTTCAAAGTTCATTAACAGAAGAGTTGAGAGTTTATAAAGTGCCAGCGACGCCGACGGCGACGTACGAAGTAGATAAAGATTATTTGTTGTTGAGAACTCGCGTAGTGTAAGCACTTGTACACTAACCTAGTTTGCTTTCTTCGAAGTAAAACTTGCACGGGTAAGTTTGTTAGGGAATTACGTCAAAATTAAGACGCTGGATAATCACATTCAAAAAAGACACACAGATTCCGTATTATCTATCTCATAGAGAATTTTGTCTTGCAAGACTTAATCACAAATTACGTCAAAATCGAAGAATAAAAAACGCATATAACGCAGTCGGCTAAAAAAAGCACACAGTTCCTTCCATAAAACTTTTAAAACTATCGTAGTTAACATTAAAATTGCATGAAACTGTGCCGATATATTGGAAAATTCAAAAATCTAATCATGGTAAATATCCCGTTATAAATAACTTTAAAGTTCCTTCCATGTTAACCATCCTGAAGAATTTTTCTCAAGCTTTAACACACGCGTCAATTGGCAAGTCACGTCACGTCAAAATCACTCGCAGCACTCGTCTGACCCTACCTTGCCAAATAGGTAGGGTCAGACGAGTGCTAAGGTTTTAGTCAAAAATCCTCTCTATGCCGCAAAACGACGACGCCTTTCTATTTATTTATTTTAATTACGGAACGTAGGATCCTAGGATATATAGTTTCTTTACGCCCATTGTCATAGAAACCATAGAGTAAAAACGCGCTGCTGAAACTATTTGCGACTGTGAAAATTATGTATGTCATGAAGTTTTCGATAGTACGTTTACGACGCACTTAAAAAAACATCAAGGATTAAACTTTTATGGTAGGACCTAGGTTGTTTTTATGAGATGACCTTGGGATAAACCTTTATAAGAACCTAATAAGAAATAATCATCCAAATCTACTAAGAATTGGTTGAGATATCACAAAAATTATTGTAGCAAGTCATGATTTTTCAAAAGTATGTGTACCGGATATATACAAATCTCTCTGGAGTATTTTTTATGAGAGCTTTTCGGGATCGTTTTCTATAATACAATGGAGAAATTTAAAATTCGCTAAACATAGAACCTCCTGCAGTCGGTTAATAATAACGCTCGTTTGGCCGCCTTATTTGATTGAAAATTACACGTAAGTCACCTATTCATTCTTGTTTTTAATTTATCCAAGAGTGACTTTGCTAGCCATGGAATTATCATACATCAAAATGCAACAAGCAATCCCGTTATTCCCAAAACTTCCAGAGTCATACGTTTTGAAAATGGCCAGTTAATAGCCATAACATAAATCTCACTAAAAAGCATGGAGCCATGCTTTACAGTGTAAGCTTTCGAAAGCCTTATTTATAGCACATACCTACAGCCCATTTGGAGACATACAATGAATGAAGGCCTGAGTAGGTGCTAGGATCACGAAGACAATGACGACAAGAAATTACATGATTTTTAATGTTACCTACAATCTAAATTAATGTTATAAATGTTAAACTTTGTTAAAAATTTATGGGACTTGTTAACCCTTAGTAACTCGCACATCTGCTCACACGGTGTCACACTGACCCAAATTTGCTTGTTATATTGTTATTGAACCATTATAGAAATTAATTGCCAATTTAGACTTCAGTAATTAAAACTGCTCTAATGTTTATTTATTTATGCAAAATAAATCATAATCATTGTGGTAAAATAAACTCCATACAAAGATTCCGCAAAGCGGGTTATGGCAGCATTTATTACTAATCCGTCGGACTGCACAGTTTTAGCGGAGAACAAACCAGAGTGGCGAAAAAGATTACACGAAGGTCTTGGACACCACGTCCGAAACTGGTTTGTTTCTCTTGCAGATGAAACAGCAAGACGGCATGCAATTCAGATACAACGATTACCACTGCGTACACGTGTACAATTTGCCGTCTCTCGGTGCGTTCGCGCATAGGGCTGCATAGGGCTACACAGCCACACCAAGAAATTAATGTAAATTTAACCAAACCACAGGCATTTTCTAAATTGTCACTTTAGACGGAACAAGGCCGATGATGATGAAGCTATTAAACAAAATTCATTCGCATCAGAATCTGAATGTACCTAGGTAGATACTTTAAATTATTTACTGTTTTCCCAAAGTAAATTCAAAAGGAAATGAAAATGGTAACGAAATTACTCGCACGTAATAGACTAGTGTGAGTTTTCTAACATCTTGATTTTCACGAAGTCGTGATCATTGGTGACTTTGGCTTGAATTAGGAAGCTACTGCACTGTTGATTAGCTATGCTTGGAGTATCTCTCAAGGATAGGATTCGCAACAAATATACATCCGACAGAGAACCAAGGTTATAGACATAGCTCAAAGGATTAGCAAGCTGAAGTGGCAGTGGTATGCCCATATCTCGAGAAGAACCGACAACCGCTGAGGTAAACGTGTTCTTAAGTGGAGACCGCGACTCTGCAAACATAGTGTAGGACACACTCCGACCAGGCGGGATGACAATTTGCGAAGAACTGCTGGCGGATGCTGGATGCGGCAAGCTGAAGATAGGGCGCTTTGGCGCTCATTAGGGGAAGCCTATGTCCAGCAATGCACTAATATAGGCTGATGATGTACTGTTGATGGGATACTACTGCCAAAATCCAAACTCATCGCGAAGTTTGAATTTTTAGGAAGTCAAAACGTTTTGACCCCATTCGTACGAGTAAAGGTTAACTACATACTTGTCCGACTGCTTATAAAAACTCTTGAGATAAAAGTGTATTAAACACGTTACATCATCCTTGAATGATAAAAGCTACGTTTTGTACATGTCGTCTCCAGAACCTCCTTTTGTTTTTCACTGTTTGATAAGAAACAGTCTGAATTAGGGAATGGATGTAGAAGAAAAGTCGTAATGAGTCGTAAAAAGGTTTTGTTCTGAGAAACTAGTTTATTCTTCACAACACATCAGAAAAGTATGCATACATATATTGACCCCACCCACATAATTATGTTAGCTGAGATATATTTAAATTCCAAGCCATTCTAAAGTACACACGGATCTGAAAAATGTCTCGTTCAATATATAATTGTTTTATT
Organism: Eupithecia vulgata; assembly: GCA_946478455.1. Taxonomy (NCBI): domain Eukaryota; kingdom Metazoa; phylum Arthropoda; class Insecta; order Lepidoptera; family Geometridae; genus Eupithecia; species Eupithecia vulgata. Next base: position 3,471,315 of record OX297863.1, read on the forward strand.
TAATGTAATGTATGTGTAATATAATAAATTTATCAATCTTACTAAACTGATGATTTTACGATGTAAGAAAAATCCTACTATTACAGTAGTACAAATTTATGACGTTGTAAAGATGTTTGCGTAGCTTGGGGCTAGATAATGCTGTATGAATTGTTTGTTAGTATTAATAAATTTATTTTTATATCTTTAAATAAGTTCCCAATTTTTTTTTCATTCCCCACCTTCAGTACGGATGTGCTCTAACCAACAAAGCCATGAAATCCTTGGTCGGTTTCGTCGAAAATCAATTTTTTTTGGGAACTTATTTAATTTCTTCGATATTACCCAGAGTGCTAGGGGCTTACGCACTTTAATACAAAAACCTCAGTATGTTTGGAACGCCACACCTACTGAAAAGATCGAGCTGAAATTTGCACACAGTTTTGTAGCTGCATTTATATAATATAGTTGTTACTTTTTATTCCTAAAAAGGCATGCGAAGCCGCGGGCAGAAGCTAGTTCCTACAGAATAAAAAAAGGTGTCTTGGACACGGTTCTGACTGCTATTGATATGAATCAGTTGAGCTACTGTAGATTGTTTGATTTAATTGTTTGCAAAACATTCTGCAGTTAGCTCAATCGTAAATACTACTTTTAATTTAATTTTACATGTATTTGATTGTTATTTTCTTTGTTATAAAATTAGCAAAAATTGTATCAGGTACATTGTGCACCATCGCGATAGTTCCTGCCTTATAACTTCTCCATCATTGTGTACAAATGGAATTCAAGTCCAGCTGAGTTTAATAAGGATGCTATACGAAATGGTATGGCGTGACCATCTCAATTGTCTGTCCGCTGCATCGGTTCCGAACGATTTCATTAAACTACACGCCATGGGACGAATCAGGGAAAATTTTGATTTAAAAGATAATCTTTAAAACTGTCTGAATGTGTTCACTACGGATGTAAGCGGGTTAACTACGAACCTTATTTGTGTTGGAAGAACACCAACCTTTTATCCCTTAATAAGGGACTTTTTCAGGGTGCGGTTCTAGACGCGCGCGTTCCGCATCCCTCCGAGCACTAAAGGGATGCGTTGGTGTTCTTCCAACACAAATAAGGTTTGTAGTTAACCCGCTTACATCCGTAATGAATTCGTCAAACTACGATAGTTTTTATATTAAAATGTCTGAATGTGAAATTTAAACGATGGAAAGGTACCTACCTGGTGCTTGAAAAAAAGGTAAATTTGTCACATTCCGGATAAGTAAAAGTAGCTATGCGAAATTTCATTCGACTTAAAACCATATATTCTAAATTTGGATCACTTACTTAAGCTACCTGTAGTTTGTTTGCTACAGTCTGCAGTTATCTCAATTATTTCACTAAACAAAGTAAAAGTAAATACTTGTTTTAATTTTATTTTATTATTTGATTAATAAATCTAACACATAATAATTTTTAATAAATATAATTTAATTTTAATTTTCTTAGTAAATAATTTTTTTTTATTTGTCGCCGGAAACGTGTTTGATGAGCTTGATTTTTTTTTACAAACTGGATCAAGTTTACTTGATTGTGGAACAGATCGGCGCGCGACGACAATACCAAATACCGATAACCAAGTTTCACCAGGACAGCAGACCCATCAGGATGCCTTGTTTTGCGCAGTATAGAGTAGAGGCTACGGTGGTGGAGGACCTAAATATTGGTCATCCTCCAGTCCTGAGTCCGTCCTCTTCTTAATGACCTCTCTAGGAATCCTGCGCTGCTGCCCCCCTCCCCCCGCCCCGGGCCGTAATGAAAGCCTGATGTACGGTTATAGCTGGCCTTTGTCCGTCTCAGCCTTATTTACTTAAAACAGAACTTAGGAATTACTTTGATTACTGTTGATTCAAGGTATTGTTTCGTTTTAGTATGCAAATAGGCAGGGATATTTAAACGATTAACGAACTAGGGTACGTAGGCACTTAGTTCGAACAGTTCCTACTAAACTTAAGAGAGAGAGACAGAGAAAATAAGTATTGTTTCCATATTTGACTATTTAAGGTTTTTGGATTATAGTGCGTAACCCCTCGCACTCTGAGTAATCTCTAAGAAATTGAATAAGTTTCCAAAAAGTTTAAATTCCGGCAGGACTCGAACCCGCGCCCCACCCTCAGAATGGGTGTGCTCTAACCAACTAAGTCACGAAATCCTTAGTCGGTTTCGTCTAAAATCTTTGGGACCTCTTACGGCTATAGTGCTGTCAGCTCCACCTACAGAGGAAACATTAGTTATCTAAACCTGTTCAAAGACTTAACGTGGAAAATTAATTTAGTTCGTTTGACGGTGTTGCCGTTGCTTAAATCGAGTTAGTGGCGATTCGCCATCGTAGTGATTCGTCATTGCAAAAAAAGTAGTGGTGATTTGCCATCGCTCAAAATATTTTAATATTCTTAGTGGTGATTTGCCATCATTTTCTTTTATACCGACAAAGTACAGTCAGCATCATCTTACGAACTTTGGTTATTCTTTTTAGACTTGACTAATCAGTATGAACTTGACAGGGGGTTAAATTGTGTAAGGCTAGTAAGGCATGAATGGTAACTTTGGTCCGTGCTATGGCTTTTCTTGATGAAATTCGATTTCTATGTGACTAGATATATGACTGGGGTAACGTAGGCAATAAGAATAAGCCGTGGACGGACAAAATCACCCCCTCTATAGGGTTAAACTTTGTTTTGTGCATGCATGCTTCTATATAGGTAATAAAAATAGAATAGGTACCTACTCATGTATGACATGACTGACGTTGTCAGTTGCTAAATAAAAATATTAATAGAAAAAACAAGGTTTTTGTATTAAGGTGACGTACGTTCGTAATTTCTAGACAAGGACGAGCGAACACCGCGCAGTGAAAGCGAGAAAGGGACGCAAGAGCCGGCCCGCGCGCAATTTCACTGCTTTTTATTTATAAATTTGATATTGCTCTAAAATAATACTCTTTCGCAAAAAACTAAAACCATAATCCTCTAAAGTGTTTAGTTAAGTATTTTTTAGACGATATTTCATGCAAATATGTTAAGTAACTAGCAAATGAAACTGGTTTTCCGTAGTAAAAATGCAAAATTTAGAGGAAAATTTGCGATTAGAATTTTTTTTTCTATCGAGTCAAGTTGAGTCAATCGTGTTTCGGCTTCCATAACTTACTAACAAAAATCCTAAGCTTTCGATGCTCATTAAAAAAGATTTAAAAAAATTGTGTTTTCTTGCCTTAAAATTGATTTTCCGTCTAGGCAAAACCTGAGTTTTGGGTCCTACTTCACCTTAAACAAGTTCCCAAAAAAATTCGAATTTCGTTTCTTTGACTGTTTTGTTCGTGTTTAAATCCATCCTCATAAGTAAACCAAACGTTATATCAAATTTTAACGTTTATACCAAACGTAATTAACTCTTCAAACATTTTACTAAGTACCTACCAACCACTCAGGTGTAAATAATAAGTTTATGTAAAAATAAAAGTGAGTGGCTCGACACGCACTTTGCCCGTTTATTGATATTAATCCTTTAAATTGATATCTGATCCAATCATTTCTGTAGGAAGGTACACAACACAACATAAATAAATACACTGATTTCCAATCACTAAAGTGTACTTATCCCAATCGTTGAAAGTATAAACAGTCTGTGAATCCTTATCAAAAATTATGGTAAACAATTTCTGTGCAGATATTCCCTTGCAATTTTATCGTGACATCAAAACAAAATGCTTATACCCTCTGCCCCCGCAGTAAGGTTTACATTAGCTCGCATATCATCTCCGGGTAACGAATGAATATTACGCACGATATCTTTCAGCGCAAGCCCGCAGTAATCCTTACTAAGGGCTTTTAGGAAAGAAGAGTACATTAAAACAGCTGGTACACTTCATCATCAAACAAAACCAAGGTTATGGCTATGGATTTCGATTTTTTGCGGGATAAATACAAATACTTCAGAATAAACATAATGAGACCACCCCGGAATCATCTTTTAAACAATAAAAAAAAACCAGGTCGGTGCATAATTGACGGAGAAATCGACGAAAATACATTAAAAAATATTCACAGCTAAACATAGAACCTCCTCCATTTTAAAATTTGTGAAATCGGTTAAAACACAAAGAAAAAACCACTTCAGCGTATTGAAAATGGCTTCTTGCGACTTCTGGCGCAATTTTTGTCAAAGTCGTAAGATTTGGCATCCTTGGGTTGGGGAGGCCTTTGTTCTGCGATGGAATTATACGAGCTGATGAAGACTTTTTCGCCAGTAACTTCAGGAATTCCGTAATAATGGCGTGAGCAACTATCCTTAAATCAAAAAATTCAAAAATCCGGCCTCGTTGTTTTACGTCTTTCGTCGTAGACAGCTATGGAACGCAGCATCCTCGGAGTTCTCGGACTCTCAGACTGCATAAGGACCTCTACCTTGCGATCCCAGGCTCAGGTAGCGGACCTAGCTCAAAAGTGTGCTAAATTGAAATGCGACTGGGCCGGACACGTGTGCCGTATGTCAGAGGAGTTCTGGGCAAATACCATCACGTAATGGACTCCAAATAGGCGCAGGTCGCGTGGAATGCCTAGGAGCAGATGGAAGGATGAGTTAGACGCATTTCAAAAAGAGTGGCCAGTCCAGCTATTGATAGAGAAAAATGGAAGGATAGGAAAGGAAGGCGATTGCCCTGCAGTGGGATCCTTTGAGCATAATTATTATAATAAAAAAAACTAACTTGAGATTGTCTGATACGTTTCTGTATTATGGTGTACGTCTAAGTAAGTTTAAGATATGTTTTACGATCAAGAGCGAGTCGTCTTTGTCCTACAGAAACGAAATGTTTTTGATCGAAAATTGAAACTCTGCGAGATGGAAGTTTTAGAAAACTTTGTCATAACGTTTTCCTAGGGTCGTTTTAACATTCATTACTTACAAAGTCAGAAGTTTCTCAAAATGTTTGGATAAAGTGATAGACAACTATGTTATTACTCGCGACTTCGTCCGCGTGGAGTGCTGTTGGAGGTGGTCTAGCGTTAAAGTTGACCGAGACAGCGATTATTGTCTTTAGAACAATCATATCGCACCTCTAGAACAACACGGAATTATGTCGAAAAATCTCAAAATCGATTTTATTGCATATTTGAATCCGCAAAGTTTTAACGCGCATACCACTAAGACGGGCTTATTTATATTTGCACAAACGCGCAAGAGATGGTGCTGTACGTCGCTCTTAGTGAATGAATGAGTGACAGGTCATACCACAAACACGAAATTATGTCTAGTTGCAACATAGCCGCCGTCGTAAAAAACCGTATAGCGTTTACACAAAAGCAAATTATTTAGGAATAATCTGGTGTTGTTTAAGTTATTGTGACAATTTCTGTGAGTTATTTAGTGATAATCCCGTGTTGGAGAATTTTCCTGGTTGGCGTTTTACTAGTATTCCGAAATACGGCGGTATTATTGACGAAGGTATGTTCTTTTTTTTTTATTATTCCAAAATAGTTCCGTATTGTTTGAAATAGGTGGAAATTTCTTAAATAATGCTCTATTTATGGCACACTAAAAGTTTGTCACAGTTTATTGTAAAATCATTTTAAATGAATTTTGCATACATCGATTTCTTACTATAGTTGTATGTTATAAGAAAAGTATTTTTAAGCAGTATTTTTCTCGTCATAATAGGACAAAATAAAAAAAGTTTCAGATAATGCTCTATTTTTGAATCAATTTAGTTTTTTCTCATTTTATGGCAGATGATGAAGGGTCGGGGCCTGCTGATGCTCGAAAAAGCGATTGGAACAACCTTGGAGGATCAGTCGACTGTCCAAGAAAATGATTCTGAACTTTCCACTATATCGGCATCAGTCATTGCATTTGAAGCGGTTGAAGCATTGGTCGTTGCAGCATCAGAAAGTGGTTTATTAGAAAATAGGGAGGTAACAGAAATACCGTTTCGTACTTTACCTGGTCCGAGTGATGATAGTGATTTTATAGACGATTCAGATACAGATCCCACTTTTTCTCTCCCTGCTAAACAAAAAACTCGGCCACTTGTGGTTACTAGAAGAATATCTACTACTTCCTGCTCGAGCTCCTCGTCAGAGTTAGTTCATCATCATCAAGCTCCAGTAGCAGCAGCAGCCCACCAAGCAACACCGCTCCAACGCAACCATTTGCCACACAGACACAATCTTCTGCTGCCAATGTTACTAAGACAACCAGCGATCTGCAGCTTAAAGAAAAAAGAAACGAAATCCTAGTGGCTGGAAATCCAATATTGCTAAGCGATTACGGAATACAGGTAAAGCGTAGGTATTTCTATCAAACTCCTCGCGTTGAAATGAAAGAGCCCTTGTCTTTCTTCTTCAAAACATCGTTCGAAGACATTGCCTAAAAAACAAACTCTGGCTATAAACAAAAAGAGAGACATAATGGAGTTAATAATTGAAAAAAATATAATTCTTATTGTTCAATTATTTATGTCATTTTAAATGACTTTTTACTTTAAAAAGACTGGATACCTTAGAAGTTACTGAAACACTAATTTTAAGAAAAGATAAAAGTACAGAACTGATAAAATTTATAACTAAGTTTTATGTTCGATCTTAGATAAAAGATTTAAAGACGTTTTATCTCGATTTTCGTATTGATTTGTTAGAAAAGTACTTGTTGAGTCTGTGAAATTTAAGTCAGTCATATTATAATGTTTAAATTTAGGTACATTTACACAGCGCCATAATTAGAAATAAAAGACTGGTTATCGTAAGTTACTAAGGTAGTAAAGCATTTTTTTACCTAATGGTATTACATTGTACACAGTGAGTAGTATGTAGCAACTACTTATCGTATGGTGAAACTTAGTATTTTCTTCCCGTAGTAATTTTTTATAACTCTGTTTTACTTTTCTAGATTGTATTTTATTTATTCGTGTCTGCCTATGTTGTTTCATATTGTAATAATCACTATGTTCAAAACCACACTATGGTTTTTATATGTTGATTTTGTTAAACAAATTTTAATAAAAATGCTGATTTTCATAATTTTTTGTCTTTTGTTTCATTAACAACAGGAAAATTCCCTAAAACAAATCAAATATGTCCTTGTTGTATATTTACACCTAACCAATGTATGGTAAAATAAAAGAGCATTATTTCAGAATCACTCAACAAAAATGACGTACCTCGAAATAGTTAATTTTTATTTCATGAGATAATTAGACAAAAGAGAATTAAAACGAAAAATTCATATTATCACTTACTCGACGTTTATTGAGGGGAATAAACGATATAATATTGATTCACGTTGGATACATTACCTGAAACATCTATGACTTTGGCAATAACTTCAATACAAAAGCTGATAACGGTTTTTCGTCGATTGTGAACAAAGTGCTTTTTCGACTTAGCGCTGTCTTGTTCTAGGGGTGCGATATATTATCTATACCTGATTTGTTCGATGGGGGCTTTCGATGTTCAGATGACGATTATTTTCATTACGATGTCTGTGTGGCCGCTTCTTCAAATCTTATCATCATCATATGCCTATATGCTAGTCGACAGCTAGACATAGGCCTCCCCTAATGAGCGCCATAGCGCCCTGTTTTGCATCTTGACGCATCCAGCATCTGCCTGCAGTCTTTCGCAGGTCGTAACCACAACTGACCGGAGGGCGTCCTGCACTTCGTTTAACGAGTCGTGGTCTCCACTGAAGAACACGTTTACCCCATCGTCTTTTAAGTATAGTTATACTAGCTGACCCGCCCGCCGAAATATTGTTTCCATGAAACTATCAATGTCAAAGTCTTACAACCATAATCCATTACAATTTAAAGTATTGTTATGGGAAAACCTTTGAATCCCTCCATGTGAATTTCCAAAAATCCGTTCATAGCGGTGCCTACGTCCTAAAAGGAAACTCCATGCAAAGTTTCAGCTTCGTAGCTGTTTTAGTTTCAGAGATCTCTTGATGAGACACCCAGGTTTCTCTTTTATAATTATAGATTAAAGTGTTTGCCTTTTGTGCACCAAGAAATCTTCTCTTTCTAATAATGTTAAAATTTATGAATTAAGTGTAATCTTAACATACAGGTGTAGTGAACCTCGATGAGGGGGTAATGCCGAACGTAAGAGATGTTTTTATAAAACCGATCGAAAGGTCAGTACGTCGCCAATACCATAGACAAACTCCAGTTAGATAAGTCATGAAATAAAAACTCTTTTTAGTAATGAACAGAAACAAAAATGCATTGTCTAAAACTAACATTGTATATACTTTGTATCATATCACGATCGGAACGCTGGGTTTTCTCAACGTTTGTGATTCCCCTACCTTAGCTTACGTCGAAACATTAAAGCAAAGAAAATAACTCAATTTCTTGTGGTCTGCCTTAACACGCCCACACGAATTGAGTTATGGTCTTTGTGAGGATGGTTCGTCGCATTATGATATTCTTTTTGTGACGTTACGATGTTTGCTTTTGCATAAAAAGTTATGTTACAATCTTTATTTATTTATTTATTTATTATTTATAACTTTGTTCTGTGGATCAGCGACCTAAAGTGTATCAGGTTCAAGATAAATAATCTGGTTAATTTTTAAAGTCTTTGCCTCTGTACATAAAGTACATGATTTTTTAGTCATCGAAATAAAATACATATGTTCAAAAACGGCATATATTAAAACCTTCTATTACAAAGATCTGCCAAAGACATAATTTATTCATATATTAATTTGCACCGGCACTGGCCCTGAAGGCATAAGATCAGATCGTAACCGATACACCTTGTTCTGCATGGTTCTATACAGTCCGTATCAACCTCGCAATCTGAAATAAAAAACAACAAAGGTGAATTTACTAGAACAGATGCAGTTTGCAAATAACGGGATTCACACTAAAATAACGAGATTCAAACTAAAATAACGGGATTCACACTAAAATAACGGGATTCACACTAATTTCCATTACCATACATACAAGGCCATGCAGCCACCGTCTTGAGGACGTTTCAGATTGGTACTGATATGGATCAGTTGAGTTACGTCTACATTTTTTGCAACAGTCTGCAGTTAGCTCAACTGTTTCAATTGAAAATAAGGTCTAATTTGTTCCTATTTGGTTGCGGATTCGATTCCCGCCTTGGAACAAATATTTGTATATATGTTATATATTGTATTTATGTCTGCAAACATTTGTTCAACTATCTTCTATCCGCAAATTGTGTTGACCGCACCCTTCACATCCCGCGTGGGAAGCGTGCGGTCACAAATCTGACCACTGGCAAAAAATGAGATCGACTTCATCATGACGAGTAGCAGCAAATATTCAGAGATGTCTCAGTGTTCAATATGTTCAATACCGGATCTGATCATTCTCCGAGGCTCTCTGAATATCAACCAGAAGCTTGAGAGAAATCATCTGATGAAGTCCACGCTCCGACCTCACCCAATCCAAATCATGGCGGGCACTGAGAAGTTTCAGCAGCTTCTCAGGAATAGATTTGTTGCCTTGTAACCCACTGATGACGCTGACGAGACCCCACACAATCTGGTCGAAACGTTGAGAGACGAAGGTCATCAAGTTTTGCAAAATGCTGCGCACTGGCAGGAAGTCCAAACTCTCGGATGAGACTCTAGGGCTGATTACAAAAAGACGGGAAACCATCCAGGCGACTTCGTCAGAGAGGTCAGACCTGAACAAGCGAGTTGCGAAGATGGTACGGCGCGACCTTCGGAGCTCCAACATACGCCTAATTGAATAGGCGATAGAGCGAAACCGAGGGTCTGAAGTATTCACTCAGCAGCTTGATAGTAGCCACCTGACAAAGCTTAAAACGCACGATGGGAGGACCGTTGTTTCGAAGCCGAGATCGAGGATTTCTATGGCCGCTTATACGCTGCACATGCGTCATGCCCAACGAAACGACCACGATTCTAGAGCCTGACAGGCCACTACACCGACGAACTGTCAGACATCAGTCAAGACGAGATTGCGTTTGCTCTGAGGCAGCATAAAAATGGAAAATCCCTCGGTGTAGACGGAATATCATCAGAGCTTTTGAAAGCCGGACAAACCCCTGTTTTTCAAGAATTACAGAACCTATTCAATGCCGTCCTTCACAGTGCGAGAACTTCAAAGACATGGAGCGGGAGTTTGTTGGTACTTTTTTAAGAAGGGCGACAAATCCCTCCTTAAAAATTACAGGCCCATATAGGTCCTGGGCCATGTCTATAAGTTGTTCGCACGAGTGGTCACGAATCATCTCTCCACAAGACTCGACGAGTTCCAGCCACCGGGAACAGGCCGGGTTTCGCGGAGGATAGACCACATAAAACGTGTTTATGCGTGGAGACCGCGACTCGGCAAACATAGTGTAGGACGCCCTTCGACCACGTGGGATGACGATTTGCGAAAGACTGCTGGCAAATGCTGGATGCGACAAGCTGAAGACAGGGCACTATGGCGCTCATTAGGGGAGGCAAATGTCCAGCAGTTGACTGATATGGCTCGGTGCACCTTTAGCGAGTGGCGCTCCTTCAGTTCATTGCTGATAATAGGTCACCCATAATGAGCGCCATAGCGCCCTGTCTACAGCTTGCCGTTCATCCAGCATCTGCCAGTAGTCTTTCGTAGATCATCATCCCACCTGTTCACACCACTCAAGAACACGTTTCCCGGCAGTAGTTGGTTCTTCGCGAGAAAACGCCGGCCCACTGCCACTTTAACTTGATAATTCCTCGTACTATGTCGATAACTTTGGTTCTCTGTCGGATGTATTCGTTTCGAATCCTATCCTTGCGCTAGAGAACGACGAAACTAGAAGTATATCTGTACGGATAAAAATAAAACGTCAAGTGCGAGTTAGACTCGCGCATCAAGGGTTCCGTACAAACTCTTCAGCAAAGAAATCAACCCAGACGAATAAGTGCACAATGATTTTCTGATTTGATAACGATTATGAAGTAACTTATTTAGTCCCTCGACCTATTGGTGTCTCGGGACTAAAATGAAACCCTAGGGTAACAATTTACAATTTTCTATGAATAAACCATAAATTTACGGTTTTCAGATTTTTCCCTTTACTTGTGCTATAAGACATTGCTTTTTGCCAAATTTCATGGTTCTAGGTCAACAGAAAGTACCCTACAGGTTTTTGGTCCATGGCGAGATTCGAAAATTATTTTTTCTGTGAATAAACTACAATTTTACTGTTTTCGGATTTTTCCATTACTAGAGCTATAAGACCTTGCTTCGTGCCAAATTTCATGGTTCTAGGTCAACGGGAAGTACCCTATAGGTTTTGTGTGCATGTGATTCCCTTGAAACATTAAAAAAATAGACATAAACAGCTGTTACTTTTGATTGCGTTGACTTAGAAGTTTGATTTATATTGCGGGTCCAAGAGGTTACGAGCTTGCGTATATGATGTGAATATCAACTCGATAGCTTCACGCGTTTTTGAGAAAAGAGGGTTGACAGACGGACAGACGGACAAAAGTGATCCTTTAAGGATTCCTTTTTTCCTTTTGAGAACTTACCCATCTTTGGGTCACAATCCGTCGACGGCGCTGTCCCAGAACCACGGCTATCAATCCAAGGCGCTTGCGCATAAACGTAGGCGACGAAGGTAACCATCAAAACCAAAATGAGTTTAAAATTCATGGTTTAATCTGTTGGGGTTCTTCTTGTTAAAAGATGCAAAAGGATAATGTTGATTTCCAGAAGGCAACTTCTTTTTATATCAAACCAAATGTACTTAACTATAAGGTGTCCCATGATAAGCCACCTAGTTATTTTGCTCTGCATGCGTCAAAATTCAAAATTCAAGGAAAGTAAATTACAATCAAATAATGTTATTATATTAAAACTAGTATTTACAATAGAGACGATTGAGCTAACTGCAGACTGTTGCAATAAATCTACAAGTAGCTCACTGATCCATATCAATACCAGTCGCGCGCGTGCCCAAGACACTGGCTGCATTACCCTGCATTACTATTTACTACTGCATTGCTATGGCAATGCTGATGCGCTGTAACAAACTTTGTTTCTTTAGGCTTAAAAAAAACACTTGGACAAGTCTAATTTTATCCTTTCAACTGCTTTATAAATAGTATTTTATTTATTATATTCTATTACTAAATAAATACATCTAGTCTAAAAAAAATACTTTGATAATAAGAATGTGTCTATTAACACTTTTCTTAATGTCTCTATTTAAGGTGGAGACACTTCGTTCATTTTGTTCTTAAAATATCATAATATAACTATTTTTCACTTACAAATCACTAAAATAACTCAAAAGGTTTTGTCCTTTTCAGTCTTAATATAGACATATTAAGACTGAAAAGGACAAAACCTTTTGAGTGCCTTTTTTGTTGTCGTGGAGCTGGATCTTCTTCTTCTTCATCGTGTTCTTCATTGAAGGTCGTGCCCAGGGACCTCCCTGTGGAGGTTGACGTTTCTTATGTACTAATGGGGCATTAACAATACCCCTCAGTACTTTATTCTGAAACCATTGATTAATTTGTTCGTCTGAGCGGGTACACCACCAAAGTTGCATACCATGAGTCCAAATTGAATAATATGTATATTAATATATAAGAAATAATGTGCTATTGATTTAATCTACTTTATTTTTTTGGTTAGTAGAGAAAGAAATGGAAAACCAACCGCTAGTAAGTTCACTTATAAACCAAACTAATACAATGATTTATTTCCCCATCTAAGTTCAAATATAATGACGACCTCTGTGGCGTGGTAGGCAAAGGTCTGCCTGCGACGCAGGAGGTTGCGGGTTCGATTCCCGCCTCAGGACAAATGTTTGTACGATCTTCAGACATTTGTTCAGGGTGTTCTGGTCGTTTTCTATGTATAATAAAAAATATCTATCTGTGTATTGTATTATATTATGTATAACAGTTATCTAGTACCCATAACACAAGCTCTGCTTAGCGTGGGGCTAGATAATGCTGTGTGAATTGTCCAGCATTATTTATTTATTTAATGTGATATAGATACAGGTCAATATACGAATAAAACTAACTAAGCTTAACATATATTTTCCTTATATTATTTTAATATAGTTGGTGCGGAACTGCGCGACATCTGGTCAAGCAATAACAAAAATAGAGGGTTAGAAAAGTAAAAGGGAGGGTTAGAAATTCAAACGGGAGGGTTAGATTTTCTTACAGTTTGTAAGTATGTATGAGGTTTCTTTGGCATGCCCTACACCCTCTAAACAAGAGGATTGATTTCGACATGTGAGGTTATATCAATCGTCATTTTGGTAGTGGTGACATAGACTATAAGAAGATTTATATAATAAGAATATAAGAAGATTTATAAGAAATTTAAATAGAATATATTTATAAAATCCTTAGTCTTGCTTCGTCTCTCTTGCATGCTGATGTCATTTTTATTGGAAAATGAATTCATATTGCTTTTTGAAATAAGGTATAGTTAAATCATGTCCTGTGACACCTAAAGACCATAGATAAAACGTTTTGAACGTAGATTAGTTGTAGTATTTAATTGCGTAAATTATAAATTTAATCTGGACCTATTACTTCTGTTCTAATCGATTATGAAATTATAATTGCCTACCCTAGATATTATTATCTTTAGGGTAGCCATGCATAATTTAATAATCAAATCAAATACAGGGTGTAACAAAATTAAGGACCTAACTTTCATTGAGCTTTTAACACAGAACACGGAAAAATATTTAACAAAAACTCCGACTTTTAGTTTTCAACAAAATAATCACTAGAGTACGCAATAACTCATGCATGCGCTTTATTGTCATAGAATTGACGAAAAATGCATTGGTGGTACCACTTACCGCATCTAAGACACGTCGCCCACTCCATTGATGTAGCAGGTCGTTGAGCGTCACTTTCAACCACCCGCTATGAATGTGTTTTGCGTTTTAGAGGGGACGTAAACAGTTGCCTAGGCCTTTTTATATATTTCAAAGACAATGAGCACATGCATCAGTCTACTGGTAATTTCGGGATCCAAATGTTGGGATTTTTTTATCCTTTTCCCGTATTCTGTGATCGAAGCTAAACCACACCTTAAATTTTGGTCTTTCATTTTTGTTACACCCTGTATTTATTGTCTTAGGTCGTAACAACAATGTTATGATATTTTAATTTTGTAACGGTATAAAGATTACATTATACCGTTACAAAACAAATGAATTAAGATACGATTCATCAGGTCTACATATTAAATTTACTAGTAGTATTGTATAGTAGTAATAACAAATCCTGTACCTACATGTTCTAACCTAAATCGGTAGGTACCTTTTTTAGGCTGCGCTAAGCAGCTTTTGGCAAACCTACCGGAATCCCGAAAACGTTCTCGTTGAGGGTTTACAAAAATAATACATCGTTTAATAACCCAATCACTAGGATGTGTCGTCAATATAACGATTTGGCAGCTAATAATACTGATATAGATATATTTAACTCAAACCTCAATACATTTCGCAAAACTATTTCGACTATACTGAGCAATTATATATAATACTAGCGGTCCGCCCCGGCTTCGCACGGGTACCTATTCGAATTTTTCTCACCTTTTAAACCTTCCCTAGACCTCCACGAATAATTCAAGACCAAGATAAGATAATTCCGTTCAGCCGTTCTCGAGTTTTAGCGAGACTAACGAACAGCAATTGATTTTTATATATATAGATATAACGATATGAATGAATTTTCTATTATTTATAGTTAAAATAATTTATACAGTAACATTTAATTATATATTATATTTTAAGTAGATTGTTTTGGCTATGTTTTCAACACTTTTCTAATCTTGTTATGTTTACATCTAGGTCTGCAATCTGGTTCACTACTGTAACTCTTTTACCTAATGTATAAATTTGATTGTAAACTGCTTTGTAAACTTATCACAATAAAATAAAAATAAAATCCCCGAAAACAGATTTTTATATCTTTATTATAAAAAATCTGTAACCTGTTAAAAAAAATGTATGACTGCATAATATAATTTATACCTTCATTTTGGTATAACCAGATAAACATTTATTAATAATTTGACAAATTTTATACGTCATATTAATTATCATAGATAATTTTAAAGATAACAATCTTAGATCATCTAATTATTTTAACTTGAAAAAGTATTATTATAATAATATTAGAAATTAAATGTATAAAAATTTGCAATTTGCAATATACACCAAATAAACAATATACAAAACCTGTATTAGAGGATTTCAATCTTCTTTAGCAAATGATTGTAATGGCTTAAGACTACAGTAAATCTATTCGGTAGAGAACCAAAGTCATCGACATAGCTCAAAGAATTATGAACAAGCAAAAGTGGCAGTGGGCCTGCTTTAATCATACGAAGAACTGACAACCGTTTGGGTAAACGTGTTCTTGTGTGGAAACTTCGACTCGGCAAAAGTAGTCTAGGATGTCGTCCTCCTCCAAGTAAATGGCGAACGTACACAGGCAGATGCCGGATGCTGCAAGCAAAGAAAAGACTTTAGTGTCATTAATAAATAATTTTTTTAATTACTATGCAATCAAATTTTTTACATATCTCGGTTCAGTATTCAGTATTTTCAGTATTTTATTTATTGCATTCATACAGTCATCAGTGATTATGTGAGTGTTAATAAAATGTTCACAGTATGTACCCATTTAGGGTGTTGCAAATTAAGACTGGCCAGGTATCATGCCTTTCTAATTATGATAAACTATGTATTAAATACCTATTATGAAATATTACGAGTTACATTGCTGTTGCTGCTCCCACGGGTTCTACTGAGTAGTGAGCCTGTTTATTTCGCCAGATAGCATCGAAGGTATTGCTGCGTGCCTGGGCTTACATGACTTTGACACCATCAATCTTGCTATCGGTGACGTCTCGCTGACAGCGGCGGTGGACAAAGGACGTGAAGGTTCATGAGTGGCGAGTACGATGCAATATGAAACGGAGTGTGGGAAGACCTTCCACTCGATAGACCGACGACATTGTAGCTGTCGCGAGGAGTCGATGCATGGAGGCGATGCAGGAACGCTATTCGTAGCATCCTTAAAGGGAAGGCCTGGGTTCAGCAGTGGATGTATGCGACCTGATGTACATAGCTAATAGAACCTACACAGCGCATCAGCATTGCCATACGGCGGGGCAATGCAGCGAGTGTCTTGGGCACGCCTCCGACTGGTATTGATATGGATCAGTTGAGCTACCTGTAGATTGTTTGCAACAGTTTGCAGATAGCTCAATTGTTTCTATTGTAAATACTAGTTTTAATTTAAATTTATATTTGATTGTAATTTTCTTTCTTGATAAAGAATTAATTTTGATTTATATAACCTACACATCTACCTCGGTACATTACACATCAAAATAATATCAATTACTTATCGTTTTGTTCGTGTTTACAATCTGGTCTTCCAATACAGCCATTGTGGTTGCCATAAAAGCAATATTTATAGCACGCCAGCTAGCCAACTTAAAACCACATACTACGAAAGATAGGTAGGGTAGTAAAACGTAACCACAACACATTGTTTGTTTTTTTATGGTATTTAGGTATCTTTGTTTGATTACAATCATACTTGATGGAAAGTGAACATGTGGCCGAAGATGTTTCATGAAGGTCTAGATTCTAAAAGATAACTGTTCACTCTTGTCTTGAAGAGACCAAGGTTGTAATTGACGAGAAAATCAGAAGCAGGGAGCGTGTTCCAAGCCCCATCGGTACGAATTTGGAGGAAAACCGCTTAGTGCGAGTGGACGGTATGTCCACCAAGTGCACCAAGCAGAGGTGGTAATGCGTTGTGCGTCTCATTGCCCTGGAGTGGAAGGGGAATGGTAGAATCAGGTCATGTAGTTCCTATAAGCATTCTCCGAAAAGAATCCTATAAAAGACCGAGAGACATGCGACATAGTTTGATGTTATTTATATTTACACTGTTTTTAAATTATACTAGTATTTTCATGACTGATAACACAGAGTGCGATCTGCAACTCCGTGTTACGACGGCACGCCACTGCGGGTCGCACCGCCGACGCTAGCAGTGATCGTGTTATACTAGACTAGCATTTTCATGACTGAAAACACAGAGTGCGATCTGCAACTCCTTGTTACGACGGCACGCCAATGCGGGTCGCACCGCCGACGCTAGCAGTGATCGTGTTAAGTATCTATTGCGGGACGAAAAGGTAATCTATCTTTATTTTATTCTAAATTTATATAGGACCACCCTGGGATAATTTTATGATCAAATCCAATACAATCATCATAACCCATAACCCATTCATTCTCGGTTCAGAATAGGCGGAAAATCGGTAAACACGACTACATAAAATACATGCATCGTTTTTAAAATAAGTTAAAAAAACTCTACGTACTTAAAGCATTTTACAATTACCTAACTTTTATCCATTTTCAACTTACACAGAACCTGTTGGAAGAAACCCACATTTGTTAATCTCAGTTAAAAGTTTAGAAATTGGATAACTTGTAGAAGACCCTAATGTATATATCGTACAAGTTCTAGAGAACGGAAATTGACTTCTTCGTTATTTTGTAATGGAGATCTCAAACTGGGACGAATCAGGAACGTTTTTAGCATAACATTTGAGGTTCTTGACTCGTCCCAATGTATTGGAAAAGAAGTGGGACGAGTCAGGAATAACTCGTAATTATGATGTTTCTGGTTTTGGTGCATGCACACAACATCCGTTTCACAGGATATTTCCGTCACGATATTTTCCGTGACGATGTATGTTTTTGTAGGAACAAGTTGACACACCCCACAGTATTAAGAACTCAGCAAACGATTATTTCCAGTAGCGAAGGAAAACCGCCTTCAAAACAATAATTTTAATTAAGTATACATAAATATATGTTTAACAGAACATAATGATAAAAGAAGATGTATTACGTCTTGTTATATCTTTCATTTGGCTTCTTAATACTATAGAGATTCACGACATGGAGGCTTATGCATTCTTGTTGGAAGTGGACATGAATACGAAAACACTAAAGCTATTGTCGATCTGTCTATCTGTGTGCATTGTCGAATGTTCAGCTATTAAATTATTGAAACAAAACATGTACGTTATATGCATCTATCGATCCCCGCGAGTAAGAGCCCAGAGTATCAAAATGTTTTTCGACCAACTTGACACATCTTTAGCAAAAATATGTAGCAAAAATAATAATTGCAAAGTTATTATCTGTGGTGATTTTAATATCGACATTTTGAAAGACAATAAACATGTAATTCGGTTTGAGTCTCTTCTGAAGAGTTTTAATTCAGGCTACTACATAGATTGAGCAGCAATACAGGCATCGATAACATTTTACATAACATCAGGGGGGCTGTAGGAGAAATTGTCGATTTTGCGATATCAGATCATACAGCACAAATAGTAAAGGTACCCGTAAAAAAATATTGTTCTCGTTTGTTGAGGTCAGAGATTACTGTAGTGACAATATAAAAAAAATTAAGGACGCTCTGGCAGCTCTATCATTTCAAAATGTTTTCCAATGTCATGACCCAAACGATGCTTTTAACATATTTTATGACATTTTCCTACTGTTTTATGATTTGTGTTTTCTGATCAACAGAATCAAAGTTATTGCAAACAAGAAACCGAAATGGATTTCCAAATTCATTAAAAAATGTAGTAAAATAAAACGAGCTTTGCTATGGCAGTATAAGTTTAAAAGCTACTCTCAGCGATATAAAAAAATATTAAACTAACTCAAAAAGCGCATTACGATTACCTTATTAAAAACTCAGAAAATAAAAGTAAGACTACTTGGAACATCATCAATAAACTAAGTTACAATGAACCTAAAGAGAGCATCACTAAACTGGAACTAAAAAACGAAAAAATCACTAACACCGTTAAACTAGGAAATATTTTCAATGACTACTTTATTAGCATTGCTGGTAAAAATAGTACTACTAAAACTGACATAGGAAATGGTACTGACATTGAAAATAATTATAAACCATATGACATCACTAATAGTAATAATAATGACATGAATAATATGGACATTGGTAGTCGAAGTACGGACATTAATAATAGTAACGTTGACATTATTAATAATAGCAGTGACATTAATAATAAAATTGATGATGGTAGAAACTATAGAATATAAGCATTTGTAATAAATCACGATTTTTGACTCCAATAACTCTCTTTGAGATAGTGACGGGCTCCATCTGATATTATTTTAATTTTGATTTCTGTGTAACTTTATAATGTGACATTTTTACTTAATTATTTCTAAACTACATCACAAAATAAAAAGAATTAAATAAAAATGTCACATCTAACGATGAAACCGATTTTTTTGGAAGGTGACTTTAACGACTATCAATGCAAATTAGGTTAGGTTAGGTTAGCTTAAGTTAGTCGTTGCTTTGATACCTACGACTCTTCTGACATGGACAGTTGGACACCGGCAGAGATGTTGCAGCAAATACAGCGAGCCAAAAAATAAGAAGTTGAAGTTGATCTTTGATACATATAAATATAGCCTCGCTTTTTCACACGCATAGTTCCCGTTCCCATGGAAATTCCGGGATAAAACATATCCTATGTTACTTCCTGAAAAGTAAGCTTTCTAACGAATTTTTGAAATCGGTCTTGTAGTTTTTAAGTTTATTCGTTACATAAAAAAAAATAGAAATCTTTGCTCTTTATAACATTAGTGTAGACTGTAGATAAAGCTCTTTGAATCCTTTAATGGTTAAAAAATTTAGCAATTTTCGTATTTCTGTAGGTTCAAGTAACCCAGCTGTCCTAGCAGCCTGCATAAGGGCCTGACGGCCCATAGTCGTTATACTTACAAATCGCGCCATCTATAATCTCAGCCACTAACTACACTAGAGCAGTGCTAATAGCTATTTAGCTTTATGTTCTGATAGCTTAGTGGTCATCTTAGTAATTACCATTTGGATCCACTTAAGTAATCTATTTTTGAGTATATTTAGAAGCACTGTAGTTTAAAATTAAAGTTTGCTTTTGTTTGCAGCTAAATAATGAGTTATTCCACATTTCGTCCAAATCGACGACCTCTGTCGCGTGGTGGGCGAAAGTCTACCTTCGACGCAGGAGGTTGCTTGCGGGTTTGATTTCCGCCTAGGGACAAATGTTTGTACGATCTGCAGACATTTGTTCAGGGTGTTCTGGTCGTTTTATATTTATAATAAAAAAAATATCTATCTATGTATGTTGTTTCTTTCCTTATTATGTAATACAAAACTTCTCACGCGAATTTACGGGTACCTCAACAACCTAATGGCCCACTGCTGGACGTAGGCCTCCTCCTGATTTTTTTTATCTCATGGGGATAATGCCCATAATCCCCAGTTATGTGGATCGCAGTTCGATGGTAGATATATACTGCAAGAGACGCTGCAGCCCGCACCCCGGTGTATGTCCCTTAGTCGCCTCTTACGACACCCACGGGAAGAGTTGGGGTGGTGCAAGTTCTAAGTCGACACCACACGGCTCCATGAAAGGCTATATATGTTGATTTATCATCATCTCCATCAGCCCATATTAGTCCACAGCTGGACATAGGCCTAAGGTCTAGGCAATTTACGGGTAAAAGTAGTAATAAATATATTATAACGGGTAGTTATCACGTTTATTCACCTTGCGTTTATGAGAAAAATAGGTAATGAAGCGGTATTACTACCCGTTTAATAGTACTAATAAATACGTGTTCAGATATCATACGCATAGAAATGTTAAAATTAGTAATAGTGTAAAATAAATGTAAAGGTAAATCGCGATGAATTCCAATCGAGATTCGAGATCGCGTATCGCGATTTAGTCTTCTTAATCATTTCTTAAATTCTTAATTCTTTATTGCACTGATAAAACCTTCTTTAAACCTTATAACTAGAGAGGTATCGCAAAGGTGAGCTCAACCCTAAAAAGAAGAGAGGAAGACAAGTTTGTAATCACCCACACAACTTTATTGTATCAAAAATGATTTTATAAAGGAATTAGTTACACATAATTCACCGAATTATTAAATACATTAAAATTTAACAATAAAATTATAAAACGAATGGAAATTAAAATTTTAACAATATTATATAAAACGAGTTAATCTTACAATGCCAGTGAATTTATATTACTTAGGTTAATTTCGATTATACTTCTAGTCGTTACGAGACTTTAACTACCTTTTTTTTTATCCTGAGTGAAATGCGCACGCATATCGCACTGCCACGGGGAGACAGTACGATTATGTGGGACTCCAACCCACTAAAACCCTCAGGGTGTTTCCGTCTTTGCCGCTTGTGGTGGGAACATGGGAACGTTTTCTCTTCCACGAACCCACCCCGGCGGCCCGATATCGGGCCCCTCAATGGGGGGTGTGAAGCACCCCTTTCGCGACACGCCAGAAACACGTGACGCGCCGCGGTCACCTCGGGGACCTTACCCGCCAAATGGGCGCCGAACGACCCCGTGTCCAGACGCCCTAGGTCCCCCTGCGACGGGTCAGTCAAGTGGCCCCGCCGCCTGCCACACGGTCGCAGAGGATAGGGAGAGCGGCCCTCGCAATACCGACACTCCTCTTCCCCTGCGACCCCACCGCGTCAGCCATCGAACGGTGGCGACCCCGCCAAGGCCGCGGAAGGCAGGGAGAGCGGCGCACCGCAATACCGGCACTCCTCTCCCGCCGCGGTCTCCATCTCCCTGCGGCCATGCTGCCCATACAGCACAGCCGCCCGCCTCAGTCACGGTACCGCCCATACGACACCGCAACCTACTACCACTCCAACTGGGCTTAGAGCGCAAAACCCAGAGGAGCGGTCCGTCCCGGGGCCGGCCATGTCGCCCTATGCGTTGGCACGGCCCCATGGGTTCCTCTTAGCTTCACCGCGGGTGACCAGTCCGCGATTACTAAGCCCCCCCGCCCCGGAAAGGCGGAAACCCCTCGGGGGGGGGGGGGGGAGACTTTAACTACCTAACATAACTTGTCCAATCGAGGTTTAGCCGGAACGCAATCTAGCTAGATGTACTTACTGGACATATTGATGTGATAATGTAGTCCAAAATATCTTTTGATTATGTGGCTATACCTCGATTGGACGAACGGTATCCCGTTCAAACTGTAATCTATGCCAAATTTCAGCCTGGTACGTTCAGTGGTTTGGGCAGGAAGACATAATAAACTTGCGCCTTTAAGAGCGGCCACATACAGTCGGAATTCTGTTTCAGTAATTCGATTCAAAATATCGATTCGGAATTTCGTACATGTTCGACACACATACCTAAGTTTATTTCTGTTCGGAATAACAAGGCTCAGTTGAGAGACGATGAACATTGAGTTCAGATAGTGAACTGGAGAAATCGCTCTCAGCGATATGGCCGCCGTTTGTACTGACCATGTTTAACAAAACGCTTTATTTTTGTTATGTTTTTGCAATAAAGTTTTCATTTACCTACACGCTTCGGTGACTTCGGTCGTATGACGCTGACTGACTGCCGTTCCGTACGGAATTAACGAATGTGTGATGGGTCTCGTACAAAATCTATAAAAGAGATGCATTCGAAACATTTTTTTCCGTGCGAGATTCCGGACGCACAGGCTACCATGCGGAATTTAGAATCGCAATATAATAATATAAAATATAATCGAAAATAGAAAACAACGCACGGAAAGAAAACTACTGTATGTTTGTGATAGGTCCATAGATTTGTATGGAGTTACTGCGTTCGGAATTCCGAAAAGATATGGAATTCTGACTGTATGTGGCCGCTCTAAATTATTAGTGAGATCGGTAGGTACTGCTATGATCCAGCAATTTATTTTATGATAAGCTTTACAAAACTTTCATAGCTATTTATCACTCAAAGCACTTGCCATTATCGTGTAAAGAATTCCGCTATAAGTGTTTTCATCATCATTCCAAGACTCATGCTTGCAAATAAATAACTTTGAACTCTAGACCTTGATAAATAGATTCGATTTTTTGTTATATTGAATTTCTTTTCTCTTTTTCTTTTGTTCAGTCGGTGGCCTCTAACCCCCGAAAAGACAAACAAAGTCATACGAAAGTAATATTTCATGACCTCAGTGGACAATTGGGTGAAGTCCGCTTGTTACACGGATGGTTACGGATTCGATTCCTGCAGAGGGACAAAATATTTGTATGATCTGTAAGCATTACTTTCGGATCTGAGTGTATATGTATGAGTATAATTGTGTATAATCTAGTACCCATAACATTATTCTGCTTTCTTTGGGACCAGACAATGTTACGTGGAATCTTGCTTCCACATTCTTAACATACGTTTTTCCGAGATTAAAAGTATTAAAAGGTGGTTTTTAAGTATCTATCTACATTTTAATCAATTAGCTGGACAATTCTCAAAGATAATGCTGTGTGAATTGTCCAGCGTTATTTATTTATTTAGCAAAATTTCAGACCGATCTGTTGAGCAGTTTTTGCGTTAAGGCGCATACCCCACCCAAACTAGCGCCGCCACCTACGTAACTTTATGTAATTATTCCGTTTAACAAAGGAATTTTTAAAAATCCATCTTCCAGTTTGTGCTACCTATCATAAGCTTTTTTTTAATGCCTCAGTAATAGTTTTATTCTATTTAATTCAGGCAGAGATACGAAGTTGCCCTTGGTGGCCACCAAAATCTATTTTCGTATCTCTGCCTAAAGCTTATGATAGGTATCACAAACTAGAAGATGGATTTTTGAAAATTCCTTTGTTAAACGGAATAATAACATAAAGTAGGTGGCGGCGGCGCCACTTTGGGTGGGGTATGCGCTTTAAGAGCGAGAAACAAACGTCGTCCATTTACCTAAACTTTCGCATTTATAATGTAAGTGTGAATTTTGTTCCATGTAAACACATTGAAACCTTTTATTCTAGGGCGTCTAACCCCAAAAAGAACAAACAAAGTCATACAAAGGTAATCAGTAAATAATGTTTCAATTTGCTCTTGGTTCCAGCGTCGTAGATCCGAAGGCAATCTACGTAATAGCCGCTCAAACAGCTCATATGTCAAGACGCCAGATGCCGCCCGCCCTGGCCTAGGGCGGGGAACCTTTGGACAGTAATGAAGGTCTCGGTCTCGTAGATTATACATGCAGCCAACCGTAATGTTAACATCAACAAGTATATTATAAGTATATTGCTTTTAAAGTTATAGTAATAACAAGAGACAACCGCATCGTTTTTGTTTCAAGTTTAAATAATAATTATCATTGCTATAGTAATGTATTAAATCTATGTCCGAAAACAATAAGGTCTAAAAAGGCTATCTTTATAGAAGGTTCATCATCATCATCATCAGTCTACATCAGTCCACTGCTGGACATAGGCCTCCCCTAATGAGCGCCATGATAGCGCCCTGTCTTCAGCTTGCCGCATCCAGCATCTGCCAGCAGTCTTTCGCAAATCGTCATCCCACCTGGTCGGAGGGCGTCCTACTAATCAACTAAATGTATCTCGTCATCGTATGTATCTCTTTTATAAGTATATCTTGGAATAAGAAATTCTGATATTGTAAGAATGCATGAAGTTTGCGCGATTAATGAATGATAGCTTTCTAGGAGATATTTCTATTATTTAAGCTTCTGGATTTCCAATAAATTAATAAATGTATTCTTGAGTTTTTAATATTTTAAATCTATGTGAACTATCCATGAAATTAGGAAACCTTTATTCCTACTTAATTCCTAAAACTATTTAAAGTTATTTTTATGTTTAAAATGTTTCGAGAGCGATTCTAACACGAACTTGAGCTGATTACTGCTAGCAATAGTAACCCAAACAATCCGAAATCAGGCATTGTAGGTAAGTACTTTAATGTGTTGTTTAAAATGAAGGTGTTATTTTGTCCTCTATGTATTATTATATTTTGAGCTAATTTATTTAAAAAACACTGAACTGCAAGTCCAGTGAATACAACCTCAAAGGTCAACACGATCAGTGAAATACTCGACCGTTCGTAGACGGTCTACGAGGCTACGAGTTTCGTAGACACTCTCGAAGGCTACGAGTTTCTTAGCCATCTACGTAGCTCTACTGCTACGGCCGCACTGTATTATGGTAGCTTGGAACCATCTAAGCTACCGTCTTTTAATTTATGTAGCAAAATTTCAGCCCGATGCATTCAGTAGTTCATAACGGATGTAAGCGGATTGACCTTGTTTGTGATGGAAGAACATCAACGTGTCATCCCTTAACGAGGGACAGGATGAGTGCAGTTCTTGACGCGTGCGTACCGCATCCATTCGAGCACTCGCTGTGCACATTCAGTAGCCATCTGTTCGGATCATCTAAAATTTTCGCATTTATATTATCATTGTGATGTGACACGGGATGGGCCACAATGCAAGCGTCTAGCTTAGCTAGTCGCCTGAATGTAGGGAGGCATTGTTCGTTTACGGATTTTGAACTCGTAGCGACATTCAGGCAAGCTAGCCGCCTGCCTACCATCCTGCAGTGCGGCCGCTGCCTAAGAGTTTCATAGCTATCGACGTAGCTGTATAAGTTTCGTAGCTCCAGTAATTTTACTAAAGGACGTCAGCAAAGTGAACATTGTTTCTGAACTGTTCGCTACATTGCTTCCTTTTACTATGAGAGCGTTTCATAAATAGTTGGCTTTAAAATAATATTGATCAAAATCACGTTGCTCTGACTTCCGTGAGACGTTGGAAATACTTTTCATGAGACGTTGGGAAAAGGCGCGCCTCTCGCGAGACGCTAGGAATAGTCAAGAGTGAGACGTAAGGACTAGCGCGTCTCACGTGAGATGTCGGGAATGATTCATCATATCGTTCCCTGCTCAGCAAAGGCACAGAAACAAGAGTTAAAAACTAATTTTACAACTTACTTTCAAAATAGAAAATGTTACTGAAAAAAATATCGGATATTATTTTTTAGCTGCTCAGGTAACCTCACCTCAACAGCCTATAAGGGCCCACTGCTGGACACAGTACTCCCCCCTGATTATCGCTATAATAGTTTACCTTGCTATTAACGTTTCCTCCAAGCAACGTTGGTTTGTCAGACATGGTAGTGATTCTGTTGGCACAAAACCTAAACTAAAATAGCGTAAAAATGTTGCTGTCCCCTTTTGTTCGATCGAAAAAAAAGAGACGTCAACAATTTTAGGCTATTTTAGTTTAGGTTTTATGCTAACAGAATCACTACCACTGTATATGTGTAGTAACTAAAGGCAAACGCTTTCTCAAATAACGCTACAAAGCAAATTATGTATCTGGAAACAAAATCAAAGACTGGCGATAAAAATGATACCATTATTTTTTAGTATATTGCAAGTAAAGACTCGGATTGCAAATAAAAGAGATATGTCACAAAATAAACTGAGAGTGTAACAAAATGGCAACAAAATGTTTTTTTAGACGGGATCCCGTAAACGTGGATAGCGTTCGGAAATCCTCTTTCTGTTGCTAAAAACATCTTCATGTATCATAAAATACTTTGCCGCAAACTTGTGTACAACTTTGAATCGTATTCTTGGAACGAAAAGGTTGGTTTTGTTATTATCGTCACGTATGCACCCATGTGGCTGGCCGTCTGGGCAGAGCTTTTGAGAAATGAATGCGTGACGCGTGACCAGAAAAGATGGAAAAGGTCTTAGTTTTGAGAGGAATCTCGTTATTTGCATGGTTTTTAGGGTTTCAAACATCGGTTTTGAAACCCTTATAGTCTCGCTCTGTCCGTCCCCGCTCTTTCTTGAATATCTCAGTAACTACTGCGGCTATTAACTTGAAATTTAAAATAATGATACATTTCGTGCGCCATTACTGATTTAAAGAAAAAAATATATAAATAAATGAAAAATAAAAATGAATAATTTCAGTACAAATTTTGATGTTGAAATTTCAAAAGAGACCGAAGAAGGCAAATGGGGTATCAAATGAAAGGTATCGTTTTGTACATTTCAAAACACTTTTTGAAATTTCTGTATGTTTCATACTTTTTGAAATATTTAAAAAAAAGTCGAAAAATTGACCATTCCCCCCCCCTATCTCCGAATATTGCAGGTCGATCAATGTACAATGTATAAGGTGTTTGTAGATATCAATCTATATTTTTCCAGGAAAAATATAGAGAAGTCTGTAATGATAATAGTTTTTGAAAAATTGTCAAAAAGGGGGATTTTTTTTTCAAAAGGGGGTACCTACCCATGTGGCGTATCAAATGAAAGGTATCGTTTCGGCCTTTTTAAAACACTTTTAGAAATTTCTGTAAATTTCATACTTAAAATATTTCAGACGCGCGAGTTACACTCGCACTTGGCGGACCTTGACGCCATGGAAATATTCCGATCATGGATTTCAACTTTCTTCAGGAATGACAAAACATTCGGAATTGATGTTTGTAGTTTTGAATTTTTCATGTTTTTTGCTTCAATTTGGTAAATGGAATACACGATTGGTTAAATATTACAACAGAAAAAAAAATCCCAAAAACAGCTCTATAAAAACATAGATTTTCACTTTTCTGGTGAACGGAACCGATTTATGCCCTTAAATTTTCTGTACATATAGGTCCATATATCCTTTTTGAAATGGTAAATGGATTTTACATATATATTAACGAATAGTTTTTAATTCAAGGATTGGTTATTTCAACTAAATTCGCGCTTTTGTGATTGATCTAGCAAATTTTTAGCCACGCCGAATTTAACCTTATTGATCAAATATCCCTTTGTATATAACTCAAAATCGTTTATACTTACGCCAGTCGGGGGCTAGACGCCTCCTCGGACGGACGCGAGGTCATGTTACTTTTCTTCGCGATGACAGCTGGACCCGCCATACTAATTACGATTTTTAACAACTTTTGTTTTGCGGTTCAATGGTTCATTTGTCAACGTAATAGAGTCTATATTGGATTGCAGCTACGTCAAAAGGAATTTGCAGAATTTTTATTCATAAATAGAGTTATCAATTTAGTAGAATAAATTTGTAGTAGTTAGGTGACTATGAGTACAAATAAATATTACTGAACAATTTAACAGGGTCCAGATGTGGACTTATTATGATTAGTACCCACCTGAGTGATTACGGTAAAATATACCATTCCTATTGAACAGGTCATCCGGGGAGAATCGTCATAAACAATTTCGGTTACCAATATGGTACCAAAAATACGTACCTACATCTTTCTTGCTTGATGGAGTCGATCGACGGCGGAACTTTTAACGTCAACGTCACACAACTTAAGAAAAAGTAATTTGATAGATTTTAAATTTTTAAAATATTTAAATATATTTAAATATAAATAATGCTGGACAATTCACACAGCATTATCTAGCCCAAAGTTAAGCAGAGCTTGTGTTATGGGTACTAGATAACTAATATACATAATATTGTACAATACATAGATAGATATTTTTTATTATATAGAAAACGACCAGAACACCCTGAACAAATGTCTGCAGATCGTACACCCATTTGTCCCGAGGCGGGAATCGAACCCGCAACCTTCTGCGTCGCAGGCAGACCTTCGCCCACCGCGCCACATCGGTCGTCTATTTGTTAGATTACTCACACTTGCCCTTTTTGCTCCATTTTAGCAATTCTGATTCGAATTTACAAACAGATAATAAGTGGATAATACATAACAGTAGTGTAGGCAATGTAGTCGAGCAAAATAAAGGTAAGAGTAACATTAGTACTTATGAGGTTTATCAATAACTTAAAAGTAAAAATAAAACATTTGAGTTTGACATTTGTGATATTTTGACGTTGACAGCTTCGTCAAAAATTGAATGTATTTATTATTTATATAGATATTTATTTACATATTTAGATATTGAATGGGATTTTACTGTAATCACTCGGCTGGTCGGATGTCGTCCTACACTACATTTACCGAGACGTGGTCTCCACCCAACAACAGCCAGCGGTTGTTGCTTCTTCGCGAGATATGGGCCCACTGCCACTTCAACTTGCTAATTCTTAGAGCTATGTATCAATAACTTTGGATCTCTGTCGGATGTATTCGTTACATGATCCTATCCTTCAGAGGAACTCCGAGCGGAGTCATAGCTCTTTTCGTAGCTCGCTGAGCTCCTTTGAACTGGTGAACCAGCGCCCTACCGTAAGTGTCCACGTGTCAGCTCCGTAGGTCACGATAGGTAGGCCGCGCTGATTAGAACTTTCATATTCATTACAATACATAGGTACATAGATACTATATATACCATACATAGAAAACTCCTGAAAAAACCGAATCAATTTTTTTTCCTAAGGGCAGGATTCGATCTCGCTACCTCCTACGTCGCAGGCAGACCCATCGCCCCGGGGTTATTCCCAACGTCTCACGTGAGACTTTGCCTAGTGTCAGCGTCTCACGTCTCAAGTCAGAGAGCTTTTTCATATAATGTACAACATCATGATTTCAAAATTATCCATTAGGTAAGAGTTGAGCTAAATCTAGATTGTTTGGAGTTAGCTCAACTATTTAAATTGTAAAAAAACCTCACAAGTGTCTTTTCTTTGGATTAAATTTTGGGTTTATAAGATTAGATAAGTTTTTATAAGATTTCGGTTTCTAATGACAGCTGTCAAAATTGAATCCGCCATATCTCGGACTCACTACTCGTGGTAGAGTTTCGTTTTATGACTATAATGAAAGGTGATGAATGACAAAGCCTATATTTTTGATGACAGCTGTCATGTTAAGTTCTATTTTACACCTGACGTTGCTCAACTGCAAATAGTTGCGCAACGGGGCTTCCCTTTTGTGCAACTCGATAACTTTAGAATCGCGGAGTATATGGCACCATAGACCACATAGGTATACACAAGTGAGGCAGATTATACAGAAGTCCGAAGAATATAATCAGCCCCTGTGTCTGGCCTTTGTGGACCATGAAAAAGTCTTTGACTCTGTCGAAACCTGGGCTTTTCTGGAATTCTTACAGCGATGCCAAGTAGACTATCGTTACATCGAAGTGCTGAGATGTCTCTATGATGCCGCCACCATGAGTGTCCAAGTACAGGGCTCAATAACTATAAGGCTTATAGTTTTGAAATTCATACATATTACAGTTGAGGATATTTTCTAGTGCATCACTAGACAAAAACACGATTAGTGATATTTCACCCGATAGAAAAAAATTACAAAGTTACCTCTAAATCAAACTTTGAATGATCAGTGTGAATAGAAAAATGAATAAAATGACACAAAATGTATACCAAAACATTGCAAACGTTATTACGCAGTGCATCACTAGAAAATATTTTAATATGCCATACAAATATTTTTCAAAACACCTAAATACCTACAAAATCGTGCTCGGCTGCCTGCGCATCGTCTTGCTCAGTAGTACTCGCCGAGCTATAGCATCGGCCGCTCGGGAATCCTCTAGTAGTTCTACGAACAGTACACCTCGCGAGCACTTTTACTACTACAAAAAAAATTATCTTCGAAATAAAATCTCATAAAACAGAGATGTTCAGTAGCATTAGCGCCATCTTTAAAATTGATTTCTTACCTGCGCAAAGTAGTACCACTATCTATATCGATACAGAGTACCTATAGTACCTACTCGTACAAATATTCTCGAAGTAGAATATTTAGACGATCTGCCGTCTGGGTGTTCTGGTAGTTTTCTATGTATAGTAAAAAAACCCTATTTGAGCATTGTATTTATTTATATATTTCATAACAAAGTACAGCTATTTTTACAGGGGCACCCAATGCAATAGTGTAAAAATTACAAAACCTACTTAGTATAAAAATTAAACAATCTTTAAAACACACATTAATTTGCAACTCGAACTACACACTCATGTCAATTAATAAAAACTTGTCACTTATGTAAAATTATTGTATTATGCATATCAGTTGTCTAGTGCCCATAACGTACCCATAAATTTATATATATAAAATTATCTTTATTCAGAAAGAAAATAACAATCAAATAACAAATTTAAATTAAAACTAGTATTTACAATAGAAACAAGCAAGCTATCTGCAAACTGTGGCAAACAATCTACAGGTAGCTCAACTGATCCATATCAATACCAGTTGGAAGCATGCCTAAGACACTGGCTGCATTGCCCCGCTGTATAGCAATGCTGATGCGCTGTGCCAGATACTCACCAGCTCTCGGGTCACGCGTCGCTTGACGCGAATGATTTACCAAATTTAATAGTTTGGCCCCCAACATTTCAATTGTAGATAAATGTTCACTTCGACTCCTTGGGTCACCAATTCTTGACGAGTCTTTTCAGCCATTTGTAGATGAGAAAATTCAAAATTTTAACAGAACTTCAGACAGACTTCTGAAAATTAATAGCCATATGGCTTTTACAATTATTCGGTTTTGCCTGTTTGTACCTAAATTTACATATTCTTTGAGATGTTGTCAACTGTGGAAACACAGCGAGCTCTTGGAAGGCTTAGACAACATAATAAAGAATACTTTATCATCGGTTTTGAATATATATTTGGATGACAAGGCATGGTCGCAGGCCTCCCTGCCTGTAAAATTGGGAGGCTTAGGTATACGCAAAATTTCAAGTGTAGCCCTACCAGCGTTCTTGTCTTCTGTCTAGTTCCTTAGTTGAAAAAATTTTAAAGCCCTCTCATTTGGTTATACCTGGAATTTCATTCAAAATTTCATTTTTAGACGAAGCTCGATCTGCTTGGCATAGTGCTTGCCCCGATGCTGCTCACCCAAAATCTCTTTTGTCCCAACGGCAATGGGACGGGCCTCTGTGTGAGTTGACACGGAATTGTTTGTTACAAACGTGCTCCAGCTCTGCAGATCGTGCCCGTCTTCTAGCCGTTTCTAAATGGGAGTCAGAACATTGGTTGCAAGCACTTCCTTCATATAACACTGGCACTTTATTGGATCCCGTAACTTTCCGTGTCGCAACTTGTCTTCGGTTGGGTGCAAGGTGTTGCGCGCCTCATCAATGCCAGTGCGGTACTGCTGTCGAACAGCTCGGTCATCACGGATTATCGTGTACTAGGGCTGCCGGTCGGATATCTCGTCATGCCAGCCTGAACGACATCATCCGGCGGGCCTTTACCACCGCTAACGTACCTACCAGCTATTCTCGAACCGAATGGTCTGTTGCGTGACGATGGTAAGAGGCCTGACGGCATGACTCTAGTCCCATGGGAGTTGGGGAGGCCTATTGTGTGGGACGCTACATGTGTCGACACACTCGCGCCTTCCCATCTTCCTAGGACTTCCGTGAGGGCTGGTGTGGCGGCAGATTTAGCCGAAGATCTCAAGAGGCGCAAATATGCAGGTCTCGACAGAGCCTACACATTTGCTCCCCTTGGAGTCGAGACCCTAGGTTCGTGGGGTACCGAGGCTCTCCGGGTTTTCAAAAAATTATATATAAAATGATAACGAGTATATTATTATGCCGTTTTTTGTATGCATATTTTTGTGCTGCACAGTAGCGACGTTGGATTAATGTGCGCAGAGCTTTAGCCTTCAGCAAGGTCAGTCCACCAATATCTAAAGTGACATTTCTGTTACAAGCAGTAGTTGTTTTGTGCCGTATTCGGATGACACAGTTTACGGCATAGTGAGTGCAGACTGAAATAAACTGCGGACGCATACTGTGCGAAGCTCAAAATAATGTAGTAGGTACATGTCGCGTCTCTGACGCAAAACGACTCTGAACTCTATTAGTACTCTAGGTCTACCTATATGAACACTATCTACCAAATTACCATGTCAATATATTTATGAAAACTTGTTGTACACTCAATATTAATCGGTTCCCCAAAAATAGCGATAGGTATCCATAATTTAAATACTAAGAATAAGAATAACACAAGCTCTGCTTAGCTTGGCATTTATTATTTATTTATTTAAAGTGGTCACTTAAAAATAAAGATTGACCTCTCCACAAAGGCTTTGGCTGCGACTGCGCCTGCCAGGCCCCCGAGTAATATTAAAACAGGGACCCATAAACTTACGGTGCACCTCTGCAAGTTTTATTTAAATTCATTCAGTATGTAGTTTCGACGTGATGCGTGGCCAAGATACGGACATATTTAGGTACCTACAATGATAGCAAAGCCGTGGGCAAATGTTAGTTAGTATTTCATTAGTACCTTGTGATTGTGCCATAAAACAAAAGAACAGAAGTTTATCTCTTCTACATAAGTGAAATTTTGTATAAGTCTACGTAACAAAAAAGTGCCCTCTGTCGACTACAATTGATAAAATTTCGTGCAATTTTATAGTTTTAGTTCCCCAATGCGTCGCCTTAACTTACAAGGGACAGTTTACTTTTGACATAAATCAACCACTCCTTATTATAAAAGCTTTTTCAGTCATTGATCTACACTTGAGTGACGTTTATTCCATCATCATCATCGTCAGCCTATTTTTCTCCAGCGCGGTTGTCAGTTCTTCTCGAGATATGGCCAGGCCACTGCCACTTCAGCCTGCTAATCCTTTGAGCTATGTCGATAACCTTAGTTCTCTGTCGGATGTATTCTTTACGAATCCGCCATCAGAGAAACTCCGAGCATAGCTCTCTCCATAGCTCGCTGGGCGACTTTCAACTGGTAGACCAGCCTTACCGTGAGTGTCCACGTCTCACCTCCGTAGGTCATGACGGGTAGGACGCACTGATTGAAAACTTTCTTTTTCAATAGAATATTTGTTTAATTTCGTTTATTCCATAGAAAAGCGTTACTTAAGTACAGATCAGTGGTTGAGCATGTTTTAATAATACGGGCCCTAAAAACATTTATCAAACCTTCGCGAGATGTGGGCTGTCCACTGCCTCTTCAGCTTGCTAATATTTTGAGCTATATATTTGGTATATTTGTTGCGAATCCTGTCCTTCGAGACCACAACTCCACAAACATAGTGTAGGACGCCCTCCGGTCAGGTTGAATGGGTGGAATGGAATACAGGGTGCTACGGCAATGATTATGGGAAATCTATGTCCAGCTGTGGACTAATATGGGCTACCTGCGTGTAATAGTATAAATATAACCTCCATATAAACAGTCGAACACAATACATCAACAAGATAACTGGAAGCTGGATTCGTTGCTCGCCCGTCTTATCTCCAACCTGTCCCGGGAAAACAACCGTGTTTACAGGGCGTCTACTGTGAAAAATGATTCCGATAATCGAAACAAAACGACAGCAACTCGAAATCTGTTGTTTTTGTTGTCATTAGCGCTCTCTCTCGTCATCTTCTTCTCACCCCTTGTAGGGGGGTGGGGATAGGGGTTCGGGGCATGGCCCCCTGACCCTGACTTGTCTCCACCCATGACTATGGGTGGGTCTTTTTGATTTGTGGCATCTCTTAGTGGCCACCGTTGGTGCCGCCTTTAGCTTCGGTGCGATCTGGCCCTGCCAGGTGAGATCCCCGAGGGGAAGGCCCAGCGAACCGATCAGCGACCGAGGCAGCGGCCACCAGCAATGGGGCTAAGTTAGGTTGGTCGTTAGATTTTTTGGTTATGAATTCCCTTGCGTACGGCTTCTGTCTCCTTTTCCCAGGCTGTTCCGGTGGTCTGGCGTGCTGCGGGGCGATCTCTCTAACATGCTGGTGTTCGGAAGCGTCTGCTTTTCCGCACATGTTAGAGAGGAGGCGGTTGATAAACTGCCCTGTATTCTCCATCTCCAGATCTCCCCGTATAGTGGCATTTCTTACGTATCTTGGCGCTCCTACGATCCTTTGGAGTGTGATGTTCTCCTGCGCTTGGAGTCGGCTTCTATTCGTTACGCTCAGATACGGCTACCATGCTGGAGCTGCATAGGTAAGCCGTGATCTGAGGTACGTCTTGTAAATCATGATCTTGGTAAAAAAGCGGCAGGCGAGATTGAAGGATCGGTAGGAGCTTGTTCCGCGCTCCTCTGACCCGGCCGATCAGTTGATCGACATGCTTCTTGAAGCTGAGGCGTCGGTCGATGGTGACACCCAGGTATTTGACGTCTGGCTGCCACGGGATGTCTGTGTCCATCAGCTTCAAGGGTGTCGGTAGCGTGGTACTTCCCGTAATGATGGCCTCTGTCTTTGCCACGTTTACGGAGAGTCTCTGTCATAGCGGAGAAATTTCAAACAACTGTCTAACTATCACGGATCCAGCCTGGTGACAGGACGGATAGACAGACGGACATCGGAGTTTTAGTAAAAGAGTCCCGTTTTACCCTTTGGGTACGGAACCCTAGAAATAACTATCTATATAATGTTATTGTATTCTTCATATCAAGCATCAAGTTCAGTAACACCAGTTCTGCTTAGCTTTAGATGTGCTTTGATGTTATGCAGTTTATGTTGTCCAGCATTATTTATTTATAAAGTTAAAGCAACGATATAGGCCTATCTTATAAACGATATTGTTTTTCAGAGTAGACCACACGAACCCTTTCGAAGAACGGATAAAAGATTCCTTTGTTTATGTTTTCGAGAACGGCGTTGTACGGAAAATTTGGTTAAAATTACCGAAAAAAATAAAAGTAATTACTAGACATTTGCCGAAAGTAGGACATAAAGAGGGATAATTCTATAAGAGAAGCTCTTGTCATTTATCCTACAACTCTCACAGAAAAACACACACTCAGCATCAGCCATATAATTATCTTTCACCAATTATTCCAAATTTTATTGCATATTTTAAAAACGAATCTACAATGTAAACTATCCTACACTGAAAGTTAGCTCTTATTTCTCTATAAATGTGGTCTATTTCGGGTCGTGTAGTTATAGATAAAATCCCTGATTTCGCGGTCTACTAGCCATGTCCGGGAATGGGCAAGCGTGGTGTATGGACGCCCAATATTCATAAATTCAGGGTTTTCTGTCAATATCATTAAATTTTATATAGAAACTCTGGCTCCAGTGGACATTCATTGGCTTTTTAATGGACGATTGATTCTTGTTTATTTTGAGCGGTTTACGGTCGAATCTTGAGGAGCGTAGCATTTGTATTAACTTTGAGTTTTGTTCGGAATTTTGTGGTTAAATATACAAAATTACAATGACGGTAATTGGCGGCATTACCAAACGTTTGATGTCGTGAAAACGTATTACTTCAAAGTGCTTATCAGCCAATTAATTTTAATGGTTAATAAATAACCTAACAGCCAGATTCTAAAACGTTGCATCGATATATCAAGCCTTGGTTGCTAATTGTATCAAGGTATTTAATTGAACAAAAATCTACGTTCAAATATAGGCTTCAACTCGTTACGTTTTATTACATTTTACAATGATTAAGTAGCTTCCTAGGTTTCTTCGTCGCGTCTTTACTTTAGTCTACATACCGAAGCGACCGAAATGAAAAATATTTCTTTATTTCCGTGTCAATGTTTTATTTTAAGAATATGACCTTTTCTAAGTGTACTTTTTTTTATTTATGGATGGACTTTTGACTTTGACTAACCCTAACCATATGATTTTATTAGTCGCAGATCAAACCGCACTTCTAACTCACAGTAAAAAAAGTGCATACGAATATGGGC
Source organism: Eupithecia vulgata (assembly GCA_946478455.1). Taxonomy (NCBI): domain Eukaryota; kingdom Metazoa; phylum Arthropoda; class Insecta; order Lepidoptera; family Geometridae; genus Eupithecia; species Eupithecia vulgata. The sequence continues at coordinate 3,507,814 of OX297863.1, forward strand.
TTTAACACGTAAAATTTAGATTTCATATCAATATGAACAAAGCTTACTACAAAATATCAATTAACAGGCTATTGCCGTCAACGGCAATAGCCTGTTAATTGATATTTTGTAGTAAGCTTTTTTGCTCAAAAAGGTTTTGACAATTTGTTTGAATTTATTTACTGATAGATTTAGCAACTCACTAGGAGTTTTGTTGTAGAAGCGTATACATTGCTCTTTAAATGATACATTAATTTTGTGACTCCTGGTTGTGGGCACAGCAAGTTTATGTTTATTTCTAGTATTTATATAATGTACATCGCTATTTATTTTGGTTAGAAATAAAGTTCATTGTTCATAGAATTGAATAAGTACGACATTGAAACATGTATTACATCAAGTTACAAAACCAATATAACTTTAATAACAAAAACCAATAATACCATGAAATAATGTAATTAAATTAAAACTAGTATTTAAAATCGATTCAATTGAGCTAACAGCACTGCAAACAATCTACAAGTAGCTCAACTGATCCACACCAATACCATTGCAGTCGTGAGTGTGCCCAAGACGCTGGCTGCATTGCCCCGCTGATGCTGATGCGCTGCGCCAGATACTCACCAGCTCTCGGGTCACGCGTCGCTTACACCAGACGCTCAGATATTTTTTTAAAACCCCAGAGAACCTCGGTATCCCACCGACCTAGGGTCTCGATCGACTCCAAGGGGAGCAAATGCGTAGGCTCTGACGAGACAGCATGTGAAGACAAATACAGTACCTACTGTTTTCAGGTATAATTAAACTGAATATAACGAATAGATTAAGAACTCGTCAAACAACACCATCGAATTAGTATTTGCATTACTTATTTAGAGGCTATGACACGGCTGTGTCGCTGAGCCGTAGAGGTAAGAAAGCAAGTGGGAATCATTCAACCCTAGATCAAATATCCATTCTCTATTGGATCTCTTTATTGCTTACTCCTCACATATCCTAGTATGTCACGTAGCCAGTTAGTTTTAACGTAGGTGACCGTAATAACTGCTCACCTGCCCCGTAACCACCGTAACTGGCTAATGGGCCACATCTCAGAGTTACTGACACTAACAAACTCAATTATGGCCGCGGCTGTACCGCTAATTCTGTTACAAACCCTGGCTCTGTTGGTAATGGATATGCGTTTATCTAGTTGGTATAGTCAATGTCAAAAGTTACTTGAAATTTACAACTATCTTAAGCCCAACGCAGACCCCTGCAACGCAGGGACGGGATGCCAAGTGATTTTAATTTTTAGCAATGGGCATTCAAACGTATCGATATAAAAATACGACTTAAATAAATTGCTATGCTTTATATGCATATATGTTTTTGCATAGTGAAAATGCTACGTACGTCGCAGATCGCAACGCCCATCAGCGGGATTTAAATTTCATTGAGTCTGAAACGGTTTTTTTGGTGTATTATTAATTCACCGCAGAACATTTTTGCTATGTCATTGAGTTTTGTCGTTGACTGTACATAAGGAAAGACGTAATGTCCCGCCTTCTTGTAACAATCATTACGGTTGATGTGGCCGTTTACTTCTTGATAAGAATTTGCCTTAGTAACAATCTGTATGATTGCAAATAAAAAGCATTATTGTGACCTTTTATAACTGTGCAAAAAGGTTTACTACAAAATATAAGATTCATCATTATCAGTCTATATTAGTACATTGCTGGAAATAGGCCTTCATTAATGAGCGCCATGGCACCCTGTCTTCAGCTTGCCGCATCCAGCCATCTGCCAGTCTTCATACTTTTACAAATTTTACACACTAGAATACAATAGACAGAGTTACCAGCAAAGTAAAACATTTTGAACTGCTAAAATGTGATTGTTTTAGGAGAATTGTATCCCAATGCAACAGCAGAGATGGATCCATTGCTGCAAGTCCCAGAGATCATGACGGATTCAGAGTTCCGTGCGCTGTCAATAAATCAGATGCTTGGGTTTCCTCTAATCAGGTTTGTTTGGTTTACATGAATATTTAATATAATACCTTCTAATAATATAAATTACATCAAATAATATTTACCAAACTTTTGTTTATCTTATTATACAGGGTGTCCGGTAATTAATGGATAACCCCGCAGGCACTTGTGGGGGGGCAGAAGGGCAACTCAGAAAAAAATATAAAAAAAATCGAAGAATGCCGTCATCCGACCTGCCGAACGGTTTCTTTTAGATTACCTAGAAGGTAAAAAAGCTTGGGACAGGTTTTGCTCAGCTCGAAAAATAACAACTAAGAGGCTAAAGGTTTCTTCGTCGCTTCTTTACTTTAGTCTACATACCGAAGCGAAAGAAATCAAAAATATCAGCCTATATCAGTCCACTGCTGGACATTGGCATCCCCTTATGAGCGCCATAGCCCCCTGTCTTTAGCCAGGCGGTTGTCGGTTCTTCTGTAAATATGGCCAGCCCACTGCCACTTCAGCTTCCTTAGTTCTCTGTCGGATGTATTCGTTGCCAATCCTATCCTTCAAAGAAACCCCGAGCATAGCTCTCTCCGATGCTCGCTGTGCAACTTTAAACTGGTGGACCAGCCCTACCGTAAGACATAAATTATAGAATTATAATACCTATATTATTACTAAGTACCATACAGTACAGAACATAGGCTATAGAATATAAAGCTGGGGTAGATCGCTAGAGGTAAATAAATAATTTTATAAGAAATTTGTAAGAATATTGTTTTTATTTTATATTGAGAACACACCGTTTTATCTTTCGTAGTTTGAAAAAAAAAACAATTTGATTGGACTTTAGTTGGTTTTTAGAAGACATGTTGAACCACAAATTCGCAAAGCTTTTAGCATTGATATCATCTTCCCATACTGTACGAATACGGACTACGAATTCGAAGCCTTGAATCCATTTCATATTCATGAAACAGACAAGAAATTTACATTCACTCATCCATTAACACATCTATTCTATTTCAATGCTATTGTCTGTTATCTACCCGCTCAATACGCGTGGAACAAAGGGCCCGGGAAATTTATAGAGCCTACAATGTACAGTCACCTGCTCAGATATGTATACACTCCAAAAATTTTATAATTATGTATACGCGAACTTTCCAAATAAAAGTATACCTAGTCCACAATTTTTTTTCAAAATTATCTAGTCATCGTAGCTGTCAAAATGCAGTTTATAGTTTATCATAATAATGTATAAATAAGGTTAGGGTTAATATTGATGGTTAGGGAATTAATTTAATGTATCTATTTATAATAACAATGTCATGTAAATTTATTTAGACTTACCTAGTATAACACTCATTGTTATAAGATGGTGAATTAATAAAATCTGAAATCTAAATATTGGTTGTGTTAAATTCTCAACGTCTTGCACTTCGAAAGCGCGATCTAATTTTGTCGAGTGGTGACATCTAGTTAAAGTTCGAGTCTATATCGAGTTTGACCATATCACTTCAAACTCAACCTGCAAGCAAGAATCATCAAATTCTATTAAGAATTGGCGAAGATATCAACGAAATTGCTAAATTGCGATAACTCCTCAAACTTTGGAGATAGTCGATGGGAACGGTCAATTTTTCTTTAAAATATATCAAATAGTATGAAACTTACAGAAATTGGAAAACCTGTTTTGAAATGTACAAACCGATACCTTTCAATTGATACCCCACTCGGGTAGGTTCCCCCTTATTTTTACAGACTTCTCTATATTTTTCTCACATATATTGTACATGGATCGCTCCGAAAACTTCGGAGATAGGGGGGGGGGGGGGGGGGCGGTCAATTTTTAATTTCGACATCACAATGTTGATGTGTACTGAAAATTTTCTCTTTCATTTTTCATTTATTTACATATATGTAACTTTTCTTTACATCAGTAATGGCGCACGAAATGTATATTTATATTTCAAATTTAAAGTTATTAGGTGCAGTGCTAAGATATTCAAGAAAGAACCCCTTCTTTCGGAATCCCTATTTATCTACAAACAACATAACAAAGCGACCAATCGAACCATGAGGGATTCGAAACCGATCTTGAAGCCCTAAAAATACATACCTACAGCCTAATATAGAACCTTCTCCTTGCAGTCGGTTAAAATGTAGATTTTCTATAACATAATTTTTAGACCTTGTACAGTAGTTTCTAAGATTTATTTCTCACTTATAAACGCTTACTCCTCAGTTTGTTATTAAAAGCAACAACATATGAACTAAGTTTTGCTAATAAATATTCGGAAACGAGTACCTGAGTGTAATGAAAAAAGTTTGCATGTAGGTGTGTATCATGCTATTGTTTTTAATAATCTTGCTCGTTTTCTTCATATAGAAAACAGCCAAAGAAATATTTTTCCTATTATAACAATATCTCTCTGTAGTCCTTGGCTGAAGCCAACAAATGTTTTTTTATACCTTTTTAAGTCAGTCGAGTTAAACGAGAATTGTATAAGAATTTTCCTAGGGTCAAATTTCAAAGGTCAAGCGTGTTTTTGAAAGGTCTATTGATCTGTAATAATATGCCAAACTTCTAAGAATTCACCGCAAGAACCAGGGTTTTGTTTTGAAGCTTTTAAGCAATTTAGAAATTATGTTTTTGTGGCGAAAGCTTTTCATTTAAGTTAGCAACCTTTTGTCGCTGTTAAAGCCGTAACACGAATAAAATATTAATGAAACGGCTACCTACGATTCTTAGGTCAAAGACCTTTAAGTTCTTTCTTACACATATCGAAATTGATTTCATCAACAAAGTCGATAGTAACGGTACCTAATTTTACCAACTAATCTCAAACGTCTCGCGTGAGACGAGTCCCTACCCATTCCTAACGTCTCATGTAAAGTATTCCCAACGAAAGTCAGAGCACCGTAGCATATAGAATCAACATCTACCTGTTATTTTCTTACTTTGTTATTTTCAGCGGACAGCGGGAACAGTTTTTCGATAGATTTTATATTATCATTAGTTCCCGCTGTCCTAATAGGTAATAAACTATAGGCTATAAACTAATAGGTAGATGATAAATATTATATATATCTTTACGAGCGACAGACTAAAGTTCCGTTGCGAATTTGTCTGTAGGTGTTCGGTTAGGTGTTCTACTTTTGTTTTGGGCTCTTCGTGGACCTCGTGTGATAAAAGCATCTGGCTGGATAAAATAATACGAATCCTGTGGCAACAGATTCTCGTAATTGTTGTAGGGTTGCCAGTATTAACCCTAACAGTAAATCGAAAAATGTAATATTGGTACGTGCTGCTTCTAAGTGCACCTACAAATTTGTACGAAATCTTCAAAATAGTAGAAAGAGTTGACACGCTTATTTCAAGGTAATTTTTCCTTTTAACTGACGTCTGATGGGATGAATTTTAGAAAAAAAAACAATTAATAGTATTAAATTACCTAGTATTTACAATTGAAACAATTGAGCTAACTGCAGAGCGTTGCAAACAATCTACAGGTAGCTAACTAATCCGTATTAATACCAGTCGGAAGCGTCTTCAAGACGCTGGGTGCATTGCCAGATGATTTAGAAATTTAGAAATAAATAGGAAGGTTATAATACTTCTAAACTAGAGGAACCTAATGTTTCCAGATAATCTTTTTTTCTTCTATTCCACTCTCAACAACCACAGCACTGATTTCAAACCAAGACATGTCGGCCCGCATTATCAAAAATCTTTGGTCCAACTGAAACGGACTCTTGGATTGGTCCTGAATTTACTTACATTTATCCTTGGAAGAATTCCGAAAGCACTTACTCCACTAATGAATCAAAGGAATAATGAAAACAACTCGGATATACACAGCAGAACTTCCAAAAACAAACAAAGCTCTCAAAATTCTCCGTTCGCTTCCAAGTTCCGGTATTACGCCTAGGAACAATTTACTCGCTGCAGGTAAAAAAATAAAGGAAGCAACATCCCGATTCCCGGTTCACGTGTCCCGTGCGATATTCAGCAAAATAAGCAAAAGTTTTTATAGTGTCAGGTGTCTGGCTCGTTAGATAAACTGGGTTTTCTAGAAATACGGTTAACTGATGATGATTATGTTCTAGCCGAATTTTGCTAACGGCGGCGCGGCGCAGCGATGCAGCGGTGGCTAGACTCAAAGCCTGGTGCAGGACGACGTATAGGGCACTAGTGTGTGAGCAAAAAGATAGAAGGGAATATAGCTCAAAGGATTAACAAGCTGAAGTGGCAGTGGGCTGGCCATATCTCGAAAAGAACCGACAACCGCTGGGGTAAACGTGTTCTTTAGTGGAGACCGCGACTCGGCAAACGTAGTGTATAACGCCCTCCGACCAGATGGGGTGACGATTTGCGAAAGACTGCTGGATGCGGCAAGCTGAAGACAGGGCGCTATGGTGCTCATTTGGGGAGGCCTATTTCCAGCTGTGGACTGATATAGGCTGATAGCGAAGAAATACAGAGTATACAGAAATATGCCGTCGTTTGCTGTCGCTAGGATCTTTTTATTTAATTGTTTGAAGTTCTTATACCTAGGGGTGAAAATTTAATGAGCAAAAATAGATTTTGTTCTCTGTTTTAAATTAGCAAAGATAGAGTTTTTAATCGAGAATAGTGAATAAATAAGATTATTGATGTTTTTGCGTACTTTGATTATTAGTTAGAATAGCTCTGTAATTTATGATCTCAGTAATTTATCCTATTAAAATCGTACTTTATTGGAATTTCAGAATTCTCTTAAAAGGAACATGTATTAACGTAAATGCATTCTAGGTATTCATACATTTGTTTACAGTTGCTTAAATTTTGAAATGTAAGAAAGAAATTCAATGTTATAATGTCTTGAAAAGTAGGTAGGTACTGTTCTTTAGCAAAATATTTTAAAGGTGATCATAAAAACTACATTTTCCTTAAATATTCCAAAAATCAAACCTATAAAATTATTTAAATTCTGGGTAAAAAAGGTACCTACATATTTCTCCGAGTTCAAAAAAATTTAATAAGTCCCAAACACTACCTAATTTTTTGATTTTTGTTTTTGTGTCTGCCCCCCCCCATGCATAATCACCTTCAATCCCCTGTATATAGGTAATTATACGCCTCCTCGTTCCGCGATTCCGACTCGCACTTGACGTTTTATATATTTTTGTTAATATTGTTAATCAACTGTCCGAAAATTTAATGATTGGGAACGGCGTTTTATAAAATACTAGTATAATAAAATAAAAGCTTAGTTCAAGCAGCCTACGTAATAAAAGATACACAGTTACAGTTAACATTTGTCACACCGTTATTTTACGGACGCTATTTTGAAAAACCTACCATCACATTTAAAACTTCAAGGTTCGAGGTTTTAGCTCGTTTTATTGTAAAAAATATATGTAGACTCCATGTGTATGAAAAGTAGCAGTGACAATATTCGATCGCGTATTGTTACTTGGTACTTTGAAGATTCAACTTTAAAGGTTAAGGTCAAGCTTTAAGGCGGTTAAAGTATTTTCCATTATTTGGTCAAATTCTTAGAAATCACACTAATATAAATGTGAAAGTTTAGATGGACAGATGTTTGTCACGCCAAAACTACTGAACGGATCGGACTGAAATTTTGCGTACAGGTAGTTCTAGGCATGAAATAAAACATAGTTTACTTTCTTATCCCATAGTAATTTTATAGATGGCGCTAATGCTACTACGCTACTGAACATCTCTGATTTATGTGATTTTAGAACCGATAGTAAGAACCAATTTGTCTACGATATATGACCAGCGCGGTCGCCGTGAAGGAAACTCGACTTTACGAGAGTTGACGTTGCGGGAATCGGCTCTAGGGGAAACGGCGTCAAGAGAACCATTCATTTTAAAAGAAACAAGTTCCGCGTTAACTGGTTTTTAACAGGGATTTTTAATTAGACTGACCAGTTACCATGCAAACAGGTTTTTGTCATTGAACGTAAAAAAAAATATTTTCGTCTCAATACCTAACAAAAATTAAAAAGAAAAGATTAAACACAGGAAAAGGCAAATAAGTGACATAAAAGGGGGCATCGCTCAGCATGTGCCCAGGAGCGATACATATCGCTAATGCGCTCTGGTTTTATGCGACTGCCAGTGTGCGCGAGCAGCGGCTCCGCTGTGACACGCGCTTACAACAGAGTTAGTAAATAATTTATACAAAATATAGGAAACGTGACTATGACATAAAATTATATAGTACGCGTGACCCGAGAGCTGGTGAGTATCTAGCACAGCGCATCAGCATTTTCATACAGCGAGGCAATGCAGCCAGTGTCTTGGGCACGCTTCCGACTGGTATTGATAAGGATCAGTAATGCTAACTGTAGTTTTTTTTTATTGGAATTAAGTTCCTTATCGCGCGTTGTGAAAGGGGGCTGGACTGAAACAAACTTCGTTCCATCCGGGTGTCCCTTGACACCTCTAAACTTTTTTATTTATTAGAAAGGAACGCCAACATCGTATACATAAAGCATTCTTAAAGATAGGTATACTTATGACAGGTTCTAATATATACGCTAATAAGTTAATAACAGGCAGACACAACATTGTTCATAAAATGTTATAAAAAAGATTGTTTGCAACAGTCTGCAGTTAAATCAATTTTACAATTCATTTAAATTGAATTTTGAATTAAAACTAGTAAGTATTTAAATACTTACTAGTAATTTAATTCTATTATTTGATTGTAGTTTTCTATCTTAATACAGTCGTTTTTGGTTTAAAAAATGTTATACGTATACTATATAAATATTACCCACTACCTATTTAAATATTAATTAAAATATAACATAATATGTGATCAAGTGGTTCAAATGGTGGTTAAGTTAGTCTAATGAAATTATGTCAAGAAACATGGACGTAAGGTTTTTTTATCGCAATAAATCTTTTAACTCTCCTTCGGTTTACTTTAAAACCGCTCCGAATTGCAAGCAAGAATTTGAAGTTGAGGATAAAATATGATATTTTAAAACTTTATAGAAGTTCAATAAAACTCTAATAAAATGCGACCAATAATTCTCGAAACTATAAAACTTTGTGCGGGGTTATTTATTAATGTGGCTCCTCTCAACGAGACTTACTCATAGATCATTTTTAGGGTTTCGAGATCGGTTTCGAAACCCTTATTGTATCGGTATGTCCGTCCCTAGTTATAATAGCATTGAACTTGTTATTGATATGGATCAGTTGAGCTACCTGTAGATTGTTTGCAATATAACTCAATTGTGTCAAATGTAAATACTAGTTTTAATTTAATTCTATTATTTTATTGAAATTTCCTTTCCAACCGACATTTAAAAACATTTGAACTTACTACAGCAACGCAATAAATAAGTAACCAATTTTATATATATATATTTTTTGAGCTAGTAATGATGAATAACTATATCATATATACAAAATACAAACTCTTTATTAAGAAAGAAAATTACAATCAAATAATAGAATCGAATTAAAACTAGTATTTATAATAGAAACAATTGAGCTAATTGCAAACTGTTGCAAACAATCTACAGGTAGCTTATCTGATTCATATTAATACCAGTCGGAAGCGTGCCCAAGACACTGGCTACATTGCCCCGCTGTATGGCAATGCTGATGCGATGTGCCAGATACTCACCAGCTCTCGGGTCACGCGACGCTTCGATCAGACGTTCATATACATTTATGTAGATAAATATGATAAATGATAAATTGAAAATCAACAAGAAACTCAAAAGCGTTTATTAATAACTCGGTCGATTAAAGTTTTTGGTGGTGATTTATTTTCTACTTTTTTTTAACCATGCTACTTTTGGGACCGTCTCCTTTATACTGTCGTCCGCCAGCGACGTCGCTTGCGATTTTTCGAAATAAAACCTAGCCTATACGTTAATCCTAGAATTATATCTTTTTACTATTTCAGCCCGCCCGATTTTACATGAAGATGTTACAAACATCTGAACTTTCGCATTTGTAATATTAGTGTACAATGTACACTAATGAAGTGAATATGTACCTACAGTGTACATATTCACTCGATGGACTGACGACATCGTCGTGGTCGCAGTGAGTCGATGGATGAAGGTGGCTCAGGAATCCATGGCCCTTCCTGAGTCAGGACAGCTCTTTGTGGCGTCGTATGGGGGAGGCCTATGTCCAGCTGTGGACGTGTATGAGCTGACATGATCATGATTATAATGTGTGAAGCGATTTGTTTCTTAAGTCCTAATAAATAATATTATTAAATAAATAATGCTGGATAATTCAGACAGCATCATCTAGCCCCAAGGTAAGCAGAGCTTGTGTTATGAGTGCTAGATAACTGATATACATAATATACTACAATACATGTAAGTATATAGATATTATTATACTTACAAAACGACGAGATCACCCTGAACAAATGTCTGCAGATTGTTCACACATTATTTGTCCCGAGGTGGGAATCGAACATGCAACCTTCACGTCGCAGGCAGACTTTCGCCCACCGCGCCACAGAGATCGTCAAATGAATATTGTAATGTTTAAAAATGCACATGGCATCATATAGCTAAGCAGAGCTTATGTTATGTGCACTAGATAACTGATATAACTACTTAATAGAATACAATATATAGATAGATATTTTTTTTTTTTACATAAAATGTTGTAAAATGTTGTTGTAAATGCCAAAATGTTTGCAAATCGTACAAACATTTGTCCCAAGGTACTTTCAGCAGGTATTTTTCATTTTAACTTACAACATGTCTGACCCAAATAGGAAAGTACTATCAGTTCGATAAGGCGCGATGACACCTCTCAAGGATTATGACACTGTTTACTGTAGACTGGCAATTCGCCACGTTTTGAATAACCCGTAACGAGGTGCGGCGGTAGGTTGAGTGATAAATACATAGAAACGGCATTGAAGTTCCTTGCCTCTCACAAGCAGCTTATTCCCAATAGTTCTGTGCTGTAGTTCTACACGTACAGAACTGCTGGGACAACTTTTGTAACAGTAGTTCTGTGCACCACAAATATATCATCATCAGCCTATACCAGTCCACTGCTGGACGGACATAGGCCTCCCGTAATGAGCGCCATAGCGCCCTGTCTTCAGCTTGCCGCATCCAGCATCTGCCAGCAGTCTTTCGCAAATCGTCATCCCACCTGATTGGGGGCGTCCTACACTACGTTTGCTGAGTTGCGGTCTCCACTCAAGAACACGTTTACCCCAGCGGTTGTCGGTTCTTCTCGATATATGCCCAGCCCACTGCCACACCATTTTAAGGTGAAGTGGGTATGCATTCGAAGTCAGCTCGGTCACTTTAAACGAACGAATGGAACTGAACGAATTTCGAGGGAACCCAACCTTTTATATAATAAGGATTTTTGTTATAGTGCTTACCCGCACTCTGGGTATCTCTAAGAAATAAGTAACGAGGGTGGGGCGCGGGTTCGAGTCCTGAGGAAGTCGAACATTTTTGAACTTATTACATTTTTTTTACAGAATAAGTCTACGGGTTTTGGTTTCGAATGTGGAATATCTCGTTTCTAGAACGATTGGAGCCACTTCTACATAAAATAGGATTCATTGATGCTTGTTCGAGAGTCACTTCTATCCTTCTTCTGTGTTGGTATTATTGGACATTAGGTTACACGAGCGTGTAAAACGTGTCGTGAATTCCAACACACGGTTCAAAAAGTAATTGCAGCTGTTTTACACGTGAGCTACAAGGATAACGAGCCATTGATACTTATGTTTTAATTTTGGAGATTTGTATTAAAATATTGCTAGTATCAAAATTCAAAGTTCTTTATTTCCTTTAGACCTTACAGGACTCTTGGACACGTCACAAAAACTCAGACTACATAATTAAAACTAGGAAATAAAGTGATCACTTTAATTTTTTGTCCACTTCAATCTTTTTAAGGTAAAGTAAAGAAGCGAACAAGAAACCTTTACCTTGTTAGAATGTTAGTTTTCGAGTTGGAGCAAGCCGATTTCACTTCTCTACTTCACGAATTAATATGATTTGTACAATAGGACTTGCCTTGTATAACTTCCTATGTTATAATGGTCAATAAATAGGGACAAATACAAATTTGTCGTTAGTTTTTATATGTATGTTTATCATATTTCATACGTACCTACGTATCTGCAGTCTGCATACTTAGAAGATAAGGAGTAGTGGTAAATAAATAAATAATGCTGGACAATTCACACAACATTATCTCGCCCCAAGCTAAGCAGAGCTTGTGTTTTGGGTACTAGATAACTGATATACTAATACAATACATTACCTACATAGATAGACATTTTTTAGTATACATAAAAAACGACCAGAAAACCCGGAACAAATATCTGCAGATCGTACATATCTCAAGGCGGGAATCGAACCCACAACCTCCTGCGTCGCAAGCGGATCTTGGCACCCCGCGCCACAGAGGTCATAATTCGAGTATTTTCAAAATATATCAAAAAGTTTGAAACCGTTAGAAGTTTCAAAAACTGTTTTGAAATGTAGAAATGAATACCTTTCATTTGATACCCCACTCGACCCCATAGAACTCATTTAAAATTTTGACACTACAATTTGTACTGAAAATTTTATTCTCGTTTTTTATTTATTTATTTTTTAATTTTTTTTTATCGGTAATGGTGCATGAAATGTTTTTTTTTTCAAATTTCAAATTACTATTTACGGTAGTTACCTACTGAGATATTCAAGAAAGAAGGAGGATGGACAGAGCGAGATCATAAGGGTTTCGATACTGATCTCGAAACCCTAAATATTTAGATGACCACTAGACTAACACATAACCGAACACCTACGAATAACCTAAAAACATTTGTTAATATGATAAAACCTATGACAAATGAGACGTCTCATGTCGAGTAACCATCATTTATTAACTAAAATCCCTCCATCTTGCAGAGAAATGACCACGATTTGATTACAAAAGACCGTCATATTATTTCATACGAGCTTTAGGTACCGTCCAAAGCCAGCGCCTTTAAGCGTTCACCTATCCCCTAGTTTAAGAAGACCTCTCGCTATATTTTACTATGGAAATTTATTGAGCCGATTCATTGAGGTCTATGGTTCAGGGTAAAATGGTTTGTATAAAATACGGCTATTGAAGGGAATGATGATGGAGTGAAGCGAGGATGGCTTTGATCGCCTAGACAGTCTAGAAAAACTGTGCTATTTCGGGGTCCAGACGGTTTAACTGTGAAATAAAAGAATCTAGGTGAAAATGAAACGGTGTTTACCAATGGCCCAAAAAATAAATAAACAAATAATGCTTAACAATAGTTTATACACTGTAAATAAAGAACATTGTATTTTAGTCATTATTTTCCTAATTCTGAGTTTTCTTTATTCAAAATAGTTTTTAGCGTTTCATTTAACACATTTATAGTGATAGTCAATTTGTTTTTAATTGTACAAAAATTGTAAATCCTGTATTGGCCTTTTGTTTAGTCTATGTCACTATGTCAATTTTAGATCATATGGGCTGTGGATTTTGTTGGATATATAAATCTACAGGGCATCATCAAGCCCCAATTTAAGCAGAGCTTGTATTATGGCCTGGAAAGTTGTAATTTACGTGAAATTTAAACTTTCCAGCGCGCAAATAAAAATATAATTTTGTCTGATATTCCTCTAATATTGTATATGACTGACTGAGAAGGATGCTCAAATATTGAAATTACTTGCAACGATTTCAAAGGGAAAGCGTCAAAATTGCTCAAGTGAGATATAAAATCTCTCAAAGGATCAAAGACTTTGAAGTAGGTTCCTTCAAATCCTACCGGAGATTCTGAAATTACAAACATTGTTTATCATTTTGGCTTTATTCTGCTTTGGCTTCAGTTATTTGAATAAGTCACGATTAGAGTAGGTGATATTGAATTTCGGTTAGCATCAAAATATATTTTGGTACAGAAATCCAAATGTGCTTGCGATCACTCGAAAATATCCAATACATTGGCGAGTCCCAAGCACAAGCGACTTACATTTGGACAGAGTCTAGTTTTCTAACCCCCGAGTACTCAAACGGAACTTACATTTACGCTCGTCTTAAGTTGCGGTTTTTTGACATAATTTAATGATAATGTGTCAAAAAATCGTCACTTGAGACGTACTTAAACCTGAGATGCGTTTGAGTATTCGGGGGTTAATGTCATAAAATAGTTCATGACAATTTTTATCCTGAACAATAATACTACTGATTCGCATAGTAAAATAGAAAGGGTTTATTTTTTAAATTTTTAGTTGGTTCTTCTCCCAGGTGAGACAAACAATCTTTAGATAATCTTTAAATGCGATTTTGTTTATTTTTCAAAATAAAGGAATGTTTTCTTTCAGTAAAATGAGCTAACTAAAGGATTTAAGGTAGTTCAACTCCAGAGCCCATAGATTTTTTCCACACAGTAAACAGTTCCGTCTGTTCTGGCCTTAAAGCTTCTAGGGTCCTCTGTCCTCTGGAGTGGACTAAATACAAGAATAATATCGCTATATACTAGCTTCAAGTTCTCATGCATGTAGGTATATGAAGCCCTAAAGGGTTTAGCTATGCATACATCAAACAGTTTCAACCCCATCGATATTGATTTGGCCTAAAACCTTAGCAAACAAAGTAAAACAACCTCCAACAACAAAATTAAAAGCAAATAAAGCTTGTAAAGACGATCTACCGGAAGTCAATGTTATTACAAAGTACACTCACAATGAAAGTATTTATGAATAAATTGATGTTAATTTATGTAACTGGTACAGTTCAGATGATTATTATTCCGGGTTTATCCCACGCTGATTTGATAACAGCTTGCCCTTCGAGGGTTTGTATGGGTCGCAGTTTGAGGCCAGGAAACTAGCTACATACTTAAGAATCTTAATCTACATAATTTATCCTTGTTATAAAAATGTAACTGGTGCAATTTTGTACATTGAAGATAATATATTTTGAAAATTATTTTTGAAGGGCATTTCAGAGAAAATGATTCATAATCGTGAGTATCTGTGCGATGTTATCCTGGCCAATTTCAACTGGTTTGAATTAACAGGCATTTAATTCTCCCGCTAAAAGCTCAATTAAAAGGTTATTTTGTTCTATCATTTGATGAGCTCTGGGGTCAAACTCTGCTAACCAATCGCTTTAATATGACAATAATACCGCCGGAAAATTGTCCTTAGATGACCAACACCGAGAGATTGATAGAATGGTTTTTACTTTCACACTACACGTCGTCGTGTAAACATGTAGTTTCTTTCATGAAAAGTAAAATGTCAAAATGTGTCATTCTGTGACATCACTAGAAATAAAGATACCATTGTAAAGCGATTAATTTAATTGATCTTTTTTTCTTATTTAACAATTTTTAAGAAAACTTACAGCTAAGAAATTAAATAAGTTCCCAAAATTTCCTATTTGGCAGGACTAGAATCTGCGCCCCACCCTCAGATCGGGTGTGCTCTAACCAACTAAGCCACGAAATCTTAGTCGGTTTCGTCGAAAATCTTTGTGACCTCTTACAGCAAGGCTTTAACGCTGTTAGCGTTTTTAACTTACTAGGCTTTTACAATAGAGGTTTAGATGTTAACATGCATGAGGTAGCCGTGTGGTGCCGGCTTAGAATTTGCACCACCCCAACTCTTCCCGTGGGTGTCGTAAGAGGCGATTAAGGGACATACACCGAGGGGCGGGCCAGCGCCTCTTGCAGAATAGATCTGCCACCGAATTGCGATCCCCAACCCGCATGCTCAGCGTGGGGATTACCCCCCATGAGATAAAAAAAATAAGGGGAGGCCTGCATCCAGCAGTGGACTATTATAGGCTGTTGAGGTTGAGGATGCATGAGGTATTCATGATCAGCTGCTGAAGGCTAATGCTTTAGTGGAATTATTACTCTGTGGTGCGCTTTTGATAACCGCTTATTTAATGGCTTACAAACTACGCACTTCTATTCTACATACATAACACATCTAGTAATTTTGACGTATATAACACAAACTTTCTCCACGCTCTATTTTACGATTGTTTTGTTGCTTTTAGTAAAGACTGTGGCCTAATATTAGTTTATATGTGGCTGTATGATGCATGCGGCGGTTTGCAAACTTATTACTATGAACACTGGAGTTTACTAGTGTTTTGTTGAGGGGATTGTTTTTAATGTTGTTTATATCAATGTTAGGGTAAGTGTAGAACAGCATTACGTTTATACTAATTGTCAAACTCAGCTCTATGCTGAACCACGAGTGCGCGCAGATCAGCGCTGGTTTTCAGTTACATAAACAGATTTTTTAGAATAAGGCAAGAGGATTCTTACTCTGAAATAAAAGAACGATCTCGAAACCCTAAAAAAGCCTAAAGAATTTCCTTGTAAAAATCTGAATGTTGCTATAAATAACGGAAACTCAAAAGTAATTAAAATATTGCTGGCACGTTACAAGTACGTATCAGAAAAAATATAATATATTCGCCTACCAATTTAAAATCCTGCAAAAACAGGTCAACTGTTATAAACAGCCAATATAAATTCAGCTATAAAAGTGATCGGGCTGCTGATTCATAAACCGGACCAAGTTTATATGGTGAGAGCGGTCGTCTTCAATCAGCTTTTCAACTGTAAAATGGATGACTGTTGAGAATACACTGGAAAAATAGAGAAAACATTCTAAAATAAATAATAGATTCAAGCGGTACCTTGCGAAAATACATTTCAAAATATAAAAATAATAAATAAATAAATAAAATGTTTTTATTTCGGACACAGATCCATATCATTGTTAGTACAGACTTATACTATGTTAGTAGGAGTATAAGGATGAAAATATTTTTTAACAATTCCACGCAAAACCGTCTTCGATAGGATCTTACAAAATGTAGACCGTGTTGTAGAAGAAACACACACACCAACTACATCATGAAAAAAACTATCAAACCAGATAGCTACCCGTACTTAAATAATTGTTTATCCACAAACAACCCTCCAAATTCAATAATTTTATTTCTGTAAACACAAGTCTAATTTTATTCCTACTCTAGCTTTATAAAAAGTAACTTTTATCAAAAAAGAAATAAGATCTTATTAAGTTTATTCACTTTTTTTTTATAAATAAAAATATTGGAGGCCTCATCGGTGATAGTGGTTTTTCCACCAAAACAAGTCATCCGATAGATATTTTCATCCCTTTACTTTTGAAACAATCTATTTCGTTTAATTTTTGGTGCAAATATCCGCAAGATCTCCAAACAGAATTTGCCGACTCGATAAATATTGAAACTCGTTAAAAATATCGGGAATATTTTTACAGTCGAAATTTGGATCACTAGTTATAAAAAAAAAATACAGAAGCTATGAAATATTGAATTCTTTTATTCAGTCACATTCCCTTTCCTGTCAACAAATAAGGAATTTCAGAAAGGTGCAAAAGTGTGTTTAAATTTTAAATTTGACGACCTCTATGGCGTGGAGGGCGAAGGTCCGCCTACAACGCAGCCGCCTTGAAACAAATGTTTGTACGATCTGCAAATTTTGTTCCGAGTGTTCTGGGTATTTTCATTGTATTCAAAAAATATCTATATATATATACATATTATGTACTATGTAATGTATTGTATGAAGTACTTTTTATCAGTCATCGAGTACCTACCCATAACACAAGCACTGCTTAACTTGAAGCTAGATGATAAATAAATTAATAAATAAATAAATAATGCTGGACAATTCACACAGTATTATCTAGCCCCAAGCTAAGCAGAGCTTGTGTTATGGTTATCGGAACTAGATAACTAATACATAATTTAATACAATACATAATTAGATATTTTTTATTATACATATAAAAATCGACCAGAACACCCTGAACATTGCCTGCAGATCGTACAAACATTTGTTCCGAGGCGGGAATCGAACCCGCAACTTCCTGCGTCGCAGGTAGACCTTCGCCCACCGCGCCACAGAGGTCGTCATATCGATGATGCTATATGAATGAATGCTGGACAGCATTATTTATTACTATGAATAATCAAGTGGCCGTAGTTGGGTGCTTTTTCACATTTTCGAGAAATTAGGGCGATAGTATGGATTGGTGTGAAGTTTGATAATTTAAACTTAATTGCTAGGGTTATCCATTTCCACCGGATAGTTTGCTTGCCAAAGTACGAGTGGTTAAGGTGGATGGTACCTCTAAGCCCAAAAGCTAAAAAGCTACAAATGCACTTTCCGATTCATTTGGAATCTACATCCTTTGTTGCAATGAAATTTTCCATACATAATCGGATAAGCAAAAGCTATGTTTGCAACGTTGTAGTTTAAAAAAACCAAATCTTCATTAAATGAGAGCGATTAAAAAAGAACGCTTGAAAATGACTTGAAATGAATTTTGGCTCATGATTAATGATAATTTTGGTATTTTGAAAAACTAAAACTATACAAATATTTCTATTTATATTTCTTATTCGATTTTCTATGCAAAATTTCATTGGAATAAAGGGTGTCGTTTTCAAATGAACCGGAAAGTACGTTTGTGTGGGGCTTTAAGGTTCGCACCTACCTTTAACATTTCACATCGAATTTGGCTGAAACCTACAAAGTTAGTTCATTTCAAAATATTAGCTTTACAAAATAAATCGTATGTGCTTCATAAATATCTCGGATTCAGGTACCGGATTACCGGATTGGGAGCGGTCACGCTTATAATTTTTCACGTATGCAAATAAAGACAAATCACATCATATTTCACGCAATAAACGTGAACAATAAACTTTGAAATTTGTTTTCATATGGACACGGGTTCGGTTTTATCTGCGTTGCGGACCGTAAGCCACAATTACAGCCGCAGTGTAGATTGGAGTAGTGATATTAAATGTAGAACTTTATCCATGGCTCGATTAGAAACGAAGTCCATTAGAATACCTAACTATAGTAGGTAGTACAGCCGACTTGTTAAGGTGGTTTGCCACGAGTATTTGTTGTTAATAGCGGGAACAGAAATACATCATCTGTGAAAATTTCAACTGTCATGGTTTATGCATGAGATACATCCTGGTGACAGACGGACAGACAGACAGATAGCAGAGTCTTAGTAATAGGGTCCCATTTTATCATTAAATCAATATTTCACCAAATACTCCTAAATGAATAAAGGTTAGTTTTATCATGAGTTCATAGAAAATGGTTTGCAAATTGCAGCAAACTACTTTTCAGCTAGTTGTATATAATTTATTTAAAACTTTATTGTACTCTGGACTTTGCAGAGGCATTTTCTACCCGCCGCCGATCAATAACACATGTTGTTACAAAGTATTTTAGGTTTTATCACTTGTGGAACCACCTTAAAGTTGACACTTTCCCCGCTCGAGTCGGTCTGCCAACCTATCGTATTATTAGAGTGGCAGATTAAAGAGTGCATCTGTGCGCTCACACTAGAGCGCCATAACATTGCGATATAGATGGAAAGACCGTTAGTGCTCAGTGCTCATACACCGTTATAATAACAATGTTCGACTGGCTGGCAGTTTTACAACTCTCACAATATTAATATTATAATCGACACGGTAAATTAAATTAATAGTGCGTGAATTTGATTCGTTTCGATATTGAAATTATAGGCCTATTCCTCGCTGATCCACTTTGCTAATCCATGAATTGATTAGTTTCTACTTTTTTCCGCTCTGATTCATAGCCCGGGTGGATTAGTTTTCACTGCTTGAATCTATTCTACTCTGCAGCATTAGTTTGAGTTAAAACAAAATACATTAGATAAACGTAATCGAGAACCATTGATGTCTTCCACGAAATAGGCTTAGAATGATAATAAATAAATAAATAAAAAAATAATGCTGGACAATTCACACAGCATTATCTAAGCTTGTGTTATGGGTACTAGATAACTGAAATACATAATACAATACATTACATAGATATTTTTTTTTAGTATACATAGAAAACGACCAGAGCACCCGGAACAAATACCTGCAGATCGTACAAATATTTGTCCCAAGGCGGGAATCGAACCCGCAACCTCTTGCGTCGCAGGCGAACCTTCGCCCACCGCGCCACAGAGGTCGTCAAAATAGACACAAAGGAAGTGTAGCCAAGAAAATGCGATAAATAGGTCTCATTCTCTTATTTGTATTAGTGCTATGCGTGAAAGCACTGATGTTGTAACTATGTTTGTTGACTCTCACATTCATTATATTAGTGAGTAAGAAAATTGTTGAGTGAGCGTGTTTCACTGATGATTATGATTGACGTGATTATGAAGGACGCAAAGGAAGTACCTACTCAGATTCGGTGCAAGTACCCAGCGAAATGTTTTACCGTGTGTTCTTATTTTTCTTGAAGCACCTTTTGAAGTAATTTCTGTAAACCATCGATATATATGTACCTACTATACGAACTCAGTGCTGTAAACAAGCTATGTTGGAGGTGCTCTTATCTACTAACTTTTTTAACATCTAAGCCGCAAACGCGATTGTCGCTGTCATGACATAGTACGAATCATTCAAAATCATTTGAAAACTATCATCGAGCTTGTAAGAAACGATTGGATCTTTATCAAAGTAGTTCCTCTCGATCCGGTAGGGGCGTTACAAGGCGCTAAATGTATAGGAAGGACTCAAATTCGATGGAAGTATTTGAAAGATAATGCATACAACTCGTACTCGCCTCTGATTCATAGTTCAGGTGGTTCGTTAATTAATTAGGTAATTTGTTAATTTTATCTTTTGTACACCCCTGCCTTTCTTATATTTATAAAATTTCTTACATTCCATCCAAAGGTTGCCTGGAAGAGATCGCTTCTAAGCGATAAGGCCGCCCATTGTACTTGTCTCATGTAAATGTTTTTTTGTAATGTTCTTTTCTGGTGTACAATAAAGCATTTTTGTATTGTATTTGTATTCGTTTCCACACATCATTAAGTTTGGTTATTTTGCGTTACATATATTTGTTGTTACATTGTGTGAAAATAGTAATATTTTAATGTTGACATATTATGTTAATTCGCACCATAAATTACCCCTACAATAACGGTGTAAACTGAAAACATAGTTTAATTTTCCGTGTGGTTTTTGCTTTGGTTGAAATAAAATTGGTTTGTTTTTATTCCTGAATTTATATTTTTGATACAAATAAAATTCGGTGATACGGTGTTGGTCTAGCGGTTGCATGATCAATCGGCATGTCTAGGGTTCAATTTCCAGGTTTTTAACCTCTCTCCATACGTCAGTCTGTTTGCATCGAATTGTAAGGGTTATTTTTTAGAACAATATTAGAGAATGCATCGGTTTCCGTTTAAGCGTGGTCGCCATTGACTGAATGACAGACATACAGTTTATAGAGTAGAGCAACTAACACGTCGATATCACCACGATACTAATTTTCAATAACTCGTCCGAAGTTTTATCTGTGAGTTCTATCTCCTACTGAAGTCAGGGAGGTCTATTATTCCCCATGCGCTATTCCAGTCACATCCTAACACAGTTTCATTAGCCGCAAGTCCACCTTCGATGGAACTTCGTTTGGAAACTCGCCAGCAGTCGATACTACTGTTTCTCGAATATAAAGTCCACAAATAGTTATCATATCAATTTTCACAGGTATTTCGTGTTTGTTTACTTTTAATTTTCCGATGTGCGCCGACAGTGCGTGATCACGTTGAAAATCCTGGAAAATCCAAGGTAAATACGAAACGAAAAACGCAATGTGCACTGATTGATTAAGTTTATAGCGATTCTACATTTTGGACGAGTAATGCATGCCTTTTTTGTTTATTTAATTAAATCAGTTATTAAAACCAATTACATTTATTAAAAGAAAGCAAAGTTACATACCTACAATAATTGCTTTGAAAAATGTCAGTAAAATTTATGAAAAATACATTGGAAATTTAATTTATTATGGTATTCACAAAAAACAAAACACTCTCAATAATTGTGTTCACTAGCAAAGGTATGTACAGGATTTCAAACAAACAAAACAGAAACACAATTGTATTCGAATAAATCTAGGGTCTTAATTACATTACAATACAATACAAAACACTTTATTGTACACCAGAAAAAGAACATTACAAAAAGACATATAACATGAGACAAGTACAATGGGCGGCCTTATCGCTTAGAAGCGATCTCTTCCAGGCAACCTTTGGATGGAAAGAACTATATGAATTTAAGAAAGGCAGGGGGTGTACAAAAGATAAAATAAACATGAATATTACAGAATACCTACTGAAAAACAAAATTATATTAAATAAATAAATAAACAAATATTACTAATTACCTAACTCAATATATTTACACATAGACTAGATAAACACATAAAAGAAAAAGAAAAGAAAATATAAATAATATACTTAAATACATAAATAAATAAATAATTTGTACCAATATTCACTGTTCCGACAGGAAAAACTCCTTGACGCGAGATTTAGAAACAGGTAAGGATATTTGATATTGCTTTTCTAATGGGCTCTGGTAGTGCATTCCACAACCTTATGGCCTGGATAGAGAAGGATTATGTGTAAATTATTCGCTTCACCATAACAATGGCAGTCAACGGCTGAAACGATACCTTGGTTTCAGAATGCAACTTTTTGGCATTTAACCTTTGATCAAACAAACTACAAATGGAGGACGATTGCCAAAGTGTCAAGGTTGAAATCGTTCCATCAATCTTTCCGTAAAAATAGCACCGCACGCGCTATCTCTAGAGCTTCATTCATATGTGCATCATATATGTGACACGGTGCACGGTCTATCTGTCCCCCTGGACAGATAGACAAATGGGAATAAACCGATGTGATGTGATCCTTGTCATTGTAAAGCGATTGGTAGATGGAATTCCCAGGAATGCCCGGTGATCCAGCTTAACAAGTTCAACCTATAACTAATTTGACGCAATCTTACAAAGTCATAAATCTTCGTAGCTTTTGACTACGCAGTTTGTTGCA
This sequence comes from Eupithecia vulgata, assembly GCA_946478455.1. Classification (NCBI taxonomy): domain Eukaryota; kingdom Metazoa; phylum Arthropoda; class Insecta; order Lepidoptera; family Geometridae; genus Eupithecia; species Eupithecia vulgata. The sequence continues at coordinate 3,530,718 of OX297863.1, forward strand.
CTGGCTGGACTATAAAAATTCTTCCACTTATTTATCTGTATTTATTGTTCTATTTTACTATAGCTGCACTAAACGTTTTAGTTCCATTCTGTCTTATTGAAATGCTAATAAAATCCTCTTTAGTCTGACCAGATAACATTTCAAAGAAATGAGCTTTAAATGAAACTTTTAGTTTCAGTTTTTTGGGTACTTTGCCAATATAGGCAAAGTACCCTACAGGTTTTAGCCAATTTCCTAAAGATTTTTCTTATTTTATTCCCCTTGCAAATAAACTCTAAGTACATTTTTTTAACCTGAAATGTTTACTTTTGAAATTCTAGATAAACTTTTTAAACTCGATCCCACAGTTAGTAGGGGTAAAGTGGTTTCAAGCTGGATAATTGTGGTCGACAAAGTTAGTGCGAGGGCTTACCTTCCATAGCAAACTAGTTCAGAAAGTAAAGATCGAAAGAACTGTGTTGAGCTTGCGCCAACTTTACCTGGTAGCTAGATGTGATCGATTTTTAACCGATAATCTGCTTATACCTTTAGTTAATCATGTAATTGGTTAAAATTTATCGTATTAGTGTCTCAAATAATGAATCGTCATCATCATCATCAGCCTATTAGTAGTAAACTGCTGGACATAGGCCTACCCTAATGATCGCCATAGCGCCCTGTCCATAGCTTGCCGCATCCAGCATCTGCCAGCAGTCTTTGGCAAATCGTCATCCCACCTGGTCGGAGGGCGTCCTACACTACGTTTGCCGAGTCGCGATCTTCACTCAAGAACACGTTTACCCCAGCGGTTGTCGGTTGTTCTCGATATATGACCGGCCCACTGCCACTTCAGCTTGCTAATTCTTAGAGCTATGTCGATAACCTTGGTTCTCTGTCGGATGTATTCGTTGCGAATCCTATCCTTCAAAGACACTCCGAGCATAGCTCTCTCCATAGCTCGCTGGGCAACTTTAAACTGGTGGACCAGCCCTACTGTGATATAATCTAGTTAAATATAAATAAAATAAAAATAAAATAAATAATAATTGTTTAATAAAATAAATAAATAGTTTGCTAATATTGTTATCAGACTGTACAAAATCTCTTATATTTATTGAAGTAATCCACAGCGTTACAATTTCTTTAAAATACTTAAAATGACGACCGCTTTGGCGCGGTGGGCGAAGGTCCACCTGCGACGCAGGAGGTTGCGGGTTCGATTCCCGCCTCGGGACAAATGTGTGTACGATCTGCAGACATTTGTTCAGGGTGTTCTGGTCGTTTTCTATGTATTATAAAAAAAATCTATCTTCATATGTATTGTATTGTATTATGTATATCAGTTATCTAGTACCCATAACACAAGCTATGCTTACCTTGGGGCTAGATAATGCTGTGTGAATTGTCCAGCATTATTTATTTATTTATATTTATTTAAAAAAATATATATAAAACAATAAGGCCAAAAAGGATCTCGACCTCTTTGTGTTGAGAAACGGAAACGAATGTTGGGTAGAAACGCCGACAAAACTTTTTTTTATGTGGGTTAAAACGCTGACATTTTTGGGTATGAAACGGCAAAAATGAATTTGTGGTTGAGAACCTGTGATGCGAAACAACGCTCGCCAAGAAAACTAGTCATTGTTTTTTTAAAATAATTAACTGTTCTCACCCGCTGCTTGACCCGTGCTAAATAATAAATTTATAAAATACTGCTAAGCAACTTTTACTAAGCAAATTTTTATGGACAAGGCTAGTAGGCATGTATCTAACGAAATAAGCGATTTTACGAGTTTTGCCTCGATTTTAAACTCCTGAAAATACGAATATATTTCGGGAGCCATCTTAGAACCCTTGTTATTGTTGAGAATTCGTACAATTCCGCCTCTTCATGAGAGGACCGTTATCAGAACTATTTTCTGCAGAATTCGTGCTAGTTGAAACTAATGGATAATTTTCCCGAAGTTTACTGTAACGCTACATTGTTTTCTTATCCCTAAAGTTGGAATGGAGAGGCCATTGTGTCCGACAACTTAATGAACAAATACCAATATTAGAAACGCCTTGCTTGTTTCTTATTTTTTCTTCAAAACACTATAAAAGTTAAATATTTTGTTGTTAAAGACATTCAGAACACATGATTTAGTTAGCTGTTGTCCTCCTTGGTCAATTTTCGGCAGTCTAAACGGAGTCTAGCCAGGTGTGTAGGACATTATTATAGGGCACAAGTGTGTGCGCAATACCGATGTTCCCTTCTCTCAAGACACGACCGGTGAGAGGTCAGGCGTGGGGCCAAAGACGTAACGAGTTCTCTAAGACACGGGGATGTGACACCGCAAATGAGTGATTTAGCCGCGAATCAGTTATTGGTACCTACTATTTGTTTCAGCTGCTAACAATTTTATGTACTTACTTAGATTTAGTTTGTTTATGATAATAGTTATATTCATAGATAACTTTTTGTCAAATGTGTAGCAACGCGGTGTAACTGGAGACACTACACAAACCTACGGTTTATAGTGTCTTCAAATACAATACAAGTCAATAGATATACAATATACAGGGCGTCCCAAGACTATGCGACATGAAGGGCAAGTACCTTAAATATTGTTGATATTTTGCCGTAGGGAAACATTATTTTATAAAAAAATCGGATTTTTTAATTATACTCATTAGGGGAGGCCTATGTCCAGACCTTCGTTAGCCTAGTGGTAGGGTGTTCAAACGCTGTTGAAAGATCCAGCAATAAGGTCTATTCTTTCAACGGCTTTGGCATTCGTATTCACTCGGGTTGAAATGTTCTCTTCTGTGCAGACGAATTTTGCCGATGCGACTTTATAAACTGTATTATATCATGTATATCAGTTATCTAGTACCCATAACAAACTTTGCTTAGCATAGGATAGATAAAATGTTCATTATTATTTATTGTGTAACAATGTCCAACACAACATTTATTTATTTATTATTTAATACAGGATAAAATAGTATATACACTTAGATCTATTTTCTAAAAATGTAAGCCGTCACCAGAAGGCAGTGTCTAAAATAATAAATTATTATTTATTTATTTTAATGTAATGTAACCGACGGTGAAAAATGTATTGAAATTAACCAAAAATAAACTTAAATTAACTAAGTTCACTAAAAAAATAGCTGACTAGATAATAAATACTGTTTCATCAAGATATTGTTCACTGTATCTTCAAGAAGGACAAAGGGTGGGAAGGTCAACATACAAGTTGGAAGGTCAACAGTTAAACAAAACTTCTCGCATGTATTCAACTTAACCCAATGTAAACTTGCCATAATAGAGGTACAAATTCAATTAGGTGACACACTGCCCCGTGTTGGGCGGCCCAAATGGCCCGGTCCCGTTGGCCCGCTTGGAATTAATCATGTCATGCTCCCCTGAACTTAAAAGGCAGAATTTCTAATCAAGAACAATGTTGGAGTGAATAAAGTATGACATGCACGGTCTCTCCGCTCCATATAATTTATGCAAAAACCAGATTCCGCCTTCTCCTCAACAGCATGGTTTACTGCTGAACGAAGGCTTCCGGCTGAAAATTAAAAACCTGATTAAAGAGGGTATACAAAACTTATGGACTCTAGATACAGCAACCGCGCTCAGTGAGTTGCTGTGATATTTCAGTGTGCAAATATTGTAAGCAGTTTTTGGTAACTTGATAGCGGGTCAGCGACTTTGCTGTGTAGACTCTTTTACTGCGAGAAAAATTGTTATTTGTTCAACAAGTGTGCAAAACGATTTTTTGTTGAACGTCCCTATATTAAACACCAATCTAGCAAAGCAGTATAGAGTAGTCACGAGCATAACGAGTGGCTCTAAGGTAGACTACAGCAGTCTACCTTAGAGCCACTCGTTATAGGGATTTCAAAGGCCCAAAACTAAAAATATTTACTCTCGAAATATACAACTTTTCACCTCGACTAGCGAGAATATATTTTGTAATTATAAAAGATATCGAATGCCAGACTCATTTTGGTCATCATCATCCAGCTTCTGCCAGCAGACTTTCGCAAATCGTCATCCCACCTGGTCGAAGGGCGTCCTAAACTACGTTTTCCGAGTCGCGGTCTCCACTCAAGAACACGTTTACCCCAGCCGAGCGGTTGTCGGTTCTTCTTGAAATATGGCCAGCCCACTGCCACTTCAGCTTGCTAATCCTTTGAGCTATGTTACTAACCTTGGTTCTCTGTCGGATGTGTTCGTTGCGCATTTTGGTCATGGAAGGTTAAAATAGCCCATAGACTGACTTTCATTTCAATAACTTATTACATCACTGTAATTAAGTTCTGAATTAAAATTATTTTTTTCAACTAATTTAATAATATCCTGCATTATATAATGTGAGCAAAACCCAATTTTGCCTTTTGTTTTCGAACAGTCACCGGTTTCGAACGGGAGTGATGAAAAATCTATTCATATGTTTGCGGTTCTAGAAAAACTATGATGCAGAGGCGAGACGTGTCATGGAAGTCATGGAACGGAGTGCTCACGTATGGCCTCTGTAACGCCGGGTATTTGGAACTGTGCGTGGGCAATGCGACACGACACAAAAGTGACCTTGTAGCTCGGTGAGTCGGAAGGGATTGGTGGCACGAAAATACATGAATTTATATTGAAAAGTCATGTTGCTCTGGATTAGGATTGAATTGTATATTTTTATTTATTTGGGCTCTGATCTGCAACAGAGTAAACGCAGAAAATATAAGTAAATAATGTGTTCCACGGCATAATATTATTTCGGAGTAGGTTCTTTATCGTGTCCACTAATGGTTGTATTTATGTAATGCCAGTTAGAAATACAGATCTGAAACACAGACTCAGGCCTAGGGCTTCTAACTACACGAATCGCAAGACCGAATCTAAATAGTTTATAGAAAGGTCATAGGACCTTCTTTGGAACAATCTGCTACGGCAATTGATTTAGAGTTCCACTTCTATGAAACCTCCTTTTTCTTCTGTACTGTCATTCTGTGTGAATTGGTCTAACGTCAAACTACGTTTACGATCCGTATAGAGAATAGGCATTGCAATATGATTAATATGGTTAGATGATTATATTACTATACTGGGCTCCATTGTACATTCACAGAGTGTTAATTAATTAAACTCCGAATTATTAATAAATTTTATAAAGTTAAGTTATTTAAATAATGGTTCAGGTCCAGGTTTAGTGTAATTTAACTGAAATATGATGACGATTAATAAAAACCAATAAGGCGATTATGAGAGGAGTTATGGGGGAGGCCTACGTCCAGCAGTGGACCATTATAGGCTGTTGAGGTGATTCTTAAAATTGACGAAAAATCATGACAAGTTGACGGTTTGCTAGCGGGCGCTGTGTACACAAATAGAGTTATTTATCTATTTAATTACTCTTCTACACGTATATAACCAGAGTCACTAGAATATACTATCTGATTTCTTTATGGGACACACATATTTTTCAGTTTCCTACACGAATAACGCCACTGATAGCGATTTGTCGAATAGAAGATAAACGAGCAGCAAAATAAGCGTAACTAACCAATAACCATTATTTAAATGATATCGATTTGACATAAATCTCGCGCTCCAATCACGATCCCATAAATCAGTATGTATGTTTCGTGTCACGTAGTGCGTACGTGGGGCGACACGGTAATGGCCTGTGGGGCCAGCTCCGGCCCTGGAGTACCAAGATCGGTGCAATCAGCAATTGAATGGCGCATTTTTGAGCATATCCTGGATTCTTGTAAAAAAGAAAACGGAATAACAAGCTCCGTTTGCACATCGGTATTGGGTGTTTTGTGTTTTCTAATATGTTTATTAAAAGTTCATTGCAGGATTACGGGGAAAATCATCGATTTAGAATCTTCAAAATCATTCGAATAAATTGAAATTCTAAACCGAAATGTGGCATTTTATATGCGAACGTGCGTTCACGTGGTTATTTTTTTGAATTATTGTTTCAAATACGGAAGAGGCCAATATCATGAGACGGATTCAGAGTAAAAACTTTTTGTCGTTTGACCTATTATAAAAATAACTACAGATTAGCGTGTTATTTTTTTCCCCAAAATAGTATAGCATACCTATACTATTTTGTGGAAAAAAATAACACGCTAATCTGTAGTTATTTTTAACACGCTAGAAATGGATTTCCATACACTGCTTAACTTGGGGCTTGATAATGCTGTATGAATAAAGAATTTTTGAGTTGTTGTCCGTTTTTTATAAAACACAAATTACCACCAAAAACAGCTTTCTCCATAGGCGAAGGGTTTCAAGGTGATTCAATGGAATTCATCTAAAAATAACCGTGGATCTTTATCGACGAGTGTCTCGCGTCTACAATACAAATTATTAATATAGCGATAATATATCCATAGAACCAAGCTTTTGTGTTATGGGCATATTGTGTATAAAACTCTGTGTTTAAATAGGACAATTCAATTCAACAACTTTCATTTCTTTTGACTTACAAAATAAGCACTTAGACAACTCGAATTTTATACTATAAACAGGTTTATAAATAGTAATTATTATCAAATAAGAAATAAGATGTTATTGATATTGTCCACTTAATTGTTTTGTCCACTTATAAAGTAAAGTAAAAAGGTTTTATTTATGTCACAATCATAGACATAGAATCACTACCTCACAATAACACAAAGGAAATAGAAAAGATAAACAATGCAAAAGACAAAAAAGTGGCATCTCTCAGCATGTGCCCAGAAGCGATACATTTCGCTAATGCGCGCTGGTTTTATGCAACTCCCAGACTAGTGGAAGACGTGGAAAAAACCCACTAGTAAGTGTATATTATGACGTATAAACGAATATATCATTTTTTGCCTATCTATGTCTAAATATAATGTGATTAAGATACAGGTCACTCAGTCAGCTATGCTCGGAGTTTCTCTGAAGGATAGGATTCGCAACGAATACATCCGACAGAGAACTAAGGTTATCGACATAGCTCAAAGGATTAACAAGCTGAAGTGGCAGTGGGCTGGCCATAATCTCGAGAAGAACCGACAACCGCTGTGATAAACGTGTTCTTGAGTGGAGACCGCGACTCGGCAAACGTAGTGTAAGACGCCCTCCGACCAGGTGGGATGACGATTTGCGAAAGATTGCTGGCAGATGCTGGATGCGGCAAGCTGAAGACAGGGCGCTATGGCGCCCATTAGGGGAGGCCTATGTCCAGCAGTGGACTAATTTAGGCTGATGATGATGACGATGAAGATACAGGGTCAATTTGTACAAGACTAACTAGGCCTAACATTATTTTCCTTATTAACTATAGTCGACAATTCAATGAATAGGAAAAACGGGCTAAGGAGGTAAATTTTTGACGTAATTATGTATGTACTACATGAAAACAAAAAAATACCACAATCAAATTTAATAAAAGTAGAGCAAAGTTTAGCTTCGAAAACGGCGAAAACTTTGACTTCGTTAGTAACTGTGGAACTTTGCTCTTAAATATAATTTCAAACATTACAATGAAAGAACTTTTGATTTGGAATAAAGTTGAATTTTATTTATATAAATAAAATGTTTTCTTGTAAAGCACTTTTTCAATCGATATTATCTTAATTTTCTCCTACTAGAGTACCTACCGTAGGAGTGTATTTTCGTAGTTATAACACATACGCTTAACATGCATCGAGTTAATATTTATTGTAGAGTCCGTCGAGTTTTCTTAAAGACAATTAGCAGTATTCACTGCCCAGTTTGTTTATGGTGATGATTACCTTATAGCGTTAGTGGATTTTTGACAGATTTTAAATACAAAGTCATACTAATATTATTTTAAAATGACCTTCTTAAAATTTTTTTTTTAATAATTCCTTTTGTATTGGTAGATATAATGGTTATTCTTGACGTAAGCTGAAGCTTGGTGGGTCTTGGCAAGTCTTCGCTCGCCACGACACACGCTTGCTACACACCAAAGTCTGCCATCAAGTAGACAAAACACTCTCGGCTGCTTAAAATATCCATTTACTCAATTTTCTACCCAAACTTATGCGACTCCATTAGGCTTTTCACTGGCTGCCTAGTGAAACCTAGATTGAAACATAACAAACTGTTCAAGCAAACTGTTGGCGCGGGTTCGAATCCTGCCGATATCGATTTTTTTGGGATATTATTTAATTTTTGTAGAAAATTGTCCCAGCGAGAGCACTGGAGCAAAAAACTTACAAAGCGACACATCTCGTCAATCGCACTAAACGTAACTTTAATCATTGAGTAGATTTGGATAACTTCAAGGTTTCTTCTCTGTAGTCGTAAGAGGTCCCAAAGATTTTCGACGAAGCGCGTGATCGATTTCGTTGCTAAGATAGTAAAAAAGTAAAAAGTCTTTATTAGGAACTTAAACTAGTATACATATTAACAAAAATAGGAAGCGATGCGATCTGCAGAAGTAAAATACTGTGTCGCAGATCGCAACGCCCACCACCAGTTGGTTGGAGCGCACCCGTAGGTACTGAGGGTGAGGAGCGGGTCCGAATCCTGCCGAAATCGAAAATTTTTGGGGAATTATCAAATTTTCGTATTTGCCCCAGTGCAAGTAACGCACTATAAAGCGAAAATCCTAAAACAAACTTTATTATCGATGGTTTGGCCACGTCACCGCTTCATCGATAGGTATAATCAAAATTGTATAATTTTAATATTCTAGCACGCTTCATCTTTACAAGGTACTCAAATCCCATACAAAAATTGAACTCCTCAATAAAGATTCGATAAAATTAAGAAATCAAACTCAGGGCTCTTTTCTTTAAAAAACCAAATAGTTTAATTAAAAAATCCGAACTGTAAATCCTAAAACTGTGTATTAACGGTGCTTTTACGATGAATGTACTTTACCTGTCAAGTTTTCCATTCATAGTAACGTGAACTATTGATTGAGTTTTCTGTATAGCGCCCCTCGCCAACCTCTATTGAAAAGGTAGCTTATCAAACCAACTAGCAGATTTGCATATCCCCCATTCATTTTATGATTTATCTGACTGGTCTGAACTTTGGACCACTTTATATTCAGTCAGGTGTTTGGAAAGTTGTAGAAGTGAGGACAAACTAGGGGTAAACACGTCCTTGGGGATGACTCTCACACGCTCTTAACGTTTTAATTGACTGTTTTTTCCATTCAGAAAATGCACCTACCTTTTTATTTTCACTGTATTTCTGCTTTGAGGTGGGAAATCGCTTGAAAATGAATTGAAATGTGCGAGCATTTCAATTCTATTATAATTTTATTACCTTCGATCTCATTTAAATGATCATTTTTTTTTTCAAAAACGAATGCGTTACAAACGTAGCTATTTTTTACCCGATTACGTATGCAAATTTTAATTGCAATAAAGGGTGTAGTTACGAAATGAATTGGAAAGTACGTTTGTATGTAAAATTCATTGTTTGTATGTGTTCTTGAGTGGAGACCGCGACTCGGAAAACGTAGTGTAGGACGCCCTCTGACCAGGTGGGATGACGATTTGCGAAAGACTGCTGGCAGATGTTGGATTCGGCAAGGTGAAGACAGGGCGCTATGGCGCTCATTAGGGGAGGCCTATGTCCAGCAGTGGACTGATGTAGGCTGATGATGATAATGATGAAAATGTGTCGAAACCAAACAAGGGTATTCAACAGTGTACGAATAAAATTCAAGTGCTGTGGTTCGAAATTCAACTTGAAGGTTGTCGAAAACTGACCTAGTGTAATGATGAATGATAATAATGATTTGTAAAACAATATTTGAGTTGAGGTGACTCTAGACACTAGCGCCGCCACCTATTTTATTTGGTTACTATAAACGTTGAATAAAGGAACTTTCAAAAATCCATCGTACAGTTTGTGATACCTATTATAAACTTTTTTAAGGCCTCTTTAATAGTTATATTCTATTTAGTTTAACCAGTAAATCGAAAATAGATATTGGTGGCCACCAAGGACAACTTTGATATTCTGCCTCAACCTAATGAAACTATCACAGAGGCGAAAAGTTTATAATATAGGTATCACAAACTGTACGTTGGATTTTTGAAATTTCCTTTGTAATAAAATAAAATATTTAGGTGGCGGCGGTTGACGCATACCACCACCTTTTTTCTTTACAAATTTTCGTCAACGTGTAATCTGTGAGAGTCTTACGATCATACGACCATGGCGACGCCTAATGCAAAAATCAAGCAAATTGTGTATTTTTAAACCCTTACATCTATGGTAACGAACTTAAATATTCTAATTAAAAAAATACGATAGGTAGGGGAAAAACCCATCGAAGTCGAGTAATCGAATAGAATTTTGAAAAATAAACTGGTTTCTTTACAAATAATTATACAAAAATCGCTTTAAAAAAACTGTTTTAATTGAAATGCTCTAAAGTATCAGCGACAACACCATATTATTTTTTACGAATTACATAGCCAGACTAATGTTATATTTAAGTAATCGTGTAGTTTTTTTATTCAATACTTAAATTTTGAATCACTAATAGAAAAGAAGCAAAAACTTGATTTTTGCACTGACATTGCTTTACTTTGTCCCGCTCCTATGAACGCGAAATCCTATGCCTATCCTCTTCACAATTTTTTGCATTAGGCCCGCTCTTAACTAAGGGCCTCGTGAAATCGACCCTTCGTAATAACAAATCCCATCCCATCATCTGTAAGTAACCCAAAGCTTAGGTTAGATAGTAGCAAAGTCATCGAGTTGACTCAAAAAAGCCTGGTACTGTATGATTTGAGATAAAACTGTTTGAAGAAGCTTATTGCGGTAGATTAGAGTGATTATTCAAATGAACAACCATAATTTAAATGATTTAAGGACCACTTGAAGGCGCGGTTTCCTTTCCACTTTATAGCCAGAAAATGACGTAGGCTAAATAAATTATTGCATTTCACCTTTCAAATTAGCTAGGAATGCCTAGGAATGTATGTATGTACCTATAAGCTACCTATGCAAAAAAACAGCTTTTTTACTCCAAAAGGTTATGTTTTTCAAGTGTTGTTTGTGGTTATCTGATACTCATTATTACTTTAAAGCGTCCAAACGAACGGCTGAAGTTATTTTGATAAGGTGTGAATAACTCACCTTTACAAAGATTATCGACATAGCTCAAAGGATTAGCACGCTGAAGTGGCAGTGGACTGGCCATATCTCGAGAAGAACCGACAACCGCAGGGGTAATCGTGCTCTTGAGTGGAGCCCGCGACTCGGCTAACGTAGTGTACGACGCTCTCCGAACAGGTAGGATGACGATTTGCGAGAGACTGCTGGCAGAGGCTGGTTGCGGCAAGCTGAAGACAGGGCGCTATGGTGCTCATTAGGGGAGGCCTATGTCCAGCAGTGGACTAATATAGGCTGATGATGAACTTACCTTTACGCATTTAATGGTTTTTAGCCAATTTTTGTAGGCTTTTGCCCCTCATTTTGAAAAAAAAGAGAAAAAGTGTCAATTTACTATTTTCAACAATGTTTATTATATTTTACTGATGTATTTCGTTTATACGTCCTCAATTTACATGTGCCTAACGAACAAGGTATTTCGAAATTAAACATTTTTCTAGTTCAATTTTTAAAATAAGCGTACCCAAGTCAAATTTACGAGGTGTACGGTGAAAAACGGTAATTCATATGAAAACTTTTTACCTATCTTCAAAGCTTGGCATGAAGTACAGTCGAACACTAAAGTGCATGGGTACAGTGCCGTATTAAAGTGCATAGAGCGCCCTCTATCGGCGTCGAACAGCGGAGGTTTAACGCAATTTGCCGGTTTGAGCCGGAATTATCCGGATCACGTAGTGAGTGCGGAGCGCTGCATTGTTCCGAGGCCCAAAGGAGTTCAGATATTTAATTCTACGGTAGACTGGAATACCTGTGACGGCATGTGCCTTTGTCTGCTATTGTTTGAGCGAGTAGTTTCTGTCCAAGGCTCCGCATCCGTTGCTTCCGACATAAAAAGTATCCGTAAGTCAACAGAGATCTAAGTATAGAAACGTAGCTTTTTTATGCCTATGTAATAGTTTTATTCTATTTAGTTTAGGCAGAGATACGAAGTTGCCCTTGGTGGCCACCAAAATCTATTTTCGTATCTCTTCCTAAACTAAATAGAATAAAACTATTACCTACAAAGGCATTAAAAAAAACTTATGATAGGTATCACAAAACTGAAAGATGGATTTTTGAAAATTCCTTTGTTAAACGGAATGAGACAAATTAGGTGGCGGCGCCATTCTGGGTGGGGTATGCCTTAAGATTTTTTTTATCTCACGGGAACTGTTTGTTGGAAAATAACGTTTATTTGGGTGCAGAACAACACAGTGATGGGTCGAAAGTTCATTCAAAATATTATCAAAATATTAATTACAGTAGATTTATTATTTTTTGAATATTTTGATCATTGAAAAACATAATTATTAGATTAAGAAGATTGTAAATTTCGATGCTCTAACGACTCACGCGAGACGTTGGTAATATTTTTGTGAGACATTGAGAACAGATTATGTGTCCTTCGTCAGACACTAAAAAAAAGATGAGACGTTGATAAAAACTCTACATAACCACTAAACTAATAATAAGGGAGGAGCGTCGATGTTTTTTCTAATAAGTCTGTCGATTCCCTTATAAAACTACTTCCTTCCTACCTCATTTTAATATTGCTCTCTCAGTTCTATTCAAAACTTATTTTACTTGCATTGAAAAATAAAGAATCTAGTCTTGAGAAGCACGTACGGCTATATTTATGCATTCCTGAGATTTGCTTCAATTTATGCAGCCTTGTTTTCAGTATACATGCTGGCTCTCTTCATAACGTTACTTTCAGCGCTTACCGAAAATAACTGCATTGTTATCTAAATTTACCGCCATGGTAGATAAACACGGAAAATGTTTGATTGTTTCTGAAAAAGCCTTCAAGCTTCTCTAGTTTTTTTACCAATTCTTTAGGTAATCTACTTAGTTTAAGAAAGTTTGACGAAATTATGATTGTAAGTGAAGAAATCCCTCGCTATGACGTGAAACGTCAGTGTTCTTCCAACACGAAGAAGATTTAAAGTTAACCCGCTTACATCCCTAATTAATCCATGTAGTTAGTATTTAAAAAATTCATTTGAAAAACAAAAATACGGGATTTTTTGAGGAAATACAAAAAAAATATTTGATTATTTCACTCATACATAATCAGATTTCATCATTACAATACAATAAAATTGTAGCACCAAATTTATTTACATGTTTTTACCATTTTGTATTTTTCACAAAAACAAATTCAACTCGTATATTCTGAAAGCATCCGTATTTATAGTATAGAATTACAATGCCCTAAATATATTCAAACCCGGCTCATTTAGGTCAATTCTATTTGCCCATTTACCCTCTAATATACACCCGCGTTAACAAAGGGCCCCTTGTAAATGACCATTGGCCAGTTTCAATGGAAACCACTCATTAGCACCGCAAAACAATTAATGCCGATCGAAACCTTGAAGGCGTCTGTATAAAGCGACTTGGTGGTATTATGTCTCGTTATCTCGCTCTATTTCTTAGGGATTAATGGACTGTAGGGATTGTCATAAAAACTTGGGGGAGTGAGAGGCCTATACTCAGCAGTCACTGCTGACCCTCTGATAACAGTGGGTGAGCTGAGTAGTGACTACTGGGAGGCTATTCACGGATTTCTCTTACGCCAATAGGCATTGGAGTAAGAGAAATGCGTCTATCTGGCTTTCGTATACACAGTTCTTCTGATAGAGCTTACTTAATTGCAAGTACTTACTTCGAAGTGCTTAAAGGTTTATTGTATAATTACCTGAGTTGGTATATAAAATAAGACAGAAACAGCTAAAAAACTTATGATTTTGGATATTTCAGTGTACGTGTTATTTACAGTTTTATGTTAATTGAATAAAACCTATCAAGTGGAGGCCTGCGTTCAGCAGCACCATTATAGGCTTTTGAGGTGAGGTGAGGAATAAAGATTATGTAGCTTGAAGGACTGAAATAAAGACCCGAAATAATTATGTATGAAGTACGACATGGCGATGACTGAAGGGTAAATAAAAGTTTACACTTATAATGGGTATTAAGTAAAAAAAAAAACGCGCTTATTAGGGGGAGGCCTGCGTCCAGTAGTGGCCTAATATAGTCTGTTGAGAGTGAGAGAGAGAGAAGTAAAAAAAACTGTGAAACGCTCTTAGAAAATATACGTGATAGACACCAACAAACGTTGATTCGGGAAAGAAAATCCATGCAAGCATGAAAGGTAGAACAGATAATTCTTTTTTAAAATCAATAAATCATATATCAATGCTTGTTTGATTGCATTTTACAAAGAAAAATGGAAGTTCATTGTAAAATAAATTAAGACCATAATCAGGTGGAGAAGTCCTTTGATCCAATTTATAACGTAATTGCTACGGAATAGCTCTTAATGTCGCTCAAATTATCGTCATTAGGGCAACTCATAATTACTGAGCAGCTGTTAACGCGTGGCTGTCTTCAGTCAGAGTAATAAATAGCAAGATGGCATTCAAGTTTTTTTTATTGTGAATAATAGAACTTTGCTTGTGTAAATCAAGGTAATTGCATGTTATCTCATTGTATTTCATAAGTCTATCTATCGATAACCAAAGTACTCAGGTACTTAGCTTTTTTTAGATAATGTCAGGAATAAATAAATAGTTATTTTATTTAATCTACAAAATCTGTGTATATAACCCGCTTAGCCGTAGCTTCCAATTCCAACCTTTACAGTTGGAATTGGAAGCTACCATATAATGATAACCCAGTAAAAATCATCAAAATGGAATAGAATAGAATAGAATAGAATACTTTTTATTGGCTCACACACACATACATAGTACACAGAAAGATACAGAGAAATACAGAAAAAAAACATAAAAAATAATTAATACTACTTAAATAGTGAACCAATAAGGTCCTGCCTCAGCTTAATGTTGCTCCACAGAAAGTTGAGCAACGCTGGTTTTCTGGCAGAACCTTGGTGCACGCGTGTCTACACGGCAAAATGGCTTGCAAAATAGACTTACAACTATGCAATCATAAAGTCCGAGCCCATACTAACGACTTTTGACCTTTGTTTTGACTACATTGCTTGTTGCTTTTGTCTGGAATTTGCATGCTCTATTTTTACAATGAATAGTAGTCCTTCTGTTATTTCAGATTAAGATTTTCACGTTGTCTTAGGGTAGAATAGAAAAAAATTATGTCATTATAGTCATCGAATGCGTAAAATCTTTGAAGCGCATTCCGTCAACTTCAATAAATTTACGTAATGTATGACTATGTGATGTAATTTTTCTCTTGTTCTACCTCATACAACAATCCTTGTGCTAGACTTGTAAGCAAAATGTATGGCAAAACCAATTAGTAGTTTTTTTTGCTGTCTTCGGAATATAAACATCTTCACGTAATACAGAAACAAAATAATCAAAAGTGTGACTAATAATGAAATAATAAAATAAAATTTGTTTATTTCGTACAACTTGGATCCATAGTAATGTTCGTATTAGATGCATTTACGAGTATATGTACTAAGTAAACAAAACAAAAGTGTGCCTACTTAATTAAGATAAAGATACATTTATTTGGTTAACAGATACGTACAGGTTTACAGCAATAATAATAAGTAGTAATAAGGTACATAGATACACAAAAAATACAAGCAGAGAGTAGGTAGGCACGAAAAATAATGTATTTTACTATAATAATATATTATTATAATATATTAATTTATTAAGAATAGTTCAAACACACAAAACGTCTCAATCATTTCTTAATTTAAATAATAATAATAAATAATGCTGGACAATTCACACAGCATTATCTAGCCCCAAGCTAAGCAGAGCTTGTGTTATGGGTACTAGATAACTGATATACATAATATGATACAATACATAGATAGATATTTTTTTTTATTATAAATATAAAACGACCAGAACACGCTGAACAAATTTCTGCAGATCGTACACACATTTGTCCCGAGGCTTTAAATAAATAATAATTTTAAATAAATAATACTAGGTTCATACATACCCACGGTTAGCTTTTCGATTGCCGAATTCACTAATCCAAGGTTTCCTATCTGGCACGATTTCGTAGTTTCATTTCAGTACTTTCTGCAAAACTTTAAACAATCTTATTTTTTGGCACCAACTTTTTCTAACTCTATGATGAGGTCACTGTAGCTACGGCGTAGCACCGTAGCACGGAAAGTCGTAGCACGTCTACATCAAAGAGATTAAAAACCTTTTACTAGACACCTCAAAAATGGTAAAAGAGCGTATACTCTTCCTTGGTGGAACGTGACCATTTTAAAAAGTGTCGCACGTAGACCTCAGCTGGTGTCGTCACTCAGCTTTTAACTTTGTCGCTTAATACAACTGGTTTCGGAATACGTTATTTTTAAAATAAAATGCCTGAGCCCCTAAGCTAAGCAGAGTTTGTGTTATGGAAACTAGGCAACTGATATTGATATTGATTGAATTTTTTCTCCTTGCCCCCAAGTCGGTAACACCACCACTCTACATGAATGTAATAGTGACTAATTGTATGTTGCAGATTGCGTGTTTTGTCTTAATTGATTAGATTTATTTATATTAATGTTTTGTTTGTTTGCCCTGTACAAGTTACAACTAATCTTATTTGTTAAAGTTAATAATGATGTAAACAGGCTTCCCGCGACACAGGCTTGCCTCGTGCGGGGGCCGCTAGTAATGTGTACCTTGTCTGTAGTAATTGGCAAACAAATAATTTTGTATTTGTATTTGATAAAATTAATACAGTTTAATTAATACAACTGTCAAAAATATTTCACGGATATTATGAATATGCAAGCTGGTGGCCGCAGCTTCGCACGCGCTTTTCAAGTACCTGGCTATGTCCGTCACCGGGATAACATTTACGTTTCTGCCAAATTTCATTAAGTTCTGTTCAGCCATTTAGGCGCACAAACATACAGAGTAACTTTCTAATTTATAGTGTTCAATAATTTATACGAATTAAATTAATTTGTTCGATGAAACCATAGAATCGCTCATATGATTCCAGTCAATTATATTTCCGATGAGTTTTCAAGAGCCAAAAGTTAACAAAAATAACAATTAAAAGATCCGATAACTTTTCAAAGAACACCATGTATGCGGCACGCGCTTAGCTACCATAAAAGCAACTCGATAAGCTACCACAAAATCAACCTAGCCGCCGACCTACCATCTTGCAGTGCGGCCGTGCAGACGTGGCGTATGTAAATCTAAAAATTTATTTGAATCGGAGTATCTCCTTGACAGCAATTAAAATAATTATCACCATTATCAGCTTATAGTAGTCCACTGTTGGACATAGGCCTTCCCTTATGAGCGCCATAGCGCCCTGTCTTCAGCTTGCCGCATCCAGCATCTGCGAGCTGTCTTTCGCAAATCGTCATACCACCTGGTCGGAGGGCGTCCTACACTACGTTTGCCGAGTCGCGGTCTCCGTTCAAAAACACGTTTACCCTGCCGGTAGTCGGTTCTTCTTAAGATATTATGGCCAGCCCACTGCTACTTCAGCTTGCTAATCCTTTGAGTTATGTCGATAACCTTGGCAGCAATTAAAATAATCACGCCAGTTATTTTTCAGTGTGGTGGCTTATGCCCACAGCTTTGCGTCGTATAAATTACTTGTTTTATGTAATAGAGCTTAAGGTTCATTTCATGTAAAATATGTGGGTTTTTGGACGAAATTTATTGCAGAGGTGCTATAGGCTTTGGTCGATTATTAATCCGATATTATGGTTTTCTATGCAAACTATGTTTTAAATACTACTAATTTTCTTTTTGTATTATCTAGTGTATGTGTGTATATACTAGATAATACAAAAAAAAATATTAGTAGTATTTAAAATAATTACAACCTAGCCACAGAATTGGCTAATGGGTAATTTTGTTTTAACTTATTTTTATAATAGTATAAAAACTTCATACAAAGAACGTGTCCATTGGCACTTTTCTTATTGTCTCTATTTACATGGTAAAGACACGTTGTTCGTGTGTTCTTTAAGATAGCACTAATGCACATACACTATAGTTATCACAAAACTAACTCAAAAGGTTTCGTTCTTTTGAGACTTCTCACTATGTCCGTTTTGTCGAGGAGCTGGATAATTATATATATTATAAATGGGAAAAATAGTGCCGATGTCAATGTTGGGACATCTTACACTGCACAGTCTGTAGGTGCAAATTCGTAGTTTAACACAAAACAAATGAGTGCTTAATCGAGCTTACAAAAGCTCTTATTTGGTAAAGATTCGTAGGACTTCGTGGGTCTTCTAAAATGAATGCACGTAGTATGCACTCAAATATTCGACGTCGGTACTCGGCATATTAAAACTAATTTTTCAGTATTTTAAAAACTATACACGCTAGATAAATAACAATAACTATTTTGAATTTAACTCAAGTATACCTTTCATATAAGTTAGACTTACTTGATTTAATTGATTTATTTTATCTACCTTGGAGCCCATGTCTCAAAAACCCCTCGATGAATTTGGGCTCACTAAGTTACCAGCATTATTTCAAATGTCTGATCTTTTGAAATACTACTTTATACCTATTCGTCTCAGTCAAGAACTTGACCTTTTCCTAGTGCATATTTATTGTAATAAGGGAAATAAAGAGATTTTGAGTATTGATTTCGACCTATAAAATTTCACGTACATCAGATCAACGTTTGAACATTTTGTTATGCTCGAAGTGACTATTGCACCATACAGCCAAATCACCCAAGCTGGAACTAATAAATAAATAATGCTGGAGATTTGACACAGCATTATCTAGCCCCAAGCTAAGCAGAGCTTGTGTTATGGGTACACTAGAAAACTGATATACATAATATAATACAATACATAAATAGATATTTTTATTTTACATAGAAAACGACCAGAATACCCTGAACAAATGTCAGCAGATCGTACACACATTTGTCCCGAGGCGGGAATCGAGCCCACAACCTCCTGCGTCGCAGGACCTTCGCCCACCGCGCCACAGAGATCTTCATAAATCAACTAAGAACTTCGATCGCTATGCTCATTCACTCAACCTTGCTTTATAATTATAAATTCTGATCCCCTGATGATTACTTAAATACGAAAAAACATCTAACAAATGTATTTATTCTCCTATCAAAATTATAATCAGACCCAATTTATTATCCAAGCAAAGAATTATCATTAAAAATGTTTATCCGTTACAGTTAAATCACAAAGCAGTCTTAATTGGAGATATGATACCTTTAACATTGGGTTAACTAAGGTAAATCTCGGAAACCTTTCAAATTTGTATGTACTGAAATGAAATGAAAATATGAAAGGCTACACAGAATGTATTAATATTCAGTATGGCAGGTATGTTTATGCGTAATTTATGTAAACGGTGATTTAACGTTCTTTGATGGGCCTAAGCAATGAAATACAGTTACATCTCATTGAGTCTGGGCTATGGGACACAAAATCCTGTAGATTCTGTGAGGAGGCGGACGATACGCCTCTCCATCTGCTAGGAGAGTGTGGAGCACTGATGCCAAAACGTAGTACTTATCTGGGCAAGCACCTGCTCGGCCCAGACGAGCTACGAGACTTCTGCTCGAAGGAAATCCTTCAGTTCCTAGCAGCTGCAAGGGTAGGTGGCGAACTCTGAACGCCGCAGCTTTAGAGGAGAACACAAAGTGGCGATCACAATAGGCCCATCATGGCCGCAGTGACACGAAAGCCACCAAGAGCAAATAAAAAATACATCTCATTGGGTCTATGTATTATCAATAAAAATAAGGCAAAAAAAATGCTACGTTACTTAAAAAAATAACTACCAGGGAACCTACATGAGGAAGGGCAGCGGCTCCTGCTGTGTTTATTTAACACCTTCACTGCTCATTCTGTCGTTCCATCGGATTATATGAGTAAGGGCATAGAGAGTGCACCTGTGTTTACGCGCACACTTGTACACTACTATAATGTCCTGCGCACCTGGCTAGTATTCGTTGAGAGTAGCCGCCGTGGTCAAATTTGGTCTAGGAGAGCATCATCATCATAAACACTTTCACTGCCGCCAGCATCAGTCTGCCTGCTAAACGTGATGATACCGGTAAAACTCCCTTAGCTTGGGGAGTCACATTCAGTACGTGTGGGCTGATAAAAAAAAATTAAAAATCATAAACTGGACAACTTACACAGAATTATGTAGCTCCAAGCTAAGCAGAGCTTCTGTTATGGGAACCAAAAAACTGATATTCATAATAAAATACATAACATAGATAGATATTTTTTACTTTACATTGAAAACGACCAGAACACCCTGATCAAATATCTGCAGATCATACAAACATTTATCCTGAGGCAGAAATCGACACCCCCCCCCCCCCCCTCTCCTGCGTTGCAGGCAGACCTTCGACCTTCGCCCATCCTGCCATAGAGGTCGTTGTGATGAAGGGATGAACACCAAAAATATCTTCAAGCGAAAAATGTATGCAATATAATATATACATTCTGAGTAATGTGTGTAGGAATGTAGGACACCGGCTGATAAAACGCGTTTTCCTGATGATAACGACGCCAATATCATAATACAAATCTGTGAAACAGGGTCAGGCAAACGAGATGCAAGTTAGAAAATGGCTTTATTAATATTCTTACAAAATAAAACCTAAAGCAACTAGATTTAAATGAAAACTGAGATTTAACACGCGATAATATTAAAAAATGTTAAATTACAATATAATCAAAATTGGTTAATATTTAGAAAGAGATTTCTTTTGTACAGGAAGAATCCCATCCATAGACTATAAATCTATAAATAAATGATCTATTCTTGTACGCGGTTCTTACCCACCGTCCACCTTTCGAGACCACCTGGGTGAACAGTTGAAAGTTTTTTTACTACCGTTCACCTTTTTACACCTGGGTGTTAAATAGAAAATTTTGAATTTCCACCGTACCAAAACTCCATGTTATCAGAACTCTTCACATTTCAAGTTTGTCTACCATAAACACAACTTCACTCTAGTAAATTCAAAGACGGACGATGGTATTGTGAGAAGTGTAATAGCCCAATTTAAAAACTAGCGATTCTGCCATACTAGGATCGTGATATTATTGACTGTGTAACAAGCCCCAATCTGCGCGTTGCCGACTTTGGTATGAAGACTCCATAGAATGACCACATAAAGTATACAGTCTATGTCGTTTCAAGCTACGTTTCAAGTCAGTCTTGCGAAACACTCACGACATTAGTATCCGTAATCTGGTTCTGTCTGCACGCCTTCCTTTTAGTTATATTATGCGCATTTTATGAGCCTAAAGAGGCGTCAACAGACATTTTTCTTTTGACTGCTGTATACTAATTTCTGCTCGTGGCTTTAGACGCGTAGTTTAAGTTATTTCTATCCCATGGGAACTGATTTATGGATAAAAAGGATCCGATTTACCTATTAGAGCCATTTGGTGTAAATCCGAGGTTTTTGGGGTCCTGGGTTACACTTACACGCGATATACAAAGATCTTACATAAGTCCCCAATAGAGTCCACAGGTGATCGGAACGCTGGCTTTTATTTTAAGGACGTGGCAATGCTTCCAGCATTCTGGGCACTCTGACTTCTGGTGACGGCTTAGATTTTTACTAAATAGATTAAAGTGTGTAGTTGTAATTATTATACTTTGGTATTATACTAGTAATTTGCTTAATAAATAATATTATTAACTGTCAGAGAGTAACATAATACAAAAGTTACAGATATTATTAGATTTCTATAGGGTCTATAAATTATCAATAAAATTAAAAAATATCGTGTTTACGGTGGCAAGCACTGACGTAACCAGACTGTCAGTTGGACAATATAAATTTTAAGCTATTGTAACATTTGCATGCTAGTCTTAGTAGAACATAATTGAAACAAAAAACTGTTAACATCTATGTAACCTACATTGTGTTCAAGCAAATAAACTATCTTTATCTTATCTTGTCGATGGTGTGCAGCGGTGTCTCCTTACAGGCGGCCAGTGAACTATCGGCACTTGACACCCTTGGCCCAAAACTTTCCGTTTAAGTAGTCTAGTTGATGTAGATGTTGAGTTGGAACTGTCCCTATAAATTGAAGCTCACATTATCATTAGAGATATTCAAGTATCAGTCAGCTGCTTTACAGAATGCAAGCTCTGCTTCATTTAGGGCTGATGAAGCTGTGAGGCAATTTTGAAAGATCGGATTTCTGAATTTGAGACAGGACCCTTTCCGATGTCGAAGGGAGTCAATGATCACTTTCGGGTCGTTATGGGAAATCAAGTGAACGAAACTAAGTGCCATTTTTTCCAGATGCACCAATAACCCTTAGTTGATGCTCTTAAGGGTTTCATCCCGGCCTACCACCAGGGGAAGGCTTGGTGGTAGGCCTGGTCCATAGCGTCACTTTCACTCACATAATAAAATATTTGAAACCAGAACGTGATACTTATCAGAGATAGATATAAATAATTAAAAACAATTTGTAACTAAACTAAACTAGCGGGGAAATGCAGCCAGTGTCTTGGGCACGCTTCCGACTGGTATTGGTATTGATCAGTTGAGCTACCTGTAAATTGTTTGCAGCAGTTTGTAGATAGCTCAATTGTTTCTTTTGTAAATACTAGTTGGTATTAACTTAATTCTATTATTTAAATAAAATAAATGTACTGTAAGTAAACTGATATTTTTTCAGATTTCTTTGTATCAAGTTATCATTAGAGTTAAAGAATAGAAACAAGTAAGAACTATTACATTTTAAAATTCATTAATTCAATAAGCATTCCACAGTGCACTTAGAATAGTCAAAAATAAATTCTATAATAGAATATTATAAATGAAAAGTGTGTTTGTTTTTTTTTTGTTCTTTTACGCCCTAAATAAGATCCATTAATTTTGTGAAGCCTGGTTGTGGGCACGGAAAGTTTATGTTTATTGTGAAGCCTGGTTGTGGGCACGGAAAGTTTATGTTTATTGTGAAGCCTGGTTGTGGGCACGGAAAGTTTATGTTTATTGTGAAGCCTGGTTGTGGGCACGGAAAGTTTATGTTTATTGTGAAGCCTGGTTGTGGGCACGGAAAGTTTATGTTTATTGTGAAGCCTGGTTGTGGGCACGGAAAGTTTATGTTTATTGTGAAGCCTGGTTGTGGGCACGGAAAGTTTATGTTTATTGTGAAGCCTGGTTGTGGGCACGAAAAGTTTATGTTTATTGTAAAGCCTGGTTGTGGGCACGGAAAGTTTATGTTTATTGTGAAGCCTGGTTGTGGGCACGGAAAGTTTATGTTTATTTCTAATATTTATATTTCCTTAGTTTTAGGGAAACTTTTGATATTTTTATGAGTGTACAACAAGTTTCATAAATATATTGTTAAGGAACTAGTAGTATACTAAACGAGCTGTTTTACGTCACGGTTTCTTATCTTTTGGACAGCATATAATATACATGAGTAAATTATTACCTCTGTGTTTGGTAGGATGGTACCGTTTATATTTACGGTGAAACGATCGCGAAGGTCAATGATGCGTGAATATGCAATAAAATAGGCTATTTTAATCCATACGACACGATAGTTAAATTTGTTAGGTTTGCTTTCAAAATACATTCTACGTCGTAGCATGTTCGTAGTACAGCTACGACGTAGCACTACTACGACGTAGCATTTTCGTGTAGAATTTTGAAAATTACTTGTTAGGATTTCGAGATCGGTTTCGAAACCCTTTTATGGCCTCGCTATGTCCGTCCTCCTTTCTTGAATACCTCAGTAACTACAATGTTTTTGACTCGAAATTTGAAATTTGCAACACCCAGGCTTTTGACTCGAAATTTGAAATAATAATACATTTCGTGCGCCATTACTGATTAAAAGAAGAAAAGAAATGAAAATAAAAATTTCAGTACAAAATTTTAATAGATGAGCGCAAGTGGGGTATCAAATTAAAGGTTTTAGTCGAAACTTTTCAAAAGAGTTTTTTAACTTTCTGTAGGTTTCATTCTTTTCAAAAAAAGTTGAAAAATTGACAGCCAAGAAGCCCAAAGTTTAGGAGTGGTCCATCTGAAATGTATGTGGCGTTTATAAAAATAAAATAAAATAAAAAGTTTCTTTATTCAGACATGGTCCATTTTAGGTACACGATACAATACAATACAATACAAAATAGAAACGAAATTAATATATATTTTTAATAGGGTTAAGCAGCCATTTAACAGAATCCCCCAACTGAGGATTCTAAAGAGTTAGGACCCTGTTGAAAGACTGCATGATGGCGTTTATATTTATTCAAATAATATAATTAAATTAACACTACTATTTACAGTTCAAAAAATTTAGCTAAGTGCAGACTGTTGCAAATAATCTAAAGGTAGCTCAACTGATCCATATCAATACCAGTAGGAAGCGTGCCCAAGACACTGGCTCCATTGCCCCGCTGTATGGCAATGCTAACGCGCTGCTCCAGATACTCACCAGCTCTTGGGTTACGCGTTGCTTTGACCAGACGTTAAGATATTTTTTATTGATATTAATATTAAAGATAATTATATTTCTGTAGTTTACTGGATATTTTTAAAAGGGGGGCTGCTTATCGGAGTGCTGTATAAAAATAAAGGTATCGTTTTGTACATTTCAAAACAGTTTTTGATAAAATTGTTTGAAATATTTTGAAAAAAGTCAAAAGTGCAACAGTGGTTTTCTTTATTTAAAATTTACCTATATATCTTATCGGAATTTACGTAGAAACTTTAAATCCTAACACTATTCTAACTCAACTTGACAATAACTAGATCCGTTCGGAAACGTGTCGCCTAATCCAAACTGCTTAGCAAATCGAGTGATTTATATTGTTTATTTGTTTCTCTGAGGAATTGGATTATTATATTATGGCTCTGACTATTTAGCAAAGTTGTTAGAAAACAACCGTATTGTAGGTAATGATTAAACATAGTGGTTGTAATAAATAATACCTGTACATAATTTACAAAACATCTATTTTTCTCGAATTAATCACAAAAATAATAAATAAATAAATAAATAATGCTGGACAATTCACACAGCATTATCTAGCCCCAAGGTAAGCAGAGCTTGTGTTATGGGTACTAGATAACTGATATACGTAATATTATACATTACATAGATAGATATTTTTTTATTATAAATAGAAAACACCCAGACCAACGGAACAAATTTCTGCAGATCGTACACAAATTTGTTCCGAGGCGGGGATCGAACCCGCAACCTCTTGCGTCGCAGGCAGACTCTCGCCCGCTGCGCCACTGAGGTCGTCGTCGTCGTCGAAAAATGTCTAGCATTTGGGTTAACTTGACTATAAAATGGAACAAACCTCACCTCACCCCAACAGCCTATAATGGTACACTGCTGGACGCAGGCCTCACCTTGATTTTTTTAGTTTTCGTCGAAAATCTTTGGGAACTCTTACGGACTGTAGCGCCGGTGACTCCACCTACAGAGAAAACATTAAAGTTTCCAATGAACTAAGGAAGGAACTTATTTCTTAAAAGTTATATACACCAGTAAAATAATAATTTCTGCAATTCGGAATTTACATTGAGATTGATAAAATTATTTGTATCACTGTCTTGTTATTTAGTTCAAGGTTTAACTTACTTTATGCCCATTTTGTATTGTAAGACATGACGGCCGCAGAGCTAATGAGTGCAAAAATAATATATTATAGCATAGCCACCATCTGTGACAGCTTGCTATACCCTATTATATAACCTCAACCTCAACAGCTGATTTGGTCTAATATACAGGGTTATAGGTATTTAATCAATGACAAATTTATTTAGAAAAAGTCAGAGAACAAAAGTTGTTAGTCTTGATTTACCCAAGTCGCATTTAAGAGGATATTGATTAAATACCTTTAACCCTGTATAACGTACTATATTTATATACATAATAGCTCCGTCTGTTCGTCGGGCTTTAGCAGCGTAACATCAACTAACAATTTCATTTGGACTGAATAGCTTGACATAATAAAGTAATATGATATGTCATGATTCATCTCATACACGCACATTACGTAGATACCGAATGTACAGTCGCAGGCACTGGTGTTAAGACTGTTTCCTTGCTGTAAACGAATACATTAAGGAATGGATTACGTTTTGGACTGCGGATTAAATCAAATTAACCTGGCCTAGCTGTTTTAACTTAAAAAAATTAAGGTAGAAATACCGCTAACCTATTAATTAATTTACCTTTCTTACCGTCCTTTCGGCTACGACCATCTTTATTCCTAGCACTATTAGCCCTGGCGCACTTCTCTTTAACAAGTATTAATGTTATCTAGAACAAAAATATACAGCTCTCGGAACCAAACACGTTAAAGGAATTGAATTTCAGAGTTCGTTGTATGACATCTTATCAAATCACGCATATTTTGTTCGCCACGGAATGTCAGAATCAATGTTTCAATTCGATTTCCGCAGCGCATTTGGTATGGAATGTATAAAAAGTTATCTAGGTGCGTTAGTTTTGTCTCCGCGCCTGTACCGTTGATACATTTTGTCACAAAACATCTGTATTCACGTTCACACATCTGTAATTCATCATAATGTAGCCACGCCACGAGAATATTGCCAATTTCCTGAATATGCGACGAAGTAGCTCGCGGCTAATCTGTGGTGCTTTGTGTTCACTCCGCACATGGTGTCTTTTAGCTATTTAATATTTATGCTATAGAGTAGCTTAATGTCGTTTGTTCTTGGAGGTACATTTTGTGTTGATGTGGCGTACAGTCACGCTCGTAAAAGTTTTTGAAAGCGAATTTATAAAATTTTGTCGCCGAAACGTGAATCGTTATCATCTCTATAGAAGATTGTCTATGGAAACTTTGAAGGGAAAAGAAAAGAAGAAAAAAAGGAAAGAGCACGAAATTCCGCAGCAAAGTCATAGTTTTCGAGCAGGAGTTGTGAAAACATTCTTGATGCATTTCTGTTAAATAAAACTTCTATCAGAATTGAGATAGGATTTTAAGAGAACTCAATTTGAGGACCGATTTGCATCAAAAAAGTATTTTGTAAAAGTTCCATTTTCTTTTCTTGGCTTGCATTTGCAGATTTACAAAAAAAGTGCAGCTACAGGAAAATGGTCTTAGGAGACATCCACTTTAAAGACTTCTCTCATTTTTCAAAAAAATATCAGGTGCAATGCAATACAGGCGGGGCAATGCAGCCAGTCTCTTGGGCACACTTCCGACTGGTATTGATATGGATCAGTTGAGCTATCTGTAGATTGTTTGCATCAGTCTGCAGTTTGCTCAATTGTTTCTATTGTAAATACTAATTTTAATTTAATTCTATTATTTGATTGTAATTTTCTTTGTTACTAAAGAATTACAAGTTCCTCATTTTAGGTTACCGAAAGGAAGGAGGTTCGGCCGCATTCAACCTTTGTGGAAAATATAATTTCGTTCTTTCGCGGTTTGAAAGAGGTTAATAGCATTCTAACCCTACATAGTTGTTGACCAAAATGAGTTTCTGGCATTCTTGTCTATCTATAGAATAATGTGATAAGTTATTTATGCTCTATGGATGGCACCGAAAAAAAAAACTACGCAATCTGCGCCAGGGGAGGCCAACTCCTCACGGAAGGCATTTTTTGTATACCTTGACAACTTAGCTTGTGAAGACCATTTTTATAGGCGGACAGCGCCATCTATAAATAATCTTCCAAAACAACAATTACAAGGACTTTCTATGGGAGTTGCACCTCTCTCATTTAAGCTTATCTGTAGAAAGAAGGTTCGATCGCATTCAACCTTCATAAAAAGAAATATTTTTTCTTTTGATTGCGGGTTAAAAGAGTTTCATAGCATTCTATTTATATCGCATTATTTATTTGTTTAAAAAATTAAAAAACTGAGACGCAGAAGGTTGCGGGTTCGATTCCCGCCTCGGAACAAATGTGTGTACGATCTGCAGACATTTGTTCAGAGTGATCTGGTCGTTTTCTATATATAATAAAAAATATCTATCTATGTATTGTATTATATTATGTATTTCAGTTATCTAGTACCCATAATACAAGCTCTGCTTAGCTTGGGGCTAGATAATGCTGTGTGAATTGTCCAGCATTATTTATTCCTCCATGGTTCTAGACCAAAATGAGTTTCTAACATTCCTGTCTATTTAAGCCTTGGCCGTGAAGAACTATGACTGTCAGATTGCACGTCAATTTTACCAAAAGTAGTCGACAGAGGGCACTTATTTTTTACGTAGACTTATGCAAAGTTTATCATTTGTAGAAGATTTAAACTTCTTTTGTTTTGGTTGCCGGCACAATCACATGGTACTAATTTTATTCCTAACTAACATTTGCCTGCGGCTTTGCTATTTTGTAGGTACATAAATAAGTCTGTATCTTGGCCACGCATAACGGCGAAAGTACATACTGAATGAACTCAAATAAAACTTGCGGGGTGGTTACGACTCAGAAGAAATAAAAATTCAAGGTCCATCTCGTCCAATGGTTAAAGCTTTTTACTGAAAATCAGAAAATTGCTCCCCGGCGGCGCCAAACTTTTCAAACTGAAAAAAAAAGTCCAACGCGATAGGCTGACATATCGCAGATATCCTTGATTTCAAAAAAGTATATTTAGTAGGTAATACGTTTTACCTTCACAAATTACCATCATCATCATCAGCCTATAGGTACCAGTCCACTGTTGCACAGGCCTCCCCTAATGAGCGCCATAGCTCCCAGTCTTCGGCTTGCCGCATCCAGCATCTGCCAGCAGTCTTTCGCAAATCGTCATCCCACCTGGTAGGAGGGCGTCCTTTACTACGTTTTCCGAGTCGCGGCCTCCACTCAAGAACACGTTTACCCCAGCGGTTGTCGGTTCTTCTTGAAATATGGCCAGCCCACTGCCACTTCAGCTTAAATTAAATAGCTTTAGCTTAAATTATCATAATTTTGTTTTAAAACGTGATAATATATTTTATTTTGAGTTTCGAAAGTCAAAATAATGCCAAAATCTAGAAAAAGGTGTATTTTTAAACACTTAGTTTAACTGTAACGAACGTAAATGATCAGAATAAAAAAATACGATAAGTAAGGAAAAAGCCTGTAGGAGCCGAGTAATGGAATAGAATTTCTCTATATATTATATAATATAATCTATATAAATAAAATAGAACAGAAAACTGGGTAAAATATCAAGAGATCTCTGAAACTGCAAGAGATATGAAGCTGAATTTTAAACGGAGTTTCCTTTTAGTACGTAGGCTAAGAACGGATTTTTGGAAATTTACTTGAAGGAATGTTTTCTAAAAAAGTTTTAAAATTCTAAGGGTTGGTTATAAAACTTTGGCTTTGATAGTTTACATGGAAACCAACACATAAGGTATTATTAAAGTCCACGCGAATGAAATTGCTGGCTGGTCAGTGGTCAGCTAGTAATATATAAAGAGGAAAAATTTGTTTGTTTGTTTGTTTGAACAGGATAGGCTCCAAAATTACTGGGCCGATTTAAAAAATCTTTCACTATTAAAATGCTACATTATCCCTGACGAACATAGGCAAAAGAATATACCCGTGCGAAGCCGGGGCGGACGCTTAGTATGAAAATTAACTGATTTGTAAAAATAAAAAACCCACATAAGTTCTTTACGAATTACAGAGCAAGACTAATATGTTATTTGAGTAATCGTTTAGATTTTCTATTCTTGCTTAAATTTTGAACAATTCAATAAATCCGGGCGAAAATTATAGACCAGCGCTCAAAGATCTACTTATGAGCTTCTACCTATTTTATTACTACGGGAATTTACAAAAAAATCATTGGCTAGTTTGTGGTACTTAGGTACCACAAACTAGCCAATGATTTTTAACCCTTTATTTTTATAACGTAAGCTTCGTCTGTAATAGATTGATTTTTTACAGTTAAGGCAGAGATGCGAAGTTGTCTTGGTGGATACAAGTGCCTAAGTGCCTATTGTCTAATTGTCTATAGGTATTATACAAAATAAAAGTATTACATATACAGTATTTAAAGAACCTTATGGTAGGTATCACCAACGGACCAACGGTTTTTTTTGTAAATTCCTATACATATAATAAAAATTAAAATAAGTGGTGGCGCTCGGGTAATGCCTTAATCAAATGATAAAAAGAAAGTATTTACATTCAAGTATAGCATTATTCAAGCATACTGTATACGGCTTTTTTTACATTTTTTACATTTTAGATAAAAAAAATGGAATCCTTTTGCGAAATAGTTATGTAACCCTCGTATTTATAGTAAAAAAAATATGTTTTTTTTATCAGCGCGTCCTACCTGTCATGACGTATACGGAGCTGATTGAGACTTAGACACTCACTACAGGGCTAGTCCACGAGCTATGGCAAGAGCTATGCTCGGAGTTCCTCTGAAGGATAGGATTTGTAACGAATACTTACATCCGACAGAGAACCAAAGTTATTGAGATAGCTCTAAGAATTAGCAAGCTGAAGTGGCAGTGGGCCGGCCATATCTCGCGAAGAACTAACAACCGCTTAGATAAACGTATTCTTGGATGGAGATCATGTCTCGGTAAACGTAGTGTAGGACGTCTTCCGATCAGGTGGTATGACGACCCATGAGACTGAAGGCGGATGCTGGATGCGTCATGCTGAAGACATAGCGCTAATGGGGTGCTCATTACTGGCCTATGACTAGTAGTGGTCTAACATAGGCTGATGATTGTATTGTAATAACTAACTCAGTCACCTAGTAAGTACCCAACATATTGAGTAATACAGATATTATAATACTAGTCTACATCTGGACCGTTATTAATTATTCATTAATATTTATTTATGTTCATTTTCCATTCTACCAAATTGATAACTCTGTCAATGAATAAAAATACTGCAAAATCCTTGTAACGTAGGTGCAATCCATTATATATTCTATTACAATGACAAATGAACTATTGAACCCGCAAAACAAAAGTTGTCAAAAATCGTAATTCGTAAGGCGTGTCCAGCTGTCATCGCGAAAAAAGTAACATGACCTCGCGTCCGTCCATGGAGGCGGCTAGCCCCCGACTGAAGTTAGTGGAAACGATATTGAGTTATATACAAAGGGATATTTGATCAATAGGGTTGAATTTAGCGTAGCAAAATATTAACTACGTTTCAATTACATCGCAAAACGCCTTACAAAAATAAGTTTTTTGGGATTTATTATTATTGTATTGAATTCTACAAAAATTACGAATGTTTATTAGAAAGATATGATGTAGAAGTAGCGGTTCCTGTATTTTCTTTTTCATCTGGAGTTATATATTTTGTGTAAAGGCTCAAACGCGCTGCTATTTATAAGCGATTTTCTCCAGTGATTTATTATAAAACTACACAAAACAATGAAAAAAAGAGGTAGTAAAGATAGTTATTAGTAATTTGTTTATACAATGTGGTATTTTTCATCACTTAAATCGTATGCACTTTAGAGCAAATCAACAAACTGTAAAAGCTGTTCGTTCAAGTAAGGCATCACTGAGGCCTCAAAGAGGTAGTAAAGATAGTTATTAGTAATTTGTTTATACAATGTGGTATTTTTCATCACTTAAATCGTATGCACTTTAGAGCAAATCAACAAACTGTAAAAGCTGTTCGTTCAAGTAAGGCATCACTGAGGCCTCATAACAAAATATTTTCTCGCCAGTCGAGGTTAAAAGTTGTATGTTTAACTCGAGGGCTAATATTTTTTGTTTCGCGCCCTTTAAATCTCTCGGTAGTTCAGCAGTCTAATTTCGCTACGCTCGTGACTCTACACTAGAATGCTTCGCTACCTCTGGATTTAATATCAGCGTTCAACAAAAAATCGTTTTGCCCACTTGTTGAACAAATGACTATTTTCGTGTAAAATGCCCATTTCCTGCCTGTATAATCACATGAGTCCACTAAGTAATCCTACCAAAGGAAGGACACTTCGTTCTATGTATTTTTAAGACCTTTGCGATCACTAATCCGCCCCCCAAGCTTGCTGATATAACAAAACCATCTTTGTTTCATCATCATCATCAACATCAGCCTATATAAGTCCACTGCTGGTCATAGGCCTGTCTTCAGCTTGCCGCATCCAGCATCTGCCAGCAGACTTTCGCAAATCGTCATCCCACCTGGTCGAAGGGTGTCCTTTACTACGTTTGCCGAGTCGCGATCTCCACTCAAGAACACGTTTACCCCAGCGGTTGTCAGTTCTTCTCGAGATATGGCCAGCCCACTGTCAGTTCACCTTGCTTTTTAGAGCTATGTCGATAACCTTGGTTCTCTGTCCGATGTATTCTTTGCGAATCCTATCCTTCAGAGAAACTCCTTGTTTTAGGCGGGCATTTTCAGCAGTAGAACTATATTTGCTTATGAAGATAGGAATGTAGTACTGAGAAGCATCTCATTAGATCCAAACAATATAGATACAAGGACTGTAAATTTAGACAGCACACGTTGAGCTTAAGGTGGGTGCGAGCTACTAAGCTCCCATACAAACGTAACTTCCGATTCATTTATGGTCAGAGTTCTAACTTAACATCTCTCGACCTACGATCGAGTTTTTTTGAGTTATTTGGTGTCAAGTTCCGACGGTTCACTGGTCGCCTGCAAGGAGACACCGCCATGCACCGTCGTCAGCTGACCCTGATTGCCTCATCTACACGTCGTCTCCGTAATCATAGAAAAACGTGTCGTTCCTTAAGTTTTTAGTATTGTATGTATGTTAGTTTTAACTTATACAGTCCGTAGTAATATATACCATAACTAAGGACTGTATAAGTTAAATTAGATCTGTAATTTTTCTATGGTCTGAAATAAATGATTATTATTATTATTATTATTTGGAAGATACACCCATTATTGTAATGAAATTTTGCATACATAAAAAGATACGGAATTGCTAAGTTTTAAAATACATTATACAGTTTTTAAATACATTATCTAAATCAAATCTGGCGCAGCATTGCCATAAATGCGGGGGAATGCAGCCAGCGTCTTAGGGGCGATTCCGACTGGTATTGATATGGAGCAGTTGAGCTACCTGTTGTTTCAATTGTAGCTAGTTTTAATTTAATGCAATTATTTAATTGTAATTTTTATTTTTTAAAGCTTATATCTTATTAAAAAATCATCATTAAATTAGAGCGAAAATTCATTTCAATTAATTTTCAATAGAATTTATTACTTTTGCTCAAATTTAATGATAACTTTATTAAAATTGGGGACGTTTCCAAGTGAATCGAAAAGTACGTTTGTATGGAGGAGAAGGGGTTCGCACCCACCTTAAAGCAAACAGCGAACGAGGATCCTTAGATTCAATTGAAGCTCAAACATGGACATGTTCACTTATTGTAGGTACGCCAGCTGTACATTCTGGAATATTGGACCACCCTTGCTAAAAATACAAAGACTTTTTAGCGCCTACTGTAAAAATAAAAGCGTTGTTGTTTTAGGTTATTTTATGCTATCAATTTTGGTCAGGCGCGTGACGAGAAAGTAGAAAGGTAGTTTTAGATAGCCTTTGTAACACCCTCTGTCATTCCTAAATTTACATAATTCATTCCATCCAAAGGTTGCCTGGAAGAGGTCGCTTAATAGCTATAAGGGCGGACTTCGTACTTGTATCTTCTGTAAAGACTTTTTCATATACATATTATGTATTGGACCCATTTCATATTGTATTGGTTTAAAACATAGTTTTTCAGACATTTGACTGTGACTTTATACGACTGCTTTTTGAAGGAACACCATCACATCAGTATACATAGTTTTGTGCTTATTACAATAAGTGAGTTCTTCGAGGAGATATTTTTTATATTTAGTTTTCAAGGAAGAGTAAGGCTGCAGCCAAACGAGCGTAATTTTTTGAGTTGTGCGTCTCGTATTTTCGGTCGTGGCTAAATAGTTGAAGAATACGCCCTGATTTTTTAATTCAGCTCCTAGTTGGCGAGAAGCATTTACATATTTGTTACGTGAATAATTTCAATCTTATTTTAGCAACTAGCAGCGTCTTGCGGATTCACCCGCGTAGTTCCTGTTCCCGTGGAATTTCTGGGATAAAATATAGCCTATGTGTTATTCCAGACTATAATCTACTTCTGTGCCAAATTTCATCAAAATCCGTTTAGTCGTTCTGGCGTGATTGAGCAACAAACATCCATCTACCCATCCATCCATCTAAACTCTCGCATTTATAATATGAGTAGTGTGATTATCGATACAGCAGCGAGGCAATGCAGCGTCTTGGAGACGCTTCCGACTGGTATTAATAAGGATCAATTGAGCTACATGTAGATTGTTTGCAACAGTCTGCAGTTAGCTCAATAGTTTCAACTGTAAATACAAATTAACGATTTGTTTCTTTATTATATTGTAACTTTCTGTGTTGATTAAGTTTACTCTATTATTTCAATTCAATTCTTTTATTAAAACCAGACAACATTGCAGAGTTTTCGAATTTCTTACATCTAGGATCTTGGATATTATCGGCTGAATCTAGTTTTTTCTAAAAACATGACAAATGTTTTTCAGTAACCACATTTAAGAGAAAAACCTTTTGATAATGTTAAGATTCAAACAACTTTTCACCATTAAATCTTGATGAATTAGAATTCCGCAGAAACCGAAGCTATAAAAGCGTCTGGCTGTGGTCTAGCCTTGCAAACTCTATTCAAGTACCTATTCTTTAGAGCCAGCTTAGACAAGCAACTTTATGGCCCGTCCACATTTTTTAACATCACAAAAGTGGTAACCTTGACATGACCTAGGCTCACCACGGTTTTTTCAACTATGCGGACGGATTATATCTCATAAACGCAGCGACGGTTTGCCTGCGACGCAGGTTGAAGGTTTGATTCTCGAATCGGAACAAATTCTGGTAGAGGTAGGAGTCTTCAATCCCAGAGTCAATAAGTTCCTTTTGAGGAAGCACTCCATCTCAGGTCAGCTCGAACTTAGACGCGATTCATGAGTTTAACTTGTAACTAAAGCACAGTAATCTTATTGGGAACTACTGGGACTAAACACGAATTTATATATTATCTGGCATTGTAAACATTTTAATGCCACAGGGACACGATGAGTTTTCGATCGCCATATTTCACTGTTCTTATTAATCGGACGAGCTAAACCATTCTGTCGTTTTTTTTGTCGTGGTCGTTGTTATCTAGCAAAATCTTACGATTTCTCGACCCCCTTCTCACCTTGGTGAGGCGTCCTAACAAGGCGAGAGGGGGCTCTAAAAATCGACAAAATCACCTCATCTAATATATAAATACATACATTTATGATGGGATAGTTAGTTAGAACTACAGGGTTACATGATACGTTTGCACTAGCTTCAAGAAAGTTGAAGTACCTAAATACAGCGAGAACCAACGATAAATACCTTAGAAGGACACGTATGTAACCGCCTTAATAACAAAGCAACTGCTATTCCGTCGTAATGACGACCGATGTGGCGCGGTGGGCGAAGGTCTGCCTGCGACGCTGAAGGTTGCGGGTTCGATTCCCGCCTCGGGACAAATGTGTGTACGATCTGCAGACATTTGTTCAGGGTGTTCTGGTCGTTTTCTATATATATATAAAAAAAATATCTATCTATGTATTGTATTATATTATGTATATCAGTTATCTAGTACCCATAACACAAGCTCTGCTTAGCTTGGGGCTAGATAATGCTGTGTGAGTTGTCCAGCATTATTTATTTTTTATTTTTATTTATTTTATTTTATTCCCTGCTGTCAATGTCCCGTCTGCACCGAGCTCAGAATCGTGAGATGCAACTCAACAGCTAGTTTGCAAAGAACACTTTATTTTTACTGCCGATTCCCAGCTCGAAGTGATTCCCGTCCGCACTCAAGAACAGACTATTTACATTCGTTTTGTTACTTACTCCTGCCTTAAAGGAAGCCTATGTGTTATTTCTTGCTGCATTGCATTTTCGTAAGGATATTTTTTTAAGGCGCATACACCACATAAACTAGCGCCGCCACCTACTTTATGTTATTATTCTGTTTAACAAAGGAATTTTCAAAAATCCATCTTCTAGTTTGTGATACCTATCATAAGCTTTTTTTTAAATGCCTCTGTAATAGTTTTATTCTATTTAGTTTAGGCAAAAATACGAAGTTGCCCTTGGTGGCCACCAAAATCTATTTTCGTATCTCTTCCTTGGGCAACTTTGGGTGGGGTATGGGCCTTAAGAAATAGGGTTGTATCGTGAATTTATCATTGTCTGAGCAATGCAAAATGATTACCTGCTTAGGAATAGACTTAAATTTAAAGTGTGTCTGTATTTGCGCTCACTTGTGAACTAAAATAATATGCCCTGGGCACTGGCCGCCGTGGCACAGCCCAACGAAATGACCACGATTCTAGAGCCACCAAAACAAAACAAAGCTGGAGGAACCCCTGTTTTACAGGAATTACAGAACCTCTTCAATGCCGTCCTTCACAGTGGGAGAACTCCAAAGGCATGGAGCGGGAGTTTGGTGGTGCTCTTTTTTAAGAAGGGCGACAAAACCCTCCTTAAAAATTACAGACCTATATCGCTCCTGAGCCATGTCTATAAGTTGTTCTCACGAGTGGTCACGAATCGTCTCGCCAGAAGACTCGACGAGTTCCAGCCACCGGAACAGGCCGGGTTTCGCGGAGGATATGGCACCATAGACCACATACACACGGTGAGGCAGATTATACAGAAGTCCGAAGAGTATAATCAGCCCCTGTGTCTGGCCTTTGTGGACTATGAAAAGGCCTTTGACTCTGTCGAAACCTGGGCTGTTCTGGAATCCTTACAGCGATGCCAAGTAGACTATCGTTATATCGAGGTGCTGAGATGTCTTTATGATGCCGCCACCATGAGTGTCCAAGTACAGGGCCAGCAGTCTAAACCTATTCAACTGCGCAGAGGAGTGAGACAGGGGGATGTTATACCCCGAAACTGTTCACAAGCGCGTTGGAAGATGTGTTTAAGACGCTGGACTGGAAAGGTAAGGGCATCAACATAAACGGCGATTACATCTCACACCTGCGATTCGCTGATGACATAGTCTTAATGGCGGAGTCGCTTGAGGAGCTAAACCGGATGCTGACCGACCTAGCTTCAGCCTCGAGACGCATCGGTCTTGGCATGAACTTGGATAAAACCAAGGTCATGATCAATGGTCACATTGATCCGGGACCGGTGGTCGTACATGGTCACCTTATCGAAATTGTTTCCGAGTATACTTACCTTGGGCAGATTCTGCAGTTGGGTAAAAACAATTTCGAGAAGGAGGCCAGGAGGAGGATCCAGCTGGGTTGGGCCGCGTTTGGCAAACTACGTCGAGTCTTGTCGTCATCCATACCCCAATGCTTGAAAACGAAAGTTTTCAATCAGTGCGTTCTACCCGTCATGACCTACGGAGCTGAGACGTGGACACTCACGGTAGGGCTGGTCCACCAGTTTAAAGTCGCCCAGCGAGCTATGGAGAGAGCTATGCTCGGAGTTTCTCTGAAGGATAGGATTCGTAACGAGTACATCCGACAGAGAACTAAGGTTATCGACATAGCTCAAAGGATTAGCAAGCTGAAGTGGCAGTGGGCTGGCCATATCTCGAGAAGAACCGACAACCGCTGGGGTAAACGTGTTCTTGAGTGGAGACCGCGACTCGGCAAACGTAGTGTAGGACGCCCTCCGACCAGGTGGGATGACGATTTGCGAAAGACTGCTGGCAGATGCTGGATGCGGCAAGCTGAAGACAGGGCGCTATGGGGCTCATTAGGGGAGGCCTATGTCCAGCAGTGGACAAATATAGGCTGATGATGATGATGACTGGCCGCCGTGGCCAAAATTTGACTAAGAGGATATTATCATCAAGGTTAGGTACTATTTTAAAATATTAAAAAAGTAAAACTATACGTTTTACTTTTAGTTTACGTGTTGTTGTCAGGGCAACTGGGTGCTACCTATCTTGAGAGAATATTGACAACGTGGCTCAATGAATCAATAGACTGGGTTTAAAAAGAACAATACAACTGGAAATGCCAGTCGTATTGAATAGCTACGTATTGGTTATTGTTATATTAAAGCCACGCTATCAAATTGAAGTCTCGTATATAAATAATAATAATAAATATTGCTGGACAACTCACACAGCTATATCCAGCCCCAAGCTAAGCAGAGCTTGTGTTATGGGTACTAGATAACTGATATACTATATAATACAATACATTACTTATATAGATATTTTTATTATACATAGAAAACGACCAGAACACCCGAACAAATACCTGCAGTTAGTACAAATATTTGTTCCAAGGCGGGAATCGAACCCGCAACCTCTTGCGTCGCAGGCGGACCTTCGCCCCCGCGCCACAGACACGACGTCGCATATATGTATATGCGTTTAGATTTCTAATCAAAAGTCTGAGATGCCACCATATGAGTAGTTGGCTTCTTGTAAAATAGTTGGTGGGAAATCTCTATCGAGATTTAACTTACCGTTAAAACTACAGTTTATTCCAGTTTTCCACCTTGACAAATTCCCCGGGTAAACTGGAAATGTAATTTTGAACAGTCCGGAATTCCTTCATCATTTTATTTCTTATTTCATTACAAATTGAGAAATTTGGTTAAAGAGGCAAAACTAAGAAAAATACAGGCACGTAAACCCCAGCTCTTTCAGTGCCCATAACAAACATCACAAATTTTTATATCCATGTTGGGAATGCTGCGTCGCACCTCCCATGGTTCAAGACTAGAGGCTAGGCAGTAAAAAGCTATTTCACCTGTGTTTCATAATCTTAATTATTTATTTCAGACCATAGAAAAGTTAAAGATCATATTTAGCTTATGCAGTCCATAGTAATACATACCTTTAAACTAACATTCAATATTTATAACTGAATTAATGACACGTTATTTGTGATTGCGGCGTCGTGTAGATGACACAATCAGAGTTTCAGCTGACGAAGACGACGGTGCACGGCGGTGTCTCATTGCAGGCGGCCAATGAATCATCCGAACATCGGCCAAAACTCTGCGCTTAAGTAGGTCGAGAGATGTTAAGTTGGAACTCTGAATGAATTGAAGCTCACATAATGACGAGAGTTCAGGCTGCTCGACGCGCATCGAGAGTTCTGTCTTCCTTTTTAGGTACTCCTCCACAACCTTGGTCTCCTCACAGTAGGGACGAGTGAGATATAGAGTTGGGTGTGGTTTCAATGATTGACAACGTGGGGCGGTGCGTGGATGATGCATTACTTGAGTTTAGCCAACCGCTATTTAGGTCAACTAGAAGGCCAAAAGTACTATCACAGCCTACATATACTGTGTATATACTGATATATACAGTAAATGTAGGCTGTGATAGTACTATAAAAAGAAAAATTGGGCACTTACCTAGCCCGTTGTAATTCGTTGTTCAGTATCATCTTCAGTGAATGCTTAACATACGGTTTTACGGTCCATAAAAGAAATACACCTAAATATTTCTAGGCAAGCTGTAGATCTAAAGCCATAGGCAATAAACATAACGTTTTATCGCAGACAGGTAGATAGGCAAATCCATAATCCATTGGATGTGAGCCAGAACGGCGTAGGAAATTGAGATATTTATCTTTATGTCCTCTGGAAGTATGTTTGATTCCACGACAATCATATAACCTTGAAAGGTAGACCTATGAGTAGACTTAAGGTGGCGGTCCGCGCCCCGACGAAGACCAGAGACTGAAGCCGAGAATCGTGCCAGAGATTATAGGTACAGGGTGCCTTTTTGAGATGGAAGTGGATGGCATAGTCTAGTTCTATATCTTCCGTGATCATGACGCATAAAACTGTGCAAAAATATTGAAAAACTCAAAAATCTTATCATTGTAATTATCCTTTTATTAATAACTTCTAAGCAAGAGAAAATTCGTGAAAGATGTGAAAGAGAAGAAGTCATGACTTCCATTTATAGGAAAACAAAAGCTGCATACTTATAATACTGACGTACTTATATCTACAGCTTATACTGGTTCACTGCTGAACGCAGCGACACGACGGCGATCCGCCTGCGACGCAGGTTGCAAGTTTGATTCTGATAGCCTGTCACCCACTAGATTACCCCCACGGAGCAAATTATACCTAACTCGCCTCTTACGGTACCAGTGGGAATAAATAAGGTGTTCTAGGCCACCTGGCTTTCTCTCTCGAGTCCCATTGAAAAATAATAACAGAGACCTTTGAGTTTTAATAGGTATACCGTATGTAATATGCGCAATTATGTGATTTTAGTATAGTAATTAGGGCACCATTTCTTTAAGTGATTCTATGACTCCTGTCTACAAATGCATGATGGCACCATACATAAAAATCTCCATCGTATAATAAGATATTAAAACTATTTCTGCCGCCACAAAGATTTTTTTTCATTCACCCAAAATTTACATTTTCTAGTTTCGCGCGTAATTTGACGAAAACGCTGGACGAATTGGACGCCATATTGCTCAGTGTTCATGACGTAATTTATTTTTTTTAATTTTACCATATCTGATGCTCTTTTGTTTGTCGATGGTTTTCCGTTATTAATCAAGCAAGCGCGCTCTTTGAGACAAAATGTCTCCGTCTGCCTAGGCGGAAAGAAGTTTATTGTCTTAGCACGTGAGTGAAAGTTAAGTATGGTCTAAGTATTGCTTCTATTGCAGTTCGAAACGCCACCTTAACAAGCTGCGGCGAGACGTGGACCATTAAACTAAGCTCCATGTCACACGTGTTTACCATCATTGAAATTTATGGCCAACGCATGATTTACACCCTTCCATTTGGTAAACTAGTTGCATCGGCAGCGACGTCAATGTAACTAAAATGTTTAGATGAAATTTGGTATGTAGATAGTTTAGGTTTTAAAACAACATAATAGCGCTAATCTAATTTTAAAAATTTAAACTCTGAGGGGATAAAAAGGCTGGGAAAGTTTCCATAGAAAATTATTATTCCTAGGTGGTTGTGTTCAATAATTAATAGCCGTGGATGTAGCCGTGTTTGTGGCCGTGGCCGTGTGGGTTGGAGTGTCTGTGGCCGTGGTCGTAGCCGCGGGCCTGGGCGTGGGCGTGAGCGAAAGAGAGGGCTCCTTCCCAGGAGCCGGCGGAGAATGAGATGCAGAATAATACTCACCTCCCTCACCTCAACAGCCTATAATCGTCCATTGCTGGACGCAGGCCTCCCCCTGATTTTTTGTCTCATAGGGTGTAATGCCCATAATCCCCACGCTGGGTATGCGGGTTGGGGATCTCAGTTCGGTGGTAGACCTATTCTGCAAAAGGCGCTGCTGCCCGCCCCCCGGTGTATGTCCCGTAGTTAGTCGCCTCCTACGACACCTACGGGAAGAGTTAGGTGGTGCAAATTCTAAGCCGGCACCACACGCCTATTAATAATAATAATACTGTATATTATATTTGTATAGAAATGCGAAAGTTTGGATGTTTGTTACCTCTTCATGCCAAAATTGGGCTGAAATTTTGCATACAGGTAGTTTTAGGCCTGAAATAATACATAGCTACATTTTATCTCATAAATCAGTTCCCATGGGATATGAATTACTTTAAATAACGCGCGCGAAGCCGCGAGCGAAAACTAGTGTGATAATAATAAAGTTGATTACTTTTCTCCTTTCTTTAGACCCTAG
Source organism: Eupithecia vulgata (assembly GCA_946478455.1). Lineage (NCBI taxonomy): Eukaryota > Metazoa > Arthropoda > Insecta > Lepidoptera > Geometridae > Eupithecia > Eupithecia vulgata. The sequence continues at coordinate 3,572,413 of OX297863.1, forward strand.
AAAAAACCCTTTGATTTGCGTTTCGTAACAGATGCTTTTGGAACATTAACGTGACCGTACGAAAGTTAGCTCCTGATTAGGGTAGGTGCAGATTGCCTTTACATCCCACACCTTACTATAATGGTTCTATAATTAGCCACTGCTCCAAATTACTTGGCAAAACAAACTTTGTGCAAGTGGGTAGAGTTGAAGAGATTGTTCGTTGCAGCTCTTTTCATACAAACTGCCGTTTTGCTCAATGGTGCCATGGTGGAGCAAAAAACTCTACAACGAAGCATTTTCCCATTTTTTATTATTTAATGCTTTAATTTGACTAAAAAGCATTGAGCTCTGACAGAAATTGTTAAGATTTTTAGTCTGTTTTTGTGCTTATTTAAATACTATTATAGAGAAAGAGTTTCTCGTATTGTCAAGAACACTTGCAGTCACAGTACTTAAAATTTCATTGCTGGCTGTTATTCATTACACAGGAAACCAAAATTTCAACGATGTTAATACTCGTAAATATTGAAGACATGTTTTCACTGAACATCATCAAACATCAACTGAAGACACAATGTCTTCAATACTTGAAGTCTCAATTAAATAGTAGTGCTACAGTTCTGTTAGCATAAGTTATGTTTTCAATAACTGATACATAAGAAAGACCACTTTTTTTAAAGAAATTAGACTGCTACACCTTTTGTATGTTCATATTTTTAATAGTTGACCTTCATCCCTGTTAAAGTTACTCGCATTTTATTCGCACGAATGGTAGAAAATTGGCTTTGAATAAGGAATGTCATTTGTTTTCAAGGATGCATGCAATAAACTTAGGCCTGAGATCTAAAACGAAAGCTGAAAACGATACTACCTTTGTACGAAAACTGCGTTGTAAAGCGACTGCTAAAAACAATAGAACACATAATTTCCTTGGCAAGGCGTCGAGCCAGGCCTAAACATCTTAAACTTGGACTATCAATCATGATCAGAGACCCCAAAGTTGGCATTGTGGGTCTCGTGGACCCAGACTTGGTCCGATTATCCCGTTTATTATTTGGACTCTTTTGTTAACTTCTCGGGAGATTTTATCGAGACCTTTTCAATGGGACAAGTGAGGCCGTAGATATTGCGGAGCGAAATGTCTATTTAGTTTTATTTTATTCGACGTGGCATGGTTACTTTTGTTTCGTAAATTAAAAGGGGGATGAAATAGTCTTTTATCTTACTCAGTGATAGTGAATTCTCTTATCAGGATAGGGACTCGTTCCTTTGTGTTTATTTATAACTAATTTCTGGCGATGGGTTCGCTCATGTTATTCCTGGATAAAGGATAAAAGAGACCTTCTGTCGTTCCGCACAGTATAATTTGCCACTTTGCCAAATTTCACAATATTTTGGCGTGAAAAGTTACACACAGATATACTTTCGCTTTAATAATTAATTGTATGGATAATTCCGTAGTGACTCGATATTTACTTTTTGCTCTTCACTCAGATGTTAAGCATTTCCATTTGACGTGGCAATGCTCCCAGCATTCTGGACACACTACCTTCTGGTGACGGCTTGGATTTTTAGGGTATAAGTTTAAATAGTAGTTGTACTAGTTTTATTCTGAAACTTTTTTAAGAAATGTATAAAACCAGCATACATAATATAGCATACTTGGATGCTATTAATTAGATTTGTATCTGAATTAATAGTACTTTTAATTCTAGACTATGTTAGGAGTTTTGTAGGATCTGTACATTATGTGTGCACCAAGACTCCAAAGACCTAGGGTACCCTACCTCAAAAAGGTACCTAACCTCGGTCAAGATTAGCGTATGTATGTATTTTCGTCGTTTGACGCTGATGTTGCTGCGGAGCCGGCCCTTACATTGCCCTACTTAGCATGATTATTCATTGTATGTTAGGTTAAAATTTTATTTATTATTCTTTTTTGCACCTAAATGGTTCTAGACAGCTGTGGTCATTCCCATTTAGCCCCATCTGACGCCCCGTTTCCACACGTGATCAGCGGGTTAAATTGTCTAAGCACGTGATAAATGGATGTTGTTTTGAATTTTTATCCCAGATGCCTAGATGACTCAACTGACAAATAGTTCAAGTGTCAAAAGAAACACACATTTTGCAGGTGGACTGGATATTTTTCCACATTTAATTTTGTTGGCTGCTGGTTTCGCAATATGGAAAGCATTACATATTATAAGATAGTTTTTTCTTTGTTGCCGTGCGGAAACACCTTTTGTTTCCACGAAAAATAATTGCGGTAATAAGCTTACCCAACTGACCAAAGTAGATAATGCTAAGGTCTCGCTGTCGTAGTCATCATTTTTCTTTTATTTATAGTTCTTCTCTAATGTTAGTAAAATTCTCAGAAATAATTAATAATTACCCGAGAGCTGGTGAGTGTATGGCATAGCGCATCAGCATTGCTATACAGCGGGGCAATGCAGCCAGTGTCTTGGGCACGCTTCCAACTGGTATTGATATGGATCAGTTCAGCTACCTGTAGATTGTTTGCAACAGTCTGCAGTTAGCTGAATTGCTTTAATTGTAAGCCTGATTTTAATTTAATTCTATATTTTGATTTATAATTTTCTTTGATATTTTGTGTCAGGTTATTTTTATGACCATAGCCACTTGACAGTAGTATCGAGACGTTCATTTTCCCAAGGGTTTTAGTACAGCGCCTCTATCGTGCGGACAGGGAACTACGTAAATCTCATACAAATATGAAACGTCACGACCAAATGGACTCTGGACCCAGGTCAACTACGAACCTAGATTAGGTTGAAGATTTTTAAAGATTTTTAACATTATTAAATTTTTGTAGAAAATTGCTATACTATAAAGCAAAAACCATCATAAAGACTAATAAAACATTATTTTCTTCAGCTACAAAACTAGAGTTAATAACAACAACTACTTATTTATAGAGAAATAAGTCAAGCCAGTAACCAGCTTCGTTGGTTTGACTGTGGTTTGACTATACTAGGTATTGTTTATAAACTTTAGTGAACAACATCTGTCACTTTCTGTCACATTTGACATCTGCTATGACATTGGCTGTCACTTGATCAAAAGAAATTTTTTGCTAAGCCGGTAATGAATCATCAACACGTACTATACTAAATATAAATCTGTGATCAACACCGATATAACTGGTGCAAGTAAAAGGCTCACATGCCCGTTTTAGTATTAGACAACAAAACTATTGAGTCGTCGATCGACTCAGAAGTCCGGTTCACTTAATTGAAACCGAACTACTGAGACTACACCCAACTAAAATGTAATTGCCAGTTATCTTTTTGAAGAACACAGCCCAAGAAAAGATATTATTCAATAAACTTCGCAACAGGAAAGTTCAAATAGAAATTGTCTTTCGCTACTCAAATAGATAAAAACGGCATGTGATCTTAGAGTGAGACGAAATTGGCAGTCTCGCAGGTGCGCCAATATCGATAAAGAAGCAAACTTCTGTTTCGTTATGTGCAGGGAAAATTGGTTCAGGTTGTGAGCTCAAGAGGTTAGGTGTTGTGTCAGCACAAATACTGTTGGATTGGCTCCTTACTGAAACTCAAAATGCTAAGGAGTTTGTCTACCGTACCTACACGTCCAACACATAAGTGTCGCCGCCTTTTTGGGTTTAACGACTTTAAGATTTACGAATTTCTGAGGTTTTCTGATTATCACACGGGGTTTGGAGTTTTGCATCTCTCTGCTCAATTCTTTAGAGCAGTGACTGTATTGACCAAATTGCAGAAGTTCGTTTGGATCTACTGAATAAATGTTTATAAGGTACCTATATAGAACCCGAATCAGCCCACGGCTTCGCATGTATTTTTGGAATAAAAAGTAGCATACATGCTATTACATTAGCCGTGTGGTGTGAACTCTTCCCATAGGTGTCGTAGGAGGTGACTAAGAGACATACACCGGGGGGCGGGCAGCAGCACCTCTTGCAGAATAGATCTACCACCGAACTGCGATCCCCAACCCGCATGCCCAGCGTGGGGATTATGGGCATTACCCCCATGAGATAAAAAAATAAGGGAGGCCTGCGTGGACTATTATGGCTGTTCAGGTTGAGGTATGCTATTCCAAGTCCAGATTTATATAAAGTAACAGCTCGAGCCATTCGGTAATTTTAGCGTGGTTTTCCATCAAACATCTTCATATAGGCTTTAGCAGTAGCTTTTGTAATATTAGTAGGATAGAATAGGGTATTGGTACAATATCAAGAGGATGACAAAATTCTTGATTAGGCTCTGCATATAGTTGTACAAGACTCTGCTATTCGTATAAACTGCAGATTTAGTTATTTCAGCTCAATCTATACCGGAATCCACCTGAAGGTGCAAAATATCTGTGTTTCTGTTGTGCATAATTATTCTGTAGTCAATTGTCTGACGACCTCTGTAACGCGGTGGGCGAAGGTTCGCCTGCGACGCAAGAGGTTGCGGTTTCGATTCCCGCCTTTGATAAATATGTGTACGATCTGCAGACATTTTAGGGTGTTCTTATAGTTTTCTATATATAATAAAAAAATATCTATCTACGTAATGTATTGTATTATGTGTATCAGTTATCTAGTACCCATAACACAAGCTCTGCTTAGCTTGGGGCTAGATAATGCTGTGTGATTTGTCCAGCATTATTTATATTATTTATTATATAAGGCCTGGTTCCCCGAATTTTGCTTTTGGGGAAGGTTTTACATACCTTACGGTGATCGACCCAACGGCGTTAACGGCACAGTCACCTGCACAGAAATATTGCGGGCACTGAAACATGCAAATGAGTACCAAACAAATGACCAACGTATCAGTGAAAATCAGAAAATCAGTGGTACAGTAGGTGATAAACCACCAACATTATTACAGTATTATGTTTGTGGAAATTGGCGAATTGCATCAGTTTGATTAATCATACAAATGACGGATTTTAGAGTCCAGTGTGTAACTAATTTGGGTTACTGCAAAATTATTACATAGATCTCGCTTGACACTGTTTTTCTAGATTAAAAGTATGGTTATCTATGTAATATCTGTTATTCTAGATCTAATTAGAAATCCCTGCGGAATATCAGATTGTTCCATTCGTAGTTGTGTAGTAAGTATAAGCCTAAATCTATCACTATTTATATATCAACTTATACATAAGCTTAGAAACGCAGTGAAAAAATTCTATGTCTATGAACTTATTATATTCTCCAAAATAGGTAGCATATCTAGGTCACATGCTTAGGCACGAAATACGATCTCCTTCAGCTTATTATGATGGGAAGTTGCCGGAAAGAGGAAAGCTGGTCGTAGAAGGAAATCGTGGCTGAGGAACATCCGGGAATGGACGAGGATCATGACTGCCGCTGAACTCTTTCGCCTTGCACAGGAAAAACAGAATTATGCTGAGCTGACTGCCAACTTTCACTAGTTGGAGAGGCACCCTAAGAAGAAGAAGAAGATTTTATTAATAGAATTATTACAACTAGATTGTAAGAATAAAATAAATTAAGAGTTTATTAAAGAAAATACCCTATTAATCTATTTTATACACAGCCAATAATAAGCCATATTCCCTCGGGCAATTTTTTTATTAGTCTTTTACCCAGACACCTGGAGATGACCTAGAATAGTTTAATAATTAATCAGTGTCCGCCGGACACTGATTTATATGTATGATATTTATAGTCAAAATAAGGCGTATGTCGCTCGCCTAATAATAACCTAACTTTAACTGAGGCGGGCGGGATGTAGGGCGGCTGTGGTAAGGCTGTTGTATAAACTTTAGTTTAGTACTGAAATTAAATTAGGGAAGCCACAGTATAAACGAGCACATTTAGAATGGGATGGAACTATTTCGAACCAAAGATTGTAGCAAGGTAGTAACCTAACTATCCTACTAGTAGTATTGTTGCAGCAGTATGAGTCAGTCAGTAGCGGTCAGTATGAGTGTGAAAAATACAATTAAATTTTCGTTAGTTCGATAGGCTATAACTTCTTTCTCGCTTCCCTAGAAAAAGAAAGAGACATCAGTTATCTCTCGCTATCCAACAGCGAAAATTTTTTTTAAATCGGTCCATAATTGACGGAGAAACCGACGATATTATTATGAAAAATACATACAGCTGAGCATAGAACTCTTATCTTTTTTCTCGATTGAAAATGGCAATACACGCAGTAGTTATAAAAATTACTAGCGGTCCGCCCCAGCTTCGCACGGGTACATTTTATAGCCTATGTAACTCAGTGATAATGTAGTTATCTAACGGCAAAAGAATTTTTTACATCGGTCCAATAGTTTTTAAGTTAATTCGTTTCATACAAAAATACAAATCTTATCTATAACATCAGTGTAAATTTGGCCCTTTACAAAGGGCTAACTCCATATAATGTAGTACGTACTGACAAACTGGTCACGCATGGCGCGGCCATTCATTCTACTTACTCCTCCTCCCTTTGGACCGGACATGATACACAGGAACTCCATCGGTTCCCGAAAAATTTACGACCTTTAGCGAGAGGTGAAATAAGTCCCAAATCCACGTTTTGGCTGTACGGAAAATCAATTTTAAGGCAATAAAACACTATTTTTAAAATATTTTTGATGAACATCTAAAGTTTAGGATTTTGGTTAGTCAGCATTTCCATACAGCGGGGCACGCTTCCGACTGGTCTTGATATGGATCAGTTGAGCTAATTGTAGATTGTTTGCAGCAACCTGCAAATAGCTCAATTGTTTCTATTGTAAATACTAGTTTTTATTTATTTCTATTATTTGATTGTTATTTTCTTTCTAAATAAATTATTAGGTTATGTTTATATTACAAATGATAATAAGTTATGGGAGTCGAAACACGATTGACTCAACTTGACTCGATCGGAAATTTTCCTCTATATTTTCCTTGTACTACAGAAAACCATTTATAGGTTTACTTCTGCGCGTATTTAGAAGGCAAGTTTAATAAATTGACCACATGTAGCCAGATAGGTATTAGCTGTTGCATTCGCACGAAGCTTTGCACGAATGTTTTGACACAAAAAGTAGGCTGTATGTCATTCCAGGTCCAGATCTTTATGTGGGCAAAATTTCAGCCCGATTCATTCAGTAGTTTTCGCGTTTACTTTGGCCCAACATCTTCACATCATCGGCACAACTTTCAAACTTGCGCCTTTACTATATTAGACGTGCACATCCCTACCACTTTAATTAGTAGTATAGTTACTAACTGCATGTAGCATAGTCTGTCGACGACGATGTGAATGGATGCGAATGATGTGATTTCATTATAGCCGAATTTGGCGCACGGCGGCCAGTCTCAACCGAGACAAGCCCTATGCGCAGGACATTTGTGCGCTAGAGTGTGCGCAAAAACAGGTACACTCCATATTCCTTCACTCTTATAATTCGATGGAACGACAGACCGACACGACCGAAGAGATGTCAGGCCTGGACTAACGGCTTAGTGAATTGCGTTAAGAAACGAAGTAAAAGACAGTACTTAAGTATAAATAAGCTCTAAGAACATAAATAAATAAATAAATAACTAACCAGCGATAATTTCACTTGTTTCTCCGTCTATTTAACGTTATGTAGTGTAATATGTTAATTTGTTTCTTTGTTCGAGATAAAAGGTTTATTTCCACATTGTTGTCTAAGTGCTTATTTTGTAAGCTTAAAGAAATGAACGTTATTGAATTATGAATTATTCGATATGTGGGGTCTTATATTTAACCCACAAATATAATCTTTATCATCAGCGTAGTTTGTTAACTGCTGGACATTGGTCTCTCTGAGTGCCATAGCGCCCTGACTTCAGCGTCTATGCGTCAAGTTGACGCATTCAGCATCTGCCTGCAGAACTCACAAAATATACTCCCATGACATTTTCATTCCAGATTCATCATGGTTGAATGTGGCTACCATAGATAAATATTTGGTCGTGCCCCGAAGGAAGTTCTTTGTGGTTATTTGTGTAGAGGACAGATCAATTTTCCTTAGATGACGTCAAACCAAGGTTTTGCTCAATGATTGATTCGTTGAAATGTCTATTTGTATCTAATACTTTGAGTGTGAATTGGAATAATAATCCCACTGAGTCCGAGAAAAGCTTTTCCTGTTTCAGAGGTGCGTTGGTAAACGTATTTTTTGTTGAAAATTATGTAACCGTGATGTGGCAGTGTCGAACGTATTACGTTAAGTGACAGTGCTAATTTGTTTGGCGAAAATTGGCTGTTCGATCAAACTAAAATGTTATCAAAAGCTAGGTGTAATGCAAAGATAAATACTATAATTTTATAAGTAGGTCTATAAGTCTTTTGTAACTTTTTGGTACCGAGTTAATTCATTTGCTATTTTATTACAGCCGATTAATATTTTATCAAACAGTTATTAAATTATACTTGAAACGACTATGACAAGAACTAGATAAATTATAATATAGAAAATTAGTTTCATATATGGTTATAATAATAAAGGAGACCGGGACTCGGCAAACGTAGGTCGCTAGCTAGATTTTTTTTCATGTGCGGGATACAAGACAGATCGAAGGGATCTGCCTTGCATCCCATAGATTATTATTAAGTAAGGACTGAAAAAAAAATCAAAGCTTTATTTATTAAGATGACAAAAAAAATTGTTTTAATGTAACCCAAATTTGTCCATTTCACATTATCGCCGCCTTAAGTACATTCGGAAAATCGCCCATTAACCCAAAAACCAGTTAATTAAGTCGCACAATAAGCAATACAGAAAAACAATGACGTCATTGTCATTCAGTTCACAAAATACGCATTCACACCGTATCGTAACTGCATTCAGCCATTCGTGTAATGAGTGTGTAACGTGCATCTTTGATGGAAAGCTAATTAAGCCCGCAACGGGGTAATGTAGTGTGGCGATTGTGTTCCGAGTGATGTGTTTGACCATCTGAGTACAGGGTTAATTACAGTAGTTTGAGGCGGGGTTATAGCCTGAAGTAGGAACTTACCCACATGTAGAAGATTAATTTACCGTTTTAAGAAAGAAAGAAAGAAAATACATTTATTGGCACACACAATAGGTCACAAAACTTGTATAAAAAACCATAAAATAAATTATTAAACTATAACCTTAATATGTGAACCAATTAGGTCATGCCTCAGCTTAATGTTGCTCCACAGAAAGTTGAGCAACGCTGGTATTCTGGAAGAACTTTTGGTGCGTGCGTGTCCACACGGCTGACGGTCCTGACCACAAAAATTTCAGTAGAAAAACGTCTACAACGCAAATCGTCATGGGAGTAAAACGTCCTCAATTGAAAATCCTTTACAAAGCGAAAGGACTACTGTCAAACGACCGCTCTTTAAATAGTCATAACGCGCTTCCAAGCAAGTGAGTTATTATTACGTTTAATTCCAATATTTATAAGCTGTCTGTGTCTTTTAATAAGGTAATTGTTTTTCAACTTTGTTGGTACATTAGCAGGCATAGGCGTCCCCTAAAGAGCGCTTTAGCACACTGTCTTCAGTTTGCTGCATCCAGCATCTACCTGTGGTCTATCGCAGGTTGTTATTCCACCTGGCCGAAGTGCATCCTATACTATTATCACAATTCCATAGCATTCATAACCCTTGGATTTTTTTTTATTAGTTGATATTTCGTAATACTTTCTGCGTTCATGACGTTTTTCTTTAATGGTGACTTGCTGAAAGGACGTTTCCAATTGCGGACGATATGCTTCCTGGTCTATCTTTCTTGTGGTCGAATTAGTTCGACGGCCGTTATAGTTAGAGGACTTTATAACTCCAAGGACTTTGTGCATTGAGAACCGCTCCGTGTTCGATCTAATACGAGTATGTTCAATTCGGAATCACTCACATTCAAAAAAGCATTGATGAAAAACCATCCAAACAAATGTCGACCAACACGTCCGGAACAGATCAACAACTGTCATCACTAATTTCTGAACGAAACAGACTCTGTTTCGTTCGGACATCTATGGCTCGCATTTGAAGATAAAATTTCAATATCGTAGTGGTTATAATTTTCAAGAACTCTTGTTACTATAAATTACATATTATAGATAGATTTTATTTTTTATACATATCAGATGCAGATCGTACAAATAATATGTCCAAAGGCCGAAATCGAAGCGGCAACCTCTTGCGTCGCAGGCGGACCATCGCCTACCGCGCCACAGAGGTCGTCATCTCTTCAAGCCACCTTCAAGCGATGTTTGTCATCTCTTTAAACCCAAACTACTGAACGGATCGGCATGAAGTTATGCATGGATATGATTCGAGGAGTGGACTATACATAAGTAAAGTACCTATAGAGTACTTCGTCCCCCGGAATAACGGGTGTGGACCCGCGGGCAGAAGTCGGTCTTTAATATACATTATGTAGGTCTATCGTACTGTTGTCTATAGGTAGTTGTTTATTTATAAGTCTTTATTAACAAAAAAAATAACAATTAAATAATAGAACTAGTATTTAAAACTAGTATTGACTATTGCAACAATCTATAGGCAGCTCAACTGATCTGTTTCAATACCAGTCGCGCGACACTGGCTGCATTGCCCCGCTGTATGGCAATGCTGATGCGCTGTGCCAGATACTCACAGCTCTCGGGTCACACGTCGCTTCGACCAGACGCTCAGATAATTTTATGAAAACCTGGAGAGCCTCGGTACCCCACGGACTCGACGGTTTCGACTCCAAGGGAAGCAAATGCGTATAGTAGGAATTAAATTTAGTAGAAGACTTTGTTTTTGTTATTTTTAAGTTGAACATTAAATATCTATCTTTATACAATATCATGTAGGTACATTATATATTATAATAATGACGCTATGTTAACAAAATAATGTTATTATTTTTACACATTTTTGCTTATCTCCGTTGGTAAAACAGGCACCATTATTTCTTTTTACAAGGTGCCATGTATCGCGAAACAAAAGTTTTCCTCTGTTTGAGAAACTCAATCATACGGACTTTCGGAACTATTTGGCAATTTGAAACAGTTCTCAAAATACTGAAATAAAAATTTCAATATAATAAAATAATAATGCCTCTATGGCAAACAACGGCTTACAATCACAGTTTTAAAATTCACTGGGATTGCGCCCCATTAATCAGAGCAAATTTTGAAGGCGTATTAGCGAACAATGAAACTGAAACGTGTCGCTGAATGGAACCGGACCGACTCATGACCCACGACTCACGGCCCACCGGCTATAATTGCAACAGCCATTGTCTGACTCATTAAGCACCCTGCCCCATACTTCCGGTTCCTGAAGTTTTCCTTACTTACGCATAATTGAACGAGTGAAGGGATTATTAAATGAAGTAAGCCGGGCGTGTAAGTTAGCTTTCTGTTACGAAATCAGTAGTGAATAAATGATAAAAGAAAAATAGACTTCATTTTCCCATGTTGCAGTAGGTACGCTTGATTTGATTATTCTTAACCATGTACAAATTCGTGACTAATAAATAATAATAAAACAGACACCAACCGATTAGTGTGTGGCAAAGTGGGGGCTGTAACCTTAGTCCGAGTCAATACAAAAAACATTCGATAAAAGTTATAATAGGGTAGGTACAGTGTCGAACAATGAAACACCAAATCATATATATTTTTCAAATTTTCGTTGATATGGATTCAAAATTTTACGGGCCCTTCCTGTAAGGGATATATAGTGGCAATAATAAACATATATATAGGTAGGTACCTAATCGAGAGCTATTTATGTCTTACAAGAAAAAGGCTTTGAATGGTAGCAGACACAAACGAGGTATAGCCAAAAAAATGCGACAAATACGTCTCATTTTCCTATTGATATTCGTGGAAGCACTGAACTTAAAATTATGCATGTCAACTCACACAAAAAGATTAATTTTTGGCTTCGCAATCAAGAGAATTGTTGAGTGAGAGTGTTTTACATCTATGAAGAGTGTACCAAGTCTAACCTAAATACGTCATTTAGGTTAGACATGGTACGCTCTTAGATCGCAAATGTAATACTTAGATTCGGTGCAAGTATCTACCGAGTGAATTTTTTTCCCGTATGTTTGGGCCTATCGGCATATACTACCTCAACTCCGCCAGATCAGAATATCTTCCAAACAACTTAAGATTTAACTTTGAAAATTAAACATGGTACAGTTCAGAATTTATTCTATCGTTCGTATGTTTCGAAAACACGATTACATAAAATATTCTCGATAGAAAAAAATCGCAAAGTTACTTCTAATTTTTTACTAAAAACTTATTTTCTCAATAAATACAGAACTTGATATCATGAGAATAAGCATGGAAATAGAAATAATATAAAACATTTCATTTGTTTTGGTTTTTTTCAAATAAAGTCCTACCTCATAGATAATAAGCTAAAACTTGATTTTTGGGCTTGCGTTGCTATGCCCTGTCTCGCTCCTATGAACACGAAATCCCATGTCTGTCCTTTTCACAAAAAATTGAGGTTATTTCGGCCCTTAAAGCACCACCGAGCCAGAGGCCAAAGACAAAAAGGCGGTAACTGCCCCGAACCAGTAAAGTCGCGTGTCGCGCTCGAAAATGAATAATAGCTATGGTTGCGGTCTGAATCTCGACCCACAGTAGGTACATGCAGAAGAGACCGCGATACTTGGCACGGTCTCTTATCTCTGTATTTGCTCTTGGTCTCTAATCGCGGTCGCGGCGCGAACTGCCTTTACGATGAAAAATCAAAAGTAACAAGGCCAGATATTTACGAGTGAGTAGGTCCATAAAGTAATAAGTCCAATTAAGCGCTTATCAGGGGGAGGCCTGCGTCCAGCAGTGGACCAATATAAGGCTGTTGAGAGTGTGTGAGAGAGAGAGAGATATATTAAGTCAAAAACACTACTTGCTTCATAAAGGAGGTCACAGCCAATCGTATAATCTAGTGATTATGTGGGATCTACTCGGACTATAGTGACGTAATGAAAGTCCCGTTTCACGAGTGACCGCATTCAGACAGGCACGCCCTCTGACGGCCTCCGAAAGATAACATCTTTATGGAAACCTTTGATAGTAATGTAAGCAATCTAGGTTAGTTTGAGTTTGCTCCTGATTTGGTTGAAGGTTTTTGCTATCCATTTGTTTCGTCCTAAAAATCTTACTTAAGTGTAACTTAAATAACAAGAGAAATGAATGCATCTGTCATTAATTTTACGTGTTGTTCTTAGGAAGACAGAATCTTAAAAAAGACGAATCGTAAACTCGATTTTATGCTGTTGTAAGCTCTCACTTCTTAAGGTTTTGATATATTACTAGTTGCTCCTCGCAGTTTCATCAGGGTTAAATTCCAATTTCACATTTCAGGGGGGAAAAACAGCTATTTTTTCCCGTTTTGTATGTTTTTGTATCTTGTATGTTTTTTTATATTATCTTCTATTTTTAATTTTGTGTGTTTTTAAATTGTATTATAATGTATTTTTTTGTCGTAAATCTATGGACTAGGTATGTGTTGTCTGAAATAAAACATTTTATTTTATTTTAGTAAATGTTTTGATGACTATGGGGCCGTAAAAGGTACAAAATCCTGTGGTACAGTTCACCAGTGCTAATAATAAGGAAATAACGTCCCTTCAAGTCAAATAACCTACCTTAGTTTTTTATAACTAGTTAGGTTTGAACTAGGCATAATAAATGAATGTAATTTAACTGAAAAGCTCATACATATGTATCTACTATCGTACGACCTAGGAAAACTCAGCCACTTTCGACTTTTTGTCAAATTGCTTTTACGTGTTACACCCAACACCAAAGTTTCGAGCAAAGCTGTGTTATCAAGTCAGATCTCTGCATCCAATACAGACTCCAAAATGTTTCACGACACAGTTGTACTATAGTTATGCTGTAAAGCAGTCCTCCAATGCATGCACCTGTTTTAGCGAAAAGCAACGCGCAAATATAAAGCGGGATTTTGTAAACACATTTTTATGTAAATATGTGAGTGCGAGCCAACTGTGCTGGGGCGGATTAAGGGTGAGTGACCTGGGGGAAATTAATAAAATGTTTAATTTAAATTATAATAATAATAATAATGCTGGACAAATTCACACAGCATTATCTAGCCCCAAGCTAAGCAGAGCTTGTGCTATGGGTACTAGATAACTGATATACGTAATACAGTACAATACATAGATAGATATTTTTTATTATACATAGAAAACGACCAGAACACCCTGAACAAATGTCTGCAGATCGTACACACATTTGTTCTGAGGCGGGAATCGAACCCGCAACCTCCTGCGTCGCAGGCAGACCTTCGCCCACCGCGCCACAGAGGTCGTCGAATTTATTATTTAATTTATACGAATTATGGGCATTTCCCCTTCTGGAGATAAAAGCCAATGAGGCGCTTTTCAGGATGAGGCCTGCGTCCAGGATTGGATCAATATAGGCTGTTGAGGTTGAGGTAGTCTGGTAAAACCAATTAAATTAATTATTAAATTCGAATTATTAATTTAGAAAAATGAATAATATTTGGCTTAGTTTAAGGTCATTATTGTCATATCACTCCTTATACGACGACTGTTGAACGTAGGCCTTTATTATTAACTCTTTTATCTTAATCAATTAATCAGCATATAAACATATCAAATGACATTTACCTAACTCCATCCCTGTGCAGGTAGAAACGTAGAACGCTTAGCATAAGCTCTACCCTGGCAACTTCGTTTTAGAGCATTGTTTTGTAAATGGAACAGTACCTACCCCCAAATCTGTGGTAAAACAGGCAGAATTCTTAATGCCTTGCTTACTTTTACGACTTTCCTTACTTAAACTTAAGTTACTATTTCCTTTCTAGGTAACTGGGTACAGGCGCGTTCAAAATTGCTGCTTTAGTTTGGTGAGATTGCTAGTTGCCTTTTATGTTCTCATACGTGAAGGTTTCTCCATTTTGTTTTTTTCCCTCACATCTGTTTTACTATTACTGAAGGTTGTACCTATTTAATTCATAATCAGCCTATATTAGTCCACTGCTGGACATAGGCCTCCCCGAGCGCCATAGCGCCCTGTCTTCAGCTAGCCGCATTCGACATCTGCCAGCAGTCTTTCGAAAATCGTCATCCCATCTGGTCGGGTGGCGTCCTACACTACGTTTGCCGAATCGCGGTCTCCACTAAAGAACACGTTTACCCTAGCGGTTGTCTGTTCTTCTCGAGATATAGCCAGCCCACTAACACTTCAGCTTGCTAATCCTTTGAGCTATGTCGATAACCTGAGTTCTCCGTCGGATGTATTCGTTGCGAATCCTATCCTTCAGAGAACTCCGAGCATAGCTCTCTACCTACTGCATTATTTTATTGAAAATATCCCCCAAGAAAAAAAAGTTATTTAAATTTTGAATCTAGATTCCAGTTCTATATTTTTCTAATTTGAAACCTAAGTCATAAAAAACAAAAGATTTGGTGTTCTATGTTTTAACATATTTGATTTTTCGACTAGTAAAAAAAAGTAACCCTATAATTAAATACGATTGGCTGTTCTATTGTTAAAGATATTTTATTTTCCGACTGGTAAAAAAACCTATAAAGATTAAATGGCGAAAAACTGAAACAATAATAAACCCACTAAGGTTCTGTGAAACGGAAAGTTCCTCTGATTTTATTACTAGCTGTTGCTGTTATGTCAACTGATACGTAAAGAGCTATCCGGATCCAGAAGTTTGTTCAATGCAAAGCGTCGCTCTAATCCCTCGCCTCACTTCCGACGGGATTCAAACCCGCACTCCTGCTTAAGCCGACATTGATCTAACCATTTGAGTGAAGGAAGCACGCTACAACACACTTTTGATGGGCATATTCTTTTTAAAAGTTCGTATTCTGCGGTAAAATGTTTTTGGAAGGAAAATTGGCATTCATTTGACTATGGCAGACCAATTTTCCAATTTGTTTTTTTTTTTAAATTTTCTTAATATTGGTACTTGGAAGTCATAGACAAAATAATTTGATTAACGAAAAATTAGAGGTAATTTAATTTCTTTATCATAAAATACTTATAGCTAGCTACTTATACTTAGAGCTGAGAAAAATGAGAATCCATGAGAAAAAAACCAGGGCTGTGTTTAGCAGTGGACCATTATAGGCTGAAGAGGATTCAGCATTGCCATACAGCGGGGCAATGCAGCCAGTGTCTTGGGCACGCGCGCGACTGTTATTGATATGAATCAGTTGTAGATTGTTTGCCAAAGTCTGCAGTTAGCTCAATTGTTCAAATATTTAGATTTTAATTTTCTTTATATTATTTGATTGTAATTTTTTTGGTAATAAAGAAATACTTATTAGACTATTTTATTTATTGTTTACTATTTTCTTTTACTACTCTCTCCAAAAACATTTACCAATAAAATGCTAAATGCATTATGAAATACATTTTGAACTCCGCCATGACACCTCCTTGGCCTGACGTAAAGTATAAGAGATGCACACAAAGGTACAGGGTACAATCGACTGACATTGCCACCCTGGTTGTCATCCTCATAATCACCTGGGCCCATCTATCCGTTTACTCTCTGTAGATCTAGTGATCAAGATCCAATTGGTTCTATTGAGAACTTTTTTTCCCAATAAATCTATTTTAAAAAAATTGCGTCACAAATTGGATCTACTGAGAATAAACTACGAAACTGACGTCATAAGGCCTGATTTTTAAATACAAACCACTTTTACAATAACTGGTAAATGAGAAGTCAGAATTTAACAAACCTTTTTACCTATAATTAGATAAAAATCTTTTTTTATCTTGCCATAATATTCATCTATAAATAGAAATAATTTAAACGCAATAGGTAGTTCTAATAAAATACATTTATTAACGTAGTTTATCTAGAAAATGGCCAACATTGATATCCCCATTTACAAGTTGCATCTGAGCAAACAAAATGCAATTGTCACTTTCAATACTGCTTTTACGTCGTTTGCACGATGACTTGTTAAATCTTTCCAGTCGATTACAATTTAAGAAAGTGATTGATGATTCCTGTTGTAAGATATGCAAAATTTGCGAAAATTGCACCTCATTTTTATTTATGTTAGTATTTAGATTGTGGTTCCAACCTTCCGCGGCATTATTGGTGCGATGACGCAGTCCATACACACACCAGATTTTATAATATTCATCTTTCATCCAATTATTTTCGAAATAATTAACGAATTTATTTAAATCGTCATAATTCATCGGCATAATTTTATAATTCCAGCCCTCTTCTATACAATTTTCAGGGAGTAGGGGAAGTTTAGTGCAAAGAGTAACGATCCTTCTATTATGTTTCGTTTTCTTAATGCCTAAAGCCTTAGCTTTGCGAATAATTGCATTACAAAAATGGTAATGGCAACCACTCATCTCCACACGAGTAAAGGGTATTTTTGATAAAGCGAGCATAAGGGCTTTCTCAAAGTCAGTAGTTACAGTTTTGGGGTGCCAAGTTGGTATCTGGGATTTAATTATATTGAACAAGATTGTATAAGCCTCCGACGTTTGATGAGACATGAATACATAAACCAATGGAAATATGTTCGTACTATCAGAGTCACTGCCGACATCTCCATAAATTATAAAAATCTGACGAAACAGGGACAGGACAGGCTTGGTACGTGCCATCCATAAAATAATTATTTAATTTTTCTAACTGTTTCCGCGCGTCCTGTGAACTAAATACAATAATTCTATATTTATTATCCGAGTAGTCTGCCATTAAAATCATCAATGTCATCCTATAAACGAAGGTCATATCAAAGAGACTTTATTTATTACTTTGTTGTAAATAGATTGATTACCTATTACCCTTTAACAGAAAATATACCTATTTTTAGGGTTTCGAAGATCGGTTTCGAAACCCGGTCTCGCTCTGTCCGTCCGCAGTTTTGCTTGAATGTCTCAGTAACTAATGCAGCTATTACCTTGAAATTGGAAATAATAATACATTTCCTGCACCATTCCTAAAAAATAAATGAAAAATGAAAATGAATATTTTCAGTACAAATTGTGATGTTGAAATTTCAAATGAGACTTATGGGGGCAAATGGGATATCAAATGAAAGGTATCGGTTTGTACATTTCAAAACAGGTTTTGAAATTTTTGTAGGTGTCATACTTTTTGAAATATTTTGAATTAGGTCGAAAAAATTTCAGTTTGAACTAAATAGCCAAGTCTAACCGTTGGGTAGGTGCATATTTGTATAATTGGCATATTTTCGAAACCCTCGGCGCGCGAGTTACACTCGCACTTGACGGATCTTGGTTAAAAGCGATTCATCTAGAATCAGCCCGAAGCAAAGCAAGAACTTTTTAATCAGAGTGAACAAATTATTGTTAGATCAAAGTAATTAATTTTGGATTTAAAGGCTAAAAAGTATTACCACTGGAACCAAATGGATCTTGATCATTGGGTCTACAGAAAGTAAAAGTTCTTCTTAGAACCAAATCATCAAAATTGGATCTAAAGACAAAAGGTATTCTCACTGGAACAAAATAAATTTGATCATTGGATCTACAGATAATAAAAGTTCTTGTTAGAACCAAATCATCAGAAATGGATCTAAAGAGTAAAAGTTTTCTTAATGGAACCAAATGGATCTTGATCACTGGATCTACAGAGAGTAAACGCATCTATCACGGGGGCAATCACCCCGTCAGCGTGATTCGTGTCGACAGTGACTGATTCCGAATCCAGATTCTTTCGAACTCACTTTCATTTCACGAAATGTGACTTCTGACACCTATCGCCTACTGTGGCTTTTTGTGGTAATATACCCCTAATAGATATAGAATAGCGTAACATTAGTAAAAAGCCACTTTACTGCACTTCAATGACTCTTATCATGATAATAATCGGCCTATGCTCTGTGGTCCTACGTCCACCAGTGGAATTATACACTGCTGGACATAGGCTCGACCTTGTGCCACGTCGGCAGAGACGGATTTGCCCCTCGAGTCTTGTACTCATCGTATTTGCAATTTATCGCGTCACTTTACGAGTATCTGGTTATTTGAACTTGGATTTTTTGGTTATTTAGGATCGTCTTTAATGAGTATCATAGCTTGTCGCATCTAGCATCTAACAGCATGTTAGGTAAACACTGTCTGAAGTTTTCTCTAGTGTAGGTAGAATCTATCAAAACAAATAACCTTTGTCCAGGGTGTTAATATTTTTTTTATTTATTCATAAAAATTCGTTACATAACTTGGTTAGTAGTGCCTAAAAACCAAAAAGCTTGTTGCATCTAGCATCTAACAGCATGCTAGGTAAACACTGTCTAAGGTTTTCTCTATTGTGTAGGTAGAATCTATCAAAACAAATAACCTTTGTCCAGGGTGTTAATGTTTATTTTATTTATTCATAAAAATTCGTTACATAACTTGGTTAGTAGTGCCTAAAAGCCTATGTAAGATTTGTCTAGGCACTGGCTTCTCCTCTAATTTACCTAAAAATTAATGGTAGGTACAGGTGCACCAACCTTTCGACGAATTTTGTTTTGTTACTTGGTGATGAGAATGCTCCTAAGGTTTCTATAATTAAAGGATTCCGTGCAAAAATTACCAAAACAAACCAATAAATTAAAGACACTATTTCTAAGAAAATTGGTTTGATATTACCTTGACCTTTCCGATGGAGGATTCCCATTTGTATCGGCAATCGGGGTACCATAATAATTGTATAGAACACGTGCGCATTCAGAGAAACCTCAAGAGGTTCCGTCTCCAGCAATAGGAAACAGTAAAGTCAGTGGAGCATTTAACTTCAGTGCAGACTAGAGAATTGCAGTTTCTAACTGTAGAGCATTCACTGCAACTTCCTATTTGAACAAACGTACAAAGGTTTCCTGTTAGAATATACGTATGTATAATATATACTTATGAATTAGGAAGGTATATAAATCAGGTGCCTAATATTATCCTTATCAAATAAAAAAATAAAATCGCTGACTGGTCATCTCATTCTTCAGAGCTCTACTAGAAGAATAAAGTTTACCTTTTGTGGTAAAAAAAAACAATTATATACGTTTAATTTCTCACCCGCATCTCTTAAAACAGGTCTGTAATTGCGTAACCCTACAAAAAGCCTTTTGGCATATCCGAAGAGTTTGGAAAATTACATACGTAGATTTATTGCGCTGCGTTCAAAAAAAGACGAACCACAAACATCTTAATTTTAGAACACAGAACATTAAAGACTTACGAAAGCAGAGCTGAGCTAAGCTTCGTCTATCTAGACTCTAGAATTATTTCCATCATTATGTTCAACTGTTTCAAGCACCTTAGGCAGCTAGCTTTTTTATTAGTGATGGTCAAGTATTTCCCTTGAAGTGATGATGTGGACTATGATGGAGCACGTTTTCCCAGAAGGAACGTATTCTCCCTGAATTTAAAGAGTCCAATATCTGGCGGGAAAACAGATGTAGGAATATCATCCCACTCTTGCTTTGCTAATTGTAATTTGTTTCTATACTTTAATTATACTATCTTTGATATATAAAAATACAAAATACACAATTAGGATAAATGTACGCAAGACGTAGGTGTGAAAAGTAATTATTAAAATATTTAGTTCAAACTACATTAAACTACTCTCCGAGTTTTCAAAAAATAGCATTGCTATACAGGGGGGTAATGCAGCCAGTGTCTTGGGCACGCGTCCGACTGGTATTGATATGGATCAGTGAGCTACCTGTAGATTGTTAACAGTTTGCAGATAGCTCAATTGTTTCTATTGTAACGTATTGTACTAGTTTTCTTTTAAATTTATTATTTGATTGTAATTTTCTTTCTTAATAAAGATATACTTTAGGTTACAGATATCACCAACTTTTTTCTTTCTTTATAACTAACTCGGACTAAAATTGCGGTATTTACACCGCAATTTCAGTCCCCGCATTTCGACACACGTGTGTGTACCGCTGGATAGACGTGGCTTTGCCCAGCCAATAGCGAATAGCAACAAAATGAACTCCATTTGTGAACTTTAATTTGAACCGCTACAAAAAGCGACCCGTTCCCCCAAGCAATCTAAATAATGGCCGAGAGCTTCCAAAAGAAAAATACCTTCGTTTTACGGAAAAGCTGGTTAGCCTGTTTATAATAGATTGATTGGTTTTCTAGGAAGGTGATTTAGGTACGCTTTTTGAACTTTCGCAAACATACAAAGGAATTTACCGGGTGTTTGAGGTCAATTTTATACAAAGACAATTTTATACAGTACATACTTTTATTCATTTGATATATTTACTAACCTAAGGAAATTGCAATCACATAGAAAAGAATTAAATTAAAATTAGTACTTACAATTGAAACAATTGAGCTAACAGCAGACTGTAGCAAATCTACAGGTAGTTCAACAGATCCATATAAATTATATACGAGTCAGAAGCGTGCCCAAGACGCTGGCCAAATTGCCCCGCTGTATGGCAATGCTGAAGCGCTGTCTATCGGATGAAACTAGTACGAAGTACTTCCTTTTAATCATATCATAGTATATGTGAGGTATATTTTAAGAAAAATGCGATATAATGCGACGTCTCAAATGCTGTTCGCCATTTATGTTACAGTATTGTCTTAGTCCTGTTACAGATTACATAAGTAAAACTAGGAAATAAAGTGATAACTTTGATCTTTTGTCTACTTCACAGCAGAATAACGAAAATATAAAAAGCTCCGAAAATTCCCAAGAGCATGAAGATATACGTTATTTGTACCTTTGATACCCAATATCATAACATGTTAATTAACTTACATATAGAATCACCTTGTATATTGCATTATAATTACCCCCTAACCAGTGGCTATATCTTTCCTACAGACAGTGTAACACCACCAGTAGGGTTTAAGCATGTGACTTCAAGAAAAGCTGATTATTTTTATTTTCTATTATCAATTGATATTACATATTTATTAATTTCAATATTATTTATAATATTTTTTTAATTAAAGTCTATAGAGTCTATAGACTTTAATAAAAAAAAAATTATAAATTGTGGTCTATAGTATAGACCACAGTTTGAGCACAATCTCACCTGATGGAAAGTGAAGATGTGGTCGATGTATCACGAAGGTCTAGAAGATATGTACCTATTCACTCTTGTCTTATAGAAATACATATATCTGTATATTTATATATGATTGATGTTTTTATTGTAAAATTTAATCATTGAAAATATTTCAAGACTCAATCGCAAAAGTCCTAAACGGACGTCACTGTATTGTTATGAAGCTTTAGCGGGATATCTTTTTAGAAAGAAAGGATTTATTAGACACAACATACAAACAAGAAACATGATAGTTTTATCATTGATTTGTTTCTAATTTTATTTTCAGTGAAGGAACAGAAATACTTTCAATTGACAAACTGAACGGTGATGCCCCAGAAAAAGGGCTGCGTTATATTTTTATCACCCGAAACTGAGTGCAGTTTTATTTTAAGTTTGTTTTTACCTATTTGCCCTCCTTGGAGTCAAGACACTAGTTCCGAGGGGTACCGAGGCTCTACGGGTTTTCAAAAAAACATCTGAGCGTCTGGTCGAAGGAACGCGTGACTCGAGAGCTGGCGAGCATCTGGCACAGCATTGCCATGCAATGAGAATATATATACCTATATTTTTATATATATTCTTCACGTTTAATGGAACTTTGAGTCATTAGTAGTCACAAAAGTCTCCTCTCGAATGCATCACTTATTTTTTAATACTGTTTGATCTGATTTAATGTTCATAGATTTAGTTTAATGTAATTTAATTTTAATTCAATTTCATCTGATTTTATTAAACTTTAGTACCATAAGAATTAACGTTTAATTGAACGAGCCTTTTAGCATGAAAATTACTACCAAATTATGACACAAAGTATGGATTACTGTAATCCGAAAAAAAAAAGATTTCTGTTTATTATGATGGAAAAATAACGAGCTGATTTTACTTGACTAGTGAATATTATTATATCGCAACTGTTTTACATGTGAAAAAATTCTATGTCTATGAGTGAAAAAATTCTATGTCTATGGTTTTACATGAACCTTTCTCTGCTTTAGATTTCTATGGCAATAGCAAATATTAGCTTACCAAGCATAAAAACTCGGGAACTTTAGAATCGCGTTTTTAAAATTTATAGCGTATTTGAATTGAGATTATGCGTCCTAAACGGTTCAAAGTTTTATCTGCAAAATTTATTTCATTTATAAATCACAGCGATACGGGAATTTGGCTTAATTTTTTTGTCAGCATTGAAAACCGCCATTTTGCGAGCAAAGCGCTTCCCGTTTGTTGATAAAATAGTATTCATTGTACCGTGAACGATAAAATGCGATTTTCGAAGCGAAAACCGTTTAAATGAATCATGTGGCTTGTTTTCATTATATTTGGAGAGAAAGCAGAATCTTTTTCAAACTTGCATATAAATGAAGAAGCAAAAGACGTGTCACACAAAGCTCAGTGAAGCAAGGTTCCTATTATCTTGGCTTTCCACGTCGCTAGGCGGTCACTTGTGCAGGATACGTGGCTAACGGGTGACGGGCGATTTAGAACCATATAGCAATCATTGGTTGTCTCACTTGCCTGAGAAAATATCTCACGAAAATATTTTTTAATGTATTAATGTAGTAAGCTTATACAGCTGACCTACCGGCATTGGCCGTGGGGTGTTGACTTTATAGTTTGCACCACCATAGCATGACGACCTCTATGGCGCGGTGGTCGAAGGTCTGCTTGCGACGCAGGAGGTTGCGGGTTTGATTCCCGCCTGGGAACAAATTTGTGTATGATCTGCAGACTGGTTCAGGGTGTTCTGGTCGTTTTCTATGTATAATAAAAAAATATGTATTGTGTTATTATTATGTATATCAGTTATTTAGTACCCATACAACAAGCTCTGCTTAGCTTGGGTGCTGCTGTTCTTCTGTAACACAGCTACAGTGTAGCTACCACAGAAGACAAGTGATCAAACTGCTTTGTAACAAATATGTTTTTGAAATAAACGTTTTTTTTTAGACGTGTGTGAGCTCCAATACAAACCTATTTTGGTTTGGTTTTTGGTTGTTTTGGGGCTTTACCAATGAACTGCGATTGTAAACCGTGGGGATTATATGGGCCAATATGCAACAAATTACTAAACTACAATAGTTTCTAAGCTAAAACATCTTATAAACGATAAATTCTTTAAGGGCAGCAATAGAACTACTTTAATATTTAACAGTTATTTAATTTAATAAGAGTAGGTATTACATAAATAGTTCTTTCCTTTTAATCATTAATCTAATTTCAATTAAACGTTTTGTTTGTTGTTCCTCGTCTATTTTTAGTCTTGATTTTGCACAAAATACCTAAAAGTGCAAACTTGTAATTAGCCTTCAAGCAGCTGATCATGCATATTCGTACCTCATCCATGTTAGCATATAACAAACATCTTGTTGTAAAATCCTAGCTGTAAGTTTTCTTAAAATTGTAAAAAAAAAAAAATGATATGCATCAGGGCTCTTATCAGGCCAGCATATGCTGTAGATGGTGTTTGAGTTTGGTTTGCATTAGCGAATAATTGACATGATGCGTCGTGTTTTGTTTTTGTTCGATTACTTCTCAAAACTATCATTCATTTGTTAATTAAGATTACTAAATTTCGAAATTTAAAAAGATTACAAACGTGTCATCTTTATTTTCTCTGCTGTTTCACCGAAAATAATCATCATCAGCCTTTATTTGTCCACATCTGGACATAGGCCTCCCCCAATGAGCGCCATAGCGCCCTGTCTTCAGTTTGCCGCATCCAGCATCTGCCAGCAGTCTTTCGCAAATCGTCATCTTACCTGGTCGGAGGGTGTCCTACACTACGTTTGCCGAGTCGCGGTCTCCACTCAATAACACGTTTACCACAGCGGTTGTCGGTTCTTCTTGAAATATGGTCAGCCCACTGCCACTTCAGCTTGCTAATCCTTTGAGCTATGTCGATAACCTTAGTTCTCTGTCGGATGTATTCGTTACGAATCCTATCCTTCAGAGAAACTCCGAGCATAGCTCTCTCCATAGCTCGCTGGGCGACATTATCGAAAATAATATTTATCCCTTATTTTAACATTCGAAATAAAACGAGATAAGTAGGTAATGCTGCAGTAAATACTAACGGTTATGCTTCTGGCAGCCGCACGAAAAGCCACATTCCAATTTAAAACGGAAAATAAACTAAAATTACTGGAAAAATTGTTCGCGGAAAGTTTAAATGGCTAGAACCAGCTTTATGGAACTAATTCGCACAAAAAGAAACTTTCAATAGAGATTCAAACAAGTATTCTTTGGTAATAAGTGTACCCACTGAATCTTAAAAAAATATTTTGTGTTTTTTTTACTACATTAAAAATAACACAAAATATTTTTTTTAAGATTTTTTTAGTAGTTTGGTGCAATATAATAATACTCTACTAGTTTCTGCCTGTGCTAGTTCTATTCGATACATCAAGACCTTGTTTTTTTATCTAAACGGTTTCTCAAGTAGTCTAACTCACACTTACAAACAAAAGTACCTACTGAAACGACTCCGACGACGAAAGTCTGTGAACAGTTTCGCGAAAGTTCACTACAAACTCGATCTCACGCAAAAAAGAGTCCCAATGTCTTTTTGTCGTGTAAAAAAAAGAACTTTTCTCCGACAGATTGAAATTCTGTTAGCGTAACAACAGCAAGTTGGGAATCGAATCCGACGGTACATAATTGACTTTTGACGTTGTTTGGTTTGTAAATAAGTAAGTTTTATTTCGTTGATTCTATCCTGTTTTTAGTCTTCGTATCCGGTGATAGAATGATCTTTTAAGGACAGCTAAATTATGATTCTATCATTACAATTATATATTGCAAACATGACAATAGTAGTGATTCAGTTGACCCAAAACTTTAACTTAGGTAACTAGTGTTGTTTTGTTTTGTTTTGTTTTGTTTTTATTTTGTTTTGTTTCTTCATTTTTCGTGTTTGTGTATATATAAATATTTATAATGTACCTAGTTGATGTTATGTGTGTGTTATGTTTGGTTTCAAATAAATGTTCTTCTTCTTCTTCTTCTTCTTCTTCTTCTTAGTGTAAAAATGTTGATGTCTCTTTTTTTTCGATCTAAAAAATGAGACGGCATGAATATTTATTTAAGTAGGTATATTAAGAATCAGTACCAATGTTCATATTTATTTTAGTAGGTATATTTCTGTTGACGACAGCGTATTCGTCATTTCTCAACTCACACACCTAAGAGTGGCGGAATTTAGCTAAATATAATTAAAAACAAATCTCCACATAGAAACTTTGATAAATAATCATGTAGTTATATTATTTTTAAAAGTGTACACCTACTCATTATAGTACTTAGTAATTATTCAAAAATCCTCACAAAACTGAAAACTCAAAGTACTTTTATTTCCTGTAGTTTAGACACACACAGCTAACATATCTTGCAGTTGGATGCAAAAACAAATATACCAGAATCTATTCTGAAAACCTACAAAATTTTATACGGAACTCTCTCTACATAAACACTCGTACTTGTCCAGTGTCTGCTGTGGGTCAGGTAAGGTCAGGAAGTTTGGGAGTTCAAATATCGATAACGGGATGTTAACTAAATGGAGTCGAAAGAGGTCCTTGATTGGGTTCATCCATTATTAATTTTGGGACGAAGTAATTGTGTGAAAACTCATCTAATCTGAAGATAAAAACAAGTAGCTACCAATCAACTTATTTTAAATTTACTTACGAAGTCTAGTCCATGCTGTCTTTCTTTTAAAGACAAAGATATTTTTTTTTGCCTAAAAATATGTGTTGGCTTAGGTAACCAGGTGGGATGACGATTTGCGAAAGACTGCTGGCAGATGCTGCAAGACAGGGCGCTATGGCGCTTACTAGGGGAGGCCTATGTCCAGCAGTGGACTAATAAAGAATGATGATGATGAAAAGGTAACAAACAATATATGAGAAACATCATGCATGATCGGGTACGGCATGCAAAATGGCAGACAGACCTTCGCCCACCGCACCACAGAGGTCGTCAAAGACATAAAACGGAAAAGCCCCAGCATTTCTTATCTACAAGGGCAGTGTCAACAATTTCTGTTTAGTTTATTTATCCGGCCGGGCTTTCAGGGTGTGATGGATTGGAAACGCTAAAAGTATTGTGTTTGTGCCATATTTTTTATGGCTTTTGGCGTCGCTGCTTTTTGTGACTGAAGGCTACTATCTACTGACACTTGAGTTTGGTTTATATAAATAAAAAGTTATATTGGACATTGTCACAGAGCTTCACTTAGAAAGAAAGAGCGGAAAACAATTTATTGGATCACACACACAATAAGGAACCTTGAATGAAATATAAAAAATAGAATTAACTAGCTTCTGCCCGCGGCTTCACACGCGATTTTCCGGGATATAAAGTAGCCTATGTCCGTCCCTGGGAAATCATCTATCTCTCTGCTAAATTTCAGTGAGATCCGTTCAGCCGTTTAGTCGTGAAAAGGAAACAGAACATATCCATGGTTTTCTGGTAGAGATCGCCATTGAATATTTTTATGCTTCTTCACTTGAGCGATAAAATTAATCACTTATTAGCAAATACGTCATCGGTGTGTCTTATGCATGCTTTTGTTTAAATTAATGTTATGTAAATTATGTAGTTACTTACTCATATTTTTTAAGAAGAATACTAAATTTATTTAATTTTTGTATTTTGTCTTTTAAATTTTTAATGAGGCATAGATTTATTTTCTATTCTAACTAAAAATTTAATTTAATTTTATCACATCCCAAGTTAAGTTTCATATGTTCCTAACTAGCTAAATGAGTGAGTATTAAAAAGGCCTAATTTTATTATACGGTTGTTATGATAGATAATCTTGATTTCTATTAATTTCAGTCAAAATTGTGCATGTAGGTATTTTTATTTTATTTTTTTCTTGCACCGAATGTTCGGAATTTAGACCGAATTTCGGTCGAATGCCGAAGTTCGGCTCAAGCTGCCGAAATTTGGTCTAACCAGTAAAACGAATTTCGGCCCATTCCTAAAAAATTTACTGTCCAAATAATTGGCAAAAGTTCAAACCCTCGGCACGCGAGTTACACTCGCACTTGACGGATCTTGTTTTACTTTGTTTGTTTATTTTTCCGTAAATTATGCAATAAAGATTTTTGTATCTATATTATAATCTGAATTATAATAAAAACACCTATCTCGAGATATGTAGCACATTCCTAGGTCACCTTGTACTACAAGTTGAGTGAAACGTTCATTATGTTCTAGTTACCGCAAATATTCTGCTTATTAGCTTCTCTACCCCCGAATATTGCGTTTGTGGAGGTGACTAGACGGCTGGAATATTGCTCTTTGCTATTTCAGTGTAGGTGACAAATTGTATTGGTTTGACAAATCATTTCGTATCAAACAATGGAGTACTATCTTGTATAATAAACTCACTAAAATCGCCGGCAAGGTGATAAAACAATAACGGCTACCTACAATATTCATACGCTGATCACAATTCGAGCCCAGACTACTAACCCGCTCTGGTTTAGTGTGTAAATCTAAATAAAAAAATTGTAGAACAAGTTGATCCTATAGAGATCCGTAAGCACCCCCTTTCGTCTTAGTGATCACGTGGCACCTTGTATTATCTAACTATGACAAAAGTCACTTTGGACTTTCAAAAAACTTTAGCCCAAAATTAAAATGGTCTTTAGCCCGACTGCTGTCCGTCCATCCCCTCCTAACACAGCCGCAAAATAATGCCGCGACAATTTGTATTCACGACGTAAAGTGGTACGCATATCTACCTACTGGCATGTGAGAAATAAAACGCTAAGAACTGGAAAAATGAAAAGGGAAAAGCCACGTCGCATACTAGATAAGTTTTGGTACCTGCGTTTGTAGAATGGCTGTAATCGGACCACATTACCACTCGACCACCCTCTGAAGGAAAGTGAGAACTTCATAAGCATACATTTTTACCCTATGAGAGATGGATATGAGATGAGAGTAGATTATGCACCGAGTGCGTAAAGTAGTATCTAACGTCGCGGGACTCATTGAATACATACAGCAACTCAGGTTTATAGAATGACTGGAACATGCTGCTGTTTCCAATACGAATGTAAGCGGGTTAAGAGTGCGCCTAATGCAAAAATCAAGCAAATTGTGTATTTTTAAACCCTTACTTACATCTATGGTAACGAACTAAAATATTCTAATTAAAAAAATACGATAGGTAGGGGAAAAACCCATAGAAGTCGAGTAATCGAATAGAATGTTGAAAATAAACTGGTTTCTTTAGAAAAAGTTATACAAAAATCGCTTTAAAAAAACAGTTTTAATTGAAATGCTCTAAAGTATCAGCGACAACACCATATTATTTTTTACCAACGTTTCATCCCTTAACGTAGGACTTCTTCGTGGTGAGTGCGGTTCTAGACGCGCGCGTTCCGCATCGTCCGAGCACCGTCAAACTACGATAGTTTTTATAGTAAAATATGCTGCTATTTTTCTGGTCTATAACAACCTGACCCAGGTTGTTTTCAAGACAAGAGTTAATGTATCTTCTGGACCTTCGTGATACATCGTTAGCCACATCTTCACTTTCCATCAGGTGTGATTGTGTTCAAACAAAGGTCTGCTGACTTTAAAATGTATAAAACACTAGAAAAGCAAGGGGGTATTTGCCTCGACACATCAAGAGAGACTTGATCACCTGAATTGAATCCTCTACTTTACAGACTCAATAGAAAATAGTAATTTTTTGGTAACGTGTTTCGCGTCATTCGTTTTTTATCCCACCTTCGGAATAGAGTTTTGTTCGAGTTTCAAATAAAATCTCATTAATACTCTCCTTGACAAGTGGATCAAAAAAATTACGTATATTTTGTTGTCCCGAATTCAATCTCATTATTTCCTTGGGAGTAATGTTAATTATTCCCAAGGAAGTAATGTTTTGAATTTGGAACCTCAACATATTCTATTATGGCATTCCGAACAAGGAAATCTACACTAAGAGGTCGCATTTGATTTGTTTAAATTTGGTAAAACCTTAACCGTTTGCAACGGCTATAATTCGTTTTCGCTTACATGACGTAAGTACGTTTTTCGAGCATAGAGTATAAAAACTATTTTAAACATACTTGATCAGCCAGTGGCGGTAACGTCTATGGGCACTACATCAGTCATCTCTTAACCAATGGAGTGTAGGTTAAACGAAAAGGTAATGAAACACTTGAAATAGTTCGAAATGGGTTGAACTTGACCGTTATGGTGGACCCTTCCACCTCCCGCTGCCGTTTTAATGTAAGAGTAGATAAAGGGAACGTAACAGAGCACTGCAGCTTCCATATGTCAATTTTAACACCTCTGCTGCTATCACTAATCCACCTGCCAAGCGAGTTAGATTATGGCAAGAGCTCCTCTGCTTGGGGGAGACACGAAGTGTGTGTCCAGAGACCCTAGCTCATTTAACGTTTGTATCGAGACGTGATCATATTCTCATATTCGTATGGGATTATATATACAGTGTGGAAATTAAACTCAGGCCCTGGAGGGAAACTACTTAAAATCCTTAAGCTAGCTCATTTTACTTAAAGGAGACATTCCTTTATTTTTAAAAAGAAACAAATCTGCATTAAAATATTTTTTTAAACTCGCTTGCTTCGCCCGGGACTCGAACCAACTAAAATTTAAAAAAATAAACACTCTTTATTTTATTATACTAATCGGTAGTATTAATATTCAGGATAAAGTTTCTCTAAAAAATATTTGGTTACTGTTCACTTTTAACAAGTAAAAGACACGTAACAGTTCTGTTATCTCTCCAACACAACACGATTAGATGGCCTGCAAGAAGTCCAGACCTGACGCCCATGGACTTCTTTTTATGGGGTCATGTAAAAAATGTTGTTTATGAAACTTGCTATGAAACCGTTCAAGAGCTAAGGATTGCGGTAGAAAATGTTATCAGGGGCATACACCACAACACTTTGCTGAAGGCTACAAGAAATGAATTTCAACGGCGACTAATGTTGTGTAGCCGGAACGACGGGGCTCATTTCGAACAATTTATCAGTTAAATAATTTAAGTGTTACAAAATTGATAGTAAAATAAAGTTGATGTTAGATTTAACGATTATTTTTATTTTTAAGACCAAATGTTTGTTACAGAAACTTTATCCTGAATATTAATACTACCGATTAGTATAATAAAATAAAGAGTGTTTATTTTTTTAAATTTTAGTTGGTTCGAGTCCCGGGCGAAGCAAGCGAGTTTAAAAAAATATTTTAATGCAGATTTGTTTCTTTTTAAAAATAAAGGAATGTCTCCTTTAAGTAAAATGAGCTAGCTTAAGGATTTTAAGTAGTTTCCCTCCAGGGCCTGAGTTTAATTTCCACACTGTATAATCCCATACGAATAAGGAGACGTCATGATAACGTCTCGTTACTATCGATCGTCACATAGACTCACACGTCTGATGATAAGATGGTGCAATATTAATGCATCAATTTATAATGATTTGTGATTGACCAAATCTAGTCAATAATATGACGACGTCTGTGCCGCGGTGGGCGAAAGTCCGTCTGCGACGCAAGAGGTTACGCGTTCGATTCCCGCTTTGGGACAAATATTTGTACGATCTGCAGGTATTACTTCCGGGTGTTCTGGTCGTTTTCTATGTATAATAAAAATATCTATCTATGTAATGTATTGTATTAAGTATATCAGTTATCTAGGTAACACAAGCTCTGCTTAGCTTGGGACTAGATAATACTGTGTGACTTGTCCAGCATTATTTATTTTATTTACTTATTTATAATATTCAGTTTTTTTCAATGTTACGTAAAAAGCTCCTAAAAAGCTTTTGTATAAAAACTTGCTGACGTAAGCCGCTTTTAAAATACTGCACATACATATTTTCTTGTAAACGTTTCCGAGGAAAGGAAACCTCCTCTATCCTTATTTTCTACGAAATTCTTAGAAAATATTTTCTTTGGCATTCTGTATGCCAGCAACTAATTGAAGTTCCCACATGTTCCGTATGGTTAGGCTCAACTTATACTTAGAAGAAGCTAAGGTTGAGAGTAGACGGAACCTTTTACTTAGGTATGTGTAGCTGAAAAAATTCAAAAGACTGTTGTGACTGTGTCTGAGTGTTGGAAAAACATTGGCTCTCGAGTCAAACATACAAGATTTCACCTCGACTAGCGAGAAAGGATTATGTTATTAATATAAGAGGTTGAATGTCAGACACTCATTTTGGTCAACATCCTTGGAGGGTTAAAATGCTTAAAACCTCTTTCAAACGCTACCAGGTAACACAAGCTAAAATGAGAGAGGTGCAAATTCCCATAGACATAGAATTTTTTCAATACGTACATTTTAAGCCTATGCAAATTCCATAGAAAGTTTCGTACCTATTTTTTGGTAGGTTATTTATACATGGCGCTGTCCGCCTAGAATAATGGTCTTCACAAGCTAAGCTTGTCATGGTACCGACTCAAAATTGGCGCTGACTTCGTGAAAAAGTGGTCCCCCCTGTTGCAAATTGTGTAGTTTTTTAATTTTTATGGCGCCGTCCGGATAAATCACTTATTACGCCATCGCATTACAGTAACATTCTGTATTAAAAAACTTTTTGCTCAAGTTGAATAATATCCTTTATTTCACATGTGAGCAAAACTCTATATTTGCTCGCTGTTTTTGAGCAGCAAAATCGTCATTATAAGCTTATTTAACGCCTCTGAATCTAATAGTTTTATTCTATTAGGTTAAGGCAGAATATCGAAATTGCCCTTGGTGGCCACCAATATCTATAAAATGGCTAAACTAAATAGAATAAAACTATTAGAGAGGCCTTAAAAAAGCTTATACATAATAGGTATCACAAAGTGTACGATGGAATTTTGAAAGTTCCTTTGTTTAACGTAGTAATAAAATAAAATCGGTGGCGGCGCTAGTTTGACGCATATCACTGCTTAAGTATTGATTGACGCCTCGTTAGGTATAAATAAATGCTCCCACTGCAAACAACTCTAGTTCTGTAAATCATGATCATATTGATCATGATACGATAAATTTTAACTTTATTTTCCTGGAGTCTTTCTTTTAGAAAAATTAAATTCTTTTGAAATACAAGTGCATTATTTATTTTTTATAAAATTTCTTCCGGAAGGTCTAGAATTGTTGCCACTATGGAAAGATTAGGCTGCCCGCACACGATCAAGCCATTCGCACTTCGGGTAGGTAGGGTATTGTCTATGTAATCGAGTAAAAAGTAGGACTCTAAAAAGTGTCATGAATCACGACAGTCGACCGTCAACGGACAAAGTTTTGGTGTCATGAATCGTGACGTTTGACCGTCGAGAGGTTAACTAACTACGTAGTTACGCCATAACACATTAAATATTAAATGTTACACATCGGTCGGTTTATATCAATTTATACCAATGTTTAATTATTTTATGCCTTAGCTTTACCTATTTCTAATCTGCTTCGCCCCGAACAGACGTATCACAGCGCCAGAAAATTACATTTAAAACCAGCATAAACTGTATAAAGTAACTCAACGCGAACGTTTCGCCACATTATCTAGGTACGCGTATTTCAGGGGGGAAACTTTGAAAAGAATCCTTAAATTAACGACGTGCTCTACAGGCACTCGGCGAAATTTGAGCGCTTTGCCGTTACCAGGCGGTATTTTACACGAAGACACGTCGGCAGTTTATGGAGCTGTTAGACTTTTGAATTTTCGGTGAAGTTACTTGTAAACATACTTTTTCAGCTTTTAGGCTGTCTACAGACGGAGGCGTGTGAGTAGTTTTACTATTTTGCCAGTCCGACAGCTGCTATCACTTGTGGTACCTACTGATATTTTTCTCTTTTCTTTTCATACAAAGTAGATGTAAGTTTGTAGGAAAATATTTATCTTCCCCAGGTAGATTAATCTACTCTGTTATTATAAAGAGGGAATGTGAGATTTGTTTGTTTGTTTGAATTGAATAGGCTCCAAAACTACTGGACCGAATTGAAAAATTCTATCACCATTACAATTCTACATTATCCCTGATGAATATAGGCGATAGAATATAGCCGTGCGAAGCCGGGGTGGACCGCTAGTACTATGTAAGTACACTTTTTGCCATCATCAAAAACAAATAATATCATAAATTACAAAAACTAGGGTTATGTCTTGGATTACTATTTCTACTACAGCATTTCCTATTTGGCATGCCATTCAAGTTACTGAATTTACTGAATTTGCTATGTACAGGGATTCGGCAGAATGTTTGTCATATACATAATACAGTACAATACATAGATAGATATTTTTAGTTATAGCATTAAATGGTACAAATTTTAGAAAAACATTTAAAATTCTATTAAAAGTTATTTAAAATAGCTTATAGGTTTTTCAGGGTTAATACTTGTAAAAAAAACCTGCTTGCACTTAGTTGCAGCTACTTCCATTTTCCATAACAGTTATCTTGTACCCATCACACAAGCTCTGCCTACCTTGGGGCTAGATAATGCTGTGTGAATTGTCCACCATTATTTATTTATTTTAACTACGGAAGCCAGTTCAATCACCCAGCTTTTTCACTTGGTTCCACCTACCCCTGTTTTCCATAACAATAGTACTGCCGAACACCCTGCATATTTTACGAACTATATACATTTCTGTTCAAATAAGACATATCTATTGATTCTTCAACTAAATCTTTTTTCTCTTTTCGCTCACTAAACCACGGTGTCTTACTTATAATTGAATTCATGAAAACGAAAGAGACGAAGCATGTTTTTGAACTTTCTTAATAACTTTCTACCGCATAATTAAATGAACCCGCTGAGTTCTTGAGGTTACGATTCTTAGCGAAAATCTCTTGATGGGAAATTTTGTCATATTGTTTTTGTGTCAATTAATCCCATGTTTAGTTACTTTTTACCTGCAGCTATTTTTGACAGTTCTCAATAGCATTTTGTAAGTAGTTTCTTCTAGTCACGACCCCTGTGGCGCGGTGGGCGAATGTCTGCCTGGGACGCAGGAGGTTGCGGGTTCAATTCCCGCCTGCGAACAAACGTTTGTACGATCTGCAGACATTTGTTCAAGGTGATCTGGTCGTTTTCTATATTTAATAAAAAATATCTATCTGTGTATTGTGTTATATTATGTATATCAGTTATCTAGTACCCATAACACAAGCTCTGATTAGCTTGGTGCTAGATAATGCTGTGTGAATTGTCCAGCATTATTTATTTATATGAAATATGATAAAGTCAATTGTTTCTTTTCTCAAAGGTAAGGCAAGGCTGGGGACGTTATTTTCAAACTAAACAGTTTTATTGGTAAATGGAAAGTTTACGTTCCTATAACCTACTAATACGTATCACAAATAGTCTGTGGACGGTTGGTCCTCCATTGTTACGACGCACCTACTTTCGGTGTTACACAGGAATGTCTTTGATGAGGACTCCCTGCATGATAATAATGTGATGATAAGCCCACTCAAAATAGAAAATCAAATAATATATTTTTAGAAAGAGAATGCCTAACAGTCAGTCAAACAGCTCAAATAGTGTGTGCACATTTTATGGAAGTTTTGTCAAATGCAATGTCATGTTAATTTAGAACAGATACACAAATGAAAAATTTCTATTCTATTGAGTTTGATTTTTATCAATGGTATCAGACCTTATTTCTGATACCTGTGATTTTTATCAATGTGGCTACTTCTCGTTTATCTTGCATCTCTAAAGTTCTCAACCTCAACAGCCTATTAATGTAATCCTGGACGCAACCCTCCCCTGATAAGTACCTTGGCTTTTACCTCATGCCTATGATCCCAACACAAGCTATGCTTACTTTGGGGCTAGATGATGCTGTGTGTCCAGCATTATTTATTTATTAGTTAAACGCTTTTATTTGTATCTGTCACTTATCGAGTCCGATATCCAGACTACCAACAACCTACCGGCGTGAAATTGAGTTCACTTCAAACAAAATAATGGGTTTGAGAGCCGCCGACGCGTGCTCCTAAACCGAATTAATATAAGGGCATCAATAAACCATTGTACGCAACCTTGTTGACGTGTTAATGATTATTAGACGGGTATTTATCACGTAGGTACCTTGTATTTTTCCTTATCATCATCATCAGACTATAATAGTCCACTGCTGGACATTGGCTTCCCCTAATGTGCACCGTAGCACCTTGTCTTCAGCTTGACGTATTCAGCATCTATCTGCAGTCTTTCGCAAGTCGTCATCACACCTGGCCGAAGGGCGTCCTAAACTAAGTTAACCGAGTCGTGGTCTCCTCTCACGTTTACCCCAGCGGTTATCTTTTCTTCGTGAGATTTGACCAGCCTAGTACCACTGCAGCTTGCTCTTTCTTAGAGCTATGTCGATGACTTTGGTTCTTTGTCTGTCTGACTGTGGATGTGTTACGGATCCTATCCTTAAACTCCGAGCATATCTCTTTCCATAGCTAAAAACCATAGCGAAAACTACACAATGGACTTTTTTGTTTTTTTCTTCATAAGATAAAAAAGGCGGTAGCGTGAGTCGGGTAGCGATTTAATAATATTGAAATATATCTTTACCATTTTAAATTATGCATTCATTCCACCATACGCTTAGAATGTCAATTTAAAGCCATGTATCATGATAATCGCCGCCCACATAAATTATCTCACTCACGTATTCCATAAAGAAAACGGCAAAATGGCCACGCCTTGCTATGATATATCACCACTGGGGCAAATAAAACATCTAAGAGTCGTCACACACGAGCCAGTGTTTACTGTCAGTCTGACACAGTGAAGCTCAAAACCAACGCCAAAAATGAAAACTTATTTTTTGATAAAATATTACAAAAATTAAAACTACAAAAATTATAACATCCCTTGCCATCCGGTCCGGTCTGCGTCGGGCTTAAGTGACCTTCTAGAGTTATGCATGCATAGATCCATTTTTTTTTATCGATTATTTGTTTTTTATCTTACCGAAAAAAAAAATATGACCCATTTTTTTAAATTGTTACTGATAACAACGAAAATTGAATTGCACTCCGCTTCGGGTGGTAAAAAAACTATCTTCTTTCTGTGACGTCGATATTCAGTTTGTCAGAGTGCTTCTGTTCCTTCAATCGAAATAGAATTAAAAATAAATACCTAATTGTTTTTTTCCCTAAAGTTTCATGACGTGCATTCGCTTTGACAGCGGGTTAAATTGTCTAAGCGGTATCGTCAAGTTTAGAAATTTTGCGATCGAGTCTAAAATATTTACTTTTCAATGATACTTCACAAAAAAACATCAAAATATAAGAAATTTAAAATGCAGTTATATTTCTATGTCAAAAGATAATGCAATTCAAAATATTAAGAATTAAATAGAAAACGGAAACAATTACTTAAATAAAACATTAGTCTGGCTATGTAATTTGTAAACCATCATTTGGTGTTGTCGCTGATAATAAAATTATGACCTTTTCATCTTAAACCGTTTTTTATGCGATATTTGTATTTTTATTTTAAAAGAAACCATTTTATTTTCATAAATTCAATTCTATTACTCGACTTCTACAGGTTTTTTTCCTTATCGTTAATCTAAGAAACCATTCTATTTTCATAAATTCAATTCGATTTCTCGACTTCTATTAAGTATCTGTACAATTACTTTCATTACCGTAAATCTAAGTGATGCAAAATTGCCATTTTGCTTGATTTTTGCGTTAGGCGCACTCTTAGGTTCATATTTTCATATTTTGTGCTGTGTGGTAGCGTTGCTGGATGTATGTGCTAAGTCCTTAAGGCTTGACGGTGATCCAATATGGTGAGGCGCGAGTCGTTTCAGAGTGTTCCAACCTTTAGACATTTAATTTTCTAGAACATAATTATATAATATCACAGAACTTTCAAAAGATTATTCGTGATATCGTTTGTAGAGGACACCAAAACCCGTAGAGGTGACATTTTAGGTTACAGATACGTATATCACATCGCATCACCATTGAATTCCCCCACATTATGTAAAGTTCCTGGCAGTAAACTTGCTGAAATGGTTTTGGGAAACAATATTTTCCCAAATCCATTTTGTTTTCTATGTTTTCGCGACAGCTGTGGATACCAAAGATTAGTGATAACTTATGGAAATGTCACCAGTCTACTATCTTAAAAAAAAACAATATTTGGTAAAATATTTTAACTGTGGAAAAGTTCAACAGAGAGCAGATTTTGTAAAGTTTTACAACACGTACTTAACCATGGAAAGAAAAATGCTATTTACCTCTCCTATAGGCACAGACCTACTCGATGAAAAATATAAATTCTATGGGTAGGCATTACACTTTACTCGCCTAATTAGAAAAATAAAGGTGCGTCTTATTCTTCTTTTCTTATTCATCGTGTCCTTCGTAACTGAAGGTCATGCACATTTTGAAAAGCCTTCGTTGAGGAGTTGACCAGCTGCTTCCACCGCACTCTATCTTCGGGTTGCCTGAGAGCAGTCGTGACCGGGAGTCCTGTAATCTCGTGTGTTATAGAATAACACATAGGCTAATCTCGGATCATAGGCTAGGCTCGGCAAACGTAGTGTAGGAAGCCCTCCGACCAGGTGGGATGAAAATTTGCGTAAGACTGCTGGCAGATGCTGGATGCGGCAAGCTCATTAGGGGAGGCCTTTGACCAGCAGTGGACTAATATAGGCTAACGATGACAGGCTCATCAAATTTTGAAAAATTAAGTGGAGGGTAAATAAGGCGGTAAAGTTTCTATGGAAATTTATTATTTCTTTGTTCGATTAACCTCGAAAATTTTAAAGGGGTTTGAAGATTTTTGTATGGAGGGTGGCCCTAAAATTTGTTAATTTTTCAAAATCGCCGCGCACAATGAAAGTTACATATTTGGAAAGAAGACACCAAAACAAATTAAAAATGTTTTCTAACATAATGCCCTAAAGCGTCAGGTTTCCGAGATATTCACATGTAAAGAAAAAAAAAATTACATTCATCTGTGAATATCTCAGAAACCTGACACTTTAGGACGTTATACTATGGAACATTTTTTATTTGTTTTGGTGTCTTCTATCCAAATATGTAACTTTCATCGTGCGCGGCAATATAATAAAACAAAGTGGTTGCCGATGTTAGAGTAAAAATCTCCAAGACCCCTTTACATCTGTAGACACTGCGTTTTAATGGTAGGTATAATAAGTTACAGACATCAAGGTAGCCTATCGAAAAAAAACTAGTGCTGAAATCATTTAAACCTATCGAAGGAGGCTTCTTGTGCTAAAACCAACCATGGCATGACAGAGGTTTTATACGTCAAACTCAGGTTCTTTACATCCTTGGTTTCTATGCAAAAAAAGGTTCTCACCACATCTTAAAAAAATATGCGCGCGCTTTTCGTTCTCGGTATAAAATAGAGATTGGTCTCGTTTTTTTATTTATGTTAAATTAAACTGTTATGTACTGTTTTATTTAAGTTTTTGTTGTTACTGTTGATTGTTAAGCTAGTTATTATTTTTTGACAAAATGTCAAACCATGTTGGTGCCAGAACATGTTTTTTTTGTGGAATAAGCACTATCTCTGGCCCACGGCGAAGATCTTCACGTCATATACAGTCTTATTTGCTGACTGAAGTCTTCATAGCCAGTCATCCAAGCATTATAAACTATTCACGGCACTTATTCGACGACCGTCAGGTAAGTAGGTACTTTTGTTTGACTTGGCACTGCTCATAATAAGCCATGAAAAAACATTTTAAATTATGTCTCTTTTTCAAATTGTTTTTTTTTATGGCAGTCATATTTTAATTTTTTGTTGTTAAAATCCTAGTAATTAATTGTAGTACCACATTTTAATTTTAATAAACACTTTCTGAATCAGTAACATTTGTTTTTTTCTTTTCTTGTCGGCATATGCTTCACAATATACCTACATATAATAGGTAGGCAGCAAAGATTCTAGCGGAACGTAGGATCTTTGGGTAGGTTAGGTATAGGTACTCAAAATCATCAATCGGTACGTTGCTGAGCAACGTGAAAACTGATGAAAACAGTAAACGTAGAGAGCAATAGTGATTTTCATCTGTGAATATCTCAGAAACCTGACGCTTTAGGACATAATGTTATTGAACATTTTCTATTTATTTTAGTGTCCTCTGTCCAAATATATATTTTTTATTGTGCGCGGCGACTTTGAAGAAAAAACAAAATGGCGGCTGATTTTAGGGCCAAAATCTTCAAACCCCTTTACGATATGCCTATCCATATTGTTCTCCATTTGACACATAAATTTCTACGCAGGCGCAGTCGCCGGGGAGCAGCTAGTTAATTAGTAAATTAATAAACTTTTGAGAGACAATGCTCACAACGGTGTGATCTATTATAATGTGTCTTATTATGAATTTTATTATGTTTCAACCTATAAAATTAGTCTAAATAGGAGATTTATTTTCTGGAAGAACCGACATCCTGAGGGAAATAGAGACAGAATGAAAAATCCCCAATAACGTATCGGGCAATCCGTTTTATTGATGAGATCCATTATTTGGTTAGGCCTCCGATAAGATATTACAATCTGTGGCTAATAGAGATGTGGCCATTTATTATTTAGCTTATTATTACATTCAGAATAACGTTTGCAACATTCTGCAGACAGATAGACTGTTTAATTTATATTTTACTTGCATATGCCCGCGGCGCCGCACGCGTTTTTAGGAACTAATCAAAGAAGTTTATAAATTTAAACCAGATCTCGGTTTTGGTGTTGTTTTTGGCAAAACATATTCGATCCTGTTGAGTCAAAGCGCTGCGATCTTGAGTAAAACGGCACCAAAAGATTTGACACTGCTAAATTTGGTCGTTTAATAATTTCATCTAGAATAGTGATAATTGTTTTTTTAATTATTTTTCAGTAGCTAGATAATGTCGGATTACTACCAGGTAAGTGTTAGCATGAAATTTCTAGTGTTTCACTCCCAGCTTTTTTGTCTTCAGTTCATGATGTTTTATTAATAGCCACCTGTTATCTTCACACATCTCTATATTGTATATAATAAAATAATACTGCTGAAAGATCCCCTAAAATAAATAAATAAATAAACGATAAAAAGTGTACATACAAAATGTTCACAAAATTGACAAATAACAGGTTTCGAGGAAGCATAAGCGTCTTGGAAAATAGCGTCCTGACAATAATCTGTCCAAAGTCCTCTCTTATGTAGCATGGTAAAATAGTTTAGTTGTTTACCATAATAAAAAATATATAGGGGTTTTTATTGTATTCTATGCGAAGCAGTAGGCAGAAAAATAAGAATAGCCATAGTTAACGAAGTACCGGAGCAATCTTGCAACGTCAACGCAAAAACTCTGCGGAAATAAGCTTCTAGCCCTATTTCCTGGGTCAGTCAACGCGCTAAGTTTAGCTCTAGACTTTCCTATTTTCACGAGAAGGGTAACAATAATGTGTCAAATTTCGAGGCTCTTTGTCAATTAGCTATGTGAAATGAGTTTGAAGTATTTAAAACCGTTACCGAGGCAAAGGGGCGTGCGCAATGTAAAATTTGCTGCGAACTGATACGTTACGCGGTTAGATAAAATTATAATACATCCGACAGAAAACCAAGGTTACAGAAAGTACAAAGGCCGCCTTATGACTATGAGTGATCTCTTACAGGCAAGCTTGGGATGGACTTACGTGTCAAGTCTATAACAACAAAGACAGTGGTACTTAAAAAAGTTAAAGATAA
Organism: Eupithecia vulgata; assembly: GCA_946478455.1. Lineage (NCBI taxonomy): Eukaryota > Metazoa > Arthropoda > Insecta > Lepidoptera > Geometridae > Eupithecia > Eupithecia vulgata. The sequence continues at coordinate 3,614,139 of OX297863.1, forward strand.
ATATAAAATAAATAAAAGAAAACAATAATACTCACATTATATAAGATACCGACATAACCTGCAAACATTAAACTTACTAATACATACTAAAAAGTTGTCTAATTTTACAATGATAAATAATGCTGACGTGGCAGTTTTTTGAAGATAGGGAGAGATTTTGCACGTCTCATGTCCAGGGGGAGAACATTCCATAGACAAAAGACCACAGATAAAATAAACTTAAAATATACGTTTTCAAGTTGCGCGCGTTGCGCTTGACAAATACGCTGGAACCAGTGGACGCTATATTCCTCTGTTTTCATGATTTTAGTTGAATTTGAGACCTGAACAAATGCGCTGATGTTGCTGATGACAGTTGATACTTTTTAGTTTGTCTACACAGCCGTATGACATAACACCATTGTGTCTACTATTCCACGGTGTTTAAAAACAGATTTAAAAGACTGAAGATTTTGAATTTAATTATAAATAATTGTTTTTATTTAAACTAAAACAAACATTTTCCGACTGCTTTGCTTATGCATTTTCAATAAGACCCTAAAAACAACTAGTCCGCCGTAGGTACACTTAGCTTTACATCTTCAAGGTTAACCCAAAAATAGTAAGTTAGAATAAAAGCTGTGACCTCAAACAAGACCCTACACTATTACTCCTAGTTAACGTACAAAGTAACATCAGCCCTCAACAGTAAAGGCAAGTAAACGGCGCTATGAAAGCGAAACCTTTCCAATTGAGCCTTTCAATAAAATACAACATGTGAATATTTCGCAGCCCTTAAAGGAGGTTAACTTACAAAAGAAAATAAAAAACATAAAACCGAGTACTAAAAGGTTACTGTGTTTTGCCCGGGTTTAAGTTACAAGCGACATTGATAATTTTTGTATCCATAGTTATTATTGAAGCGTTTTCAGTCGATTTTTAAATTAGAATTTGTCATGTTGGTACCACGTTGCCGTCCCACTGCTGTCAAAACTTTAAATACAAAGAAAACCTAGATACCAACTCGTTATTTACTCGATGTAATCACAATTTGGGTTATACACTCAGTCTTGGAAATTTTCCAATTTGATTTTATAATAGTGCTCATAAACCACAAAAAATATTAACATTATATTCAATCGATAGTAAGAGCCATTTAGTTTTTGATGCTACGTGTGTAGATACCCTAGCACCTTCTCATCTTGCAGGGACATCAGTAAGAGCAGGCTCCGCAGCAACATCAGCGGAGTTCCTCAAACGGCGAAAATACGCTAGTCTTGACAGAGGTTACCTATTTGAGCCGTTTGGGGTGGAAACCCTAGGTCCTTGGGGTCCTGGGGCACACGTTATCTATAAAGATCTTACAAAACTACTAATAGAGTCCACAGGTGATCGGAATGCTGGTTTTTATTTCGGTCAACGAATTAGCATTGCCATTCAACGTGGCAATGCTGCCAGCATTCTGGGCACTCTGCCTTCTGGTGACGGCTTAGATTTTTAGAAAATAGATGTAAGTGTAAATATTAGTTGTAATTATTTTTTGCTGTTAAATAAAAATATTTTAGAGCCATAAAAATGCATTTAAAATTCACATTTTCAGATGATACTTTTTAGTTTACGTACTCAGTTGTATGACGTCATAATATTGCATCTACTATTTCAAGATGTTATAAAAGATAAGACTGGAAACTAAACTTAATTCAAAATTTATTTTGTTATTTTATGAATTAAATAAAACATTTAAAACTGCTTTTTGCCTACCTCAATCATATAATTTCAGTTTTTTTCTCATAAAGAGTGAAATATTCTTGAAAAGAATTTTCAATGTTACAAAATTTACGAAGTTTACGAGATAGAATGTTAGCCAAATGGGAAGTAGGTACGTTTGAACAAAACACGCAAAGTCTTCTATTGAGCTAAATTGCTGTGCTTTTATTTTCTGATGTTCTTGGACCACACCTGACCATCCAGTTGAATTGTGTGTTATAAATAAAATTGGTAAACCACAACTTATTTGTTCAAAGGGTTTACAGAAGGAAAAGGACCGTGACTTAGACGGATGTCACCCCATTATTATTGCGTGTTTTACAATAAATTTCTAGACTTGACGAATATGCTAAAGTTGTGTTATTTTGAGCATTATCGTATTGGAAACAAATTGACATAACCTCGCCTTATATATAGATAGTGATAAAAACAAAAGATGCAAGGCCCGGATACCGCTATGTGCGATGCGGGTTAATTTATTTTGATTCCCGAGAATACATTTTTGATGGTACCATCTTCGGATCATAACAATAGCAAAATAAATATGAAATTAAATATGAATCGGTCCACAATTTGATGAAGTTTTCGGCGGACAATCATACAGAAACATACAGCCGTATATAGGACCTCCTCTTTTTTCTTAAACCGGTTTAAAAGGAGTTTTATACAAAGAATACTGGCTGGCTCTATTGAGGTGGTGCGGTGGTAATTAGCTTTTAAGTTTTAAGTATATTTTCGCCATAACTTGAGCATAATTTATTAATAACGGGAAGCCTGTTCTTTACGGCCATCCGTTGACAATAAAAGTCATCTTCTGCAGTGCTCTTTGCCCTGATTTGAAAAAGTTCACGGTGTTTTTTGGCACGTTCAATAGCCAATTTTACTGCTTCAATCTTCCGTAAAGAGTTTTAAAGCGACTGATAAAAGATAACAATGTGAAAATGAACGTACGGACCGATAGAACTCTGAATAAATGGCATTTTTAAAAATGATATGGATATACTTCTATAAAACTACTTACTACTTCTTATAAAAATCAAAAAATGTAGAAGCGTTTGGTACTTGTTTTATTTTTTAACATGTAAAAATACTTAGATGCCTTTGTTAAAATATTTAGCCATGATGCCCACAATTTGAACCAATTCCATAGGTTTTATTTAAGAAAAGTAGACATAAGATATCCTTTTAAAATATTTTAACCAACTATAGCATAGATAGCGCATCAGCATTGCCATGCAGCGTGGCAATGCAGCCAGTGCTCTTGGGCACGCTTCCGACTGGTATTGATATGGATCGGTTGAGCTACCTGTAGATTGTTTGCAACAGTCTGCAGTTAGTTCAATTGTTTTAATTGTAAATACTAGTTTTAATTCAATTCTTTGATCATTATTACTAATGACTAATAATTTTCAAGACATGTTTATCATCAATCCTATAAGTAAATTTGACAGGCCCAGAAAGATAGGCCACAAAACAAATGTATTTTAATTACAACACACACAAAACAAACCACCGGATGATGGTGACACACTCGTCTACTCTTTCCCGGATATTGACGCTAAAATTATTAGTTGCAATTTAATCGTAATTATGTCGATCGACAACTTTATGCTCCCCTAAAGATTCATCTTTGATAAAGTTTACGCCTCAGCTGGGCTATTTCTTTTCTAAATGGGGTCAAGATTATCTAATTTTTATATACTTTTTGTAGCTTTTGGCTCTGCGGCTTTTTAAACGCAATTTATATTTTGATTCCTAGTTATAAGAGCCGTTACTCGTAAGCAGCTATCAAATCCTAACCTTCTTTGGATAAAAGCAGCTTATAATGGCCCTGAATATTAAATACTAGCGGCCCGCCCCGGCTTCATACGGGTAGATTTCGTCGCTTTTTTTTAATAGTTTATACTCTTAGACCTTAGTTTGACCACAATCTCACCTGATGGAAAGTGAAGATGTAGCCGACGATGTATCACGAAGGTCTAAAAGATACCTATTCACTCTTGTCTTTAAGAGACCCAGGTTGTAATTGACGGGAAAAACAGCAGCAGGGAGCGTGTTCCAAACCCCAGCGGTACGAATGAAAGTGGAGGAAAACCGCTTAGTGCGGGTGGACGGTATTTCCACCAAGTAGGGGTGGTAATGCGCTGTGCGTCTGCTTGCCCTGGAGCGGAATGGGGAATGGTAAAGTCAGGTAATGTAGTTCCTGTCAGCATTCTCCGAAGTGTATCCTATAAAAGACCGAGAGACAAGAGACCTTGCGGCGGGGCGGTATCGCTTATGTTTATCAGGGATAATGTAAGAATTTTTCCAATCGATGCATAAGTTTCGGAGCCTGTGTAGTCAATACGGACAAACAAATTTTTCCTCTTTATAATGTAGATTATATTGTGATTATAAATAGAAGCGGGTTCCCGTATCATAGTGAATTCGTTAAACGAACGTATCAAAGTGAATTCGTCAAACTTTTTTTTTTTATAATCTTTTTTTCATATGAAAATAATGCTTGACAATTCACACAGCATTATCTAGCCCCAAGGTAAGCAGAGCTTGTGTTATGGGTACTAGATAACTGATATACGTAATATTATACATTACATAGATAGATATTTTTTATTTTAAATATAGAAAACACCCAGACCAACGGAACAAATTTCTGCAGATCGTACACAAATTTGTTCCGAGGCGGGATCGAACCCGCAACCTCTTGCGTCGCAGACAGACTCTCGCCCGCTACGCCACTGAGGTCGACTACGGGAGTTTTGGGATAAAATATTCTTATTTTGTGTTCAAAAAACAAACGAATTCATGAAAACTAACCCTTGTAATACAATATCTAACTGCGGGCTGATAAACATGTGACATCTACATAGCACTTTTTGTCGAAACAGACCAATTTCAGGGGCCCTATTCTGCTAAAGCTCATGGACAAAAAAAAAACTAAATAACACCTAATTTCTCAATTTTTATTAATAAAATTGATAAAAGGAAACAACTTATTGAATAATTATGTAAGAGGTACATTTTCATATAAATATCAGTCGGAAGCCTTCCCAAGACACTGGCTGCAATGCCCCGCTGTATGGCAATGCTGATGCGCTGTGCCAGATACTCATCGATTTATAAAGCTGTTTTTTGTATAAAACTTGTCTAATTGGTTTTTTTGTAATCCAAAAGAAATATAGTTATTGACTTTAAATTTAATCTCTTTACCATGACAATGGAATCACCTCACAGAACCGTCACATAGAATCCTTAGATGATTGAAACTCTAGCGTGTGGTGCTATTCGCACTTGATATTGAGACAATGGTTTCGGATGTCCAGTCGCCTGAGATAGATACAATGGTTTTGAATGTCCAGGCGCCTGTCACAGATACCAGGAATCTTACCGTTAAGCTCATACTGCATGGCTCTGTACTATTGTATTGTTTCTGTCAAGAGATCAATAGCATTGGGTGAATAAAATGAGTAAATCTTGTCAATTTTGTATAGTTCACTCTATCACTGAAGTTTCATTTATCAAAGACCAAACTAGTAATTTTTAGACGATTCAATTAATAATAATATAATAAATGCTGTAAAATTTACACAATATTATCTAGCCCTAAGCTAAGCAGAGCTCGTGTTATGGGTACTAGATAACTGATTTACATAATACAATACATAGATATTTTATATTGTACATAGAAAAGGACCAAAATACCCTGAATATCTGCAGATCGTACAAATATTGGTCCCAAGGCGGGAATCGAACCTGCAACCTAGGCTCCTGCGTCACAGTGGTCGTCTGCTATGACCATCACAATCAACAATCGCTTTACTATGTCAATCACGTCTGGCCGTCTCCCATTGCAATACCCTAAATGGGTGCATATTGTGTGTATAAGAATATACACAACATAATTGACTTTATTGAGTAGAAACTCATTATAGTCAATTATGTTGTGACAAATTTACCATAATATGATGCAATAAATAAATGAAATGAAATCACTTCCTGTGGCGCGGTGGGCGAAGGTCCGCCTGCGACGCAGGAGGTTGCGGGTTCGATTCACGCCACGGGACAAATATTTGTACGATCTGCAGATATTTGTTCCGCGTGTTCTAGTCGTTTTCTATGTATAATAAAACTATCTATCCATTTAATGTATTGTATTATGTATATCAGTTATCTAGTACCCATAACACAAGTTCCGCTTAGCTTGGGGCTCTGCGAATTGTTCAGCATTATTTATTTATTATTATTTATTGGTTAGCAGAATCGGGTCCCTTACATTTTGTCATGTTATGAAACAAATCTGAAGCAATCTGCGACAGCGCCCGCGGGGGTGATATCTCGCAACAATGTACACAGGGAGTTAGAAATATTTATTGTAAAAACAAATACTGTTTTTGTCTTATTTATAACAGCCAGGCTTGTGATGTTTTGTACGAATGATTCAATGTTATTTTTATCATCATCTTCATCAGCCTATATACCTAAATCCACACTGGACATACCTACCGCAACCTCAACATCAACAGCCTATAATGGTCCACTGCTGGACGCAGGCCTCCGCCTAATTTTTTTTATCTCGTGGGGGTAATGCCCTGCAATCCTCAACCCGCGCTGTGCATGCGGGTTGGGGATTGCAGTTCGGTGGTAGATATATTCTGCAAGAGGCGCTGCTGCCCGCCCCTCGGTGTATGTCCCTTAGCCACCTCATACGACACCCACGGGAAGAGTTGGGGTGGTGCAAATTCTAAGCCCACGGCACCACACGGCTAGGGCATGCCTAGGCCTCTCTTTCTCTTTATGAGTGTTTTCCATGTGGTCGGCGGATACTCTTTAACTTCCATGCATGAAAACGACATTCGATTTTCATGTATGAATTATAAAAATATTAGCCTGATCTCTTTTGTGGTTGAAGGTACATTTAGGCATTCATCCGTTCATTTGGATAAATAAAGTGGAAAAGCGAGGACCTAGTTGAGATTTTTTAGCGGTCGAAAATAAAAAATGACTATTGGTGGGTCGAATGGAATTATTTTTAATTCAGCGTATTAAAATTCCATTGCCCGAGATTGGTGGGACGAACGGGATAGCAGGAGAATTGGACCTGTTACTGTTTTATCATAAGGAGAGATAATAATTATCCAGAATTATCTCCCGTCACTAACAGGGGGACAGATAAAACATTTTTAATTGATTAAATTTAATCACTCCTACGGTTGGAAAAAGGGAGACAGAACTGTTTTAATAAATAAAAATTCTATCTGTCCTACCGTTGCAAATAGGGGGACAGATATAGCTCTTTTCCAATTTGTCCCCCAAAGTGGACAGATAAAGGTGACAGATGGGAATACACCAGATAATTCTTGTCTAAATAAGTTTAGACAGCGTCGTGGGTACGCTTCCGACTGGTATTGATATGGATCAATTGAGTTACCTGTAGATTATGTCAACAATCTGCAGTTAGCTCCATTGTTTCAATTGTAAATACTAGTTCTAATTTAATTATATTACTTGACTGTAATTTTCTTTGTTAATAAATATGTTTACTTTATAAGAACAAATCTGCTATCGTAATTTTAACTCAATTTTACGGTCTACCTTTTACCGTCCAACTTTTTACCATGTTCTCAGCGATATTACCATCAAAACAATATTAATATTTCGAAGTAATCTTCCAGGAAAGTAGGTTGCGACATAATAAAATTAAAGCGAAGGACACGCAATGAATTCATTATGGATGATAATTTATATTGTGCTTTTTATAAAGGGACTGTAGCCCGGTTTTGTTCTTTAACATTTTATTACGCTTTATTTTTATATCAATTTTAGCTTAGCAACGACATAATAAGGATTATTCTGGAAATCCCCCACGGCCGTCCCCCACGTCCCCCAAATCGAATTGATCAGTCTCATGGGGGATTTCAGGAAAACAAATTCCGGAAATCCGAACTTATTTGTCTTAAAACAATTTAAGTAGTAACAAAATCTGAAGATAAACTGTGTTGAAAAAGAGCGATAAAAAAATGTAACCGCTAGGATGGATGAATCTTTGCTCCTTCATGACGCCAAAACTACTGTTCGAGCTGAATTGACATTTTGGTCATAAAAATAGGTATATTTTTTATCTACACTAATATTATAAGGTGGATTTTTTTTGTATTTTTGAATGTTACGAGTAAACTTAAAACTACAGGACCGATTTCAAAATTATTTGAGCAATAGCATGCTACGTTATCATTATCACTGAGTAACATAGGGTATAGAATATACCCGCGCAACGCTGGGGCGGACCACTAGTGTATTATAAAACTAGTACTCATAACACAAGCTCTGTGTAAATAAGGTATTGACCACCTGTGACGCAGGAGGTTACCGGTTCGATTCCCATCATCATCAGCCTACATTAGTCCACAGCTGGACATAGGCCTATAATGAGCGCCATAGCGCCCTGTCTTCAGCTTGCCGTATCCAGCATCTGCCAGCATTCTTCCGCAAATCGTCATCCCACCTGGTCGGAGGGCGTCCTACACTACGTTTGCCGAGTCGCGGTCTCCACCCAAGAACACGTTTACCCCAGCGGTTGTCGGTTACTACCTCCTGTCTGTCTGTCAGTCCGTTTGTCAGCGGGCAATATCTTATCATTATTCAGGAATTTAAAGTCTGTGTACAGTTTTTTATATACATAAGACGAGATAACGCTCCGTACTACTACAGTAGAAATCCGACGTAAAAATAGGGGACAGGTTTTTGCACAAAATTTGTAAATTTAAAAAAATAAAAATCTTATTTTTTACTTTTGTATTTTTACTCCGTTTTCCCTTTAAGTGCTAATTTTTGACTAGTTTATAGACTTTTCGGCTACATGTGGTATACCGTTGTAATAAGCGATGTTTAGAGAAATTTTTAAAAGTATTTGAACTCTTCGATCGCTATTTTTTTTTAAAAAGATGCAAAGTTGTCCTTCTTGATTATTTTTTTTAACTTTTTTTAACTTTGAGAGATTATAACTAATTATTTACACGTTTTTTCAAATAAATAATGCCTTCAAAAGACGAAAAATACATCTGAGACCAAAAGCAAGTAAAAAATTTACTAGAAAACACGTTCCAAAAAAAGTTCTAGGGGTAGAGAGGTAAAATTTCGGAAAATCAAATTACAAAAAAATACAAAAAACAATATAAAAAAAAATTGTAAACAGTTATTATCTTTTCCTTCAATTTGTATTTCACAAATAGGTCCACCTACACACCCACCGAGCTTGTCTAACCCTCCACCAAACACCCTGTATATAACACGCAAAATTATTTTATTTATGGAAACAACACGTTCGAAATTAGAACCTTCCTTAATATAATCAAAGTAAGGCAATGATTGTCCTAAATACCTTAATTACTTAAGGCGAGGGTAACCAACATAATGAGAAACGCTTTAAATCTAATACTATTTCATTTATTTTTCAGAAAGTTTTGGATAAAAACAGAAAAATGATCTCATATTTTCAAGTAACAGGTTTCAGGTTTTCCCAGTAACAAGGTAAAAAACATGTTTCGTAATTTTTGACGAGATTAATTTAATATTAGCTAATTATAATAATGTAGAAAAGATTTTAATGTAGGAGAAAACACGAGATTTCTTGAAGAGAAATCTCTTGATCAAAATTACAGTCGTAGTTATGTCCTCGTTCCTTTATCGCCGTGGCATACATATCATACATGTCAAACGTAGTGTAGGACGCCCTCCGACCAAGTGGGATGACGATTTGCGAAAGACTGCTGGTAGATGCTGGATGCGGCAAGCTGAAGACAGGGTGCTATAGCGCTCATTATAGGAGGCATATGTCCAGCTTTGGACTAATATAGGCCAATGATGATGATGATGATGATACATATCATGCCATTATCTTAGTGTGGTATAAATTTTATTTATTTAGATTATTAAAAGGCGCCTACCTTCCTAATGACTTTCTCAAATCTCAGAGCCTTAAAGAAATTCGCAGTAGCGAAGATATGCGAAGCTCCACAACGATCCATCTTCTTTTCCTCGCCGAGGATAACTGGAGTCTGATTAATTTGCTAAAACGTTATAAAGGCTGCTTTTACACTGGACTAGTATAAAATGGAACTGGTCACCTCCCATAAATAAATAAAATAAAATAAAATTCTTTTATTTCAGATAACGGGATCCATAATTTGTTATTAACAAAAATCTCTTATAATTAATGTTAGTATATTCAAAGTACCTACTTACAACAGTTAAATTTAAAGTAATTGAAATTAAAATCGTAATTAAATTAAACACAAAACAAATTAAAGTAAATTGGATCAAATACAATAAAATTAAATTAAAACAATAAATAAAAGATAATACAAGATAAAAGATATGCGAGAGGTAAGCCGGGGAAGGAAGTGAAAAACACTGACTGTATTTTACAACCTGAACAAATTCTTACCTTGTACCTGTAACTCGAGATAGTGTATAATGTTTGTACACTTTTATGGATGGTTTGATGAGTGTTTAATACAAAAAACATTACTGACCTCTTCGTTAATAGCAGTAAAATATTATCCTTTCCCTTTCTGGTTCATTTTTTAAGTGATAAAAGATTATAAAGAAAATAACCTACATCATTAATAAAGCCCCGTTTACCGACGACCGACGGTGTGTTTTCATATAGAAATATTGACAGTTAACCTCAAAAAAAGAATAGTTAACATTTACACCAGTGAAAAAGCACTTTAGTAGTGACTAAAACTTAGTGAAAAACCCTGTATCTATACTTTCGCGTGCGAATTTCAACAAAAAGATAAACATTTTGCCTGATTTAGGCTTTTTAATTGGCCTTGGCCCAGCTCAGGCCAGTGGGAGCCATTAATATGATTATAAGGTTGTAAGAAGAAAGTGGCTTTTGTTATTTATCAGCTGTTTATTACTGTTTACACAATGGCATTGTAAGGTTCGCGGGCAAATAAATGCGGGGAATTAGCTTCGTAAATTTAAATTTTTGAAAGCTTTTTCGTAAAAGTCTGTCTTCTATACGGCTGTCTGTTCTACTGTTAATCAGAGAAAATGTAGCTAAGACTCACGGCTTAAAACTTTATTCTTGTTATAAGTAAGATGTTTGTTATATATTTTATAACGATTTTGTTAATTGTACAGAAATATGCCATTAATCAATCGCATTTAATTTATCTTGTTTCATTGTTTATGTTACACTGGTTTCTGATAGCGGCTTCGCATGCGTTGATTATATGAAAACGTTATTTTTATCCCATGGGAACTGTTTTTTGGTATAAAGTAGCCTATGTTTGATTCCAGGTTTATAGCTACATTTTTGCAAAATTTAATCCTGAACCGTCCAGTAGTTTTGGCGTGAAGAAGTAACAAACATACATACATCCATTTATTCATCCATCTAAACTTTTGCATTTATAATATTATAAAAGTGTGATGCGATTAATTTGCGATATCGGCAACTATTTATTTAGACCACCATAGCTTATAAGATTTTTTTGATTTATTTTTACCAATGAACAGTAGGTGGGTACTTAAAAATATATTAGTATATAATAAATGCTTCTAACCATAAACTTTTCTTAACATTAGCGTACGCTTCATCAACAGCCATTTGTGCATGCCTGTTAGAAGAATAGGTACATCTAATTAAGGTGCACACACAACTTTCAAAAAATAATACCTTGAAGGCTTTACAAAAAAGTTGGGAGTAACGTGCTTCTGAGTGGAGACCACACCTCGGCAACCGTATTGTAGGTCGCCTTCCGGACAGTTATGGTGATGATGGTTCTAGGTGTTGATCTTCAAAAGATTGGTGGTAAACGCTAGATACGACTAGCTCAAGACAGGGTGTTATGTTGTTATTTATGGGAATCCAATGGCAAAATGTTATTCCCTCAGACAGTAATGAACCCGTGCCTACTAAGTAGAACCAACGTTTATCTTTTTTAAGTACCATTTAAGAGGAGTCGCATGATATATAACTGAACAATAAAATTCCAATGAATAAATCTATATTTTAATAAAATTATGAAATTAGGAGCTGTGTGGTGCCGGCTTTGTCGTAGGAGGCGAGTAAGGGACATACACCGGGTGGCGGGCAGCAGCGCCTCTTGCAGATGGATCTACCACCGAACTGCGATCCCCAACCCGCATGCCAAGCGTGGGGATTATGGACATTAACCCCCATGAGATAAAAGCCAATTAGGCGATTTTCAGAGGGAGGCCTGCGCCCAGCAGTGGACCATTATAGGCTGTTGAGAGTGATTTGAGATGAAATTAGGTAATTTTATAATAAAGAAAAATTTGAGAAATTGGCCATCAAAAATAAAAATAAAATGTTTTTGAAAAAGGAATTCGAACGAAAGATTTTGGATCAATCCACATTCAAACGCAAAAGCAAGGTAAACATAACACAAAGAAATATCAAGTTAGTAGCAAACTTAAAACTGCCAACTCACGAAACTGCGTTCACTCTAGAAAACTTTACCAAGTCAGTGTTAGTTTACACTGATAACTTCAATACTCTGCCGGAGTTTCAGTGTTCGTTCACACTGAGAGTCCGTATTACAGGATCCGTTTAGATGGATTCCTTTCTACTGGAAATAAAGTGCAAACCGAGTTAGCAGGTATAGTTTTAGTTGATCCTTCGCAGCTAGCTGGTTTGACCGTGCACAGCTTTGATCTGATAAACCGGATTTTGTATATATTTCGGATAGTTTTAGAAAAAACGGAACCCTTGAAGGATCACTTTGTGGTCCGTCTGTTCGTCTGTCAACCCTCTTTTACTCAGGTTTGCTTTTATTCAGGACTTTATCGTTCATTTTGTTTGGAAAACAGGATTCCATAAAATCTTCTTAAAAGAAAAAAAAGAAATGATAACTCAATAAATACTGAATTTAAGATCTTGATAATAAGCATGGTAATTGAAATAAAGAACATTTTATACGATTGACGGTTGCGGGTTCGATTCCCGCTTTGGGACAAATATTTGTTCGAACTGCAGGTATCCGTTCCGAGTGTTCTGGTCGTTTTCTATGTATAATAAAAATATCTATCTATGTAACGTATTGTAAAGAAAATAACAATCAAATAACAAATTTAAATTAAAACTAGTATTTACAATAGAAACAATTAAGCTATCTGCAAACTGTTGCAAACAATCTACAGGTAGCTCAACTGATCCATATCAATACCAGTTGGAAGCGTGCCTAAGACACTGGCTGCATTGCCCCGCGCTGTATAGCAATGCTGATGCGCTGTGCCGTCGTACGTAATACGTATTGTATATTATTATATATATCAGTTAGCTAGTACCCACAACACAAGCTCTGCTTACCTTGGGGCTACATAATGCTGTGTGAATTGTCCACCATTATTTATTTACAAGAACATAAACACACAAAATCATGCATAAGAACCTCTGGTATATATCATGAAGATTGGATCTAAACGCCTAAAACCATTGTCAAATCAATTACAGTAAATGGACCATAATGTTCGATCCCTGATTCATGCGCTACATTATCGCCATATGTCTCGCGGTCGACTGAGGACGATGTCAAGTGATTTTGATATAGCACATGTCTCACGGTACATTAGTGTCTATGCGACATGCTTGTCTATTTGTGCATAGCTGTCAATTATTTAGCTAGGTGTGTAGCAAAAAAATAAGTTATTCCTGCCCCACTTTGATCCAAATCCAGCGGGATGAAACAATAAACTCAAATTTTAACCTGATTACGTTCCTGATTCGTCCCATTTTTACTAAGTTGAAACGAGAAGAGACATTCTTTATGAGTAAAGAATTATTATTAAGTAACGCATTGGAAGATGATTGTCAGAGCCCTTCTCTATTTTTGCGAATCCTTGTGGTGTGAACTTTCTAAGATTTTATTGATTATCTGCCTATTAAATGTTAACTGTGTTTTTATTTAGTTATAAGTGTTGATAACATGTGTTATGATGATAACGCTTTAGATTTTATTAAACTGTAATTTTTATATTACAGTGTCTAATAAACCTTAAAAAATCCGAAAATGACTACCACCGACACAACCCAACGGGGCTATGTTCTACTTACTTGGTGTATTTTGGTGTATTTTTATAGTTTAATTTCAATACATTTAAGCAGAAATAGTTATTTGTTACGATTATCGTTCAAAGGATAACTACCTTAGATAATTACACCTTAATAGTTAATTACCTTAATTTGGATAACTATCTTACTTACCTACTTGCAATACTTTCTATTACTTAACATTTGAAAATTTTTGTTAGTGTCTCCGTGACTTCTCAAATGTTGCTGATTTCGGGCCGCTGACAATGATGGCCGGCGACACAACCTCAGACTGGTTAGACCACAGTTCAGAACCTTAGTATAACCCATGCTCACCGATGCAGCACCGCTCCTTCACAGCAACCGCACGCCCCCGCCTTGAAGTGGTCTTACACTCCACTGCAAGTCTAAATTTACATCAATCAAACCAAAATGAGGACATGTATTTACTATGTGAAAATAAAACTTATTGTTGCCTTAAGAGGACCTACATTTTACCTATGTAACGTATTGTATAATTATTATGTATATCAGTTAGCTAGTACCCATAACACAAGCACTGCTTACCTTGGGGCTAGATAATGCTGTGTGAATTGTCCACCATTATTTATTTACAAGAACATAAACACACAAAATCATGCATAAGAACCTCTGGTATATATCATGAAGATTGGATCTAAACGCCTAAAACCATTGTCAAATCAATTACAATAAATGGACCATAATGTTCGATCCCTGATTCATGCGCAACATTATCGCCATATGTCTCGCGGTCGACTGAGGACGATGTCAAGTGATTTTGATATAGCACATGTCTCAAGGTACATTAGTGTCTATGCGACATGCTTGTCTATTTGTGCGTAGCTGTCAATTATTTAGCTAGGTGTGTAGCAAAAAAATAAGTTATTCCTGCCCCACTTTGATCCAAATCCAGCGGGATGAATCAAGAAACTCAAATTTTATGCTGAAAACGTTCCTGATTTGTCCCATTTTTACTAAGTTGAAACGAGAAGAGACATTCTTTATGAGTAAAGAATTATTATTAAGTAACGCATTGGAAGACGATTGTCAGAGCCCTTCTCAATTTTTGCGAATCCTTGTGGTGTGAACTTTCTAAGATTTTATTGATTATCTGCCTATTAAATGTTAACTGTGTTTTTATTTAGTTATAAGTGTTGATTATGATGATAACGCTTTAGATTTTATTAAACTGTAATTTTTATATTACAGTGTCTAATAAACCTTAAAAAATCCGAAAATGACTACCACCGACACAACCCAACGGGGCTATGTTCTACTTACTTGGTGTATTTTGGTGTATTTTTATAGTTTAATTTCAATACATTTAAGCAGAAATAGTTATTTGTTACGATTATCGTTCAAAGGATAACTACCTTAGATAATTACACCTTAATAGTTAATTACCTTAATTTGGATAACTATCTTACTTACCTACTTGCAATACTTTTTATTACTTAACATTTGAAAATTTTTGTTAGTGTCTCCGTGACTTCTCAAATGTTGCTGATTTCGGGCCGCTGACAATGATGGCCGGCGACACAACCTCAGACTGGTTAGACCACAGTTCAGAACCTTAGTATAACCCATGCTCACCGATGCAGCACCGCTCCTTCACAGCAACCGCACGCCCCCGCCTTGAAGTGGTCTTACACTCCACTGCAAGTCTAAATTTACATCAATCAAACCAAAATGAGGACATGTATTTACTATGTGAAAATAAAACTTATTGTTGCCTTAAGAGGACCTACATTTTACTACTACATTTTTCCTTCGGTTCCTCCAACGTAAAAAAAAGCGATAGAAAAAATCAATAAACGCACAGTTTTGTACATAATTGGTCGAGATCCTTGGAACCCTGCGATCTATTGTAATGACTTATCTTTTGATTCGTAGGTTATTAACTTATTACTTAATACTTGGTTTCTTCAGATCGTTTTTTCATAAGTTGTGTAGTTTTCTTGTAAATTAACAAAAAATCAATTTTTGCACTTGCGGCGTTCCAAAATCTCACGTTTTGTCCCGCTCCTATGAACGCAAAACCCTATGCCTATCCTTTTCACAAAACGGGCTTGGAAGAGGCCTTCTAGGGACGAGAATAAATACAGTCATGCAGCACGTCAAATCAAGCATCTATTATTTGATAGTTAGGGGTCAAAGAGCCTGTTAACACGAGGAACCTCGGGGTCAATCGGAAAGACGCGTGTTAAACCAATGCCGGATTCCACTAAATTAATCGCTTCACCATAACAATGGGATAGTCTCAAATGCAACCATGACCAATGGGTTAATCTCTGAGGACACCGATCCACTGGAGACCCATTCTGTAGAGCCCCAATTTCGAAAAATTTAAAACCACGTTCTTTTTGCTAATTTTCTATTGTTTCTAGCTTGTGCTGTTGACATAAAACGTGCTTACAGGTATGATAATGTGTTTGTATGGTTACTGCCGGCCTACAGTAGTACCTACCAAATATGAGGAATGTGTCTATGAAAGTATTACTAAATTTGATTTCAAAATAATATACAGAATAATCATTATATTCATAAAAATAATGACAGCCTTGACATTTAAGGAGTGTCTCATTTTACCTTTGATGGAAGCGTGTCGAAAGTGTCAGAGTTGAAACCATTCTACCAATCTCTGCATGCAAATAGCACCGCGCGCACTATCTAGCTAAAGTATCTCTTATCTATGACGATTCTGCGGCAGTACCACTGTCATTGTAAATCCATTGATCATTATCAGCCTATATTAGTCACATAGGCCTCCCCTAATGAGCGTCTTCAGCTTGACGCATCCAGCACCTGCCAGCAGTCGTCAAATCGTCATCCCACCTAATCGGAGATCGTCCTACACTACGTTTGCCGAGTAGCGGTCTCCACTCAAGACTACATTTATCCCGATTGTCGGTTCTACTCGAGATATGGCCAGCCCACTGCCACTTCAGCTTGCTAATCCATTGGTTAGCAGAATTCGGCCTAGTCCGCAGGTCAGATCTCTGATATTAACATTCGGAGTGAGCTCCGAAACGTGCCTAGAATCCAAATATCAATCGGCTTTATCAAACCCTTATCAATTCGACAAGGCATCGAAGATTTAACATTCGAAGTCGTGCTTTACTAAAGGTTTCTTTGCTACGAACCTTTTCAGTTTTTGGGGTCATGTAAATCGAGAGAAGCAGATGTGACAGGTCCGAAAGTAATTTAATGTCTGTGTGTGAATTTATGATTTACTAGTTGCTGCCCACGGCTTCGCACGCATTGGTTAAGGTTATTTCTTTCCTATGGGAACTTATTTATCGGATAAGAAGTATGTTACTCTCCTCCATACTTTCAACTAACTCTATGCCAAAAATCAAGTCGATTGGTTGCTTAGTTAGGGCGTAAAGAAAGGACAAAAAACAATCGAATAAACAAACAAACAAACACACTTTCGCATGCATAATTCTATTATATTAGTAGAAATAGATCTATATCTATATAAATAAAAAAAATTTTTGGTAGGTACCTCTCTCTACTTAAGGATTATTTTGTCAACAGGTTTAGGTAGGCCTTTTGTAAGAGAAAATAAATAGGTAAAACTTTTAAAACTATCATGACATTAAAGTCATTACTAACGGGATATTTACCATGATTCGATTTTTGAGTTTTCCAATATTTCGGCACAGTTTCATGATCACGGAAGAGTTCTACCGTAAATAAATAGGTAGGTATATAAATGATTGATTAAGTCTGCAGATAGCTTAACTGTTTAATTTGTTCATACAAATGTATTTTATATCTAGATACTGTGTGAATTAGAAAATTATTTTTTGGTTATTCTACTGAAAATTATGCTGGTCTACAGAATAATGTATCTTTCTTTCGTAAGAAGGCAAAGCGTTGTCATTGTGTACATTTTGTACAATACTCTGGTAGAATAAAGATTTAATAATAATATAAAGCTAATATTGCTTAAATGTTATTGCCACGCCGAAAATCACCCTTTTGAATGAATGAGTATGAATCAACGAAACGGTTTATTCGCACTTATCCAGTTGACCGTAAGTGGTTATTCCAGTTGAAAGTTAGTGCTAGAACTAAGAGGTAAGAACTGACATACGGTCCTTCAAATATACATACTTGCATGTTACTTGGTAACAAATCAAGTAACAAATCTTGGAATACTTCCAATTCATCATATAAAAACTAACTTTCTCTGTCATTTAATGGTTTCAACCCCTTCTTTCTTCAAACACTAAGCTTTGAATTACCCAATCCCACGCCTCTCCAATCAACAAAAACTACTATATTTAGTCACTTCTCATCCGTGTTATTAAAAGGAACACGACCCAAAGCCAAAAAATCTTTTGTCGTATCTTGCCTAAACAAAATAGAATAAAACTATAATAGAGACCGAACAACATCAACTTCTCCATACTTTTATAAAATGTTTACAATAAGGTAATTACTATTCTAATGTAAGTGACTGTGTCTTTTTTGTTTTTTATTTTATCTTAAAACCTAATAGATGCATTACAAAAAAGCTTAAAATAAGTATCACAAACTGTACGATGGATTTTAGCAATTTCCTGTGTTAAACGGAATAATAAGATAAAGTAGGTGGCGGCGCTAGTTTGGGTGGAGTATGCACCTTAAATTAAATAAATTAGCTTTGCATGACTTTTGCTATCAACTTGAACACATAAGTGAAATTTTATAGTGCCAATCAATAATCTTTCCAGTTTTATTTATGTGAAAACACACAGGAATAAATTTCGTGTCATTACAGCACCGAGCACTAGTCAAGTAGTCGATGGATCACCATTTCTCAACCTCTAAATTAAGCCACGATGAATCGACCACGAGATCAATCTCTACGAGTGAAGAACAGCTGATACGATTCGTGCCAGTAAACTAGACGCGCGATGAATCACAGTGTCCACCGCTAAATCACAAAGGTAACTGACGCGTGGCTTGACAGTCGACTGCATGACGCAAAGGAATGACCGCTACAGTTTTCACTGGCAAACGGAATAGAGTCACATAGATTGTACCACGAAACACAGAAAATAGAACAGAAATAAATGCTACGAGAAGATGAAGTACAAAGGTGTGAAATAAGTTCCCAAAAATTTTCGACTTCGGCGGGACTCGAACCCGCGCCCCACCCTTAGTACGGGTGTGCTCTAACCAACTAAGCCACGAATCTTCGAGTTTCATTTGTTAGAGATGCCCAGAGTGCGGGTAAGCACTATAACAAAAATCCTTAGGTGGCCTAAATGTCAGAGATTGTTGAATTTTTTTATGATGATTGGAAGTATTCCAAGATTTGTTAGTTGTAGATACCAAGTAATAGGCATACAATACAATACACTTTGTTGCACACCAAGAAAATACAAAAATAATAATACAGGATAAGATAGAAAAACAGAGTTGCACAATGGGCGGCCTTATGATCGCTATCGCTATGAGCGATCTCTTACAGGCAACCTTGCGTTGGACTGGACATGTAAGAACAACAGAGACAGTGGCACTTGAAAATATTAATAAATAGGTAATACTTACACTACTTATAACATCTACATAACCTATAAAATTCAAATAAGCTTAGGAACATAAAGATAAGTTGCGTGACTTGTCAGTAGGTAAAATTATTTTTTCAAAGAACAACTCACTAATAAGGAACGAGGTATCGTTAATCCGGAGAGGCAAAAACAAGACCCATTGCGGAGGCGTCCGGATTGTAGTATGTCCTATTTAATGGTATAATAAATAAAACACATGTTTAAACTTAGTACATGCTTAGTACGTAAACAAAGCTTCTAAAACGAGATTTTCCAATTTCTTCAGTGTTTTTTGTAAGTACACCGGGACCACGGTCTGTTAGACTAACAAACTTCAAGATTTTGTCTTTGTTTTTCTTTATGTCACCTACAGTAAGTTGACCTGTCTATACCAAACTTCCGAGCAATGATAGAATAGCAACCCCCCGCGAATCTTATTGCCCGGCCGGATTACAGCTATCATCGAACAAGCGGAAGTCCGGATTAAAGAGGCCCTACTGTAGTTGGTTGGGTATAGTTAAAGGAAATAAAAAGTGTGTTTGTTTCAACATAACTTTCAAACCATTGATTCGCTATAAGGCATACATTTGATAGGTTTGTAGATTAGAATACAGAAAGTGCATGAGTGCATTTATCTCTAGATTGATGTACCTTTTTAGAAAATTTTGTGTCTGCGCTTGAATTGGGTAAAACCGCAAATGGTGAAAGATTTTCTGGAAATTGAAAAAAGCACAACAAGCCCAAAAGTTAAGTCAAAACAAAAATGGTACAACACTATTCAGGTTATAAGTCAACCAAAAACACTTGAATCTTTTCAAAACCTTTCCAACACCAGTAACATGTCAAACATGCTCGCAATTTCTGACGTAGAAGGCATGTTATGTTAGGTAACATCAACACAGAATTCCTTAACAAAACATTTCAAATCTATTAACAGCACTTGTATCCCACAAATAAAACTCCTAATCTGTGCCGTGCGACCACGTACACGAAATGTGTTGTTGAAAATTATTGCGGCTAGCTCGTGTGTACTCGTCGGTCCAAAAAGTTCACAAACACGTGGTTATGAGTTTTCACGCGGCGGGTTTTGAAATACCTGAGCGTGGAACTCGAGCAAAATGTTTTCAGACTTTTAGAAAGAACATTGTTTTAGTCGGTCTAGCTAAAACTTTTATACGCAGAGCTTATAGTGGTTTGCAGGAGCGAATATTAGTTAGAATAAATAATTTGCACGATGTCGGGTATTTAATTGTTATCATCATATTTTTTCTTATGTTGTGTAACCCAACCTGAAAGCAAATTGTAGATTTAGATTAACACATAGAATTCAGATTAATTCTAGTTATAATGACAATAAAACAATTGAAACACGCTTATTGATCCCAAAGTTTCTAGTATACCGGAACGTAGGATCTTTGATTGATCCTTTCGCTTGGACGCATATGAAATAAAATAATGAGGTACATAATTAGTACCTCATATTTTAAAGTACCGGGTGGTGCCGGCTTAGATCTTGCACCACACCAACTCTTCCCGCAGGTGTCGTAAGAAGCGATATCCAAAATGGGATGGACAGCAACGCCTCCTGCATAACCATGTTACCACCGAATCGCAACCCAGAACCCTCAGAACACTCAAATCCATAATCCTAAGGTTTGGGCCTAGCCTGAGGATTTTGGATTATCACCCCATAAATGATGAATTCCAATAATTCTTTAGAAAACTTAGAAACGCTCTCGCTGTCCACTGTAAATGTAGCCTAAACGCTGGAATCCCAGGGAATACTTTTTTATTTGGGATGACGATATCCATACACAACGGAATTTTGTTTGATAAAGAACTTAAATTTTTTATCACCTTTGATGCCACAAAGGAGTTATTCAGCTACCTAACAAAGATCTATTACAGCTAGTTTCACACATCAAAAGATTTTTTGGATTTTTTAACTATTTTTTAACGACCAGAACACCCTGAACAAATGTCTGCATTACACACATTTGTCCCGAGGCGGGAATTGAACCCGCAACCTTCTGCATCGCAGGCAGACCTTCGCCCACACGCCACATCGGTCGTATTTGAGATACAAAAGGGAATAAAAGCCTGCCCAAAGGTACACACTGCTATTGCGTCGCTCTTTTCTTTCCAAACTTGGCTGACCCTCTACAGCGCACTTAGATTTTAGTTCATTATCTATTCATTAATTAATGAGCTGATCCCACTTCAAGCTATACTTACATTTGGACTAAACCTCCGACAATTCATTGGACGTGCAGAACTACTCATACTATATATCAATGTCTGAGTCCCCACGTCTCACAATTGATTAGTCTCCACAAATCATGTAAGACGCAGCCAATACCCAGCACAAATCACACTATCACACTAATTAAATATAGCAAAAACTAAGGTTTGGTTGGATGAATGGATAGGGATGGATGGAAAGATGGATGGATGAATATTTGTAACCTCTACGCCAAAAGTATTAAACGGAATAGACTATACTTATGCTTATGTTTCGGGCCAGAAATGATTATCATGCTGTAGCACTAAAAACCCATACAATGAGGTAACCTCTTCAATAGCACAACGAAAGGGTAACCCAATCGTTGCTAATCCCAATAAAAGGGTTACCCTTTCACATGTGTTTTTTATATGGGTTACCGGAACCAAACGAAATGCGCAGACGAATGAAAGTGTTACACATTGTAAGGGAACCCAAACTCGGGTTGTACGGTCCCTGGTTTCGACCTAGGCCTGGAATAAAAATATAGCCCTTATCCCTTAAATCCGTTTTCATAAGATATAAATAACTTTTCAACGTTTCCATACAAGAAACCTGTGAAAAGCCGTGCGCAGAAACTAGTTTTTAATAGAGTACTTGACGTAAACTCCAATGTTCATTGTTAGTCGCAGTGTTTTGTAGCAGAGAACTTTGTGTTGATCCCTAAAAGCGTCTCTAGTTCTTGCTGAGCACAACAATTTATAGAACCACAATTATTTAGACATAAGCGTTTTGGTAACAGATGGTCTTTAGTTTTGTTTTTGTGAACATTAGACATAAATTTTATACCTAAGTGTTTATTAACTGAAAGGCCTTTGCAATAGGTACCTACTTTAATAAAAAAACAAGACTTTTAAAGAAACTTGCAAAATTAGGTGTATTCCTAAGAGAACCAACCTTATTTACCATAAAACTCAATGAGTGGTTTTCTTTAAAAATTGATTTACAATAAAAAACAAAAATATACCTATATTTCAAATATCGCGATAGGCAGGGCGTCAAAAAAATGGAAAATTAGGGTACTACTTATGTCAATGTGAAATGTCTTTTTTTATGTATAGGGTTGTTTTACTTTCATTTGACATTGACATACTCTAATTTCCAATTGACGCTCTGCCATCTACCGAGCTATTAAGAACTATGGTTTTTCTCTAAAACAAATGCAAAACGAAAACCAATCAATGAGAGCGCTGCAGTGTAGCGATGTCATGTCGAACTAAAGTCATCTGCCTCTTTCGATCAGAAAAGGAAAGAAATGTTTGACAATGGCGATCATTCAAAAGACTGATTAAATTAAAAAAAATTACAAAACATTATTTAAAAATAGAACCGTCTTTCTTGGGCAAGAGGATAAATAGAAACGAGAGGTTGGGGGATCGATTCCCGCCTTGTGACAAATGTTTGCAGGATCAGCAGACATTTGTTCAAGGTGAGCTGGTCGTTTTCTTTGTATAATAAAAAATATCTATCTATGTATTGTATTGTATTATGTATAATCAGATAACTAGTACCCATAGCACAAGCTCTGCTTAGCTTGGTGACAGGTAATGGTGTGTGAATTGTCCAGCATTATGTATTTTTTTGTGATCAAAAGCTTTAGAGATTCAAAAAAGTATAGAGGTTTTCTAAATATAATAAAATACCAAACATTTGGTGGTGGTGATGATAATGTAGAAAATAAAAAGCTATGTAGAAGAAAACCCATTAGATGGTTGAACAGAGTTAATTTGTTGGCAAAACTGCCTTCCAAGCCCGAAACATTATTATCATTTTGTTAAATGTTTCGACCAATGAGCAGCAAGAGACTTTGTTAATTCCCTGAAGTGTGGTAGTTTTTGTGACAAAGCGCCAAATTAGGCATGTGGCACACATTAGATTTCTAAGAGACCCTTTGGGTATGAAATTTGCGTTTTGTTTTGTTCTTTTCATTTGAGTTTTTTAACGTTGTTCAAAGAATAAAACTTAATATCATGTGTAGAGCTAAGCATTTTATAAGTTTTTTTTTATCTTAATGGGTGTCACGTCTTGATATATTAAAGTAAGAACCTAATGTCAACGATATTATACAATAATAATGGACCGGTTTAATTATACGGTTCGAGATCATAGAAATGAGAAATACTTAATTACATACTAAGACTTATTTTCTAAGCATATGTATTTAACTGTTAATACTCATTTATTACCTTTCAGATAACTAAATAACAGAAAAGATACTATTGTTTTTAATTCGTTATCAAAATACAGCCAATGAGCGGTGAAATAATACAGGGAGTGTCAAGACTACTAAGGAAAAATAGGGGGAGGGGGGTGTAATCAGACTATGATTTTGAAGTAAGTAATAGCGAAAAAAAAATGAAAAAATATGTTGACCCATCAACGTTTTTTTTTAATTTATCTCCATGTACACACCCACCTATAGTACAACACTATAAGAACATATCTATCATTTTGATAGATATGTTAATGAAATAATTTTGTTTCATTGAAATAAGTAAAAACAACCCTTGCTGTCCGGCTTGCTCGGCACAAATCCGCAACCATTCACCCTACCGACACGTGGAATTAAGTAAATGCCTACATATTACTAACTTACCTAAAACCTACATTATTTAACATTTGCAAACTTATTTGTACATTGCTGGCTAGCAAAACAAATAAAAATCTTAATAAAATAATATTTCCGGCTACTATTGCTTTTTTGGACAGCGGTTTTCTTTATTGGTTTTCTTTTGGAGTGCTGCAACCACCCCTCCTTGTTTTCGGTGTCTTGACCCTTGACACCTGTATTTTGATACAGTTAGGAATATAGGTATCTGAATTGATCAGCTGATACCTACGCTGATACTAACCGGATTATCAGCCAAGCACCATTTTGTAACATAGTAAAACAAAATTTATTACATCATATTACATCATATTCATCATATTAGGGTAAAATCAGGATAGTTGCCTCAGTGGGATACTTGCCGCGGTTTTGAAAACGCTATGTTAGAGATGTCAGTGGCATTAGCGCTCTACTATAATTGGAAGCGCCCCTCCCGGTGACCTCATGGCCATGTGAACCGTCAGCCTCGGCGCACGCATTTCGTCAGTACGAGCATATATCTTCCGCGGCGAAACTTCGACGGGCGTTGTAATTATATTGGTAAGTAATCTCTATTGAATATTTTTATTACTGTTTGTTGGTTCAGTCAACTTATTAATTCTTTGCATGTATTAGGGTTTAAATTACATTGTTTATTTATGTTTTATTGTTCAATAGTTTGTATTTATTTTGCAAATAAAAAGGGCAAGTATCCGTATCAAAAAGGATAGTCGCCCTAGTTACTTTTACGGATAGTCGCCTTAGGGCAACTATCCCCAACCATGAATTCTTTAATTAGCGAAGTAATTTTTTTTTATCTTTGTGTTTTTAGGGTTTAGTTCGGGCACGAAACCCTTATGGTCTCGCTATGTCCGTCCTTTTTTAAGGTTCCGTATTTACGCAAAGGGTGAAAACGGGACCCTATTAATATAATTTCCTCTTGAGATATCTTGTTGATATCTCAGCAACTACTGAAGCAATTAGTTTGTCGTAAACATTAAATTTATTGTAGTAAACATTAAATTTTGAAAGCGACTTTAAGGTAAAATGGGGTATCAAAATATTTTGATACCCCATTTGACCTTATAAGTCTCTTCTAAAATTTTTACATAACAATTTGTATCGAAAATTTCCTTTTTTCGTTTTTTGTAAAAAAAATACAAACTAATAACTTATGTTATTTAATGTACAAGACATTTCAAAACAGTTTTGGAAAAATTTCTATTTTTCATAATTTTTGTAATATAATTTGTAAAAAATCTGAAAATACATCTGTCTGAAATGTAAATCCTCTGCCAAAAGTTTGGGTACACTTGTATTTTTTTTTGTCACCAACTAAATATTTCATTAATGCACATTGCCTGTAGTTTTGCTTGACATGACTATAACTTAGCTTACATGAAATAAATATGTACTTACCTCATAAAAATGCATTCATTCTAGGTGAACAAAATGCCTCGCAAGTATCGGCGTAAACCAGGCGTGGTGCCGCGCCAAATAAGCTGGACAGAAGATAGTTTAGCACTTGCGTTCAAAGAGTTGGATGAACAACGCGTTCGACATTACCCCAACATACCAATTTATGTTTTTATAGTTTTCAAGAATAAAACTTAATAATAATTGATAATATTGATTAGTACTTAATAAAAGATTGTAGTATTATAATAAAGACTGATTACTTTAACTTATATAAATTTGTTTTTATTTACAAAATCTTAAGTGCGGGCATCTATCCCCACACGAGGCAAGTATCCTCCGAAGCATTTTTATCGTTAGGCTACTATCCGCTAGAGTAGGCAACTATCCCATTTTTGAGAGGTTAAATAAAACAGGATTTACTGAAAACCATTATTAATTATTTAAAAAAAAATAGGCTTATATAATAGGTCAAAGACCAATATATTGATATACATCTTGCATTATTCTAAATAAGTACATATTTTTTCGTAAAAGAGCTTTTTTGAAAAGTGGGGCAACTATCCTGATTTTACCCTACATATATGTATATTATAAAGTAAGTCGATAGAGCAAACGGGTCACTATAATGCACGACAATTTATTGTACGGCCGAATAATGTACACCTTGATAATCCGTGTCAAAACCTATTAAAATTGGAAGCCATGACACGGATTATCGAGATGTAAATTATTCGGTCGTATAATAAATTGTCGTGCATTATAGTGACCCGAGCAAACAACATAGCTTGGTCACAGAAATGCCTTTAATTGGTGGTCCAAGAAAAATAAGAACACACGCGAAAACAATTCACTCGGTACCTACTTGCACCGAATCTATCTAAGTTTATCTAAGTATTCCTTTGCGTCTTATGAGCGTATCAAGTCTTACCCAAACACGTCACTCACAGAGGTAAAACACGCTCACGCAACAATTCTCTTAATTATGAAGATAAAAACAAATCTATGTTGTGTGAGTTGACAGACATAATAACAACTGTAGTGCTTTTAGGAATACGAATAGGAAAATGAGATTTATTTACCGCATTTTTTGGTTACACATCTTTTGTATATAGGTACTATCATTAAAAGCGTTTTTCTTGGAAGACATCAATGGTTCTCGAAAACTGAAAAACTATTTCTTGTTCACAGTAATAGGTACTGTAATAGGTACTTGCAGTTCCCAGTCTTAAATGGAATTTCAGCGTTTTATAAAATCCGCGAGTCGTAGCGCTCGGTTACGCAGTGAATGGGATAAAATGGATAAAACGACTCTATGATCGAGTCCTTTAACATTATAAAAAATAACGTTTAATCTCGTTACTTTTTTATATTGAATAATTATATTTCATTGGTATTATTCAATCTCTAATTGATTTTAAAACAAGATGAACAATCATCGAGAAAAAATATATTCACTTATCTCTCATAATTATCTTAGTTATAATATCATGCCTACTACGGTTACATTCTTTTTTACAATAGTGTTAAATGTTTGATATTTAAGATGGTATGTTTTTAATTAGGTAGGTAATGACATGATATAAATTTAACTAACAAAGTAAATTTAAGTAAATTTAACTCTATGTTAGCGATAGTTTCATTCAGCTATAATTTGTTAGTAAACACAGCAAATTATTTGCTAAAATTACAAAATACATAATTACGTAAGTACTCATTATTTAAAATATCAAATGCTGTTTTTGTTGCTTTAATACTGTTTGCTATAATATAATTTTGATAAATGATACACAAATTTAAGTGGTAGAAATTGGTAGTTAAATTTAGTACAGCAAAACGGAAATGTTATTGTTTTGACGGCTGTCGTTGCGAAAATACAACTGAATTTTCAAACAATGTGCGATTTAATTTAAATCGTACATAATTAAAATTAAACTGACTAGCTATAGGTATGTACCAGTTTATTGTTTCAACTATGATGTGCCTATTTTGAACACAAAGCGTGAATTTTACAGGGTGTTTGAGCAGAACGTCAGCCACGGTACAAGGGGTAGGTAGAACCAAGTGCAAACACCCCGTGGCGGCTTTCGTAACCCTGAAAAGCATGTTATGTTAAGCATTACGGTTGTTTCTAAGATTTGTCGTTGTCTTTAATAAAATTTGTAATAAGTAATTTTTTCACGAATCCATGCGTTTTATGCATGATATCCCTTCGTCGGCGGCCATTTTGCATGAATTTGAACGTCTGTTGAGGCAATTCGGGTCCTGCGCATTAGCGGCGCGTGTGTTTAAAATGACGATATCTCTAAAGTTTTGTACAGAGCTAGATCTATTAGATATATCGTTGGAATCATTAAAAATAAGCTTACTACACGCGCTTGAGAATTTTTTAGTAATTCTTACGTGAAATCATGGTGAGCGAATATATCTAGCAATAAAGCAGCTCTATTATGCATCCTGGTTTCATACAAAATTTATGGTAACACGATAAAGCTTGCTCTATTTAAATGTAAATAGCATTGATTCAGCTATCCGCAAGGCGATACTTCTTCTTATTCTGCAGTCTTCCTACGGGATCTCAGGATATCCTCTATTGAGAGATATTTTATATTTTATTTCTATCACAATTTATAAGGACGATGCCTCGGTTTACGACAGACTTGATTATTGTAACAATGTTTGTAACTGTGTTTTGTTCTATAGATATAATAGAAACAAATTAGAACTAGTATTTCACGACCTCTGTGGCGCGGTGGGCGAAGGTCTGCCTGCGACGCTGGAGGTTGCGCGTTTGATTCCCGCCTCGGAACAAATGTGTGTACGAAGCCGACATTTGTTCAGGATGTTCTGGTCGTTTTCTATGTATAATAAAAAATATCTATGTATGCATAGTATTGTATTATGTATATCAGGTTATCTAGTACCAATAACACAAGCTCTGCTTAGCTTGGGGCTAGAGGTAATCCTGTGTGAATTATCCAGCATTATTTATTATTATTTACAATTGAAACAATTGAGCGGACTGCAGACTGTTGCAAACAATCTACAGATAGCTCAACTGATCCATATCAATACCAGTCGGAAGCGTGCCCAAGACGCTGGCATTATAATTATTTTCTATTAAATGATTGTTATTTTACAGTTAGTATAGGATGTGTTTATCCCTAACTAGCAGCGCCTCGCGGTTTCACCCGCGTAGTTCCCGTTTCTGTGTGAATTCCGTGATAAATCATAGCCTATGTCACTTCCTGAAAAGTAAGCTTAATAAAGGTTTTATGCATTTTTGAGCATTTATTTTTTAGCATTTATGATATCGATCCAGTAGTTTTTAAGTTTTTTCGTTACATACAAAAATACAAATCTATCCTCTTTATAATATGAGTGTAAATATACATTTCAGTTTCATTATTAGTTCTTGGTTTCGGTCACGTGCACCATTAATAGTAATAATTAGTAGTAGGTCCAATAGATTTATATTAAAATTTAAAACCTAAAGGGTTTTAAATTTGTATCTAACCTCAGCTTGATTGCACCGAGATAAAATCTAATACAGCGACCATTGAAGGCTGTTGCGGTGACGTGAGGTGAAAATAGTGAATATAACACAGTTTAAAAATATATATCATTAAATTCCTAATACTTCTAGGTTAAGAATATAGATGACCTTATTATGGATAGAAGCGGGTAAGTACCTTTACGAGGAAAAACAAGACCCCATAGAAGTCAAAAGAAGTAATACAAGACCCCATAGAATGAATACAAGAATCGTCATCAAATGTTGGTGTACTTCTTACCTAAATCCTTATTTGGGTTAGAGTACACTAACGTTTCATCGTTTTTAGTTTTATTCTATTTATTTTAGGCAGAGATACGAAAATTGATTTTGGTGGCCACCAAGGGCAACTTCGTATCTCTGCCTAAACTAAATAGAATTAAACTATTACAGAGGCATAAAAAAAAGCTTATAATAGGTATTACAAACTGGAAGATGGATTTTTGAAAATTCCTTTGTTAAACAGAATAATAACATAAAACAGTTGGCGGCGGTAGTTTGGGTGGGGTATGCGCCTTGACGAGGAAATACAAGACTTCTATGGGGATAACACTTATAAGTATTTTATATAAAAGACCCAAAGAGAAGTCAAAGGCTGTATTGTTGCTCTAGTGATTCTACGCCACGAACTTTTATAACATTTGAATACCTTTTTCAATTTACAACGGTTTTCTTACCAAAGTAACGAGTAACTACCTACTACAAGAACTTCGTCAATTTGTTTAACAAAAAGCAACAGCCTTATTAAGCTGAATCGGTTTGGTTGTAAAAATAAATGAAGATTCTTGTTTACTGTAAGGCTCCTGTAAACAAATACATTTTGAAGGACAGAGTTTTTGAACTCTCAGGAACATAGCTTATACATACATCCCACCGCACAGATACCTACTTATCTTGTGATAGTCCTAGTTTTATTAGATCAACATTTACAAAATGCTTTTAAGGCATTTAATAAAGCAAAAACAAGAAAATTTGGTGTTTCAAACCCGTTTTCTGACGAAAATATTGATTGTGGCTCTGAAATTTAGGTATATATCCTGTAACACACATCCTGAAAGATCCCATGGAGGTCACAAATGCTTGCCGTTAATTATAGTGTAGTTGATATGGTGTGTGTGTAGCTGCTTTGAACCCACGTCTTTTATCGGCGGCGTCTCAAATTCGATAAAACTTTTAAAACTATCATGGTTATTAACATTAAAGTCATTTATAACAAACTCAAAAATCTAATCATGGTAAATATTCCGTTATAAATGACTTTAATGTCTCAAATTCGATTAGCCAAATTCAGTATAGTGTTTCACATAGTTCATACCTACCTCTTGGAGGTACACACAAAACACACAAACGTAAAAACGTATTTGCGCCTACAAAATCTGTGAAACATCACCCACCGCAGAGGATCGTATTTTTTGGTTGAGTAGGGCACTACATGGCATGCTGAATCGGAAACAAGCACTCTTTGCTGCATAAAGGCGCGCGGAAAGGTCCAAGGTCATTAGCCTTTCTATTCGCTTTAATGGAAGAACCATAAAACAAAGTTTGGGATCATTTCAGATTCCCCGCCGGTTTTATTAGCTATATTTGATTGAATCTGGCAGCATCGTAAACTGTTTCATTTAAAATACAAGACACTTTGATAAAGTTTTATATTACAATACTAAAGTGGCTCTGGGTTCTAGTTGAGAAGTCGTTTATCAATCTTCAGAACTTGCTAAGTGCCAAAGCTCTCTCAACCCTAATTGTTAAACTATCGAAATAGTGACGCAACTATTGGATAAAATTATGGATCGCTTTGAGAAGTGTTGCCCTTTGTGAATCTGTAGATATTGCTTGTCAAGTGGTTGAATATAACTGTTTTATATTAGGGTTTTTCCTTTGAATAAATCTAAAAATATGTTTTAGATATAATACTATAAACTAGATCAGTTCTTTTTTTATATTTTAAAGATAAAGATTAATATATTTTTTTAGATATAATAATAATAAAATAATCTAAAAATCGGTCGTACATGGTCACCTCCCCGAAATTGTTTCCGAGTATACTTACCTTGGGCAGACTCTGCAGTTAGTTAAAAACTATTTTGAGAAGGAGGCCAAGAGGAAGATCCAGCTAGGTTGGGCCGCATTTGGCAAACTACGTCGGGTCTTCTCGTCATCCATACCCCAATGATTGAAAACGAAAGTTGAGTGCGTTCTACCCGTCATGTCCTACGGAGCTGAGACGTGGACACTCACGGTACGGCTGGTCAACCAGTTTAAAGTCGACCAGCGAGCTATGGAGAGAGCTATGCTCGGAGTTTCTCTAAAGGATAGGATTCGTAACGAATTACATCCGACAGAGAACTAAGGTTATCGACATAGCTCAAAGGATTAACAAGCTGAAGTGGCGTTGGCCTGCCATATCTCGAGAAGAACCGTCAACCGCTGGGGTAAATGTGTTCTTGAGTGGAGACCGCGACTCGGCAAACGTAGTGTAGAACGCCCTCCGACCAGGTGGGATGACGATTTGCGAAAGACTGCTGGCAGGTGCTGGATGCGGCAAGCTGAAGACAGGGCGCTATGGCGCTCAGCCTATGTCCAGCAGTGGACCAGTATTGGCCGATGATGATGATGATAGTATTTATATTTGAAACAATTGAGCTAACTGCAGACTGTTGCAAACAATCGACAGGTTGCTCAAATGACCCATATCAATACCATTCGGAAGCATGCACGCACAAGACGCTGGCTGCTGCCCCGCTGTATGGCACACGCTCCCTGCTGCTGTTTTTCCCGTCAATTACAACCTGGGTCTCTTCAAGACAAGAGTGAATAAGTATCTTCTAGAGACCTTCGTAATACAGCGTCGTCAACATCTTCACTTAAAAAAATGGCAATGCTGATGCGCTGTGCCGGATACTCACCAGCTCTCGGGTCACGCGTCGCTTCGACCAGGTTATCTCACTCTAATATACCTAAATAAATAATTCTAGAGTTTATCTGGTTACAGCTAAAATTTTTAGAACATAAATTTACGTGTAAATATTAGTCGGTATTATTTTATTCTGTTCGTGTAATTTTCTTAGTAAATGTTAAATCTCGTCAGATAATAAGTTGCTACATCGGAAGCGTTGGTTGTGCTTTTATTTCCCTGATTTTTTGTTCATCTATTAAGTGCACTTAAATTGGGGTTCCTTAAATTATTTCATAACCACAGTTATGTTTACGTACGTACACATATTTTACTACATTACTATCGTATAGTTTAATATGTCGCGCGAACGTTTAGCGTAACTGGAACCCCTGGGACCACCACATCCGCATACCATAAATTTGCTTACCTCTATTCAAAATAACAAGTAAAATCTTGCCTGTATAATTTGAGCGTCCCATTTAAGTATTTAACTATTTCCCCCAGGGCTTTGTTAATAAGCTCTATTAACAATGAAGGTTGCATTTAAACCGGTCTGTTGGTCCGAGGACAGAATGTAGCCAGTAGCAAAATGTGGCCAGTACTGAATTATTCCGAGAACACCGAGCTTTCTAGAATTTGGAATGGTATTCTGTAACTAAACAAAAGTATGAAAAAACCTCCATAATACAAATCACACATGTCATTAACTTAGACAATTTAACCCGCATAACCGTAGGTCCTTATTTTAAACGAGCTCAAAAAGTCTAGTTTTTTCAATTGTAATGTAATACAAATTTATTTGAAAACAATAATTGACACTTGAGACCTGTTCAAATCAGACCAAATTAGCAATTGAGTATTTTGTGGTAAAGATGTCCACTGTATTGTATGTAGGTATACATCGAGATCCAAATATACAAATAAATAATGCTAGTCAATCTGCAAAGCATCATTAAGCCCCAAAGTAGACAGAGCTCGTGTAATGTGTACCAGATAACTGAAGTACTTATTTCATTACACTTAAATTTTTACAAAGCATTATTATCTGCTAAACTATTATTTTCAAATACGCCCAGTACAATATTTACGTAACTGTTTATATTACGGAAGAGCGGAACCCTCCAATACAGGTATCTCTTTACTTAAAAGAGGGTTTGGGACCCATGAAATTTTTATAAATTATTTACTGAATAAATTTTTTGTATTTGTAAATAGATCAAGTCCAAAGTAATTGTCCCATGAATAAGAATAAGTATAAGAATAAGAATATATTTATTGTAAAATTGTGTAAAACATCCATAGGAAAGGTCTTATAGCATAATTTGGTAACAACAATTTTATCCATTTCGGACATACAATATTTAAACATTTCAATTGCAGAAATTGCAAACAGTGAAAACCTCTTATTTTTAAACCTATATATCTATCTCTGTTATCTAGTAATCAAAGAACTCATTTAAGTTGTAGTGCACACTATTTACAAGCCAGTTCCTTAATCTAGTTTTGAACATATTTATATATACCATTAAGTTTCTTTATTTCTAATGGAATGTTATTATATACTTTAATAGCTGATATGTAGGTGCTTTTGTAAAACATAGTATTATTTATTTGGGGTATATTTACGTTAAATTTATACTTATTTCTCAAGATTTCCAGTCTATTAGATTTTATATTCAAAAAACATGGATTATTCTTAACAAATAAACAGATCTCTAGAATAATATGATGCACAGACGTAACAGAATGTCAAAGTTGTGGTTTTTGCTCCGTCCGGGACCTAGTCATGCTTTCTTGTAACTAAAATCCCAGAGGTCGCATCTGCTTTTACAAAAGCTTATTTTAGTTTGCGTTGTATATTGTTGTTTATGTAATTTTTGATACTTTTTGGCTTTTACTGCCGTCTGTTAACTAGAAGGCCGTTAAGCCCAAAAAGTTGTTTTAGAGAAATCGGCAAATAAAACGCGTAACGCTATTACTAAAATATTATCAAATATAGATAAACGATTGTAGTCATCATCACCAGCCTATATTAGTCTGCTGGACTGATGAACGATTGTAGTGGGACATTTAAATTGCGATTCATTAAATTAATTTTATGTCCTGTATAGCCGAAATCATTTTTATTTATTTTTTAATTCATTTTTAACGTTCCGTACCCCGACCCAAAGGGTGAAACGGGACCCTTTTACTAAGACTCCACTGTCTGTCCGTCTTTCTGTCTGTTTGTCCGTCTGTACCAGGCTTTACCTCATGAACCATAATAGTTAGACAGTTGAAATTTTCACAGATGATATATTTCTGTTACCGCTATAGCAACAAATACTAAAAACAGAATAAACTAAATAGGTATTTATGGTAAACAACAAACGTGATTTTTTTATTATGATTATGTTATGATAATCTGTTCGTTTCTTTTTAGTTTTTTGTACCTAGTGTATTATAAACGTATAGTTCGGTTTTCCTTCTCATAAGTATATGGCGCACTTTCAAAAAAAACCAATCACAGAAAATTGCAATCAAGTTTTGCAAAGTTAAATACTTTTGTACCCCGGAAATTCGGCTGAATATTTAACAGAATAATACTTAATTGCAATATACAACAGAAGTTGGATGTTTTATTATTAACTTTGTATTTGTGTAGTAAATAATTTCATTACCTACGTTTGAATTGCCCCGAGCCAAACTAGCACCTTCTATTTTATCTCATAATTTCGTTGAACAAAGGTAATTTAAAAGTTTTCAATGGACAATTTGTGATACCTATTATACCTAAGCTTTTTTTAATGCCCCTGTCATAATTTTATTTTGTAAAGTTTAGGAGGAGATGCGATGATTGCGTTTGGTGGCCACAAAGTACATCGTATCTTCTCCTAAACTATACAAAATAAAATTATGATAGGCTCGGGTACGCAAAATTTCAGGATGAACCGTTCAGCGGTTTTGGCAAGAAGGAATAACAAACTTAGATGGATATCTAAAATAAACTTTCGCCTAATTAAAGTGTAATATTGACATAACGACATTGATTCCCGAATTGCCTATGAGCTCATGTAAGATAAGATTACATCCCTTTATTGACTTAAGAACTGCAAAACCAAACTCAGTCAAGTTTGCGGGCGCCGAAAATTAATTAAATGAAAATGTCTTGATATTTAATATCCGGGGATCATCAGTCAATGTCACCTAACAATATTAGTCGAGAGATTGATGTGGTGCCTTTGTCTGTCTCATTGTTACCAACGGACTGTACTGATATTAAAAAAACACGATTTCTTATGTTTATCGGGGTCATACGAAAAATTGTTATACTCAGAATGTAAAATGATATTGGCCGTGAGATCGTGGCGTAATAATATCGACCCCTTCAACTCAGACCGTGGATGTTAAGATCTGAATAATGAGCCTACATACTATACCAGAGGAAAGAACTTGGTAGAATGATAAGGTCGAAGTGCTCGAAGGGTACGCGTGCGTCTAGATCCGCACTTACCCTGAAAAGTTCCTCGTTAAAGTATGAAACTTAGGTTATTCTTCCAACACAAATAAGGTTCATAGTTAACCCGCTTACATCAGTTATGAATAACAAGGTCTTTGCTTTTGGCCTTTTTTCTATCTGGGGGATTTGGAGTGCTGGTTTGGGAAGACATTCAACACTTTATACGTACATGACAGAATTAATAACGTTGCAACTTATAGCGATTTTGACTTGGATTTCCCAATATATGTCTGAGTTTTTTATCTAACATTTTACACCTGAAAGCATTCACCATAATATGTACACACGGTAGCAACACACGTAACAAACGGTATCTAGTTCAGATCCTGGGGGTATACTCGGAAAGCGAAAATCCATGTTTCTAAATAATTTTCAAGCTTACCCAAATATTATGTCAATTGCACTAGATAGCGTTAACATGAAAACAAATTAGAAACCGCGATTTTAATTATTTCTGGTATACCAGAAAAAATTAAAAACTCAGTTTCAAACAGACCGTAATCTACATGGGGTTAAACCCCTGTAGATTACATGTCTGTTTGAAACTGCGTTTTAATTACACTTCGTCGTGTTTTACAAGAACCGTTATTTCTTTAATAAAAAACATCTTAGTTCGTGGATATTGAAGATTAAAATTGTTTGCGTGGCTGTTCCGAGCCAGCTCCACATTGTCGTGGGAGTAAAGCGCTTCGAAAATTTCGAAGAGCCATTCTCCCACGACATTAATAATTCCACTCTATGGGGAATACCTATAGTGATATTTTCGGTCCTGAATTTTGTAGTAAAGTTAGTTAACCCTATATCACTAACCACTGTAAAGATGACGACGCGTACCTCAAGCATGTAGTCTTTTGTTATGTTCCCGAACTCCACCACTTCACCTGTTTTAACACCTTCCTAAATTGTTTTATTAGCGACATGCAGTCTCTTATTGCGGATGCACATTTGTTAAATTGAGAGATATCGTGATATAAAAATATTAGATGGTAACTTTGTAATCAAATATGAAGCAAAATCATCGCTGAAATCACAAAAATCTACGTTTTTCAGGTAAAGCATTTCAAACTGTTCCCAGAACTTTTAATATACGATTTGCAGAGAGAATTTTTATTTCTGGGTCTTATTACTGTTTAATGTGGTCTGTTTAAGGTGGTGGTTATTTCCGAAATAGAGCAGGAAATTCAATCATGCGAAGGCTTAATATTCTAATTTAGGTAGATTTGTCTACTAAA
Source organism: Eupithecia vulgata (assembly GCA_946478455.1). NCBI lineage: Eukaryota > Metazoa > Arthropoda > Insecta > Lepidoptera > Geometridae > Eupithecia > Eupithecia vulgata. The sequence goes on from OX297863.1 coordinate 3,650,980, forward strand.
TAAAAATTGATACACAATACTCGTAAAGTTTTAATGCGTCATAAAATAATAGTACCAACAATATACATCTATGTATAGCTGTTTTAGATAACCTAGATTAATAAACAACCTACATACCCTTAAAACCACCAGTCAGGACCCACAATATAGTTGTGTTTTAGATTACCTAGATTTACAAACAATCTACATAAACTTAAGGCCGCCAGTTAGTACCTAGAATATACAGGCTGTTTTAGATAACCTAGACTTACAAACAAAAATATTAGTAGAACCAAGAGATAGTGTTTATGAAGTCATAACTTTCCCGTGAAGCCTTAGGGCTCCGAGATCGTAACCTACAAAGTACTCGTATAAAAGTATCCTATTATATTTTATGATCCTAAAATAATTATCAAACTTTATATTATGATTATAAACGCAGGTTACGTTTTAAAAGGTTATTGTGAACGCTTATAATTACCTACAATGAAATTTGCTATGAAAATGCAAGATTACGACAGTAATCTTTACAAGTTTATGCCAGGATTTTAGGGATTTAATTTAAACGGTATAAAATTTTAAGGTTTCGTGAGTAATCACTTGAGTAATTAAAGGTTAATACTGAAATTAAGGCACCGACCGATGATATCGCCATCATCATCATCATCAGCCTACATCAGTCCACTGCTGGACATAGGCCTCCCCTAATGAGCGCCATAGCACCCTGTCTTCAGCTTGCCGCATCCAGCATCTGCAAGCAGTCTTTCGCAAATCGTCATCCCACCTGGTCGGAGGGCGTCCTACACTACGTTTGCCGAGTCGCGGTCTCCACTCAAGAACACGTTTACCCCAGCGGTTGTCGGTTCTTCTTGAGATATGGCCAGCCCACTGCCACTTCAGCTTGCTAATCCTTTGAGCTATGTCGATAACCTTGGTTCTCTGTCGGATGTATTCGTTGCGAAACCTATCCTTCAGAGAAACTCCGAGCATATAGCTCTCTCCATAGCTCGCTGGGCGACTTTAAACTGGTGGACCAGCCCTACCGTGAGTGTCCACGTCTCAGCTCCGTAGGTCATGACGGGTAGGACGCACTGATTGAAAACTTTCGTTTTTTAAGCATTGCGGTATGGATGACGAGAAGACTCGACGTAGTTTTCCAAACTCTACCCAACCTAGCTGGATTCTCCTCCTCTTGGGATGATATGGTATTGAGGTATTTTCTTAAAATAAATAGTTGTTTATTAATCAAACTGAAATGGAGGTGCTCCTTACGGTCATGTTCTAAACCTATTTATTTATAACTAGCGAACCGCTCCGGCTTTGCACGGGTATATTCTATAGCCTATGTTCATCAGGGATAACGTAGAATTTTAATGGTGAATGAATTTTTCAAATCAGTCCAGTAGTTTCGGAGCCTATTCAATTCAATTAAACAAATAAATCTTTCCTCTTTTATAATATAAGTATAGACTAAAACGATTTAACCTAACCAATCACTACATACAGTCGGACTTTCGCCCGCCGACATCGGTCATCGAAATATTTCTATTTCTATTTGAATAATACCTGACGTTAGTGAATATTGAACCTAGAAAAACCTTTGTAGTGACTATTGAACCTAGAAAGGTTTTTCTAGGTTTAATAGACACTATCGTCAGGTATTATTTAAATAGAAAATACCAACGCAAACTTTAGTGCTGGAGCCGTAATCGAACCTGCTACGTTTTTCTTATTGCAAAATTTCGTGCACAAAACCGTAGAGGTTGTCTACAGTTATCGAAGTTTCCTCAAGGGTGCTTATTAACGCTATTGATTTCTGTCCCGTTGTCGAAATAAATGGGCCTTCTGCTCAGGCGACTGGCAAACATTGAAAAATATGACTTAACTTCTGAAAGAGACAGCTCTTGTTTCCAAAGCCTCCGGAGAATTAGAGAATATCCCAGTTATAGCGCATATCCTTTGATTTATTGTTTCAACCCTTATATTTTATGAGCTGGGCATATCTTGACTATTTAGTTGAGTTTTTTGGTCTCTGCTTTACATTTGATAGAAACCCTCAAATCATTATAAGCCTACATGTTGAGGGAGGCCTATGTCCTGCAGTGGACTACTACTGACCACTACTGGCGAAGGTAGGCCTCCTCAAATGAGCGCTTGGCGGTCTAACTACCCCTCGAGTACTTTCTGCGAAATCCACTAGTTGAAAAAAACCTTAGCAAAATTAACCAAAAGACAAATCAAAAGCAATTATCTTATGTTTTATAAGAGATTTAAAGACATTCATTGGTGTTTATTCAAATTTCAGACGAGGATTAGGTAAAAAGTTTCATAAGGATTTATTCAGTTGATTGTATTTTGAAGTACTTCGTACTTAGTTACTTCAATAAAAAATATAAATATAAGTTATCAGCGCATCGAACACCCAGCGAGTGAACCCACGACCTTTTAGAAGTGGCACGCCACAGTGCCTCCCCGTCTCTAGAATCCTAGATATTGAGGACAAAGGGTCCAAATCCAAATAATAGAGGTCAAAAATAATTCAAGATATCATCGATATCATCGCAAATTTCGCAAAGTTTGAAGTTGTTTTTGGTTTTGACAGCTTTTATTTATCATATCATTGTTCTCTTGTCCACTTCCCAACTCTAATTTTCACCATATTTCGCTGCATGATTATACAACAATCATATTTTGTCAAAAATTTGTTTGAAGTTAAAGATAAAAATTATTTATTCCAGCAAGAATTTAGACTAGTACTTACACTAAAATAACACAATACTAACTTAATTACTATTAATACCAGGTTCGTGAATAATTACCATTTAATACCTAGGACGTGCTAAGGAGGTAGTCTTATATCATAGTAGTTAGACTTAGAGATATCTATTTAGTTAAGCAAATCTTTATTAAGAAAGAAAAATACAATCAAATAATATAATTAAAATAAAACTAGTATTTACAATAAAAACAATTGAGTGCAAGTGCCTGTTTTATTTTTGCCGAGACGTATTATAGGTCATACACAGTTGGGTTATTTCTGATGATTCCCTCACTATGCTAGGCCTGTATCGAGTGAGTCTATCTATGTACGGTAATTCAAAGATTTGGTTAATTTACGGATTACGGTGATTATTACTGTTTACGAAATAAAATTAAAAAATAGAGTTAGTGATAGTTTTTAGTCAGTACCTACTTAAATTAGTTACAAAATATAAAACCTGATTAATTTAAAAAAACAAACAGTTGTTTTCTGTTATTGATATTTCAGTTGGCATATTTTTTTAGATGTCTTTGTTTACAAAACCATCTTGCATTCTAAAATCGAGTGTGGCTAACACAGCCGCAGTTTCATTATGCTATGTCAGCATATTAATCTGCGGCTATGCTAACAAGGTATGTAGGTACATTTTGTTAGTGCAATTTTCAGCCCCACCGCCTTGATTTATGTTAGCGCAAGCTTCTGAAACTTTTAGTGCGTGCTTTTTAGCGAAACGTAGCTTTTAGGAATACCTAATATTGCATGTTTGCAGCCAAGCTCGCTAGCCTGTTTGGTAAATAAAATAGAATAAAACATAGTTACCGAAGCGTTGAGATAGCTGACCTGTAGACCTAGCATGGGCATTGATTGTTGTCTAGGGTAGAATAGAGAAAAAATACGTCATCGCCATCGAATGCGTAAAATATTTGAAACGCATATCTTCAAAATCAATAATTTATACACAATGTATGGCGATGCGATGTGATGTTTCTCTATTCTACCCTAGAAAACAATGCCCCTGCTAGGCCTAAGGTCGAAAGGATTCGTGAGTTTCACTTATACCATTTCAACCGCTTATTGGTTAATTTTCGTTTTTATTCGTACAAAAAATGCAGTCAATGAGCGTTGAAATAGTACTTATGAGTACACCTGAGTTGATCAGCTGAAGTAAAGTAAGGCAAGTCAAGTTTACCCCGATAATCGGCGCGATTCTTTCTATAACTGTAGTTCACACTGTCCAGTCCAGGCTTTGCGATGTGATACGAAGGGGCGCGGAACTCGTCCATAAGCCAGTTTTTGAGCGGACGGCATGTTTCTATAACCCGCGCACTGCCGGCCGCTGTCAGGGGGAGCCCTACATCGTCGTGGGCACCAGTGTTATACAGGTTGAAAAATGTGTACTAAGCCGAAAAGGGGTGACTCTGTACCCCGAGATTTATCCTCTCCACATTTGTTCTACGATTTTTTTAAAATTTTGAGCATTAGTTTCATGGCGCACGTGAGCAGTGCGATTTTTACAGTTTTATAAAATCGTTCGAGCAGCAGCTGGCAAACGTTCTATTGCAAACAATCAAAACTATTGCTAGTACAGCGCTCGCTGATGTCTTAAAGAAAATGCATCATCACATTTCCATCGTCTTTAAGATTCAACTGCTGTTCAAATTCAAATTCTTAGACTCCTACGAGTGTACCTAATATTTCATTTTATTTTGTACTTTTGTACAGAAAAGCGCCAAGATAGTCTCTTGATTAGTTACATACGTTTGATGAAAAAAATATCTCAATTTTCGAGACTTGACGCAGTTTTCCAAACGAAAGAGTTTTGTTAGTGCTTCACGACAAACCTATACTCAACGCATCGGGCTAACACTTTTATTTCCATAAGTAGACTGTATATAGACCTAGATCTAAAGCCTACTCCTGGAAACTGTATCCCCAAGATACAGGTTTATTCTAGTTTGGGGATCAAAGATTGTATTAATTATATGTCCTAATTCTTTTTCAATATACGTAATTATTATTACTGTTATTGATAAATTTTAACTTGAAAATGTATAGAACTATTAGATATTATAATTTATCATCATAATTACAATTATTATTCATTATTATTCAATTATTATTTTAGTTACTGTCTCTGTTGCATGCCATCTCTCACAATTTGTACACCGGAATCGGTAAAACATACAACCTACATACCTGTTTTTTAATATTATATAGACACAATATGTTTATTCAAATAAATGATCTATATCTTTATCTTCTTATCCCGAAAAAACGCATCCGAAAACGCCGTCGGACGCTAGTTAATATATGAGTGCGGTCAAGACGCTCTACTGGAAATAAACCTACCCTTTTTCAGAAACTTCATAAAGTTGAACTCCATCGTCTGCATGCGACACTACAACATAATGAGCAAGACGGGTGCCAGAACAAATGAGCGGTATATCTCACCACGTAACGATGCCGGAAGGGAGTTGGGTTACTCCTGAGAAATGAACACTGCGTCAAGAAAGTTACTGGTGGAACTTGGAGTATTGTTTTCTAGTACAAGGGCTACTCAAAATGTTTGCCACTTGTTTCTGTACAAACCTTCACACACATTGTTTCTATAGATAATTTTAAAGGTTGTTAAAATCCTTTGATTACTGATATATGGAATAAAAAGCCTTATTAGGTACCTATTCTAGATTTAGGCCTATATCTATGCAAAATGTTAGCCCGATCAGTTCCGTAGTTTTGGAGTGAAGAAGTACGAAACATCTCCGCAGCTTTCCACGCGTTTTCCGGATATAAAAAGGAGGAAGTTACATTCAGGTACAGTTCCTGTAATTCAGGATATTTAACAACTCTTGAAAAAAGGTAAAATGGGGGGATGAAGTCACTGAGATTTTGTGTAACTTTTTATCCAGTAGCCCGATTGCTTGAAACTTACAGAGAATACTAAAAATACAAAACTATTGAACACGTGTTTCAGGAGTTCAGAAAATTGAGTCAATCCGGTTCTTAAAATCTGAAATTCGTAGTTTGGTATTTTATTGAAATGGCTGTAACTTTTTAAGTTGCGGTGCTATTGACCTGAAATTTAGTGTGTGTTACTGATATACTCGTAGGTACAATTAATTAAAATGCATGTTTAAAGAAAATGAAAGTAAAAGTAGGTCAATGTTTCCGATGTTTCATGTGACTGATTGCTTTGAAACAATAAATGTAAAATGAAAAAAAAATAACACACTATATAAACATAGCAATACGTTACAAACTTGCGGTACGAACCGCAAGTTTGTACTTACTTTTCGACTCCTACAATCGGGTTTCAGGTGATGAAGAGAAGTTTTTTTTACCCTAAAATTCACGAGAGTAAATTTGCAAGGGGGTAAACTAGTTTAGGTACCTATAACATGCAGTATGCAATCTAATAAGCATGCTCAAATCAAATTATCTGGTTAGGTGTTGACCGTTGTTATCCAAGCGAATATAATCGATTGGAGAACGCATTCATAAATTAATTAGGTACGTATAGCTATAATTCAATTAGGTACATAATTATGGCCCAAACCATGAAAATCTATTTTGTACGTATGATTAGTGCAGTACCTAAGTAGAATAATGGGCGTTTACTCAGAAAAAAGTTTGAACAAAAACGGTTTGAAATAATAGGTGGGCACAGCACAACACAGCTCTGTCATTTTGTTAAGACATTGTAATCTTTGTGTCGATTGTCCTTTTTCGGCCACGGTGAGCAGTCTCAACAAATACTTGACATGTGTGTGCGTATGAGTTTAAGTGCAGAGTGTCTGCGTAAACAAAGGCACTCTCGAATCACTCGCTGAAAAATGGTTAAAAAGGTGGGGGGGGGGGGGGGGGGTTTGAGCGGGAGGGCTATCTATTTGAGTGGGTATCAAATGAAAGACGTTTCATTTGATTTGCATTTGATAAGTCGAAAAATTTACTATTCCTCCTGAAATTTTTGTAAATGTCTTTCTCTCTTTCTCATCTTTTTGAAATATTTTGAAAAAAAATGAAATATTTAGTACCACTACCTCCTAATTTCCTAAGTTTTCAGAGTGATCCATATGAAAGGTACCAACTACTTTTCGGTATGAATTAAATAGCAAGTCTCTAACCGCCTAACCGGTACCTATAGTACATTTTTGTATGATTAACAAAATGTTCGAAACCCTCGGCGCGCGAATTACACTCGCTACCGTAATGGAAGAGAATCAGAATTTAAGTACTGAAAAACTACTCGCATAGAGTTATTTCTGCCATCCTTCTAATATTTTTTGTACCAAAGTTTCCTTGTAACAGTTCGTGGCCAAGAAAATAGTTTTCTCTCCTTTATTTTTAGCGAAATATTTTTTGTTTGCTTTTCCTTTGTCTATTATTAGAATAGGGTTGAGGACCTCAGAGCACAGGTGTCACAAAGTGCTTAAAGACAAAGGTATTAAATTCGATGTATATGTTGAATGAAGCCATTACAGCCGAATATGCAATGGAATTATTAGCCGAGCGTATTGCATCTACTTTACGCTATAGTCGTAAGAGGTCCGAAAGATTTTCGACGAAGCACGAGATCGATTTCGTTGCTTAGTTGGAGCGCAGCCGTATTGAGAGTGAGGCGCGGGTTCGAATCCTGCCGAAATCGAAATTTTATGGGACATTATTAAATTTTCGTAGGTCCAAACTAGCTGATTGTCTTTTCTATGGGTGTAGATTATAAGGTAAACCAAGGTTGAAATAAGGAACAAAGTTTATTCAGTAAAAGCATTACAAAGATGCGTTTCGCCATCAAAGGTGTAGGTATACGAAAAAGACAAGTCTAGAAGTCTATGGTGAGCAGCGTCACCTACGAGTTGATCATAGACTTCATTATGTTTACCTAGATCGTCCATCAAAGAAGGTAGTCGCCGCCTCATAAACAGCGTCTCATAAAACGTACCTAATAAGGGTTATTTTATAGTGGTTCACGCCGAAGAAGCCAAAAGAATAAAATTTGTTGTGAGTAACAAATATTTCATTATCATTTAAAAGTTAGACAAATTTCAAATCGATTCCTTTCTTTGAGATATTATTCATCCTGGAAAGAGACGAAAACGAATCAATCTTAGCTTTTTCTAGGCTCTTCAATTACCAATATACTTCTTCTTTATTCTTCCTGTCGCGTCTTCCTGTCTTTTCTTCCTGTCGCCCAGCGAGCTATGGAGAGAGCTATGCTCGGAATTTCTCTGAAGGTAAGATTCGCAACGAATACATCCGACAGAGAACCAAGGTTATCGATATAGCTCAAAGGATTAGCAAGCTGAAGTGGCAGTGGGCTGACCATTTTTCGAGAAGAACCGACAACCGCTGGGGTAAACTTGTTCTTAAGTGGAGAACGCGACTCGGCTAACTTAGTGTACGCTTTAGTGTAGTGGACGCCCTCCGACCAGGTGGGATGACGATTTGCGAAAGACTGCTGGCAGATACTGGATGCGGCAAGCTGAAGACAGGCCGCTATGGCGCTCATTGGGCGAGGCCTATGTCCAGCAGTGTACTAATATAGGCTGATGATGATGATGATTCTACGTGTCAAAAAGTATAGCAAGCAACAAAAGACAACGCAAAGTCAAAGCAAAAGTTTTAATGAGGGTGCAAGAATGATGTTATGAAGAAAGATTGAACGTGTCGGAAAATTCATAATTCCTCGAATTTTAGGCGAGTATTTACAATTGAAACGGTCGATCTGCGAACTGTTGCAAATAATTTAGATGTAGCTCAACTAATAGGTACATATCAATATCAGCCGGAAGCGTCCCCAAGACGCCGGCCACAACAGCTTGCTGTATAGCAATGCTGATGCTCAGATTGCTACTCATTAGTGTTCTATAATCAGGTAAAGTTTTGGGTAGGTAAACGTAATTTCTTTATACCAATAAAACACAGATTTGTTCAGTGACACACGTCCACTCGATAAGCCACACCTTGTGCGAATGCATACCCCGCCCCGCTTTTGGTATGTACCCTTGTAGATGAGCGCGTCCGATGGCCGTTATAATATAGTCAGAATGCTACAACTCGCTCACGGCTTAACACTCTCACGGTCCGCGAAGGACATGTATTTCTAGAGGTCCGCCTGCTCTCTACGGGCAGCTTTGGCGGTGAATGCGTTAACTTAAGTATTCAGGCTTATAAGTCTACAAATTGACTGGGTCGCACTCCAACGATCCTGATCCGAAATGCAATGGAGGGTGAGGGTATCTATCAGATATTTTATCGCTCTGCTGACCTCGATCTCGGGTATCCTCGGGGCAAGGCGTCGTAATGATGTATATTCTACGGAAGTAGGCTCGATATTGAATATTATTTGCTTCGATATTTCCATGTCACACTAATATTGTAAATATGAAAATGTGAATAGATCTTAGACAATTTAACCCGCGAATAGATGAACGTCTGTTTGTTACTTCAGGCCAAAACTATTCATAATTCAATAACGTTTGTTTCTATAAGCTTACAAAGCACTTATTATTAAATAAGAAATAAGGGTGTTATTGATTTTGTCCACTTCAATTTTTTGACCACTAGTGGAAAAAGTGGTAGTAAGTTTATGACTTGTAAGCTAATACATTGAACAGATTGGTCATTAATTTTGCATAGACATAGGTATATTTATTTATTTTCAGCTTGCATTGTCCCACTGCTGGGCAAATGCCGTTTTGCAGTTTTTTGCTCAAAGTTTTGTCAAAGCAAGTAAGTACAGTTTCACGCACGCTGAGTGGCGTAAACCGACTGAAGTTTGTACGAATGGTGCTGTTGGCGGTTCAACTGAATGTACAAGACGCTCACACTCGCATATTTCCCAATTTGCCCCCAATCTCGTCCCGGTCTCCCCTAACTACTCATTACATTACATTGTAAAGAAAACTACATAAACAACAATAATAATGTTTGAATTATGTATTTATACTGGACACACAGGACCCCGAAAAACTGTTATCAGATCATACTAAAAAAAAATCCGGGGCGGAAATAGATCCTATAACCTTTATGCGTCATAGGTGGACCTTCGCCCACTCGTTGTTATGAATACCTAACTATTAGAAAATATCTATAGAGTACCTATCCCAAAATACGTCCCTACTTGATATTTTTAGTTGAAGTGACTGAAAATCACTTATCCTAAAACAGCGAAACCCATCACTTCCCATTATCCTCATTGGTTAAATCTAATTAAACTTTGGCGAACACGTCCGTAAAAAAAATCGAGTGCTGTACCAAACAGCGTGGATCAAACGAATGGGCTAGTCCCTAAGTCTAGCCTAGCGAATAATTAGGCAGCCTAGTTTGTTGTAGTAGATATACCTGCCAAAGTGGGTAGTATGAGTTTACGCAATATCAAAACGGAAAATATAGTGCTATAACTGCTTGGACATAAACGCAAGCTTCTGCAAACCATCAAACAAAGAAACGTCGCATATTTAAGTCATGTGCTTGGGAACGAAAGTTACTATCTCCTTTAACTTATTATGATGGTAAAAGTTGCCGAAAAGAGGAAACCTGGTCGTAGAAGGATATCGTGGCTGAGGAACATCTTCTCTCAACAAAGGAACTCTTACACCTTCCACAGGTCAAACAGAAATATGCTGTGCTGACTGCCAACCTTCACTAGTTGGAGAGGCACCCTAAGAAGAAGAAGTTTTCGTAAATGTACTTCTACTACTGCTGACTTATCAAATTTGACAAAGTCGTACAACTTTATGCAAAAATGGAAGAGTATTCTCATTTAGAGCACGAATTCTAAGAGCACCACATTTAGAGCATCTATTTTATTAAGAGTACATTCATTCACTTATATCCATTTAGAGCACCGACAAAGAAGTAATTTCCAGTGATGGAGTTTTGATGTAACTAGCTGTAACTTTTCTAGATGTAAATGAGAGTTTGTGACAAATTTACAATAACTTTATTTACCTGTGACGAATTCACACATATTTTAATGAATGTGACGAATTTAAAATTAATACAAATGTAAATACTACTAGTTGTAAGTTATTGTTCTTGTGTTTTTGTTTATATTACCGATTCCTAAAAAGAACTTATACAATTATGGGTTCCGGCTATAAGTATAATTTTTTTATCTCTCACCTCGAATTTCTGCATTACAAATACAATTTCGACTTACAGACTTGAGAAACACTTTTGAATAATTTTACGAATGATGTACTTTCTAACTCATCCTCAAATCTGTGAAACACAATATCCTAAAAAAATATGTAATAATGTTTGACTGACTGACTCATTGAGAAAACAACAACAATGTAATTTAAAATGTTTGAACCAAAATACTAGTTGTAAGTAATTTGTATTTATTGGTAGTAACATTCCTCGATGATTATCGTTATAAAAGAAATATACAATTAAAATATAATAACTCATATCGCACCTCTAGAACAACACGGAATTATGTCGAAAAATCTCAAAATCGATTTTATTGCATATTTGAATCCGCAAAGTTTTAACGCGCATACCATTAAGACGGGCTTATTTATATTTGCACAAACGCGCAAGAGATGGTGCTGTACGTCGCTCTTAGTGAATGAATGAGTGATAGGTCATACCACGAACACGAAATTATGTCTAGTTGCAACATAGCCGCCGTCGTAAAAAACCGTATAGCGTTTACACAAAAGCAAATTATTTAAGAATAATCTGGTGTTGTTTAAATTATTGTGACAATTTCTGTGAGTTATTTAGTGATAATCCCGTGTTGGAGAATTTTCCTGGTTGGCGTTTTACTAGTATTCCGAAATACGGCGGTATTATTGACGAAGGTATGTTCTTTTTTTTTTATTATTCCAAAATAGTTCCGTATTGTTTGAAATAGGTGGAAATTTCTTAAATAATGCTCTATTTATGGCACACTAAAATTTTGTCACAGTTTATTGTAAAATCATTTTAAATGAATTTTGCATACATCGATTTCTTACTATAGTTGTATGTTATAAGAAAAGTATTTTTAAGCAGTATTTTTCTCGTCATAATAGGACAAAATAAAAAAAGTTTCAGATAATGCTCTATTTTTGAATCAATTTAGTTTTTTCTCATTTTATGGCAGATGATGAAGGGTCGGGGCCTGCTGATGCTCGAAAAAGCGATTGGAACAACCGTGGATGATCAGTCGACTGTCCAAGAAAATGATTCTGAACTTTCCACTATGGCGGCATCAGTCATTACATTACCAGCGGTTGAAGCATTGGTCGTTGCAGCATCAGAAAGTGGTTTGTTAGAAAATAGGGAGGTAACAGAAATACCGTTTCGTACTTTACCTGGTCCGAGTGATGAAAGTGATTTTATAGACGATTCAGATACAGATCCCACTTTTTCTCTCCCTGCTAAACAAAAAACTCGGCCACTTGTGGTTACTAGAAGAATATCTACTACTTCCTGCTCGAGCTCCTCGTCAGAGTTAGTTCATCATCATCAAGCTCCAGTAGAAGCAGCAGCTCACCAAGCAACACCGCTCCAACACAACCATTTGCCACACAGACACAATCTTTTGCTGCCAATGCCACTAAGACAACCAGCGATCTGCAGCTTAATGAAAAAAGAAACGAAATCCTAGTGGCTGGAAATCCAATATTGCTAAGCGATTGCGGAATACAGGTAAAGCGTAGGTATTTCTATCAAACTCCTCGCGTTGAAATGAAAGAGCCCTTGTATTTCTTCTTCAAAACATCGTTCGAAGACATCAACTTTAAGAAAAAGTGCGTTCGAATCGTACAAGGCGCTACAAGATCAAGGTTTTTCTCCCTCATTGCCTAAAAAAACAAACTGTGGCTATAAACAAAAAGAGAGACATAATGGAGTTAATAATTGAAAAAAATATAATTCTTATTGTTCAATTATTTATGTCATTTTAAATGACTTTTTACTTAAAAAAGACTGGATACCTTAGAAGTTACTGAAACACTAATTTTAAGAAAAGATAAAAGTACAGAACCGATTAAAATAGAAATAAAAGACTGGTTATCGTAACTTACTAAGATAGTAAAGCATTTTTTTACCTAATGGTATTACATTGTACACAGTGAGTAAGTAGTATGTAGCAACTATTTATCGTATGGTGAAACTTAGTATTTTCTTCCCTTAGTAATTTTTTATAACTCTGTTTTACTTTTCTAGATTGTATTTTATTTATTTCGTGTCTGCCTATGTTGTTTCATATTGTAATAATCACTATGTTCATAACCACACTATGGTTTTTATATGTTGATGTTGATTTTGTTAAACAAATTTTAATAAAAATGCTGATTTTCATAATTTTTTTTCTTTTGTTTCATTAACAACAGGAAAATTCCCTAAAACAAATCAAATATGTCCTTGTTGTATATTTACACCTAACCAATGTATGGTAAAATAAAAGAGCATTATTTCAGAATCATTCAACAAAAATGACGTACCTCGAAATAGTTAATTTTTATTTCATGAGATAATTAGACAAAAGAGAATTAAAACGAAAAATTCATATTATCACTTACTCGACGTTTATTGAGGGGAATAAACGATATAATATTGATTCACGTTGGATACATTACCTGAAACATCTATGACTTTGGCAATAACTTCGATACAAAAGCTGATAACGGTTTTTCGTCGATTGTGAACAAAGTGCTTTTTCGACTTAGCGCTGTCTTGTTCTAGGGGTGCGATATAATAACTATAATAACATTGTATGCTCAATATTATGATAGAAGTCAAGAAGAAGACCTTTCAATAGATAGATAGAAAAAACTTTTATTGCAGACTTAAAACTAAAAAACATTTTACAAAAGAAACAATTATAACGTAAGTGATAATTGGCGGCTTTATAGCTCGATAGCGATCTCTGCCAGACAACCTGGTATGGATAGGATCATCGGATATACATGGGGTAAGATCTATGTGTATCTAATGGTACTACTTAAAATAAATGTACATATGAACTCAATATTTTATTTTATAATTATGATAAATATTATCATTATATGTAGAGCTACCTACTTCAACGATATCAGTGCACTTTCTTTCAGCTTTCATAAAACACCTTTTTAAATAAATACGATCAAAGTCACGTGAACTTTACTAGTCTACTGTTATAAATGTAAATCCATTGAATGTGGTTGTATCACGATTCAAATGGAAACATTCCCAAATTAACTTTTCTATAAGGGAATACATTACCATAAATTTTGTTTACAACTTCACATTTTATCTTACATCTCACCATAACAAATCAAAACAAATACTAAGGAATTTGAGATCTTTTTTAGTTTTTTCAAAACATACATAACGTGCATCATGATAGAGCCACCGATCGGCAGGCTTACATCATGTCACGACGAATTAATCCGGCTCGTCAAAGGAGGTTTTAGGTTCTGGATGACTTGAATTAAGATAAGGATTATGGAGATGCGGCGGAATATGTATTAGGTATTTTGAATAAGACACGGGAAGGTGCTTAGATCTGTAGATTGGTTTTGGAATGTGGTGTTGGATAAGGTTAGTTATCGGCGTGAAAAAGTTCCTGATACATTTAAATTACAAAAGAAAATCGATTTTTATGCGATACGTATTTTCTTGATTAACGCTTATTTATTTGCATGTAAGATGTGAAATTAAAAAAGTTGTACCAAAATAGGTTCTCTTTTCTTCTTTTAGGTATTCAATACTCAATTATATTTATTATTCTGTAGGTATACAGATTTACTTAAAATCTAGGTATTTTAGTGTCACTATAAAGACCCTGCTGGGCACAGAAATTATGTTTAGAGAGAGAGGAGGACTACATTGTTCCTAGGTTAGGAATATTTTAATAATTTCTCTTATTTTTCGTTTAAATATTCTTCAATTGTGTAGCATGCTTTTGTGTTTAGTAAAATCTTTAATTGTTGTGTAAGGATGTTGTCGTTATTCTCATTTTTGAACACATCGTTGTTTAATAATATATGTAGGTATGTAGTTAAAAAAGGGGCTCGATGAGTTTAAGTTTAGAATCTGATGAAACAAACTTACAAGACGTAAAGTTTGTTGTAAGTTTGTTTTAATATCGTAAAGAACAAGATGTTTCTTCCGGTTCGGTATTATAGTATTTTTTTTAACGAATTTACTCATTACAAGTATATGTATTAAGCTGGGCAACCGGTTAGTAGTAAATAATTTGGCGTGTTTTAAAAAACCATAAACCTACTTCAAATTCTTGATTATTGATCAAATTCAGCCCGCTGACAGACGTTCGGACAGACAGACAGACAGGAGGCTTAGTAATAGGACATATTGGGACCTTTTGCTTACGAAACTCTTAAAAATAAACCGTTCAGGATCGGTCGCCCTTCGTTTTATCCGCCATCTGTCAACTTTGTAAGATCTCTTGTTTACGCGTTGCCATGGAAACCATTGGATAAGACCAGTTGATTGTGAATATTTTTATTCATGGTACGTTTTATGGCGCTTATAAACTCCTTGAGAATCAAAATATAATTTATGGATATTTTTTTTCATTTCATTCATCACAGTTTTTTTACTTAGGTCATCATCATCATTGGCCTATATGAGTCCACTGCTGGAAATAGGCCTCCTCTAATGAGCGCCATAGCGCCCTGTCTTCAGCTTGCCGCATCCAGCATCTGCCAGCAGTCTTTCTCCAATCGTCATCCCACCTGGTCGGAGGGCGTCCTACACTACGTTTGCCGAGTCGCGGTCTCCACTCAAGTACATTTCACTTAGGTACATAAATGAAATAGAACTTATTATGGGGCACCTTATAGATTTTTTTAATATTAATTTAGATTTTATATAAAAAGGGGACGAATTGAGTTCTGCCTCAGTTTCTGTCCTTACTTACAATTCTAAGAACACGTAAAACATCCTACCTTAGCCATGAAGTGGACTCTGTGTTTCATTTTGCTCCTCGCTTTTGTGGCCTATGCTTCAGGTAAATTTTCGACATATACTTTAGATTATTTATTTCTAAAGACCTCAGTGGCGTAGCGGGCATATTTCCGCCTGTTGCAGTGGTGGTAGTAGGTCCGATTCCCGCCACGGGACAAATGTTTGAGCGATCTGCTGATTTTTGTTCCTGGTCTTGATGTGACTTATGTTTTCAAAAAAGTCTATCTATTATAAATAATTGTAAGCATAAATACTTACTTGCGACTTCATTCTCGTGAATGTATCTTTCAAAGGGCAATGTATACGCTTCTACAACAAAACTCCTAGTGAGTTGCAAAATCTATCAATTAATAAATTCAAACAAATTGTCAAAACTTTTCTGTGCAAAAAGGCTTACTACAAAATATCAGATTATTTAGAAGATAAAAAAGTTTGGGACGGGTTTTGCTCCAACTCGAAAAATAACAACTAACAGGCTAAAGGTTTCTTCGTCGCTTCTTTACTTTAGTCTACACACCGAAGCGACAGAAATCAAAAACATCACTTTATTTCCGTGTCAGTGTTTTATTTTAAGAATTTGACTTTTTCTAAGTATACATTTTTGTATTTATGGAAATAAAGAATTTTTGATTTTGATTTTTGATTTTGTGAGATTTGGCTTCATATCTATGAAGATTATCAAAAGGATGACCTTTTGATAATTTTCACGATTACAGACAAACGTTTTGTTTGTTCGTTTTTGCGCCCAGGCTAACTGCTCTCTGCATCATCAAACTTACCTACCATTCTCTCCCTCATCTATGATCCATTTTGATTAGCTTAGGTCACCCCGTTCGGTCGTGGCGTATAAATCGACCCCCCAACTCAGCCCGTGGATGTCGTAAGAGACAACACAATTAACATCCACATAATAATATTATGAATTCGAAAGTAATTATGTTCGTCTGTCTGTTGCATTTTCTTTCTTCTTAATGAAACTTGGCACAGAGGTAAATGGTATACAGTACAAGCTCTGGAAAAACTCCTCTGGCATGGATCACTCAAAATCACTGATAACGCCTTCGATGAACGGTACACAAACCAAATCCTAGCGCTAAACAGAGACAACCTTCACATCATGACAAAAGACCTAACTGGAAATTGTCGCCTTAACAAACACTTGTTCAAATTGGGGCTATGCGACACGAAATCACACGGAATCCTGTAGATTCTGTGAGAAGGTGGAGTAAACGCCTCTCCATCTGCTAGGAGAATGTGAAGCACTAATGCAAAAACGTAGTACTCATCTGGGCTAGCACCTGTTCAAGTGTTCAGCCTACGAGACGTAACCCTAAACTAAAGCCTAAAGTTCCTAGCCGCTACAAGGGTAAGTGGCGAATTTTGAACGCTGCAGCTTTAGGGGTGAATACAAAAAGTGGCGATCACAATAGGTCTATCATGGCCGCAGTGATACGAAAGTCATCATGACAGTAACATCATGGGCAGTAGCTAGTAATATTATATTAAATGATTATTATTTTTATTATTATTATATTTTATAGATCACGAAAGTGATCGTAACGTCTCCGTAAAGACAGGGAACTACGTAAATCCAATACAAATGTTTCACAATTCGTTCCCGCATCGGGTTTCAAGGCCACAACAAGATATGAGTCGCATATGAGCGCTATAACACCCTGTTTTCAGCTTGACGCATCCAGCATCTAAAATGTTTTATTTACCGACTTTGTAATATTTTATTTACTTAAACTTTCCCAGTATGTACTACTAACCTCGGTACCTACCTATTTTTAACAAATAATAACCTCGGTTTGTCTTCCAGTTGTTGTTCACACAAAATAGGGTTCACATTGTGATCCTTGCTTTTACATAATCACCTACCTATTAAGCCAATTTATATACTGAGTACTAGCTACTGCTATGCCCGTCTCGGGGATACCATTTACATCCCTGCTAAAATTCATTGAGATCCGTTCAACATTTTGGGTACACAAATGTTGTGGAGTTCTTTAACTCTTGAGGTAACAGACAGATAGACAGACAGCTATGTTCCAATTCATAATATTATAGTTCCTATGTATTAAGTATTGATATGTCAATAATAAAAATCATATTGTCAGTCATTCTACACATGTCAACTTTGGACGAATTTTACTAAAAAGTCACACGATGGTTTCAGAGTGACATACAACAATGTTTTCAGGCATCTCATGTGACTGAAATATTGGTATTAATTATTTTAAGTAGAATTATAATACTAAAAAAACCCAACTAAGGGGCTGAGACATGGCCGCTCACAAAGGAATACATGCACAAGATCAGAGTAGCTCAAAGGGCAATGGAGCGCGCCATGCTCGGCATATCCCTCGTCGATCGAATACCCAACGTGAAGATTCAACGCACAAAAGTCGCAGATGTAGGTATGCGGATCGCGAGCCTAAAGTGGAGATGGGCAGGACACGTTGCAAGGCGGGATGACGGCCGATGGACCAAGGCGGCCACAGAGTGGTATCCGGTAGGCGCGAAGCGCCCTCGATGTAGACCACCTGCCAGATGGTCGGACGACATCGTCAGGGTGGCCGGAAGACTGCTGGATGAGGTTCGCACAGGATCGATTTAACTGGCGTGTGAAGGAGGAGGCCTAAATATCCAGCAGTGGGTACCAACAGGCTGATGATGATGATTTATATTATAAGTTTATGGATCTCGTGTCAGGAAATAAAGAATTTATTATTATTATTATTCACTCCATTTATCTTAAATCTCGTAAAAAATACCATTTTTACTACCTATAGGAAATAAAATATTATAAAACGATTCTACAGTAATAAATATATCACCATAGATCACCGACCGCGAAGCTAGGCTCAAGTAGCCAGTGACCAGGTCTGCATAGAAAGGAACTTCCTGACGATACGCGCCAAATCCAGGAGTACCGCATTATTATTACCACAGTCATTACCTAAATCGTGTCTACAGATGGAACAAGGCCGATGATAATGATTCTTTGTGTTTCCAGCTTGCAGCATTGATGACGACTGCGTAGGGCCTTGTAGGAGCAGCTGCAAACTTGCTGAACGCGCCATGTGCATGCAGTCGGTCTGCTGGTGCGCGATTCGCGAGAATGGTCTTGGTATGGTACCCACTACCTTAGGCAGAGCCTTGTAAAACAACATAATAAGGCCTATATAATACCAGCTCTGGTTATACGGTGACGCATTAAAGAGATGGAATACTATTGGTGTTTTATTTTTACATTCGCTTACTTTTTATTATGGTGTTAATAATCACATTAGACGATTTTTATTAATTCAACAAATAACACATAAGACAAAGTAGAAAACAAAATACTTAAAACTTTATAAATTAGTGATAGCCACACATGAGTGAATGAATTAATGTACTAATTAATGCACAACAAAAATAACAGAAATAAAACTATAAGTATCTAAATTTAAAACATGGTATAAAGGCTGCCATATCGCTGAGAGCGATTTCTGGCAACCTTGTGATTGACAGAGAGTTACAATTATAATAACAGTTGGTAGAGCACAAACAAAACCGTGTGGTGCCAGCTTAGAATTTGTACCACCCCAACTCTTCCCGTGGGTGCCGTAAGAGGCGACTAAGGGATATACGCCGGGGGGCGGCGGGTAGCAACGCCTCTTGCAGAATACATCTACCACCGAACTGCGATCGCCAACCATTACCCCTAGAAGATAAAAGTACTAGTTAGATAAAAAAAAACAGATGTAAGCCTGCGTCTAGCAGAAGACAATTTATAGGCTGTTGAGGTTGAAAACACAAACATTTAAAGAGAATTATCCAAAATAATACCACTTAAACAGATAACATACCTAATACAGCAGGTACAGAAAAGTAACAGAAAGACAATTATGAAAACATTACTTTTTTTATTTGTTTTTCTGTTCATCACTGATGAAGCTAATACAGAATCTGAATAAGAAAGAGGAAAGAATAAAGAAGAATTTAAGATAGCTGAAGATAGGAAATGGGAATTCAGTTTATATTTAACATTTGTGTGAATTACAATATTTTTTCCTTTTATACTATAATAACTATCGTAGTTTGACGAACGCATTACAGATGTAACCGGGTTACCTGTACCTATACATGAACCTTATTTGTGTTGGATTAACACCAACATTTTACCTCTTTACCTAGGGGCTTCTTCAAGGTGAGTACAGTTAGGACCACGCGAAAAATAAAAAGTCGAAAAATTGAAAGTTCCTCCCCTTATCTCTGAAGTTTGAAGAGCGGTCCATGTACAATATGGCTTTGTAGATATCCTCACCTCACCACAACACCTATATTGATCATTGAGGCTTTTATGTCCTGGGGGGAAATGCCCATAATCCCCACAAGGGGCATGCGGGTTGGGATCGCAGTTTGGTAGTATTTATTGTTTTACAGGATTCGCTGCTGCCCACCCCCGTTTTAAGTCCCTTAATCGCCTCATACGACACCCGCGTGAAGAGTTGGGGTGGTGCAAATTCTAGCCCGGCACCACACGGCTATTATAGATATAAATCTATATTTTACAGTAAAAATGTGGAAAAGTCTAAGTCTAACTTTTAAAAAAAAATTTAAAACGGGGTGTGGGTTTTTTTTCGATAGGATATATACCTACTCGAGTTGTTTGCACATTTCAAAATAGTTTTTGATTTTTTTGTAGGTTTAATAATTTTTGAAATGATTTGAAATAAGTCGAAAAAACCCCTTATTTATTTCTTAGTTTGCAGCTACTTAATACTACCCGTACCTTAATACTACTAACTCTTGTATCCTAATAATTGAATGTTCGAAATCCTCGACGCGCGAATTATACTCGCACTTGACGGATCTTTTTTATGTATGTTCGTTGATTTCTCCGTCTAATATGGACCGATTTGGAAAATCCTTGCTCTTCATTATAAATGGACTAGTATAGAGTATGATACCGAGCTGGTCCCATATTTGTTTTATTCCTGATTGAAAAGTACTTCCGGAAAACAGCGCAAAGTGACTCAACTGTAGGTTGATAGTCTATGTGTATATTATAGTTAGGTAATAGGTAACATTTATTTATTTATTATATGTATTTCACTATTCATACTATGCTCGGAGTTTCTCTGAAGGATAGGATTCGCAACGAATACATCCGACAGAGAACCAAGGTTACCGACATAGCTCAAAGGATTAGCAAGCTGAAATGGCAGTGGGCTGGCCATATTTTGATAAGAACCGACAAACGCTGGGGTAAACGTGTTCTTGAGTGGAGACCGCGACTCGGCAAACGTAGTGTGGGACGCCCTCCGACCAGGTGGGATGACGATTTGCGAAAGACTGCTGGCTGATGCTGGATGCGGCAAGCTGAAGACAGGGCGCTATGGCGCTCAATAGGAGAGGCCTATGTCCAGCAGTGGACTGGTATAGGCTGATGATGACTATTCATACTGATTATGTTGATGTTTATTTTTAGTTTATCGTTGGTACACCCCTTGCCTGTCTTTAATTCGTACAATTCTTTCCATTCAAAGGTTTCCTAGAAGAGATCGCTTCTAAGCGATCAGGCCGCCCATTTAACTTGTCTAATGAGTTGCCTTTTTGTAATGTTCTTTTCTGGTGTACAATAAAGTGTTCTTGTATTATATTGTAGTTTACCCCTACGTTTACCCCTAACAATAATATCCGTGATTTTTAATGACCCAATAATGGGTCTGTCTTTCTCCTTTTTCTTGAATGGTCAAAGAGGTGTGCTAAGTTTATTGTAGAATCATCATTATCATCAGCATAATTTACCACTCCACTGCTGGACATAGACCTCCACTAATGAGCGCCATAGCGCCCTGTCTTCAGCTTGCCGTAATTGTAGATTACGATGTACAAATCCGTTGTACAAAACAAAACAAATGAGTGCTCGATCTAGCATAAAAGAGCTCTCATTCGGTAAAGATTCGTAGGTATATTTCGTAGGTCTTCTTAAATGAATGCACCGAGTATGAACTGAAATATGTGACTTTAGTACCTACATAATATTAAAAATTTGATTATTATTTTAAAAACTGTATACGCTAGAAAAAAATACTTAATACCATAGACATGAATTTTTTCACTACGTTCAATAGACTAACAAAGCGTGGGAGCGAGAGGTATTTAGTTAATACACACTGCCACGAGAGAAAAAGAGATAGCGACACAAGATGTCGATATGTCATTGTTTTAGCTGAGTAAGAGGCCTTAAGATCCCGCGCTAATCCAAGTCGAGAAGAATTTTGTGCTTTTAATTAATAATCTTACGATTAAAACATAAAATCATTATTCTGCCACAATGGTGTCTTGTTCAGCGAGTGAATGTGACATTACAAACGTAATAACTCGCTTATAAACACGTTTTACAGGTAATTTATGACTGTTTTTACTGAAATCTTCATAATCATTATTTCGTCATTTGCTGTATGAAAATGAGGCAAAAAAGCTATTGAAAGCTTAGATAATAGGTTTCTCTTAAGACTTATCATCAAATTACATTGCTAAATGAAGAATTTTAGGAAATTTTGAGTAAAAATTAAAATTGTTTGTTTACGATAGGGATTGACAAAGTGATGATGTCATTGTATCGATAGTCGATAATACGTGTCGGCCGGTAGGTTCGACGTGATTGGCTAGGATTATCATTACATTACAGGCTTAGATTTGTAAAGTACAATAAAACACTACTTTCCATTCCTGTAAAATAAAAAGAACGTAATGTAATGTACAGGGTGGTTATTATAACATAATATACAGGACTACTAGCAATTCAGCACAATACTGTATTTAAGTGCTTATTGGGGAGGTACTAAGCTATGAATTGAGCGCCATATAATGTTCCACGATAATTTACGGTTTTGAAGTTAATAAATTTATTTCGAAAAATTTACATTAAAAATACATAGTGTTATTTTCTTTATAACTATTTATATTTTATTATCTTGTCACTTAGAAATAATATCAGAGTATTGTTGTAATTAAACAAATTAAATCTACTCGCACCCTTTAAAAAAATCAAAACTATAGAATATATTTTTTTTCAGATTATTTTAAAAACATCTCTGTTTTAATATTTTTGCTTTTCTTTTAACCCCCGTCTTTGTTTCAGTGGGTCCGCTCTCTTAAAAAGCTTTCGTTCGAAATATAAAAAAATCTGATAAGGGGTTATAATTATAATAGAAAACTCGAGTTCACAACGTTATCATGGAAGCTCAAAACACTGAAACCACCTTAAAACTAGTTAACACAAGACATCAAAATTTTAAACAAGCCTAAACAGAAGAAGAACATGAGATTATCTCTTTATTTAAGATTTTTATATAATTTTTATTGAATTAGTTAGCCAATAGTATTTTTTTTTGTTTTAGTAGCCATTATTTTTGGATATAAATTCTTCTTAGTCACAATGTGTGAATGTGATTAAGGGAGCATATAGTTAAATTTGTTAGCGGAAGTCAAATACTGATAAAGTTTTATTTTAATTTTGTGATGATGAGACGTACTTTTGACTTTTATTAAGTGCTTTACATTGCCTACTTATAATAAATGCATTGGACTTTCACACAA
This sequence comes from Eupithecia vulgata, assembly GCA_946478455.1. Taxonomy (NCBI): domain Eukaryota; kingdom Metazoa; phylum Arthropoda; class Insecta; order Lepidoptera; family Geometridae; genus Eupithecia; species Eupithecia vulgata. The sequence goes on from OX297863.1 coordinate 3,674,225, forward strand.
CAACTTTGGATACGTTTTATTTTACAAACATGGTAATAAACAGACACACAGAAATATCCATTTTATATGTATATAAACATACATTATTTCATATTAACTGAACCAAGTCATTTCATTTATAAATAATAGGTTACCTAGCTTTAGCTATGTTGCTATTTGTTTACCTATTTGAAAAGTATTTGATTTTTTATATTATAAAACACTTTTTATATCACTTTGTTAAACTAACTCATTATGTCCTGTGACTTCGCCCGTAAGACTATCGATAATATTATGTTAGAGTCAAGGCAGCATTATTTCACGCACACATTTACATTTCATTTTTTGTAACACCGTTAATCTGTCACTGTTGGTCTTGTACATTCTAAGCCTATGCTTAATACATATTTTGAAACTTACTCACGTCATATATGAGACCAAACTCGATTTAATTTATTAATTTTACCCTCCTTTGGACCCTCCTTAGGAATACGTATTTGGTATTTTGTAAAAGACACGGAAAGGTGGATGGAAAGGAGATCCGTAGATTGGTTTTGTGTTGGATAAGATTAGAAATTGGCGTGAAAAAGTTCTTGAAACTTTTTAAATTACCTTAGCAAATCGATTGTTAGCGATACAAATTTTCATGATAATTTTCACGCTTATTTATTTGCATGTTAGATACCTATCCCATAAAAAAGTTGGACCAAAATTGGTCCTCTTTTCTTCTTGTAGGTAAATTCAGTTATACTCAAATAAAATCAGAACAATTAGTAACAAATTTTGACTGGGTAAATTCGTAAAATAAGTACCTATCATTTATTTCAGGCCATAGAAAAGTTTCAGGTCTAATTCCATAGTAATATATACCTTAAAACTAACATACATATATGTAATATTTTATTGACACGTTTTTCTATTCGGTATTACAGCAACGAAGTTTAGTAGACGCAATCAGGGTCTCAGCTGGCGACGGTGCACGGCGGTGTCTCCTTATACAGGCGGCCAGTGAACCGTCGAAACTTGACACCCTTTGGCCAAAACTCTGACCATAAATGAATTGAAACTCACATTATAGCAAGAGTCCAGCTTCTCGACGCGCATCGAGCGTCCGGTTTTCCTTTTTAGGTACTCCTCCACAGCTTTGGTCTCCACACGGTAGTGAACGCGTGAGACGTAGAACTGGATAGAAGGCACCTCCGCTCAGAACCCAGATTCCAGATCTTTCGGCCCAGTACCGCACTGATTTCGGTGATCGGGCTTACGGCTCTTGCGAACCACCACGGTAAATCCATCCCTGTCACAGGGCCTCTTCCCAGGAGCCGGCGCAGACGCAGATGCTACCTACCTGATGGTTCACAAGGCTTCTTTTCCCCCTTCCATTTAGAGCGGGCCGCAGACTGCGGACGCGCAGCGGGCGCGGCTCGAGGCGGCGGCGGTGGCATGGCGGCGACGACAGATCAGACAGGAAAGGCACGCCCTCACGTGTAGGTCAATAATTTTACAAAAACTTTCGACTTCAGCGGGACCGGACCCCGCGCCCCAACATTTTTAGGAACTTATTTCATTTCTTAAGATACCCAGAGTGCTATAACAAAAACTATGCTATAACTATAACAAAAATCCCTAAATAAATTGTTAACTTCGTATGGATCACCTTATACTAATTATTTATAATAATGTAGGTTTTATATAAAAAGTAGACAAATTGAGTTTTGACTCAGTTTCTGTCATTACTTACTATTCCAAGAACACGTAAAACATCCTACCTTAGTCATGAAGTGGACTCTGAGTTTCATTTTGCTCCTCGCTGTGGTCGCCTATGCTTCAGGTAAATTTTCGACTTATTCTTTTCATAATTTATTACAGACGACCTCAGTTGCGTAGCGGGCAAAAGTCCACCTGTGGCGTAGGTGGTAGAATTCCCGCCAAAATTATACTTAGACAACGTTTTGTTCTGTTTTTTGGTTTTCACTATCAAGCTCACTACCGTTCCCATCATCAAACCTACTTAACATGTCCATCATCACCATCAGCCTATATTAGTCCACTGCTGGACATTTCCCCCACGCCATAAATCGTATAAATCGCATGGCGTATAAATCGACCCCCCAACTTAGCCAGTGGATGTCGTAAGAGACAACTAACGGAACCCACTAGCTAGAGGAAGGCCAGCAGTTGGCCTTCCTCTAGCTACTGGATTCCTTGTAAGTATTAAATAAATAAATAAATAATGCTGGACAATTCACACAGCATTATCTAGCCTTTCGAATTTATAATACATATAAGTATGAATCGTAATTTAAATTGGAACTAAATCTTTTTACTTCAAAACATTCATATAATAAAGAATTGGAAAGACGACCTCTGTGGCGCAGTGGGCAAGGATCCGCCTGCGACGCAAGAGGTTGCGGGTTCGATTCCCGCCTTGGAACAAATATTTGTACGATCTGCAGGTATTTGTTCTGGGTGTTCTGGTCGTTTTCTATGTATAATAAATAAAAAATCAAAGTCAAAGTCAATAACTTTATTTCTTTAGGCTTACAAACTAAGCACTTAGACACGTCAAATATAATACTATAAACAGGTTAAATGGAAATATTTATCTATGTAATGTATTGTATTATGTAGGTACATAATGTATATCAGTTATCTAGTACCCATAACACAAGCTCTGCTTAGCTTGGGGCTAGATAATGCAATGTGAATTGTCCACCATTATTTATTTATTTATTATTAATTGGGTAAATATTTAAGTATCACTTGCTTTATATACTTAATGTAATTACAACTATAAAAATATTGAGTTCCTGTAAAATTTCATTGAGATCCATTCAGACCAGGCAACAGACAGACAGGATAGACACAGAGTCTGACAGCAGACAGTTACTTTCGTATTCGTACATAAGAATGTAGTTATGGATGTGGATTAACCCGGCGAGCATGTGGCAGGGTATGTCATACCCAAAGTGTCACAAAAGTATCGATATTTCTTGAAATATTAAAGTTGCAACACTGGGGCGCTGAGTAGCTGGAGCGAGGGAAGTGCGGGAGGGGATGGTAGCGTGATCTAAGTGCACAGCGCTGGACGAGATATAAGTGGAGATCATTACAAAATTGGAAATCAATACAAAATTTTAATGATCTTCAATAAGTTCCTGATTTAATTTAAAGTCATAGAAGAATTTATTTTAGTTTTTTTAAATCTAAGATTCCATTGTTTTATAATTTTCAACTAAAGAGAACGTTATTAAACGTTATTAAAAAAAAAGTATTCTATTCTATTCTATTTTATTTTGTTTGTTTAGTGAATTTTTTAAAAGTTTATATTTTTTCATCTAATTTCGTTGATTTTTTTTTCACTACCTATATAAATAAAAACTTTAAAATAGTTTATTTCAACAACGCCAAGCATGAAAATAAAAAAAAATCTGAACAAAACACTACAAAAGCGTTGTACATTGTAGTCTGGGTAGGCCATACCCTGCCACATAAACAATGTAACTTTTTTGAACACATGCTCGCCGGGTTAAGTAATATGTCAATTAGAAAACCCACTGGCATTACCTTATATTTTAAATAATAAAGCCTTTATTTCCGAAATTTTACAGTAATTCTTTACAAGAAATTTTAAATTAATACTAAAAGAAACACTGTTACAATAAAATCTCTCTTATTTCGGTGTGCCTTACGGCAAAGGCCTCCTCCAACTCCTTCCATTGTTGTCTGTCTGCCGCGACTCTAGTCCATAGGGGTCCTAATGTCATATTTAGGTCATCCTCCCATCTTCTTGCTTTACGACCTCGAGTTCTAGCTCCATCCCTAGGGTACCAGACTGTCACCTGTTTACTCCATTTCTCCTTTTTGCAACGGAGCATATGTCCAGTCCACCTCCATTTAAGTTGGTCAATACGCGACAGTATGTTTGTTACTTTGGTTTTGTTTCTGATGTCTATACTTCTTACTTTGTCCAATAGTTTCAAACCTAGCATGCTCCTCTCCATGCCTCTCTGGCACCTTGCTAGTTTATCCCTATGTCGTTTTGTCAAAGCCCATGTTTTACAGCCATATGTGATGCATGGCAGTATACAGGTGTCAAAAGTCTTTTTCTTGATCTTCATAGATAGTTTGACTTGCTTTTCGTGATTTCTTTCAACATTACCTTAATCGTGTCTAAAAAAAGATTCTTTGTGTTTCTAGCTTGCTTCAGTGACAACGAATGCGTAGAGCCTTGTAAGGCAAGCTGTTACGCGCCTTATCGCGCCATGTGCATGGATAAAGGTTGCTGGTGTTTGGTTACACCCATTAGAAATCATGTGGCCTTAGGAACCACGTTACTGTAAAACAACAGCATATTATACAGCCTATCTAGTACCAACTCTGGTCATTCGGTGCCGCATTAAAGAAGTTGGAAATACTATGAGTGTTTTATTTCTACTCACTTTTAAGTGCCTATACAACCTTTATTTTTGTGAAAAGGACATAGGATTTTGCGTTCATAGGAGCGACACAAGGCATAACAACGCAAGCCCAATCAAGGGGCGCAGCCGCCAGTATAAAATCTGTGTATTTAGCTTATTTTTTATTAATTAAACTTTAATATAAAAATCCGAAACATATAAAATGTTCTTTATAGTTCTATTACTATGCTTATTTTCAAGATCTCCTGTATTTTTTGAGAAATTAAAGTTTTATTAAAAATTTGGAGGTAACGTAGCGATTATTTCCTATCGAGAAAATTTTATGGAATCGTGTTTTTGAAACATATGATCGATAGAGTAAGTTCGGAACTGTACCATGTATAATTTTCAAAGTTAAATATTTAGTCGTTTGGAAGATATTTAGGTCTGACGGAGTAGGTTCGAGGTAGTGTAGGCCCTTATGTAGGGTAACCAACTAGAAATAAAAAAAAGGATAAACTTAAATATAATAGTTAAAACTTTATAAATTACACGTAGGTAGCTATAACATGCTCAAACAATAAGGCAAATAACTACTTATCATCATCAGCCTATTTTAGTCCACGGCTGGACATAGGCCTCCCTTAATGAGTGCCATAGCGCTCTGTCTTCAGCTGGACGCATCCAGAATCTGCCTGCAGTCTTTCGCTTTTTGACTGGAGGACGTCCTACACGTTTACCGAGTCGTGGTCTCCACTTAAGAATGTTTACCTTAGCGATTATCGGTTCTTCGCGAAATATGGCCGGCCCACTGCCATTTCAGCTTGCTACTTCTTAGAGCTATGTCGATGACTTTGGTTATCTATCGGATGTTTACGTTACGAAACCTATAATTCAGAGGAAATCCGAGTGTAGTTCATTCCATAGTTCGCTGAGGGACTTTATGCTGGTGGACCAGCCCCACCGTAAGTGTCCATATCTCAGCTCCGTAGGTCATGAATGACGTACTAGATAACTGATACACTAATAAAATACATTACATAGATACTAAATATTATTCTTAATTCTTTATTGCACTAATAAAACATTTTTTAAACCGGTATCGCAAAGGCGAGCTTAAGAGGACCCTTCCCGGTCCTACTATCGTCAACGCGAGCGTGATTGAAAAGCTTGTTGTTTCATCCAGCGCAATGTTAGAAAAAGAGGCAAAGCGAAAAGAGAGAGAAAACGCCTGAGCACTCGGTTGGCATTCGGTTACTTTCGGTTTTTTTGAGAACGCAATAACATTGAACGAAAAATAGTGTGCGGAAATTTCATAAAACAGGTTCCAGGAAATACGTGATTTTCAGTAAGCCTTACAAGTTTGTTAAATAGAAGTTTGTCGTTTAAAATCTCCATTACATTTGAAAGGTTTCTATCGAAATATTTTCTTTATTTTTACAATTTAAGAGTACATTATGAACGCCCAAAGTTCAGGTAATTTTTTTGTAAAAAAGCAAATTTTTGGAGTCTTATACTGAATTTGTTTCTTCAAATTTTGGTTTTTTGTTACAATAGAAACCTAGATAATAGTGCACAAGATACCTATTAGTTAAAAGTTTCAAAGAAAGATCTGTTACAACGACATAATCACGTACGAGCGTTTGTATAAAAAGTAAGACGGGTTGGCCGCCCTTAACCCTACAAAGAGTTCTCTTCCCGCAAATTGTTAAATATTTAAATTAAATTGTATTATATTATCATGTAGATACCTTCTCGAAATTGTTTCCGAGTATACTTACCTTGGGCGGACTCTGCACTTGGGTAAAACCATTTCGAGAAGGAGGCCAAGAGGAGGATCCATCTAGGTTGGGCCGCGTTTGGAAAACTGCAAGACATTTTTGTGGAATTTCAGTGTAGTCATCAATAGGTATAAATAGCTGCATAAGAAAGGAGTTTTATGAATTCATTACGTATGTAAGTGGGTTAACTACGAACCTTATTTGTGTTAAAAGAACACCAAAGTTTCATCTCTTTACACGAGGGACTGTTTCAAGGTGGGTGCAGTTTATTTTTGACGCGACTCTCTGATGATGTTGGCAAACTATCCTACAAATATTATTTTTTTTTTTTTTTTTTTTTTAATCTCATTTATTTTTAAGGACTTTTGTTATAATATTAACATGTCAGTCCCATTGTATACACAACATACTTTTTTACAAATAATAACAAATTGAAAATGATAACAGAACAACAAATTATAAAATATGTACAACATTACAAACAGAACTAAAACCAAAACCAGATACAAACTTAAACCTACTTATTTATAATTCCATGAGCTGATGTACAAAATATAATTTGATCTACTTGTGATGGCTCACGGCCTTAAACAGCTGTATAGCTGATTCAGTTGTGGGGTGCGCTAAAATATTGTGGAAAAATCCTGTGTCAAGTCTGTTCAGGCCGAAAGCCACCGCAAGCGATTGCCTTTCTTGCTGGAAGCGGACACACTCCTCTAATAAATGGTGAACATCTTCCACAACACCACATGTATCACAATTCGGTGTGTCAGCTTTACGCATTAAATATGCAAACTTTTTTAGGGGCATGTGACCCGTACGTAACCTGTGTGCTATAATAATAAGTTTCCGAGGAATCTTAGTCATACTGAACCAAGGGACATGAGGAGGCTCACACTGTATGGATTTGTACCAAATACCTTTTTCAACAGACCTTTCATTAAAATGTTCTTTCCAAAAATTATAACAGCTATTCCGATATTTAGGTAAAATTTCAGAAAAATTTGGTAAAATATTGTAATCAAAGCCCTCAAGTATCGCTTTTTTTGCTAGTGTATCAGCCTCCTCATTTCCCCTAAGTCCAATGTGCGATGGAACCCATTGCAACCGGACTTCAACTCCGCGCTCGCTCAACTCAGTAAGCTGTGATAGTATTACATATGCTATGGACACCCCCCTCCTGCCAGAGGCGCACCCATGAATATGCTGAAGTGCACTTTTGCTATCACTAAAAATCACTATTTTCATTTGGCTGAGAATACTGATGTAATATGCTAGTGACTCAGATATCGCAATGAGTTCCACGGACATGATGGATATATTACTAACTATTTTAAAACAATTTGACCTATTATGACAATGATTGGCCACAGGGTCGTAAAAGGCCGCTCCTCGTCCATCTTCACTCTTTGAACCATCCGTATATAATTTATACCAATCAAAGTACTTTTTACGCAATTCCTTTACGGTTTCAGCTTTAAGTAAATTTACTTCATGGTCTTTTTTAGCCCTATCCATACATTCTAAACTTGTCATAACAATGTCATCAGTATTTATTTTAGTGACCCATGTATTTAAACTAAAACAATCCAATAAGCTAGATGAACAAATCTCATCATTTTTAATTAACTCGAAACATAGCACCAACAATGGGTTTTTCTTATTACGCCAGTAGCTGTTAGAAACGCATAAGCTGCTTAACTGCGTCAGCAGGTTGATTGTTTCGTTATTAGTAACCGCTCTAATTTTAAGACAATATTTCAAACCTAAGTACCTTCGTCTGATATGCAGTGGATGTACACAGAGCTCGCTTTCCATAGTATGTATCGCTGTACTTCTAATAAAACCACCAATTATCCTCATAGCTTGGTTTTGAACCTTTTCAAGTTTATAAATATGAGTTTTCACACTATTGTCAAATAAAAAGGAACCATAATCTAATCTACTTCTAATCAATGAAATATATAGCCTTCGTAAATGTAGTGGATGCGAACCCCAGTTAGATCCAGCTAAAACTTTCAGTATATTATTAAATTTTTGTGTTCTAATAACAGTCTCATTTACATGTCTTCCCCAACGCAGTGAACAGTCTAACCAGATACCTAAGTATTTGTATACGTCCACCTGTTCAACAGCACAGTTATTTATTTTAATACCTAACTGTTGTGACTTTCGACCTCTGCTAAAAACACATATTTTAGATTTAGGAATAGACAGCTCGAGACCTAACTCGTTAATTAAATGGTTAAACGCATGTAAAGCCCTCTGTATGCAATCAGAACTTTCGGTCAATTTCCTACAGTTTTGGAATAAAACAAAATCATCCGCATATTGACAAATGTACACAAAATTAATTTCTTTGCATATTTTTGATGTTGTAATATTAAATAAAAGCGGTGAAATCGGGTCCCCTTGGGATAAACCCCTTCCTGCATTTCTGGTATAAGTATCTATTAATGTATTAGAATCATCTTTTATTTGGAGAGTTCTTTGACTCAAAAAATTCCACAAGTAAGTACAAATAGTTCTACCAACTCCCATGTTGTCTAGGGTAGTTGTTGTTTGTTCTATCAAAACATTGTTATACGCATTTTCTATGTCAAGAAAACATGCAACAGTAGGTGTATTATTCGTAAACCCTATTTGTATCTGCGTCACTAGGCGCGATAACGAGTCTAAGCACGACTGACCTCTTCGAAATCCCGTAATTTGTGGCGATAACAGGTTATTCTTTTCAACGTACCACTCAATACGCTTGTTAATCATATTATGTAATATTTTGCATAAACAGCACATGAGAGATATCGGTCTTAGTTTAGGTACAGAGCTCGATGACTCACCCTGCTTAGGAATAGGCACCACAGTAATGTTTCTCCATTGTGTAGGAACGACGCCGGTTTTAAGTATACGATTATATAAAAAGGTAAGGTAATGTTTTGCGATTTTAGGTAAATTATAGATCATAGAATAAGTAACCCCGTCACACCCTGGAGCTGTGTCCTTCTTTTTTATGCATCTACACATCTCATGTATAGTAAAATCGGCTTCTAATCTTTCGTTTGAAGAAGTAAACATGGGTATAGATGGAACAACATAATCTGGGGCTAATTTGCACAATAACTGGTCTTTATCTTCTGTGGGTATATAACATTTTTGTGATCTGTTTCCCTTCATCCACCTTAGCCGTCGCCACATCTCGTGAGCCGGGGTCGACTCGTCAATACTGTTACACATATGTTGCCATCCAATTGATTTAGCTCGAACAATTTCTAATTTAGATTTAGATGTTTTTTTCTCTAAAATCTCTAAATTTATTGGCGTAGGATTCTTTCTAAAGTTAACTAAAGCTAATCTTCGTTCCGCAACTAATTTTGAGAGTGTTGGATTCCAGAAAGGTTTCGGTTTAAAACGACTGCTAGGGTTACCACATTTTTTTTTAAACGGGATAAATTTATCAGAAGCTTCGAAAATTAGATCCATCAGAGAGTCATGTAATACTTGGACATCTTGTTCTTGAGTCGGGTAAAAGATTGAATTTTGAATTAAATTTGAATATTCATCCCAATTAGCCAGTTTAAAGTTCCTAATGTTTCCTAAAGTTCTGTTATTTTCTGTATAATTAAATTTAATTTTTATAACACAATGATCACTTCCTAATTGTTCATTCATAATAGACCAAGTAAAATCCAAAGCAATATCAGAAGAAGCAAAAGTAATATCCGGGGAGGAACTTTGTAGTACACTATTAACTAATTTAATTCTCGTAGGCTGTCCATTATTGAGTGAAATGTAGTTCGATTCTATTGCTGAATCGTAAATTTGTGCCCCCCTCCAATCATTACGGCAAGACCAGTCGGTATGGTGTGCGTTAAAATCACCCCCGATTAAACAATTATTACGATAAATAGCAAATAGCCAATCCCAGTCAGATTGAGTTACCGAAATCGAGGGTGGACAATAAATGGAAATAATATTTTGCAAAGCTCCACAATTCAGTAGTTTAACAGCTAAAATTTCTATACCAGAGTTTCGATGAGTCACGCTTACTTGATGTATCTTAATAGTATTGTGGATGACTATAGCAACGCCCCCGTATCCATCGCTTCTATCCTTACGATAAATGTTGTATCCAGTTAAACGAAACTGGGTCTCGGCATCCAACCAAGTCTCACTAATTAAAGCAATGTGAATTTTTTCTTGTGATATTAACAGGTCAAATTCTATCGCCTTAGGTTTCAAGCTCCGTGTATTCCACTGCACTATGTTCAAAGAGTGAAGTTTTTGGGCGTTATCCATCATCACTTACGAAAGTGATGAGTGTGCTCAAAAGCTTCTCTGTTTTAAATAATCTTCGTAAATACTGTACAATTTCCTGAAACATAAAACTACATACCCTTTTTAATTTGTCCTCTAGGCTTCCTGTCGATACAATAATTTTTTGTACCACTTTGAATACTCGCTCTAAACTAAAACTTTTGCCACTTTCACTCTTATCGCTACTTTTCTTATTTCTCATATCTTTTTCTTCTTTCTCCTGTACTTGGTCTTGTGAAACGTCCATTTCATTTTCAGAAGAATCATGAACTTCTTGACTATCTTGTTTTGACTTTCTATTTCGTCTCTTTCTTCCCGACCTTTTGTATTCCACTCCTATATTTCTGTCACTGTCCTCTTCTGACTCTAACTCTTCTCTGTGTACAATAGCCTGTGTCGTCAGTACATTTCTATAAGAGCGAGAGGTTGTAAGATCTTGTGTGACTTGTGTCTCATCTGTAACTCTTTGGTTCAAATCATACTTCTTTCTCATATTCCTGCCCAAATAAGTGGACAGTGCCTTTCTGTAGACACAGTTTTCAGCGCTCATTATCCTTCTTATTTCCTTTTCTTTGAGAAAAATTGGACATTCTCTAAACATGGCCTTGTGTGATCCACTGCAGTTTGAACATCTGAACTTGGTGGTTTCACATTCTTTATGTTCGCCAGCACATCTTGGACACGTAGGCCTTTTGGCAGGACAGGCACGGACCAAGTGGCCAAACTTCCAGCAACCAGAGCACTGACTCACCGGGAATGTATAAGGGTCGACTTTAAACCGACACCCGTATCCATAAACATACGGGGGCAAAGTAGACCCCTTAATACTTAGTCGAATAGTCTCGCTATCCACCCATTTACCATCTTCTGCTAGTCGTTTCAGTCTTCTGACAGAGATAATGTCAAAATCACACTTTAGGTTCTCTAATACTTCTTTCTCCTCAATATCTACGTCAACTTGTCGCACTAATCCAAACGATACATCCATCTCATCGAGCATTTGACATCTAAAGCCTAATTCGACCAGCTTCTCGCACTTTATAACACTATCACAATCAGCTCTGCTTTGCAGCTCAATGAGAACCCTGTACGGGCTTTTGTACACAATTTTCAAAATATTTTGTATGTTTTCGGCTCTAAGCAGCTTAGCCAAACCAAATTGTTTGGGTAGTATTTCTCGCGATACTATTGATACAGTGCATTTTATTGCGTCATCTTCAGCCTCCAAAGCGGAAGAGCTAACTTCCTTTCGTTTTGGTGAGTTAAAATCACCAATTCTCAGTTTTTTCTCCTTATTCCGGTTTGATACCGGGATATATCCGTCTTCTATATTTTCTTCACTAGTGCATTCAGGCCGTTCTGTCTCGGCTTGTCTTTTTTCTCCCGCCAATGGCGAGGGAACGCGGATGGGTAAATTTTCCACATCCATGTCACTACATTGTTGTTCACTAACTGCAATTGGTAGATCAAAATCTACTGGTAAAATACTCCAACTCGTTCCACCATAGGGAGGATCCCCGTCCATGGTGAGTACGGTGACTCACCGCCCGAGCGAGGAACGAGCAGGTAATTAAAAGTTGTTATCAGGTTTTCGCAAAGATAAGGCCAAGACGCGTGCGCTCACACAGACGACTGGCGCGCCACTGTACAAATATTATAAACGCGAAAGTTTGTAAGTAAGCATGGATGAATGGATGGATGTTTGTTACTCTTTCACGTAAAAACGACTAAATGGATCTGGATAAAATTCGGCACAGAGATAGAATATAGTTTGGAATAGCACATAGGCTATATTTTATCCCGGAATTCTCACGGGAACGGGAATGACGCGGGTGAAACCGCGAGGCGCTGCTAGTACCTAAATACTTCTCTGCTGGGCCAAGTACGCAAATACTTTCTAATGTTTAGATCCACATACACAAATAAATAATCTAGTCTAATGCATAATCCTTTTGTCATTTGGAATACCTTAAGTTATTTGTTTACTTTTTTATAAAACCATGGGGTCACTATAATGCACGACAATTTTATTGTGCGGTCGAATAATGTACACTCTGATAAGCCGTGTCATGGCTTCCAATTTTAATAGGTTTTGACACGGATTATCAAGGTGTACATTATTCGGCCGTACAATAAATTGTCGTGCATTATAGTGACCCAAACCATCGACCGAGAAAACTCAGAAATCTGCGTGCAACAACTCTAAAAGCTTGATGCTTTCTTCTTGTGTTGAGATGGCTGGCATCAAGATCTTTCTTAGAAAGCTGTCCGAGAATAAAATGTAAAATAAAAATCTGACGGAAATTATGCACTCTATACATTCTTTAGATAGATCAGTGGTAGGCTATTATTATTATTTTTATTTGCTCTTGGTGGCTTTCGTGTCACTGGCGGCCATGATGGGCCTATTGTGATCGCCACTTTATGTGTTCACCCCTAAAGCTGCGGCGTTCAGAGTTCGCCACTTACCCTTGCAGCTGCTAGGAACTGAAGGATGTCCTTCGGGGAGAAGTCTCGTAGCTCGTCTGGGCCGAGCAGGTGCTTGCCCAGATAGGTATTACGTTTTAGCATCAAACATCATGGTAGGGTAATGTTTAGGTTTAAGGCAATAAGTGTGATGTATTTAGCCGCACCGCCCCAGCATGCTACACAATATGAGAGAATGGTTTGGCAATTCAAATTCATAATACAATAAAAAAAAAACTGGACAATTCACACAGCATTATCTAGCCCCAAGCTAAGCAATATGACTTGCACAATGAGTTCTTATAAAAGATCCAGGAACGAAAACAATCAACATTGCGTCGGACTTCTGATTATATTTTTAGCTATATACCTGGGCATGCGGGCTAGTTATTAGGGGAGGCCTATGTCCAGCAGTGGACTAATATAGACTGATGATGATGATGCGGGTTAGTTCGTTGGTTGAGTTGTTCTGCAGGGGGCGCTGCTGCCCACTCCCTGGTTTGTCTCCTTTAGTCGCCTCCTAGTCGACTCACACGAAAGTTTGTAAGTATGGATGGGTGGATGTTTGTTACTCTTTAACGTAAAAACTACTTAACGGATCTTGATAAAATTTCGTACAGAGATAGATTATAGTCTGGAAAAACACATAGGCTATATTTTATCCCGGAATTCCCACGGGAACGGGAACTAAGTGAGTAAAACCGCGAGTCGCTGCTAGTATCCCTTAACCCACCTATCAAGTTTTACGTAAAACGGATAAACATTGGGACAGTTATGCTCGAAGTGAATATTTCATTACAGGGACTTAGAAGATTTTGAATATAACCATTGACATTGTTTTAATATTATTTTTCATTAATTAATTCCTTTATTTTGTAATCAAGCTACCTGTAATAATATTTAATTTGTCAATTGTAAACTCATAAGTTTAAATATTTACATGCCTAGATAAGGTAGAATATAATATATTTTATATGGACATTATTTAAATTTTTAGACCAACACTGATACCTACTTATTTTCGTGCAAATAAACATCTTTAATCTTTTACCGTGCAGCCAAATCACCCAAGCTGCCAATGAGAACTTTAATCTTCCGTTCAATAAAACAATCAATGCATTAAGGAATTCCAAGTCAGCTTTAAGTTTTTCCAAAACGTGCACATTATCATTTTGCTTAGCATGATAGAGCCACCGATCGGCAGGCTTACATCATGTCGCGACGAATTAATGCGGCTCGTCAAAGGAGGTTTTAGGTTCTGGATGACTTGAATTAAGATAAGGATTATGGAGATGCGGCGGAATATGTATTAGGTATTTTGAATAAGACACGGGAAGGTGCTTAGATCTGTAGATTGGTTTTGGAATGTGGTGCTGGATAAGGTTAGGTTATCGGCGTGAAAGTTCCTTATATTTTTTTATGCGATTCGTATTTTCTTGATTATGTTCACGCTTATTTATTTGCATGTAATATACGAAATTAATAAAGTTGTACCAAAATCGGTTCTCTTTTCTTCTAATTTCCCTCCAGTAAATTCAGTGTCACTCAAGTAAAACGAGAACACTTGAAATTTTGATTAGGTACCTAAATTTTTTAAACTATTATAGCATGAACGAGCGATGCGGGTAGATTCTGTCTTCAGACAAATGTTTGCACGATTCGCAAATATTTATCAATTTTGTAAGGCCGTTGCCATGGAAACCATTACTGTAAGTGTGTGTTAAGAATTTGTGTATAATAATTAATTTCGGAACTGTATTTGTGTTTGGACCACGAGGTTGGAAATAAACGATTTTTATTTTTTACTTACGTATATATATTTTGTTTATTAGACCAGTGATTGTGAATATTTTCAGGTGATGATGTTTATAATACACAAAGACAACAGCGAAAGAATCATCAAATCTATTGAGAATTGGCGAAGACATCACCAAAATTGTTGTAGCTAGTAGTGATTTTTCAAAAGTACCTATATTTGTTGTTTTTAAGCTTCACGGGATAAATACTAAATCTTCGGAAATAAAACTTTTATTGGACTAATTCGGAATCATTCTCCATATAATAGCGAAAAATTTTATACCATCAGTTATTTTACCCTATATGATTATGAGTAAAAATCTAAATATATGTTGTTGTGTTGTCTAGTACCTACCAATAACAAAAAAGCTCTGTTTAGCTTGGGTCTACATGATGTGGATTGTCCAGCATTATTTATTTAAAACATTAAAAAAAATTAAGGCTATAGTTATTTAATGAAGATTGATATGATTTTTTGAATAGTGATTAATCTAGTTTTATTCAATGTAAAAGCTAAGAGACTATCATTTATACACAAACTGTTCTCTACCATAAACAACATTGTTAGACTAAATGCCTACATCGTACTTAAGTGATTATTTTATGTAATAATTAGCACTCTAGTCGCCTGAATCACAGGATTACCTAGTTCAGGCTAAATTGTTAAAGTTTGCTATTTTTATTTTTAGTGCACTTCTGTCTTGTCTTTTTACGTTAGTTTATTTGAATAAATTTTATTTATTTATTATTTATTTATTTAATGTCCTTAAAGTTAAACCGACTAAGTTAAACGAAAATACGTACCGTTTTTTTTCACCTACATAAATAAAATAGTTATCTACTTATTATGGGGCACCTTATAGATTTTTTATATTAATTTAGATTTGATATAAAATGGAAACAAATTGAGTTCTGCCTCAGTTTCTGTCCTTACTTACAATTCTAAGAACACGTAAAACATCCTACCTTAGCCATGAAGTGGACTCTGTGTTTCATTTTGTTCCTCGCTGTGGTCGCCTACGCTTCAGGTAAATTTTAGACTTACTCTTCTTCTGCTGTGACTTCATCTACGTGGGATAAGATTTAATATGTTTATACTTTTGATCGCTGGAGGAGCTTAACCGGATGCTGGACGGCCTAGCTTCAGCCTCACGACGCATCGGTCTTGGCATGAACTTGGATAAAACCAAGGTCATGATCAATGGCCACATTGACCCGGGACCGATCGTCGTGCATGGCCATCTTCTCGAAATTGTTTCCGAATACACTTACCTTGGGCTGATTCTGCAGTTGGGTAAAAACTATTTCGAGAAGGAGGCCAAGAGGAGGATCCAGCTAGGTTGGGCCGCGTTAGGCAAACTACGTCAAGTCTTCTCGTCATCCATACCGCAATGCTTGAAAACGAAAGTTTTCAATCAGTGCGTCCTACCCGTCATGACCTACGGAGCTGAGACGTGGACACTCACGGTAGGGCTGGTCCACCAGTTTAAAGTCGCCCAGCGAGTTATGGAGAGAGCTATGCTCGGAGTTTCTCTGAAGGACGCAACGAATACATCCGACAGAGAACCAAGGTTATCGACATAGCTCAAAGGATTAGCAACCTGAAGTGGCAGTGGGCTGGCCATATTTCAAGAAGAACCGACAACCGCTGGGGTAAACGTGTTCTTGAGTGGAGACCGCGACTCGGAAAACGTAGTGTAGGACGCCCTCCGACCAGGTGGGATGACGATTTGCGAAAGACTGCTGGCAGATGCTGGATGCGGCAAGCTGAAGACAGGGCGCTATGGCGCTCATTAGGGGAGGCCTATGTCCAGCAGTGGACTGGTATAGGCTGATGATGATGATACTTTTGATAATTATCGTCTTAATTAATTTGTCGTCTTGTCTTCTTGTGTCGTCTTGGTTCGTTCGTGCATCGAGCTTCAAACCCACACCAAGATATAAGGCATAATGAGCGCCATAGCGCTATGTCTTCAGCTTGACGCATCCTGCAGCTCGACCTCCGCGTCGCGAGGCGCGACTTATTCGAATCTATAATCTATACTAATAGTATAAATGCGAAAGAGTGTTTGTTTGTTTGCTTGCCCTTCCTTCACGTTCTAACTAAGCAACCAATCCTAAGTAACATAGGCTATTTTTATCCCATAAATCAGTTCCTACAATAATAATAATAATGCTGGACAATTTACACAGCATTATAGTTAATGGCTAGTGCCCCAAGCTAAACAGAGCTTGTGTTATGGGTACTTGATAACTGATATACATTTAACAATACATTACATAGATATATATTTTTTATTATACATAGAAAACGACCAGAACACCCGGTACAAATACCTGCAGATCGTACAAATATTTGTCCCAAGGCGGGAATCGAACCCGCAACCTCCTGCGTTGCAGACCTTGGCCCACCGCGCCACAGAGGTTTTCCTATCCTATGGGATAGATATAAACTTAAACGCGTACGAAGCCGCGAGCATCAGCTAGTATTATATACTAGTATACTTATACTAGTATACCAATATATTAGCGTATTATATACTAGTATACAAGATATATAGCTAGTATTATATAATCCTGCCGAAATCGAAAGTTTTTGGGACATTATTAAAATTTTCGTGTAAAATTTTCTAGTGCGAGTAACACACTCTAAAGCAACAAGCTAAGTATTAGGTAAATAAATAAATAAATAAATAAATAATGCTGGACAATTCACACAGCATTATCTAGCACCAAGGTAAGCAGAGCTTGTGTTATGGGTACTAGATAACTGATATACGTAATATTATACATTACATAGATAGATATTTTTTTATTATACATAGAAAACACCCAGACCAACGGAACAAATTTCTGCAGATCGTACACAAATTTGTTCCGAGGCGGGGATCGAACCCGCAACCTCTTGCGTCGCAGGCAGACTCTCGCCCGCTGCGCCACTGAGGTCGTCGTAGGTATATAAGTATGGAACATAGATATTATAGAGAGAGTTATTCCTGAATCGTCCCACTTTGGTCCAAATGCTCCAATCGATAGAACGAGTCGAGAAACTTAAATTTTATGCTGAAAGCGTTCCTGATTCGTCCCACTTTTCAAAGGTTGGCAAAAGTACTGTCGACCGCAGATTGAGTATTGACATGTCAATAAAAAAACAGTCGTAACATAAATAATTTTTACAGATGGAACCAGGCCGATGATAATGATTCTTTGTGTTTCCAGCTTGCAGCGGTAACCAAGACTGCGTAGACAACTGTAGAAGCAGCTGTAATGGGGCTTACATCGCCATGTGCATGCAGTCGGTCTGCTGGTGCGCGGTTCCAGAGAACGGTGTTATGCAAAAAGTGGGCTTGGGAAGCCCCCTGTAAAACAACATTATACAGCGTAGAAAATACCAGCTCTGGTTATTCGGTGACGCATTAAAAAAGTGGAATAATATTGGTGTTTTACTTTTACAGTCACTTACTTTAAACAATGGCGTTAATAATCCCTATTTGCCGATTTTAATTATTTATTTATCAATTAGAAATAACACAAACAAGACAAAATGGAAAACTAAATACAGAAAACTTTATAAAAGAACCTTTTTTAAGAAAGAAAATTACAATCAGATAATAGAATTAAATTAAAACTAGTATTTATAATAGAAACAATTGAGCTAACTGCTGCAAACAATCTACAGGTAGCTTAACTGATCTATATCAATACCAGTCGCGCGCGTGCCCAAGACACAGGCTGCATTGCCCCGCTGTATGGCAATGGTGATGCGCGCTGTGCCAGATACTCACCAGGGAGGCTATTCTCTGTGGAAAATCCAAACGCGTTACATACCTAAGACAAGACAACTGCGTGGAATCGGACAAAACCGTTCCCTATGACATATTTGTGATTTCTTTGAATATATTTGGGTCGAAAAATAAAAGAGGAGCAGGTACTAAGTTCGCCTATATGTTCGTCGATTTCCCCGTGATATATTGCCCGATTTGGTAAATTCTTTTGCTATTATACGGAAAATGAATCCGAGGTTGTCTCGTAAAAATATTAACCCCCATATTCATAATTGTTGCTAAGCAGTGTTTTACTCACTCTGATTTATGACGACTGATGATTAATAGACGAAAACAGATTGAAAAATAAAAATGCAGGCTTTGATGAATATTTTTTCATCATCATTATCATCATTAGCCCGATGACACCCACTGCTGGGTATAGATCTCCTCTTTTACACGCCAGTTACCTCGATGATGTACGAGCTTCTTCCAGGGTCTTCCGGCCACCCCGACGATGTCTTCCGATCATTTGGACGGTGGTCTACCTCTTCTCTTACCTCGAGTTTTTACAGTTTGTGGTGTTGACATTATGAATATAGAGCAATATAAGTTATGGGTACTAGATAACTGATATACATTATACAATACTAAGATATTTTTTATTATACATAGAAAACGACCAGAACACCCTGAACTAATTTTATGTTAAATATTTGCAGATCGTACAAATATTTGTCCTAAGGCGGGAATCGAACCCGCAACCTCTTGCGTCGCAGGTGGGCCTTGGCCCACCGCACCACAGAGGTCGTCCACATAGCTTGGTCACAGAAATGCCTTCATCAGTGCTTAAAAAAATTAACAGGAAAACATTTTCTATTTCATTATTCGGTACTTAGTGAATCTAAGCATTTCCAATCTATGAGCGTACCAAGACTAACCCAAACACTTTAATCATTGAGGTAAAACACGCTCACTCAGCAATTATCTTGATTTCGAAGGTAGAAACGAATCTATGTGTGAATTGACAGACATAATTATAACTACAGTGCTTTCAAGCATACGATCGCACGAATACGAATAAATAAATGAGATATATTTTGTCGCTTTTTTTGGTATCTAAACCTCGTTTGTGTATACTCCTTAATATAAATAAATAAATAAAAATAATAAAAATGTTGGACAATTCACACAGCATTACCTAGTCCCAAGCTAAACAGAAGAGCTTGTGTTATGAATACTAGGTAACTGATATACATAATACAATACATTACATAGATAGATATTTTTTATTGTACATAGAAAACGACCAGAACACCCTGAACAAATTTCTGCAGATCGTACACACACTTGCACTTGCATCGCAGGCAGACCTTCGCCCATCGCGAAACAGAGGTCTTCGTAAACTAGTTTTCTATATTATATATATAAGTTTTCTATGAGTAAAATAATGTAACTTATGGATTTAAAGCGGTTTTGCTTCAGAGTAAATTGATTTTCTCCACCCCGTAGGTGGTTCAGAAAATATACAATATATACTAATATATTAGGTATATACTTGAATACCTATTTATATTCATCTGGGGCCGAATTCCACTAAATTGACACGCCGACGTCTATTTTCCGATACCATTGGTTATGGTGAATAACCAATGGTATCGGAAAATAGACGTCGGCGTCGATTGTTATTTAATATTCGCAATGGAAGTTTTACAAATTCACGGGAAGGGGAAACTGAGGGCCTTCCTTTTGTCGGTAAATAATATTTTACATAATTATAATGTTTAAGATAAGATTTTTGTTATTATAGTGCGTAAGCACTAAAGTTCTAATCTCAACGAAATTAAATAAATCCCAAAAATCTATTTCACAGTCCGGTTAAATAATAAATGAAAAAACAAATTATTCATTTTCTTTATCGTTGGTTATTTACAATTTTAAATGATTAATTTTCCGGGTCCGTGGCTAATAAGGACTTTAAAGCCCGTCTTATAAAAGCTCGCACAGTTAATGATCTGTGCTTGTATAACGATTTTCTATAATAAAAGCGGTACTCAAGCATTTGATCGATGACTGAGCAGAGTTTCTTAACACAGGATTAAGACTACTTATAGACTACCCTACAAAACCTACCAAACCTTCCTTGAAACTGTATTTACAAAAGGTATTTGTTAATAGAATCAAAATTGTATGAAAATGTATGGCTCGCTTTTTTACATACCGGCGCCGGCGCCGGTCCGGCATTGAGTCCTGCCGGCGCCGTCGCCGTCGCCGGGGTAGCAAGCTTCCCACCGGTGCCGGCCCGGCAAAATTGCATGTGTATTGCATATTTATATGAATTGTAGCCGTGTGATTGTGTAACTGCTGAATTCCGTGTCAGTACTGTACTGTACCACTCACCGGGCGTAAACCGGCATCGACACCGGCGCAGTGGAAAAACGAAACCCCGGCGCCGGTGCCGGTGCACGGCCATGCCGGTGCCGTGCCGGTGCCGGGCTGGCTAATGGAAAAACGCCCAAACGTTGGGAAAAGAAAGCAAAAGGTACGCGATAGATACCCGATAAATAATCTTATATATGTTAACAAATAACGAAAGTTTAAAAAGGGATATACTTTAGCGTATCTCGTTAACTTTAGTTCATAATTATTACTAAAGTAAACATCGGTGACGAATTTCACAAAATGTTTATTTTGTTGTTGGTATATATTATGGAACATTACTTAAGTGAATTAATGTTTGGTTGGGAACATGCTAGTCTACATCGTTAACTAAACTCATAGTATTAAATGTGTCACAAAGAAATATACAAATATATAATTGCTTTATTGTATTACCATTTTCGGAGTCTCTTTGAAGGATAGGATTCGCAACGAATACATCCGACAGAGAACAAAGATTATCGACATAGCTCAAAGGATTAGCAAGCTGAAGTGGCAGTGGGCTGGCCATATCTCGAGAAGAACCGACAACTGCTGGGGTAAACGTGTTCTTAAATGGAGACCGAGACTCGGCAAACGTAGTGTAAACTTTAATTGTTTTCTCTGTAGGTGGAGTCACCGGCGCTACAGTCCGTAAGAGGTCCCAAAGATTTTCGACGAGAACCGACAGAGACTTCGTGGCTTAGTTGGTTAGAGCACACCCGTACTAATGGTGGGACGCGGGTTCGAGTCCCGCCGAAGTCGAAAATTTTTGGAAACTTATTTCATTTTTTAAACGTAGTGTAGGTCGCCCTCCAACCAGATGGGATGAAAGAATGCTGGCAGATGCTGGTTGCGGCAAGCTGTAGACAGGGCGCTATGGCGCTCATTAGGGGATACCTATGTCCAGCAGTGGACTAATGTAGGCTGATGATGATGATGAAGACCCGCATTATGAAAGTTTGCTCAGTCATAGATCTTGGTTTGAGTAACGCTATTCTATGGCATAAAAATCACTCAAACATAGGTTTATTGAGTTGAGCAAGCTTTAATAATACGTGCCTTAAAAATGACTGATATTATAAATAAATAAATAAATAATGCTGGACAATTCACACAGCATTATCTAGCCCCAAGCTAAGCAGAGCTTGTGTTATGGGTACTAGGTAACTGATATACGTAATATTATACATTACATAGATAGATATTTTTTTATTATAAATAGAAAACACCCAGACCAACGGAACAAATTTCTGCAGATCGTACACAAATTTGTTCCGAGGCGGGGATCGAACCCGCAACCTCTTGCGTCGCAGGCAGACTCTCGCCCGCTGCGCCACTGAGTCGTCAAATTACTTACTTTCCTTTTCATTGCCTTACAGTTAAGGCTGTTAAGATCTTACATAAATTTAGCAAATATTTTATGTAGGGACTTAGATTACTTTAGTCATGAAAATATCTTAAAGAAACGAACTAGGATAAAGCTGTAGGAATCTAACTTTACTAGTATTTTTATATTAACCTTAAAGAAAATTACAATCAATATAAAATTAAATTAAAACTAGTATTTACAATAAAACAATTGAGCTAACTGCAGACTGTTGCAAACAATCTATAGGTAGCTCAACTGATCTATATCAATACCAGTCGGAACCTTAAAATAATATCGACGACCTCAGTGGCGCAGCGGGCGAGAGTCTGCCTGCGAACAAATTTGTGTACGATCTGCAGAAATTTGTTCCGTTGGTCTGGGTGTTTTCTAAGTATAATAAAAAATATCTATCTATGTAATGTATAATATTACGTATATCAGTTATCTAGTACCCATAACACAAGCTCTGCTTACCTTGGGGCTAGATAATGCCGTGTGAATTGTCCAGCATTATTTATTATTTATTTATTAATATTAACTTTAAAAAGTTAGCAATATTGAAAGGCGAACTGTTAAAAAAACATTTACCCTCACATTATTATTTCACATTCATTTTATGACACATTCAGACCATCTGTACCCGATATTGGGTCAAGAACTTTATTAACGCACGTGCGACTCTCAACTCTAGCATGAATAAAACAGTGCCTTTTTTCCATTGCTTAAGTAAGTATTTCAAGTTGATCAAACAGTAAGAGTTTGCCGATCATTCCAGTACATCTTTTTGAGGGCTGAGGCCACTTTACCTCACTTTACCCTTTCAAAAGAGAGAACAACATAACTGAATTAAATTTTTACGAGCTCTCTAACTCAGTTCCTTACCTCAGATACGAGAATTTATTAGGTTAAGGGCCCTCAACAAGTTTGGAAGCGTGCAAATAATAGCGTCCTACGAGTATAGACGATCTGTGCCGCAGTGAACGGAAGGTGCGTCCAGAATACGTAATATGTAAAATACGTAAGTTATACGACGCACGACGACCGATGTGGCGCGGTGGGCGAAGGTCTGCCTGCGACGCAGAAGGTTGCGGGTTCGATTCCCGCCTCGGGACAAATGTGTGTACGATCTGCAGACATTTGTTCAGGGTGTTCTGGTCGTTTTCTACATAATAATAAAAAATATCTATCTATGTATTGTATTATATTATGTATATCAGTTATCTAGTACCCATAACACAAGCTCTGCTTAGCTTGGGGCTAGATAATGCTGTGTGAATTGTCCAGCATTATTTATTTATAGGTAATAATAAATAATATATAAATAATACACGTCCACATTTTAAAACTTGCTGTTTAACGTTGTAAAATAAAAAATGTGTACGCAAACCTAATATTGATTATTAAGTGTGAGTACAGGGTGATGAAACAATGTTAAGTATTCAATCTACGATAGTAAATCTGGAGTAAGAACTTCATAATTTGGTTTTAAAAAACTCTTTAAATTGAAGTCAAATTCCTAAATTGAATGTTGAAGATGATTAAGGGTTTGGAAAGAACACTTCGATACCCCGATCAAATTTTTTATCTAGTTAAAATACAATTCATATTAATTTAAATTTATTATTTGATTGTAATTCATATTTAATTTAATGTGATGAGTGATGGATGCCACATGGATAAAACGACGAATAATTACATTTTGACGACCTCTGTGACGGAGGAGGAGGTTGCGGTTTCGATTCCCGCCTCAGGACAAATGTGTGTACGATCTGCAGACATTTGTTCAGGGTGTTCTGGTCGTTTTCTATGTATAATAAAAAATATCTATCTATGTATTGTGTTATATTATGTTTATCAGTTATCTAGTACCCATAACACAAGCTCTGCTTACCTTGGGGCTAGATAATGCTGTGTGAATTGTCTAGCATTATTATTATTATTTGTTCAGGGTGTTCTGGTCGTTTTCTATGTATAATAAAAAATATCTATCTATGTTATGTATTGTATTATGTTTATCGATTATATAGTACACCATAACACAAGCTCTGCTTAACTTGGGGCTAGATAATGCTGTGTGAATTGTCCAGCATTATTTATTTATTTATTTTTAGAAGTACCTCAGGTACCAGTTGACAAATTTATTTAACTCTTGCAATCTAAGGATCTTATAGTTTAAGGAATCGACTAGAATAACTGAAACCTCAGCAAAATGTATAGATAGCAAAATTATATTAGCTCGAAAATTAGACATAGTGAAAATGTAATAAAATCAACTTGGAAAATAATATTGAAACTGGAAAGGTCAGACAGACCTTGATAATTATTATAAATTTAAAGGTTTATGATTGCTCAGTCAACAATGATGTCGAAGGAATTTCCAATCGGTCCAATATTGACGGAGAAATCCACGAAAATACATAAAAATACACACAGCCGAACATTGAACGTCACCCTCTTTTGTTTTTTCGTCGGTTAAAAATCAAACATTGTTATCATCGATATTAAATTTAAAAAAGAATCTCTAATCGACAAGAACTTTGAATTGTTTTCAAAAACCTACAAAAGTAAAGTAAATTTTAAGTAAATAATTGTGGTAGGGTAGATTATAATTTTTTGCAGACAACTATAAAATCAGTATATCCTAGGTATTTATGGAGTCAAATAGGCGTGTAATGTTTGCTTAGTTTAGATTACCTAGTAGGTTTTGAACTAACTCAGACATAATTAAAATAAACATTTACTTGGTACTTACTTACATGAAATTGAATTGGATTTTAGCATAGCTTATTTTGAACTGGAGTTGTAAAAGCTATGCTAAAATCCAAACTGCGTCGTCGAAATTCGAATCACCGCGTTAGCGTAGCGTCAGTCTTCAGTTCGCCGCGTAGCCGATTGCACGTAGCGTCCGTAGCCGCGTAGCATTACGTAGTACGTAACGTAACAACGACTGCGAAGTTCCGTACCGCATTGTGAGTTAGTTTCTGGTGTTGTGTTGTGATAGGATTTTTGAGGCGGTAAGTGTTTTAGTTTGTGAAATTTTACGATATTTTTTGTTTATTAATTTATTTATATAAAATAAAACTATTCCAATTTATTCCAATTAACATGGGTTTACATGAGTTCACCCATGTATACACAGAATATGTTTAAGTTTTACATACAACTAAATTAACTTAGAAGTAGACTTAAAAGTACAATTTTAAACTTTATAAATGTTTCCGGCTTGCTAGTATGTAGGTAGATGTACCTAACCAGAGCTCTGTCCCTCGCACTAAGTCTCTGTAGAGCCTGTGTGGCGAGGTTACAGTGGTTGGCTTGGACACTCTTAGTATGTTAGAGAATGAAAAAAAGCTACGTGATTTTTAAAAAAGTTCAATCTCATAAAATTCTAAGAATGTGAAGGTTTGGATGGAATATTTGTTAATTCTTCACGCTAAAATTACTAATAAAATAATCGGGCTCAAATTTCGCATAGATGTGTATAAGGACGTTTTGGAAAGTATTATTATTCTGTAAGTCAAGTGTGTGATTGTTTATTCACATACACATAAATACATAAGGCTGATTTAACAAATAGGTAATTTTTTACCGGAGAAAATATGTAAGTGCGAACCCGCGGCTAGAAACTTGTTAGTGATTTTCTTATGTTAATGTTTAAATTTTTTAGTAACGTTTCATTTGGGCAATGGTCAAATCAAATGGCAAATGTTTTAGTTCGTGAAAATGTCTACTGGTGATTTATCTAAAGATAATTTCATGATAGGATTAATAATCTAAACCTCTATTTTATACGTTTGAACTCTTCACCTTTATTTAAATCTAAGTTATATTTTGAATTAATTAAACCAGTAGGTTTAATTAATTCAAAATATAACTTAGATTGGTACAGTAGTACCAATTCTATTTTATGTTTTTACCGATTGTTAATTTAACATCCATTGTCTTTACTCGAATCTAAGGCAAACAAAGGGAAGTCAATAGACTAAAAAAATATTGATGAAAATTATTTTACGACACTGTTAACATAGGAGCCAATTAAGTTTTTTTATTTTGACAGCTTTCGCCTTTTTCATGTCATAAATGACGTCGGGTTAAGTACCCCATTTCCAGAAGTAGACCATCTCATTATTGAAGGCCTGGCGCCTAATGAACTAGTGAAAATCACGAAACCTGAAATTTCCGAGAAGTGTCACGGAACATCGAACTCTAAATTAGAACCGTCAAAAACAAACGAATCACTTGATTTGAAATTAAATTCAAATTGATTTGAAATTAAATCCATAAAACGCGTTGACAGCAATCAGGCCGTATTTAAACAAAAGGATCCAATTCGTAGACCCAATTTATGTCCGAAATTCGCTCTTATTAACCCATTTCAAATATTTGCAAAGTATTTACGATTTGTTTCTCAGTTCAATTTATTTTATTATTATGTTTTTTTCTAGATAAATAATGATGAGCTATTCACACAGCATTATCTAGCCCCAAGCTAAGCAGAGCCTGTA
Organism: Eupithecia vulgata; assembly: GCA_946478455.1. Taxonomy (NCBI): domain Eukaryota; kingdom Metazoa; phylum Arthropoda; class Insecta; order Lepidoptera; family Geometridae; genus Eupithecia; species Eupithecia vulgata. Next base: position 3,701,021 of record OX297863.1, read on the forward strand.
TTAACGGTACTAGATGACCGGTTATACATAACACATTACATACATGTACTTTTATTATACATAGTTAATACTAAAAAAATATTTGCAGATCGTATAAAAATTTGTCCTAAGGCCTGAACCGAACCCGCAACCTCATACGTCGCATGCGGACCTTCACCCGCCGCGCCACATCAGTCGTCTATCTCGTCTATTTCTATTTCATTTTCATTATCATCATTTGCCTATATAGTCCAGAGCTGGACATAAGGGTTCCGACATTACGCCCTGTCTTATGATATTACTATTTCATAATGGCCTTAGTAATAATTTAAAAAATTTATGACTATATTTACAGTAAGCCTTCATTTACATTTAAAATAGTACCTTATAACTGAATTCGCTTTCAAAACGCAGCATTTTAAGCGGTATAAATTCGTGGAAAGTCACATATTAAGTTTCTTGGCCTAATGGTTTTATTAATTACCCGTTTTATAAATTCAGTAAATGTATGAAATAAAATGCGATATTATGTAATTTTATTTTCTGAATTGACGATCTACAATAGGATTGTACAATAATGTATGTATGTCTTCTACAATAAGATTGTAGGACGTGATTAGATCGTCGTTTCAGAAGATATAAATTAACTTTAAAATAACATTCCTAAGATGTTTGCTCAAACAAAGTTTTAGCCTAATCAAAGTCCACAGGACTCTTTTTCTCTGAATTTAAATTCACTTTAAAAGCTTTAATTAAGTAAATTAAAAATTTGAAGATTTAATAAAGTAAATTAATCAAAAATAAGGCCCCTAATTTCTTTCAGTTAGGTTTTAATTTATGTAACTTAAAACAAAAACAATGTACTGAAACTGATAGCTATGTCGCTCTAGCACCTCATCGATAGCCTATCGCCAGGCTTCACTGTACGTGAGGCGCTTATGGCGCGTATATATGAACGCCTTGAATTAAGTGCCAAACGGCACCGCTAGGTTATAAAAAGATTATTTCATGTGCTTGACAATTATCTATATTATTTTAAAAAAAACCTATATGTGTTCTTATTTTCACTTTAGTACCAACCGATAGAAATAATATCAATAAAATAAATGAATCGGTAATTATGGAATATCGCCCTCCGACCAGGTGGAATGACGATTTGCGAAAGACTGCTGGCAGATGCTGGATGCGGCAAGCTGAAGACAGGGGGCTATGGCGCTCATTAGGGGAGGCCTATGTCCAGCAGTGGACTGGTATAGGCTGATGATGATGATGATGATAGAAATAAAGATTAATTTAAATTCTTATCTTAAACTTCTTATCTGATATATACTTCTTGACTTGACTTGATGAACCTTGAAAATAAGAAAAAACTTTAATGCGTGACCTCTGTAAGTTGCACATAATGTATGTTGCACATAGATCCCAATGCCATCATCAGTCAGTCCATACACGTCCACTGCTGGAAAGTGGATACCCATGTACCTGCAATTAAACGATTCTATCATTGAAAGCTGATAGAGATTATTCTTCAGCTATAAAAATACCAAAAGCGGCGAGTCAATTTTTTTTTCAAAATCAAAATTTGTATATATATATATAATTTTCTACTTACGTTTTCGATCTATGATCACAATCAAAAGCCTTTAGAAAGGTCACAAAATATACCAACGGCGTTTCTCGTTTCATCCCAGGTACCCAATTTATGCTTTAACAATCTACAAATATCAGGAAAAACTCCTGCGTCGACACAACTACGTGTTTAAGATTATTTATCGGGTATTTATCGCGTACCTTTTGCTTTCTTTTCCCCAACGTTTCAACCGCGATATGATATGTTATCAAATCGCGAAATTTTAAAAAGTTTTAACTACGTGTTTGTCCCTTAGTCGCTTACTACGACATCCATTATAAAATATAAAGAGATTTATATTATATATTCAGAGGAAAGATTTGTTTCTTTGTTTAAACATCATCATCATCAGCCTATACCAGTCCACTGCTGGACATAGGCCTCCCCTAATGAGCGTCATAGCGCCCTGTCTTCAGCTTGCCGCATCCAGCATCTACCAGCTGTCGCAAATCGTCATCCCACCTGGTCGGAGGGCGTCCTACACCACGTTTGCCGAGTCGCGGTCTTCACTCAAGAACACGTTTACCCAAGCGGTTGTCGGTTCTTCTCGAGATATGGCCAACCCACTGCCACTTCAGCTTGCTAATCCTTTGAGCTATGTCGATAACCTTGGTTCTCTGTCGGATGTATTCGTTGCGAATCCTATCCTTCAGAGAAACTCCAGAAACTGTTTGAACATAGGCTATAGAATATACCCGTGCGAAGCCGGGGTGGACCACTAGTGTAGAATATAAATGGTTTAGGAATATGTGGAACCTGAAGGAAAAATCTAGCTCTAACTTTCTTTAAGATTCATTCAGTTCTATACCTTATATGAAGAGAAGTATACCTTTTTCCCATATACCATTCATATCTATAACCGAACAATTAAACACGTTTTAGTAAAAAATAAACATATATGTATAACTGTGGTGTTGAACTCACAGAGTATTTATGTAATCGACGACGCTCCTAATAGTAGAAACAATTATTAAAGAAGAATATTTTAAAACTGACGCGATCTGAACACATAATTATTAATACTATTTAACGTCATCTCGTGACCACGGCAGTGTGTAAAACTGTCGAACCGTCGGTAAAAATAGGTCAATAAACGCGATAAATACGACCAATGTGGCGCGGTGGGCGAAGGTCTGCCTGCGACGCAGAAGGTTGCGGGTTCGATTCCCGCCTCGGGACAAATGTGTGTACGATCTGCAGACATTTGTTCAGGATGTTCTGGTCGTTTTCTATATATAATAAAAAATATCTATCTATACAGGGTTATTGGTAAATTAGTAACACTACGTGAACTGCAGGTTCTGCCCTACTAATTTACCATTAACCCTGTATATTGTATTATATTATGTACATATATCAGTTATCTAGTACTCATAACACAAGCTCTGCTTAGCTTAGGGCTAGGTAATGCTGTGTGAGTTGTCCAGCATTATTTATTTATACTCTTTAAAAGGTATTAATAATCTTTAGAAGAATCCCAATATTATGTAGGTAGCTGTATTAACCAACACCTAATATTAATTTCGCCTCTCTCAAGCCAATAAGTACCCAAAAATCTCTCATAAAGATCGGAGCGGGCTCAAAGGAATAAGGTTCCATTCATAAAGTTCCACGTTGTATCCCATCCTTTCAAAGAGGTGAATTGGAGTAAAAGAGGACACCTTGAGGACGTATTGATGAGCCTGTAAAGGTGAATAAGAGGAAGAAGTATCGATCTACTGCCTAATTATTCTCGCTTATAATGAGATAAATCACACTTCATAATAAAATATAATTTGTGTGGCTGGATGATGTATTAAAAGAAACTGTAAGGAGGTAATTAATCACACTTCGCAATAAAATATTATAATACATTATATTGATACTTACCTTTTTTTATATTTAGACAAATTATATTCTTCTCACAGTCTTCGTAAAAAATAATTACAACTAATATTTAAACTTACATCTATTTACTAAAAATCTAAGCCGTCACCAGAAGGCAGAGTGCCCAGAATGCTGGCAGCATTGCCACGTTGAATGGCAATGCTAATTCGTTGACCGAAATAAAAACCAGCATTCCGATCACCTGTGGACTCTATTAGTAGTTTTGTAAGATCTTACCTTTTTATGTTTATGTAAGGTAAATAAAATGTTATTATTTTAGGTTATTGTTTTCTTTCTCATTTTTATTAAAGTGCCACGGCCTCGCAAGCAAATCGCAAGGTTGCCTGGAAGAGATCTCTCTTAGCCATAATTTATTTATGTACTGTTTTCTGTGCTAAGTACTTTATATATAAATCTATTTAAAAATGCGAAAGTTTGTATGGTTGGTTGATGTTTTTAAAGAAACTTTGCCCTTTGATGTAGGTCTAGATATTTTGATAACGATTATAAACAAAACAAATAGCGTAATCATACTCATAAGCGACAAAAACTACTATGAGGGCTACTATTGGTACTACGGTACTATGAGTGACACCCACGAATATATCAGGATGTTACTGAAAGTAAGGACCAAACTATAATGGGGCTGGTTCAGCTTTGATTACAAAATACGGGAAAAATAATTTGAAAAATGCCTTTGCTTACGATTTTTTAAAACATTTTAAGTTTGAAATTTTTTGGGAACTTATTTCATTTCTTAGATACACTTACCCAGAGTGCGGGAAAGCACTGTAACAAAAATCCTTAGAAATACCTACCGGTAAGTTTTTAAAAATAAAAATTAAACAAAATGACCATTAGACAAGACAATGACTAATGCATGTGCATATTGTCATAGAACCTAGGAAAAATGTATTAATGTTTTACCTTTGATTATTGGTTTTTATAATATCTTCGTAAAATGGGATTTTTTCAAATGACATCAGACATGCTGTGATCGAACCTGAATCCCCATTAAAGTTTGGTTCATGCTTTCAGTAACATCCCGTATTAAGCAGCAATTTTCGAAAAAAACCTATATTTTTATAGCAGAGTCCACCCTTAAAAGTTTGGACCTTAACTTTTATACACCCAGTTTAACGTCAACTTATTGAGTTAGAGGTAAATATCAAGAAAGAACTTAAATAGTACAGAAGGCAGTACTTTGTCCATAATTTGATTTCACTAAGACGCTAATCAAGTGAAATCGAAGTTAAAATGATTTTATGATTCGTTACCACTCTGAGAAGCTTGAACTTGACCTTTATTGTAGTAATGACAGACGTTTCAAATGGAACCAATTTCGATAAAAGAAGTGTTGCAAATTTCGAGAATACGCGGGACTATAAAAGGCATTTAGCTGAGAGTGAAAGAAAAGAACATATAGAAAAAGTAAATGAACTAGATATTTTATTGCATTTAAATCGTATGATTTACAAGGTGGTAGGTATACTAAGAAATATGCTCAAGTTGCATTATTCTATCTATAGCATGCAATTAACTAAAAAGCTAAAGGCATTTTAGTTTTTAGGGTTCCTCTCTTTACCCGAACCGCCGCCACGTCAACGGAATGTCAACGTTATCAAGATGACGGCGACGAAGTAGCGGTACTTACATTTACGTGTATTTACTTATGCTACTTATCCACCGAGCGCCGTCATCCAAACCCCTAAGAAATGAGTAGTTCGGTGCAACCGCAAGAATTTATTTGACAATGTGACGAACAGGTTTTTAAGCCTCCTCTTCACTATCGGCAAAAACGCTTTTGTGATAACATCATCTTTCACATTTAAGCGGATGCATTAAAATTAGTTTTTTTGCATCTTATTCGCATTCGAATGTACAAAAACAGCAGAACTTGTCGCTGGTTCAACCTTGCCATTCTTCAAACGTGACTACCACGAACGAGAAATACAACAAACTAAACCACTGAGATCGTCGCGGTGGACGCACTCGATCGCCGTCACGACATCCTGATCTCGGCCTTAAAAAACTATGTTATCACGATAATAAATTATGTATGACAATTGATCAACGTCACGTAATCGGTAACGAAGAGACGACGGGACGTCACCGTTGACGTGGCGGTGGACAAGCGAGGAAAGTGTGGTTCCTTTGACCTTACCATTTTACTAAGCATCAGCTTTACGTTCGTCGTCCGTTCTTAGATTTGTTATGTTTTTGTTCGGCCTTAATAGCTAAATCTGTACCTATCTGTAGAATTAGAACACACGTAAATACGATTGCACATTAGATCTTAAAAGGAGTAAGTAAAATCTTAGGATTACTTTATTAATATAACTAAAAAACAAACAAGGTGGTCAACGTCTCGCTATAAACACATATACCATAATCGTGCTGTCGTTGATAATAGTTCTTAAGGTATTTGTGTTTATAGCGAGACGTATGAGAATTAGAAGGTGCCTACTTAGTTAAAGGCACCTTCTAATTCTGCTTCTATCCGTGGGTACGATGATATTTGATATAACGGCACCCTTAGATTATCTATCACATAGTCTGAGGCCGTTAGGCACTTTGAAGCGGGCGTTATAAAAGATCAGATAAATCCGTAATTTGATGAAATAAAATTTAAAAAAAATTACGGTGTATGTAGGTATTGTTTAGAATACCTACACTGTGACTTAGATTTTTAGATTGGGTAGAACGGAAAAACGGGAAAAAATATTGGGTAGAAAAAAATTTGGTTGAACGGGGAAGCAATCAAACGCGCGCTTCTAATCAAGCGCGCGTTAGATTTTGTTCATAAAGCTCGTGGTGTTCGTGTTAGCACGCGCTTCGAACGCCTTATTCTCTTTCTTATACTGATCTGTCAGTCAGTTGTATGATAATGTAGAACACAATATTAGAAGCTCATAAACTAGAAGGAGGTACGTGACGGAAATAGGTGTATCCGAGATCTCAAAATGCTGACACCGTCGACAAGAATGTCACGTTCGCCGTTTTATGTATTGCCCGTGTCGAATATGAATACGGGGATATTGGTATTGAAGGCAATTCTAAGACATTAGGGATGTAAATTTTTGTGTTAGCATTGCTTATTACAAAATGTTGATATATGCTTTAGTTGGTAAAACCAATCTTGAGTGGGTTTTTTATGGTCAGAGTTTGCACAGTACGAAAAAAGTTTTTTTTTAACTACCGCTGACTTGGTAAAATTGACAAAGATGTACTGCAAAAATGAAAAAAAAAACAGACCACAGAAAATTAATCGAAAACCGGTACCTCATCAAATTCGGCTGAAACTACTGGATCGCTGTCATACTATGAAAAGTAGGGTAAGGGCGCGAGAATAGAAGAAAACGAAAACATAAAAAAAAACAAATATGAAAGTATTTATATAGTCAGAAACAAAATAGTGGTGCAAATAGCAACAATAGGAAGCGATGCGACCTGCAGAAGTGAAATACTGTGTCGCAGGTATATAAAATAAACCAACTCTTCCCGTGGTTGTCGTAAGAGGCGACTAAGGGACATTTACCGGGGGCGGGCAGCAGCGCCTCCTGTAAAACAATAAATACCACTGTACTGCGATCCCCAACCCGCATGCCCAGCGTGGGGATTATGGGCACTTCCCCCAGGAGATAAAAGCCAGTGAGGCGCTTTTCAGAGGGAGGCCTGCGTCCAGCAGTGGACCAATATAAGCTGCTGATGCGAGGTATATACATACTTAGTTTTAAACAACACAAAACTCATCATAAGGCCTTGTTCCACTCGTGGACACATGAAATCTGCGATGACTCGGTCATTGCAAACGTCGTCATCTTTAATGACATATTTGACATTCTGTACAAGTGTAAGTTCGCCATAACTGGGTCTGAATATAGATGGAATATAGTTCGAAGCCAGTGACCAACTTTTCTACCGGTCGTTGATGTAATTGCGGGTAGAGACTCCTATTATTAAATAATAAACACAACTTTGACAAGAAACATAAAAATGTAAGTGTCAGCAATTACTGTAATTTCGTGACAGCGATCGATCGTGAATCAGCCCAAAGAAAACAAGGTTGTCTTTCCTAACGAACAAGTATATAGGGTTATTGTAATTCCGTGACACTTCTTGAACTGCAGGCTCTGCCCAACATCAGAAACACGAGCGTGAAGACGTTAAGCCTTAATTCTAAAAAAATAAAACTGGCCAAGTGCGAATCGGACTCGCGCACGAAGGGGTCCGTTATCTATAAAAACGGCAAAAAAATCACGTTTGTTATGAGTGCCCCCTTCAATTTTTATTTTATTCTGCTTCTTAGTACCTATTACTTTAAATATCAACTGTCTAACTATCACGGTTCATGAGATTACAGCCTGGTGACAGACGGACGGACTGCGGAGTCTTAGTATTAGGGTCCCGTTTTAACCTTTGAAACGGCTTAGGTACTCTATGATTTTGGAACCCCATTTTACTTAGATTCCATATTCATATTGATTTTAATAGAAAGAGAATATATACTAAATGTAATTGGAAAAATTGTACGCCGTATTATTTCGTACAAAAAAGTTACAGAACTTATTAATACAAGTTTCGGAAAAAAATCCATATCTTAAAAATACATTTAAATACTGTAGCGGTTACCTAGGTCAATAAAACCGCCAAGCTATTAGAATTGGTTTCACTTAACCCCAGTTACCATATGGCTTACGGTCTGCCGGACACCCTGTATAATTTACATATATTTAACAGGAAAGTATCTCTGTCTGTCTACCTGTTTTATTTTCACGTTTATATGGCTGAACGGATCTTGATGGCATAGAAATTGGCTATTTTTGATTCGGAAAAAGAACATGGAAAGCAGAAGAAATATGTAATAAAAAGAAAATCCTGTTATGTTGAGCTGGCATACAACGGACTTAGAATAAGAAAAAGTAGGATAAAGAGACTAGGGTTCTATTATGAAACGAATATCTGACGGGATTTTTTGCTGAAATAATTTATGACTACCGTCGAGTCCATGTATTGTAAATGTACTTATTGATTTTTAGGGTTCCGTACCGAAAGGGTGAAAACGGGACTTTATTAATAAGCCGCAGCTGTCTGACCACCACTTCAGCAGGATGTAATTATATCATCCGAAAAAATAAGAACATTGAAATCAAATCATTTATTTAAAAAAACGGGTTACAAGTTGGTTTGCTTATATCAAAATGTTCCTTGTGATGATGTACCAGTTTATCAGTTTTCGTGTTCAAAGTCCTTACTAATCATAAGTGCAAAAGTGTGTTTGGTTCTTTATTTGTTTGTCCTTCGTTTACGCCCTAAGTAATTAACCAATTAACTTGATTTTTGGCACGCGGTTAGTTGAAAGGATGGAGAGTAACATTTATCTTGGTAAAACATCAAATTAACATGGGAGATTTGAAATGTTAAAATCGAATTTAACGCGGGTGAAAATCGATATGCAGATACCGAAAAAATAATCTCAAACTATTCAAAGTCTTTGTATGACAAATAGCATTAGTCCATACAAAATAACAAAAGGATTGCAATAAAAGCAAATTTCAGTTAGTAAGGATACAAATGTCAAATTTTATAGTTAAAAGTCAGACTTACAAATTTTTAATATTAGAGTCCGTGAAAAATTCATCGATATGATATTAACATTTTGATGTCAGTATCTTAAATATTTTTTGCTTAAGTTTAACTCGCGTAGAGCAGGTTGGTTTAAGTTATCAGCTGCTCTACGCGAGTTAAGCTTAACGAATTAAATATTTTTGGAGCTATTCCATAAAAGTTTAACAATGTACAGCTGTGTGGAATTGAAACCTCCACCTCCGTTTGAGCAAAGGCGGCTCAGGCTACGTTTGATCCACGAGTGAATATGTCTTCGATAGAGCTCTTGATTAGACTTTACAAACACAGTCATTTCAATCATAGAGAGGGGATGATATGTTAATATTTTTAAATCTTTATAGTGGGATTTGGACAGTACTTGTAAAACCTTGTATTGTTCTGATGCAACTTTTTTGTGCCCTAAATATTATTTATAGTTGCCCCAAAATATAATCCCGTAGCGTAATTTTGATTATATATAACGATGATATTCCGTTTTTAAGGATTCTAAACCAACGCGCCAACCTAGCGTAATTTAAAAGGGATGTACGCAAACTTGCTAGGGCTTTACCTATATCGTCGGCTTAGAAATTCCAATAAATATTTCTGTATATCTCGAGTTCTAGATATTTCGTATGTGAAGTACTCTCTACAACCTGGTTTTTATACTTAATTTGCAGATATTGTAACTTAAAATGCATTAATTTGGTTCTTTTGAGTTTACTATAAAACTATTTATATCTTGCTAATCGATCACGTAATAAGACCGTTTTATATTTCACTTTCGTAAGTCAATTTTGTACAATTTGTACATTTAATTAGAAAAGTACTGTCATCAGCGAAAAGAGTCTTTAGATAATTAATACTTAATGGGAGGTCGTTAATATAACTGAGGAAGAGTAGCGATCCTAAAGTACTTGCCTGTGGGATTCCACAATTGTAGACCCAGATAGGTAAGTACATATTATATTCTCTTTTTGAAATAGTGCATACAGACTTTATCAATAAAATGTGGTTTTTTCTCTCAATAATTCAGACCATGCTGCTTTCTATAAGAATATTTTCACTTGTCAAACCCAACTTTTACACAAGTAGGCAACTCTTAAAAGCCTTAATTCAAAAACTTGCAGTGAACTAAAGCCATGAATTATTTATGAAACAAGATAGTTATCTACTTGTATTTATTTGCTGCATTGCCGCCGTTTACCTGCAAAACCGCACCACGCTATTTCGATGAGGGTCAGGGTAGGTCAGTGAGTTAAGAAAACTTTATGGTTAAGGGGGCGATACATTACGTCATTTTGTGAATAGGATGGACATAGTGACAGAGCAGAGCGGCGTAAGCTCAAAAATTAAGTTTTTGCTGATAATCTATTAAATAAGACATTTGTTTTCAAAAATAATCCAAAGGTGCTCTGGGTATTCTGCTATATAATATGGTGCTGAAAATAAAAAATCTTATGAGTAGTTTACGAGAAAAATTGTAAAAACTAAAAAAAACAGATGGTATTATACAAATATTTCTGGTATTTAAAATAGTTTTCTTTTATTTACGAAAAAGAGGTTCTTGCCTTACATCCCACAGATTATTTGCTATATTTTTCAAAGCTTTATTGATAAAGATGCCGGAGAAAAATTGTTTTTAATGTAACCCAAATTAGCCCATTTCACAAGGATCGCCGCCTTAAGAAGATTCCCTATTCTAATAAACCCGGTCAGGTGCGAATTAAAACTAAAAGAAATTTATTTACTTAAGGCCGAGTGCGCCTTAAAAATCAGTAGAAGAAGTTGATGGATGAAGCTATAACTTTAGGTAGGATTTTATTTAATTATTCAAAATATAAGAATGAAAAAGAAAAACTAAACGATTATTTAAATAACACTAGACTGGCTTTGTAATTCGTATAACACAAGATGTTCGTATAGACAACAAGACGGTGACGTGACACTGCTGTGTTTGTGTGCGTAACTGCCTATCCTACCGTGTTCACTAATTATTTTTATCGCTATTTTTAGAGAACCCTTGTGTCTAGTTAAACCTAACTTAGGATTTAGGACATTATTAACAAAAAAAAAATATTTTGTTCCTGCCAATAAATTATATCTATATATATGTATATCTCTAAAATAATATAAATAAAATAATACTTTAATAACCAGTCGGAAGCGTCCTCAAGACGCTGACTGCATTGCCCCGCTGAAATGATCCTTAACTTGTAATTTTCAGTAATTTTATCATCTTCCGTTATCGACACCGTTTCGCTACCCTGGGAATGGCATCAGTTATTTAACTTTACCCCATATTTCATTTGAATATTTATAGCTCCGCCCTTCTCTATCTAGCTAAGAGATATTTAAAATTCGAGCCTCGTAGAATACCGCATTAAATTAAAATGGAGAATATTCTTCATAATTATAATTGATTGATAACTTGAATTTAAAGTCGGATCATGTCTGGTCGTTGTAAGAACAAAATGATACTCCCAGCTGTTTTTCCTACTAATTACAACCTGGGTCTAGTCAAGACAAGAGTAAATAGGTATCTTCTAGACCTTCGTGATACATCGTCGACCACGTCTTATTTTCTATCAGGTTAGATTGTGGTCTAACAAAGGTCTATAGACTATAAAAAAAAACAAAAAATTCACGCAGGACAATTTAACAGGTGTCTGCAGATCGTACAAACATTCCTCGAGGTGGGAATCGAACCCGCAACCTTCTGCATCGTAGGCGAACCTCCGCCCGCCCACTGTCTGACGGACGCGCTGTGCACGGAGACGCGATGAAGGTATTATTATTACCTTCAGTAATTTTCATCTTTTGGTCTGAATATATAATAGCTAAGTGTAGGGTATCAATGTGAATATAAAATCAAATCACTCCTTACTCTGATTTAAACACGATTTTATATTATATTCGATTATATATGACTGGTGCGGTTTGAATCGGGTTCGGGTGAAAGTGTATGTGTAAGTATTTAGTTGCTTTGTTCTCAATTTAGACTTAAAATATAAATTACATCGATCTTACTCATAAACTATGCACTGCTTATGGCTTGGTCGTTTTGTGTAAAATGTCCAGTAGGTACTATTTATCTGTAAATGCCAGACACACATCTGATAATATGGAACAAATGGTAATGGACACAGAGGTCGCCGAGATTCGTGGTTTTAACTCTCGGGGGGAGGGAAGGTGATGGATGAATGGGGTCGGCAAGTGTATGGAACGGTGGGCTCGCCGGTCATGTATGGGAGGAAGAGGGGACGTCAGCCGGGCCGCGGTAGTTTTTAATATGCCCGCGGTTTGGTGACAAAATGACGAGAGACGGTTACCGGAGAGGTTTTAGTGGGTATTGCGTCCTTCTCAGGACGTCCAGTCCTACACCGTTCTGGTCCCCCTCAGACCAGTCCATTAGTAAACGAATTTTGTCGCCGCATAAAAAAGGGTACTATTTATCTAAATTCAACATTTCTACTCTCTCTATACCTCAACAAACTCTCCTCCGTAGAACAAAACACGTTCTCTGTGACCCTGTTGACCCAATCACCGACGCTAACCCGGAGGTGACGGCAACAATTATACCGATTCGCTTCCCCACACTACACACCCGACCCCGCCGGATGCGGGCGGAGTATTCTTCGCTTCCGCCCATAGGTGCATTCTTGCATCTAGGCGAAACCGCCATTTCCCTTTTGCAGCATCTGCCAACAGCCCAAGCTGAGGTTCGCACCTAAGTGGTGGCCCTTACGTGTGTTGCCCCAGACTAACTTTACCGGCGAGACGTCTCCTGCGCCCTCCAAAAGTCCGGTAACGCTGTCATGGCCATCTGCGGTCAATATCTTATTAGTCAATTAGAAAAAAAAAAACTTTCTCCCTAGTCAAACTGCATTGTTAAGCCTCGTTCTGTTTTAGATTCATTTTTTGATTTATTTTCTCATAATGTTAAAACACTGAGAAAAGTTCTGATTTATCATCAACTAGTTACCACCCGCGGCTTTGCACGCATTGTTTATTGTTACTTATACATATAGCCCACGGGAACTGATTCATGGACTAAAAAGAATAATATGTTATGTTTTATTCCAGGTCTTGAAATATCTGTTTAATATCTACCCGATCCGTTCAGTAGTTTTTGGGTGAAGAGGAAACAAACATCCAAGTGTTTGCATTTTAATAATAATGTGATTAAATTGTAAAAATAGCGAGATACATATTATAAATACTAGAAATAAACATAAACTTGCTGTCAACAAGGCTTCACAAAATTAATGTATCTTTTAAAGGGCAATGTATACGCTTCTACAACAAAACTCCTAGTGAGTTGCAAAATCTATCAATTAATAAATTCAAACAAATTGTCATAACCTTTTTGTGCAAAAAGGCTGATGTAAATGTAAATATTAGTTGAAATTATTATTTTCTGTTCAATAAAATGTGCAAATATCTTCTAGATAATCTGATATTTTGTATTAAATTGTATTTTTATGCGATATCGCTGTGGCAAGCTGCCAAAAACGAAGTATTCCCGTTTGAGCACCTATTTTTTGGGCACCTATGCATTGAGCACCAAAGGTATTCCCATTTGAGCACCAATCAATATATAAACGTGGTGCTCAAATGGGAACAATAAATAAAATTTTATTCTATTCCCCATTGAGCACCTACGGTGCGGTAGCTTCTAGTGAAGGGGTTTACCCAAGTAGGTAGATTGAGTAGATACTTACGTGTGTACATAATACCTCACCTTCATAATTATTATCTAAGAATACTGACCGCTACTTAACGTAGAGTACGCGCATGGATAAAATTTCTATAGCTTTGATATTGTCACTTCGAAGTATTCCCGTTTGAGCACCTATTTTTTGGGCACCTATGCATTGAGCACCAAAGGTATTCCCATTTGAGCACCAATCAATATATAAACGTGGTGCTCAAATGGGAACAATAAATAAAATTTTATTCTATTCCCCATTGAGCACCTACGGTGCGGTAGCTTCTAGTGAAGGGGTTTACCCAAGTAGGTAGATTGAGTAGATACTTACGTGTGTACATAATACCTCACCTTCATAATTATTATCTAAGAATACTGACCGCTACTTAACGTAGAGTACGCGCATGGATAAAATTTCTATAGCTTTGATATTGTCACTTCGACATTTGCATTCGGCATATTATTGTGAATGAGAGTAATAAGTTTTTTCATGTCGATAAGTAGTATTTATATTCTCTTTGGTCGATAATTTTACTGAGTGTGACATGTGAGTGTATATTATATTCTCTTAGATGCGAGTGACAAATTAATGTAAACAATTTATTAATGTAAAAAATAACAGAACACCGAAGTCAAACCTTAAACAGCGGCTATTTACAAGTAAATGAAGCTATAAAGCACCTTTACAAAGAAGCTGCATCTACCGATGAGCCTATTCCAACAATTTACAAAAACAAAGCAAATATCTTGAAAGATCGGAGGACTTGATTTAATCACCCATTTGCCTAATTTCTGAAATATAAAATCCAGTCTTTACAGAAAGAGAAACAAGGTTCATGGAGTTGACCGGCTATTTGCAAGATCTGCTGGAGATGTACAAGTGGGTAACTTTTTTTACTTTTAATTTACTAAAACGTTAACATACAAAACATTCGTTATTGCGCCTGCAAAAGTTGTCATGGACTTTTTACTTTAGGTTTTTTATGCCATTTTGATCTTTATTTCAATACATACCTACACGTTGTAAATAGCTTCATCAATATTGAACTTTTCACATACCTACTTGTTTTTACAGCTTGTAGGTATATTGAAATATAATATATAAATAGTAAATCGATCGTCATAATATCAAATATATTTTAATATTTTTAGTCTATGCTATCATTGCATCACACGGTTTTTGTCAAAGTATTCGTAGTTTTATAACTTTCCTAGATTGTATCAATAGTTGGCGCTGCTAGTTATGTTTCTCTGAATTAACTTTAAAACTGTTGTATGAAAATAGTATGAGCAAACCTAAATTAAAAAATCATGTATATACTAATATTATAAAGAGGAAAGGTTTGTATGTAAGTGTTACACTGTTTAGAAAAACTGCGATTTTAAAATAGAAAATTGGTGTTTTGATTAGTGTGGGATTTGTAAGTACCTAAGTATAAAAAAAAAAAAAAAATAAGCGTAAATACTACTGTTACTGTACGAGGAATATGATTTCTTTTATATATATTGAATACTTTGACAAAAACCGTGTGATGCAATGATAGTATAGACTAAAAATATTAAAATATATTTGATATTATGACGATCGATTTACTATTTATATATTATATTTCAATATACCTACAAGCTGTAAAAACAAGTAGGTATGTGAAAAGTTCAATATTGATGAAGCTATTTACAACGTGTAGGTATGTATTGAAATAAAGATCAAAATGGCATAAAAAACCTAAAGT
Source organism: Eupithecia vulgata (assembly GCA_946478455.1). Lineage (NCBI taxonomy): Eukaryota > Metazoa > Arthropoda > Insecta > Lepidoptera > Geometridae > Eupithecia > Eupithecia vulgata. Next base: position 3,716,547 of record OX297863.1, read on the forward strand.
AAAAAGTCCATGACAACTTTTGCAGGCGCAATAACGAATGTTTTGTATGTTAACGTTTTAGTAAATTAAAAGTAAAAAAAGTTACCCACTTGTACATCTCCAGCAGATCTTGCAAATAGCCGGTCAACTCCATGAACCTTGTTTCTCTTTCTGTAAAGACTGGATTTTATATTTCAGAAATTAGGCAAATGGGTGATTAAATCAAGTCCTCCGATCTTTCAAGATATTTGCTTTGTTTTTGTAAATTGTTGGAATAGGCTCATCGGTAGATGCAGCTTCTTTGTAAAGGTGCTTTATAGCTTCATTTACTTGTAAATAGCCGCTGTTTAAGGTTTGACTTCGGTGTTCTGTTATTTTTTACATTAATTAATTGTTTACATTAATTTGTCACTCGCATCTAAGAGAATATAATATACACTCACATGTCACACTCAGTAAAATTATCGACCAAAGAGAATATAAATACTACTTATCGACATGAAAAAACTTATTACTCTCATTCACAATAATATGCCGAATGCAAATGTCGAAGTGACAATAACAAAGCTATAGAAATTTTATCCATGCGCGTACTCTACGTTAAGTAGCGGTCAGTATTCTTAGATAATAATTAAGAAGGTGAGGTATTATGTACACACGTAAGTATCTACTCAATCTACCTACTTGGGTAAACCCCTTCACTAGAAGCTACCGCACCGTAGGTGCTCAATGGGGAATAGAATAAAATTTTATTTATTGTTCCCATTTGAGCACCACGTTTATATATTGATTGGTGCTCAAATGGGAATACCTTTGGTGCTCAATGCATAGGTGCCCAAAAAATAGGTGCTCAAACGGGAATACTTCCCAAAAACTAAGCTCTTGAGATTCGTTCTAGCTGACAGTGAGCTAAATATATAGGTCTTTTGTTTCGGTCTTCAAGGTGCCACTGGGCCAGTGAGGTCGATAAAGAATTAAGGCTGCGCTCACTTTGAATACGATGATTAAACGTACGAATACTGTATGTACGAATTGAGTGCGCACACTGAATACGTTTTACTCTGCCAAATCGTCAGTGTATTGGAGATATCGCGTTCATGAAGTCATATTTAATAAATAATAAATCTGTGTCTTGAAAATAATCAAGATGATATTAAACCGGAAAAACGGACAGTGTGAAAGGAATAAATAGGAACAAATCTTACGTTACCGCGCAAAACAATTTTAAATAAATAAATAATAAATAAATAAATAATGCTGGACAATTCACACAGCATTATCTATCCCCTAGCTAAGCAGAGCTTGTGTTATGGGTACTAGATAACTGATATACATAATACAATATGTTACATAGATAAATATTTTTTATTATAGGTATAGAAAACGACCAGAACACCCTGAACAAATACCTGCATATCATACAAATATTTGTCCCAAGGCGGGAATCGAACCCGCAACCTCCTTTCGATCTTCCTTTTGATTCTTTCCTTTAAATTTTCGTTTTGTATGGGAGCATACACCCTGTGAAAAATTTAACGGTCTACCTTTTACGGTTCAAAAGGGAAACAATTGAGATACGGATAGACCTACGGACTGATAGCGACTGATAAGCTTAATATTTTATTTGGCCCGTTAGCACTCTTTGGGTACGGAACCCTAAAAGTACCTAATATGACCTACATGAAAGTTTTGTTAGAGCCCAACAAAGTCTACAGCGGAAGGCATATTATATTTTACGGTAATAAATCACAGTAATATGTAATATTTGACGCAGACACTGCCGAGATAAACTTTGGAGATTAATCCGAAAAGTTTACCAACAAACCATCCGAGAGGATCCAGCATCATGTACCCATAGTACATAACGACCGATACATGACGACCTCAGTGGCGCAGCGGGCGAGTCTGCCTGCGACGCAAGAGGTTGCGGGTTCGATTCCCGCCTCGGAACAAATTTGTGTACGATCTGCAGAAATTTGTTCCGTTGGTCTGGGTGTTTTCTATGTATAATAAAACAAGATTCGCCAAGTGCGAGTGTAACTCGCGCGCCGAGGGTTTCAAACATTTGCCAATTATTTGGACAATCAATTTTCTGAAATATTTTAAAAAGTATGAAACTTACAGAAATTTCAAAAAGTGTTTTGAAATGGTCAAAACGATACCTTTCATTTGATACCCCACATAGGCAGGTACCCAACCTTTTGAAAAAAAAATCCCCCCCTTTTTGACCATTTTTCAAAAACTATTATTATTAAAGACTTCTCTATATTTTTCCTGTAAAATATAGATTGATATCTACAAACGCCTAATACATTGTACATGGATCGGTCTGCAATCTTCGGAGCTAGGGGGGGGGAATGGTCAATTTTTCGTCTTTTTTTTAAATATTTCAAAAACTATGAAACTTACGGAAATTTCAAAAAATGTTTTGATATGGTCAAAACGATACCTTTCATTTGATACCCCACATAGGTAGGTACCACCCCTTTTGAAAAAAAATTCTCCCCCTTTTTGACCATTTTTCAAAAACTATTATTATTACAGACTTCTCTATATTTTTCCTGTAAAATATAGATCGATGTCTACAAACGCCTAATACATTGTACATGGATCGGTCTGCAATCTTCGGAGCTAGGGGGGGGGGGGAATGGTCAATTTTTCGTCTTTTTTTGAAATATTTCAAAAAGTATGAAACTTACAGAAATTTCAAAAAGTGTTTTGAAATGGTCAAAACGATACCTTTCATTTGATATCCCATTTGGGTAGGTACCCCTACTTTTGAAAAAAAATCCCCCCCTTTTTGACCATTTTTCAAAAACTATTATTATTACAGACTTCTCTATATTTTTCCTGTAAAATATAGATTGATATCTACAAACGCTTAATACATTGTACGTGGATCGGTCTGCAATCTTCGGAGATAGGGGGGGGGGGAAAGGTCAATTTTTCGACTATTTTTGAAATATTTCAAAAAGTATGAAACTTACAGAAATTTCAAAAAGTGTTTTGGAATGGTCAAAACGATACCTTTCATTTGATACCCCACATAGGCAGGTACCCAACCTTTTGAAAAAAAAATCCCCCCCTTTTTGACCATTTTTCAAAAACTATTATTATTACAGACTTCTCTATATTTTTCCTGTAAAATATAGATCGATGTCTACAAACGCCTAATACATTGTACATGGATCGGTCTGCAATCTTCGGAGCTAGGGGGGGGGGAATGGTCAATTTTTCGTCTTTTTTTGAAATATTTCAAAAAGTATGAAACTTACAGAAATTTCAAAAAATGTTTTGAAATGGTCAAAACGATACCTTTCATTTGATATCCCACTTGGGTAGGTACCCCTACTTTTGAAAAAAAATCCCCCCCTTTTTGACCATTTTTCAAAAACTATTATTATTACAGACTTCTCTATATTTTTCCTGTAAAATATAGATTGATATCTACAAACGCCTAATACATTGTACGTGGATCGGTGTGCAATCTTCGGAGATAGGGGGGGGGGGTATGGTCAATTTTTCGACTTTTTTTGAAATATTTCAAAAAGTATGAAATTTACAGAAATTTCAAAAAGTGTTTTGAAATGTACAAAACGATACCTTTCATTTGATACCCCATTTGCTTTCCTAGGTCTCTTTTGAAATTTCAACATCAAAATTTGTACTGAAAATATTCATTTTCATTTTTCATTTATTTATAGATTTTTTTCTTAAAATCAGTAATGGCGCACGAAATGTATCATTATTTCAAATTTCAAGTTAATAGCTGCAGTAGTTACTGAGATATTCAAGAAAGAGCGGGGACGGACAGAGCGAGACCATAAGGGTTTCAAAACCGATCTTTGAAACCCTAAAAAAATATCTATCTATGTAATGTATAATATTACGTATATCAGTTATCTAGAACCCATAACACAAGCTCTGCTTACCGTGGGGCTAGATAATGCTGTGTGAATTGTCCAGCATTATTATTTTATTTTATTTTTATTTTTTTATAAACTCGAAATATGTACCAAAGTAAAATTAACAAAAGGGAACCAAGAAGTCAGGAAAGATCAGTCAGCTAGCTGGTCAATTCAGATATATATATATTTACATAGTCACACTAGATATTATATAGGTTGAGTTTTTTATTCAGGGCCACTATGGGGAAGTCTGAAACCTTGAGAGTTGTCGAAAAGTCATGTTTTGAGTTACGTGCTCGATTTTGAAAATAATATATATATAATAAATTCTGCATTAAAAAAAGACGAAGAACTTTTTTAATTATTATGGTTTTAAAAGTTAGTTTTCCTGTAAATTTCTGAGAAGATTAAATACATAAATGAACTTTGTTAATTATTATTATTATATTTGTGAGTGTTTTATTTGTTCTATTTTTGAAACACATTAGCTGCATTTTGAATAAAATTCAAGCGCAAATGGATGGATGGATACGCCAAAACTACTCGACGAATCGGGCTGTAATAGGCTAATTTCCTAAAAAACTGTAATCAATGGTTCTTATGTTGGACAATAAGGATTGGACTAATCATTTGATCTGTACCAAACTTTTATGAGAACTATTATAATTACTACCTTTCGATTAAAATATCATCATCGAAATCAGATCCCTTTTTTGGAGAAAGTACGCCTTTAATGAAAAGAAACCCCGACAAGAAAAAAATACTATAAAATTGTTGAATCAGTACACTAAGTTTCGTTCAGATCGGTTGTAAAATACGACCTGTAGAAAAATAGGTAAATGTAAATTAGTGTACAAATATAATATTTGCACCTCTTGAAAATTAGGAAATCTGTGTAACCATATTTTATTAAGGACCATTGCTATCCACATTGTTTAGCAAATAAATAAATTATTAAGATTGGGAACCCAGCTCTCCAGGTCATTAAAATGTAACCCTGAATAATTTGAAAGCGCTCACTTATATCTAAACTAATTTAAACTTGTACTCCTCAATAAAGCATTGTTCCCAAGTTTATGCCATTTGTGTTGGCTTTTATCTTCCATCTACAATGTTAGTTGTGACAACAGACTCATTAGGAAGGTGATTTAGGCTTCGACGGACCGAGTCCGGCACGGGGTTACGTTGGTAAAGACATCAGATCAGAATCCTTCCGGGCCTTCTTGACCCACCGCACCGTCCACAAGTCCACATGCTTTTACGTCTTGTGCAGGCATTCTCACTGTGAAGCCAGGCATTAGAAGGCGTTTCCCCGAGCGAAAATTTTATCTTATTTTATCTTATTATTTCATTGAACAAAGATAATTTCAAAATGTTCAATGGGCTGTTTGTGATATCTAATAGCAAGCTAATATAAGCTTTAGATAGATATGTAGATTATATATTCATTGCTACATCAGTAAATTTACGGAAAATAATTAAGCATACTTTTTTAATGCCTTTGTAATATTTTTGCAGAGATGCGAAAATAGATTTTGTGGGCACAAAGTGCAACTTCGTATCTCTGCCTTTATTATTTTTTATTTATATATATTTTTTATAGTTTACTATGAAAATGTTTTTGCTAATAGTAATATAGTAATAATAATAAGATAAAATAGGTGGCGGCGCTAGATTCGCTTGGGGCTTAAAGTTATACCTTCCCTTTCTCACTAACATATAAACTAGCACCTTAACCGACTAGCAGTTTTAACTAGCAGCTTAGTAGGAACAGTTAACTTTAATGGCCCATTTAAGCTCGTTGTTAGGTTCGACCATTACACAAAAGTTGGTCCGGTCCCGTCGAGAAACAAACACGCAAAGAGACCAGTGTTTGCTCACGAAAACCAATGTTTACGTAAACTGTAGACTTGTAATTTCAAGTTACAACTTGTTACTAAAACAATAGCTGTTGACACAAGCTGTCTCTATTATGGAAATGACTCTGTGTGCCTTGAGGGCCTCGTAAATGCCAGAATGTTTCAGCTTTTAGGGACCAGCTACAAACACGTCTACACACAAAAGACGAACAAGATGAAATGAAGATGAAGATGAAATGTTGTAGGGGATAATGACATGAAAATAAAAGCAATAGGTGCAAAAGTATTGTGGAATGTGAGCAATGTGCTTTGCACATCTCTGTGCAGAATATTTTGCACTTTTTTTAAGTTCCACGTTACGTTTTTTTGTACTATAAGTTTCACTGGGTATATAGTAGGATATAGAATAAAAAATGCTGTTTGCTGAAAAAGATCAACATAAAAAAAACACAATTTCATGCCGTGTTTTGTTTATATAATATATACAAAACACGGCATGAAACTGTGATTGAAGTGAATGATAATATCATTGTGATTTTTATTCGTCTGTTCCCTGATTAAATAATTTACTTGTTTTAAACATACCGACCGCAAATTCTTTAATTTTAACATTGGATAAGTTTTGTGAGACAGAAGAAAAAAATGAGAGATCGTCTCTACATTTTTTATGGGACCATCTCGGGATAATTTTTTAAACAATAGTAAACCAATCATTACAATCGGTCCATAATTGACTGAGAAATCGTCAAACATACATTCGGACGAACATAGAACGTCCTTCTTTTTGTGAAGCCGGTTAAACTAATACTTGCATTGCCACCGATGCATATGTTCGAGTAGGTGCGACCGCCCATGCCTAAGGGTCGCACAGGCCGGTCATGGCCAGTTAAGGGGTTAAAAATATCCTAATGAAGAACTTTTTCAGTATTATTTTAGCTGACAAACGTTCATACGTTTTCCCCTTAACTATGCAACACATACAATCAACTAGTGTTATTATAACCTTCTTTATCTATGTTATTAAACTTTTTAAGTTTCCTTAATAAGTGGGAAATTGCCATCACAAGAATTTTATGGACCATAAAAGACTTACCAAAGCTTTCATCAAGTTGTTTGGACATTATTATACTTTACCAACATAAAGATTAGCGCTCACTGCAACGCCACGATAATATTTATATTATTATATTATACCTAATGGTGTAAAAGCGAATTATCTTTTTAGGGTGGTTGTTTATTCGCTTTTACACCTTATGTATGACATCTCTTACGTAAGTTTAGTAAACGATATTTAACCTTTCTTATCTGCCTCGTTGGTCTAACGTGGCTATTGTTCAACCACTGATAATAAGGTCCGGGGTCCAAATCCTGTGTCCGGCCAACGTTGATATTGGAATTTCCCACACACGAAAGCACTTATTATTATAATTTTTTCGTCATTGTAGGTAATTGTGGATGAAAAGATCAAGCTCTGTTTCGATAACGTCAATATTAATAATAATTGATAATTGTCGAAAACTCCATTTTAGAACGCTAGCTAGAGTTTTTGACATGTGATATTTCTCCTAAATGATATTTGATTTCGGTTGGTTGCTTTGCCAAATCATTTAACAAATTCACGTATCCACACTTTGCGTTCGTCTTGTGCGGTGCGCCGCAGTTGGCAGCCAGCTCCAACATAACTCTAAACTGGACTGATTGCCGTTCGGCTACAAATTGCTGGTGTTCAAACAAACGTTTGACAAAAGCTACCAATATTTTACAGTCAACTGCAAAATGGAATGTCGTTTTTCCGTATACATTCGCAACAGTTTATTTTAGTCACGGTGAAATAATTTAACTACGCCTGGGGTCAAATTCTGCCAACTAATCAGTTTATTATGACAAAAGTACCGTTGGAAAATCCATAGTTAAAAGAAACTCTAGATAAATCGTGCGCTGCTATTTGCATGGAGAGATTGATATTATAATGGTTTCAACCTTAATGTATTTATCATTTCACAAGAATAAAAACAAAAGAAATAAACCAATTACATTAATTATTTCTACATTCATGGCCCAAGATGCACAGATCTCCCTGTTACTCGTGGCTGCGCCCGTGTCAGAGCTGGGCAGTGGGCAGTGAATGCATAAATTTTTATATTTTTTTTAAAACCTTGGAATTTTATGAGATTCACAAAGTTTTTATATACATGCCCAATGCCGCTGCCGACTGTACCATCGAAAAAAATGGATTCAGCGTGAAGGGAATTGAGGTGTGGTCGACTTTACGAGAGTTGACGTTGCGAGAATCGACTCAAAGAGATTCGGCGAGATGGGAACGATTCGACTCTTTTAACACGCGTCCTCCATCTATAGTTTCTTTATCAGAAGTAAATAGTAATGTCCAAATATTTCATTATGAAATACCATGTTATGGTGAAGCAGTGGAATTCTGGCCCAGGTAAAGCATTGTTGGAGGCGAGCGCCCACACGTCATAAATGGATGTGAATTGACGTGAATTAGATTACGTTAGAACCTTTTTCTGTTTTATTATTGTCAAAAGAGCTTCAAAATGTATATAAAATCTATAGATTACAAGGCAAATCCTTTTTCATTCAAATATGAAAAAAAAAACTTTTTTAAATATCAGAAATAATTGTGCAAAGTACCATCTGTTTCCTTTGTTAATACCTTTTTTCTGCTAAACTATAAAACACAAGATTTTCTTATTACCAAGGGAACCTCCGGCTTATTTTTGCAAATATAATGTCCTAATTAATGGATAATCAGTGAAAACTTGATTTTTGCACGGTTTTGATCTGTCCCGCTGCTATAAACACGAAAATATCCTGTGCCTACCCTTATCACAAATTGGCGTCATGACTCGCAGATCATTTTGACAGTAAGCGATATAAAATATGATCGAGACATACGTCGAATAAAGAAAGCTACACACCGTTTACCGTAGAATGCCTCGTATGTAATTTAACTATATACAACCTCAACAGCCTATAATGGTCCACAGCTGGACGCATACCTCCCCTGATTTTTTTATTTCATGGGGGTAATGCCAATAATCCCCACGGCGGCATGCGGGTTGAGGATCGTAGTTCGGTGGTAGATCTATTCCGCAAGGCTGCCCGCCCCCGGTGTATGTCTCTTAGTCGCCTCTTGCGACACCCACGGGAAGAGTTGGGGTGGTGCAAATTCTAAACCGGCACCACACGGCTTATTACATACAAAGCAGGGGACACCTTACGGCGAACGGTCTATAATGGAATTTGACGTAGCTGTGTGGACGCGTGCGAGAGTAAGGTACTAAAATTTTCTTTGTCCATGACTTTAGTGATTTCTAGTATTTTATGAGTTTTTATGGAATTCAAGAAAACACAGAAATTAAAGTACCTAGATTTGTGAAATGACTCAGGCCACACACGGCCGGATCACAATTTGAACCGTAACCCCGAATTAGTAATCGGAAATCTATTTTTGTTTAATGAAAATTTTTCACTTAGACTTGGTTAGATCAAAATCGGGTTTAGTATTCAGGGAAGAATAAAACAGCGTCAACAAAACAGCTTGAAAGCAGAATTTAAATTATTTAAAGCTAACACCAGTATTAGACTGTTAACAACGCCCGAAAGTAATTATCATTAATTACACACTCACAAAAGGAAGAACAAATTGAAAAACGTTTCAAACGGTTTGGCTTGAAAGCTCTTCGCTGTTTAGTGGCGCCCTCTTGTTATTATTCTGGCTATCATTTTACACAGTAACCGGGCTTCCACTTTCATCTACAGTTTAACTAAAATTATCTGTCCATCTATCTAAATTAATAATTAAAGTTTAAAGTTAAAGTTTTTTGTAATACAAACTATGTAGTACCTATATGAGGATTAATTGAATCTATAAATTACAAAAAGAAAAAATCGTATAACCTTCCTTCATTCACTCATGTCTTCAATTATTCATCATTAACATCAATCTATATTTTTCCACTGCTGGATGTAGGCCTCCCATAATGAGCTGAGCACCTTAGCACCCTGTCAGCATGCGGCATCCAGCATCTGCCTGCAGTCAAATCAAATCAAAATCAATCTTTCGCAGGTCATCCCACCTGGACGTTTTCAATTCATCTTCATTAATGTATAAAAAATTAATAATAATAATTTTTAATCGTATATCAGTTATCTAGTACCCATAACACAAGCTCTGCTTACCTTGGGGCTAGATAATGCTGTGTGAATTACCCAGCATTATTTATTTATTTATTTATTTTTTATTAATTCGGGTTGCACCTATACAGTACACCATCTTTATCAATAAGTACCTAGGCGTACTCAAAAGGAATAATGGGGTCTAGAAAAAATCTAGAAATAAGGGTATATTTTTAAATTTTACCATTTGACATAAATTTCGCTTGATCAAATCAAATCAAAAATGCTTTCTTTCAATAAATAAACAAGATCCGCCATGTGCGAGTGTAACTCGCGCACCGAGGGTTTCAAACATTTGCCAATTATTTGGACAATCAATTTTCCGTCTTTTTTCGAATGGCAATATTTTGAAAAGTACAGTTTTAAAATTTACAAAACAATGCCTTTCATTTGATAAACCAATAGGTAGATAGGCCCCCTTTCGATAAAAAATATCCCCCTTTTCGACCATTCTCAATGTTTTTTTTTTTAAATGGTCATTTTTACAGACTTCTCTATATTTTCCTGTAAAATATAGATCCCTATATACAAATGCCTAATACATTGTACATGGATCGGTCATCAATCTTCGGAACTAGGGGGGGGGGGGGAGAATGGTAAATTTTTCAACTTTTTTTTAAATATTTTGAAAAGTATGAAACTTACAGAAATTTCAAAAAGTGTTTTAAAAAGGCCAAAACGATACCTTTCATTTGATATGACACTTGGGTAGGTAACCCCTTTTTAAAAAAAATATCCCCCTTTTTGACCATTTTCAAAAACTATTATTATAACAGACTTCTCTATATTTTTCCTGTAAAATATAGATCGATATCTACAAACGCCTCATACATTGTACATGGATCGGTCTGCAATCTTCGGAGCTAGGGGGGGAATGGTCAATTTTTCGACTTTTTTTTGAAATATTTCAAAAAGTATGAAACTTACAGAAATTTTAAAAAGTGTTTTGAAATGATCAAAACGATACCTTTCATTTGATACCCCATTTGGGTAGGTACCCCTCCTTTTGAAAAAAAAATTCCCCTCCTTTTTGTCAATTTTTCAAAAACTATTATTATTACAGACTTCTCTATATTTTTTCTGTAAAATATAGACCGATATCTACAAACGCCTAATACATTGTATATGGATCGGTCTGCAATCTTCGGAGACAGGGGGGGGGGGAAAGGTCAATTTTTTGACTTTTTTTGAAATATTTCAAAAAGTTTAAAACTTACAGAAATTTTAAAAAGTGTTTTGAAATGGTCAAAACGATACCTTTCATTTGATACCCCACTTGGGTAGGTACCCCTCCTTTTGAAAAAAAATTCTCCCCCTTTTTGACCATTTTTCAAAAACTATTATTATTACAGACTTCTCTATATTTTTCCTGTAAAATATAGATTGATATCTACAAACGCCTAATACATTGTACATGGATCGGTCTGCAATCTTCGGAGATAGGGGGGGGGTTTGGTCAAATATTTCAAAAAGTATGAAACTTACAGAAATTTCAAAAAGTGTTTTGAAATGGTCAAAACGATACCTTTCATTTGATACCCCATTTAGTTTTCTAGGTCTCTTTTGAAATTTCAACATCAAAATTTGTACTGAAATTATTCAATTTCATTTTTCATTTATTTATATATTTTTTTCTTGAAATCAGTAATGGCGCACGAAATGTATCATTATTTCAAATTTCAAGTTAATAGCTGCAGTAGTTACTGAGATATTCAAGAAAGAGCGGGGACGGACAGAGCGAGACCATAAGGGTTTCAAAACCGATCTTTGAAAACCTAAAAATGTACAGTCAGAAAACGTCAAATTCTTGAAATAAAACACTGACACTGAAATAAACTGATATTTTTGATTTCTGTCGCTTCGGTATCACTAAAGTAAAGAAGTGCCAAAGAAACCTTTCTGTTAGTTGTTATTTTTCGAGTTGGAGCAAAACCCATCCCAAGCTTTTTACTAAATAATCTGATATTTTGTAGTAAGCCTTTTTGCACAGAATCATTTCTACGTTTAATGTAGTCCATATCATACTGTCACAGTTTAGGACGGAACATACGTACATACAAAAATTCAAAAATAGACTACTAAAAATATTACCTCTATTTTACTTAATCGTAAAAAGTCGGGTAAAAAAGTCTCCACATCTCGGGACCGGAAGGCATTGTATTCACTAAAACCATTTTGAGAGAAGGATTTGGTATAAGAATTCAATTTGTTACAACTCAATTTGTAAGGTTTTAAAGGGTCTATCTTGAATTGATTGATTTCTTGAGTAGTTAATTTTATCTGTTTTATATTACTTTCAAGAGGACAGGTCAAGGGGAATATTTAAAAACGTAAAATTAAAGTAACCGTACGGATATTCGATTGAAGGATTAATTGACGTCTAAAAGGCGCCGATTGTATGAGATGATAATGTCTTTGTAACCGAATTTCGGCCACGGCCAGTCTTAGTCGGAGGCTAGCTAAATACGCTGGACATAAATTGTGTAGTGAACAATCACTGACGCTACCTCAGTTTGATGATGTTAATTCAATTTGGTGTTTTTTAACCACAACTTAGATAAGTACAAGATGTAAAAGTTTTTTTTTATTTTGTATGATTAGTAGTACAAAATTTCGATATGTTAAGTCAAATTATTGGTTTCCGCGATACAGGCTTTGCATAGTGTTGAGACCATAAGAAATCAGTACCTGAACTGTTAGTTCAGGTAGAAAGATGACCGGACAATTAGCAGCTTGATCGTATAAATTTAACGTAAAATGTACGAAAAGTTATAATATTAAAAACGTTCCTTGGAAGATAGGTAGGCCTTTAGTTTGGGATGCCACGAGTTTAGATATCCTAGCACCTTGCCATTTTGCAGGGACATCAGTAAGGGCCGGCTTCATAGCAACATCAGCGGATTCCTTCAAACGGCGAAATTACACAAATCTTGACTGAGTTTACCTACTTGAGCCGTTTGGGGTACAAACCTAGAGTTTTTACCATCCTTAGACTCGCGCAATATACAAAAATCTTACGAAACTTATGCGTCCACAGGTGATCGGCATGTTGGCTTCTATTTTGGTCAACGAATTAGTATTAATTTAATAAATAAATGCTGGACAATTCACACAGCATTATCTAGCCCTAAGCCAAGCACAGCTTGTAATAAAGGTGCTAGATAACTGTTATACAAAATACAATACATTACATTTATGGCTTTTTTAGCAACGCCATTCAGTGCGGCAATGGTGCCAGCATTCTGGGCACACTTCTGTTGACGAGTAGATATAAATGTAATTGTTTTATTCTATCATTGTTATTTTTGTTAACAAACCTACTTCTGCTGGTACTGTGGATAATCAAAAATCTGTTAAAGTGGTATTGTTTAACTAGTGGTCAGTTTGTTTATCAGGGATAGTGTAAGATTCTAATAGTAAGGACTTTATTAAAACGGTCCAGTGAATTCGGATCTTATTTAATTCAAACAAAAAAAAATTCTCTCTATAATATCAGTATTGATTATCTTTACGAAGATACTTGCCTTCCTAAGCTATCTACGTCGTAGCAGGTGCGTAGCTCGCTACGTCGTAGCAGGTGCGTAGCTCGCTACGTGGTAGCAGGTCCGTAGCCCGCTATGTCGTAGCAGATCCGTAGCCCACTACGTCGTAGCAGGTCCGTACCCCGCAACGTCGTAGCAGGTCCGTAGCTCGCTACGTCGTAGTAGGTCCGTAGCTCGCTACGTCGTAGCAGGTCCGTAGCTCGGTACGTCGCAGCACTCGTAACTGGTCGTCGTAGCAAGCTAGCACAGGCGTAGCAAAGACCTTCATTTTTTAAAATACCCATTACAGGTACTTGACTATACGACTTTTTGTTTAAATGTGAAAGGGATTAAAAATATTCATACCTTCTTTTAGGTGATGCATTGTAATTAATGGATGTTGCATGAAATGCAACATTAATCTATATATTATTAATTCTGGGCCAAAACCTCATACATGGATCTTGAATTTCTGTGTAAGAGACAATATTCAATGTTTTCTATTAACAATGAGTTATATAAAGGTCCTCGATCAGTGACCGCGATGCAATGCGAAACGGAGTGTAAGAAGACCTCGATGAACGAAAATGTAGCGGTTGCAGGAGACGATGGATGAAGGTGGTTAGGATCACTATTCAGCTTCATTTGGGGGAGGCCTAGTGTAAAAACTTCTACGGGCTGATGATAGAGATCATCAGCATATCAGTGATAATTATTTATCTATGGAATTATAAGGGTGAACCAGATACTTCTTTTGAAAGACAGTTTGCTGCACTTTTTTTGTTCACTTGCTATGGCCGCACACGGCCTTGCGAAATTCGTGGGTTTTGGTATTTTGCGAATAACATCTTTTAAATAAATAATAGATTTAGGTATTACTTTGCGGAATCACTTGCAAAATATAAGAAAGAAAATATTTAGTAAGAACTCCGCGCAGTACCTTCTCTGAAAAGATCGTTTTAATTATTAGTATCTTAGTTACCAGTGATAATGCTATGTGAATTGTCGAGCATTATTATTATTATAATTATTGAAAGACTTACTAAAATCAGTCCGGTCGTTTCGAAGATTACCCGGAAAAAACGGCAAAAAGACAGACATTATTTAAATTTGTGTTTTTGTTGCATGTGCCGCATATTCTTTCAATCCATACTAATAGTATAAATTTGAAAGTAACTTTTTGACTGTATCTATCTGTCTGTTTGTCTGTCTACCTTTTCTAAATAGCTGAAAGTATCTTAATGAAATTATACAAGGAGGTAAATGGTATCCCGGGGACGGACATAGGCTATATAGAAAAGGGCGTGTGAAGCCACGCACACACAGGTATTATATAAGAAAAATGGTTATTTTACGAAAACACATAAATTTTATTTTCTTACTGGAAAAAATGGTTCTAGCTTTGATTATCATTTTAGTCACAGCTTCTGAAAATGCATAAGCACGTAAATACGCGTTTCGTATTCTCTATGCAAAAGCGGAGTCTCACTTAGCCGTGATGGTTCTCGGAATGAATATTTTCCTTCTCTCGGTTTATGCTATGAATTTTATATCAGCCGCTAATATGGCTCATGGCTGGGTAGACAAAACAAGGTTTTCTCGAAGCCTGATGGCAAAAATTTTGTTATTTGACGCGTAGCTTCTGGCGAAAGAAAATGTTATTTTGTTTTTGAGCTATTCTTAAATTCTCAAAGCATTCAAGACAAAATTTTATAGCTAAATAATAGAAAAGTACTAATCTTTACAATTGAAACAGTTGAGCTAACTGCAAACTGTTACAAACAATCTAAAATTAGCTAAAGCGATCCGTAATTATCAATACCAATAATTGGATGCGCCCCAAAACACTGCCAGTATTAGTTATGATTTTGCAATAATTTTGCCGAAACATAGAAAACCCTGATAACACCAAAAATTTCTTTTGATTTGGCTCAGTTGCATGGATCATCCTCACCTCACCTCACCTCAACAGCCTACAACGGTCCACTGCTGGACGCAGGCCTCTCCCTTTTCCATCTCATGAGGGGTAATGCCCACAATCCCCACGCTGGGCATGCGGGTTGAGGTCATCATCACACTATGACCAAAATCACTCCACAAATAGAAATAAGTACTTTTAAATAATATTTACCTCTAACGACCTCTGTGGCACGGTGAGCACAGGCCTGCCTGCAACGCAGGAGGTTGCGGGTTCGATTCCTGCTTCGGGACAAATGTGTATACGATCTGGCATACTGCTCAGGGTGTTCTGGTCGTTTTCTATGTATAAAAAAAATATCGTCTATGAATTGTATTTTGTATCAGTTATCTAGTACCCATAATACAAGCTCTGCTTAGCTTGGGGCTAGATAATCTTGTGTGAATTGTCCAGCATTATAATTATTACTACTTACCTATATTATTACTAGCTTAATTTTGAAGTGGTTATAACAGTACCATAAAATCTGTGAAAACTAATTTCTTTTTGAATGTGTGTTGTGTCTCTGTTGGGAGTCGCATAAAACCAGCGCTCATTAGCGATATGTATCGCTTCTGGGCATATGCTGAGCGATGCCCCCTTTTTTTGTCACTTATTTTTCTTTGTTTGTCTTTTCATTTTAATTTGTGTTATTGTGACAAAAATAAAACCTTTTTACTTTACTTACTTACTGTAACAATGTAGCGATGGGTTTGAGGTGTTGGTCCCGAGTAGCCGACCATACTAGTCGGTTGGGTTGCCGGGTAATCGGTGTCTCAGGCCCGTATTATGAAAACTTGCTCAGTCATATATCTATGTTTAAGTGACGTTTATTCCATAAAAAGGCCTTACTCAAACATAGATTGATGACTGAGCAAGCTTTCATAAAACGCGCTTCACCTTCTCGTTGACTAATCTTAGCCTAAAACTATTAATACAGATAGAATCAGTAACTATTTTGGTATGTTTTCTAACTATTATGGTTTGGTATGTTTTCCCTAAGATTCGATTGTATTCGATACAAAACAACACTTATAAAAACCAAAGCCGTGCTTTCCCATCAGCGAGATCTAGCTCTCGTTTACTTTTACCAGCGACATCTAGTTAAGACAACCGCTTTGTTTTCGAACTTTGCTTAAAGTGTTGTTTGTTGCTTTAGTTAATTACGTACGCGTTACAGCACTTAAAAGAGATTTAATATAAACTTACCAAAGATTACTTCATTTTAATGCCCACCGGTAATCTTTGAAATAGGTAAGTATTAACAGTTTCAAGTATACCTACCTATGTAAACGACGGTAGTTCTGACAACCTTACCAGCAGAAACTGATTAGGATTCTCCACATAGTAGGTAGTTACCGTAGTACGAAATTCTCGTTACATATACATATTCCAAACCTAATTATTGAGAAATTGTACCCATACAAGATCTCTTGAAACTCTACTGTATAATAATAGGTTATCCAATTAGCTACACCCAAAGGCGAGGTTTGTAAGGAAGAGGAATAATATGTTTTCCTTGGCTGTAAAGATCCTTTAGGTAAAACGAAATGAGTAAGTATTTTATATTTCGCAGTTGAGGCGCATAACCCACCCAAACTATCGCCGCCACCTTATTCACTTTATCTTATTATTCCGCTCTTTTTAATGACTCTGTAATCATCATCAGCCTACATTAGTCCACTGCTGGACATAGACCTCCCCTAATGCCGCATCCAGCATCTGCTAGCAGTCTGTTCTGTCTGCAGTGTGTTTATTTAGTTTAGGCAGTAAATCGAAGTCGCCTTTGGTGTCCACCAACATCTATTTTAGATTCACTGCCTAAAATAAATAGAATAAAATTATTACAGAGGAATTAAAAAAAAGCTTATGATAGGTAACTGTGCGATTGATTTTTTAAATTTCCTTGGTTAAAAGATAAAATAGGTGGCGGCGATAGTTTGGGTGGGGTAGGTGCTTTAAAAACTTCTTAAATATAGGGATATTTAGGATATTTAAAAAGTTTTTAAAGCTGACGTCACACAGCAGACCTTTGAGATCCGCATATATAGGTATCTATGCGGATTTCAAAGGTCCGCTGTGTGACGTCAGACCTTTTCTACAGAATGACATGGAAGAAGAATATGGGAAAAACAGCGAAGTGGAACTCTTGATCATAAACGTAGCAGAATGTGCTAGAAAGTCATAGTAACCATGTAGCAACGGCGATTCCTGTAGTTAGAAGCTTAGAAGTCTTGGGTCTTTGTTTCAAAGCTTTATTTCCAGTTGGCATACTCGCATGTCCGCAGGTAACAAACAAAGGACCTACTTCGTTATCTATATTTCTTTTGTCTACCTTTAACGAAGACCTCAATGGCAAAGTCCCAAATATACCTTGAATCCTGTCACGAGACTTATTCTTGTCGGTAACCCTGCAAATATTTGTTCCAGTTTGAGTGTTTTCTGTTGATGCATGCAAAATATTTTGATTGTTTTAAAAACTAAAAACCAACATATAATATTTTCGTTTTGAACAGTTTTTTGGGTTTTGCGGAATATAATACTAATTCCTGGGGAACAAAATTTCATTTCATACAAAACATAAATTCAGAACATAGAAATTTTTTCTTCGTTTTACTTCGTTCTAGATACCAAAATATTGTATGTCAACAAAAGCATTTAAAAATTGGGAGACGTTGGTCCAGCAGTGGACTAATATAAGCTAATAATGATGATGATGAAAGGCATTTACGAATCGTATTTCACAAAAGCTGATTAAAATATCAGAAAATAACAAGGAAGGTAACAGAAAGCTAATTAGGTACGAAAACAAAAAAAATAAACAACTAGCAACTACGCATAAATGCACAGGTGAATCAAAAAAGTGTTCAAATTCGAGCTCAAAACCGGACGACAGATCAAAGAAATACAAAAAACTTTTCAGACTAAAAATCGTTTCGAGCTTCTGCGATTTGCGCCGATCTATGTCATATAACATAAAACGTTTAAGATTCTAAAACCAAACGCAAACTTAAACCCACGCTCCTATTTAATTCATTATTTACAGTGCGAGAAGCTTTGAATGTCCACATTTATTTATTATTTATTTAGCTTGAAAGGTTTTACGGGAAAAACAATTCGTTTACTCTATTGATTCCCCGGAAGCCCGTCCGGGACACACGCAACTTTTTGCTGACACTCTTTATCACTGTCGCTTTTTGTCGTCAGTGGCCGATATAAAGCTGAACGAACATTATTTCAAGGCTACTTCCCACTTGGCGAAGTTTTCGTATCGATAGCCTCACAGATCTGAACAGCCTCTGTGGTTAGTCTCTAAAATACATAATATAAGCAAAAGTAGTGTATTGTAATTTTTTTTGTTGAATCTTATGTACAGAAAGCACCGATAGAATATTAATCTTAAACCTGAAGAAATTGAATCATCATCATCATCATCAGCCTATATTTGTCCACTGCTGGACATAGGCCTCCCCTAATGAGCGCCATAGCGCCCTGTCTTCAGCTTGCCGCATCCAGTATCTGCCAGCAGTCTTTCGCAAATCGTCATCCCACCTGGTCGGAGAAATTGAATAAGTTCTTAAAAAAATTCGATTTCGTCAGGACTCAAACCCGCGCCCCACCCTCATTACAGGTGTGCTCTAACCAACTAAGCCAAGAAATTCTTAGTCGGTTGAAAATCTTGGGAGAGATCCAGAGTGCGAGGGACGCGCTATAATACAATGTAAGTATGTATTAGTATTGTTACTGGGTATTTATATATACTTACTTGTAGATAGTGAGCAGCCTAGTTTTCTTAACCTTCCTACATGGAGCAGAAACTTGGACCTTGAAGAAGGCAGATCGAGCGCGCATCGATGCCTTTGAGATGTGGTGCTCGATACAAGATGCTTCAGATACCATGGACTGCTCGACGCACCAACATTATCCATTCTAAAGGAGCTCAACATCAACAGGCTCTCCATATGTCTTCGCAGAATAGTTGAGTTCTTCGGACACATTGCCAGGAAAGACAGCAACCTGGAAAGGCTCGTGGTCACCGGCAATGTGGACGGAAAACGACCGCGAGGA
This sequence comes from Eupithecia vulgata, assembly GCA_946478455.1. Lineage (NCBI taxonomy): Eukaryota > Metazoa > Arthropoda > Insecta > Lepidoptera > Geometridae > Eupithecia > Eupithecia vulgata. The sequence continues at coordinate 3,736,039 of OX297863.1, forward strand.
CGGAGCCCTATGCGGTGGTGTTATCAAACTCGATCAACGCTTGAAACCAGCATGAGCGACGCTATCCGCACTGCGGAAGACCGGCCCCGATGGAGACACGTCGTGCATTCCAAGGTCCTACATAAAGGTACCGACCCTCAGCATTCAGGGTATCGACGCAAGAAGGATATATACATACTTATTAATGTATTTTTTTATTATAGTCGGTAGGTTATAGTTTATTACTATTGTTTGATTATTTTATAAAATAAATACCAATTTCATGTAATCTGGACCTATTGAAGTCTAAAATAAAGAACTGTATTATTATTATTTCGTTTGTGTCTACAATCATTCTAAGCGTGAAAGACATCAAGGTTTTCTATTATGATTTACGAATGTTTTTTTCATGAACACAGACTAAGGCCTCTGAGTGCGTGCGGATGCGGACGATACTCCCAAGACTGAACAGAGTACCTTCCACAACAAAGGAAATTCTCTTACGCGTAACATCTAATTTATTTTTACTTCTTCCGAAACCCATTAAACCGCCAAACGTGAGGTATACGAATAAACACAACGAGGCCAATTTCCCTTTATTATGAGCCGTAAAAGTTCTCGGCCATTTTCACAAAATGACTCTCATATCAACAATTATTGATGTCAAGGTCAGATGTAACGAGAGCGTCATTTCAAAAGTCGTTACACAATAAAATTGGTCACAAATATTTGAATAATCTGCGCGTTATCAGAATGATAATATCAAATTACACTTATATTATAAATGCGAAAGTTTGTATGGATGGTTGGATGTTTGTAATTTTTTCACGCCAAAACAACTGAACGAATCTGAAATTTCCTGATCCGCGCTTGTTTAACACGCAAAAAAACGCAGAAAAAGAAATTCATCGACATGGATTGAACGCCCTTACTTCTCAGCTATGCAGGGGCCTTTTTAAGATGGGAATGGATGGACTAATCTGAAACCATGAGACTTAAACAACTAATCTGAAAACATGAGATTTAGAAAAAAGGGACTCCGATTTATGAGAAAATAAAAACTAACACATAATATATAAAAGCTTAATAAATATATAAACTTGTAAAAGTTATGTTCAGCTATATGACGTGGGTTCATAATGCACGAGGCGCCTAAAATTTACAATTCATTTTTATGAACTGAAAAAATTTAAAGACCAATACTTTAGTACTTTGTAAAAAATTATATCATTGCGACTATGAACTGTAAATTTTAGATAGTTTCCGTTAGCAACGTTTGTACAAAATATCAGTATATAAGACGGTTCTCAAAATAGGGTATCCAGTCCCGTTACCGATTCAGTCGTAACTAGGTTAGCACTTGCTAGCTTGCAAATGTTTATGCAAACAGCCTAAAGATAAGCTGTACCGTCCGGTCTGTGGTTTACGAGAGGGTAACTTTTAGTTTGGCTCGGTAGGGACGTTCCAAATATTTCATCATCATCATCAGCCTATATCAGTCCACTGCTGGACATAAGCCTCCTCTAATGAGCGCCCTGTCTTCAGCTTGCCGCATCAAGCAGTCTTTCGCAAATCGTCATCCCACTGGTCGGAGGGCGTCCTACACTACATTTACCGAGTCGCGGTCTCCACTCAAGAACACGTTTACCCCAGCGGTTGTCAGTTCTTCTAGAAATATGGCCAGCCCACTGCCACTTCAGCTTGTTGATAACCTTAGGATCTTAGGACGGATGTATTCGTTGCGAATGCAATCCTTTTGAGAAACTCCGAGCATAGCTCTCTCCATAGCTCGCTGGGCGACTTAAAACTGGTGGACCAGCCCTACGGTGAGTGTCCACGTCTCAGCTCTGGTCGTGACGGGTAGGCAGTATTTACAGGGCTGTTTTACAATGTGCACATTTAAATAGAAGGCCCATATTTGACAGGACCGTTTTTAATAGATACCTACATCTTTAGAGTATCATTGCGTGGTGTGGTTACTGGATTTCACATACATCCACGCCATAACGTGAGACCTGTAAGACGTACCGCTGTATATTTTGCAAACAACCCGAATAATAACATCAGTTTTTGTTAACTAATTCAACAACGATACGCCCAGCTCGATCGAGGTCTTAGAAAAACTTGACTTTAATGACTGGGCATCAATGTGTATATAGGAGAAGACAAAGACAGTCGTATGAAACAGTTGAACAATCAACTTGAAGAAATTGGAAGGAATTGCATTTGGAATTCTGTCGCTTGTCTGAATTTTTTTCAAAAACGCCATCGCCAAAAAGGTGGGCGATAAAAAGAACCGAAGCAGTAGGTAACAGAAAAAGGGCCGCTGTGTAAATGTGCCCTAAGAGCCACAGACTGCCAGTGGAAATTATAAGCTACGGATCGGTTGATGTGTCTCCATTGGAGCGAAACAGTGTGTTGTGATGTTCATCAGGTTGGCTGCATTGATTTTTTGGTGTGAGGTGATATCTTACTGATTAAAGAGTAGGTAAATCATTCTTAGAATATATATGAACGTATAAAGGCTGTGTCAGGACAACATTTGAAAAATTGGGGAGTCCGAAAAAAAATTCCCTTCATCGTCCTTTTTTTAGGTACATATCCACAGCATAACTAACTACCATATTATCTAACCTCAACCTCAACAGACTATAATAGTCCACTGCTGGACGCAGGCCTCCCCCTGATTTTTTTATCTCATGCCTATAATCCCCGCGCTGGGCATGCAGGTTGGGGATCGCAACTCGGTGGTATTCTGTGGATCTATTCTGCAAGAGAAGCTGCTGCCGGGCGGGCAGCAGCTTCTCTTGCTTCTCTTGCTTCCCCAGTGTATGTCCCTTAGTCGCCTCTTACGACACCCACGGGAAGAGTTGGGGTTGTGTCTAACCTAAAGAAAGAAAAAACAAATCATAAAAAACAGAAATGTATTCTAAAACACGACCCGAGTGCGGGCAAACTCGCTGTCCGAGCTCGCGCGGTAGAAATCCGTGGTAATTCTCCCGACCGATAATGAAACTCCCGCGACTATGTATGTACCTACGAACTTATCTTTTCCATAAATAAAATGGACGATTATGGGTTTTTTTTATTATAGTGCGTAAGCCCTCGCTTTATTATTTAATTTCGTAGGACGATTTAATTCGCGGCCATGATAGAATAGCATATACATTGACGACCTCAATGGCGCGGTGGGCAAAGGTCCGCCTGCGACGCAAGAGGTTGCGGGTTCGATTCCCGCCTTGGGACAAATATTTGTACGATCTGCAGGTATTTGTTACGGGCTCTGATCGTTTTCTATTTATAATAAAAAAATATTTATCTATGTAATGTATTGTATTATGTATATCAGATATCTAGTACCCATAACACAAGCTCTGCTTAACTTGGGTCTAGATAATGCTGTGTGAATTGTCCAGCATTATTTATATACCACATACCTTCCACGGAGATATTGATAGATTGGTTACAACCATGACACTTTGATAAGCGTCTTTATCTATATCTTAATAAATATCTACTTACATATTATATTTATATTTTATTTTCCCCATTTTGTGCGGAAATTACAGTCTTATCATTTAATATTTTTCCGTCAATGTCTCTTTTTTATTCTGATATTCTGAACTGACGGATATTGAGCACTTCAAATTAGTGAGACTCAAGAGGGAAAAATAATGACATTTTTGTTACTTAGGTAAGTAAATAAAGTACAAGGTGCCCAAAATATTTTTAAAACAGCATGTTTCTTAGCAAAAGCACCAATCAATAATGAAACCTGGTCTTTTTAACCGACTTCAAAAAAGAAGTATTGTAATTATTAGGTACCTCAGGACTTGGTCGTTTACTTTTTTCTATTTCAATGGTTTTGCTCTAGTTGCGTATGTGAAGTCGGTTTTATAGTAGTGAAAAAGTTCTATGTCTATGGTTTTATCTCTCATAAAAAGTTATTAATTAACATTGTTTCTTTGAAGAAAATCCTGTCTGCATGACTATGAAATTACTAAAAAAACAATTAAAAGAATTTTCTTTCTAACAAAAAGATACGAACTGTTTCAAGAAAGTCGAACAATTTCCTTCCGTGTTGCCATAATTAAAACGTTCATTTGATTAATTAATGTAAATTGCTACTGAACTTCCGGTACAAGAAAATTACTTCAATTTAAAAAAAAATACAGAGCCTTTTCGTTACAACAGTTTACACGCGATACAGATTGCATTGCTATAAAATAATAACCAGGTATGTAGTCGTAGCTATTGGACAGAGATTAATTGATAAAGCATAAAAAATATACCGGAAATTCTATAGTGTAGGTCAGCCGCCAAAAAGCATTGAGCAGATAAAGACTTCAAAACTCCGTGTACACAAAGAAACAGAAACCGCTTAGAATGGCTAAAGAATGGCTTTAGGAATGGTCTGGCCATTTCTAAGGCCATTCTAAAAAAATCGGAGGCCGCAGGACATATTTTTGAATTTATCTAAATAAATAGGGTTGACAATGCCAAAACAAAAAATGTACGAACAAAATTGGATTAAAATAGAAGAATCCATCAATTGTTATCAATATGAAAATAACGGAGGTGTAGCAAAGGTGGTTTTTCAATTAGTATTTCACGAGAGGATTTGCCGCTTCCGTTAACTTCATAATTATTGCTGTTGTTTTGCAAAATATTGGAATGGTGTGACTTAGCACTTTCCGTTGCTTTGTGTGTTTACGTGGTTTTGGAGGCTTCATTTGTTCAACGCTATTTGTCGATGATTGTACGTATATTGTTGCCCAGTAACAAAATATTTCAGTCTGTATAAGCCATGGTAGTTAAAACCAAAAAACTTGGAACTCTAGGGTTATCTTTTTCATTGGATAGAACCAACCATAATCTTCGTTAAAATGTAACTGACACACAGCTCAGTAAGTCATGCTTACAGTAAATTTAATTTACAGGTCTACGGTTTACAACGCTACGTAGACCCGTTTTCTTCAAACGAATAGGAGCAAAAAAGGGTCAAAAAGCCAGTCAGGGCAGAAAATTGTTAACTGAATGAATTCACACAGAAATCAGGTTTTTCATTTCGGTTTTTGTTTTGAACGCAGTTTACCTACCTTTTAGTCAAAATTGGAAGTGAGAAGTAAATGGTAATGACAGGTAGGATATTTAATTGTGTGTCTAATATTCCTGCATGCAAAAAATAGTGGTCGTTCTCGGGCTGAAATTTGCATAGATGTTCTAGGTAGGCCTGAGGATACCCTTTAAGCTTCTTCATATCAGAGACAAACAAATGCGAAACCGTGGGCAGAAGCTGGTAGCACTGGCCGAAAATAGTTAATATTTCAAGCCTGCAAAGTCACGTTGTGGTGCAGTTGGTTTGAACGAAAAAGCACTTTAGTAGATAGGTCATCATCATCAGGCTATACCAGTCCACTGCTGGACATAGGCCTCCCCTAATGAGCGCCATAGCGCCCTGTCTTCAGCTTGCCGCATTCAGCATCTGCCAGCAGTCTTTCGCAAATCGTCATCCCACCTGGTCGGAGGGCGTCTTACACTACGTTTGCCGAGTCGCGGTCTCCACTCAAGAACACGTTTACCCCAGCGGTTGTCGGTTCTTCTCGATATATGGCCAGCCAACTGCCAGTAGATAGGTAATTTTCGACAAAGGCTGGAGATACTTTTCAACTTTCCTATAACTTTTAAAACATCCTAAAATCTGTTTTCATTGTAAACTCGACCTAATTGGTTGATTTATTTCTTTGACGGGCTTTATTTAGCGAAGTGGGCTGAAACTCGGATATAAACTGTATTGGCTGAGGCAGTAGAAGGAAATTTGCTGTTTTCTTTCGTGGAATAGAGTCCCCTGACCTTTTTGGGACGTGCTTCGTATGACCCTTTTTATTGTTCGTTTGGACCATCTGTGCTGATTGAGAGCTATGATGCAGTGTGTTCTGAGTATAGGAAAGATTGGGTGATATTTCAGGATAATCTTTTTCTTTTATAGATGTGATGAGTTTTGCTGGTGGTTTCTTCATTGCGGGGATATTTTTGAAATCAAAGATTATATGTATTTATAAAGGTAGGTATGTTTATTTAGCACACAAAACAGAATAAAGTCAAATACTAATACATAAAGAAGGGCAAGATAATAAAAAGCTAGACTTTATCCCTAAATGTGTGTTCACAGCTATGATCAAAGAGCATAAATAATGTAAGTATGCAAATACCTATTGGAAATAAAAATAATGATTAAAAAATATGCAAACATGAATTATTATTTAAAATTACAAGAGTAAAACAATAAATTTGATAAGGGCATGTCATTGACAAATTTATTATGAAAAGAAAATAACAGAAAATTAAGATCACACTAGTTAATGAGAGTAATTTCAACAACTTTATTAAAATGTAAATAGCGTTCTCTTGAAAATATCAATTATTGTCACTATTTTAAAATAAAATATTATTGCACTGACAATACATTAACACAGGGTGGTATGTAACTACCTGCTGTATGGTTATTTTTTCTGAAAGGGATAACGAGTTATAGTTCTGATATTAAAACTCAGGGTAGAGAGTAAGTTAGGGGAGTCATACATAGACATGATATACATAAAAAAATCGGGCATGTCAAAATTTATGAAAGTCTGGCAAGCGATCATTTCCGGGTGGATCAAAAGCCTGGCCAAAATATAGTCAAAGGTCAGACCAGACAATAAAGCCCAAGTTTAGGGACGAGATTAGAAATCACTACAAGCCACGTCAATCCTTCCATCGGCTAAGGACGACCATCTTGCCATGCCATGCCAAACCTCAGACCAAGTTTAACTTTTTTTATTGGAATACAAAATTCAAACTCCGGTCGTGAGCACTCCGGTGTGACAGTGACTATTTGGCTTGCGCTATTAGGTTAAAAAACAATTATGCTTTTTTCTATTTGGTCCAAATTATGAACTTTTGTATGAGGGCAAAGTTGTTGCACCCAACTTGAGTGGCTGCGCGGCGGTCCGTCATTTGATGTGGGGTGGTTAGTTTTATTTACAATGAGCTTTCACTTTAACTTCCATGGTTTTACACACTTTATCTGGATAAAATAAACTTTCTATCATTTCTCGGAATGCCATTTATATTCTTACCAAAAAATTAAGAACCGCTCAGATAAGGGTGGGTAAAATAGGTGTAAAATAATAATAATAATATCGTCTATCAGGGGTCTTTCCGAAACAGCTTCTCCAGTGCATTGCTTGTTTAGACCTTCCTAAAAATACTTAGATACCTACTAATGCAAAAGACTGTCATTTTGAACACCTGTAGGATCGTCAGGAAATTCCTGCAAAATGAGCTTCCAAGTGAAGTGTCTCCCTCTGAAGTGCACTTGACTTAGGCCTTACACTTAGGATTTTACCGGTTTTAAACAGAGAAGATTAGATCTTAATCCAAAAATAATAATAAAAAGTTGAGAGGTGTCAAGGGACACCCGGATGGAACGAAGTTCCTTTCTATAAGACCGACAGAGATAGACAGACAGAGAAACATGCGCACGCCGCACGGCTTACAATAGCTTACTATAGCAAAAAGTGTCGTTACAACTTTTCGTGAGATTTTTTTCCGTCCAGACCCCTTTCACAACGCGCGATAAGGAACTTAGTTCCAATAAATAAGCGATAAGGAACTTAGTTCCAATAAATAATTATTTATTGGAACTAAGTTCCTTATCGCGCGTTGTGACATGACTATCTACTTTAATAGGTAGGAATAGGCAAAACCAGTTTTGTGAAGACTGGAGCCTGGAGTAGGAAGTACCTGTATTACAGGTCACCAGTATTCACTCGACGGACTTAGGCAACTGAACTACAAAGTATGTACCTAAGTCTATAATTATACAAGGTACATAGTTATACTTCCACGAAAATTTAATAATTTCCCAAAAAATTTCGAATTCGGCATCGACAGAGATTTTTTTTGGGACATTATTAAATTTTCGTAGAAAATTTTGTCAGTGCGAGTAACACACTATAAATCAAAAAGCTATAGTTATGCTTATCAGTAAAAAGGTGAGGATAGCAACCAACTGATTTATTATCTATATTTAAAACTAATTTGGTGAAAACAATGCTCAACAATAACCCTAACACAAGATAATAGATAATAGTTTAATGAATATAAAATTTATCAATAACACCTTTACTCTAATTTTATAATAAATTTCATTTACATCGAAGATTTATATTATAACAGACTTAGAAGTATTTTATCGATACAAGAATAAACCGGAAATTGGTTGAGTGAGTCCAATATAAAAGACAGCCTGTGATCTATTTTATCGAAGCAAACAGTAAAATAATAAGAAAAAGGTGATCGGAATGCTGGTTTTTATTTATGTCAACGGTTGAATGGCAATGCTGATTGCATTGCCATTCAACGTGGCAATTGAAATTGAAATTGAAAATAGAAAATAGATGTAAGTGTGAATATTTGTTGTAATTATTTTTAGTTGCGTACTTATACTTTCCTTTTAGAAACAAGATAAATAAGAAAAATGATTGAAATATCATAAATTGAAGCAATTTTCTAACTCCGATTCAATGTACACATTTCCAGAGATTGCATTGATCTTAAAGCGCACAGACTTGCGTTGCAGTAGCTAATAGCAATCACATTGTGGTTACAGTAAGCGCGACTGCTTCAAAGCGCTTTAAAGCGTTTTCCAATTTCGCTTTTAGAGACAGGTTTAAATAGAATTAAAGCTCTTAGATGTTGTTAGACGTAGTAGAGCGTAAATTTAACTAGTCCCTATTTGATCGTTGGATGTGATGAGCGTAAAAGTCGACTTTATATTTCAGATGAAAAACATAATTTTTACTGGCATTTAATACCTACACGTTTTATTTCAAGGACTATTGTGACGTAGTTTATTTTTACGTGGATGAGTCGATTCAGACGGTACCTGTCACATGCCAGATCCAATAACTCATTCAGAAACATCCCTAGCCAGCAATATGCTCCAGATATGACTTTATTGGAGTATTATTACATTTAATAGTGACATAAATACAACTATGTAATATAATAACCATGAATGAGATGAGGGGCTTATTTACAAGCGATAAGGTTGTTAATACACAAAATTTCGTGTACTGCTCTGATAATACGAACGTTTTCTAGATCGGAAATGTTCTATGAAAGATGATATTTCTAAGCCTTTTCTAATTGAAAACACTAGACTGTAGACTTGTTGAAAAAAATTACCTGATCTACGAATATTATTATTTTTTTAATCTAGGTAATGTTTGTCAAAATTATAAGAGGTACCTACTCGAAAACCAGTAAAAATAAAAGCAATTTTAGTGTGAACGACAACTGCTTACTGTACGTGTTCTCAGACTAGTCAAATGGACCAAACAAATAAGATATGTATATCGGGAAACTAAGAAACATCTCACGTGATCCGAAAGCTGGTGAGTATCTGGCACAGCGCATCAGCATTGCTATACAGCGGGGCAATGCAGCCAGTGTCTTGGGCACGCTTCCGGCTGGTATTGATATGGATCAGTTGAGCTACCTGTAGATTATTTGCAACAGTCTGCAGTTAGCTCAATTGTTTCAATTGTAAGTACTAGTTTTAATTTAGTTTGATTATAATTTTCTTTCTTAATTAAGATTTTTGTTAGATATGTTTATCTAACAAAAATCTTAATTAAGCCAATACCGACATGAAATTAAGTTAATACCGACAAACTAATTAAAAATGAGATAATACAATGTGAGAGCAATAAGACATTGAGATATTGTTTCTTAGAAAACTAAGGCTTATTATTACCCATGCCTATTTCGCGCCCTAACAGAGATTTCTCATTATAAGATACCAGTTTCTTCCCGCGATTTCATACGCTTTGTCTATGAAAACGATTCAAGAATGTTTCTATTCTAAGGGTATCCTCACCTCCTCAACAGCCTATAATGGTCCACTGCTAGACGCAGGCCTCCCCCTGTTTTTTCTCATGGGGATAATGCCCATAATCCCCAAGCTGGGCATGCGGGTTGGGGATCGCAGTTCAGTGGTAAATCTATTCTGCAAGAGGCGCTGCTGCCCGCCCCTCGGTGCATGTCCCTTAGTCGCCTTCTACGACACCCACAGGAAGAGTTGGGGTGGTGCAAATTCTAAGCCGCACACACATGGCTTTTTTTATTTCTTTTTTTCATTCCAAGGGAATAGGAAACTTTATTTGATAAAATAGAATTTGCTTGATTCCAGGCCTGTTTTTAAATTTTTAACCCTATCCGTTCAGACTTTTAGGCGTGATGAGGTAACAAACATACATCCATCCAAACTTACGCATTTATTATTATTAGTGTTGTTGTGTAGTGTGGTAGATAGATATATAGAAAATACTTTTATTCCACACTTAAAACTAAAAAACAATTTACACATGAAACAATTACATCATAAGTGACAATTGGCGGTCTTATCGCTCAAGAGCGACCTCTTCCAGGCAACCTGGTATGGATAGGATCATCGGATATAAGTACATGGGGTTAAAATCTGTGTGCATCAGATGGTACTACTATTATATTATATACTATTATACATATTTACTCAATATTTTATTTATACTTAATATAAATATAAAATACATACATACTTATCTTATATGTATATGTTATATAAGGATAGATATATCCCTCTCTAGATATACCTTCTGAACAAATAATCCCTGTTCACCCTCCATTGATTCCATTTTGGCAACAAGCACGACGGTAACGGAAACACCGTAGAATTATTGAGGAATGGCGAATAAAGGGAAGTGGCATTTTCAAGAAACGACCCCCTATTAAGACGCTAAACTATTCTCATACTATACCTACAATTATTATTATTAACAAAGAAAATAACAATCAAATAGTAGAAACAAATTTGAACTTATATTCACTTAATTAAGGTTATTTATCGGGTATTTATACGAACTTTTTGCTTTCTAGAATTGAAGCAATTGAGCTAACTGCTGGCTGTTGCAAGAAATCTAAAGGTAGCTTATCTGATCCATATCAACACCAGTCTGAAGCACCCCACAGACGATAGCTACATTACCCCGTTAAATGCCAATGCTGATACGCTGCGCCAGATACTCACCAGCTCTCGGATCACGCGTCGCTCACTTCGACCAGACGCTCAGATAAATATTTAAAAATAAACCCGGAGAGCCTCGGTATCCTTGGGAGGACGACCTCTGTGGCGGGGTGGGCGAAGGTCTGCCTGCGACGCAAGACGTTGCGGGTTTATTACCCGCCTTGGGACAAATATTTGTATGATCTGTGTGAGTTGTCGAGCGTTATTTATTTATTTATCTGCAGGTATATTATGTTCCGTTTGCTCTGATCGTTTTCTATGTATAATAAAAAATATTTTTCTATGTAATGTATTGTATTATGTATATCAAGTTATCTAGTACCCCTAACACAAGCTCTGCTTAACTTGGGGCTAGATGATGCTGTGTGAATTGTCCAGCATTATTTATTATTAATATTTATCCCATTTACCTACAGTCTCACAATTAATTCGGTGTACAATTGCATACTTTCACACATACCCCCGTAAAAAGCAAACAAGCATAATCGAATAACTTATAATAAAATTGAAACTTAAAACATAGTATCGAAGGTAGCGGTATTTTCAAACAAACCATGATTGTTTCTGTATAAATTCATACCACAAAACTTCATAACGCTTACGTTTACCAAGAATTTAATATTGTCCGAATTAAAATTAACATTTTCATATTGTACGTTAACAAAGTTACTGAGAACGGACACAAACGATTCGGTAGGAATTATTGCCCCCGCTGGCATTCTGGTGTAAACTCGCGGGCGAGCCATGTGTGAAGCGAACATGATTTATTTAACACAATATTGAAACAGCTGGTTTTAATTATATTGTAACAAAAATATAAAAACTAACTCCACATTCCAAAATAAACGCTATCTACGAATATCTACGTTGTAATTTTCAACCTGCAAAAGATCAATCAGCATAAGTAATTACCTATATGTTTTTTTTTTATTGGAACTATGTTGTTGTAACGACATTTTTTGCTATAGTAAGCTATTGTAAGCCGTGCGGCGTGCGCATGTTGCTATGTCTGTCTCTCTCTCTCTCTTATAGAAAGGAACTTCGTTCCATCCGGGTGTCCCTTGACACCTCTCAACTTTTTTTTTGTTGTTAGAACTCTTTTTGTCTGAAAAACAGGTTATCACCTAGTTCAGGCACACGTATTGTTTTAATCCCATTAGAATGAGAATAAATAAATAATGCTGGACAATTCACACAGCATTAACTAGCCCTAAGCTAAGCAGAGCTTGTGTTATGGGTACTAGATAACTGATATACATAATAGAACACAATATATAGATAGATATTTTTTTATTAACATCGAAAACGACTAGAACAACCTGTACAAAATATCTGCGGACACATTTGTTTCGAGGCGGGAATCGAACCCGCAAATTCCTGCGTCGCAGGCAGATCTTTGCTCACCGCACCACAGAGGTCGTTGAATCGCTAGAATGAGAATAAATACTTCTTTGACAAAAAACCTCCTCCTTTTTGTAATCCAGCCTGTTCAGGCCTACATGTTATTCGCTACCAAGAGCGGAAGCGTTAGGTATCGCGTGAATTAAGCGGTAGGTTTCGCGCGATCCGCCGCGCCGTATTCCGACGAATGTGATATAAGTGTCAGTAGGATTACCACACTCAGATTTCGCTACCTTTCTGGGTTGCGAATACCATTGCAGGTAGGTCTGAACAGGCGTTTATTCTTCAATACTACTTTTCTGTTGTAGTTTGACGGGCACACCGTCATTTATTACCAGGTGAAATTGTATTCAAACAAAGGGCTGTTCATTATAATACATAAAAAATGCTTACAATTTTTTTTCTTTAATTTTAATGTTCACGACGAAAATTAAAATATTAAAAAAAATATATATAAAAATATAAATATTATAAATTGTATTTTTTGCATCTTCTGAATGGATTTCAATTGTTTAAAATCTCCGCAAAACTACTTTCTAGCTGGAAATAAATCGCGAAAAATACAATTTGTGTGCGACCGGTGACGACTCTTTTAAGTATGAAACGTTGATGTTTTTCCAACACAAAATAATGTTCGTAGTTATTTACGGCCGTTTTTAGAAAATATATTATATAATTGATGTTTGTCTTTCAACATAGAAACGTCGCCGATTAGCTGTATTTTTAATAACGTAAATTAGTGAATGCCTTAAAACATTGTCTCACTTCGACTCGCTTTGAAATCGCTAGTTAATGGCGCGTGCCACGCACTCGACTCTCTTTGAAATCTCTAGCAAAACGCGCTCGCCGTGCACTCAACTCCCTTTAATATCAGCCGCTAACCGCCAGTGTGTTAAGGTTCTAAAGCGACACACTCACATCTGAATCGACCAGATTACCCTTGACAGTGCGAGTAAAGTCTTCCAGCTGTTTTAATATTTACTGTGAACATTGTTCTTTGTGAATTGGTTTTATCGTAATCGGCTTACAGAACGAAATAAAAACATTACACAATTTGTCACTGTGTCTCTTGTGAGATTAAATGTTTATTTTGAGTTCAAAGCCTATGAGCATACCGTCATTTTCTACTTTGCGACTCACTAAACACTTTTATATCATCATCATCAGCCTATACCAGTCCACTGCTGGACAAAGGCCTCCCCTTTTATATAATAAAGTCGATTAAGGAAGAAGGAAGTACTTATTCAACATCTGTACGGTATAAAAATAAAATAAAATTTAATTATAAAATGTGTTCATGAAACAACTAATATGGACTATGAATAGGCCTACCTACATTAAAGATTATTCCCAACGTCTCACGTTAGCGGTCAGGGATCTACTAAGAATGTATCGAATTATACAGTGTGGAAATTAAACTCAGGCCCTGGAGGGAAACTACTTAAAATCCTTAAGCTAGCTCATTTTACTTAAAGGAGACATTCCTTTATTTTTAAAAAGAAACAAATCTGCATTAAAATATTTTTTTAAACTCGCTTGCTTCGCCCGGGACTCGAACCAACTAAAATTTAAAAAAATAAACACTCTTTATTTTATTATACTAATCGGTAGTATTAATATTCAGGATAAAGTTTCTCTAAAAAATATTTGGTTACTGTTCACTTTTAACAAGTAAAAGACACGTAACAGTTCTGTTATCTCTCCAACACAACACGATTAGATGGCCTGCAAGAAGTCCAGACCTGACGCCCATGGACTTCTTTTTATGGGGTCATGTAAAAAATGTTGTTTATGAAACTTGCTATGAAACCGTTCAAGAGCTAAGGATTGCGGTAGAAAATGTTATCAGGGGCATACACCACAACACTTTGCTGAAGGCTACAAGAAATGAATTTCAACGGCGACTAATGTTGTGTAGCCGGAACGACGGGGCTCATTTCGAACAATTTATCAGTTAAATAATTTAAGTGTTACAAAATTGATAGTAAAATAAAGTTGATGTTAGATTTAACGATTATTTTTATTTTTAAGACCAAATGTTTGTTACAGAAACTTTATCCTGAATATTAATACTACCGATTAGTATAATAAAATAAAGAGTGTTTATTTTTTAAAATTTTAGTTGGTTCGAGTCCCGGGCGAAGCAAGCGAGTTTAAAAAAATATTTTAATGCAGATTTGTTTCTTTTTAAAAATAAAGGAATGTCTCCTTTAAGTAAAATGAGCTAGCTTAAGGATTTTAAGTAGTTTCCCTCCAGGGCCTGAGTTTAATTTCCACACTGTATACCAAATTATACCAGTTTTCAATCAGTGCGTCCGTCATGACCTACGGAGCTGAGACGTGGACACTTACGGTAGGGCTGGTCCACCAGTTTAAAGTTGCCCAGCGAGCTATGGAGAGAGCTATGCTCGGAGTTTCTCTGAAGGATAGGATTCCCAACGAATACATCCGACAGAGAACCAAGGTTATCGACATAGCTCAAAGGATTAGCTAGCTGAAGTGGCAATGGGCTGGCCATATCTCGAGAAGAACCGACAACCGCTGGGATAAACGTGTTCTTGAGTGGTGACCGCGACTCGGCAAACGTAGTGTAGGACGCCCTTCGACCAGGTGGGATGACGATTTGCGAAAGACTGCAGGCAGATGCTGGATGCGGCAAGCTGAAGACAGGGCGCTATGTCGCTCATTAGGGGAGGCCTATGTCCAGCAGTGGACTGGTATAGGCTGATGATGATGATATCAAGTTGCAACAACACAGACTTTCCTACCTATCTAAGAATTAGTATAGTATGAAAGCGAAATATTTAGTTTTTTACGATTAAGTATTCTATAATAAAACTACCAGCTGCCCGCGTCTTCACACGCGTTGTTTAAGGTTATTCAAATCCCTTTGGAACTGATTTATCAGATAAAAAGTTGCCTATGTTACTTTCCATACTTTCAACTATGTCTATGCCTAAAAATCAAGTCGATTGGATGCTTATTAGAGCGAGAAGATAGGACAAACAAACAAACGCACTTTCACATACGATAAGGATAAGGATAAGGAACCTGCAATGCTTACATAGTTTTCGAACAAAATTAAGGAAATTTCTGTTTGATCATCAGAAGGAGCAGGAAAGTCTAAGGCACGACACAAGTGCATTATAAATATGTCAATGTCTATATGTACCTATTTATCTCTTATAGGCATTCATTAGTGATTAGAACCATGAATTATGTAGGTATGTAGTGTAGAGTAGGTATGTACTATGTACTTACCCTATTTGATAGTGTTTTTTATATTTGTTTTCTTGTGTAGGTACTTAATTGATTGTATTATGTTACTTTCGTGTGTTTTAGTTGTAGGTATTGTGAATAATTTATCCGTAACGCCAACAAGTGGCTCTGGCGGAAGATCAGCGTTGGATGTTAGCTTGCTAGTCATCCAACACATGCTGAGTTAGAGCCAATTTTGTAAGCGGCGCTAAGTACAAAAGTAGTTTTCTTTTTGTTCTCTTAATTAAGTTGTTATATTGTGTACCTAGTCCTGTTTGGAAAATAAATATATTTTATTCTTATTCTTATTCACATTTATAGTATTAAGTATATGATCTACAATATAGATTAATAATGTTCTCTTTAGGTAAGTTATGCCGTAGACCGTAATTGGGTTAGCCGTACAACCATAACAAACATCTACCTATTACTTGACGACCTAGTCTGTGGCGCGGAGGCGAAGGTTCGCCTGCGGCGCAGGAGGTTGCGGGTTAGATTTCCGCCTTGGGACAAATGTTTGTACGATCTGCAGACATTTATTCAGGGTGTTCTGGTCGTTTTCTATGTATAATAAAAAATATCTATCTATGTATTGTATTGTGTTATGTAAGTATATCAGTTACCTATAGTACCCATAACACAAGCTCTGCTTAGCTTGGGACTGGATAATGCTGTGTGAATTGTACAGCATTATTTATTTATATTTATTACTATGCTGAAAATGAAAACAGGGATAACATTTCTATGAAAGACGCTACTACAATGTATTGAGGTAAATTCAACGAAGTGAACAAGCGAAAACCCAAAATGTTATCTATTTTCGTCCACCAAATACGGGAAAAAGGTTTTATGATGTAATCTCTATTAAAATAATAAACACTCATTTGTTTTTCAATTTCAGTTGAAATTCGTTACCTATCGATATTTTTCACGAATCCAACTGTACCCGAATTGTAATTCAAGTTTCACGAAATTGAATCGTTGCGTTGTGAGTTTTAGTCAATATCTGGACAAAAGGAAAATGCACTAAAAATACAATAGAAATGTTCGGCCATATGTTATTCAAGCTAACATGGTGATGTATGAGTTATTTCAAGCGTTGTGCCGTTTGATATGTCGCACTGAGTTTCGGGGAAGCTGAAAAATGTACAATTTTTAACAACTGAGAGAGATTCTGTATTATTCTGTTCTGGTCCAGTAATATTTTGACAGAGCTATTACACGGAAATAATGTGATATTTTTTATTTCTGTCGCTTCGGTATGTAGACTAAAGTAAAGAAGCGAAGAAGAAACCTTTAGCCTGTTAGTTGTTATTACTCAAGTTGGAGCCAAGCTTTTTTATCTTCTAGATAATCTGATATTTTGTAGTAAGCCTTTTTGCACAGAAAAGTTTTGACAATTTGTTTGAATTTATTTATTGATAGATTTTGCAACTCACTAGGAGTATTGTTGTAGAAGCGTATACCTACTTAAGCCTACTTCATTTAAGCTCACAACCAGACCGAGCTTTATTAATTATAGTAAGCTATATACCTATTACGGTATAGTAAGTTGCCACAGACGGTGGCTATGCTATAATATATATTTTTGTACTCATCGCTCTGCGTCCGTCATTTTTTATAATACCAAAATATGGCATACTATCTGTCGACATATTTTGGTGAAGTATTAAAAATATACGTTATAGCTGCGTCTGTGGTTACTCGTCGATTACTATAGAAAATATACTGTTGTATGCTCGTGCTATGGTTTACATTAAGGCGCATACTAACCCAAAAACAAGAAAATTAGATGTTTTCGAACCCGTTTTCCGACGAAAATATTCATTGTGGAGCTCTGAAATTTATATATCCTGTAACACACATCCTGAAAGGTCCCTTGGAGGTTCCAAATATTTGCTGTTAATCATAGTGTAGTTGTTATACTATTAGTTATAGTGTACGTGTAGCGGCTTCGAACCCACTTTTTATCGGCGTCTCAAATTCGATTAGTACCAAATTCAGTATAGTGATTCACATAGTTCATACCTACCGCTTGGAGGTTCATTAGCTTCGAAAAGCAGTCAAATTAATGAAATCAAACGTAAAAACGTATTTGCGCCTACAAAATCTGTGATTCAAACCTGACCAGTTACTCGTCGCCCAACCGCAGAGGATCCTATTGTTTGGTTGATTATGGCACTACATAGTATGCTGAACCGAAAACAAGCACTCTTTGCTGCATAAAGGCGCGCGGAAAGGTCCAAGGTCATTTGCCTTACTATTCGTCTTAATAGGCCGTATAGGTACAGAAAGAAAGCTGGAAACTTATAAACGCTTACCGGCGCTTAACAGCGCTGGTCCGTTCTACACAAAGGAAGCCGGTGTTTATTAATTTTAAATGGCAGCGCGCAGCGCGTTCATAATATTTTACTGCGCGGTTTACCCAGCGCTGCCAAGCGCCGGTAAGTAAGCGCTTATAAGTTTCCAGCTTTCTTTCTGTATACGGCCTATATTATAGCTTGTCTGTTGTGGGCTTTAAAATGTTTCTAAAATGGTCGAAACTTAAATTTAATTACTCCTATATTAGTCCACGGCTGGACATAGGTCTCCCCTAAATTTAATTACTTAGTCTAGTTTAATTTTATCCTGGTCAGAAATCAATGAATTCTCATTTATTTTGTTTTAGAATATATATGAAATAGTTGCAGAACCATGATTGCTAACAATACAACCTTTCATTGTGAATAAGTATAACCAGCCAAGTTGGGTCTCTTAGGTAATTGTCTATCCGAACCATTTCTAGTATTATGTACAAGGCGGATGACACGGCAGTAAAAACCGAGTTGCTAACTTGGCTCAGTTTACCCGTCTTTCCTACTTGTTTGGTTTATGGCCCAACAACTTTGCAGGGCCTTCAGTTTACCGCACTTGAGAAACTACTTAATATTTTAAAGTAAGTCTAAGCTTTGTTTACAGTGTGGATAAGGGGAGTCGGATAAGACCTGATTATGCATAGCGGGTGCTTCAATCGCTTCTACTGTTCGGATATTTATAGATATAGGTATTTTAAGATATTTTATTTCTTTTCTTGCTTCTGCATGCGGCTCCGTATACTTTATTCCGAGATTATATAAATCATGAATTAATAACACCAAGTCACAGTACAAAAAGTAGCAAATAATGTTATTAAGGTAAGGTCTACAACTTCATGCAACCTAAATTTCAGCCCTATAGTTTCAATCAGTGAAACTATAGGCCTGAAATTCCACATTGCGCTCTCACCCACATCTCACTAGGGCACAAACCATTCGTATATGAAAAAAAAAACACATTTAACGACAAAAATATACTATTTTTGTCGTTAAATGTGTTTTTTTTTTGGGGCCGGGTTCTGCTAACCAATCATTTTACTATGACAATGCTATGTCTGAGTAAAATACACTCTCTCACAATCTAATACAATATCTCAAAAAAAGTCTGTAAAATAAAACAAAACGTTGAGCAACAATAACAAAATCAATTACAACATTTTCATCAACAAAATTGAGTATCATAAAAAATGGAATCGGAAAGCATGACATGACTATTTTTGATACTCAGTCGAACTACAAAACAGATAGTAAGAGAGTTAAATGAGAGTTAACAAAATCTATAAATAATGCGAGCGATGCTATTTGCACAGAGAGATTGAGAGAATGATTTCATTTCAAAATTTACACTTTTGACACGACCCTCCATCTGTAGTTTTTAAGTTAAA
The DNA here is from genome assembly GCA_946478455.1 of Eupithecia vulgata. NCBI lineage: Eukaryota > Metazoa > Arthropoda > Insecta > Lepidoptera > Geometridae > Eupithecia > Eupithecia vulgata. The sequence goes on from OX297863.1 coordinate 3,755,529, forward strand.
TGCTAAAATGTATCACTCTAACACGACACCATTGTTGTGGTGAAGCGATTAATTTAGTGGAATTAGGGGCCTGAGTTACCACTCCATGTAGATTGCAGTATTGAGAGGCAGTGGATTGTATATTTTGTAGTTGAAAAAACAACAGAGTTAGAGCTTCGATATTAATTTTCACAAGTTTTTACATGTTTGTTGTAATTTTCTTATGATTTTTAACCGCAATCAAAATGCCAATGATCTGAAAAAATAGAAGGTATGCTAAAAATAATATACAAATTAATTTATCTTAATCAACCAGCTGTTATGAGCTCCTTCCGAATATATCATTCAAACGGTGTCGAATAAAAAAATATTTATTAATATCAATCCAATGCAATCAGTGGTCAACAAATACTTGTAAATAATAAACTAATTAGTGAGTGGTTCTACTTTTTTTTTTATTCTTTTTTTTAAAGGACTTTATTCTCTTAGCGAATAAAAATTGGTCTGATTTGGCCAATAAATGACTACAAATCTCAAAGTCAACGAACGAAAAATATTCTGAAAAATCTCACGGTTATTTTTCATAAAATGGTTATTATTCTCGTTGGATATGATAAAAACAAACCAAATGAGATCAAGTATGGTACTTAATGCGCCTTTCAAGCACACCGATATTAATAACAAGAAAAGCTCCACTTTTATAAAACAAAATTATGTTTTAATATGTTATTTATAAAGACTGTTTCTTTAAGATTGTATTTTTTACCGACTTTAAGGAGCAGGTTCTATATTCGGCTGTGCGTATTTTTAATATAATTATGTTCATCGCTTTTTTCATCAATTATGTACCGATTGTGATAATTCTTTCGCTATGGTTTAGAAAATAGTCCAAAATGTGTCAATATGATCCCATAAAAAGTTAATTCTCGAGGTTTAAATATTTGTACCGTGAAGCTTAAAAAACAATAGAATACACACAAGGACACTATCTTATTTCTATATTATAATTTATTGTTGTCTGAAATAAACATAATTGAATTGAATACGTTTGAAAAACACGACTAGCTACAACAATTTTGGTGATATCTTCGCCAATTATCAATAGATGTTAATGACTCTTTCATTTTGTCAAAAGGTTGACTTTGAAGTACCTAATACCATATAAGTTATATTCTCATGGAATTTATATATGCGCTGTAAAACGTATCTTAAACATCATCACATCATAATTTTCGCTCACTGGTTCATTGGTTTCCATGACAACGGGTGTTAACAAGTGGTCCAACTAAGTTGACGGGTGGCGCTTCGCCTAAAACGAAGGACGACCTATCCCGGACTGATGATTTTGTTAAGATTTTGAACGCAAAGGGTTCCAAAACCTATATCTAAGCCTCCCGACTGTCTGCTTATATGTCTGTCCGTCCGCTAGTCAGTGGGCTGTTTTATATCAGTATTCAGGAATTTGAAGTCGGCTTATAGTTTTTTAATACACATGGTGTTCTGGTCGTTTTCTATATATTTATAATAAAAAACGTTCTTTTATTTATTTAACAGCAAAAAATAATTACAACTAATATTTACACTTACATCTATTTACTTAAAATCTAAGCCGTCACCAGAAGGCAGAGTGCCCAGAATGCTGGCAGCATTGCCACGTTGAATGGCAATGCTAATTCGTTGACCGAAATAAAAACCAGCATTCCGATCACCTGTGGACTCTATTAGTAGTTTTGTAAGATCTTTATAGATAACGTGTGCCCCAGGACCCCAAGGACCTAGGGTTTCCACCCCAAACGGCTCAAATAGGTAACCTCTGTCAAGACTAGCGTATTTTCGCCGTTTGAGGAACTCCGCTGATGTTGCTGCGGAGCCTGCCCTTACTGATGTCCCTGCAAGATGAGAAGGTGCTAGGGTATCTACACACGTAGCATCCCAAACTAAAGGCTGACCCATCTTCCAAGGAATCAGAGTCATACCGTCAGGCCTTTTACCATCATCTCGCATTAGGCCACGTGGTTCGAGAGTAGCTGGCACACTGACGCTGGTAAAAGCTCGACGAATGATGTCATTAATTGAACCATGGCGGGACACACGTCCTGCACTAGAGACACATGCCAGTGCATGGTGACCGAACTTATCAACGGTTTCACCGCACTGGCAACGGTGTGGCACTAGGCAAGGAGAACCTAAACGCAAAGAGGTAGCCACCCGAAATGGGTTATTGTCTAAAAGGGTACCTAAATTTTTGGAAGGCAAAACATATAACCAAAGTCCTGATTCCCACTCGGAAACAGCGAGTAGGCGAGCGCGTTCTGATGAGCTGGTAGACGTATTAATAAGATTTTTCCGTACCAACTCACATAGCGGCTCATCCCACAGTCTCTGAGAAGAGAGGACTTTGGGCAGATTAGTTTCAGGACAGGCTATTTTCCAAGACGCTAATGCTTGCTCGAAACCTGTTATTTGACAATTTTGTGAACATTTGGCCAAAATTTTATATATAATATAAGATCCTTTGTACCGTGAATTGAAGACATAAAAGCAGGGAGTGAAACACTAGAAATTTCGCGGACACCTAGACCCCCCAATCTAATAGGAAGAGTGGCCTGGTGCCACGCTCTATCATCTAAAGGTATATTAAAAATTTTGATTAATGTGTCGCGCATGATGCTGTCCAATATTCTATAATTTTTTTATTTTTTTTTTCTATTGTCTGTTAATACACATTAAATTATTATAAACTAGCGTTTTAAAAGAATCCTGAGATGGGTTGTGTAAGGTTACCAGGTAAGGGGTTCGGGTAAGAGGCCAATAAAACACAGACTTGTTCAGTGACACACGTCCACACAATAAGCCGCACCTTGTGCAAATGCCTCACTCCGCGCGCCCCGCGCTTGGTAATGCACCCTTGTAGATGAGCTTATTTAATGGCCGTGCACATTATAATGTAAGTCAGAATGCTACAGGTTGCTACAGAGATTACGCATAGTTAAGTGAAAAATCTACAGTAAAAACTTAAAAAAGTTTCTTTATAGAGAGTACCTACTCGCTACAAAGAAAGATTTTAAAGATTGTTCCACGTTTGGTGAATATTCCACGGGCGTATTAATATTACGCTTGTTGCCAACTTTTAGGTAGGTATCACAATACGATACTTGACGACCTCTGTGTCGCGGTTGGCGAAGGTCTGCCTGCGACGCAGGAGGTTGCTGGTTCGATTCCCGCCATGGGACAAATGTGTGTACGATACGATCTGCAGACATTTGTTCAGGGTGTTCTGGTCGTTTTCTATGTATAATAAAAATATCTATGTATTGTATTATAATATTCTGTATATCAGTTATCTAGTACCCATCACACAAGCTCTGCTTAGCTTGGGGCTAGATAATGCTGTGTGAATTGTCCAGCATTATTTATTTATACTTAAAAGACACACGCGTATATAATTTATTTTGATTCAAAATGCCAGCCTCGCTTATGAGACAATATGAGAGACGCCTAGATCATATTTGATCCAATATGATCAAAGAGGTAATGATAAAGGTGGTCATTTCGCTATCTATAGTTTTTATCTACGAGACTCATACATTTTTAAGCTTGTCAATGTACAAGCCCTTTTTTGTTGTTGTTTGTTTCATTATTATTCATAAGTAGGTAATCATAATCCAACCAACATGATTCCCACGCACGCTCGTTATTTATTAGAGCATGTATGAGTTGGTTATTTATGAATAACGTGACGATTATTAATGACTCTACGTAACACATTATAATTGGGAGTTTTCACACTCGTCTAGTAATTTTGCTTATAAAAATTGCGATTCAAAAACGTTTCTTTTCATAGGCTTACATAATAGCGCTTAGAATTCATCGACCTACAAACAGAATCCTGAGTTGCCCCACGAAAATGGGACGTCTTCGAGACGTTAAATTTTTGTACGGGACTAGCAGTAGAGCAACATGGGGATTGTTGTCCATGGTAGTATAGACAAAAATACGAATATTGTTATCGAATGCGTAAATTATTTGAAATTCATTCCTTAATGTACGCAATGTATGAAGAACCGATGCCATTTATTGCCTATTCTACCCTAGAGAACAATACCCATGGTTGGCCTAGCCCAGCAAACTTTATTCCGCCTTAGGATCGGAGATGACGTTACATACGAAAAAATTATCAAATATCAATAACGTTTATTTCTTTAAGCTTACAAAATAAGCAGACAAGTCAAATTTTATACTATAAACACGTTTATAAATAGTAATTATCATCAAATAAGAAACATGGTGTTATTGATTTTGTCCACTTAATTATTTGTCTACTTGTGGAAGAATTTTTAGAAATTATGAGAAAGCCTTGCTTCATATTTTTTCCTTTCGTGAATTTTTCATATTTTTGTTCAATTCAAAATCCAACCAATCTAATATATAATTTAAACCGGTACAGCTGTTATTGACTTTTAAATGGTGTAACTATGTAACACGGTTTTGTGTTTCATCCTGAAAAAAACTCACCCTGTATACAGTTTTGGATTGTTTTTGATCGGAAACTAGAGAAACTGTACAAAATCCCACACAAAAATGAAACGTCCAGATGACATCTCGATATACCATCGAGAATTAAGGGCTTAGAGCCCGAGTCCATTTAACAATAGTAATATTAACTAAAAGTTATTTTTTATAAAATATTTGTAATCTGAAGTAAAAGGGTTTCGATTCTAGTAAAAAAATAAGTATTAACATGATATCATCTTAAAAAAGTAAATCCCACTAGAAAAACATTTTTAAAAGATGATATGGACAGAATCTTATTGGCTCATAACGCTTTCACGGCCTTGTTAAAAACTATAATAGATCAACCAACCCAAATATAAGGTTAAAAAGATGTGACAATTCCGTGCAAAACCTCGTTTAAGATCCATAAAATATACAAATTGAAATGCCATGCCATAAGGTTAAAAAACTGACCTACGCACACAATATAAATTTGCCAAGTAACTGCTTTCACGTTTTTGAATTACCACAAAGTAACGCCTGAATCTATTATTTTATAGATCGTCAAAGTCTATAACTCTAAAACGAATAAGTTGTATACCTAACCGGAGTGGGTTAGGCATACATTATTCTCAACCACACACATAAAGCGATAAGGCCGCCCATTGTACTTGTCTCATGTAGTATGCCTTTTTGTAATGTTCTTTTTCTGCTGTACAATAAAATGTTTTGTATTGTATAAAATACGAACAACAATTTTGAGCATGCGCTTACATAAAGCTTTACATAAAATGACATTATTTAAAGTAGGTACATCTATGGTAGATTTCAAACGAAAATTTCATCTCGTAAATTTCCTTCAATAAAAAAAAATAATAATAATAAAAAAAAAAAAAAAATGGACAAATTACGGCTACTATTTTACACTTATATCAATTTTCGTAACATTTTAGTTGTAACCCTTGGTCTTTCTATTCTAAACTCATCTAAATATGTGTAAGCTGTTAATCTTGACAAAATTTATCGGCGAGCCCCTATAGCCTTTATCAAATAATTTCAAATTCCCCTTTACCAATACGCTAAGATACACATCGTACTTACCCTCTACTTAAAACATTGTAAACATAATTAAGACATCCGCCTACACATTTTGCGTGAACATGCTCGGAATATTAATAAGTAGGCATACTTACTTCGGGAATGCTAGAAGATGCCAAGGTAAAATTTTCCTTCACATTTTGTGCTACTTTAAGGTTTGAAGGAACTTTTTGTAAGAACATTTTACTTTTACCTATAAGAAAAAGTAGTTGTAAATACATAAAATACAAATAAAACAATTCAATACTAAGATACAGTTTCGTGGCTGCAAACAGACCATTGAGACGGACAAAATTAAATTTAATATTTTATTTTTTAAAGTGGACATATGCTAGTTTTTTTTTCTTGAGTTTATAAGCATTACCTATACCTAATGAGCGGTTTTCGATTTGTATTAAAAAGAATAAATAGTTCCCTTTATATCAATAGGTGGCAGGGCGTCAACTGGAAATAAGGTATGTCAATCTAAAATGAAACGAAATCTTTGAATTTTCCAAATCGGTCCAACTTGACGTAAGGTTGTTTTCTTTTCATTTAACATTGACATACCCTAATTTAAAGTGGACGCCTTCTGCCACCTATCGAGATATTTAGAACCATTTTTTGATGATATAATATGTATGTATGTATTTTTATTTTCTTTTACAAATGGTTAGGAATTATGTTATGTTTCTGAAATGCTACAAATCTTTTTATCATACCCACGTATGTATATAATGTAATTTTAATATCATCTCAAAATAATCCTTAGGTACTTCTATACTAATCTTATACTGTCGGTTACATTTTAACAGCTTACCAACAGAACGGATTTTATTGAAACGCAAGTACGGAAATAAATTGGATTCTGTAGACAAAATATTTCCACAGGCTACTTTTTCCAAATAATAGAAGTGAAAAGCCGCAGGCAGAAGTAAATCTCCATAAATTGGTTTTCTTGGAGACTATGAAAAAATACGTGCAAAACCAGAAGCAGTACCATAACGTAGTATTCATAAATTATTGTCCCTGAAGATTTGTCGCAATTATTCCTGAAGAAATGACGCAATTATTCGCTAGCTTCAGAACATTGCTACTTACTTAAGTGCTTACGGAATGTTACATGATACGAAGATTTGCATGTAGAATGCAGGGTGGATGCCAAAGAACTTTGAGGAAGTTCTTCTTATATTCATCTTTAACTGCCTAAGGTTACCTATTGTTGCCAAAATGTAATAAAGAGAAAATCATCATTCATATAATAAAATAGCAATATTTAGGCATGTGTATTTTTGAGTTCTCGGAGGCCTGCGTTTATAAATGGACGTCCCAGAAAGAAAATTAAAATTAAATCGTTTATTTATTTTTTAAATTAAATTATTACATGTATTTATTAGGTAAATTAATGCTTGAAATATGTAACATTTTATTATCATCATTCTAATTTTATTTTTAATACATTTACTGTTTTATAATGGGAATAAATGGCTTATTATTATTATTATTTTTAAGTTCTTGAAGGTAATAGGTTGTTATATTTATTGTAAATAAAAGGATAAACAAACTAAATCTACTTTACGCAAAAAGTTTTTCAAGTTATTGAATGTACTTTGAGTTTAAAATTAACATTATCGTGTTAAAGTGTCATAACATTCACACCAGCCATTCAGCCTTCACCCGAGGGTATGTTTCGGGTGTGTCAAAATGGTAATTGGAAAATATCACATGATGCGTGAGTAATTACCAAAGACATGTCAAATAAATAAGCTGGAAATTAATTAATGAATTTCCATACACAGTAACAATAGAAGTCTGGATGCATATTATAGTTTCGAGGATCAATACTATTGAGCTTATAAAAAAAATGGGCGTATTCCTGACTTCTATTCCGGATTTTGGTCTTATTGATAGGTGGCTCAGGATTGCGGAGGGGATTAGAGGGCCTTTGTCCAGCTGATAATCATAATCATTTTTATTAAGGAACAAATTACAATTGTACATGGTTATACATGGAGCTTTAGTATGACTTTGATGATAATAATAATACTAAACCTTTTCTGGTGTTGTTTCAGATGCTAAGATGATGTAGTAGAAATGCGTGCGCCGGCCGCAGCGGCGCTCTTGCTTGCCGCTCTCACAGCGCTGCCTTGTCGAGGTAACGAACCTCTTTTTTGGATGTTCTATCTATTTATCTAATGAAGAAAGACGTCAGAAAACCAAACGTATCTTTTTGAATAAAACGAGCCGAGGGAGACAAAGGTACCTCATAATAAAGCGCATCCACATGTTTGCCAAGTCTTTTGAGCCTTGGATTTTGTTGTGTGGACGCTAAATTATCAAATTTCATAAGATCATCTTTTAGAGAAATACAAATGCTCTCACTTGAATCTCGATGAAAAACCTTGAAGCCATGACATTGTATGAAACTGAAAACAATAATTTCGACCTTCGTACCATGCACAAGCGAGAAGTTCAGGCAGGTAAAATATATTCCATCTAAACACCTGACATGTCACTCCAACGCGGGTCGTCATATGCCTATTTTGAGTTATTCTTGACTCGTCCCACTTTGGACCGAATCCAGTGGGATGAGTCAGGAATAACTCCCTATTTTCCTAGACATTGACATATTTGCGAAGAGTAAATGAAACTGTGAGTCTCAGGTCCTTAAAATAAATGATGTCCTTAACTCTATTTAAATTTACTTCTTTTTTGTTTTCATTTGTTCTATTATTGTATGTGTAGGTATGTAATAAAATTATGTTTAGTTTTTATACAATATACATTAGTAATATTGTCAGCAGATATAATTTCATCTCCTGCTTATGTTGGGGCTAGATAATGCTGTGTGAATTGTCCAACATTACTTATTTATTTAGTCAGCAAACTGTTACGTTAAGTGATAATAAGCTTATTATCATATTTGAGTACGACGTAGTGGGCAATTTTTTTACTAAATGTATTATGTATCTCTTAAACTTAAATAAGGAAAGAAGTGGAAGATCGGTCTTTAGTAATTCGTTGGGCTCCAGACAAAGGTGTTTTTTCATTTTGTATCAGATGTAGTTAATATTTTTTTTAAGAATTAAGACCTGCCGCCTTCACAAATGTGTTAATGATGATGGCCAGAACCTGCAGTTCACGTAGTGTTACTAATTTAACAATAACCCTGTATATATATAGCATACAACTAAGTTTGTTGTGCCTGTAATAAGTAAATCAAAGATCAAATAGCGATTTCTCTTCCCGGTTTTTTGTCGATAAGGGATTTGGATCTTTGTTTAGCTAACTATAAACATGATTATCGTACGAACAACCCCCTGTTAGCTAGTAGGTACAGAGAATTCAAACAAAGACAAATTGTGTACGGTCCATTAGAGATCGTACGTTCATATATTTTATACACATTATCTGGTACACTAATGACAAATCTTCAAAGTTCACTTTGTATTTAATATTTTCTTTAAAAGCGTTTTCACTCAGCTCTACATTGTTTTATTTTGAAATACTTAAACAAAAACAATTACAAAAGCATCCACGAAGACCAAAAGTTAATACTATGTCGTTCAATTTGACTATCTAACAATGCTTTTACCCCTGTCTAATGAATGCATAAGCACCTGTTATTTACTCCATTGTTCTATTTACACTCACCTCAAATACAATCTTCATCTTCAAAGCCCAATGTTGACCTACATCCATAAATTCTCAAATAATACCAAGTCAATTCTAAATTGTTTTCTCGTAAATTCACGGTCTGTGTGCTCTGAGAAAGCTCAAGGTTTTGATAAGAACGAAACGTACTACGTTCTACTTCTGACGAAAATTACACGTTATAAATATAGATTGTAAAAAAACAGTATATATTTTGATGTGTCGTGTAGAGTTCACATTTCTAGGCACTAATTTTTGATTTATAATAAATAAATTGTTTTATTTCAGACAATAAATAAAGTCCATAGATATTCGAGTTTAAGTTGTAAACATACATATTAAAACAAAAACAAAATAGGCACTCCGGTAGTACAAATGGATGATAAATCGAGGATGATCAGTCAAGGAAAAAGCTTCCTTCAGTGATCACCCTCTGCACCAGACACTTCGAGAGTAGAGATGTTAGGCACTCTGCCACAGTTTTATGAGAGAGTGAAAATATCTTTACTTCCGAATCAAAACGTATCAGATCGGTACCTGTCATTTAAATTGAAATAATTTGGCTTTCTATAATGTACAACGTAAAAAAACATGACTTTGATGCGAGACGTGGGGTACGTCTCGCCGTAGGTAAAGTGACGTGTCATTCTTTATTTTTTAGGGTTCCGTACCTCAAAAGGAAAAAAGGAACCCTTATAGGATCACTTTGTTGTCCGTCTGTCCGTCTGTCCGTCTGTCCGTCTGTCCGTCTGTCCGTCTGTCCGTCTGTCAACCCACTTTTCTCAGAAACGCGTAGGGTTATCGAGTTGATATTCACATCATATACGCAGGCTCGTAACCTCTTGAAGCCTCAACATAAATCAAACTTCTAAGTCAACGCAATCAAAAGTTACAGCTGTTTATGTCTATTTTTTTTCAATTTTCCAAGGGAATCACATGCACACAAAACCTATAGGGTACTTCCCGTTGACCTAGAACCATGAAATTTGGTGAGAAGCAAGGTCTTATAGTACATGTAAAGGAAAAAATCCGAAAACCGTAAATTTGTAGTTTATTCACAGAAAAAATATTTTTTTAATCTTGCCATGGACCAAAAACCTATAGGGTACTTCCCGTTCACCTAGAACCATGAAATTTGGCACGAAGCAAGGTCATATAGCAAAAATAAAGGGAAAAATCTGAAAACCGTAAATTTGTAGTTTATTCACAGAAAAAATATTTTTTTAATCTTGCCATGGACCAAAAACCTTTAGGGTACTTCCTGTTGACCTAGAACCATGAAAATTGGTGAGAAGCTAGGTCTTATAACACAAGTAAAGGGAAAAATCCGAAAACCGTAAATTTTTAGTATATTCACAGAAAAAATAATTTTCTAATCTCGCCATGGACCAAAAACCTGTAGGGTACTTTTCGTTGACCTAGAACCATGAAATTTGGCAAGAAGCAATGACTTATAGCACAAGTAAAGGGAAAAATCAGAAAACCGTAAATTTGTGGTTTATTCATACAAAATAGTACATTGTTACACTAGGGTTGGACGTAACTTATTTAGTCTCGAGACGCCAATAGTTAGAGGGACTAAATAAGTTACGTCATAATCGTTATCAAATCAGAAAATTATTGTGCCTTATTCGTCTGGATTTGACTGATTTCTTTGCTAAAGAGTTTGTACGGAACCCTTGATGCGCGAGTCTAACTCGCACTTGACGTTTTATTTATTAATTTTATAAGTATGGTAGTTTCAAGGTTCAATTTGTAAAATGATAGATTTTAATATTATTTCTTGTTTCACAAAATAAACGATTTATTTATTATTTAGGTATATTATATTACTATGGACCGTAGCTTAAGTTTAATAAGATCTGTAACTTTTCTATAGTCTGAAATAAATGATTATAATCATTATTATATATATTTTATTATTATAATTATTGATACCTAATCATGGAAAAAAATGTTTTTTTTTTCTCACTAAGAATTTTACTACATATTACTCGTAATTTACTAACGTTATATAAGCTGAAACTAATAACATTATTTCATGAGGTCAGATAGACTTGTTAATTTTACTATAAAAACTATCGTAGATTGACGAATTCATTACCTTGTTCTTCCAACAAAAATAAGGTTCGTATGTAACCCATTTACATCCGTAATGAAGACATGTTAATTTTTTTTTACACTCGATGGGTTGATATAATGATGATAAGGTATTTGAAATCATAATTATTGAATTTTTTAACTCAACTTTCATCGAAATAATACAATCCGCTAGGCTGTGTTGCCGACATCAGTGTGTAGACTCCTTTAAGATCAATAAACACGGCCGAAGATGACGCATTCGAAATATTTTCCTGAATATAATTCAATTTGAAATTCTGAGAGCCATAAACTTGTATTTTAAAGACCTGTTATTAATTATTCAAATTCTATTAGAACATTTAAAGGAAAAGGGAAACTTGAAATCACAGAGTGAAGAGGGCACTCATAACTTAGAAGAGTCATTAACGACTGAATTATATTTTGCGAACCGAAATTTTAAACAAACTGTGCCTACGTAAAATAAGAGTATTCATCATATAATAAACACATTTCTTAAAACGAGACAAATGAAGTATTAACGCATGTACTACATCATTCAAGTAAGGCTTATTATATTATTTAGGCCTTTGTCCAGCTGTGGACTAATAGGCTGATGATGATGATGATGATGATGGCGATGACGTACGTTAATACCTACTTATCGAGTAAACAAAAGTTGGGGTAAACATATGTAGGAATGAACCTTGCCAAGATGACAAAATACTTTTCAGTATCAGTCATGCCATGCCCACCTCCAAAGCCTTAAACGAAGAACGTAGAAAGAACTCCTCAATAGTTAGGCAATACGTTAATCAGCAGACTCCTAAGTTAATAATCTGCAGACATTTGTTCAGAGTGTTCTGGTAGTTTTCTATGTATAAAATAATGAATATTTATCAATGTTTTGTATTATATTATGTATATCAGTTATCTAGTACCCATAACACAAGCTCTGCTTAGCTTGAGGCTAGATAATGCTGTATGAATCGTACTACTTTTTTTTTTTTTTATTAAAAGTATATAGTAAATAATGTTCTTAAATGTTCCAGGAACAGATGTCGACGCCCCAAGACCTGCCTCCCCGACCCAACCAATAATCACCAAACTTTACCAAATGCTGCACACCCTCAACCAAACCCGGATAAACTTTAATTACTCCCTCGACTTCTACGACTCTGAGGCCAACGAGTCTAAATACGATGAAATAGACTTACATCAACCTAAACATGAAATGGATGATAAAAAAGAATCTACAGTAGCGGAATTTGTTGTTGTAAGAGAGAGACAAAGAAGGGTTGTGAGTGTAAACTTTACAACGCAAAGTTCTGTGGTAATGAGACGGAAACCAGGGGAGACTGGATCTAGTGCACCCCTGCTCAATTACATATTTGATACGTATTCTAATACCCATCAGCATCATAGAAATGATAAGTGAGTATGCACACAATACTTATAAATTTTTAAACAGCGATCTTTGTAATGATTATCTATCTGTGTAATGTATTGTATTAAGTATATCAGTTATCTAGTCCCCATAACACAAGCTCTGCTTAGCTTTGGGTAAGACAATGCCGTGTGGATTATCCAGCATTATTCATTTATTAATTTTTTACCTTTAGGGGTGGGTCTAAATTAAATCATTGAATCAAATACTCTGAGGTTGTAATGCTATTTTGACTAATAAATATATTTACCGTACAAACCACCTAAATAAATATTTTTGAGAATCACGGATACTTGATAGCTAGTCTTGATAGCGGTCGTAGTTGTGGGGCATCGTTGCTTATCGTATAACTGGATGCTCAATTTATTTTGGCTAATTAATCTAGAATTAAATTGAAGCCTCCTAATAACAAAGTATCAAATATATACCTCCCAAACTGGTAAACCATTTCTCTATTATATTTTTAATTCTGACTTGATATAGGTCGAAAATTCGTTGGTTGAACGAGGATCTGCATCACACTTACTTTTAAGAGCAAAATGGATTGTACAGCATTATTTATTTATTATTTTATGAGAAATCCAATAAAATGAGATTTACTTACACTTACAACCGGTCGGCTAGGATGACATTGTCACACCCAAGTGGGTTGTTGGGAAAGTTTCAATTGTATATTTTTTCTCGCAGGGTTGGCACTGGCAGTGGTATTTACGCGGCGGGAGCCCTAGAAATTGAAGCCTTAGTGGGATCCACAGCACATCTCGACTGCAAAGTTGATGCGCTTCACGATAAACTGGTAATAAGTATGTTTAGTAGGTACAGTTATTTTTATTGTCCCACTTTGATCCAGTCTCCTTAGGTCATAGCTTGAGCGTCCAGATCGGAAACGAAGCATATGCGGCATCGGTATTTCGGTATTTTCAATATGCCTGTCATTTGTATGGGCAGAAATGTCGATCATATAAAAATAATATTGGGTACACGCTGCACCCGATATTAATTATAATTCTAAGTGGGGGGAACTGGGATCTGCACTGACATCTCGCATGGGAGTGTATTGTGCATTGTCCCCCTGCCTAATCAGGCCCTAACCAGCCCAGCTCCTTGAAGTACCGGAGAAGGACTCTTGGTGATTGACAGCTTCGTTTCAGCTTTTCTGTGGGTGTGGTTGGATTTGATGTCTCGATGAGAGGAGAGGAGAGGAAAACGGGATTGAAGAATCTCATCGAGACCCAATATTTTCGAAAACTAAAAGTCGGGAAGCTCAACAAAACTGAAAAAAGTCTGGTCCTTAATTTTTGTTACACTCTGTAAAATAAATAATTCATTGACTGTACCATAATAGTGTAAGCTCCGATTCCGATCCAGTGGACGCACAGCTTTAAACTCAGCAGCATATTTTTTTCAGGTGTCTTGGGTCCGGCGGAAAAGCGACGAAGATCCAATGGAGCTACTATATACAGGAACGCAACAATATACGGCTGACGATAGGTAATACCCAAACTAATAGGCTTAGCGTAGACAGCTTTGTCTAAGCATGTCATGTTTCAATTGAAAGAGGGTATAGAGATAAGAGATATAAGAGACGACCTGTGTGGCGCGGTGGGCGAAAGTCTGCCTGCGACGCAGGAGGTTGCTGATTTGATTTCCGCCTCGGGATAAATGTGTGTACGATCTGCAGAGATTTGTTCAGAGTGTTCTGGTTGTTTTTCATGTATAATATAAAAACTAACTATGTATTGTATTATATTAAGTACATCAGTTATCTAGTACCCATAACACAAGCTCTGCTTAGTTTGGGGCTAGATAATGCTGTGTGAATTGTCCAGCATTATTTATTTATTTATAATTGTATAGCTGAATACTGGCAGGGTAAAATACCAAAGAAAAACACCAATTGATATACCTATCTATATCTTACTTCAAAAGCCGCGGATTAGGCAGTGATAGGTTAAGCCTCAAAGTTTTGCCCCAGAAGTTTCTGCTAGCATAAGCTTCTTGGAACTTGTTTTAACGTTTTTTTATCTCGGTCAGGAAATGTTTTCGAACAAATCCTTTGAAAGATCACGCGTGTGGGGTTCGCATGTTTTCAACTTTTCCTTTGCTACAAAAACGTAACTTTTTTATGAATGTTTAAATATCGTGACTACAAATTTTGTAGCAGGTACTCATGCGCTTAACAAAAATGTCGAATTAGCGAAATTTATTAGAGATTTCCGGGAATTTTACTATATTACTAATTTGCCTATTAAATTTATCTTATAAAATAGTTTCTAATACAAACACGATTTTTTATAAATTCATAGAATTTACTGCAGAAAAGTTTTCATGGATTAGGAGCAAAGCAACTGCAGCAAAGTCTATTGTTTATATTTATATATATCTAGATTTTAATATCTCTCTCTTTAACTATATAATTTTGACCTGTGAGATACAGCGGAGTTGGCCTAAAGTTGACATTGACAAGGTATAATTTTTAACTTGCGTAAGACTACAGGCAGATGCTGGATGCGCTAAACTAATGCGGCTGTGTAGGCTAATAACCACGGGCTGTTATTTGACTTACCTCGCTTTTAAATAATATTTCCATTCATTTATAAATTAATTATTACAATGACATCTAATTTTAATGTTTATAATAATAATTGGTTTATCTTGTTAAGTAAGTTAGAAACCTAAAATATTCACGTGCCTGTACTCGGGCGAGATAGATCTACTGTATTGTTCCACGAATGTTTTTGTACCATGTCTTATGTGAATAAATATTACTGAATTACTTAATTCGACGACCGATGTGGCGCGGTGGGCGAAAGTCTGCCTGCGACGCAGAAGGTTGCGGGTTCGATTCCCGCCTTGGGACAAATGTGTGTACGATCTGCAGACATTTGTTCAGGGTGTTCTGGTCGTTTTCTATATATAATAAAAAATATCTATCTATGTATTGTATTATATTATGTATATCAGTTATCTAGTACCCATAACACAAGCTCTGCTTAGCTTGGGGCTAGATAATGCTGTGTGAGATGTCCAGCATTTTTTTTTAATTATAATTGACACTTTTTCTGAGGTAATTTACCATTTAATTTAATTGTCGTTCAGATAAATTATATTTTATTTGATAAAATAAACAAACGTTATATTTTGAATTTTGATTAGCTATCAGAGATGTGATTCGTTCGAGAAGCGAGCTGTAACTGAAACAAAGCCTTCTATAACCTTCTAGATATTCATCGAAGTTCATCCCCCCTGACATTTGGAGGTTGGAAGTTCGGGAGGTGCGGTCCAGCGACGCAGCGCACTATGACTGTCAAATGCCGACCCATCCGCCTCGGGCTGCCAGAGTCACTCTCAGAGTACCAGGTACCTAAGGTTTCTAATGCATTCACTTCTGAGCCTCGGCGGTGCAACCCGCAGGGGCGCGGAGCTGAAGATGGACATGTGATTGTAGGTACATGTGCAACACCCTCGTGGGCAATGAAAGTGTTAGCCCATCTTTGGGGTTTTCCTTCTGGACTACAACATGGGGTTCTTTAAAAAGGGTCTTCTAAGGCCTTTTAAAGGGTCGGCAATGCGCGTGTGATGTATCTGATGTTACAGGCGTCCTGTTGGTAACCTTTTTCCATCAGGTGGGCTACACGCCTGTTTTTCACCTTGGTGGTATAAAAAAAGTACTCATGTATCTGGCGTTTGACCACCATCTCACTTAAGAAGGTGAAGAAGTTGCCTTTTTCCCAGAATGATCTTAATCACTCTGGATTTTAAGACTCCTAGATTGTTCGCCAACAGGAAAATGGACGCAAGAAGTTCGTTCTCCTGGCCCATAATAACAATGATAGTACCTAATTTCCAAATAAACGAGAAACAATAAAAACAGTGGTGTGTTGTCCATACTACACACACCATAAAGAAAGAACCAGATACTTAGTTTCTCTACAAGACTAAACTTACACAACAAAATTTAAAAGTCTAATTTTCATTAACTTTGACGTATTTGTATGGTTTGACAACTCAGTAATTAGAATGAAGCCCGTTAATTATCGTTGTGCAAGCGGTTCTAAATAAATGAAGTCGTCAATTTTAATTCTTGTCGAAAATTAACACCTAAAAACAAAAAAAACCGATGTTATGTATAAAATTATAATATTTTTAAATATCAAATTATACCAAGTAACACAGTCTGTTGACCACCTTCTGGGACCTTATAAAAGATAGATTACGATGTACAGAAAAATCGGAAACTAACATTATAGGAAGAACTTTTAAAAATATCTTGGTTATTAACATTAAAGTCATTTATTACGGGAAACATGAAACTGTGCCGAAATATTGGAAAACTCAAAAATCGAGTCATGGTAAATATCCCGTTATAAATTACTTTAATATAGGAAGAAGTCTATCAGAAAGTGTATAAGATTGGGTATCGTAGTACCGATACAGGGAATGTCGGGAATCAAGTAGAACTTCACCGCAATTAGTTGAGCGTCAGATGTATTCGGCTCCTCAGGGTGTAGGAAATCCTTAGTTTGTAATCAAACTTAGTATTTACTCGTTTCATAAAATTGGCTGGGGACTTCAAAGGTTTAATACTAAATACTCCGTGCCAGGATATTTGAAAAATCTTTGCTGGATACCAAACGGGATTAGGTATTAAGAATATAAGTAGAAATAAGCATTCCAAGTAAAATTTCTTTGCAAATATTTGACAACTGGGTTTTTTCTTCAAATAATAATAAAATCACAGTCAGTTTTGGTGATTAACTAAGTCAACGATCAATTCTCTAGTTAAATAGTTCTCTCTCTCTCTCTCTTGCCGAATAGCGTAATTAATTTAATTTAATGTTTTCAGTTCTTATAATCTGTTTTTAACACAGTTAAACACAGCTAAACTAAAAACACTGTTTTTAGTTATTCTTTCAAAAAGTCCCTCTAACAATATCATCATCACCATCCGCAATCTGACTTCACCCACTGCTTAAATAGGTCGTGCGCCAATCTCATCCGGCTCGCCCCGCGACGTTAGTAACATTGTCCGCTCGGGATGAGCGGACAATGTTACTAACAACTGCTGGACATATAGTATCATATATTTTTTTACAGAAGTATCAGTCCTAATAGTAGACGGTGCTGGTGCGATGGTGTCGGAGCAGGTCTGCGAACTGGGCAGCACAGTGGCCTTGCGGTGTGAGGTGCGGGGACTGAAGATGGAAGGGGGGCCGTCTCTGCTGTGGTACAGGAAGGACGATCTGCTAAACGACGATACCACAAGAGGAGGAATAAGGTAGTTTTAACTATCTACTTGTCTTTCCCTTTTAAAAAATAAAAAATATAGTACCACAAGTAATCAATCGATAATGGTTAGAAACGATTATTAAAAAGAAAACAAAAATAAGTCATGTTTAATATTGTTGACAACCCTATCTACCTACCTACATCTCTAACACGTGTAAGGAGAAAAGGATACCTGTTATCTTAGGGATCTACAATTCTACAGCCAATATCAAATATTCCACCACGTCTTATAATACAGGCAACAGCTCGTGCCCGAGAGTGGCAATACACTTCCATCATCATCATCAGCCTATACCAGTCCACTGCTGGACATAGGCCTCCCCTAATGAGCGCCATAGCGCCCTGTCTTCAGCTTGCCGCATCCAGCATCTGCCAGCAGTCTTTCGCAAATCGTCATCCCACCTGGTCGGAGGGCGTCCTACACTACGTTTTCCGAGTCGCGGTCTCCACTCAAGAACACGTTTACCCCAGCACTTCCATCAATAGTGTATTTATTAATCACGATTAGGCAGCAATTAATCACACAAAATGTTGTCGATTCACCTAGTTTATGTCATCCATCAATAACGTCACAAAAGTTATTGTTTACCTACTAGTTAGGTCAAGGTGCGGTTATTGACCTTATCAGCTGTTAGGGTTGAAACTATACTTTTTTCGTATAAAACTTTAAATAGCTGTATCTCGAAAACGGCTTAAAAATATAAGCATAGTTTCTTGGAGAAAAATATAGTACTAAAAGGTACATAATATAAAATTTAGGGGGGGCCGAGAAGGGCCGTCGTCTTTTTCCACCCCGTATACCTAGGGCACAGATAATATAATACTAGGGTGCAAATAGGAACAACGGCCTCCGACTACTTAAGTATAGAAAGAAAATACGAATGATTAAGACTTTTACGTAGACGAGTTATAGTTTTTAACAAAAAAAAACATTGCGGTTAACTCGTGCAAAGCTGCAGGTAAAAGATATTTCATATTAATTGATATTTCGACGTTATTGAACTATTTATCGAAAACAACAAAGGCACACGCCGAAAATAATAACATTTGGGAGGACGCGCATTCCGCACTCCTAAAACTTTTAACAAAAGTTGACCTGAAAATATTTATTCCGGGTTTAGGGTTTCCGAATACTTTTTGTTTTATATGTTTTCATAACTTTTTGGAAAAACAACCCTACTGCAATAGCACAAAGTTTAACTTCAGAGTGGGTCACTCTACTCGCTTCTAAACTACTCAATCCTTGCTCAGTTCTTCCAATTTATCTTCTCTTGTGTTAGAATGGAGTTTACAAAGAGAATTTAATTTGATTGATTCTACTGTTTAACCGAGAATATAAGGAGTCTTTATGATCAACTGTACCTATGTATTTTTATGTACTAGTACATAATGTTCGTCGATTTCTCAGTTTGACCCTCGAGGAATTTATAGGTGCGAGATAAACGCAAATAATTACAGATTGTGATACAAATGGTTTCCATAGCAACGGGCCAAAATTAGAATCGAGTTTTAACTACAGACCCCTGCCTTATAGTCATTAAATAAAAGTACCTATTTAATGACTATAAGGCAGGGGTCTGTAGTTAAAACTCGATTCTAATTTTGGCCCGTTGCTATGGAAACCATTTGTATCACAATCTGTAATTATTTGCGTTTATCTCGCACCTATAAATTCCTCGAGGGTCAAACTGAGAAATCGACGAACATTATGTACTAGTACATAAAAATACATAGGTACAGTTGATCATAAAGACTCCTTATATTCTCGGTTAAACAGTAGAATCAATCAAATTAAATTCTCTTTGTAAAACATATTTGTTATATTTAATACGCAACCGTCTATACGCGTACAACGGCTTCGTGTCCATTCAAAGATTGTCTGGACGAAACCGCTCTTATTAGCGATGAGGCCGCCCATTGTGCAACTCCGTTTTTCTATCTGTTGCTATCGAAGTGTTCCGGCTTTAAAACTACTTCTAAACACATTTTTACCCGACTACCAACAGAGAAGGGGTATGAGGTTGGCACTTGGCACCCTATGTTTATATGTAGCCGAATTCTTTGTTCCCACATAGCGCTGAATCTACTTTTTCTATTTCAACAAATGATCTATAGATTGATTTGAAGCAAGCCTAGTTATGTATGTACAGTACAGGTACAGTAAAAGGTTAACAATAAATCTTACAGGAAGAGTTATAAGTATGTTATCTATGAAAACTGGCATTCAATTGCATGAATGATGTGAAAGAGCTGGTCTATAATAAATTTTTGGTTACAAATTTAATAGATTTGTGACTGTTTTTTTGCTTTTTACCTTCGGTCTTTATCTGCGTAAGGAACCAATTATAACCTTGATGGATTAACTTCAAACTATCACAAAGGCGATGGAGATACCACGCATCAATGGGCCAGACGAAGAACACATCATACCCAATTTACGTTTACCTGAAGGGAAAATACCACAAATATTATTAACAGGTTTTTATTGTACCACTTTATGGCGCGATTATCTTTTTTGTTTACGCATGTCAAATAAAGGCATTCTAGTAGGTAGGTTCATAGTGGTCTTTGCAAAGCTGAAGGAGAGGCGAAACTGTAAGGGCTTTCTTGTTGTCTACGGAACTCTGAAATCGGTTCATACGCTTGGGACTTTTGATCTAAACAGTTGTACACTTCAAATCAAACCGTCATGCAAAAACAGTTTCATGTTGGGGCAAAATTGCATAAGATTTTCACGATATTATTATTTAAATTCGGTTTCGGTTTTGGCTGAAAAACCAGGTTTTGCCGGACATTAAATATATTAACGAAGTAACATTATTTCATGACAACCGCTGGGGTAGACGTGTTCTTGAGTGGAGACCGCGGGCAAACGTAGTGTATTACGCTCTCCGGCCAGATGGGATAACGATTTGCGATAGCAATAACTTAAAAAAAGTTTTTTTGGGGAGTCTGTTGCTCTATGATGACAATGCCCAGTATTTCATGACAACAAGAGTCAATAATTCTATGAAACTTTTTTAATCGACAGTGTCCGAACGGAGTTTGGAGCGAACGGTGCCAACTCGGTGCTAAGGGTGGCCAGAGTTCGTAGCAACGATGCTGGGCGCTACACGTGCACCGTGGCACGGACCCCGCCGCCTGGGACGACGCCTGCGCACGTCATCCTGCACGTCATTAAAGGTAGGAGGACTGCACGAACTACGCACTAAGAGTTATTAGATGCTGGGCGCTATAATATGTGCACCGTGGCCCGGAACTCGCCGCCCTAGGCGACACCTGCGCACGTTATCATCTCAGTGCTATGGCTAACTTGATCGGAGTTATGTTTTTTTATCGTTTGTAATGTTTTTTTGTAACTCTTTAAATGATGAAAACCGGGATCAGTGGATAAAAATATTTATAGTTTTTCATTGGAAACCGATCCCGGTATCGGTGGATAAAACTTGGCGGTATCAGTGGCCAATTAAATCTGATCCCGGGATCCGTTTACACAAACCCCCTTAAGAACACTAAAATAAAAACGTTAAAAAGCTACTTGAATGATTTTGGCCAACAAAATGGCGACGTACGGCTGGCTCTCTTATTAATGTTTTTAATTCTTTTTCACACATCAAATAGACTTACTAAAGTTGGAGGTGTGTGTGTCATAGGTAGCTACTTAAAAAAAATTGAAGTTACAGGAATGCTTCAAATTAATAATTCACGCATTCTAAGTTTTTTTTCTATTCAAGCTTAGACTAGTAATTGATCTTGGCTCTTCATGCTTGAATTATAGCCCTGGTGGGCTAAGAATAACTTAAGGGGAGAACGGTTGTCAAACTAGAGATAATTAATCAATACTCACGATACAACGTGGAATAAAACTCGACTTACATAAAATTCGAATTCGAAACTCGATTGCTATCCGTAGAAATGACGAAGATAACAATTTTTTTTACATTTTTCACAAAAATAATCTTTCATTCTTTGTCTTCAGGTGAAAGTTTGGCGGAGCTCCATCAAGGCAGTGCGTCGTTCGAAACGTGTCATCCATTAGTGGCAACATTATCGCTATGCGTCCTTTTACAAAATGTATTATTACTTTATTAAATTGTTCATGTTTTGTATGTATTTGTTTTCTTTATTACCTACCTTTTTATAACTTTTTATTTCATAGAAGTTTGGCCGCCATTCTTTGTTCATCCCTACACTTCGATTGGATTAAACAAGTGGGCACGATCAACAAAAAAATAAGAGATGAGATTACCAAACTATAAATCCAAGATTATTTTAATCAAAAAGTCTCCTTTTTGATTAAAATAACTACATTAAACTACATTAGAGTCGTTTATTTCATCTCTATGCTATAAACTATAAAGCCTTTATACGTGAAATATTATTACTTTTATTAGTCTTTTTAAAATAAAACAATTACAAAAAATTACATACCTGTCCTGTGCACCCACTCTATGTCAGACGCACAGGTACATATTGTAATTACTATTATTTATTTCTAAGTTTCTTTTTGTATTTAACTCTAATCTAGATTTTTAAGATTCTAGCGCACAGAGTGGACCTGGTGACTCGTAATACAGGTTCTTGTGAACCTAAAACAGGCACCAGTCTTTCACAAAGTTAGCCATAATATTAGCATTACTTGTCTTGTAATATCGTATCTTCACCAAATAAAGAGGGACCTGCCATAGCTTTCTGTATATGTAGTAGTATTGTACTGTAGTATTGTATAAGTACATTTTTTTTTATTAAATGGTTTTTTACATATTTTAGTAGTTCATTAGGTTTTTTCTTAGGTTAATTGATTGAATGTTGGTAGAATGGTCGGCGATATAATGGCGGTAGGCCATATCTAGCTGGTATAACACTGAAGCCGACAGGTCGTGTCGACGCGTTGGTAAAAAATTTCGGCGGCATGAAATCACTTTTGACAAGTCCCACCAACATTGTTACGGACGACGTGCTGTTGACATTGTGGCCGTGTCGACGGCGTTGCCGGCGGTTTTAGGAACTAAGATTTGGAACTTCCCATGTTCTTCCTTCCACCATAGGACTGGCAGACGTACAGAAAAATACCACCAGTACCTGGTCGATATACTGTGTCGAACCAAAAATTCTGCTAAAGAATGGAATGAGATTCCAACGTTTGTTTTCCTGTAAGAGTACAATCTTGGAGTCTTCAAATCCAGGGTGAATAAGTTCCTTCTAACAAAGTCTGATCAAGTGATATTGTGGCCAAACGTTTGACCATCAACAAAAGAAAAAATCTTGCTGCTTCTGTTTTTCCGGTCTAAAACAACCCGGGTTTCTTCAAGGCAAAAGAAAATAGGTATAAACTTCGTGATACTATTACATCGTCAGCCGCATCGCCACTTACCATCAAGTACATAAGTTTGTAGTCAAACAAATGAAGGTCTACACTAACAATAAAAGATGACAGCGAAATACAAACGATCCCGTTCTTTCATTCCGTTATCCATGTAACAGCAAAATCAAACACAGCTTTACATGTCATGTCACATGGCAACAAAATATTCAATGCTCTACTAACAGAGTTCAATAAAAATCCCCAGCGCGGTTTATTGTTTCCCGATGCTTTTATTTATAGTAACATAACTATAAAAGCTGTGTTATTAGGGGCTGGCGTAAGGAAGTATAATAGTTGGTCCCATGTTATTTTTGACTTTCATCGATAACGTCAATGAGGTGAAATGTATGACGTGCTGACATAATTAAATGTAAATTACAAACAATACGTAAATTATTATATACTCTTTCACTGTCCAGCGTTGCGACCTGCCGGGACGCGCCGCACAGCTCCTGCACCAGCAGCGTGCTGAAGATAGTGGTGTGTGTCATGTGTTGGAGATACTCAAAGAGTTTAAAAGAAAAATATTTGTAGTTACAAAAATGCTTCAACTAAATAATTTATGCATAAAATTCAACAATTATTAAAAAAATATACAAAATTAATTAAATACAAAAGTGTTTTGAATATAATTTGTTCGAGATCTCAAGAACCCTGCAGTCTATTCAAATGATTTTATTTTTTGATAGTACTTAAATTTATACTAATTATTTTCGATTATTATTTTAGGTTCCTCTAAGCAAGGTTTTTATTAACTTGTGTCGACACCACATGTAAATAAACAATACCTCAATTTTTGCATTTACACCGTTCCAAAAACGTATACTTTGTCTTGCTCCTATGAAATTCGAATCCTTTGTCTATCCTTTTTAAAAAAAGGCACGCATTGCGCCCTTCTAAACTACTTTTTTATCAGGAATTCGCGTGTAAAGCTGGCAGTAGCTTATTAATTTGATGTTAAAACAACCTGGGCACAAGGAAGACACTCGTCTGTTTCAATTTTCACATATGCCGACCAGGAAATTTAAATAGAAACATAGAAACATATCCTCTTCCGTGAGTCAACAAATCCATCCAACATATTAAAATGAACGAACCTCAATCCGACCCTGAAACAACAAGCCATTATCACATATTTGGCAAGCCATCAACATAATATTAGCTGATTTGAGTGCAATGAAGTGTTTGGTTGCTGTGCAATAGCAATATGGCCCTGAGAGTTATTGCCTATTATGAAGGGTCGTGGGGTTCTTCCAGTAGGTACTTGATTTGATCAGCCCCCCTATCACGGGAATTGTTGTCTAGGGAAGAACAGAGAAAAATTACGTCACTTTGTCATACAATGCGTAAGTTATTTGAAACGCAATCCTTTCACTTCTAAAATGTACGCAATGTATGGCGATGCGATGTCATTATTGTCTATTCTACACTAGACAACAATTCCCGTGCTAGGGGGCTAGGGGGCTAATATTTGTCATATTGAGGGTGCTTATTTATAAGGCAAGTATTTGGGTTGATTACACTATGGTCGCATTGTATAACAAATCTGGAGTGGGATTGAATTTTAAACAGAGTACCCATTCCTTTCCTAGAAATCTAGACATAGACATAGATATAGACATATTTGCTACTACATTTACACACAAGATAAATAAATAAAAATAATAAATCTGTTTCCCTAAAACTGCAAAAATAGATTTTGTTTTGAAACATCTATTTTTGCAGTTTTTGGGAGTGTGTGTAGCAAATGTGTGTCACTTGTTTTACTCCAGATTGTATTCTAGAATATTCCGCTATCCCGGAATTCAAAATCGGCAAGAGTTTGAAAGGAGAAGACTTCGAAAAACGTACGAAGTTGACAGATAACTAAATAAATAATGCTGGACAGTTCACAGAGCATTATCTAGCCCTAAGCTAAGCAGAGCTTGAGTACTAGATAACTGATATACATAATACAATACATTAGATAGATAGATATTTTTTTATTTTACATAGAAAACGCCCAGAACATGCGGAACAAATACCTACAGATCGAACAGAATTTTTTCCCGAGGCGGGAATCAAACCCAAACACACAAACTCCTTTAGATATAAGATAAAAATAAAATAGTTTACTGCCAATACCTAACTTAAACGGGATATTGTAAAAGGAATATTCAAGACCTAAGAATAGTTCAAATAGATAGATAGGTACAATAAACTATTATCTAATAATACTTTATTGTACCACACAAACACAGAAAACAGTAAGGAAGTAAATGCTACGAAGTACAAAGGCGGCCATATCGCTATGAGCGATCTCTTTCAGGCAACCTTGGGATGGACTGGACATGTTAGAACAACGAAAACGGATAGCTTCTACCAAAATCATTAATCTGCGGTCCACTGTCGAATTTCATGCTCAAATGACGTCAGGGTAATAGGAAATGTGGGAATCTCGGATTTCCATATTTATGAGCCAAATCGGAGGGTGTTCGATGGGTTCGGTAGATCGGCGGCTGCGATGTTACCCTATTTAGTTAAATTCCATTTGATAGCTCATTTACATGCTGTAGAGTCTGAATTACTAATTACTTGATATGTAGATAGTGGATAGATATAGGTTTGGATAAATTTCAATGTTTCCCCTGAAGCTGACCTAACCCTGACAATTCTGCGAGCGATGTTACCATTGTCAAAGTGAAGTGATAAAAAAGGGGCGTCTGGGCCCCTGGATGACAGTAGAAAAAGGCATAATCTACCCCTGGTTTGGCTCTATTTGGTAAGATATTTTACTGTCCTAAATCGGAAATAGTCTCGTAAACCAATTCTACCCCTTCTGAGCGCTCAAATAAGAAGTTCCAGCGAAGTCAATATTATTCTATGAGTTGTAGCCTGTTTGTTTACTTGGTTTCAACGTAGGAAAGTTCGTGGTAACATAAAGGCAATTTATGCTGTCAAACTAATAAGAAGAGACCCTTAAATTCGTGGTCATAAGATTATTTTATAAGAAAAATGCGTTGGAGCTAAAGTTGGCATCGTGTCGGTCGCACGGTTACGAAACATGCCACTTCGCTAAAAACTAGCTTTTCGCTTTTCAATAGAATGTTAACTAACTTAATAATATAATAAACGATAGCCGTGTGAATTTGCCGCCGACTTAGATTTGCACCACGCCAACTCTTTCCGTGGGTGTCGTAAGAGGCGACTAAGGGACATACAGGAGGCGGGCAGCACCGCCTCTTGCAGAATAGATCTACCACCAAACTGCGATCCCTAACCCGCCGGCCCAGCGTGGGGATTATGTGTACTAACCCCCATGAGATAAAAGCCAATATAGCGATTATCAGGGGGAGGCCTGCGTCCAGCAGTGGACCGTTAAAGGCTGTTGAGGTTGAGGTATGTGATAACGTCCACTGTAACCCATAAACACTCAACGCACGTATACGAGATTAATGACGTCACTGCTATATGGCTTGCTCGAATATGCCGCTCACACAGCTCAACGTTGTAAACGCCATGCACGCGGTACACGAATGCGTAGCTTCACTGCGGGAAGTCCCTCTTCACTGCGGTAAGTCGCTCTTCACTGCGGTAAGTCCCTCTTCCGGGCGGGGAAGCGACACCATTTCTTTGTGTGCTGCAGTGAAAACTTGGGAACTGGGAAACAAACGACCACGCAGCTAAAATGCGTCGCGTGGACGTGCCCAGCGTGCGCGGCGTCGCAGGTGAAGCCTATAAATTTGGCTCATTTAACATAGTGCGACTTGCAAAAGGTTTTGCAAGTTTTGAATAAAGTCCTGTCAAATCAAAACTTTACTTTTCCCTGGGTGAAACGACACTTGGTCAATCCCTTTTTCTGTATTGAGATCGCAGTTATAATTAAATATCCCTTGCTGCATACGAACGTCATTTGTTTGTTTATTGTTGCTTTCAAATCAAATTATATGAAACAAATGAATTACTGTAGGTCATTGACGGAATGGACATTGAGGTGGCCATGTTGAGTGGTTCCTCATTCCACAAAAAATTAGTATAATCAAAGGTGATATCTATTCTTCGTTAAGCTTCTTTCCACACGTTGCGTGTTGGTCTTTTTTGTTATAAAAGTAATAAAAAGCTACGTGTACAAAACACGTAATTTAACTAGCTATGGGTATGTATTGTAGCCATAGCTTTTAGGCCATTTGCTATGAATTAATACAAAACCATACTATGAAAACTTCGGATTGAAACGAAGTTTTTTACTGAGTTTTGCGGATTTCATTAGTTAGGTTCTTGAAGAACGCAGGTAATATTAAGCCATTCAAAATGTGTTTCTTTTGATCATCATCAGCAGCCTATGTTTCTCCACTGCTGGACATAGGTCTCCCCTAATGAGCGCCATAGCGCCCAGTCTTCAGCTTGCCGCATCCAGCATCTGTCAGCAGTCTTTCCTAAATCCTGTGTGTCCTACACTATGTTTGCTGAGTCACGGTCTCCACTCAAGAACACGTTTACCCCAGCGGTTGTCGGTTCTTCTCGAGGTATGGCCAGCCCACTGCCACTTCAGCTTGCTAATCCTTTGAGTTATGTCGATAACCTTTGTTGTTTCTTTCGATACCACAAAACAATATCTCACTGTGTTTTTACACAGTATAAAGGTTAAATTAAGTGTCAGAGCAAAATCTCCAGGTTACCATAAATTAAAAATATTAAATTACAGTTGGGGCAAAATTTAGCTGTCGACACACTTAATCTATTTTCCTCCGACCTCGTTTAGGTAAATTGAGATTTTTAGGGTTCTTCAATCAACAGGGAATCTGTAGGGCTGCTCTATCAAGGATGTGCCAAGCTGAAGACAGGGCGCTATGGCGCTCATTTAGGGGAGGCCTATGTCCAGCAGTGGAGTAATATAAGTTTATGCTAGAATAAAATTATTATTATCTCTATTTTTTTTTTGTATAATTGTATAATAAAACTCACATTTGTTAAATATTCGTAATGAAGGTACCTACCTAAGGATACTAATGTTGTGTCCACCATTTTTAAGTAAGTATATTATTAAAACTAGTCTCATGAAAATTTATTTTTATAAGCACAATAATGTATACTGTTGGGTAATAAATAAAGTTTAATTTATAAATAAATAAATTACATTCCGAAAAGTTCTCTCTATCAAATTTCAGATTTCAATAATTCTATTTCTTTAGGCTTACAAAAAATACTTACACAAGTAAGTCATTTATCCTGTAGTAGTCTTAAATACATGGGAAGAAAA
The DNA here is from genome assembly GCA_946478455.1 of Eupithecia vulgata. Classification (NCBI taxonomy): domain Eukaryota; kingdom Metazoa; phylum Arthropoda; class Insecta; order Lepidoptera; family Geometridae; genus Eupithecia; species Eupithecia vulgata. Next base: position 3,784,152 of record OX297863.1, read on the forward strand.
CAAAAACGAAAAAAGTATTCGTAAGCTGACTCATTCCCAAAAAATTTCGACTTCGGCGGGACTCGAACCCGCCTTTGGGTTTTGGTTTGGGAACTTATTTCACTTCTTAGAGATATCCAGAGTGCGGATAAGCACTATAACAAAAATCATACTGGGAAATCTGGTTGTGACAATAACATTGTTCTTTTCCTTGTTAAAAACTATGAATAAAAATATCATGTGGTTAATTATAATGGTGTTTTCCTTGTAAGTGAAGAACAACCTAATTCTGCCTGTGTAGTGGACGTGTGTGATGTTTATTGACGAATATTAACATTACAATGACCGGTAAGTTTGTCATTTAATGGTATCATTTTTTATTTAAAAGGGGTTTTCGAAATTCATTTATACTGTAGAAATGCAGAGTTAGTCTTAAACGTGTGAGTCTTCGTGATTGTGATTCTATTTTATTTACACTATCGCCTATGGTGTGTCGGTAAAGATTGGTGTATAATATTTAAAATAAAAAATAATTTAGCGTTCACATTTGTATAACCAAATTAAAGACCTCGTAAAAGGCTTGCTCAGTTATAGTTTGTGCTTGAGTGACGACTATGCCATAAAAAGCGTTAGGTAGATAGATTGATAAAAAATATTTATTGCAACATACAAAATAAATAATAATTATGTTTCAATAAGCGGTCTTATCGCTCAAGAGAGCAATTCTACCAGACAACCGTGGATGGATATGTTTGGTATGTTTTGTGTGGATTATGTTTGCATTATTACGAAACTAAAACAATTACAAATTCATTCAATTTCAAATCGTATAGGAAAACTTAGTACATACTGTAACCTACCAAGCGTTACTCATGCATAGATTGTTGACTAAGCCAGCTAATTCAGGCCTATGATTATCATTTCAAACATTAGGTCACTATAATGCACGACAATTTATTGCACGGCCGAATAATGTACACCTTGATATTCCGTGTCATGGCTTACAAATTTTAATAGGTTCTGATAGGTTTTAACACGGATTATGAAGGTGTACATTATAGTGACCCCGTCCAGATTAAGTAACGTGTTACAAAACTTATATCTATACTAATATAATAAAGAGGAAAGATATGTTTGTTTGTTTGAATTGAATAGGCTGCGAAACTACATCACCGATTTGAAAAATTCTTTCACCATTAGAATTCTACATTATCCCTGATGAATATAGGCTATAGAATATACCCGTGCAAAGCCGGGGCGGACCACAAGTAAATAATAAAATCATGCAATAATAATACAATTTTAGTGAACAATATTTTTTTTTATTTAATTTTAATATTATTTCGACGGTTAAGACACTTTTCGGGTACAAGCCTTCTCCAGTACTAATATTTTGTTCGTATGTCGCAAAATAGTTAAAGTAACGTATTTTATGTTTTGAAATTGACTTATTTTATATTGAATTTTTTTCTTCAGGGCAGAGTTCAAATCACCTCCGTCAGATCTAAATATCTTCGAAGCTACTAAATATTTAACTTTGAAATGTACATTATGGTAAAGTTCAGGACTTACTATATTGATCATATGTTTCGAAAACACGATTTACATAAAAAAAATCTCTAAAGAAAAAAATCGCAAAGTGACCTCTAAATTCTTACTAAAACCTTTCTTAATAAATACAGAAGACAAAATTTGAGAATAAGCATGGTAATAGAACTAAGTATAAAGAACATTTCTTATGTTTCGGTTTTTTTTCAAATAAAGTCCTAATTAATAGATAATAAGCTAATACTTGATTTCTGGGCTTGCGTTGCATTGTTTTGGTATGTGCCCTGTCCCGCTCCTATGAACGCAAAATCCTATGTCTATCCTTTTCACAAAAACTTGAGGTTGTAGGCTTTTATGTACTTAGTAGGTATGATGTTCTTCCGTCTCGCTATTTTTTGGTAGCTGGAGGCTACTCGCTCTTACCAATATATATCTATATATACCATGGCATTAATAACTTCCAGAAATTATTATATTTCTTCTATGGGGAGTGCTAAGCTCCGTGTCAGGACAGTTCTTCCACGAATCCTCTGGAGTCACGCTGAAGCCTTCGGGAAGCTGGGAAACCTCTGCATTTGGTTTTTCTGTTGTATACCAGAACCATGTAGGGTCGCCGGCTAGATTGGGTATGTTTGAAAAGTAATATTGAAACTAGAACAATCCATAACTGTTTTCTATTGGCATGAGTTTAACTTTCTACTAAATATTTTTATTGTGTTTGAGCCAAACTAGCACGGCCAGATATTTTATTTTATTATTTCGTTAAACAAAGATTTTCAATGGGCTGTTTGTGATACCTATTACACGGTGGGCCATAATTTTTTGCTAATTTAAAACATGAATAAAAATAAAACTATACAAATGTTATTTTGTTGACGTTTGTTATATTATAAATATTATAATGTAACAAACATTTATTGAAATTTATGTTTTAAAAATGATATAGTCGGGTCGTGCTTGTGCCCCGTCTCGTTGTTGGCACTCCTGTCATCGACTACGTAAACTTTGGAAAACACGCTGACCAACTAATATAGGCTGATAATGATGATGATGACGATGTGATAAGTGATTCACTTTTCAGTGGTTGGTGCACCGAGACAGGATTACGTAGGGAAAGTATACAGTTGTCCTTTGTCTGATTTGTCTTCCATAAGCTGTACTGTGATCGACATGACGTCATTAAAAATAGACGAAAATACGGCTGCGGCACGAAGTAAGTTGATAAAACTTTAGATTTTGAATAATTATAATCTAACTAAAGAAATAATTATAAAATTCTTTGTAAAATTAAGTTTATTCGTTACAGTGGCAACATTATACTAACCAAATAAAAAATTACAACTAGTTTATACACTTATAAAACTAATATTTACACTTAAGTACATCAATTATATAAAAATCTTAACCGTCACCAGAAGGCAGTGTGCTCAGAATCCAAGTTGAATGGCAATGCCAATTCGTTGACCGAAATAAAAGCCACCATTCCGATCACCTGTGGATTCTATTATTATTATTATTATCTTTGAAATGAATCTATGAAACATGTGTTTTCCAGAAAATAATCGGAAAATTACATTTTTATTTTACTATAATGACAAAGAAAATTACAAATAAAGCACAACAAATTAAATCGAGTATAATCTGTTTCTACCATATTCAACCGTTTCAAATAAAAGTAGGTACTAACAACCGTTTCAATTATAAGTTATTTTTAATTGAAACGGTTGAATTAGCTCTAGACTGCTAATTATGTACAATAATTGTTTTGAGTTTTTGGTTTATAGTGCGTTAGTCGCACTGGGGCAATTTTTTACGAAAATGGAATATACCTAGTCCCAAAAAATATTCTATTTCGGCAGGATTCGAACCCGCGCCTCAAGGTGCGTTCAGCCCCCCTAGTAGTAGTAGAATAGAAAAAAATGACGTCACTTTGTAATAGAATGCGTAAGTTATTTGAAACGCACTCCTTCCACTTCAAAAATGTACGCAATGTATGGCGATGCGATGTCATTATTGTCTTTTCTACCCTAGAGAACAATCCCCGTCGTGCTGATCAACTAAGCAACAAGATCTTAAGAAGCCCCAGAGATTTTCGAAGAAGCAACATGTGCTTCGTCGAAAATCTCTAGGACTTCGTACGACTCGTTAGCTTCAAGGTTTTCCTTGTAATTTTTTCACATTAACGCCTTATTAACCATGAGATAACCATGTTTAATTTTGTTTTAGAAGCAAAAAATCCTGAACCACATTATTTTTTTGGTTCTTCAATAGTTGCTACTTCAGACTACTTCTTTGTAAGTACATAACCTATCTTTTTATTAACTCATTTCTTTTAAGAAATACTGTTACAGAAATCGTGTTGCAGAAATCTGCAGAATAGATCTAACACTGAACTGCGTTCCCTGTGTGCAGCATTATTTATTTATTTACTTTTATTGTGTATAATTTTCAGACGTGTGCACCATTGTTGATAAAGACAATAAATAATATTAACGAAACGTTTGGTGGATGTTACGTAAACAAACATGCAACTTCTGGGTATTCTGAGTGGATTGATAGAGCTACGAGGCTTGGAGACAATGATGGGTTGAGTGAAGACATATGTAAGTAACTACTGGACAAAGATTCAGGATCCATCGTTGAGGTATACTAGAATCTTTGCTACTGATATGGTGCGTATTGATATGGTCAGTTGAGCTACCTGTAGATTGTTAGCAACAGTCTGCAGTTAGCTCAATTGTTTCTATTGTAAATACTAGTTTTAATTCTATTATTTGATTGTAATTTTCTTTCATGGTATGGTATATATATATTTATATCTGAAGTCACCAGAGGTTCAAAAAGCAGCAGCGGTCTTTCCAGATCCTTTCTCTTCCACCGCCCAAGTACATCAGGCAGGTGAAATCTGCATCTTGACTCATTACTCCCTCTTACTCTTACTTCACGACTCTCACTCTCAAGTGCTACACTTGTTCCGGGAGGGGGGGACTTCTGATGTGATCATCTCCTAACTAGTCAAAACAGAGTTACGAAGTCAAAAATTTTGTTCCGAACATTTCCCTCTATACCATTTTATGAGCATTCATTTGCTTGACCTAAAAGTCAAACTAGAGATGTGAATTTTTGATTTCACTAAGTTAGATATGCGTCGTGTTATTAATGTTGTTAAAGCCATTGTTATTGTAACATAGGTTGATATATTAACTTGTATGACAGTACATTTATATGGACTGACATGAGTTTTGGCGGGGTTGTTGGACTCATCGTTAAAAGTATCATGATATTTGAGATATGATTTAATTTGTTTGCGTTTGTAATGCCAGAACATAACTTGCGCTGTATTCTGCAATGTCAACATTTTCTAAATAAATTTGTTATTTAAACCATCTTCTTTTCAGATGAAGAATTAATAGGGGGTGCTTTAGGATGGAACACTTTAGTCGATGATAGTTTCCTCTTAGCAGCCAAGTCCGGGTTTAAGACAGACATTCTTTATACAAACGCCGATCAGCCCCTGAAGAACGCGTCTAGGTCTCTTCTCGAGGACAATAAGAACAAACATCCTCTAGAGTTCAAGAACTATTTTAACTTGGGTAAGCTTCTTACTGCCTTTTTACTTGTTATGCGTCGTATTTAACTTTCCAGACGAAATGCTAAGGATCACATAAATTCTTGTATGTTTAGAATAACTCAAATTTGAAACACTTTTGTAATAATTTGCATGTTTTTCTTTTTGTTTCATATTACCATTAAAACTTACAATTATTCACGTTAACAAAATCCCAACCTACGCTACCGCAAACAACTTTGGGATCTGTTTGGATATCTGGGATATTTTTTTGTTTTGTTTGTTAGTTTTAGAAATACCAACACCGTACCATACCTAAAGCTAAATTATCCCTGAGTGCTTCATTTATGTGATTCATATGTGACAAATCTCCAACCACGTCAGCGGAGCTGCAAGCAGAAGTAAAATATGAAATAGGGGGAATCCGGGAGAGTTCAACAACCTTTTACTTTAAACCGCGAAACAATGTAACTTAAGCCTATCTTTATAGTTTGAAAACGTATAGCTTTCATCATCAGGTACCTTTTTGTATTATAAACATATCCGATTTTCAAATAATATATTTGTTTTAAATTAAAATCGATTGGTGGTCCAAAGAAAGGGGGAGTTACATTTGAGTACCATAATTAGCTGTCTTTCGAATAAAAACACCCGATTTAACTTTTTTTGGGAGTAGAACCAATCTTACTACATCGAAACGGAATAATATAATATTTGCAAATAGAAACAATCAATACATATCTTACTAATAAATTATATAAGTAAGAGAACGTCAAGTCTCCCTTAAGAATTTTGGATCAAGTTAACCTCACTTTCATCACTTTATGGCGACCTTTATTCATTTGGATAAATTTTAAAGATAGAACAAACCACATTCTTAAAGAACATAAATTCAGTCATCCCAATAGCTACAATAAAATTGCGTAGATAGTCTTATTGCTTTTCGACGTAAAGTATTTTACTATTTTCGCTTTACCAAATAAGTGTTTACATCCCTCACAGATAAACCGGCGAACTTGCGGTCAAGATTGAGGCTCATAACAACTGTCAGTCAATAAAGGACATGCAATGATCTGATAGCGAACCTAAGAGCGCGAAATTTAAACGGATTTATGCTTTGTGGAGCATTTATCTCAAGTAACCCGGACTCCCCCAATTAATGTTGAATTCTTTATAGTATTTTTAAATCCACAGGTTACGGCCTAGCTGTAGGAAATTTCTTCAATAAATCAGAAAAACTGTACGCTGTTAGTGTAAGAACTGATTTGGATGAAATGGTGAGTGAAATTTTCATGTCTGGAAAACAGGAAGATATAAATTATTTTTATTTATGCCTCATTTTCATGAGTACCTTTGTGAAAGTAAGACATATTCAGGATTCACAAAGGTACTTATGGAAATGAGGCAAATGTGGGTAAAAAGAAAATATTTAGGAAGAAGAATTCAACAGGGGGTTTTTTTTTCTGATCAACAAAAGAATGCGTTACAATCGTCACGTTTGGATTTATTCTATTTTGCCCCTCCGCAGGCCTCCATAATCTTCACCCTTATAAAGTAAATTCCTATAATATCAGTTGAGCTACCTTTAGTTTGTTTGTAACAGTCTACAGTTAGTTCAATTTACTATTGTAAATGCTAAATTGTTTTGTAATTTTCGTTGTTTATAAACATAGTTTATTGCTTCAATATACCTACCAAGTAAGACTATGTGCACATTAGGTGGTTTGAAGTTTGACCAATGCGCCCTATTGGTACCTAACGTGAATTTCAGAGCTCCAATTAATATACGTTTGGATTTGTACGGATGTGTCGGTACTTGGTACCGAACGCAACGCCAACGCACATTGTGTCTTAGGCTACGTCCTTATCTAGCCTCAATCCGCCGCCAATCGCTTACCTACTAACCGCCGCTGTTTATACATAACACAATTTTGCGGTTACAAACCGCTTGATTCCAAATAATGTCATGTCTGAACGTAGGTTTATAGGTATATAACACGTTCACAGATATTATTCTTACAAAAGAAGTATGAAGGATCTCGCTATTATCTTGAGATGGTGCGCGAAATAGGCACCCGCAGGCGTCTGGCCTACATAAACGTTAATACGCAAAGTTATATGTTCGGATACGCAATGGCGGCGGTGGATATGAACGGAGACGGACTATCAGAGCTGCTCGTGGGTGCGCCCGCGCAGACTGAGGATGGGCGGCAGGAGCTGGGGGCTGTGCATGTCTTTGTTGGAGGAGACTTGGTATGTGTTGATATATTTTTTTATTTAGGCGATAACCCAAGACAAAATACCGCCGCCACCTATTTTGTTGAACTAAGGTAATTTCAAAATTTTCAATTGGCATTTTGTAATACCTATTATAAGCTTTTTTAAATTGTCTTTGCATTAATTTTATTTTCTATAGTACCTATATTCAGAGTTACAAAGTTGCACTTTTTGTGTATCACAAAATGCCCATTCAAAATTTTGAAATTACCTTTATTGAACGAAATAATAACATAAAATAAGTGACGACGGCGCTAGTTGGGCTCGTGGTATCGCCATAAACTACTTTATTTATATTTATCTTTATTTAGGACAATAAACAATTGTACAATACAGACTTATTAAATAATGTTCTTAGTCAATGTGATCCTAAATGTACAATCAACAGCATTATCCACAGATTACTACAAGTTTTACTTACTACATAGTTGTCTATTGTTTAACTAGCAATAATACAGGTTTTTTTATGATTTGTTTCAGAGTGGTAAATAATATTTCAATTTAAATTTCTACGTTGAATGGCAGAGATATAAAAAGGAAAAGTTTTGAAATGTAATTTTATGAAGTGCTACTTATTAGTTTCAAGACATTTTTCTTATAATTAGGTTCAGTTAGTAGTAGATAGAACTTTATTTTCTTCGTAGAGAACCACTATTTCGTCGGTCACTTAAGAAATTATGACGTGGCAGGCACGACAGTAATGGGTAATATTTAAATGAAAGTTAATAATGCAATTATTTCTGCAGATTTCACGTAACGACAAAAAGAGGATGCGAACAGTGCTGGCAGATAAAGTGAATGGTAGATTTGGATCAGCCATCGCCACGAACGATATTGATGGTGACAGCTTACCAGGTGAGCATTTACCTGAATGTGATCGCCTTCATATCAACTCGGCATGGCCTCGTCGTCAAAAAGAAACAAAACCTGAAAGAAATGTGATGGTTTTTAATCTATGCACAACGCATTTAGAGTATCGAGTCTCATATATATAAAAAATAATAACTCATCAATTTTATTAAATCACTGAAGATCAACTAAATAAGCTTGAGCGCCTCCAGAGTTTCAGCATCAGGTTCATATTTGCCCTTCGCAAATATGACCAACCAGTCTATTTTTTATTCTCATAGCCCTTCTTACCTCAAGGAGCGCTGTGCGCTTTGAATTTCAGTCCAACTCTCACTCTCTTTGGGTTCATCTGAAACTCTCGTCTTAAAAATTCCTGATCACTCTACTACTTTTTATGAAAGATCATTCATAGTATAAGCTACCCGTCTATGGAATGCTCTTTCCCTGGACAGAAGACGTGGGCAATAAGTCTCTATATTCAAAAAACTATATATAATTGTTTTCTTTTCCTTATATTACTCAAAAGCCATCGTCTATATTGTTATCTTATGCCCAGTTCCATGATTCTATCCAAGGTTGCCTGGAAGAGATCGCTTAGCGATTAGGCCACTTGATGCTTTCTTTATTCTCAGCATTTCCTTCTGTATTGTTTTTTTTGTGTTTGTATGGTACAATAAAGAGTTAGTTAGAACCCGATAGGGGGTTTGATTCATAGCCGAGTTGAGGCGGTGGTAATGTTTCCGAGTTGATATGTCTGCGAAAACCTTGTATTTTTGTGGTGACGAAGCAAACATTAATTGTTATTATGATGAGATTTAATAGATTTTTCTTATATATACTTTGAATACGTGTCAGGATTAATATTTTTAAGTTATTTTTTCAAATAACTTAGCATCAGTAGGTATTAATATACCTAATATAAAAAGAAAAAATAATGCATAAAAATTCGAATACAATAATATAATATACTAGCTGCGAACCGCGGCTTCGCCCCCGTGGAAATTTATGTTTCCAACTTTCTTAATTTTTTCTTTCATAAGAACCTTCTCCTGACAATAACAAACACAACAAAGAAAGAATTAGCGAAATTGGTCCAGGCGTTGTTGAGTTATGCGCTTACCAACACATTTTGCGATTCATTTTTATATTATAGAAGATTACCATAGACCATCAGACCATTGTAATACATTATAATGAAACTCTACCTGCCTACCCATTAAGTTAAATACCTACTGTACCTAATGTGTTTTTGCTGAAATAAATATATTTTTATGTTTTATGTTTATGTTTATTATGTGTTTTATTATAAGGTGTAATGTGTGTTATAAGGTCCTTTATACTAACACTGCATCGTACTTTTAATATAGTTTTTTTTATATTTGTCATTATTTTAGAAATATTTGTGAGCGCACCATACGAAGACTCTGGTGTAGTCTACGTGTTGTCCGGTTATGAGCTGAAGCAGGTGTTCTTCAGAGAGGATGGCTTCAAGCTGGTCAAGCTGTCTGACCTGAAGCTGACGCAGGAGCTTCGCGGTGACGCAGGGCTCAAACTCTTTGGATTTAGTCTTCAAGTGGTGAAGGATGTCGACCAGAATGGATGTGATGGTATGTAGACTTTTACCGTCTGATAGGATATATGCAAAATGCAGTTAAAATATGTTAGTTTTAGCTCATAACAAAAGACAACAAAATAAATTGATTAGTTCAATTTAAGGTTTGCATATTTTCCATCTGTTTTTAAACACCATGAAATAGTAGGCGCTATGTAGTTATGTCATACGGATGTGTAGACAAACCAAAAGATATTAACTGTAAAGGCTCGTTTACGCCGAGGCAACAACGTGCAACAGTGCCGCATGCTACATATTGTGGCATGCGGCACCTTGTGGCATGCTACAAATAGAAAGCATTTGCGGCATACGGCAGCCTATTTTACGCCGAGGCAACATCGTGCCTGGATATCGTGCTGTTTGCTTGGAGTGACTGGTCTACTTCTTTGATCGAGGGGATACATACACCATAGAATATGGCTGATCAAGTAACTTTAGCAGCAGCTTATTTAGTACTACTAAGCCATGCAGCTAAACAACAGAAGAAGAAACGTTGGTGGAAAAGAAGATTACTTCAGAATGGCCCACGGACTAGTTTACTAACAAAAATTAAGGCAGACGATGGTGCCTTATTTAAAAAATTTACCAGAATGTCAACTGAGGACTAAAAACTGTTTTGACGCACGAAAAATGTCGCATGGAATCCATTGTGCCTGGATACAAGTTACGACAGTCTGCCACATGACGCAAGGTGTTGCCATGCCGCACGGTTCTTGCCACAATGTGCGACATTTTTGACTTTGTAGCATGCGGCCTTGTGGCATGCCGCAATGCCGCACAGTGTTGCCCCGGTGTAATATAGCCTTTATCGGCAACATCAGCGCATTTAGCTAGGTATCACATAACCAATGGACGTCATAAACACAGAGCAATATGGCGTCCACTGTGTACAGCGTTTTCGAATAAATACGAGCAACTTAAAAACGTACATTTGAAATGCATTTCGAGGGCACTTATTGATTGAATTTTTTTTTGTATTTTTTAGTGGTACCAACGGGGTCCTAATTGACAACACATGATTTAGATATAGGTAGGTTACATTGTTATTATATTATTGTTTATATTAGGTACACCTATTTTTAAAGAAAAGTTTCCCATTAATATGATTCTTTAGTCTTATGAATAGACTAAAGAATCTAAATGAGAAACTTTTCAAAAATGGGTGTAATAAAATAACCTAAAAATCTGACCTATATCTAAATCATGTGTAGTAGTGTCGTTAGGGCCCCGCTGGCACCCTGTTAATATGTAATCACCTCTTCAAACTTATCTATTGTATAATATATTGACAGAACTGGCTATTGGCGCCCCGGAAAGCAGCTCAGTAAAACTGGTGCGTTGTTTGCCAGCCGTCAACACTTCGCTCACACTTGAACTGCTTGGAAATTCTGTGAGTACATTCTGATAGCGGCAGCGAAAGCTGAGTCGATATTTAGTAGGTATACAAGGTGGAATAACCAAACCTTACCTGGAAGGGTTAGATCACACCGAGACTTTAGCAATTCCAAATATTAGTTTATTAGCTTCTGCCCGCGCTTTTCAATTATCCCATGTCCGTCCCGGGATACCTATTATTTGATACGTTCAGCCGTTTAGGCGTGGCGTGAAAAAGTAACAGACAGACCTAGGCGAGAACGTGCCTAATTCCTATCGAATGTGTCATTTGGGGCCCAAGCCGAAGGCAGCAGGAAGGAAGTAAAAAGGTTTTATTTTTGTCGCAATAACACAAAGGAAAAAGAAAAGATAAACATAGCAAAAGATAAATAAGTGACAAAAAAGGGGCTTCGCTCAACATGTGCCCAGAAGCGATACATACCTATGTCTAATGCGCGCTGGTTTTATGCGACTCCCTTAAAACACACGATGTAGGAATCGAACTTCTCCCGAGTGATACATAGTGCTTTATACTACACTTCACTATCACTTGTGTAAATTGAAAATGTAAACTTGAATTACGTGAAAATCGTACGCAATAAATACGCGCGTACGATTTTCACATGGTTCTTTTTTCAGTTATTGTTCCGAATAGTACGGAAGAGGCCAAATTATATGGTGGATTCAAAGTAAAAACTTTTTGTTGTTTGACCTATTATGAGAATAACCATAGCTACTGGCTGCTATTTTAGAAAAAAAAATATAACTAATTGACTGATTGGTTTCATACTGGTTCAGAAATCAAATATTCATCGGTAGCATTTTATCTGAAACAAGACACAAAAGTGTGAGCAGCGCCATAATATAAAAGATTTATTTTGAATCAAAGTATCGCCTCGCGTCACTCGTGACCCTTAACTGTTAATGAGCTTTATATAGTGCTTCGTCTCGGCCCAGATTTCAGAACATTTCATGATCCTTTAATTTTGGTTTAATAGGCAATGTTAATTCGACAGATTTCATTTTTATGATTGACTCCACTAATCGGCTTGATAATTAAAAATAAAGACTGTTTTATTTAGATTTTATCGGGTTCCATTAAAGGATAAGGAAATCAACTTTCTAAATTATTTCGGGTACCTACCTACTTCCAACCAGTTAACGATCGTCGTTTGTACTGGACACGGTGGGATTTAACAAATTACGGCTTTTTATACCTACTCAAGGAAACTCAACAGCCTATAATGGTCCGCTAGACACATGCCTCACTCTAATAATCACCTTACTGGTTTTCATCATCATCATCAGCTTAAACTAATCCACTGCTAGACATAGGCCTCCCTTATTGAGCGCCATAGCGCCCTGTCTTCAGCTTGCCGCATCCGGCATCTGCCAGCAGTCTTTCTTTTAAATGGAGGTTATGCGCATGGGCATTCCATCCCCAACTCGCATGCCGTAGCATGAGAATCAGGATTCTCACGTTGGGCATGCGGGTTGGGGATTGCAGCTCGGTGGTAGATCTATTCAGCAAGAGACACTGCTGCTCCCACGGTGTATTTCCCTTATTCGCCTCTTACAACACCCACGGGAAGAGTTGGGGTGGTGTAATTTCTAAGCCGGCGCCACACAGCTATACCTATAGGGGTATACAAAATGACCTTGGATATGACGCGAATATAGCAGTTTTTTAATAGCAGTAGGTATGTGTACTAATGGTAAACGTGCTATTATTACCGTGACCGCCGAGGATGTGGAGAAATACCTGAGGCAGAAGACCGGCATCTCCTTAAGAGTTGAAAAATTGGTGTCTTGCCGTATCGTGAACTTCGGTTCATTTATGGTAAGAGTGTCAACGGATCGATTCTTTACGTATATGGACAGTGAGTTTTGGCCGAAAGGTGTCGTTTTCAGGAAGTTCATTGGACGCCTGTCAAAAGACACCGCGCGTGCGTCATCGGAGCGTCGATGACTCTGTTAATTTTTAATGTTTTTATCTATGTTAGTCTCTAAGGTGTTTTTTTTTTTTTTTTTTTCTTTAGGCTTACAAACTAAGCACTTAGACACGTCAAATGTAATACTATAAACAGGTTTTTAAATAGTCATTATTATCAAATAGGAAATATGATGTTATTGATTTTATTCGCTTCAATTTTTTGTCCACTAGTGGAAGAAGCGAAAAAGAAACCACTAGTAAGTTTTATAAAACTTAAAATTAATACATTATCTTAGTCTAATTATAATCTAATTTGTATAAAACTCAATATTTATATAAAACTAACTAAGCTTAACATTATTTCCCTTAAATACCATTGTCAGTGCGGAACTGGGCGACATCTGGCCAAGCATTAACATCATTGATGTAATCATCTATGGAGTAAAAGGCTTTCTTGATAAGATTTCGTTTTATATACAGTTTAAATTTACGAATAGGGAGCTCAGTTGCTTCAGATGGAAGCTTGTTGTAGAAGCGTACGCAATTACCCATAAATGATTTCCCTACCTTTCGTAATCTATATGTGTTTATTATATGGGCCCTAATTAAGTTACGTTTTACACTTTCTTTGTTGCCTGAAATAAAGTATTATTATTATGTTTCAGACTGTAGCAGTCGATGCCAGTTCGTTTACAATAAAAGTGTGCCTCAGCTTATCAATTAATAAGAAATGCCAATCAATTTCTGGAAGTGAGTTTTATCTATTTATTGCAGCTGTTGTTCTTGCTACATTTCATAAAAACCAACATAAGTATTAACAGATAAAGTTACTTGCACAAAATACATATATAGACAGACTATGGATATGACTTAAAGAAGCAATGAAGTATTATTTTGATAAGTTTTTTTTTAGAATTTTAGTTTTATTTATATCATTTGTTAACACAGCTTGTTACTACAGATATATCTATTTTCTTTATAGATATATAGATAATGCTTTATTTCATAACATAACCCATAAACAAATAACATTAAGTACATTATTAAACTTATCCTAAACAAAGGCAATGGAATTGGCGGCCTTATCGCTTAAAGCGGTTTCTACCAGGAAACCAATGTTCACGGAGATTATTATAGGATGGCGGTGCTTATATATAGTGTATCGTGATGATGAGCAGAACCTGAAGTTCCCGTAGTGTTACTAATTTACCAATAACCCTGTATATTTAAGATTATATGTGTATATACATAGATAACACAGCAGATTACCAAACGATACTAACTATGTATTATTTCAACAGATATTTCAGTGGAGAGTTTCACAACCGGACACACCAAAATCTCATCTCCAAAGTTTACATACAACGTACAGACGGATAAAGAGCTACCATGCAATCAAATCAAAGTCGATCTTGTAAGTTATAAATTGTAAGCACTGCTAATGACGTCACGAGCTTTATCTTCATATCGCCAATGAATCCCATTTCAATGACGTCAATGAACAGCTATAAAAGATAGAAAAAGACCAAAAAATACAACTTGCTTGGGTCAGAAACTTAATTCGCACGACCCACTCATGCTTAGACTTAGTTTTTTAGTCACAAGCTAATTTTTCTTTTGTTCTCTATCTCTTCTAACAGAAACCAACGCTGGTCTTCCGTCAGAGCTATACAGGGTTATTGGTAAATTAGTAACACTACGTGAAATGCAGGTTCTGCCCATCATCATCAACACATTTGTGAAGGCAGGAGGTCTTAATTCTTAAAAAAGTATTAACTACCTCTGATACAAAATGAAAAACACCCAACGAATTAAATAAGGGGCAGAGCCGTTCTTACGTTGAATTTCTAACAAAACCCACCTAATGAACGATTATTGAATAGGGGGGTACTATTATTCCAATACCGTGTTTAGGAATTAAGAACTAGTGTCTTCACAAACGTGTTTGTGATGATGGTCAGAACCTGCTGTTCACGTAGTGTTACTAATTTACCAATAACCCTGTATAGTTACATAGTGGAAGATAACCGATGTTTGCTTAACTCGCTGCCTGTTTATGTTTTTCCGGTAACAGCAACCGCAATTTCAACTTGAGTCTTTTCATGACAAAGCTGAATACCTATTTGGTGTCTTATCGTGATACATCGAAGGCTGTATCACCACTTTCCGTCAGGTTAGATTGTGTTCAAACGAATGTCCAATAATGACCATCACACATATTATAAATGCGAAAGTTTAGATGGACAGATGTTTTTTGTTTCTTCACGCCAAAACTTTTTTTTAAATTATCAGGCCTCTCTCATAAATTTCGATTTAAGAAAGACTGTTGTAGTAATGATTAATTTACTTTATTTCACTTAATTACCATTCTCGAACAATTTCAGACGAAAAAAGCTGAAAAAACTGATTACACATTCACAACAAAACTGCGTATGATCGATGATCCAAATCCTAGTGGTAAGTTACTCGCCATATAATTAATTATAGGACAATAATGAATTTGACGACCTCAGTGGCGCAGCGGGCGAGAGTCTGCCTGCGACGCAAGAGGTTGCGGGTTCGATCCCCGCCTCGGAACAAATTTGTGTACGATCTGCAGAAATTTGTTCCGTTGGTCTGGGTGTTTTCTATGTATAATAAAAAATATCTATCTATGTAATGTATAATATTACGTATATCAGTTATCTAGTACCCATAACACAAGCTCTGCTTACCTTGGGGCTAGATAATGCTGTGTGAATTGTTCGGCATTATTATTATTATTATATTATAATAATGATAATTATTAGTTGTTTATTATTTGCACAATGAACACAACATTAATGTATACCTTTATTTTTTTCATTACACATATTATTATAAATGCCTTTGCCTCACGACGCATCGGTCTTGACATGAACTTGGATAAAACCAAGGTCATGATGAATGGTCACATTGATCCGGGACCGGTGGTCGTACATGGCCACCTTCTCGAAATTGTTTCCAAATACACTTACCTTGGGCAGATTCTGCAGTTCGGTAAAAACAATTTCGAGAAGGAGGCCAAAAGGAGGATCCAGCTAGGTTGGGCAGCGTTTGGGATACTACGTCGAGTCTTCTCGTCATCCATACCGCAATGCTTGAAAACGAAAGTTTTCAATCAGTGCGTCCTACCCGTCATGAACTACTGAGCTGAGACGTGGACACTCACGGTAGGGCTGGTCCACCAGTTAAAGTCGCTCAGCGAGCTATGGAGAGAGCTATGCTCGGAGTTTCTCTGAAGGATAGGATTCGTAACGAATACATCCGACAGAGAACCAAGGTTACCGACATAGCTCAAAGGATTAGCAAGCTGAAATGGCAGTGGGCTGGCCATATTTCGAGAAGAACCGACAACCGCTGGGGTAAACGTGTTCTTGAGTGAAAACCGCGACTCGGCAAACGTAGTGTGGGACGCCCTCCGACCAGGTCCCACCTGGTCGGAGGGCGATTTGCGAAAGACTGCTGGTAGATGTTGGATGCGGCAAGCTGAAGACAGGGCGCTATGGCGCTCATTAGGGGAGGCCTATGTCCAGCAGTTGATTGGTATAGGCTGATGATGATGATGATACCTTTGTTTATAAAAAGTAAACCAAAGAAATAACATATGCAAATATTTAAGGGGCCTGCGGATGATGATTTGCCCATACAAACGTACCTACTACCAAAATGATTTGTAATTCAATCATATTTCTACCATTTATCATGTTGTTTTTCGTATTCGAATAGTATTTATCTAGGTCCTTGGTTGATTTTTTTGGTAATTTTTAGTAATTTTCTTAGTAACCTTTAATGAAATGTAAGCAAAAATATGCAAAACGCGATTTTGCATAACTTTACGTCGAAAATGACATGTTTGCGTCCTATTTGTTATGTGTTAACAAACAACAATATCTTACGTTTTGTTTGATAAGGAACATAGCTTACATTGTCTACTTACAGAACAACAGAAAATACTAAAAGTTTTCGGTCGTCATTTTTAGT
The DNA here is from genome assembly GCA_946478455.1 of Eupithecia vulgata. Lineage (NCBI taxonomy): Eukaryota > Metazoa > Arthropoda > Insecta > Lepidoptera > Geometridae > Eupithecia > Eupithecia vulgata. The sequence goes on from OX297863.1 coordinate 3,801,294, forward strand.
AGGTATAACGGAACACAATATTTTTCGAATTGAAGTTGCGAGCATCTGTCACCAAATGGGCAATAGATTAGCTGAGCAAAACGAAGTTGGAAATAATTTCTAGTTTTGACAGCTTTTATTCATCATTTCGTTTGTTTATCGTCAGTTTTCAAAGTATATTTTTTACCTGCGTGTGTGCAGTTTGTTCAATCTCTACTCGTGTGCAACTGTGCGTGGTAGAAATATTAAGTTGTGTCCTGGTATTGTTATAAGTTTTTGTTAAATTTTCATTAATATAAAAATGTTTTAGATTCAGAAATCGAATAATCATTGCCAAACCAAACTAAAAATCACTATAATGGCAGTACACCTAAGGCTCAAAATAATAACCAACCTTCTTCCTTGGTTATAGTATCCTCGGCTCAGTTTTGTTCCTGTCACGGTTCTCTTGTATGTTTTTTTTATATAATCTTCTATTTTTAATTTTGTGTGTTTTTAAATTGTATTTTTTATGTATTTTTTGTCGTAAATCTATGTATCTATTCTGTGTTGTCTGAAATAAAACCATTTTATTTTATTTTAAAGCCAAATTAAAAAAACTCTTGTGTTTTATCCAACAGCATACAACTCCAGGGCAGTGTTCAGTGTCTACAGTGAGGTAGAAAAGAGTTTGACAGTACGTAGATACTGCAGTGGGGTACATTGCGAACCTGATCTATTGTACAAAATGTTTTGGTCTGGAAAAGATTCTATTGATTTAACAAAACCAGAAGCTATGAACGATACGCTCACTTATCAGGTAAGGGATATTACGAGTATTTAGGAACGCTAAAGCTATGAGCAATTTGATGAAGCAATCTGGCTTTTGCTTTCGCACCTTAGATTTATTTATTTATTTATATAAAGACCAACAGTTTCAACATTATAGATTTACAAATAATTTCTTACACTTATAATACAGCCCTTACAGGTCTTTCAAGATATTATTATTAAAACTTACTTAGTGCAACAAAAAAATCCTCTACTTAAATATAAAATTGACAAAACTGCAAAAGAATAAGCACAAATTTACGTTGATAATTAAAGTTACTGAAATTCGAAATAAAAAGATTAGGTTAAAGTAATATTCGACATGTATAGATATATAAAAAAATGAGCGCATTACTGTTTATTGCAAAGTATTAAGTATTAGGTACGAGGTGGGAATCGAACCCACTGACTCCTGTGTCGTAGGCGGTCCTTCCAATGCCAAAGAGATCTATTTTTATATTTGGTTTTACCTAAGTATCATCATCATCATCATCATCAGCCTTTTTCAGTCCACTGCTGGACATAGGCCTCCCCTAATGAGCGCCATAGCGCCCTGTCTTCAGCTTTATACCTAAGTATGTGCTGTGTCAAATAATCACCGGTCGTACCACGCGTCGTATCGCTTCGATCAGTAGCTAATATAAAACTTAATATTTCCGAAGTCATTGTATAGGTACTTAGTTCGTATTCCGAAAAGTTAACCTTAATCCTTACTTTTTGCTACACCCTGTATATTAGACATGTACATTAAAAAAGCTTATGATAGGTACCTATCACAAACAGGAAGATGGACTTTTGAAAATTCCTTTGCTAAAAGGAATAATAACATATTAAAGTAGGTGGCGGCGCGGCGCTACTTTGGGTGGGGTATGCGCCTTAAGGCAGTAATTCAAAATATAACTTTATTTACTAAAAATTTACTAAGTTTACATAATACAAAAACCCTCGAAACGCCATGCCGCCGCCCGCCACGCTGCGCCGTGCTTAGTCGCGCTACGTCTCATATGAGCTGAAAACTAAACGGTTTTTTGTACCGTCAGATTTGGTACTAATATAATTATTTTTTATTCTAGTTAACAAACAAAAATTACGACGCCTATTATGTTGTCCTGGAATTGATGATAAAAGGTGCACTGGTGCGCTCTGGGGAGTGCGAGTTAAAAAAGAACATCAAAAATGACGTTGATAATGACGTAAAAGTATATACTTGCGCTCTTGGGAAAATGCTGAAAAAGGGTGTAAGTATAGATTTAACCATCAGTTGAGCTACATGTAGATTGTTTGCAACAGTTTGCAGTTAGCTCGCGTCTTCACGTCGTTTATAAAAAAAATGGAAACGTTTGAAGGTTGTTTGTATCCCATAAGAACATCAGTTCTCATTGGATGCAAATAACCTTTACGTGGAACATAACATAGGCTACTTTTAATCCCATAATGAGTTATGGGATAAAAAGTAATAAAAACATAACATAGGCTTGACGACCTCTGTGGTGCGGTGGGCGAAGGTCCGCCGGCGACGAAGGAGGTTGCGGGTTCGATTCCCGCCTTGGGACAAATATTTGTACGATCTTCAGGTATTTGTTCCGGGTGTTCTGGTCGTTTTCTATGTATAAAAAATATCTATCTATGTAATATATTGTATTATGTACCTATATCAGTTATCTAGTACCCATAACACAAGCTCTGCTTAGCTTGGGACTAGATAATGCTTTGTGAATTGTCCAGCATTTATTTATTTTTATATGCTACTTTTCATCCCAAAAAAAGATAAAGAGTAGCCATGTTTTGTTCCACGGTAATAGTAAGAAAATAGCCTATTTGGTCAATGCATAATTTGGCGACTTTTAGTTACTATCATCATCCCTTATTTTCACTCAGTACTAAACGCTTTGACGCCGACCGAATTGTTATGTTTTAAGTGTGCTATGAAGAATTGTTTAACCCTTTCAGGACTCGTACAACATGACGATCCCTTTATACCTGCCTGTACCAACAAATATACCGAGTATGGACATATCTGCTAAGTTGTACGATGCTTTGTTCACAAACAAGACTTTTGAGGGCCAATCTTTGGTCATACCGTACAAGCTTAAAGCCAGTGACGTCACCGTGAACGGGTAATATTATAGTAACGTGTTCTCTGGAATGTCAATCACCAAGAGTCCTGCTATGGTACTTCAAGGAGCTGGGCTGGTTAGGGCCAGGTTAGGCAGGGGGATAATGCACAATACACTCCTATGCGAGATGTCAGTGCAGATCCCAGTTCATCCCACTTAGAATTGGGATTAGTGTCCTCTGGATGGGAATCGGAGCGCACGTATCGTCATTTCATTTCTATTTTATTTCCACCGTAGGTATTATTATTAACCCGCAACCTCCTACCACCGTAGGTGTTATTTAGTAGGTGGCCAAATTATTAGGGACAGTGCTCATATCCAAGTAATTCGTAATTTATAAGCTTTTTTTTATAGGGTTATTTTATTTATAATTGCTTCGGCTATTATTACTGCTGTTTTTGACAAGCGGTAACACCGGATATGTACGTCATTTGTCAACGTTTCTTCTTATTCGATCATTCTTCGATAAAAAGCGCGGGTTTTTGATATTGTTGTTTTTACATTGCCTATTAGCTTTTTATAACTTTTAATCAGACACTTGATGTCGTTAATTCTAACTCTTTATAAAAGGAAAAGGAAACACCATAAGGGATTTTACAATTTAAGATAAATAAATAAATATATAATGCTGGACAATTCACACAGCATTATCTAGCCCCAAGTTAAGCAGAGCTTGTGTTATGGGTACTAGATAACTGATATACATAATTTAATACAATAGGTACATAGATAGACATTTTTTATTATACATAGAAAACGACCACTGCAGATCGTACATACATTTGTCCCGAGGCGGGAACCGAACCCGCAACCTTCTGTGTCGCAGGTAGAACATCGCCCACCGCGCCACAGAGGTCGTCAAAGGTATACAATATAAAGGGTCATTGGTATATTAGTACTTAAAATCGGCTCTGCCCTGTATCAAAAGTAGGTATGGGATTGGAAGATAGGCCTTAGTCACTCGTGGGGTCCCAGACCAAGGTGTTTTTTCATATAATATCAGAGGTGATTTCTAATATTTTTTAGGAATGAAGACCTGGCGTCTTAACGAACGTGTTCGTGATATGGACAGAACTGCAGTTCACGTAGTGTTACTAATTTACCAAAAACCCTGTATATGCCAAGATAAACAGAACGACAGTGATTTCTGTTATTTAAAGTACCTACGCTATACTAAATAATAAGAGTTTCCTCGTCATTATACACAAAATTACGATGTGATGCATTTAATATATTTATTGTTGTACATTTTTTATTTGCTTGTATAAAATAGGTACTTGAGTTTTAGTTGTACTACTTACATAAGTTTGAAAAATGTTTTCCTTACAGGTCAAGCAACAGTGTTAACGTGACCGATAATGATTTGATAAAGGACGTTGCGTCTACTGGTATACAACAAGAGTTTGTCGTAAGTACATAGGTACTTGATTTTGAATTGCCCGGTATTGACATGATTCATCGTCATCATTAAGTGATGACGATGAAATTTGATTTGACACTCGTTGATGTCAATAGGCTAAATTTTAGCCTATTGACATCAACGAGTGTATATTCCGCTACTCAAACGGCGACAAATTTAGTTATGTTGCCCAGTGGAGTGCTAAGTGCCAAAAATCATCGTCACATGAAAAATAGTTCCGTTCTATCCAGTAGGGGCGTTGCAAGGCGTCAAATTCAGAAAGTAATTGAAAACTTTTATAATATTTGTAAAACAATGCAAAGCTTATCCTAAAGAACTCAGATCGAATCTAAAGTTGGTTTATATGTGCTATCATCACTGCACAAATAAGTTCAAGCTACAAGTTAAATAAATAAATAATGCTGGACAATTCACACATCATTATCTAGCCCCAAGCTAAGCAGAGCTTGTGTTATGGGTACTAGATAACTGATATACATAATATAATACAATACATAGATAGATATTTTTTATTATATATAGAAAACGACCAGAACACCCTGAACAAATGTCTGCAGATCGTACACACATTTGTCCCGAGGCGGGACAAATGTGTGTACGATCGAAACGGCAACCTTCTGCGTCGCAGGCAGACCTTTGCCCACCGCGCCACATCGGTCGTCTAAAGTTGTAAGGTATCTATGTAATTTGTAAACTCACTTTATATAATTTCTTCCAGATATCTAATGACGGCCCAATCACATGGTTTGGTATACTTGCGGTTCTCCAGATCAAGAGCGATTATATTCAGCATGTTTCGGTAAATTTATTAATTATGCTTGCTAAGCAATTAGGAAATTAAAATAACCTGTTTTTGTACCCTAATAACCTTAACAAAATTGGTTAAAAATAACTACTGTTATTTAAGGTGTTTCCTGTAAAAATAGGGCTACATGATTTTAGGTTAATAGGAATTAGAAAACTATTACTTATATATATATATATCTCGATTACCAAAGGCCTAATAAAAACTTTTAGGATGGAGGGAGATATTCTTACAGAATTAGACCGGAAGAATTAGGTCTGTTACACACTTGCGCGAAAGACACAATGCACGAAGACCATTTGCGCAAGAGACTAATTGCGAGAAGAACATTTTCGCTAGTAGTTATTAAACAGCACTTTGATTTCAGATTGTGACACAATCGGAAAATGATAAATGGCTTCTGCAATACTATCACAATGATAGCAGTAAATTTATTTATCACAATAGAATGGCTATCATGCCTAAATCCAAAAAGATAATTAGAGTGAGCATGAGTTTATTTAAGGACAAATTAGGTAAGTACCTAAGTAATACGCAAATCTTAACCGAGGGTACCTGTTTAAGTCGTTTGGGGTAGAAACGCTTGGTTCTTGGGGTCCTGGTGCACACGCAATTGGTTTTTTTACTATATACATATATAAGATTTTTTTTTTTATTAAGAACAATTAAAGATATATATTTATTTACACAGTCAATCAATATAATACTATAATATAATAAATCATAATTTGAAAAAAAAAATACAATCAAATAAGAAATTTAAATTAAAACTAGTATTTACAATAGAAACAATTATTATTAATTATTATTATTATTAAGATAGCTTAAAAAAAATTAAAAAAAACAACTTACATATTGCATACATAAAGCAATGGCCACACTGGGAACGATGGGCCTAACAAGCTGATTGTAGGAGGTTCAGTCGATAAGCGAATCGCTTGACTTTTATCATTCAGCGAGGCTCTTTGTAGTGTGGTATTAGTCTTATTACACTTGCGTATAGTGTAGGTGCAGCTTAATAGGCTAGTTAACTCTTTTATAAGGTATAATAATTAATTATGGTTCAAATAGAAGAAAAAATACGACCATATTTTTTAGGGCCTAGAACAGCAAAACTTTATTTTAAAAGTGAACTTTCGTGAGTATGCGAAAACTGTCAGCTTTATGATTAGATTAATATTAGTCTCCTACGACGACCTCAGTGGCGCAGCGGGCGAGAGTCTGCCTGCGACGCAAGAGGTTGCGGGTTCGATCCCCGCCTCGGAACAAATTTGTGTACGATCTGCAGAAATTTGTTCCGTTGGTCTGGGTGTTTTCTATGTAATTATAATAAAAAATATCTATCTATGTAATGTATAATATTACGTATATCAGTTATCTAGTACCCATAACACAAGCTCTGCTTACCTTGGGGCTAGATAATGCTGTGTGAATTGTCCAGCATTATTTATTTATTTATTATTATTATTAACTCTCGTAGTCTAACAATCTGTGTTTGTGTAATTACAGAAAGTGACATAAGCAATGGGGATTTGAGCATTATTTCAAATTTGGCGTTTGTTTTGGATCCCCTGTATGAATCACGAGACGCTAAGTAAGTTGTTTGCGTCGTTTACCGTAGTATCGCATATTTTTGATGCTTGGGAGAAGTCGCAAGATGCTATAGGCGTTTTTTGCGACTTGTCAAAAGCATTCGATTGCGTACACCATGAAACATTAATCAGGAAACTACATCACTATGGAATAATGGACTCCTCTTTGGATCTTCTTACGTCTTACTTGAGTGATAGGATACAGAGAGTTGAGATTAATGGGAAACGGTCTGCGGGGTCTGTAGTTACAATGGGTGTACCGCAGGGTTCTATCCTCGGTCCTTTCTTATTTTTAGTTTATATCAACGACCTGCCTCATCTTGTAAAGAATAATCACGAGATTGTACTGTTTGCTGATGATACTTCTTTAATTTTTAAAATGAAACGACAGAGTACAAATTTTGACGATGTGAATAATGCAATCTCAAAAGTAGTCCATTGGTTTAGTGTCAATAATCTTTTGCTTAACGAAACCAAAACAAAATGTATTAGATTTATTCTACCTAATGTTAAACAAGTTAAGGCTGATGTAAACGTAAAGGGAGAAACGTTAGAAATTGTTAAAAGTACCGTATTCTTAGGAATCACTTTAGATAATAAACTTCAATGGGGCCCACACATAGATAAGTTATCGAGGAGACTTAGTTCTGCAGCGTATGCAGTCAAAAAAATCCGTTTTCTTACAGACGTGGATACATCTAGACTTGTTTATTTCAGCTACTTCCACAGTATTATGTCATATGGTATACTGCTGTGGGGGAACGCTGCAGATATTAACACCGTATTTGTGCTGCAGAAGAGGGCTGTTCGTGCTATCTATAATATGGGTCCCAGAGAATCCCTACGTGATAAATTTAAAGAAATAAACATAATGACAGTCCCCTGTCAATATATTTATGAAAACTTGTTGTACACTCATAAAAATATCAAAAGCTTCCCTAAAAATAGCGATATACATAATATTAATACTAGAAATAAACATAAACTCGCTGTGCCCACAACCAGGCTTCACAAGATAAATGTATCTTTCAAAGGGCAATGTATACGCTTCTACAACAAAACTCCTAGTGAGTTGCAAAATCTATCAATTAATAAATTCAAACAAATTGTCAAAACTTTTCTGTGCAAAAAGGCTTACTACAAAATATCAGATTATTTAGAAGATAAAAAAGCTTGGGACGGGTTTTGCTCCAACTCGAAAAATAACAACTAACAGGCTAAAGGTTTCTTCGTCGCTTCTTTACTTTAGTCTACACACCGAAGCGACAGAAATCAAAAACATCACTTTATTTCCGTGTCAGTGTTTTATTTTAAGAATTTGACTTTTTCTAAGTATACATTTTTGTATTTATGGAAATAAAGAATTTTTGATTTTGATTTTGTTTGACGACCAATGTGGCGCGGTGGACGAATATCAACCTGCGACGCAGGAAGTTACGGTTTCGATTCCTGCCTTGGGACAAATACAATACAATACAATACAAAACTCTTTATTGTACACCACAAAAAAAAACAACAAACAGACATAGACCTTAAACATAAAAGTACAATGGGCGGCCTTATCGCTTAGAAGCGATTTCTTCCAGGCAACCTTTGGATGGAGATAAATTTGAAAAATTTTAGAAAGGCAGGGGTGTACCATAAATATACATAAGTAATAATAATTATATAATCATAATTAACAATTATTCTTTAGGAAGTAGATTTTTAAAAAAAATGTTCAAATGTTTGTACTATCTGAAAATCTTTGTCCCGGACTGTTTGCGCAGATTATAGAATATTGGCCATTGTACAGAAGATAATTCCGAGGTGGTTCCATAAAAAAAATATTCCCTCATGATAGTAGTTTAATATCCCGCAAAACATACAAAATCTGTTTGAACTAAGAGATCCGAAGCCGTTTTTTAGTTTTTTCAAAACCAGTAAATATAAAGTAAGTGTGGTGGTACGTAAAAAAACATGTCCGCATGTCAACGATAACGTAGGTAACAGCGGAGAAGTTTCTTAACTGATTCGTCTGATAGAAACTTTGAAATTCTGATTCAGTCAAAATTATGATGACCGTTTTTTTCCCGCTATAAACATTAAGACGCGTCCACCGATAAGAAACACAATAATCAACAGATTACATAGCATGTAATCTGCTGATTATTTAGACAACCTTCTTTGAGCAAAGTCGATCTTTTGGGCCTACCAAAACCTTGGACAATTTAACCCGCGGATCGTAAATGCTGTCCGCTCTATGTATTGTATTTCGAATTCTATTTTATTTTGATAGTAGTTAGGTCCATAAAGGTTTTATGCATACTGAGCAGTGTAAGCTTTACTGGCTGGATAGACTAGTAAAGAAAACGCGGAAAACTGACAAAAGAGTATCGCGGTTAAAATGTTTGCACGTTCTAATTAATTTTCGTGAAAATATTGTGAAAAATCTCAATTAATTCTCTTCAAGCGACTTATCCTCCAATTCAATTTGAATAACTCGCACATTTATTTTAGATTAAAAAAATCCATACAAAATTAAAAACAAAAACCATACAATATTATTAAACTTAAAACTTTACATCACATGATAAAAAGAATTAAATAAAAATGTCATAATTTACACAAAAATTAAAATCATATGGAGCCCGTCACTATCTGCATCCACCTGTTCTGAATAGGACAGTCTGCTCGTGCTACAATCATCTTCTACAAACCTCGGCCTCGGTCTACAATGACTGCCCTGCTGACCACGATAAGCTGGCCTCAAGCTAAGCTTACTATAATTATATGGTTTCGGCCGTCAAGCTTGTTCATCATTGCAGCCCTTGCTGCCCGCGCTATAAGTGCCTCGACCTTCGGTCTCAGCCTTTATTTCAGCTTGGCCATCAAAGACTGCAATGTCGACGGCCTGGACCAGACAGCCATCATCTCAGCAACCCACCCATTACAGACCTCTGACGTAATGTACTATTACATATATTATTAAAGCTCAAAGGATTAGCAAGCTGAAGTGGCAGGGGGCTGGCCGTATTTCAAGAAGAACCGACAACCGCTGGGGTAAACGTGTTCTTGAGTGGAGACCGCGACTCGGCAAACGTAGTGTAGGACGCCCTCCGACCAGGTGGGATGACGATTTGCGAAAGACTGCTGGCAGATGCTGGATGCGGCAAGCTGAAGACAGGGCGCTATGGCGCTCATTAGGGGAGGCCTATGTCCAGCAGTGGACTGATGTAGGATGGTGATATATTATTACATCTATAATATGTATGTTACATTTTATTACCTACTGTTTTAGATCATCCACGCAAATAATCTACAACCAAATTCTGAGTTTTGGCAACAGCAAATCGATGATTATTCTGATTGTAATTATTTTGGCTGTTTTGTTATTGCTGATTTTGATGCTGGTCTTGTACAAGGTGAGTTCAATCACATTTTGGATTTTATTATTATAATCCAGAATATTCACTATTAAGATAGGTAGGTATCCTTTTTAATTGATTTACTTTTCCAAAAACCAATATTTATTTATATCTCAAATCGGGATTGAAGATAAGTAGCCTATTTACCTGTAATGCTTAACAGTAGGTACAATTTAGAGAGATTTTTGAGATTTTTTTCATTTTATTTCCTTTAATAACTTTAAAATGGTATGCTCGCAGGCAAAAACTATTACATAATAATTGGCAAGTGATGAGTCACCTAGCGTTGGCTAGGGTGACTCATCATTTGGATTTGGTTAATTCTTTTTTTCAATATTATTTCAGCACGGTTTCTTCATACGAGATGATAAGAAAAAGTTAAGCGTTCTTCGCGAAAACATCGGAAAGCAAAGTGTGGTAAGATAATAATAAATATACAAAACATGAAGCCAATTAAAACTTGTAGGGTAAAGTCGGTATTGATGCCGACTTTACCCTACAAGCCTTACCCTTTACCTATCCTTCTGGGGTCTCAACCCCGACTTTTCATGCCCTACTGCCAAAAATCTACCAAAAAAACGCAATTAAGTTTTGATAAGCTTAGCCTTAAAATTAAGGGGGCGATAAATGACGCCATTTTGTGTAAAGGATAGGGATAGGATATCGCGTTTATGGGAGACAGAGCAGAGCAGCGTAAGCGCTAAAATCAACAGAACATAAGGAACTTATTTAATTTTTAGTTTTAAAACCTTTTAAAAAATGTTATATTTTCCAGGGATTGGCTTCTGAAAACAGTAGGGGTGCTAGACCTTCAGTTGCGGGTGGAGACCATGTGAGTTTTTCAAATGAATGATAAATAAATGTGTTTGTATGCTTTTTTTCATTAATGACGACCTCTGTGGCGCGGTGGGAGAAGGTCTGGGTTCGATTCCCGCCTTGGTACATATATTTGTTCGATCTGCCGGTATTTGTTCCGGGTGTTCTGATCGTTTCCTATATATAATAAAAAATATCTATCTACGTAACGTATTGTATTATGTATATCAGTTATCTAGTACCCATAACACAAGCTCTGCTTAGCTTGTGGATAGATAATGCTGTGTGAATAGTCCAGCATTATTTATTTCATACACCCGGACTTCACCAAGATGTGTGGAGATGTCTGAAGCAGAAACTAGAAGAGACGTTGTTCAGCTTGGGTGTATCCACGACAGCTGTATGGAGACATGTGCTGGATAGAACGGAAATGTGCTGCGTGCAGCGAGTGTTGTATGTATGTATGTTGAGAGAGGCGCCACTCAATGAACGCTACAATACAATACAATACAATACAAATACACTTTATTGCACACCAAATAATTACAAAAAAAACATAATACAGAACACAAAAACAGTTACAGACAATGTGCGGCCGTATCGCTAAGAGCGATCTACCTTCTCATCTCCGCTATGTTCCCTCGCCAGCTCACGAGGCTCATCTCACAATAAAAATAACAATGCTGGACATTTCACACAGCATTACCTAGCCCCAAGCTAAGCTTGTGTTATGGGTATGCCGTACTTACTATATAATAGCACTCCAGACTATAATCTATCTCTGTGCTAAACTTCACCCAGATCCGTTCAGCCGTTCTGGCGTGATTGAGTATAACAATCATCCATCCATCCAAACTTTCACATTTATAATATAGTGGCATTAGATTGAAGAGTAATACAAATTGTATCTTCTACGCGAGCGAAGCCGCGGGCGGAAAGCTAGTATAATACAATACTTAGATAGATATTTTTATTATTATAAGAACACATCGATCGTCTATCGGTCGGCATTTCCGCAATGATCGGTCCATAACTGTTACTTGTATGGCGCGATCATTGCGGAAATGCTGACGTGCAAATTCAATGGATTTCATCGCGCGGAGATGTATCTGAAATCCATTAAATTTGAGCGGAGAAAAGTTGTATGAATGATAATGACGTTAAATTGGTTGTTTAAAACACATTTCCTCTCCCTTCTCCGCTTTGTTGGAGTCCGACCCACACATGTATCCTGAAATTTTACATCCATCCGGGTTAGAGTCCAGCCAACATCCAGGTCGGCTGTAGCCAATTCTGCGTTATCAGCGTTTAAGTTGATTAGGGAATCATTATATATATTGAATCACTAGGTATATTAATATACCTAGTGATTCAATAATTTACTATAAATTTTATTAAGAAAGAAAACTACAATCACATAATAGAATTAAACTAAAACTAGTATTTACAATAGAAACAATTGAGCTAACTGCAGCCAAACAATCTACAGGTAGCTCAACTGATCCATATCAATACCAGTCGGAAGCGTGCCCAAGACACTAGCTGCATTGCTCCGCTTTGAATTACTTAGGTACATTTTATTATTCATTTATTTAAACAATATTTTCAGTGTGACATCGAAGTGTATGATGATGACTGCGGGTTCCACGAGGTGGAGATTGCGCCGTCTACGACCAGAAGTAACCTTTCGCTCATCGAGACTTCTCAAAAAGAACACACCTCATAGTTACTGTGTAGTAGGTTTTTTTGGAACTAAGTTCCTTATCGCGCGTTGTGAAAGGGGGCTGGACGGAAAAAAATCTCACGAAAAGTTGTAACGACACTTTTTGCTATAGTAAGCTATTGTAAGCCGTGCATGTTTCTCTGTCTCTCTCTCTCTCTCTCTCTCTTATAGAAAGGAACTTTGTTCCATCCGGGTGTCCCTTGACACCTCTCAACTTTTTTCTATAAGTATTGTTATATTAAAAGTATTAAAAATGCATAATGTATTTAGACTTTTAAGTACCTACCTATACACATTCCACATTAAGGTATATCGTTTCGTGTTAGGACGAGTTTTTTTATTTTCTATTCTTTCTGCGTTCCACAAGGAATAAAAGTAACGGAAAAAAATAAAACAATAAACAAACAGAATTAAGTATTTAAAATTCTATTTCCTAAAAATCTAAGGCGTCATGTCACCAGAAGGCAGAGTGTTCAGAATGCTGGCATCATTGCCACGTTGAATGGCAATATTAATTCATTGACCGAAATAAAAACCAGCATTCCGATCACACATGGACTATATTAGTAGTAACTGTGGTAGTAACGCAAAAAAGTAATGTCAAACTACAAAAAAAATTAAGTCATAATAAAATCGAGTCCGAATGATCGACCTTAGGGGATGTAAAAGAACGCGTTATGTAACTTATTACATAAATAGTTAGCCAAGATGGATCATGAAGAATATTATGTAAGCTTGTTATGGCGCATACAGCACCTAAACTAGCGCCACCACCTACTTTATGTTATTATTCTGTTTAACAAAGGAATTTTCAAAAATCCTTCTTCCAGTTTGTGATACCTATCATAAGCTTTTTTTTAATGCCTCTGTAATAGTTTTATTCTATTTAGTTTAGGAAGAGATACGAAAATAGATTTTGGTGGCCACCAAGTGCAACTTCGTATCTCTTCCTAAACTAAATAGAATAAAACTATTACAGAGGCATTAAAAAAAAGCTTATGATAGGTATCACAAACTGGAAGAAGGATTTTTGAAAATTCCTTTGTTAAACAGAATAATAACATAAAGTAGGTGGTGGCGCCACTTTGGGTCCGGTATGGGCCTTAAACTGTTTTTTAGGTTTCCGTAAACAAAGGGTAAAAAGGGACCCTATTACTAAGACTCCGCTGTCCGCCCGTCTGTCTGTCTGCCCGTCTTGACAGACGGCCTGGTGACCCAGGCTGTATCTAAAAACCGTGGTAGTTGGACAGTTGAAATTTTCACAGATGACGTATTTCTTCCTGGTTGTCTGTCAGAAATCGGTCTTGAGCAGTAAGACCGCTAATTGTCACTTATGTTATAAAATTGTTTCTTTTGTAAATTGTTTTTTAGTTTTAAGTGTGCATTAAAAGTACATTCTACCTAATCTATCAATCTATTTCTGAAGCCGAATAAAAAAAACTGAAAAACAGAATAATGTAAATATATAAGGAGACTCCCATACAACAGTGATTTTTTTTCATCGTTTTTTATAGATAATGGTACGGAACCCGTCGTGCGCGAGTCAACTCGCACTTGACCGGTTTTGTTTATTTTTTTAAATGTCATTATGTAATCTAAAGGTAAGTAAGTGATTGTTGTCTGAAATAAAAATATATGAATTCATTGGTTGTTATAATTTTTAAAAGCATTTATTTCCTATTAAGTACGTACCTATCAAACTCGTACCACACGTAACAACGTAACAAAGCAGATATTTTGATCTACTTCAAACTGAATAATCTTTGTAAATTTTATAATACTTCGAACTAAGAAAGTAATGATCAAAGATTACACACAATACACCGGAAATTAAAGTTATTATAATGTCTAGTAACGTACATTGGTGGTTGACATGTGTGGAAGACTCAAAAGACTCACGATGAAAGCAAAATAATTAATTTTCAAACTTCGGATGTTCGCGGTGAATCCAGCTATAAAATGTTTTAAGTTCATAAACTTTATCGTTAATAAAATAGAGACTAAACTTCGAATTCAATTTAAATTTCCTGCCAAAGGGATCGTTTCGCCTTAAAAAATATGAAAACGATTAAGAAAAACAGTGGAAATTCTAGACTCTGGAAAACGATTAGCAGGGTCTAACTCCAGGCCTTACAGGTGATAAAGGAGGTTTGAGTGTGACAACAAGACAGGCGGGGGCAACGGTATTTTAAGTGGTCTGGAATAGGTTGTTGTGAGGTCCTTACTCGCTTTCACTCTGTTTTAAAATACAGGGATTGTTTTGTTCGCTATTTCGCCGCCGTGTAATTAAACGACCAGTCAGTTTATGGCAGCTGATACATGCCTTAGCCGATCGTGTGTCATTCAAAGTTAGACGACATGGCTGGTTGAGCTAAAACAGGCTCATTAAAAACAGCTGACGTAGAAGCCGTCGCCGCCGCGGCCGCCGGTTTATATAAAATTTAATTTGCATGTTGGCAGTTTTATCAAAGCAAGGTGGCAGGCATTTCTGGGCAGTATTTATTGTGTATAAGTATTTTTGCCATTATATTTGTCTACATAAATTTATATAGGTAAATAAAGGACGTAGGTAGGTACGTTATTTGTAAACTGCAGGCGTATTTACCCCATCGGTTGACTGTTCTTCGAGATATGGTCAGCCTACTGTCACTTCAGCTTAATAATCCTTTAAGCTATGAATTTGCTGTGAATCAAAGATTTTACTGGCACGATAACTGTTCTCAATTTGTGCACTCGTGAAAAAGCTGGTAGCCATAGCAATATAGCAATGGTAGCCAGCTGAACATAGGCCTCCCTTAATGAGCATCATAGCGCCCTGTCTTTAGCTTTCCGCATCCAGCATCTGCCAGCAGTCTTTCGCAAATCCTCCACCCACCTGGTCGGAGAGCGTCCTACACTACGTTTACCGTTGTTAAGGAATATTTTCGTTCAATAATATTTTTTTCTTGATATTACTGTAAACAAAGTTTCAACTGCCAAGATGGGTAGGTACTTATAAAACCCAGTCAGCGAAATAAAGGAGGATCCAACTTTACTAATAACCATTTATTTAAGTGTGAACAAGCAAAGTTCCATCCCTAGGGCAGCATTCGATTCAAACAAATTAGACTGGAGTGCTGCCCAGGTGCTCAAGTGACCGCATTGAAAGCTTCTGCGTCGCTGTGGGTGAATTTTCGTATGAGAACCAGAGTACGACGCCCTGTGGGTAACTAGCCTATTTAGGTACTTGCATTTATGAGTGTATCACACAAGGTTTAATAATAATAATTTTTATTAATAATTATTATAAATACGTTTTTGTAATTTTTAATATGACATTTTTACAAACTTATTTAGATTTTATAATTTTTTTGTGATTATTATTTCAATTATTGTTGTTTTATTATTATTATTATTTTACATTTGCGTATTAATACTATTATATAATTTAAATTTCATGAAATTAATTGATGACTCAATACAACGACGAATGAATGATGAAACAATACAATGAATATATTCAAGATGAAAACATCTTGAATATATTCATTGTATTGTTTCATTTGCCTCTGTATAAAATTAATTAAATGTTTATCTTATCGTTAAATGTTGTAATTAGGTAGGTATATTATATATAATGTTCGATATTATTTTTTATTTTTTTGTTTTAATTTGTTATTATCGTGTGCACCGTGTAAAAAATTCGACACAATGAAAATTGTTTGAGAATAAATAAATGAAATGGTTCTTGTTGTTACAGTGCGTAGGTAAGTGTTCGCACTCGGTGTAATTTTCTAAGTTAGTTATTATTTTCGTAAATCTGTTATTTGATTGTAATATTTTAGATATAATGTTTATTTCTGTTATGTTTTATGTGCAATAAAGTGTTCATTCGTTAATAATTCATTAACTCTATGAAATTAAATCCTCAACCGCCTATAATGGTCCATTTCTGGACGCAGGCCTCCCCTGATAATCACCTAATTGGTTTTTATCCTATCGGTGGTAATACCTATAATCCCCACGCTGGGCATACGGGTTTTGGATCGCAGTTCGGTGGTAGATCTATTCTGCAAGAGGCGCTGCTGCCATCCCCCCGGTGTATGTCCCTTAATCGCCTCTTACGACACCCACGGGAAGAGTTGGGGTGGCCGTGGCACATTCTAAGCCGGCTCCACACGCCAGAAGAAATTAAATAATATACCAATAATAGTCGATTTCAGTGGGGCTACCCAGACCATTCCTCAGTGTCAAGGCTTATGCCATATTTCCAGGTAAAGTACTTGTTTATTGATTGGAGACTGACTTATAGAAATGTGTAGGCAGTCTGCCTATATCTATCAGTAAATATGTACCTAGGTTTAACTAGGTAAACTTTTATACTGCGTTATCAATAAAATAACAATAGATCCGATTTAATACTGGTTTAGATTTTTCGGCCAAATTACCACTTCATAGCTTGTTCAGCTAAGCTTAACAAGCATATATTTTTAGGGTAAGCCTGAAAATTCACAAAGCGAATTTTATGATAATTAACTTTCAATTTTTTTGGCGAAAGATGTAAACATTGTTACACCTTCACCAGAATTATTTTTGAATGTAGGTCATAAAAATGTAAGTCTTAACCTGGATTAACACAAGGGGCACCTTAAATCAGTACCTACCCAAAGGATAAATCTATACTAATATTATAAATGCGAATGTGTGTCTGTTTGTCCTTTCTTCAAAACCATACCTACTAAGCTACCAAACGACATAATTTTTGAGTTTATTGAAAAAATGGAGAGTAACATAGGCTTCTGTTTATCCCATAAATCAGTTCCCATAGATTAGTAATAACCTTATAAAATGCGTGCGAAGCCGAGGTCAAAACATAGTGATACATTATTTGACCGATAGAAGTACATTTTATCTGGATCAAACTTGGTTTAACCAGTTTATTATTAACAACCGCTTAGGACCTCCAAGGACAAACTCCTTCATTTAATCTGTCAATTGGCTTTGAGTTTGTAAATAGGTCGGTATTGAGTTTAAGTGTCGGTCGATTAGTCTTAACAGAGATGATGTAATCATCATCGTCATCAACAGTAACCGTTTCTGTGTCACTTTAAATGTATATGAAACACTACGCTGGTGTTCACCAAAAATACATACATACATAATACATAATGCTGGACAATTCACACAGCATTCTAGACCCAAGTTAAGCAGAGCTTGTGTTATGGGTACTAGATAACTGATATACATAATACAATACATTTGGGTAGCAAAGTCACTGTTTTCAAGCGGGATTGGTAAAAAAGATATTTCGTCTTTCAAAAGAGAAAATATACCGTGTGTACTATTTTCCTGAGAAAAGTCCCAAAGCTCACATCCTTTATTTAGTTTTGCATACATTTTATTACAATAGGTTATTTTCGGGCTAGAATTCAGCAAGATAGAGAGGTTATTGTGTCATCGAAACAGACCGTGACGCCATTCTTTTTTTTTTCGAATAGAGCCTTAATACTGGTACATGGACGCCCGATGTGGCGCGGTGGGCGAAGGTCTGCCTGCGATGCAGGAGGAAATAACAATCAAATAACAAATTTAAATTAAAACTAGTATTTACAATAGAAACAACTAAGCTATCTGCAAACTGTTGCAAACAATCTACAGGTAGCTCAACTGATCCATAATATAATACAATACATAGATGGATATTTTCTTTATATAAAAAAAATATCCATCTATGTATTGTATTATATTATGGATCAGTTGAGCTACCTGTAGATTGTTTGCAACAGTTTGTAGATAGCTTAGTTGTTTCTATTGTAAATACTAGTTTTAATTTAAATTTGTTATTTGATTGTTATTTTCTTTCTGAATAAAGACTATATAATGTAAAAAAATATATATATTATGTATCAGTTGTCTAGTACCCATAACACAAGTCAAGCTCTGCTTAGCTTGGGGCTAGATAATGCTGTGTGTATTGTCAAATTTTTATTATTATTATTATTATGAACGCTCTAACTCTAAGCTAGTCCAGTGTCGTGCAGTCATGACCATGAAAAAAATTATGTCTATGGTCATGACAGTCTCAGTAGTCCGGATATAAAATCACAGTCTGGATATAATAGACTCATTTGCTCGTTCTGCCGGAATAAAAAGCGAACTACTGATCATCAGCCATCAGCCTATATTAGTCCACTACTGGACATAGGCCTCCAATAATGAGCACCATAACGCCATGTCTGACAGTGTCTTTAGCTTGCCGCATCCAGCATCTGCCAGCAGTCTTTCGCAAATCGTCATCACACCTGGTCAGAGGGTGTCCTGCTCTACGTTTGCTGAGTCGCGGTCTCCAGTCAAAAACCCGTTTACCTAGCGTTTGTCGGTTCTTTTCATTTCATTTCATTTATTCATACCATAGATTCACAGGGAACACTTAGTCAAGTCATTTCAAAATATAAAAATAAAACTCAGAATATACAATCAGTTCTTCTCGGAATATGGCCAGCCCACTGCCACTTCAGCTTGGTAATCTTTTGAGCTATTTTGATAACCTTGGTTCTCTGTCGGATGTATTCATTGCGAATCCTATCCTTCAGAGAAACTCCGAGCATAGCTCTCTCCATAGCTCGCTGGGCGACTTTAAACTGGTGGACCAGCCAGGTCAGGACGGGTAGGACGCACTGATTGAAAACTTTCGTTTTCAAGCATTGTAGTACTACTGATACAAAGCGCATAAATTCCTTTACCTCAATATTAATTATCGACGTCCAGCATTACTGGTTTCATATACCCAAAATTATATTGTCTAGCTTTTGTGCTTTTATGGGGAAACATCGATTTGTTTGAAATATAGCCAAATTATAATGCTCCTTGTTTTGCCCATTTTCTTCCACAGCAAAATCTTGTTTACCTCGAATATTGCTTACAATTTTCATGATTTTGTCTGAAAATTATCTATTAAAGCGTTATTTTCGCCATCCGTCATCCAGACGCTTGTACAATCCCATTTAACCAAACCGGGAAATTGTTTCAACGAGACGGCACAATAACACTCAGCAATATTTCATGTCTAGTTTTTCCCTTTTTGTATGCTCATCAGCGGACAAATTTGACAGATTTCCGCTGAGCAATTCAATACTAATTTATTATGATAATTAATCTCTGTCTCGAGAAATCTGATTGCTTTCCTATACCCAAAAATGACTGCATTATGTTTTTTTAAGGATATCAGTCGTCCTTTTATTAATGTAATTGGCGTTACCGTATTAATTAAAGTAAATAAATGAATTTATTTGAATCAGTTCTTACTGAAATCATTTCAGTCTTTACTGAAGAAGAAAACAGAATTCTTAGGAAAAATTAAGACTAACTAACGCGCTATTAACAAAATAATGGGCCATTACACTGTTAATAATATATCAAACGAATATCAGATACAGAAAGCAAAATATAGATTATGAGAGTTAGGATATAGAGCCGTAGAATCTTATGGCTACGAGTCATAGTACTCATAAACGAAGATGTGTAAATAGTCAGATAATTTAACCCTCAAATTTATAATCTAATCCACAAGTATAAACCTAAAAACAAAAACTTCGTTCAAACTTGCGCTGGAACATTTAACGATGAAAAAGACATTATATCAAACTTAACTAATTTTCTAAGCGGACTTACTTTTGTCCGCTAAACGTGAAAGCTTACACGATCAACTACGCATTCCAAAATTCTGTCGCACAGCAATTGTAAGTGTGTACCCTGAAAGAAATAAAAACCTTCAGGAAATGGTTTCTCTGCAGGTAAGTATGGCTGGAAACTGATGCTTATTCTGTGAAACGTAGGCGCTACAATGTCGTTTTAGTACAATGTGGAAATGCGATGTGATGCTGGTCAAGTTTCAATGAGATCGAGCTAGTTTAAATGTTAATATTTGTTCAACTTTATAACAACTTGTGAGCTAGGTACGTAGGTATATTTTGCTGTTCTGAGGCAGATACGTATCCTTCTACTTACTTAAGTATTCAGAGGTAACTTGAATTGAACATGGCACTTTGTGATAACATTAATTTTAGCACTTTACCTGCTACCGCATTCAGTTTTCGTTCGAGTTCATCGATACTAGGTGCCTCTACGATTGCCGCTACATCAACAGCATACATAAGGATGTGAGCATCGTTAATGTAGTCAGGTAGGTCGTTAAGCAGGAGGGAAAATAATATGTTCGAAATCGATGAACCCTGTGCGACGCCGATTAACGTTTTCATTGGGTTCGATTTCACTTGCCCCCTCCTACCTGTCACGACTTGTGTTCTTCCAGTCATTGATTGTAGCAGGAAAAGTTGTAACGACACGACATAGCAATCCAAGCTCAAAGATCAAGTTTTAGGCCTTTATTAGAAAGAACTGAAACAGTATACAGTGTTAATTAAACATATGATCGATAGAGTGAGTCCTGAACTTTACCATATATAAATTTAGTAGTTTGGAATGGATATTTAGTTCTGATAGAGGTAGGCCCTTAAGGGTATATGACACCATTTTGTGAAAAGGATAGGAATAGGATTTCGCGTTTGTAGAAGGGGGACAGAGCAGAGCGGCGTAAGCGCAAAAAATAAGTTTTTGCTTAAAATCTATAAATTAGGACAGTTATTTGCAATAATAACTCGAAGGTTTCCATGGTATTCTATTATACAGGGTGGTTTGGCCAAGTCCGAAACCACGAGAGTTAGGGAAAAGTCGTGAAAGGAGTTATGCCCTTGATTTATAAGAAAACAATAAATGCTATGCCGTTTTTTTTTTTCAAAAATCTTTTACTTTTGACGGAAATGGACCCGATGATTTAAAAAAATACAAGTTGAGAGGTGTCAAGGGACACCCGAATGGAACGAAGTTCCTTTCTATAAGAGAGAGAGACAGAGAGAGAAACATGCGCACGCCGCACGGCTTACAATAGCTTACTATAGCAAAAAGTCGTTACAACTTTTCGTGAGATTTTTTTCTATCCAGCCCCCTTTCACAACGCGCGATAAGGAACTTAGTTCCAATTACATCCTATATTATTGAACCAATGGAGTCTGATGCTGATAAGGATCAATCTTTGCAAATAAATGTGTTACTAACCTAACCTAACCTATGTGTGGGTTTCGTAAGAGGCGACTAAGGGACATACACCGAGGGGCGGGCAGCAGCGCCTCTTGCAGAATAGATCTACCACCGAACTGCGATCCCCAACCCGCATGCCCAGCGTGGGGATTATGACATAGAAAATCAGGGGATGCCTGCGTCCAGCATTGGACTATTATAAGCTGTTGAGGTTGAGGACTGTAAAGTAATTTTTTTTTATTTATGTATCAAATCATCAGCCAGTACAAGACATTCGCCCTCTAGCGTAAAAACTTGACTTTTTGATATTCTGTTACCAAAGAACCAACATTTTACTTGGTTTTATTTTTAAAAATGGAACTTATTGCGCCGCCCTCTTGGTTATTGTTAGATGTTTATAGAATCACCCATTCTACCCTTCAACGGTAGACTGCGACTTTGCGTTGCGCGTTATGTAGAAAAGTTGGTATTGACGCGAAATTTATAGAATATTCTGTATTGCAAATTGAATTGAAGGTAAACGATAATAAATAATAAATAAAGTTGCTCTAACTGCACATTTAATTTTTAATAAAACTAATGCTTCTTGTTTAAAATTTAATTGTTTTTAAATCTTTAATAAGAAAGAAAATTACAATCAAATAATAAATTTAAATTAAAACTAGTATTTACAATAGAAACAATTGACCTATCTGCAAACTGTTGCAAACAATCTACAGGTAGCTCAACTGATCCATATCAATACCAGTCGGAAGCGTGCCCAAGACACTGGCTGCATTGCCCCGCTGTATAGCAATGCTGATGCGCTGTGCCAGATACTCACCAGCTCTCGGGTCACGCGTCGCTTCGACCAGACGCTCAGATAATTTTTTGAAAACCCGTGTAGAGCCTCGGTACTCCACGGACCTAGGGTCTCGACTCCAAGGGGAGCAAATGCGTAGGCTCTGTCGATACCTACATTTTGCGTCTCTTGAAATCTTTGTTTAATTTTCTCGCAATTGAAGAATGTTTCACTCGGGCCAAAACTACCCATTATAACTCGGTTTTGTGAAACTTCCTCGCTACGCTTGGGAGTATAAACGACCAAAGTCAAAGTCAAAGTCAATAACTTTATTTCTTTAGGCTTACAAGCACTTAGACAAGTCAAATTTAATACTATAAACAGGTTTATAAATAGTCATTATTACCAAATTATAAGAAATTATGATGTTATTGATTTTATTTGCTTCAATTTTTTGTCCACTAGTGGAAGAAGCAAAAAATAAACCACTAGTAAGTTTTATAAAACTTAAAATTAATATATTATCTCAGCCTAAATATAATTTAATTTATATATAACTCAATATTTATATAAAACTAACTAAGCTTAACATTATTTTCCTTCAATACCATTGTCGGAACTGGACGACATCTGGCCAAGCATTAACATCATTAATGTAATCATCTATGGAGTAAAAGGTTTTCTTGATAAGATTTCGTTTTATGTACTGTTTAAATTTACGAATAGGGAGCTCAATTGCTTCAGATGGAAGCTTGTTATAGAAGCGTACGCAATTACCCATAAATGATTTCCCTACCTTTCGTAATCTATCGTCAACCTCGTTTACAATGGGGTGTTTTGGTCCCTTGTAGACTAATCTACTATTCCTAATCCTTCATTCCTCTGTAGGAGGGTGACGCTGGTATCATCACGGTCGTTCAACGGCAATAACTAACGGTTTACGAGTGCGCTACTTTACGCGACACTGGCTCTGCATTCGACGGCTTCTGTGTCTATGAGATAAGTTTGTTATACTCGCTTCAGTGTACGGTTTTACTTGCATAGTTGTCTACCTACTTCGAGTTATAACTCCAAAATTCTACTGCTCCACCCTCAATGTTTCCAAAATGTTGTGTATAATTTTTATAGCATGAAAAAATCATAATAGAAGCCCTGAGTCAGAAGTTAGTGTTCGTTAGGCTGTTCATAAAAAAAACAAATTTCAATAACCCTATTTATTTTTGCTTACTTCACAAGCACTTAGATTAGTCAAATTTAATACTATAAACAGTTTTTTTTAATAGTTTATATATTAACAAAACTATACTTATGTTATAAATGCGAAAGTATGTTTTGTTTGTTTGTCTTTGCTTCACGCCCTAAGTACAAATTTTCGTGTAAATCCCGTTTTTCGAAACAAAACCTTCCTGGTTACTTTGAATAAACATGAAAATATCCGCAGTTAATCTAAAGTGCAATTAAAGCACCCACCTCGAGGCAATTTGTATTCGCAGACACGTTGGCGAAGACGATTTATGAAAATCTGTAGCGATTCAAAACGGAAGTGGTTAAAACCAACTGCTTCAAATTGTTATTGCCTTAGGGCGGTTGTACACGGGATTGCAGTTTATTTTAAAAATTTATAAACACTGTATTTTACACTGAATAAAATAATTACAACTAATGTTTACACTTACATCTATTTTCTAAAAATTTAAACCGTCACCAGAAGGCAGAGTGCAAAGAATGCTGGCAGCGTTAAATAGCAATGCTAATTCGTTGACCGAAATAAAAGTCAGCATTCCGTGATTCCGATCACCTGTGGACTTATTAGGAGTTTTGTAAAATCTTTGTATCTACCTTGTACTACTTCTTACTATATGAAAAACACTGTAAATTTATGTATCAAGGAAATAATATTCTGGGATTAAACGCAATTCTTAACATATTTAAAAAATCTTAATAAATAATCCCATGGATAGGAAGATTTCTTTATGAGTGCGCCTAATGCAAAAATCAAGCAAATTGTGTATTTTTTAACCCTCACATCTATGGTAACGAACTTAAATATTTTAATAAAAAAAATACGATAGGTAGGGAGAAAACCCATAGAAGTCGAGTAATCGAATAGAATTTTGAAAAAAAAAACTGGTTTCTTTACAAAAATTATACAAAAATCGCTTTAAAAAAACTGTTTTAATTGAAATGCTCTAAAGTATCAGCGACCACACCATATTATTTTTACGAATTACATAGCCAGACTACTGTTTTATTTAAGTAATCGTTTAGTTTTTCTATTTCATGCTTAAATTTTGAATCATTAATAGAAAAGAAGCAAAAACTTGATTTTTGCACTGACATTGCTTTACTATGTCCCGCTCCTATGAACGCGAAATCCTATGCCTATCCTTTTCACAATTTTTTGCATTAGGCCCGCTCTTAAGATGTAGGAATATCCTAGTTTGGGGATCAACGATGTGATTATTTTAAGTCCCAAATGTTTTTCAATAACCGTTTTTTGATTGATATCTTAGGACATAACGAATAATTAGTTCATCAGCTCTCAATAATAATTGAAATCCCGTTAAAACCATCCAATCAAAGGATATCGTATCCGAGTAGGCGCCATAGCAAGGGAGCTTGGATAATGGATATTTTAGAAAATACCTCTTTTCTTCGTTCTCATTACTACTAATGGTACTAATGGTAATGGTGTCATTTATTTAATACTGTACCTATGTACAGCATTAAATAAATGACAGAAATCGATAAAAAAAACTGTTGTGAATAATTGAGCGAGCCTAAGGGTTTGGTTATCAAATAATATTACAATATTATCAAATAATATAATAGATTGTTTGCAACAGTGTGCAGTTAGCTCAATTGTTTCTATTGTAAATACCTACAAGTTTTAATTTAATTCTATTATTTGATTGTTATCTTCTTTCTTAATAAATATGAAAATATTAAGCTATAAGTATATTTTTTTATAACAATAGTTATAAAATCGCATACTGACCAACATAATTTTTTATTTTTTATTTATTTATACATTTTTTTCTTTACTTCAGTAATGGCGCACAAAATGTATCATTATTTCAAATTTCAAGTTAGCTCCAGTAGTTACTGAGATATTCAAGAAAGAGCGGTGACGGACACATCGAGACCGAAACCGATCTCGAAACCCCAAAAATAGCAGAATAGCAATCCGCGTTTGGTTTAGTACTGTTTAATAATCTGTGTAACTGCAACTTTATTTCGTCAGGCTTATTACAAAATAGCTGAACGTAGGATCCTAGGTAGGATCTTTGCAAAATAGGCACATAAAAGAAACAAGGCGTTTTTGATTAACACTTGACTGTAGCAGCTACAGTCAGTACTTTTTTTGATTTTTCCCACTTGGACAGCAGCTGTCCACAAGTGGGAAAAATCAAAAATAGTACTAGGAGAACATAGTCATCACAGTGGTAGATAACCTACCTACTGAGTCGTCAAACTTCACACAGCCACTTGCACGTGTAAATCCATCCAGCTAATCTTGTGAAGGGTACCCGCACTTCTGAGAACAATGCATACTTGAAATAGTCTGCAATATGTGCGTAAGTGAGGTTGGGAAAACTATGGTTTCGTCCCTACTTCACTTGGAAATTTCCTTACCTATTTAAACAACTTTTTTAAAGAAAGAGGTTCTATGTTTGGCTGTATATGTATGTTTTTCAACGGCTTAAAATGGTCCACTGCTGGATGTAGGGGTCTCCCTGATAATCGCTTATTGGTTTTTATCTCTTGGGGGGTTGACCATAATCCCTCGCTGGGCATGCGGGTTGGGGATCGCAGTTCGTTGGTAGATGTATGTAAGCGTCTGCAAGAGACGCTGCTGCCCGCCCCCCGGTGTATGTCCCTTAGTCGCCTCATGCGACACCCACGGGAAGAGTTGGGGGTTTTCATGTATGTGCTTCAATTTTTTCGAACGATTTAAATGATGGTTTTGCAGTTTTATCCTCTATGAAATTGCAAAACAATCTAAAATGATTCAATTTCCATAAAAATAAAAAACATGTTTTCACTGGGCATTAACATTATTTTATCCCGTAGAACTTAAAACGGTATAAAACTTGGAGATTCAATGTTAGTTATTAGTTTTTCAAATCAAATAAATTAAAATTATTAGCTGTACCCACTTTGAATTGAAAAATGTAAAGATGACAAATTATGTAGAGCATCAAAAACATAAAAATAAATATGCTATTAAAAAATTAAGCATGTGACAAACATAAAAACAAACAAAATTCAATTAATATAGCGAGTTATAAATTTTTCATAAATACTGAAACATGTGGGTAATTTACACATTGTGGCTTTATATGTAGTACGATGAAATCCTCATTGAAATGTGTTTTTCTGATTTCTATTTTACAATTGTGCTATGCCAATCCAAACGAATATAAATCGTATAAAAATTATAAAGTTTTTGAAATTCAGGGACCGAAAAAAGATGTGGCTGAGTTTCTGATGAACGTGATTGAAACTCACGTAAGTTTGTGTGTAGTTGTGTCTTTAGCAAAATTCCATAAAATGGATTGAAAAAATACAAGTCTGTTTGTGTGTTTTCTATATAAGCGTCCAGTGGGTTAGTATTATTAAGGGCCAATACCTAGCTACCTCAAATCTCCAATCCAAACTAAACCAAACTCCATCAAATCTCAATATCGTCCAAACTACTACATTTTATATATGGTAAATTTCAGGACTTACTCTATCGATCAAGTTTCGAAAATGCGATACCATAAAATTTTATCGAAAGAAAAAATCTCAAAGTTCCTCTAAATTTTTACTAATACCTTAATTTCTCAATGAATACAGAAGTTAAGATCTCGAGAATAAGATAAGCATGGTAATAGAACTAATTATAAAGATCATTTTCAATGTTATGTTTTTTTTTAAATAATTGATTTTTGGTCTTGCGTTGATGTACCCTGTCCCGCTCCTATTATGAAAAATCCTATGTCTATCCTTTTCACAATAAAAATAGGTTGTATAGACTCTTAAAGACAACATGATTGATTTTAGATACAATATCCCGGAGAACGATATATTATATGTGATTTCAAAGTTTCCCCTAAGCAAATACAATACAAAATAATACATGACTCTTTTATATCCAATACAAAATTAAATGTAAAACATAGACAATAACATGATACACAAAATACAATGGGCGGCCTTCTCGCTTAAAAGCGATACAGAGGCAGTGAAGTTGTTAAAGGAGTTTCTTGGGAAATCATATTGTTATATAATATATTATTATGTTGATAATTATGAATTCGTCGAAATAGAGAACACAATCACAAAGGTTATGAAATGGATAAAGAAAGGGTTAAATAAGACTAAGAGCTCTTGTGAAAATATAAGATTATAAATAATGCTAGACAATACACACATCATCTAGCCTCAAGCTAAGTAGAGCTTGTGTTAACGGGTACTAGATGATCTGCACTAATATTATAAAGAGGAAAGATTTGTATTTTTGTATTTTTAAGACGGAATATATTTATGTCTTATTATTTTTGTACTTGTAAGCGACATAAATGTTAGTGGTCTACCGAGCTTACCAAAACTTTGTTCGTATTCGTATTTTTCACACTAATATTAAGCAAAAGTTGGCAAAAGTTGGCAAAACAAACAAAAGAAACGTCGTTGTTTTGGCCAACATGGGGACGGAACCATAGAAATAAAATATACTTAATTTTACGGTTTGAACTTAATAATTTCATGAATGGAAGTTATGCAAATTGGAGAAAATTGTGTTTTTGAGATGTAGCAAAATTCAAAGTTTCTAGTCGATCCAAAGTTATTTTTACATTAAGCGGATACTAGCGTCATACTATGTGTCATACCCAAGCCAGCTGCATTAAACATCATAAGAGTAGGTACACGTTAATCGTTTTGAAGCGCGCGTTTTAAAAACTATCTGGTCCCTTACGTACGGAACACCTACACACTCAAACGCGCGATGCATACCTTGAAGCGCACGTTAGGGTGTGTATGGGTATAAAAAACCGAGCGCTTTAAAAGACCTAATTTACCGGTGTACCTAAGTACTTGCTCTATCAATGGGAGAGGTAGAATTTGAATAAAAATATAGTAAATTGTGCCACAAATAATCTATTTAGGGTGAGAGCCATTTTTAGAATCCAGAGCGAAACGAATTTTTTGCTTATTTTTCCATGTTATAAAATTTTTGTAAGCTTTTTGATACTTTTCTCTCGATTTGTTTGGAAGTAAATTCTTTGTCACAGTTTCCGCTTTCAATTTAATATTATTTGTGGTTTATATTTCACTTTCACTGCTAGAATTCATCTTCTATTCAATTTGTGGTGTAGTGTGAATTAAATTAAAATTGTCGGCAATAATTTGATAAAAAATACAAAAGGAATAAAAAGTTCCCTTATTACCGGCTAGGACTTAGAAAGGAGCTTATTGAAGCTTGCTTGCTAGAATTGAAATATTCAACCTTTTAAATATTACGTCATTGTTAATAATGTGCGCAGGAATTTTCTGTTTTTCTCGCACTCATCGAGGAACCATAAGTGGGAGAAAAACCCGCCTCTTTTCGAATAGATGGGATGAAATAGTAGGTTGTATAATAAGGGAGCAAAATTATATTTTTACGGCGAGGGCGCCTTTTTTAGTCCAGAGCGTAGTGTGGAATTCTAGAGTAGAATCCCGAGCATAGCGAGGGATTCTTTAGTAGAATCCTGAATGTAGCGAGGGATTCAAAGTACGTCGCCCGAGCCAAAAATATATTTTGCGCCCGAGTGTTACACTGTACTTTTCATCACTCTAAAAAAAGGCGCCTTAGCATTGAGTAGGTTCTCCAAAGAGTGGAAGGTTGTTTAGTTTTGGCTAGGTAGGTACTGGAAGTAGGCCAAAAACACAGATCTATTCTGAAAAATTCTAAGCGCCTCTTGCATTTCTTAAAATTTCTTAAAATTACCATAGGCTTTCATATATTTCTCCCGGGATTTTGCAGGTAATAGAATATCCATCACATTTCTTGCGTCAGTTCTAATAGGTACCTAACCTAAAGTTAATTCTATACTTTCACTGTCACATAAAGAACTAATTTTTCAAATAAAAAAACCATGAATTTCTAACAATCCGTGAAAATTGTCGAAAACGCGGGCTGTTGTTCGCGCGTTTTTAATTTGATTTTTTTTTTATTCAGGCGACGGCGGCGCGACTATGGGCCGTCGTCGTACCATCCAGTATTTATTCAAACAATATTTGAGTTCGATTTCTTGGCGCTGAACGATGTTCCAAATTCAAAAAGTGTGTGCAAAGATAATTGCGGACCACTTTTAAAGAGGATTAAAAACTCATTGGGTGCACGTATAGGCGAACCAAGTCATCCTTTACGAATAGATGGGATGAAAAAACATTGTGTATTTTTGTCTTCAAAAAGATAGGCACCTATCAGAAATCAGCTAACTGTTTCAGGATATACCAATCTACGAGCTCAAAGGATCGTCGGCTCAAATACTGGCAGCTCCGGAATTAGTTCCAGTTTTAGATAGTTTGACTTTAGCCGCGAATTTGAAGAAGAATATTGTTGTTGATGACTTTTCCAAGTAAGTAATCGACTAATAAATACCAGAAATGATACAGCTCTTATTGAATTTTAAGCATTATTATTAGCACTTTAGATCAAACAAGGGTTATGTTCCCAGCGCTAACTCAACTAACTCAGTTCAGTAGGTATACCTTCATGAACAACAAAGATGGAAAGACGTAGGTACCTAGAAGTAGATCGAAGTGCGACAGTGACAACAATACCAGACACGGCGACTCGCAACAAGACGTGTATTACTTATCTCTTTTTCAAATCAAATCAAATCAAAAAGTCTTTATTTCCATAAATACAAAAATGTACACTTAGAAAAGGTCAAATTCTTAAAATAAAACATTGACACGGAAATAAAGTGATATTTTTGATTTCAGTCGCTTCGGTATGTAGACTAAAGTAAAGAAGCGACGAAGAAACCTTTAGCCTGTTAGTTGTTATTTTTCGAGTTGGAACAAAACCCGTCCCAAAGCTTTTTGGTCTTCTAGATATCTGATATTTTGTAATAAGCATTTTTGCACAGAAAGGTTCTTACAATTTGTTTGAATTTATTTACTGATAGATTTTGCAACTCACTAGGAATTTTGTTGTAAAAGCGTATACATTGCCCTTTATAAGATACATTAATTTTGTGAAGCCTAGTTGTAGGCACAGCAAGTTTATGTTTATTTCTAGTATTTATCTTATGTATATCGCTATTTTTAGGAAAGCTTTTGATATTTTTATAAGTGTACAACAAGTTTTCATAAATATTTTACGCAAGAATATGTCGTATATATTCCTATCTCCGTCTGCAAATGCCGCGAAATTCGAACGCCGGCAACTTGACTTACGAGGGCTTCGATATTTTTCGAGCTGACAGAAGGAAAGAGAAGAATATTTCATTTTTCATTAAGTCAAAGAAAATAAACACGTGGACGGAGTGTAGAAAATAGTTAGCTCACAATGCTAATAAGTAAAAAAAACGTCAATTCTGCGCCCGCGCCACGATTCCGCCTCAACCCTTGGTCAAGTGTGCGACAAGCCTAACATTTTCAAAGAAAATTACGTAACACGTTTTAATTTTGTTCGCAGGTTGATTGAATCGGAAACAAGAGTGTTGTTTCGGGAAAAGAATCCGTTCTCGTGGTCCGCCTACTTCGATATTGATGACGTAAGTAGACAGTTGAAATAACCAATATTTTCCTTGGATTTTTTTTCATCTTTATCCTCGCGTTATCATATAGTAGTCCACTGCTTTATATGCATCATCCATTATGAGCATATGACGCCTTGTCTTCCCCTTGACGCTTCTAACATCTGCTGGTCTTTGGCAGATTGTCGTAACCAGGTAGAGTCCTACACTACAGAGTACATACACATTTACCGAGTCGCAGTCTCCACTGAAGAAAAACTCTGTCTTAAATTTATGTATAGTTTATAACGATACAAATAGTATTATGTAACATAAACAGGTAACTACTAAAGTTACCTGAGGGTGTTCCCCGAGCGAAACTAGCGCCGCCACCTGTTATATTTTATTCTATTTTAGAACAAAGGTGAAATGTTTGCAATGGGCAGCGTGATACTTATTATAAGGTTTTTTGCCTTTGTAATATTTTTATTTACTATGGTTTTTTAGGCCACCAAACTCTATTTTCGCAACTCTGCCTGGGTTGCGAAAATAGAGTTTGGTGGCCACAAAGTGCAACTTCGTATCTCTGCCTAAACCATACAAAATAAAAATATTTTAAAGGCATTTAAAAAAAAGCTTATAATAGGTAGTGTGAAAAAAAAAAGTGCCCACTTAACATTTTTAAATTACCATTCATCAACGAAATAATTAGATAAAAAAGGTGGCGACGCTAGTTTCGCTCGGAAAACCGCCTTAATTAGTGGCATAATTAAATAGCACAAATAACGCATCCATAAGTAACTATAGCCTATGCTGTAGGTATTTCAAAGCTTCTGATTTTTTATACTTGTGCCTTTATTTTTATCAAGCCTATTTTTCATCATATTTCAGAAGTCACTCAAGTACAATGTTAATCTCTCGAGAAATAGGGAGCCTTAATAGAGAGTTAAAATTTAATATATCCCAAAAAATCTGCGAAAATTAAATTATGTCCCACTAAAACCAAAAACCTTAGAATAAAGCAAAGCGACACCTCTCGTCAATCGCACTAAACGTAGCGTTAGTCATTGAGCAGGTTTGGATAAAGCTTCTATATTTCCCCTGTAGATGGAGCTTAATTTAGTAACACTACGTGTACTGCAAGTTCCGCCCATCATCACAAACACGTTTGTGAAGACGCCAGGTGTTAATTCTTATGCTTGGTATTGGTAATAGGACCCCTCGATTCAATAATCGTTCGTTAGAGGTTTTATTTGAAACTTAGCTGAAAAACAGCTCTGCCCTGAATTAACAGTATGGTAGTGGGACATTGGTCTTTAGTAACTCGTAGGGTTCCAGACAAAGGTTTTTTTTTTTCGTTTTTGTCCTGTTATACAGGTGTTTTTTTTTTTTAAGAATTAAAACTTGTTTTCTTTACGAACGTTTTCGTGATGATGGGCAGAACCTGAAGTTCCTGTAGTGTTACTAATTTACCAATGACCCTGTATTATCTATTACACCACAGATCAATGATTTTCTCGGTAATATAAGCGAAGCACATCCGAATTCAATCGAGCTGATCGAGGGCGGGCAGAGCTATGAGGGCAGGAGGATCCTGGGTCTCAGGATCAACACGCCGACGGGAGAAGACAAGCCAGTTATGTTTATAGAATCAGGTGATGTGGTATTCTTACTTACCTCTGTTAAGATTGCATTTCCTCTGAAGCAAAGTTAAGTGATTGGTAGAAAACGACCCCGAACAAATACCTGCAGATCGTATAAATATTTGTCCCAAGGCGGGAATCGAACCCGCAACCTCCTGCTTCGCAGGCAGACTTTCGCCCACCGCACCAAATAGGTCGTTATCTAATATCTCAGCAAAAAGAATTGTAATGACTAAGTACAAGAGGTCCGACGGCATGACTCTAGCTAGTCCCATGGGAGTTGGGGAGGCCTATTATGTGGGACGCTACTTGCGTCGATACACTCGCGCCTTCCCATCTTCCTAGAACTTTCGTGAGGGCTGTTACGGGGGTAGATTTAGTCGAAGATTTCAAGAGACACAATCCCCTCCCTATGGAGTCGAGGTCCATGGGGTACCGAGGCTCTCCTGGATTTCAAAAAATTATCTGAGCTTCTGGTCGAAGCGACGCGTGACCCGAGAGCTGATGGTGAGTATCTGGCACTGCGCATCAGCATTGTTATACAGCGAGGCAATGCAGCCAGCGTTTTGGGCACGCTTCCAACTGGTATTAATATGGATTTTTTGCAACAGTCTGCAGTGAGCTCAATGGTTTCAATTGTAAATACTAGTTTTAATTTAATTAGTTTATTTCATTGTAATTTTCCTTGATAAAAACAATGTTAGGGTTTCCCTGTTGATGATATTTTTCCTTGTAGGAATTCATGCAAGAGAATGGATAACCCCTGCAACCACGACGTACTTTATCAACGAGCTGCTGACGAGCTCTGACCCTCAGATCACAGCCATGAGAGACCAGTTCGACTGGCGCATCTTCCCTGCGGTCAACCCTGACGGTTACCATTACAGTTTTACTTGGGTAAGAATTCACTTTATTTTCAGCGACGTTGGTGGTATATAAACATTTCATTCGTCATCGTATGGCAGCTAAGTCACTTGGCGACGTTTCGGCAACGACGTCTGCAATACAATAGAGTGGGTAATTATGATAAATGTATATTTCACACACCCCAAGCTAAGCAGAGCTTGTGTCCTGGGTACTAGATAACTGATAGGTATACATAATATAATACAATACACAGATAGAATTTTTTTATTATATGTATAATAAAAAAAATCTATCTGTGTTCTATCGTTTTCTATAAAACGACCAGTACACCCTGAACAAATGTCTGCAGAACGTACACCCATTTGTCCCGAGGCGGGAATTGAACCCGCAACCTCCTGTGTCGCAGGCAGACCTTCCGCGCCACAGAGGTCGTCAGCGTTGCCAGCGACGCCGACGTCGCCGTGGTGCCCCGATGAAAAAGGGTCTTAGGGCATAGGCGGTTTAAATACACTTGAAAGGGTTTCAGTATCAATGAGCGGTTTTCGATTCGCATTAAAAAAAAAAAAATAGTTACAGGTATCTCACTAGGTGGCAGGGTGAAAAGAAAACGTTGAATTTTCCAAATCGGTCCATTTTGACTTACGGTTGTTTTTTTTTTTTTAAATTGACATACCCAAATTTTCAGTTGACGCCCCCTGCCACCTATCGAGATATTTGGAACTAATTTTCTTTTCTTTTAAAAAAGCAAATCGAAAACCCCTCATTAGATACATAGAATAGCATAAAAAAATACAATTAAAGAATAAAAACAAACCAGAACTTGTACTTACAATTGAAGCACTTGAGCTTATTGCTGACTGTTGTAAACAATCTAGAGGTCACCTTATCCACATCAATACCAATCGGAAGTATCTCCAAGAAGCTGGCTGCATTACCCCGTTGTATAGCAATACACTGCGCTGGATACTCATCAGCTCTCGCGTCACGCGTCGTCGCTTCAACCCACGTCTGTGCTCTTACCAGACTGTTCTGATAAATTATTGAAAACCCGGAGAACCAATATCAATTATCAACATCGATTTTAATCCTAAACTCTGTTTTGTAGAATTATTCACGCTTCAATGCTTCCTTTGCTAGCGAATAATTTGGATCGCAGTGAATTATGAGA
Organism: Eupithecia vulgata; assembly: GCA_946478455.1. Lineage (NCBI taxonomy): Eukaryota > Metazoa > Arthropoda > Insecta > Lepidoptera > Geometridae > Eupithecia > Eupithecia vulgata. Next base: position 3,836,214 of record OX297863.1, read on the forward strand.
AGTTAAAATTTCGTTTATTACTTTGTGAACCTCATACGAGGCGATCAATATGTGCTTTGATGTATTCGATTTTCGATTTCGCTTAAAATAAAAAAAACAAGATTGTTTTCGAAAGTTGGCATTAGTTTCTAGCTTTTAGAAACTAACGCTAACGCTTTTTTATCCTGAGAAAAGATTCACGAAACTAAGGTCAATGTTCACATACCTACGATTAGCCTCCATGGCTGTAGTAGTTATGGGAATCATTTAAACTGAGTTTAGAGCGATTAGCTGAGTTTAGAAGCATGGCTTGGGGTTCAATAAAAGACTTCGATGAAGTCAGACCTCAGCCAAAAGTTCCTTAGGAATTTCTTACCTTATGTATTGTCTTTTATAGGATCGTATGTGGAGAAAAACACGTTCTGAATCAAAGGTCGGATGCCGCGGCGCCGATCCAAACAGGAACTGGGACTATAATTGGGGGAGTAAGTTTCCGACGAGCCTTTTATCTGTAACTAAATGGAAATATAAGTTAGTCAGAGGTCATTTGTACAGCTCTTCTAATAGTCTAAACATCACGCTATAGACCTTTCTTTGACAATCTCAGGGTTACGGTGTCCTCCCCCTCTCTGCGGACTTCACATAACCCCAGAACATGCCATTTGATGTTCTCTAACTTCACTTCCAACTGCGCTAGATGTTGGTCAAGAGTGCGTCCGTTGTGCGCTGACAGGGTCAGTTGCTGGTGGCAGCCTGAGGTAGCCCGGAGATTCCTTGCACCCCTTGCTTCGCCGTTACCATGGCCGCTGCCATGGCCAGGAAGTACCATTGGGGGGGTAGTGCCCATAATCCCCACGCTTATAGAATAGTAACTTCGACGACCTCAGTGGCGCAGCGGGCGAGAGTCTGCCTGCGACGCAAGAGGTTGCGGGTTCGATCCCCGTCTCGGAACAAATTTGTGTACGATCTGCAGAAATTTGTTCCGTTGGTCTGGGTGTTTTCTATGTATAATAAATAATATCTATCTATGTAATGTATAATATTACGTATATCAGTTATCTAGTACCCATAACACAAGCTCTGCTTACCTTGGGGCTAGATAATGCTGTGTGAATTGTCCAGCATTATTTATTTATTTCTTTTTATTTAGTAACTACCCCAACTGTTCCCGTGGGTGTCGTAAGAGGCGACTAAGGAACATATACCGGGGAGAGGGCAGCAGCGCCTCTTGCAGAATAGATCTATCACCGAACTGCGATCCCCAACCCACATGCTCAGCGTGGGGATTATGGGCAATACCCCCATGAGATAAAAGTCTATAAGGCGCTTATCAGGGGGAGGGCTGGGTCCAGCTGTGCTTATTTTGTAAGCTTAAAGAAATAAACGTTATTGATATTTGATATTTGTGGACCAATATAGGCTGATGAGATTATAAAACTTCACAAAGAGCACATAACTTTGGCTTATGCGACATTTGTATTTTTTATTGTATTACTTATAATTAGTTAGTGTAAATGGTTTGAAGGACCGTTCTTGTTAGCAGTAAAAAAAATAAAAGAGCTTATAATATCTGTCGTCTTCATCAAATAATTTTATTTGCTTACTATAAAAAAACGGCTAAATTATTTGATCACTTCCATGCACATTTCTTGCCATAATTGATCAGAAACTATTTTTTTTTAAGATTATGGTTCATCGAATGACCCATGCAACTACCAAACCTTCGCGGGTTCAAAGCCGTTCTCTGAGATAGAGACTCGGTCTCTCTCTCAGTACATATCCGGGATAGAGAACCTGAGAGGCTACATAGCTTTCCATGCAGATGCCCAGTGTTTACTCCTGCCATATTCCGACTCTACAAATCATGTGGACAACTATGAAGATTTGGTAAGAATTTAGCTCTACGCTACGCATATTAACCCAACGCCGCTACCACGCAGCAGAAAAATTGCATTCAAATATGGACTTAAAATCGTTATTTTTTAAAACAATTTAGATAGATAGAGAATACTTTATTCATCACCATTAAAAAACATATTGTTTTAAATTTTCCATATTATTAAAGAGAACAGCAATGGCGGACTTAATTTTTTATTCTGGATATATAGCTGAGCCTCATAAAACCGTTAACACTGGCATTTTTTTTTCAGCAAAAAATTGGCAACACGTCTTTGCAATACGGAAAAGCAGTGAACGGTGAAACGTACAACGGGCCTGGAACAGCTGCTGAAATATTATGTAAGATATTCTTTGTAGATATTTTTAACCCATGACGCAAAAACAGAAAATGTTGAACGTTTCAGTCGGTATATGTATGTATGTTTATCCTGAAACGTAGTGTATTAGGAGCTTGATGGACCGAAGATATTGGAGCGGTCGCAGTTCAGTTTTCAGTTTTCAAAGATCTTTATTTATAACCATAACAAGTAAAAGTAATACAAATCCAGTGTTCATTTTATCCTAGATAATATTAAACTTAATTTTAAACACGTTATAAGCGTAATGCTTTTTCAAACTTATTAACTAAACTTAACATGTTAAGTGTCTTATTATAAGTTAAGGTCTTAGGTCGCAGGGAGTCGATGAATATGGAGGCGGCGAGGGACCGCTATTCGTGGCGTCGTTTGTGGAGGCCTATGTCCAGCAGTGGACGTATACGAGCTGATGATCGTGACGTCTGTCCTATCATAGCTTCTAAGCGGATGAGTTTAACTTCAACGAGAGTGATATCATTTATTGAGGCTTCCCTATTCGGCTCATACGACCTCATACCATATAGTTTTTGACCATATCGTTTTTGAAAGAAAGAAAATTATTTATTAAACTCAACACACACTAAACATGGTGGTATTTATTATTAATTTCTTTCTAATTTTAATTGAGATTATAGGACAAAATCACTTTTGAGTTGACAAAGTGAACGGTGACGTCACATAAAAAGGGCAGCGTTTTCATCACCCGAAACAGAGAACAGTTTTATTTTTATTTTTTTCCTTAGTAATTAAAAAACGTATGGTGTTTTGTTATTAGTTTATTAATAATTATTATTTTAAACATACATTTAAATAACAGTAAAAATTGTTTAAAAAATTCTAAAATCTATTCATGTAGGTACCCACCTTATTGATACAGAAAATGAAACGTTTGACTATGAATGAAGGAAAATATTTTTTACACCCTCAACATACGGAGCTATAATATATATTATTATAGTTAACAACATATTACGGCATAGCACTCATAACAGAACTGTGGTGCCATAGAATTTGCACAACCCCAACTCTTCCCGTGGGTGTCGTAGAAGGGACATGCGCCGGGGGGCGGGCAGCAGCGCCATGATCCCTCTTGCAGATGGATCTACTACTGAACTGCGATCCCCAATCCTCATGCTCAATTTTGGGATTATGGGCATTACCCCTTATGATATAAAAGGCAATAAGGCGCTTATCAGGGGGCCTGCGTCCAGCAGTGGACCATAAAGGCTGTTGAGAGTGAGATTCTAATAATATTCTAAATTCATCACAGATAAGGTGTCAGGAGGCAGCATGGACTGGGTCCGCAACGCGCTGGGGACTCCGCTCGTGTACACGTACGAGCTCCGAGGGACCTACTTCCACTGGCCAGCAGCCAGGATCCCTGAGCAAGGGGACGAGGTCACGCAGATGATGTTGGGACTCGTCTCTGAGGCCAACAACCTAGGATACTTCTAAGTTTGTCTTAAATCTTGAACGCACAAAAAGCTTTAAAAAAAACAGGACAATTCGCACCGCTTTATCCAGCCCCAAGCTAAGCAGAGCTAGTGTTATGGGTACCTACTAGATAACTGATAAACTTAATATAATGCAATACATAGATATTTTTTTTTATTATATAGAAAACGACCAGAACACCCTAAACAATATCTGTTTGCAGATCCTACACATTTGTCCCAAGGCGGAAATCGAACCTCTCCACCTCCTGCGTCACAGGCAGACCTTCGCCCACCACGCCACGTGGTCGGCTTTAAAGCACACCTGTCCAACGCCCCGCACTACGCCAACTACAAAATTCCGACACAATGTTTGATAATAAATGAAATCAAATGAAACTCAACTCAATAAAAAAGACAACAAAAAGGCTCTGACGGAAGACCAGCGTTGGTTGGCTGCTAGCTTGATAGCAACCAACCCATGCTGAGGCAGACACCATTTTGTTTCTTTTAGGCTTACAGTTAATAATATTTTTATGTTCTTTTAAATTTAAGAAATATGTATATGTCTAATTGAACAAATAAAGTTATTTTATTCTTATTCAATATGCCAATTTTTTTTGTTTCCTATTATAAATCTGAAGGCAAATAAATATATGCACATTTTTGTGTTATAACGCAGCAGAGCAGCGATCAAAATATGCGATAACATTAAAGCTTATGTTGCAAGCTATTAGTTGAAGCTTGCGGTAAGCCATGTTGTCACTGTAAAATGTATCTAAAGAGTATGAGTTTAAACCCATATTTTGAATCATTGTTTTATGTGCTGCGCAGAAGCAGTGTTGGATGTATGTGATATCTTCCAGCACCTAAGAATAAGGGAACAAAAGGCAACTTGGGTTTCCGTCTGCCTCAAGAACAAAAGACAACTTCTAGGTTCCTTTTTATTACCCAAATAGTCAACATTCTTCGTTTTTTGTTTTTAATAAAGAGTAGGTATTTATCGAGTATTTATCGCGTACCTATTTTGGATTCTGAAGTCAAATTTAGGGCAGTCGTGGATACTGCCATCAATTCTCGGATGTAACTCCGAGTACATCCAGTCGCCCCGTGACCACGATCGCTGTAACGCGGTCGAAACGTTGGGGAACATAAAAGAAATAAATACGCGATAAATACCCGATAACCAACAGTTTATATTTTTGTCAATGTAAGATGTGTTAAATAGGCAGGATTAAATAAAAACAAAAAAACAGTTCTAATTTCTGTGTTTAATTTAAGTTAGAAAAATGAAACCTAGATACCTACTTGCCTCACAAAAAAACGCACTGCTTATAAACTAAAATTCACCCTTTTAAATATAACAAACACAATATATTTTATTTCAGACAACTTTCGCACGTTTTTAACGACGACGACGCGACGCCTTAAGGGCCTATACTACCTCAAATTAACTCCACCGGATCTCCATATCTTCCAAACTACTGAATATTTAACTTTGAAATTTATTTAATATGGTAAAGTTCAGGACTTACTCCATAGTTCATAAAATCACAAACTTACCTCTAAATTTTTAATAAATCCTTAAATTTTCAAAAAATACAGAAGTTATGATCTTAAGAACATGCATGGTATTTGTACTAAGATTAAAGAACATTAAGTTGATTTTTTTTCAAACTTAGTCCCAATTAATAGATAATAAGCAAAAACTTGATTTTTGGGCTTGCATTGCTCTACTCTGTCCCGGTCCTATGAACGCGAAATCTTAAGCATATCCTATTTACAAAATGGCGTCGTCGTCTCTTATTTATTGCAATAAAAAAAACAGAATAATAAATAAGAATTACAACCATAATAGGTACCTCCATAATATGCCTATTGACCAACGTCTAGAAGTATTTTCTTAATCTAGTAGTTATGTACATATTTTTGTACAGCTTCATTTTAATATTATTTACGAAGAGCTAACGCTTACAAAATTATAGTTATATAACTAGATTAGGTACCTATACATAATGTCTAATGTTCTTTGGTACTACTTAAATACATATTCATTTCTAAAACATAGGGCAAAAGTCTTTTCAATTTTTGACTAAAAGATTTTAGAAGACCAGTCAAAATTTGAAAAGAGTTTTGCCCTATTTGCCTGTAATTAAACAACAGCTTTAATTACAGGCAGATTACCGACTGAGAACGACTTTGGTTATTTTTACCTTGGACTAGGTCGGATAAAGTCCGGCCAGTCGTATTGGTGAACGTGCCACATAGCCAAAAATCTAACTTCTGAAATTCTCAGTGCTATATATATTATTTCAAAATTATGGATATTTTCCTGGCTACATATTAGTTGTCTAACAAAACTTGATTACGATTTTCGATTATGGAGACTTCCTAGTAGTATCAATAAAATAACATTTTAACAGGTTATGGGCCGCCCCATATTCCTTGATTTTTGATTCGGGAACTCAGCAATTTTTTTCTTCTTTGACATATTCTTTACTTTGTAAAATTTTATTAGATCAGTATTTTTTTTGATAAAGCAGAAGCTTACTAGATAGAGTTATCGGATTTTTTGGCAGAAGAGCACGAATCCCTCTTGGCGCCTGAATCCTATAGTAACTTGATAACTTTATCAAGTTCCCAAGTCATTAATTAATGAGGTATGCACACATTTATGCACTGTAATAATGTCATGCGCATGCCTAGTCTCCGTAAAGAATGGCCGCGAGGCCGAAATTTCGGCTAGCAGGACATCACTATGAGGTGTGTTCTTTTGGAGAACTCTCGACAAGAGAAAGATCGTTTCTAGTCGAAGTTGGCGTCAGGTGTACCTCGTGGAAAGCACAGTCATCAACAACTTCGATCTCGCACTGAAAAAAAATATTATTCATAATACTCTTATCAATATTATGCTTTCAAAGTTAATGTTTTCAATCAATGCGTCCTACGTCCTACCCGTCATGACCTACGGAGCTGAAACATGGACACTCACTCACTCACTGATAGGATTCGCAACGAATACATCCGACAGAGAGCCAAAGTTATCGACAATAGATTTTTATAGATTTTAATATAAATTAATTGAATTAGCAAGCTGAAGTGGCAGTGGGCTGACCATATCTTGAGAAGAACCGACCACCGCTGCGGTAAACGTGTTTTTGAGTGGAGACCGCGCCTAGGTAAACGTAGTGAAGGACGTCCTACGGCCAGGTGGAATGCAAAAGACTGCAGGCAAATGCTAGATGCATCAAGCTAAAGATACGACGCTATGCCACTCATTAGGGGAGGCCTATGTCCAGCAATGGACTAGCATAGACTGATGATGATGATGACTCTTATTAGCTTGAAGCTTGATTACCAACCAACGACTGACGGTTAGCTGGACCAGGCTATATCTGAGGGAACCGAACCCTCAGATACAGCCTGGTGAATAGGGATGTTAACAATTTTTCGGAATTGCTTTTATTTTGAAGATGGACTCTTGTTTAGCATAAAAAAAAATATTTTCTTTAAAAATATTACTATTTTCGATAAAAAAATGTACAAAAATAGAGTAATTTTAAACTTTTCCGTTAAAACACTAACAACTGTCACGTAACTGAAATGACGTCACTAACCGCAAAACATTGGTCGCGATTCATGACATGACTGTATGTTGTATGTCCATTGATCGATTAGGACACGTGTTTTCTTAATTTTACTTGAATACTTACAAACAATCAAAATGAACACAAAGTTTTACAAAACCTGTGCAGTGCCCCCTGTGTAAAAGTACAACAATTACTATACCGGAAAAACTGTTTATTCATGTGCCAAAAGATAAGCAAATGTTACGAATTTATTGTTTTAGCACATAACCTAACTTTGTAAACAGTGATTTAAACGATGTTCTAAACACGATAAATTATTTAAAAAGCAGAAAATCATCTATTACACATGTACTTGACTGTTATTTGTATATTCGTAGATAGATAAATGGCATTAAACGTAAAAGTGTACCTACAAAGATGTTTTCACGTTCCTGAATTCTGAACCACAAAAGTCTTCGTTTCTTGCAAAAAAAGTTTGCCACCATCAACAAATCTACTTTTGGTAAGTTGGAACTATTCCCTTTAGTGAATCCGGATTCCATCATGTATTAATATTATGTAATTTACAGACTAATTCGTCGTTATGAGAAAATGCAGAGGTAAACAAACAGTGCTACAGCTTGTTTAGCGGCTAGTGACGTCATAAGCTTATAATGGCGTTTGCAGTCACTTGACAACAGATTATAAATATAGCATTTAAAATCATTTTTAATAAATTCAATAAGTTATATTATATTATAAAAATGTGATTTTCGATATTCTAATAATACAAATGATCATAAAATTAACACTAAACTTTTATTTGTGATTATGGTTAACATCCCTATTGGTAGGACTTTTCAGAATATTTGAAAAGTGTAGGCAGCCTACAATGTTTTGTGAACTTGAAGGCGGCAGGCCGCGGGTGACTTTGTTGTGTAGAAAGAAGGAATTCAACATAAAATTTACTGACCGAAAATCAGCTCTAGCTAGTTAGACTGATGGATGAACTCTATCTATACATCGACCCAGCTGTATCATCCCGGCTAGTTGGTGCTACTCGCAGAATGTGTATTTACATGAATATTGTAAGCCAAGCACGGAAATTCTGCTCTCGGGTACAAAAGACAATAATTCACATCGTCATACATGACGTACATTATTGAAGTTGAAGGAATTTACGCATGGGGTGACAAAGTGACGTAATTTTTCTCTATTCTTCCGTAGACAAGAATCAACGTGGTTTCCTCACAGGCTGGTTTTATCAAATTGTCAGCGGCGGACCGCCGCTGGTGACTTTGGTGTTTAGGTATAAAGAGGGATCTTAAAGGGTTGAAAATGAATGCTGCTTGAAAAACTCACATGAGCACCATCCGCAACTGAAGGCCTTACACCCCTACTGCTTTCAGAAGCCAATCTCTGAAAAATACACAATAACATTTAAGTGGGTCTACAGTATACTAACACATATAAATGTGAAAATGTATTTGTTTGTTTGTCGTTCCTTCACGCCTTAACTAATCAACCAATCGACTTAATTTTTGGCAAATAGTTAGTTGAAAGGCTGGAGATTATCATAGGATACTTTTTATCAAATTAATCAGTTCTCTTGGGATAGAAAAAAGTCTGGAATCCCGGGAACGGACATAGGCTACTTGAAAAGCGCTTGCGAAGATGCGGGCAAGCGCTAGTGGTAAATAAAGTCCAGATAGTCGCCTTAGTGGTTTGGTTATACGTGCCCTACTGCCAATATCCTGTAAATCGCATAGTCATTCAAAACCAAATGTAGGTAAGTATAATAAAAAGTAAAAGAGTGATAATAACTAGATTCAGAGCAAGACAAGCAACAAGTACGGAAGACAGTTACTTGACTACGAGTAACAATACCTAGATTTACACCTAGATATATATTACTAAGCAATCATTACTCAACATTTTATCAGAGCCTTTTACGAATAAACTTTACTTAAAAAAAACATAAATAAATATAAATACAACTGCCAAAATATACCTCCGAAAATGTATTGTTCTATTTTCGGAGGTATTTTTTGGCAGTTGTATTTATATTTATTTATGTCTAGTTATTAATCACTGTTTTACTTTTTATTGTAATCTTTGCATTACATGTTATCTAAATTATGTAAACTTACTATAATTAAATATCTTCATATTAGTACCTATAGTAAACACCTAAATACTAAGTACTTTTAATAAGCTCTACTTTATTATTATAATCGTGCCAGGAGGCGGTTGAAGAAACTACGTCGCAGTTTTTAAATTTTTGTGGTCTCTTTGTTTAATTTGTTACAAACCTATGTACTTTTCAAATAAACGATTTTGTATTTTTGACAGTGTGGCACGAATCCCTGGGTCATCAATCTGGATCCCGGACTATACTATAATATAGGGTATATTTGTTATTTGGCTTAGTAATCTGCATATTTTTATTATATATTGTTATTATTAGCTTACATACCACACTTCGTTTTCTGATGCTTTCGCGAAGAACGCTTAACTTTTTCTTTTCCGTACGTTTGAAAAATCCATTCTGGAATAAAATTTGAAGATAATTAAAAAAAATCTGAGCGTCTGGTCTAAGACACGCGGGACCCGAGAGCTGGTGAGTAACTGGCGCATCGCATCAGCATTGCCATACAGCGGGGCAATGCAGCCAGTATCTTGGGCACGCTTCCGACTGGTACCCACTGATAAGAATCAATTTAATTTAATTATAAATGAATAAATAATAAATAATGCTGGACAATTCACACAGCATTATCTAGCCCCAAGCTAAGCAGAGCTTGTGTTATGGGTACTAGATAACTGTTATGCACAATATAATACAATACATAGATAGATATTTTTTATTATAAATAGAAAACGACCAGAACACCCGTCTGCAGATCGTACACACATTTGTCCCGAGGCGGGAATCGAACCCGCAACCTTGTCCGTCGCAGGCAGACCTTCGCCCACCGCGCCAAATCGGTCGTCAATCAGCCCATACACGTCCGCTGCTGAAAATTCCTGCATATTTGGGGAGTACCATAAAAAATGGATATACCTAAAGATAATCAAGAATTAAATTTTAAAGTTTATTATTGAATTCTTTTATGAATTTCTTGAACTTACCTTGTACAAGACCAGCATCAATATCAGCAATAACAAAATAGCCAAAATTACTACAATTATAATGACCAACAATCTGCTGTTGCCAACACTTAGAATTTGGTTGTAGATTAATTGTGTAGATGATCTGAAACAATGATAACTTTCATTATAAATTCAAGCGGGTTAACTATGAACCCAGATTGTGTTTGTGGCGACGCCCGCGAGTTGTAAGTACTTAAGAGGCGAAACTAGGACTAGGTCTCAGTAGATCTACTCCTAGCTTGTCAAGCAAAAGCACCAAAAACCAAAGAAAAAGGAACCAAAGAAAAAATTAAAAATTTCATCTAATTCGAGAGTTTAACCACAGGAATCTCGTGAGTACAGTATGAGTACACAGTACTCATTCTACTTGTTTTCTTTGGTTCCTTCTACGTGAAAACACGACTAGGAAAAAGAATACCGGTGAAAAAAAATCATCAAATTGCACTGTTTTGCACATAATTTGGTCGAGATTTCAGGAAATACGCGGTCTATTGAAATGACTTATGTTTTCATTCGTAGATTACTACTAATTACTTCGTTCCTTCTGACAGTTTTTTCATAATTTTTGTTGTTTTCTTTTAAATAACAAAAACTCCATTTTTGCACTTGCGCCGTTCCAAAAACGCATGCTCTGTCCTGCTTCTATGAACATTAAATCCTATCCCTATCCTTTTTATAAAATGGCGCCTATTGCGCTGCGCCCTCGTAACGAGCCAGCCGCAGTGAGCTTAGGGACGCCGTAGTCCCTCAATAAGGGATGAAACCTTAGATGAAATTAAAAAAAGAGATTAGGTACTAGCTTAAGCTTGAAGGCTCAAATAAGGTTCGATTAGGTCCACCTCTTTCTGTCATAGTTGGACCGATATTTGAGTTTCGCGTGCTTGCTATGATAATATCGCCATTTGCAGACAGGCATAGAAAGTTACTATACATTCGTACCTACGTAAAAAGAAAGAGCAATACAAGTTTTGTTGAGAGTCACCATTTATAGCTAGCCTATTGGTGTCTCTATTGGTTTAGGCCCATATTTTATAGCACATTTCTTTGACCCAGCAAAGAAATGCTAGCGGTATTGGTATTGGTAACTAAAGCCACGAAGACCAGGCACGTGAGGAAGCTTATATTCCCCATATTTCTTTACGCGGCTGAAACGTGGACCTTGCGAGATGTGGAAAAGCATAAAATAGATGCCCTGGAAATGTGGTGCTGGAGAAGAATGCTTGGGGTTTCGTGGACCGAGTTTCGCACGAACGTCTCGATACTTCAAGAACTCGGTATCAGGCAGCGTCTGTTTTCGATAGTACAATCTCGCATCCTGACATTCTTCGGACATGTTTCCCGGCGTGACAATCAGTCCATAGAACGCCTTGTCGTTCAAGGGAAAGTAGAAGACACTAGACCGCGCGGAAGGTCTGACTGACGCGTCGGACTGACCAGATCAAGTCTGCCATTAGAGGTTCAGTTAACGAGTGCAGTAGGATGACCTCTAGCAGGCAGCGGCGGCAACATGTCGTGAAGCGCATCACATCTGCCCCTTCCAATACTGCTAAGAGTACTTAACGATCACGACCGCTTTGTCAAGAGCGTCCGGATAAGAAGAAGCGGTATTGGATTATAGTGCTCAAAGCTTCAAGCATCAGTAAGCTTGGCAGGCGAATTGGAGAACGCAGTACCCGGAAGTGTTTAAAATACACAAAAGGAAGCTGCTGCACTTTCCTCTGGTAGGTTCCCTTATCGCATTCACTGCCCAACCTCCAGATAGAAGTTAATATGCGGGTCCGCGACATGGACCTGCAGATCGACTTCTGCGTCTTGGGCCATGAAAGTGTTAATAACTACTATGTTGAAATCTGAAGAACTTACTTTGCTTTCAGATTATCAGTCAGGGGATTCAAAATGAATGATAACTCTGAAATAATGCTCAAATTCTCTGTGCTTACATCACCTTCTGGAATCATAAAGAATTTTTTTTATGTCTTATAGCCAAAAAAATATTAATAAGTAATTATTACAAATTTTAAGTTAAAAATAAATATAATATTTACCAATGCTTCTAATGAAAACAAATAAATAAATAATGCTAGACCATTCACTTAACATCATCTAGCCCCAAACTATGAAGAGCATGTGTAATGATCTGTATCACATAAATTTATGGGTATAACTGCCCTGTATATATTACAAATAAGTATAGGTATTACTCAGATTAGATGATATTGATTTGGATTATTAGGAAATTTTTAGATTTATATTAGTAGTAATTATTTTATTCTGATAATGAAATTTTCTTAATAAGTATATTTTTTAATATACTATTAATATTCATATATTACAATACAACATAGAAACTTACCAAATTTGTCCTTATATAACCTCATGCTCACTTCAATTATCTTTGTTGATTTCGGCTTTATAGTCATTTGATTGTGGAAAATGAATTTACTGCTGTCATTACGATCGTATTGGTGAAACCATTTTTCATTTTCAGATCGTGTGATAACCTGAAGAAAAAGCTGTGTTAATGTCTACTCGTGCTAATGTTCTTCGCGCAATGGATCTTTCGCGATTTTTTTTTTCTTATAGTTACCAGGCTGTCTAGTAGGCCAAGCACGTAAAATAGACGAAAATGAAATCGAATCATCATCCAATGCGTAATTTTTATTTATTACTTTTATCTCAATAAATAATAAGCAATATAAAAAAACTAAATTTTGTGCCTAAAAGTTCAATTATCCCTAAGCCACTGCAAAAAAAAAACTTATCTTTTTCTTAAAAAAAAACTGCATCATTAAAGTTTTTTTGGAGACTTTTTGTTTTTGAGATAGCCTGGTGCGTTATTTTAGTTTTTTGATTACAGTATAATTATAATTTTTACCTTAACATGCTGAATATACTTGTTCTTGATCTGTAGAACAGCAAATATACCATACCATGTGACTGGGCCAGTATTAGATATCTGCAAGAAGTTAAATTAGTAAGTTTACACTAAAATCCGATCGAGTTCTTAGCATGAGGTCATCATAGTTTGCGAAAACAATACAAGTTATTCTTCTTTTCGTTAGGTATCATATCTTTTCTTAATTTAGCGCCTTGCAGCTGCAGGATAGCTTGGAACTACATTTCGTAGAAGTATGACCGAAAAAATAAAAACTGGGTTGACGACGATCCAATAATTTCTTATGAACCTCTTGGGTGGCTCCATCTTTGATAACGCAATCTGTGGGAACTAATTTTTGGTTCCTTCACATTTTTTTTTAATATAAGTTCTGTAAATAAATTAGTCATCGATAACCTGTTGAAATTGAATTGTTTAATTTCATTATTAATTTTGAAGTAAACTACATGAATAAATACCAATATGCTTATAAATCAAAATAAAAATGATATAAAATAAACTAGAGATTATCCTGACTTACTTTTGTTTATATAATAGAAGCGTTACTAAACATAGTAACGCTTTCTAATACAAGTACCATAAAAAAAGAACGAACGTGAAAAACTACTTTTTTGGTGCACGTTTTTAACTTCGACCACAAAAGGGCAAAATGTATGGTTTGATAAGTGTCTAGACGAACTAATTGAAAAATAAAATACGACAGAGTTTTTGCTTTACAATGAGTGTGTTATAATCACTCTGCGTAAAGATCGATTTGTATTTTTTAAATATTCTCCATTTATGTTTCCATGAAAAGGTACAAAAAAAATGCATACAATGTTCTGGCTTTAAGAAGCCGACATAATAAATATCACAAACATCAAACTGAAACGTCTAGGCTGGCATCGTCCCTGAGAAGGACTGTCAAAAAATGTTTTTAATATATTTGTTAATGTTACTCAGACTTGCTCGACTACGTTTCATTACTGCAATGTATTTACTGTTTGTAACATAAAACCAGAATTGCTAGAATCGAGTAAAAAAAGGTAAAGTGTGAGTAATATGACAATCGACTTGGACTCAGGCTATAATTATCTTGACGTTGACGGTAGTGTTAACGTTTAAATTTCGTTGTTGACCAGCTACATCCCGCCAAAAAATTGTACGTAATTTTAAGATCTTAGTGGTAACCGAAATCGTTTATGCCCAGTCTTCCCTGATGGCCCATGCAATGAGAAGAGGAAATCTCAGCTGAAGACTAAAAAGATTGCGCTATTAGCTTGTAATTAAAATAGCATAGACCCTTCGTAGGTTAACGTGACACTATATACCACAACCTAACCTTTATTGTACACTGTAATCTTTGTAAGAGTATCGCAAACCATATTCCATGTGAGAAAAACGTTTAAGCACTGACAGATCTAACCCTAAAGAATCGGAAATAAGAGCCCTAACATCTTAATACAAGTATATCTTAGTAAAAGTTAAGTATCATCCTCTGATCTCAAAGGTTAATCCAAAGCACGTACACACTGATATACTGTAAGTACAAATCTTATGAAATAATTGTTCGTTAAAATATATTTAGTAAAATTAATTTTAAGGAAATCACGATGACCATGACCTACTTTGTAACCTTTTTCTGAAATAAACTTATTATTATGGTATTGATATGGATCAGTTGAGCTACCTGTAGATTGTTTGCAACAGTTTGCAGATAGCTTAATTGTTTCCATTGTAAATACTAGTTTTAATTTAAATTTGTTATTTGATTGTTATTTTCTTTCTGAATAAAGATATTTTATTATTCTTCTACAAAAGATGCCTGCTATCGAGAGCTATAAGGTTTTTTCTTGTTTGAAAAAGGCCTCATTGAATTTCAGGTAGATACTTACGATAAACTCTTGATGTATACCACTAGACTTATCGAATATAATACCGTCCAGCAAGTCTTTATCGGTCACATTAAGACGGTTGCTTGACCTGCAAAAAATATTTTTATAATGGTAGTATTCACTCTACAGGGGTAAAAAAAGAACCAAACTTTCAGGAATAGTTCAAATTCACAGAACACAGGATATATTTTCTTTTGTTAGATTAAATGTCTATTCTTCTTTATTATTCCTTTATTCTAGGATCGGACCTGATCTGAATAACCTTGAAAGTTTTGTCCTTACTCTTTGTAAAGCCCTGTATATTAAGTTAAGAGTTCATTTCGCTTGATATACCTACTTAAAATTGTGAACTAAATCCATTTAGTTGGGCGATTGGTTTGGACATTATTTGGGTGACTATGGAAATTATTTAATAACTTTTAATAAAACTTTTACGGTCTGTTAATTGATTTTCTACCCAAAGCGAGCGACATAGTTTTGCTTTGATTTCGCGCAATCACTGTTTTTCCGTTGAGAATTTTAGTGACAGTAGGATTACCGTACGTTCACTCGAGTTGCACTACCGCTCTGGGCAGCTGATACCGTGTTGGTCTAAACTAGCACTAGTTCAATAAAATAAGCCCTTAGTGCGCAAGTTCAAAAAGTTTTTTTTTTATGGAATTGTGTGCTCTGAGTTAGCTTTTTGAGTAGGGGAATCTCTGGAACTGTGTCCGATTTTGAAAATTCGTACAGTAAAAGAAAGCTTCATTTACCCCGAACGACACAGACTCTATGTACTGCGTGAGCAAAGCTGCAATCATTATTATACATTTACAATAAAATTGTACAAAACATAATTCTATTAGAAACGGAACCCAGAATGTTGCATTGACTATATTCATGTAGGTTCTTCCTCAAAATCGTAACATCTGTGTAAATGATATATTATGAACTTAAGTGAATATTACCCGTTCACGGAGACGTCGCTGGCTTGAAGTTTGTACGGGATGAGCAAGGATTTGCCCTCAAAAGTCTTGTTTGGGAACACAGCATCGTACAACTTAGCTGATACATTCAGCATCGGGCTGTTGATCGGAGCAGGCAGGTATATCGGTACCGTCATGTTGTACGATTCCTAAAAGGAGATAAAAAAGCGTCAAGTACAAGTAGACTCGCGCAACGAGAGTCCCGTTTAGTTATTTAAATAATAATTATAAGACATTGTTTCGTGAATAATATCATGATTCTACATCAATGGGACAACCTAGAATGCTATAATAACATGTGGCCTATCATGGCGAGATACAAAATTTTCTTTTTTATGACTAGACTACAAATGCATGTTCCTTTTACTCTCTTTTTTTGTTGTTTATTTTGTTTACTTTTACTGTGTTAAGCCTTGCAACTTGCATGTTGACTAGTCACCCGTGGACCTAGAATCATTCAGTTCTAGATCAACAGTAAGTACCTGAAAGGTTTTTGCTCCATGGCGAGATTCAAAAATTTTTTTTTTGATATTAATAAAATTAACTACAAATTAACGGTTTTCGGATTTTCCCCTTTACTTGTGTGAGGTCAACAGGAAAACAAAACCTTATAGGTTTTGTACGCTTGTGA
Organism: Eupithecia vulgata; assembly: GCA_946478455.1. NCBI lineage: Eukaryota > Metazoa > Arthropoda > Insecta > Lepidoptera > Geometridae > Eupithecia > Eupithecia vulgata. Next base: position 3,852,969 of record OX297863.1, read on the forward strand.
TTCCCTAGGAAATATCATAAAGTTTGGATATACACGGCTGTAACTTTTGTGAACTTAAACACGATACGGCAACTTTCCTGAGAAAAGAGGGTTGACAGACGGACACCAAAATGGTCCTATAATGGTTCCTATCCTTTTGAGGTACGGAACCCTAAAAAACTAGTTTCAGATTCTTTTTAAAGTATGGTAAACAATAAAATGAGAATTCTTATGAGGAGCTAGTAAAATATGATGATAAAATCTATACTTACTCCTTTTTTCAGCATCTTCAAGAGAGGGCAAGTATAATATGCTTTTACGTCAATAGCAGCGTTGATGGTGTTGTTATTTATTTCACACTCCCCGGAGCGCACCAATGCACCTTTTATTACAAATTCCAAGATAACACGATGGGCGTCAGAATTTTTGTTTGTCAACTAGAGAAGAGAATAAAACATAAGTTATGTATACACACTGACGGCATTATTAGTATTTCTCAGAAAGAGAATACAATACTACGATTTTTCTTTGAGTAAAGTCGACCTTTCCGCCATACTTGAAGAGGTGCCAGCAATTTCCAACTTTATTTTTAGAAATTAATGTACCTACATACATTATGTTCAAATTAATACACTTTATGCAAGGTAGGTGGTACCTATTTAAAATGATCACTATTATATTTTATTATTATGTTTATTACCATTATAAAACAGCATATTATACAGGGCACGATACACGAGGCAGTAGTATGACCTCAATGGCTTTAGCATGAATCTATTAAGGCCATACCTACATAGGCCATACTGCCATCAATAAACAGGACAAATAAAAAAGGTTGCTGGCGAGAGTGGCCACTAATAATTTATTTTAAAAGGAGTTTCGTTATGGATATACCTAAGCGAAGGAGGTGAAGTACTTTTCACGAAAAAAATCCCCAACGGCAGCGATATTGGTAGTGTGAATTTTGAGAAATTATCGTTGATTTTTTTTATTTTGTGCCGCGGGATTTCTTTCGTGAAAAGCACTCTAACGAATGCAAGTTGAAATACTTATAACGTACTCTAACGCGAGGATTAAAACCTCTGTTTTTGGTTGGTGGGTAGAAAGTGGTTCGGCACTGAGCCAACCCATTGCAGGTACTTTATTGAAAAATGAAGTGACTTCTTACCACAAATGTGAGCGTTTCGTTTATAGCTCCCGATTTTGAAAAATCAATCGAAGCCTTTCCAGACCAAAACGGTTTGTACGACAGATCAGGTTCACAATGTACTCCACTGCAGTATCTATGTACAGTCAAACTCTTTTCTGTCTCACTGTAGGCACTGAACGCTGCCCCGGAGTTGTAAGCTGTTGGGTAAAACAAGTATTTATAATTTGAGGGATTTGGAGATTGGTTCAGAAAGGAAACTCAAGGTCGGAAACGGACATCAAAGATGAATGAAAGCTGTCAGAACCAAACCTCTGTGATTTGCTCCAGTGATTGGTAACTACCATAATCGAATAATTGTTCTATCGATAAATGAATATTATACCTAAAAAGATTCATAAATAATCTAATTATTTACGCCTGAGCCTGTTTTTAATGATTACTGATTATTTTTTTCATAAAAATTGTTTAATTAAAGAAGTACAAATTTAAGTAGTTGGTTTCTGAGGAGGGTATTATGAAATATATAATAGACATATAATTTTTATAAATAAAGAAATGATTTAATGATAATATGATAGAATCCAAGTCACTGATGTTCAACGCCTAGAAATAATAGAAACACTGCATCCAGAAAAACTTTTTGGTACAACTTGGGATAGAAAACTACAACGCACCCGACAAATCTTGCTTGAATAAAACAATATATGAAACGATGTCTAGCGGCAGTTTTGGTTATAAATTAATTTGGTCACGATATCTACCATTTCAGCTACTTTTTACGAGATCGAGCTGCTTCAGTAAGGAAATATCAAAAGGGGTCAGAATACCTGCAGGGGCCATTATTACCACCTTCTCCCAAATCAATCCCAATACCTGTTGTACCTATTATGAGAAGGCCTATCTCATCATCATCATCATCAGCCTATATTTGTCCACTGCTGGACATAGGCCTCCCCTAATGAGCGCCATAGCGCCCTGTCTTCAGCTTGCCGCATCCAGCATCTGCCAGCAGTCTTTCGCAGATCTTCATCCCACCTGGTCGGAGGGCGTCCTACACTACGTTTGCCGAGTAGCGGTCTCCACTCAAGGCCTATCTACATCTACACGAATAATTTTAATTGAATAGGATCCAAAACTACTAGACTGATTTTAAAAATTATTTCATCAGTAGGTTCCTACATTATCCCTGATGATCATAGGCTATGGAATATACCCGTGCGAAGCCGGGGCGGACCGCCAATTATTTATATGGAAATCAACTTACCACTAGGATTTCTACCATCATCTGTCATACTTAATTTCGTTGTGAATGTGTAGTCATTTTTTTCTACAATCATCTGAAAATGTGTGAAATGTCAATTATTGTGAAATTATAATGTTATTTGTAACATAACAGGAAAATATTAGTAAGTTTTTAACATGGTTTGTATTATGGAAAGTATGTTATTTTAAACATACTTGAAATGAACAGTAATAATAATACAACAAATATATTATATAGAAAAAAATAAATATATTATATTATTAACGACATCATCCGTTGGGCTTTTACCAGCGTCAGAGTGGCAGCTACTCTCGAACCACGTGGCCTAATGTAGGATGTTGGTAAAAGGCCCGACGGTATGACTCTGATTCCTTGAAAGATGGGTCGCCCTTTAGTTTGGGATGCCCCGTGTGTAGATACCCTAGCACCTTCTCATCTTGCAGGGACATCAGAAAGGGCCGGCTCCTCAGCAACATTAGGAGCCGTTTGGGGTGAAAACCCTAGGTCCTTGGGGTATTGGGGCACATGCAATATATAAAGATCTTACAAGACTCCTAATAGAGTCCACAGGTGATCGGCAGCTGGTTTTTATTTCATTGAACGAATTAGCATTGCCATTCAATGTGGCAACGCTGCCAGTATTCTGAGCACACTGCCTTCTGGTGACGGATTTATTTGTAGGAAATAGATTTAGGTGTAAATATTAGTTGTAATTATTTTATTCTGTTATTGTAATTTTCTGAATAAATATTTTCAAGGAATTGCATATTATAACGTTTAACACTTACAAGATCGACTTTGATTGGTTCGCAGTGTGTTAGCGGTTTGTCCGCTGTAATGTTGAATGTGAACTTCGGGTCTGATATTTTGGTGTGTCCAGTTGCGAAACTCTCCACTGAAATATCTGTTGAAATATTAAAAAAATAGTAACGTTTCGTTCTATTTAATTTTGTTATTTAACCTGTTTTATCACCATTAGGTACTTATTAACCAAAAAACAAATAAAAATATAATTACAAATATACGATAAATTACCTAAGGTGGCGTTCATCTTAATCCATGCCTAGTAAAAGAAAAACAGACATTTGTAAATTACTGTGTATTATTAATAATAAATATTAATAAATAATGCTGGACAATTCACACAGCATTATCCAGCCCCAAGCTAAGCAGAGCTTGTGTTATGGGTACTAGATAACTGATATACATAATACAATACAATACACAGATAGATATTTTTTATTATATATAGAAAACGACCAGAACACCCTGAACAAAATGTCTGCAGATCGTACACACATTTGTCCCGAGGCGGGAATCGAACCCGCAACCTCCTGCGTCGCAGGCAGACCTTCGCCCACCGCGCCACAGAGGTCGTCAAATATTTACTAACTTCTGCCCGTAGCTTCGCACTTGTATTTTAAGGTTAATTATGTCCCGTTGGAACTGATTTATGGGATAAAAAGTGTGACAAAAAGCCTATGTTACTCAGTAGCCTTTCAAGCAACTCTATACCAAAAATCAAGTCGATTGGTTGCTTAGTTAGAGCGCGAAGGAAGGATAAACAAACAAATAAACAAACAAACACACGTCCCCATTTTTTTCTTCTGTAAAAAATTGACGGACAGAGCTAAATATATAGTATTTAGTCCGTCAATTTTGGACAGAAGATTGACGGACAGAGCTAAATACTATATATTTAGCTCTGTCCGTCAATTTTGGACAGAAGACATACCAACAAGATCTCAGTAAATTCCGGAATAAAATCTAAGTTAATTTCCCTTAAACTATGTAGCGGGTTTTTACTTTATGTTTAGATATATAGGTAAGGCCTAACTACCTTCATTTAAAAAAAAGCAAGTACCTAAAGTGCAGTAGTCACGAATAAAATGGTTAAAAACACAATGAAATAGATAAAACTTACTTCCAGACACTGATTGGCATTTGTTATTGATTGTGACGGTAAGGCACACTTGTATTGTAAACGATTCGTCATCGACTTTTACAATCTGAAACATAAAAGCAATTTCGTCAACAGCACATTATCACAGTAGGTATAGGTACGACATGGTTCTTAAGCAAAAAATTAAGGGCCTAACTTCAATTTTTTTGTGAAAAGGATAGACAAGATTTTGCGTTCATATGAGCGAGAAAAGGCACAGCAGCAACGCAAGCCCAAAAATAAAGTTTTAGCTTATTATCTATTTATTACAATGAGGACATTATTAAACAAAACTGAAACATTTAAAATGTTCTACACATTCTACATTTAGTTCTATTACCATGCTTATCCACAATCGAGAAAATAAGGTTTTAATGAAAATTTAGAGGATAACGTTGCGATTTTTCTATACAGAAAATTTTATGGTTATTAATCTTGTTTTCAAAACATATGCTCGATAGAATAAGTCCTGAACTTCACCTCATATACATTTGAAAGTTAAAATTTTCGTAGTTTGGAAGATATGGATATCTGACGGATTTGATTATTTGAGGTAAATGCCCTTTAGGGTTGATGACTAAGGTTATCGACATAGTTCCAAGGATTAGCCAGCTGAAGTGGCACTGGGCTGGCCATATCTCGAGAAGAACCGACAACCGCTGGGGTAAACGTGTTCTTGAGTGAAGACCGCGACTCGGCAAACGTAGTGTAGGACACCCTCCGACCAGGTGAGATGACGATTTGCGAAAGACTGCTGGCAGATGCTGGATGCGGCAAATTGAAGACAGGGCGCTATGGCGCTCATTAGGGGAGGCCTATGTCCAGCAGTGGACAAATATAGGCTGATAATGATGATGAGGGTTGATGATGATGATGGCTCTTTGTTAATGGCAATGTATAAATTGACATTATAAAATTTGATAAGTAACAATTATTTTCCATTAAAAACAACACAAAAGATTTAATCTGGTAGAATCCCTGAGTCAGCCCCTGAATGTCATACATAAGACATTCAGAGATGCAGAGGTCGATTCTAAAGGACACATGCTGTTTAAGTTGAATAGGAATGTATGTATGTGTGTGCTCACCGACTTTTCAAGCAGTTCAAGTGTGAGCGAAGTGTTCACGGCTGGCAAACAACGCACCAGTTTCACTGAGTTGCTGTCCGGGGCGCCAATAGCCAGTTCTGTCAATAAATACAAAAGTTTTAGGAGCTGGTCGCATACCTATAAGCAAGGTGCCAACGGAATCTAATACGCTAATCTTGACAGAGGTTAAACCTATTCGAGCCGTTTGGGGTGGAAACCCTAGGTACTTAGGGTCTTGGGGCACACGCTATATACAAAGATCTTACAAAACTACTAATAGAGTCCACAGGTGATCGGAATGCTGGCTTTTATTTCAGACAACGAATTAGCATTGCCATTGAATGTGGCACTGCTGCCAGTAGGTATTCTGGGCGCTCTGCCTTCTGGTGACGGATTTATTTTTAGAAAATAGATTTAAGTGTAATATTAGTTGTAATTATTTAATTCTGTTTTTTCTTTAATAATAAATATTACTGCTTTTACCGGAATTCTCACGGGAACGCGGCTGTAACCGCAAGGCCCTTGTAACACATAACACAAACATACACTTACACCAAACAAATGTCCACTCCTGGACAGGTTCTTACGACATCCACGGGACACCTGGGAAAGGACGCGACGCCCGCCACGGTCCTTTCCCAGGAAAATACTATCATCTCGTAGAGAAACTACGATACGCGAACGAGATTTTACGTATTCACAAATTCACAAATTTGGTTGCGCAACCAAGCTGATACCAGGTGATACCGTACAACATTACATCATTTAGTTGTGGTGTTGGGTTTCGTTTATGGTGGCGCGATCGGTGGCGCCACCATTTGATTGTGTCTTAATAAGTCGTCGTATCTAGCAACACTCGCGAATAAAATTGGGGTGGTGAAAATTTTAAGCTGGCATCAAGTGGTCACTAAAAAGTAGTAAACAAACTCATCTAATTGGATGTTGAAAGTCTACATACCATCACATCCATTCTGGTCGACATCCTTCACCACTTGAAGACTAAATCCAAAGAGTTTGAGTCCCGCGTCACCGCGAAGCTCCTGCGTCAGCTTCAGTTCGGACAGCCTGGCCAGCTTGAAGCCATCCTCTCCGAAGAACACCTGCTTCAGCTCATAACCGGATAACACGTAGACTACACCAGAGTCTTCGTATGGTGCGCTCACAAATATTTCTGGAATATTGTCTTATATTATAAACTTTTTTTAATGAATCTAGTAAATGATACAGTGCAGAATATTTCAACAAACTGCTAAAGTTACACTTTATCATTATACACGAAAAGTTCGAGAATAAATCTATAGACCGTCGGAAATACTGTCTAACTGTAGTCTTGAGCGCGCATACATTTGAGGTTTCCGCAGATATTTCTTCCTTCAATATTAATTCCTTCTTCACCACAAAGGCAGATGTAACAACCAGAACCGAGCATCACAGTTACAACTCGCTGACGATTCGTAGGAACCAGTAGGAACCCAATGTGACAGGCAGTTGTTTTTTACATATCTTGGTATAGGGTTAAGCATGTGACTTCAAAAAACCTGATTATTTTTATTTGTATTCTCTTTTGTTACAGAAATATAATTGCATATTTATTTTTGTATTTTTGATGTATTTATTGTGAAATTTATTCCTTGAAATGAGTAGGTACTTAAAGACCCAATCGCAACATTTCTAAACGTGACGTTACCGTTTACCGTCTTGTCATGAAAGCTTTTAGCGGGATATCTTTTTTAAAGAAGAAAAAGACAATATTACTTATTAGACACAACACATACACAACAAATATGATGGTTTTTATCATTTATTGTTTTATTTGTGTATTGTTTGAAGGAACAGAAGCACTTTAAGTTGACAAACTGAACGGAGATGTCACACGAAAAGGGCAGCGTTATTATCACCTGAAATTGAGTGCCGTTTTATTTTTAGTTTTCTCAATTTATGGATATTTTTTTTTTTTCGGTAATCAAATAACATAATATAATCGATTAAACTACAAAAAAACCATTCATATACCTTATTCGATGTCGGGTTTTTTAAATTTTGTACTTTTTTTTTCTTCATTTTGAATTACATCGAAAAGAATCGTATAGATAGATAGATAGATAGATAAAAGCTTTATTTGACACTTCAGACACACACATACAAAATACAACAATTATACAGTACACTAGTAAAAACAAACAACAATAGAATACATTTATAAAAACAAATACTAAAATAATTAAAATCTAGGTAAGGTGTCTATGTGTGCTGCAGTATGTCAAAAAGGCCTTGGCTCAGCGTAATATTTTGCTAATGAAGCAAAAACACTGATTTTCAGCCAAGACCTATTGAGAGCCAGCAGAACGAGTATCGTATCCTCTCCATTATTTGTTTATTTTTTGACAACGCGGCGCCAGCGATGCGAATGTAAAGTTGATATGACCACCTTTAAATGCTTACCAGCTAAGTTGTCACCATCAATATCGCTCGTGGCGATTGCTGATCCAAATCTACCATTCACTTTATCTGCCAGCACGGTTCGCAACCTCCTTTTGTCGTTACGTGAAATCTGCAGAAAGAGTCTACTTAATTTATTTATTAAAATGACATACGTACTACAATTTTCTTGAAAAACAGAAAGAAATAAGAAATTGCAGACAGCCTTTCTTGGCATAACCTTGATACTCTATCGGATGTACATATTCGTTGCGAATCCTACCCTACAGACAAACTCCGATCATAGCTCTCTCCATAGCTCACTGGGCGACTTTAAGCTGGTGGACCAGCCCTACCGTGAGTGTCCACGTCTCAGCTCCGTCGGTCATGACGGGTAGGACGCACTGATTGAAAACTTTTGTTTTCAAACATTGCGGTATGGACTGATTGAAGGAATTTAATATTTCATTTTAATAATAGCTAGAGTTTTAAAAAAGTATCAACACATACCAAGTCTCCTCCAACAAAGACATGCACAGCCCCCAGCTCCCGCCGCCCATCCTCAGTCTGCGCGGGCGCACCCACGAGCAGCTCTGATAGTCCGTCTCCGTTCATATCCACCGCCGCCATTGCGTATCCGAACATAGAACTAAGGGCATACGTCTCTATGGCGATCAGGTTGGAGGCGCTTTCTTCCATCATATCAAGATAATAGCCCCTGAATTCAAGATGCTTCTTTTTTAAGAAAAATATCTGTGAACGTGATTTTTACTTAGACGAGTACATATTTGGCAACACTTTGAGAGTTGGCATAACGTAGTGGGTGTCGTCAAAATTCGTAGCGTTGATTTATGGAAATTAAAATCATCACAACACGTGTTACATATTTTGTTCGTGTGTAATTCATTTATAAAGTTAGTAGATACCTAGGTAGAAACTTTGCGCCCACAAGCTTTACCTAGAATGACCTAGAATCAGGGACCCCATTGTTCAATCTAATAATAAACTAATGAACACTTTATTGTACTTGAAAATAACATATTAATGTATCTATAAAATCTTATATTTCAATTAAAAAAATTACACGAATATACATTGGGATATAGACAAAATACAAGTATAAAACACAGACTCGGGACAAATGTGTGTACGATCTACAGACATGTTCAGGGTGTTCTGGTCATTTTCTATGTATAATAAAAAATATCTATTTGTGTATTGTATTATAATTATTATGTAAATCAGTTATCTAGTACCCATAACACAAGCTCTGTTTAGTTTGGGGCTAGATAATGCTGTGTGAATTGTCCAGCATTACTTATTATTATTATTATTATTATTAAAAGTCACAAGTAGACTTGAGTGGCTTTAATATGCAATGGTTTCACAAGAAATAAGAAAACACACTTTCGCATTGATAATATTATTATAGATGGACATTTTACTCACCATTCCATTAGTATCATTGTTTTTTACACTCACAGCGTAAAATTTTTCTGACTCATTGAAAAAATTTCCTACTGCTAGGCCGTAACCTGTGAATATAAAACATTCATGTGAGATACATTAGTACTTTCTATTTTGCTAGTTTAGGATTGCAGCTCTGCTGTCATATAATAAATGAAAACAAAGTCTGACATTCCGTGAGTGTAACTTGCTAACATGATACGTTACGATGTGAGCTAAAATCTTTCAATTACTTTTTGCAAGCGCTCTCTTTCGAAGGTGGTCATCTCATGAACCTGATTTCATCCAGTTTGGATGAGTTGGTCAATCCAAAATTTTTTGTGGTCAACTCACCCAAAACTTTTTAATAACAGTTTTTTTACGAGTATTTTCAATGAGTAACATCAACCAGAAGTTACATTACACTAACTAGCTAGAAAATACTTTCATATTAATCACCGTAACTACACACAGTACGTACGCACGCACACAGGCTATTAGATTTAAGAATAAATATTATTGGGGGAAAAATAACTCATTTATTTAACAGCAAAAAATAATTACGACTAATGTTTACATTTACATCTATTTTCTAATAGATTTTTAGAAAATAGATGTAAATGCCGTCACCAAAAGGCAGAGTGCCCAAGATGCTGGCAGCATTGCCACGTTGAATGGCAATGCTAATAAAACCCCGGTTTTTATTTCGGGGAAAAATTAACTTGTTCATGCGGGGTACAAAGTATTCTGTGAAAAGAAAACAGATCGATGTAACGCGTAAAGCGTATCACAGATGACGAAGATGCTATAACACTTCCATCTAAAGTAAAAATTCAATAAAATATCGCTCGCCATACAATCATTATGAGCCATATGAGTAGTGGATTATCGGTAGCTGGGGGGTGGAGGCCCTCAGTACCTATCGATTTAACCCCCATGTATGTTCTGTGATTTTCATTCGTTGCAGGAAAAATATTAGGCCTGCGACCCTGTCATTTTATTTAAAACAAGATGAATAGTATACACCTTTCGAACCCCTATAGGTACCAATCAAAGTCTTAGATTAATAAGAAACTAAAAAAAGAAAATTATGGCCAATGTTCTTTTCAAAATCTACATATACATTCGCTCTCATCTCACTAAATCAAATCAAATCAAATCAAAAAGTCTTCATTTCCATAAATACAAAAATGTACACCTAGAAAAGGTCAAGTTCTTAAGATAAAACATTGGCACGTAAATAAACTGATATTTTTTGGTCGCTTCGGTATGTAGAAACCATAACTTTTGTGGTTCAAAAAAAACACAATATTTTTATCTGCATCCTATCTTGAAAAATACTGGCTTTCATGAAGAACAAACCCTGAAATTTTCATTCATACTAAGATATAAAGTTGAAAAATGTTCTTAAATAGTCTGAGTGGCATCCCTCGTTCAGGGATGAAACGTTGGTGTTCCTCCAACACAAATAAGGTTCGTAGTTAACCCGCTCACATCCGTAAAGAATTCGTCAAACTACAATAGTTTTATAGTAAAACAGCCAAAAACTACTAGTAGTAAGTAGTAGTAGCCACCGATAATCCACCACTCATGTTCCATCGTGTATATTTTTATATTACGGTATCTTAAGATGCCTTGTTACGGAAATATATGTTTACAATATATTTGACACCATTGCCGTTTTTCAAGAGAACGAGACCACAAGTATTAAAGCATCTTCAGCGGTGTGCGACGACCTTTACACAACGCTCCGTAACGCATGCGTAAAAGTTTAAAGGCAGTAATTTAGAAACACTAATAATTACTCTAGTCATCATCATCATCAGCCTATACCAGTCCACTGCTGGACATAGGCCTCCTCTAATGAGCGCCATAGCGCCCTGCCTTCAGCTTGCCGCATCCAGCATCTGCCAGCAGTCTTTCGCAAATAGTCATCCCATCTGGTCGGAGGGCGTCCTACATTACGTTTGTCTACGTTTACACTAGTAATTGTACCAAACTATTGTTATTTAGAGTATTAATAAATAATTGAGTAATTTAAAAAGTGATATAATTACCCATGTTAAAAAAACGGAGGAAATTTAACGCATGCTCTTTTCTTTCATCCTCGAGAAGTGATTTAGACGTTGTATTCAGAGGTTCCTTGACATTTGTATATAGGATGTCGTTCTTATACCCTGACTTGGCTGCTATCAAGAAACTGTCGTCGACCAAGGTGTTCCACCCCAAACCACCCCCAGTTATTTGAACTGAAAGAAAGATGATTCTTTGGTTAGTGCGAGTAGGCTATGTGGAAGATTTTTTTTATATGGAGGCATTAAATACAAAAACATAAATATAATTTACCAAACCTACCTAAACTATAATTGTACCTAAACTATATTAGTCCACTGCTGGATGCAGGCCTCCTGAAAAGCGCCTCATTGTCTTGTATCTCCGACTATTATAGGTATAATTTATATATTAGATAATTCCCACGCTGGTCATGTGGGCTGGGGATCGCAGATTGTTTTCCAGGAGGCGCTGCAGCCCGCTCCGCGATGGATATCCCTTAGTCACCTCTTACGACATCCCCGGGAAGAGTTGGGGTGGTGCAAATTTTATGCCGGCACCATACGGCTAAAATATATTAAATTACAGCAAAATCAAATAAATAAGACTTTTAATATATCAGAAGGTTAACATTATTTGACCATTTTAAGTTAGGTACCTATATGTGTATGGTAACCCAATTTTGATACACGGGTATCGAACGATACGGGTTTATCGATCATCATGATATTTCAAAAGGTAGATAAGTTACCTATAGCTAAAAAAAAACCGCCTGCGGAGGAGGTTGCGGGTTCGATTCCCGCCTTGGGACATATATTTGTACGATCTGCAGGTGTTCTGGTCGTTGATTGTCCCCATTGGACCGTGACGATATTTTACGGTTCAAGATAGTCACTTATGTATGACTGACACGCACAAAGCGAGGTAATGCCCATAATACCCACGCTGGGCATACGGGTTGGGAATCGCAGTTCGGTGTTAGAGCTATTCTGCAAGAGGCGCTGCTGTCCGCTCCCCGGTATATGTCTCTTAGTCGCCTCTTATGACACCCATAGGAAAGAGTTAGGGTGGTGTAAATTCTAAGCTAGCAACACACGGCCGGAACAAATATTTTTAGATACAAACATATGTCCCAAGGCGGGAATCGATCCTGCTGACCATAGAGCGAATGCGACTAAGAGCCAGCCGATTAGTTGTTACTTACCTATTGAATTATATGCTATTGGAAAAGGGTATTGGATTGATGAAATTTGTTTAGGTTCATATTTTTTGTGTTTGTTTTCAAGCCTTGCAACACTGTCAATCCACTCTGTAGAATTGATGTTGTCATTTACGTAGCAGCCACCAAAGGTCTCCGTGGCGTTTACGTATTTTCTTCTTTTTTTACTAATCTTGATAGAAATTCTTACTGACTTTATCAGCAAAGGTGCACACGTCTGAAAATGTTTTTAATGCATCATTAGATATCACAACATTTAAGGGCGTATACTAACTCAAATCAACTCCATCTGCTATCTCTATTCGTCCAAACTGCTAAATATTTAACTTTGAAATTATATATTAATATATCTCGTAAAGTTCAGGATTTACTTTATGTTAAACAATATCATTTTTATTATTTTTAATATAGACAGGATTTCGCATTTATAGGAGTGGGGCAGGGCAAACCAACGTAAGCCCAAAAATCAAATTTTAGCGTATTCTCTATCAATTAGGAAATTATTTGAAAAACCCGATTTATTGAAAATGTTCTTTATTCCTACTTAGTTTTATTACCATGCTTGCCAAGATCTTAACTTCTGTATTTATTGAGAAATTAAGGCTTTAACAAAAATTTAGAGGTAACTTTGCGATTTTTTTTCCATCGAGAAAATGTTATGTAATCGTGTTTTCGTAAAACTAACGCTCTAGCATCAATTCTGAACTATAACATATAAAAATCTCAAAGTAAATGCTTCAGTATTATGGAAGATATGATTTGATATGAGATCGACTCTTAAAGCTGTATGTCCACCAGATCGGAATCGAAGCGTATGTACGCAACGCAAGGATTTTGTTGGTTTGTATTAATTTCTGTATTACGTAGCGTCCTCTCAGAGCTATGTTTTTACGGGATATATAATATATCTACCGATAAGGAAGCCAGATATTTCTGCCGATACTTCTGCCGGCGACGTTATCCGCATCAATACCGCTTTGAAAATACCTATATATTTCCGATACAAAAGTGGACACTGTACCGACCATAACCATAGAATTTTTTCACTACGTTCAAGTACCGACGACGTATCATGTAATCATTGTTTATACCACGCCGGCGGCGGCGGCGGCACGACGACGTTTCGCGCGCTACGTACGGCCCGATTCCGATGCAGCGGTCGCAAAACTTAAATATGGCCTTACTTTGGGGCGTTTTTGTACTTACAAAATAGTAGTCTGGAGTAGCTGCTATTGAAGAACCAAAAAAATAATTAGTGTCTGGATACTCCAATCCTGAAATAAAGTTAAACTTGAATATCTATTCATCTTTGTTGTGTGAATAGATTTTGTTATTTCAGAAGAAACAAACTGCAGCCACACTAAGGGGGGTGCTCTTTGAAACATACATAGGTACTTGGAGCTTCATCGGTTAACTTTGACGTTTATTCAAAGCTCAGGTCAAAAATGTCCATTAGGTAGGAAATAACGTTTAATAAATGACTAAAAATTATCAAATACATCATTTTCTACGTAAATTTAATAATGTCCCAAAAGTTTTCGATTTCGGCAGGATTCGAACCCGCGCCTCACCCTCAGTACGGGTGCGCTCTAACCTACTAATATATTTCAGAAAAAACAATACTTCTGACAGAAGGACGTCTGTTTGTCGGTCGTAGCGAAATAGTTGTCAAGTGGAACGACGTAAATAGATACTCTGTTGTTTTTGGATGACATTATGAAGACAAATGAATGTTCATTGCTTTAATATTCATTCATTCATTCATTATTACTATTTTAAGTGAATATGGTAAAATACATGCCTCAATTTGTTGTTATAAACAATTTGATAACAAAGTAAGCTTCCAAAACTAAGCAGCTTAGCGTGCCGAGATCGAAATCAAATGAAAACTTGAATTAAGTGTTGATTTGATTTTGATGGGTCGCACAGATTTCGAAAATTAATTAACGAAAATTAATTTTACATCCGAATGTGTTTAGTTAGGTACACAAAGTCCAACTTATGTCAAATGAAATAGTCTTAAATCTGAATTATAATTAATTAGGAACTATGTAAGGTATTAATATTAAATTTAGTAACGTGCTGGTTTGCTTAAATTATCTTGTCCAGACTATGATTAATAAATAATTCGTTTAGAGCGGATCTTCGAAGCCAAATAAACGAAATCTGTTTTGAGTTGAGACAAAGAAAATAGCAAGACTACATGAAAGCAAAAACTAAACACCTATAGCGTGACATGAGAACTCTTGAACTCGGGTTAGGTTAAATTAAAAGTTAAATTAAAATCGGTTCAACTTGATTTTGATCAACTTTATGCTGGTAAAATGCGCGAAGCTCGTCTTAAATTCAGTTGAATTGGCTTAAAATATTAAAAAATAATGTTTTGTAATCTTACTTCGTTTCGCTGTCATTTTATTTTCTATTTGTAATGACGTCACGTCGATGGAACAGTTTATGGAAGAAAGATTGGATAAAGGACAACTGTACACTTTCCCAATGTAGTCCTCCTTCGGTGCACCGACCACTGAAACGTGAATAACACATCACACTAAATATAAATGCAAAGTTTAGTTTAATCAAAAAATAATACTTTACAATCCACACAGACAGGGCGCTATGGCGCTCATTAGGGGAGGCCTATGTCCAGCAGTGGACTGGTATAGGCTGATGATGATGAATCCACACAGCATCATCTATCAAAGCTACGTAGAGCTTCTGTTATGGGTACTAGATAACTGATATAAATAATACAATATATTACATAGATAGTTATATATACCTAGAATACCCGGAACAAATATTTACAGATCGTACAAACATTTTTCCCATACCGGGAATCGAAACCCAACCTTGCCGAGTTGCGGTATCAAGAACACGTTTACACCAGCGCGGTTGTCGGTTCTTCGCAATATATGGCTGGCCCACTGCCACTTCAGCCTGCTAATTCTTAGAGCTATGACGATAACTTTTGTTCTCTGTCGGATGTATTCGTTTTTCGTAACTCTATCCAGACCAACCCTACCGTGAGTTTCCACGTCTCAGCTCCGTAGGTTATGCTGATGAAGGTTTGGACGCATTGATTGAAAACTTTCGTTTTCAAGTATTGTGGTATGAATGACGAGGAGATTCGAAGTATAGTTTCCCAAAAGCTGCTCAACCCAGCTGGGTCCTCTTCTTGGCCTACTTCATAAAATAGTTTTTACCAAACTGCAGAATCTGCACAAGGTAAGCGTACTCGGAAACAATTTCGAGAAGGTGGCCATGCACAACATTTGCGCATTTTAACAGTTTCAGTCAATTCTGTTGGCGTCAAATAAACTTCCACGTGTCGCTTAAATCACTCATTTTAGGTTTTTCACTTGTTTTCCAGTTTCTTGTTTTTAACCTAAGGTAGTTAGGTAGTGTATACTCATTGCTAAGGTTTTAACATACTCGTAGACATAGAATTTTTTCACTACGGTTTTAACAATATGACGTGAAATGAAAATGGCGCGCAAAAAGGAATTTAAATAGAAAGTACACCATAAAGGTTCCGAGTCTGAGTTAACAAATTAATAAAAATAAATTCGGCACCATGGAGGTAGAAGTAATAGGTATAATGATGTTTTAAATTCAAAAACTTAGTGCACACGATGTTCTAAATTCAATTTACTTTATCCTCTAGCGGATAAAAACGGCTTTGCACTCGAAAATCGAAGAGTAAATACTCGTATACTCTTTCAAAGATGGGGGCATGAAAAATTGTATAGACCGGTAAACTCGTGCGCAATGAGGAAAGTTTTGGATTTTTCTACTTTCCATATTACATGTGAAACATACCCAATCTAGCTGGTGACCCTGTACGTTTCTGGTATGCAACAGAAAAACCAAACCAAGCAGAGGTTGCCAGATCTCCCGAAGGCTTCAGCGTGACTCCAGAGGATTCGTGGAAGAACTGCCCTGACACGGAGCCTAGCACTCCGCATAGAAGAAATATTTCCATTTCTAAAAGGTAAAAGTATAGCACTTTACAATGGTAAATTTATGGTAAACAGATAGAAAATACCTACTATAAAAAATTATCTACAAATGAGACAATTGTAAATTATGTGACAATTGGCGGTCTTATCACACAAGAGCGAGCTCTGCCAGACAGCCTGGTATGGATAGAATCATCGCATAAAGGACATAATATAAATGTGGTAACGTTTGTGTACATCTAATGATACTACTTAACTATAGTCTCAATAAAAATATATATATAAACACATCACAAATAATATTATAAATTCGAAATTAGCTCTCTCTCTGTCTGTCTGTTACATTTTTACGTAAATAGATATTGATAAGACTTTGTTCACTTTGAGTGTAACGTTGCGTTCGTAATACGGATGTATTGGATTATGGTTCTTAAACGCATGTTAAAACCTAATGGGTACATAAGAGTCTCAGAGTGGCCATTATAAATAAATGATGCTGGACAATTCTCACAGTATTAACCAGCCCCAAGCTAAGCGGAGCTTGTGTTATGATGTGGTTAGATAGATAGCGCCAGATGGTTACAGTGAAACCCTCCTTGAAAACCTTCGATAAGCTTATTGATATTTTTAAATTTGTAAGTACAACTTACTTATAAGTCTCTGGTTTTCTTTCATTGTGTGCACTGTATTTATATGTGATATCGGTCTTTTTGTAATAATAAATAATGCTGGACAATTCACACAGCATTACCTAGCCCCAAGGTAAGCAGAGCTTGTGTTATGGGTACTAGATAACTGATATACATAATATTATACATTACATAGATAGATATTTTTTATTATACATAGAAAACACCCAGACCAACGGAACAAATTTCTGCAGATCGTACACAAATTTGTTCCGAGGCGAGGCGATCCCCGCAACCTCTTGCGTCGCAGGCAGACTCTCGCCCGCTGCGCCACTGAGGTCGTCAATGAAATGATAAGAAAAAAAAAATGAAATGATGATGATGGAAATGATTGGATAATGTTTATAAATTATTAACTTACCGGTAATTTTACGTTAATATTCCACTTTAAACATTACACACTCACGGCAACTATACATTTAATTTGAACTTAGAAGGAAGTTCAGCTGTTGAAACACTACCAGCTTTATGAGTATATCTTTTATCTTTTTAATAAATTTACCTTGTTATTAATAAACCGACTATATAAAGTTTCACGTGATCCCAGTTGAAAGGAAACTTTTTCCTACTTCGCTAGCTATGTGAAAAATACCTACTGCTGGCGTAGCTAAGTCAAGGTCATCATTAAATTCAAGGTACCTATAATAATAATAACGCTGAACAATTCACACAGCATTATCTCGCCCCAAGCTAAGCAGAGCTTGTGTTATAGGTACTAGATAACTGTTATACTTACATAATACTAATTAATAATTACATATAATAATCACATATATATATTTTTATGATACATAGAAAACAACCAGAACACCCATTACAAATACCTGCAGATCGTACCTACAAATATTTGACCCAAGGCGGGAATCGGACCTTAGAACTAGAGGGTAGCTAAGAATTTGATGGTTTGACGCGCCATAACGCGCTCCATTTCATCCGACATGAATCTAAAACAAATACGCATGCCGCTGAGATTTTATAGACGTTCGTATCCATCTTAACAAGTAAATACTAGTTTTAATTTAATTCTATTAATTGATTATAGATTCATTATTACCTATTACTAGTTTGAGACTGATGAAAACTGGGAAACGTTTATAAATAAGAGCGTCTGTTCTTATTTTAGACATGACTACGATCAACCGGTAAATGCTGTGGTATAACAGTTAATCCTGTTTAATCATTAATGTACTAATTTCCTCTTACTGAACAAACTTTTTGATCAAATGAGACTCGCCTGCAAGTTGAAACTCTTACATAAAGAGCTTCAATCAAAACTATACGATGGATTTTTGAAATTTCCTTTGTCAAACGGAATAATAAGATAAAGTAGGTGGCGGCGCTAATTTGGGTGGGGTATGCGCCTTAATTTAAGAAGGAACATAGCTTACATTGTCTAGTTACAGAATAACAAAACATTGTCGATACAAAAAACACACGGTCAATACAAAAAGTTTTCAGTGATCATTTTTGGTATTACGGAACTCAATAATTCACGAATTGAAGTTGCGTGCAGCTGTCACCGGAGCCTTAAGGGCTGAATGGTTTCAATGAAATTTATATCCCGGAGACAGACGTAGGGTACTTGAAAAGCGCATGCGTTCCTACCCTCGGCAGCTGTAAGTAGGCAATATATAATAAATAAATAAATAATGCGGGACAATTCACACAGCATTATCTAGCCCCAAGGTAAGCAGAGCTTGTGTTATGAGTACTAGTTAGCTGATATACGTAATATTATACATTACATACATAGATATTTTTTATTATACATAGAAAACACCCAGACCAATATGTTAGTCTGAAAAGGAAAAAAAATATGTTAACTTTATTTTTATACTTATTTATTGTGAAGAGCCGATAAATAATATTTTTCCTGGACTATCGAATTAATTACAGATTTTTCCTTCCTATTATAACTTGAATACTTAAGTTGTGATTTTGAAGCTATTCAGTACTTGAAACCATTGGTGACCGTCCGTTATGTATTGTGAGTATTTAACTATTATATTATTAATACTAAATAGTATAACAATCTTAATACGGTCGGATATCTCGTCATGCCAGCCTGAACGACATCATCCGGCGGGCCTTTACCACCGCTAACGTACCAGCTATTCTCGAACCGAATGGTCTGTTGCGTGACGATGGTAAGAGGCCTGACGGCATGACTCTAGTCCCATGGGAGTTGGGGAGGCCTATTGTGTGGGACGCTACATGTGTCGACACACTCGCGCCTTCCCATCTTCCTAGGACTTCCGTGAGGGCTGGTGCGGCGGCAGATTTAGCCGAAGATCAAAAGAGGCGCAAATATGCAGGTCTCGACAGAGCCTACACATTTGCTCCCCTTGGAGTCGAGACCCTAGGTTCGTGGGGTACCGAGGCTCTCCGGGTTTTCAAAAAATTATCTGAGCGTCTGGTCGAAGCGACGCGTGACCCGAGAGCTGGTGAGTATCTGGCACAGCGCATCAGCATTGCTATACAGCGGGGCAATGCAGCCAGTGTCTTAGGCACGCTTCCAACTGGTATTGATATGGATCAGTTGAGCTACCTGTAGATTGTTTGCAACAGTTTGAAGATAGCTTAATTGTTTCTATTGTAAATACTAGTTTTAATTTAAATTTGTTATTTGATTGTTATTTTCTTTCTGAATAAAGTTGACAATCTTAATTATAAGTTATTCATTTATAACAAGGACCTTATGTTTTCTATTAATTTAAATTTCCTCCGTTTTGCGTTATTGCACCTATTCTAAAACATTTAATTTTGCAATATTTAAAAATTAACTACTCATTATTAATACGTTTAATTTATCTATGTAAATACTAATATTATAAATTCGAAAGTAAATCAGTCTGTCATACCTTTTCTCGCCGAAACCGCTGAACGGATGTAAATGGACAAGGAGAAAATATTGCCCTAAGATGTGGTGAAATTTAGCAGGGTTAAAATATTACCCTTACTAAAGTGTGGCCAGATTATTTCGTTCGTTACCACCACAGTGTCCCAACACTATTGTGGCGCCACTGGTTACATCACCATCAAAATGTGTACCTACCTACAGTTGTAGAAAGGGTACCTCAACTGGTACAAAAAAAATGTTGCCCTCAACCAATCACCCATGGTAGCGTAACCATTAATATGTATAGAGTTATTGGGTGACTCACTCAACCCACCACCAGTTGGTGATGGTGTTTGTTTTGGGTTTTTTCGCTTGGTTGCTCAAGACACCACCGTAGTGCGACAGATGGCGCCACCATTATGTTCTAATGAGATGGGGTCCTTTGATATAATTCATATTTGTGTCTTCTAACCCTTGAAGTGTTTTGGTAAACTTTTTGTTTCCATACCATGGGTGGTATTAGAGTAGCCATTTTTGATTCCAGGCCTAGATCTACATCTATGCATAATTACAGATAGTCATCAATTGATGACATTAGGCTGATGTAATGTTATGTAATTACATAACGAAATAGTTATTTAGGTATGTTTGTAAATTCTTCTTAACGATATTATTTTCCTTAAGTTACCTAAATGTACGTGTGATTTTACTAATAACCAGCATTATCGGTCGTTGATGTAACTACGTCGTTTAAGTTAGGTTAGGTATTACTACTACTGCTTCAAAATGGATAAACCACTGTAACTCATGTAATTTGGGTTTTCTGTTATAACGTTGACGTCATAGTTATGTGTTATTTTATATGTTGCATTATAACTGGTAATAATAATTATAATAATATTAAAGCCCATTTAATATATAATAGATACTTCTAATATGATAGTAATTAATAATTCTTGATATATAAGAAACAGAAATATATATTAATATTTTATCTCATTTTAATCACTATCCCTACTGTCTCTATCACTGTTGATCGGAACCCCTTTTTGGGTAAAGGCTTCCTCCAGCTTACCTACTGCAGGCCTCTCTGTCTGTTGCACTCTTTCTCCATTCAGTTCCTGCAATAGGTTCCTATTACTGGTAATAAACAAGGAAATATTATGGATAGTCTTCTTAGACCATGTTCCTGTAGCCACGATGGTTAAGGTACCTTACCTACTGACTGCTCAAAGTCCACCCTGGATAATAATGTCAAGGTGGTTCGTTGCAAATTGGTGCAGGATTCATTTTTTTCAGTGATTTTATTTTTCTGCGTTCTACAAGAAATACACTAGCGGAATAGTAATCTTCCGCAAATCGTAAACCATTTTCTATGAGCTTATGATAAAATCAACTTTGATTTATTTCTATTTTTGGAGCGTTTGGGAAAATGTAGATTATTCGCAAAAACTATCTTTATTTTCCCAAATGCTAAAAAAACACCAACAAATCGAAGTTGGTTTAGACATAGCTCTTAGAATTAGCAAGCTGAAATCACAGTGGCCTGGCCATATCTCTCGAAGAACCGAAAACCGTTGAGGCAAACGTGCAGACAACGACTCGGCAAACGTAGGATGTGCGTAACACATTAGCGCATGTGTGCGCTACGGGGTCACTTAAAAAAACCTAATTGGGTTTTCCAGGTGTCATTTATTTAAGAATAGTTTTAATTTCTGCAAAATACAATACAATGTACGCGGTCAAACACGGTAAATAGGTATAAGAAAAGAAAAGAAAAATAAATTTATTACCTTAAACACTACATAATACAAATCAGACTAACAATTAAATGTAAAATAAAAGGAGTAAATTCAGCTTTTTGCTACATACATTTTTATAAATATTGTATGTAGCGCTGTTTTTCAATTTACTTCTCTCGGGTAGATGGTCACCGAAAGGTGATGGCGAGATTTTAAAAACCCACAATATTAAATAAAATAAATACGGATTCCGTACTTATTTTATTAACTATTGTTCCGTATTACGGAAACAATCAGATCTAAAGAACTATAAGATGATAGGTATTTACATTTTCAATAAGGTATTATATGTATATTATAATATAAAAAGTGTACCTACACATTACATAATATCACATACCTACTAATAATGTATATTAGCTTTTAATTTGTTATTTTTTCAGTGTCCTGGTTTTTAGTTGTGGCTATATCTGTTAGCCCCGGCCTGGCGGTCTACCATAGTAAAAGGAAGACATTCAAAACCCCCAAAATTAACGATGACGCACTTTTCGGATTCAGCGTTTCCTCGATGGCAACAGGCAAAAAGTAAGTACATTATTTTTTTAAGATGCAGGTAGGTATATGACGCCATTTTGTGAATGGATAGGCATAAGATAGAGCAGAGCGTATCAAGTTTTTGCTGATTATCTTTTAAAATAAGCCGCTGGTGCGTGGTGTTATTCTTCCATTTAATATGGTGATGAAAATAAAAAATCTTGTGGTTGATAGTTTAGGAGAAAATTTGTAAAACTAAAAAAACAGATGGAACTTTGCACCATTATTTCTAATATAAAAAAAATCGAGCCGAAAGGAATTACGAGATAAAAATATCCTACGTGCTATTCTAGATTATAATCTATATCTGTGCCAAGTTAGTCTAATTTCCTAACAAAGTAAGATATTGCAAAAACAAAATATGCAGTTTCGCAGAGCTGCGAACTACAAAGGCGCTGCTGGCGCCTTTTATTTATTTATTTATGCTAGGTCTCCGAAGGTTGCTGGTATTTTAAAAATAACCCTGTATAATTTTATTAATTTCAGGTCAAAATTAATAGTCGGAGTGCCCAAAATGGATAACATTGGTAGAGTGTACGCTTGCGATCCAACCACACAAGACTGCTCGCCAGTAAGCATAGAGGGCATCAAGCCATGTGAGTTATATAAGTATAGACACAACTATTTCCCAATAAATATACTACTTTCGAATTTATAATAATTTGAATGTACTTTTAAATTTATTTTTTTACTCGTACGTTTAATGAATTATATTTTTGTGTCCTACAGTTGAGGTAGATACTCGTTATAATAACCAGAGCTATTGGTTGGGAGCTACAGTGTTGGGTACAGAAGACTTCTTTGTGGTAAGATGATTATTCATGATATTATGAGGTTTTATTCCGATAGCTCAAAATTTGCGTCACGAAAGAAATAAATTATTAAGTTACAGTAGCTGTAGCAGTAATAGCGCATATTGCGTAGTAGCTATTTAATAATTCTTAACAGTAAACTAGGTATCATAACCTCAAATACGGAACCCTTGGGCAAATCCGATTGACACTTAGCGTGAATAATCATTATTTTTACAAAGATTCAAGACGTTTATTTGCCAGTTTTTAAACTAAAATGTTAAAAAATATAGGAACATAGAATTTATTATATTTATTATAGTAAAAAATATCTATCTATGTATTGTATTATATTATGTATATCAGTTATCTAATACCCATAACACAAGCTCTGCTTAGTTTGGGGCTAGATAATGCTGTGTGAATTGTCCAGCATTATTTTTATTTATTTATTTATTTTACTTTAAATTGAAAACAGAACTTTTTTACAGGCGTGTGCACCACGATTCATCGCCACGACGAGCCTGAGTAAGTTATGCAATGTATTTCAATAAGGCTGCTTCTTATTAATATTCTAAATGATTTTCGAAGTATTTGTTTGACAACACTACAAACCTACCGACTCCACCAGAGCTTTTCTCCTCGTCCACCCCCAACTCCCCGTCAAGATGGTTCTGCCGCAATCACCAGGCTTGGCAGGCGTATTATTGAATGCTGTGCCTAGGTGTAAAATACATAGAAGAAAACTGCTGCATGTAAGTATTCGGAATGTGGCACCCCAAGGTTTGTAGGTGCCGCTGGAGCGACGAAGATGACACCTCCATGAGCTTCGTGCCGTCGCGTCAACTAGAATGAAATGGCAGGGACCATGACAACACTTTGGGTCACTACGTCACGCCAGCACAGACGCCAGTTAGCTGCTGTCTTTCCTATAATAGTTTCCCTTCCTCAACAGCCACTAATGGTCCACTGCAGGCTTCCCCCTCTGATTTTTGGGACTAAGTTCCTTATCGCGCGTTGTGAAAGGGGGCTGGACGGAAAAAATGCTCACGAAAATTTGTAACGACACTTTTTGCTATAGCAAGCTATTTTAAGCCGTGCGGCGTGCGCATGTTTCTCTGTCTGTCTCTCTCTCTCTCTTATAGAAAGGAATTTCGTTCCATCCGGGTTGACACCTCTCAACTTTTTTTATTACATGAGTTTCCCTTAGTCGACTCTTATCTGATGACAACCACGGGGAGAGCTGGAGTAGTTGATTTTTGCGCTGAGACCGCCACCGGTGGATGAGCAAAAAATACACATAAAAATAATGTTTTTTTTATTTATTCAGTTGATCTCGATGACGTGGGTATATTTGGAAGATGTTATTCATACAAAGATTCAAGTGCAACTCCTTCACTGTTGGGTACTGTTCCGGAAAACATGCTAGAGTCGAAATACCCATTTGGTAAGTCCGTAAAAATATCGTGCGTCCACTTCAGCACACATATCTACGTCCACTGTTGAACCAGCCTCTCCAAACAAGGAGGTTTAGCCATCGTCAAATTTTTCTTACTGACATAAAACAATATCTACCTATTACCTGCTCATGGGTAGATGGATAGATAGAAAATGCTTAATTGCACACATAATATTCATAACAAACAAAAATAAATGAAGTAAAAATACAAATTATGTAACAATTGGCGAATTTTATGGATTTCCATGAATCTGAGAAACTATCTAATCTCTAAGTTCCCATACAAACGTATTTCCCGATTCATTTGGGAACCACAACCTTTATTGCAATGATTTTTTAATACATAATTGGATAAGAAATAGCTATGTTAGTAACGTTTTAGTTTTTGAAAATACATAATCATCATTAAATGAGGACGAAAATTCATTTTAATTCGTTTTCAAGCGATTTTATTACTTTTGCTCTCATTTAAGTATGTTTTTTTTTCAAAACATAGCTACAAGTATTTGTTATCCAATTACGAATTCAAAATTTCATTAAAACCGAGGATTTCATTTCCTAATGAATCTCTAGCTTCCCTATTTTTTGTTATGGAAAGTACTCCATATAAATAATCCGTTGTAATTATAACTACGATTTTGAGATCAGTCAGTGAGTGACCTAACGACTCCTGACCTTTAGGGTTCTAGATGAGTCAGTGAGTCTTTACTCTTTTATATAGATTATATAAATACATGAAATATATATGAATATTTCGTTATTTTTCTAGAGACTACAATGGACACTTTTGGATGGAGCATATACATCGACTCTGATGACTCTATATATATTGGAGGACCAGGCATGGGATCAGGTAGAGTAACAACATGGTCATGATCAACATGTCTTAAAGTTAGCTTCTTTGCCTTATTCCCTATCAGCACACATACGTCCAATATTTTAAAAAAACAGTGTTGTGCTTAGCTTCATTTTCCGACTGGTATTGATATGGATCAGTTGAGCTACCTGTTGAATGTTTGCATTTAACTTAATTGCTTCAATTGTAAATACTAGTTTTAATTTCATTATATTACTTGATTGTATTTTTTTTCTTAAAAAAGCTTACCGAAATACAGTTATTGACGTTGACTTTGATTGAAATCCATCAATCTGCGTTTAGGTCACTTTGATTTTGAATACACTAAATTTCTTTCGTTTAGGTGGAGGCATGTTTCAATACCTGAACTGAACATGCCTCTCAAAAACAAAACAAGTTTTGATATTATCACCACGCTTGGCAGGCTGATTGGTGATTTCAGTAGAGGTGTCGAATAATACACAGAAGAAACCTATGCCCTTCTTTTGGTCTTGCGAAATCTACGGGCTGAGTTAAAGTAGTTGATTCTTACTCCGTTGTGATAAAACACATATCTTAACAAGAGAATAATATATATTCTTCCAGATAACAGCTGGTTTCTCGTATGTATTTGTTTGAGATTGCTACCAAATTGTATCATAAAATAATAAGGCAAAATTTCGAATCTAATTAATATTAATCTAATTATTATTAGTGTCTTAGGCACGCTTCCAACTGGTATTGATATGGATCAGTTGAGCTACCTGTAGATTTTTTGCAACAATTTGCAGATAGCTTAATTGTTTCTATTGTAAATACTAGTTTTAATTTAAATTTATTAATATTTGTTCGTTTAAGGTCGTGTTATAAGGATCAGATCAAATGAAGTGGATTCAACTGGCTACGCTTATGGAAATTATTCGAATTTCAACGCTTCATACAATTTTGGTAAGTGCATAATTGGATAATTTATCTGAAATAAATGAATAATCATTATTGGTGTGGAGAAGTAATACGAAGTCATTCTCCGTTCGTATCGGATATTTTTGATGTTTGGTAGAAGTTGCAAGATGCTATAGACGTTTTTGCGACTTGACATAAAGCATTCGGTGGCACATCCTCTCTTAACTTTAAAAGCCACACTGTCTGTACGTTGGGCGTTTAATAAAAGGAGAATTGCCGCTAACTTTTATCAAATGTTATTTTAGTTTTCGGTATAGTCGCATTTTAACGTTAAAATTCCTTTCTTAAGCACATACAAATTTCTGTACTGCAGCACCTACTGCTTCATCATTTTCAAACCTGTGTCCTCTCAGAGGCTCCTTCAACCTTGGATATAATAAGAAATCACTAGGGACAAGGTCAGGTGAATATGTATTGAAGAAGAAGTTCGATAAGGCAGCATCTCAGATGGCAGCCATAGCAATGGTAGACAGTAGTGTATACTTCGTTATAATAAAGGAAAGTAAAAAACGCGCCTGTCCCAGGCTGGTGCATATTAAGACCGAAAAAGAAAATTTTTTCACTTCTAAAAAGTGTGTAATAGCTTAGCTCAGCGGGAGGGAATTTTTTTGTTTAAAAAAATATTTTAAATTATTTAATTATTGCCATTTTTAAATCTCTTTCAATGTTCAAAGTTTACTTTTTTCGGTTTCTATCTTTCATGCGATAAGGTTTTGTTTTGTAGGTTACAGCATAACAACCGGGGAGTTTAAGCCACAGGGAAAGAACCTTGAGATAAGAAGCCAAGTTGCAGTGGGTTCTACATATGGAACAGATGGACGTGGAAAGGTAGGAAGTTGATTGATTAATAAATAATACATTGCTCTCAATAACACCTCCCTCCATTCTCCGGGTTAGTACCACCAATGCGAAATCTATTGTTCTCTGAATTTTAAACTTCATACATAAAGTCCCAAGCAATGCCACGACATTTTAAATCGACCAATATGAAATTATTTCCTTCCCAGTGAATGCCACGAGTTTTCGGCAGGCTTTTTGCGTTAACTGTAACGCAAAATGCATAAGACAACATTTTTCGTTTACCTACCCATGTTGTATGTAACCTACTTTGAATAGCAGGGATGATAGAAGAGAGAGAGAGAGATAAATATATTTTTTTTCCCAAAGATACATAAAAAAGACTTACATACTGAATAGAAGGGAGAAGGGATCGATGTTTATCAAATGAAATAACAAATTAACTTGCAATAAAAATTTGTACTATATTTCAGAAAAAATGCCAAACATCTATTTTATAAATACCTATCACAGTTAACCTTAATACTTTAACCTTAATATTTAAACTTTGATGAAAACACTGGTTTGAAATCATCTTATTATTACTATGTATGGACATCTAACACACACACACACAGATTGCTCTCACGTTGCCCAAACTCCTAAGAGACTGGTATCTCGGGAGAGCAATCGCTCTCATACACAAAGACATACAATGCAGTGAGTATCTTTGTACCTATCAATCCAGTTAACCTTTGTTGAAATATGTATCAGTATAATGCTGGAGAATTCACACAGCTTTTTCTTTATCTAGCTCCAAGTTAAGCAGAGCTTGTGTTATGGGTAGGTACTAGATAACTGATATACATAATATAATACAATACATGGATAGATATTTTTTATTATACATAGAAAACGACCAGAACACCTTGACCTAATGTCTGCAGATCGTACAAACATTTGTTCTGAGGCGGGAATCGAACCCGCAACCTCCGCGTCGCAGGCAAGACCTGCCACAGAGCTACAGAGGTCGTCAATTATAGCACTTTATCTATCCCAAACCTATATAACCAATACAAGGTGTACTTGCAACTTTTATGGCTTTATTTTAAGTGATCGATGTACTTATCTTTAGTATGTAAAGTTGTGATTAACCAATAAAGAAAATAAAATATGACATCCTTGTCGCAAACAACTGATTTATACAAAAGTTTTTTTGTGCAGTTTGGCTGACCACCAAAATTTATCACTGGCTAACATGATAGAACATACCGCAATGCTTGAAAACGAAAGTTTTCAAGCATCAAGTGCGTCCTACCCGTCATGACCTACGGAGCTGAGACGTGGACACTCAGCGAGCTATGGAGAGCTCGGAGTTTCTCTGAAGGATAGGATTCGCAACGAATACATCCGACAGAGAACGAAAGTTATCGATACAAGCTCAAAGGATTATCAAGCTGAAGTGGAAGTAGGCTGGCCATATTTCAAGAAGAACCGACAACCGTTGCGGTAAACGTGTTCTTGAGTGGACCGCGACTCGGCAAACGTAGTGTAGGACGTGGTGTAGTGTAGGGACGACGATTGCGAAAGACTGCCTGATGCTGGATGCGGCAAGCTGAAGACAGGGCGCTATGGCGCTCATTTGGTGAGGCCTAAGCCCAGCAGTGGAGTAATATATTCTGATGATGATAATGATAACATGATTAATAAATTAAATATACCACTATAAAAGAAAATTACAATCAAATAATAATAATAATAAATAATAAATAGAATTAAATTAGTACTAGTATTTACAACAGAAACAATTGAGCTATCTGCAAACTGTTGCAAACAATCTACAGGTAGCTCAACTGATCCATATCAATACCAGTCGCTGCATTGCCCCGCTATATGGCAATGCTGACATTAAAATTAAAATGACCAAAATTTATCTTCCAGGTTATATTTCGTCCACTGACCGACATTTCGTTGACCAGTACGAACGAGCTGGTGGGTCCCACCGTGGGATCCATGTTTGGTGCAGCTCTCTGCACGGCATCGTTCAACGAAAATGGAAAGAAGAGCGCCTTGCTGGTCGGAGCTCCAGCATTCGCTGATTACGATGGTTACAACACTGGAGCCGTGTATGTTTACACTGCCGCTAAGAAAGCCAAAAGGGGTGATCAGACGGAAGGGTTTCTGGTTTGTACTTTTTTCTAAATTTGTTTAAGGACGCGTACTAATAACTTTTTAAGCTTTACTGCTATTATTGGTAGATAATACTGTAAAATAAACATTGCATAATATACAATTATATTATGATCTCAAGAGGCGCAAATGTGCAGGTCTCGACATAGCCTACGCATGGCCGAGGCTCTCCGGATTTTCAAAAAATTATATAAATACAATATTGTACAATCAAATAATAGAATTAAATTAAAACTAATATTTACAATTGAAACAGTTGAGCTAACTGCAGACTGTTGCAAATAATCTACAGGTAGCTCAACTGATCCATAATCAATACCAGTCGGAAGCGTAACCAAGACACTGCAATGCTGCACCAGCTCTCGGATCACGCGTCGCTTAGACCAGACGCTCAGATACTTTTTTATCCACTGCGATTCAAAAATTTGGAAATTTTCTTAATTTTCTTTTTTTTTAATTACTTACTTACTTACAAACAAAGGGCCTATAGAACCCAAGGAATATTGGTGATTTTTTTAATGACTTTATTATTATCGCAACAAAGCACAGAAGCTGGAAACAATCATCAGTTTTAAAGCTTTCATTTATCATTTTATTGACCCCGTACATTTTTTAATTAAAAATTATTAAATTGATTTCTCGTTAGTTTTCGAATTAAATATTAAAATTAATCGCAAACTCCGCAACCTCGTCGCAGGCGGACCTTCGCAGAAGTTTTCATATTTTGATAGGTAATGTGCCGTACATCTGCTTGTCCTGGGCCCGTAGTCTTAAAAACGAATTCGAAGTTTCTCAGTCGTTTTCGTGCAAACGCTAATCTTATGCAAGGGACATAAGAGTTGGTTTTGCATGAAAA
This sequence comes from Eupithecia vulgata, assembly GCA_946478455.1. NCBI lineage: Eukaryota > Metazoa > Arthropoda > Insecta > Lepidoptera > Geometridae > Eupithecia > Eupithecia vulgata. Next base: position 3,883,221 of record OX297863.1, read on the forward strand.
CGAAAAAGAATCTTCGATTTTCCTTTTGCGAGTAAACCCCCTGGCGTGTAAGGGACATTGGCACATTAAGGCGCATACAGCACCTAAACTAGCGCCACCACCTACTTTATGTTATTATTCTGTTTAACAAAGGAATTTTCAAAAATCCTTCTTCCAGTTTGTGATACCTATCATAAGCTTTTTTTTAATGCCTCTGTAATAGTTTTATTCTATTTAGTTTAGGAAGAGATACGATGTTGCACTTGGTGGCCACCAAAATCTATTTTCGTATCTCTTCCTAAACTAAATAGAATAAAACTATTACAGAGGCATTAAAAAAAAGCTTATGATAGGTATCACAAACTGAAAGAAGGATTTTTGAAAATTCCTTTGTTAAACGGAATAATAAGATAAATTAGGTGGCGGCGCCACTTTCGGTGGGGTATGGGCCCTATATAAATATTTTCTATGGTATTCGACTTAAGAAAACAATTTTGTATCGATTTCAGATATTAAAAGCGAGATGACTACGTATACGCCTTTATAGTTAATGTGACATTTGCTATATAGATTAGGCACGTACCTACTCGCTAAAAACGAAATCAAAGTTTTTAAATCGTTTTCGTGCAAATGCTAAACCTTAATCAATTCAATCATCGACTTAAGAGTTGACTTTGCTCGAAAACGAATCCGAAACTTCGATTATCCTTTTCCCAGTAGGCTACCAGTAGGAACACGATTGAACATTTGCTAAATTTCAATTGTTTGTTTACGACCTGTATGACGTCACGGCTGTTTATTTAAACAAAACAATATCTACAAATGAGCATTGTTGCAGCCAAATCCCATAACCATGTTTGCCGGAGAGGCTCCGAATTCATTCTTCGGTAGCGCAATCGTCAACGTCGGAGACCTCAACGGAGATCAAAAAGATGGTAAGCTTTGCAAAAATCATAAAAACTTGAGCTATTTTTTTTAGATGCCAAAGTAACTGACTCTGTCTGTTTGTCTGTTACTTTTTCACGCCTAAACGGCTGAACTGATTTTACTGAAATTCAGCAGGGAGGTATACAATATTCCGGCGATGAACATAGGCTACTTGAAAAGCGCAAGCAAAGCCATGGGCAGAAGCGAATAGAGAAAAATACGTCATTTTGTCATCGAACTCGTAAATTATATGTAACTAGCAGCGCCTCGCGGTTTCACCCCCCCCCCCCCCCCCCCCCCCCTAATTCCGGGATAAAATATAGCCTATGTCACAGATAATATAATACTATACTAGTATTTATGTGCTATTCCAAGCTATAATCTAACTGTGCAAAATTTCATCCAGATCCGTTCTGGCGTGATTGAGCAACAAACATCCATCCATCCATCCATCTAAACTTTCACATTAATAATATATATATATAACTAGCAGCGCCTCGCGGTTTCACCCGAGTATTTGCCATTCCCGTGGCAATTCCGCTATTCCAGACTCCAACTCGATTCCAGACACCGCGAGACGCATTCCTGGATTGGTACTGGATTGCTCCTGACCACCGCGCGTTGTCCAATCTACATTGTGTTTAGTGAGAGTTACAGTATAAATAATGATAATTAAGGTACACCAAGGATTTTGTACCGAATGCCAGCTCTGGGATCTGAGGATGGGATGGATAATTGAAACTTATTTTAAATTCATGCAACAGAGATCGCCATAGCAGCCCCGTACTTCAAAGATACCGGCTGTGTCTACATCTACTCCGGGGCCCACCTCGCGATAGACGGAAAGAAGCCTGATCCTCTTCAGAAGATCCTCCCTTCGTCACCTGGCATCAGAACTTTCGGGTACAGCTTGGGGCTGCTGAAGGATTATGATGAGAATGGTTGTGATGGTAAGGACATAAATGTTTTAGGGGGCGATATATGACGCCATTTTGTGAAAAGCATAGGCACAGCTTTAAGCTCAAAAATCAAATCAGTTTTTGCTGATTATCTATCAATTAAGACACTTGTTTGCAAAAATAAGCCAAAGGTGCTCTGGGTATTCTTCTATTGAATCTGGTGACAATAATAAAAATATCTTGTAATTGATAAAACTAAGAAAACAGATGGTACTTTGCACAATTATTTCTAGTATTTAAAATAGCTTTTTTTTATTTTCCAAACGAAGGAGATCCGCCTTGTATCCCATAGATTTTTTTTTCGACACTTTATCGATAAAAATGATTATTTTAGAGATTATTTTTGAGATTTAGAGAATTTTTTTTTATGTAGGTACTGAACCCTAATTTTCCCGTTTGACATCTATCGCGGCCCTAAAAAACTACATCTTAAATTAAGATGTCGAGCCGTTTTGGAGATAATATTGACTTCAAAACAGCTGATTTTTCTTACTTGTATTCTCTATGGATTTAGAAATAATTAACTAAATATTTAGTATTGTATTTTGTTATGTTTTACTGTGAAATTTTATCATTCATCATCATCATCAGCCTATACCAGTCCACTAATGGACATAGGCCTCCCCTAATGAGCGCCATAGCACCCTGTCTTCAGCTTGCCGCATCCAGAATCTGCCAGCAGTCTTTCGCAAATCGTCATCCCACCTGGTAGGAGGGCGTCCTACACTACGTTTTCCGAGTCGCGGTCTCCACTCAAGAACACGTTTACCCCAGCGGTTGTCAGTTCTTCTCGAAATATGGCCAGCCCACTGCCATTTCAGCTTGCTAATCCTTTGAGCTATGTCGATAACCTTGGTTCTCTGTCGGATGTATTCGTTGCGAATCCTATCCTTCAGAGAAACTCCGAGCATAGCTCTCTCCATAGCTCGCTGAGCGACTTTAAACTAGTGGACCAGCCCTACCGTGAGTGTCCACGTCTCAGCTCCGTAGGTCATTTTATCATTCGAAAGAAGATATTTTATCAGTCGATCGCAAAATTTCTAAACGAGATCTATCTTTCTAAACGAGATGTAACCGTGTACCGTCTTGTCATGAAGCTTTAGCGGGATATCTTCAGAAAGAAATAGAGAAAAATATTTGTTTGTAGGCACAACATACAAACAAAAAACATAATTTTGTTTCTAATTATATTTTGAAGGAACAGAAAGCACTTTGAGTTAACATACTGAACGGTGACATCACAGAAAAAGGGCAGTGTTTTTAGCACCCGAAACCGAGTTCAGTTTTATTTTTTTTTCTTACTCTACTTTTCTCTCTTTTCTTTTCTTATTTTTTTTTTCTTAATTTAAAAATTTTTGGGTAATTAGTTTATATATTTTTTTTATTTTATATAAGTATCATATTTTTTTAAATTGTGAATAAAAACTATGCATAGATATAGTTACCCTATTGGGAACAATTATCTGCACGTAATATAAATATACCTATTACCAACAAACAACATCTCACCCAGCCGAGTGATTACTGTAAAATATCGAATTTCCATTGAATGGGTCGCCATCCGGGGAGAAATGCATAAACGATTTCGGTTGCCAATATGGTACTAAAAATGCATACAATTTTCTGGCGGAATGGGGTCAATTGACGATGGAATTTTTAACGTCAACTTCAAGGTTTAACCTAATTAAAAGTCAATTGTTACATTACTCACACTTGTCCAATTTTTTTGCTCGATTTCTTCAATTCTGATTCAAATTTACAATCAGTTAATACATTACAGTACTGAAACGTAGTCGAGCAAAACTAAGTCAAGTGTGAGTAACATATGTTTCAGATTTATCGTTCAGTAGGTAACGTAAAAGTAAAAATAAAAACATTACAATTGAGTTTAACTTTTGTGATATTTTGACGGCTTCGTCGACAATTTGGTCGAAAGTTGTGTGTTTTAACTTATGTGATAGAAACTAAAGATGTCACCGAATGGTACCCTAGAGAAGGAAAAAGAGCAAGGGGAAGACCATTTTTACGATGGGAGGTCATCCTCCAATGTATGCCAATGTATAAATTGGAGGAGGAAAACTCATGACCGACTGCTATGGAAGAATCTGGGATCTATGCCTAGGCACAACAATCTAGATACTGACACCGAATAATAAAATTATCTACACCGATGTCTTGTATGTAAAAATTTAGTATGTAATTATTTTTAAGGTTGTTAATAAAGGCTTTTTGAAATTGAAATTGATAGAAACCGAAATAGCTTTCACCCAGTTTCCCCGGATAGCGATCGATATTTTACTATATATAGGATATTTTACTGAAATCGCTCGGCTGGAGAAATTTCCGTTTCTGTTCCGTCTCGTGTAAATAGAAACTACCTACTTGACAACATAGTGATGTCAATCGAAGACGAGTGAAAATAATTTCATACTGATATAAATAATATGGTTTTATTGCATTCTACAAGAATTATAATGTAATTTGTCGCTAATCGTTAATTATTTTCTATGAATATATGTTGAAAGCAACTTCGATCCATTATTGGCATTTCTGGAATAGGTCAACATTTTCCAAAATGTAAAATGTTGATTGTTAGCCCAAACTCTATTATCTTCCTAAATGGTCTCATAATTCTTGCTTAATTTCATTAGTTTTAGTTTTTTAATGAGATAAACTTGGTTTATGATATGCGGCAAATTACTTTTTCGGTAGATTTATTCCTCGTAAGACGCAGAAAATAATTAAAAACCCCAAAAATATGAATCCCGCGCCAAACAAAACTCTTACCTACCTATTAAGTACCAGTTTCTACTAGCGGGTTCTAACCTACATAATGTACCTATTCGACGGGCTAGGCTACAACTCGTGCGAAAAAACTCATCCGCGGATGAGTTGTCCACTTCATTTTTTGGTAGGGTACAACTCGTCCGTATCAAAATAATCTTAGTTTTTGATTCGGATAAGTTGTACCCCTATCCAAGGGTGTAAAGATGATTGTACTACTTTTAAGCCGTCGTCAGAAGTTACTTTATAATATAAGTAACTACTGTACTGTAATATAAGTACCTACTGTACTGAAATGTACTGTAATCATAACCACTGATTAAATAAATTTATCCATTCCAGAATTGGCTATTGGCGCTCCACAGAGCAACGAGGTTACGGTCCTTAACTGTATAGCGGTTATTACCGTTAAACTCTTAAAATTACCGAATGCAATAACAAAGGTAAGTGTCTAATGAGTACTAGTTCCTGCCCAGGGCTTTATAAGTTGGATAAGTTTATAGCTTGGATAAGTTTCTTCCAAAGTAGTAATGTGTAATAAAATAAGTAAGTAATGGTGACTAACTTTAATTCAGTGAATTAAATTTAGTCACCATTAAACAATGACAAATATTGGCATGTCAAATAAATATGACAGAACAAAGAATAATCTTAAACATAACCTTTATTATTATAATTTTGTCAATAAGTATGTTTTATGTTTTAGGGCAATGGCGATGAATCCAAACCTCTTGACATTTGTTTAGAAGTAGAATTCCCAGTCAAACCAAGAAAGGTTTATGCTGGTAAGGAAATAAATTCATACTCATAAAATGCTAGCAAAGACAGCTCAAACTCGAGACTCCAAAGAAGTGTCGGAGACCTGCAGGAATATTCAGAAACTCCGTTACCGAATCTTCGACACGGGATCTGACACATGTTCGCGCAAAATACAAACATTTCAACGGTTTTTAAAATTTTCTGCTTTCTAAAAGAACTACAAATAACGAAAGACTGGTTTTCCGTAAATCGTAAAACATTTTTTATGAACTCATGTTTTAATAAATTTCGAGTCTTTTGGAATTCGAGTCTTTATTGCTACAAATCAACATACCTACTACCAAAAACTCCATCAAGGTTTATTGTAACATGGGTTTCACAAAAAGATTGATTTGTGGAAAACTACTTCTGGTAGTTTTATTCCTCGCAGAACGCTCCGATTTCGTGTAAAGTTTTCTAAAATAATAAAGCCCATCAAAAAGTTTTCTTGAAATATTGTCTTCAGACAGTGTTATGTTTTTGGTAAGTTCTCTTACTAAAACCAAAACATGCTTTGAGTATAATGTTCTTAACAGAGCCTACCTACGCATTTGCGCCCCCTCGAGTGGAGACCCAAGGTCCGTGGGGTACCGAGGATTTCCGGGTTTTCAAAAAATTATCTGAGCGTCTGGTCGAAGTGACGCATTACCATACAGCGGGACAATGTAGCCAGTGTCTTGGGCACGCTTCCGACTGGTATTGATATGGATCAGTTGAGCTACCTGTAGATTGTTTGCAACAGTTTGCAGATAGCTCAATTGTTTCTATTGTAAATTTACTAGTTCGAATTTAATTTTATTATTTGATGTAATTTTCATTCTAGAAATCAAGGTGGAGATAGCTATCGAGCACGTCGGTGCCAGCCTCAAGGACCCAGCAAATGGCCAGCTCAAATTCACGATTGATAAGAAAAAAGAGACCCGTATCTGCAAAAAAATTGAGCTGTTTTTAAACGGGGTAAGGACTTTTAAAGAACTTAGCTAAAAGTTTACGTAAATACTTATACTTTGTAAACATTGTTATGTTATTGTGTAGGGAAAAAATATTTTCGGATATATAGGGTGTAATAACAATAATAATGCTGGACAATTCACACAAATTTTATAGCTCCAAGCTAAGCAGAGCTTGTGTTATGGGTACTAGATAACTGATTTACATAATATAATACGTTACATAGATAGATATTTTTATCATACATAGAAAACGACCAGAACACCCGGAACAAATACCTGTAGATCGTACAAATATTTGTCCCAAGGTAGGAATCGAACCCGCAACCTCCTGCATCGCAGGCGGACCTTCACCTACCGCGCCACAGAGGTCGTCAATTCCGACACAATGTATTCCTTTTGTTTTTTTGAGAAATAAATTTAATCCGTAACTTATGTTAAACGTTACGGTTATTTCGAAAATTTTATGCGTACCTAGCCTAACTAGGTTAGGTTAGTGCGATGACGTGTAAGTTCCCGAAATAACCAAATTAAGTAGGGATATAGATAATTTAAAGTATACGGCTATCAATCTTGGGTGTTTCAGACTGGTAAATACAACAAGGAAATATCGTACGATATGAAGGCCACTCACGTGCCATCAAAAGACGACGATTTTAAACCAGAAAATGTGAATCTGAGTGTAAAAAGCGAACTGTCTGTTAATGGCTTAATTTGGGCACAGGGGTGCGGTATTGACACGTGTATGCCTAAATTGGAGATGATAACAACGTATTCCAAAGAGTAAGTACTTATACTTATTTTCATGTTTTCAGGACAAAAATAAAGCAAAAAATATAAATTAGAAAATTATTTTATTAAATAAATTTGGGTGTAAAAATGTTATGGGACGAATAAAATAATAAAAAATAATAATAACATAAAGTAGGTGGCGGCGCTAGTTCGAGTGGGGTATGCGCCTTTAGCTCTAGCAGACGGAGATATAATTTATACTAATATAGTAAGGTTAATATTACGGTATAGCAAGCTGCCACGGACAACCAGATAGATGTGTTACATGAAAACAATTTTTCTCCAAATCAGATTTTAGCCTGAATTTCGCAATTTCAGCGAGATCGATAGTGGATCTTTCATACCCTTATACCAATCAGAGTCTACAAAACTTTCAATTATCAAGTAAAAAAAGTAAGCGCGTGTCACAGCGGAGCCGCTGCTTGCACACACGGGAGTCGCATAAAACCAGCGCGCATTAGCGATATAATATCGGTTCTGGGCACACCCTTTTTTGTCACTTATTTGTCTTTTGCACAGACTTTATACTGGAGGCTACGCCCTAAAGGTCTTTTGCTATGTTAATCTTTTCTTTTTCCTTTGTGCTATTGTGACAAAAATAAAACCATCTTACTTTACTATAATGTACAAACATACAGCTGAACATAAAACCAATTTTAATGAACTTCCTCGAAGTTGGCTGAAATTGCTTTAATTGGTTTTACGAATATTTTCACAGGAGCCCATACATTATAGGATCATCGCCATCCATAGATACTCGTATATCAGTGAAAAACTCGAGGGATGTTGCCTACGACGCATGTGTGCATGTAAAGGTGATCGGAGCAGATATCACGAATCTTCCGAACAAATGCAGTGCGCTGGCACCAAATCTTCTAGAATGTAGCCCGGGGCAGCCTGTGTACAAAGGATCGAATTGGGTAAATTTATTTGTTAGTTTTACTAATAGGACATCCAACATGAGATAGTACTAATAGGACATCCAACATGAGATAGCAAAAAGGTTTATTATTTGGATCTTAAGGTCCTAAAAATGTTTTGGGTATTAAGGTCCAATAAAGAAAGGAAATTACAATCAAATAATATAATTAAATTAAAACTAGTATTTACAATTGAAACACTTGAGCTAACTGCAGACTGTTGCAAGAAATCTACAGGTAGCTCAACTGATACATGTCAATATTAGTCGGAAGCGTTTCCAAGACACTGGCTGCATGGCCCCGCTGTATGGCAATGCTGATACGCTGTGCCAGATATTTACCAGTTCTCGGGTCACGCATGGTTTCGACCAGACGCTCTGATTTATTCTTAAACTTAATTACAAACGTCCAAACTTTCGCTTGTAGTGAATATTGTGTGTTATTGATTGCTTTAAATTCTAATTCTTTTACAAACCGAATCAACAACTTTATTTTGTCTTACAGGATCAAGACGTGAGCATCGACACAACCTCCCTTACCAATAAGAACTCGAATTTTTCAGTAACTGTGACACTATTTACCGAGTGTGGAAATGTTTCGACTTTTGCTCCGAAGACGAACCAGAAAATATTCAAACTGAACGCTGATGCAGCATCTGTTGATGTCCATAGGTAATCTACACTAATATTATTAAAAGGAATGGTTTGTTTGAATTGAGCAGGCTTAGAAACTACTGGACCGATTTGAAAAATTCTTTCACCATTATATATAATACTACAAAACCCCTGATAAACATAGACGATAGAATATTTTCAAAACCCGTGCGAAGCCGAGGCGGGAAGCTAGTGCAAAATAAAATCTATTTTTTTGCATATCAATATGAATGTGGTGGAATACAGTTTAAAAAAACTTTGCGACGTCTTCAGCAGCACCAAGGTCGGCTGCTCGATTGACGAGGTCAACGTAAACGAAATCTGAGGTGTGCTCGCGATTCATTACCGTCCGTGGCGCACTATTCTAGAATCCTGCCCTCCTAGCACTGGGATTGTTGTCTATGGTAGAATAGAGAAAAACGTCACTTTGTCATAGAATGCGTAAGATATTTGAAATGGACTCTTTCCACTTTAAAAATGTACGCAATGTACGGCGGTGCGATGTCATAATTGTCTATTCTACCCTAGAGAACAATCCCCGTGCTAGGGGGCCTGGGGTGTGCTCGGGATTCAATACCGTCCGTGGCGCACTTTTACACACTCGGTGCATAATCTACTCTTAATTTTTGGAACTAAGTTCCATAACGCGCGTTGTGAAAGGGGGCTGGACGGAAAAAATTCTCACGAAAAGTTGTAACGACACTTTTTGTTATGGTAAACTATTGTAAGCCTTGCGGCGTGTGCATGTTTCTCTGTCTGTCTCTCTCTCTCTCTTATAGAAAGGAACTTCGTTCCATCCGGGCCGACATGGCTCATATAATATAAAAATAAGTTGAGAGGTGTCAAGGGATGACACCTCTCAACTTATTTTTATATTATATGAGCCATGTCGGCCTTTAACTAAATAAATATCTATTTTTCAGACGCATCGACGAAGGCATCGACGACAAGGTGAACTTGACGAGGGGAGATATAGCTGCACAAAAGAAATTCCTACATGTTTATAAGGTATCCATCTTTGTTTCTAGATGTTTTTTAAAGGCGAATGACAGTTATTGTTTGAATAAATACTGAGAAAGCGGTTCTAATTTTAATAAAACGAGGCCTGCGGATGATGATTTGCCCATACAAACGTACTACCTACCACAATTATTTCTAATTCAAGCATACTTCCACCATATATTGTTGTTTAGAATATGTTAAGAATAGAATTTATCTAGGTCCCTAGATGTTTTTTCGTAATAATAAACATCTATAATGAAATGTAAGCTAAAATATGCAAAATGCGATTTAGCATAACTTTACATCCAAAACGACATGTTTTCGTTCTATTTGTTTTGTATTAAAAACAACAATATCTTACGTATTGTTTGACAAGGAACATAGCTTACATTGTCTAGTTACAGAATAACAACACATTGTCGAAAATACAAAAACATTTCAGCGATCATTTTTGGTATTACGTAAGACAATAATTTACGAATTGAAGTTGCGTGCAGCTGTCGCCTAATCCTTAATGTAGAGATCTTAAAAACAGTGTAGGTAACTAGGTGTGTAGGCACTAACCGAAATTTAAAGGAATTTTAAATCTTTTTTTTTATAAACAATTAATCTGATACGTTATTAATATGGGCGCTATGCCGCTCATTAGGGGAGGCCTATGTCCAGCAGTGGACTGGTATAGGCTGATGATGATGATGATGTTATGTTTTGTAATGTTTGAGTCAGTAAGAAGTACCGAGTGATTTAGAATTTTAGTACTGATTGTGTTCAACAGATCTATAACAGAGGTCCGACGAACTGGGTGAACGTGCCAATAACACTATTCGTGCCGAAACTGGACATCGCCACGATAACTGTTAACGTAAGTTTAAAGCTCTGCACATTAATCCAACACTGCTACCGCACAAAAATGTGCATTCAAAAATGGGTTTGAACTCTTACTCTTGAGGTAGGTACATTTTACAGTGATAAATTGGCTTCTGCAAGCTTCCAACGCGTGGCCCGAGAGCTGGCTGTCATCTGAAACAGTCAATAAAAAATGCATCTAAATTTTAATAAACAATAATAATCAATCATTCATTTATTTCAGACAATTAAGTAATGAGCTCATATGCCCGACTGCACAATATAAATCGTCTTGAAAAATTAAAAAAGGAGGTTCTATGCTGCATGTTTTTTTATTTATGTTGTTCGTCCATTTCTCTGTCAATTGTGGACCCATTTTGAAAATTTGTTATTGTATGATCCCTAGATGGACCTATAAAACATGTAATACCGAGGGAATAAATTTAAATGTTTAAAACTAAGGAATTCGAAGTCAAATTTAGTTTTTCTAAATTTTAATGATTAGGTACCTTGTTTTCTTTCTTATATATTTTTTTAATAAGTTTTCATTCTTCTATATTTTATGGCATTGTTGGTTGACAATAAATATCTAGAATCTCTCTACAATCGAGTAAGTACAGTATGTTAGTATGGTTTTAATGTGCTGAAGTTTTTTTCCATTTCCATAGCTTCTATCAGCCAATACCTAATAGTTATTACTTAGTTAGAATTGACACACGTTGGATTTAGCAAAAATCTGAAATTGAAAAGAAACTAGGTGTTTCTTTTTCAAAAAATCTACAACAGTAATGTAATTGTTAGGAGCTCATAAGAATGAAAATTACATCAAATAATAGACACCAATTAGAATAGAATACAACGAAGAGTATTACAAGAAAATCAAAAGTAACTACCTAAATACTGTTTCTTGTTTTATGTTTTTTTTTTTTTACATAAAAACATAAAACAAGAAACAGTATTTAGGTAGTTACTTTTGAAACAATTGAGCAAACTGCAGACAGTTGCGAACAATCTACCGATAGCTCAGCTGATCCATATCAATACTAGTCGGAAACGTTCCCAAGACGCTGGGTGCATTGCAATGCTGGACAATTCACACAGCATTATCTAGCCCCAAGCTAAGCAGAGTTTGTGTTATGGGTACTAGATATCTGATGTACATAATACCTACAAAACATTACGTTGATAGATATTTTCTACATAGAAAACGACCATGAACCCCCGGAACAAATAACTACAGATCGAATCGAACTAAGATTTGCCCAAGGCATAAATATGATGAAAGTGTCTTACAAACATTGTACATTGAGTTTGGTTGAACTATAGGTAGATTAGGTACCTATGTACCTAAGTGTACCTATGTATAATATACTAAAATTGAAATTATTTCTTGCAGGTGGATAACAAAGAGTGCACTTCGGTCCCAGACAAGACCATATTCCACTGCTTAGCGAAATCTATTATGTCAAAAGACCCGGAAACCCAAGTCAATGTTATATTTACAGTTGTGCCGGATAAACTAAGTCAGTATATCAAATTATTTCAACCATAAGAATAAGAATGTATTTATTTCAAAATGTACAGGGTTGCCTTAAAGTTATATAAACCTATAGCTAATTTACACCACTAAATACAATTACATAGGTATGTATATTAAAGGTCTATAGGACCTTATGCTAAAACTTAATAAATACTTTAAGGCTTCTAGGTGTTGCATGCCTCGTTCCTTCCGTGCTAGTTAAAAAACTGTGTTATGGCAAGGTAGGTAGAGCTCAATACCTCACAATGGCTAGAAGTTATTAAATGAATTTATAGGACGTGTCAGTGCAAATTAATAAATTTAGAAAATAAAACAATGGGTACCAATGTGATAAATTTAAAGAAATAAACATAATGACAGTCCCCTGTCAATATATTTATGAAAACTTGTTGTACACTCATAAAAATATCAAAAGCTTCCCTAAAAATAGCGATAAACATAATATTAATACTAGAAATAAACATAAACTCGCTGTGCCCACAACCAGGCTTCACAAGATAAATGTATCTTTCAAAGGGCAATGTATACGCTTCTACAACAAAACTCCTAGTGAGTTGCAAAATCTATCAATTAATAAATTCAAACAAATTGTCAAAACTTTTCTGTGCAAAAAGGCTTACTACAAAATATCAGATTATTTAGAAGATAAAAAAGCTTGGGACGGGTTTTGCTCCAACTCGAAAAATAACAACTAACAGGCTAAAGGTTTCTTCGTCGCTTCTTTACTTTAGTCTACACACCGAAGCGACAGAAATCAAAAACATCACTTTATTTCCGTGTCAGTGTTTTATTTTAAGAATTTGACTTTTTCTAAGTATACATTTTTGTATTTATGGAAATAAAGAATTTTTGATTTGATTTGATTTGAAATGTTTCATGACGTTATATTCTGATTTCAGATGCCAAAATCGGTCGAGAGGAAATAATAGTGCAGTCGAAAATAAATGTGACACTCAACGATATCGAGAAATCCGATCAGTAAGTGACATGTCAACGCCAAATACTGAATTTTCAATGTTTAAAAACCTCGTAATTACTCAAACACCTAGTTATATACCTAGGTGCATAATAATTGGCTTTGAAAATTGACCCCGTTGCGCGGAACGTATGTATGTCAAATACGTGAAGTGGGTTACGCTATAGGTACCTACCTACCCTTTTTTCACAGTTAAGTATGTTTATCGAAAAAACTTCGAAAAAAATACAGTAATAATTTATGGTATACCTACAAGGCAGATCCCCTTTGTTACAAAAATGAATGAAAACTATTTTAAATATCAGAAATAATTGTACAAAGTAGGTAAGGTACCAATCATCTGTTTTCTTAGTTACTACCGTTTTTCTCCTAACTTATCCATCACAAGCTTTTTTTTTCACTGTATTAAATAATAGAATATAAAGTGTCCCTAGTAAGCTCATTTACTCCTATGTCCAGCAGTAGACTATTATAGGCTGATGATGATGATGAAAGGAACCTTTGGCATATTATTGCAAATAAATGACTTAATTAATAGATAATTAGCAAAAACTGTTTTATGCGCTGACGCCGTTCTGCTGTGTCCCTCTCATATAAACGCGAAATCCTATGCCTATCCTTTTCACAAAATGGCGTAATATATCGCCTAAATTGCTAGTTTCCTTATGACTAACACATTACTGCATCACCAATCGGCTAAGCGTGGTGATTATTGCAACCCCCTCCTCCCCTTGTATGAGGGTGCTATGTTCAACAGTCGAACATTTGACGTACCTAGGACCTAGATACGTCAAAGGTATACACATACTTAGGTCCTAGGTATGTATACCTACTTATGCTACTTCATTTTCAGGATCAAAAGCGAATTGAAGCTAGTCGAAGGAGTCATCCCAATTTGGATCATAATTGTTGCTTCTATTTTGGCCTTAATCATTCTGGTCATATTATTCTTTATTCTAAGAGAGGTAAGACTACAAAGCAAAAAGTATAAATAAAGGAGAATGACTATTCAGGGTGGATTTTGTGGGTGGGACAGTATGGGAGATGAGATAACCGTTGTCGTAGCTATAGGCAAATAGTCTTCCATATTTTATATTAAATCTTAATAATTTTCTTTAAGACGAATAGTAAGGCAAATGACCTTGGACCTTTCCGCGCGCCTTTATGCAGCAAAGAGTGCTTGTTTTCGGTTCAGCATACTATGTAGTGCCATAATCAACCAAATAATAGGATCCTCTGCGGTTTGGCGACGTGTAACTGGTCAGGTTTGAATCACAGATTTTGTAGGTGCAAATACGTTTTTACGTTTGATTTCATTAATTGAAGCTAATGGACCTCCAAGCGGTAGGTATGAACTATGTGAATCACTATACTGAATTTGGTACTAATCGAATTTGAGACGCCGATAAAAAGTGGGTTCGAAGCCGCTACACATACACTATAACTAACAGTATAACAACTACACTATGATTAACAGCAAATATGGATATTATATTGGAGGTTCCAAACCTCCAAGGGACCTTTCAGGATGTGTGTTTACAGGATATATAAATTTCAGAGCTCCACAATGAATATTTTCGTCGGAAAACGGGTTCGAAAACACCTAATTTTCTTGTTTTTGGGTTAGTATGCGCCTTAAAGAAATATACATCTCCATTCAGGTTTATAAAAAAAGGTACGATAAGTAAAACTTTTTGATGCCAATCGATCTGATTCTTATAGGTAGGATCAAAATCAGAATATATTAGGTCGTTACACTAAAACGCACTGTGTTTTCTTCTGCGACACCGCCGCCATACATATCATTATTCCTTCGAGCCGTTTCTGCGTAAATAAAGCGATATTTCACATTTTCCATTTTGTAAACTGAGTGACGCAAAGAAAAAAGACAAAAGAGGAAAAAACAAATGAATTATGGTTTTCGAATAAGTAAGCCGAAGCACAGACCCTATAAGAATCTAAACGCTTTCATTGCCCATGTCGAACCCATGGCTCATGGAGGTCTTGCCCCTGCTGCTGCGTGTCCCTTCAGACCTGTCGTACAACAAAAGCTGGGCAGTGATTGTGTTAATCTAAGGCGATGACTACCTACCTACTACACATAGACCACCACTGTCCCACTCCATAAGCTTCCCTTCCCTTAATAATCCTGAAATACTTTATCACCTCTCTTCTGGAAATTTAACATTTTTCTTTATTAACAGTGCGGCTTCTTAAAGAGAAAGAACAAAGAAGAGTTGAAGAAAGTCAGGATGAGCGTTCGCAGACAAACAATGATGGTAAGCTAAGCATCCCTGCCGACAACCGCTAGGGTAAAATAGTTCATGAATGTCGAACGCGACTCGGCAGACGTAGTGTAGGACGACCGACGACCAGAATGACCTGCCAGATGCAGGCAGATACTGGATGCGGCAAGCTGAAGACAGGGCGCTATGACGCTCAGTATGTTCAGCAGTGGACTGGCAATAGGCTGATGATGATTAGGTACAAATAAACAAAACCACACTAATTCCTTTGCAGAGGAAATCTATGATGGCCCGCCCCTCCAGCGCGGATCAGGAGACGCTCATCAGAGAAGCGGAGGCCAGCCACGAAAGTGACAAGAAGAAGAAGGATCGAAGAGTCATCATCAACGACTTCTAGGACATAAGAAGAAACAAGCTATTGTTTTACAAGTTTTTGAACATTCCGCGAAATTACTTTGAAACTCGAGTTCCTACTCTCTGTCTCAACCCGAGTTTCGAAGTAATTTCACTACTGGTGCAATCATAATTATGAACGTTAGATTATCAGCAATCAAAAATAATAAACGATCAAGTCACATTACGCACAAAAAACCAAATCATAACTTATACGATGGCACGGAACAATCGTGTTACATGTGTCAATCATAATCATTATGATTGACAATGTAACATGATTGACACTTTTTTTTACCTCGAGAGTAGTACCTAATCATCAAGGGAATAATGAGTTTGAATTTGGTACCTTAAAATCAAGTCTTTATTAAAAAGAAAATTACAATCAAATAATATAATAAATTCAAACTAGTATTTACAATTGAAACAATAGAGCTAAATGCAGACTGTTGCAAACAATCTACAGTAGCTCAACTAAAGTATATCCATGTTTTTTGAACGATGACCAAGGAGACTGGAACTCAGACAGAGATCTAATTCAATTTGTTTGAATTTGGTAAACTTCACCTTATTAGCTGACAGGGCTATACTCTCTTGATTTCGGTAGAGATACAAGGACGTAGATACCTAGACCTCTTAAAAACGTAGTTATAAAATCCATTTTTATTTTGTAAGTCTTGTTTTTCCATTGTATTTATATTATTTTCATAATTTTACCAGTTAAGGACATAATTTTATACGTACCTATGTTATGAACAGAATTTTATTGTAAGAACATTTATGTACCTATGGTAAAGTCCGGACTTAGGTACTCAATCGATCATTGTTTCGAAAACACGATTTCATAAAAAATTCTCGACAGAAATTTCTCGAAGTAACCTCAAAATTTTTATCTCTTAATAGATACATAAGTTAAGATCTTGAATAATAACTAAGCATAAAGAACATTTTATATGTTTCGGTTTTTTCTAATAATGTCCTAATTAATAGATGATGAGCTAAAACATGATTTTTGGGCTAGTATAGCTATGCCCTTTCTCGCTCCTATGAACGCGAAATCCTATGTATCTCATCTCATATCTCTCTCAAATCCTTTTCACAAAAAAATTAGGTTATATAGACCCATAAGTAGAACTAGTATTAAATGATTCGTGAACTGGGTTTAAAAAAACAATTTACAACAATATTACTGTACATTATGTTACAAGTGTGTAATGTTAAGAGAGCCGAGGACGGTAATCATCAATACACACGTGTATCATACGACGTTTTTCAACACACTTGTGATTAAAATAATCATTTTATTTAGTAGATAAAAAGTTTATTTTGTACTATTGAACACGGTCTTTTTTGTATCGAAAATTTTTAAAGAACAAAGCAACTCAAAATATAAAATAAATCATCGAATAATCTTATTTACACTAAATATATCTTCCTCAATTTTTAATGGTGTCCGAATCGACAGTAACTAAAATATTAAAATCAAGTGTCAACTGGGACATTGCGTCCCAATATATTTTTTCCGAATCGACAGCAAGTCATAAAATAAAAAAAACCTATAACTCTATTGTGAATAATAGTAATGAAAAAGTCACAGTTTGATTACAGGTGTCAATTTGTGCCTAATTGCGGTGAAATAAGAGCCATTTTATGAGCAAGTGTGATGAAAATTTTATTTCTGGACTTCCTTCTCACATATGAACCCTAACTCGTTGAAGCAGTTCACGTCATTCAGCTTGCCGTTGTTATTGAAGAAGGATCCGCAGTATTCGTTCCCGTGTGAGTTGTTTGGCTCGTTGGGAGACCACTCGCTGAAGCCTGCTTCTTGTAGTGTCTGGTCTGAAAGATAAATAAAATAAATAAAAAATAAATTATGCTGGACAATACACACAGCATTATCTAGACCCAAATTAAGCAGAGCTTGAGTTATGGGTACTAGATAACTGATATACATAATAATAAATAAATAAATATAAATAAATAATGCTGGACAATTCACACAGCATTATCTAGCCCCAAGCTAAGCAGAGCTTGTGTTATGGGTACTAGATAACTGATATACATGTACATAATATAACACAATACATAGATAGATATTTTTTTATTATACATAGAAAACGACCAGAACACCCTGAACAAATGTCTGCAGATCGGACACATATTTGTTCCGAGGCGGGAATCGAACCCGCAACCTCCTGCGTCGTAGGCACCTTCGCCCACTGCGCCACAGAGGTCGTCATATATAATATCCATTTATCATTTACTAGCGGTTCGCCCCGGCTTCGCACGGGTTGTTATTTTTTCGCGTCAATTTTCCAATGTTTTTAATACTTTTTATCCTATTCCGAACTAAGACTAAGACTAATCCAACAAACCAAAAAAACATGAAAATCGGTCCCGTCGTTCTTGTTATAAATGCAAAAAGTTGACAACGTTTTTCTAGGAAATATTTTCGGTAATTTCACTATGTTCGAAGGTAAATAGCACTGGGACAAGTCAAAAATGGCTTCTCCTACCATCTACATTGTCCATAATTAAATAATTAAGCTTATTTACACAATAATAGTTAATTAAAAAACAAATTTAATATAAACATGACCGATTTATTTAAATACATATATACGCATTCATGTAAATCCATAGTTCAACTTTAAAAACGTGGGACAGCGTAAAAGTGGGGGTGTACTTTTTTGTGAAAATGCCCAAATGGTGTAACTAACACGACTTTGTTTTATTTATGTAGATTTATTGCATCACATTAAGGTACATAAAAATTTGTTAGAACTTATAGATTGAATTAGTAGAGATCGAGAAGAGAATACACACAATATGTACCCATATCCAGGCCTATACGAAAATCAAGAGGACAGTACCAGCTTTTAAAAAATTATCTCTAGGTAATTGTAGCATTCTGAATTATATTAAATATGGACGGCCATCGAATTCGCTTATTACTAAGGGTGCATACCAGGCGCGCCGCGCGGGGTATGCATTCGCACAGGGTGTGGCTTATCGAGTGGACGTGTGTCACTGAACAAATCTGTGTTTTATTGGCTCCTAACCCGAACCCTTACCTGATTAAGTACAGTAACTTGCGATACTTACTAAATATAGTCTTGAACACGACAGGCTCGCTACCTTCAGGCTTATGTGCTCGGTAGCCTGCGAAATAGAACCAGGGTGCGAATGATGAGCCGACCATTGTTTCACGAGTCAGGTTTTGGACCTATAAAAGAAATTCACACTTTCACTTTCACACAACAGAAACACACGTGGTTTTAATTAGGGGAGGTAAAAAAAAAGGAGATATGGTTGTGGTTGACCCACTGCTACTTTACATGTGGTGGTATTCAGCTGACATGGTCAGGTCAGCCCCATTAGGTAAGTGGACGGGACAATGTCGAAATGTGAGATGGTTAGGATTTAGGGGAGGCCTTTGACCAAAAGAAGAAGGTACATAGGTGTAATAATTTGCATGTTAAAATTACTTATCCCTTGAGAGCCGGGAATATTTTTAATGACACCATCTTGGGTTCATAGTTTATACCAACAATAGCAAAAGAGAGTATCAAAGTTCAAAAGCTGGTAAATACCGCATGGCTCTCGGCCTCCGAATTGAGGACCAGTAGGTGCGCGCCCTCCGCCCTGCACTCGGCATAAGCCTCGTTCCAGCTGTATGCATGCAAGGGGATCTTGTAGCAGCTACCGACTGACTCCATGTAAACATAGTCTGGAATTTAAGTAATGTTTTTTTAATCACACATAGAAATATAGGATACGTATCCATAAATTACCATTCAGTGTTCTTTCCTTGCATGCTATCTAAACAGCACAGTAACGGCCTATATAGTTGTTAAACAAAAATAAAACATTAAAGTTTATCCAAACCTGTTCATAGACTAAACTTTACTAACTTTAATGTTTTCCTTTGTAGGTGTAGCTACCGGCGCTACAGTCCGTAAGAGGTCCCAAAAATTTTCGATAGAACCGACTATGATTTCGTGGCTTAGAGCACACCCGTACTGAGGGTGGGGCGGAGGTTCGAGTCCTGCCGAAATCGAACTTTTTGGGAACTTATTTTATTTCTTAGAGATACCCAGAGTGCGAGTAAGCACTATAACAAAAATCCTTAATATAAGGACAATTAAAGTTAATCTTAACTGAACCTTGTTCTGTTTTTGGGAACGACCCATTATTTTACCTCTTCATTCTCTACAATCTACAACCGTCTACTACTGGTCAGCAGGTAAAATACTTACTTATGCCATAAACACCGCACCTGGAGTTGTAGGGCGCTTCAGCCGCCTTCACCTTGCAGAAGAAAGGCTGCCAACCATAGCACCGACTGGTTTCCATCTCGCCTGAACGCGTCACCACATCGCAATCTAAACTGAACAATGATGGCGTCTCCACTTCTTCGGACACTGAAATCGGTCTAAGTATTATTATATTATCCTATAAACCTATAATAATAAATAGATAAATAATGCGGGACAATTCAAACAGCATTATCGTTAAAAAAATGTGTCGACGACACTTGATGTCATTAAGTCAAATTAAAATTAGAATTAACGACATTAAGTGTCGTCGACACGTGTATAATGTAATACCTACGGTGGAAATAAAATGAAAATGAAAAATCTAGCCCCAAGCTAAGCAGACTTTGTGTTTAGGGTACTAGATAACTGATATACATAATACAATACATTACATAGATAGATATTTTTATTACCTATACATAGAAAAACGACCAGAACACCCGGAACAAGTACCTGCAGACAAATATTTGTCCCAAGGAGGGAATCGAACCCTATACGTACTGTCCCCTATAGGTACAGATCACTTATAATGAGACTATGGTATACTTATTTTTATGTTTCTATGATAATTGGCTAGCACGCTCATACTCTACACAATATAACATTAGATACAATTTAAACAAGACAACGACTACTCGTTTTATTACACTATATAAAGCTGAATATATTATATAAAGCTCGATTACCATTGACTGATTGACATAATTGTTCTCCCTGATGGCGGAGGGGGAGGTATGTTTTTTTTTTCGGAAACGTGTAGGGGGGGTCTTGAGGACCTCGGGAAAATTCCGACTTTTTTAGATTTGCCCCCCCTTCTGCCCCCCCTCATGGGGGGCTCGGCAACGGAAAGACTTGAAAGAAAAAAACAATGTGGGGTGTATAGAGGGGGAAAAATAGTTTGTAACGAAGAAAAAATTATGACCCCCCCGACCCCCCAAGACCCCCCCTTTTAGAGTTGCTCCTGGAAATCGTCGTTTTTGAGGGGTTTCGATTGCGGGATCGTATAGAGGGATAAATGTTGAACTAAAAGAAAAAAAAATTTGGACCCCCCCTCGAACCCCTTTCTCGACCCCCCGTTCGTATCTCCAAAACGGAGAGTCGTAGAGGAAAAATTTTTTCACAGTCATGTAGGGATTCATAAATAGTTTTGAATGCGAAAAAAATTTTGAAACCCTTGAACCCCTAGACCCCCATTTTTATAAAAAAACCGAAAAATGGCCTATTTTTGACCTTTTTTTTCGGGAAAAGTCGGGGGGAGCGTTGCGGCGAGCGAAGCGAGCCACAAGGCGACCCCGGGGAACGGCACGGCGAGCGAAGCGAGCCGTGCCGTGACCCCCCCGATGAACCCCACGAACCCCCCGCCCCCTGGACCCGGGGAAGCATTGCGGCGAGCGAAGCGAGCCGCAATGCGACCACGGGGAACGGCACGGCGAGCGAAGCGAGCCGTGCCGTGACCCCCCCGATGAACCCCTTGGACCCCCGCCCCCTGGACCTGGGGAAGCATTGCGGCGAGCGAAGCGAGCCGCAATGCGACCACGGGGAACGGCACGGTGAGCGAAGCGAGCCGTGCCGTGACCCCCCCGATGAACCCCATGAACCCCCGCCCCCTGAACCCGGGGGAAGCATTGCGGCGAGCGAAGCGAGCCGCAATGCGACCACGGGGAACGGCACGGCGAGCGAAGCGAGCCGTGCCGTGACCCCCCCGATGGACCCCATGAACCAACGCCCCTTGGACCCGGGGAAGCATTGCGGCGAGCGAAGCGAGCCGCAACGGGGAACGGCACGGCGAGCGAAGCGAGCCGTGCCGTGACCCCCCGATGAACCCCATGAACCCCCGCCCCCTGAACCCGGGGGAAGCATTGCGGCGAGCGAAGCGAGCCGCAATGCGACCACGGGGAACGGCACGGCGAGCGAAGCGAGCCGTGCCGTGACCCCCCCCCCCACGCCCCCTTGAACCCCCTCCCCCATCCGAAAAATCTGATATGGGTATCGTTTTCGACCAACTTGGGGGTGACGATTTCAAATTTGACGTCGACAGGGTCGTATTCATACCCCAAGGCAGAGTCCGACAAATGCGAGCTGCTTGCAGCTCGCACACAAGGCGCCCTCTAGTTATATTTAAAATTGATAAGTAATTGGGAACATAAATATCATAAAATGGTACAAGTAGAAGTCTAAACAAATTTTCAACTATTGATAGCTAATAGCTATTAAACTTGGGTTGTTGAAAATATTACTTTGTCCTTTATCAATTAAGTATTGGGAGAGGGTGGTAATATGGCCCCTGGTAGGTAGATATTTCGACACCCTTTGATATTTCGATACTAAAACAGCTTCGTCTCGCAGAAAGTAGCTGAAAAGATAACGTGACTTGATAAAATTAATTCGTTTTTTTTTATTTGTTTGTGTACCTCTACCCAAAACAACCGCTAGGCTCTCTCGCCTTTAATTTTTTGTGTTATTCAAGTAAGTCATAACGAGTAGGTATCTACCGGCTGGGGATTTTTATGGCGCCTTGTATATCAGTTGTGCCAAAAAGTTATACTGGATGCACCCCGGTTCCATTGATTCAAGGTGTTGAGCGTCAGTGTTTTAGTTTCTCATTTTTCTTTTTTCATATTATAAGTTTGTTTAGTAACTTTGTGATTTAAATTTCGAATTTTTATTGTCGGTGCAGAATTATTTTTCATTTTTAGGGTTTCAAAGATCGGTTTTGAAACCCTTATGGTCTCGCTCTGTCCGTCCCCGCTCTTTCTTGAATATCTCAGTAACTACTGCAGCTATTAACTTGAAATTTGAAATAATGATACATTTCGTGCGCCATTACTGATTTTAAGAAAAATATATATAAATAAATGAAAAATGAAGATGAATATTTTCAGTACCTACAAATTTTGATGTTGAAATTTCAAAAGAGACCTAGGAAGGCAAATGGGGTATCAAATGAAAGGTATCGTTTTGTACATTTTAAAACACTTTTTGAAATTTCTGTAAATTTCATACTTTTTGAAATATTTCAAAAAAAGTCGAAAAATTGACCATACCCCCCCCCCCTATCTCCGAAGATTGCACACCGATCTACGTACAATGTATTAGGCGTTTGTAGATATCGATCTATATTTTACAGGAAAAATATAGAGAAGTCTGTAATAATAATAGTTTTTGAAAAATGGGCAAAAAGGGGGAGAATTTTTTTTCAAAAGGGGGGGTACCTACCTATGTGGGGTATCAAATGAAAGGTATCGTTTTGACCATTTCAAAACACTTTTTGAAATTTCTGTAAGTTTCATACTTTTTGAAATATTTCAAAAAAAGACGAAAAATTGACCATTCCCCCCCCCCCCTAGCTCCGAAGATTGCAGACCGATCCATGTACAATAAACTAGGCGTTTGTAGACATCGATCTATATTTTACAGGAAAAATATAAAGAAGTCGGTAATAATAATAATTTTTGAAAAATGGTCAAAAAGGGGGGGATTTTTTTTCAAAAGGGGGGTACCTACCTATGTGGGGTATCAAATGAAAGGTATCGTTTTGACCATTTCAAAACACTTTTTGAAATTTCTGTACGTTTCATACTTTTTGAAATATTTCAAAAAAAGACGAAAAATTGACCATTCCCCCCCCCTAGCTCCGAAGATTGCAGACCGATCCATGTACAATGTACTAGGCGTTTGTAGACATCGATCTATATTTTACAGGAAGATATAGAGAAGTCTGTAATAATAATAGTTTTTGAAAAATGGTCAAAAAGGGGGGGAATTTTTTTTCAAAAGGAGGGGTAGCTGCCTATGTGGGGTATCAAATGAAAGGTATCGTTTTGACCATTTCAAAACACTTTTTGAAATTTATGTAAGTTTCATACTTTTTGAAATATTTCAAAAATAGTCGAAAAAGTTACCTTTCCCCCCCCCCCCCTATCTCCGAAGATTGCAGACCGATCCACGTACAATGTATTAGGCGTTTGTAGATATCGATCTATATTTTACAGGAAAAATATAGAGAAGTCTGTAATAATAATAGTTTTTGAAAAATGGTCAAAAAAGGGGATTTTTTTTTCAAAAAGGGGTACCTAACCATGTGGGGTATCAAATGAAAGGTATCGTTTTGACCATTTCAAAACACTTTTTGAAATTTCTGTAAGTTTCATACTTTTTAAAATATTTCAGAAAATTGATTGTCCAAATAATTGGCAAATGTTTGAAACCCTCGGCGCGCGAGTTACACTCGCACTTGGCGAATCTTGTTTATATTTACTATGTATAACTTAGCATAGGTTTGACAGTTTACTGAGGCTATTTTTTACTCTTTACCTGTTAGTCGCATTGGTTCCCACACGATACAGGCCCAGCCTAGTGTGGGAATAGGTAAATCTTCTCTACTTACACAGAAATTATTTGTATTAAGTAGGTATAACTAGTTATAATTATGTATTAACTAATTTTGTATAAGCAGTACCTAATAAACATATTTTCTTTTTTTTTTCAGTGACTTGGATTGTCTTGATTTTGCATATTCAAGCATAAGCATATTCAATAATTTCTTTACTTAAAAAAAATATGATGATAATATGATGCAGTATGTGTAAAATGTCTATTAGTGGGGGACATAATACTCTCCACAGAAACCAACTATGTACCTACCTACTTAGATTTGTATTTATAAACAATTTTTATGACAATATTGTATAATTTCATTAAATACAGGCTCAGACACTAATAAATTTATAAACCAATTATTTAAAATGATATAGGCTAAAAACAAAATGGGATGTCATATTACCACCTTCTCCTCTAATGAAATAGTTGGTGGTGTCCTGGGGTATTGAGGTCACACGTATCTCTGACACAGAACAGAACCGTGTTACACAAACTTTTGTGGTCTTATTGTGGTCAAAGGTAACCTTTGCTTAGCTTGTGTACTAAAAACGATTGTATTTGTAACTACCTATTAGTTTTTAGAGGCTCGATTATACATTTATGTGCTTCACTTAATACTTCATTGGACTCTATAAAATACACATACATACATTTTCTTTAGAGGAGGATCCAGCTAGGTTGGGCAGCGTTTGGAAAACTACGTCGAGTCTTCTCGTCATCCATACCGCAATGCTTGAAAACGAAAGTTTTCAATCAGTGCGTCCTACCCGTCATGACCTACGGAGCTGAGACGTGGACACTCACGGTAGGGCTGGTCCACCAGTTCAAAGTCGCCCAGCAAGCTATGGGGAGAGCTATGCTCGGAGTTTCTCTGAAGGATAGGATTCGCAACGAATACATCCGACAGAGAACCAAGGTTATCGACATAGCTCAAAGGATTAGCAAGCTGAAGTGGCAGTGAGCTGGCCATATCTCGAGAAGAACCGACAACCGCTGGGGTAAACGTGTTCTTGAGTGGAGACCGCGACTCGGAAAACGTAGTGTAGGACGCCATCCGACCAGGTGGGATGACGATTTGCGAAAGACTGCTGACAGATGCTGGATGCGGCAAGCTGAAGACAGGGCGCTATGGCGCTCATTAGGAGAGGCCTATGTCCAGCAGTGGACTGATGTAGGCTAATGATGATGATGATGACATTTTCCTTTCTTACTGTGTCTGAGCGGTCATTTATCAGCTGGCTCGTGTGTAATTCCGTACCTTGCAACCCAGGCGTGCGGCGTCAGATCAGGGTATCTCTTGAACATGCCGTGAGCTTGACTCAAATCTTTAGTGGACTCTATATCTACTATAATACAAATATTTATTATACTTATTATAAAATATTATTATTACTTACGTTGTATAAGCGGTCGTTCATCAGCCGGCTCGTGTGTCAGTCCGTCCCTTGCAACCCAGGCGTACGGCGACAGATCAGGGTATCTCTTGAACATGCCGTGAGCTTGACTCAAATCTTCCTGAGACTCTATTTTCATCAGCTGCGCCCCTATTATAAATAAAATATTGTTTAATACTTTAGATCTCTAGTCTTGTTTTGTTTTATTCCCTGAACATTGCACGGAATAACAGTAGGGATATTATACCTATTACTTATGTTCACTTCTGCGAGTAGGTAGGAATATTGTAAAACTCTCGACTCTACATAGGAAGGCTAACGTCGTGGTTCAAGAGAGCACAGAGGTTAAGCCAAGTCTCTTAAATTAAGATTATTTTAACCTGTTCGTGGGTTTCATTTTAAGGCCGGTTTTTCACGACAGCGAAGATGTTAAATTATTTTCGAAATTTGTGTATCACACGACAGGCAGATATTCGATTTTGTTTATTTTACCCACATCTGTGTAGGTAAACTTAACGCATCAAAAAATAGTGTAGTTTCCGTGGTAAATTACCTTCAATCGCACAAACTTCAACAGCTTTGGAGTTCCGCCTGGGTTCCGCATGAAGCTTGTAGAAGGAATCTGTGTTCTGGTTGTACTCGTAGTCTGTTCTATACACCCTGCTGTGAGGACGCAAGGCAGAAACGCACGCTGTAAAACGATTAAAACCGGTGCCAACCACACTAAACGTTTCAAGCATAATGTGTAGGTACCTAATAGGTACGAGTGTGCCTGTGACGAGCGTTTGTGAAAAATAACTCACAAGTTCCATAGTAGGTAGGAAAAAATCTTAATAGGCACTTATCTGCTACAAACCACAACCGGCCTGAACCAGCATTTATATTTGAAACGGTTGACCAGTTTATAGAGGTGGCATCTAATCCAAGTCGATAGAATCAGAAGTGGCCTCAAGCAAGACGCTAAGAAAAAGATTAAAGATTAATTATATTCTTCTCTTGATATTTAAAAAAAAAACATACAGAATGCCCCAACTCGCATGCCCAGCGTGGGATTATGGGTATTTCCCCCCAAAAGATGAAAGCCAATGAGACGCTTTTCAGGGGGAGGCCTGCGTCCAGTGGACCAATGAATGTACCAACTAATACCTATTTATGTATTTTATTTATTTGCTTTGGGTGGCTTGTGTGTCACTGCGGCCATGATAGGCCTATTGTGATCGCCACTTAGGTAATAATACGTTCATCCCTGAAGCTGCGGCGTTCATAATTCGCCACTAACCCTTGCAGCTGCTAGGAACTGTAGGATTTTCTTCGGGGAGATGTCTCTTAGCTCGTCTGGGCTGTGCAGGTGCTTGCCCAGGGATGCTACGTTTTTGCATTAGCACTTCGCACTCTCCTAGCAGACGAAGAGGCGTTTCATCCACCTCCTCACAGAATCTTCAGGATTGTGTGTCGCTCACTAATACCTAGCTTCTCTTATGAATGCGATCTGCACCAATCCTTTACAAAATAACGCACTCCATTTCAAAACGTTGAACTTAAAGGAATAATAAGTGAGACTTTTAGTAAAATACTTGCCCGAGCTTCTGATACCAATTCAAGGGAAAGAAGCAAGTAAAAATTATACTCACAGAAAAGCGTAGTTAGAATTAAGATCGCGTACACTTCCATAGCGATGCACAACCGTTCCTGGGTCACAGTAATACAATTATAAAGTAAACAGATACCTACTTAGACATCAATCAAAGTCGGCTAGACCCTGACATGCGATAGCTTTGTTATTATTTGCAGTCTCGAGATAAAATGCAGTGCAATTACCTACCTAGGTACTTGCCCTGTGGTATTCATATAAGCAGCAGCATATATTCAGCTTACTACCCAATATTGCTGTTGGTACAGAAAATGAAACTTCGCTTAAAAAGATTAATGTGGACAACAAATCAAAGTGATTACTTTATTTCCTAGTTTTACTTATGTTATATGAGTTTTTGTGACGTGTCCAAGAGTAAGTCCTGTAAGGTCTAAAGGAAATAAAGCACTATGAATTTTGAAATATTGAATCTTGCTGTTAGAAATCAAGCCAATAGCGAGTGCACCCTGCGTGGTGAGTGGTACCTACCTAACATTTGTCTGTGTCATTTGTTGTGTTTTTTCTTGAATATCTGTCTGAAAACAAACCTTATAAATTTGCGTCATTTTTTTAGGGTTTGGTACCCAAACGGTAAAACAGGACCCTAAAAAACCGTCGCATTTTTTTACGGGATATTCCGCTGTCCGTCCGTCTGTCTGTCTATCCGTCTGTCACCAGGCAGGAGAAGGAGACCAAAATATACATATATTATTATACCTTAACACTGTGATACCACCTTATATTTTATCGTAAGGTTATGATAAAATGTTATAGCATCTTCACCGTGTGACGACTTCTCGCTTCTTACATAAATAAATAAATAAATAATGTTGGACAATTCACACAGCATTATCTAGCCCCAAGCTAAGCAGAGCTTGTGTTATGGGTAACTGCGATATACATAATACTATACAATACATAGATATTTTTTATCATACACAAAAAAGGACCAGAACACCCAAAAATGTCTGCAGATCGTACACACATTTGTCCCAAGGCGGGAATCGAACCCGCAACCTCCTGCCTCGCAGGCAGACCTTCGCCCACCGCGCCACAGAGGTCGTCAACGACAGCACAGCACTACATAGTAATAATTACTATGTATCGATACTTAAGGAAGGGGATCAATTATTGATCCCCTTCCTTAAGTATCGATCTAAATTAAATTATTGGTATCGTTTTAGTATTGTCAAGTTAGCTTACTTTTGCCAACATTGGTGTTAATTCAGATGGAACAAAAACTACACTAACTTGACATCAAACGAACCTAGTAATCTGAATTGACACCAGATGTCCCAATAACTAAAGTAAACTAATTTGACATCACTTAAAAAACGATGTCATCCTTTTTATTTTGATCAAGGATGCTCATTTAATTAATTTAGGTTTTTTGTTCCATCTGAAATGGCACCACTATCTAATCTATCTACACTAGTGGCTATGGGTATGGGTTTATGAAATGAAAGAATAGGGATAATTATGCAGTAGTTTATTGTTACAGTGTAGCGAGGTCGACCCAACTACGCAGAGTCCCTACGTACAGGCGGCCACACACAAACAATCTATCTATTTACACTTTTACACTTAACTGTACATTCGATGAGGAAACAGAACTTCACCGCTGAGATTCTGCTCAAATTGTTTTTAGTCCATGGAATGTATTTTTCCTTTGAGTATTATCTGAAATGCCTGTAACAGAATTGTTTATGTGGATGGCCGCATTCGTATCACTACAATAATTATTACAATAGTTTTGGCAGTTCGCAACGATAAGGTAAAATGCATCTAAGTAACTCGGTACACGACAGAAAAACGTATTTAATCATATTTACATTTTACAACGCCTTCTTATTACATACCGGAAATGATACTAAATCATAAACCTATCGCAGTATCGGTTTGACAGCTGTCATGGCGCCATACTCGTTTACTAACTGCTCAACATCTCCGATAGAGGCGCTGTTCTACTAAACAAAGCCTAACCGGTTTAAGTATGAGCCAAAACAGTTATAAAAATGATACGAAGATACATAAAGTAATGTTAACTAAACCATAATCTATACATTAGGAAATGGGTTAAGTCTGGGCTCGACGACGCGAACATTCTCTACTTAGTCTTATTGTGTACGTTGTTTTGGGCGATACAATGACAAATTAGGACAGCCATTTGATATTATCAACTAATTAGAGTAACTTAAAAGGGACTATCAGTGCACAAAATACCTACTATTTACATTTCGACTGGTAAACACTAAAGTTATTTATAACATGAAGAGTACAAATATTTTCTCATTTTGTATTTTTTTTTGTAGTTTTTGAATCATGTAAATTATAAAGTACTTAAATGAAGTTTATCGAACACAACTTAATGACAAGAGACCTAAATCTTACCGCAATCACAATATTTACAATAGGAAATTATATAAAGTAAGTTAGCATCAGCGATGCGTGCTACACTTAACGTTAAAGAAAACCAATGGCTGACTGGCCGAACAATCAAAACGTGATGTTACCTACAAACTAAAAATCACTTGCGTAATGAACAGTCGTGTACTTAAAACTTAATATAATTATACGAGATCTTCGGAAGCGCAATACGTACAATTACAATGTATCAACTCGAAGCGAGCTTCAGCGCGAGACCACGTATCCTCCGCAGTGACAGGGTCCAAAAGATACCTATCTCTTTAACGCAACACACAAAACGTATCTACCGTCCTTGTTTACCGCGAGTACTGGCTTTACTCTATTTTTCTACTTATGCTATATACATTTTTCGCAGGACGTGCGCTACGAACAGTTACAACAAAGCTTTCCTATTCAAAATGAGGATATAAACTGAGCTTAATAGTATTTACATTAAATACACACTATTATAAATTGGTGTGCTCGGATGTGTTAGAGTCCAATAATTACGCCTAACGGATCACAGTGACAGTTTTGATAAGGCAAGGTGGGGTCTGTCGTGGTTGACTTTGAGTGTTTGCTATTTACACAACTTTGGAGGAAATCTTCTGCTCTTGTGAAGTACTTATTAAAGTTTTGGGTCACTATAATGCACGACCATTTATTGTACGGCTGAATAATGTACACCTTGATAATCCGTGTCAAAACCTATTAAAATTGGAAGCCATGACACGGATTATCAAGGTGAACATTATTCAGCCGTACAATAAATTGTCGTGCATTATAGTGACCCAAAGTTTTAACAAATTGTGTTGTGATAATAGAAAACACACAAACCCATCCTCCTTTGTACCATCAAAGCCTTCTGCTGTTGTGTGATTTAGAATTCAACGTGAGGCAGCCATTTTGTTTTCAGAACTCATGGAATGGCGGTCATTGATTTCAGCGAATTTTTAGTTTTGAAGTTATTATAACAGAACAGACATTCTGGATGCTTATTAAATCACACAACGTCAAGAATGCTTTCCTTTCTGTGCGGGCAACTACATACATCGGCTACCCTTCCAATAACTAGAACCTAACATTAATACTATGCGTTTTGTTTATTTACATTTTATTATTTTATTATAGTTTTGAACTAGTTTTAAGGCTACGACGTCGCTCGACACTCACACAAGTCTTTCTATTCTAATGTTAGCCGCGTTTTGAATGAAAACATCATATTTGTAAACCACGTGTATGAAAATGCCAATATTACAATGTCACTATTAAATTTATCACGCACACCAACACATATAGGTACATTTATATCAAACTTCTAATAAAACTATTAAATGCTCGAATTACACATTGCATATATGTATATAGACACATTGATAGATATACACCTCACTACGCGATGACCAGACGTTTCAAGACCACACACTAAACCAACGATGAAGAATTTTACTTTCATATCGATTAAATTCACCACTTTTGTTCAGTTTGTGGTCTCCAATCGCTTTAAAACGTACATTTTTTTTCTATTTATCATTTCCATGTCATATTGCTATATCTATCCTAACCTATCTACGTAAAAATGTTCAGTCGATGTTACATACAAATGGTGTTAAGGGAAAGCTAATATATGTATTTTTACACGATAAAGCTGCGTACACACGCCCGTTTGGAGATTCGAGTTGGCACACAACCGATCGTTTAAGTACTAAGCGGTAGTCTGTACGCAACCTTAGAATATACACAAATCTTAAAATAATAGTCAGTTATATAAAATGAAACAAGACGTTAATATTGCAATAATTATTGCTGACAACGCTATACTAATATATCAAAGACGAAATACGACTACCGCCGACAAACGCATTTTCAATATACACAGACTATATAATATGCAACATATTATTATATTATAAATTTATCTTAAGGTTAAACGAGTCAATAGCGCTAACTCTTCGGTAGGCGAGGCCTTAATGTATGCTATCTCATCTGATATAGATAAGCTAGGATGAAGAGCACAATGATTCATTCCTAAAACGAAAGCATAAAAAAATGTTAACTGACTTTTAGACTATAAAAACTATTGACGGAACGGGCTTTATTTTAGAGTTTTCTTCATCCGTATATTATTTATTTTAGCCCAAAATTCGGTTAAAATCAGTAAAGTATTCAATAAAAGTTCATAAAGGAAAGTGTAGAAACTTGTATTTTTCAAATGTTTTTAAACGGTTTTGATATAATATATTTTATTCTTAGTTTTGTATGATTAACATCAATTGAAGAATTGAAGCTAACTTCACAGAGCAAGTTGTTTTGCGATCACTCATCTACCCTTCCACGTTTGTATGGAAAGATGAACGACTTTAACCTTTGCTATAAGGATAGAAACCTTACAAGGTTGTTGTTTATGGTTGAAAATTGTAGAACGCTAGCTATCATTAAATGAAAGAGGTCGTAATGTAAATCAACGAACCTACATTTACTTTTGTACTAATATTTAGTCTGTGTATTTTGAGAACCCTGACAATACATGGACACAATGTAAATTGGAATTGAATACAAATAAACTATACTACATAACATAATACAAGCTTATGTAAATTGTAAATCGATATTTGTAAGGCTACACGCAAACATGTATGCCTACTTACATGCCGTTTTCTCCTTTCTTTTGACTTCCATTTCTTTCTTCAACTTTTGGGCAACCAATTAATTACAAATTTCGTTGTAACGAATACACTAGCAATATTTTCGCCCACATTTAAAATAACGTTCAAATTTACTTTAGGTTCACAACACTATGCTACAAAAATGTATCTACAAGCTACTTTACAATACGATAAACGTATATGATTAAGTTTTTGGTTAAGCAAGGCAAACATTGTTTCGATAAATTTATCGACCGCTGCTGAAATTGCAAGAGATTCCAAACTTTAAAGATTTATTCATTAAATAGATCAATTGATTAAATGACAAATTGTTGTGATGTTTTTCAAATTAATCACATAAGTTGAAACTATCTACAATGTATATCGCTATGAGACTTCCCATAAAGTACTAAGCGTTTCGAACTAGCTACCACTACGCCTACAAGTGAAATTTGAACCCTATCGACGTATTACGATAAAACAACGATAATGGAATTAAAGCTGAGTTGTAATAGAGTTCATAATCCGTCGTATTATCCATTTCACGGGTCAAATCCGTGCTTACAGGAAGGGTAAGCTATCATCATCATCACTTGCGTTGTAGATGGCGCGTTGGTAGGACGGTCATTCCCACTGGTGGGGCGAAGGCGGCAGTTCTGACGGGTGAGCGACTGTAGAGCTGCAAGAGAACGCAAGTGTCGACCGAGGTTAGTCAAGTCGTCGGACAGTGTAAAACCCTCACCCACGGCATATTCTAGTTCGATGGATTCTGATCAGTATTTGCTGCTACAGCTTCGTGTCTAAACGCTACAACCAGACTTTAAAATTTACTTAAAATGCCAAAGAGAATCCATGGTCATTTGGTACAAAATCTGCAGAGTTCAGCAAAACTCAGATCCAAAATCCACCGAGCCCAAAGAGAGACATGCAAAAATCAAATCAACCGAATGGTCGATAAATTTACTTGAGTTTAAATAATGATGATAATAAAATAGATTTTGAGCAAAACTGCATCACAAACTACTAGAATCACTACGGATACCGGAATCACCACAACCCTCGAGCATGGCACTGCGTTTGCACTTTCCTCTCTACACATGCACTACCATCCCAGATTTAAATGAACCTTAGTCAAAAGTTATAGAGTTCAATTTAAACTGAGACAGGAACCTCTAGAATCCGGATAAAAATAATAATGTTTTCAGTTATGAAAAATTTTTTGCTCTCCTAAATGAGTTTTTGTTAGCCGTATGCATTGTTTTTTTGACAAATCATAAATTCTATAATTTTATTCAGAATCAGAAATTAAAAGTTGAAAGCTATCAAGACAAATTTATATTTCCATTATATTTTATACTAATTTATCCATTATTCTGGGAGTGAACAAACTAGATTAACATTTTTATAAATTGGCTAACTGATAACTCAGATAAGAGGCAGGACAAAACAAACGAACATTATCATGCACTGCAACCGAACCGAAATAAGGAGCGGAGCGAAATCTAACGATCAACCCTTTTGAAACAACGAAATGACTAGAGTGCGAAAAGACAACCATTTTGTAGTTATTAATTTCAACAAATTTTCATAAATATTTTCATTCTATATGAAATTTTCAATAAATTCGTGTTTCTGTCGTTCATTTCGACAGTCTTTTTATTACGTTTTTGTCATTCCATAATTACAAATTATGTATCGTCTAACAAGGCTATAACAAAAAACTAAAGGTTGCCCTTTCGCACTTAGTCCGCGCACTATTTAGGAATTTAACTCTTAAAAGTTGTTTGAATCAGAATATTATCATGCCGCAATGGTCTTTATTTCCTGAAATATATAAACTTAGATTCAAGTATCTTATTGTTCTTAACTGAAAATATATAGATATCAGAACAATTTTTTTTTATCCCATCATGCATTCAAGAGCCATATTATGCCAACAGTGACTGCTTTATTTATCCCCTCGATCAAACAACATTTAAAAGAAACATTTATAGCGGGGTATGGGACAATACAGTGCATAAGGCGTGCTTGGAGCTTACTGGGAATCTGGGCGTATTACGCTGCGCACAGAAATATCACGGGCGATAGCAGTAGTATTTTTGCCGCCGTCTTGAAAGGGGAACAAACTTTTGTTTTCGTACCCGTTCTAGAGCTGTCGCAAAAACACAGAAAAAGCAGGTTATTACTATAGTACGAGAGTTGACTGTCTAGCTTCCAGCGTCTTGTGCGTGTTGAGTTAGATAGTACAAACGGAATGTGTTGTAAATTGATGATAAAATCTGAAAAGTACCACTTTCCACATTCCTGAAGGAACGACATACCATACCCAACGAGCTAAGGGGATGGCCATCAAAGATTCTACTGTGAGTATGGCTTCTTTATTGCCGTCAATAATTTACTTCTTTTCAAACCATTACTGACACTTACAAGGCAATTAAGGATTACGAGAACTAAAATTTCCATTCGAAACAAATTTTATAAAATAAAACCATCACTATCCCTTTCTTTTTTATAGTCTTCCAGACCTTTTTAGTCTATTAGACCTTCGCTTGACCACACTCTCGCCTGATGGAAAGTGAAGATGTGGCCGCCATCTCTTTTATTATTCTCATATTATAGGTAATTTCATCCTTCCCTGATATTCAACCCAAGAGGTTTTCAAATCTATGCTTATATTCCGTAAACCAAAGCTAACTCACACTTACAGACGTAAGATGAAACAAGACCATCTCTCTCCATCTAAACTACTCTCTGTGCTACTGCCAAGCGTGAACCACATCTCAAGAGGGTTGATGCCGAAGCGTGGCCATCGCTTCAAGCGTGGAAAGTAAAACCCATGCACAATCCGGGAGCGAAGCCACCCGTACTGTGTGAGGTGACTACAGCGAGGTGGGACGAAGTTGCGGCGAATGGTTGACGTTTACGAACTACAAAATGTAAAAAAAACTACTGGTGATTCTTAAACGTTTTGAAGGCTCTTTGAGAGTTTATTCGGGTATGCTCCAATCAAATATCAAAGAGGCTTCAAAACACGTAACAAGCCAGAGAAGACTGGTACAGACTGGGGTGGGATCAATGTGGTTATTTTTAATTTTATATAGATGTGGTTTATTTCATGACAGATAGCTAGGGTACAAAGTCATAAAAAGTTTTGCAAACCGACTGCTTTGGTCTAACATTTATGAAGGCTTCGTTACTGTCCCGCGCTATTAATTAGGACGATTCAAGTATCGTTTTTTTGAAAAATTGTCTAGAATTGTATAGCAAAAACGATTTCTCTGACAGAGAAGAAATAATTAAGTTTTTGTCTACGAAGTCTACAAACTGAAATAACGTCAACTATCCGCCACCGAGCGTCTGTTTCATGTTTACAAAATCCAGTTTACAAATAGAACACCATGCATTGACATGGCCTCACACGACACTTGTAAACTTGTGAAACATTGCCCTTGGAACTGCTATTTCACATTTCATTGAACTCAATTTTCAGTCCTGATCAGAATTGAAATCTGGAAGTTCCACTTTTACTGATACAAAAAAACATATTCAATGGAAAAGAACGACGAAATGCGAAATAAGGAATAAATTGTAGGATAGGTTAGGTAGGTAATTGCGACATAGGCTCTTTACTTGTGCGACCACGATTTCTAGCCATACTTTGTTGAGTTCATCTTAAAAAAAATTAACTGTTCAAATTACAGTAACAAAATGGGTGGGCGTGGATAACGTATTAGTTTTATTAAGTGATGTTTATTTTTTTAAGGACGTAAAGAACACTATCAAAAACTTACAAAGTTTTAAACTCAATGATTAACCTGATGTGTGGTTGAGTAGGTAAAACGGAAAACGAAATTTAAAAAATACATGTTGACAGAAGCTTAATGCTGATTTGGACAGAAAATAAAATATTTGGACATAGATATATGATGAACGTCTGAAAAATCTAGAGGGTAGATATAGGTAGAGAGTTAGATGCTTTTTCGTACTCAGGATTACCTATTGACCAACTATGTATAGTACGTTATCCATTCCCATTCGTTACCGCAATGGAACTTGAGTGTTTATAAGACTGTGACACTGTTCTTTACAGAGCGCTCCGTGCCACACCGAGTTGTGATGACCGTTTGCTTCGTCTGTTTTATTATCTCAAAGGGCTTGCAGGCAACACTGATGGAAGAATTTCAACTAACCTACCACTGTTAAGATATTTAAACCATAATAAATTTTGACTCTTGGGGCAATTCCGTATATTCAATTTTTACATTGTTAAATTCGACCTATCTTAGTTGAGTCGAATTCTGACAAAAATTTCAAAACCATGCCAAAATTCTACTATAGATGTAAGGTATATAAGCTGATCAAGCTTGATATAGAACTGGATCATTATTTATATTGAGAGATTTAACGATTTTGTAGATTTTGATGAATTGCTAAGTGTGATTCGAATAAGCTGTAAAATTATTGAACGCCGGCGCAGCCTTTTTTATTCAAAGCGATTGCTTTCGTCAGCGGCTACATATTCGTCGCTACGTGTAATTAACAGTCTAATTAACTGTAAGTTATTGGTTTTTTATACTTTGCTAGTACTTGAATGACTAGGAGAGAAGATAGACAACGAAATTATTGAACAGGGCTAATCTTCTACAGCGTTTAACACTTTCGTAACCCGTGACGCACGTCTTCAACAACCTCTATCAGAGCGGAGCGCGCCCTTTTGGGTCCCAACGCAAGAGCCTAGGCAATGAGTTTGCAAAATTGTTGCTTGAATCCAAAGAATTGGTTTTGTCTTTTTACAAATTGACTATATCCAGCAATGTTCATCAGACTACAATGAAATCAAAATAAAAACAGTTCTATATTGATCGAAAAGGCAGAGTTGTCTGCAAGCCTCGGGAATGGGGGGAAGGCCGTTGGGTGCGAGCGGTCGCAAGCGTGTTAGGTAACGTATCGCAAAGAAATCACCTAGTGTCGGTTGGTTGCGGAGAGGCGGCCCCTTACCTTGCGAAGCTCTTGAACGCCGCCGATTGGGGGTTGATGCAGAGAGGGACCCGTGATGTCTGCAGTTGCTCAGCTATGAACTTGT
The DNA here is from genome assembly GCA_946478455.1 of Eupithecia vulgata. NCBI lineage: Eukaryota > Metazoa > Arthropoda > Insecta > Lepidoptera > Geometridae > Eupithecia > Eupithecia vulgata. Next base: position 3,920,843 of record OX297863.1, read on the forward strand.
GAATCTCCTCTGGAATGTGGGAAGTGGAGGTGTTATAAGGCAGATCAGAATTCGCAGTAAAATTTCTCTGCTCTAATTGTTTTTTGATTTGCATCTAATCAAGCACAGTAAACTAAAACTCGTTTAACGTTGATTATTTCGTTGAAGGACAATCATTATTTTGGTATTCTTTTCTACGGTTTTTGTTATAGTCTTTCACACAGTCTGGGTATCTCTAAGAAATTAAATAAGTTTCCAAAAAATTTAGACTTTGGCGGGACTCGAACCCACCCTTTAGATTCGGACTGTCCGAGTAAAGTCATTTTATAAAAAAAATATTATCATCATTATCCTTTGTTAGTCCACTGCTAGGCATGGGCCCTAATGAGCGCCATAGCGCTCTGTCTTCATTTTGACACATGCAGCATCTGCCTGCAGTCTTTCGAAGGTCGTCATCCTACTTGGCCGGAGGACGTCATACACTAGGTTTACCGAGTCGCCGTCTCCGCTCAAGAACACGTTTACAGTAGCGTTTACCCCAGCGGTTATCGGTTCTTCGCCGGCCCACCGCCACGTCAGCTTGCTAATTCTTAGAGCTGTCGATCGATGGCTTTGGTTCTCTGTCGGATGTATTCGTAACGAATCCTATCCTTCAGAGAAACTCCGAGCATAGCCCTTTCCATAGCTCGCTGATCCAGCTAAGTGCAAGTTGGACAAGCGCGTCAGTCTTACCTTTGACTAGGCGCACAGGTGTCAGTCTTACCTTTGACTTGAATCACAGGTGTCAGTCTTACCTTTGACTTGATGCACAGACGTGAGTTTGCGCTCCCAGCCGTCGTGGAAGGAGTGCGTGGCTTGCGGCTCGAGGTCGGGCGAGTAGTGGCGCGCAGCTGGCGGCGAGCTGTAGCAACACTTGCACATGCAAGAATGGTAGCGGAGGCGACCTTCTTCTAGGTAGGGGTGTGCAAGCGCATCTACCACAGAGATGCGTTTCGTCGGATCGAATACTAGCATCTGGAAAGGAAAAGACGCAATCATAGTAAGTGACAGTGCATACAATAGACACATACATTTGGAATGATTTCCAATATTATCTTGAATGACCACATATCAACAAGTGAATGTCTGTTGCATTATATTTTAGACTTAGATATGGAAATAATAATATATTAGTTTATAAGTCATGTATACACTTGCTAGTGGTTTATTTTCTACTTCTTCCACTAGTGGCAAAATCAATAACACCTTTATTTGACTTGTCTAAGTGCTTATTTTGTAAGGTTAAAGTAATAAACGTTATTGAATTGTAGTTATGTCGGCATAAATCAGGGCTCACGATAAAAATAAAGATTGTAAAAGTGATTGATGCTTATGACAGCGAGAAGAAAGAGTAATATTGAACGGTATAATCAGTCGCAATGGGACCATGGAGTTGAATGCTCATTGAAACTAAAATGAGCGAAGGAGATATGTGAAGTTTTACCATGGCAGTGTTATTTTCGACGGAAGATCAGCGTTGAGTGAATTTGGTCTACCATTACAGGGCATTACAGGTAGCATTCCAAAAACACCTTATTAGTCTGTGTGATTGAAAAATGAATGTATCTTCTCATTTCTGTCTTACCAGCTTGTGTCAGCTGGTAAGAAAGAGATAGTACGACTATATCACCTGCGCCAGTAGATGCACGGCCTCGTGCGTGGCTTGCACTGACAGCGTGTAGAGCGCGGCGAGCGCGGGCGGGCGCGGCGCACGGCGCAGCATGTGAGCGCGCGCGCCCGCGCACGCGTGCCGCATGTCCTCCAGAGATGGAGTGCCTAGCAGTTCTGTTATCAACTCCAGCTGAAAATATATATATTACGGATCAGCATAGGTACTAGTACCTACCAGATATAAGATTGACATTATTACATGGCAATGTAACCTGATTAGATATCAATAGAGCTTCCGATGAAGTGAAATCTTGTTTGATGTAGGACCGAAAAACTTTACTTGACGACCTCTGTGGCGCGGTGGGCGTAGGTCCGCCTGGGTCCGACGCAAGAGGTTGCGGGTTCGATTCCCGCCTTGGGACAAATATTTGTACGATTTGCAGGTATTTCTTCCGGGTGTTCTGGTCGTTTACTATGTATAATAAAAAAAACTATGTATGTATTGTATTGTATTATGTATATCAGTTATCTAGTACCCATAACACAAGCTCTGCTTAGCTTGGGGGCTATAGATAATGCTGTGTGAATTGTCCAGCATTATTTATTTATTACTTGTAGCTACTTTTTGGTTTAATTACTAGGTATTGGATAAAATGACGAATTACTACGTCATTTATCCAGTACTTTCATCCGAACTGCGTCAATTTCTCTTCTATATTTGATAAAAAATCACAGTAGAACGACAAAGCGACCAGTGTTAGTTGGAGTACCACAAGGGTGTCATCTAGGTCCATGTCTGTTTCTTATGTATAAGGAGTGACCTCTCACCTGTTGTACTGGACTCTGCGCTTGGAAGAGTATCCGTCTACCGAGGAGCTCGCCAAATATACAGCCGACTGACCACACGTCCACCGCGGCCGTGTAGTGATTCGCGCCCATTAGGATCTCTGGTGCTCTGGAATTATGGGAAGGCTAGTTAAAGTACCACGTAGTACGTAGTTAGGCTAGTTTAAGACTTAATAATTTACGAGAACTAAAATGTACATGTGGTAAAAGCCAACAAGTCACTTATCGGGGGGAGGCTTGGGTCCATCAGTGAACCAATAAAGAGGGAGGAGGAATAATAACAGTATTTATTCTGGAATACATAAGATCTTAGTATAAGATCGGCTTATCGGCTATGAATCTGTTTAAATTAACCAGAATATAAAACTTGGATTTCCGTAAAAACAAAAAGCTTTGAAGCAACCTGAACATATCAATAAAATAAGTATAGAAAGCTTATAAGGTGGCTAATTTGTTGATATGCCTGTCTTTCCATAGCATCCCAATAGGCCACGATATATGTGTGAGTATAATACAATACAATACACTTTATTGCACACCAAGAAAATACAAAAAAAATACAGGAAAAGATAGTAAAACAGAGTTGCACACTGGGCGGCCTTATCGCTAAGAGCGATCTCTTCCACACAACCTTGTAATTCCAGACAACGATATAAGTATGTATATCGATCGATATTATGTACTACAAAATTCTACACACATAAGCTAAGTATGACACGAATTCTCTTTCGTTTACTTAACTGAAAAAACACGTAACTAAACGAGAGTATTTCCCTCGGGATATTTTATTAGCGAATACGGGATTAATGAAAGCGGGAAATGAAATCAACCTCAATTTGAATCGTTTCATTTAATTCGCACAAAGCCGTTTTCAATTTATTCCGTCCAAATGTATCGTAAAGCTATTAAAACTGCATTTTATTGTACTGCTAGTCTTTAAGAGCTATTATTTCTGAGCAAGTATGTATTCTGTACGGCTATGAATATTTTATAGCATTTTTTACAGTTTTAGGAACCACATACGGAGTCGAGAATGCACGTACCCGGTACTTAGCAAGAAGCTAGTCATTGTTGTAACAATAACCCTAAGATTGTTTCCCATGGAACAAGTCACAATAATCAATATTTTACGCTCGCATCAACTGCTGTGTGCTTTTATAACCATAGTCATGTTATCGACATTTATGGTAAGACGAGAAAAAATTCAATGACATACTCCTTTATATGGATTTCCGTAAGATGACGTTTGAATACATACATTACCGCTGTATTCAATTACGAAACATGGAGAGAATTTTAAAGCACACAATCCATAATTAGAAAACCTTTTTTTAGGACAACATTGTGGTTGCTAAGTAAATTCAATACAAATCTTATGGCTTTCGTTAGGAAACCAAACGCAAAGAAATAAGACAAATAAAATCTTTTGTAGTCGACAAAATAAATGACTAACATGAAAACGATAAACAGGAAAACTTACGCAAACAAAAACGACACAGACAAAGGGGATGAATATGAAACTTGTTATAAAAGCTATTCCATATAAGAAACAGGTAAACAGTGCTATTCCATTTTATGGATGAGATTTAATATTCGTTGAACGAACTAAATGACCGGATTTGTCTGCAACCCGTATGCACAATATGCACATACGTAAACTCCCAACAAATAAAAGCAGCGGCAGTAACATTGGAAAGGTCAAGGACTCGTTGCATGAGACAATACGAACGCAAATCTTCTCGATATAAAATTTCAGAGGGCAAATAATAATGGGAGATATTCAAAATAGAAGTCACGTGGAACGAGGAACAGTCCTCCAAAATATAAGCTAAAGAAGGAACGTAGGGAATTCACAAGAGGTCTCTCGGTTGCTCACGATGTAAATGAAAAATGAGCAGCGCCTGTGTCATGCACGAAGAGCCCTAAAAGATATTTCGCCGAGTATATGCAGTTCCGTGTTTCAGTGTCTAGCTTTTGGGAAAGCTTTTGGGAACAAATGCTAGGAGAACGAAACGTGGCCTACTTTCAGAACTGCGGTCTACGTAAAGGTCATTCTTTCATTTAGTTTTAGCCATTTAACACCTGCGGAACACTCGTGCTAGGTTTGCTGGCTCTAAATAGGTCCAGTTGTTAAGAATAAGATGTAAGAAATTAATTACACGATATAATAATGGCTAAGAATAAGAAACACGAGAGCGCGACTAACAAGCAACTAGAGAAACTTGGGCGGGGAGCGAAACGATGAGCTTGACTTGACACGAAATTTTAACGAAAATTTATGGACGTCACATAAAATGACTTCGTGATCACAATTTATTTTCAAAATCTTTTTGTTTAAAGGTAAAAAATAACCATGAGATATTGCTCTCGCTTTACTAAAATAGTCCAGGGTCAGAACAAAAGTAAACAATGTAATTTTTACATTTATATTTTTCCAACCGACAAAAAATCGGTTGAAAACATATCGACCAGAACAAAAGCCAAAAACTGCAATGCTGTATTTTATACAAACACTGCATTACTGCTAGCAAGCTAACTGTTATAGATGACCTCATATTTATAAGTCGTTCCCAAAACCGCGCAGGAAATTCACGCTTTAGTGAACAAAATAAAACGAGGACACAACAAGACTGTAAAGATTTTACAGCCAACAACTTAGAAGTAAATTACAGACCTATAAATTCATTTAAGATGTCAACGGACGTCGTTCCTAGAAGCTCTTTGTACATAGAAGTAGGAAGAAAAAGCTAACAATAGCTGACCTTAGTAATTAACTAGTGCATTCGTCTGTCTCTTAACACTAATGAGGGTCGTAGATAAACACGTTCCTTTTTTCCGGGAAGTCTACTTCATGTAGTTTCAAGTGTCATTTTATCATAAAATTCACATAAAATGTCGGTACGGTAATGATATAGGTATATCCTTATAAGGTACTTTACTCTACCCTATTACAGCTTCTGCCCGCGGCTTCGTACGTCTTTTACTGGTACTGGTCTGTTACGGGCATTGGTACCATCTATCTCCTTGTCAAATTTCGATAAGATCCGTTCTGCTGTTGAGGTTTTTCACGTTAGTTACTTTTGTAATCAAACTATTAGTAGGTATGGAAAGATATAATAGGTGGTATTTAAAACATACTGGGTGATGGGGTTTTACCTATAATACTGCGTGACGACTTCCTGTGTCATGTTCTTGCTGGCATCAGGCTCCTCGACTCTCGCGAGGCCGAAGTCACAGATCTTAAGGACACAATTACTGTTCACAAGGAGGTTTCCGGGCTTGATATCTCGATGCAGGATGCGCGCGGAGTGCAGATATTTTAAACCTGAAAAAAGATATAAGTAAAATTAGTTTCTAGTCTAATCTTCAGTATAGCAAGTTAAGAATCAAACCGGATCTTTAAAATATGAAACTAATTACTTTCATTTACATACTACAGTAACTAATGCAAGAATATCAAGAAGACAGTTAGTAGCGCGACTAAGTAACAGACAGTTCTGAAAAAGTGGTCTCTAAGAAATGATTTTGAGAAATTCTAAGCAAGAACCAAGCCCCTTTCGTACAAAAGTTGCACTTGAACTTTCCAATTTATAAACCTCTTTCCCGGCAACATTTCCATACCTATCATTTAATCTTCTATCTTTTGTTTCTTCTAACTTCGTATCGTACATTAAAGTTTAGATAGCTGTTTGAGCCATTCCAACATTAATGGCACTTCAACTGACCATTATATTAGTAAGCAATTAGCATCAGTTGTTAGTTAAGCCCGACGCGTAATTTAAACATCAACATTCATCATTGTAAATTGATACGAGGTTAATGATGACCGAATTTACTGTTGGTTGGTATTGACGTGATCAGTATTTAGAATCTAGGAGTGAATTGATAGATGTGTCAAACCGCTTCGAACTACTTCTAGGTGGGATTTAGGTAGTTAATATTAAGACGATTTTGTCACTATCAAATCCGGTTCTATCTACCTACATTGAGTTGGCACTACTAGGTTTAGATATCCTAAGTTTTATTATTAACTTACGTCTTATGTATACGCACAAAAATATAGATAGCTTTTTGAAAAAATGTGATGTACACAACATAAATACAAGAAACAAAAACAAACTACACATCCCATAGACTACGAAAAGTAGGGAAATCATTAATGGGCAATTGCGTACCTACGCTTCTATAACAAGCTTCCATCTGAAGCGACTGAGCTCCAAATTCGTAAATTTTAATAGTTCATAAAACAAAATCTTATCAAGAAAGCCTTTTACTCCATACATCAATGATGTAAATGCTTGGCCAGATGTCGCCCAGTTCCGCACCGACAATAGTATTTAAGGAAAATAAACTTGAGTTACTTTTATATAAAAATATGACCTGGTATCTAAATCACATTATATTTAGACTTAGATAGGCAAATAATCAATAAATACAATAATAATAGTTTTATGTAAACTTACTTAGTGGTTTATTTTTAACTTCTTCCACTAAAGGACAAGAAATTGAAGTGAATAAAATCAATAACATTTAATTTCTTATTTGATAATAAATAATATTTATAAAGCTGTATAAAGTATACAGTTTTACTTGTCTAAGTGCTTATTTTGTAAACCTAAAGATATTAAAGTTATTGAATTTGAATTCCAACTAAATTCTCGTGATTGGCGGTCATACAAAATAACAAAAACCAAGCAACTTAGGTTGTTTTACTGGCGCTATCTGAACAATGTTTTAGAACAATTTATTTATTTGTGATGGATGATGCTTTTCGAAGTATTTTCATAGTAACAATAAAATAGTTTTAATGGGACTGCGTTTATGATCCATTCATGATGATCCTCATAAAATCTTTTCAAACGGAGAGGAGAAAGGCAAGTTATCAATGAAAGATTTGAAGTTATGTGATCCCACTATAAAGTCTATTTCATCATAAGCGCCGTCCAGGATCAATGTAGAGCGCATGCCTCTCTGAAACTCCCGAGGGTTGAGTAGGTTTGAAGAAGGTTTTCTACGTTATAAATAAAAGATACGCTGGCCAGTTCAATGTTGACTACTCCGTTTTAACGATCTCGAATATCCTGTGGGATTTCGATCAAGTACAGAACTATAACGCTTTTATCTAATCGACAACATGTTTGTCGACAACGCTTCAACTATTTTCCGTTATACGTTTATCTTATTGTCGTAAAAGTTTATTGGATATGACCATAACCATAATGGTTTTGAACGAACAATGCCCCCAATCGATCGTTTGTGCATTTCGTCCTGCCTGTTATAGCGGGCTCAAACAGTATCCGCAGCAATGCATAATTTGCACCGTATTCCATAATAGCGCATGAGTCAAGGCACTACCCCAAACCGATTAGCTGGGCTCATTGAGTGTAATGAGCGCTAAACAAGGCTGCGCTCACTGTAATAACAAGTTGTCTCTGTCTAGGTCTACGTTGGCAAAATTCGTGAGCACGAACAGTTGGCTGAGCCACATTAGACGTCGACTATTTCGTTGGGAATTTGAGGGGCGTCAAGCTTTGCATAGCTTAGTAGAGGACAACTGGTTCTTTCTACCCTGGTTTCACGTTTGCCAGCAGACAAACAAGTTGGAGATTCCTTCATCATCATCGCATACGTCCACTGCTGAACACAAGCCTCTAAAGAAAGCCACGATCAGCAGTTTCAGATTGCTTTAATCAGACCTATTTAGATAGCAGGTTGGAAACCTCTGGTTAAACAAATAACAAAGGGAATGTAAAACATCGCAGAAAACACAAGTAATTACTGAAAGACGACATATTTACAAACGAAATGGAAGGTGCCACTTCCACTACAGTGTACCTGTCATGTCAGGGATGTTGTTTCGCGTTCCACATAAATATAGGATGAGCGCGATGACGCACAAAGGCGCGCGAAACTCTTGAGTCAGGTTTTCCCTGCTCAGGGTGGGAGGTGACGGGTGGAGCGAGGCTATTACTGACATTATTTTACGATATACATGTGTCAGCAATTAACTGGATCCTATAACTAAAACACGCTTCATGTTTTTCCATTTACTTATTTCTTTAAAAGTCTACGGAAAATATAGACATCTAGACACCTTTGGAAATTCGTTATCGACAGGGCTCGTACTCGTAAAAACGAGATAAAGTTTCTGTTTCGTTTTCGTGCAACGCTAATCTTATGCAAGCGTCATAACATAGGTAAGAGTTGGCTTTGCACCAAAACGAATCAGAAACTTCGATTATCCTTATCCGAGTAGGCCCCATGTCATGGGCATGTCATGGTCAGCTACATTGGTACAGCTGTTCTGACAAAAGGTGTTGTAGAAGCAACCAGCTCCCAGGCGTTAGCCGCGATGCCAAAACAAATTAACGACAGAGTAGGTATGTTGTGAGTTTAATTTCCCAAAGGGTGTTACCGCAGTTTTCTACACCTAGCGCCCAATGTTTCACAATTTAACCTCTTAATGCGCACACCTGAAGGTTAAAAGTTATCAAAGTTTGAGCGTGTCATTTCAATTATAGCGGAACAAATTGCTAATTTAGAGTTTGACTGGAGCGCATGTGTTTTTAACGGGCGTGTAGCTTACTGGTTGCTAACATTGCTAACGAACGTGTTGAAATAACGAGCTTCCTCAACTTGGTTCCTCAACAGTTGAACCGATATTTTTGTGGAAATATTTTTATACCTCGTCGAGCATTGACAAAATCCAGTTATTCATTGGATGTATATTTTACTCCGTACACCATGGTGTGTATTTGTGTTTTATTCACAAGCTTATCTTCTATGATAAAAAACTAAAATAGAATCGTTTTAGGATTACAAAACAAAACCTTCAGCTACTGGTCGTTTGACATCTCAGTGGTCGAAATGACATAAAAGTAAAATATAAATCAAAAGTAATGCGACATAAAACGAAGGGTTCGAGAAGTAGCACGTAATAAAGGTGGCCGCTTAATGCGAGAAGCAGGTCGTCGTCCGTTGGCACAAGCGCAGGCGCATCCAACCGCGACGCCCGCCAGTCCTCGCTCCTAGTCGAGGACAATGCTCTGCAGTCGACATCTGATCGACGATCATCAACCTAATTGCAATCTTCATGGTGCGATTACATGATTCAGTAAATTCCTCGAATGACGCCTGATAGGTGCGTGCTCCTAACGAGTTGATGCTTTATTATAAATCAGACGAATTCCACTTCAAGTTCCATTCGAACCTGCGAATGGAATTTTTAATACTATACTTCGTTACGATTACGAATCAATCGGTATTTGCCGTCTTACAGCCTACAGTAGTTCCTCTTCCTGATTCAAGACAATGTTAATTCAACAAATGCGTTATGTACACACACGTAAGGTTTTAGCATCTGTGTTCGTTTGAAGTAGCCGTTTTTGGAAACAGGTTCAATAGTACTATTGTGAGAGGTTCACACCGTGATGTTTGCTCACGGTTGGCCGTTGAACAAACAGGCTAACGAAACGCGTGCGCAAGCATCTCACGATCGCTTACAGTGATGAGGCTTTCACATTATTCAAGGAACACCAGTTCCTTCATCCTCCTAAATGTAGAACAAACATGTTGTGCTGTTATGGTGCCTTTTCAACAGAACATATCTCCTGCTATGCTGTTTGTCAGGCAGTAGGCTCCACATGTCACTCGCAACGACTATCAATGCACAATTCTACAACTTCGACTATTACCGTAAACAAGTATAACAGGATTAGGATTCTCCGAATAACTTCAGTAAGTTACAAGAGAACAGTTAGGTATTCTAAATGAGCATCGCAAGCGGGAAGCGTCGCGGGTTATCTTCGTGAGATAAAGCCGGTTCCAGCGGCACTGCGGGAACACTGCCGATGCCGGGAACATGATCGAATAAATCACGACATAGGCGCGTCCAGCGATAAACAAATAGCTTGTTGCAATCGTTTATCTGATACCGACCTGCGGCTGTTTCGCTCTGTCAGTGGAGCTTGCAAACATCTCTGCAAATATCTATTCTATTGAATGAAGTGCAACTAACGCCTGAACACGCATGTTTCAAGTGTCGAATTTTTGACAGACTTTTCATTGAAAACTGTCTTGAAATCGCGACTTGACACGTGTTTAAATCTAAGTTACGTTTGAGTATTCGGGAGTAGCTATGTTATAGTTTGATGCGCTATCAGTATGGGAGGAAGCCTTGTTGACATTTCTGATACAGTACTCCCGCTGTCAAAATGAGATAGGCTAGTCAAAGTAATCCGACTGCGCTTGATTCAGTTGTCAGAAATGGTCCCATCCCATTCTAATGAAGGATAAAAGTAACTACGTTTGTCATTCTATCCCTGATTTAATAGGTGTATGGTTAATGTTTAGCAACAAGGTTGTAGATTGATTGACCATTTTGTGCAAAGCAATGGCAAACCAGATTTCTGTTCAAATAAGTACTTCCTGTTAATACGGGAACTGCGATCTTGATTCAAGATTATGTATAGTTTTATGATACTTTAACTTTTATATGTTTAATATAGATCCTGCAAATCCCAGACAGTAAAAACGCAGCTGTACAGACGCTGAGAAAGTTTGAATCTGGTCAGCGAAAAAGGTTTTTGCGGCGCTGCTGAAAGTTAGATAGGCCCAGGCGAGGAAACTTTACTGGAAGAGATTAACAGTTTCAAAAGGGGGGGAAATCATAGCGATTGATTGTTTTATGACACAGCATGGTTTATTGATAAATAGTAAGACGTTTGCCATCGTGATTTGTTTAAACATTTTTTGAAATAACTAAATCATCTAATCGATCTCTGTGGCGCGGTGGGTGGAGGTCCGCCCGCGACGCAGGAGGTTGCGGATTCGATTCCCGCCTTGGGACAAATATTTGTACGATCTGCAGGTATTTGTTCCGGATGTTCTGGTCGTTTTCCATGTAAAATAAAAAATATCTATCTATGTAATGTATTGTATTTTGTATATCAATTATCTAGTACCCATAACACAAGCTCTGCTTAGTTTGGGGCTAGATAATGCTGTGTGAATTGTCCGGCATTATTTATTATTAAGTATTATTTTTATTTATTGTTCTGTTCACACAGACAATAGTAAGTATATAAAAGCAATCCTGTGGGAGACTGGACGCTTTATGTTTGTAAAATCTAAAAGCGTCAGCAGGCTCGCAAAGACACAAGACCGCTGATTATTTACAAGACATTTGTTAACATTTACAAAGAAAAACGCCTTATAGTTCTGAGAGGCTCTAATAAGACAATTTATAATTGAAAAATAAAACGGAGTAGGGGACCAAATTCTGCTGAAGCGAGCCAAGTAAATTCCATTACGGAGCGAGACAGACACCAGCAGGCCTTTCCACTTAGTGGTTTTTCTTTCGACCGGCGCCGAAGCCCCATGTAGCAGACATGTCAATACATTTTCCTGTTCCTTCCTTTCTATTGTCGCGCGGTAAACACCAAAACAAATGGTTCGCAAGCCTTCATTCAAGAAATGATGGCTTTCGAACTAAAACTAAGAAATAAATAGAGAATGAAACTAACTGACTTAGGTAGGTAGGTACTATTGTTCCTATATCTACTGAAAGACTAAAAATTACCTCTAGAATAGACTAAATTATACTTGGCGTGATCAAAAAATTATAAACCAACTTAAAATTTCAGAATATTGATAAAATACAGCCAGCTGACAGACGGACGGACATACAGACAGGCAGACACACTGGAGGCTTAGTAATAGAATTTTGGACCCTATTCGTACAAAACGTTAACAAAATCATCAGTTCAGGATCGGTCGTCCTTCGTTTTAGGCGATCCGCCCTGCGTCAACTTTGTTAGACTACTTGTTTACGCCGTTTGCCATGGAAACCATTACACCAGTGAGAGAAAATTATTATTTGATGATGTTTTTAGATACGTTTTACGGCGCACATATAAATTAGAGAACCTAATCTCTCTTTTATGCGACCATCTCAGAATCAACCTTTGGTCATCAACGAGATAATCATAAACTAATACATACCATTGGTTTTAGTTTTTGGTATTAGAAAGGAATAGATCATCAAAATCTATTGAGAATTAATAAATATATCACCAAAATTATTTTAACTAGTGCTTTTTCACAAGAATTCAATTCGGGATCATTCCCTATACAATTGCGAAAGAATTACCACAATTGGTCCACAGCTGAAGAAATCGATATATATACATGAAAAGAATACATACATACAGCGGTAAAAATAACAACATTTTTCGGTACATCTTATCTCGGTAGCTCTCACAATTCTACCCTTTTTAGCTTTTATCGAGCATCTCACAACACAATCTCCCACGGTAATTGAATTTTACACGAGGAACAAAACGCAAGGTCTTCATTTATCAGAGCAAAATCCAGAGTAGCTTACATTACAAATGCGTGAAGATGATTTCCTAGCGGAAAAGGCTCGCGCATATATAATAGTATAGCAAGTGACGGCAAGGCGGGCGAACGCGCATTTCCATAATTCTGCTCGTTACCGTCGCCGCCGCATCCCCGCTTGCAGACTTGATGCTATCTACACGATTCAGTAAATAAATTACATTAATTAAACGCCCAGTAGTGTCGGTTAGTTGTGTACTTAATCAGAGCCTTCCACGAGCCTTCTTTGATCATTTCGTAAAATAACACTTTATCAAACCGGTCCCTCAGAGTTATGTCCATCGCTGACAATGGAGATCCATTTATCAAAAGGACGTATGAATAAGTTTTCGAGAGAAAATCTCGTTTTAATGTGGATATTTACGGACAGGTGCTCGGTAATGAGCGCAAACGGGTAGACAAACGGGTCAATTCCTTTCATAATCGGGTTGTTATTCTGACGTTGGCTGTGGCAGTGAGAGATGGTCGGAATGCCTTATTTATGAGTAGCAGGAGCAGGTGTTCCTATCAGGGTGTGGACGCGCTTCGTTGCATCGCATCACAATCCATACATTATTAATATCGAGCATAGCTGGACGAGCCCAGGCTGCGTTATTAGCATACCTGGGCTACAGCGGAGAGGCGTGGTCGGTCAGCTAAAGGCTTACATAAGCCCAGTGACTAGACACGGTGACGCTTTTGGCTCAGTAAGCTGACCAAACAAAGATTGTTTTGATAGTGGGCTGTGTTCAGCGGAGTGTAAACCGCCGGGCTTTCCCCCAAAGTTTCTGATATAACGACTGGCTTGAAACGAGACTCATCTTTATTTAGCTGATTTTGTATGATACGGTAGGAAACGTATCATTTAGCAACACTGTAGCCTTGTCGAGCCACCAGTTAAAGTCAGTGGCGCGCCAAACATGCGCATGAACCAGCTGGTCTGTCGACTCGAGCCGCATTCCCTGCGATCCATGCCTTTTTGTGCTAAAGCGATTACATACTATTGTGCTTTCAACAAACTGGTCAATCACCTATAAAGTTACAACAGCACATTGTGCACAACGCAAATGCAGTATTAAAAGGGCTTCAATTCTGTCCCCTAATTTCTGCGTTGAGTGTAGCAATGGCGACGATGGCTTTGTATAATACGAAACTGCACGCAGAATATTAAAAGAATCCTGGGACGCGTCGTTGTCGCGTGTCGCCCCTCTAGTAATCACAGAGTTACATTCAGCGGCACGGGCGCTAGCCTCCTTACCATCTGTGTTCTATTCTGCGAAACAAACCGAAACGCAAACACTGTTTCTTGATTATGTTGGAATAACCGGCGTACAAGCATAAGTTTGTTTTCATTGTCTAGTTGATTTAAGCCAGGGCCATCAAGGCTGTGCAACAGTAAAGTTTTTAATTAAACGAGTAAAGCGAGCGCTGTGGGGTTTTAACGACCGCATTTTTCTAGATTCCCTTCGCGAGTTTCACTCCCGGGAAATCTCTTGGCACCGTACGAATAATTGCACAAATTAATAATGCGAAATCGGGAGACAGGACGACGCGACGGCTGGGAGAGGCTACTCGTTTCATTTGCGAGAGTGGACAACATTAGCATAGCTACTCAGCTACGAAGTTGAAATTAAAAGGAGGGTTGCCCGGGCATAGAGCTTTTTAAGCATCCAGTCGGTAATGCACTAGTTTTTTTGCGGGAGCGGATGAGTTGGACGCAAGTTGGAAGCACTTGGGAGTTTTAATTGATTTACGGCAGGTTGGAAGTGGGTGTGCGGGCGAGGTACGGGCAAGCAACACGAGCGAGGCAAGGAGACCGGGCGAGGCACGGCGTTGTCTCCGCTCTCAGAGGAGCTGGGTTTGTTTTAAACTTGAATTTATCGACGGCACTCGGTCCGAGCGACCGCAATCAACTTCCCATGTTTACCAACTCGATGAACAAATAGAACAAGTTGTTTTCAATGCTTATGTTTAACAAGGTGAATGCAATCGTTGCGAACTCACACTTATATGAGCAACTTAGAGCATCCGGCCTTTTATAGGTACTACTAAAATGTAATTAAAAAAGTTTTGCTTTTTCATTACCTAGGTAACTATACTGGTATCATGGACCGTCTTTGATGTCTAGTGCTTTAACTTCGTTCATAAAATCAGCTTCACATTATAAAGTTAACTTGTTGAGACTTCCACGAAACTTGGGAGATAGGGTGTTGTGCCGGGCTGAGCAATAATGATTAGTTGAATAAAATGCTTTCCGATAACGCCAGAGGGTTTTGATTACCTCGTAAAACAATAGGTTTTAATGACACAAAAACCAACAGTTGGGCGACCGTTCTCAATATGCAAATGATATAGCATTCCGCTTTGCTGGAAAATTGGTTCCTTAGTAATGGTTGCACGAAAGGGTTCTAAACAACGGGCCGTGAATTCGCGTTTCGGCCCTGGGCGCCCTAAGTTATGTTATGAATCAGCCTCGGAGCTGCTGCCAAAATGTTATTGGACCACAATAACTGTTAGTTACTCAGAATTCACTTCACGAAACATCGATGCGTATGGAGCTCAGGCTTGGATTAGAGACGATTAGTGTTACTAGATAAATTTAAATAATCTTTTGTTTAGTATATTACCCGACATATCCATTTGCATCCTATGTCTTAGGAATATCGATCAAAGGGAAAAATCAATTTAGAAATATAACTAAGGATGCCTGCTACTGCTTCGCGTAACAAGGAGGCTTGAAAACGTTATTAACTTGGAGCCCAATTTATTTATATTAAAGCAACACGATTTTTTCCCTATTTCAAATAATTTTTACCGTTTAATGAATGACAAGAAAGCGTCATTGAAGTTCTGAAATACTCTGAATCAATAAAGACCTTCTTGTAACAGGAAGCTGTATAAGACTTCTTTGAAATCAAATTGCTTTTTGAGTTCTGGTTCAATAAAAGAAAGTAATCAGTAAAGTAAGAAAGAAAAAAACACTTACCCCTGAGTATCTGGTAAAGGAAGACTTTGATGTGATCTGCGGAGAGATGCTGCGGCGACACGATGATTTTGTGCAGGTCGCTCTGCAGTAGCTCAGTGATCACGTAACTGTTTTATAGCTAAGGAAATGTCAGAGTGTACACAGCGAGCGAATTTACAGGTGATACGCAAAGTTTGCGGCGTGAATCGACGGAACCGCAGGATAATGCTTTCTGAAGCGTATGTTAATTTTAGTTTATATTGCGCGGATCTAGTTTATGGGATCAAATGCTCTAGGTATCTTTAATATTTGATATTTTTTACTTTAGAGAATCTACGATTATGTACTTCGAGCTTAAGGAGACTGAAGTGCAGTATACGGGTGAATGGAAGAGATCGCTTCTAAGCGACAAAGGCACCGATTATAGTTTTGTCTTTTTATCTAAGCATCTGTATTTAATCTTGTGATGACGTTAATGAATGCCGTTTCTCAGTCAAGCCTTGTGCTGTAACGTGAAAATATAAGAATGTTTGAATCGTATTGTTGGATTGTGATTGAATAAAAAAACATTAAACTATACATAAAACACGATCCGAATTCAATGGAAACGGTCCACAAAATAAAGGCAATGCAAATAGGGAATTAAACCGCCATGTTCTCATAAATGGCAAACATTGCCAACAAGCTAGCTGGAGGCGTAAAATAAAAGCATCGATTCGAGTTCCATGACAGGCGGCGGTAATTTGAACGCCTACGCAGGAGCGTATTTCACAGCCTCCTGAAACTGGAAGCCTGGCGCGGCAAGATTAGGGATAACATTCAGATGGGAATGGTTTTTTGGGAAATACGTGCCTGTTTAGAACTTTTTGAGACCTTGATCCTTCGTGTCTTCGTTAGGATTCCATCTACGTATATTTTCAATGATTTACGTAAATTCGTTGTGATGGGAATCCAACACCGGTTTTCTTTCTGGAAGATTCTATATTTCTAGTTGGCATGTCATTGAAATATCATATTATTATCAAATCACTTTAGTAACTGATTTATGGTTAGATTGGTTAGTGTATCGGATGATGTACAATAGATAAACAGATTAAACAGTAATAAAATAAGTTCCCAAAAAATTTCGACTTCAGCGGGACTCGAACCCGCGCCCCACCCTTAGTACGGGTGTGGTCTAACCAACTAAGCCACGAAGTCCCTGTCGAAAATCTTTGGGACCTCTTACGGCTCTAAGGGTGGGGCGCGGGTTCGAGTCCCGCCGAAGTCGAAAAATTTTGGGAACTTATTTCTTTTCTTAGAGATGAAATAAGCACTATAACAAAAATCCTTAGATTAAACAGTAACCCAAAGTGTGAAACATTTATTTGCAGATCCAGTTGCTTTAGTTGAAGGTCAAAATAAATAACATAGAATCTACTTAGTTTTAGAACAGCGACCCAACACAAGGCAATTTAAACTTCTGAGTATATTAGGAATGTGTTATATTTATATAATAAGTAAAGGATGTTTTTAACTTTCACACAAGCACGAAGCAAGGGCTTTAGATACCCAGGGCGGCAGGGCTGGAGTGACGCCTCTCTCGTTATCTGTCGTATCTGCAGCGTTCGTTCGCTCCCGCCGACCATTATACAAATTACAGGACATTTGTACGAACTTCATTATCTTTGCCGTGTATATTCATTTTTTATAGCGCTACAGAGCCCTCCCTATACAAACACAAGTTTGCCTCTTTTTTGACAGAGTAAAAACTAGAAATTACTGGAGAAACCGGTTAGATCCTATTCTTATTTAACTTTTCCGTCTTTATTCTTCTACATAACCTCTACATAACTAATATATAATTTTTGTGCGTAAATTCCGCAAAAAACTTTACATTTACTCGATATTTTCTTCGCATTTGGGTTTCAGTCAAAGGCATCACAGCCCAGATTTGAGCTTCAAAGCCTGACATTACGGTAGGAATTCGAAACAAATCGCCTTAGAGGAACTGAACATTGTAGGCTTTATTGCGAGCAAGAGTATTTCGCAGGATTTCATATTTTTACAAGTATCATCCATTATTATGATATCCTCCCACCAACCATTAACAAAATTACAGAACATTGAGTTAGTAACTCGTTGCGGCGAAAGTACGTTCTGGCTTCTAGTACCTAGGTACATACGTGGTTTGAATCACAATGATAGCTAATTACGATGGTATCTATTATAGATCTGAGGTCCTTTGGTGGTGGTTTCTCCAACACAGACCAAACTAATCAATGTGATACTTCTTGTCAAGAGGTTTTTAGTTGATTTGTCAGGTCACTATAATTGATGATTCAATGAACTCTAATAATCGCTAAATAATTAAAAAGAAAGAAAATTACAATCAAATAATATAATTAAATTTAAACTAGTATTTACAATAGAAACAAATGCCCTAACTGCAGACTGTTGCAAACAATCTACAGGTAGCTCAACTGATCCATATCAATACCAGTCGGAAGCGTGCCCAAGACACTGGATACATTGCCTAGCTGTATGGCAATGCTGATGCGCTGTGCCAGATACTCGCCAGCTCTCGGGTCACGCGTCGCTTCGACCAGACGCTCAGATAATTTATATTTTCAAGACTAAGCAGAGGCTTAGACTATACGATATTTTGTGTAAATACAATATCAGAATTTACCCCGAGAAAAACCGTAAACCGTTCTATTGTGGCAGTTCAAAGTTTATACCTTGAGAATAGAACAAGATAAAATTACGTATTTTATCAAGCGTGGAGATTTAGTCAATTTTGTAGCGATTGTATCTTACCAAGAAATCAAGTGACCCTTTGCTCTGGTGGCTCTCACACACAATATAAATGTAATTACACTTTGCGAGTGTTAGACATGAACAGACAACTTCAATACTAGGGATTAATCATCATCATCATCAGCCTATATTTGTCCACTGCTGGACATAGGCCTCTCCTAATGAGCGCCATAGCGCCCTGTCTTCAGCTTGCCGCATCCTGCATCTGCCAGCAGTCTTTCGCAAATCGTCATCCCACCTGGTCGGAGGGCGTCCTACACTACGTTTGCCGAGTCGCGGTCTCCACTCAAGAACACGTTTATCCCAGCGGTTGTCGGTTCTTCTCGAGATATGATAAGAATTAATAGCTGTCTGCAAATGGCATAAATATTGTTACTCCTCTTCTTTTGTACGTTAAATGTTTATCTTCCTAATTCCTAAATATGATACCTTGTTTTATTCATAAATACATAGGTAAGGATGTGCACTTGATGTAATTGTACCTATACCTACTATGATCGTTTTTTACCTACCATTGGATGAGATTTTGTAAAATAGAAAGATACTATGGTGTCAAAATAGCGTCACATAACGACATGTGTAGGTATTCGAGATTCTACAGTTTGTTTTCACATCTCACATAATTTCGTTTCCGCTTTACAGGTAAAGCGCGGCAAAAGCAGTCCTAATTGCGTTTCTTAGGAAATTATATTCCTCTTTAGTAAATAAAAGCGTCTACTGGATGATAAATGGATAAAACTAAACTTAACTCGAAATTGTAATAACTTTCGGAATAGCACCAATAGTTGCGGAAATAACTCATTATAAACACACATTAATCATGGTGATTCTGTTGGTACAAAACCTAAACTAAAGTATCCTAAAATTGTTGCAGTCTCCATTTTTTCGATTGGGACAGTAACATTTTCACGCTGGTTAGGTTTTGTGCTAATAGAATCACCACCATTATTTGCCCACAAACTTTACCGCAGGATATTAGACTACCCATCAATTGATGTTTGAGTTAAATTTAATCTTATAAAAAACATTAATGTGATAACTATAGCCAAGTTCTTTCAGATAGTAGCTTCACCGATAAAAGAGCTGAGATCTTATAGAAAGGTGCCAAGTTTCATAGCTGTTCCTAATCTCTATTCATAGATCTAACAAGACTTGCAAAATTGCAAGCCTGTAGGTTTGATAATGTCTGAGACGGCCAAAATCCTGCTCAATTGTTCCTGTAATTGAGCAGGATTAGGCCTGTTTAGACTAGTTCCTTATTGAAAATAAATGATTTTGTATTTGTATTTTGTAAAGATACCTACTCACTGCTATTGCGTCGCCCGTTTCTTTCCGAATTTGGCTGACACTCTAGCTAGCTCGTATCTCCAACTTGGCAACCCCGTCAAGTTGACGGGGTTGCCGTAGCTGTCTGAAGTACGACATGACGCGATCATTAGGGGCGATTTTATTCGTTATTTGCATGAAGATTTCGTTATTTTTACAGCACAAGATAATGTTAAGCGTTGGTATAATCTAGAGCGATACCATGGTCCGGATTGCGATACCTTTACTCAGTAATAAGCTGCACACGGTCAGCAGCAAGTTTTTGACATATTTCAACCACGGTCGTCATTTCGTAGCACGATAAATCCTGCCGCATGACTAACTGGAATCGAATCGAACACACCCGGTGTGGCGAGCACTTTAATTATATTGCTCTGAAAAATATTGGTTGTTTGCTACAAACTTGAAAATCCGTAGCGAAAGTTATATAAAATATTAATAAAATAGGAATACGAATTCTCACCACTTAACACCAGACCTGGGGGTACAATTTTAAATTCATTTGAGTGTCAACCAAACGATTACATATCCAGACATTTGTAGAAGAGATTTTGTGTCATCTTTTGGTAAGCTCATTTTTTCGTGTGTCTCTCTTCATATCCCTTCTTTCTCTATCTTGCACCAAATCCAAAGCAGTTGCAGCCCGAGACACGGTAAATGCAGTCGAATAAAGTTTCATTTAATTATTCTTATACAATTTACACGTATTTATGTATCTCATCCGATATAACGTGAATGAAAGAATAAAAAAAACAAATTTCATCACTTGAGCGGAAACCTGACGCATACGACAGTGTATTTTCGTAACACGTTCA
Organism: Eupithecia vulgata; assembly: GCA_946478455.1. Taxonomy (NCBI): domain Eukaryota; kingdom Metazoa; phylum Arthropoda; class Insecta; order Lepidoptera; family Geometridae; genus Eupithecia; species Eupithecia vulgata. The sequence continues at coordinate 3,941,600 of OX297863.1, forward strand.
CAGAAAGGGTTCTTCATAAATCCCATCACCAGGGCTATACACATTACGAACATTATCTTCATCAGCCCGCATCATGCACTCCTTTGAAGTCGGATAGTATTGGATTGGATCAAAGAATTATGGTTATACGTTACGTCTAGATGGAAAACACGAATAGTCGACTCTATAATTTTAGTTAAGGCTGTGGTATGCGTGAAACTAGCGCCGGCACCTATTTTATTTTATTACACGTTGAACAATAGGAACTTCCAAATATCCATCGTACACTTTGTGATACCTTTTATAAGCTTTTTTTAAGGCCTCTCGAATAGTTTTATTCTATTTAGTTTATCGAAAATAGATATTGGAGGCCACCAAGGGCAACTTCGATATTCTGCCTAAACCTAATAGAACAAAACTATTACAGAGGCGTTAAAAAAATCTATAATAGGTATCACAAACTGTACGTTTGATTTTTGATATTTCCTTTGTTCAACGTAGTAATAAAATATGTGGCGGCGCTAGTTTGACGTATGTCGTATGCGTCAAACTATCGCCGCCACCTTAACACCGCTGTCGATAAAGAAACGCGTAGAGCAAGAAAAAGCTTCAATCAATTAGAATCACGTTTTTTTTGTTTCACGTTAAGGTATAGAAGGAGGTAGAGCATCAATGCTTCGCTTATAACCAGTCTTTGAGTCACGTAGAGGCTTGTGGTCTGTTGCTTAATCTATTTCAATTCGTTGCAGGTAGCAGATACCCTTGGAGCGCGGTCACGCCCTGCGAGATTTCGATTCAGGTACGGACCATTTGTAAAGCTCGAGAGATACTATTCATTCTGTTATTTTGCAAAGTTTATACATAATATAAATTACTTTGGGGTTAACTCCTACACGAAACGTGTTAATACAGTGTTTCTCTGCGCAAAGTACAGAGAGTGCCCTTTCATTTTGATAATGATGATAAGTCTTAGAGGTCTGAACTCTGAACACAGCGTCTATTTACTTCAGACAGTGGATTATTTAAGCTCAGCTTTGTTAAAACCACAAGAATCGCGGAACGTCAACAATGAGTTTTACGTTCAAAGCTATAATATAATATAACATATACAGGGTGTCCGGTAATTAATGGATAACCCCGCAGGCACTTGTGGGGGGGCAGAAGGGCAACTCAGAAAAAAATATAAAAAAAATCTATCTGCAACGGTCTAGGTTTTTTTTTTTTTTTTTAATTGCTAAATTTTATACCTTTGTTCAAATTTTTGGGCACTACGGCTACAAAGTGAATAATAACGAATTCAAACGAAATCAATTCGTTATTATTCAATTTGTAGCCGTAGTGTCCAAAAATTTGAACAAAGGTATAAAATTTAGCACTTAAAAAAAATAAAAAAAATGCAGATAGATTTTTTTTATATTTTTTTCTGAGTTGCCCTTCTGCCCCCCCACAAGTGCCTGCGGGGTTATCCATTAATTACCGGACACCCTGTATATAACAGTACGTGTTAAACGGGAACGCGTCAAAATCTATCCATCTGGGACCACACAGCTAGCACCATGTAGAAACACAAGGCCGTGGGTAATAAAGATATCTTATAATTTTATTTTCATGATTTACAAGAAGATTATTGGATAAACTAACCAGTAACCACATTGTATAATAAGGCTATCTCGACGCTATGCGGCGCATTTTATGTGCCTTACAAAATCATTTTATTATTATGTCTGCTACATACTCGTCTCTTCAACAGTGTTGGTTTCGAATGGTTTCGTATTTAGAGATTTTTTTGATGTGAAATCATAAACTTTGGAGCCCCATAACGGCAAGTAGAAATCATCGCTTATCTCGATAAAGATTTATCCGATGAGTAACGCAGCACCGGTCGTTAAGTTTTTCGGCGCTCAGGAGCACCCTTGAAAGGGACTGCGCCCCCAAAGCCCCCTTGCCCCATACGCGACACGGCGCGGTAATTATTTACGAGGGGTCGGCAACGCCCCCGCTCGTTTGGACCCCTACCGCCAACAGAATCGCGTTTGAACGCACACTGAAACGAGTAACGAAGTTTTAATGGACAGAACATCCAATATTGTTTGATTTTAACGTTTTGTATTCGTTTAATCGGATCCCGGCCACGCATTTGGAGCTGGGTGCTTATTATTTGCCAGGTTTTGTGTTGAAACTGCTAAAATCGACAGAAGTCATAGGCGAAGTAGAGCCGAGACTCTTGCGGTATCACATAGAAATGATGAAATAGCTCGACTAAAATTTAATCATTTCAGACCAATAAATTTTCAGTTACCATTTTGTAAAAGATTTTCTTTAGCGATCATAGACGTGTTATGATATTTTATGTCCTATATACATATAGATGAGATTATTTCACTAGGTAGGCACCTACTGATTAATCTCACAAGAACACCACACTCCTAAATTCTAAAACTACAAGTTTAATAAAGTTATTAAACTTGTAGTTTTAGATTAAATTTCATTTAAAACAAAATTCGTTCTACCCATCACTGTTTTAAAAAACCAATCACTGGCACCAGTCTCTCACAAACAGGTACCTGTATTTTCTAAATAAGACCTAACTATAACAAGTAATATTAAGACGACCTTTAGTGATTTGTTTAATTATTTATGTATGAACCTACTGCACAACGAAATTTAACCCCAGAGCGAAATAACTTGAAATGAATTAAATTACAGTATACGCTAGCCATGGCATCGGGGCGCGCGCCCGGCGCAAAGATAAAGACACTTGTGTTTGCTATCTACATGGCATACATAATATGTATGTACAAACAAACATACTACATACAAAGCCCGGATGCTATGCAGCTGTGCACCCAAACTCCCGACGGGCGTATGATACGGCCACAAAAAACTGGATGAGCAAGAGTTAAACTTGAGTGCTAAGGGTTCTATACCACAAACATACTAAGTATACCCAATGCCAATATTTAATTTCCTTGAATCCCCCTATGACTTTTTGTTTTAAATTGTATGCGGATTATACAGTAAAAGCGAAATAGGTTTAACTATTCTCTAATAATTCAAAGCTAATCGCAAGATTAGCAAAGCTGTTAAGCTAATTATGGTAGCCTTAAGATTTTAAACCATTTAGAGATATTTTAAACCATTTAGAGATGTCTTTTTGTTTAACATTTTTGGAAAAAATAATGTATATGAGTCTGAATCTACATTATCCTATAAAGGGCATTACAAAAGACATATCAGAAGGACCAAAATACATACGGTATACAGGATCAGCAAACGCACCCAGTTGCCATTCTTTGGTTACGGAACCCTAAAATACCCAAGCCGACTGCACTGCAACCATAAAAGCCGTTTCCGAGCTTACGATCCGAAACCTAGAAACGGAGATATGGATCGTGAAATTAAAACGGTAAATAAATACTTGCCTCCTTGAAGGGGTTGATGTTAACATCAGATTGTCCGGGCTTGGGAGGCAGTAACGAAAATACTGCCCCCACCTTAAACTACGGACCTTTCACCGTAAGATGAATGCCGTGATGTTGGCAATTCACAAGGGATCCATAACACAAGCACTGCTTAGCTTGGGCCTAGATAAAGCTTTGTGGATTGTCAAATGACCAGCATTCATTATTTATTCAGACCTACGGGGTATTCGCTACCCTGAGCAGTAGCGAAAGTTGAGTGGGTACATCACGGCTAGGGACATCTTACAGCGAATGGTATGTAGTGCTTATAAACATAAAAGGTTCTTCTACTCTTGAAAACCGATATAGTAGTTTAATAATAATAATAATAATAATAATCATTTATTTCAGACAACACAAAAAAATCAATTTAGGTCCATATTATGTTAGTCAATCTTATTTTATGTTAGTATGAGGTCATAATAAGTGTTATAATTTCAAACACTGCAATCGTATATGATGAAACTATTTCATCATTATTCGATTACAGTGTTCGAGGAACGGGCTATCCCATTTATTGGATAATGCATTCAGGATGGCATTGGAACTACCATGCAGCCTGCAAAGCAGCGAGGCGACTTTCTTTCGCATGCATGCATGGAAGCCGTCTGTGCGCGCCTCCGCGAACATGCCGGACGCGCTGCAGAACCGAGGAAGCCCCAATAGCATCCTGAATGCATTATTAAACTGGACTCGAAGGGTGTTCATCGTTTTTTGGGTGTATATGGTCCAAAGGCTACTCGTGTATAATGTCTGACAGTAGGATTTATACAGGCTTATTTTTGCCTCTTTAGAGCATCGATAGAACCTACGAACCAACATATTGGCTCTAACGGTCAACGCCCTTCGCTCTCTCTCTATGTCCAGTTCATCACTAAGATTATCACTTACAATGTGACCCAGATATTTGAATTGGGTCACCCTCTTTAGTACAGATCCATTCAACATAACGGGTGGAACCTCGTACATGTTCACTCCCTTAGGCGGAAAAACCATGAACACACTCTTACTCACATTGTATTGGAGACCATGACTCCTAGCATAATTTTCACATATCACCAATAGTTTTTCAAGTGTGAGTAAAACCAAACTTTTTAATACTCTCAACTATAACTCTGCTCAAAAATTGCAAAAACACTTGACAAAAAAAAATCGACGCACCTTAATGTTATAGATAAATGTTTCATAATTGAAGCCGTCATAATTAAACATGTTTTCCGAAAAAATCAAAGTAAAGATTTTTTTTGTTTGGCTAATTGTTCCCTCTTCAGGGAAAAATCCTCCCTTCTCCCAACAGTTAAACGTCTTACGATCAACAAAAAAATGGTCCTAACATGCTGGCGTTGAGTCAAATCTTCTTTAAATAAATTGTCACATTGTTTAGTATGGATGGTATTGTCCATAGCAGTACCGTTGGTTAAGGCGCATACTAACCCAAAAACAAGAAAATTAAGTGTTTTCGAACCCGTTTTCCGACGAAAATATTCATTGTGGAGCTCTGAAACTTATATATCCTGTAACACACATCCTGAAAAGTCCCTTGGAGGTTCCAAATATTTGCTGTTAATCATAGTGTAGTTGTTATACTGTTAGTTATAGTGTATGTGTAGCGGCTTCGAACCCACTTTTTATCGGCGTCTCAAATTCGATTAATACCAAATTCAGTATAGTGATTCACATAGTTCACACCTACCGCTTGGAGGTCCATTAGCTTCGAAAAGCAGTCAAATTAATGAAATCAAACGTAAAAACGTATTTGCACCTACAAAATCTGTGATTCAAACCTGACCAGTTACACGTCGCCCAACCGCAGAGGATCCTATTATTTGGTTGATATTGATATTATGCTGAACCGAAAACAAGCACTCTTTGCTGCATAAAGGCGCGCGGAAAGGTCCAAGGTCATTTGCCTTACTATTCGTCTTAACTTATAAAGCTTACAATACAAGTTCATCGAACATCCCTGCTCGCATAGGACCCTGAATGTAAGCATGCAACTGGCCTTGAGCTTTCCTAGTACCGTCAGGTATTATTGTGGTTTTACACTTGTTTTACGTTTGCTATAACTGGGTTTAAGAGTCTATACAACCTTAAGTTTTTGTGAAAAATAGACAGGAATTTGCGTTCATAGGAGCGGAACAGGACATGCCAAATTAAAACGATGCAAGCCCAAAAATCAAGTTTTAGCTTATTATCTATTAATTAGGACTTTATTTGACAAAGCCGAAACATATGAAATGTTCTATACACTTAGTTCTATTACAATGCTTATTCTCAAGATTTTAACTTCTGTATTTATTGAGAAATTAAGATTGTAGTAAGAAACTAGGCAAGCTGAAGACAGGGCGCTATGGCGCTCATTAGGGGAGGCCTATGTCCAGCAGTGGACAAGTATAGGCTGATGATGATGATGAAGAAACTAGAAATGACTTTGCGATTTTTTTTCTTTCGAGAAAATTTTATGGAATCGTGTTTTCGAAACATGTGATCGATAGAGTAAGTCCGAACTTTTCCATATATAAATTTCAAAGTTAAATATTTAGTAATTTGGAAGATATGGAGATCAGACGGAGTTGATTTGAGGTAGTTTAGACCCTTAAATTTCGCTCGATTGGCAGTAGTGTAGAAAGAGACCCTACCTCGACTGAGTAAGACAGCTATTAGTGTGTTAGCTATCTGAAGGAGAGGTGAACTCTGGCATCAACTTTTTTGCGTTGCAGCTGGAATATAAAATGTATTTTTTTCAGGCTCAGAATTGTAGACGAGAAAGATCAATGCAGGCCGACCATTAGCAAGAGCAGCAACATTATTGAAGAACAATGCGCACTTCGTCACCGTATGTACCACTGTCTCACTCGTCGTAGTATTGTATTATCTTTCTGTCTCACTCACAATAATGTATTTAGAATAGAATATTTATTTATATAAGCAAGTACATATACATATAACGTAGTTTGTGCTCACACTCGTATTAAAAAAAATAAAAAATGCTGGACAATTCACACAGCATTATCTAGCCCCAAGCTAAGCAGAGCTTGTGTTATGGGTAAGTACTAGATAACTGATATACATAATATAACACAATACATAGATAGATATTTTTATTATACATAGAAAACGACCAGAACACCCTGAACAAATGTCTGCAGATCGTACACACATTTGTCCCGAGGCGGGAATCTAACCCGCAACCTTCTGCGTCGCAGGCAAACCTTCGCCCACCGCGCCACATCGGTCGTATTAAACTTATATTTATTCCATTTGGATGTAGAAGATACCTAATGAGGGGTTTTCGATTTGCATTTTTAAAAAGAAAAAAATAGTTCCAATCTTCTCGATAGGTGGCAGGGGGCTTCAACTGGAAATTAGGGTATGTCAATGTCAAATGAAAGGAAAACAACCTTACGTGAAAATGGACCGATTTGGAAAATTCAAAGTTTTCCTTCTATTTTACATTGACATACCGTATTTCCAGTTGACGCCCTGCCATCTATTGAGATGTTTGAAACTATTTTTTTCTTTTTAATGCAAATCGAAAATCGCTCATTGTCAAAACAAAACAAAATTTAACAGAAAAATTCTACATCATGTAAGAAGGCATACTATTATTATAGGTACCTATTTAAATTTGACATTTTTAAAATCAGTCCGTTTGTTTTTAAGTTTGATCATTCAAATCTTTCTTCTGTAAGTAATTATATTGAAGATATGTACTAGGCATATTATAGGTACGTAGAATGTAGATATTATTATGGTTATGTTAGGCTACTAGCTGTACAGTTAGCGGTACAAATTGATGATGATGATTGCTTCACCGACTGTACCAGGGGGTATGAACCTACCTCTTAGTGCATCTGTAGCTCTTCGTGATTATATTTTTGAGCATACCGTTTGTAGTTTTCATCATTAACTTTTAATGCCTTACCACAGGCGTTTATTAATTCGGGTTTTAAATTCTATAGTTTGTAAGTTATTGACCTTGTATGAAGTAGCCGTGAAATGTATGAATATTATCTGCTTATTATTTAGAGAACAAGTTAGAGGAACATAAATTGGTAAATGTAAGGTAATTCTGAATTACCGTGGGCAACATTTGCGCTACAGTTGCGACTAATGGATAAGGAATCTGTTTTTATTTGCTTTTTGGAGTTTAGTTTAAAATTTAGTTGCCTAAATAATATGTTGACAAATTTATACGCCGTAAAAGTGATTTATTGTTTAAATTAAGCAAGTTTTTCAGTGTGTTGTTAAAAACTTGACAACCCATTTAGGTAATGTGTTTATTATTAAATTTACGTGTTTCTAGGAATACGAATTTTCTACTTTGTGGGATAAATTCCTTGAATGTAGGGACATTTTAGCTAAAGATAGATAGATAATACTTTATTGTACCACACAAACACAGAAAGCAGTAGAGAAATAAATGTTACGAGTAGACGAAGTAGAAAAGCGGCCGTGTCGCTATAAGCGACGTCTTTGGTGAAAGACGGCACTTGAAAAAATAAAATAAATCAATCATGCTTACACTACCTACGTACTATATTACAATACCAACATAACCTACAAAATTAAAAAAAAACAAGCTGCCACAGACTTTCGCTATGCTTTAATATATATTTTTGCACTCATTAGCTCTGCGGCCGTCATGTCTTACTATACTAAAATATATCGTGCTATATCTATCGACATATTTTGGTGACGTAATAAAAATATAACGTTATAGCTGCATCTGGTGGTCACTCGCCGATAACTATAGAAAATAGACCGTAATCAACCTTTCTATGATTTATATCAATATATATTATAGCTTCGTCTGTTGTGGGTTTTAAGATAAAGTTGTCTAATTTTATAACGATGGATAATTCTAACTGTTGCCTTAAATGCGACTAAAATACACGTAACTGAGAAGGTATTCCTTGAAAACAATCGTACAATTGACAATAGCTTCTGCGTTTTTCAACGTCATATCATGAAGAATGTCTTCTAACTACCGAAGGGAGGTAAAAAGGTGACATTGATGGATCATCGACTTTAGTTTATTGAACAGACAAGACCGGTCCGCTTCAGTTGTCCCTCATATTTGCATATGCACGCACTTCAAATGTGGAAACGCTCCGATCGTGACCAGAATATTAACCAGTCACACGAGGTTTTATAATTGGGGGAAAAGCGTCGCACTAAAGTTGCAAATTGCTAAAGCTGCAATGAAAACTGCAACAGAAACATGCAAATAAACAGCTAATAATAAAGCTGATGTAGTTCGGGAGTAAATGAGTCCCTAATATTCAGTTAGCGATGAAAGACATTTGGCGAGGCGGGCTGTGCGAATGACCAGTCTCAAGGACTGGGCAAAGGGAGACATTGACTAATGGTGTTCCTTCCTGCGCAATGGACAAAGAGAAATATTATAGCAGGACTCTACGTGTATTTAATATAAATGAGCTGGGATTTCTTTACATTATACGACCATACATCTGTAATCGCTAGGAAGACATCCCGGTTAGGGAAAATGTATAAAACTTGATTTGGCTCGAGGACCGTTTCATGTTCAGTGATCCTTTATATCTCACAAGAACGCGCAACAATAATTTTTATAGATACTTGTATGAATGAGAGAAGATGTTGAAAGAAACTTACAGATAGGGATAGATATAGATATACTGTTATCTGCCATCAAGCTGAACGTTTCATTTACTATCGGGCAGTAGCAGTGTTGATGACTAGTTAAGCCGATTAAGTTTTATTGATAATTATGTAGATCACTACTAAAGATAAGCTCTATACCTTGAAAAGGTTCATAAAGTTTCGTAAGACGACCATTGGAACCTTGTAACTTGACTTTTATATTATAGCTGTGGGTGTAGCCACTTGTTTTCTGTTAAAATAAACATTGACTACACTCGGATACCGTGACGGCAGAAATCTCAGATACCTAAACATTTTATTTTCAACTTCGATCATTTTATGATGGCAAATAAGATCAATCACGAAACGGTCATACCCAGTAATTCTGCGTGGATTTGATAAATAAACAATAATTTTGTTCGTTGGGAATCTCCCGTGGCATCGAAAACGGGCGAGAGCATGTGAGTTGATAATCCGAAGCTGTGTGTGTCATCCGTCCCTCTTTCTACATCCGCCATCCATCAAGGCTGGTTGCGTTCCACGTGTATCGGCAAATACAATTCCGATACACGATAATCTCTTGAGCCACGGCTGTGTTTTCAATTTAGAGTCGAAATTCTGTCATTATACTCAACGCAGTGATTGAATGGAAATCGTTTCGACATTTTGGAAGACCTCGTTTCATTTGCAATTTACCTTCCAAAGTGAAACCTAGCTTACTATTTGATTAAATATTTAAAAGCAATGAGTAATATCCACATTGTGTTAGGGCAAGTTGTACCCCGCAAACTGCTTGTTTCCACGGTCCGTTCTCATTGTTTCGCTCGGAATATATAGCCGCCTCAATGGCCTTAATGAATGCGGCTGAAAATATGGTGAATAGAATACTAATACTTCTCCGTTTTAAGTTTTGAGCCAACACCATGTTTAAGCGGTGCAAAGCTAGCGAACGGACGTTGATGTATAGAGGCTTACGGAGCGCTAGCCAGTTTCGAGCGAGCGAAACCCAGAGGATTATAATGCCATGCATTATCGGAAACAGGAATCCGTGATATATTCCCGATGCATACTTCGCAGCTGTCTTGATAAGGAATACTCATTTCACTGACGACTGACAACGTACCATTAAAATGAACGAAAGCACTTAGCGAAACCAAAAGTTGTGGAACTGGAAGTGCCGTAATAATAAACAAAAGATATTAGAGCATTGTACTTGTAAGTACGTAAGCGTGTCCATTTTGTCGTAACAAGAAAAGTTTGCGATGGAATCCACAATGAGGCTGTGCCATCAAGGCAGCGAGCGGGCGGCGGCGCCGATACTCTCGACCCGAGAGCTTCCGCTCCACTCCCCCGGCATTATTACCAGGATGCTAATCTGCACAATGGAAATTAACTGAAAAACAACAACCCACCGCTCGCGGGTCTCATTTCCACGGCAATCTAAACGTAATAAGGAGTCCGCATCAAACTTGACCTCTAAAACTTTGCCAGAAACTTCCGAATGGCAAATAAGACGCCCCGCTGAGAGTGGAAAGGACATTTCTCATAGTCCCTGAACACGCATCAAAGTAATTTAGAACTCGAAAGAGAAATAACTTAAATTCAACGAAGAAATATTCAAAACACGCCTTTGGAGACTGACCGCCGAATAACTTTGTAGTCCCATGAAATATTAAGCAAAGTAATGAAATAACAGTTTAAATGTTACAGATAGGTCGGTTACTGACCTAGTCCATTTATTGCTTAATAATAAACGAGGTTTTTGTAAAATATGAGTGCCGAGTTTACGATCCAAATCAGTAAATTGAGCGAGTCGTTGGCAACATCCAGCGTATACCGAATAGCTGGCGGAGAAATGTTTAGCAGCGTACTCCAGGGTCTCTGGAACCGCAATAATTCCGAGTAACGAAGTCGGCGACAAACTCCGCAGGCGAAATATTTCCAACGTTTCAAGTTTTACTCCGCCATGCAATTTCGAAAAGCTCCAGAATATTAAGGCAACATTTAACGAACTGCGAAGACCTTAAAATTCAATGCGACGTGAGATATCTTCATTACGACCACATGAATACTTTTACATCTAAAATGAGGAATCCCAATTTATGAATACGTTGAGTTTGAGACATAAAATGTTTTGCAGACAGTTTCGGATAGAAAAAAATTGAACCGCAATACGGTAGCGTTTATCTAAGGCCTATCGGGCAAGCTTCCAAGACGTCATCGAGTCTGGCGGGGGCACAAGGGTCTACGCCAGCACAAGCTCGAGCCCGGCCAACAAGCCTCTCGGTCACCTCGTGCGAAGTGAATTCCACGTGGAATAAAACAACCAACGATTATGTGCGAGTAATTCCCGACCCGTCCACAATTGATAGTGTTAATGACTCTTCCTTCGTTTTAATAAGGTTGGTGTAAACCATGAGAACTAATTCCGCAGCGCAATTAATCACGTGTGAGAGCCGTCAGATTGGAGGTGTCGGACGATCGAGCTCATTAATCGCCTCTACATTCCGACAAAACGTACATTTCATATATTATGGATAGGTACTATACTATTGTGTGACTTGTATTGTGAGATGTCTACCTACATGATACACGAATCTAATTTGGAAGTGAAATTACAGACACAGGTGTGTAATTTGTCGATTTTCAACTGAGTGTTAGACAAAGGGCGATGACACACGAAGACACTAGTGTGAGAACTGAATAGAAAATAGAATTTGATGATGTTAACTGTTATATTAACACAAAAAATGAGATAAGGGTGCTTTTAATCTAGGGTTTGTGATTCCCGGGAGAAGCGACGCTGGCAAAATTGGCAGAATACATTAGCGAGGGAGGGGGCCCTTCCGCCCTATCTCAACACAACCTGCCCCGTAAGCTGTGGCTTACATTTTCTGAATAGGATTTAACAATTTTCTATCAGAATCACAGACAGCATTCCAATTTCCGCAGTAAATGAGTACCTACACACTGGTGAAAACTCGAGCTTTGTTGATTTACGGGTCGTATTGTAGCACAAAGTAATATCATTGAAGGCATGATGAAGTCGTGGAAATATCATAAAAGCTGGTTATTTATGACGAGATTCTTTTATCTAAGTGTTCGACGCAGTGTATAAAACCAAGGTTTAATGTTTCACGAGTGTCCTTACCTTTTATACGCAGCGTGATTTTCGCATACTTTTATTTTATTCGTCGAATTCGTAGGTACTTCGTAGGTCGTTAGTAAGTTCCACGCCAAATGTGTGCTACTTTAAATAATCGAGCGATACTTTGGAGGCAAAGTTCTGTAGGCTGCAAACGATCTGTGTGCTATATGCTCAGACGAATCTTTAGAGTAATTTACCCGCAGTTACGAGGTCCTTAAACTTTTGTGAAATAAAAATTATACTGCGAAAGAAAATACTTATCTGGGTCATTTTCATTTTAAGATTTTGAGGGTGAGTGTGTATTTTTTCGTTTTGGGTGGGTGTATTTTATTTTATGAAATATTTAACATGAGCATATTTAAGGTCTTCATATAGGTAAGCATAACTAACAGCTGAAACTGTAACTGAAAAAGAGATAAAAAATATTTATTGTCCAAATGTCACGCGACGTGGTGTGTGAAAACTAACTTTTGGAAATTAAAACGGCCATACTGATTTTATTTTTCGAAAATAACTTTGATATTTTTTTTATATAAAGGCTATATTATTTCTCTTATGAATTATATAATTTTCAACACGTACTGAACATGTGCTGAAATTTTGAAGACTAATATATTTTGTGAAAAAAAATGGCGTCACAAACGTGGGTTAGTACATTTTTGGCTATATTTTTCTACCAAAAATAAACTATGACACTGGCAACACAGATATTTAAAAAGAAAGAATCAGCCATTGGCCTTATGGTGCGTGGAGAGAGCAGAAGCAGTGGTAAAATAAAGTATGTATTTTTTTTTGTATTCAGCACGGGATTTGTAAAGCATAACACGTCAGAGACGTGGTTGTCATTAAAATTTAAAAACAAATGATATTCAGTTAATTGTAGTTTATTTGATAGACAAAGTTGTTAAATTGTTTTCAATTTGTTTGAGAGTTAATGCTTTTAAATTGAGTTTATGTTTTACCGACACGTTCGAAAAATATCACAAACGTGGTCTGAAATTCTAGTCACAAACGCGGTATTTTTGTACCACGTTTGTGTCATGTAACCACGTTTGTGAACTTTTTTTGAGATAGAATACTTTATAATATTGATATTTTGTCATTAATCTATAGATGGGAAGTAAATAGAAAACCGAAGAACAGATTAGGATTGCTAAAAGAGATGCAGAAAGAAAAAGACGAGCTCGCATAAAAGCGGATACATTTAGATATGAACTATATAAAATAAAGGAAAAGAGAGACGTCAAAGAAGAAAACAAGACTAAAAACATAGCAGATTTAACATCTAGAGAACAGTAAATTCAACAAAAAGAATGGCGAGAACGAGCTAGAAACAGTAAAAGATAAAGAAAAAAAACAGAACGCAACATGCGTTCTGTTTACACAACTGTTTACTTCGGGAGGACTCTCCGCCGACTGAAAGTAACGAGAGCAGACTAGGTGATTTAGAAAATAATCGAGCGCAATCACTGCGCCCAATAAATTACAAGTAATGGTTTGTTAAAACAGAAAACCGATAAATTAAGGGTAAGGTTAAAAAAGTCAGTCAGACAGACAAAGATTCAATTGAGATCACCAAAAAGGAATTAATTGAAAAGTTTCTGGACATGCTACGGAAGTTTCTTAAGGACGAATTTCCATATGGCAGGAATATTAAGCAATAAGTCAGTTAAAAAAACAATTAGCACCAGAAGAAGCTTTGCTTCTTATTCATTCTTCTGAATAATTCCAGTGCAAATATGCGTCCGAAGCACACTGTTGATTTTATTAGTCAAATAATGTCAATCGAGAACAACAATGAAGCTAACGTTGTAAAATTCTTACGTAAGAAAAACTTGAACATGCCAGAGTAGAAACCGAAGATTTGTCGGAAATACAGAAATATTGTGTGTTGCCTGAACCAACACCTACGAGGCGTGATGAATTATTTTTAAGTATGATTTTCCAAACAAATATTAAGTTAAATAAGTACCTACACACCTTATTATTAGTAACAATATGATTGTAATCACACTGAATAGGCATGCATTAATAGGATCTCAGAAGTTTATGTTTGGTTGTTTCTTTATAATTATACTTAACAAAATGTTCAGATATCCTTGTTATTACAACATAGTGTATTGATTAGTTTGATTATAATAAAAAAATTAATCTAATCTAATTAATTACTAACTTTTAACATTACTAATCCAATTTGTTTTATCAAAATTAGCCTCATAAATCACAAACATGTTTTATGTCACAAACGTGCTCAAACATTTAGCCCTTAATAGCCCTAATAGTCACCAACGTGGCTTGGTTGTCACAGACGTGGGCACTGAATTTTTTCAGATTCGTTTTTTCAGGCATTCAATCGTTTTTAAGCTCTAAAATGAATATCAGCAGACGTCTAAGTCGATTATCTATCCATTGGAATATATAAATTTGTAATTTGTAAGTGAAGATGTAATTACACTTAAAATGAAAATGACCCATCTGCAGAAACTTCGGTAACAGATTTTATTGCACGTCCCACAACTTTAGAAAGCAATTTTTTTATTTCCCTTCAGCAGCTGTGGAGTATTTTTTTACGATATCAGTGTGCTTTAATGGCTATACTTATACAAATAATTACAAAGAGGTTAAATTAGTAAGTTTTTTCTTAAGTTTGTTTGTTAATTGGGCCTATACAACCTTAATTTTTTGTGAAAAGGACAGACATAGGATTTCGCGTTCATAAGAGCGAGACAGGGCATAGCAACGCAAGACCGGAAATCAAGTTTTAGCTTATTTTCCATTAATTAGGACTTTATTTGAAAAAAACAAAAAATATGAAATGTTCTTTCTACTTAGTTCTTTTATACCATGCTTATTCTCAAGATCCTAGGTTCTGTATTTATTAAGAAATTAAGGTTTTAGTAAAAATTTAGAGGCAACTTAGCGATTTTATTTCTATTTTATGTAATCGTGTTTTCAAAACATATGATCGATAAATTAAATCCTGAACTGTGCCATGTATTTGAATCTTCACGAATCGTTTTCTACATTATTCGACGGATTGCTACGTTCTATCTGTATGAACATAGACGCGAACGAAAGCTAGCTTTGAAAAAAATGTCCCTCAGAAACAAGATCTAGTTGTAAACAAAAAGCGGGAACGTAACTTATATAACGTAACTGATATGGATCATAAACATAAAACGTGTTACCGTTCCCCAGACGGTCAGGCTACACACTCATACCATTTCGGGGAACTAACTTTCCTTTTATATTGATACACGGGAGGAATGCAAACATTTCGAAAGCACTTATTTGATGAGGCACTGTCTCTCCTGATCTAAGAGCGACGCTGTATTTTTTACCAACAACCTTCACGTTTTCAGGATACGTTTTTGTACCAGCTTTCTGCCCGCGAGCGATGTCCATCGCACACAATGATAAAACAAGATCCGCCAAGTGCGAGTGTAACTAGCGCGCGGAGGGTTTCGAACATTTTTTTACATTATACAAATAATTAGGAAACACTTTATACTCTTTATAGGTACCGGATAGGGACTTTGGAATTTCATTAATATCGAAAAAAAGTAGGTATTTCAGATGGATCGCTCTGCAAACTGAGGAAATAAGGGTCGAAGTATCGGTAATTTTTTCGACTTTTTTTAAAATATTTCAAACAGTGTGAAACCTATAGAAATTTTCAAGTTAACAGCTGCAGTACTGAGATATTCAAGAAAGAGCGAGGACGGACAGAGCGAGACCATAAGGGTTTCGAAACAGATCTCGAAACCCTAAAAAGCATATATAAGTGAAAGACTTATAGAAATCAGTTTTCAGTATCTGCATTCAGGAACTTCAGTAGGGTAAATCCGGGATATATGCCCAACTATTTTTATACACACCTAGTTCCGGAGTTGTCTATATTCGAATACTAATATTCGAAATCTATAAGTGTAAAGGCGTTAAATATAAATGAAATATTGATCGAAAATATTTTAGGACATTGTTATCGAAGTACCTAAATCACAAAATAACGATTTATTTTTTGTTTTGAAAGCTTTTTTATCAATGCTTCTTTGTTAGTCGTTTTCGTACTCGAATAAGAAATTTTTACGCGTGTGCAATTGCGCTTTGTTGAAGATTGCGTTTTTTTCTTTCTACTATCAGTTTTATTGACTTTTCATTCATATGTTGTTGACATCAACATGATATTTGTGAAGATAGAATCCAACCTTCGTGTGCTAAAGATCAGAGTCTTCCCATTTTCTTCTCAGCGAGAACTTAACACAAATATCACGTACCTTAGAATCTCGAAGGTCGCTCAAGGCAACATACTATTGACAAAGTTATTTTAATCTACACAAATAAGTAAACCGGCACGTCGACAGCTCTTAATCGAGTTACGTGCAAAATCAGCCGATAGTTAAAGACTATCTGAACCAAAGCGAATTCAGCTTTGAAGTTGGTACTTTGAGTGGTCGAAGGTAAATTATATTACTGTTCCCGACAGTAGTTTCTTAAGAGAGGCCTACTCGGTCTGGGAGCAAATTAAGTTGGTTCTTCACATCAGGTAAGGGAGTCGCATATCATTCCCGGGCTTACGGACCAAATTAAGTTTGTCTTTACTTTCGTTTGGTGTTATTTTTAATGGACCAAAGAGGCTGAATCATTTCGTGTTCTTTACGTTAGCATTAGCAACAAAGGAAATGTTCAGAAGCGAAAGGATGAGAAAACACTTAATGCTTTGTTCTATTAATAAGGTGTTAATGTTTTCTAGCTTTATTACCAATGTAAAATTGATCATTTTATTAGTTACTCCGCCCCGGTTTTGCACGGGAAGAATTTTTCAAATCGGTCCAGTAGTTTCGAAGCCTATTCTATTCAAACAAACAAACAAATCTTTCCTTTTTATAATATGAGTATAGACATTAGGTATATTTATTTTGTCCTGGTGTGATTTTCCGATAAATAAAATTATAAAATACTAGCTTCTGCGGATTTGCACGCGATTTTCCGGGACAAAAAGTAGCCTTTGTCTTTATCCGGGATACCATCTCCCTCCCTGCCAAATTTCATTGAGATCCGTTCAGCCATTAAGGCCTTAAAAGGTAACAGAGTTACTTTCAAAAATGCAATATATCATATAGATAGAACATGTATAGAAAAAATTCAAAACTTTCGAAAAAGGTTAAACAAAGTTCATCAAATGTGTGTATCGGAAAAATTTGCAACAGAACATTTACTCGACACCAAACTCCAAACCTTAACCCTAAATCCAAACCTTCCGATCCCGTCTCAGGTCCCTGACTACATTGCACCAGGATCCCTGCCCTACTACCAACTTGTAGATCCATAATTCCATTATTGAGTTCATTCGATCGCATAGCAATGTCACTGCGGTGTGTCCAGGCTACCAGAATAATTAATTTGCGGAGACTGCAGTTATTGCCGCTTCATTAAAACTTCAGGTGCTTAACCAATCACAATGTATTAATAGCCGACTAGTTCGCTTATGTGTGCTGTCAGTGCTGTGCTAGATATGGTATCTATCGGTTGATAAATTAGGTCTACCTGCAATGGTAATTTGATCCCTTTGACACTAATGTAGAATTATAACAGGTATACAACGGGTAGAATATGGGACAAATGTGTATTTCTGTGCAAAAAAGGCTTACTACAAAATATCAAATTATCAAGAAGAGAAAAAGTGATATTTTGTCAGTGTTTTATTTTAAGAATTTGACGATTGCTATGTAAGTACGTGTACATTTTTGTATTTATGGAAATAAAGCATTTTTGATTTGTTTTCTGTTTTGGACAAACGTTGTCTGCTGGTATTGGTTTCTGGTCTGGGTTTATTTGTTAGTCTGTCACCTGGTACCCTGGTTTGATATTTCGCAAAATAAGACTCGAGGGGCCGTTTAAGAAACCTAAATCTAATTAATTTCAGGGTTTAATTTATTGAGGTTTATTATATCAATTTAATGTATTCACTGTCCAGTTACGGCGGTGCGACCCGCAGGGGAGCGCCGCCGCCGCCGCTACTCGAAGCTCCGGATAAACGAGTGCGTCAAGAGCCATGAAAGAGTTAGTGATAGTATAAAAATTACACTAGTTTCTGCCCCCCTTTATATGAAAATGTTATTTCTTTTCCATGGGAACTGTTTTATGGGATAAAAAGCCTATGTTTGATCCGTTCAGGACTTTTAACATGAAGAAGTAACAGATGGATGGATGCATCCATCCATCTAAACATACGCATTGATATCATAAGTGTGATTTTATTTCGTCGCTTCATTACTCGATATTAAAATAACACAACGTAGTTTCCATAATCTACAAGGCAAGATCGCACCTTCTTACTAGAAACTCATAGAGTAAGAAGAATTTCCTTCGGTACGTCAGACTGACGGATGATCGTTCTGTCTATGGCTCTCATTCCATTTTTGTGCGAGGCACGTACGCACGGTTATATATTATTTATAGTGATGATTGTTAATTTTTTGGATAATATTCGATGCCGAAGCGTCGCAGTGCGGAGCAAAATATAAAATACTATGAGAAGAAAATTAAAAGACATTCTAAATGTCATTCGTTGATGGAAGACGAAGGTAATGACGAAGTAATAAATCACTGTCGATACGTCCAATTTTACACAATAAATAGGAATTGACCGAGAGTCTTTGACTACTTTTACAATGCATTGGAATTGACCGAGAGTCTCTGACTTTGGCATTATCAGCACGTATCGTACAACTGCTAGCATCTGGGTTGACCGAGAGTCTTCAAGGATGTCATCATAGCAGTAAAATGTGTACTCAAAGAGTTTACACATCCTCTGCAACATTGCAATCAACTGCCAACTTGTTGTAAGGCCTCGAAAAAACACAGGTCATGTTTCGTACAACTGCTAGCATCTGGGTTGACCGAGAGTCTTCAAGGATGTCATCATAGCAGTAAAATGTGTACTCAAAGAGTTCTCACATCCTCTGCAACATTGCAATCAACTGCCAACTTGTTGTAAGGCCTCGAAAAAACACAGGTCATGTTTCGTACAACTGCTAGCATCTGGGTTGACCGAGAGTCTTCAAGGATGTCATCATAGCAGTAAAATGTGTACTCAAAGAGTTTTCACATCCTCTGCAATATGGCAATCAACTGCCCAGTTGTTGTAAAGCCGCGAATAAGCCCAGGTCATGTTTCACAAACTAAAATACTGATTGTATTTTTAGGAAAAGATTGTTTCCCGTTTTCTGTGGCAGAGGTCTCTGATATCCCGGAAGAAGTTGACAAACCGATCTCGAGCTCCTCATCGCGGAGATGTCCGCCTTGGCAGCGCTTCTTGTTGAAGATGAACTAAGTTTGAATCTTGTTTTTTATATATAGAGAAGTCCATTTATGACACCCCGGTTTCTGGTAGAAACATTCACAACCGCCTGGAAAAGCTTTGGATGCCTCTTCTTAAGAAGGGTTTGCATATTTACAAAAGAAGATATTTCTAAGGATTGTTTTTAACTTCAATAAATATAAATAAACTGCCGCCTACTTATAGATCCCAAATTAAATGCAAAAATATCAGCTGTGATTCCTAATATGGTCCAATATCGAGACAAGGCGACCAAGCACAGCTTATCCTTGGTAAATGCTATTAATGGATGATACGATCCAGGCCATGCAGCATCTCAGCAAGGGTTGCCGTTTACTGTGTGACTCACACTATGCATTCACTCACACAGAATCGAGACAAACTTATTACAAGCCGAGCCTTGACAAGACTTTTTTACAAGTAGCTCAGGCTCAATTCTGTTAGGGTTGAGATATTATTCGGTTCATCTGTGTCAGAGAAGATAAATGCGGCTAAGGTAATTGAGACGCCAGGTCTATTTATGAATAAACCTGCCAAAAACAAAAGGTCCCAGCCTGGCCCTCAGACAAACATTCGGCCGGCAACGACGTAACGGGAAACTTATCGGCCTCCTCGTCACTCGACAAACACGGGGGGGGAGTGTCAGGATACTATTTTCGTGTGCACCTCCCGCTGTCCCAGCGCGTCACCCCTACGTGGCACGGCAGACGCCAGGCCGGCCGTCATCAGGAGAAGCCCCGTGCGCTGGTTGCCACTAGTTGAGGTGCATGCCGAAAGGTTTTCTTATTTTTATAATTGTTGACTTAAAATTACTGAAAACCCCGTTTTAGTTTTAGATTGAGTTAGGAACGGTTTTAGTAAAACGTTCAATCAGCCGGTTGTAGGTACAAGCAGTTGTTCCAAGAAACATTTTTTCTAATCCTGAAAGGCACTTAGTGGCTGACGCTATAAGTAAACTTTTAAGCATGGGAGCTATATCAGAATGCCAAGCGACAGAGAACCAATTTATTTCGAGAGTTTTTCTCATACCAAAGCCCAATGGCGAGAAGAGGTTTATGTTTAATCTTTAACCGTTAAATAACTTCATATATGTACATAATGAACATTAATAAGGAGATTACCGCACAGCTTGTAGATTAATTCCTCATCGTGGTTACCTAGCAAACATCGACTTGAAGGACGGATATTTTCTAATACTTATGTGTGAGTCTGGCCGCAGGTACTTACGTTTTCAATTTGATCCTGACTAGGCTTTCTGAATTTAATTCTCTACCTTCGTGCCTAGATTACCTACGTCCACAAAGATTATGAAGGAGGATAGCACACCTTCGATGATATTCTCTGCTTAGGCGATACATTTGAATCATGTGCCCTTAACGTGAAAGAAACTTTGAATTTACTTCAATGCTTAGGCTTGGTAGTAAGTTATAACAAGGTATGTTTTATCATAACATCAGACATGTGAATTATATTTTCGATTTGCCCAACCTAACTTTCAATCTCCAATCTGATAAACGCATAAAGATCTCTGCTTTTGTTACAAGGTTCATGAAATTATCAACATACAGAATCCGTGATTTTGCACAAGTTATCAATATCTTAGAGGCTGCTTGCCCGGCTGCCGCGTCAGGTAAGGTATATTTTGGAGCATCAAAACTTAGCGTTTCGAAACGACGCCCTGACGCATTTAGTACAGGATGGGGTGCCGTTTGTAACGGGATCAGCGCCCATGGCCATTGGAAGGACTCCGAGAAGCAGGACCATATTAACTGGTTAGAACTGACGGCAGTGTTTCTTGGCCTTAAGACTTTTGCTAACACGCGATCAGTATGTGTCATTCTACTTTGAATAGTTAAGACCGCGCTTAGTTAAGAGGCGTTCAATATCCTCATCTGAATGACTTAGCTAGGGCGATTTGGCATTGATGTGAATAGCGTAGTCTTTGGATTGTTGCCTACGTAAACGCTAAGCAGAACCACGCGGACGCCGCATAGAGAGTAGATAATCCGGACACTGAATAAACGCTTTCCGGTAATGGTTTCAAGGACGTCATACGTCGTTTTGAAAAACTTGAAATAGATCTATTTGCTTCTAGAGATAATGCCAAGTACGCTAGATACATATCTTGGAGAAGGGCCCGGAGGCAGTTTCTGTAGATGCGTGTCTTTTTAAGAACCGTTAAGAAAATTATTGAAGATAAGGCGAACGGTATCTTCACAGTAGACTTACGCTGGGTGTTATGAGACTCTGTGCCAATCGGTCAAGGGTCGAGGCGCCTCCGCAGACTCAGCCAATAAAACTCAATACCTAACTTTATTTCTTTACAAAATAAACACTTAGACAAATCAAATTTAATACTTATCTAATGGTTTAGTCTTTTGTAGAAAACACGATTAAGCAGTACTTATTACACCACTGTAAACCTTTGGTGAAACTTCTGTTCAACCAGTCATATAGATCCTTTTGGACCGTCTAAGGTTGCGGCCTTGACTTTTTTTACCTGATTTATTCAGCAAGGGCTGCGCAAATAGTAGCTAAATTCATTTCGATCAACGGTAGCTGCTCTAATGGGCGATAATATTGGTTCCGATGAGTACTTAAAACGGCTACTAAGGAGCGCAGAACAAGACCTCTGCGGCCGAGATACTCAAGCACGTGGGACCCATAGCTTGTCCTGAACCTCGTCGGCACCTGGTACGCCAACGAACACCTCTCGCTTGAGTGTATTACTAAAATATTAGTAATTCTTTTGGCCGTCTGTACCGCTCACATAGTTCAGACGTTTTCTTTTTAAGGAAAATATACTTTTTAATATACTTTCGCAGAACGAAATTAAGATTAACATCCCAGACATCATCAAGACCTCATCCCCAGGCCGGGAGTAACCGGTCTTGTGCCTGCCATACTTCAATCAGGTTAAATCGATATGCTCAGGTACTGTTCCCTCCAACTACATTTCTAAGACAATAAGAAATCATCTGCTAACTTTTAGCCTTGTGTGGCACAAGGCTGCTACCGCACAAAGTATAAGTCGGTGGATAAAACAGATCCTCTCCGAGAGATTTCGTGCACACATCACGCATAATGTTTCAACCTCCGCCGCGAGGGCCGCTGGTTTTACCATAGAGACCATTCGAAGATCCACCGCTTGGACCAGTACATCCAATGCGTTTGGTAAATTTTATAATAGATCGATTATTGATGAAACTCGGTTTGCCCACTCTGTATTTTTCCCTATCCAGGGAAGGCACTCTTAGGTTTTTGAGTTTATATTTTGTGTTAAGGGTATAGGATCCCTTTTTTGACTTAATTAGGTATAATATTGTTTACCTACACAAAAACTTTCCTCTCTAAACATCTACGTTGTGTTATTTTAATATCGAGTAATGAAGCGACGAAATAAAATATATGATCAAATGAACTTCACTGACGTGAAATTCGATCATTATTTTATGAGTCGCTTCATTACGAAGATATTAACTCCCTCCCTCCCATGGGACCCTGATAGAAAGTTTTTGCTTTCAACTACCTACTCTAAAGAATGAGAGCCATAGACAGAACGATCATCCGTCAGTCTGACGTACCGAAGGAAATTCTTCTTACTCTATGAGTTTCTAGTAAGAAGGTGCGATCTTGCCTTGTAGATTATGGAAACTACGTTGTGTTATTTTAATATCTTCGTAATGAAGCGACTCATAAAATAATGATCGAATTTCACGTCAGTGAAGTTCATTTGATCATATATTACCGCGAACAGTCTAGTCTAGACTCAAAATGTTAAACATTACCTTTCATTAATTTTTCACGTTCTGCTAGTTCTGAACGAATTTATTATTATTATTTTCTTATGTGTCTAGTGTCTATATAGGTAACGCGATATTGTTTATCTTAAGGTCTTCCTACACCAAGGCTGATTTTGTATAAACGTCTGACAGAGAACCGACACCAGAGCAATAAACTGTGATCTCCCGAGCACAATAAATATACGCTTATCGCCATCCGAGAAATGCGGTATAAACTCATATTCTCTATTGAATAAAACTCGTATAAGCTTAAATGAGACATTCAGACCCTATACAGTCAAGATTCAATGGATAAGTAAATATAGATCTTACGATAAGTTACACAAAAGCTCTTTATTTAAAGCCAGACTGGAGATAGAGATACAAAGAAGGTAACATTAGAAAATTGAAATAACTTAGCAACAAACATAGGTATCGAAACTTTTCAAAACGCAAGTTCGAATTCAAATTTATGTTTGAACCTCCCACAGCTCGACTACCACAACGTTATGATTCCAACAAACTTAGAAGAATATGAAAACCTAGATGACATAAAAAGTTGATAACCTAGAAAATAGTAAAAGAATCCCATTTATCCAAGCGGCCAGAATCAAATCTGTACCGCAGGATCTCCATTTCGAGTTTTACGGTTACACAACCTAGATTGCCAGTAAAAAAGACGGCCATCATAAACCAAGGAAATATGAAGCCCTGAGGTCGGATCGGACCCACCCCCTGTTGTGTTCAGCTATTTACGGCTATAGTCACCCACTATGTGACCAAACCAAACAGACCGATAAGCTGCCAACTTCCTAGACCTGATTAATCGTCCATGTGATTATCCTACGCATTCTAATATTTCATAGGATTCGCCACATGCTATCTTAGAAACATTAGCCAAAACAACACAACTTTAGTTATATCTATGTACTTACATTGGCTGGTACCACGTAAGACTTAATGATGTGATATACCAGAGAGGGTATCATTAGAGTTTATTTTCGTATGGGCAATGGCTGGAGAGGAAAATTGTGAAGTAACATTTAATGTTTATAAAATACCTGTAGTGTACGTACATATATTCCGAAAACCGTCGTATTCATCTTCATAGATGTCGTTGGCTGAACCTTGAGATTACCTCGTGACAATGTCATCGTTCTCTAACATATCTACAGCAAATATGAGAGAAACATGAATCACTAGATATATGCATGCAACGGCCAAATGTCTCAGGCGTTCAATAAATCTTTCCGTTTTTGTTACTTACTGAAGGTACGCCTTCTTTGTTTCTTTTATTTGCTGTAAAACTTGCATCATTTGTCGTTAGAATAAGCGGGATGGATAGGAGCTTTATTCCTACGCGGTATCTTTTCCCGTTTCTTGCAAAGAAAACGTTTACGGTTAAACTTTTATAAATGATATATAATAACAGCTTTTCGTCGCAACATTCTGATAGAACACAAAAATAAAACTGCTGGAAAAATTTAAAACGGGTCGGCCAAGGTTGCACGGACGCAAAACAGGGTTAAGGGCCCGATAACCTACAACACACGGCGTCCTAGCAAACTAGAAGTTCCGAAAATGTCAGTAGAAGGGACAGGGCCGCCGACGACGGGTCAAGTTTCGCACAACAAACTACATATACCACATAGTTTAAGCGCTAAGGTCAGTGGAAATGTAAAGGTTGAGGCCCTTAATTCGACAATTCACAAAGCGAAGCTTGTGGAACGCTTGGCGTGACGGGCTCGACCTATTGACTTCCAATCAATTCTTCGCTCACGTTATTCGAGTAACACATGGGACTTGCCTAATACATATCATAAAGCAATTGTGAATCAAAGTCACGCCAAGCGAACCGAACTCCGTGATTTAAAAACGACGATCGAAAAATATCTTTTTTATATTAGATTCGACAGTGTGATGAAACTCTGTTTAATACAGTAAATAAAGTTGTAACAATTATCTACAGTTACTAGTTATCACCTTGTACAACAACAAAATTGGCATTTCTAGGGCATTTTTTGTAGCTTAATCAATGAGTACGGCAGAACAACGGGCTGGCGTGACGCGCTCTCGAGGTTAAATCGGGGCAAGCGTACGGCCCACGCAGTACCGCTAATTAGGAAGCGCAAGGGCGCTGCACCTCGCGACCATGCGCATGCACACCCGAAACAAAGACATCCACACCAAACAAATAAAAGAAAAGTCTCATGTAACAAAAGAAATGGAATAAAGAAACAATAGCGAGTCAGCGGACGCATCACAAAGGGGTGTTTTGCGAAACTTTGTTTTGTTCGTGACGAATTCTGACCCGAGTGAGGAGTGCCAAGGATCGCACGATGCTCCACGCTGCGCAAAATATTCAACAAAACGATATTTCCTCAGCAGGTTTCCAGGGCATTGCGCACTTCTGAATAGTCTTAACGAGCCCTTTGTGCGAGATAAATTAGGTGTTACGCGAAAACACTCCTTTAATATAGGTATGACTTCAGAAGAATCGTTTAATTGGAGATCGACTTTTATTTCACGACTGCCAAATTTTACTTATTCTTTGTCAGACTGTACAGTTATCTCGAAAAGATGTGACAGTGGAATTCATTAAGTTTCTATAAATTGTCATTTCATTGAGCCGTCGACGTTGTCGTGTCGTACCGTTTTGCAAAGTCTGTTTCTGTCCTGGTTTTTATTTATTGCCTGCGAGGGAATGTTCGAATGAGTGTTTAGCTAAAATATGTATTCAGATAGGTACATTTGCGTGTGGGGAGAAAACAAGTACAATTTAGGAGCGTCGCAGCGCAGATGAATAAAATATTAGGGATTTTTATTTACAAGCAGACAAAAGACGTAATACTTATTCCCTTACCAATTCAGAACATCAATTCGCTGGTCTTTTGAAAAACTTTATGTCAAGTCATTGTGAGGGAGAAAAAAGCCTTCTTATCGGCTTAGTTTAGTTTATTATTCAGGCTTTCAGGCGCCGTTCCTGAAGCGCTGAGTATGCCGCGATACTGTGTTATGAAACTCTCCGAGAGTTTGTTGCATGATGCATTTCTCTCCATTGTTAGCGATAGACGCAAGCATGGCATACTTTAGCAAGTACCTATGCCTGAGTATGTCAGCCAGCAGCAATTTTCACGCTTCAGTTGCCAGATATATTAACGAAAATGATAAGACGTAAGCCCCAAGGACATTTGAGATCCAAAAGTATATAGGGATACGAACGAATATAGAACGCAGTGAAGGTCAAACGAGATTGTTCGATCTCAAATTTCCTCTATTGTCCGCTGGGACCTGATGACTTCAGTAAATTTTCTTGAAATCATTTTACATTGGTCATCAAAGTGTGTTGTTCTATATAGGATTCCTTAACGACGTCACAGCGTTGCACAAAGAGGACACTGCAAGCGGAAGCACTTAGTTCTATTTCGGTTATCTTGAGAAGAAAGCGCGCTCGGATATAAGCATATCATCGCCGAGCAACAGTTTACTCCCGACTATTATTGTTTATGTTTATTTGAGCTTTTTCAGTGCCAGTAACAAGATCAAGACGAAAAAGACAAGAGAAAAATCATACAATTTACATCACACCTTAAGGTATGTAATACTAATGATAAGGTTACCAACTTTGATGAACAAATTTGCCGTGGAAAATATTTATAAGTAAAACAAAAAAAATCCACGGCAAATTTGTTCATAAATAAGGGTCGCGAAGATGAAAATTACAGCTCATGAGCACTTAAACGTTATGTTTGAGTTAAAGCATTTAATATCTCGTTATTCAATAAGAAGATATAGTAATTTATAATTATGTATTCTATTATTCTTGAGCGATACTTTCAAAGACAGTCGATGTCGTATGATAGATAACACTAATACTATAAATGCGAAAGTTTGGATGGATGGTTGTTACTTCTTCACGCGAAAACTACAGAACGGATCGGGCTGAAATTTTGCATACTTACAGATAGTTCTAAGCGTCGAATAAAACATAAGCGACTTTTTATCCCATATAATTCAATTCCTATGGGATAGAAATAACCTTAAAACGTTTTAAATGGCAGAATCTATATAAAATTTATAACTGCAATTGTTCACAGAATGGCGTACCGGGTTTTCAAGTGTTTTCCTTTTGATGTTCGGTCTAGCTTTAGTTCAGTGCGGCAGGAGAACGAGAGCCATTCGAATTTCAATAAAACTTGAAGGGGAATAAATCGTGGACGGCCCTCGGAGGGTACGATCGGCGATATTGTACTAGCAGCTGACGCTACCCAATACCCACCGAAACTCTACCCGATCCATTGTATCACTTATTATCACCGGCATAAGGCGCAAGTTATCTATCAACCTTCACCCACACAGTTCGGGATGATTTCGTAAATATAATAAACGGTATTATCGTTGTCATTATTTACGAAATGTATGGGTCAGGTTGAATTCAAAACACATCTGCCAGTCACAAATAGAATATTTTATCAATTGGGCATCTATTATAATAATTGCCGGTTATTATTCGATAATAATATTCAATAATGGTCATAGTTGTGACAGACACGGGTTGTTGTACATTTGCCACAAAGTTAATTCGTCACATTTTTGTAAACTCCATACATTCAAAGTAAATTCGTCACATGCATAAAAAATATGTGTAAATTCGTCATAGGTAAGTAAAGTTCATCATAAAGTAGGGTTAGCAAGTAAAGTGAATGGTGTTTAGCTCGTTAGGGCTCGTCATAGAACAATAAATCTGGCAGAAGTATGGCATAAGCGTTTAAACAATAAGATGGGTAAAAGAAAACCTAGAATGCTTCAGTTTCTTGATACACTAAAAAAAGAGGCTGAATATAACAATTGGAAATTGAAGAATTTCAGATTTAATATACCGGACAATTATGATAACATGTCTCTGGCTGAAGTTATTAAAAAGCTTTCTGTAATGCAGCATTTTAAAAACTTGTGAATTAGGTAACGTGACCGATCAATCCATTGTAATAAGTTTAAAGCTCGTTACTTTTTGTAAAGTTCATATAAGTACTTGTTTTTACATAAAAGTAAGGTTAAATTTTAAAAATGTGATTATTGTGATTCACTTATGTTTATATTTTTTTATATTTGTAATGTTAGGGCAAATCAGCCGATTGTGAACCAATATTAACGTAAATGTAAAGTTTCTAAAATAATGTGATTATGACTGTGAGTTTTTCATTTTTCTTTTATATTTGTAATTGTTATGAGCTAATCAGCTATTTGTGAACTGTGATATTTTTGTAAAAGTAAGGTTTAAATTATTACGTTTTTAATTCGAATTTTATTTAAATATAAGTCTAAATGCAAAAATGAGATTATTACTGTGATTTAATTATATACCTATTTATTTTTTATATAGTTGGAATGTTATGGGCAAATCAGCCACACAATCGTGATATTAACGAAAATGTAAGGTTTTAAAAATTTGATAATTACCTTGTATTGTTTGTATTTATTTTTCAATTTTCTTATATATTTGCGCTGTTATTGGCAAATCAGCCACTTCTGGCGACCGATGTGGCGCGGCGGGCGAAAGTCCGCCTGTGACGCAGGAGGTTGCGGGTTCGATTTCCGCATCGGAACAAATGTTTGTACGATGTGCAAATGTTTGTTTCGGGTATTCTGGTTGTTTTCAATGTATAATAAAAAAATATCTATCTATGTAGTCTATTGTATTACGTATACCAGTCATCAAGTACCCATAACACAAGGTCAGCTCAGCTTGGGGCTAAATGATGCTGTGTGGATTGTCCAGATTTTTTTTTTCTCAACTGTTATTTTTATGTATAATGAAAGGTAAAATTTTCAAAATCCTGATCATTAAAAATTAATATCGTATTATATGGAATTTTATTTAACCCTATCTATGAGTGTGAAAACATTTGTTTTGTTCTATTCTACTTATTGTTTGATTTTTCTGCTGTCCCTACGGAAAAATCTATGTGACGAACTTACAACAACCAAAAATAATAAAACATAAGTGTGGCGAACTTACACATACTTTTTTTCGTGACGAATTTACTTTGTGGCAAATGTACAACAACCCACAGACACGAAGCTATACAGTGACCTGAGAACCGTAAGTAAAGTAACCGCATAACATGAAAAAACAATGCTGTGGGAACTCTATGAAAACTCTATACATTATTTATTTATTTATTCTATATTTTTTTTAATCTCAATACACAGGGTTATGGGTAATTCACTGACACTAGGTGAACTGCAGTTTATGCCCATCATCACGAATTCTTAATTAGGGTTCCGTACCTCAAAAGAAAAATAGGAACCCTTATAGGATCACTTTGTTGTCCATCTGTTAACCCTCTTTTCTCAGAAACGCGTGAAGGTATCAATATCAAGTTCAAATTCACATCATATACCCAGGTTCGTAACCTCTTTGAGCCATAATTCAAACTTCTAAGTCAACACAATCAAAGTTACAGCCGTCTATGCCCAATTTTTTTTATTTTAAGGGCATCATGTGTACACAAAACCTATAGGGTATTTCCCGTTGACCTATATTCATGTTTGGCAAGAAGCAAAGTCTTATAGCACAAGTAAAGAAAAAAATCTAAGAACCGTATTTTTTTATATCTTTTATGTAATTGTGACCAAATCAGAAAATTTTAATGAACTGTGCGTCTGAGTCGATTTCTTTGTTTACAAGTACAAGTACGTACGGAGCCCTTGATGCGCGAGTCCAACTCGCACTTGACGTTTTATTTTTATGTAAATCAACTCTGCTAAGATTTTTAAAAAAACAAGCAATTCCGGAACCTAATGAATTACTAAAGACCTATCTCCTACTCCCACATCCAATATTAATTCAGGGCAGATCTTTTAAAAGTTAAGTTTCAAATAAAGGTTTTTAAGGAACAGTTGTTTAATGGAGGTATCTATTACCTATGCCTATATACTCGTGTTCGTGATGATGTGTAGAACCTGCAGTTCAGGCAGTGTCAGTGAATAACCAATAACCCTGTATATACGTTAAAATATAAACTCCTAAAAATACAGAAAGCCGTAAAAGATCACGATGTGCTTACATGACAATGGATGCCGTATAAAATTTTAGGCATAAAACTGTCAGTTATGCATGCCAGTGTATATTTTATACACCCATGGGTTGATAAATCGTCGGTCGACGAAACGAAGAGGAAATTGGACTATAGATGGACTCACGAAAATTTTGCGCCTAAGTTTTTTACTCGTAGATCATCTATCGCAATATGATTTGACAGCGTGAAATTAAAGATTTACTCCTCCATGAAAATTTCTATTGGGGGCAGAAACTTCTAAATTAGTTTCACAACGCGGGACAAATATGTCATCATTTATAATAATAAAAAGTTTGAGCGAAATATTTACGGTTTATTCGTTTCAACCTTCAAAGAAATTTAATACTTGCGGACAAATTCACGTTTCACACGAGCGATAATTTGGCTACTTTTGGTGTTCATATAGCAACACAAGCGTGTCCCTTACACGCTTGCGTTGCTTGTATAATATAATATAATACACGGATGACAAACATTATTCTTCTGGAAGGTGGTAATGATACAAAAGAAATATTTGCTCATCGAATCATTGTGAGAACAATATGCGTATGAAGCAAGCAGCAAAATCGATGACAGCACTTTGAGAAGAGAATACCGGATGGAGTTAAATAAACTTATACACAGTATGTCGATATTCTAACAGTTCGGTCGATTTTAAGTAGAAATGCAATGTTAGGGCTCCCCAGCGAGGTCAACGTTCCTGCTCAAAGCATCTAGCTAGACGCACACATACCGAACCATTAAATGTTATTATTCGAGTTTTATCTGATAAAGGATACATTTCTTGGAAGAAGTCGAGGCTCGGCGGTTGGAGGATGTCTAACGCTGATAGAACCTGCAAAGATAAATAAAATAAAATAAATAAATAATGCTGGACCATTTAAACAGCATTACCTAGCCCCGAGCAGAGCTTGTGTTATGGGCACTAGATACATAACTGATACTATTTAAAACAATACATTACGTAGGCATTTTTAAAGGTTATGTATTACGAGTATTTAAGATAAGTGAGCATTACACGTGAGCGGTAAGCGACCGAAAATATCGGTTTGACATGTTTTTGAACTAAAACAATAGGCGACGAAATTTAACGCAATTTTCTCGTGTGGATGCAAATCCATGTTTGTGCGGGAGTGCGCACAACCGCAAACAATACAAGTTGATCGACAAAACACAGTAAAATGAATAAATTATGAAGAGAGCGCTCCGCATTATAATTATTTCGTGATAACGCCCGATCCGAAGTCTATCAGCGCAATAAAGAGCTCCAGGGAAGGTGAATTTATAGAATGTGAATCGAAAATTGGTGATAAAATGTGAACTTTACGTGTGGTAATTGCTTTAGGCGTCATTGCAGTGGCAGACGTAATTTTAGAGGATTTTCATTAGCATTCATAAAACGTAGCGAGAGTACGACTCTGGAGGGTCTAATTACGCAACTAAAAACAAACGTGTTGATAATTTATTCCACTTCAGTCTTAATAGCCGTGAGAACGGCTCGCTACTTGAGCATTTTAAGAGTTTCCTTCGACAAAGATAAGAGACCTAATTATTTTTTGTACGAGCTCAAATTTTAGTCGATAAGGTAACTTCTGTTTTAGGAAGATGTCCCATCGTTTACGATTAAAATTGATCAGCTTATTTAAGGTTGATCGACGCGGGTTGGCGTGAAATTCAAATGTTTTTGTGGTTTATATTTTTTTCTGCGTTCCACAAGCAATAAAACTAGCGACAAAGTAATTTGCCGCAAATCGTACACTATTTTCTATGAACTCATGATAAAACCATCGCTTTACTAGTGCCAAATGCTCCACATTAGGGAGAATACGAAATTTTGTGCGAAAAATCTACATTTTCCCAAATAATCCCAAAATACAAATTGATCAAAGTTGATTTTATCATAAAATCATAGAAAATGGTTTAAGATTTGCGGCAAATTACTTATTGGCTAGTTTGATCGCTTGGAAAATGCAAAAAAAACTACAAAAAAATCGAGCCAATCCGCGACAAAAAAGATTTCGAACGTGTTATGTAGGTAAGTACCTGCGTTCGTGTAGGCACTTCAAAAAACGTTTCCAATAAATCACAAACAACAGTTTTGTTTGCACAGTTTCCTAGCTAAAATAAACGTCAGATATACCGCGTTAAAAG
Source organism: Eupithecia vulgata (assembly GCA_946478455.1). NCBI lineage: Eukaryota > Metazoa > Arthropoda > Insecta > Lepidoptera > Geometridae > Eupithecia > Eupithecia vulgata. The sequence goes on from OX297863.1 coordinate 3,974,170, forward strand.
TAGAGCGGCTTACGGGAAAACTCGCCTGGAGAGACGGGAATAAGACTGAAGAAACAGAGACCTGTTCCATATGTAGTCTGGTTTTTTGAGCCCTTTCCACCAGCAACCGACATTATGTAATCTGAAACTTATACCTATCCCAAACGTTCCAGGTCATCAAAATCTTAGGCTTATGGAGTCTATACACTAAAGTTGACGGGCCGCGCCACCGCAAAGCAGTCGGCTTACTACAATATTCATACTTGATTCATACACTGTAATGTCTCACTAACCCGCTGGACTGTGTCGCCGACTCCGGTGTTCAGACTTCATAAAATGCCAGAAGATTGCTTTCGTTCGGTGCTTTAAATATCACTCGATTGCCAATTTTCATATTTGAGGTCAGTGGGCAATTTTGAATTTCGTTAAGTTTTTACGTCCTTGGCACCAAAGTCTTTCAGGAAGGATGGAATTCTTACGCTTATGGCTTTTATATTATGTATTTCAAAGAAGACTAGTGTGTGAAGGTTGGATGATCATTGCGGTAAAAATGGTTGGTTAAGTTATGTTGAGTCCGACTGCTAGAAAACCATAACGAGTCGTCCACACAGTCGTATAACAATTGTCGAATAAAACGCAATCACGAAGTAAATTACTAGGAAAGCATCGGGGGTACATAAGTAAGCACTTACTAACTTCACCTTTATTTGACATGCGCCTAGATATTTCACCGCAATGATAAGATAGTTTTATCGTGATAAAGGCTCTGTACGTGAGAAACTGTTACTGGCGTTAAACTCAGGTTTCAAGGGAATAGGAAATTCCTTGACTCGACGAGTTTTAATTTGGAGAATGTACATTAAGTTAGGTTAAATTCGATTTCACGTGTAAGTTAATACTTCTGCGCTCTTTGAGGAATATTATCCTCGCGTTTTGGTAAAATGGTTTTCGTGTTTCGGGGAATGAGGATGTTAAAAGTAATTAAAAATGGAATGGCTCTTTCACATCTTTATAATAAGGAAAGTCAAAGCTTAAATCTTATTACTTATTATCATAGGCCAATTCTTCGTATGTATACGTACACCACTTGAATTTACTACGAACTACGAAGTAAGGACGACAAATTTTCGTTTTATTCAACAGTGTTTCTGTCTTGTTTGACCCATTTTATAAACTTTTCTAGGTTATCTCTACGAAAAATCGAGGAAACTGTTCTGGGGCCTTACCGAAACGTGAACGTGGTAAATATGATATACGTGGTATATATAACTTTACCTTTTAGCACAAAATAACGCGATCTTGTCAATTTTAGTGAATTTTTGACCTCGTGAACCAATTGTCGGTCTCACCAAACCGGTGTTTAAAATCCCAATACTCACGTTTTCGTGTTTGAAGAAGCAAAGCATCTTGAGCTCTCGGAAGACGCGTTTTGACGAGACGAGCGATTGGAAAACGTTGGGAAGCTTTTTGAGGGCCACGCGCCGACCATCGCGAGGGTCTGTCACCGCCCTGTGGACAAACAGACATACAAATTAGGTTTTATACGCAGTGCTGTGAAAATTATCTACATTATAGGTTATTAATAACAGGAAACTGTTGCCAGTAATATGGTAGCGTCAAAACATTTTATATGCTCTTCACAAATATCGAAATTTGTTTACTTAAGGCGCATAGTAACCCAAAATCAAGAAAATTAGGTGTTTTCGAACCCGTTTTCCAACGAAAATATTGAATGTAGAGCTCTGAAATTTATATATCCTGTAACACACATCCTGAAGGGTCCCTTGGCGGTCCCAAATGCTTACCGTTAATTATAGTGTAATTGTTATAGTGTTAGTTATAGTGTATGTGTAGCGGCTTCGAACCCACTTTTTATCGGCGTCTCAAATTCGATTAGTACCAAATTCAGTATAGTGATTCATATACTTCATACCTATCTCTTGGAGGTCCATTAGATTCAAAAAGTAGTCAAAATAATAAAATCAAACATAAAAACGTATTTTCGCCTACAAAATCTGTGATACAAATCTGGCTAGTTACACTTCGCCCAACCGCAGAGGATCATATTATTTGGTTGATTATGGCACTACATGGCATGCTGAACCGAAAACAAACACTCTTTGCTGCATAAAGGCGCGCGGAAAGGTCCAAGGTCATTTGCCTCACTATTCGTCTTAACTAGAAGTTGTGTACTCGCGATTTCACTCACATGCTATCTGAATAAATAAATAATAATGCTGGACAATTCACACAGCATTATCTAGCCCCAACCTAAGCAGAGCTTGTGTTATGGGTACTAGGTAACTGATATAAGTACATAAGATAACACAATACATAGATAGATATTTTTATTGTACATATAAAACGGCCAGAACACCCTGAACAAATGTCTGCAGATCGTACACACATTTGTTCCGAGGCGGGAATCGAACACGCAACCTCCTGCGTCGCAGGCAGACCTTCGCCCACCGCGCCACAGAGGTCGTCGAATAAATCCTAATATACATATTTATCCTATAATATCCTGTCATAATGATATATCTACACTAATATTATAAAGAAGAAAGATTTCTATTTTTGTATGAATAAACTTAAAAAACTACTCATACCAATTTCAAAAATTCTTAATGCCGTTAGAAACGTAAATTATCTTATCACTGAGTAACATAGGCTATAGAATATACCCGTGCGAAGCTGGGGCGGACCGCTAGTATATAAAAAAATCATTAATACTAACATGTAGCCACATGTTAGTATTAATGATTTTTTAGACAACTGTAAAGATTTTTAAATTCGGACCAGGGTTTACAGATATTACGATTAACAAACTTTATCACTTAACAATTATTATGGATAGATAGTATACCTAGTGGTTGTAAATGACAAGGTGATCGAAGAGTAATCGCAGAAGTTTTAGGGCCACACGTCGTCGTTTGAATATTTGAAAACCACATTTGAAGGACAAACTCTGTAGGGCAGCGGGCGAGGGACTGCCATAATTCAATAAAAAATCTATATATAACTATGTAAATGTTATATCAGGTTATCTAGTAGGTAGGTACCCATCATAACACAAGTTCTGCTTAGCTTCGGGCTTAATAATATTGTGTGAACTTTCCACCATTATTTATTTATACATTATACTATTACTTATTTAACGGCCTCTGTGACGCGGTGGGGGAAGGTCCGTCTGCGACGCAGGAGGTTGCTGGTTCGATTCCCGCCTTGGGATAAATATTTGTAAGATCTGCAGATATTTGTTCCGGGTGTTCTAGTCTTTTTCTATGTATATTAAAAAATATCTATGTATTGTGTTCTGTGTATTTATCTAGTACCCATAACACACGCTCTGCTTAGCTTGGGACTAGATAATGCTGTGTGAATTGTCCAGCATTATTATTTATTTATTATGACTAGCTGCTACCTGCGGCTTCGTCCGCGATTTCCAAGTATCCTATGCCCGCCCCTACTATTTACCTTCCTGCCAAATTTCATTCAGATTCATTCAGCCGAGAAAAGGCACGGCCACAGTCACTTTCGAATTTATAATACCTATTAGTAGGGATCGATGAACATCTGACTAGTTTTCAAAGTCATCATTATACTCATCAATCACGCATGTCCTTATTTATTTGACCTTTTAGGTCACATATTTTAGCTTTTCAAGAAGGATAAGCTCAGCTGCTCGTAACTGTAATTCGTAAATTACCTATTGTGTTCCGTAATACCAAAAATGATAAGTTAATACTTTTTATATTTCGACATTGTTGTTATTAATGATATTATTATTCTGTAACTAGACAATGTAAGCTATGTTTCTTATTAAACAAAACATAGGATATTGTTGTTTTTAATACATAACAAATAGCACGAAAACATGTCATTTTTGACATAAAATTAAATTATGCATTTTAAATATTTTTACTTACATTTATTTTATAGGTTTATTATTAAGAAAAAAAACCCAGAGTCCTAAATAAATACTATTCGACTACAAATAACAACATGATATGGTGGAAATATACCTACTTATTATTACAAATCATATTGGTTGTATTTTTGTATGGGCAAATCATCATCCGCAGACCTCTTAAGAATATTTGCAGTTGAATAAACTAGGTATTTAAAGATGCTTCACCGATAAAAGCGCCAATACGAAAACTCGGTTAGGTATTACTGTTGTCGCTTTCAACAATGCGTGATTACCATGGCAATATGAGGGGTCCCTAACAGTATGTATGAGCACGTTTGTGATTCGTAAGTATCAACATAGGTAACATTGATGTAATATTAGTTAAATATCAAGCTCTGAATGAGCATTCAACCTATTCACTGCCATGACTCTGCGGTGCGACCCTCACCGGGGTGCTGCAGCCGCAGGAAGAGGAAATCATCCAAGGGCGCGGAGGCAATGAAAGTGTTAAGGCGGCGATATAATTATGTGAAATGGGCAAATTTGGGTTAAATTAAAACAATTTTTCTCCGTTATCTTTATTGACAAAGCTTGGAAAAAAAATACCTAATAAGCTATGGGATACAGGGCAGATCCCCTATTTTTGAAAATGAAAAAAACACTATTTTAAATACCAGAAATAATTGTACAAAGTACCATCGTTTTCTTAGTTTCTACAATTTTTCTCCTAGCTCCTAGCTCCCGCCATAAACGTGTGTCCTCTAGAGTGTATGTCGCAAAGAAAAACTCGTTTAAATCTTCAGTTTATCCACACAGGATCAACGTCATTTCTCAACTTAAAGTTCAAATTTACGTTCGATTGGCCTCAGATTTACCTGTAAAGCTTCTTAACTTTTAGGGCCTGGATTGTCGTGAATTGGGTTACTTTAAAACCTTTTTTTATCTATAATAATCTATGGGCTACACGGCGATTGGCGGCAGGAATATCCCCTTCCTTTCAAAAATGAAAAAAAAAATTAAATATCAGAAATCATTGCGCAAAGTACCATCTATTATATATAGCTATTAACTAAAAAAACATTCTTAGTTAATAGCCTTTTTCTCCTAAACTAACAATGCCAATTTTTTTATTGTCATCACCGTATTAAAATATAATTAGAATACCAAAACAAGCAAAACCCATTTTTTCGCTTACGCCGCTGCTGCTCTGGCCTGTCCCGCTCCTATGAAGGCAAGATCCTACACTCCTTTTCAAAAAATTGCGTCGAATATCGCCCCCCTTAATCATTCTTCTTACTAATACGACAAAAACAAGATAGAATAATAGCTTTAGTTAGATAGAGCAAAAGCGATGGTAATAAACCCAATCAGCTGAAAAAATAATGTCGAGCGAGGCAAAGGTTGAACGCTTGGTTGTCCGTCCCACAATGCTAATCCATTCAAACTGCATCGAATAAAATAAATACTCATTTGCTAATGCAAATAAAAAAAGAACAATAGCCGATTTGAAAATGGATTCGAGGTAGCTCCGAAACAGTAGGTGCCGCATTAAAAGGGACCGTTAGGGCTGCCCTTGTGATTATTATCAGCACCCGCGTTTGAGATAATACCAGTCGTAGAGACATCGGTGTCGCTCGCTGGCACCGGGGAATGGCGGGAATGGGGATGCGAGGGCCAACGACCTAGCGCTAGCCCTGCCCGGGAACATTTGGGATGTTTCAAATTAGGGTTGGCACTGATTTATCGCGCACTGCTACATGAGACTTGGGACCGGAATATGAGATCAAACAAATCACAGTGAGAGCATAATTTCATGAAATAGGTAAGTTGTGAAGCTTATAAATTTGTAAAAGCTATAGGATAAAATTGTTGGTCGACTGACCGGTTAGGCGACGAAATCAATTCACTACGTCCTACACACACACATTCCTACAAAAGGAATCGCGCGCTAAAATTTATAAACTTTAAGGAACAAAATGTGAACAGTACAGGGAACATTATTGAAACAGTTAGCCGCCCTTGCACAACAATATTTAAGTCAGTAAGTAAGTTTTGATAAACCTTGACGTATTTGTATGGTTTGACAACTCACTTATCAAAATTAGGCCAGTGAATTATCGTTGTGCAAGCGGTTCTAACCATCCAAGTTTGAAGTAGGTAGCGTAGCACTTTAGGAGCCTCATAAAACCTTTGACAATGAATGATTCCTAACAATAAAGTGCATACAACTGAGTGTCAATGATAAACTTGATTGGGCAAGCTGAAAGCATTGCAAACAATGGCAGGAAGCCATTTTTAGTGCCGAATGAATCCAGCCCGTTGTGCTGTTCATGGAAAAGGATGTCAAAGACTTTGCAACGTCCCTTGAAGTCCATTCTTGGGTGCGTTTGTTTCAAACATAGTCTATGTCTTCCACTCTATGTACATTTTTTCAGATCAGAACCCCTGAGACTAGCCCGCCCACAATATTCATATTACATCCCCAAAATACATAATATTTTGAATTTCGGGACCGATTTTCTTAACCGTTTATCAAAATACGATCAGTTAAACGGTTAGAAAGTTATAGTAGCCAAACATAACGCAAGACTGAAAGGTCTTACGATCTAAGTAAAATACGAGTAATACACCTAAAACAGCACGGTCGTAAACGCAGCTCTAACCTAAATTGAAATTTCAATAGTCGACGTAAGTGTGCTTTTACTTCTTCTAATGTAGCAATGGAACATTTCATTTTTTATCAGCAATCATCAGCATCAGCCTATAATAGCCCACTGCTGGACATAGGTCTCCCCTAATAAACGTCATAGAGCCCCGTCTTCAGCTTGCCGCATCCAGCATCTGCCAGCAGTCTTTCGCAATTCGGTCGTGGTCGGAGGGCGTCTTACACAACGTTTGCCGAGTCGCGGCCTCCACTCAAGAACACGTTTACCCCAGCGGTCGGTTCATCTCAAGATATGGCCAGCCCACTGCCACTGCAGCTTGCTAATCCTTTGAGCTATGTCGATAACCTTGGTTCTCTGTTTATCAGCAATAAGTTCCTACCGGAAAATGGGCAATATGACAATCTATCACGGAAATTCGAAGTTTAATGATGGGGCATCACGAATTAAAATTTCAGACTTCGGGGCGAGCGTATTTTATATTTATGATGGTTTCATCCGACGCGAACGGACAGAAAGTTAAATATGCAATTAATCAGCCGAAATCAGAGGCAACAATAAAGTTTTTGTTACCTGTCCTGACCAGTCCAGCCACAGAAATGACCGTGCAAAGCTGAAACCGCCGAGCAATTTCGTAAATTTGGCGTACGCAAATTTCTGATTTATACCAAACAAACATAATTAGAGTGTTCATAAAGCTACTTCTATCAGCAGGCCGCGGAAACAAAATCAAATAATGCGTGCGCCTCATGGTAATTAATGCCATACAAACAAACGAGTCGATAAACCATTTTAACAAATGTTCAAACAGGAAAGGAGGTGAAATTGCCAGGTAAACATAAATATTTATGAATACATTAAGTAAGAGTATCACACGGCGCCATTGCGTTTAAAGGCCTTTTAAAATTAAATCTACCTGTATCACTTCCCGGAAACTTTAAACAACGTTCATTATTAAAGCAGTAAAAATCCTTTGAATATATGTACTTATAGCATTATATTCATCATCATCATCATCATGTCAGCCCATATACGCCCACTGCTGGACATAGGCCTCCCCCATACGACACCACAAAGAGCGGTCCTGAGCCGCCTCCATCCATCGACTCCCTGCGACCGCTACGATGTCGTCGGTCCATCGAGTTGATGGTCTCCCAAAGTCCCAACACTCCGTTTCGCGTTGTATCGTCTCGTGTTGTAGCATTATATTATTATCTACATATAAAAAAGAACAACAATTTCTCGTGAGAAGTTTCAAAGTAGGTAGAGTAAGGTAAAGTATTAAAGATGGCATTACAAAGTCACACATGGCGGCGACGGCGGCGGCAGCGCCCCCGAGCCCTAAACACGTCACCAAATAAACTTTGGGAAGTAGGAATTTATATTCACAGGTACTGTATTGAACACCTGCGAGCAAACATTACAAAGAATAGCGGGCCTAAACTCGTTGCTAGCCTAAGCCCTGGTTGTTATTCTTTTTTTCTTACAACAAATTGCCCAATGAACTTAAAATACCATTTAATTTATTTCAAACTAAATTAAAGGTGTGGATAGTGGATAGATGTTTTTATGGCATGAAGGAATATTTTTACTTAAAACTAGTTTTTAACATATTCGAAGTTACTATACATAACATAATTTTTTGACACATTGTAATTGTATTTAATATTTGCTTTAGATAACCGACATAAATATCCATTACCTTTAATCTTTGACATAATTTAATTTTAAAAGCCCAACATTTTAATCTAGCACGCCTGGACGAGGCAGGATGTATTCGATTTAAGTACCATTATTTTGAAGAACCTACATTCCTGCGAAAAAATGATTTGCATTGACAGATTTTTAAAGTTTTAATTCCAGTTTTTTACGTTTTCTAGACATAAAATGTCTTGGAACAGAGAAGTCCAGAACAGAGTATACGAAATGCAAGGGACAAAGAAATATACTTATTGTACGTGGTTGGACTATCCGCTGCGTTTGACATTCGCACGATTGAATCAGATTTATTCGAGCATTATAATCGGCCAAACAGATTCCGTGCTTGTGTAATGACCGCGTAACCACGCACCGATCCTATTGGACAACGGGCAAGAACGTCCACATTCGAGATAACGTAACGCGTTATTAAAACAAAATTCGAGGGCCGAAACGAATAAATTAACGTTATGGAACTGGGCGTTGTTTACACTGCGCTAACCGCATTTATGTGCCCATACCATAATGCCATAACCGTACGGTACACGCCAGAATTTATGTTCCGCAACTAAAGTTTACCTTTCTGAAGTGAGGATAGTGGGGTTAGGAACTACTAACATAATGCCTGAAATTTGAGGTCATTAGTTTGAAAGCATCAACAACATTAACTTTTACACTCCGATGCTGTGAAGTTGGCTTACATAAACCACTGATAGCTCAAGCATTCTCTAGTAAAAAGACGATTGAAATATTGAACATTTAGTTAAAAAAGACGATTGAAATAATTATTCACCAGTAAAACAAACAGACAATTCGGATTGATATGGATCAGTTGAGCTACCTGCACGTTATTTGCAACAGTATGCAGTTAGCTCAATTGCTTCAATTTTAAATACTATTTTAAATTCTAATATTTTTAGAATCGGGTGTAGCACCGCGGGATGCAGCTAAACGTTTTCGCCATTTATCTTACCAGATCTGTCATGTCATGACTAAGTATCAAAAATTTCCACAGAATTGCTTCTGAGCACAAAGACTTGAACCTTTAGTTTATCTAACAAGAGAAGTTCTGTCCCTGACGTAAACTCCTACTTGTCCGCTTCGCTCATCTTGTTTACAATTCTTTAAACTTTCTTTCGAACAGCCGCTAGAACTGCAATTCGTTCCCAACGAGAACGTCGCCAAGAAGAAGCTGGTTCGATGAAACGCGTTTAAGCACAGTCTCTTCAAAGGCTTATTAATTTGTTCACTAGTTGTGTCGTGTACCTATCAGATAATAACAGTCTGTAAATGAGAATCTCGTAGCGATTCTCGAAATCACATCACACTTTAAAATGAAACGAATAAATACAAAAGTTTGAATGTTAAGATAATGGTATGTTTGGTAGCTTTTCAATCTGAATCTACTTAACGAATCAGGCTACAATTTTGCATAATATCGTTCTAGCCCTGGAGCAGAATAATAGGCTACTTTCTATCCCGGAAAAACGCCCGAAACCGCGGGCGGAAGCTAGTACAAAAACATGTGACCTTTTCAGACACATCCAGCGTTGTTCTCAAATCACTCGGACTCGTTACGTAAATTTTAGGCAGCTTAGTATAGAAGCGGCTCACGTAACTCTATGACAGACAACCATCTACACGACAGTTAAATGGCTAAAAGGGTCGAGGAGCGTGTTTCAAAACTTTTGGTTCCACACATGTTCCGCACTCTCCGTGTGACGTCCCATCCCTCTCGAATAAACCCTCTATCAACGAAGCTACGTACAAAAAGGATCATTATCATCATCAGCATCATGAGCGCCATAGCGCCCTGGTCTTCAGCTTGCCGCATCCAGCATCTGCCAGCAATCTTTCGCAAATCGTCTACCCACCTGGTCGGAGGGCGACCTGCACTACGTTTACAAAATCGCGGTCACCACTTAAAACACGTTTACCACAGCGGTTGTCAGTTCTTCTCAAGATATGGCCAGCCCACTGCCACTGCAGCTTGCTTATCCTTTGAGCTATGTCAATAACCTTGGTTCTCTGTCGGATATTATTCTAGTCTGTATTCGTTGCGAATTCTTCAGAGAAACTCCGAGCATAGCTCTCTCCATAGCTCGCTGGGCGACTTTAAACTGGTGAACCAGCCCCGTGAGTGTTCACGTCTCAACTCCGTAGGTCATGACGGGTAGGACGCACTGATTGAAAACTTTCGTTTTCAAGCATTGCGGTATGGATGAAGATAAAGAAAAAGGAAAATAAATTTTAAACATATATTAGTGCCTATGTGGCTGTGGCTCGGGTCGCCAATAATCGTATTAAGGTTTCTATAGTAAACTTGACAGGCTTGCTATGTGGAGACCGTCTAGAATTACATAATAGGATATGGTATCATTCGTTACACAAAGTTTATGTACTCGGCAGCGTTCATTTTTGCTACTTAAAAACTTAAGATCTCTAGCCGTTTTTAAATGAATTGAGAAAATTGAAACCCTTCTGAAAGACCGAAACTTTAAAGTTTGCTTTTTGTTTAATCCCTTTTGGTTCGTCCCCCTGACAACCTTCATTGTGCTGAATAATCATTTTAAGTTTTGCTGTACGCGACTACGATGTATCGAATACATTTACGTATCTAGGTAGATAATGTAGATATAATACCTACTTTTTATCACAGTTGTACACATTAGTTAAGCTGCCTGTAGATTGTTTGGATTGGAACGGTCTGCAGTTAGCTGAATTGTTTCAACTGTTAATACTTGTTCTAATTTGTTTCTATTCTTCGACTGTAATATAAAAATTCATTGTTAATGAACAGTATTTTAGTAATCCGATGTTTTTGATAAGTCAAGAAAATAATTTTCAGTTTTGTGTCCCGACATGATTCGTTCCCCTTAGGAGGTCTTCCACTGCTAACGCCACCCTCATTTTATGATGCGAGAGAGACGACTGAAGTAAACTTTTTACGAGCATCAACAAGAGAAACCTAACAAAATATCTGCTTTTTATTTTTCTAGACAAGTCGCCACAACCGTTTACGGTACTTCATAATTTTCAGAGGTTTAGAATTTTCATTGTTTCTAATTGCAGGAGGTTCAAAAGTTAGCGTTGAAACTGTTGAAAGTCACTTTTTTCTTTGGAAACTTATAATCAGCCGTCACTTACACAACATTATTGTAATATACTTACCTAGCTGTTAGTTTTCCTAAAGTAGTAAAAAAAAAGTACCAAAGGTTACTTTAAAATAAATAAATAATTAAAACAAACCCTTTTCTTACAATCACAGTATAATATTATAAATGCAAAAGTTTATGGATGGATAGATGGATGTTTGTTGCTCAATCACGCCAGAACGGCTAACCGGATCTGGATGAAATTTGATTAAGTCTGTAATAGCACATAGGCTATATTTTATCCCGGAATTCCGACGGGAACGGGAACTACGCGGGTGAAACCGCGAGGCGCTGCTATTTTAAAATAAAGGATAATCTTCCGAAAATTCCAAGAGCACAGTTCGGTTTCGAAACTCCCTTAGCCTCAAAGTTATCGTCACTTCAACTCACGCGTCGCTCAATGGGGGTGTCGTGGTCGGATAACCTCCTCGTGAGCCCGTACTGTCCCTGGGGATTCGTCCCTGGGGAACGGTAGCAGGTGGCGGGCCTGGTGCACCCTGGTTCCCATCGCTAATGATTTCTCCCCTCGGGGGGATATTGTTAACCATGACCAATAATCCGACAACCAACGGGGATGATAACCCTTTAAATTATTACTAATGATGGCAATTCTAAAAAAAATGGTAAATGTAACATTTAACTTTTAAGGGTTTTAGTTTGAAAACATATTTGATTGTCGTGAAATGTGCTACGATTTAAAATTCAAAACTTAACCAAGCCGAGAACACAATAAAGCCAAGAGTTAAATTCATGAATATCCCGGCAATCCGCATTTTCGTTTTGCCTTGTAAAATATTGAAATATCGAACATCTTTCCTTTTGCCCCGGCAAGGTTTTTTTAAGTTTATTGCTAAGAAAAAAGTGTTTTGTGAATCAGCAATACGAAGAAACATCAAAGGTTTTATCTCTGGGCATCTTATCTATGAATAGCACCTTTTAAGATAAAAGATGAGTTTATTCAGGTACCTACCTATTTCAGTATTATATGTGGTTTGAATCAACTCTGAGTATAAATAAAAAGTAGCGTAAAATTAAACTGCTATAGTTAATTTAATAAATGTGAAATAAGGATGTTATATAAAAACGCAGTATATGGAATACGGAGAATGTAATTTCCCGTGGGCGGTACCACAATCTAGTTGCAATAAATTTGTACCATCGGCAGAACACAATACATCAGCTTTACTCTATGTATACTCACGCGAGCTCGTGCTTATCACACGGGTTTTGACTGAACGCCAAAACAAAACTTCATTGTTGCTTGAAACTTTTATAAAGCTGCTAGATTTTACGAACCATAAAAAAGCTGAACATAATTTTGTTGGAAGCCAGCTTTACGTATATTTGATTACAAAAGTAACATTGAAGAAATACCAACATGGTTTAGAATTTAGGAAACAACAAAAAATACTTCGGTAGCGTTAGTCACTGCAAACGTGAGTGATACATTGGAAACACTCAAAACATTGGATACTCCAAAATACGGCGTGGCGAGTGAACTTGAATTGAAACACAAACAGAATAAACGAAAAGGCAAAAGTAAATAAAAAGTGCTGTGAACGCGAATAAAATCGGTCCAGAGGTGAGCTGAACTGAAAAAAGGAGCAAAAAGTTGAAAATGACGAAAACAAATGGAGTTCCGAGTAGCGGGCAGGAAGTCCACGCGGGAAGTGTGTCAATGTCAGCGTATCGGTGTTTTTACAGGTTGTCTCCGTGAGTTATTGTCGGCCTGTGTGTACGTCACGTCGAGATAAAGTATCTTTTACTCAGGCACTACTATGAATAAGCCAAGGGGTACCTAGTACTAGATTAATAACCCCCTTAGCCTTGGATGGAAGTACTTTATGTCGTCGGCGTTGCTGGACTGAAACGGTGCTGAACAGTATCATGTCAGCATCATGTCATGTCAGTAAGCGAAAACCGAGATTCAGTTTGCGTTGCGGATCGTCAAGCGACGGTTTAACCGTGCTCAAGAAGTTACTAAAAACTTTTGATAGATTAGCAACCATGATCCTTCGTTATTCCATAATCACCGCCATCCCGTGTGCTTGGTAGATCTATTCACATAAACGGTGCATGCTGTATAATGTGTTGTAATGATCACCACTCTATACATTTACCGGCACCGGTCGAACCTGCCCGGAAGTCGTTAGAGCATCGCCGCTTGACCTATTATGCACTAATTAATTGTTGGAAAACAATGCGCAAGCCAATAAATCCACGACGGTAAAACAACAAAGATTGTTTCGACGGTTTATTGTGGAAACTTAGGAAATTACTTTTTGCGCTCCCAACTTATAGGCAAGATACGGAATTTGTTTGTTCATTCGATTTATTTTAACAGAGGTCGCGTCTTCTTAGATAAATTGGTAAGCGCTTGAAATATAACCATATTAGACCGATCATGTGTAATGAATGGCTTAGCGTTTGAATACTAATACATTTCGGCTTTCACGATTACCCCCGTCTGAAGTAAAAACCAATCAACTTCCAACGACATTGGGCCGGGTGTTGCCAGAAAACTCCAGACAGGATTACCGAAGTAATACCAGTAATACGTGGCAGATTGCGTCATTTCAATACTTAGCCCTGAAAGGGAGCTTTAGAGGTAGTTTTAAAAGTAATTTCACTTATACAGCAAATAGGTCTAGGGATTGCGACCTCATTTCGTAAGGCTTCGGTACAAGCGGCGAAGTGTAAGTACCGCACTCTACATACTTTCGCGTTTTCACTATGTTACGTAGACTTGAGTGTAGTGTCGAGTGGTGGTAGCATAAAATATAGGAGTAATCATTGGGAGCGAGGAACGTAAATAAAGATACAATTTACACGTGAATATTAGAATGCGCACAACCAGAATGACAGCAAAAATGATTTATTTCTACATTCGTGATGATATAGTTTTCGATCGGTTCGCTTGCGATGCAACAACTAACTCACATAAATGTCAAACCATTTCATTCCGTGTAACTGGTTTGCAAGTAAAGGATTTAGGATTTACAATTCAAGCAAATCCTCCTCACCCGATAAGAAATCTCGTAACGTCCCTAACAAATCACAGTGTCAGATAGTTAGTATCCCTTTACCTAGAGATAAGAGAAATATATGCGATGTGGAGAGTCTTAAAGCAGTCCATGTAGTCAAGTACTTATGTTATATTACTCCTGGTACCCTAGAGAGGTAGTTTGAAACCTGATAGCGTATGCTTGGTCGTAGCGTAGCTGGCTAGCTACTTCATACATGAACGAGTAGATTGCTCATATCGTATAACTGCAACCCGCTTATGAACTCCTAGTACTGACATTCAAAGATAATATTGTTTTCAATGTGCTGTAAGTGACACAGTGTAAGCGACACCTGCTCCGGAATATTAAGGAGCTGGGCTGGTAAGGGCCAGGTTAGGCAGGGGGACAATGCACAATACACTCCCATGCGAGATGTCAGAGCAGATCCCACCCCACTTAGAATTAGAATTCGAATTCCCATGAAACGTTATTATCATTTGTAATAATAAAATGTTTGCGAAGGTTGTTTAATATACAGTAGGTGATATGCTTCAACGAACAATTAAATCAGGCAGCTATAAAAGTTGGAAGGCGAGTTTATGCAAGTGCGATACTTAAAGAAACATTAGCCTAGATATTCCAACTGTATCTAACTGAAGAAAGCATAACTCTCAAGGCAACATTATAGCAGTCACAAAGTCTCGGCGATAGGACGCAAATAGTCGTTCGATACAAAATGAATAGGTACCTAATCAGCATTGCGGATAGAGATTGACAAAGCAATCATTTATTGCCGCAATCAAGTGAGCTGTGAATAGCGGATAGCGGAGAAACCGTCATCACATCACGCACGAACTAGCTATGTCTTATGCTACCCAGAAGATAAGCTCAGAACCAGACACTACGAGTATAATGTATCACTCCCTCGGAATATCAGCCAAAACTCAAACCATTCTTAATATATTGTTTGTAAACAACTCGCAAAACAAAAATTGTATATCTTCCAAAAGCTCAAGTCAACAAGAAAGTGATTTTTAGATTAAATATAGAGGATTTGTTTACAAACATTGTATTTGAGGTTAGCCGGAGCATAGTCTAAACTAAACAGAGATCTCACAGCTATGAGTGAGGCAGCGAGCCTTCTTTCTGGGTGTCGCAAGCCATTACGTGTCGTCACTGTGACGCGAGACGCGCACGCCCCGGCACGTCACGCGCACAGCTGATCGCGCGCACTCTACCGGTGTAAACAAATCATAGTAACGCTCCCACGCTCGACTCCACCGACCAATACGAATACGCCCACTGTCGCATTAATATTTATCTAGTCTCCGTGGACGCGTAAATCAAGATTTTATAGAAATTTAGGAGCGTAACTGTTTCGCGATCTCTGGTAGGTAAAGGTCATTGAACGCCGTTTTATTAGGTTGAGCAATATTATTTTGAACCATTGTGCTCCAGTTTAATTAGGCTCACGGTAAAAACGTCGTCATTATAGTCGTTAATATCGGGGTCATACGGGCCAGCGCCATCAACCGCGGGGCATTCGATCCGGAAACGGCGATATGGGTTTAGTGCTAGCACCGAAATATTCGGGTCGAACATATGGAATCTATACGGTAATGTTAGTACAACCCGCGTACACAAATATAGCACCGAGCCATACATCAAATGAGTTCAAATCGAAATAACGTTAAGATTAAATCGGACTAATGCTCTGAACGATGACGTTATGGAGGTAAACGACTTTAGGAATAAAACATGTGGGGAATAGCGGAAGATAACGATATTAAAACCAGTTTTATACCTTTAAAAAAGCCGACAAAACTATTATATCTTTCCTGTTATACGTTAATATAACAACATAATTACCGAGCTATTATTCAAAAGAAACATAAAAATGTCATATTTTTTACACGTAGTGCATAAATAAATAACATACGTCGTTATTTCGTACATAATGCAACCAGTCAAGTCAATCATACTTTTTATAATATTTCCAAAGCTGGTGGAATCCTGAATAACTTGAAGCTAAGCAGAGCAAGAAAATTATACAGTTTATGAGTACGAATGCACCTGCCGTTATTCTAGGCATAACCCGACACCTGCGGCACTTCTAATGAATAAGACAGATGGTATTTCAAAACACTGAAATAATAAAATCATTAAAGCCTAGAATTAGACGCATTGAATCTCAAATGGAAAATAGTAAATCACGTCGGATGATAGCGAGGAAAAACGCAATATTCTCACGCTATAAACGAAAGTAAATGGAAAGTTAGGAATCGCCTATCCTATTCGCTATTTCATAATCAAAATCATATTTCAGTCGAGCGTCGGCGGCCGGATCCTGAGGTTCGCGATTGGTGGAAAATATCTGCCATCTCCAGGCCCTGCGCGTTTTATCTCGCCCTGGGCGCAACCCACCAGGCTCTTTAGGAAATTACGAGGGAACAAAGAAACTGTACGTCTAGATAAGGTTTCTCGAATAAAGGCTGTACTAAAATTCCTGCGGCAGCAATCTGATCTTCATCAAGCGACCCTTTTAATTCTACGCAACATAAAACGAAACCCCTCCTAAAACATGTAAATTGATCTGAATGAAGCGGAAAATGACAGTATTTACAACAGATGATTCGTCATTAAAACGCGACTTCGCGATTAATTATCAATAACTTTGGATTGGCCTTTAATAAGAATATCATGACGAAAGCAGAACTTTCAGAGGTTTTATAACGTAAGCCTGGTAGAAATAGAAGCACAGAGAAGTTTGATAATCCGCCAGCCGCTGCCCGTCAGAGATAGGGGGCGTTTGGACGAGGGTCGCCGACCGACGACGGGGTGCGATCGAGCTCTGCGACTCGACAAAGAGAGGGCCTACCTGGCACAAAATAAAGCCTATGTAAAACGCGAATGAGCTTAAAATTTTGACTGTTAGCGAACGAAAGCCGCAGTCATTCGATAAATGATCGCCGCCCGAGCTCGACCAATGAGTGCGGCTACTAATATTTCATGGTTTACACGCAAACGTGCTCGCAGTGCCATTGTATGTAAAATCTGACTGAGCACGTCGACCCGAACTTCACGAACAGTACGTGCTTTACCGATGTAAATTGGTCTGACAAGCTAAACGTTATCATTATCTATAATATTGTTGGAACAAAAACAGAGAATTAATAATAAAGGACGGAGCAAAGAGCAGGCGAGTAACCCCAAGGGTGGGAATTTAGCAATAACTCCTGGCTGAGACGCAACGCCATGTCTCAGACGAACCCTCTTCGGAAAATAGCGTGCGAGAGGAATTTTGGCGGCTTTGAGTGACACGACCCGACCGCTTCGCTCGACCGGCTTTTGAGGAGACGTGCTGCATATAAATACGTACTATTTTATCCATACGCGAGTATGGTATAGCTAAGGTGTCTACTAGGGAAACCAAAAACGAAGTTACTTATTCTTTTTCAAGTAAAACAAATCTAACGTCATTTGCGATAGCGTTTACACGAAAACGAATCAGAAACTTTAGATTTTCTTTTTTACGATCAGACCCTCAGATTGATAACAGCAGCGTCACCTTGATAGCACCCAGCAATATTTTATGTGACGTCAACTGTTAAAAATGAAACTGAACATGTTGAAAAATCTAAATACAAATATGTCTAAAAAGCCTGTAAATATTCAAGCTAGAGTATGGTAGTAAGGTATCGACACACTATTCAAAAAATCCGAGGTAGATTCAGCGAGATCAACCCGCAAGTTTCAAAGCTATGATCACCCCATCACCACCGCCGGCGGTAAAAGACGCATCGTATGTTGCGTTGCGTATCGCAAAATCCGACAGGCACTTTTAGAAGACGTGACATTTTCGCAAATAACTTGCCCGCTAGGGGCTCAAATTCGCAAGGCTGCGTGCACGCTCTTATCGGGGAAAATCAATGGATAAAAGTAATTAATAATGATTTTAAATTTAATTTTTTTATTAAACCGTTTAAGAACTTTATTTACTGGAGATTCACGAAAGGTCCTCAAACTGTCTGGCTCAAGTAAGAACTACTGTGATTTCGTGGTTCGTTTTTGTTTTCGTAGCAGAAAAATAATGCCTTTTTGCCATCGAGTTAGAATTTTTGCCGAACAAATCATTTGGTATTATCGTTTCGGTCAACTTCACTAACTCTCTATTAGGTGTAGCTATCATCAGCTTTCTCGATAAGCACTTACGTGCCACGAGTGTATATCCTAACATAGTTTTCTCTGTATTTATTCACCGAGTTAGGTCAACGCACCATTCAGTGTCAATTTATCTTGGCTCAACTTTTAAGCAGAAACAACCTAATTTAGTCAACGTTAAGAACCTTTTTAGGGATTTCCACTTTTTTGACGGGTCGGCCGTAATCTCTTCAAAGCTACGACAGGGCATAAATTAAAAAGTTGTCCCCGTGGTGATATGAATGCCTTCTAATTGGATGGTAATGTATGACGTCTTCTCCATAAATTAGAATGTCCGTACAAGATGGTCAATATAAATGTTTTACGTATGCTCTCATGCGTAAAACATTTATATCGACCATCTTGCTTGTACCCGGAGTAGTGAGATCATTCATTCAACTTTCGATATATCTACGTTTATTATTTTCAGTATCCAAACATAATCTACTGTTTCTCACGGCAGAAAATATTCCCTCTCTAGAACATAAAAGTAATTTATTACGCTACAGTATTGCCGTAATATCTTATTAGTTAATAACCGAGGCTCTTTCTGGATTCCCTCGGAAAAGCAATCCGTTCGTTACACACGCTAACGCTCAAATTACGGGAAGGACAAACCAAATATTGGGACTAAGCACCCCCTTATATCACGATATTGAATGTCCCTGTTATATTTTTGTCCTGTCAGATACTGACAAGAGGAAAATATTTTGTAGAGCTTTGGGTGCAGTGAATAACAATTTATAGTGTAGCGTGGATACTTGGATATAATACAAAGAGACGATTAGTACGACAGTACGAGTTCAGTTCCTTGGATCTTTGTAATTCTGATTCCAATGTAATACTAACTTAAGGTCTAAAAGATTTTTGTTAAATTATTAGGATATCTGCAATGTGAAATACCTATAATGCCTCTTGAATATTACAGGTATACAAGCTGCACTAACCAGTTATCATCAGATCACAAAATCATTGTCACCAAAATGGTAAAAAAATATGTAAGCGTAGCGATTTAGATATACTTAGCAAGAATTACCGTTAGAAACTTAAGGCAATAAGGAAACTGTGTGAAATGTGTCGAGCGAGCGGCTAATCATGCGCCTCTTGACATTAACGACAAATACTTTTGAATTGAAAGGTTCTACGTGAAAGTTTAATAGCAGACAGTGTTCCCCATGAGTCGAAACTAACGGGTGGTATAATAGTTTCGGCTGAATGAGTCAGCGACGAAGCTACGTTCGTGCCGCGGGCGACATGGCACCGGCGGGGGA
Source organism: Eupithecia vulgata (assembly GCA_946478455.1). Lineage (NCBI taxonomy): Eukaryota > Metazoa > Arthropoda > Insecta > Lepidoptera > Geometridae > Eupithecia > Eupithecia vulgata. Next base: position 3,994,054 of record OX297863.1, read on the forward strand.
TTGCAATTCATGATAGTTGATAGGCTTGTCGGGAATAAAATCAACGCAACTTGCCAAAACAAAGCGGTGAATATTGTATGAAATATTTTTTAAGCGTAAGGTTAATGGAACCTCCATAAAGTTCCAAAGGCATCCACTGTGTGAATAAACAAGATCTACGTGATTTTTTTTTACGCGTTACAGTGTGAATTTAAGATAATTAGCGGTTAATTAAGTACATACTACAAAATACAAACTACGTGATCAATTTGTGGTTGTGAAAATTTCAGTAACCATAAACTGATTGCGGCACGTAATTTTGGGGCGAAAGCAGCTGGTATTACGAAACCGAGGAAAAACAAGGTCTGAATTTATTTTGCGTGCGTTCGTTTGTATGGCAACATTAAGCCCTGTCCCACAGTATCCGAAGTCAAGATATCTGAGGTAATGTAGGCAAATTCGCAAATCCGGGTGTGGCGTGGGTGGCCAAAGCCGAGCCCGTGAGAATCGCACGATAAACGGGCTCAGATAGCGTTAACAGTTTAAAAATCACAGGACCGTTGCACAACACTTCCACGCCAATCGTTATTGATATTGGAATCCAGAAGTTAGGATCGAAAACAAAAGGCAGTGCGAACTCAATGAACAAAGGAATACTAACCTTTAAGTACCTGGTAAGACTTTTCCGAAGAGCGTTCGAATGTAGGTTCGAATAACAATAACACAAAGTATACAAAAGGTTCTTTAAGTTTATAGAATGCGCTGCGAACGCGGCACTAAATTCCAGCTGAGTGCAAAAGAATGTAAAACTGTCAGCGTGCAGTTTTTACAATAGATTACAAGGGTTTTTAATGGGAGCGACTGTAAACTGGTCAGGTGGTCAGCTAATGGATAGGTGGTAGAGCAGATCTCGTAAATTTGCATAAAATGACTGTTCGGCAGGGTTAGAGGACCGAGTTAATCCAAATATCTAAACTGTCAGTCTGAAATAAATTAATAATTATAAATTCATGTATTTCAAACTACGATATAAAAGTTACAGATTTTATTGAACTTTTTCTATTGCATACAGTAAGTTACAACGCAAGGCACGAATCAATTATTCGAGCTTTTAGAAAACCGCAAAGTTCTTGCATAAATATCGTCTAAAAAATGTGACAAAAGGCAACCATGCATAGTAGTCAGGTAAGCCAGATGGGCAGGTGACTATGTGCCAGCTGCCGCGTGGAATCCTGACCACCACCTGTACCATCCGCTTGCGACTCGTTTTTTTTTTTGCTACACCATCTCTGATTGCTACTATGTGGTTATTACAGAATTTTATGGGGAATTTCAAATCACACAACCGATAAGCTTTATTGCTTGTTACACATATTTACACAAAAGGGAAATTATAATAGGAAGCAAGCTTATGTAAGTATTTAGGGTGTGGTGTGGATGGAATATTGATCACAGTTCCATGAGACTCGTGGATTTCAGAGCTTGAGGTTGTTACGTGGAAGAGCCTTGTAGCATTAACAAAGTTGACTAGTTGAATTACAAATTTAAAACTTTTTGATATTGAAACATTACCTACCTGTGTTTTTATATAACAGATACATAAAGCCTTATTTTGTCTGCTAGGTAGATGAAACTTATGTCGAATGTCCATTCATACAAACACTTTTAAAATTAAAGGTACCCCGACTCACACTAGGGCCGCCATCTATTTTATTTCATTATTATTTAGGTAGAATAGAACGTTAAACAAGATTCGCCAAGTGCGAGTGTAACTCGCGCGCCGAGGGTTTCAAACATTTGCCAATTATTTGGTCAATCAATTTTCTGAAATATTTTAAAAAGTATGACACTTACAGAAATTTCAAAAAGTGTTTTGAAATGGTCAAAACGATACCTTTCATTTGATACCCCACATGGGTAGGTACCTCTTTTTGAAAAAAAAAATCCCCTTTTTTGACCATTTTTCAAAAACTATTATTATTACAGACTTCTCTATATTTTTCCTGTAAAATATAGATTGATATCTACAAACGCCTTATACATTGTACATGGATCGGTCATCAATCTTCGGAGCTAGGGGGGGGGGGGGGGGGGAATGGTCAATTTTCCGTCTTTTTTTGAAATATTTCAAAAAGTATGAAACTTACAGAAATTTCAAAAAGTGTTTTGAAATGGTCAAAACGATACCTTTCATTTAATACCCCACATAGGCAGGTACCCCTCCTTTTGAAAAAAAATTCCCCCCCTTTTTGACCATTTTTCAAAAACTATTGTTATAACAGACTTCTCTATATTTTTCCTGTAAAATATAGATTGATATCTACAAACGCCTAATACATTGTACATGGATCGGTCTGCAATCTTCGGAGCTAGGGGGGGGGGGAATGGTCAATTTTTCGTCTTTTTTTGAAATATTTCAAAAAGTATGAAATTTACAGAAATTTCAAAAAGTGTTTTGAAATGGTCAAAACGATACCTTTCATTTGATACCCCACATGGGTAGGTACCCCCCCTTTTGAAAAAAAAATCTCCCCCTTTTTGACCATTTTTCAAAAACTATTATTATTACAGACTTCTCTATATTTTTCCTGTAAAATATAGATCGATATCTACAAACGCCTAATACATTGTACGTGGATCAGTGTGCAATCTTCGGAGATAGGGGGGGGGGGGGTATGGTCAAATTTTCGACTTTTTTTAAAATATTTCAAAAAGTATGAAATTTACAGAAATTTCAAAAAGTGTTTTGAAATGTACAAAACGATACCTTTCATTTGATACCCCATTTGCCTTCCTAGGTATCTTTTGAAATTTCAACATCAAAATTTGTACTGAAAATATTCATTTTCATTTTTCATTTATTTATATATTTTTTTCTTAAAATCAGTAATGGCGCACGAAATGTATCATTATTTCAAATTTCAAGTTAATAGCTGCAGTAGTTACTGAGATATTCAAGAAAGAGCGGGGACGGACAAAGCGAGACCATAAGGGTTTCAAAACCGATCTTTGAAACCCTAAAAAGGAATTATCAGATTAAAAACATAAGGCAGTTTGTGATACCTAACATAAGCTTTTTTAACATCTGTAACTGTAAGTATAGTTCTTTTTTTTTATAGTATTTTGTTTTTTTAGTTTCAGTATAGTTTTTTTTTTTTTACTTTTTTTACATCTATACAGTTACAGATGTTAAAAAAGCTTATGTTAAATATCACAAACTGCCTTACATAGATAGTTTTATTTTGTATAGTATGCAGAGATGAATACTATACAAAATAAAGAGCAAGAGATGTGAAATCAGGAATTAGGCAACTTTGCACCTCTGCCTAATCTAGACTTCTAGAGTAAAATAAGCTTCCTAAGACATTTTCCTGAAAATGTTCACAGAGGAACTTCGCTGAGTTCGCACATAGAACCTAGGACATGAAATCGAAGTGAGCCAGATTGAGTTCTAGTTCGAAGTAATGAATAGAAGATTGAATTCGTCCAACAAGAGCCAATTAAAAACACAATGCCTATTTATTCATAAAGTAATGAATTGGCTTTGCAATTATAAGCACGCTAGTCTTTCGACCAACCTTCTGATATCAAAATGGTTTACGTGTAACAACGTACATACGTGTACTTTAATTTGTTCTTGTGAGAAAAAAGCTTGATAAAATAACTATAAAAAAGTTTTAAAGCTTAACTTTGGGCTAGATAATGCTGTGTGAATTGTTCAGCGTAACTTTTTTAACTTATTTATATACCTTATTAGCTGTGCTTGCTTTACTTGAACATTTAATGTTTATTGTTAATGAATATTTATTGTTTTACTAGCTTCCGTCAGCGGCTTCGAGTTTTTTTGGGATAAAAAGTATTCTACCTACATGTTAATCCTGGTCTGGAATTTATACATTCATACAAAATTTAAGCCCGATCGTTTCAATAGGTTTGGCGTGAAGAAGTAACAAACTTTGTGTTTTATTACTTAATTACCTCATAGATAATGAATATTTTTTGTACCATTTTGGTATCATTCTCTTTATAAGTACAAACGAAATATATTTCTTTATCGGTTCGAAAGCGACATAAAAATCGAACATCAATACGTTAAAAAAAGTACAGCCGAACATAGAATCACCTCCTGAAGTCGGTTAAAAATAAAATAGGTGGCTGCGCTAGTGTGAGTTGGGACAACGGCTTATCGTTGATGATGATGACAGATCGTGCGTGGTTTTGGTTCAAGTTACTGCGGACTGTTACATACTCTGTGCCCCAAGGGCTCACTTTACCTTGTTACTGTTTGTTCCTTCTCTGTGGTTCGCTCCAAGATTGTTATTAATTGCGTAACGAGTTTGGAGCCAATTAGAAATCAATTCAATTTAACTGCCAACTAGGGGTTACTTGAAATGACCTCGTTGTTCTTGACAAAGGAAATTACTGTGTGTGTACTAAGAACGAGATTGCTTATGGAAAATATTTTTGAGTATTACTAATATGGGTATTTTACTCTATATGAGAAAAAATCTATAAATGATAGGTTAGTCTATAGTTATTTATATTCAAAACACGTAACACTTTTGCCAAGAACTGTATATTTTTCTGTACTAATTTCAACCTTATATGTAGAAGGAGTGTACAAACTGACAATCAATGTATGGAATCTCAAAATTAGGTCGAGTGTACGAAATGGGGATAACCCTTATTATTAGCATAAGCAAACAGCAGTCGAAAAATGTTAGTTCTTATAAAAACAAAATACATTTCAAAATTAAATTTAAAGTTTTCAGACATAAGTTATTTCTAATTTGCCATTTGTTAAGTTGTTTAAACAAAAAATCAATACTCATGACTTTGAATTTGACTAACTTTATTTATTTAATTAAAACGGTTATTTTTCTTTGATTTACTGAACTAAGAACATAAAACCGTTTCGTTTCTTTAAAAAAATATCATCAATTCTTGACTTTCTTATTTTCCATCTAGGGGTGGTAATCAAAAAGTCCTACATAATAAACGAACAGCCCGTATCGGAACAGCAAGAACTTTTAAACGAACCCAAATGAGCTGATAACCGGCAGGTGCAGTCTTGGGCGGAAGTGCTTACCAGGCACCAACCGAGACGGGGACACGGTGCTTACATTGCTTTTATTAGAACCAACTTGGAAAAAAAGAGGAGGGTTCATGTTCGAGTGTATGTAGGTAGCTTTCTTTATGTATCCGTCAATTTCTACGTCATTTATGGACCGAATCGGATGATCCTTTTGAGGACTACTATCTACCCGTATTTTAAAATATCCTTGATAAAAATGGCTAGACTTGACTGTGAAACGACGTTGTTTCCCACAAAATTAATAACCGATAAGTAATGAATGACCTTTTAAATTTAAAGACAATCGTCGGTAATTAAGTGCAGACCTTTCAAAAACTAGTTAGCACCAGACTGACGTCTGATAAACGACTATTTACACTTACACTTAAAGGTGTATGTAGAGGCCTTTGCAGCAAAGGAATAGTAGTTTAGCTATTGATCTAAAGATGGGCCTTTAAGGTATAAAATTTACGTGTAAGCATGCAGCAGTGAGGGTTCACACAATTTTATCGTAAAACATGGCGGACAAAACACCTACTGTCAGTATAGATCAGTACAGTTACAGTAGTAGATCTACTGGAACTCTAAACGATACACCTAGTATAATTTTTTTTTATACTCATTGCCCTTTACTTAAAACAAGATCCGCCAAGTGCGAGTGTAACTCGCGCGCCGAGGGTTTCAAACATTTGCCAATTATTTGGACAATCAATATTCTGAAATATTTTAAAAAGTATGAAACTTACAGAAATTTCAAAAAGTGTTTTAAAAAGGCCAAAACGATACCTTTCATTTGATATGCCACATGGGTAGGTACCCCCTTTTGAAAAAAAAATCCCCCTTTTCGACCATTTTTCAAAAACTATTATTATTACTGACTTCTCTATATTTTTCCTGTAAAATATAGATCCATATCTACAAACGCCTAATACATTGTACATGAATCGGTCCGCAATCTTCGGAGATAGGGGGGGGGGGGGGGAAAGGGCAATTTTTCGACTTTTTTTGAAATATTTCAAAAAGTATGAAACTTACAGAAATTTCAAAAAGTGTTTTGAAATAGTCAAAACGATACCTTTAATTTGATACCCCACATGGGGAGGTACCCCCCCTTTTGAAAAAAAATTCCCCCCTTTTTTGACCATTTTTCAAAAACTATTATTATTACAGACTTCTCTATATTTTTCCTGTAAAATATAGATTGATGTGTACAAACGCTGAATACATTGTACATGGATCGGTCTGCAATCTTCGGAGCTAGGGGGGGGGGAATGGTCAATTTTTCGACTTTTTTTGAAATATTTCAAAAAGTATGAAACTTACAGAAATTTCGAAAAGTGTTTTGAAATGGTCAAAACGATACCTTTCATTTGATATCCAACATAGGTAGGTACCCCCCCTTTTGAAAAAAAATTCCCCCCCTTTTTGACCATTTTTCAAAAACTATTATTATTACAGCCTTCTCTATATTTTTCCTGTAAAATATAGATCCATATCTACAAACGCCTAATACATTGTACATGGATCGGTCTGCAATCTTCGGAGATAGGGGGGGGGGAAAGGGCAATTTTTCGACTTTTTTTGAAATATTTCAAAAAGTATGAAACTTACAGAAATTTCAAAAAGTGTTTTGAAATAGTCATAACGATACCTTTCATTTGATATCCAACATGGGGAGGTACCCCCCCTTTTGAAAAAAAATTCCCCCCTTTTTTGACCATTTTTCAAAAACTATTATTATTACAGACTTCTCTATATTTTTCCTGTAAAATATAGATTGATGTCTACAAACGCCTAATACATTGTACATGGATCGGTCTGCAATCTTCGGAGCTAGGGGGGGGGAATGGTCAATTTTTCGACTTTTTTTGAAATATTTCAAAAAGTATGAAACTTACAGAAATTTCAAAAAGTGTTTTGAAATGTACAAAACGATACCTTTCATTTGATACCCCATTTGCCTTCCTAATTCTCTTTTGAAATTTCAACATCAAAATTTGTATTGAAATTATTCATTTTCATTTTTCATTTATTTATATATTTTTTTCTTGAAATCAGTAATGGCGCACGAAATGTATCATTATTTCAAATTTCAAGTTAATAGCTGCAGTAGTTACTGAGATATTCAAGAAAGAGCGGGGACGGACAGAGCGAGACCATAAGGGTTTCAAAACCGATGTTTGAAACCCTAAAAATGGCAGACTGATATCGCCATGAAACAATTTTCAGACAGACCATTCATGTCCTTTGCCGTGGTGTACCCACTCGATTTTCGCTACTGCTCAGGGTAGCGAATACCCCGTTGGTCTGAATAATTGGTTATGCTGGAAAATCCACATAGCTTCACCTAGGCCCAAGCTAAGCAGTACTTGTATTATGGATACCATGGGAAATGCCAAAACCACGACATCTTACGGTGAACGGTCTATACCATTTTTTGCGATAGAGCCCTTCCAATTCCTTACTTACCAAAGGGGTCCTTTTTTATTGAATTTACAGGCAAACAAAACAACATAATCAAATCACATCCTATGATGTGAAGAGGTAACTCAAGATAAAGTCTAACAATCTTCGAGATGTGTGTGTAGGTACTGTGTACTCTTAGTATGTTGACCACTTGAGCAGTTCTCTAGGGGAGAACCAACTGTTTTAAACCAATAGGACTCCTGGTAGTTATTCGAACCAACCATTTCAAGAAAACAAACAAAGCAATCCGCATAAAAGAAAACTGTCGAGCAAGAATATATTTATTTATTCCTATCGAATGCGTAGATTGAATGATTTTATTCTTCTCTAGTGTTTCGTGTACACTTGTGTATATTCATTCTAGTAGGGACGCAACTAAAGCACCTATTAAATAAATAATGCTGGACAATTCACACAGCATCATCTAGCTCTAAGTTAAACAGAGCTTGTGTTAAAGGCACATGATCACTGATACACCTTATCATTAAATTGCATAGATAGATTGTAGTATTTGATTTCAAGAGGGTTCAAAAGGAGGACTTATTAGCTTATTACTGGTAAATTACCAATTTTTTCGATTCTTTCGTGTCCTCGCTGTCAGATTTCGAATCCCTTTTGAATTTTTGAGTAGGTATACGACAACAGAAAGAAGAATCGAAAAATAGGTATAATAGTAATCGCTGTCAGATTTCGAACCCCTTTTGAATTTTTGAGTAGGTATACGACAATAGAAAGAAGAATCGAAAAATAGGTAGATATACTAGTAATAAGTCTTCCTTTTGAATCCTCTTGAAATCAAACCCTACAAGATAGCAAAACACCCGGAACAACTATTTGCAGATCGTACTAACATTAGACCCGAACGGGAATCGAACCTACCACTTCCTGTCTAGCCTATTGCGTGTGTAGCTGTCAGATCTTTTGAATTTTTGAGTATACTACAATAGAAAGAAGAAAGAATCGAAAAATAGATTTATTTTGTTTATTTTTTATTTTGCTTATTTATTATCATCAGTCATCCTTTTGAAATCAAACCCTACAAAGACACCCGGAACGACTATTTAAACAACATTAGACCCGAGGCGGGAATTGAGCCTGCAACTTCCTGCGTCACACGTTCGTCCGCTCTGTCACAGAGCTCATGTGACACAAATATTTTTGTAAAAATTTATTAGCATTTTTGTGTTTACATCACCCATTATGGCAAACGTAAGAACTCAACATCAACAAGCATCTTTATTCTTCACCAACCTTTAAGTTTAAGCGATCCGATAAAACAAGTGCGTCGAGGTAGTTCTAGTGGGTATAATTAAGTGCACTAATGGTGGACTATTAACCCAGAGACCTTTGTGCACGGCATCGGAGCGGTCTCTTGGCGACTAAGACGTTGGCACTACTGCACTCTCGCGACCTACTTCGCTGATTGTATGCAAATTACGCAGGGTGGTGGAAATCTTTGCTATATTAGCAGGGTTTCCCACGGTTGGGATCAGGATTTTTTGAAACTTCAGCTTTATGAAATAATATAAATAATAATGTCAATAATGCTGGACAATCCACACGATATTATCTAGCCCCAAGCTAAGCAGAGCTTGTGTTATGGGCACACGATGACTGAAATAAGGTCGTTTTCAGTATGTGTATCAGTTATACGAAGCAACGGTATTTCATACGGTTTTCAGTAAGAAACAGGGTGATTCTGGAGAGATTCAGGTGAGAGGAAGGGGTAGGGTGTAATTCAAGGTTTTGTGTATAAGATATCCCCCGAGTTTGTCATGATGCGATTTAAATGTTGGTCTGACTTAATCAACAGAGAAGAAGAAATCCACACAACATTTTGAAAGCTGTTGCAATTTCGAACTTAAATTCTACTTCCTAACTCATAAAACTCTATTGATAAAAAGAAGACTTCATTTAGTTTCATCAAGCATTTGATCCCGTGCATTGACATAGAATTTAAGATTGAATTGGATATAAAAATCTGTTTTCAAGAGTTAGCTCCAATGGTTATGTAAATAATGGCGCTTTTGAATTCATCATACAAAAGAATCTCTGCAGGAGACATGCTATTCAAGTTCAAGCTATCTAGAAACATAATACCGGTGTTTACAGTTGAGTTTACAGAATCTTTACTTCTCATAAACAATAAGTAACTTACAATAAGAAATAATGACTAAACATTTCTGTGCAAACTAGATTTACGTAGTTACTACTACCACTAGAACGATGGTTGGTACTTGTACAGTTCTATCAAATAACTAACATAATAATAACTTTGATAAAATATATGTCCTTAACACGAATTTCATTTGCCCTAAGAGTTTCAAAATTGCATCAATCTAAACTCGATCCTATTTGATCATACTGCAAATACTAAGAAATTCCGTGCAATTTCATCTTTAGATTGACTTCACAGATGGAAGTAGTTTCGAATCTGAACAGAGTTCCTTTCTTCAAAATTCAGTAGGTATTGAACAGTCTTTGTCTTCGTGGTTTATGTTAGGAGAAATTTCTAAGAACAGTTTGTTTATGCCGCAATTATTCTAAATCTAAACTAAGCTAGCATTCCCACTCGGAGCAGTTCCAGTAAAAAGAGACTTACTTAATGCGAATTATTTCAGTAGCAAAGGAGTTTATTCCCGAGCTGACCATGTGACAGCCTAGTTAGCTGACACAAGCATACACCTCCGCTAAACCTACGGTATGCCGAAAGGCGCAGTTAACCTAAATCGCGATTGGCAAACTTCTCCCGCGGAATCAATTGAACACAAAGCAGACAGCAAAGTATCTGATTCAATCTAGTTCTAGGGTTTATTTACGAGCTAGCCCTGTGGAAGTTCTAGACGGAAGAAGATAGCTGCAGAATGTATGCCCTCCCACTCCCACTGTTAGTGCCCTTCACTTAGTAAAGGACAAGGGCAGATCTGAGACTAAACACACGCGTGTGGGCTACGCACACATGCGAGAGTTTATCGCGTATCTGATATAACGGAATAACTTTGTCAAACGTTTATACGATATCTTTTATTTCATGGTTACGAAATAAACGATCGTCACGATACCAAAGCCGGAAAATACGCGATTGTACGTATTTATTTTCCTATTACAGTCACTAAATAATTCCCGTTACATGCCTGTTGGCAGGAGCCTCTAATTTGACAGACAGGTGTTCTGATCTCATACAGGAAGGTAGGAAGCTAAACATTATGCGACTGTCGCATGCACAAGGAAATTGTATTACAATACAAACCAAGATAATTTGAGATACAAGGACGCGAATGGGGATTAAGAAACGTTCTAGGAAGCTGAATGCAACAAGGATTCCAATTAAGTGGTCGGTCATGCTGCAGAGAGTTTAGAAGGTAAACACTTTGTCCTGTCAGTTACTTTTTACGATTAGTTTCGCGATAGTCTTCGATTAGCAAATGGTAACTTCATCATAATGATCAGCCATCCCTTTAGTCAACAAAGAAACCGTCACTGTTGTGGTGAAATAATCTGTATTATTAGGAAATGGCTTAGCTAGCATATTCTTAGAATAGGGTAACCTGTTCATAAAACCCGACTTATAAGCTTACGCTGATTTCTACGGAAAATCTTCCTAAAATCTTCGCCCGCTCCTAAATTTCTACAAATAAAGCAATAGAAGTAAAGATAAATGGGTCGGGAATTGAAATAGCAATTGTTATCTGTTACATTATTAGTGTGTCGCTAAAGTTGTCCATTGAACCTAAATCACCGTGACAAGTTCGCTAACAGCATTTCAAGTTTCCAACCAATATTAAGTTTCAACAGATCCATTACAGTGTTGTGTTGTGACTCATTGAGGTTCTCTCCGATATTTTGAGATAACTTTATCAGAGGAAGGTTATCCATGTTTTATTCATAATAAACTAACGTTAAGGATTCTTTTTAATAAGATTATTGAAATTAATACACTGAAAATGCTCATTTTTAGGGTTCCATATCTCAAAAGGAAAAAAGGAACCCTTATAAGATCACTTTTTTGTTCGTCTGTCTGTCCGTCTGTAAACCCTTTTTTCTCAGAAACGCGTGGATGGAGTTGAAATTCACATCGTTTACTCAGGTTATATAAAACAAACTTCTAAGTCAAAGCAAATCAAAAGTTACAGCCGTGTACGCCATTTTATTTTTTTATTTTTCATGGATTTCACACACACAAACTTAAATAGGGTACTTCCCGTTGACCTAGGATCATGAAATTTGGAAAGAAGCAAGGTCTTATAGCACAACTAAAGGAAAAAAATCTTAAATCCTGATTTTTAAATAATTATGACTAAATGTTTGTGAACTGTATACGTCTGGGTCGATTTCTTTGCTAACGAGTACAAGTTTGTACGGAACCCTTGATGCGCGAGTCCAACTCGCACTTGACGTTTCATTTTTTTTATATTTTATTACTGTTTCTTTCTGAAATAGTGATTTGGTAATTCCTCATGTCCTTCCTCTAGGAAGAACTTTTGAGGGTACCGACCGGTGCAGTAGCATCCACTACAAAGTCTAGCTAGGTAGGTTTCGATAGAAGTACGATCAAAACCTAGAGCAAATAATCGAGTCAACAGAGCTGTTACAATATAATCGAAATCGTAATATTAAACGATAGCCTTACCCAACGATGTGCGATCGCATCGCACCAAGTAAGGAGAATCGATTATTTCCTCTCAATTAGGCAGGCTCCACTCTTACTGCTCCCCAGACCGTTAAAAATCGAAACGACTTGTAGAGTAATGTGGCCTACCACAGTATTCATAAATCAGAACGTCTTACAACTAACTAAGACGATCTGATTGAATCATTTCAAGAACGTCTTAGAACTAACTAAGACTCTGATTGAATCATTTCAATAGAATATAAAGGGCAATGTATATACGCTTCTACAACAAAACTCCTAGTGAGTTGCAAAATCTGTTAGTAGGCACTCTGCCTTCTGGTGACGGCTAGATTTTTAGTAAATAGATGTAAGTGTAAATATTAGTTGTAATTATTTTTTGCTGATGTAGGTAAGTAAATTAAAACAAATTCTCACAACCTTTCTGTGCAAAAAGAAATTATCAGATTGTCTCTAAAAGATAAAAAAGCTTGGGACGGGTTTTGCTTCAACTTGAAAAATAACAACTAACAGGCCAAAGATTTCGTCGTCGCTTCTTTACTTTAGTTTACACAGCGAAGCGACTGAAATCAAAAATTTCTTTTTTCCGTGTCAGTGTTTTATTTTAAGAATTTGACCTTTTCTAAGTGAAAGTTTTTATATTTATGGAAAAAAACCATTTTTTATTGATTGATTGATTGAAAAAGAATACTCGACTCTAAGGTAAAAAAAAACTTCCACCTTTCAAGGACTCTTTAGTAACAATAACATGGCATTTGAATAGACACTTTATTAAATGGAATTCGTTCTTTGGCAAATTATAAATTCCGCATTCGACTGCTTTGTTCACAGCAACTTTAGCCCCAATTCGGGCGCAAACTATTTCCTCAAAAGAGCAGAAGTCAGTGTCCAAATTCGAGTTTGCAATGCTCTAAAAACATCAGCCCGCGTTTCTATTCTGGCTAAAAGGTCGCAGGCCTGAAGGGCGAAGGCAAACTCTGAATGAGGAGTGCTAGGGCCCGGGCGGGGGAAGCACGCGGGGGGTAAGGGGGGCTCCACGCTTAACACCCCACTCCTCGGATCAACAACCCCGAAACCTTAATCAAGATAACTAGAGCGGCACTGTACAATGTACATTCATTTTAATTAGCAAAATGGCATTATCTTACCGCCATTAATAAAAGTTGTCATCAAAACGTCCGACACCGTGACATTAAATCTTATTTCTTGAAATAAAGCGCATACCGTACACTCGTGTAATAAATCGCAGGAGACCATCGCCCTAATAAATACAGAGAAGACGCGGCTGGGTTCGTCATCGGTTTTAGTTATGTTGCTGGTACTTGGTACCGTGCCTTTTCGCAGCGAGCGAGATGCATGGGCGGGACGAACGACCGAGCCAGCGTGACGTGATCACGCGGTGGGGTTCATCGGATTGCTTTACCTGATGTGGTTTCCGGCGGGCATTCCAGTCGGACCACTCAACTATACCACTAATGTCTTGAACCACAATGTCCGAGGCTATTCAGTACCTATATTCTGATTGAATCTGATTGATCCTGAACTGCAGTACAGCGCTAAAAGTCCCCAATTACTGGAACAATGAAGTTGTAGCGCGTGCACCTCTATAAAGCGTAATTTCTTCATAAAGCTAGGCACGCTCAAACCATGTAAGTAAAGGGCCGTTAAATCGAGCAAGAGGCCGGTGAGAAGCAATTTACGACCGAGTATGAAAGAAACTTATTAAACAAACGCAGTCTTTGAAGACTACGAGGATTTTTATGATACATACTTAGTTTAGTTTGGCTAAACCTTTTATGTTTATTTTAGGTAAAGATTCGTATTGGTAATACCATTACAGATAATGTGGTTTTGTGATACATGAATTGGGAAAATTCAGAAAGAACCATTAGATGTAACCACATCAACTGTTATAAACATGTGGGAACAAAACCCAATGCGTTTCACATTGGGTTTTGTTCCAACAAAATTTTGCGTCACGTTTAAGAAATACTAAAAAAATATGATTCAGTTCATTGTGTAGAATACCTACACAATGAACTAAATCATATTTTTGTGTGTGCATTATGTGTATTATTGGCATTGCCTTCTAAATAAACAATTATAGAAAATACCTAAACGGGCACTCACCGAGGCGCAGTCTAAAATTAATGAAGAAGATTCTCTAAGCTGGCACCCTGCTAGCTATTCTCTAGAAAACTACAATTTCCTTTGTCAGAGAGCGATACGAACGGATACCCGATCGGAATGCGCCTTTGTCAAAGGCCCACTCCACGGTGCCGAAATTTGGGTCTGGCTTTGTCTACGTATAATTTTTAGCCGTGTACCTGTAGGAAACCAGTTCCACACGATCCGTTCGTAGAAATCGGCGCTCGGAATCTGGCTGTTCATTTATCGGTTTTCATTCCCAAAATCGAGATCTTCAACCACAGTGAAAAGTTATTATGTAGAATCGATTATCTAGTGTTTAAGTAGAGCATTCAGCCATTCGCACTTCCATCGAAATGATAAGGACCGGACAGCTCGCGGTGAGTAAGCGTTTCATAGAATTACTTTTATTGCACGATTTAAAGAAATATAAAAAGGAAACTCGTTTGATAGTCTGCCGTGACGGTACACGTTTAAAATACATACATTGCATCGTGACTACAACCTGCTCATATGGAGGCTGCATATAGGAAGTTTTCGTACTTAGGTATTTTGCAAATGTGCACGCTTATTACTTCCCAACTATTATCCCGTTGATAAGTTACCAACCGATTTACAACAAAAAAATTACGTCAAAAACTCCCCGATATCGTAGCGTGCGGTTCAAACAATAAGTGGATAAAAATGAGTGACATGAACACCCTGTTTTTACCGAAATCAACCGGAGCCTGGTAGGTGGGTCTTTATACTTAGTTGGCCCCGGGCTGGGCATCGATCGCGTGGTTGCGGTGAACGCACCCCTAACTCCAGCCGAGTACCGCACCCGCCGTCCAAACGAATCGAGGGGCACGTTCTTTGCATAGCAAAAAAGTCTCAATGCCATTGATAACAAAGATAACTTCTGAACTAACAACTGCCTATCGAATGAACCAATTTCATAACATAAAGGCGGATCAAGGCAAAGTTTCCTGGGCGGTGGGAATACGGGACACACGATGCGTGTACGGCTAATAGCCGTGCGACAAAGTCCCTGACTGTGGAACTAATGATCAGTCGGAACGAGAAAATTACCAACTCAGGCCCGTCGACCGCATAGAGCGACCCGAGTCACGACACGAAGTAGCCGTTTGACTAAAGATGAAACAGGAAACGAGTATTTTGGCTTTTATGTTACACATGTCGGCTCTGTTCGGAACGCCTTAGATGTTTCAGAAAACGCGGGAAGGCAATAAAATATACAGGGAAGGTTCGAGTCCCACGTGAGATGTGTGCGTGGATTTCATGTCGTACCCCCGAGCCAGTGGGAGCACAAAAAGCGAGCTCGGCATAATACCCAGCTGCGAGGCGGGTGCGGTGACCTCCGCATCTGCCGCGCTGCCAGGCTTCGCTTCACACGTTACCACCACAATTCTAAAGTGTATTTTTGTTTCAGCTATTATAATTTCATGTTTTGCTAGCGACTACCTGCGCTCGGAAGCTTTTATTGATAACCACCGCACGATATATCCGAAGATAAACAAACAAGGGAAAATTGTCACGTTCCCGGCGGATGGTAAACAAACAGCGAGGTCGAAAACACGCGGTGATTGCTTCCAATTAGATGAAAATGTGCAAAAGCATAAATTGCGATAAGCATTGCGTTTCCATTACTTTCACATAAAGCGTTGCGCTTGAAACGTACTGAAACCGGGGGAAAAACCATTTGCAAGATTATTTTTACTCTATGCGAGGAAGATATCAAAGCTGAACGTTTTATAGAACCATAGCGCATTCAAATCTCTCATCGGGATTAAAAAGAAAACCTGAAACCACATTCTAGAGTTACCTTACCACTAACAGTACAGTCGAGTCCTTTGTAAACGCCATAAAACATAGAAGTGTACAATATACGAGTCCATTTCTCGTAGAATATAGTTTACATCCAGTAGGACGAGCCTGGGAGAGCTGAACCGAGTTCCCATTGTGCCGGTGGCGACGCAACGACGCCGAAACCCTACACCCCTCGTAACTAGAGATGGTGGAGATCCGGAATTGATCGAACGGACTAGAGCCGGTTCTATTCCCTTGAGCGGTAGGTTAGAACAGAGCTCGTCAAACCTGATAGAAACTGCGACTATGTTGAAGGATCACTTTAAATGTTTTAAATATGTTGCAAAATGCCATGCATTAAGTTTGAATTAGGTTTCTCACGCTGATAGCTATGTCATGAAAGAAAATTACACAAAAGCTTACCAAACTGCTTAAGAGATGCATTTCTTACCTGTAAACATAGAAAAACAACAATTACAATAGGTTCAAAGACAATTAGTGTAATTTTGGTAAGGCAATTATTGTGAAGACAACGTAAAAAACTAAGTATTTCATAAGAATAACAAAGAGTTTTATACCGACAGACGACGCCTTTTATTTGTTACTGAATGGTGAGTTGCGAACTTTGACAAACTTTGTCGAAGTTGAGGGAAAATAATGAAATGTTTGCGCCCCGTGTCACTTTGTTTATCAAAACTTTTGTAACGACATTGATATTCCATTCTGATCGTTGTTTAAAGTCAAAACAATCATTTCATTTCCCACAATTCCCACGGGTTAAATTGTCTAAGATTCCCACTAACGAAATTTAGACATAACGTTCATTTTGATTCCCTAAGCATAAAATCAACACACGTGCCTAGTGCCAAAAGGACCTCTCATCAACTGAAAAGTAGGTGCTCCAAGCCAATACACAGACACAGGTAAAGATTTTCCAGTCTAAACTTGCGCACGGTATCACGAAAATCATGTTTAGAGAAACTAAAATAAGGATTGATTGCGCTATTTGACTATAAAAGATCTTCTAAGAGAATCCAAGCAGTGGTTGCCCTTGGTGGCCACCAAAATCTATTTTCAATTCACTGCCTAAAATAAATAGAATAAAACTATTACAGAGGCTTTAAATAAGCTTATAATAGGTATCATATCACAAATCATGCATTGGTTTTTTTCAAATTTCCTTTGTTAAACTGAACATTATGTTATAGTAGGTGGCGGCGCTAGTTTGGGTGGGTTATGCCTTAAAACTTTCTAGATTGACTACAGAAATCTGTCAACGTGGCATCAACGCACGCGCAAGTATCTAAAGACTGCAAGAACTCTATGGGGATTACTTAATTTGATACCGTGACTCTACTTGACGGGCGCGAATGCAATCACAGAGGGGAAGCTCATTCCGGCTGCATCTCCGGAGCAGCAAGCAGGCAGACTGGTTAAATTAAGGATTCCAAACGTACTAGTCACGTATAGAACATGTACTATATATATTACATATAGAATACAGAGGCATGAGAACGCTCGGAATTACGAGATGGACAACCCTTTTGCACTGCGGTATCTCATTTTGATTAGATTTCTATTGCGTCGATATAACTTGTTTAGGGTGATTGAAACGGTTTCAATTCACGATACTCAATCCAAAGAAGTTTCTTGTGCTAAGAGAACAGTAAAGTCATTAATTTCAGAGTATGGAAAAAGGAAGCTAAATTCCAATAACTATAGGTACCTCTACCTACCTTCATAAAATATATAGTGCTTGCTATGTGCTCCTTTCAATCAAAGGATCCTAATACTCCTAAGCAAATAGATTATAAATCTATAATAAAAGATTGCTAAGCTAAACAGTGCTTATAATTTTGTAGCAAACGAGCTCAAGCAATCTAACTCAATAAGAAAATCCTAATGATTCCAACAGATATTAGATGAAAATGAAGCAAAATCCATATCAAGCTATTGTTAGCTCTCGGGATAAAACATCTGGCCACAAAGCGGTTTTGTATTAGCCAAGAATAGTGACCACAGCACACAAAGGATATTGAATTAAGCTTTTAGCTTAGTCTGCATAACATTATACCAAGAGAAAGTTCTCTTCTCAGAAAATTGTTCGCTTACTTAGTAAACAGCTTGTAACGGTCCTTGGGTATCATTTAAGATGACAAAATATAATTTGTTTTCAAAAAGCAAAATAAAACAAAAAAAAATATTTAAATTTTCTCTCAAAATATTGGTATAAAACGAGTAGGTATCAAACATCAGAAAAGGTAAATTTTCGAAGAAACCATGCGAGCGTTTGAAATATTTGAACCTGCTCAAATTACACGAATGAAAAGAATCACAAGTTCAGAAATATTGTGAAGCAACTGTATTGCCGCATTTGCCGCCAACGCCCGCGCCCCTCTCAACAGGAAGGTCGTATTTTGCAACGGCAGGTAGGCAATTTGACATTGTGTAAACGTTTCACATGGGTCCGAAAACGGAACTTGGGTCACGCTCCTTGCATACAAAACAAAACGGAGCAGAGAATGAAGAGTACCATCCCAGCCAAAAATACACATTTTGAACAGCGTTTTAGCCCAGCCCCTTTCATAAATTCGTTAGTCTCCTAAATTTAATTAAAACTCGAACATGAGACCTGACTAGCATCGCATTTAATAAGGGGAAAACCCATACAATTACGGGATGATTTGTTGGTCTATCGGCGCTGTCTTAACATTACCAAGCTATACCCAACAAAAGCCAGTCATGAAATCATGAAGTAACATAGAACATGTAGAACCATAAATGTTTGCTCACTAGCACTTTCACTCGAGATAACTATCGGATTGGCACAAAAATAAGCCAGATAACGTGGTTTTGTTCCACTTTTATCATTTAAATGCAATTAAAGCACGATACGATACAAAATGTATGCTGATGCTGTTTTTAAAATGACCAGTGCCGTGGCATTTTTTTTTATGTGAAGGCGGTTTATCGTTTAAGCAATTCATTAGTAGTGTACGCTGGTATACCTTGGTGATTTGGAAAAGGGCCTTTATTGGCAAGACCCGGAGATTGAGCAGAGACCCACTTTGGGAACTCAAACAACTTGTACCAGGATCTCATGAGTTCTCAGGAGTTATGCGAGCCGGGCGATGCAAACGTTCATAAATTCTATTAAGAAGTGATTGATGGATATGAAGGGAGGGCATCGGGGACGCGCAGTGTGCGGTCCTGGTTCCTGCTCCGTGACGCACAATATAACGTAGATTATACTACAGTTGGTTGGTAAGGGAGTTAACGCACGGGTAGGGCCAACGTGATCGATACGCAGCTGGGAAAAGGTTTTATTTAGACGATGTGTTTTATTAAGTACGCACCCTGTGGAGCAACTGGCTACAAGAGGTATCACAAAGCGTGTTTCTGAGCAATACGAATCAATTATTGTAAGCAGCAAGTTGAAGTGCATGGGTCATAAGGAAATTGATTCACTGGCAGGATTGATATGGTGTCGATTAAAATCGATTCTTTGGTCATTAACAAGACTACAAAGTTTTTACCGGTCTTAAATTAAACTAACACTTTTATGGTCCACGGCACATGTTTTTTTTTAATAGTCCATCCATAGATCTTCGTTTAACCGCAATCTCACCTGATGGAAAGTGAAGATGTGGCCGACGATGTATCACGAAGGTCTAGAAGATACCAATTCACTCTTGTCTTGAAGAGACCCAGATTGTGTTGTTGTATAGGTATAAGTATTTATACAGGGTGTCCTATATAGGTGGATAACGAAGGTGATTTGTGTCTAATTGGTCTTGCCCCCCTCCAGGGGGGGATCTAAAAAAGTGGATGCCATTGGTACTTATTCGATTTTTTTAAACTTTGAAATGAAATTTGTAGGTACATATTTTTGGACATGATGCCCACAATTTGAAACAATTTCATAGGTTTTATTTTTGAAATGTATAAGAAAAATTAGATTTATGATAGCCTCTTAAAATATTTTGACTAACTATTCAAGACATGTTTAAACTTGAAATATTTTTAATATGCTGGCATGCAAAGTTTGAGCAACTGTAGTGTATAAAAAAAATATATTAACACCTCGAATTCAATGTACGTACGTTAAAAACATGTCAATTTCAAGAGGATTCTAAAATGGTAGTAAACTAACATATTTAATAGCATAAATTACTGAGATAATGGCTCTTAATGGTTAACGCATTCACTGCCTAGCTACGACGACGGAGCCGGCTATGTATTTACCGTACCACTCTGTGCGTACCACCAATAATACCGGGTACCAGCAGATCGCTAATGTGCAGCAGGAACAGCGTATCGTCTAACAACGTATGTCTTGGTGACTCTGGAGGCGGCGGCACCGGAGGCGGCTGCGCGCACTGCCGCCACATGGGCAGTGAGTGCGTTAATTATTGCGCAAGATCCCTACTAATTTAACCAATCGTGTTACACTCGGCTCCCTCGGGCAGAAATGTAATCCAATTGCCACCTACGACTGCGCCGGGGCGAGCAGGACGAGGAAAAAAACCTGCGGTTTCTGTGTCAACAACCTTTATCGAAATCCAAACATTATGGGATTGCGATTTGATTGCCTGTTTTTGCACGCAGTAATTTAATATTTACAACCATTACGTCGCTGTTCGTATATACTATAGCTAGAATAAGCTGTACGTACGACACAAATACTAGCAAAATAATAGCTGTTGAACAATTTCTCCAGGTGTGTTAGTAAAATCTTTGAAAGTTTGTTTAGCCAATATAATTAGCAAATACTTAATGTCATTATAAAACCAGACAGTAGTTTTATATGAAAACATAATTATAAATAAATAATAATGCTGGACAATTCACACATCATTATCTAGCCCCAAGCTAAGCAGAGCTTGTGTTATGGGTACTAAATAACTGATAATACATAATATAATAGAATACATAGATAGATATTTTTTTATTATATATAGAAAACGACCAGAACACCCTGAACAAATGTCTGCAGATCGTACACACATTTGTCCCGAGGCGGGAATCGAACCCGCAACCTTCTGCGTCGCAAATGCAGTCCTAAATTACATGGCTGACCCAGCAAATTGTAATTTTTTAAGTGTGATGAGTGGGACGTCCATGATATCCACCATCTGCGTGGATTTGCTTGCCAAATCAAGACAAACCACTCTCATAAGTTAGTAACGGTCCTATTTTACATTTAATAACCATTATTTCATTGACAACTAGCGGTTCGCCCCGGCTTCGCTGTTATTGTTCGTCAATTTTTTCAATGTTTTTAATACAAGAAGTATTACTTATATATATTATTATCCTATTCCGGACTAAGAGAAATCCAACAAATCGAAAATCATAAAAATCGGTCCCGTCGTTCTTGAGTTATAAATGGTGTAACTAATACGACTTTGTTTAAATTTTTCTTTTGATTTATCAAAATATAGCATCATGCCATGCAGTTGCAGCCGGGCGAGTAACGATATCGTGTGATTATTAAAAGTCGATTAATCTAAAAGATGACATCTTCGCTGGAAAGGCCCTAAGGTAAAGTTACTTATAAAATACAGTTTTTGTTGACAACTGTTGTTGATAAGTTTAAATCATAATAACAGGTAAGCCAAGCTTCCATCAAGTAAGATTAGGATACAACCTACGACCATATACCGAAATGTGAAATCATCATCATCGGCCTATACTGGTCCATTTCTGGACATAGGCCTCCCCTAATGAGCGCCTTGCCGCATCCAGCATCGGCCAGCAGTCTTTCGCAAATCGTCATCCCACCTGGTCGGAGGGCGTCCTACACTACGTTTGCCGAGATACACATTTCATATACCGAAATGTGAAATAATGACAATTAGGTAACTCCATTCCCATATATATACGTACAACAGGCTGCAATTCTTCATGCAATCTAACAAACTGCACAAACAAACGACTAAGAACAATAGTGCACAAGCATTACGCACTACGATTTAAAGTAGGTTAATCAGATTCTCGGCAAAAATAAAGTGTTTCATAACGTGGTAATAATAACGTGCTATTTCGAACGCACTTTGCAAATCCGCACTCGAATGTCAATGGCACGTAAACTTAAACAATTGGCTCGGGGAAACCACAGCGATTTCGGCTTTATTACTGGTTCCTAAGGTGCAGGTTGAGTAACTTCTTGGGTGTAAACAAGAAGTGAAGCGATGCTCTAGTACCAACCACACTACATATATTTGGTTTAGTTCGTGGTGGTTGTTCGGTCGCTCATAAACAAATCGTGAGGTTGATTGAACCCGAGATGCGGCATGGGAAGCGATGTCCAGCTAGGCCAATTAATCCCCTGTCGAGGCAGACCAGCTCTGGACACTAATGCGCCTGACACACGCATATCACGGAGTTTGACGTGTAGCCGCAGACATTGTGATCATTAATCCACATTTTCGTGAATTGCCTCAGAACAGTCCGAAACAGAACGCAGTCCGTCACACGTGGCTTTCAGACAAATTGGGTCGTTCCGAGTTTTGTTAATTCGATTTTATGTAGGGGAATACTTCAAAAGATATCTGCCACGGTGATTATGGAATTAAACGTGACGTAACTACCATATAAACCGCCTTCAGAGTATTTGGTTAAAAATATTATCGAGACTTTTCTTTGAATAGAACTATCAAAATTCCTTTGAATAGTTTATTTCATTGTCTGAGAATTTTCACCAAATAATCGCCCTGGCTGAGGTTATTAATAGAAGTCGTAATAATAAAAGAAGTTTCGTTTTCCTTTGCCTCTAAATATACAACAGAAGTGGGTCATTGTCACCATTAATTAACAGAAAACGTGTCACACAAAACTATGCATACTTAATAGGTTACCTCCTCAGTCCGATTTTGTGTCTGACTGAACCTACCTACCTGGTAATAAGGCAAATCTATTTTACAAAACTGTAAATTTTGAACGATTTGAAGACCCATTGAGTTTTAAGATTGGCCTAGGTTAGTGACCGTAAAAAAGTAATATTAACGCTTGACATGAATCGAAGATTGTGGAATCTCATTTCAGATACCGCGTGGTATCTGAACTGAAAACCAATCGCTACCGATTTTGAAAAGTAGTGGTTGCTACTGCTAGCGATTCAGTCTGATTTACGAATAAAACTACTTTTCATGGGAATCATCCTTGGTTTCCAAGCTCTCCCTAAGACATGCATTATAATAAGGGTAGTGAATATGCAGAAGTGACGTCACACACACATACCCTACCCGCGCTTGTGTCAGGGGAAACAGATAAGGAGACGGGAAAATTCAACGGGGAGTTGGGACTTGTATAGGGCGCCCCGTATCTGTGAGTAGCCGAGGCGAAGTATTCGTATCTCAGATACAAATGGAGTTATATAGGGTACGAATTCGAAGGGACGTGATAGAAAGCTTGGGGCAACGAATATAGCTCGGACATGACACTGACTATCGCCTGGTTGTGTCTTGGTGGAATACAAGAACGAGTCGTGAACCCGTATCTTTTCATAATCTTCGCCGTATTTCATAGTGTCGCAGATGATTTTTATAGGATAACGTAAGGACATCTGTTTCGAAATAAATTGAGGTTAGTCACGGACAACTGCCTCCAGTTTTCGACGTTAGATCTAGAACCTCCATCAGTCATATTCGAAAGGTTCGCAAAAATATATCTGTAATATTTATAATATAACCAATAAAGATAGAATGTTGTATTTGCAGTTTTTCAACAATACCTTTTCAACCCCGAAGCTACATAATTTATATTTTAATTTCACACTACAGTAACTGTTTAAAAGGGTAAGAATACCTTATTTTTACCCCTTAAAAAACTTCAGGAATGTTCTATTATGCCCATCGAGCACATCCCCGGGGCACATACTAGCAGGTATATGCTCGATGATTATGCCTTATGAGAAGGTCACTCCAACCACTTCGTTAGTCATGCAGGTAAAGTTGGATATAACGTTTACATTCGAGACAAAACGTCAAGTTCCCGAGACATAGTAGACAAAACATTTTGACAGAGCATTATCTAACCTAGAAATCTGACAGTTAAATTATGTCAAGTCACATAATGCACGCACGATAAGTAGACTGCGATACGTTCATCGTGACCTGGATAGTAACCAGGCCAGTTCTGTTCAGCTGTTGGTGCACCGTGTACCGCCGTTATCGCATCCAATCAGAGGTTTCCTTTTTTATCTGGTTGGGTTAGTTCCACCGGTAACTGGCTGGCAATTAGCAGTGTATGTCAGGGTCATGAGGAAAGTCTCAGTGTTCCTCAACACAAATAAATCCCCAATTTACACAAACTCTGCAATATATGCAGAGTTTGTGTAAATAGGAACTACATACATGCTGTGATACGACTGATATACGAGTAGAGAATTATTCGACATTTAAAGTCTGAAATTGGGCGACCTACAAAACGGTAACACGTACCTACTCTTTGGTTCCAAATTCCGTTTAGAAGTAATTTAGGCGAGATGACAGCAATAAAAATCCCTGATCAACTGTTGTTTAACCTTGGCTCAGCTAATTCGTTCTTCTAATTGATTGCGAATAATCTCATTAGCAGTTACATTTGTAAGCTCGTGAGAGCTCGTGTTGCATTGCAATCTCTGCCCAAACGACTCATTTTTGCAGTTCTGCTTAAAGTAGCCGTGTGGTGCCGGCTGCGGCTTAGAAATTGCACCACTTCAACTCTTCCCGTATGTGTCGTAAGAGGCGACTAAGGGATATACACCGGGGGGCGGGCAGTGCCTCTTGCAGTATAGATCTACCACCAAACCGCGATCCCCAACCAGCATACCCAGCGTGGGGATTATGGATATAATCCCACATGAGATAAAAAAATCAGGGGTAGGCCTGCGTCCAGCAGTGGACCATTATAGCCTATAAATCGTAGGTACTTGCTGATTCTCTTATATTATAAGTGCAAGCATCTTAAAGGCATACAGGCATCTAGGCATATTAAATACAAATGGATACATGATTTCAAGAATTACTTAACTCTTGCTACTTTTTGTAATGTTGAAATTGTCCATCCATACAAATTTAAATCTGGATCGAAACATTAACAAACTTATTAAATAAGTACATAAGTATCCCGAAAAATTTGCTGGTTTGGAACATTTGGAACAAACTAAGTTTTGCAGATTTTATATTTCTGAAATAATTTATCTGAATAAACAGAGATATATCTTGGCCCCAGTATCAGCCGATGAAACAGTATCTACTTATGATATCAAGTGAAATCCGAATGAAATCGACACTAGCAATAAAAAGTGTCGTAACGCAAAAAGAGCGTGAATTATCCATTGACGCGGTCATGCTTTCTTGACCTAGGTAAGTACTCATTGATAGATAAACGTTAACGAACAACGTCAGTGCGAGAGTGATAAAAATGAGATCACGAAAACAAAAATTAGTTATATTTGGTTCGCTGATTTTTACAAGTGGGGAAGACTCTTGAAGATAAGAAATCTTTTGGTTTGAGTGACACGTTTTTTCTGAAAAGGTACCAAAGCAGGTAGAGACGCGTTTACGACAATCGATAGATATTTCTATACAACGTTATCTATTGAAATACGCAGGTAGGTAAATCGGGTGTTGAAACTAGGAAGATTAGCTATGAGCGTTCATGAATTTATCAGAGAACTGAACATAGACTGAACAGTCATCAAATTATTAGAGTCCGCGTCTGTATGTCGGTCGAATCAACGCCAATAACACGACTTGCTATGATTAGGACACCCCTCCGATACATTGCAAAATTTAGACTGCATTTGCGCCATGGGCGTAATCGAGTCAATGTGTTCCTAACCGTAGATGAGTAGGTACAACATTTACATAGCAGATTCTACCTAGCTATAGTTGTTGCGCGAGCTTTATACAAAATCAGAACTTGGTTAAAAGTAGAACAAGGAAGGTATCAATAAATATGACACCTTCGTCAAAGAGGCAACTTCAACTTCTTCTTTCATGACTCGCTGTGTCAAACAGTCAAAAAAAGATTATGTTTTATACGGAAACGTCATAACAGTCGCTATCAGAATCTGGAGCAAAGGATCAAGGTTTTAACACAGCGCAATAACCACAGGGTGGGGCCTAGGCGAGTTTAACTCTAATCAATTGGTCCACCCACACCACACCCTATATCTCATTAATTAACGCGCCCAAATATGGATCTATGACATACAAAGATGTTAAATGCCATTTGCCCATAAAACTCAAAAATAGCTTATATGAAGAGTTTGTTATGAACTCGGTAACTGCCGCCCGCGCCGCCTCGTGGCCTTAAGCTTGTCACACACCTGAAAAGCACCCAGCTACCACCTAATTATGGTATTTAAATTGTTAAATTAATTTAATATTGATGGCATCACGTGAAAGATAGCTCGCGGACTACTCGATTGCTTTGCTAGCTTGTGGGAAGCCATTTTGTCACACTAAAATATTTCTAAAGGTAGGTACCTACCTACCCAACGAGTTCCAAATCCATATTTGAAATCACTTATGTGCAGGGTGGTAACGGTATTGGATTAATGAGCGCAGAGCTTTACGTGCAGATGATGGAATGGAAGCACATTCAGTTTGGAATTTGTCTGCGAGCTGTTCTGATCTTGTAACAAATCGAGATCATCTAAAAAGCTTGAACTATAAGCTAAATACAATCTAAAGTTTGCAGAGAGCACTTCACTCTGTCGAAGTGCGAACAACCTCATAACGGCATCTTAAGCAATTGCGAGAAAAAACAGCTTTGTTTCTTGAAGCAAAGCTGCAATTCGCTACTTGAATTTACCCGCTTTGTTGCGGTGTGAAATAAAATCCTTAGTCTTCAAGATAGATAGGCTTTTATTACCTATATCTTTTAGTTATTCTTGCTTTACCTTAAAGGCATTGAATGGGAATTTAATTGCGTGCAGTTGCAGTATTATCAATAGTAGTTTTACAATACAAGATTGATCGACAGACACCGCTGTATGTATTTGAGTGCTCTTCTATGTCACCGTCTTGTTTTTGCTAGTTTTTCGAGTAATTTACACGCAGCTACGCATTGTTAGAGTAACGGGTACTTACTGGTAACTTTCTAAGAGGCTTTTAGCGCAGGTAGCCTGCCGTAATAATAGTCGTGCCCTGTCACCGTCAGGAGTGATGAAATGAGCTCATTACATGCGGACTGGGCACAGCGGAGAAATCGCATTGTGCTTAACGTAAATAGGTTCTTATTGTTCAATCGCATCTTTTCAAAAGTCTTCAGGGCTGAGCTCGGAAGACACTGACAGAGTTGTAGCGAAAACCAAGCGGCGCCATTATAAAAGAAGTTGAGCTCGGAATAAATTAAAACCACCGTGAAAGAGAGAAATATACTTTTAACTAAAATTTTAAAACGCCCTTATTTGCATTCAAGGGACGAGTTTGGCGAGAACCGAGGCGCAGGCGAGTTTTTAGGACTCGCGAGCGACGATCGACGTAGTCACGGAATAATCAGGCGCTCCCCTCGCGGTCGTTCACACACAATCGACTCAGCCGCGCCACGAGGGCCCTACCTACGCACGACGACTACACAAAGCATCCACCCATACCTAACCGCTACCCTCTCGATGCACGAGCGTGCACTAATTCACAATCGCTTCGCCCGAATCCATTTCCTACTGTACCACCTCTACATAGAGCACACTATCCCTCGCTCGTGTGATATAAACACGAGTTCGCTGCATCCATTTCGATAGGAAGGCCGACAAGTCGTGTCAAAAACGAGTTGAAGCTCAAGCAATAAGGCACAGATTTGTGCGAAGGTAGGCCGCTCGTCGGACGCATGTGCAGGCTGTGGTAGGCTAGGCATGAATATTGAAAAGCGTTCTTGTGTCGTGAACAACTGAATTGAATTCACGTCATCGCTATCGCAGGCTCCACGTGTTTTCGAAGCTGACTGGCGGGATTACGGCCGGATAACTTTCGTTGCGTTCCAAAACTTTGTTTTACATAGTTTATACAAAATTTGAAACAGGTACAAAGTACTTTTAGTAGGTATCTACTAAAACAGAGATAAGATCGGCATCTTCGCAATTAAAGCGAGATGGTAGCAGTTAAAAACGAAATAAAAGAGGTCGGAAGTGGAAAGTACCTAGGTAGGTACCTACCCTACCAGGGATTTCGCTCGAGTTAACGACGAGTTTGTCTCACCTCTAGACCAGTGCACACTTCAAAGATAGCGCATACGTATAAAAGCTTAGTGAAACCATTGAAAAACTTTACTAGAGTACGGAGATTGGAACGAAAATGGTCCTGTCAGTTTTCGTTAGCGCTTTACGCTCTCGCTCGCGTATATTGCTGTCTGTAGTCAAAAGGCGTAAAAATGATAGTTTTATTATCCTATGGCGGGAGAAGAATAGATAAATGCAGTTATTTATTGCATTCAAGCTTTAAAGGAACCTTTTTCTTTAAAGAAGTTTTGGGGCCTTTCAATTCTAACAACAAAAAAATATTTATCCTCTTTATAATATTAATAGTATAGATCATTACTTATCCATTCATCATGACAAAACATCATAAGAGTGTCTAATGCTAACAGATAAAGGAAATAGCAACAAAAATAAAACAATATTGTCTCACTGCAATGATGAATAAAAATTCCTCTTCATATTTATTTATGACTTAATAATTAGTGCTTGGCTATTTTCAGATAAAAGTTGTGAATGTTTTGATTAATAAGGTATGAAATATGTTCCAAATTAGCAGAAGCTATACCTACCAAAGTTAGTACCTATAGGAAAAAGTAAAATTAAGTTACCAATGATCAGTTAAATTTACATTTTAAGGTGGTAAAATTAACAGTAATAATCATGGTATAAGTGGCCGCTCGGACCTAAAACCAGTAATCTGTGTTTCCAACTCTCATGAACTGTAAGTTAAAGAAAACTTAAATAGCTTACTCTCGAATACCCACCTCAGATTTAAAAATTTTAAATTTAATTTAAATTTTGCAAATCTCAAGTGACAAATTTTTGACAGAATTTTATTGAAAACTGACACAAAATGTCAAATCATGCATAACTCAAGTTGCATTTTTCAGTATTTGGGCATTAAACATCTTTCATTTATATGAATCAACTTATTTTAAACTTGGGATCAAAAAGCTTTTGAGCAGCTCTCGAATCTCAGATTTTTCATTGAAAAGTATAAAAATGTTTTTTATACTTTTCCAGTATAAATAAAAAAACCAGTATAGTATAAAAAAATGATTTTTATACTTTTCAATGAAAAATCTGTTAAAAATCGTTTAAGACCTGTTCAAATTGAGTACAGGTAAGTACTTATTATTCAATGACAAATGCCTCGGAAGAAATGTGTGTACGATCTGCAGAAATTTGTTCAGGGTGTTCTGGTCGTTTTCTATGTATAATAAAAAATATCTATGTATTGTACTGTATTATGTATATCAGTTATCTAGTACCCATAACACAAGCTCTGCTTAGCTTGGGGCTAGATAATGCTGTGTGAATTGTCCAGCATTATTTATTTATTTATTTTATTTAATGTAAATGTATAATGACAAATAATAAATTGATAACAGTCCTGGTTTGTGTAGATAACAAAGAATTGGTGACCTTGACTTGAAACTTGCCCATAAACAAAGATAGGTACCTTAAAACAGGAAAGTAGACCTTGCCGCTACTCCTGCGCCGTGCGATCAAGGCTCCCTCGTAGACATGTACGAAGGTCTACGTAAATAAAGCCAGTTCCAGTGTTAATAATCAAAGTAGAGCGTTTGAGTGCGACTCACCAGACAACTCCGAAAGCGCCGTAACCGATGGGCCGGTCCGGCTGCACGTCCGTGGGGATGGCCGGCGCCTGGTAGTACGGCGCCGCCGCCGCCAGGATGGCCCCCTGGGGCGCGCTCTGCGCTCCGCCCTGCATCAGAGACATGGACACACTCATGGAGACGCGAGAGTGCCGCGCGGGGCCGCTAACAGCCGCCATCCAACCGCTCGGCAGTCGGCGGCGGGTCGTCACCGCACACTCCTCGGCATCACACGCCGACCCCGACGGACCGATCACCACGAGCCTTCCGTGGGACACGCGACAATATCACCGGTTACTTCTTTATTATTCATGCTCGGTCGGTCGACTATGCGGGAATTCACTGAACACACGAAACGCTGGGATAAAACTATTGATCGCGAACCCAAACTTTGAATAAAGTTGCAAAGTTTGAAATGTGAATGTTGCTTGTTATTGTCTTCGCGGCTTCCTCCTGGATAGACAAAGGATGAGACCGTGATATTTACGACAAAGGAGCGACGCACGGGCGTCCGCTCACGATGAAAATCGAGCGAAACTGGCGGCGGGCGGTGCGGCAGGCGCGGCGCGGGGGGTCGCGAAGGGGGCGAGCGGGCAAGCGCGCTGTTCAAGCAAGGGACGACGCCTTAGAGAGAACGAGAAAACAAATAACAATGCCGATGACGCTTGAACAGCTGCTGGCCGCCCGGAACCTCAGAAAGAAACTATTGAACTTGGTTCATGTACAAAATAAAAGTTTCTTTAGCAGACCCAAGCTAAACATTCTAATTTATTTTGGAAATTTAAGTTTTCTTTCAAGTTTCGTCAACAACTTCAACTTCCTTCAACCAAAATTGTTCAGCCCCGTTCAGCCTTATAAATTTTTTGAATCTTCGTTTCATTCATTTGTTGCATTGCATTGCATGACATGACATTGACTGACATGAAATAATGTAACAGTACGTAGCAAAGTTACGTACGTACCTACTGCTAAGCATAGCATCAATGAATAAAACGTCAAGTGCGAGTGCAAGTTAGACTCGCGCATCAAGGGTTCCGTACAAACTTCTACTCTTCAGCAAAGAAATCAACCCAGACGAATATTGCACAATAATTTTCCGAATTGAATATGATTATGACGTAACTTATTTAGTCCCTAAACTTCTACTCTTCAGCCAGGGACGAGGGAAATTTCAGCGTGTAACGCACCTTCCACACTGACCTATGAAAAAAGGTAGATATAATAGGAACAGGTACCTACGCAGATATATATATTATGTACCTAGTGTGGAGACTTTTCACCATTTACCCAGAAAAACGGTAGGATTCTCAATATAAAACGCAGTTGCACTGTTGGACTTTGTATATTGGAATAACTTTACAATTTGAGAGATGTTTTCACTTTAATTTTCGAGCGCCAATTTGGCGCTCGAAAATTAAAGTGAAAAAAACGGTTAACGCTCATTGGTCGGGGTTTCGTCGACCAATCAGAGGCCTGGGTTTTCGACCAATGAGCGTTGGCGGGAAGCAACAGCAGCGAAACTTGACTTCGTAAGCGTGGTAAAAATCGACAACCATTTGGCGGCGCCAAATGGCTGACAATTTTTACCACGCTACTTAGCGACTAAGAAAGATTTTCACAGAAAAAAAATGAACTGGATAGGTACTAAGTACCTATTTACATAATGAGGTAGGTACCTACCCAGTACGCTTCCGTCAGGTAGGTTTATTAATATTTATTAATATTAATATGGATTAGTTGAGCTACCTGTAGATTGTTTGCAATAGTTTGCAGTTAGCTCAATTGTTTCAAGTGTAAATACTAGTTTTAGTTTTATCACTTGATGGTACCTACTTTATTCAAATAAATTAACCTAGTACCTACCTACCTTTAGAAAAACCATGTTTTCCCATTCCATCAACGCAAAAAAATCATTGTTCTGTCAAATTGGATAGGTAGGTAAGGTAAGCTTCCTACTTTACTTTTCGTGAAATGCTCCATTCGCATTACATTTCAAAGTTTTAGGTAATACACTTGATACCTACAAATAATTTTCAGTTCAATGATTCTATAAACTTATGAAAATATTCGGGAGTTTTTGTCATCAGTTGGCAACTCTATAATCACACGCACACAGTGACTCGTCCGCCATTGATGTGCTTCACATTTGATTCGGTAGGGTTACGTCCGTGAAATTTCCCTCGTCCCTGTCTTCAGCAAAGAAATCAACTCAGACGAATAGTGCACACACCTATTCGGAAAGTATATTAGTTCTTACTTGAAAAAAGGGAAGAAAGTACGTAAATCCAAGCAAACAAATATGCGGGCGGCAAAAATATATGGGATTTACTTTCTCCCCTGCTGCAGCGGGGAGAAAATAAGCACTTACTCCCCTTCTTTATGTTTTTTTAATCCAAAATTCAAGGCTAGAAACAGGCGCATGCCAAAATAAAAAGTTTTTATCTCGAGGCCCACCAAAATGTTACTGGCCACTTGCATTTAAAAAAAAACTTGGTTTATTTCATTTGCCTCCACAGTATTTAAAACTGGTTGTAGGTACGTGCGAATTTTCTTTTTCGATGCATTCTGTTCAGTTGAAATTTTAACTAAAAATGTTTTTTATTTTCCTCAGAGGTGTAGTATAAAGCACTGTGTATAACTCGGAAGAAAATGCAATGGAATCGATCATTTTCATCACTCGATAAAACAATGTAAGTACTATTTCTGATTTGATAACGATTATGATTATGACGTAACTTATTTAGTCCCTCGAACTATTGGCGCTCTCGCTACGCTCGGGCGCCAAACCTCCGTCTCGGGGACTCGGGATTAAATAGGTAAGTTACTTCCAATGTGTGAATGATGTGAATATCAACTCGATAACTCCACGTGTTTCTGATAAAAGAGGGTTGACAGACGGACAGACGGGCAACGAAGAGATTCTATAAGGGTTCCTTTTTTTCCTTTTGAGGTACGGAACCCTAAAAAAGAGATCCCCTTGTATGATATGATTTGCTTGCATAGACAGCGAGCAATAGCAAAAGGTAGGTATATATAGTACCTCAGAAAACTATTACTCCTAGCGGAGGGTAGTAGTGTTAGCGATTCTGTTGGCACAAAACCTAAACTAGACTAGCCTAAAATTGTAGCCATCTCATTTTTTTCGATTGAATGAAAGGTGACAGCAATCACTACCACTGTCTGTATACCGAAGGGGATCTCTTTTTAAAGTTAGATATAACTCATTGGGCCATTAGGCTTACCTATGTGATTATCATAATGTTCAACAACTTCGAAAGTATCATTTCCAACGTTTCCAACGTGGACTAAGCTGGAATAGGTGCGACGTGGGTATTCGACATGATTTTTGTCTTACCTACATGACAAAAATCTACCCATGTTCATTTTATTTTATAACCCACCTGAAACAGTTGTGTTGTGATGAGGTTTCTGAGCATCTTGCGGCGATTCTGCCCCAATGACTATCGTCGGCAAAAGGAAGGTGTGTGATGTAGTCGCTATTGATTTGATGCCATATCCGACTTCTGACGTCTCCCTGTCTCATCCCTTTTTGTAATGGGATCAGATTTGTGCTGTGGTTCTGGAGCCGCTAGCCGGATAGACACAGTGGCATTGCTGTACAAACACTCCACTTGGATATACCGGTGGTCGATTTCGCACCGCTAGATCTCTACAGCGGTGTAGCACTGCCGTTTCTACTGAAGCAAAGGCTTTCTCGAAGTCCACAAACACTAGACATAACGGCCGATTATACCTACACTCCTCTGTCTTCTATATAATCTGCTGGAGCTTTTCGAAACCCGGCTTCTTTGGGAGGTTGAAAGTTGTCAAACCTTCCAGAGAGACGAGAGTGTTAACTCTCGAAAACAGCTTATTAACGTGGCTCGCAATGAGATGGGCTTATAGTTCTCTAGAAGGGCTTTGTCATCCTTCTTATGAAACAGTACCAACACGGTCTTGTTCCACGCCTCTGGTGTTTGTCCCTCGATAATGACGGAGTTGAACAGCCTCTAACTAAAGGACTTTAGGTACCGATGATCCACCTGCTTTCAGAGGTTCTGTCGTTATTTCGTCATCCTCCGGTGCCTTGTTTTTTTGAGAGCCTTCCTTATCTCGTATAACTGACATCCGGGATATCTTCGGTAGGTAGGTATCATCATCGGCCTATACTGGTCCACTGCTGGACATAGGCCTTTCCTAATGAGCGCCATTGAAAACATTCATTTTCAAGCATTGCGGTATGGATGACGAGAAGACTCGACGTAGTTTCCCAAACGCTGCCCAACCTAGCTGGATCCTCCTCTTGGCCTCCTTCTCGAAATTGTTTTTACCCAACTGCAGTATCTGCCCAATTAAGGTAAGTGTATTCGGAAACTGCCCGCCATGATTTGGATTGGGTTAGGTCGGAGTGTGGACTTCATCAGACAGTTTCTTTCAAGCTTCAAGTTGATATTCAGAGAGCCTCGGAGGAGTCGGTGATCAGATCCGGTATTGAACCTGTTGATCACTGAGACATCTCTGAATATGTGCTTGCTATCCGTCACGATGAAGTCGATCTCATTTTTGGTCACAGTGTCGGGGCTTCGCCATGTCCACTTCCTTTGAGGCTGCTTCTTAAAGAAGGAGTTCATTAAGAACAGCCCCTCTTTCTCAAGGAAGTTGACAAGCATTTGCCCCCTGTGATTCCTAACTCCATAACCATGCGGGCCTATTCGGGATTCTATTTCGCATATATACGAAATATCGTATATAATATATGCGAAAAAAGAAATAGGATAGGGCTCTTTTTCTGTGACGTCACCGTTCAATAAAAAAAAATGAACGATAATGATAATAACCATCATGTTTGTGACCTTTTCAATTATTAAATTTCACAATAAAACCATCAAAACTTTAAATGTTTATACACATAAATTTCTATATGATCAAACAATTTAGAAGTCACTGAATGTCCCCGGTGGCCACCAAGAGCAACTTTGCCTAAACCAGCAAAAAATAAAAATGTTACAAATGCATTTACCACGAATTTACATGGCAAGTGCAATTTAGTTGGAAGTTGAATTGCAGTTCAAAAACTATCTATGACGACCTCTGTAGCGCGGTGGGCGAAGGTCCGCCTGCGACGCAGGAGGTTGCGGGTTCGATTCCCGCCTTGGGACAAATATTTGTACGATCTGCAGGTATTTGTTCCGGGTGTTCTAGGTAGTCGTTTTCTATGTATGATAAAAAATATCTATCTATGTAATTATATTGTATTATGTATATCAGTGATCTAGTACCCATAACACAAGCTCTGCTTAGCTTGGGGCTGATAATGCGGTGTGAATTGCCCACCATTTTTTTTCACACACAGAGGCTCATTTTCGAATGAAACAACAGATAATAAATATCAATTATATTTATCACAGAGAATCACATGGTGTCATTAACATCATTTACGTGGCTAATCCAAAATAACTGATTCAAGTTCGTTACAATTCAGAAAAATTAATAAGGATAACAGACACTTCAGATGTTTGCAAGAAGGTGCAGAAATAAAGGAAATAAAAGAAGTAGGTAGGTATTTAAGGGCCTATTCTACCTCAAATCAAATCCGCCCGATTTAAGGGCTTATTCTACCTCAAATCAACTCCGCCCGATCTCCATATCTTCGAAACTATTAAATATTTATGAAATTTATATATGGTAAAGTTCTAAGTCCTGAAGTTTCTTCTCTATCGATCATAATTATGTTTCCTCTAAATTTATACTAAAACCTTAATTTCTCAATACATACAGAAGTTAAGACCTTGAGAATAAGCATGGTAATATAACTATAAGTAGGTATAGTCTAGTTTCGGTTTTTTTCAAATAAGGTCATAATTAATAATGCTAGAAATTGATTTTTAGCGTTGCTATGCCCTGTCCAGCTCCTATGAACGCGAAATCCTATGTCTATCCCTTTCACAATAATTTGAGGTTGTATAGGCCCTTAAAGGAATTATCACTAAAAAGACGATAACATTCATTACGAAACATGCTTATAATAATATGCCGAATGCCTGAAGAAAAGGCTGAAGGCCCTATTATGTTTTAAGATTTAACACCACCCAGCGAGGCAATGCCGTATCGACTGCTGTCGCGTTCTTTTGCCACGACTGCTGTCATGATTAAAATATTTGACAATTAACGGTAAAATCCTCTACTAGACTTTTCTTAATATCGAGGGGGAGTCCAACATCACGTCTCCAAAGTCAGTGGTACTGCTAGATAACGAACTAGGCTCTGGTGAAAATATCAAACAATATTTCATAACTCGGATAACTACAATTATTTTTCATTATTTGACACTAGTAGAACTGTTTCTAACCAGACCCATAACGCTATTAACATAGAATCATCATCAATCGACAGCAAATACAATCACGACAGCAACGCTTACGGAATCAGGGGTGTTTAAGATATTTTGGTCAGTTGTTTTCAAATTCCATAATTTCGCGTTACTTCATGATAAAGTACATGAATGACAAAATATATGACTTTATGGATAATAATAATAATAATTAAATGATGTTGATTTCGTGCAGCCTCAAAAGGAAAGTCATGTGACTCTAGTATGACCCTCCTTTTCTACTACTTCATATATGATAGGATGACTATAATATTAGCATACATAATTATAACTAATTATACACAATCAACATCAATTATAATTAAATTAATTTAAAGACACTTCAGTGACCTACATAATTAATAAATCTAATACATGATATAAGTAGTATTAATACAAAATAATTATGATGATTAATTTGGTTTACACAAGCTAATTTTTACACAATATACAAAAGGATTCGTGTTTGTTTTGTGATATGAAAAATAGTATGAACGGAACGCTCAGACATTGTACTTATGGCATTTTATATTTACCCATCAGTATAAAAATTTACTTCATGACAAACTGTCGAGTTAGATTAATTTCAAGAGTCTTGGTTACTTTATTAAGAAAGATCAGCTCTGTCGTACCATCTTGATTAAAAATATACGTGTAAATCTCTTTTGACATTTACTGGCTGGGCAGTGAATGCGTTAAACGAGCGTCCCGCTATTGGTGCGAAGTTTACAAATAAATGTGAGGATATCAAAATTACAAAAAAAATGTGTTATGTATGTATATGAATAAACATGGGGTTTGCTACCTACATAAAAATTAAGGTTTTTGTATTATAGTGCGTAAGCCCTCGCACTCTGGGTAATATCTAAGAAATTAAATAAGTTCGCAAAAATTTACGATATCGGACTCGAACCTGCGCCCCACCCTCAGTACGGCCACGAAATCCTTCGTCGGTTCACCGAAAATCTTTGGGACCTCTTACGGCTCTTGCGCCGTTAGCTCCAACTACAGGGGAAACATTACAGTTATCCAAACCTGTTCAAAGACTAAAGTTACATTTAGTTCTACTATAAAAACTAGGAGTTTGACGGAATTCATTACGGATGTAAGCGGTTTACTACACCAACGTTTCATCCCTTAACGAGGGATGAAACGTTGGTTCTTCCATCCAACACAAATAAGGTTCGTAGTTAACCTGCTTACATCCGTAATGAATACATTGAGTTCGTTTGACGAGAGGTGTTGCCATTGCTCAATGGTAAGGATTTTCGAGTCCTGCCGAAATCGAAATTTTTTGGGAACGTATTTAATTTCTTACATTAGGTATAATTTATGAACTGTGATTTATATTACGATAATTTTGCCAAACCAGGGCAAAGTGTACTTCTGAATAATAATGTACTCACAAAAACGATTACAAACACTAGATAAATTCTTCACTCTCATATTCCTACCAAGTTCACAATACGTTTATTAACTTAGCCTGAGTTTTGAAACAAAAGACGACCTCTGTGGCGCGGTAGGCGAAGGTCTGCCTGCGACGCAGGAGGTTGCGGGTTCGATTCCCGCCTCGGAAGAAATGTGTGTACGATCTGCAGACATTTGTTTAGGGTGTTCTGGTCGTTTTCTATGTATAGTAAAAATATCTATCTATGTAATGTATAGTATTATGTATATCAGTTATCTAGTACCCATAACACAAGCTCTGCTTAGCTTGGGGCTAGATAATGCTGTGTGAATTGTCCAGCATTATTTATTTAATTTAAAAATAAATAAATAAAAATATATTAATAGCATGAAACAGCGCCTCTAGCGGTTTCTTTGTGTTCTTGTCATACAAACCTTGAGTAGCTCGCACTCGAAGGCTCGTATTATGAAAGCTTGATCAGTCATATCTATGATTGAGTAACGCTATGCCACAGTAAAGCCTCAAGCATAGATAAAATTATGTGGGCACAAATTCTGCATTTCACAAAAGAAACAGTAAGGTATTTATGGGAACAACAAATAATTTCATACCATACATTTCATGGGTATACCTATAGACTACCAACGCCAAGCTCTGTTATGAAACACTAGTCATGTTTTTAATTTTACAAAACTCAGATTAAGATAACAGACGTGATGCCAGACCAATAAAACATTTATATACACGTATATTTCATTGGCTAACAGACAATTTCCATAAAATTCTGTTTTTTTGGCTGGATGTGAACCATTAATGCCTCATTATTGTCTATTTACACATTCTATTTTATATAATCCAACTCCATTCTAAACATCTATATCAGGATATCTTCCCTACTTGCCTAGTTCCGGAGCTAATGGTAATATTACTTAAGAAATGTAAGATTTAGGTGCCTTGCTCCATTGATGATTCAAAGAGTTTATATCAGAGGCCACCATAGTGGCCGTAGGGGACTTTTTAGAACCATCTCGATGCACTTTCTATCTTTGTTAGTAATGAATCTAAGGTCTGTACATTATTTTAGGTAATAACTGACTTGAAAGTTATTGTAAACTACTTTCACCTAGGTAATTTGCCAACTCTATAGTCGAAGGCAATAAAATGGCTGACTTGGCTCTTCTCGTGATCACAACACTTTTTACGGTGGAAGTATTACAAAACGAGACTTACAAACATAATTTTTACTGTGAGTTGTTAATCGGATCTGTTGATTACGAAACATTATCAAGGGCATCATCAAGTGTATAATATACCACCAGCTCCTGAACTAAACCTTTGGTGTTCTTCAAAAGATAATTGTACAATTAGCAGCTTCGATGGTTAAACGTGTAATGTTCAGTTAAACGTGTAATGTTAACTTTAATGTGTAATGTTAACTTTAACGTGTGTTAACTTAAACGTATAATGTTAACTTAAACGTATAATGTTAACTTTAATGATAATGTTAACTTTGACTTGTAATGTATGAAAATTTCTATCAAAACGTCAACTATTATGCATTGTCCAATTACCTTTTCGAAGAACATGCCTTGACAAAAACATGTAACATTTTTAATCATATTGTAATTTTACGCTGTATATAACTTGTATAAATAAGTAGTACATAGGTAATCTAAATAATGCAGATAAAACATAATTTATTTACAAATTCGATATTTTTACATAATTTATTTTCGTAACTCAAAAGTTCATCAGCACACAGAGAAATCTTCTGGAGGATGAAAATAATGGTAAAAAAAGATTTAACTTCTAAATTCATTTAAGTAGTAAAACTAAATTGAGAAGAAAAAGCCCATTGTTTGACTCGACAAGATAAAAATTATATTACTGAATTTTTGACCTTTACTACAGAATTTTCTATCAACTACTTTTCCAAGTTAAGTTTCGTATTCCTTTTATAAGCAATTCTAACGATAATTTTATCCGAGCCATATTCACCCTAACGAATAAAAACCTACGTTTTAGTTAAAACGCCGGACCAGGCTAACAGTCGTTGTAACCATTTAGGTTACAACGACTGTGTGCCTGGTCCGGCTTGGAATCATCATTATCAGCATACAATTAATTTCTAAAGTACAAATTTCTTGTCAAATACTAGTATTACTATTTTCTAGATACTATTCCTTCATCATCATCATCATGGCCTTTTTGCATCTACGTAAGATGATTTATACGATCTGCAGGTATTTGTTCCGGGTGTTCTGGTCGTTTTTATATGTATTATATTAAAATGTATGTAATGTATTGTATTATATTATCAGTTATCTAGTATAACACAAGCTCAGCTTAGCTTGGGGCTAGATAAAGCTGTGTGAATTGTCCAGCATTATTTATTATTTATTTGTGGTAATTCCATACATTTTACAATAATCTTTAGTATAATCTCAGACTCACCCATACCTCGACTCCCCATGCAATGTACCTTTACTTTCGATGTTATTGGCTTTTTTAACAGACTTTGATAAACGAGGAAATTCTATAATCGGCGTCTGTACTGTATATTATTTTATGTATATTCGTCAACTATTTCACTATTTTCTCAATGTACTAATTTGGCGAGATATGTTACAGCAAGGTTCTATTTAGAACCCGCCGACACAACCGATCGGTTTTAAGGTGGCATAATTTGAGAGCATCACGCCGACGATAATGGTATCCTATGACTGGTGGCGACATTTCGTTATATGATTATCGCAAGCCGCCGACAGGGCAAGGCCGCTGGGCTGCGTCGACGGGCCGGCGACATTGGTGTTTGGACTCCAAACTCTACCTCTCGGTGTATGATATTTGATTCTGGCAATTCCTTATGCAATGTTTTTATGAGAGTTCGAACCCAGTGTTGCTATTTACAGCATACCGCAGTTTGTCGCGCAGTGTACTTCGTTTCTGGTAGTTCGGCAGTTTGAGGAGGTTGAAGCATGTCGATGATGTAGGCAGACGGTGTAGGGGGTCCTTTTTGCGGATCGTGAAGAAACCACGGATCACGCTTCCTGCGATAAATAGACAACAAATGATGAGAATGTAAATTTTCAACAGCGCCATCTGGCTCGTTAACTGTAAACGCTAATTTTCTTCTCTCACGAACTGTAACTAGTTGTTTGCGCACTTACACACAAAGGCACAAATTACTGGTGCTTCTCATTTCTAACTAGCTAGCCCGGCAATAATTGCGCTTTAGAATCAGAGATGGCGTTTTTAAGAAATTTCGTATTTAAGAAAATGTACAAGAAAACTATTTTCTATGTTTCTTTTCTCGTATTTTACATATTTTTAATTAGTTATTATGCTATTCGTGACGATAAAAAATCCAACAATTTAAAGATCATTTAAATAGGACCAGCAGTCTTGAGTTAGATGGTGTAACATTTTTATTCGTATTGTAATTTTACGCGTTCTGTATATTATACATATAAATTGTATAAAGTAGTACATAATGTAATCTAAATAATGCAGTTAAACATAATTTATTTAAAAATTGTTTGATGGTGTAACTAACACGACTTTGTTTTATAAATACAGATATAATAGTGGGCTAAATTCTGCCGCTGAGTGACCTATTGGCCAAAACAGAAATAAACTGGTCGTCTTTTTTATGGAAGACTAGTTTCTTCACGCAGCTTCGCACGCGTTGTTTATATTGAACCGTTTCACCGTGAAACGTGAAGGGAGATATCGAGGCCGCACGCACATACATTTTTGTATAAGATAGTAATCCTAACACATGAAAATACGCTATGCCGCCGTGTCATACGGCATAGCTCACATCATAATGTTTGTCACAATATCATCAATATATATCCGCTCAGCCCTTTTTATGTCACGTGTCTAATTAATTCCTTTGCTTTGTTATTATCGTTCTTTCATGTGTGTACTTTCTTATCTCTATTTTTGCATATTGTTTTTGTTTTCTTTATAAATTTGTTAGTAAGTTTAATTCAACGTAATGTTATCAACTACTTTCTACGATCTGTTTCCCTTGCTTTTGTATTACAGTGTTTATAGTTTAAGCCTTACGCATGCTGTGTCGGCCTGCAAGAGGTTGGTGCTAAATCACTTATTTATAATCTATTTTAAATACCTTGTACCTTTTGATGTACTCGCTGTAGGTTAACCTAATTGTTAAAATAGATAAATCATCAAATAAGTAGATAAATTACCGATGGTATCTCCCGTATCCTCATCATCACCAACTTCGACGCATCGAATCGAAAACGGCGGCTTCAGGTGGGCGAAACCGAGCACCGGCGGCTTGGAGCATGACGTCACGAACTGAAAAGATAAAAAGATTCCATGTTATATAGATCACATGTAACGAAAATAGGAAAAAAAGTAGGTCTTGTTATGTCCTGTATAACATGTATTCTGAGGAGCTACAAAACCTGTTCAAGACAGTCCTTCACCGACACTCGACAGAGAACCAAGGTAATCGACATAGCTCAAAGGATTAGCAAGCTGAAGTGGCAGTAGGCTGGTCATATCTCGAGAAGAACCGACAACCGCTGGGGAAAACGTGTTCTTGAGTGGAGACCGCAACTCAGCAAACCTAGTGTAGGACGCTCTCCAACCAGGTGGGATGACGATTTGTGAAAAACTGCTGGGAGGTGCTGCACGCGGCAAGCTGAAGACAGGGCGCCGTCTTCAGCTTAGCGTAGGTACTCCGGTACTTCGATGTGTAATGCTTGTGTATCCCTGATATTTGTTTACTATTTTATATTTATATGGCAGTACCTTGAGGAACATGGCCCGCTCCTGCTCCGTGAAGTCTCGCTGCAGCACGTCCCACAGCCAGCACACGACTCGGTGTGAGTCGTGGAACCCGCCGTAGTACTGCGTGTGACGCCGCAGGTCGCGCATGTCGAGGGGCACGTTGTCGCCGCTTATTAGTCGCTGGAGCTGGTGAAAATTATCCCGTTAAAATCTGCATTGCAGTTTCTGTCAGGGTCACTATAATGCACGACAATTTATTGCAATTGGCTTCCAATTTGAATAGGTTTTGACACGGATTATAAAGGTGTACATTATTGAGCCGTGCAATAAATTGTCGTGCATTATAGTGACCCTCAAGCACAGAGCAAATACAGAGTATTTGTATATTCTCTGTATTTGCTCTGTGCCCTCAACTTCCTGTGAGACAGTGTATCACGCAAGCGGAAACCGCGCGAAACAAATACTGACAAGTTTTGATCTTGCTTAGATTGAGGCGCGTACCAAAAAAAAAACGCGATGTACTGCTGTTGGTACAAAAAACCATACACCACGCACTTATATGCTCTGCAATCTGCTTAGTTTATATACTGAAGCGACATAAATAAAATATACCACACCATTTCCGTGTCAGTGTTTAATTTTAAGAATTTGACCTTATTTAATTTTACATTTTATTGTAATAATAGAAATAAAGAGTTTTCGATTTTCATTTTGATTTTGAATCCAATAGGGGGTGCACAGGCACTCGGAACATAAACGACACTGATTAGAACTAGATATTTTTTATTACACACAGAAAAAGAAAAGAATACCCAGAACAAATACCTGCAGAATATAAAAATATTTGTCACAAGGCGAGCATCGAACCCGCAACCTCCTACGTCGCAGGCAGACCGCCCACCGCGCCACAGAGGTCGTCATAGGTCGATGACTGAGAAAGCTTTCGTTTAGGAATCAATATTAGTTAGTTGATTTTTAGTGTCTTTGTTCGCCTAGGTAGCCTTGCAGATTATTCCATCGAAATACATCCCGACACATGAAATATTTCAATAGCGGACTCTTACCTCAGGCGTAGAAAACAGAGAAAGCCATTCCGGGTTGATGATAGTTCTGAATCCTTTGATGAAAGCGTTCGTCTGGTCTTTAATCTGCGTGTGCATCCTGAAGTGCGCCATTAGGTGGATGTAGTTGATTCTAAGGAAAAGTTGTATTGAGTTAGTTCATGAAAAAAAATAAAAAAACTGCTCGCAGAAAGCGGGCTGCCGTGCAATCGGGTGCGATTTTATGGCTGCCGCAGCCGGGATTTCGTGGCTGCTTAGGTGCGCGGGCTCCCATAAACCCTCACGTGTTCGCCAGGCTGCCCTAGTCCGCGACGGGCCTTATAGGATTCAAACATGGACACGTACGGAATGGAGACAAATCAAAGATCATTAAAATCGGTCTAGACGTTCTTGAGTACTAAATGGAGTAACTAACACGTCTTTGTTTTATTTATGTAGACAGATTTGTGAACTCATACTTGTTTTCGTTAGTAACGGGTATAGCTCTCCCGCCCGGCACCAGTTCGTGCGTCACTATCTCCCCGAGCCGCTCTTCGTCGATAGAAAACGTCAGTTCTAGCGATGAAACGTCTCCCTGAAACAAATGTTAACTAGTCAGCAAACGAAAATTTTATAATGTCCCAAACATTTTTGATTTCGGCAGGATTCGA
This sequence comes from Eupithecia vulgata, assembly GCA_946478455.1. Taxonomy (NCBI): domain Eukaryota; kingdom Metazoa; phylum Arthropoda; class Insecta; order Lepidoptera; family Geometridae; genus Eupithecia; species Eupithecia vulgata. The sequence goes on from OX297863.1 coordinate 4,038,225, forward strand.
ACCTGCGCCCCACCCTCAGTACGGGTGTGCGTAAAGTTTCCCCTTTATAATTTTATAGATAGTGCTAACGCAGCCGTAAGAGGCACCAAAGATTTTCGAAGAAACAGACTTAAGATTTCATGGCTTAGTTGGACCACAGCTTGTACTGAGGGTGGGGCGCAGGTTCGAATCCTGCCGAAATTTTTGGGACATCATTAAATTTTCGTAGAAAACTTGCCCAGTGCGAGTAACGAACTATAAAGCAGAAAGCTATGTCAGTAAACGTTCGAAGAGTGGATGAAGGTGGCACAGATCACACTCGAGCGATAGTAGCTCGTGGCTCCAGCTGTACAGCGATTGTTGCGTAGTGTGTACAATCTTTATCAGCAAATCAGAACACGCCATTTTGTGAAAGAATAGGCATAGGATTTCGCGTTCATCGGAGCAGGACAGCGCATACGTTTTTGGAACGGTGAAACTGAAATATTCATAGTTTTTTGCTTATTTACAAAAAACTACACATCTTATGTTGAAACTGGCTCAACGTACCAAATTATTAGTAATAAAATACTAAATATAAAATAACCTACGAATCAAAACATAAATCTTAAATTCATTATTGTACACAAAAATACAAACATAAAAAATAAAACAACGAAAATCTATGTACAAAGGCGAGCTTAACCCTAACAGAGTTTTCTTACAGCAAACCTAGGGGTATTAAGAGAGTAAATCATTTCAATAGACCGCAGGGTTCCTGAGATATCGGCCAAATTAGTAAAATACACTCGTTAAATGTACCTAATATGTAAGCTGGTTAACTATGAACCTAGTGTTGGAAGAACCCCAACGTTTAACGTTTGTAATGAGTTCGTCAACGAAAGTTTTTCATCATCATCATCAGCCTAGACCAGTCCACTGCTGGACATAGGCCTCCCCTAATGAGCGTCATAGCGCCCTGTCTTGATCTTGCCGCATCCAGCATCTGCCGATCGAAGGATCGAAAGTTTATAAACATCGCTAAATGTACAGTGCAATAAATTTACCTGGAAGTGTTTGATGTAGGTTAGACTTCTGTACAGATCTCTGTCTAAAGAGGGCAGCTCGTCGATCCAGCTGTACAGCGCTTGCTGCGTCTGACCCAAGACTTGGCTTAGGAAGAATGAGGCGAAGGGCACGTCGACCACTATACCCTGAATGACAGATAAATAGTAAGGTGTTCTATTAATTAGCTACTGCTGGCGGCTTCATTTGCGCGGTACCTGGATAAGACAAGCATATAGTTAGCAGTCTGGTATACTATTGATTGTTTGTAACAGTCTGCAGCTAGCTCAATTGTTTTAATTGTAAATACTATTTTTTATATTTTTGTTTTTGTCTATTGATGTATTATTTCTTTTGAATCTATAATACAACCATCAAATCCATTGCCTATGCCCCTAACTCCTCTAGTCATTTATTTAAGAGTTCATAGGTACCTCATAGACCGCTTTCCCCAGCATCCTTCCAATAAACTCGAACAGCTGCAGATGGTTCTCCTGCAGACACGAGGTGGGGGACGGGTACAGGCGCTCCTCGCTCGTCGCACGGAATAGGTTTAGCGACGGGTCGAATACTCTCTTTATTGTTTCTTCGAGGAACTCTGCAGATACAACAATTGAATAAGTGAAGCGATTTAATTTTTCGTATTTTCTACAATCACAGACTGGGTTCGTTGTTAACCCGCTGCCGTACACAATAAACTTCTACAAAGCTTGACATCCATACCACAATGCTTGAAAACGAAGGTTTTCAATCAGTGCGTCCTACCCGTCATGATGACCTAGGGAGCTGAGACGTGGACACTCACAGTAGGGCTGGTCCATCAGTTAAAAGCTGCCCATCAGCGAGCTATGGAGAGAGCTAAGCTCGGAAATTCTCTGATGGATCATTATCATCATCAGCCTATACTAGTCCACAGCTGGACATAGGCCTCCCCTAATGAGCGCCATAGCGCCCTGTCTTCATCTTGCCGTATCCAGCATCTGCCAGCAGTCTTTCGGAAATCGTCATTCCAACTGGTCGGAGGGCGTCCTACACTACGTTTGCCGAGACGCGGTCACTTCCGTCAAACCGTCTCACCCTCCTTTACAACATTGTACTAACGTACAGTAGGTACGTAACAAGGTCACTATAATGCACGACAATTTATTGTACGGCCGAATAATGTAAATAATGTACACCTTGATAATCCGTGACAAAACCTATTAAAATTGGAATCCATGACACGGATTATCAAGGTGTACATTATTTACATTATTCGGCCGTACAATAAATTGTCGTGCATTATAGTAGCCTAGTAACAACGTGGACTACTAACCTTTGAAGACTCCGTCCTGGTCTATGCCTGCCTCGTCCAGTCCCTGTTCGTTGACGAAGCGCACTCGCACGCAGCCCTTCAGCGCGCGCGGGGGCAAAGCCCCAAGCTGCCTATACCCATCTTCCACAAGGCGCGCCCGTCTGACTTGTACTAATGTAGCGCGAGCTGCTCCCCCGCCGCCGCCACAAGCTCGCTCTGTTAGACCTAGTACCACCTACAACAAGCAAAACTTCTGAAGTCGTACAAAACTCGGATAAACAACCCGGCGGGTGGATGCGACATTTCAGTGTATGAATATTGTAGGGAGTTGACAGTGTTTTTTTGAATGGTTGTCGGTAGCCGATGATTTTTGTGTGTAGACGCCATTTTGCAAAAGTTATAACAATAAAATAGGGCCCTTGTTTAAATAAATCAATCGCTTCACAATAACTATTCAAATCAATCTCTCCGTGCAAATAGCACCGCACGCACTATCCACAAAGTCAAAGTCAATAACTTTATTTCTTTGCTTACAAACTAAGCACTTACACACACAGTTTCTATCATCTATGGACAACGAGTAAAATAATCCAGGCTCTATGAAGACGTTATGCCATAAAAAATTTAGTAGATTGACATTGTTTAAGCGTAATCAATCGTTGTCAAAAACTTGATAAATGATGTAGTCACGCTTACAAAAAGACATCGACGAAAATTTTTAAACAAACCCTACTACTTATCAACGTTTAGAATGTTAGGCAAAATACAGTCCGACCAAAAAGAGTAGAAAATAAATGAGGGCGCCACTAATTATTACATGTTTTACATGGTATCACCATATACTACGGCAGAACGTATTGATACTTGATATTGTTAAAACATGCAGTTTTTGTTTTACTATTATGCTCATCACATAAATGTTTGTCCTGGATATGAATCAAACCCACTATATTATATACAAACATTATAGTAATTAAATCTTTTGTAGACCAAGAGCGTTTGTCCACCGCGCCAATACCGAGACGTTAAACGATCGATACCAATTTTATTATATAGTATCCTAGGTACCTAGGTACTTCGGCAACGTCAACTAGTTGGACGAACGCTCTTAAGCTGTAAGGTGTGTGAATGGGAATTTATGAATTATTTTGGGTTTCTAGTCTTGTGCCATAAACCAAAACATTTTATAAGAGCAATGATGTCCAAACTAGTCCTATGACACTACCTACCTAGAAAGAAAGCAAGAATATTTTGTATACTCAGAGGGGGATAAACACAGTAAAAGACAATTTTGTTGAATAATAATATTCTAAATCATACATCAATCTAGTGATTCAAAGTATAGATATTCAACACCAGACATCGATACTTCATCAGAATGTTGTGGTAGAACACAATTAGAAGTCCCTGCCATATCATCATTTTCATCTTCACTCTCCGATTCCTCGCTTGAGCTTTCAGATTTTCCTGCAATAAAACAAGTATCAAAAATAATTGGTTGCACTACAAAATAAAATACTATTCAATGAGACAAAGATAAACAATGATTAATTAGTATGAATTACATGGATTTTGGATGGATTTTCAAGATTCTTTTAATAAATTATAACAGTTTACTTCCAGTGCTATTCTTTTTAACCAGCTACTTACCGGTCAAATCTGCTGTTCATTTATAAACGTCTTCTAAATCAGTCGGCAGCTTCCCGGCTTGGTACTCGGTCAAACATCTCTTATACACTTTGTAAATAATGTCACGAGCCCCACTGCGTATAGTTTTATTCATTTTGCTAATATTTGGCGATTTATGCGATTAATTTGCTTTCATGGAAGTAACAACCAACAGAACAAACAAACGTAAACAAAGAACTCGACTCGACCGAAAATGACATTGTTTGGAGTGTTGCCGCTAGCGGAAAATTATTCTGGTTAGTCCAACAAATAAAAACAGCAAGATTTAAAAAAAAAATTACATCTGTTTTTTAAATTTTGTATAAGTAAATACTTATTCTATTGATATGAAAATAAAATTTCATAGATACATAAATACCTACCTATTATATTTTTTTGTTTTATCGTTGGGTGGTTGAAAATTGTATATTATTATCTCAACAAAACGTTTTGAATGTTTCAATTTTGTAATTAAAAGTTAGATTTTTTAGGTATCTTAGCTAAAGACGTGCATATAATTTTTCAAAGAAAAGCTAAGTCAGGCGACAAATTCACTATGGCGGAAACACTGGCCTTTCATAAAGAGTTGCCAGCTTACACTAAATTTTAGTTCCTCGATAATTAATTTCTACTCTTTGTGGTCGGACTGTAAGTCCGTATATCTTATCCGTTGGGGACTCTATAGAGTTTTTTTTATCTATGGACGATTTTGCGACGACGACTGTCACCATATAGCATAAAATAGTTTTTTATCCTTAAAAATCATGCAGCAAGGAGAGGCCGAATTCTCTTGAATTCAGCCCCTGCTTGCTGGTTGTTGTATGGCTTTGGTCTTACTAGACGCCATCATATAACATAATAGCTCTGTCGAAAACAGAGAATTACAGGCGGTAAGCTTGATACTCTCTTATCACTAGATACCAAATCTACACACAACAATTTTTGGATCGAAGTTCTTGATAACAAAGTTAACCATTTTTTTTACATTCTAACATAACTACTAATAACGAACGCACCCTATAAATTACAGATAGTTAAACATATGAGGATAATACATAAATATGACTCTAACTCATTTAATTTAACTACTCTAATTCATTTAAAACGGGATATGATTAGATTTTAGAGTTATGCAATATTTTGGGCAGAGTTTCATGCGCCACGATCACGGAATAACTAAAGTCACTGCGAGTTGGTTTTTATTAACAGACATACCTATCTACCCTCATTCTTTGCCTTTTACTACAAATGTTACCATTACCATGGACTATCATGGTAAATATCCCGTTATAAATGAATACCTGACCATGATAGATTCAAAAATATTACTCTACCTATTAAAGATTATTTATCGGGTATTTATCGCGTACCTTTTGTTTTCTTTTACCCAACGTCTCGACCGCATTACAGCGATCGTGGTCACGGGGCGATTGGATGTACTCGGAGTTACAACTGAGAATTGATGGCAGTTTCCACGACTACCCTCAATTCGTCTTCAGAATCAGGAAAGTACCAGGATACCCGATAAATAATATGTTAACAAATCGAGAAAGTTTAATTACTCTACCTATTAGATACATACGGGCGAATATTTAACGCTAAACTAAACTCTCCACATAGTCAAACGAATCATATTGAAATGTATGGAGTGAACAACTTACCGGGCGGCTTGGCAACATCGCAGATTTGTTGCTGCCTCTAACAACGCCGCTTCCATACATTACAATACGAACCGCAGACGACGACGCAGAGCGGGCATTCCGGGCGTTTTTCTGTGGATTTATTAGCTTTGTAGTACTCTGTGGGTGAGTACTGACTACCTATTCCAGTAGAAGTCCAACCTAGGTATACTCCGGTTTAGAATCCGAGATGTAGGCTGCGACTCCTGCCTTTGCCTATCATTTGAGAAGATCCCAAGAGAGAGAAAGCCAAATAGGCTGGACCCATCACACAAGCTCTGATTAGCTTGGGGTTGGATGATGCTGTGTGAATTGTCCAGCATTATTTATTATTATATTATTATTATATATGCCCTCCGCGTACTAAGGGAGTTGAATCCAAGGCACCCCAGCAGAAATTTCGTAGGGCTCGTATTTTATGTCAACGAAGACATTTATGGGTGAAAACTTAACAAAAACAGAAATAAACAAAGTAACAGCAAGGTTATCACTAAAAATTAAGGGATAAGACGCCATTTTGTGAATAGGATAGGCATAGGATTTCGCGTTTAAAGAAGCGGGACAGAGCAGAGCGGCGTAAGCTCAAAAATCAAGTTTTTGCTGATTGTCTTTTAATTAAGACAATTTTTTGCAAAAATAAAACGAAGGTGACGTGGGTATTCTTCTATTTAATATTATGGTGATGAAAATAAAAAATCTTTGTTTGATGGTTAAGGAGCAAAATTGTAAAAACTAAGATAACAGATGGTGCTTCGCACAATTATTTCTGGTATTTAAATAGTTTTTTTTTACATTTTCGAAACCCCTGCTTTTCGATAGATTATTAGATATTTTTTTCAAAGCTTGCTTAAAGACGGAGAAAAAATGTTTTAATGTGACCCAAATTTGCCCATTTCACATCTATCGCCCGCGCCGCCTTAAAACACAAATTTCAACAACGCGTAACCTTACATGTGCAGTGCAGCGAACAATGTATAAATTTGAATTAGAAATAGAACGAGAAATCAAATAAATGATGAATAAAAGCTTTCAAAACCAAAAATTGTTTTGAGCTTCTGCGCTTTGCTTCGATGATACCAATGTCGTTAAATATTTTCTAACAATATACCTTAGGTTTTGTAATGCGAAAAATATCCAGGTTTTTGAATCTGTGTGAGTATACCTATTTAACTACTCGTGAGAGTTGTGGAGAACTAATCATCCGAGAAAGACGTAACATTTTTGGAGATTACCACAAGCATCTTCTAAGACAAATTGATCTATCGCATTTTAAGATTTGTCCCTATTGCTATATCGTTTTGTTCCTATCGCTGTATTCTATTGGTTGTTTTACACATCTGAACCGGGTGAAACAGTAGGCAATTAGCATAATGGACGCCCCATTATGCTAATTGCCTACTGTTTCACCCCCTACTCTACTGTATTACGACCTCTGTGGCGCGGTGGGCGAAGGTCTGCCTGCGACGCAGGAGGTTGCGGGTTCGATTCCCGCCGCGGGACAAATGTGTGTACGATCTGCAGACATTTGTTCAGAGTGTTCTGGTCGTTTTCTATGTATAATAAAAAATATCTATTTATGTACATCACTTATTATGTATATCAGTTATCTAGTACCCATACAAGTACCCACACAAGCTCTGCTTAGCTTGGGGCTAGGTAATTCTGTGTGAATTGTCCAGCATTATTTATTATTTATTTATTACACAATTGAGCTATCACACGCGTGATAATATCATAACTGTCGATAATATCGTAACTGTCATTCAATTTACTAGAGTGAAGTCGTGTTTATGGTTTCGTAAACGAATATAATTGTCACTTATTGTTTATGTGTTTAATTTGTAAATTGTTTTTAGCTTAAGTGTGCAATAAAAGTATTTTCTATCTATCTATCTATCTATATCATTGATGTCTATGGCCAGGGCTTCTTCCTGTATCGAAGATCTTTTGTGAGTGTCATTCGCGGCTTGGTATTATCATGATACTGCGATACGGCCAATTCTACTATCAGTATTATCATGATAATATTGACCGTGTAACATACTCCAATGATTTTACTCCTTTTCGAACGCATTTCGTCGTAGATATAAAATAACGTTTTCGAACCTTTTCATCAGCCACCGCTCGTCTGAACAATCTGACTCTTTCTCCGTGAGCTATCATGTGTGGAGTCTTTTGCACTAGCACCTGAAATACAATAACAGTGATTCAGCACACTAATTCAACTGGTCTTAGGGGAAAAGTAATTACTAATAATCCAATTATGTATGTGTGTAAGGAAGTAAACCGCTGACATTGTGTGTCTGCACAAAATCGTTAGTGGTAAGATCGACAACCGTCAACTAGGTAATAAAGTTCAGTTAGCTGTTCTTTTAGTCGTATCTGTTACCGAAAAACATTTAACATTCCCAGTGTCAGTCCAATTATAGCCAAAACTCTGCAATCAATCGCATGTTCTTCCTACAACACAATCTGTCAAAATGTTGACATCTTCAATGTATCAGCCTCCATTCTAAAGAGGCTCCCTAGCCTGAAGTCTATTCATTCTTTGTGTTGTTAACATTAAATTTGTATTCTTTTTCTTTTCCATGTTTATTTAAATGTTTAAGCTCATAAACTCCAAGCAAGCTGTGTTCACAACGAGTAGGTCCTACATTCATTCTAGTTTCCTTATGCTCACTCTTACTCAACTAAATCTTTAGTTTTCTGTACTGTGTAACAACCAGTTTTGTAAATCAATATCAATAATAAAACCGTCGGGCTTTTACCAGCGTCAGCGTGGCAGCTACTTTCGAACCACGTGACTTTCGCTTGCGGTTATCAATTATGTCAATTGTGTCTAGAGATGAAAAGTTTATAAAGATGACAACGTTAAGGTGCCCCCGAACATCGAAGCTCCCATACAAACGTACTTTTCGATTCATTTGGAAACTACATGCCCTACTGATAGGAAATTTTGCACACATAATCGGATAATAAATAGCTATGTCGGTATCGGCTTGGTTTTTCAAAAAACATAATCATGATTAAATGAGAGCGAAACTAATTTTCCATATTTTAACCACCAAATCGAGTAGTTTTCAAGCGCTTTTATTAGCATGATAAACAACTTTATTCGAAAATCTGACTGGATACCGACATCGTAAATATATTCAATATTAGAAATGAACAATAATATTTAGGAAATCAATCCTTTATACAAAATGAATCGAAAAGTACGAAAAATTATCAAAAAATGGTGAAATTCCTTATAGATTCTGCAACCGCTCGCTCACACGCGGGGGGCTGTAAGACGCGGAGGAGGTGAAATCCCGAAATTAGGCGAGCGACGCCGAAGGGGCCAAGCCGATCGAGAACAACCTGTCGTCGGTCGCACTGTGTGTGATTTGACCTCATTTGCGGACAGCCTCGTTTTATATAAATTTTGAATACAACAAATCATTCAAACAAAACCACGAACACTAATAAACTCCCGTGACCTTATCTAAAACAGTTTTTGAGATATTTTCAACTTGCTAAATTTTACTAAGGGAAAAGTTTCTTTCGGAAATATAAATTAATTAATTTTTTACGAATGATAATGAGAATTCATCAAAAAATCTGTATTTCTAAAGCGATGTAAAATATCCGCACGGGTGTTCGATTTATTAATACAAAATGCACTAAATTTAAATATAAATCGAAGCTAAGGTCAAATAACACACTGTGGGTCGGCTCGGCCCGGTTGGTCGGCGCCAAAGAGTACCTACATTGAATGGACGGCGGCGACTGACAGACAGTCTCTGTCACAGTTCTCTGTTGTTACTTGCTACGCGCTCACTAAAATTTTAATAAAGGTTTTTCTAGTATTATAATCAACTTGACTTTGCAAATAACCAGCAAAAATGGACCCACCTAGTAGTAGACTTTATTTATTCGACATTAATTATTATTAATTGAAAGTAAAGAAATTTACTACACATAATTTACTCCATGTCGTTATTTTAAAATTTCAACATCGTAATTTGTACCTACAGAAAATTTTGGTTTATTTTTTAAATTTAATTTTTTAAAATCAGTACCTACCTACCTAATGGCGCACGAAATTTATTGTTATAAATTTCAAATTGCAAGTCAATAGCAGCAGTAGCCGAAACCGACCTCGAACCTCTAAAAACGTCATACGAATAGGTACCTAGGTAGGTATCTAAAATTCTAAAGAAAAATTAAATAAATGGCACACTTTACTCCGCGAGTTCCCGCCAAAAAGCCTCAAACACGAAACACGTTACAAAATTAATGATACCTACTAACTTTAGTATTGTAATAGTACACGTACCTATATAGTCGGTAGATGCAATAATTTATATGTTTATCAAATTGTTTTATTGCCGTAATGTCATACGTTACCGTACTAACTAGTAACAATTCTGTGCCGACGACGCAGAGTACCTACTACACACACATGCACGCAAGCTTCACATACAAAGCAGACAGCTGTATTTGATGGTTATCGCGCTTTCTCACTCATAACGCGCTCTATTTCATTCGAAGTGAAATAGCAACAAATACTCACGGGCCGGCCGCTGAGATTCGGGACATGTTCTGGCCATTCTTAAGACCATTTTTTTTATTTCATAAATTTAATTATTTGAATAGTGCAGAATATTTACCAGATGTGGTTTCTTCCCCTTCTCAAATTCGTGTATAAACTGCGAGTCTCTAATATCTCTGGCCAGCCAATGGTTGGGCGGCGTATACGGCCGTCGGCAGTCGCGTCGGTACAACACTAGGAGCAGCGTGTGTAGGGATGCGAAAAGCTCGTTGTTTTGGATTGTTTTGAGATCTGAAACATGTGAATTTGAAGTTTAGAAGGTTTAAGAATAATAGGTATCTTAGACCTTCGGGATGCATCTTCGGCCACATCGTCACTTACCATGAGGTGAGATTGTGGACGATGATCTATTGACTAAAAAAAATTAAAAAGTAGTCCACCGGTATCCTACATAATTAGTACCTCATCATCATCATCAGCCTATACTTGTCCACTGCTGGACATAGGCCTCCCCTACACTTTGATCTTAGCCAAAAGGCAGAGAACCTAATGAGCGCCATAGCGCCCTGTCTTCAGCTTGCCGCATCCAGCATCTGCCAGCAGTCTTTCGCAAATCGTCATCCCACCTGGTCGGAGGGCGTCCTACACTACGTTTGCCGAGTATTAGTACCTACATAATTAGTAATTTGAAAGACTGCTGTTCAAGTTTAAACACTAAGAGGGGTTTTTTAAGGCTCGATAATAATAATAATATGTTTTTATTTCAGACACAAGATCCATAATTTACAGATAAATTAATAGAATAAAATAGGTACACAATCAAAAACAAATAAAATTTAAAATACAGTTGTATCTACAGGATGCTAGCTCCATCCATCGTTTATACATGTCTGACTGAATTAATTGATCTGTCAGACTAATTATAATGCTGTTTTTACACCTGTCAACCCTGGACAAGAATTTCGATACAAGTTCTTTGGATGGCATCAAAGGAACTTACTTTTGCCTCAAAGAACATCCCGGAGGCGCTGCAGCACCATGGTAGTCGGAAGAACTTTCAGAAGATGCTGTTGTAAGCAACCCTGAAGCCTCCAAGCGCTTTTTTGATGTAGTGTGTCCAGAGTAGATTGAGTTTTATTGTCTGACAACTAAGATTAGTGGTTCGTTTCCCAATACCATTGGGGTGGTTTTCCAATACCAACTATTGCCATGAAACTGCGTTCAATCTTACTCACTCAGTTTCCACCGAAGCGGAAAGGACAGATGGCCGTAATCAATACCCTCGAATATTTGCCATAATGGTCGAGTGATATTATATTTTGACAAAACGCTATATATGATTTCTTTATACCATGTTGTCCTCTTAGCCGATTTTCCATCGGACAGGATCAATAGACACTTGCATTGTGCGCAAGGCATATTAAAGTGAACAAGTGAGCGCAAACACAGGTGCAGCAGATAGACACGACCGGGGAGAGGTCAGCCGCAGGACCTACGGCTTAACAAGACACGGGGATGTAACACCACCAACGTCCTGACTTCGGGCAGCTACGATGGATTTCCTACCATGTAGTTATTGATCAAAAATAAACGCTAGTACGTTCCAATAAGGTATTCTTTGTTTTTTGTTGTGTAAAGTACGTACCTAATAGTTGCCCCATGACAGTCTTGTAAACAAACATGTTCAGAAACAGCGACATGCTTATAAAGTCTTGTAGTTTGAATGGTTCCTGTTGCTCGTACATTTCCATATCATCTAAAATGCTGTGAAAATACAGAAATATTTAGCTTATTTTATTTTTATTTATTTGTGATTAATACATTTATTAATGTCATTATATAGATACTAAACAAAAGCCTACTTAACTAATACTTAAGCTAACTAACTTTCCGCCATTGAATGACACATTAATAGAGAGCCGACAGTTCTAAGCTCAACATACAACTAAAATTAATTATATCAAACAAGGAACAACCGAACCTAACAATACGGGATAGGCAAGAAAAAAACTTACATATAAACATGAACATAAAAGGGCTAATATAGCGCGTCACTCGCAATGAGGCAATTTTCTACGAAAATTTAATAAAGTCCCAAAAAAAATCTACTTCGACGGGACTTCTCTCAGTACGGGATGCGCTGCCAATTGCGCCACGAGGTCAAGTGACGTAGAAGTCGATTTTTTTTGGTGCATTATTAAATTTCGTAGGTGATATAAAAGGCAAAACAAATATAAAGAAAAAACATAATGAATTGATGTTAGAAAGCAAACGCGTGCGAAGCCGCGGGAAGATTTTAGCTTTGCATATTATGCTGATAAAAGTTAATTGCCAGATTGCTTTCAACATCCGACAGAAAAAGGGTGATATTTGTTTGACAGTAGCATCGTACCTCCTACGGATATGATAGTAAAATTAAAGAAAGTACAATTAACATCAAGAGATTTAGATTTTTGTTAAACTACCTAATCCAACTTACGTAACATAATGCGTCATACAATCAGCGAACAGAATAAGCATCTGAAACTCCGGCGCAGTTGTCTTCGAATTAACAGCTAAGAGATCGAGGAAGGACTTCAGCCCGCAGTTTGGTCCCAACGTGCAAAGGAACTGCCAAAGAGAGTACAGTATCTCATCTTGATTGCACAAACCTGGAAAGATGAATGTATCATTATGTATCAAATCAAATATCAATAACGTTTATTTCTTTAAGCTTACAAAATAAGCACTTAGACAAGTCAAATTTTATACTATAAACACTTTTATAAATAGTAATTAGGAATTGGATTAGTAATTGAATGTCTATGGAGTTAAGGTCTACTTGACCCTAGACTAGACGATAATTACAAGGAACCAATATTAGTGACAGACAGAATGTAAACCTGTTGAAATGTGGGAATAAATAGGCAATAAAAGCAATAAAAGCGATAAATCACCCGAGGCGCAAATGTTCTCGGGTATTTATGGAAAATTGGGTAAATAAACGCGTTTTTCATTACGGATGTAAGCGGGTTAACTTCGAACCTTATTTGTGTTGAAAGAACACAAATAATATATTATAATAGGATAATTCTGTGTGAATTGTTCAGAATTATTTATTTATTTTGTTTATAGCAGGATTTGAGATGATCTCAAATCGGGCGTGCATAATTTTTTTATTGATTTTTCGGTATACGATTTTCAAGTTTAAGACGGTCTCAAAACGTCTCAAACAACTGAGACGGTCTCAAATAATATATAAGATCGATTTGAGTATTTGGTCGTTAAATGATTAACCTTTCACGGCCTAGCCTTATCAGTAATGATACGTTGCTGTAAACAAGGACATGTGGGTCATGTGCGATGAAAATGTAAAAATTAAATAAATATTTTCACAGTATGCTGTGCATCTTACCCGTCAATATATCAAGTTTGACTTGCGACATCGTTTGCAGTGCGGTGTGGTACATAGAACATATCAAAGCCGCTTTTGTACTGTCTGGAGATCCTAGTTTTCTGAAGTTTTTGCTGGCGTTCGATCTAGAACAAAAGGATTAATTCAATGGTATAATATATAAATGGTAATAATATCGGGTGCATATAAAAAATCGAAAGATATTTCAGTATTTCCCAACGTTTCCAAGGTCGAGAAATACTGCGTCTTCTCTTTTTGACGGCGAGGCGATGCCGATTTGATAAATGTGTGCGACAACAATACGATCGTCGAACCTGTCGTTCGTCGAACTGTCGTCGTTCGTTAGCTAGCATACGTAGCGTAATTTACAGACTAATTCTCGCCTAAATAGCCCGTCGTATGAACGCACCGGAGTGGAAGCCTGCGACGGCACCGCTCCCTCCTCCGTGAGGCCGCCGACTGCCATCTCTATCTCACTTACCGACTAGCCCTCGCCTCTATAGCCCCTCGTATGATCGCAGCGGGGTTGCCGCTCTGCACCGAAGTGGAAGGCTGCATCTGTCCCGCTCTCTCCTCTGCGATGCCGCCGTCTGCCATCTATGTCTCACTTACCGACTAGCCTATAGAACCTAGCTCTATAGCCCGTCGTATGAACGCAGCGGGGTTGCTGCTCTGCACTGGTCACTGGAGTGGAAGGCTGCTTCTGTCCCGCTCCCTCCTCTGCGATGCCGCCGTCTGCCATCTCTGTCTCACTTACAGACTAATCCTCGCCTAAATAGCCCGTCGTATGAACGCAGCGGGGTTGCTGCTCTGCACCGAAGTGGAAGGCTACATCTGTCCCGCTCCCTCCTCTGCGATGCCGCTGTCTGCCATCTCTGTCTCACTTACCGACTAGCCCTAGCCTCTATAGCCCGTCGTATGAACGCAGCGGGGTTGCTGCTCTGCACCGGTGTGGAAGGCTGCGACGGTCCCGCTCCCTCCTCTGTAACGCCGCCATCCACCATCTCTTTCAAAGGCTGAGCTAACAGCTTCTTGAGGAGAGGCGCGCCCCAGAGTAAGGAAAGTTGCGTGCGTAGGTTGCCTGGAAGAAGGCTGGTATTTTAGTTAGGCTGTAAGGCAATAATAACAATAAATAAAGTTACACATTAAAACAACAACATTAAGCTCCAAAGTAAGCCAACATTTTTTTAGATTTTTTATCGAGAGTTTAACTCTTACAATGCTTTTCAGTTTGTGATTGCAAAGTAGAATCTTAACATTGCATCTAAAGTTATCTCTCTGCAAACAAGTTCAGAGCATCCAAAACATCTTTTAGCTCAAACTAAACAAGTAAAATTTTTCTGAGTTATTGCAACACTTTTAACCATACAATAGTCCCATTCATGAGCACATACATTACTCATTTATCATCATCATCATCAACCTATAATAGTCCACCCACAGCTGCACATATGCGTCCCTTAATGACTGCAGCGTAGCTGAAATGAAGCTGTCAATCACCAAGTGGTACTTCAAGGAGCTGGTAAGGGCCTGGTTCGGCAGGTAGAAAATTCACAAACACTAGGATCTGTACTGACATCTCGTATGGGAAGATGTCAGTGCAGATCCCAGTTCCCTCACTTAGAACTAGAATTAGATACCAACCCATAGCCGGCGGTAGATACGCGTCGAAGCTCTGTGAGAACCAGCCCAGGATGGGATGCCAGTTGCTGAGGTTGCCTTTTTTGCAGACAACGTACTGCTGACACGAATCCAGGAACCGCGTCACTACAAGCTGTAAATAAATGTTAAGAAAAATAAATAATTTAGGTACTTTTATTTCCAGAATTTAATTGGTTGCTGAAAATTTTACTCAACCACCGCCGTGTTTAGTTTTTTTCGAAATTTTAGACACCACACTACTTTTATAAATGCGAAAGTTATGAGGGATGGTTTTGTTA
Organism: Eupithecia vulgata; assembly: GCA_946478455.1. NCBI lineage: Eukaryota > Metazoa > Arthropoda > Insecta > Lepidoptera > Geometridae > Eupithecia > Eupithecia vulgata. Next base: position 4,053,757 of record OX297863.1, read on the forward strand.
CTTCTTCTCACTAAAGCTACTGGACTGAACGGATCTGGCTGCAACTTGACCAGGTTGGCTACGAGACTTGCGTAGTGCGTAGTTTAGTTTCCTTAGTGGCTAGTGGGTGTAGTTATAAGCTATGATGAACACCACGTATAGCGGGTCTTAGCAAGTCTTAGGCAGTGCGTGCTCCCTCTCGGAGTGGGCCAGGTTTCTAGTAGGAGACACAGTGCGCAGTTTTTTTAGTGGACAATAGTTGTAGGTACCTATGCCAAACTCACTATAGCGGGTAGTAAGTCTCAGGTAGTGCGCGCTCCCTCTCGAAGAGTGCCAGTTGGGCCAGGTTTCTAGTAGGAGACACAGTGTGCAGTTTATTTAATGGACAGTAGGTGTAGTTATGACGAACTCACCACAAACAACGGGTAGCAAGTCTCAGGCAGTGCGTGCTCCCTCTCGGAATGGGCCAGTTGGACGGGAGACACAGTGCGTAGTTTCTTTAGTGGACAGTAGGTGTAGTTATGACGAACTCACCACAAACAGCGGGTAGCAAGTCTCAGGCAGTGCGTGCTCCCTCTCGGAGTGGGCCAGTTGGACCAGGTTGGCTAGGAGGCATAGTGCGTAGTTTCCTTCGAGGGTGTTGAAGACTATTCGCATGTTCTGATCTGTGCTTAGGAATTCCACGCACTTGTCAAATATAGAATGCGTCCGGAATGCTGCTATTGACTGGAACAAAAGTGCAATTTTGTAAAAATGTCAGTATAACTAGGGTTACAGTTAGGTACAGCTGATGATGATGATGATTCTTAGTTAATGGCAATATAAGTTAGGTACAGCTGATCATTGGCGTTGAGGCAACCTTTGGGTCTGTCCCATATTTATGTAGCTGAACGACTTATTGGCACAGATTGGAGATTTAAAGATTTTTATTTTCAATTTACACGAGTAATTTTGAAGATTTTTTCCTCGTAGGTGTAGTAAATTCTAATTCTAAGTGGGGGAACTGGGATTACATTAGGCATTATCCTCCTGCCTAACCAGGCCCTAACCAGCCCAGTTCCTTGAAGTACCGGAGCAGGACTTTTGGAGATTGACAGCTTCGTTTCAGCTTTTCTATGGGTGTGGATAGGTTTAATGTCTCTATGAGACTTCTTAATCCCGTTTTCCGTCTGGCATCCTCTGTGGCCGTGCAGTGTACCACAACATGTTCCACAGTCTCTTCTTCCAGGAGGCAGTTACGACACAGGCTGCTGTCTGCGGCTCCTGTCTTAAAAAGATGGTGGTTCAGCTCACAGTGGCCTGTGATGATATGATACCCACCATTGTTCTTAAGTCCTCACGGCTCATATCTTGAGCATTGTGTTTGTTGTTTTCCTATCTTTGAAAGGGAATATTGTTTTAGTCTGTTTGCAGTCTGTTCGACGCTCCCATAGGTTTTGGTGTTCCTTTTCCGAGTTAAGTTTTAGTCTGTTTTTGACTTCTGCTGTGGGCGGGTTAGAGAGACTGATGTCCTGTTTTGTTGGGATCAGTCTCGCTCCCTCCTTTGCTAATCTGTCTGCATTTATGTAGCCTGGACAGGATCGACTTTCTGTCCACTCTATGCTGACTTTACTGTGTTCAGAAAGTTTTTCTAGAGCGTTGTGACATTCTACAATTGATTTTGATCTCGTTTCTGTCCTTTTGAGTGCGTTTATTAGTGCAACGCTGTACAATTATTAGCAATCGTCTGGGCTATCTAAAACACATAGATCAGAAGATCGGGAAGATGAAGAAGGTGTATCAAGAAAAACTTTCGGAGTGTAGAACAGTCGGCTGCATTGACAAAGTCATCTTCTACTTTATTATTCGCTGACTCACCACTACTAGTAAGATGACTCGTGCACAAAACCGACGCAACCGACGAAGTTGTGCGTTTAAGGCTCAGTTTTGAAGCCAATACAACACACAGGAATAAGTAATACCTAGGTAACGAAAAATTCTTTCGTGCAGTCAGCATTACTAATCATTACGCTGTACAAATTAGACGAAATAGATAAAGTCAATGGTAGCATAAGGTATTTTCTTTTATTGAAGATCTCGAAGCGCAAGGGGCAGATTGCGATAAATTTGTTGTGTTGAGGTATCATTGACTTAATATTATTGTTGTACATAATATGTACCTACATTTATGCATCCCATAGCCACTATTTCTCATACAATTACGTACATGTATTGACATAAATGCTCACAACCAACTCAATATGCGTCACATAGCCACATTTTCTCATGCACTTACTAATCGTAAAGTACAAATTAGAAGAATTTTGAATTAGATTAAGACAATAGTGTAATAAACAAGGTATTTCCTGTCATTGATGCACCTCGTAGCGCATAGGGCGGATTGCGATAAAATTGTTGACGTATTAGCACTGAGTCATCGACATAGTTTTTGTACTAATGCATCACATAGCCACATTTCTCATGCACATTACATACACAATGTGTATGTAAGTGCATTTTTTATTACACATGCATAATAAAGCTGTACAATTTAGAAGAATATTGAATTAGATGAAGACAATATTGGAATATTAAGATATTTCCTCTCATTGACGGTATTTGAATGACGTAGGTCATTATCATTATGCGTAGGACGCACTGAAAAATTCAGTTTTCAAGCATTGCGATATGGACGACGAGAAGACTCGACGTAGTTTCCAATCCTCCTCTTGTCTTGTTATTCCATATTCAATCGTATATTTACCGTTTAGTGATATTTCGTCAATGAGAGGAAGCGATGGATTGCGATAAAATTCTTGAGGTTATCATTAACTTAAATTTAGTGAATATGCGTCACATAGCCATATTTCCCATGCTCTTGTTAGAATGTAGAGGACTCATTAAAATGAGATTAGCGCCAACAAAGCACTTCCTTTGTGTCAATAGTATCAGGTTCTATTCTTATGCCCTAACTACACGTAGAATTGCAGTAGGTAATGACGGATTAGTGATAAGACAGGGAACTCATTAAAACTAAAATTGAACAGAGGTGACTAAACAGATAAAGGCTAATACACCATGGGTATGTTCCATTTCTAGTGTAACTCATTGCACAATATCTTTACATGTAGGTAATTTCATAGCCGTGTGGTGCCGACTTAGAAGCCGTGTAATGCCGACTTAGAACTTGCACTACCACAACTTTCCCGTAGGTGTCGTAGGAGGCGACTAAGGGACATACACCGGGTGGCGGGCAGCAGCACCACTTGCAGATGAATTTACCACTGCGATCCCCAACACGCATGCCCAGCATGGGGATTATGGGCATTACCCCCTATGGGACAAAAACCAATAAGGCGCTTATCAGGGGGAGGCTTGCGTCTAGCAGTGTACCAATATAAGCTGTTAAAAGTGAGACTTGAGAGAAAAGGTAAATGGCTAATATACTAATGAGTTACAGGTCAAAGGAGGATCTAGCTGGGCTGGGCAGCGTCTGGGAAATTACGTCGAGTCTTTTCGTCATCCATACCGCAATGCTTGGAGACAAAAGGTTTCAATCAGTGCGTCCGACGCATCATGACCTACGGAGATGAGACGTGGACACTCACGGTGGGGCTGGTCCATCAGTTCAAAATCGCTCAGAGAGCTGAGAGTGAGAAAGAGTTGTCCTCGGAGTTTTGTTCGTAATGAATACATCCAACAGAACCAAAGTTATCGACATAGCTCAAAGAATTAGCAAGCTGAAGTGGCAGTAGGTAAACGTGTTAATGAGTCGAGACCGCGACTCGGCAAACGTACATGACTCCCTCCGGTCAGAACGGATGACGAACCGCGGAAGACTGCAGTCAGATGCTGGAAGCGGCAAACTAAAGACAGGGCGCTCATAAGGGGAAGCTTATGTCCAGCAGTGGACTAATACAGGCTGACGTCACCATCAGTCTATGATTTTTTTTTAAATGTTTACAAACATTCTAAATTGAGTTTGGCTAGTGGATAGCGTGAAATATATTGTAAAAAATACATACCTCTGGGGATATCTGCTGCATATGAAACACCAACGTCGGCACGGACAGTATTTGAATGATGTACATCGTGAGTAGTTTCTCTGAGAACTGCGCTGACACGAGCGGCCGCAGCGAAAGCGTTACTATTGCGGTTAGCGAGATGGTCTTCAGGAAGACTTTCTCTCGGCAAAGACCTCGGAGGAGCAGGGACTGGAAAATATTAACAATTTTTATTGTTACTGCTTGCCATATGTGTACGATGGATATTACGAATATACCTCCTTCAAACAAGAGCAGGTTTTGCCATAATTACCACATTCACAATGCTAGGCAAGAGGATGTTGAAGTGTGGTGATGAGGTGTATGTTAAAATACACGGAAGGAATCCTCTGCCTTTCTTCTGGTAGGTTTCTCAATGCTGGCCCATAGCTTATTCTAATTAAAGATACCTAAGTATTCCTTTGCTTGTTATTTCTGAGTTTAGTATGCTATAAAGTATTTTCTATCTATCTATCTTTAACCACAGGATAATCAACACAAGTATTTGCAGCGGGAATCGAACCTGCAGCCATCTGCATCATAGACAAATCTGTTGTATCACAGAAGTTATCTATATGTGAAGGTAAAACATCAAGCCCAGAATATCAAACGGTCTTCTCGATTTTGTTCCGAGATCAACATGATTTGAGAATACAGAATTTATTTATAATACCATTATTACAAGTCACTTAAATATAAAAAATAAAATTATAAATTTATAATACGGGCAAATTAAAAAATTCATTGACATCATATAATACCAATTTAGTGAGCCACTTCTTAAGTTTAATTTTAAAAATTGGTGTGGAAGCTGCATTACGGATCCAGTCGGGCAGCCGATTGTAAACCGAAGGGCCCATTATATAAACGGACCTCTCTGACTTCTGTAGCTTGTGTTTAGGAGTGACCAGGCGGTAGAGATTTGAATACATATAAATAAGTAGGTGTCAAAAATACTGCAGTACTAACTATTGAACCCTCATCATTACATTACTAATTAGCTAAATACACCATAATACGAAAATAGCATAACTACAATATAAATAAAATACGGTTTCAATGACGTCAGAATTTGCGATAATACAGATCCCTTGATTAGGTGATTATTAACTTATGTTAGCGACCATATGGGGTCAGTTAGGGGTTAGATAAACATTAATATAAGTATATGAAACAAAGTCTCACAGTTTTTGCCGCTACTCTGTCTTACTAGTAAAATTTCAAGTTCTTTATTCAATAGGTATGAAAACAATGTTTTACAGAATCATTTCTTAAACTGCTACTATCTATGCAATGCAATATTTTATACTAGCTACCCACCCCGGGTTGCAAGTAGGTATGGAATAATCATGGATATTAATTTTATCGCATAAATCTGCAAGTATTCGATTAAGTAATCTGTTTTTTTTTCCGGAAAGAGGTTTTTTTGTGTTTGAAAAAAAAATTATAGGTATGCAAAACTGTTCAAACAGAAACCTTAATTAAATGTAAATAGGAAGTATTCAAATCAACGCGTATTTTAATAAAAATTTTGAATTTGCCCGAATTTTAGGGCCCTGTCTCATGATGTTGGCACCACCAGTCGAGCCATCTTGGTGTCTTGAGCTACCAAGCGGAAAACATCGAAATAAACACCACCACCAACGGGTGGTGGAGTGAGTGAGATGTCAAATAGCACTATGCATATTGGTTGCACCACCAGCTAGTGATTTGGTTGCAGGCAACAAATTTGGTTGCACCATCAAGCTGATAACCCTATCAGCAACCAAATTTATTGCCCTCCATAGTCATTTTGTTGGTGGCGCGAACAGTGTTCGAGAGCTCTTAAGGCATCCATGGGCTCAGTCAGAGGGGTCGATTCTTGCGCCGTCGAGACTGCCTCGCCAATTTAAATTACCTTCAGTGTAAGATAGTATCCTTTATGAAACAGCGAACCCATGACATTAGCACATAACTGACTCATGCCTCCTCTCAGCTTCTCAAAGTTCTTAGTCCGAGTCAAGGCCCATGTATTGGTTGCTGTGAACTCGAGTAATGTATGGAGATGGATAAGAATACTCTGCATGTCTATAGGTGACTCTGGTTTGAGAGTCTCTAGGTACAGGCAGCATTTGTATAGGACATCTTTTATGTGGGTTATCCATCGCAAGCTGAAATAGATAAATTATGAGAAATTATATTTTATGATTAACTAGTTATTTCAATTTGTTACTCGAGTACATCCTATATTCCACCTATGTATTAAAATGTTTTCTACTGTATCTTGTCAGGCTTTTATCGTAATGTATTTTTGTAGTGCTGGTTTGTTATTTATATATAGCCTTTGTCCACAGCGGGGCAGAGGTCTCCCTTTCAGCTCCCTTTATGCTTGATGTTTCAAATACTTCATTTACTATTTATTAAATTGGTTGATAAATTACTTGTATGAATAAGCAAAAGTCCTTAATTAGTCATAGAGTAAATAATAGAATAAGCAGATCAGATATCTACATTCTATTTGCTTTGTGTAAGTTAATGATAAGTTTTAACTATTACTGGAGATAACAGAATGACTGCAATTTCCTGTGCATTCTTGACAACATGTACTTAGCTATCCACTATCAATAGGTTCTGTTTTCCTTATAACTTAAATATTCTACTTGTGGTCAAAAATGATCAGGTCGCATTTCTGGCCACATAGTATATAGAAGTAGGTAGACCCTGCGAGTCATTATAAACATTATAAGTTGTTTTTTCGCAGCTTTAAAGGCTACTTGTCTTAGTAGAAATTTATGGAACAATATTGCAACTAAAGTAGGATTATATTATTATTTTCTGATAAAAAAATACATTATTGTGGTGTTGTGGTGCAAAGCGTATTAGTTTCATACATTTACATCTCTCATGTTCGGTAAGTAGGTTCTTATTACCTCCAAATGGGGCTTGTAGGTGACTAATTAGCGCTCTAGGATAATAATGTAGCTAGAAAAGCCCTAGGGCGGTAAGTAATAAAAAAAACACTTCACTCTTTCAAAAAGTTCGCGTAAATCTAACCATCATACGGGCAATAGACATCATGCATTCAGCCCAATGACCAAAGAGGTCGCTTTGCTATTCAGCCTTGTCTTCGTGTGAGTATAATAGTCATCAATTTTAAATATCGAACGGCAAAGCTCAATTTCGTTCTTGAAAAATAAAAAGTTCTTTACTTGGTTCTTTTTAATGAAAAAAGGCTGGAATAGAAAACTTTTACTTTAAATATTGTTTGTTTTTGGGATTTTTTTATAATTATGTGCTAATATGGAAAAAACATGAGTTCTTCAAGTGATGAAGATATAAGCTGCTCTCCCGATTCAATGAAAATGGAAGCTGAAACAGCAATTAACAATATTTTGCCTGAAACTTCTAAAGAGAGAATTTTAACTAATAATTTTTTTATGCTTGTAATGCCAGTTTTTTACTACTTACCTCACAATTGAGCTACACATTATTACAGCAACACAACACACAGTGACAATGTGTTTCTAATCATAATAACATGCTTTAGATGTGCCACAACACATCACCATTAATGTGGTGGCTTAGGATATATGTATAAGGAGAGATAAAGTTTATTCTGAATCAGTGCGAACTAAAATATCAGCATACCTGTATTCCTTGTTTAAGAACACTCCAACATAAGAAACCTTTACGGAGTCTGAATGGAGGCTGTGTACTATATACTTGCAGAGTTTTTCAAACCTCTTCCTGTCTCTTTGCTGCTTGAATATGAGGAAGAGACGGCATGTGACTCTGAAGACATCTAATGCGGGGACCAGTTCGTTTGGCTGGGTGGGTTCTTCTTGTGAAGCTTCAGGTAGGGTCCGGTCGAAATCAATTCTACAATGTTGAAGAGCATGTCAGTGCTTATTAAGCCAATAATCTGTAATTTATTTACTGGCCCTGTAACATGTAACCATAAATCTTCCAAAGCCAATAAATAAGTTACAGGTATACAATTGCTACTCGGCTATCTAGGTACCTACCTAATTAGGGCCTTAAGGCTATTTTGGCTGGAGAATAGATAAGTCTTAGGTAACAGAGTTTGTCCAACAATGGGATCCAGCGGACTGCTAAGAGGGTAGAAAGCTACGCTACTCACAGTATTTGTTTATAGAATTTCTGTCGCGCCAGCCAGCCCCTAACAACAGCCTGTATCGTCACAGCTGATTGTTCGCGTTTCTTCTCATTCGCGCGCTCTTCCCTGGCGGCTTTCGTCTGCTCCAAGAACGAGTCTTTGCTCGTCAGGGATTTTGGGAACATCTTCACAACCAGTCGAGCACAACACAAATTATCGCTTTGTTTTCCTTCTTGGTGTACCAGTAATGTCAGGCATAGGCCTGAAAAAGCAAGATTTATCGCACATAAAGCTTCATCTTACATAAAAACATTGCGCAGATTTATGGATATAGTTTCAAATCATGGTTTTATGGAAATCTTGTTCGATTTTTTATGGGAAATTGCGGTATTTCGGCGAGAAAATCACGGAGAAAATAGTTATTTTGACATTTTCAATTTGGTGTTTCCGATAAAAAAAAGTCTTTACTATAAATTGCATGGCAACTAATGGCAACACCATCAGTTGTGATTTTCAACAGTGCCAGCCATCTATGCTGTTGCACTACTATCCTACAATTGTTACTCAAAGATCTAGGATCCTTTTGTTTTTACTGTTTCATAAATGGGAGTTCTTGTAGCATTGGCAAAAGATGTCAGCACTAGTTCTAAAGGGTTGGTGATAATTTTTCAAAAATTAATCCGTACATACACCGCTTACAACGCCCTGCTGTCTCGAGTTTATGACGTGATTTCAACTCGGTACCTCTACTCCTTTCTGAGAAAAGAGGGTTGACCGACGGACAACAAAATGATCCATAAAATGATCGAATAAGGGTTCCTTTTTTCCTTTTAAGATTCGAAACCCTAAAAACAAAATTCATATTTTTATCACTGTGTTTTCATATTACTATGATAAAGTTTCAGCGAAAGAGTGCCTCGCCATCTTCTTTTCCTGAAAACTAGACACAGAGGTTTTATACTCTATGGATAACGACATTTACGGGGCATTTACGGCATTACTTTGACTTTGATTAATTGAATAACATAATGTAATTGTGTAATTTACTTTGAAGTATATAGGTAGGTACTCAAGTTCGTTACCTCTTGGAGCCGCGATATAAATCAAACTTCTAAGTGAACGCAATCAAAAGATACAGTCGTTTATGTCCAAATATGTTGGATTCACATGCACACAAAACCTATAGGGTATTTCCTTTGACCTATAGGGGAGGGGGGCCTAAAGCGGGCACCTTAAGTTAAAATTGAAAATAAAATAGGTTATTTAAAAGATTTTCTGTAAAAATTTTACCATAGCGTAGACTGCATTTTATATACTTTAATTTTGCATGGTTAAATTATTCATAACTTCTGAAATGCCAAGGTGTGGGCAGTTTAAAAAAAACCCTTACTGGTGACCGCTTTGCCCCAGGGGGGTGCCTAAAGCGGGCATGTGCTTTGGGCAAAGCGGGCATGTTAATAGTATCGCATAAAAACTTGAGTAATGTCTGAAATATTACCGTCGAAGTTAAAAATTAAACAGTTATTATTAATGAAATTGTTTATTTATAAACAATAAGCTAACTAAATCACAAATTATCTCTTATTATAATACTAATATCACTTTTATGTATCAAATTATCAATATAAGTAACAGTTTTCAGTACTTTTTACAGATTTATGCAATTCATTAACATCTTTAAGGGCTTTTTTCATAGATGTTTCATCCCAGGCAGATTGTAAGGTTTTTCTTTTGTACTTGTTTACCATCTACAACAAAAAAGTTATGTTTGATAAAAAAGTCTAATTCGGGTAATAATTTAAGTCTAAAGGGCAAAGCGGGCTGGGCAAAGCGGGCATGCCCGCTTTGCCCAGCCCGCTTTGCCCTTTGCGACGGTTATTTTTCATCACCATGTGCAAACCCCAAACTGATTGATTAGAGTCAAGCAAAAACAACCAAAACACTACCAGATAAATACGAAACAGTAACTACATTTTGAAATTAATATTAAATTAAATAAATAATGCTTGATAATTCACTATGGATAGATTTTATTATACCTAAGTACATATGAAACGACCAGAACACCCTGAACAAATGTCTGCAGATCGTACAAACATTTGTCCCGAGGCAGGAATCGAACCCGCAACCTCATGCGTCGCAGGCAGACCTACGCCCACAGCGCCACAAAGGTCGACGTTTTTTATTTGATTATTATATATATTAATTTTTTTGTAACACTTGTTAGTTTATTAAAATTGGAAAACAAAGAGCTTTAGTAGAATAATAAAAAACTAAGCTAAACACTTTCCACGTTTCATTTCATTTCATTTATTTTATTGCATACACATAGGTACATTATTACAATTTTAGCCTAGATGTGGTTAGCCTAGTGGTAAATAGATATAATACTCAAAAAAGTACCAACTAAAAATCACAATGTCTACAAAAAACACAATTATTTCAAGGCAATATGCACGTACCACTCGAACAAGGTATTTCAAATGTATTTCAATGATAATGAATGATCGATTGATAAATTTGGTAATATACTATAATACGAGCAACAGGGAAATTATACATCGACCCTGTTCTCCAGCTAAACTAAATAAAATGTCCTCGTTATTTCTTTTCCAGCTATGGATATCTAAAACCCGGAAAATTTGGTGAAGGTACGGAATCCTCCGAGATTTAGGCGGAAGTTCAGATCGACGGCTGATCGACTGTGGGTAGGTATTCATGTCCCAATACCGCTTGTATTGAAAGGTATTTTACCTATACCGTTTTAGGTAAATCCTTCCTTTAAAAATATAAATTGCAATATGTAATTAAATAAACGTTTTGTGTTCGTTTCCGAAAGCGGCCTGTGGGATTGTGCACTCTGTGGTGAGCTTCTGAACATTCACTTCATTCGGTTTTAGTTTTCAAGATCACATTTTATGGAGAGCAAGAATATTGAATACTAAAAACAAAAATATTTTTATATTGGTTCTCAATATTCTAGCTTACAAGAGCACGCTGAGTGGGTGAGTATTATGTCTGCCTAGAGTCCAGACCAGACCCCAGTCAGTACTTCACAGCACTACAGTCTTATTACCTATGTTTAATACTTTATATGTACATATGGTTATTTATATACTGGGGAATAGAACTGAACCTAGGCGGGAATAGAACTGAACCTAGGCGGGTATAGAACTGAACCTAGGCGGGAATAGAACTGAACCTAGGCGGGTATAGAACTGAACCTAGGCGGGTATAGAACTGAACCTAGGCGGGTATAGAACTAATTTTAGGGCTCACCCACGCCTTCACCACGCTCCGGGAGCTTTCCTGATATACCTTCAATCAGATTCGAAAAATAACTAATACATCAGTTATAAACGAGTCCGAGACTTAGATATGCAAATAGATGTATTGGTTTATAAGTCATATATACACTTACTAGTCGTTTATTCAACAAACAAAAAATTGAAGTGGACAATATCAATAACACCCAAATAACATTCTTATTTGTTAATAATTATACTATTTATATACCTGTTTAAAGTAGGTACAAAATTTGTCTTTTCTAAGTGCTTATTTTGTAAGCCTAAAGAAATAAATGTTACTGATATTTGATTTTAGAACCAACAAGCATTACCTTCAGTGACAATGGAAAAACAACTGATTGGACTAAGTAAAGGTGAAGCTATATTCGTAGAAGCTATATTCGTAGGTGAAGGCTCAAAATTGAATCTTAGATTGTTGAGGAGTTCTTTAAAGGTATATGTATAGTTAGGTTGCCTCTAATGCTTGTTAGTTTGGTAGAAACAAATCTTGGAATTTTCTCAGATCAAATAAGAAGACTTCTTATTTCGTCTGAGGGAATGTAACTGTAAATGTTTAGTTTCAGGACAAAACTCAAAAACTCAAAACTCAATAACTTTATTTCTTTAGGCTTACAAAATAAGCACTTAGACAAGTCAAATTTAATACTATAAACAGGTTTATAAATAAAGAGACACGTTAAGAGCCGTTGCCAGTTTCATTTCTATTAGATATTTTCATATGTTGTATTGTAGTCACCGCTGTAGTAGGCACTCGTTGGATAAAAATATAGATAAAAGATTGTTTCTTAAAAACTCAGGATATTATCGTAAACTAACTTTGTTAGGATGAGTTTTAATTATCTGTGTGTATTTTCTGTACTTATGGGAAATAGCGCATAAGATATTGTTTAAATGAATTGTTTAAAACAAGGTATCATTACGAATAAGCTTATAACGTAGGTCAATTTAAGTACCCATGTGTGTAGTTCGTTTCTACAACCGTACGTAAGTAGGTACAATCAACATGTTTACCTTATTGCTTTGCTTGTTTGTCATCAATTTGTCATGCTGTCGATAGAAACTCTATAACATTTTCGGCCAAAAAGCGCGCATAGTTCATTGAGATTTACTCTGACAATAACAAATAGACTTGAAATCCCTCAGACCGGCCAATAGCTAAGGAACCCGCAGAATATAAGCACGTCTTAAAGTGGAGATACTGAACAAATAATTGGTGTCGGTGACGGTGATCCAATCAAACAACTAGCAAAGAACAAAATGATTTCAGTTAAGATAAACCTCCTTGTTAACCATGAAGAGGATTTAGGGGAGGGGAGCCTAAAGCGGGCACTGGGCCTAAAGCGGTCACCCCTCATTAAAGTCGAAATTTATCTGACAAATGCGGCACGATTGCGCGCGAATACGCCCCCCGCCACGAGCCCCCCGCGGCAGTCACCCCGGTCTGCCTGCGACCGAAAGCACGCGTGTGGGAGCGCGTAAATTTATTTCGGTGCTTTTTGAAAAAAAATACACGGTAAGTTGATTGTGTTGAGCGGGCATGCCCGCTTTGCCCAGCCCGCTTTGCCCTTTGCGACGGTTATTTTTCATCACCATGTGCAAACCCCAAACTGATTGATTAGAGTCAAGCAAAAACAACCAAAACACTACCAGATAAATACGAAACAGTAACTACATTTTGAAATTAAGACAACTGACATACAATAAGTGAAAACACAATCAACTTACCGTGTATTTTTTTTCAAAAAGCACCGAAATAAATTTACGCGCTCCCACACGCGTGCTTTCGGTCGCAGGCAGACCGGGGTGACTGCCGCGGGGGGCTCGTGGCGGGGGGCGTATTCGCGCGCAATCGTGCCGCATTTGTCAGATAAATTTCGACTTTAATGAGGGGTGACCGCTTTAGGCCCAGTGCCCGCTTTAGGCTCCCCTCCCCTAATCATGAAATTTGGCAAGAAGCAAGGTCTTACAGCACAAATTAAGGGAAAAATCCGTAAACCGTAAATAGGAAGATAAAATTACAGATTTTTTTAACTCGCTAGTGATCAAGTTTAATATGGCACTACTTTCCGTTCATTTAGAATCATGCTATTTGGCAAGAAACAAGACCGAACACAGACAACAAACTCTTAATTTGACGGAACCCTCGGTGCGCGAGGGTCTTGACGTTTTATTTGAATTGCTTTAATTAAATTAATTTAATTTGAATTAAATTAATTTAATTTAATTAATTAAGCTCCGAAACTACTGAACCGCTTTGAAAAATACTCTAACAAATGATCTAGGAAATAAAAAATGTTAACTAAAGTAACAAAGGAGGTATCAAAATCTTCTATTAAAATATAAAAAAAACAAACAAAGATAATAATAAAAATAATTTATTTATTTAACAGCAAAAAATAATTACAACTAATATTTACACTTACATCTATTTACTAAAAATCTAAGCCGTCACCAGAAGGCAGAGTGCCCAGAATGCTGGCAGCATTACCACGTTGAATGGCAATGCTAATTCGTTGACCGAAATAAAAACCAGCATTCCGATCACCTGTGGACTCTATTAGTAGTTTTGTAAGATCTTTATAGATAACGTGTGCCCCAGGACCCCAAGGACCTAGGGTTTCCACCCCAAACGGCTCAAATAGGTAACCTCTGTCAAGACTAGCGTATTTTCGCCGTTTGAGGAACTCCGCTGATGTTGCTGCGGAGCCTGCCCTTACTGATGTCCCTGCAAGATGAGAAGGTGCTAGGGTATCTACACACGTAGCATCCCAAACTAAAGGCTGACTCATCTTCCAAGGAATCAGAGTCATACCGTCAGGCCTTTTACCATCATCTCGCATTAGGCCACGTGGTTCGAGAGTAGCTGGCACACTGACGCTGGTAAAAGCCCGACGAATGATGTCATTAATTGAACCATGGCGGGACACACGTCCTGCACTAGAGACACATGCCAGTGCATGGTGACCGAACTTATCAACGGTTTCACCGCACTGGCAACGGTGTGAGTTGAGTTATTGAACCGAAATGAGTTATTGTCTAAAAGGGTACCTAAATTTTTGGAAGGCAAAACATATAACCAAAGTCCTGATTCCCACTCGGAAACAGCGAGTAGACGAGCGCGTTCTGAAAAAAAAAATTGTTGTAAATTAAGTTAAACCAAAAATAAGATAACGTTACATGTTTATAAAATATAATTATTGTGTAGAAGACATAAGTATAAATATAATTTTTTATTTTTTTTATTTGTTTTGTAAGCTTACTTATAGAAATAAAAGTTTTTAATTTCTGCATATTTTCCGGGAGCTTGTGATTTTGACCTCCCATAGTATTGGCATACCTACGTGATGAATGAATTCGGTCGGGCGGCGGCGACCGATGAATTTTTTTTTATTTAAAGTTCATTTTATAGCATAACGTAGACATTTTTAATGTTTTTTGTAGTAGGTATATTCGAGCAGTAGCAGTAGTTAACTGTTAAAATAAACTCAAACTTCACATAGAAAAACAATTATTTCATCTTAATCTAATTTGAAATAAGATAAGATAGTAACATATTTTTTTATATAATTGTAAAATATTAGTTTTATAAGTGTATTATAAGTACTAGTTGTAATTGTTTTATTTTGTTATTATAATGTTGATAAATTTAAAAGTAAAAATTGATTTAAAATTATTATCAATAATTTTAAATCAATTTTTACATTTAAGTGCTTATCCAAAAATGCCAAGTTATATGTAAGACGGGGAACCCCACAACTACATTTGATGCTGGATTGGTTTCCCTAGTAAAAATAGAGCTCAGCGTCCGGTAAACCATAAGTTTCGAGACATGATCGTGACGGCTCATTTTTGTTTGGGATTTGCGTAGGTTTCCTGTCCCCACGATGAAGGGGCTGTACCAAACGAGTTAGTGGTGATTTGCCATCGCTCAAAATATTTTAATATTCATAGTGGTGATTTGCCATCATTTTCTTTTATAAGTACTGACAAAGTGCAGTCAGCATCATCTTACGAACTTTGGTTATTCTTTTTGGACTTGAATAATCCCCCTATAGAAAAAGGAGACGTCACGACCACGTCTCGGTTACTATCGCCAACCGGACTAAGGGATCAGGTGTTAAAAACCGAAACTACTGAAGAATAAGAAATCTAATATCCGTTACCAAAACTATCCGAAACTACCGGATAATCCGAAATTATTTTAATATCCGTATCCGTAACCGATCCTATTTAGTTAAACTTCAATACAATGTCAAAAGATTTAATTTGTTATGGCATCTCCTCAATCAACCTCAACAGCCTATACCTAATAGTCCACTGCTGGACGCAGGCCATCCCCTGATGTTTTATCTCATGAAGGTTTAGGTTAATTGAATTGAATTAGGCCCATAACCTCCACGCTGGGCATGCGGGTTGGGGATTGCAGTTCATCAAAATATTTTAGTATTATTTATAAAAGGTGAATAACTCCGATTTGCAATTTTATATCCGTTGAAATAGGTACATAGTTTGCTCGCGGCAAACGAAAAAACATCGATCAAATTGTAGTCCTTACATGAAACTTTTAAACTTTCTTGTTCTTGGCGCCTACCTATCATAAGTGAAAAGTCCATTATGTAAAGCAATAGAGTTATATTTTTTTACATCGGTACCTATTCAATCAATCAAAAATGCTTTTTATCGGGTAGGTCACTATGTGTCATTTTGACAGTATTTGTCATTTTGACAGTATGTGTCTATTTGACAGTATGTGTCAATTCGACAGCTGTTAGTGTCTTTGGCAAATTCTATCGCATTTGATGTTTTTTGCTTTGGAAGACTTCTCATTGTAGTGGTGAGCGGTCTACCACTAGCAGCCAGCGGTGACGAGTTAAAGGTTATTAAGAACTAATATATTTCTATGGTCGAGCTATATGGGGGATTTCCGGAATTTTTTTTCCTGAAATCCCCCATGAGACTGATCGATTCGATTTGGGGGATTTCCGGAATTTTTTTCCGGAAATCCCCCACGTGGGGGATGGACGTGGGGGATTTCCGGAATAAACCACTGGTTCTCCCCAGTTGACTTAGAAAACGTCCAATTCCTAAAATAAAACACTAACACGGAAATAAAGTGATATTTTTGATTTCTATCGCTTCGGTATGTAGACTAAAGTAAAGAAGTGACTAAGAAACCTTTAGCCTGTTAATTGTTATTTGAATTTATGCTGCATGTGTTTGTGTGTGCATGTGTGTAATGTGTTTGACTGGCGGTTGCTCCTAAAGACACAGTATTTTAGGAGTCCAGGCAACAAGAGTTGCCAGGGCGCATTTGTTAGAATGGTTATGTCTGAGTGTGTGACACCGGACTCTTAAGTGCTCTATCTCATTAGGACACCATGGTGGTGCCTTCGGTTGCCACCGGTCTTGAGCTACCAAGCGAGAAACACCAAAACAAACACCAAGTGATGAAAAGATGATGGTCTAATTTGTAATTAAAATAACATGGAATGGGGTCTATTCTATGCACGACAACGTTGACTTTTAGATTTAAATTGGTATAAATTAGGTACTACAGGCTTAAGCCCTGCTTAGATTGACTATACACACCACCACAACTTTTATTCTTCCGCAAAAGATCCCTCCTGCAATCTTTTCAGTTCTGAGGTATAGATAGGTAAGGGTTTTTTCTTATCAGGAAAAAAATTTGCCAAAGCCATTTAGCAAAGAAGAAGAGTTCGAATGAAACTTCGAGAATAAACTGCTTTATACCTACTAACTGATAGGCCGATAGTTCTCTGTGTTTATCGTCTTACGTAGGCCCATATTGTTTTTAATAACACCTTGCCATGTTGTTTCTGGTTCTCGCACGGCACTAAAACCTATAGGGTACCTACTTCCTGACTCCTTCCATTCCTACTTGTTGACCTGGAATCACGTTGGCAAGAAGTCTTTTAATTATACGGAACACTCTCTCTGCGGCTCTGAGTCGTATTTGACGTTTCATTTTATAAAGGTACGGCTCTCTTTAATGTATGTAACACTTATCTAAAGAATATTGCCTATAGATACCTAACCCTAACGTCCTATCTCAATAACTTACAGCGATAAAAAATGCGCCTACACAGTCCAAAACGCGTGTCAATCCACTGCCGCGTCCGATTACCTGTCAAACGTGGGGCGGGCGGAAAGCTCTTGAAAAGGCTACGGGGGAACACAACCCCGCGAAGCCTTCCGTCTGCCACCTCATTGGGTGACAACCGCCCAATGGCGGCGAAGGGGCGTGGCCATGCGCACGCGCCGCCTGTAAAACCAAATCGATTCAGTGTAAACGCAGCTGTCGCGCGGTTGTCACGTTCATCGCTACGATTTCCTACGTTTACATTTAATTATGAACTTTTTCTGATTACGATCAAGTGCTGCACGATTTTGAACTGTTTTATTAGTGGTGTAAGATCCTACTGAACTGATCCCGTGATATGGTTTTTGTGAAGTGACTGAGAGCTGGAATTTTGATTGTGGTTGTTCTAAGTTTTGCGGCAGGATGATGATGGATCAGGCGCACTTTGGGGAGTATTTGCTGAGGCAGCAAATGCTGCAGGCTGCTTCGCTGAGCGGGCTACGTAAGTATTAAAGTTATTAGGTATTCTTCTTGGTGGTTCAGGTTTACTTATCTTAAATTAAAGTGCCTAACAGATCTTTATGAGTGCAAATTTTGAGCCTGATCCATTCAGTAGTTTTGGTGTTTACTTTAACCAAACATCTGTACAACGGCACAACTCACAAACTTTCGCCTTTATATTAAGATTTATATAGTATAACTAGGATTAGGTATTATATGTACCTATGTAGGTACAATCTCTACAAATGTTCTAACTACTTTACAGTATATATATTGGTAATTATTAGAATACAAAACTACTTACTACTTAAACTACCTTATTATCTTTCTTCTTATATACATATTATTATCTACATTTAGTCATTTATTATAAATAAAATAACATAATTATGGTCTTTATTCAGAAAGAAAATAACAATCAACTTATGCCAAGCAGAAAACAGGCTTACTCAATATAATATTGCCAAGTAACTTACCTTCCAACATTATTATTAACTTTTATTTCTTTAGGCTTACAAAAATAATTTAAATTTGTCTATGTAAGTGTTTAGTATTTAGATAAATTTAAATTATAATTTACTAACAATCAAATAATATATTTAAATTAAAACTAGTGTTTACAATAGAAACAATTAAGCTATCTGCAAACTTATTTATTTATTTAAATAAGTATCTACATAATCTTCAAATAAAAGTATTAAAAAAAATTACATATTGACCGCGTATTTTTATTATTATTTTGAATTCGTTTCATTGTTGTAATATTGTTCTTATATTCTATTGGTAGTCTTGCTTTTCGGCTTTTTGCGTATATGCTATTTTAGGAATCACAGTAGGTACTACTTATTAAATAATGAAATCAGGAGATGAGTTTAGGAGACATAATTAGGTGGATAAAAATGGAGGTAGATCTAATTACAAAACCGGTGCTAATACCAAAGTTTTGAAAGTTTCAACAAGGAAGGAGCGCGTTCAAATCTTTTATAGGAATGCACTCACTGCCGACGGTAAAAACCAACGCAGTGATTTTTAGATTTGTTTCTGAAAGCAAATAACGAAGGTTACAATCGTGGGTACCTAATAAAATAATGATTTACAATAAGGTTTAGTATTGTAGGTAAGTATACTTACATACTTATATTACATAAGCATGTACATAAGTTATTACAACTAGCTACTGCCCGTAGCTTCGCGCTTTTGTCAAGTATGCTACGAACAAATAATAAGTCAAATAATAAGACTTATTATTTATTCGTAGCAAGTATGTAGCCTATGTCCGTTCTCGAGACATCATTTACCTCCCTGCCGAATTTCATTGAGATCCGTTTAGCCATTTAGGAGTGAAAATGTAACAGACACACCTATGTCTGTTACATTTTCACTCCTATATACAGAGTTAAAGTTACATATACTTTATATAATACCTATAATAGTACCATATAATATAATAGTACCATATAATAGAATCCTTAGGTTTAATAGAAGACTGAAAATTTAAATTGTTTTGCAAAATCTTAAAAAAAATGGTTTTAAACTGATTTTTTTAGTTTTGGGAAATACAATTTTTCAGTTTTCAACCACGGGGTGATCCTCTATGCAACTAAAAAATAATCGTCTTAATCGGTCCTTAGATAGGTACTTACCTACCGGAGAAATCGACAAACATACCTACAAACAAAAAACATATATACAACAGAACATTTCAATGTTTTGTTGTATGTTTGAGGTTCACCTCCTCCTTTTTTCGTAGTTGCTTGAAAATAGGTAGATATTGAACTTTGAAATATAACTTTCCTATTAATTCTTGTTTGTGAAAGAAATGCAAAAGGAAACTCTGCGAGTAAACTCCTTTTGATTTGTTAAAACCATAGACATAGAACTTTTTCACTACGGTTAAAACTATAAATAAAAAGTAAATTATTCAAAATTATGTATTGAACCTACAAAGTGAAGAGTTGTGTGAAAACAAAGGGGTATTATATCCTTGTAGGTCCAATTCTTGCTTATTCACAATAATAAGTAGCTATGTACAAGTTAATCAGCATTTTTAGTAGAGAGTCTAGACTAGAGGTAGGTATGGTATACTTAATGTTCTTTTGTGTCATCCATCATCCAGGGTCTTGAATTCAGTATGTGGGTGTCGATTCTGTTATTACATATACCAAAGTCAAAACAGAATCGACTTTGTTAAAGATTATTGGGCGAGTATTTTACTTTTACTAAGGTTATAAATCATTACTGGGGTAAATTTTATTCCCTTTTTGTTAGTGTCAGTATTTTTAAGGAAACCAGTTGTAGCTTAGACAACTTCTGCGATATTTTCACATATTTTACGGAGAGGTGTAAATTATTTCGTCACCTCCTGTAGTTTTTCTTACCTTTTACGAAGATATTTAATTTTTATCGTGAGGATGCTCCATGCGATATAGGTACACGGAAATGTCTCGTGTCAAAACATCAGGTTAAAAATAAGTAGGCTACCTTCCTAAAACCTATTTTATCAAACGATATTTTTTTAAACATGCTTATTTGTATACGTCACCTGGGACCTAAGTGCTGAGTAATACAAATCCAATGTTATCCGAACTCGACGGGGTTAAGTCCTATGGTTACTTCCTGTCTTCAGCATCATCAGACCAGCTTTATGGTACCATAACATTGAATTTACATACACCACATTTACATACACCACATTTACATACACCAAATTTAAATACACTAAATTTACTTATAGTATGACAAATTTCAGGTCGATCGGTCTAAATTTATAATTTAATATAATTTAAATTTAATAAATAATGCTAGACAATTCACCCAGCATTACCTAGCCCCAAGCTAAGCAGAGCTTGTGTTATGGATGATAACTGATATATATAATATAACACAGTACATAGATAGATATTTTTATTATACCTAGAAAACGACCAGAACACCCTGAACAAATGTCTGCAGATCGTACTCACATTCATTCCGAGGCGGGAATCGAACCCTCCTGCGTCGCAGGCAGACCTTCACCTACCGCGCCACAGAGGTCGTCTCTTGCACCTACATAACCTATTAAATAAGTTCCTGTTATGTATTATTGTGTACAATAAAGAATAACCTATGCCTAAATAGTTAAGATGATAATAGTTAAGATGATAATAAAAGATGCACTTTGAATAAATCATAGTTTCTCTCTCAATCTCGAAAGCAATTATATATGAAATTATAAATAAAATTAAGGCGTCGTTTTACTTTAGGAAGACCAAGCTGATCCTAAGCAAGCTGGCGAATCCAATAACAGGAAGTAGGCACTGAACTGTCGTGGTAGAGCAATTTCGAATGTTAATACTCTAGTTTAGTACCGATACTTAGTATTGGTATTTTTTTTAATAAAAAAAATTAATTGATTGTGTCGATAATTATAGGATCATTAAATGGTGTCCTACTTCTTTCGGCCTTTCCTAGAAGCTTTGACACATATTTATCACACAGAATCAGCTGCTCTACCGGAGCTTATAGGTATTATAAGAAACACATAACTAACGATTCAAGCAAATAAGCTTCTAACATGCTATTATTAGTATTACCTACTGATGATGATTATGGAGACGAACGTCCTAACTTTACAATGTATTTTAATATTTGGACCATTATTTCGTTTCACCTGGCTCATACTAAGTATCATTTGGAATACTTCTACCTATCAGCAAAGAAAATCGGTTCACAGAATTGGGCAATTTTGTACAAGCGGCCATAAAATACGAGCTAAACGGTTCCAGGATCCAATAACTAAAAAACTGATTGTTGACATTTGTATCTTCCCAGGGATCGAATAATTAGTCCTAAGAACAGCATGTGCTTACCCGACTTATGCTTACCGACCTTTACCGACATTACATAAAGTAAACTTAAAAAAATGTAGTAGATTATGTACAATCGTTAACGAATTGATAAGCATGCCGCCCAAAAGACAAAAAGCTGACATATTTTTAAAGGTCAGTTTTATTTACCTGGTATACAAGAAAAACTACCAAAAAACAACCCAGCTATTTCCACGTTGCAGCCTCCTGCTAGAATATCAGCCAATTACGTTAGCCTAGTATAATTTTTACAGTTTTTGTTGGTTGTAACGTGAATTTCTACCCATCAACCACCCATCAATCTAGTTTTTGTGTTGGTTTCTCCTAATTTCGTTCACCTGTTTGTTTTTAAAGCATGTTATCTTGTTTTCCTTGTACCTATACGAGGAACAAAAGATATCAAAGGTTACTTTGGACTTAAATAAACTTAAATAGTGTCTCTTTAAAAAATGTACTTAATAATTATATTTCTTTTTTATAATTATAATAAGTTACGGCGCGACCCGGCTTCGCAAGGGTAGGTAAATATTATCACTACATACAAACAAAATTGCTTTCCACTGTCTGTCTGTCCCTGTGTTGATGATGATCTTTAAAACCACGCAACAGATTTTGATGCGGTTTTTTTAATAGATAGAGTGTTTCAAGAGGAAGGTTTATATGTATAATAAATGCATAGATAGATAGAAAATTCTTTATTGTACCACACAAACACAGAAAACGGTTTAGAAGTAAAGGCAGCCTTATCGCTATGAGCGATCTCTTCCAGGCAACCTTGGGATGGACTGGACATGTAAGAACAAAAAAGACGGTGGCACGCGAAAAATATAAAACAAAAATATTTTTATAAATGAAAACAATAAAACTTACACTACATACTATAAAACCTACATAACCTACAAACATAATAAAGTACACGTGCGTAGCCGGGGCGGGTCGCTAGAATATAATATTAATTATGTAGCCTATGACACTCAGAAATAACGTAGCTTTCTATTGGTAACCGGTTCAGTAGATACCCCTACAAACTCACAAACTTTACCCCTTTATTAATATTAGTATAGATAAAATGGGTTCGTTTAAGCTGAAACTGAGACACAATCACCGTATTTTTTAATAAAAAGAGAAAATTTCGATTTTGGCAAAGTTAGTTTCATTTTATAGCAAACATTAAGGTTTTTTAAAAGGGTGTTTATAACCTGATTGACAATTATCAAAGGAAATCATGTATCAGCTCATATCAGTGCTGGTTCGATTACAGATGTCGGCACTTTGTGCGCCGCCGCCGAAACGGACGCAATCATAAAATGCCAATGTAAAGGTGTCTTTCGATCGACATGAATATTCATATCCTTGGTTATAACCAACAGGTACAGTTAACGAAAACATTGTAGGTACAATGTAAATTTTTAAATAAGCCTTGTATGCATAAAAATGGGTAAAAAGACCGCTGAGCAAATCCTTTGTGACTTTGTGTTAAAAATTTGTAGAGCATTGATGAAACATAAAAAATACCATCAAAACATTGGTTGATAGGTAACTAATTCTTTTACACTCCCGCTTGGTATTGATTTAAATCAGTCGAGCTAACTCTAGATTGTTTGCAACGGTCTCCAATTAGCTCACTGTTTCAATTGTACTACGTAATTAGATTGTATTCTTCTTTGATTGTATTTTTTTTTGTTAATAAATTAATTTGTAAATTAGTTCAAAGATTCGATTGAAATCTTTGAATCTTCGTATAGATATGGACCAATGTAGCTACCTATAGATTGTTTGCAACAGTCTGCAGTTAGCTTAATTCTTTCAATTGTAAATATTACTTCTCTCCCTCCTCCTCCGAGCCTATAATGGCCCACTGCTGAACGCAGGCCTCCGCCTGATAAATACTACTTCTAATTTTGATCAAACTAATATTATAAATGCGAATGTTTAGATACATGGATGTTTGTTACCTCTTCACGTCAAAACAACTGAACTGGGGCCCAATTCCACTAATTTTTAAACAAATGTCAATCTAGTGCCATCCATATAGATAGAAATGTCAGTCACATTTTATTTTGTATTCCACTACGGTTTTTTTTAGTAGAATTTTAGGATTGTATTAGTAGAATTGGGCCCCTGATCGGGCTGATCATTTGCAAATATTTAATAAAATAAATAAAAATAGCCTATTCACTAACTTTTACCATTTTTCTTAGTTTTTATATCTAATTTGTTATAATTATCTTTATTAAATAACAATTTTGACACCGGTTGGTGGTGAGTTAGGTTATCCTTTGACACAGGCCTCCTCCATTGTATTGCCCTACCATACTTGCCCTACGCCATCCCTTAGGCAAATCGTCCTCCCAACGTTTAATAGGTACGGACAAAATATTTCAAATATTTAGGTACGGAATAAAACATATTCTTTACTTTTTATCCCATAAATCAGTTTTCATGGTTAGAAATAACCTTAACGCGTGCAAAGCTAAGGGTAGAAACTAGTTATTAAAGTACCTATATCTTTCATTGTAGAGCACCGCATGGGAGCTGATGCAGAGCCACCAGCCTGCGAAGCAAGGCTCCTGAACGCAGACCTCTGGCAGAGGTTCCACGACATTGGGACAGAGATGATCATCACTAAAGGGGGACGGTGAGTACCTATTTTACCTATCTATTTCGTTGTAGAGCACTGCTGCATCGCATAGGGCTGATGCAGAGCCGCCGGCCTGCGAACTAATGCTACTGAACGCAACGCAGACCTCTGACAGAGGTTGAACGATATCGAGACAGAGATTAGCATCATCACTAAGGGAGGACGATGAGGTTGAGTACCATACTAGATTTCGAGCTTTTTTCGTATTCTCGCTCGATCGTTGCCATTTGTTACCAGATATTACCCATAGCTGCCTAAAGTTAGAACTTGGGATCATTCACTTGATGCAGATCCATGGTCCTGTCTAGCCGCATTTTAATAACAACGCAAATTAAAACATTACCTATGTGCATAAGAAAAAAAGGAAAATTAATAAAAAAAGAGGAAAGTTATAAATAATAAAATAATATTAGTTTACTTACTTATCTGAGTACTTTTTACGTACCTATTGGAAAACTTGAGATTTTTTTAAGCCAGCCCATTTTTTCTAGCATTTTGTTCTGTTTAGTCTAGCCCAAGCTTTTTGCTACTCTCGATCACGGCGACATTTTTGTGTATTCAGAACTAATTCTACTGTTGATGGACGACCAAACACATTTTCATTTTTTTTTGTAGTAAAATTGGTTAGGAAATGTGTTGAGATTGGGCGATGGCAAAACAATTATAGTCCTCCTCACTTGGTACACACAAAGGCTATGCCCAAGAACGGGCACGAATGGCTTGGCCTTAAAATTAAATTAAAAAAATAAGAAAATTTCTCTCGATATGTTGCAGTAAAGCCTTTATATTTAAAACATATTATTTCGGAAATTATAAACGACATAATCGTTTAACATGTTGGCACTGCAATTAATTTAAAATAAACATCAGTAAAACTACAGACACTAAAATACATATTCATTTGAGATCTACCGAACTGTAGATAGGTATATAAGGTATCAGGTTTTTGAAATTGGGCACCTACTTTACTAATTAATTTAGTTAATTACCAGAAAGACAACTCATTAATATTGCACTGATATGGTTCTAGAATATAAATTATTAAAATTTTCATAATTTCTAACCAAATTTTGGATCTGCTTCTACCTAAATGAAATCTAATCGTCACCTATTAGGTACATTTTTATATGATTGTAAATGGGCAAAATAAAGCATCTACTTAAACTTCTAAAATCTATGTAATTTTCCGCGAAAAATTTAAAGCATAAGTATTGAACATTATAAATAAGTAAACTTCATTCTTAAACGTAAGAATAAGAATTTCTCAATTAATCGATACAGCTGTCGTCGAATCCTAGAATTGAATTTCGAAAAAAAAATGCTAGTAATAAATTACACTGTAATAACAAAAACTTAACGAAAACCCATTAGGGCTGCCGAATCTGACGCGGGGCTTGTTAACGGATAATTTGGGGCTCCGCCGGACCTCCGTCATAGACAAAACAAACAGCTGCCTCTACAATTTGTGCATTTCTCTAAATGGCCGAGCACAAATTACAGCTTATTATAAGCTTGTTTGCTTTACGACGTACCCCTTCAATTATTTTTTTTCCGTGATCGATAATGTGGGACGAGCAGTGAAGAAATTATAGAGTGGTTGCGGGCTCGGCGCCTCCGCCTTCCGGAGCGACCACCGCGCGAGGCTCCGCACCTCTGTGATTACCTGCCAGCTCGTTGTTGGTACTTAGATGGCAGCCCGCGGGCTCCGGCCGACTTACCTCTCGCCACTCTCTCTCCGATCCACACTCTTACATCCGCGGTATCGCTGATGCCTGCACAATGATCGCTTAAGTCTCGTAACTCAACGATGCAATGCGACACAAAGCGCCGACAGCCATGCATACCGGATGTTTCTGTCGGGAATAAGGCCGTATCCCCAAAAGTAGATCAATAATGAATGCCACGTCCTCAGACTTATGACTGTACTTGTTGAAATAAAAATATTCCGTAATTAATGGCGTGTAATTAGGGACCGCCGCATAGGGACTGCGACTGCGGCCACTCTTATTATGATGGGCGACAAAAACCGCTCAGATGGTTTTCCGAAACAAATCGCTATCGTGCTGGCTGGCTGTATCGGCGCGCCTGCGCAGCGCGCGGTTTTTGCGCGGAGGATAATTAGCCGGGTTCATCCGACCTCCTGTCATCTCCTACACGTTTTTTTCGCCGCGACAGCCGCCGGCGCAGACCACCGCGCGTTTGCTAAAATACTGATAAATTTACCGCTTTATCCGAACGTTTGGTGAATCTCGTTAGCTCAGCCGGGTCCGTCTAGAGGTCACTCTTGTTTGTTTTGTATAACGAGCCCGCGTGAGAGCGGCCGGGGGCGCGCCGGCGCCGCTCCTGGCGCCATACCCCACCGAATGCCTCCTAAATATTTGATGCATTTCTCTTATTGAGCCCTATCCCGTGCGTGCGAGAGGTAATTGAGTTATTCTATCTGCAGCGAGTACCTATTTCTCCTTCAGTTTGTTCGCTGGCGTGAATAGCTCAAATTGGTCATTGCGGCCCAACGCTTTTAGTCTTTGTTGGAACAGTGTTAAAAGCGGTTCTTGCTTCTTGGAGTGATTCCTTGAGGGGGCAGGATTTCGGTGGTGAATTGGAAAGGCAAACAGTAGATTTGGGCGGTTCGTTTGTGCAGGCCAGGCTCGAGAAGTTAACACCTGCTCGCGCAGCCATCGCTGGACTATGTATTAGACAAAGCTTTGGATTGTACCATCCGATCCCACCTGCCTTTACGTGTTAATTATTTACATGCCATATAAAGACGACCCTATTGTTTTGTTTACAAGACGTAGCTGCTATTATGTATGAAGACTGTTCTACATTCAACTTAAATATGGCGTAGACATGTTATAGCGCTGTAGTTTTGGACAGTTTTTTTGGCTTGACATCTAACACCCGTTCAATACAAGTTTTTTACCAAAAACAAATTGTCATAATCGCTGACAAAACCCATCTGTGTCAGTTGTCAGTCGATGCTCTAAGATAATACTTAACCCTCAATAATCTCGAACAAACAAACACCGTTGGGTTAGAGTTGGTTATTTATTTTTTCTCAAAACCGAAATATGACAAATGGGCGAGGCGCGCCGGCCGCTCGCGTGTCGTCGCAGAGACCTCCCGCCATTTTAAAAACAAACACACAACACAAAAACTCGTTATTTATTTTTGTGTTTCATCGGGAAGGGCGCGCCTGAATTTGCTCGAAATAATCATAAGTTATAATTAAAAAGTCTCGTGGTATGCAGGTAGCGTTTAGGTGGAGCATGGGCTTATCGTAACCTTAGTGGGTAAGAAAGGTAACTCAGCAATATCACAGATTTCTTTGTGCGATTGAAGGCATCTAATTAGGAATTTATATCTACCAGTTGCCTTCCACATTTTATGGGGCGATTAACAGTTCCCGACAACTGTAATCTCCTCTCGGATCGGGAGACGTCCACGAAATCATATCTTATGATCGAAAAGCTCATTCGGCGCTTGTTTTAACAGAAATACCGATTAATTGATTTGATCTGTGTCGTAATTAAAATGGGTGATTAGGGCGCGCGGACCGGCGCCGGCGCCTCAAAGCGTCGCCGGCAACATTCCTTTTGTTTTACCATGGGTCGTTTGTCGCCTGCTTGCTGGCTGCGTGTGTTGCCGGCCTGCTCTCTTGCAAGGCGGCGCGCGGGGGTGCAAGCGAGAGGTGCGCGGGCGCCGACCGCCCGCCGCGCCGCCGGCCGCCCGCCGCGCGCCCCGCCCTAACCACGCAGCAATAATCAGATTATGACAGCCGATCGTCTTCCTACTATGCATGTATCACTCCTTATCTATACTCGATGTAAAATAGGCTTTATCTCATCAACGGTTGACTCAATGTTTCCTAAACTACTCTTTAGCTTTTCTCATAATTTGAAGTGATACCTACACTGAGTAAGCACTGTAAATAATTCTGTGTTCTACATCCACTCGTCAGTTTCCTGAAAAATTGACAGCATTCACATATCTCCCTTAACGTCAGATCGTGAGATAGCCGTAGCACGATGCTGCGCTTATCAGCTGACATAAAGCTCTTTGTTTTAAGAGCCGACAGCAGCGGGTGGTATTTATTCATGAAGTCGGACTTAAACGTGTCCAATAAAAGCGTATGATAAATAAATTGCCCTTCAACGACCACTAGCACGCAATGTCAAGGACTTTTCGAACTTAAAACGCAATTTTAAAGCAATTATGCTTTCTCTTGCAGCTAAGTTTAAACTATTAAAAAGTGTGAAAGCTTCCGTTTATCTTATGGACGAAGAAAATTACGATAAAGTAAACCGCAATTACTCTAAAAGCTGTAATATCAGACAATGAACTTGTTTGTACAATTTATTTGATAGAAAACGTTTACAGTAATGAAGGCTTAGAATTTGTTACGAAAACGTAGTGTCATCGGTCGTAATGGGTGATTCCGGCGAAGCGGCCCGGGGCATGGCATCCGAAGCACGCGCCGAGGAGTCGCCAGCATCCGTCGATCATATCGCAATCTCCCTCGAGGACACCACACCAATAAACTGTCTCTAGTTTGTACACAACGCGTTTTACACTGCTCCTTACACCCTTGATTAAACCACGCATCACGAGGAAACTCATCGATGCATGCGGTGCTACGGCGTAGAGCCATTTACAAACGCCACGTTCGAGCAATCATCGGAATCGCGCAGTCATCGCCAGCTCCCGTGGGTTTTTGTCTCGCCACAAGCTAAAACAATCGACGAACATCGAAACAAAAAAAAAACCAAACGATAATTTTGAATGTGGAATAAAAAAAATGCGCCCAAGCATCATCGTCGGAGCATGATTCGTTTTTTGCCGGGCGACAGCGGTCCTGATGATAATTTCTCATTAGGTTATAACATTTTTGTAGGTCGAAACATCGTAAATTCCACGAATAATTTACCAAAGAAAGTGGTCGTGTTGATGATGTTTTGTTTTTATGGCGCCAACGAGCAGTTCGGGTTAGATCGGTATCTGCCGATACAAGCGTTTAACCCATGTTACTCGGAACCCGGGAATAATTCTCACGAGCCCACTGCAGACTGCATAACAAATTGTAATGTGGACAGTCGGAGACATCTTACATTCTTTCTCAAGTCAAGATGCAAAATCCCCTTCTACACACAGGCGCGTAAAATTAAACGCACCAACAGTTAGTTTTTAGCGGCGAACCAAACGCTACTCGACTTGTTTGTAACCTGATCCAAAGTGCCACCTACTGGCTACTACGCATTAATTCCGTCAGATCAGATCTGGCACTTGAGGACGTCAAGATGCTGTACGTGTGTATATTTGTGCGTACGTGTTCATAATGCGCCTGAGCGCGGTCATTATCTGGAGACAGTGCTGGGTGCGTTGTCAATCTTAAAGCTCGTAAAAACACGCGCTTGTTTGTTTAACAGAGAATGGAATAGTAGGTTCTTAGGAACGTTTCTCTTTATTGTTTTTTCTCTTTTTTTAACAACACGCTAAATTATCCCCTATTTACTTTACTTTCAGCTTTAAACAAAAAATAATGTTAATTCAAGGGTAGTCTACCCTGGGATAATCTGTCAAATCCACAAGGAAACATTGACACTCTATTACAGCGTCACAGCTGAGCCTCCCAACCTGTCAGATCCTTATATTACCTCAGTATGTCATTCTTTTACTTTTGGATCTTTATTCTCTTTTTTTTATTGTGTTAATTTCAACTAAAACAAAGGTCAAGAATATAATGTCCCCCCCCCCTAGCACGGGGATTATTGTCTATGGTAGAACTAGAATAGTCAATAATGACATCGCATCGCCATACATTGCGTACATTATTGTAGGTGAAGGAATGCATTTCCATAAATTCTGTCTATGTGCATTTCAAATAATTTACGCAATCGATGATGAAGTGACGTAATTTATCCCTATTACCCCCTAGCACGGGAATTGTTGTCTATGGTAGGACAACAATTCCCGTGCTAGGGGGTAGCATTGAGTTTTAACTCATCTGAAAAAAGTGTGGACGGAAAATGTTCTTCAAACGGGTTTTCGGATAAACGGATTTTCTAAAGTTTTGATTAGATACTAAAGGACGAACTAAACTTCCAATAAATATAATTGAAAGTCCATTTCAGCTTTCACACACTGTGTTAGCCGGTAAAAGCTGAAATGGAAACACAAACAGCAAAAAGCCAAAGTCAAAACAGAACTTAACTCATAACAATAAATAGTTACCTATTCTTATGGTTATTTACGCACAGTGTTAAGTGGATGAAACATCTAGCCAGTTGGATTTGTTACATTTCACGCAAGATTTGTCACTAACGAGCCGTACGAGCTTTTTGTCCTCACCATTACGACTAAACAGCATGTAGGTATTCGTGTAAAGAAACCTTTAATTACTCTTTATCGCCCCGCTTCATTGGAAACTATTAATTGGTTTAAGCATTGTTCTTGTAATAGCCATGCCATTATTAGTAGCTTGCTGTGAATTTATCCTTTAAGACTTTGAATTGATCCTTTAATATCCACAGAAACATGTCATATATTTTATTGGGACAAATATTTGTACCATATACAGATAAGTACATATTTGTTCCTGGTGTTCTGGACGTTTTATGTACAATAAAAATGTATATCTTGAACAATAAAAATTTATGTCTATTAGGAAATTGATATACCTAAATCATAATATATAGAACTGTATTATATTATGATTTAGGTATATCAGTTATCTAGTACCCATCACACAAGCTCTGCTTAGCTTGGGGCTAGATGATGCTGTGCCGTGTCCTCCAGCATTATTTATTGAGTATTAGTATTATTATATTCTAATCAAATCAACATGATATAGACGAACTATGAGTTCTTAGATTTGTCATATAGTATTTTGAGTTAGAAGGTCAAATAAATTCGTAACCCATAGCGAAAAACGACCATTTTAAGTGTTTTATAAAAAATTGTTGACCCAAGCCAAGATATGGTCAGCCTTTTAAATCAAGTGGATTTGTGATCATAAAAATAAATCAGCTTTCATTTAAATCATTTCATTAAATCAGCTCTAATTTAGAGCAGGTTTAAAAAATAACACAGCATTATATAATAAGCGTACAAACCTCCATCTCATCTCGATCATTCTAATTTACATAAACCTACAGAAGAATGCTGAAAGATCCATGTACTCGTGATGTCTGACACATTGTCCCAGGCCCGGCCGCCACCCGCGCTCGTGCGCCGATAGCATCGTCGGGCTGCGCGCGCGCATCGCGACATCACGCGCAGATCCTATCGCGGCTCGCTACCGAAACCGAAGATAACGTTAGGGGTGACACTAAGGGTTGTTTTACAATACTTAAGGTGAACAGAGACTCGTTGATCTTAATTTTTGACGAGTGTCAGGTGATATTCTTTCACATTTTTTCTTGGAATGAATACCATTCTCAACTATGAACTACATTTTAAATAAACTAGGAATTGTCTTTAACTATGGATAATATTAATATATACATATATTATAATCTTATCGCTCTTGAGCGATAAGACCGCCAATTGTCACTTATTGTTTATGTGTTTAATTTGTAAATTGTTTTTAGCTTAAGTGTGCAATAAAAGTATTTTCTATCTTTCTATCTATCTATCTAATACCACTGGTCCAGCAGTGGACCATTATAGACTGATGAGGATGAGGATAGGAAGATGGATAATACCTAGTTGCAATGTATTTTACCTAGCTAATACCTAGTAGGTAGTATGTAGTTTATTTACTTTAGGTAACTATAGATATAATTTTTTTACTTCTTACCCTTTTCTTTTTCTTCTACTTTTTCTTTCTTCTCTCTTTTGATAGTTATGGGCTATTTTGTTTAGAATTAGATTTTTAAGAAGTCCAAACATAGTTTTAAAATTGGATAAAATTCATCGTAGAAATTTTAACCCAGTTGATAAGTCTTAAAAAAGTAAAGAAAGACCAATAACAAAAAAAAAACTCTTTTCAACCGACGAAAAACTAACACAGGAAGCTCTTAATTCAGATGATCTTTCATAAACACTTTGGTCATCCTTATAAAGTTTTCTTCTACATAATCACAGCTCCCAATCTGTCACAGCCCACAGCCCCACGCAACCTTGTGACCTGGGCGAGGCTGGGTGCTACAAGACTCACGATTCTCTAATAAAAGTGTCGCGGCAGCGTCATCGTCCACGATACAGTTCCATGAGAAACAGTTTTGGGCATGTCCAAAGCATTTGAGAGCAAGTCCTTTCTATCTCTGCATGTAAAATAGGCTATCATAATCTTTCCCTCTATAAACTGTGCCAGAGGCTTCGCCCGCGTAGAATACACAATTTCATGTTTTTTTTTGTGCGCGGAACCCTAATTCTTTTTCTAACATAAAAGTACCTAACATAAGAAATCTACTCTATACTATAACATCAGCTTTCTACATTGAAAATCGGTCCAGCTACTTCAGAGATAAGCCAAAACAATCAGCCAGGCAGAAAAAAAATGTTTTGCTGTAACCGTGGTTACTTTGAAAGTGCGTTTAGTAAAAACCTGTTATTTTGATATTAAAACAGATAATTCAATAAAAAAAAAATATTTTATTGGTAGAATATTTATCATTGAGAAGAAATGCGTGCGGTATTCTCACAGACCGTGATTTTATGGCAAAAATATGTGCAGTTTTAAAGTCAAGTCGTCTACGTATGTACCAATACCCGCGTAATCACCAATCAACTACCATTTCCAATAACCTATCCACATAAATGGACTCCAGGAATTTTCCGCACTCATTTGCATTGCAGAAAAGAATTCAATTCCTTACCAATACAGGAAAATGATTAATGCCTTTAAAAGTCTTGCTTGTAAAGCATTTTCCTTAGATGTGACGAGAATGCACTTTGCGGTCATTGCAGCAAATAATGAACAATTATGGCCGTTATGATTAAAGCCCGCTCAAATTGGACAAGACTCCTTGCGACATCAAACACAGTTCTTTGAAATATGTAACAACGGTTCAATGTCAATAGGAGACGGCTGGCTGTAATCAGGAGGGGGGCAAGTGGAGATGACACAGGGAATCAAACTGAAGTCACGGCTTTATAAGCGTGGACTGAGAAATTCACTGGAGTCTGCGAGAATTGCCATTTCGATTTTAAGAATTTGATTTCTAATTGTGGGTACATTTATCGCATCAGGGGAAATTATACCACGTTATATTTTTTTGAATTTTATATGCTTTTAATAAGCTTTGGGGCTACTGACTTAAACTGTGATGTGATAAAAACCTAAATAGCAGTTAACATAATCCTACGAATCAACCATGTTCTAAAATTAAAGGAAATATGAGAAGTATATGGACAAGTAAGTACATAAATGGCTAGATAGTAGGCGTGCTATTCCACCCTCTATAGGGAACTCTTCCTAGCTTTTTTTGAATGCTCTTATCTAGCTTCCACCATGGCAGCCTTCTAAAAGCCAATCATGAGTCTTTTCTAGCTAGCTTAAAATGGGGTTAGGTATTTAAGCCCCCATTTCCCCCTTCAATTCGGGCCTGGACAATGTCGCAACGGCTTGCAACGCCCACTAATTGCGTTGATGACGCGACTGCGGCGCGTTTGAACTCGACACATTACCACAGATTAATTACCAGTCTGCAGCCTTGGCGCGATTCCTGGAGCTGGTACCAGCGGCAGCGGCCATTGACAGGTGCGGACATGGGAGCGTTCATGTTGATTTGACAGTTGGCAATTTTGATCTGGTGCATTCTTTTGAATGGTTTCTTCTGGTGTTTATATGTCTATGGTTCTGTTGATTTGTCTGAAGTTCCACGAAGATTTAATAATGCCCGGTGCGAGTAACACTATAAAGCAAAAAAGCTTGTCTGAAGTTGTTTACAAGAGCAAGTCGATATAACTATATCTCGAATGAGCGAAACTATCAGCAAACTTAAAACTGAGGAGGAAAACTCATGAGTCATGACCATGGCTATGGAAGAATCTGGGGGAGGCCTATGCCAAAAGTCAAAGTCAAAGTCAAAGTCAAAGTCAATAACTTTATTTCTTTAGGCTTACAAACTAAGCACTTAGACACGTCAAATATAGGTAATACTATAAACAGGTTTATAAATAGTCATTATAAAAGGCACAACAATCTAGATACTGACACCGAATAATTAAATTTTCTACACCGATGTCTTCTACCTAAAAAATTATATTATACCAAAATTAGTATGTAATTATTTCTAGGGTTGTTAAATGAAGCTTTTTGAAATTTGAAATTGTAACGTTCTGGAAAATACAAACAAATAAAGACCAATCAGCATTCAAATAAATGAATCGCTTGAACGCAGCCAGCACCCATGATGTGTAAATTCATGTAAGAAGTTAACAGAATCATAAGCTTAGCTCCTAGCTTGAACTAAAAACACAACAAATTATAGAGCCAATCACAATCAAGAATACCAAATGACTTTATGCGGAAATCATTTAATTTTCTATTCACAGAAATCGCCTAATGAAATGATTGATATGATATCATATTCTATCATGTAGGTCTACAGAAAAACATTGATTGGCCGTAAATGCTATAAATACCAAATACAACGTAGTTTTCTGCCTTCGTAATTGGGAGAGGGTGAGCCCGCACCTCTACCAAGAATTAACTGCAGTTCTTGTGTGCCACGATTAGCCCCTCAGGCTTTATCAAAAAACTAACATCTTTTCTCAGGGAAATGCCACATGTAGAGGCATTCTCTGAAGAAATAAATTAGTCACTTGATCAAGGCTTTGATAAATATCAATTAAATTGACGGAGCATCCAATGGATATAATATTAGCATAAAAATATATAACAACATTTTTATCAATGCATTATACAAATATAACACTGATAAAAATACTATAGACAGAGCAAACAAAAGATGCTAAAGGTGCTAAAGCATTACATTTGCTGGCTCTTATGTGACACGCATAAGAATGAATATCTTTTGAACTGGATTAGACTTATATACAGTGTGGAAATTAAACTCAGGCCCTGGAGGGAAACTACTTAAAATCCTTAAGCTAGCTCATTTTACTTAAAGGAGACATTCCTTTATTTTTAAAAAGAAACAAATCTGCATTAAAATATTTTTTTAAACTCGCTTGCTTCGCCCGGGACTCGAACCAACTAAAATTTAAAAAAATAAACACTCTTTATTTTATTATACTAATCGGTAGTATTAATATTCAGGATAAAGTTTCTGTAACAAACATTTGGTCTTAAAAATAAAAATAATCGTTAAATCTAACATCAACTTTATTTTACTATCAATTTTGTAACACTTAAATTATTTAACTGATAAATTGTTCGAAATGAGCCCCGTCGTTCCGGCTACACAACATTAGTCGCCGTTGAAATTCATTTCTTGTAGCCTTCAGCAAAGTGTTGTGGTGTATGCCCCTGATAACATTTTCTACCGCAATCCTTAGCTCTTGAACGGTTTCATAGCAAGTTTCATAAACAACATTTTTTACATGACCCCATAAAAAGAAGTCCATGGGCGTCAGGTCTGGACTTCTTGCAGGCCATCTAATCGTGTTGTGTTGGAGAGATAACAGAACTGTTACGTGTCTTTTACTTGTTAAAAGTGAACAGTAACCAAATATTTTTTAGAGAAACTTTATCCTGAATATTAATACTACCGATTAGTATAATAAAATAAAGAGTGTTTATTTTTTTAAATTTTAGTTGGTTCGAGTCCCGGGCGAAGCAAGCGAGTTTAAAAAAATATTTTAATGCAGATTTGTTTCTTTTTAAAAATAAAGGAATGTCTCCTTTAAGTAAAATGAGCTAGCTTAAGGATTTTAAGTAGTTTCCCTCCAGGGCCTGAGTTTAATTTCCACACTGTATAAAGGGGGATAAAACTAAAATTTACGGAGTTCATCGCCGCTTAGGTACTCGACATGTTACTTTGATAAAACGCTTAGTAGAGAAAACAAAGCGAGCTCTAGATTCCAGTATTCGGCTTCACTCGCACCACGCACATAGAATTAATATCAATTAACACACACGGGCTTAATTGTGAATCGCGGATCGCGTGTGGCGGCCCCTTTGTCGGCGCTAGTGAGCTCCCTGCGCCCGCGCCGGTTTTAATTCGCAATAAGTGTACTGATACTGTAACCAAACGGCTATCGGAACTTCGGAGAATCGCTTCCCGTGATTTGCGGCGCATTCGTCTGGAGCCAGAATCACATGTGCACACATCCTTACCTCTTTGTTGCAACTTTTAATAATGACAAAAATAGTGAAGCTGAGATGGAATAAAGCCTTATCTTACCTTATATTATGGAACTCCTTTCATGTAAATAATTCTGGAGTCTTAATTCCAAAAATGATCGGTTGGTGGTCTTATGCCAGCCGCGTGCGCATGCCCTAACTCCTTCCGCGAAAATCTTCCCGAAATAAGCGCTGTTTCCGTTGCTCAATGTCTGTATGATCTGTAATGCTGTGACATATGATTGTAATTAGCAATTTCTAGGTACGGCACCACGGTACGATTAGCGCAGATCCTGTGCCTGATTGATCGACCAGCTTCAGCTGCTTATCTGTTAGATAAATGGTTAGTCTGTTATCTATAAGATAACTTTGTCGGTAACACCTAAAAACTTGCTTTTTGTCAACTTCGGAGCTTTACCTTGATGGTGCAAAAGACGAATTAAAATTCAATGGCTTCTATCTACACGATCGCTTAGCGTTTATCTAAGATAGGAATCGCCGCATTTCAGGCTATCATCAATTCATTCGTTATTTTAGCTTTGACAGGATTATAATTAGAAAATGTCCGTCCTTATGGCTTGTCGTTTTTAATGTCGCTAGACTGGTCCCATACTGCGCTCGCATTTCATTAACTAATGATGAAAAAACATTGAGTTCTCATAAAACGGCGTGATTTATGCGGGGTCGGGAGCCGAGAGCGATCGCCACCGGTTAAGAGCGCCTGCGACACTGCAGCGTGGTCCTGGAAAGCCTGTATTACATCCGCTTAAGGTTTATAATCACCAAGGTTCTTGATCGACCAATTTCGACGGGCGATTAAATTGATCTTCATTTTATTGTCTGTCGTTTCTTACTGTCCTATGGCGTTGTGAACAAATACATGATTTCTAGAGACAATAATTTTGTTAAATTTTTTATCTATTCCAATTATTTAACCAATTTTCTAACTTCACGTTTATAAATACGTAACATATTGGTGATGTTTTTTAAAAGTGCTTATTCTGTAAATCATGCGAAATTAAAACCATTTTTAACAAACACAATCTTAACGATATGTTTTCTTCTGTTCGGCGTCAAGCTCATGTCGCATAATAGTGTTCAGATTCTGCCGGTAGATAAGCTTTGTACGGTCCATAGTCGAGGCCCGACTGTCAACTAAATTACTTAGCCGTTTGTCGGCCCTTTGGCCCTTCCGTTCGCAATTTACGAGCACCGAGGCTTGAGCCCAGCAAGCGCCGGCGCCTCAAAAGGTCCCGAATTAATTCCTCACTTTCATCGACTGGCATCAATATTCATTAGAATCTGCAAAGTTTTTACGCAAAACATACCTCAAGGTGTCGTATTGTTGGCTCGTTACGACAATAAATGTAGTGGTTTTTACCTTGCGAGTGGCAAAATGGACACAGATTTTAATGAGCGGAATTTTCATTTACAATTTCATTTTAAAAACCAGCTTCAATGTCCTCTTGAGTTTTTTGAAGCCGACGCCGACAGGAACGCCGGCTTTTGCTGCCCAATGTGTTTTAATCAGCACAACCATTCAAGAGTTCATTGGGTAATTCAGATTCTGAAATTAAATCGCATGGGAACCTACTGCGGTCGGTAAAGTTTGAGGGTTACGGTTATCGCTGTACGTTATTATTATTATGCAAACTGCAAAGGCATCATACCTCGATTAAAAATGTCCAATTTCCGCGAGATCTCTCTGGCCTGAGCCTTGGGGGTTGGTCCATAAATTTGGCGAATGGCCCGAGCAGTGCATAAACATGTCGTCGGCAGGTGTTCGCCCCGCGGGCAGGCTTTGTGCTATCTCCGCCCGCCCATCCACCTATCAATAGATTCTATTGGTTTTTCTACTAGATGTTGCTACTATTTGTGACGCCGCATTTCACCTTTCTCGGCTATTACTTTTAATTTAAGGCTTGCTCCTTTCTTATGTTAATATGATTTGGATTGAGCTCTTTTTTGCAGGACAAAAAGTTAAACACATTTGCCGTTAGTTGTCGTCGTTTGAACTTGCCGTTTTATTTCTGTTTTTTACGCATTTAAGGCTTTATATCCTTTGAATCAGGTGAGTTCCTGAGTAGGTACTCTACATTTGATGTAATTGTTTTTTATACGAATGCCTGATTAGTTTTTAATTCATGATCATAAACTGATCCATCATAAAACCTTTCAATTGTCTGAAATTTAAACACCGTGATACATTTTGATTTATTATAAATTAATCATGCCCGGCGATCGTTTGTTTTTGCGAGACAGTTGCACAAGGGATCTGTTGTGTTTTTGTTACCACCTGCAGTGGCACTCTGCACAAACTATCCAATGAAACTTTTTATAGCAATCTTTATGATTGAAGGTGGTTGTCGCTGATTTTGAACAAAGGACACAGATAGTCGGTCGATCAATATGCTAATGCCGATGTACTGCATCCCGAGACGAGTCCAACCGTTTTTTGTGAGCCCAAATAGGTTTATTTGTTTTGTTACGAGCGTATTTCTTTATAACTTTTATAAGTGTGGTTTGTTTGGTTTGCGGAGGCGACGTGGTGCATATAGAAGGGTGCTTTTACGAATTCAAAGTTTATTTCCACTGCAATAAAGGTTGTAACAGTTTTGTCATTGTTGTCGATTCTCTTTCCGGTGTGTATTGATTTATCAGCATCCTGATCCGCCTTAAATGTGTATCGATCTAGTGGGAAGGTCTGTCGGTTCTGTTGCCAGCCCACTTGCAGAAAAACAATGATAATAACCATGTTTGTTGGTGCTTACGCAATTGTGAACAAGATTGTGAGCAAACTTACAACAGGAAATCTTGTATTGACATTCAAGCCTCTGGCGTTTTCTTTGCTGACAGCCTTTTAGCCTTACAAATTCAATGATATGCCTTTTAAAGATCACATCAAAATGATTGCCTCCGAAGTTTGACCAGCCGTTTATATTTTAACATGCACATTCTAAAAGCAGTTTATCTCTTTGATACGAACTTAATATAATCCTCAGTTCTGAAGTACACACAAATATTAGCCCTTGTGTTCAAACAACTTCGGGCGCGATTCTCACGGGCCAAGCCGCTCTCACAGTCCGAGTGAACAATTTGACACTTCCAGGTGTATGGTTTTTTACCCACCTCCACAATAGCGGTGATGTTTGCCCAACCCCACATCTGGGCGGACGAAAAAAACCGGCCGGACCTCTCGTATGAACGCTAATGAGAAGGATACAAGCATTCTTGTAACTAACTTGTTTATTGAAAGCAGGGAACAGATGTCGCTCGACAACGAAGGTACTGTCCGTGAAGACACTTAACATTGAACTTGGGCGATAAAAAGGCAGTGAAATTAGCAGTAAAGATACGTCTCAAACACATTAGTAGCTTTTACTACTGCCTGAGATATGACCCTTTCACTATCAACAGACAGCTATACAATGCTCAAGATGTATTATTGAGCAAGGCGTGCACTCCAGAATACGGTTACTTCGTGTCCTTGAAATGTTGAAGGGACTAGGTAGTTCCTACGTCATTTCAATGACACGAGGATCAGAAAGTATGATGCGAAAGAAGCAAAGAAATGTTAGCATTTCGCAGAGCCCGCGGACCGTTTCAAGATTTCGAGTGCGGATGCCAGAGCGGATATGTCGGTTCCTTCTCGTTTAGCGCCTCCGTGTGGCAATTGGCGAGTTGTTACCGATTTACGACCCACTCTAAACTTCATTCGACGCGATTTTGGTGGTCCCATTGTGTTCGTCCCTTCCCACCGGAGTAGGCTTAGCGCGCCCTCAAAGCCTTTTATGGTCCACTTTTTATAGAATCTTTATTTCATTAACTATATCGTAAACAGCATTCCGAACGGTTTGATTTAACATTCCGAAGGCTTGATGTTTGACATGAATCTTCGCTTAATCGTTATCGCCTGTTAGCTTTGTTTCGGGAAATTTATCCTAGTCGGATAAAGCAGAGAGCGATCGGTGTAATATATTTCGCGTGGCTCGTCACCTCTTTGTCGGCGCGACTGCGCGGGCGCTCTCGAGCGGCTCGATAAGTGGACGGCGTGATAAGACCATCTCGCCGGAACGGTAGCCGAGTGAAGGGATTTGTCAATGTACGGTCA
The DNA here is from genome assembly GCA_946478455.1 of Eupithecia vulgata. Classification (NCBI taxonomy): domain Eukaryota; kingdom Metazoa; phylum Arthropoda; class Insecta; order Lepidoptera; family Geometridae; genus Eupithecia; species Eupithecia vulgata. The sequence goes on from OX297863.1 coordinate 4,094,613, forward strand.
ACAAGCAAGTACTACCTTATTTGAATACTGATTTTTCTGAATTTTGGGCGTTTGTTTGAAATGAACGAGACTTTTAGTTACCTTTTTGTAACAACGTAACTAAAAGTTTATATGCATTCCTTGATCAGTTCATAAGTAAATTATGCACGCATCTTGAGTTACGTTGCTGTATTTGGTATTTGTGTGGTCCTGAATAATCCTGTCCGTCTGTCGGTACTTACACGTAAGGCAGTAGCGGTCATCGTAAACTTTAAATGGGGGCTAATTTAGTTGGTTGTTAATTGAGCTCCTGTCGAGGCGTTATCGGGAGGCTGCATTAGCAGGCAGTGGCCGCTGCTCTGATAACGCTTTATGACTGATGGACTGGCTAGCGAATGTCGAGGAATGCTGTTTGGTGTTTGGCTTTTAAGCTTAATGTATACAACGGTCGGTATGTTTTGTTTTGAGTCTGGAAATAAGAGACATCACTCATTACATAACTCTTGTTATAGTTAACGGAAACCTTAACAATATAAAAGCGTTTTTTTTAAACGAAAATCACTTCATATCAGCACCTATCACATACTTCCACTGCTGGTCATGCTTGTCACAAACAACGGATATTTTGCAATGATTTGCGCACCATACGGTGGCGGCCATGCATGGAAACCCGATTAATGATCGAGGTGTTAATAATTATACAGTAGTAAACTCTAACCCTTCTTCTGGAAGTTCCCTCAGTCGACTCATACGAAATCCCAAGGATTGAGTTGGAAGAGCCGATTCCTTCACCTCCAAGGCCTAGAACGGTGACTAGAAAGTCATTTGCAAATTAATCAATTTATATAAGCCGCATTATCATCACAGCAGATTATATTTCAGGTCTAAGATCACCCCAAGTGAAATTACCTATCAAGTATAAATGTTTCCCGGCAGTAAATATAATTTTACTGCTTGACCAACAAAGTTAACGATAGGCTTGTTGATAATCATGTAGATAACAGCCAGCTTCTGCGCATAATGGCCTATGAAACATAAAACTTCGATAGGCGATTCCACACATTGCGTTTCATTCAAAGAAAATTGCTAAACAAATTGGAAATCGTGCTTTTTAACTTTTGCGCCTCTTAAAGACTTCAGAGGCTGAAATTCCACGACATAGTTCTATGTGTCTGAACCACAGTTCAATTAAAAGCTACTATGAGGAGACCCTCATAGCCACATAGAACTTTGACGTGGAATTTCATACATTGACATTACTTAAAAATCAGATTTCAGATTTTATTAATTCACCATCTTATAACAATGAGTGATAAACTAAACAAATTTACATGACATTGTTATTATAAATAGTAAATAGTAAATAGTAATTTAAAAATCGCTAGTTTCCAACTATTTTACCTCTAAAGATTTAACCTGCCTTTGTTGACCAGCTTTATAGCTATAGCAACTCCAAATCGAGCTTTGGTTCTTGGTCCAGCCATAGCTCAGTAAGCCTAAGAAGTTGCTATGAAGTTATCATAGCAACTTAAGTACTGTGGTCTATGTTCCAGCAACCATCACTCATGAAAGTTGGTTAAATCATTTGAACTGTTACATCACTAAAATTCCTGCCTATGACCAGATTATAGCAACTATTAAGTAAAGTACATATTTAGTAACTCCATGGTCCATGGCTCGTGAAAGCCACCCCGAAGCGGCGGCGATAAGCCGGCGCCACGCTATCGCCACCTATCGCCAGTTTACGACACCGCCGCCGAACAAACGGGTGCCAAAAGCTCGTTGGTCAACACATTACTACTATCTCTGGTTTTATAATGCCGATAATTTGTGGGATTTCGATATGACGGGACGGGAGAGTAAAATTATCCGGGACGACATTGTAATTTGGTTTTCATTTTGTCACGGGACAGGACAGACAATTGAACAGGGACGACACCAGCACTACGAATTCTAAGAAAGGAGCCAATTTGAATTGAATGTTTTTGAAAACGATTTTATATAATTTAACTTCCAAAAGGTTACTTGGAATTTCGAAAAAGCTTTTCCAACACATGTATTTTTCCCCAACTTCCAACGCAACGTGATTCACTTTTGGAACTCTCATGGTTGTTTAATTTGAAATCATGACAAGAATTCCGTCATAAGGCGGTATTTTTAGGAATAGACACCTAAATCTTTTTAACCACGACTCCCATTGCTTTCCATACGATTAATCCATGATCTCGGATCCGGATCGGTCTCTGTAGTTATAAAGGAGCACCTCAAAGTAAAGCCTATTGTAGGCTATCGTAACTTTATTATCACCTTCTTTGTTTCTATAAGTGAAACGACTTGAGGGTTGAAGGAATGATGAGAAATTCTTTGGGACAGTAGTTTTTATGTCGCACTTGAAGAGATTCTCGAGTCTGTTAGAATAATAGACAAAGAGCTTCTGAGTTCATCTTATATGAAGTGTTTTGTTTCGTGTGGTTGCTTGGGAATAGCATAACAGATTGTTATGTTATGGGCACATAATTAATTAAAATGTTTATAAAAAAAACTTTATTATTTTTAATTGCTTTCAGATGTGATAGAGCAGGCTCGATTTTTCTAATTTTTTACTGAAGTTTCTATTGACAAAAGAAGGAAGGATCTTATGTTACTCTATATCTACTATGTTCTGTTATCTTATCTTATTTTGTGAATTGTTTTTTTAGTTTACTTCCTTTTTTCTCAATAATTTACTATTGTTACCAAGAGAGAGCTGTGTCTCTATTTTTTCTCCGCAAGCAAGCAGTCTTTTTAGCTATTATATGCGAGGACACATCAATGGTTAGAAGTTATAGTGTAAGTTTATATAAATAGTGATTACATCTGTTTGTTCTCCAAATAAATAAATAAATAAATTATAACGTAATATATTAAAATTAAAATTATAAATATATAAAATAAAATATAATAAATAAATTACCTTTTACCACCACAATTTTTATTGACCCTTACCATTTCGTCCTCTATAATTTATTTATAAATTTTACCTACCTATTTTTGACAGACTATTCCAACCATCAAAACCCCAACACATCACTTACCTAACCTAACCTCTCAAGATGCAATGGAGCCCTAACAAAGCTAATAATTGGCATAAGTTTCACATGTATAAGAACTACAAAAATAAATAAATACTTGTATACTTAAATCTCTACAACCTTGTTTCAGACGAATGTTCCCGTCTCTCCGCATCTCGCTCTCCGGCCTAGACCCTCGCGAAGAATACTGTGTCCTCCTCGAGATGTCTCTCGTAGGGCGACGGCGCTGGCGCTGGGCGGGCGGTGCGTGGGCGGCGGCGGGCGGCGCGGAGCCGCAGTCTCCTAGGCGGCTGATGCTGCACCCTGACTCTCCTGCTCCGGGGCATCATTGGACGGCTAACCCAGTGTCGTTTAGTAAACTGAAGCTGACGAATAATACTATGGATGCGCAGGGACATGTAAGTGTTTTGTTTTTATTGATACATTTAGAAGGTTTGTTTGTTATTTTGTTTTCTTCGTAGACAACAATAAAGAGGTCACCTGATGAAATTAACATCAATCGAAATCGTGAACGCTTCCGCGCGTCTTTGGGGGACCATCATTTCATTTCATTTATTAATTGCTTATATGTAAGTACTTACATAGGGTCATAACGTTGCTGGCTGAATTGTTTGCAATGATGTAGGCAGTGCTTTTATGCTCATTTGGTTAATAACAACTGTTAAACGGCTGCTGCTCTATAATAAACGTAAAGTTCCAAAATAAATGCCGCATTGCCATGCATCTGGGCAATGCAGCCAGCAGCGTCTTGATGGTTCCCCCAAGACGCGCGAAAGAATTCTCGATTCAGATTGATGTTGATTTCATCAGTTGACCTCTTGATTGTTGTTACCTAACAACATTGTCGGCTACAACTAGATAGGTAAAGTGGCAAATTCTTGTTCTATTTTTTTCTTTAACTGTACAACATTGTAACGATCAGTGTATAAATACTGATCGTTACAATGACTGAAACACAGTTGTATAACTGTTACCGCCCATCCACAGTAACAATGATTTACAACGAACTCAATCAATAATTTAATTGCCTGAGATTGTGGGAACAGCGAATAGAGACATCTTTTGTTCAGCTTGAACTAATTCCTCTCAATTACCCACCTGGCGCAAATTAAGAAAAGCGTTTGTAATAACGGTTTTTGTAACTCCCAAAAACTGGTATCTATTTTAAAATCCCTTCTGGTTTTGAAAAACAGCGCAGTCTAGATGGGAATCTAGGATATGTTGAGTTTTTTTTTATCGATAATAGACCATAGTCTCACTTGATGGTAACTGACCACTCAAATACATTTTCTTTAAATCGTATAGGTATCGTGGAAAATAATATGTATTAAATGAACACATTGAAGTTAACTTTCAGGTTGAAAAGATCCATTAGATTTACAAAGGCCGTGAAGTTCTTTTAAAATTGTGAAAAAATCACTAACTTATAAACCAGCATGTGTGCACCTACAGCTTGTGTGCTACAAGAACACAAAAAAGTGTTTCTGTTTACTTAATATAAGTAAAGGCATGTGCGCACTGTCAGTGACGCATCCCTCCAAAAGCTTTCGTCGCGATAATGGAAGGTGATTTGCAACTTCGTCACGTCTGGGAATGCAAAACTAATTGTGTTATCTCAAATATTTTAGGGCAGTGAGTCATTTTGTAAATAGTTTAAGTGATACTTTACGAAAATTTTGTAGAAGTCAAAGATACTGCACAGAAAATTAATTTATTAAATTATATATTAACAAAATTTTCTCTACAACATTTTTTTTATCTGATTCTCTGGAACATTTTAGTACGTTACCAAAAGCAAAATTTAAAAAGGTGATATTGATGCATAAATTACATACAAATAGTAATTAAACCATTATTGTCCCAATAGAACACAGCAATCGATAAATCGTAATTGATCGAAAGAAAAATACTGTTATTTTTTAATGCACCGAAAACTATCCGAGACAATCGTGACTTTATCCAGCCCATGTCTGCCAGTACCCGTTTCGAAAGAAACGCCTACAATCATTCTGCTCGCCCATAACAAGTACCCTACCGGTTACAAAATTGAGCTCTACATACTTCGAATAAGAACGAATGCATCAACCATACATTGTAACGTAAAAACATAAAAACGCAGTCCGTACTCTCAAAGAATTATCGAGCTTATTCTGTCGATAAAAAGCTCCGATTCCATCGTAGGGACGTATGCGCTTGAAGATCGCCGCAGGAGTCGCCTGCGCACAAAGAAGTCTATAAGCATTTCGTCACTTGAACAAATACGCTGAAAGGCTTTGTTTAGAGGCTTTGTAGTACAAGTCTCGTGGCAGTAGAAGTAACTGTATTTGGCGGCTGTTTGGACAGGGCGGGTGACGCTTAGATTGATGATGTACTCTAGGTTTTACTGTGTTTACGTTTACGACAACAGTGTTTTACGGCGCATTTTAATATTTTCGGTTATGTATTTATGATGTGCTCATGGACACTTAACAGGGCCACATACTAAGTCGAGTTTATGTGATTTTACCACTTTTTTAGGCAGGCTGAGCGTTAACCTTAGGGGAGGCCTATGTCCAGCAGTGGACTGAAAAAGGCTGATGATGAGCGTTAACCAAAATTCCGAGATATAAAAACTGTTAAAGTGAAGTTAACTTTATTGATTATCAGACGGATTTATTTTATATGTTCTTGAAATAATTATTTTGGTAGTATGATCGTTAATTAATGAGTAGTTGTGAACCTTATCTTCTTATTAAACTTTCGAAGTAGTCCAGTAAAAATAAGATTTGAGGTCCCATAAAATATACTTTAGAAATAAGTTGTGCAAACGTTTTTAAGATAAAAACACGTCTGTACTTATAATGACAGTTATCCGGAGCACACAAATGTTCAGCTACGCTTACAAACTCTTTTTAAATCAGATTTTCTAAATTAAAAATGCTGTAAAGTACATACTTAAGGTGCCTTTGTGACCTTAGAAAAGTTAGTAAAAGTAAAAAAAGTAAAGTAAAAAGTAAGTCATTTATTTGCAAAACACGTGTAAAAAGGTGACAAATAGTTATTTTTGAGTCAATATGTTTGACTAATATAATTGGTGTGCAAAATAATTAAGAGTATGGCATGCAGGTTTTTATTTAATTGTATTAGTAAGAAATACTGAATGCACAAAATAATCCGGGCGAGTTACAATTACCTAATACTCATGTTCAAACAAACGTAATTACCTCACCTTGTAAAACACACCGTTTACCTATCAAAACAAACATCTTCCACGGCTATCACACATAACAAAAAGTCATAACACATATTATTATGACAGGTAGGTTTAAGAACCGCATGCACGCTCCACTGCTTTTGGGATAGGCCTATATCAAGACAGCAGGCGGTACCTTTTTCATCTATTGTATTCCGGCCCCAACAATACATCCCAGCTACTGGGATGTGAATTCGCACGGAAAAATTTCGCATCACTTGTTGTGCACTTGAAATTTACCACTTGATAAAATGGAGCTGTGCTTTATCCCCTTTTGTTACTTTTTTAACCGAAACTTCAAAGGATTGGGATGAGAAAAGTTACTAATTACGAAAAAGATTAGTAGAGTACTAAATGAAAAGAAGGGATTAGAATCTTTTTTGGGATTAAAAATCAGTTCCTAATTTAGATAAGCTAAGTGAGAAGTGGTATTAGCTAAATTGTATAAGTCATTTTGTTAAATGTTCATTATCTATTGGTCATTTAATAAATTACTTTTACCTACCACATCGTTCTATTAATACACAGGTACTTATAGTTTGGTACCTAATTACAGCTAAGACTACATTACATACCTACGTCACGTAGGTATGTTTGTAGTAATCTTTCGTTACAAACCTACGTCAGTAACGAAACACAGAAGTTATAAAAATCTGTTAAAAATCTCTTTTTTAATAAAAAATGATTTTTAATCTATTAATTTTTGAGTTAAATATATTTACTCTACGAACACAAAAAGTTACAAGCATCAAATTGTGCGCATACATAAAAGTATCAAACGTTTAAAAAAGTATGTCCAATAGAAAAAGAGTTTAGTATAAACACATGTAAGTCAGGTTTTAACGACACATTAAGCTATCAAACAAGCATCGGTGTGAAGCAGACTGGAAAGTGTAGTGGGTTCGGTTCCTGTGCGTGTAAAAAACGTAATCTTTCGATGTCAACCCTTATCTGCGACATCAATCTTGCCACTTTGTAATTACAAACCTTTTACAAGATAACGAAAACTATCATGAATTTCTTGTATGAGGGTTAATTTTATATGATCCTTTCTACGGTAGTTTCTTACTATGTAAGGTGAAAATATCGTCAAAATCAACATTCACCGAATAATAAAAATATCAAATTTTAACCTTCATATAAAAATAAAAAAACTAAGCTAAACAAATAAAATGCAACAAATTATAAAATGACACGCAAAAGGCAGCGCGTTGAAGTCTTTTGTATGGAAAATCGTAAATTGTAATGTTTTACAAATTAACCAACTTCCAAGAAGTTCAGAATACATTTCATTGCAATAAATTGTGTCGGCAGTTTTATTTTACGATGTATCAAGCAAATACTTGGAAGGATATTAGATTTTTATAGCCAGATATTCAAATCACCACCGTATATTCAATTTAAATCTTATTATCACCCAAATAAGCGAATTACATCATAATAATGACACATGACACATTGCGAATAGGTGTGATTTTTGTAGTTCGATAATTGTTGGGTATTTGGTGATCGTGATATTTATTTTATGGCAAGAATCGAACCGCAGTCTCTTGACTTCATTTCTACTAACTTCAGCGTATCAGACAGAGATATCTTCCAAAACCGTTTTTTTTTTGAATTAAAATAATTTGTAGCGGTCAGACATAAAAATTCAAAACTCATCGCAAAAAAATATTCCCACAATCTTACTATCTCTGCTTCAATCTTATTTGATCGAACCATAGACATAGAATTTTTTCACTATGGATCGAACACATTTATGATAGACGAGCTTCCGAACTGTTCCATTTCATTGTCTATCTGTCAATCCAAATACCTTCGAAATCGTGTTCCAATCAAACAAAAAAGTTATAAAACAAAACTTTCTTTCAACGCAATATGCCAGGTTTTAATTACCGGTTACCTACATCATTGTTAATCTATCGTTTATTTTCCTTCTAATGATAAAAAATACTTGAGGCTAAACTCTTTAGTTTACGTTAAACAAACATACACTTTGCACATAAATCATCTGTATAGCGAGGCGTGGTTGCATCTTGAATTGGCGGGGATGTGTTTAGCTGATGTAGGAAAGCGGGAGAGCCAGCAAACTGGTACTTACCTGCTTCTTAAAAGCAAGGTAAATTAAAAAAAAAAAAGCGCATTTCTTGAGTAGTTATTTCTTATTACTTTATTGATGTTGAAATAGTTACCAATACCTTTGTAATTTCACATTTGTAGATAAATGTAATCAAAAATGTTTATTACAGGTAAATTAATAACATCATCAAAATTCTACCTAACTATAGCAATCTATTCATGACTTTTTAACCGACTTCGAAAAAAAGGAGGAAGTTCTATGTTAGGCTGTATCTATGTGTATGCTTTTTGTATGTTCGTGGATTTCTCGGTCAGGTCAATTATGTAAGTTTAGTACCTACCGATGTTGTATGGAACACAAAAAACTCAAAACTAAGTACCTACTTTATTTCTTTCACACCTTACCTCTTGGACATGTCACAAAACTCAGATTACATAAGTAAAACTAAGAAATAAAGTGATCACTTTGATCTTTTGTCCACTTCAATCTTTTCACGGTAAAGTAAAAAACCGAACAAGAAACCTTTACCTTGTTAGAATGTTAGTTTTTGAGTTGGAGCAATACTAGTCTCAAGCTTTTTTTATCCTCTAGAATCTAGATTATCTGATATTTTTAGTGCCTTTTTACAAAAGATATAATAATTATGTTTGTCAATTTTTTTGAAAATTTTCACAACTTACTAGGAGTTTTGTTGTAGAAGCGTATACATTTCCCTTTAAAAGATAGCTGCATTAATCTTGTGTAGCCTAGTTGTGGGCACAGCCAGTTTATTCTTATTTCTAGTATTTAAATTAAGTATATATATCGCTATTTTGGGGTGTAATTAGTTTTTTCAAAGCCATCAAATTATGGCATTGAATGTTTCTTTTCCGTCAAAGTAATAATTATTACTTTTAATTCGCTGAAGAAGCCAATGTACTACTTCGTTAACGTTTGTGACACCCTAAACGTTAAGTTTTTTGTGAGAATCTTGGCAGCGCTAAGCGTGGTGGTAAAGCGGGTTCGCTGTGAGAACAAAACTGTTTCTCAGGTCTTAGTCTAGACGCTTATACAGCGTTTGCGCCGGATATCTGATTCCTGTGTAAATGCAGCATGTCAGTTGCGCTTGTATACCAATAAGTGCTTTCCTACACAACCTACAATTAGCGAACGTCTACGACTTTATCGCGCCACACGCAAATAAATGACCAGTTTTATCTGCGACGTCAAGCAACAAGTCAATATCTTAGCTTATGTTAATATCCTGCCGGCAAATAAGATAAATAAGTAAAATTAAATTGTTAATCCAATATCGCAACGTTGGAAAATTGAAAAAAAGTCTAGCTTTATGATTACAACTGAAGATTGATGACGTACGGAACGGACCTTTCGAAAGGTACAACTTTGTTATTTCTTGATCTATTAGAAAATATGATTTTTTTATATATCATAGTTTTTTGGTATTGAATCTATAACATACCTACTCGACTCGATCCTAAATGAAAAAAGCTCAAGTTATTATTATTCTTTCTCAAAGTTTGAAAACAAGTAGTCAAACTCATTTCTAAATCATAAAAACAATTGAAACCCCATTCCACTTGAAGTGGTAACACTTGCACTGCAGGTAGCGGTGTTCAAGTACCGATAGGCCCTCGTGCATACAGCGCCAGACACCGCCTTTTCCGTCGCGTCGTCGTGCGACTAGCGACGCGACAGCTATGTCGCCAATGTGCACGCTCCTTTACTGTTGATTTTGCCGGCTAGTGGTTGTTTGAATATGATTACTGCGGAGATAGTTAAAAATGGTTCGTTTTTAAAAAAAAGCTGCGATTGACTTTTAGTCTTTTTAGCGCGTTCATACCAAACCGACCCGAGGAGGGTGGGTGCTAGTCTTCAAGCAACCGTAGGACGGCGAATGCGAGATGGTAGTCAAAGTTTTTAGTCGCGACGTCTTAACGTTAAGACCACATAAAGATTAAGGCACCTATATTGAGGGAAAGCCGCGGCTTTCCTCCGATTGAAAACGCATATTAAGTACCTGGTTTGTTTTCTGAACCTTAATATTAAATTGACTTTTATTCAGATATTAATTACTTTAAATCGTGGAATTATAGCTATCAATATGTTTTTCGTCGCTTAAATTCATCTGAACCTGTAAGGGCATTTCATTCAACATGTGCTTTTTGAGAATACCATATTATGTTTAGTAGTACCCATTCCAGTCATCCAATTTCTTTCATCTATCTATCCATCCAAACTTTCGCATTTTTTTAAATTAGTGTGATGTGATGTAATTTCATTTGAAATCAACCACGCAAATTACAGGAATCTTGGACAAAGATATTGGATGAGTGGAATGGGCCTTCATCCAAGAACTTTGATCAAATATTGGACAAAGAACTTGGACAAAGATATGTGATGAGTGGAATGGGCACCTTAGATTCACGTGAGTTTGAATCTGTTCCTCTTTTGTTGCAGATGGTCCTAACCTCCATGCACAAGTACCGGCCGAGGGTGCTGGTGGTGCGAGCGAGAGACGCAGCCGCCCTGGCCTGGGGAGCACCGCACGCCGCCTTCTCTTTCCCGGAGACCGAGTTCATTGCTGTCACTGCTTATCAGGTAATTATTATAAAATAAATATTGCTAGAAAATTCTCACAGCATTATCTAGCCCCACAAACTAAGCAGAATTATGTAAGTATATAGGTACTTCTTAAGTTCACCAGTCCTGTTGAAAGAAAGAGTGGATCAGGAATGGAGAGAATGGCGTAATAGAGAAATGACCCTTGTAGCACAAGGCCTAAGTATGTATATAGAAGATGGCGTAAATTATTAGAAAACATCCATTAGGTACCATTCAACATGCTCTACATAAGTAGAGCACAAATTATTGTTTGCCCCCGTAGTCGACTATAAGTATGTAGAATTGTAGACCAAGATGTGGTGGCAGGATTTACCTACTTAATGGTACTCTCTAGGTAATACATATTAAATCTATCATTAATCTTGCAAGTAGGTAGGTACTTGGAATGAAAAGATTTCCTGAAATTTTGTCTAAAGAAAGAGGGTGCTCTTTCTTTAGACAAATCAATCAATCAATTGATCTTTTCATAAAAGTAGACATTGACTCGTGGTATCTCATCCGAATTGCGTAGAGGTAGGTATCAGTTTAATCTCGGGCAACCCCGCACGATAAAACCTCAGATTCTACGAATACGTAGTACGTTTCCGAGAACATGCGGCGATTCGCACTTATGGCGACCGCATTTTTTTCGCACCAACAGGCGCCAAAGCTTTTACGAACGCATCGTCTACACCCGCAGAAAAAACGCGACTGACTGCGACGGCGGACAAGTGTCCATTGTGTAAACCCCCTTAGGAAAACAATAGCAACTAATTTAGAGTTTTTGCGTCGGCGGTGATATCGTTTTGTACGATTACTGTTTCGGCATTTTTGGAAATTCAAGAAACTGTGAACTCGAACCGTTACTTTGCGTCATCCGCACCTATCTTGATTATTCGATCTATTCTGGACAAAAGCAGATGCTACGATACATAAGCACGGTTGCTGGCAATTAACATTAGACCGTGAACCATAATCCTATATTAAATCTACCCGGCGTCGCCAGTCCAGCTATTATGCTGCCTCTACAGAGCCCTCCCGCTGTTTGTTTTCCGACATTAAAAAGCATCCCTTTGAGCGCAAGCGCAGCGTGAAGTTTTCTTGCATAATCCGCCCTGGGGTAATGAGTCCGAGGCGGCTCCTTTGCGCCTGTAGTTTTGTTCGTCGCCTGCAACGAGGCGCGAAAGTTTTCTCGCGTCCGTCTCCTCGGCGGCTTTGAAGGATAATCCGGATATTGTGCGCGTAACGGGATCGCGCCGGACAATGGTCGCCGGCACGTATCGTTGCGCATTAGTGGACGGTGGCCGCGCGCCGCTAGCTCGCCCATTGTTGCGAATTACCCACGAATTAAACTACGCTTTTAGATCTACCGACGCTTTATTCGAGAGCGTAACTAGGTGGCACGACAGTTCAATTACAGCAGCACAAAAGCCCTCGACAAAGACGCAGCACTTAGATAAATATTCAATTATTTGCGGCGTCTCTCGTCTAGCCGATGGTCGCAGTCTTACCAGCCCCACCCGATAATTGTGGGTTATCCGTTAAGTAGGTAAATAAAACAAACTCTCCTAGGCCCTAATTACACATTCTAAAAAAGAGGCGACAGTCGCCAATATGAGAAATAGACACGCAAAAAGTAAATTGACGGCAAGTTTGTGGGATGACGTCACGGGCGACAGGGCGGGACAGGGGCGGCGCCCGAGCCCTTCAGCCGGCTAAAAAATGCACTTGGCATGGCTCACACTGGCTTTTAGCACTCCTCGCTATCTGGAGAGGTGGTTATCTGCTGCCGTGGAGCCCCCGCCGGCGCCGCCTTATCGCGTGCAAACACTCATTTACAAGTCACTAGTATTTGCTCTCGGGGTTTCGCTAGATAACCGTGATAGAAAACCTTTCAATTGCAAACATGCGATATTGCTCAAAAACGTCATTGTCACTTATGCAAACTTGAAGGGTCGGTCTCCAGTATCAAGTTTCGCAGGAGGTCGCAGAAGGCGCCACCAGCGGCGGGCGGCGCCGCGGCGACACACTAGTCTGCATCTCTGACTAGCTGCTAATTGCCCTGTCGCCATGTCACGCACATGTGCCACAATTATCCCTTACAAGCTATTAACGAAGGGGATGTATGCGGAAACGGATGTTTAAATTGCACTCACTAATGCAGATAAGAAATCCGTAAGGCGTCATGGATAAAACATCCACCCAATTATAGTTTTCTGCACGTGTTTTACGACATTTTTCCTGATCAACCAATAACCAAAAACTGACTTTGCAAGAATTTTTGTTATAGTGCTTACCAGCACTCTGGGCATCTCTAAGAAATGAAATAAGTTCCCAAAAGTTTTCGACTTCGGCGGGACTCGAACCCGCGCCCCACCCTTATGGTTGGTTAGAGCACACCCGTACTAAGGGGCGCGGGTTCGAGTCCCGCCGAAGTCAATATTTTTTAGGAACTTATTTCATTTGATTTTGCAAGATTTTTTTAAGTCAATATCACATTATTAAACGTATAACGATTAATTTTGTTATTTCCTTGTCCCCAGAACGACCGTATAACAAAACTGAAGATCGACAACAATCCATTCGCCAAAGGCTTCCGCGCGTGCGGCCAGTCCAAATGCAAGAGAAAGAGCATCGAGACAGACTCGGAACCATCTACCAGCGAGTCCAGCGAAGCCAAGCGACCTTGCTCCGACGCCGCCTCCTCCTGCTCAGAAGAAGGAAGTCTCCGATCGTCATCTCCTAGATCTCCGCCGTTGGTAGAGTCCCCAGCGCCTGTTATACCAGAGACAACGCAAGAGAGATTACCGATCTATCCGCATGACATGCCGAATCTTCCTTACATGCCGTTGCATATGCCCTTGCCTTTAGGATTCTGGCCTAGTAACCCAATGGCTGGTTTTGCCTGGGGGCCGGCGTTGCCCCCTTCGGTCATGGAGGCTCCGTCACCACCCGTAGCGCCCCCGTGCCGTCGCGTCAAGAGCTTTACCATAAGCGCCCTGCTAGGCGAAGGCTGATAGGTTAGGAGTTTATTTATTCAAATTGGAACATAATTATGCGACGGGCATAAACGCAATCTAAGTACCAATAGTTCATGTAGGCTTATTTTATTGTATACGCTAGCCGCTGGCTTATTGATCTACCTCGTATTAGGATAATTTTTGTGAATAATTGTGATAAAGGATGTGCCTTTTATACATATCTACCTACTATTATAGAATAACTATACTTATACTTAGGTACCTAATTTGCTTTAAGATATTTTATGAGTTGTAGGTGTATCTCTCTTCTGTTAAGATTATGGCCTGTATTGTGAAAGCTTGCTCAGTCAGTCATCGATCTAAGCTTGAGTAACACTTTTCTACGGTTTTTTTTGGTATAAACGTCAATCAAACATAGGTATATCTTATCTATCACTGAGCAAGCTTTTATTAATACGGTCCTAGTTTAAGTTACCTAGATGTATTTAGTTTATAAGAATGTTTACCTATTTTGTGTAACTACAACTTAGAAGAAAAATATATTGTTATAAATATTTTATTGATCAATGAAATCTAAGCACTGTACATAGTGTAAATAAGATGTTTAATAGCTAATGATTGGCTAGCTAGATTTACGTCAGTAGTATCGTTTACCGCAAGGTAATTTTAGGTAAATTACTGTTATTTTTTTTAATGTATTATTCAAGGCAATAAATATTTAAATATTCATATGTTCGGCTTTTTACTGTTACACGCATGTTTATCTCACAATTAAAAATCTACTAGCAGAGAATATAAATACCTAGTTTTAACTTGCTTACAACAAATAGGTAGTAGATAAAATATTACTATTTAAATAACATAAAAGTCGCTTTAGCTTCTCTAACGCTTTTAGACCACAAGTGAAACCTAAATAGGTCCACCCAGATAAACGCATACCTAAAGACAAACAAAACCCGAGGGAAAAATTCTTTAACTGATCATCTATCAGGGACCTTGTTCTAATTCTCTCCTTCATGTTCTCAAAATAATATAGATACCTACAGTTAAATAATCAAAGGGAGCAACTAAATAAAATCTTATCAGGCTCAGCTTATGCACCAAGGTTCCATGATTCGTAGGCATAGGTATGATAATAATTATTCCTCTGCATAAAATAATTTTAGGAGCTTTATTACTTTAACGTTCGTGGGCATAATTCAGCCACTGAACTCATGACATGAGCTGCTACGGCGTAGCCTATGAGCGTAGCAGAGCTACTAGCGCCATCTGTAATTTTTCTCGAGAATTAACTCAAGTGACAGGATGGCAAGGACGGCGCGGTGGGAGCTGGCGCGTAGGAAACATTTTGACGTAACCTATTAAACTCAAATTTTAATCTGTTGTTGAGTTAAACTCAACATCAGTTTAAAATTCACAGCACCATCTTTGATTCTTCCAACTTCAACTTATTAATGAGGCGATATCCTTGCTTAATAAAACTTGTAAAAACATAGAAATCAGTCGTGGGCCCCTAAAATCACTAAGTAGCTGATAGATCTGGGATTTAGCTATGAATACCTATCACTTCATTAGGAGTTGAAAATCCAATATTGAGAACGAGACAAAATAATACACCTTTTATGTCACATTTAATTCTTATTAGATAAGTACTAGTAGTGGTAGAGAAATACACATCATATTTAAAGCATTTCACAACAACAAGAAAAAAAGAATAATAGTTTCGTAATGAATAGTGCCATTTGTCTATAATAAATTTGCTTCTCAGATCCTTACACCCTAACCAGCCATCATGTTTTGAAGCTCATTGCTTAGTTCGTTGGTGTCAATAACTCTGCTTGAATTATTGGTGGTTAAGGGGGTGCTTGCTTCTCGGTTGCAAGCTTTTTTGTGCACAAACCAGTGCAATCGCTGGCACTCCCGGTCACAGTACTGTACAGATCTGCATTTAGAGCACTTCTTAGCAGGCTTCTCGTCCCCACAGGTGCTGCAGTATGGAATGGCATCTACGAAGCCCCTCTGACCATTGATTGTGCAGTTGATCACGGACAATGCAGGAGGAGGATCTTTGCTGGTCAGTGAAGATACCATCTGGTGGAATGTTGTGCACTCCCTAAATGGGAACTCTCTCACACATTCCTTTAGAAATGAATCCATCAGGTCCAAAGAAACGCCATCCTTACCTGGCTTCAGCAGCTTTTTCGAAAACACCTCTACAATATCATATTTCTTCTCCTCTTTGCTTGCAGGTCTCTTGTCCTTGATGTTATTAATTTCTCTGATAATAAAAGCGAGGTAGTGATATTTGAAAGCCATAACTTCATTTGTTCCTGTGCCACGGGTCATCTCCTTTTTACAAAGCAGCTCTAGAGTTTTGCTAGCTTTCTCTGCATGCTCTAGTAGGATAGAACTTTGTATGTTAAGGGCTAGTCTAACTGGATGAATGTTGACACCAAGAATAAATTTATGAAGGGCATCAACTAGCATTATCGGTAGGTAAGGCTCTGTTTGTTGTCCTTGTGGAATAGTGTAGTATACTACCTCAGCACGAGGAATAAAGTTGTTGATAGTGGCCACTGTGTGATGGTTCCCTATGAATGCTGCCATTTGGGAAGCAGTCCGGCCAACTGAGTTGGTGGCTGTGGGGTTTGCGCCAGCGTCGAGGAGTAGTTTACATATCTCAGAGCTCCCGGACAAGGCTCCAAAATGCAGAGCAGAATAGTTGTACTCATGTTTTCCCGAATTCACGTCCGCTCCCTGAAATGGTAAACAGACTCGTTAGAGACACTGCAAGCGCGTACGAGGCTAATGTTTAATCTAAGGCTACTTACCCTATCGAGCAGTAATTGCACCATGTCCTTGTTTCCTTTAAAGGCAGCGTGCTGGAGCATGGACATACCATTTTCGTCAAAGAAATCGACGCTATCTTTATGTTGACCTAAGAGGTTTTTGAATTCCTCCAGATCGTTTGCGGTAATAGCGTCAAAAATAGTCTTTGATACAGGGCCGTCCTCACTTTTCGCTTCCATTTCGATGTTTTTTGAACTCATGAAATTCTCGCGAAAAATTATTATTCAGGCAGCAAACAACCCAACCTACAAAAATTAAATGAATGAAATATTTAGGGAGGAATGAAAGTTAACTTGATTTTTCTTTTGGATTCGATTGTCAAACAAATGTCATCTGTCATTTCATTTGAGTAAAATGAGTAATTTGCTATAAAGACTCCTATACACATGTTGTAGAATTTGGTAGAAATTTAAACCCACAAATTACCATACTATAAGGAGGGAAATTTAAAATTTTACGCGCATGTTTAGCGTTGTGCCGGATTTGTAGCCTTTAATTAGGTAGGTACCATTCTATTTATTAGTGACATCAATTAGACTGTATCTATGGTATTGCGAACAATATGAATAACGGCTGTGAATACGGAACTTCTAAGCTCCCATACAAACGTACTTTTCGATTCATTTGGAAACTAAACTACGTCCCCGATTTTTGCATACATAATCGGAAAAGGAATAGCTATGTATGTATCTTTTCAGTTTTTCAAAATACAATATCATCATTAAGTGAGACCGAAAATTCATTCATTATGTCTGACCTTTTGTGAATGTGATTTTTGATTTTTAAATTTAAGCTTGATTAATAAGCTATTTAATTTCTGTTTAATTTAATTTAATTTTTTTATTTTCAATTTATTTAATCTAACTATATTTTATATTGAATCCTACTGTAATTAGTATAATTGGCTTAGGGTCGTTGTAATTACACAAATAAATTAAATGAATATTAAATGGAGTGGAAAATCTTTTTCTCAGCTATTTTAGTATTTATAGTGAAATAACGAAACATTACCGAAAAACCGGGATGCCGGTTTTAAAAATTTGGATACCGGTAAATTACCGGTATTGTCATTAATCCCATTACCGCCATGCCCTAGTTTATACGGTGTACCCCCATGCCTAACGCGACCTGTCCGGCTGAGACGTGCGGGTCAAATTGTCTAAGCGTGGACACTCACTCACGGTAGGGCTGGTCCACCAGTTTAAAGTCGCCCAGGTAGCTATGGAGAGAGCTATGCTCGGAGTTTCTCTGAAGGATAGGATTCGTAACGAATACATCTGACACAGAACTAAGGTAATCGACAAAGTTCAAAGGGGCTGGCCATATTTCGAGAAGAACCGACAACCGCTGGGGTAAACGAGTTCTTGAGTGGAGATCGCGACTCGGCAAACGTAGTGTGGAATGGCGAAAGTCTGCTGGCAGATGCTGGTTGTGGCAAGCTGAAGACGGGCGCTATTGCGCTCATTAGGGGAGGCCTATGTCCAGATAAAATATTCAAAAGTAAGTTATTTAGCCGAAAGCCAATAAATTTTATACACACCAGCTGACCCGCCCGCAATTTCATTCGCGTGGACTTTAGTAATACCTTATGTAATATTGGTTTCCATGTCAACGCCAAAGTTTAACAACCAATCCTTTACGATTTTAAAATTGTTATGAGAAACCTATAAATCCCTCTATGTAAATTTCGAAAAATCCGTTCTTAGCGGAAACTGTATGCAAAATTTCAACTTCGTAGCTCTTCTAGTTCCTGAGATTTCGTGATATGTCAGTGAGCCTATCTTTGACTCCACATTATTGACCTTTAGGGTGTGAATTTCAATAAACACTGAAACATGTATTTATTTATTTTAAGTCATCTTTCTACGCTACAAATTTTAACGGGTCAACATTTATGGTTTTGAAGTTATTATAAATTTGACCTTTGACCCCATTTAAACTAGTACCTACCTTACAATACGAATATCCAAAAATCCCTTCATAACGGATGCCTACATCCTAAAAAGAAACACCATGTAAAATTTCAGCTTCGTAGCTCTTGTACTTTCAGAGATTTCTTTGTGACCCAGTTTGTTCTTTTCTTTTATAAATATAGTTTTAAATAAGTACAATACTATATTATTTACTTACTTATTTATTGGTATGTGAGTGATTGTAGGTGTGTATGGTGCTCCTGAGGACACCGGTCTCAACAGTCCGGGCGACAGGAGCTACCGACCGATGCTCGACAGTATTTGTGTAGGTATGAGTATGTAGGTTATAACATCTTACGATATTATGTATGTTATGTATATGTAGGTAATGATGCTGGACAATCCACACAGCATCATCTCTTGTGTTATGGGTACGAGATAACTGATGATGATTTAATACTTAATATCTATAAGAGAGCCTGCCGGTTTTCGAAAAACGTAGACTGATGCTGATTGTATATTTAAATCCCTATTAGTAAACACGTGCGGGTTAGCTACTCCATGTAGTTTGTACATAGTTTGTTCACTAAAAACAAAACCGAGAATCTATAGGTCTACGCTAGGACAAAGAAGGCATGAGGAAATTAAGCATAGTTAGAAAATGAAAGTCCAGTTTAGAGTATAATATAAATTTATTTAAAAAATCAAGAGTCACAATGGCTGGCATGACTTTTGATTTATCAAAATCGCTAATTATTATCTAAGTTATACATTTTTCTAAGCACAACTTCTAACATCAAAGAGATAACAACAACTATTCTAAGACATTACTTGATACAACATTTAAATAGATTAATGAGAGAAGAAAAAATTTAAGATAAGTACTTATTACAAAAAATGATTCAGCGCATAAGGCCCGCTCTATCATAAGTAACTTAAGTATGATCTGACCTACTTAGACAAATTTACTGGCCTATACTTTTATAAACCTGAATAGTTAACATAAGTGATAATACCTATTGCTAACCCAGAATGTACCTAGGTGATAGAGTGATCAAGACTAATATGATGAATGCGTGGAGCGTGTTCACCTAAACTATTCACCGCGGAAGATCGCTTGGTTTCCATCGTTCACCAAAATATAATATATATAATAAAAATTTAAAATATAAACCAGTATTTTACTTCATCATTCCGCATTGCCCATGACGGAGTGATGAAGCTATTTTGGTTTTAAATAAATTTACATAGATCTAAAAATAATAAGAATGGAGCACCTAAATATTTTACAATCTACAGATTAAATAGTCAAATTTTGTAACTACAAGTTACCTACTACAATATCAAGAGTTTAAACCGGTATATATTTATTAAGGAGAAAAATGACGATTTTTTCAGAATTAGACATCAAGAAGCAGAATATAATATTTAGAAGATAATGAAGAAGACAACTGGAAAAAGTTATATTGAAAATGTTTCGCTACAAGCCTACAATGGGTGTATGAACTTTATATCTTATCTTATGTTACATACCTATAATAAAACGGTACAATGTGAAGAATAAATTTATATACCTACTCACTAGGGTTTCTATTATCTACACAGCATCGTTTTTCTTATGAAATAACATTTTTTTCTTCAATTATTAACGCTAACGTACACGTATTATTTTTACTGACTTAATTCTACTGTTATGCTCTAACTAAGACCTCTAAGTAATTCCTAAAATATGTCATTTAAAACGACTGTTAACGAAAACAGGGAAAAAAATTATCCCGCCAGTTTCGTAGTTCTTCATTCTGGCAAATAAATACATTGGTATTAAATACAATATTATTAATAAACAAAAAATCTTCCAGGAAAATAACATTTGTTCCAGCATCAACCTTTACCATTTCATACATACTTATTTTTATTTTTGTAGTTTATGAGTACCTATACTACTGACATTATTATATTTATTTTAATGTAATATTACCTTCTATATCAATAAACATCGACGGTTCTCTGAAATATTATTAGTAAGATTACAATATTATTCGCATTAATATTTGGATAAAACATAATACTTCATCTATTTATAACTACAGAACTACAGCTTATATAATTTTGCAATAAACCTACCTTACCTACCATAGATTTGAATAATGAAATAGTTTTAAAATATACTTTACATAATACTAGGGTATATTACCTACCTATATATAATATGAACCTAATGTTCTACACACAGCCTGTCTATTCTATTCCTTAACTAAACCTATATTGTTGAAACAAATAAATGAGTTTATGGCTACTTCATCTTATACACTAAACTTGGGAGTGGTAACACCTTGCCTACTAGCACACATTTTTCCCTATGAAGCATTCTAGCTACTAACTACATATATAGTATTACAAGCACAACAAGATTACATAAAAAACATTACGATATTCAAGAAGTCCATAATCGTGTTTAACACTTTCACTATATATTTCAGTTACTCTTTATTATAGACGTCTACCAAACAGAAATAAATCTATTTAAACTGGACTGATATTCGATACCTATTGGTCAAAAAAATCTAAAACTTAACCACAAAAGCATTAACAAACTTTCAGAAGCCGTGAATAATATAGGGCCAAAAATGTTTCAATATAGCTCGCGCGAAATCTCGATTTTACGAACGCGTTAGACATAGTAGACGTCAAAAGAGAGCGATGCTCAGACAAGCGCAGGGCCGGACGCAAGTGCGGGGGCCGAGGGCGCTGTGGGGGTGGTCGGAGTGTTGATGGTGGACGTTAGGCGAACCCCACCACTCTCGGATACCACCATGCCGTTGTGAACAGTGCCGTTATGTACTGTGTCTGCGTATGGGGTCGTCAGGATGGTCAGTCGCTGTAGAATACAATAAAAAGATGTAGAAACAGAAACAAAACATCGAATCAAAAAATAGACAGATAGATAGTGCTTTATTACATAGTATTTTAGAACATTCAAAATCTACTTAATTAAACTTATGCTACGGAATCGGCATAGAAGGAATAGTCAGGTGGTAAATTTACCTCGTAGAAAGTGCCTTTAGTCGTGAGAAGCTTGTAGATCGCCACTGTTGGGATACACATGACACTGGATCCTGCAATGCACCAACCGATTGCGTTTGCCCACCAAGGGTACACATAGTTCTCATACTGCAGGGGCGCGTAGTCCAGAAGGCCGTAAGCTATGGAACAATAGTAAATTAGATAGGTCGCTATGTTACATACCTATAGAAATTAAAATAAAATAATATTAAAAATCAATCAAAGATGGTATAAGAAAATTTAGTTAAACTAAATAATTTGATACTTGACCTGTGATGAAAAGCAGAAAAATAGGGGCGATGTAGCGCCAGCACACGCGCCAATACATCCCTGGACGAAAGCCAATCATGTCGCGGATGTCTTCGCAGAATCTTTCAGTACCTTTGCAAAAAAAAAAAACTATTCAAAATAAAGACTATACTAGCATGACAATCATAAAAGGAATCAAGCTAAATATCTCACCATATATCCAGGAAACAGCTATAGCCTCAAAGAACACAGCTACCAGAATGGAATACCCTGCAGCGTAACGGTCCAGGAGTTGGAAAAAGTAGAAGCCTCCTTTGGTGCAGGAAGCCATGCCAACGAAGAAGTAGAGGGTGAAGAGGCAAGCCACGAAGATCTCACGATGACGACCGATGGGCGGGAACTCGTCGCTTAGTGCCGTGATGATAGCCTCGGAACCGCCAAACTTGGAAGAACACAAATGCTTGAAGTCCTCATATACTCATAGACATTATTGAAATAAAAAATATAGACCATCTTTTTACCGAACTGTCCAACCCCAGTGTAAGCAGCATCATGAAGAAAATCAGCGCCCAGAAGGTCGATCCTGGCATTGTTGCGATGGCAGCTGGATATACCACAAACACCAGTCCTGGGCCCTCAGTAGCCACGTCTTGGACATCCCTGCCCGACGCGTGAGCCATATAGCCTAGCACGCTGAAGATCACAAACCCAGCAATGAAGGAAGTAGCTGAGTTTATGAAACTGGTCAAGATTGCGTCCCTGTAAAATAAAGTGTTATTATCTTCCTATTTTTTACAACCTTAAAATTATAAACAGAAGGGTTCTTACTTGTAAACATTATTGTGGTATTTGTTATAGGAAGCGTAAGCCAGCAGAACACCAAATCCAGGGCCGAGTGAAAAAAAGACTTGAGTGGCTGCGTCTACCCAAACCTGCCACCAAAAATATAATGTAAGACTGGATTTAACCTTTAATAAATAGAGAAAATTTACGAGGGATTTGTACCTGAGGTTGTGTTATAGCCTCAAAGTTGGGACTCAGATAGTAAGCAATTCCAGTTGCTGACCCAGGAAGTGTGATTCCACGAACCAAGAGTATCAGGAGAACAGCATAGGGGAAGAGAGCCGTAAACCAAACCACCTGAAAATCACAAGCCATTAGCCAAAGTCAAACAAATTGGGTTCATATTTACATGATACTTACTTTGCCAGAGGTGCTGATGCCTTTCCACAAGGAGAAGTAACAGATGATGTACACAGCAAGTAAACACAAGGCCATATCCCATTTAATAGGACCCAGATCATGAAGGCCATCACTGTCATGGAGTTCCAAAATAGCACGGCTGAAATTTTCGAACATTATAACCATAACTTTAGAGATGAATAGAGCAAATATTGCATTTATGTTGTTGTATTATGTTTTTTATACAAAAAACAATTCAATTAAGATTTATAAGAAATCATGATCCTTACTTGAAATATTCAGAAGCTGCAGACGTGAATGGAGTTGTTGACGGAGGACCAATGGTAGATGAATTAGATCGCAAACGAGAGCGATTAGCAGCTGACGGCTCCCAAATTGCTTCAAACTAAAACACAAATTAAATAAGCAATATGTCTTACGATTCACAATCTGACGATTATCCGGTTTAAATATATATTAAGGTTTACCGGCCGGCAAGCAGGGGTGTTCCATTCATTGTCGCAGTTGGTCCAAGGTAGCATGGTGGTGAAGGAAGCAAAGAAGAAACGCAGAGCCCAGGCGATGATGACGTTGTAGTAGAAGTCCACATAGAATGCAATGAGGACGACTGCATACCCTATGCCTGCACACATGAAGAATAAATAAATATTGCTTGACAAACCACACTGCATCTAGCCAGCAATATACATATATAAGGGTTAGGTTAGAAGGTTAAAAGCTTTTCTAATTTTCTCCATTCATCAATACAAAATTCAGAAGTAGGTAGATAAGCAAAAGATGAGCAGTCTAGATAACTCATTTCAGCAGCTTAGTTAAAAAGACCATACGGAAACCTACGAGGAGAATAGACATCAAAAAGAAGTAAAAACATAAAAAACTTTATCGGTCTAACTGAGACCACTCAAATCCATTTCAATAAAAATGCCCTCTGCGCGGATTTCCCGGCACCTTTCCACACAATTTATTTCTCCTCAAAAATCATATCGCCAAGAGGCTCTCAGGGACGCGGCAATCGGGTGAAATGAAATCAGCGGGCATAAGCCTCGCAAGTCCAAAGAGGTCGTATGCCGGCACTTAAGGGGAGCGTGGAAATGGTGTCAATTATGGGTGTTAAGTGCGGAGGGTGACACGAACTGGGTCCTGTTTTGCATGGTTCTTGAGATGCTCGGACGAGGGACTGACCGTTCGGCTTTGTTCTTGGTTTATTTTTGATGCTGTGTGAATTAAAGGACAATTTATTGTGTGACTAAGCACTCTATCTATATGCGAGGCAGTAAAAAAGAAGAGAGCTATTTTGAAACTATAATTTAAATTGTGTTGGGTTTGTGGAAATGTATTGACGAGGTAGGTAGAGAAAAGTAAACAACAGAAACTATCAGACGTCATCAATATCTCTGATGAAAATAGAATCAAAATGAATCTTTGTGCATTTAGACCACAAGATGAACATTCTCTTAAAAGTCTGAGCGCAGTCATAACAGTTACTTTAGTAAAGTGCTGAGTGCAATAATTCAAGCTCATATCGCTCGCATTCGTAATCCCCTGATAGAGCTACGTGACTTCTGGATCCCGTATTACGTGACGCATTTAATTTTGATTTCACTGCTATCCACGGAGCTCGGACTTTTAGTTAGCTGGTAGCCCAGAAATACCTATAGAAATACCTATAAAAGTATGTAGTTAGGTATCTTGCATGTCATCAAGGATTATTTTAATAGGAAAAAAAATAAGGTTATGAAAGTTAAAATTCAATCAAAGCAAAATCTAAATATCCTCGAAATACTGTTGATATTTTTTCTGTATGTTTGTTTGTAAGCGTCCATTAAATAATTCATACTTAAGGCGATACCCCGACCCAAACTAGCGCCTCCACCTATTTTATCTTATTATTTCGTGGAACAAATGGAATTTCAAAAATGTATGAATGTATGTAGGATTGTTTGTGATAAGTATCTATTTTAAGCTTTTTCATGCTTTATTAATATTTTGCATGGGCAGAGACACGAAGTTGCACATTGTGGCCACCAAACTCTATTTTCGCATCTCTGTCTGTATAGTCTTTAAACAACACAAAACTAATTCAGACAAGAGAAAAACCCTATATTAGGTATCACAAACGGTCCAATGAAAATGTTGAAATTCCCTTTTTTCAACGAAATTACGAAATTATTATTTTATTGAATTTGATTATTTGAGATAAAATTGGAGGCGATGCTCTTTGGGTTAGTTTAGCGCCAAAAACCAATACATATTTTGAACATAACGCCACTTCACCAAGATTTGGCTATCACAAAAAAGAAGAACAATCGATGCTCACCATACAGAAAGTTCGGTTCTTACTGGGATATAATAAGCAATATATTTCTTGACACAAAAAAAAATCAAACTTAGGTATATACGGCATTAAATTATTATAATATACGGCATTAAATTATATTGACATTGACATCGGAAACAACATTCTTCACGTGCTGAGATCCGGCTATCTCACCAATTTAGAATTAGCTGCATGCAAAACCATAAAAATTTACAGGCAGTTGCAGATTTCCACAGGAATAATCACGTTACCTTTAAACAAGGGCACCAGTCGTCCCCAGCAGGTGATGGCACCTTTTCGATGGAACTGGCCTAGAGCCAGCTCCATGTAGAACAGTGGGATGCCACCCACCACCAGCATGATGCAGTACGGAACCAAGAATGCACCTGACAACAAACAAATTAAAGAGCTTCGTTAAATTCACTTCCATAGGAACACAACACAACCAATTTAGTCTTAGAGTAAATTTAAAAAAGTAAAGTAATAGTAAAAAGGTTTTATTTTTGTCACAATAACACAAATTATAAAGAAAAGACAAACAAAGAAAAAGAAAAATAAGTGACAAAAGAGGGGGCATCGCTCAGCATATGCCCAGAATATAATATAATTTAATAACTACTATACACTACTATAAAGAATATAATTTAGTAACTATTATACTTCGTTGATTACCTATAGTTACAAAAGTTATTAATATCTATATTATTCCAGTCAGTCAAAGAAAATAAATATGTCGAAAAATTAAATCAAAAATGCTTTATGTCCATATTTACAAAAATGTACACACTGACACGGAAATAAAGTGATGTTTTTGATTTCTGTCGCTTCGGTATGTAGACTAAAGTAAAGAAGCGACGAAGAAACCTTTAGCCTGTTAGTTGTTATTTTTCGAGACGGACGGAGCATAAGCTCACTGAACGCAACGTGCCGAAGGATTTTGAATGTTCAAATGAATTGAAACACGTAGTGAAAAAATTCTATGTCTATGATTGAAACAAAGAAATGAACTTTGACGCTTAGTATTTATTACCGATTCCAAGGAGGAGATTCTATTATATCTGATTCTGTATGTTTTTTTTATGTATGTTCCTCGATTTCTCCGTCAATTACGGACTGATTGTGATTTTTTTTTAAAAACGCGATAATTCGCTATTGTGAGAGCGAAAATTCATTACAATTAATTTAGAGCGATTTTATAAAATTTCCTTAAAATCCCGATTTTATTCCCGAGTGAGATTCCAAATGAATGGGAAAGTACGTTTGTATGGGGCCTTAAAAGTTCGCATCCACATGAAAATCAGCATAAAAACTAAAGAAATAGCTATAATAATTCCAATTCAAAATTATAAAATCCTTCAAGCGTATCAATTCATTCAATTACATCAGAAAAGTGTCCTTAGGTATACCAATCTGCGATCACAATCCCGGCAATAATTTCATACCGTTCCCGGGAGAAAAGGGCGAGGCAAATTGTGTGGTAATTGCCCTTTTAGACGCCACTTACAATACGCTTTTATCGAAACTTGGAACGCCTTTCCGAGACGGTTGAAGTTATTCAGTCAAAGTTGAAGAAATCAAAGTAGGAATAAAGATTTTGGATTTATAGAAATGAACATGAAATGTTCAAATGTTGAATCTTCATGCCTTTAAAACGAACAGTAGAGCTAAGACAAATCAACACAAAAAAGTAGAACAGTATTAAATGTAAGGAATACGTACTTTTCTTGTTTTACCCTGTTATCTCTCTTTTTGACAAGCTGTAAATTATAAAAAAATCAAAGATACTACAAGAGTTTAAACAATCAAAATATTAACTAAATTGAGCAGTATAAAAATTTGAATAAATGATGTTTATTTTCTTTAAGCCAACCTCCCCATAAATTGTTTTACTCTTTGACGTGAATAAAACAAGCTCAAACAAACATGTAATAGAATAGAATATATTATTATAATCTCGAATCAATTTCTCGATTATAATGTATAAAGTGCGTAAACCCTCGCACTCCCGATTTCAGCAGGACGCGAACCTGCGCCCCACCCTCAGTATGGGTGTGCTCTAACTAACTAAACCAAGGAAACATTAGTCGATTCGTCGAAATTTTATCTATCTATAGTAATAAAATCAATAAGAAGGTACCAATAGTAAATTCACAACGCAAAACGCTACGCCAAAAGTGCTACGAAGGATCTACGAAATTTCGTAGGCTGCGTAGCACCCGTAGCGAGTCTATTAAATTATATTTTTCAACACGTACAAAATATTCGATGATAGATAATTGAGATCTAGAGTATAAAACCTCCGACTCTTTTCTAGAATACGGCCCTAAGATCATAATAGTACTCAGTAGGGCAATGACAAGTTTCTCGTGAACTATTAATGAGTGAGAAGTGAACGGAATTGATAAATGAGTCGTTTCCGCCAATCCCGCTATTAGCCCACGCTAGTGTTGCCACATCATTATACGACGACTGTAGTAAATTGTAAGATAACTTTCTTGAGGGATTTTCTGCTGCGTAAATCGGTTCCCTATAACTGAGGCATATTTTTGGTATAAAAAATAGATAAAACATTATTTTTTTACTTTTCCATTGCCAAAAGGAATTATGTCCCGTAAGGTAATTAATTAATTAAGGATTTCGAAGATTATTTGGCGTTGTAACGGATTTCTTCTTTATATAACGATATGAAATTTCTAATTTAGAAATACTCAGCTACTAAGATCTAATTTAATAATCCCGTTTACGTTGCACTTGAACGCGTTCATTCACTGTAATTTAAACTCAGTTAAGCGCTTTAAACGAGTTAAGCGCATCACCATCATAAAGTTAATCCGTTTCAAGCGCTGTCTTGTCTCAAAAAAGGTATTATGGTTGAACTTGATATATAGGTGAGCATAGGTTTGCTGATCTTAGTTTTGGCATCAAACGATGAAATTTGATCTAAGATCAGCGAGTTAAAGGGTCCTACAAAAGTTGGGACTAGCTGTCTGGCTAGTGTTAAACGAGTTATAGGGTCCTACAAAAGCTTGGACTAGCTGTCTGGCTAGTATTAAACGAGTTATAGGGTCCTACAAAAGCTGGGACTAGCTGTCTGGCTAGTATTTCATAGCGTTCTATAGTCTCCTAGAATAAAACAACATGAAGATAATTCCCGAAAAAACCAAAAGTCGAGCTTATTGTGATCAGAAGATCCTACAGAATTCCGTTACCAAGATGAAATATGGCTGATATTATGTGGGGTGAAGAGATTTACTTTATTGCCGGATGCAACAGGTCGAGGGTGTCTTAAGGAACGTAAGTGGAAGTGGGAACTCACTTAGGATCGACTCGCTTAAGTTGGAGATAAAAGCTTGAGGGACCCAGTCAGGCAATAGAGTTGAGTCGATGCTGCATTTTTAGCATGGAACTAGGATTAGATTATTTTCTTGAAAATAAAGCTTTATAATTTGCAATTTATGTGAATACTGCTGCCTGCGGCTTCGCCCGCGATTTTAAGTAGGTATGTTATGTTCGTCCCCGGGATATTATTTACTTTCCTGCCAAATTTCATTAAGCTGTTTAGGCGTGAAATAGTAACTAACAGACAGACA
Organism: Eupithecia vulgata; assembly: GCA_946478455.1. Lineage (NCBI taxonomy): Eukaryota > Metazoa > Arthropoda > Insecta > Lepidoptera > Geometridae > Eupithecia > Eupithecia vulgata. The sequence goes on from OX297863.1 coordinate 4,123,742, forward strand.
GATAAACAGACTTACTTTCGAATTTATAATATTAGTAACTATAAATGTTAGGAAGCCGTGTAATATTTTCACAAAAATAAAAAAACATAATTTAAATTTTAACCCCCTTATTTATAAATCATAATGTTCTGCTTTAACTTAAAACAGATGCTAAGCAATATTATTTCTCACTCTGACTTATGCCAATATAAGAAGAAAGATAGAAATAGCAATGCTTTAAGACAGTAACCCAAACTAGCGCCACCACCTATTTCATCTTATTATTTCGTTGAACAAAGGTAATTTTAAAATTTTCAAAGGGCAATTTGTGATACTTATTATAGGCTTTTTTTAATGACTATCATATTTTTATTTTGTATAGTTTAAGAGGAGATGCAATAAAAAACAAAACTATACAAAATAAAACTATGATAGGGGCATTAAAAAAAGCTTATATTAAGTATTACAAACTGCGCATTCAAAATTTTGAAATTAATTTTCTATAACGAAATAATAAAATAAAATAGGTGGCGGCGCTAGTTTGGCTCGGAGTTCCGTCTTAAGTTAGCAGCCTATTATGAATAATATTAATAATATTGGGTTAGTGTTTAAAATAGTTACCGTTAACTACATATTTATAATTGATACCTCAGGATACAATCTACCTCAATGGGAAAATTTATTAAGATCCATTTAGCCGTTTACTTGTGAATGGGTAAACGACATAGATATAGTAACTTTTGCTTTTGAACCTGAGGGGAAAGAATAGATTTTTTATTTTATTTTATAGTGCTGGACAATTCACACTGCATATTTTAGCCCCTATAGGAGGCCTATGTCCAGCAGTGGATCATAGGCTGATAATGATTATGATGAATCTAGCCATAAGCTAAGCAGAACTTGTGTTATGGGCACACCAGAAAACAGATATATTTAAAACAACATATTACTTAGATAGCTAACCATCTAAAAAACCGTAACAAATAAGCATAATTTTTTTTTATGCTGGACAATTCACCCAGCATTATCTAGTCCCAAACTAAGCAGAGCTTGTGATACGGGTACAAGATAACTGATGTACATAATATAATACAATACACAAATAGATATTTCTTATTACACATAGAAAACAACCAGAACACCCTGAACAAATGTCTGCAGATCGTACACACATTTGTCCCGAGGCGGGAATCGAAACCGCAACGTCCTGCGTCGCAGGCAGACCTTCGCCCACCGCGCCACAGAGGTCGTCTAAATATCTGCAGATCATATAGATATTTATCGCGCGGCAAGAATCGAACCCGCAACCTCCTCAAAACATGATGATGATGAAGCTGTAAAGTTGCAAGACCTTTTTAAACTGTAGTAATAATTGAATCTCCTCCTTCATTTCATCCGCTCCCGACGGACACACCGGAAGCTTGGGTATTACGAGATTACAGATAAGTACTGATATTAAATCATCGAGGGGTCCAATCGTATTGTTTTCAGATAGGAAATTGCTAAATATCCGATACGGCGACTATTTATTCCAATAGAATACAATCACTCCCATAATCATGGTAAATATGTCCTGTTATTTATCGATTGGGTTAAGCAGTTGGTCATCACGACTCGAACAGATTCTAATTGGTCAGACGTAGGTTACACGCATTATAAGTCAGTTTTAAAACAGATGTTTCAGTTTATTTATTCAAAAATAATTTTACAAAATATACAAAAATTATTTATTGAATAACCTACAGAAGACGGCAAGACTACTTACCTAGTACTAGTAAAGTAAAGTGAAGTAATTTTTTTTTATTTTGTCCCATTATCACAAGGAAAAAGCCGTTAATAGATATATTAACGCCGTCGTCGGTAGGTACTATTAGAATAACTATGTATATACAATACAATACAATACAAAACACTTTATTGTAAACCAGAAAAAGAACATTACAAAACAAGATCCGCCAAGTGCGAGTGTAACTCGCGCGCCGAGGGTTTCAAACATTTGCCAATTATTTGGACAATCAATTTTCCGTCTTTTTTCGAATGGCAATATTTTGAAAAGTACGAAACCTACAGCAATTTCGAAAACTGTTTTAAAATTTACATAACAATGCCTTTCATTTGATAAACCAATAGGTAGATAGCCCCCTCTCGATAAAAAATATCCCCCTTTTCGACCATTCTCAATGTTTTTTTTTTAAATGGTCATTTTTACAGACTTCTCTATATTTTCCTGTAAAATATAGATCCCTATATACAAACGCCTAATACATTGTACATGGATCGGTCATCAATCTTCGGAGATAGGAGGGGGGAGAATGGTAAATTTTTCAACTTTTTTTGAAATATTTTAAAAAGTATTAAACTTACAGAAATTTCAAAAAGTGTTTTAAAAAGGCCAAAACGATACCTTTCATTTGATATGCCACTTGGGAAGGTTTTGAAAAAAAAAACCCCCTTTTTGACCATTTTCAAAAACTATTATTATTACAGACTTCTCTATATTTTTCCTGTAAAATATAGATCGATAATAGTACAATGGTAAATGTATATTATAGTATTAGAATAACCTATAAGTTATTATATCTAGTTAGACGGCTAAACTCTATATGCCACAGCATACACAGCTTATAGACACAAAACGTCTATAACTATTTCGCACACAAGACGACCGAAACTTTGTTCTTGTATGCGACTCTTGCAGCTAACAGCTGAACGGATGTACTTACCCAAGTGAAATTGAGAGGTAAATGGTCCGGGGACGGACATAAGCTACTTGAAAAACGCGTGTGTAGCCGTGGGCAACAGCTAGTATTAGGTATTTACGCGTTAGTTAGGATGGATGGATGGATGTACCCAACTTTGTAATTTCTTCACGGCAAAACTACTAAACAGATTGATATGGATCAGTTGAGCTACCTGTAGATTGTTTGCAACAGTTTGCAGATAGCTCAATTATTTCTATTGTAAATACTAGTTTTAATTTAAATTTATTATTTGATTGTAATTTTCTTTCCACAGGTGATCGGAACGCTGGTTTTTATAACGGTCAGCGAATTAGCATTGCCATTCAACGTGGCAATGCTGCCAGCATTCTGGTCACTCTGCCTTATGGTGAAGGGATAAATTTTTAGAAAATACATGTAAGAGTAAATATTTGTAGCAATTATTTTTTGCTATTTTATTTCTTAAAAAAGTTGCTAAACGGATCGGCCGGAAATAATAGCATAAAATTACCAATAATTTGAAGGTTCTCTACTGTCAACGCCCAGCTACTGCTACTGCTACTCGCCATGATGAATGTGAGGGTCGCATGATGAAGTGTCCCCGATCAATTAGTAATGGGGAACGATGGACGACGTTATGAAGTGATTTTGGCGATTCATCTCCCTCCCAAACATATGGTCTATGGTACTCACAAACCTCGACATGTGAGAGGGTAATAAAAATAAGTTAGGTAAACTATGAGCACACAACTGTACCTACTAAGAGACGAACCTTGCGTGTTTGCTTGTCAAACTAGGACTAGATCTTAGTACTCACGGGATTCCCGTGTTTAAAATCTAGACATGTAAATTTTTTCTTCGGTTCCATCAACGTAAGTACAACGTTAAGTAAAAAAAAATACGATAGAAATAAGTCATGAAAATGCACTGTTTTGCACATAATTTGGTCGAGATTTTAGGAACACTGCGGTCTTTTGAAACGACTTATGTTTTGTTTCGTAGGTTATTACTTAATACTTGGTTTCTTCAGATAGTTTTTTCACAAGTTGTGTAGTTTTCTTGTAAATAAGCAAAAACTCCCATTTTTGCACTTGAGGCGTTCCAAAAACATGCTCGTCCCGCTCGTATGAACGCGAAATCCTATGCCTATCCTTCTCAGAAAGTGGCGCGCAATGCGACCTTCTAAATCACATATTTTTTATAAATGTCGTAGGGCTTTAGTTATCCGGATTTCGTAAAACAATTTATGATCGCTATTATTCATAAGTTCACCCACTCTACATACGCAAAGCAGTCTGCGTAGATGTTTATTGTTAGTTATGTAACGTAGATAGATAGATAATACTTTATTCATCACCAATTAATAAAAAAGAGATTATTTTAAATTTTACATATAAAATAGAAATAAACGTAATTCGCAAGGTTCGTAAATTCGTAATTAGCACATCTGTGGTCAACATAATACCAGCGGCTAAGTACCTAGGTAATTTTGTCTTATCTCATCATGAGCCTATATCAGTCCACTGCTGGACATAGGCCGCCCCTAATGACAGCCATAGCGCCCTGTCTTCAGTTTGCCGCATCCAGCATCTGCCAGCAGTCTTCAAAGTCTTCACACGGCAAATCGTCATCCGTCCTTGTCAGAAGGCGTCCTACTACCTTACGTTTGCGAATCACGGTCTCCACTCCAGAACACGTTTGCCTAAGTGGTTGTCGGTTCTTCTCGATATATCGACTTATCTTCTCATCAACATTCTGAGTTGGTTCCTTTTTTGAGTTGGTTTGCCAAGCAGGTTATTAGAAATGAAACCAACTCTTTTTAGATTTCCAACAATTTGGTAATTTGGTTTGTACTAAATAGTTACCGTTTTTGCACTTACCTGGCTTACTGATAAATTCGATGTAGTTTAAGTTCTTTCCTAAAATGTTTAGTAATTATAATGCATCGTTTCAAATAAATAATTAAATTAACAACGTTTTTTGTTATAGTGCTTACCTGCACTCAGGTCTAAGAAAAAAATTTAGTTCCCAAAGAATTACGATTTCAGCGGGTCTCGAACACGGGTGCTCTACCAACTAAACCGAAATTTCATGCCACCGGACTCGAAAATATCTGGGAATTCTTACGGGCTGTTTTTTCTGTGTTTTCGAGTTCAGTGAGATGAGATTTCGTGGCTTAGTTGGTTAGAGCACATTCGTACTAAGGGTTCGAGTCCCGCCGAAATCGTATTTTTTCGGGAACTTATTTTATGTCTCCGACTAACTCTGCTGTCTGCGACTAACGGACAGAAACATAGGCTGGCGGTAAACCCAGTAATACCACCAATACCGACCCAAACATATTGAAATAAAGTTAAGGAATATTTTCTTTGACTTAATCGAATACCCACCCATAGCAAAAGTGCTCACAAGCTCAAAGGCTATGTGCCTAAGTACATTTTCCAGGCAATCTCAGACGAAGACGATCATATTTCGACGAGAATTGCCGTCTAATTCAATCTGCTACCGATCGGACCTCCCCCTCCCTCCATTAGCTTATTATTATTACCCTGTCCCATTATTTCGTTACTAATTTCCTTGCATCGGGGAGCTAAACTAATTCTCCTGCCAAAGGGCGTGCTGATAGTCAATTAAGCGACTTTCAAAGGGACGCTCAAAGCAAAGATCGGATGCAATTACCGTGTAGGCGAAACTTTGCGGGAAAACTTTGTTGTGGACATGCTTTGGCGGTGTCATCGCGTTTGATGGCCAGTGGGAAAGGTTTTGAAATACTTACATGGTTGTTTTAATTTTATATTTTTTTATTTGCTCTTTGGTGGCTTTTTGTGTCTGTGCGGCCATGATGGGCCTATTATGATCGCCACTTTGTGTTCACCCCTAAAGCTGCGGCGTTCAGAGTTCGCCACTTGAAGGATTTCCTTCTGGGAGAAGTCTCATAGCTCGTCTGGGCCGAGCAGGTGCTTGCCCAGATAAGTACTACGTTTTTGCATCAGTGCTCCACACTCTTCTAGCAGATGGAGAGGCGTTTCGTCCGCCTCCTTACAGAATCTACAGGATTTTGTGTCGCATAGCCCCAATTTAAACATGTGCTTGTTAAAGCGCCCTACTCACACATCTGCCGCAGGTGCAATCTAGGGTGCATGGCGGTTGTGGCGATATCGGGAGTATCACTACACACTTGCCTGCCGTGCAGTGTTTCCGAGTAAGCTGAGCTGAGCACACGTATTGAGAATGGCACCCGTATTATCGACCAATCAAAAGATTGGAGTAGCCTTGGCGCTTTCTGTGGTGCTACCTCAAAAAAAAAAGGAAAAGGAGATACTGGGTGAAGAAATGGCTACTAAAAACAGACAGATACTGACAAACTGACTGAGAAATTGCCCCAATCGCGCTACACACGCAGCGACGGCAGGGACGACTTAGGGATCAAGGATGGTCTCGCGCCCCTGCCGCCCTGCCGCAGGGTCAATCCTCCAAATTGCCCCTGCATGCCTACACACATCACAATTAAGGATGCAATTAAGGGTCATCCCCACTCCTACACCCTAGATTGCACCTGCGGCAGATGTGTGAGTAGGCGACAATGTCCAGTTACGTCTCTTGTTATGATGCGAAGGTTGTCTCTGTTTAGCTCTAGGATTTGGTCGAGTATAAAAAACTGTGTCTTTGATTTTCTAGGGTTCCGAAAACCTAAGCGAAAACCTTAAAAGGAAAAAAAGGACCATCTGTCAACCTCCTTTTTTCAGGAACACGTGGAGGTATTGAGTTGAAGTTAAAATCAAAAGCTCTAGTCGTTAGTTATTAGATCCATGATGTATAAATAAGAATATTTTGAAATATCCAAGCGAATCACATGCACACAAAACCAATACACCTACCTTCACAACCAAAACCTTCCGGTTGACCTAGAATCTAGCTAGAATCATTAAATTTGGCAAGACAAAACCATTAATTCATAGACAATTGTCTAAAAAATATTCTCGTCATGGACAAAAGCATTTAGGGAAAGCGAAAACTTTATGATATTTGGCAAGAAACGGGAACCCTCAGTAATGCAGGTACGCTGTTCTCTGGTTCTATATTCTATATTGTTTGGTATGAGAAAGAACTTTTTCCTCGTTTCGAAGAAGGTATCAAATCAATTTTTGAGAATGATTGAACGTGAAAAAGGATGGTTTGACGTTTACTTACTAAAGAAATAAAAAAAAATGAAAATATTTTGTTAAATTTTGTTAATTAAAATTATAGCATGAATTTTTTTTAGAATAGTTTTAGTATATTTTTGTTTTTGATAAGTAATATCTATTTCTTTTGCCGAAAAAGAATATAAAATGTCTACATCAGGCAGTAGCAGCAGTGCCGGTGCAGTGGCACCAGTTTGTGAGGTTGAGGAGATGAGCTCTGGCGAGGAGCCACCCATGAGCGAATGGTCTTCTCTAGAAATTGAAAAAATAATTGCCAACCCGAAGAAAACGCTTTTTTCCAAAGGACTTTATTCACCCGGCAGTGGTGAAATTTGCGCTAAGTGTATTTCATTATCAGACAGTGGCGTGTTCGCTCATGTATACTACAACTACCCAGCAGTACTGGACCCCGGAATCAAAGAAGCTATCCTTGACCCAGAAAAGCCAATTATTCACGATGAAAATGGCCAGACGCTATATTTAGCTACGTGTAAAGAAATGAACCAGTGCCCGGTAAGAATTTTCCACCGAAACTTAGTGAAGTCAGAGATCAACCTGAGCTACTACTGCGTAGACCCGCGCGGGGTGCGTGCGATGGCGATGGCGCTGAATCACAACCAGTTCGTCCGGAAACTCATCCTCACCGACAACTTCTTGGATGACGACGCTTGCTACCATTTAGGACAAATGTTGAACTCTAACACGACTTTAGAAGAATTAAACCTTTCGGGCTGTCGAATAGGTCCATCAGGTCTCAAAAAGATGGGCGATACTTTTTACCGCAACCATACGCTTAAGATATTGAATTTCTCAAGAAATACCCTAGGCGAGGAAGGGGGGCAGCACCTTGCTCAGATTATAATGTACGGCATGCCAGTAAAGAAACTTAACCTGCGCAAGAATGAGCTAGGGAAGGCTTCAGCTCTGGCGCTGGCTGAAGCTTTCGAGTTCAAGGATAGGATCACACACTTGGATCTCTCTTGGAACAACTTTTATAGCCCGATAACGTGTAAACTGCTAGACTCAATGTCAAATAGTATAATATTGAGCGAGGTCAACTTATCTTGGAACAGCCTGGAAGGCGAGCGCATTGCGAATTCAATTAAACGCCTGTTGTCAGTAGAAACCTTAACTGTTTTAGATATCAGCAACAATAGATTGGAAGGGCCTAGTATTCCCATCATTATAAGTCAGCTAATGTTAGCTAAGAGGCTTGTAACTCTCGATCTGTCCTTCAATCCGATGTCTGCAAAGGACGCATACGTTGCCCTCGAGATAATGTTAAAACGGAAAGTCAAGTTACGAAATCTTCTTATGACAGATGTATGGGTGAATACACTTTTTTTACAACTGCTCGAAAGAGTAAAAAGAATGAAATGTAGAAGCAACTTTACAATAACCTTCGGTGGAGTTTACAACAATTGGACGATAGAAGGCCCGGATAAAAGAGAGGTAATTCTAAGAAGAGCAAATTTCCTCTGTTTACAAAGCAAGAAGTATAAAGTAGACGTAGCGCTGTTCTTTATGGCCTTGTTAAAAGAAATTGATAAGCCATTGAATACAAAAGAATTATATGAACGATGCCTCGCAGAAGGGGTACCGTTAGGTCAAGATTTAATAGATGAGCTAGGTGTGATCTTCCCTGGACCGAAGTCAGCTAAGGTTAAGTTCGTAAACATGGCGGCTTTGGTTGAATACATTCACCGAATGTGGCCCGAGAAGAAGCTACCAGCGACGCCGCCACCAGAGGAAACGCCAGAGCCAACACCAGAGCCAACGCCAACGCCAAAGTCAAAGTCAAAGCCAAAGCCAAAGTAAAAAAGCTAGACCAAACGCCAGAGCCAGACCAAATGCCTGAGTCGAATCTAACGCCCGAGCTAGACCAAATACAAGAGCCAGAGCAAACGCCGGGACTGAGCTAGCTCAAACGCCAGAATCTGTGCCAGCTTCAACTAAGAAAGCGGGCAAAAGAAAAGAAATAGTTATAATACCGTATTTACTTTTTAGAAATAATTTATTTTAGGCTCTATATTTTTAGTTGCATTAATTTTTAATTTTACATGTTTTGCCTTTTAGACATTGCTACCTACTACCAATTTAGAAAATAATATTTTAAGAATTTTTAAATTTGGTTTACTTTGTCAGTCCACAATTATGTAATTGTAAAAACACACCGGTGAATTGTTGAACCTAGTTTATATTTATTATGTTGTGGGTTGTAGTTGTGTAAGTTTGAATTACTTGACAGTCCATTATGTCTAGAACAGGCGGTTGAATTCGTTCGTTATACCTACAGTGCCTGGAAGTTCAAAGGAGTCAATTTCTGCGGTTTCCGGGACTCGGCGCGGTGGCGGAGGCGGATCGGTCACGTCAAGGGTCTTTCATTTCCGTACCACTGTTTTCAACTGTGCATGTCATTTGCACGTTTAGTACCTAGGGGAAATGGTACTGTCCGTCTAAAGTTGCACGAGGGTTTTCCGTATTTTACTCTTTTAACTCTTAGAGAGGCCTTAAAAAAAACTTATTAATGGGTACCACAAACTGTACATTTGATTTTTGAAATTTCTTTTGTTTAGCTTTTGGGTACTTACGGTTTGATGCAGCCGTTAAATAGGCCGCACCGCCGCACCCGCGAACATCGCGTTCATCACATCGGCAGCAGCATCCCGAGACTTAAACTTCACCCCCGCGGAGTCCTTAGCAACCTCTGTGAAGCTCGCCGGCGGCCTACTAGAGATTGAGCCTCTCTTTGTTAACAAACCGCCAAATAGCTTTATTTACAAGAATGAGCACTACGGTAGTGGCGTTTTTTGCTTTTGCAGAGTCTTCCTACTGCGAAGTAATTTTTGCAATCATCATCTTCAGCCTACATCCATAGTCCATTGCTGGATATAGGCCTACCCTAATGAGCGCCATAGCGCCCTGTCTTCAGCTTGCCGCATCAAGCATCTGCCAGCAGTCTTTCGAAAATCGTCATCCCACCTGGTCGGAGGGAATTTTTGCAATAAAATAATCTATTTGAGGCTCGATACTTCTTGTAACTTATTGAGTTTAAGAGGAGGTTTTAAGGTCAATAAGTTTACGTGTGACTTAGGTTTTTGTTCTCATGTTTTTAAGTTTATTCTAAGTTCTGTGACGGTAGTTGTATCTGCGTGGCGATATGTGTCAAACCCAATGTAGGATATATTATCTATTTATCGATCGACGAAAGAACCGGATTACTATGTGCTTTACCAGTGGTTTTGGTTGATTTTTATTTCCAATTAATGTTACCCCAGATCGTCTTATATTATTATAATAGGCACCAACCATATTTTCCTTTCACTGTACCGAATCTGTCATTAAAATAATTTGTGATTACCAGAATCTGTTCTAAACAGAAACTGACCAGTAACCGAACGAGGTCTAGTTTAGTTTAACCGACTTCATGATGAGGTCCTATGGTCAGCTGTACTTAATATGTATTTTTTTATATATTCGTCGATTTATCCGTCAATTATGGACCGATTTTAAAAAAGCTTTCGCTATTTTATAGACAAAGTTCCCAAAATGTTATCAAAAATTTGTTTCCGACATTAATTTTTTATCAAAATTAAAAAAAAACAATATGTTCGAAAAATCACGACAGTAGCTACAACAATTTTGGTGATATCTTCGCCAATTCATAATTTATTTTGATTATTCTTTCTTTGTTGTATTGCGGTTGATTTTCAGGTGGTCTCATAAATTTTGGTCCTCGAAGAATTTATATGTACGCCGTAAAATCTACGTAAAACATCATCACATGATAATTTTCACAGTCAACGGTAACAAATCCATTTCCATGGCAACGGGAGTAAACTAACTAAATTATCGAATTTTAAAGACGAGTTATTCCTCTAGTTAAAATTCGATAATTTGAAAAATTACTAAGATCTATGTACATATCTCACCGCTATCAGACTGAAAAAAGTGTGAGTTCAAAACTACTTCCAAACCCCTTTTTATTACTTATTCAGGAATTTGAAGTCAGTTAGTGTTTTTTTAAAACACGCCAATTTATACAATAACAGTTTAGATACCTAAATACTGGTGCCTATGGAACCTATGGATTTTTTTACTTAGTCCATTTCTACGTATCGTGTAGTTCGACTCTAAATTTAGCACAATGCATTGAATTCCACATGCACCGCTCAGCTCAATTACAGGGCCTCGTGTAAGGTGCTTCAGGCCCTCCAGGCACTCGAGGCTCAAGACGTTAACCGACTATTATGCAGGCCTGAGAGTCAGTGTAGGCCTCTAGGGTGCAATCAACGCTTTTCAGAAAGCGGGTGTAAGGCTTAGATCTGTTGTAGTCTTGTATTGAAGTAGAACTTTGATTTAATTGTCAGTTGGCTACCTACCTACCTATTCACTACTTTATACTTATTTATTGTTGAAGAAGAGAGCTAAACGATTTTGTTAATCGTGCCAATATTAAACCCCGTGCTGGCAATGTAACCCTTCGTTCGCCTTTTCGGCCAAGGAAAACCCTGGCTAAAGCTCTGCGCTCATTAATCCAATACCTCTACCACCCAGCACAAATATGTGAATTTAAATATAGGCTTTAACTCGTTATCATATATTTTACAGTGACAAAATGGCTTTCCACGAGTGGTCCACAAGCTCTGTGTTATCTAATGCCGTTAACCCTATTTATCCGTGGCGCGATTTTCTTTTGTTTACGTCTACTAGATGTGCGACCAGCGTGGATACGTGGTACTAAAAAACAAGCCAGTGTTTAAAAAATTATGAGTGAGTATTAATAAAATCAAAAAAAGAAGGAAAAAATCAAAATAAAAATGGGTTTGGAAGTAGTTTTGAACTCACACTTTTTTTTTCACTTGGATCATAGTATTTTTTCAAGTGACGACGTCTAGTTATAATTCGATAATTTAGTTAAATCCTGGAGGCCTGCGTGGAACAGTAACCATTATAGGTTGATGAGATGAGATGATGATGAGATGAGATTAATAAAATTAGGTTTGTATTGCATTCTGCATATTCTGTAGATAAATGACATGAGCGAGACGAGGTTGTAGAGACGTCCCGTAATTAGCGCGGCGAGGAGGCCCAAGTGGCACTTAGCACCGCGGTGGGGCCCATCAGGCCCACCGCGACGCAACCTACAAAATGTAGATGCATATCTAGCTAGCGCATGTGGGTAGGTTCTGTGCTGATATGTTAGAAACTAAGGGTAAGTTGAGGTATGATCGGACGAGGAGTGAAGTGAAACGTTTTAATTTCGTTAAAAATACGGCTAAATTCGGCTAACATTATTTTCATGGGGTCTTCAGTTTTAATACCCAGTTTCACAAAAATATGGTGTATTTTTTTTATAGTGGATTAATATTAACTTATCTTTTGTTTTTATTGTGAAGCGTTTCAATCTCATTGTATAAATAAAACAAAAGACTCGATGTAACCTCCGAATACAATACCTATAGGTACTCGAGTGTTTTATTTTTAAGTTTATTGTATACTGAAAATAGATTTTGTAAACTTCGATTTTGAAGTCGATATTGCATGCCCAGCGTTGGGATTTGGCCACTACCACCCAAGAGATAAAAGCCAATAAGGCGATTATCAGGGGTGGCCTGCGTCCAGCAGTGGACCATTATAAGTTGTTGAGGTGAGGTGAGGTTTGTTTGCTTCACAATTATGTCCAACAACCATCAATATTAAGTATCTACGTCCCTATTGACCGGAACCCCATACCACTTCCTCAGAGTTTAAAATACAGAAAAATGCAGAGCTATGGAAACCACTAGACGGCAATATCCTCTGCGAATAAAATGAACGAGGTAAAGAGGGAAAGAAAATCAACCTTCTTGCCCCAGTTTTCCTCAGACCAAAGATTTTAGGAACCCAAATACTTACCTCTTCCATTCTTGTAGCAAAGACAAGGGAATCGCCAGTTATTGGCCATGTCCACAATAAAGCCGTTGACCGAGAAAACAAAGTCGACCTTCTTGCGACAAGTTTCCTTACAGTTAATACCTAATACACTAAACTCTTTGGTACACTATAGAGTAATTATTTAGTATGTAGGTACGCCAAAAACTGACCTCTTCCATTCTTGTAGCAGAGATAAGGGAACCGTACAGCGTATGGCCAAGTGTACAATAAGACATTGAACGAGAAAACAAAGTCGGCCTTCTTGTACCAACTTTTTTTACAGTTAATACGTAGTGAAAAAATTCTATGTCTATGGTTAATACCTAATACACTGACCTCTTTGGTACACCAAAGAGTAAAAATAAATCATAAAGACTGACCTCCTCCATTCTTGTAGCAGAGATAAGGGAACCGCCAGACGTTGGCCAAGTCCACCGCGAAGCCGATGACTGAGAGAAGAAAGTCGACCTTCTTGCCCCAAGTCTCGCGCTCGGCGACCGCCGGCGTCGCGGTCTTCACCGCCATTCTACACCACACGCAGCCGCCACGATCTGAGAGGGAAATAGCTTTGAAATATCTGGATCTAATATTTACCTTCTTAGGTAGAGTTATTTATGCCGGCATATTAATGCCGACTCTAATTCTACACTGTTATTGGTAATTCACTGACACTGCGTGAACTGCAGATTCTGCCTTTGATTGAGATCCGAAAAATATTTTGTAAGTACATAACTTTACCATGCATGTGACTTCAAAGAAGCAGATTACGAGTATTTTTGTTTTGTTCTCCATTGATATATTTTTGCATATTTATTTTTTGTATTTTTTGATGTTTTTATTGTGAAATTTTAATTATTGAAAAGTAGATATTTTAAGGCTCAATTGCAATATTTCTAAACGTGACGTCACCGTTTATCGTATTGTCATGAAGCTTTAGTAGGATATATTTTTTGAAAGAAAGCAAATTATTTATTACACATAAACAACAACTAAAATTATTAATATGAAATTTTATTTAGGTAAAAGAGTTTTGACCACCCGAAACTGAGTGCGGTTTTATTTGTCAATTTTTTCGTTGCTTTTTACCTAAATTAAATCTTTTGTGGGTCATATATTTTTTCCGGTAGGTAGTTGATGAATTAAAAAAATAAAAATCTATGCATATACCTACCATATTATCAAAAACCCTGTAAACTTAAAAGGTTGAAAAAATTGAAGACATTTCTCGTTCCTAAAAAAAATTGCATTCTGGAATATAAAATAGAAGGCAATAAGGTTGAAAGCGTCGGTTTTATCAGATTGGAACACCCTTGAACTTGAAACTAACCCCATTATTTAACGCATACCTACCCTAAAATAACTAGCGTAGACGAGGTGCGATAAAATAGAAATAATGCAGGCGGAGGTACCCGAGTTAGCCGAGATATAAGTAATTACTGTATAAGTTTTTTTTTTTTTTTATAATGCTGAACAATTCACACAGCATTATCTAGCCCCAAGGTAAGCAGAGCTTGTGTTATGGGTACTAGATAACTGATATACGTAATATTATACATTACATAGATAGATATTTTTTATTATACATAGATAACACCCAGACCAACGGAACAAATTTCTGCAGATCGTACACAAATTTGTTCCGAGGCGGGGATCGAACCCGCAACCTCTTGCGTCGCAGGCAGACTCTCGCCCGCTGCGCCACTGAGGTCTCAACATGGAAACATGGAAAATGGTAGTTACATTAGTCTAATTTCTCACACAGTAGTTAAGAGCCATTCAGTTTTATTTTAATCCTCTCGTAAATAATCTGCTTATAAATACGGAGTATCTGCATTATTTAATCTGTGGTATAAGTTTGAATTCTATCCTCATAATTAACCCCTATAAACGAACTGAAACGCACCCTCATGGGCTCCAATACTGCCCAATAATGATGTTGTCGCCCGATGACATATGACTTAGGGTTGTCGCTACATTCACAAAGCTTTTTAAAGTTTTAAAATACGTTTAATTCGATTTAAAAAAAATGGTTTTATGTTGCAGTGTAAAAAACCTCTAGCATTGTAATGAGATACTTAGGTATTTATTTTCTTAATAGTTTATAACTCTTGAAGTTGATGCACGTACATTTCAATAAGTCAGATATAAGTTAGTATCATAGATAGATAGATAGAAAATATTTTTATTGCACACTTAAGCTAAAAACAATTTACAAATTAAACACATAAACAATAAGTGACAATTAAATAACAATAATGATAAATAAATAATTAATAATTATTATAATCATAATTATCTACATATAGAAGATAAGCTTTGTATAATTTTGTTGATGTAATCGCTAAGTATATAAAATAGCCATAATAAAAATTCGACAGTCTTTTACAGTTCAAAATGTCATAATTAAAACGCATTGACAGCAAAATCACTTCCTTTTTTGTTTCATCCCTAATTGTAATTGTAACCCTTTAACGAGATTCTGAAGTTGATAGCGCATAACGCCCAGTTAAGTGCTAACCCTAGCCGTTCTAAATTCGAGATTGCCCTTGGACCAACACGTAGAGTGGCTGTCTGTCACGCCCAGTGAAAAACCTCGGATGGGTCAGTAGTGGACAAATTGGATCTTCCAACTCGAGTGATGATGAAGTGTTTGTTTCAAAGGTCAATTAATGTGGAAAAATATGCATTCGGTATTTTGAGTTAGAAAATAAATAAAAGTTGAGAGGTGTCAAAGGACACCCGGATGGAACGAAGTTCCTTTCTATAAGAGAGAGAGAGAGAGACAGACAGAGAAACATGCGCACGCCGCACGGCTTACAATAGCTTACTATCGCAAAAAGTGTCGTTACAACTTTTCGTGAGAATTTTTTCATCCAGCCCCCTTTCACAACGCGCGATAAGGAACTTAGTTCCAATTACAGTAGGTAGTGAGGACGTTATAAATTACAGATTTACGGCCATTTCATTAAATACCTAAGCCCTAAATAACTTATTATGTATTTTAAAGCCCAAAAAAAGCTAAGGAGTCTGTTTGTGGCCTTAGAGTGTCAGTACCTATAGGTGGCTTTTAGATGCACGATACAACCAATCTCATGTTATGGTATTACTCTAGCAAAATCCATAAAGAAGGACTTATACTACGACGCTATATTATGTGAAAAGGATAGGCATAGAATTTCGCGTTCATAGGAGCAAGATAGGGCAGAGAAAAAATCAAGTTTTTGCTTATTATCTATTAATTAGGACATACCTAATTTGAGAGAAAAAAAACGTTTTTTTCCGAACTAGGCTGATGCTCGGCGCGCATCTCAATACTATCCTTATGACCTTGATGTTTCTTTGATAATTTAACTCTTTTTACCAAGTCTTGTATAGTATTAAATAATCTGTGACCAAGATCAGATCTCTCGTTTTTTTTTACGAGACCGAACCCCATGTAGAATGCAGTTTGTGCGTCCGCTTTGTAGCTCCATAGCTCCTATTAAACAAAAATATGCGGTTTTCATCAGCTTTTTATGCTATTTTCGAAGTAAAACCAGAGGATTATATATATACGATATATTTAAAATTAATAATTAAAATATTAAGTTTAGTTTAAGTACTTTTTGTTATAGGTTTGGAAGGTAGATTCGATAATTTAAAGGTGGCAAATATATTTAAAATCTTAAATGATCTTTTCTTATTTGTTGGTAAAAAAAATCTTCACAAAATACATTTTTATCTACAAGAAGAGGGTTATACATTGACCACCATACATACACAGTTTGTAAATAAAATATAAAGGTAACTAAAACTAAGGTCTGTAACTACTTACCTTAAAAAAATACAAAAGAAGCACCCTTATCTAACTAAGCACTCAACAATATGTGATAGCTACGTTGTGAAAAAAACCTTTAAAAAAACTAAGTTTTTTCTAGAACTTTTAACACGATCACTGCTAGCGACGGGGCGGTGCGACCCGGAGGGGAGCGCCGCTGTCGCGAGACTGATCCGCATGCCATGAAAGTGTTAAACTTTTTTCATAAAAAATATGTTTTTTCTACTTGCAAACAGCTTTTACATTTATAAACTAATTCACAACTAATAACAGCTACATAAAATAAAAAAGATTTATTTAAACTTTAGTGTTAAAATAAATAGAACTTACTTGCGGCTCGGCGGGCGCAGGATTCGCGCCATGTCCGCGCAGCGCGGCGCCCGTGCCAGAATGACGGTGGTGCTAGCGCTAGGCGCTGGGCGGCTTAACGCCACGCCTACGGGCAGAAGGTGGTAGCTGCGTTTACTGAAAGAAAATCTCCCGGAATTTTCACGTTATGCTATGTTCAGGCTTATGCAATATTCGCAACCGGTAGCAAAAGCCGAGGATAATACGATAATCCTAGTGTCCAACTTAGAAACCAGGTTAAAATTTCCCTCTATGTATAGGCATTAGGCTACCTCTCTGTGTATTTTCGATAATACGAGAGTGGAAATCGCATTTATCTCCTGAAAGAAGAGTTGGAATTTTAAAGTTTTTCACGGTCGGTTTCTCTGACTAGTTACCAAACCAAGAGATTAAAGCTGTGGTACAATGCAAACTTTGGTGAAAAAGAGAGTTTACCTCTCTATTTCACCAACGTTTGCATCTCGCAGGGAAGGGGGGGTAACGGTCAATTTTTCTACTTTTTTCAAAATGTATGAAACCTATAGAAATTTTGGAAACTGTTTTGAAATGTACAATTCAATGCCTTTTATTTGATACTACCCCACTCAGATAGGTAGCCCCCTGGACTAGCCGAATGACCATCGCAGCAAGACATAACACGCCGTCTATCAGAATTTTGGGTGTTACAAGCTTTAAGTAGAAAGAATAAATAGGTAGGAAAGTAGTTTAGGTACATATTTATAGAAAAAAAAGTTAAATTAAGCATAACCCTGCGGTTTCTTCATCGCATTTAAAATATGTCCAGAATTGTAAAGTAAAATAATACAGGGCTAAAATTGGAACGCAATGGTCAAGTCCCATTGAGCCTCATTTCATTGCCCATCATATCCTTTCACACCCAGCTCCCAATCCGTCATGAAGTGTTTCCGTCATGAAGTGTTTTCATAAAATCAATTAGCGCTAGGCGGGGCCTAAAATTTACACGCCCACTGTCACATGAAAGCCAAGCCCCGCCCTCCGCCTGATCCTATAATAAAATTGCAAAAGCTTGTCTGTATGTAGGTTACGCTTTGGCGCTGGAGAAGAGAGTAAATCCTATTAGGTAAGTACCGTACCGAGAAGAGACTTCAAAGGGATTAATTCAACTTTCCCGTCTAGATGGACTTATTAAAGTTATAATCTACGTCGTAGATTCTACATCTTATCCTAAGTTATGTAGGGTAAGTTGGAGTAAGACCGGATGCGGATAAACGTTGTCGTCGTCGTAGAAATCCTTGGTAGCATTACGAAATATGGCATAATTCGACTATTTTTAATAGTCAATTGAACTTCGTTTGACCGCAATCTCAACTGATAGAAGTGAAGACGTGGCCGACGATGTATCATAAAGATTTAGAAGATACCTATTGACGCTTGTCTTGAAGAGACCTAGGTTATGACCCGTGTTTCAAACCCCAGCGGTACGAATAATGAAGTTGCATTAAAACTGCTTAGTATATGGTATATCCACCAAGTAGGTGTGGTAATGCGCTGTGCGTCTGCTTGTCCTGGAGTGGAAGGGGGGTGATGGAATCAGGGCATGTAGCTCCTGTGAGCATTCTCCGAAATGTATCCTAAAAAAATCGAGAGACACGCGACTTTGCGGCGGTGTTCGAGACTTTAGTTAGACCTAAACATTTTTAGTAAATTATTTTCATACGGTCTTAATTCTTTCAATCATCACTTTATTCGTTTGTTGACCGTTTTTGTACTCGAATTTGATAACATTTTTGGCACAGCGAGTTTATGTTTATTTCTATTATTTAAATTATGTAGGTACATCGCTGTTTTTGGTACCCGATTGACATTTTTATGGGTGTACCTACAACAAGATTTCATCATAGTACATTATGATACAAGTGCGGTAAGTTGAAAATTACAGCCGAGGCGATATTGCTAGCCCGAGCCGTAGGCAAGGGCTACAAGAAAGCAGAGGCTGTAATTATCAAAGCGCACGTGTGTCATACGACGTTTTATAACATATTTGCGAGTAAATAAATAAAACTCGGACTTTCGAATAAACTTTCATTGGCTTGTAAGTATCTAGCGGTTAAATTGCCTAAGCTATCGGTCGATTTTTCGGGCAAGAGGCTTAGATTATTGTCTTTTTCGCTGCCTCTGAGACTTCTGGCGGTGTTGAATAAATAAATTCATCATTGCTTGACGACATTTTCAAGTAAAAACAATACCTAAGTAGGTACAGCGAAAAGAAAAGCGCCCGAAATAGTTTTTACTTCTTTACAAATTAGCGATGCGCGCGCATCAGCGCCTTTTATTTAAGGCAAAGGCACAAAAACAGCCAGTAGGTATTACTAATAAAGTAAATAAATATTTTTGTGTTTTGTTACAAATAAATGGTTGTAATTTATGGTCAATATTAATTAAATTAAAGAAATAAATGTTTTATTATTATATTTTATCTACTAAACCTCCTAAAGTTAATTTTATTCAAAAAGGTTGACCACTTTTCTGGCATAAAAACTCTTTGCTAAGATTTTAAAAAGTACCGTTCGTTTTAGAAGGAGCATCTTGATAAGCCATAGACATAGACCGTGCGTTTTACTATACATTACCGCACTAGTGCGTAATGAGATACATTACGGTAGGTATTGAAATTGGTGAAATAAGAGACCCTTTACGAGCAAATGTGTTTTAAAAATATTGACCTGATGCTGTCAGTGCCTAAATTTATTTCTAGTATAGGTACCCATATTATAAATTTCACGAACAGCCCTCATCTGCAGCACAAATACGGTGTTATTATCATATCTGCAGTGTTTTTGCCCACAGCAGTATAAACCATAAGACATAATAGTACTATAGACGTAGCTCAAATAGACTAGTACTTATAGAAGTATCAACGTCTGTAAGACAACGATTATTTTTGACTGCATACGCTGCAAAACTAAGACTCTTCGATAGCTTATCTATGTGTGGGCCCCATTGAGCTAAGCCCATTATCGAAGGTGAGGTCAAATAATACGGTACTTTCTACAATTTCTAACGTTTCTCCTTTTACGTTTACATCAGGCTTAACTTGTTTAACATTTTGGTAGAATAAATCTTATACATTTTGTTTTAGTGTCGTTAAGGTGCATTATGGACATCGTCGAAATTTGTGCTTTGTCGTTTCAAGTCAGCAAGAAATACAATCTCGTGATTATTTTCAACAAGATGAGAAAGGTCGTTAATATAAACGAAAAAATAAATAGGAAGGAACGAGGATAGAACCCTGCGGTACACCCATTGTAACTACAGACTCCAAAGACCACTCTTTGTATTTTGTTACTCAGATAAGACGTAAGAAGATCCAAAGAGATTGATTGAAGAGATTTATTCCATAGTGAGTGTCCGTGATGGTAGCGTACACATAACCGAATTCACGTTTGTTGTTATGCCTAATATATAGAGTGTATATAGAGTATAACTATTGCAAAAGTAAAATAAATAGCGCCTCCTTGGTTTAAGAAATAATGACCATTGTTTGTGGGTACGCCAGCATAACGTTATGCTAGCGTACACACGACCGTTCTCAAAAACGGCTTATACTATAGCAACAAAATTTATACACAATTTAGAGTATAAATAGCGTTTCAGCTATGCAAAATTTCATAATGATTGCTCTCATAGGAACAGAGATATGGAACAAGACTATAAAATAACACCTGAGCTGGCGTTAGTGTTTGATTACGAATTTCCATAAAGTATGACTACTGGGAGAAGGAGGATTTCACACATTATTTATAAATATAACATTTACATTAAGAGAACCTCGTTTTCTATAGGAACTAGGTATTTCGGTTTTTAATGGGTACGCTAGCATAACGCCAGCTCAGGTGTTATTTTATAGTCTTGTTCCATATCTCTGTTCCTATGAGAGCAATCATTATGAAATTTTGCATAGCTGAAACGCTATTTATACTCTAAATTGTGTATAAGTTTTGTTGCTATAGTATAAGCCGTTTTTGAGAACGGTCGTGTGTACGCTAGCATAACGTTATGCTGGCGTACCCACAAACAATGGTCATTATTTCTTAAACCAAGGAGGCGCTATTTATTTTACTTTTGCACTAGTTATACTCTATATACACTCTATATATTAGGCATAACAACAAACGTGAATTCGGTTATGTGTACGCTACCATCACGGACACCATAGTGATGCAGTTTCCTGGGCTGATCAATGTTTCATGTTGTACGCAATAGAATGCTTTTGAGAAGTCGCAAAAAACGCCTGAACGACTTCTCCCAAGTATCAAAAATAATGCGCTACCTACTATATCTAACTCTACACCGGCATCAGTAGTCGACCTGCCGTGAGTAATCCCGAATTGCTTACAATGTATGTAGCAGGTCATTGCTATTATATATAATGTCTTAGCAATTGATGTACCTAGGCTAAAATACGTTTATTAAAAACTTGCTGAATATAGGCAGTATAGGCATATATTGCTCTAATCTAAAGTTAAGATTTAAACAGTGGATTGGAATGATTTTACTACATTTCATTCAATCAGGAAATACGCCACAGTCAATAGACTCATTCATTGAATATCTTATCAAGATCTGGTGCAATGGTTTCAATCAATATTTTAAAAATTCTGCCGGAAATGCCCCAGAGATCTGCAGTGTAGTAGTAGTGTGTAGTTTTTAACAACACATTTATTTATTTACATAATCATAATTAAAACCACCAACGAAAGTAGTGTGTAGTTTTTAACAACACATTTATTTATTTACATAATCATAATTAAAACCACCAACGAAAGTAGTGTGTAGTTTTTAACAACACATTTATTTATTTACATACCTAATCATAATTAAAACCACCAACGAAAGAATCGCAATGTAGACTGAGTATAAAAAAGATACAAATTGTTTCATGCATTTGGTGTTCCCGCAATTACAGGTGGCCACATCTAACTAAAATTATCATGATAATGAGTTGGCCAACAAAACAACATTAATTATTCAATCAATGTAGGTTAAGAAAGAAAATTAAAAACAAATAATAGTATTATTATAGTATTAAAAGTGGTATTTACAATAGAAACAATTGAGCTAACTGCAGACTGTTGCAAACAATCTACAGGTAGGTAGCTCAACTGATCAATACCAGTCGGAAGTGTGTCCAAGACACTGGCTGCATTGCCCCGCTCTGTATGGTAATGCTGATGCGCTGTACCAGATAAGATACTCACCAGCTCTCGGGTCAGGCGTCGCTTCGACCAGACGCTCAGATATTTTTTGAAAACTCAGAGAGCCTCGGGTACCGAGGACCTAGGGTCTCGACTCCAAGGGGGACAAATGCTTAGGCTTTGTCGAGACCTGCATATTTTCGCCTTTTGCGATCTCCGGCCAAATCTTAATAGATAAGTACAAAATAATTCATAAATAATAATGAAATGAAAATAAGATAGATAAGTAGAAAATTAATCCGTGACCGAACTCGTCCGAAGAGTCCAGGCTACAGGAGTTACCGGTCCTATAGGAGGAGTACAATAGATCGTAGGTAGGAACTAGTAAAAGTAAGGTAAAGGTACTTATTAATAACTAAATTAACATATAAATAAATCCCTGTGGTGCTCCTGAGGACACCAGTCTCATGAGAGTCCGGGCAACAGGAGTTACCATTTTTTATTTTAACAACACTTCATTTAATCGCAATACTAGCGAGTGGGATCCAAAAATTTAAGGAAAATAGGTGTATCTAAAATTCGCGCTACTAGCCAAACCAACCGTTCGTTCACTAAAATTAAGGCTACCTATACACTGCTTCCCACAAAAACCACAATCCACTGGTAACAATTTTCTACCATTGCAAAACATTTTTTACACTAGCAATATTCGGTAACAATGTCTAGCAACCCTTAATTTTGATTGGACCGTATTATTTGCGCCCGACCAATAACAGAGTTCCACCAAGCACTCTACTCTGTGTCAAAATGTCGTCGGGAGTGTAGACAATTTTGCGAATTTTATTTGTAAGGAAATAAAATCACGCAAACGCGGGTGGATTACCCTTTTATATCAATAAAATAATACCTTTTTGGTATTTATATTGATCTTGCCAGCATACAGGTATGGATGTCGTTCAATTCGATCGATATACTTTCCCTTCCTGCCCAGATGATTCTTGCTCAATGTTTTTTTGTGTTGTAAATAAAAACATTGATGTCGATAATGCAAACAAAAGATTACATCCGCAACAGAAAGCCAGTCATATTTCTTTCAGTTCAGATTTCTACTGTTTTTTTGTTTTAGCGGTCGTAATTTGCTAGCAAACTCTGGTAAATTTCCACTAACCAAATTTCGTGAGCTCATCTACAATTTGATAGATTGTGGGTGTTTTTTTTCGCAGTATGGGAGATGAAATGGATCCTTGCGAATGCCTGTGGAACCACGAGCTGGCGATGCGTCGCCTGATTTCGCTGGTGAGTTGACTTTTAGATAGCCATAATGTACCCGCGAGATTCTCTCTGAGCTAAACCTTGTTTGTTCAGTGGGAGGATTCCACGTACGCATTAGGTAGCTATCTGGCTTAACATAAAAAAGAAAAAAAGACGCTTGTAGTAGCTGACACTCATGTACTTGGTACTCAAGCAAAATACTTAGGGTAACCATAACCATCTAAGTATGCCTAAATAATGATTAAAATATACCAAATTGTTTTAATTTGTTTACAAGGAAAAATATCCTATTAACACAACCAAGAACAGTTATTATGTATTACATTGCTACTTAAGTATTAATCCTTTAGTACCTAAATCAATGAATAGTCATTGTTATATTCTTTCCTCAAGTTTGGAGGCAACACGAAGGTGAAAACATTTGCATATGATACAAGTTGTCTGTAGCCAGTGCCTATGTAGGTATATCTGAGGCACTGCCCAAATTCAAGATTTGTGAGTTCCATTCCCACTGCCAAATGTGTCCATAATCTGTGGCCTTCATCTCTGTCTCGGTCACAGATATGTAGGATCTTAGTACTCGTCTTATACCTAATATCCAATAGTGGAGTTACCGCATCAGATATTGTAAGTAGTAAGCTCTTTTGAAAAAAAATAGGAAACTAACTAGTGTTTGAATTTTGATATTTTTATTGTTCACCGCTATACAAAATATTAGTAATAGTGGTGGTGATATGCGTCAAAGTAGCGCCGCTTCCTATTTTATTTTATTACTACGTTGAACAAAAGATATTTCAAAAATCAAACATACAGTTTGTGATACCTTATAAGCTTTTTTTAATGCCTGTGTAATAGTTTTATTCTATTAGGTTTAGACAGAATATCGAAGTAGCCCTGGGTGGCCACCAATATCTGTTTTTGTTATACTGGCTAAACTAAACAGAATAAAACTATTAGAGGCCTTAAATAAAGCTTATAGGTAATAGGTATCACAAACAGTCCGATGGATTTTTTAAATTTTGAAAGTTCCTTTGTTCAACATAGTAATAAAATAGGTGGCGGCGCTAGTTCGACGCATACCACCGCCTTAACCGAGACTTGTTATCAAGTTCATGTTCAGCTGCGTAACAGTATTGCAATTCGAGATTGCCAATCAGTAACAAGTTTAGCATTCATGAAAAGCAATTATTTTTTGTTACATGACCATCACACATGGAAAATACCATGAAATTTTGAAATTTTTATTTCAAATTTGTGATAATGTTGTATTTTATTGCATTGTAATATAATGAGTAATGATTGACAAGTCCTGATAAAAAGTTTTTTCTGTAAATATAATTGACTGCTAAATAGTTTTTCTGCAGTTTCTGGCAGATGTTGAATTGGATAGGCTCCGAAACTACAGGACCGATTTGAAAAATTCTTTATCATTAGAATATTATCCGTGATGAACAATGGCTATAGAATATACCCGTGCGAAGCCGGGGCGGACCGCTAGTAGTATTATATCGTTTATATGGATCGAGGCAGTTCAGGACCGCTATTTATGGCGTCATAATGGTGGAGGCCTAGGGCCGGCTGTGGTTGTTTGTGGGTTGATACAATTATGAATCATTTATTGGTGTAGGTAGAATGGTTTATGAATGATCTCAAACATTGATGCTAGACTTTGAGATCCTGCGATTTTATAAAAATTATCACCCCAGCGTGTGTCGGTTCTTCGCGAGAATCGGCGGCCTACTGCCACTTCAGCTTGCTAATTCTTAGCTATATCGATAACTTTGGTTCTCTGTCGGATGTATTCGTTACGAATCCTATCCTTCAGAGAAACTGTAAGCATAGCTCTTTACATAGCTCGCTGAGCAACTTTGCACTGTGGGACAAGTCCTATCGTGAATGTCACGTCTCAGCACCGTAGGTCATGGCGGGTAGGACGCACCGATTGAAAACTTAGCATTGCGGTATGGATGACAAGAAGATTCGGCGTAGTTGAATGCGTCAAGCAGAAGACAGGGCGCTATGGCGCTCATTATGAGACGCATATTTCCATTGCAGTGGACTAACATAGGCTGATGATGGTTCAATTCTATTGGGTATTAAAGTATTTATACAAAGAAAATTACAATTAAAGACAAATTGTGACAAATTGACAATTAAAAAAAATTGAAATAGTATTTACAATTAAAACTATTGAACTAACTGCAAATTGTAATTGAAAACACCAGTCTTTTAATGATGCCGTTAATGTTCCTACGAGGCACTTATTAGTCGTTAAATATTAGCCTATTAAACAAATTATAGTAGGTACAGTAAAGCAATAGCTAGATATATTTGGCAGTAAGGTACACAATTTATCCATCGAGCACTTTACAAGTGAAAGTTTTTATTGCCTGTTCTACTTTCATTTGCAATTCACACCTAGCGCACAGAACATAACGATTGAAAATTATTTTTACGTTTGCCACAACAAAAAACATTTGAAAATTCAAACAATTTTATTGCACTTAGCTTTTTGCTTTATAGTGCGTTACTCACACCGGGAAAATTTAATAATGTCCCAAAAAAAAATTCCTCCTGAAATTTTTATCCTGCCGAAAACGAAAAATTTTGGGACATTGATAAATTTTCGTGGAATTGTATTAAACAAATTTCAAAATAAATAAACTGAATAAATATTTCGTTTCAATACAGTATGATACTAAGTATAATGATGTCTTCCTAACTGAATTTCGACCACTGTGGCCAGTCTTAACGGAGACTGGACAAGACATATTAGAGTGCGCAAACACAGGTGCAATCTTTATTCCCGACGGCAGACCGACACGACCCGAGGCACAGGGGGGGGGGGGGTTATACCGCCAACTTCATGACTCCGTGCTGCTACTGTTTTTTTTTTGCTAGATAAACCCTATAACATATTTTGACCCGACCCGGGATTTGAACCCAGGCCCTCATTATCAGCGGTTGTCCAATCTGACCACTAGACCAACGACGAAATAGCAGTCGTACTAAGCATACCGAAATTTCGTACTCGACTCGTACGTATAGTACTCTAAAGTTTACCACTTTGTTTGGCGACATAACTGTACTGCTGCTGTTGTTTTTAAAACAATGATAGCTGTTTATAAACTGTATCAGAAAAATGACAATATCAAACACAATGTTAACGCTTTTTTGCATATCTTAAAATCCTTCACATAATTATTACATGTGGATCCATGCATTAATAATACTGCCGTCCGTTATCTAAAAAGCGGCTAAGTGACATTTGGTCAATTTTGACTTTTAAATGCCTCGATAGACAGTTCAAAATTCTCTATCGATCTGTCTAGGACACGTGTTCGTATCTTTTATAGTTTCCGATTTAGTGATGGGAAGAAAGCCGTTAAAAAATGCAAAATATTAAAATTCCAACGCTAAATCACGGCTATCTGCAAATACTTAGCTAAAAAGCATTTAAACTAATTTAAAGTCATTAAACTAGTTTTGTTTTTCTATTATTTATTGCAGTTCTAAGCTACAAAGCGGTTATGTGCAAATTACTACGCTACAAAGAAGTTAAAGTCTCCTAACCACTTTATAGCTTTGTGTTTTGATTTGATTTTGATACAACCACAATACTATATGGCGGTCATGTCGCACTCCTTCGCTATAAAGCCGTTATCTACGCTCGGCCATGCGCCATCCCACCCCCGCGGCTACGTTCCGCCAGGTTTTTGATTTGATATTTAGTGCAAGGAGCCGTCGCGAGTGCACTCCTGTCACCGTAAGACGGGATAATTGCAGTGTCCAAAATAAAAATTGGTTGCAGTATTCGTTGTTAGTACACTTGATAAATAGTGATCTAATTGCCACTGAAAGTATCATACTGTATTATTTTGAACAGTAAATTGATGAGCGCTGACCAG
The DNA here is from genome assembly GCA_946478455.1 of Eupithecia vulgata. Taxonomy (NCBI): domain Eukaryota; kingdom Metazoa; phylum Arthropoda; class Insecta; order Lepidoptera; family Geometridae; genus Eupithecia; species Eupithecia vulgata. The sequence continues at coordinate 4,151,042 of OX297863.1, forward strand.
GTACACCACCAAATAGAATTAGCAATGAAAAGGAAGGTGAAGATATACTACTTTGAAGATTTCGAAGAAGCAGTGGCTACAATAAATAACTCTAAAGTGGTAGTAAAATCAATGACGCCAGAAAATTTCATCAACTTCTTAAATATTGTATCTGATAGGCGCATTCAAAATTCTACCCCCAGAGAGTATTTGAAAAATATGGTAGAAGTATGTTTCAAACGAAATAATTATGATCTCCTGTACAGAAACGATTTCAGTGAGGATTTTAAGTCATTGAGATTTTTAAATGACCGTTATTTAAAGAATAACAATATGCCGATAGTAACTTTCTGATCAGAGTACAAAGGTGTGCAGCCTGTAAGAAAAGAAGCTCTTTTGAGCAAACTCTCTACAATTATTCCACCACACAAATTAACATTTTGGCAAAATTTACCTGTCCGCTAAAATGCACAGACAAGCACTCCTAGGAGTAGGAGAACACTATAATTTCTTAACTTATAGATTAATAAGTAGTAAAAAAGTGCCATTTTATGTAGAAGTAAGAATTTAGTGGATAAGAAAAGAATGCATGTTACGCAAAAAATGTGATTATTTTATTTTTAAGATTTTTATTGTAGCTCTAGAAGAGCATACCTAATTAAGTACTTAACCTACTATGTGCCTTGATTTAAAAGTACCTTCCTAGCCAAGTACAATTTAGTATAAGTTTTGTTTAACTGATTTTTTGATAAGCATTCAACATTTTCATGGCCCAAGACGCGCTTGTTGATCCGGAGCTCTGTGTTGCGGCAGCGAGACTGGGCAGTGAATGCGTTAAGTAGAATAAATTATGGGCGTTACACTGTACGCGATAAGTACGTATCTTGTCTAAGAGATTAGTCTGTAAGTACATAATTGATCTTTGAAAATTTGATTTTAAGTAATAAACCATTGCAATTTGCAATTTTTTTTTATTATTTTAGCATTTAACGTTGTTTAATAGTAGAAACCCTGAATTATCAATAAAGGAATACTAAACTATAAAGCGGTTATTAAAACAGGTTTTGCATGTAGCTGCCTTTTAGTCATGTGTATCAAGATATAAATAATAAAAAATACAATTTACGTGCTAATGCTAAGCTTAAAAGCCGTAAAATACAGAAACCCTGTTTTAGCTTTGCAGGAGCCACAAGTCAAAATAAACTATCCTACGCAATAAAGCAGTTATGTGCAAATCCTTAACTAAAATGCCGTTAAGGTATACATAGCCGCTTTATAGTGGTGTAAACTTAGCATTTTCATTAAATCATTGCTAAAACTAAATGCAAAAAATCATTTCGTGAATTATTGTTATCAGGAATTGAGTTTATAGCGAAGCCATTCGATAGTACTCACGTCATTCTGTCTTTCAGTGTCAAAAAATCTGTTATACGAATTATAGTAATCAAATGGCAGCAATTTCAATTTTTTCCGCGTTTTTTGCGTTTTTCTCGAAACTTGGTTTTGCGACTTAGCCGCTTTTTAGGTAACGGACGGCAGAATAGAGATTCGACCTTGAGCAAAAGTATTGGGAGATGCCTACGTACGCTAATCTTAAGTCTTCCGGAAACTTCACATGTACATGAAGCACCACCTAGGGCTGATTCTATACTAGTAACCCATTCCGACTTCGCACGGGTTGCTGAGCATAGGCTGCTGCAAAGCTCTCAGTGATCAGCATGATTTATTTCGGCATCTTTAAAAATCGTCATAGGGATTTCTACTTGATTGTCGTAAAACTATATTTAATTTTCCGTGTTTTTAGAATATTGAGATTTTAACTATGTAATTTAATATTCCTGTAGACCATAAATAGTCTGAAATAAAGATAACATCATATCAAAATTTCGGTCAATTTACACTAAACCTTCCTCGTGAATGAGTCCGTCCATTGTTGAAAACCTTTCGGTAGTTGTTAATCAAGATCTTCAAAACGAATGAAGAAGTGAACCACGATATCACAAAAAATGTTTTTTTATCAGCCAAAGCTTCGTAATTGGCTACTATAAAGCTAGCTAGACGATAAAACCTTGTATAGACCTTTCTTGTCCCATCCAGCTACGCCAAAGCCAGGACTACTGCACGGACGGCGAATGCCTCGACGAGCCGAGCCTCCCGCGGCCCGAGTCGGCAGCCAATGGCTTCCTCACCATGTTTCTGATGATGGCGCTCGCTGTACTGTTGTATGCCATGCGCCCGCGACGCACACAGATCGATGAACCGGCCAAGCCTAGCGCCGCTAACTTTCAGGTAAAATCAATATCAATCCATACACTGATATTATAAACTCTAAAGTAACTCTGTCTTGTCTACAATACAATTTACTCTTTATTGCACACCAAAATAAGACATATACACATACCTACACAGGACACCTTTCCATAGTTCATGACTTGTGAATGTATGCATACATGACCCTAATATACCTACCTACCTATTCGGTTCTAAATCCAATTTACTTTTTGTAAACGAAAACTTACATGAAAGTAACTCACTCTGTCTACAATACAATTTACTCTTTATTGCACACCTAAATAAGACATATATACACATACCTACACAGGACAGGAAAGAACTAATACAGATTACGTTGTACAATGGGCGGCCTTATCGCTTTGAGCGATCTCTGCCAGGCTACCTTTAATTATTTTTATTATATATATATATATATTTTTAATCTTTTATTATCCTTTTTTTTTGTTATCTACCTTTTCACGACAAAACGGACGGATCTTAATTAAACTTTAAATGGTATCCCGGGGACAGGCAAAGGCCACTTATAAAGCACCTGTGAAGTTGCAGTAGGTACTTATAGGTACTACAAATTGGAAAGTAAATCTGTCTGTCACCTTTTTATCACGGAAAAGTGCGTGCAAAACCGTGGCTAAAAAAAAATCTAAGCCTAGACTGGTCTAGTAAGTAGTCATAGATATATCAGGACTCCCTCGTTTTCCGCATCTGGACTCAAAATTGATCAATTATGTATGTTGTGGTTGTCTTATTCACTTGTGGTAAGGACCGGACTCTGGAATCATTAACATCTTAGCCAAAAGTATACTGTTGCTCGCTAAGGAAGGTCTATTATATTGACATCCGCCAAGGATCGCCTTTGCTGAAGGTCGACTCTTAAAGTTTACATATATTACGACAATTCGTGTTTTTGTTGGACGCTTTTGTGGCGCAAAAGTTGGCCAGCATCAGACAGCATAATGTCCACTGGGCACTGCTGAGTCCTCCATCAAGCGACGCGAATAGCGGTCTATTTTAATTCTCCAACACGCAATTGCAAAATCGCAACAATTGTGTTTTGTTCAAATCAAATATCAATAACGTTTATTTCTGTAAGCTTACAAAATAAGCACTTAGACAAGTCAAATTTTATACTATAAACAGGTTTATAAATAGTCATTATTATCAAATAAGAAATATGATGTTATTGATTTTATTCGCTTCAATTTTTTGTCCACTAGTGGAAGAAGCGAAAAAGAAACCACTAGTAAGTTTTATTCCGGTTTTATTCAGTTTTGTTCCGGACAAATGCTAGTTACTTTAATATAACGAATTACAGTACCAATGCAAAAAAACGATCGGGACATCCAATTGCGTATTTGGAGACTTTAAATTGGCCACCAGAGCCGCCTTCATCCATCGACAGTAGATGGTGGTGATTAATTATTTGATTTAATTCTGTGGTGATGATTTGAATAAGATAGTTCATGATTCGCAATGAAAATCGACGGAAGAGAGCGATCATGCCGATCTTACATAATGCTTTGATAGGTGTAATTTTCCTTGTGCGTCCATAGCACGTGCGAGGCCATTGTATTTTATCAATTGTACCTACAATGTGCGAGGTTATACCAATCTTAATAAAGGTTCCTTTGCATAGTTCATGACTCGTGAATGCATGCATACATGACCCTACCTATTCGGTTCTAAATCCAAATTACTTTTTGCAAACGAAAACTTACATGTATGAAAACATGCATCATCATCAACCTATATTATTCCATTGCTGGACATATGCCTCCCCTAATGAGCGCCATAACGCCCTGTCTGCAGCTTGCCGCATCCAGCATCTGCCAGCAGTCTTTCGCAAATCGTCATCCCACCCAAGGAAAACATTAAAACAAAAATGATTTCAAAGCTATTTGCGCCGATTATTCTGTGTCGTAAAATATTTTCCATCAATATGTATTTCTTTGGTTTTGTTTACAAATAATATCTAGAATTCTATAACCGATTAAGTAGATGTTGTGGTGGCAGAATTTGAATTGACCTATTTGCTTTTTACTGTAGGCACTGTAGTCTGTAATTGAACGCGATAAGCGGCTAAACATACATTTGTAATGTGTATCTGTCTACCTACTTGCCACAATAGATAAAGCATTCGTTGGGAATACATTATTATTCACACTCGAACTTGAATAAAACAAAATGTTCCGATAAAAATGAAATTAGCAAATATTATGAAACTTTTAGCTCTAATGTTTTGTATTATAGTGCGTAAGCCCTCGCATTCTGGGTATTTTTTTCCTGCCGAAATAAAAAAAAATTGACTTATTAAATTTTTTAACTTTTAGATCTGATTACCATTGCAAAAGCACTGAGATGCAATCATCATGATTCAACGTAGCGGCTAGCAGAGTAGGTACTCCATTATATTGAATTTACGATCGATAAAAAGAGACTGCAACAATTAGGTTTTGATGTCAACAGAATCACTATCAACATACAAGTTCTACCATTTAAATAGATTTTTCTGGGATATTCTCAGAAAAATCGATTTAAGGTGACGTACGTTCGTAATTTCTAGACAAGGACGAGCGTACACCGCGCAGTGAAAGCGAGAAAGGGACGCAAGAGCCGGCCCGCGCGCAATTTCACTGCTTTTTATTTATAAATTTGATATTGCTCTAAAATAATACTCTTTCGCAAAAAACTAAAACCATAATCCTCTAAAGTGTTTAGTTAAGTATTTTTTAGACGATATTTCATGCAAATATGTTAAGTAACTAGCAAATGAAACTGGTTTTCCGTAGTAAAAATGCAAAATTTAGAGGAAACTTTGCGATTTTTTTCTATCGAGTCAAGTTGAGTCAATCGTGTTTCGGCTTCCATAACTTACTAACAAAAATCCTAAGCTTTCGATGCTCATTAAAAAAGATTTAAAAAAATTGTGTTTTCTTGCCTTAAAATTGATTTTCCGTCTAGGCAAAACCTGAGTTTTGGGACCTACTTCACCTTAAATGGCAGAACTTGAACCCGCGACCTTCCCTCAGCAGGGGTATTTTAATTCGTCGGAAAGGCCTTCGGATTCGATATCGGAAACTTTTTCGAAGAATGCTATTTTAAACCAGCGGATTCGAAAACTTTTGACATTCGAATTCGGATCCTTGTTAGGAGAGTTTCCGACAGCTTTTTACTGTCGGAAGCTATTCCGCCAGTGAGTTTTTGTTTGTTTATAAATAATTTTAGCATAAATTCAAGGGTACTAACTCATAAGAACACCGTGAAAGTACCTAATCTTGATAGAAACGAGAAAAGTAGGTTCTTACTCAATCGAAGTGATTATTTGCCAGTGTTTTCGTTTTTAGGTTATCTTTGTTTACAAATTAAGAAAACAAAGTAACTAGGTACTTACCTTCTATCTACGTTTATTTACTAACCACATTTTGCTGTTGTATAGTTGGAACATATATTTGTAAGAGACAGAGAGAGAGCTCAACGACATATTCACAGCTCAACTCGGAGACAACAAACAATAATCCGTCATCGAACCCTGCGCGATTTGTCGAACCCGTTCAACGACCCTAACTTCCAATCGTTGTATCGTTTTACGCCGACAATAGCTCTGGGGTTGATTGAGGAGTTGAGGTGTTTTTATAATGAGACAAAATACTCTAATTCAATGCCAAAAGTAAGTCTCTAATAATTGCATTCCTCGGAGGTCAACCTGCCTAGGTACCTACCTACCTTTTGCCAAACCTAAAAACAAACATCAAACCAAACAGTCAAACCCGCTAGATTTGGTGAGAAGTCTGGTTAAATTGGTAACACTTTTGCCCAACGTTTTGGTTTGAAGTCATGTTTACGAGGTAAGTTTGCTCAATTAACATATTTTCGATGTGAATGTGATGTGTAACTTTAGAATCTTTCTTTAGAACTTTAGAAACATCCTGATTTATTGATTGATTTCGATGCAATTAAGAAATCATTATGATAATGCAAAGTTACTTTAAAATATTCCAATAAAATTTCTACCATTTTCTACTATTTCAAAACAATCTCCGTAAATGCACATTTTCCATCAACCCGCGGAATCGCTTCGGATACTTTCGATCATCAATCCGCAATGAAATCAAAATAGCGTTCGCGGAATCGAATTCGAATCGGACGAATCGAATGAATTAAAATACCCCTGCAGAAGTATACGGAAAACACGTGCCAGCTTTTAAAAAAATCATCACATTCAATTTATTATTTTTAGTTTCTTTTACCAACTAGTGACGATGGCGATTTGAGAAAGACTGCTGGCAGATGCTGGATGATGATGAACCAACTTACTTTTTCTGGGCAATATTTTGAGTAGGTAACACCTGCAATAGGAAATAAGTATTTATGTTGCATATTACGTGGCCGCATTACATTACGCAGCAATTTAAATAAATGTTTACATTTGCATCAGTCAATTCAATAGTAACATCAGTAAATTCTTGACCCTCAATTGTCTTTTTTACTGTGTGAAGTAAAATGTACAACACAGAACCTTGGGATGTTATAGCTACTTTGTTAGTATCAATAGTGTAAAATTATTGAAGTCTTATCCCAGTTGTGGTATGGTATGAAATATACTTTAAATATTTAAAAAAAAACCGGCCAATTGCGAGACGGACTCGCGCACGAAGGGTTCCCGTACCCATTATCTATATAAGAATGGCAAAAACATCACGTTTGTTGTCGGAGCTGCCTTAAATATTTATTTTATTGTTTTTTTAGTATTTGTTGTTATAGCGGCAACAGAAATACCATCATCTGTGAAAATTTAAACTGTAACTATGTTCATGAGATACAGCCTGGTGACAGACGGACGGACAGCGGAGTCTTAGTAATATGGTCCCATTTTACCCTTTGGGTACGGAACCCTAAAAATTTGAATTTCTCCGTTCTCCTTCCATCCGTTTACGCCTATTATATTATGTAATTAACCTTCCTATCTTTTTTTACAGGACCGCGATGGAGCTCCCCCGACGCCGCCTAGAATCTAATCGACGTTCATCATCAGAACATGCCAACTATTCCAGTTAATGTATTATAAATATTATAGACAACCGCTGCGTGGTCCCAAGAACCGAACTGCGAGGAAAGGGCGTCAGATTTAGAACTATTTCTTGACTTTTGGATCTTAACATTTGTAGATTAGATTTTTTTTGACATGTTTGCGACTTGACAGGGGGATATAGGTCTAACTGGAACATTTACGGCTCATCACATCATTGTAGAACGGGACAAACAGCTTGACAAATTGTGAATAGACAAAAACCAGGCACATTGGGTTTGCAAGATCGTTTAACAGTCACAACAATACTACCTTCAACTGGTTTATGTTTAATATCTACAGTTGACATTTCTACTTCTGACGATTACATCTTGTGAATAGGTTTAATACTGTAAGTTATGTAAACCGTTATTGTCTGAAATGTATGTATAGGAAGAGTTGTAATATACCGTCGCGTCGCCGCAATAATGATACCGCGTCGTATCAATGAGCTAGGTTATTTTCTTGTGAATCTTAGATTCGTTAACTGTGATGTTTTGAACTCGAAATATATTTGTTCTTTTTTTTTCTAATTTATAAAGAATTGGCGCTTGAACTTTACAATGCTACTAAAAATTGTGTACTGAAAAAATATGTGCAATACTAGAGAAATGAAATGTATCGAGTATTTTTTTTAGTATATCTGAATTTATTTACATACTTCATTTGTCCCTTTAGTTGAATATCTGACCCCCTCAATAATAATAATTATAAATAATAAATACTCAAACGCATAGGTTTAAGCATGTGGCAAGTGACGATTTTTGATACATTTTCATTAAATTATGTCAAAAAACCGCGACTTAAGACGAGCTTAAATGTAAATTGCGTTTTGAGTATTCGGGGGTTAGTAAATTATTGTAAGCAGTGGTTCGAATCAACAAGTTTATTAGGAACATTATTGTTTAAAGGTAGGAAATGCTTCAAATTTGTATTCCGGCGGTAAATTACTGAAGGCACTGCATTAACACCACAATGTATCATAGTACTGTCTTGTATCAGCTGCTTACTATTATTGGTCACGATTTAAGGTTTTTTTTGCACTGTTTTAGTTTGCTTGCACCTAGTTGTAAATAATCAGAATATACTGAATATTGTCTACACTCATGTACCATGATATAAATAAGTTTTTTCTGAGCATAATTCCATTAGTTTTAGTTATTTTGATTGGGAATGGGATTTTTATTTTATCTGTAATAATTATTTATGTTAAAAAGACAACCAATCGAGATTTTATTATTGTCCTTCAAATAAATATATAAAAATTATTGGATTTGATTTTTGATCTGATTATGTTCTGGCTATTGGCCGCCGCCGTGGCCGAAATTCGGACCCGTTAGACTTAATTCTCCTGGGGTAAATCACCTGGGTGCAGTGTTACGTAGGGTAGACTTGTTGCCCCTGGCTGAAATAAGCACAGCTTTCCATAAAGCAGCAGATAGACTTAATTCACCTGGGTGCATTAACCTGGGTAGGATATTTTTTCACTTTCATAACCATAAAACAAGACATTCCTTTTACATAACTGGAACCTCTTACTAATGTATGTATGGTCTCCTAATACTTTGTAATTTTTTTGTTCTAATATTGTGAAATTCATATTATATGGCGCTCATTAGGGGAGGCCTATGTCCAGCAGTGGACAAATATAGGCTGATGATGATGAAGTCTTGCGATAGTGCTCTAGCACTTAATGCACCCAGGTGAATTAAGTCTACTGGGTCTAAATTCGTATAGAAAGCCGTATCTCGGCCACGACGGCGGCGGACTCTTTAACGCATCCACTGCCCAGCTGCCGACTCTCGGCGTTGGACATGGGCATGTGCGTGCAAGTTTTAATGGAGACAGGACGAATATAACAGTGCATAGTAAATGCCATAACAAATAAAAAATATATACCTAGGTAAAATTTCTTTTTACTATGTACAACAGCTCTTGGGTGTTTCATAAAACATAATAATAAAAAGATCTAAACACCCAAAAAATTACACTTCTAAAATAAGAAACAAACCATAAAAATGGACAATAAAGCAACATGCATTGCTGATTAAGAAGTAGCTGGTAAAGATGTCAACTGTCGTTATAACTAGTTTGAAGTGTCGTCTGGACAACACAGAGGGTTCATGCTTACCTTTGTAAGGTAAACTAACCCACTCTTCTGATATACTATCCACATCCAAAAAACGGACGATCGCCTAAAAGTAACTTTAAAAATATGACTTAGTAAAGGTACTTCCAAATTCTTATTGTTCCAAGTTATGATCTCGCCACTTCAAGAAGAAGCGCGGCCGATTATCATGAGTCTTGTATCCTATCTACCTCATCTTTAACTTTTTTGAGTAATGTACTTATTTGTTTGTACTTTCCTGTTGAGTTTGGTAAATTCTCGAAATGTATGACGTCACAAATGTCCTTGGCGAATTTATCGTCGCTCGGTAGAGTATTGTAGGGCGTGACGGTGACGACAACCGGAGTGCCGTATTCGGTGCGGATAGTTTTTGCTTTGGGTGTTTTGGTTACTTCTGTGCTGTCAGGGATTACTTTCTCTATTTGTGCTGTAGAAGAAGATGCTACAGCATCTTGACTATCTTCAGTGGGCTCGACATTGGAGACTGAAAGACTCTCTTTATCTGATGCTTTATCGTCATCACTAGCCAGTTCCATATTAGTTTCACTTTGTGGTATCTCTGCTTGGGATGTCTCTTCTGAATTGTCTGTGCTTTTGAAGTTGCTCGTACTTCCTTTGTTAGCGGGGGCTGCGTCAGCATCCTCGTCTAAGAGTGCGTCTAATAATGCTTTCTTTTTCACCTCGAGGTCGTCCAGGCTCGGGCTGCTGTGGCCGTCAGGAGCTTCCGAGTTCTGTAAGTTCACCGTTACTAGAATTATGAAAGGTTTACGTGATCGAGACGCGCGATACAGCGTCAGCCAAGTTCGGATATATTACAAAATTTCTACACTGGACAAAAAAACTTCTTTTTTTATTTGACTTTACCTTCACTTGTAAGCAGCTCACTTAGTAACTTCAAAAGATCTCACTGAAAACTTTTGACTAAATTTTTTCTTAAAAATATAGAATAGAAGAGAATAGGTCGACACGCAGCACCAAAAGCAATTTGGTGTAGGTATAGTGTATCACTTACAACATCACCGGTTTCGTCTAACACGATCATATCCGACATAATGACCTCTTCATCATCAGCTTCGCTCTCGGGGGGCGATCCTGGAGGCAGTGGGGGCGATCCCGGTGGTAGCGGGGGCGGCGGCGGAGGTGGATGAGGCGGTGCCTCGTCCGGTAGTGGCGGTGCGGATGGGAAGTCTAGTGTTTCTAAAAATATCAGATTACATTAAAATTAATACGATACCTATAAACCCTTTATTGTTCCACTGATTTTTAAAACCCGTATCTAAAATCGCGGGAGTTCTAAAACAGGTATATAAAGAGCACGTTGAGATGGTCTAAAATGATTAACGAAGGTACGTTAGTACGTAGGCAAATATGCACGTTTTTACTTGTAATTGACTACTTTTGCTACAACAGCAAGAATGGATCTAATGACAAGACGATATATTTTATATTTAAGGGCTTTCTTAGGATATAAGCAACATTTCATTCAGAAAAACCTCCCGCAGGAGCTAATTTGCCATAATATTTTACCATCTCCACTATCAATGTCCATCTCAGCCTGTCCTCCCCCCTGCGAAGTATCAGCGCCAGAAGACGGGAAATAAGTCAGCTTCTTCCGTTTGTACGCTTTCATCGCGTTCGGCGCCAGGATCTGAAGCATTGCCAGTTTGCTGTCCTGCTCTGACATCGGTGGCATGTTCAGGTATTGAGACTCCTAAGATAAGAGAGTAAATAAATAACACTGTTAAGGATTTTACATCTGGAGTCTTGGCACGCTGCGCGTAGTGAAGGCGTCTGGGATAGGAATTAATCCATATGGAACCTCGAATTGAGATGTGTGTTTCAAGAGTTTATAACTATTAGGTATGGCAAACGAACAAATAGTTATCTAATACGTAGTGTTATTAACGAAATACCCTTTAATTTTTTTCGAAAATAACGAAACATTACATTAAAAAAACCTACGATTCGATTCACAACATCGAATCGTTAAAACATTTTACAGGGTATTTAGTTAGGTATCGGTTTTAGTAACTTGTTAAAAGTTTTTTAACTAGGTATATACTATAAAATGGATACTAACACCAAAAATAAAATCTAAAAAAAGAACTTCATTTTAGGAGTCACCCTGTAAAATGCTGGCTCAATTCACTGACGAACGAGCGTAGGTATTGTTATTGAAGGTCGCGCTCGCCGCGCCACCCCGCCGGACAGCCGATCATTGTACCCCGCTTGTACTTACTTGCAGGATGTGGCCTGCTTGACTCCCAGACCTAGTCTATGTACTTACATTAATTACTATGCGTATGAATCGACTGCACTTACCTAGACTTGGTAGGTTCTTAAAATATATATGTACCATAGAGACTTACAGACAAACCGAATGACGGTTTAAGTTAGCTTTTAAATAAAATAAGCAATTACTGTGAAACATAAATAAATGAAAAAAAGCATTGATATTGGCCCATTCTTACTCGTTTCCGCTTTGCTCAAGCGTTGGATGATTTCCAAATATGTTGAATGAAATTTTGTATAGCAATGGTTATAAAAATCTAGTGATTAAGATAACATTTTATAAGATGAAAGCCGATAGAATTACGGCGACGTGAAAATATTGAAAACGTGTATTGCGAAGTCTAACACTACATCTCATATAAAAATATAATGCTGGACAATCCACACACACAGCATAATCCAGACTCAAGATAGCTTGGATTACTACACATAGAAAATACCCAGAACAAATACTTGCAGTTCGTACAAACATTTGTGCCAAGGCGGGCATTGAACCCGCAACCTCCGTAGGAGAACAATATGCACTGCATGTAAAAAAAACAAACTAAATATGTACTTACATCCCTATAACGCTTGCTGGCAGGCATATTAAACCCAGGGAAGTCCCAGATCTTCTTGATATCAAACTTGTCCTTGGAACCGGGTTCATTGACCTCGCCTTCCTCTTCATCAGGCTCTAAGGTTGCTTGACCCTGTTATGCCATAAATTTGAATAATTGCTAAATTACACAAATAGTGTTTGCGATAGTTAGTTAAAATTTGTGAAGCTTTATTTCCAATTTAAAGTCATCTTTTCTTACACAGTATTTTGATCATGAAATTTTGAAAAGTTCTAGTAAGAAAAATAGGGAAATTGAACAGGCAATAAATCAGGGGAGGCCTGCGTCCAGCAGTGGAAAATTATAGGCTGTTGAGGAGGTGAATAAGCGAAATTTTTGCAGGCCTAGAGAGAATATAAGCAGGGTGAGTATGGGGTGAAATTAATAGATTTAGGTGATGGGACATTTTAATATGATAGTTATGTAATATGATAAATAACATTTACTAACAGAAGAATCAAACAGTGAGATCCCAGAATGTGAGATCCTAGCCTCTTCCAGCCATGCAGGTGGGTATCCAAGAATTCTCATCCTGTAGATATGTAGTGGCAGCTCAGACCTCTTCAGGCCAAGGGCATCTCGGAGCCTTCCTGATATCCTACCAGGAATCATGTGGCCGAATTTCTGGTCATCTTCCATGTGGTATCGCCTGAAAGATAAAATAAAGTCCATGTTGCATCATTATTATCCGCAGTCTGATTTCACCAACAGCTTGGAATAAGAAATAAAGAAAAGGTGTATCCCATAAAAGATTTTTTAAAATCAATAGACCTTAGTTTGGCCACAATCTCACCTGGTGGAAAGTTAAGATGTTGCCAACAATGGTCTTTATAATACCTATTCACTCTTGTCTAGAAGAGAGTTGTAATTGCCTGGAACAGTACCAGGGAGTGTGTTTCAAACCCTAGCGGTACAAATGATGAAGGTGGAGGAAAAGCACTTAGTGAGAGTGGTCTGTATGTAGGGGTGGTAATGCACCATGTGTCTGCTTGTGTGGAAGGGAGGGGGATGGTGGAATTAGGTCATGTAGTTATTGTGAGCATTCTCCGAAACATATCCTATAAATGATTGAGACGTCTTTGTGGTGGTGCTAAGAGTTCGATTTATATTTGTAGGGAAGGGTCCCCCATATTATGTCTTAGATTGAGAGGTTTTTAGGGATCTAGCTAATGCCTAAACATTGCCTGTCTAAGATATCAGTGAAGACTACAATTTCATAACATAGAATCAGGGATCCTTAACTCTATATTTCATAATACCATAGAACTCTGTAAATTTAGCTTTTTGCTTTATAGTGCATTACTTGCACTGGGATTTTTTTTTCCACAAAAATATTATAATATCCCAAATATTTTAGGAAATTATTAAATTTTCGTGAACTCTGTAAATACCCTTTCAGAGCATTAATTTATACCAAGTTAAATATATACAGGTATTGCTACTAACTCAGTTCTTTTATTCATCATCTTTTTCCTCATTTCATTGATCCTGGTATAGTTCTTGGGCTTCTTGCAGTCTCTAAAGGCATGGTCACCTTCGCAGTTGAAGCATGTGGGCCCTCTTCTTTGAGGCAGTTGCTGTGCTGGCAAGTCAGGGATGTTTGACAAGAGGGATTCATCCTGAAAATAATTAAATTATTTATGAGATTGATTAGTTCAACAAACAAAATATTGATTTTTGCATTACTAATGCAGTCAGGTAAGCAAAAGTCTAATGCAGTGGTGCAAATAAACAGTACAAGATAATAGTTCATTTATCATTAGGAATTAAGGCTTGAAGACTACATCAGTTTTACAAAAATAAGATTTATTTTTGTTTTGAATGTAGAATTTGCCTCACCTTCAGGGAATCATAAGCAGGAATAAATTCATGTTCATCACATGGTGCCGTATCAACAAAGAAAAAGTTGTTATCATCCTGCTCTGAATTATCAATATTACTTTCTAAGTCTTCTGGCCAAATATCCAATTCTAAGTCAGTCTCATTATCAGAATCCAAGTCTTCGTTTTCGTGAAGCTTGATCAGACTTATCATAAATGCTTTTAGTTTTTTCTTATAACTCATTGCTAGTTTGCGGTCTCTGAAGCGTACAGTAACCAGAGGGGTTCTGTTTTCACAGCCTACAACACCCAGATCACTATCGCATGGCGAATCCACATCAATGTCCTCATGGAATATTGTCGTTTTGTTGCCATCGGCCCTTAGCTTTTTATCACTGACAATCTCTACATCAAATTCTTCATGAAATATTGTAGGTTTGCTATTGGTGTCCAGTTTTATATCACTAACAACCTCAAGAGAGTCTTCAGTGCTGCTTTTGTTGCCATCGTCGTCCTCCAAGACAATTAGGTCATCTGAACTTTTCCCTCCATTCTGCTGTGGCGAAGGTGCGTCGCAGTTTATGATGTCAAGGGAACTATCTACATCTACTACTTCAGCGGTACTATCTTGAGATGCAGAGTCGGTTTGGACTATATCAGGGCAGTTAGGATCTCCTCTACGGCTAATTTTAGGCTGCTTGGCTTCATCATCGCTGCTCAACGTGATATCTTCATTGTCCAATTCATAAATTATATCGTTAACTGCGGGTTTTCTTTTTGCCATGACGTTTCATTGGTAACATCAATTGGTCTTAAGATACAATAAAAACTGTCTTATTACACTGAAAATATGAAAATGCAAAGAGAATGCACCAAAATAATTGAATAAGAAAGAAGTACATACTTGACAAACAAAATAAGACAATTTTTGACAGTTTCACAAGTGGCTTGGCTTGACACCACAGATTATATATAAGTGCTAGCCCATAGCCCAATGAAAAAAGAGATCCCCTTCGGTCTTACCTTCTCGGTATTACAGATCAATGTGCTAGGCTAGGCCCAAGAAGCTTATATAACAGGATTTAAGGTTCTTGGCTAGGCCCAAAGAGCCTAGGATCCTACGTTTCGTACTAGCCCTCATCATCGTCATCATCAACCTATATTAATCCACTGCTGGACATAGGCCTCTCCTAATGATTCGTACTTAGCCCTACTAGCCAGTATTGAATGAATTCTTTATTAGTGGCAACGTGTCTGGTAAGACAATTCTGCCAGTAATGGAAAATAATTTTAGATGAGTTAACAAATTATGAAGATTGAAACTTTTTACGCGATTTGATAACATATTTATGATTATTTATCGGGTATTTACCGCGTAAAAGGTACGCGGTTTTCTTTTCCCCAACGTTTTAACCGCGTTACAGAGATTGTGGGGTGCCCTGATTGTATGTTATTTTCACCTGAGACTAGTTCGCTATCCAGCAGGGTAACGGGAACACCACGTGCAGGTTAGATTGGCGTGGGAGAAGAGATGTTGAAGTCTCTCTAGAACCCCAAATAAATAAATAATAGGTTGAGAAAGGTCTACAAAAAAAATCAAAACCAAAATTCAATCCAAAAACTCTAATAAGCAGGTTGTCTGCAGGCAGGCTCAGCAGGTTGTCATTAGTGGTTATCACTCCAGGTACATTCAGGCTACTTCAGGTGTCCCGCAGGGGAGTATCCTCGGACCCCTATTATTCGTTCTCTACATCAATGACATTTTTAACTGCTTCCATAACGCGGATTTTCTACTCTACGCTGATGACCTTAAGGTATATATGCCTATATGTTCCATTAATGACTGTCTACTCCTTCAAGATGATTTAGACCGTCTCACCAACTACTGCGAACTCAATAAGCTAAAACTTAGCATTCATAAGTGTAGCCACATAACTTTCACTAAAAACAAAAAAACTATTGATTTTTGTTATCAACTTTGCAAGGAACCTCTTAATAAAGTAACTTCACTGCGGGATCTTGGAGTACACCTTGATCGAGAGCTCCATCTAGATTTACATATTGATAAAATTATTAATAACGCCTTTAGAATGTACGGATTTATCATGAGAATGACCACTGATTTCAATAACCCGAAAACTTTTCTTTATTTGTATAATTCACTCTTACGCCCTCAGCTAGAGTATGCCTGTGCAATCTGGGATCCATTATATGACAAGTATAATAACAGTATAGAAAGAGTACAAAAGAAATACCTCAAAACCATGAACTATAGATGCAAAGGAGACTCATCCTTTTGCATCTACAGTTCATATGAAAACTTATTAAGTAAATTCAAAATGATAACTCTTAAATCCAGACGTATTCTTCTTCAGGCCATGCTCCTGCATGGTCTGTGTCACAGCAAACTAGATTGCCCGCAACTTGTTAGTAAATTGAGTTATGTAGTTCCCCGCTCTGCACATCGACGAAGTGCGGCGCGCAGGCAATGCCTATTCTACCTGCCTACCAGTCGTACCAACGCGGGCCTGCGGCAGCCGCTGCGCCGCATCGTCGATATGTATAATAAAAAATTTATTGATATTGACCTGTTCCTACTATCTGAACCTAATTATAAGAAAAATGTCCTGAAACTATTAAGTAGCACTTCATAAAATTACATTTCAAAACTTTTCCTTTTTTTTATATCTCTGCCATTCAACATAGAAATTTAAATTGAAATATTATTTACCACTCTGAAACAAATCATAAAAAAAAACCTGTATTATTGCTAGTTAAACAATAGAACTATGTAGTAAGTAAAACTTGTAGTAATCTGTGGATAATGCTGTTGGTTGTACATTTAGGATCACATTGATTAAGAATATTATTTAATAAGTCTGTATTGTACAATTGTTTATTGTCCTAAATAAAGAAAAATAAAAAAATAAAAATAAGTAACGGAGACACTGGCTGCATTGCCCCGCTGTATAGCAATGCTGATGCGCTGTGCCAGATACTCACCAGCTCTCGGGTCACGCGTCGCTTCGACCAGACGCTCAGATAATTTTTTGAAAACCCGGAGAGCCTCGGTACCCGAACCTAGGGTCTCGACTCCAAGGGGAGCAAATGTGTAGGCTCTGTCGAGACCTGCATATTTGCGCCTCTTGAGATCTTCGGCTAAATCTGCCGCCGCACCAGCCCTCACGGAAGTCCTAGGAAGATGGGAAGGCGCGAGTGTGTCGACACATGTAGCGTCCCACACAATAGGCCTCAGTTGAGCTACCTGTAGATTGTTTGCCACAGTTTGCAGATAGCTTGATTGTTTCTATTGTAAATATTAGTTTTAATTTAAATTTGTTATTTGATTGTTATTTTCTTTCTGAATAAAGATTTTATAAGTAACGTCAATGTCCCGCGTATCAAGCTATATCTCAGAAAAACTATCATAGTTTTTCTGAGAGCTATATTAATTGAGATATTAAATAACTAACTATAGTGATGTCAGGTGATGTCCATAAAAAGTTGGTATTCTCGTCAGAAGTACCACACGTTGTTTGGGAAGGCAAGAACACAGAGGAAGAAGGGTATAGAGCTCTTGTATATGCCCATCTCATTCACACAAGAGAGAGATCAAAATATGCTGCTAGCCTGAGAAAAAATGAGATAGAATGAGCCCTATTCCTATTTCATCCTGCGTGCCAGTTTTTTCATTGTTTAGCTCATCTATGAGCTAAACAAATGTGCCGGGCACATCGATGGACTTCAACACAGTATTTGTTTATTCGACCTCTATAATGTTTTTTGCTAATTAAATGTGGTAAAGTGACTCTGCGGACAGTCCTGCATCTCACAACAATATATACCTGAAGCAAAGATGATGTGATGCAATGTTATTTGATGTTAAAGTGAAGTTGAACGAAAAGTGCCAAATTTATCATTCCACTTGTAAGTACAAGTTCGTTTGACTTAAAAATGGTTCAAAACTTATAGATTCATAGATTTCCATTGAGAAAAGGCTCAAAAATTATGTTTTGTGCTAATTCTAATGAACATAACCTAAAATTACGAAAATTTAGGGTTGCCTTCACTCGACAATAAAATTCCCCAAACATGGCGCAAAATATTCTCGTAAATACTTACATCCACATTAACTTAAAATATGTTTTTATTTTTTACAGATTTCCCAAAAACAATGAACCGTCTCGTAGTAATGAAAACGTCTGCTTTGGATAGATAGAAGCCCCAAGGGTCGCAAAAATTTGGGAACCCAAAAAAAAATCAAGAATTTGTATCAAACCATTCATGAAAATGTTTTCATAAAAAGAAACAGCGAACATACCTCTTCCCTCGTGCTGTTACAAGACTGGTAAGTAAAATAAATAAATACATAACTAATGGCTCAGTGCAACAGTGGTTGAAAGTTTTTTTGAGACTTGGATTAAACAATATTCTTACCTACTTTGTGTTCTAGTCTACCTACCTTCCATTGAAATCAAATACAAAAATATTTTAATGGTATTGGGATTTGGTGTAACTAATACTGGCCATATTTAAACTAGGTACTATATTATGTATATAATATTCATATTATTATTTCCTTTAACATTTTATTTCAGGCATGTAAGATAAATACTACGGGAAAGGTACGTGAAGGAAATCATGAAAACTTTGTGTTTGTAAGAGAAATACAATCCAGTACACACATACAACCACACAGTGTAAATTAATAAGTACAGTTTAATAAAGTGTACGTACAATATAATGAGTTATGTGCATATTATATTTTTTCAAAAAATAGTATTTAGTACTAATATTATAAATTACTTGTTAATACTAATGTATATAAGTACTAATAATATTAATATAATTGAATATAAGACTGATAAACCTACATTTTGATAAGTTGGGTATGCAGTTGATTTGTGATCCTATGATTTGTGGAGAATAAATATTGATATAACTATCTTAAGAATCAAAAAAGTCATTATTACATAATAATAGATAGATAGATAGATAGATAGATAGAAAACACTTTATTGTACCACACAAACACAAAATACAATACAAAAGGAATTACAAAAAACATAGGAAGTACAAAGGGCGGCCTAATAATATAATATAAATAATACCCTAATAATATACCTAATAATATATATATATGGCCTAATAATATACGGTAATAATATTTGTATAAATAAGCAAGGACGTAGGTAATACTGTGTTTGAGGTATAAATAGTGTCATTTATTTGGTTTTCTCAGCACTTTTATCTGAAGTAGGTAGGCCTATAATGTAAAAATGCTTTTGAATTTCTTGTTCTGGTTGTCTTATCTTGGCAATTCCTGTGTAATATTAAATACTTAGCAGAAATGTGATTTCCAAAGTGCAATTTTTATTGTAAGTCTGTGACTGTTTATCGTGTTTGAATGGATTCCCTAGCAATAATATTTTTTTCAAAATTGTTTGTATAAGTTAATAGTTAATAAAGTATAATATTTTAAAGAGTTTGAAAGTATTTCTTCACGTAGCTAGTAGTATAAGTAGCAGTGACAATAAATTTAAGAAAATAAATTTGATACCTAAACGTAGTTTTATTTCAATGCTCAGTTTACCTATTCCCGCATACTAAGGTAGGTACTGAATTAAATAAATTTTAGGAATCCGTAGTCAGCAGTGGACTTGTATAGGCTGATGATGATGATGATGAGGGGTAATGCTTATAATCCTCACGCTGGGCATGCGGGTTGTGAATCGCAGTTCGGTTCGGTGGTAGATCTATTCTGCAAGAGGCGCTGCTGCCCGCCCCCCGGTGTATGCCCCTTAGTCGCCTCATACAACACCCACGAGAAGAGTTCGGTTAGTGCAAATTCTAAGCCTGCACCATACGGCTCTACCAGACATGAAATTACGAACCTAGTCAGGGTAAAAAAAATTGCATGGCAACACCACTTCGTATACTCTGTCTCTTTTCACGGCCACGCATGCCAACCATCTAGGTATAATTCATCTAAGGGCAAGAATGACAATCTTTGTGAATGAGTAAATGTTTCTTGTCTTTGTCAATGTCAATTCTTTATTCGAAAATTTGGAGGTTAATGTTTGTGTTGTGCTGAAATAAAATAACATAAATCTTGAAAATATTGCCAATATGTCCCTGTTATTTCGCAAATTAGGTCATAATAAGTTACGAACTACAATTGTTAGACATGAGCCACAGGTATTCGTGGTAACTTGCCGAAAAATAAGTATTCTTCCATCTCTTTACGGTAAGTAAAATACTCCGAACATTTTTCAGATTTTTTGTTATTGTGTAAAAATTCACCAACACTTAACAAAAACGAGCTTTCCAGATGGTGAACAAGATCCTGCGCCTAAGTTTTTCTCCCCAAACGTCCAAGTTTTACTAAAACGACTGACCCGTCCTGACTACAACAAGGTGTTTCGTAAGAGAACTAATAGTGGCTATCCTGTTCTCAAAACTCCTAAGTACAAATTCTTGACTAACGAAGAATTAGAAGCACAGATATCTGGGGCCAATAAAGCTGCCGAAAGGTTACTCCAGATGCCTCCTGTTGTCAAGGTAATTTTTTATGAAAAACTCATAATATCTCTTTATCTGACGCTCAAAGTTTAAAGACTTAAAAGCTAAACAAGTACCCTGTTGTGTAACATGGTTCTAATTGGTCCAAATATCCCTATTACTAAATACATCTGCAGTGTAGGTACTTATGTAATGAATTAATTCCATCATCATCATCATCAGCCTACATCAGTCCACTGCTGGACATAGGCCCTAATGAGCGCCATAGCGCCCTGTCTTCAGCTTGCCGCATCCAGCATCTGCCAGAAGTCTTTCGCAAATCGTCATCCCATCTGGTCGGAGGGCGTCCTACACTACGTTTGCCGAGTCTCGGTCTCCACTCAAGAACACGTTTACCCCAGCGGTTGTTGTTGTAATTCCATAATATTTACAAAATACTTCTGTTTAACTGTTGTAAGTTCTGTTTGTGTTTTTCAGACACACACACCTATAAACGACGTGATTTCCAAGGACCCTGCATTAGTAGGCTTGGATACTGCCACACACCTGTTCACTGACATCACATTTGGAGTGGATAACCAGCACAGAATTATTTTACAAAGGTATTGCAGGGTTGTCGAGGATGAAGATTTTTGCACATCTGCGGATGCAGATATTTGAAGGCACACATCTGTGGATGTGGATGCAGATCTCAAGTTATTGTGAAACTGTATGGGTGAAGAAATAAAATAGTAAGATAGGAATTTTTTATATTTTTATAAAGGCTCCGTAATTTTTTTCCCATAAATGTGCCCTCATGGATCTAAAGATTTATATAAAACTGATCTTAAATAATGTAAGCAATGAAATTAATAACAAAATAAGACCAATTACTGATCTGTAGGTCAAAAAACAATCAGATAATGGATATAACAGAAAACATTGTAAAGTTATTATTTTTGTGTACAAAAAATAATTAAAGCTATAATATCAAACACAACTTACATTCAAGTAAGCCTCAAGACCAACGTTGCCAGACTTTGTCCCGATTTTGGCAGGACGTCCTGATTTTTAGAACAAAATTAAATGTCCCGCGCGGGACTGGCTCATTCCCGCTTTTCGGGAATAACTTGACCGTGCTTGCAGCATTTAACTTGTTAAAATTATCCTTGGACGTATTAGTGGGAAATTGCAAAGACACCACTGCCGCACAGAAATGGCACCAGTTCTTTCAACAGTACAGTCCAAAAAAAAAGATAAGTACCAAGAATATGTTTAAACTAGTGTTTTTCATATTAAGTATCCAATCATCAAACTGCTTTCCTGAACGCGTTTTTTCCCAGATGTATTTAAAATGGTCGGATGCCAGAAATAAATGCTCCTTAAATTTAATGAAAGCAGAATTACTCATCCAGTCTACAGCTATCCTGTGAAGAGTTCTTTATCTTTATTAAAGAGAAAAAGAAAACTTTAAAGAAGTTAAATCTTCACAGAAATATCATGGAATAAGTAATTCTTTTAAATAATTATTCTCTTATTGTAAGTTGCAATTTGTAACACTCACTCCACAGGCTTGTTTTTTCTAATGAAAAAACCTTTTTTGATTTTGATTTCTGTTTTTTTTCTTGTTCTCTTGTTGAGACGAATAAGACAACTATTTAACGATAGGGTCAATCTGATATAAAATATTATATTTTTGCTATCTATTGTCACGTAAACGTAATTTAAATTCAAATAAAAAGATAAATATTTAAAAACTTCAGAATATATACGTTTTTTTACTTTTGTTTTTTTCCGCTGTTTTCACTCAAAAAGTTCCAAAATCCCGACTTGGCAAAAAAAAAACTGGCAACGCTGCTCAAGACAGTTCTCAATAAAAATCTGTCGGAAATTCGTCACTTGAGACATGCTCAAATCTGAGATCTTTTTGAGTATTTGGGGGTTGTTCCTGTAACAAGTTCACTGGACTAATTAAAAAGTTTGTGTGGTTATCCATGAAACTAATTACTAATTCTTGTCAGAATTTAATGGGTTTTATGGTATTATGCATCAATCTTTCCTATAAAGATATAGGAATGCAAAGTACAAATTATGTAATTTTAGATGTTTCCTATAGACTTACACCTACTTACTACAGTCTAAACTACCTAGAAATCTTCCACCATTAAGTCTAATAAAATGTTTTTTGTTACAGAGACCCTGATGGCACTCTGCGTAGTTGTGATCATGATATCAGAAAGAGATTGAATCAGGTTAGTATAAGAAGATTATTAACGGTCTATTTATGCTACAACAACTTGAAGACAAAAGAAGACCGGAATAATTATTGTAAAGCTGAAATTTACTTTCTACAAAAATGTTTTGGCCTTTATGGATTTGGTTTTGTGTATCAGTGACGCTTAATCAATGGTTCTATACTTACTCCTGTTTGATCTAAAGTGAATATGTGTCTACACAACACTTCTCCAAGCATTTTGATGTTGAGCTATCTTTCGACATAAATATGACAAGTTTTCGGAGATCTGCTTCTACTTTTTGGGCCGGATGATATCTGCCACAGATATCATATCTGCCCAAAATGATTACAAATAAATTATAATACCTTCTTAAATCTTCAATTACAGGTATACTTCCCAATGAATGGCCGCAAGATCCGGGAGCCCCTTATGTTCTCAGATCAGGAGAAACTAATCAGTCTTCTAGATCGCGAGAAATACGAGTTTGTGCTGGACCGGGCCTGCATTCAGTATGAACCTGATGAGCCCTCGTACCAGAAAATCACTAGTATAACTTATCAACATGTGGATGCTACAATGAAATTTGACTTACTAAGGTATAAAGCACATAATATTTTATCAGTTACTCTTCACACAACATTTTTTGATGCGAAACGACTAATAAATTGAGAATTGAATACGACAATTTAATTTTGCGGCAGCGAGTTTTGTGAAGATACTAGGTAGGTAAAAAAAATAACAGAAGTAAGCAAGTTGCGGCGGCACTTCTTTTATAATAAATAAAAATATATTGATAATATAGAATGAAAATTACAATCAAATAATAAATTTAAATTAAAACTAGTATTTACAATAGAAACAGTTGAGCTATCTGCAAATTGTTGCAAACAATCTACAGGTAGCTCAACTGATCCATATCAATAACAGTCGGAAGCGTGCCCAAGACACTGACTGCATTGCCCCGCTGAATAGCAAGCAATGCTGAAAAAAATAAAACTACTAACGTACTGAGGGCAGATTCGAATCCTGCCGAAATCGAAAATTTTTGGGACCTTATTAAATTTTCGTAGAAAAAAAAAGGTAGAGGTATGTTCTTTTTATTTTTGTATGTGTTTTTTTATGTATATTCGTCGATTTCTCCGTCACTTGTGGACCTGGATGTGGTGGGTTTAAGATGATTTTTTTTGCTGATGGATAGAGAATTGGTTATGGTTATGGTACTGTTTTTTTTCCCGCACTAAGACTCGATTAGCCCATTGTGCGTGATCGTTCTGCTAGCTTAGTCAGCCTAACTCCGTCCAGAAGCTCAGAATCTTCCTGGGATCTTCACAGTCTTCGCGGAGTGACCTCGGATAGAGAATTATCCCGAAATGGTCACATAAAATTTTTATTCCCGAGGGTCTGTCCCGCAAAACTTACAAAACAGTGTAAGTCGGTTTTGGACTTTCAAGACCTTTAAATTATTAAGATAAGCCAGCGCAGTGCACAAAATTGTTTTCGAATCCAATTCCCAGACAGCTATTCCGATTAGAATTAAGTAATTAAGTCAATAGGCCGTATGCTGAATAAAGCAACAGGAGACTCCCGCTCCGGGTCGTTCTTGGAGCAAAGGATTGCCATCGCTATTCAGCGAGGTAATGCTGCAAGCATTATGGGCACCTTTGCACCGGGAATGATCAGGGGTGGGTTATTTAATGATAATGACTAATCATGTAAGTTTTAGATGATAATAAAGTTTTAATTTATTATTACGTTAAATAAATGACTTGTGGTTAAGTCAAAAATATATTTATAACTAGTAAAATCGGTAATTCATTTGGTACCACGTTATACCTATCCGTGCAATATATCTCAAATGATCTAGCAGTAATATCACCGGCATTCTCTCTTCAGATCGACCCGCCACTTCGGCCCTCTAACCTTCTACCTCGCCTGGCATCAAACCATAGACAACCTGATGCTGGAGCTGCTCCAGGCGGGCGTGGCGCGGGAGGCCGTGCTGCTCGCCGCTCTGAGGCAGGCGGTCCGCGGGGATGTGGGCGGTGGGGACATGTCGGAGACCATCTCGCAACAGGTGACATTTTTATCTATAGGATAGGTATACTGTCAGTTATTACGACACAAGATCTTTTAACTTGGGGTCGCAAAAAAGAACCAAAGGTATAAACTAGAATATTTTAAATTCACATACATTTCTAAGAGTACGAATAGAGGGAAAATAGCGATATTTGTTAGGTTAAAGGAGCTATCACCAACACAATGATGTTATTTGGGAAAAGCGTTCCACCTGCACCGTGTCCCTAGTTAGCTTTTGTAGATAACGTCGTCGCCGTAACAGTATTTATTAGAACAACTAAATTTATCATCATCATCATCAGCCTATACCAGTCCACGGCTGGACATAGGCCTCCCCTAATGAGCGCCATAGCGCCCTGTCTTCAGCTTGCCGCATCCAGCATCTGCCAGCAGTCTTTCGCAGATCGTCATCCCAGCTGGTCGGAGGGCGTCCTACACTACGTTTGCTGAGTCGCGGTCTCCACTCAAGAACACGTTTACCCCAGCGGTGGTCGGTTCTTCTTGAGATATGGCCAGCACACTGCCACTTTAGCTTGCTAATTCTAAGAGCTATGTCGATGACTTTGGTACTCTGTCGAATGCATTCGTTGCAAATCCTATCCTTCAGAGAAACTCCGAGCATAGCTCTCTCCATACATAGCTCGCTGGGCGACTTGAAACTGGTGGACTAGCCCTCCCGTAAGTGTTCACCTCTCAGCTCCGTAGGTCATGACGGGTAGGTCGCACTGATTGAAAACTTTCGTTATCATTATCAAGCATTGCGGTATAGATGATTAAAAGCTTCGATGTAGTTTCCAATTTTTTTTAAATAAAATTAGTTTAATTTAAATTGAAATTAATTAAAAAGATAAGTTCTTTTTGTGTTAAATGCTCATCGCAACGACTCTATTAAAAATGTCTAATTTGTTTCAGATACTACAAACACCAGTGCAGCTGTCCAAACCTGAACAGCTTACAGAAGAAGACATTGAACTTGACAACAAATGCGTAGAGTGCATCGAACAATACATCAAGACGAATTCTGCTATAAAGAGCCAGCAAGAACTAGCTTTGCAGGGCTTTAGGGAGCATTACCAGCAGCTGGTTGAACTAAGCCGGGGACTTCAGAAAGCGCACGGGAAAATGTAATTTATGAATATAGAGTTTAGATAAGTTTTTGACTGTTTTATTTGGATAATATAAGTATATTATGTCGTCGCCCCGGAACGTAGAATCAACTCGTTCGTAGAATAGCTAGGCCGATTGCAAAATGGCGCAATTTAATTATGCCTTTGCCGATTGTTGAACAACGTTTAACATATGGCTAAACATTACATAGCCATTTAGTCGAGTGATAAAAATCAGCACGGACTGATTCTACGATCCGGCGGCGACATATAATTAAAAGACTTCAGACCGAATAAGAATCGGTGTTTACCACACCTAGACTTGTAAGGTGAAGGTCCCAAGGACGCCCGCTTAGGCCTTGATAATTATACCGAAAACATGAAATTAGGTACCCATTCCACTCATCCAATATCTTTGTCCAATGTACATTAGATCCTGTGATTAGATCAAAGAACTTTGATGACTTCATCCAATTTACTAGCAACACCGATATTTGAATAAAGATTTGGATACAAGTTTCTGTCCGTGGATTTGCACGAGTTGTTTCTATGAAAACTTATACAGGTTGATTTTTTACCATGGAAACTGAAATCTTATGTGTTAAATTGTAGTTTATTTCAGGTAAAGATGCATATTTTCAGCCCGATCTGTTGAGAAGTTATGGCGTAAAGAAGTAACAATCATCAATCTACCCATCCAAACTTTCGCCTTTTTAATATTAGTCTGATGGGATGCAATTTCATTTGAAATCAGCTACGCAAATTACTTAGGAATCTTAGACAAAGATATTAGATAAGTGGATTGGGCGTCCATCCAAGAAATTTCACCAAATATTGAATAAAGAACTTGGACAAAGATATTGGATGAGTGGAATGGGACCCTTTGTAAAGTTTTGAGGAAAGAAATAAGACAGATAATACTCCTTTCGCTGGACGTTTTTTGGCGAATTGTTAGACGTAACAATGCGTCAACGTCCTTTTCAATATGTCAGCCAATGGCCATATAGAAGAAGTTGAAGTTATGTCTTAAATTACAAAATTGCCGCCAGATACTTTATTGCGTCCTATCAACGCTGTTTACTTATTTTTTTATTAAATTATGCCACTTTATCACAAACCGAGGAGCTTTACACCGCTACTGGTAGCTGCCGAGAAGAAAGCCGTGAAGAACGGGCTTCATCACGCGATATTTACTTCAAGATTTGATAGATACGTCGGGGATTGGAAGCAAGATCTCAAGGAAGGTTTGTTTGATAGTGTTTATATAAAGACAACTTTATTATCAATGAAAATTACAATTAATAGAATTACCTAAATTAAAACAAGTAGTTTATAGTACCTACCTACCTAGATAACGAGCTTTTTAGAATAGTTATACAGTCTCTGTCTAGGTACTATTTACCTATACCTTACCCACCTAGGCTAAGCATTTTGATGACCTACATCATTTAATAATTAATATAATAACAGACATCATTATCAGACAACATTTAGTAATTAATACAAATGAATTTCAAAAGAATTCACCACGGATAGGTACCTAAATAAGTGTAGTGTATAGGGGAAGTCTAGCCCAGACGTGAGATCCAGTGAAATCAGTGGTAAATTATCTAGGACTTAATACATGATTCAAAATTGTATGTGATACTAGCTGCTTACCGCGGCTTCGCTCTATATATTCTATGGGAACTGATTATGGGATAACAAGTATAGCTTATTATATTACTTTTCATCCTTTTAAATAACTATGCCAAGTAGATTGGTTGCTTAGTTAGGCGTGAAGGAAGGGCAAGTAAACAAACACGTTCGTTTATTTATTTCATTTTATAATATTAGTATTACCTAGATCTGTGCCTGGATGTTGGTACTTGGTAGCGGGTCACTATAATGCACGACAATTTATTGTGCGGCCGAATAATGTACACCTTGATAATTCGTGTCAAAACCTAATAAAAATGGAAGCCATGACACTATTTAGATTATCAAGGTGTACATTATTCGGCCGTACAATAAATTGTCGTGCATTATAGTGACCCCTTGGTAGCTACTAGTAACCTATTAAAATTTCTTTGCGATTACTTAGAGTGCGAGGGCTTAGGTACGCACTATAATACAAAAACCTTATTTAACCTATTTTTGCTAAACTTTAACATTATGTATAACCGTTACAGGAAAAGGGTTATTTTTAACCATTGGAGGAAAATTGTACGAAGGCGACTGGTACAATGGATTTAGGTACGACTATAATTTTACTATAATTATGTATTATGATCTATTTATGGGCAAGGTAGGGGAGTTATTTAGTATTAGACATTTAAAGGAAGATAAACTTGACTTGGCCTAACTCTTCCCGTGGGTGTCGTATGAGACGACTAAGAGACATACACCGGGGGGCGGGCAGCAGCGCCTCATATAGAATAGATCTACCACCGAACTGCGACCCCAACCCGCATGCCCAGCGTGGGGATATATATATGTCAGGGGGAGGCCTGCGTCCAGCAGTGGACCATTATAGGCTGTTGAGGTGGAGGTGAGGTGAAACTTGACTTACTAAAGAAAGGTACCACAGGGACGGAATCAGGTAGGTACCATATAAGTAAGTCACGGAGAAGTGACGACCAATGTGGCGCGGCGGGCGAAGGTCCATCAAACATCCAGCAAACGTGGATCTGGGAAGTACAGGCAGGATAGACAAGGCTGGCAAAACCGGAAGGAGGCCTAATACCCAGCTTTGGGCGACACCATGCTAGAATTACGTAGTGATTTTATTCTCTTTGACTACAATGACGAGGTGATCTGGATACGATAGGTTAGTGAGGTCAATCTTCGCTACTAAATAAATAAATTAATAATAACAGTGGACAATTCACACATCACTATCTAGACCCAAGCTACGCAGAGCTTGTGTTATTTATAAGTAGATTAGGGACCTACTACAATAGGTACATAGACAGACAGTAGTATTTTATTATAAGTACATAGAAAACGACCAAAATATTCCCTGACCCTGAACAAATGTCAGCAGATCGTACAAACATTTGTCCCGAGGCGGGAATCGAACACGCAACCGCCTGCGTCGCACGCAGACCTTCGCCCACCGCGCCACAGAGGTCGTATTAAACTAATAAAATAAAACTAAATTCCTCTAGACACGGGTTTGGAACCCTAAGCCACCAGCTAGAAAACAAAACCTTCAGCCTCGAATACCGCGGCGAGTGGGTCCGAGGGAAGCCCGAGGGGGTGGGCTGGTGGTACTACCCGAATGGAGACGTATACTTCGGGTTCTTGAGGCGAGGAAAGCGGCATGGGTACGGCAAGATGTGGTATAAGGATGGAACTCTGTATGTGGGGTATTGGAGTATGGGCCAGCGGGAGGGGTTGGGCATGTTTGTTCAAGGTAAGCACTGAAACTGATGAGCGACTACTGTAGCGCGGTGGGCGTATGTCCGCTTGTGACGCAGGTGGTTGCGGATTCGATTCCCGCCTCGGGACAAATGTTTGTACGATCTGCAGATGTTTTTTCCGGGGGTTGTGGTCGTTTTCTATGTAGGTATGATAAAAAATATCTATCTATTTATTGTATTATATTATGTAATATCAGTAATGCTGTGTGAATTGCCCAGTATTATTGATACTTAGGTATTAGACTTGAGCTCTATAATAATCGTGGTCAGTCAGTTAGTAGGTAAAACAAATATTAAGTAACTATAGCTACGTACCTACAGTAGTAGGTACTTACCACGTTTATAAGTTACACCGATCACTAAAGTGCATATTTCAACGGGGCGGTGTTGACATTCGTATTCAATCGGGTTGAACTAGTTTCTTCTGTGCAGACGAATTTTGCCGATGCGCTTATAAAAGTACAACTGTACAAAATACCTTGCCATAGTGCCTTCTTACCTAACATAAATCGTCTCATCTCATTTTCCATTGTTTCCAAGTGTAATCAAGCGAGTACCTAATCAAGTGCGACGTGCACAATAAGGCGCATTGACAGAGCGGAACTTATAGGTAGGTACATACCGGGTTTGTACCCGCTCGGCGGCGATTCACAGACCGTAAAAAACGGTCCTGTGAAAACAGATCCGTTTTGTGAATTCGCCCTTACGTTAGTTTGAAAAACCCCTCGCAAAGTGAAACGGCAGACAAGCATGGTTACCGCAGCGTATGGACGCTTGAAACCTCTATAAAAGCTCTGCGATTTTTTGGGGATTTAGTTTGACCCATTTACTGACGAGCCTGCGGTGTTGAAATGTAAACTTAAAATGCATTCAAGGAGACAGATTGAATTATTATAATGTTGTATTTTTGTAGTGGTTCATTAGCACTATATCGTTATAGTCATCGGCACAGCCCCCATGTTTGGGGGAGGCACGTCGCAGCGGTGAACACTTAGACGTAGTATGTTACCTGAGGGTTTAGCCATGGGCAATGAGCTGATTTTCTTAAGTTTGTTCTCGTTCACGCCTAGACGACTTCGTAACGTAACGTAAACCTTCAGGAAACGGTAACCGCTACGAAGGCCGCTGGGAGAAGAACGTGAAGAACGGCATCGGCCGTTTCTACCACATGCACACAGGTCAGCTGCAGGAGGGGTGTTGGCTCAATGACGTCTGCGTCAAATCTAAGATGAGCGATATTATTATACGGCAGTGCTGTATTTTGCCGACTCCCTATGCTCTGCCGCCGGTAAGAGCTGTTTTCAATACTTTCCTAATTCTTACAGAGCTGAAAGGTAGGTACCTACACTTATTTAATGCTTAAAGCTGAAAAGTTTACTTAACTAAATAGGGTGTAAGGTGTAAGTAACAAAAATGAAGGACGAAACTTTAAGGCCCCATTTTTTCATTCCAATTTTATTTCTGGTTTTCGAAAAAACTTTTTTAATTCGTGTAGGTATAAGTAGGTGTGCTTGGAATCATAGAAAAAATATAAAAGATGCCTAAGTAACTGCTTACATCCTCATTAAACACAAAACGCCTTCGTCGCGTTGCTTTAGTTTAGTGTGTAGGTATCTTATAAAGTGGTCAGTTTTCCATCTGAGTAGGTAAATATGGAAGATTATATTTCAAAGCAGCAAGCGAAGTGGATAAATTTTGTTGACGCAAACCTTGTAGTTTTCAGTGGTTTGGTTATCTGATGGTCACATTTCTTAGATCAGATGTGTACTTACGTAAAAGTAACTAATTTTGATTAAATAAATAAACGAAACAGGGCATAGCATCGCAAACCGTAAAATCAAGTCTTAGGTTAATATCTATTAATTAGGAAGTAATTTGAAAAAAAAACAGAAACATATAAAATGTTCATTAAACTTAGTTCTATTGTATATTTTTGCATCGCTTTAGTTTTGCAAAATACATAAACATCATTTAGAACGCATTTAGAGCGAAAATTCATTTTTGTCCATATTCAAGCGATTTATTACTTTCGCTCTCATTTAATGATGATTATGTATTTTGAAAAACTAAAACGATACAAACATGGCTATTTCTTATTCTAATATCTATGCAAAATTTCACTAAAATCGGGGACGTAGTTACCAAATGAATCGAAAAGTACGTTTGTATGGGAGCTTAGAGGTTCGCCCCCCCCCCCCATCCTTGTGTTCTGGGATGCCAGAACTCAGGTGACCAATCTAAAGACCTACACTTATTGCCGCGTCTTAGACGTTGTTAAAATTCAGTCCATTGTGTACCTGCTAGTTATGTCAGATAAGTTACATCCAGTCACATAAATCTATACTAATATTATAAATGCGAAAATGTGTTTGTTTGTACTTTCTTCACGCCCTAACTAAGAAACTGTTCGACTTGATTTTTGATATGATGGAGAGTAATATAGGCTACTTATAATCCTATAAATCAGACCCATGATGTGATAGAAATAACCATAAAATAATTAATTCTATCGCCTCGAAAGCACAAAAATTTGTTTTTGGTGTAGGTACACAATAAGTACATCATATTCACTTCGTTTTCAACAATCAACATTCAACTGCCAACTTTTTTGACTCGCCTTACGTATTCAACCTGAAAAACAGCAGCATGGTGCGTGTTCCAAACCCTAACGGTACGAATGATGAAAATGGAGAAAAACCGCTTAGTGCGTGTGGAAGGTGTATCCACCAAGTAGGGGTGGTAATGCGCTGTCAAAACTACTGAACGGATCGGGCTGATATTGCAGATGTAGGCTTAGACCTGGAAATAAGCTAGGTATTATTAGGTATAACCCATTCCGTACCAGGCGTGGGAAGCCGCGGACAGAAACTAATATTTATTATATACTTTTACAGGAGCGCTTGATAGATTCGAAAGCGATTCTAGAACAAAGCGAACTCTGGCTACAACAGAAGGTCGGCGATATTGACAAACAACTGAAGCATTGTATCGACCAAATGGATAAGTGACCGTTCGTTCCGACCGTATGCTTCTTTTTTGCGTAGGTATGGTATTTTATGATTATTTTTTGTTATATGATATTGTACTATGTTGACAATAAAGATGTGATGTGACTGTGGTTAGCGTTTGCTCTTATCAAAATTGTAGGTGATTATAGGTGAATTTAAAAAGCTAATACGATTGTCTTCCTTTTTTTTTTCAAACACAAGCTCTACTTAGCTTGGGTCTAGATAATGCTGTGTGAATTGTCCAGCATTATTTATTATTATTATGATATAAAAACCAATAAGACGCTTATCAGGGGGTGCCCTGCGTCCAGCATATTATCTAAAAACCTGTTTAAGTATAAAATAAAATTTGTGTAGTCCAAGTGCTTATTTTGTAAGCCTAAAGAAATAAACGTTATTGATATCTGAGCAGTGGACCAATATAGGCTGTAGAGAGAGTGAACTACTTTGACGTCACAAATCTGTTTATTCTGGAGGCCTACTCTATAGGTCTTGTCATCTGCAAAGTAGGTACGGCCGCAAAATTCATCAAAAAAACAAAAACTCAAACTCAATAACTTTATTTCTTTAGGCTTACAAAATAAGCACTTAGCATCATGCAGCTACTTCCCCTTACTTACGAAAGGACCGTTTTCGGAAGAATTTATGACACAATTAATTAAAGAAAAATAACATTATAAACCATTGTAAGAACCAAGCTTTCATAAATATCGTCTAAAAAGTAGTATAAAAATAATACTACAATCATTCCAAAGTGAAAAAGCAGCTTAATTTCGTACGAGATTTCCGTTCCGAAACAAAACCGAAACTTCGTAATGAAAATAGGCCTCCATTATATGAAAAACAAAAGGACCGCGCTAGGTTTCGGTAATTTACCTACCTACAACAAATAATTAAGCTAGTGGTGGTATAGGTACATTTACAAACAGTAGGCCCAGCACTGGGATTGTTCTCTACGGTAGAATACTTATGTGACATACATGTCTGGTAGAGATCGCTCTTGAGCGATAAGACCGCCAATTGTTACATATTTGTTTTTTTACTTCTTTTATTTTTGTTTGTTATGTATATTATGTGTGCAATAAAGCATTTTCTATCTATCTATCTATTTCTATACATTTCACACATTATTATCATTACATTGCGTACATTATTCAAGTTGAAGAAACGAATTCCAAACAGTTTACGCGTTCCATGACAAAGTGACGTAATTTGTCTGTATTCTATATGTACCCTAGACAAAAATCCCAATCTTTGCCCTACTGTTACCTTACATTCTGAAACGCAGAAAAACATATCTAAATCGGACGAGCCGTTTAAGGCGTCGCGTCGCGGGTAAAATTATCTTGATGAGCACTCGAAACACCACAAACCATCATAATCAAACGAATTGTACCTACATCAAACGACTGCAATAATGTACCAAGTAACCTAGGAAATGGAATGTAAAGATCTGCCACCGGTCGCATCACCACCGTGGTGTCTTGAGCTACCAAGCGCGAACCTAAACTAAAAAAAAACACCGGTGGAGTGAGTGAGACGCTAAATAGATCTACACATATTAACGGTTAGTCGCGTGATGCCGGCTTACAACTTGCACCACCCCAACTCTTCCCGTGGGTGTCTTATAAGAGGCGACTAAGGGACATACACCGGGAGGTAGCAGCGCCTCTTGCAGAATATATCTACCACCGAACTGCGATCCCCAACCCGCACGCCCAGCGTGGTGATTATGGGCGTTATGAGATAAATAAATCAGGGGGAGGCTTGCGTTCAGCAGTGGACCGTTATAGGCTGTTGAGGTATATTAATGGTGCACCACCAGCGGGTGATTTGGTTGAAAGCTGATACCAGGCGAGGTACCTTCCATACTGTACACATTTTGTTGGTGTCGCGCCACCATGGTGTTTTAATGACATAGGGCCATAAGGAATTGTGAACAAGAAAAAGCTGGTTTTATAATCAGTATTCATTTATTAGTATCATGAGCAATATTCGAAGTACAATACGAATTGTCCACTTTAGGAAGACAACGATTTAAGTCGATTTTAAGTCTTATCCTGGGGCTTTAGTTCAAATATATTTTTTAACTTAAACAAGCAAAATCATTTCTATAAGCGCCCTCACAATCAACATTAAAATTTATATAAAATTTCTACAAGTTATAGTCATAATAATTGTTATGGATAATAAAACTCTTATAATTAACCAATACTATGTCATTCTATTATATCACAGTACTTATAATTATTTATTAAGTGTGTATTTACAGTCAAATATCTTTATCATTGCCTTATTAACTTGCTATCCCATAATATGGGTGTCTTAATTTGGTCCACTATCGGACAAATTGACCATATAGCGGTCTTTATCGATTATAATTTTGTAAGTACGTTGTCCAATATTTATACAGGGTGAAAAAATTACCAAACTTTCAGAGGAGTTCGACCACAGAACACGGAAAAAATAATGAAAAACCGCGACTTTTTTCAAAAATAATAATAATAATAAGCCACATGATCACTAGACTAGGAACTGATGCATGTGCTTTATTGTCATAGAACCGAGAAAAAATGCATTTGTACCACCTAACGCATCTAAGGCGCGTTGCGTTGCCCTCTCGGATGATATCCTCCCGCGACGAATGTGTTTTAAAGAGGATGTAAACACTTACGTGGGCCTTTTTTTAACTAGACTAGCACTTTCATGGCTGAAAACACAGAGTGCGATCTGCAACTCTCGTTTTCCGACGGTGCGCCCCTGCGGGTCGCACCGCCGCGCCGACGCTAGCAGTGATCGTGTATGACAATATTGACAATAATCATATGTATAAATTTTTTTAACCATGTTTTAACCGTTTTATATTTTAACCGTGTTCTGTGATAGAAACTGAACTCCCTGAAACGTTGATCCTTCACACAGATTTTTTCAATCTAGTTGATTTGACACTTAAGGCCCATACCGGACCCAAAGTGGCGCCGCCACCTAATTTATGTTATTATTCCGTTTAACAAAGGAATTTTCAAAAATCCTTCTTCCAGTTTGTGATACCTATCATAAGCTTTTTTTTAATGCCTCTTTAATAGTTTTATTCTATTTAGTTTAGGAAGAGATACGAAGTTGCACTTGGTGGCCACCAAAATCTATTTTCGTATCTCTTCCTAAACTAAATAGAATAAAACTATTACAGAGGCATTAAAAAAAAGCTTATGATAGGTATCACAAACTGGAAGAAGGATTTTTGAAAATTCCTTTGTTAAACAGAATAATAACATAAAGTAGGTGGTGGCGCTAGTTTAGGTGCTGTATGCGCCTTAATTAAGTAGATAAGTAAATAAAAAATACGTTGCCTGTCAATTTTAAATATCTTTGGATCTCGTTTGAACTCAGATATATGGAGTAATAAATAGATAAGAAAAATAGAACAGACCATTGGAACACAAATACTTAAGCTATAGATAGGAAAACTCGTGTTCCGAAACTGGAAATTCAAAAGAACTAAATTGGGAATGAGGTAATTGTAACAACCGGTCAGAGATTCGTCTGTCATGCATTAGCATTTTGCCGTCATTGAGTTTTTTGGCACTTATTTATAAGTAAGATAAATTAGGCAGGTATCGTAAGCCGGGTTTTCACATAATTAGACTTGAGACGAGACTACATAATGAAGTTCTGCGTAAAATTAATTACGAGACTTGAGTGATACACCGACGGGCTTTATCTCTCTTTCCGAGACATGAACACGCCTTTGTTTCTGGCATAATCATTCCAGGCACGAGCATGCCTCTATCTGAGGCAGCTATGATTATTATCTGAGACTAGTGTCGACCCGGCTCATGAAAATATAAGATTCTAGATTTAATAAGAAGCAAATGTTTTACAAAACATTCGTATATTAAAAATGGCTCTAAAATTTCCTATACTAGCAAGTATAGGAGCACCGCAATATGTATATATGTAATTTAGTAGTCTCATGGTATCTATGTGTATTGTGTATGTAGTACACACACACAGTTACACGTAGTTAGACTGGGACGAAAAAAAACGAATATTGTATTGTTAAGGCTGAGGCCAAACATGATGTTTTTGAGATGAGTCGCACAAAATGAGCGACTGCTCATTTCCAATGAAAGAAGGTAGGTAAGCATTGTACGCGACACAGACTTCAAAAATTACGCTCGTTGCCACTTTAAGCCCATAAAACTCAGCTGCACTCAATGACCTCTTCAAATTCGTCGCATAATAAGTACAATATATGATATAAGTACACTAAAATAAAACAAAACATACTAATTAAAACAGCACAAATCAAACGATACGACTCTGATCTATCAACGTCAGATTATTCATTCTAGCATCGTGATCTCCCAATTCTATCTGTTCCTTCAGTAATTCCAGCTCTTTTATCCCCGTCACCGTAACTTCATACTTATGCGTTGCCAGCGACATGTAGAAATGGATAGCGAACGCCAGAAACACTATCATAACTGGTATAAGCACTACACAAGCCGACCAAGCAGCTGTAGTGCTAAGATCGTAGAATTTCACCCAGCATAGTATAGCTATTTCAATCAGGAACAATATCAAGCCAAGTAAGGTTGAAAATGCCCAAGCAACTTCGATGTACCAATGCAGTCTTTCGTGGGGTGATTCGTGGACAAGGGCGATGCTGTGTAGATTACCTACAGCCTCTATGTTAGGTAGGATGCATGTACTTATCATCAAGGCGAGCATATGGACTGCGACCAGTAGGGTTGTACAAACGGTGAATGCTACAAGCATGTAGGTAGGCACCTTTGTTTGTTCAGGTGGGTTCAGTTGGACTTCTACCATGGCTACCTGTGGAGGAGAGACGTTTCAGACCATCAGAAAAACAAGTGACTAAGAGTTACAGCTGACTCGTGAATTAGCTAGTGTAAGATCCCTATCTCGCCCGGACGCTACGGACTGCGGCGTGGCGACGTCGTCGCTGGCAATGTATCCAAACAAACTATTGTATGGCGCGACGTTGCCAAAGCGTCGTCGCCAAGTGAAGGCAATACAATACAGAAATAATAGTTTGAAAACGTTGCCAGCGACGTCACGACGTCGCCGTAGCGTCCCGGTGCGCTAGGACCCTTTTCGAAAAGCAGTTTGTACCATAGCATAACTGGGGCCCGATTCTGATTCTAACCCAATCTCTTTAACACGACGACAGTGGTATCGTCGCAGAATTGCAACTATAGATAGACCTTTTAGTATTCTACGTTTTGGTGGTCATACATAGTCAGGGTCTATTGATATTCTTAACATGTCTACGATGCACCTAAGACAGGTAAATCTAGAAGTAACCCTGACCCCTAGTGTAGTAAAAAAATTAAGCTATAATATTCCCGAGAGGGTATCCAGTATCCATGTAGGTAATATAATATTCGAACGAAACCGCGTGCAGTTAAAATAATACTAGCAACCAACCAAGGAATCTATTAAAGTCTAAGTTAAACAAAACTCATGTTAAGTAGTCGCAGTTCGCATGGTAAACCCCGCATTGTACGACATAATTGCCTTGAGATAGATCTATTCCGGATGTACACTACCCATACATATTCATACTATCAAGGTTTTATATCCTAGTGATTAGGCACTTAGAACAGTTAGAACTAATCGAGTCATAAAACCGAGGCTGGCTCGATCCAGAACTAACATATTATGCGAATCGCTAAACAAAGAGCCCGGCACTGTTGACAAAGCAGTCGTGAACCGTGTTTTTTAAATGGCTGATAAGCGTGAATTTTAAAAGCAATTTAGTAGCGTTAGTAGTCTGCTTCTCACGTTAACTATTCCTACTTAGTTTTATCCACAGATATCAGAAACATATGTTTTATTCATAACATTACAATCTGGTATACGATTCTAGAATCAGACTAACACAAGTCAGTGCTATTGATTCGTTTGAATTTAAAGCCATCGTTTAATTATTTCTCATATTCTTATCAAGGACAAAAGGGCAAAAGACATTGTGTTGTATGGACAAAAAGGTCTACCTAAGTATGTCTCTTAATCCCACACTGCAGTTCGTTTTGATTGTCATTAAGCGAATAATAAATTTTTTATAGGATTTGCGTATCGTTCATGAGTAGTAGATTCGTCTATTATCCAATTTTCGGCATTTCATTAAAAATATCTAATCCATCTACAATAACTACATCTACAATACACTAATATGTACATAGGAAGTTTGTTTATGATTTTATGAGTAAGATTTTAGGGAGTAACTGGAACTCCTGGGTTATTTTATTTTATTTATGCTTGTTGGTTGGGCAATCCCAACCAACAAGCGATAATCGGAAAAAGTAAAGTAGTAGGTACATGTGCAGCGTGAGCAAATTCGAGAGTAGAAACCAGTCATATATTATTTATTTTCATCCGTTACTGTTCCACTGCTGTGCAAAGGCCTCTCTTTTTTCCTTACATTTCTCGCGATTTACGCTTAGTTTATTATAACATCATTATATAAAATAAAATCGTCTGTATTCGTATCTCCTAGTCAACTACGAGAATCGTCAGCCTGTGTTAAACAAACAGTTTGCTGACACTTCGCCTAAAATTACCTACACTCACCATAGCAAATCCGGACAGCAGAGCGGACGTCTTGCTCGACGCCTTCAGCTTAGCTCTCGAAAGCTGCATCTTCCTCCATGACAGATACGCGGGCGTGTGGAGCCCGTCTGCCGACTGGATGGGGGTCTCCCCGGACATCATGCAACCGTGCTGCTGTTGGCAAAGTTATAACAAATAAATAAATAAACAAGCTAAGCAGAGCTTGTGTTATGTGTAATAAATATACGTGATAAACTTAATACAATACACTAATAGACACTATAGTATAAAACATCCAGAACACCCGAAACAAATACCAGATCGTACTTTTGTCCCGAAGCGGGAAACGAACCCGCAACCTCCAGATTCGCAAGCGGACATTCACCCACCGCGTCATAGAGGTCATCGATATTTTCGAGTTTTTTATAATATTAATATAATAATAACAGGTTATTGCACGTTTAAAGGCTAGTCTAGACAAGATGGTGTCCCCTAACCGGATGAAAACCTTGTGGTGGAACCATTAAGCATGAACTAAGTGAAATTTTAGTCTTTGAACAGGATTGGATATCAGCCGACCGCGCTTTGAGCCTTAGAACCACAATTTTCGACTGGTGAGGTGGTTGGCTCAGTGGTGGAATTGGCAATTCTATTACCAGGATACAGACTTGGCGAGCAGCAGTGAGGCAGTCTGAAAATCTTAATGCTTGGTCGCACGGTGCTTGCCCAGTCTATTACAGTCTAGACAGAAAATTTATTAGTAGAGCCTCCTAATTTTGTACCAACTCTATGGCATTATCATCACTGCTGGCGAGAAAATTGTTTGACTAGCCTTCTGGTGGTGCTCCTTTACTTTAGAAACATGGCCAACCACTCTTAGTCCACCATTTGATAATAATATTTTGATTGTGAACTTTACTTAGTTTAAAAACACTGATTCAAATTCAGATTCATTTGTGGTTTTATCATGTTTCAGTAATTAATTTTAATTGACTTAAATACATAGTTTTAGTAGATTGCAGCTACAAGCATTATTAATTAAGGTTCAAAGCTGTGTGAATTGTCCAGCATTATTATTAAAGCTCTGGTGAGTGTGGTTTTACGACACAAACAATTTTTGTAAACTTAGCTCCTTAAAGCCAATAGTGGCTTGATTTAATGACAACAGTTGGCTCGTTTAAGCCAGTAGCTGGCTCAGGTTGGTATGGTTTCTGGGCGTGGCTACAACTTAAAGGGTATTCTGGTTTCGGTTTTAGCGAGCAGATGAATTCACTGAGTAGAGGTACAATTAATAATTAGTTTAATATTAACTAAGAAATTGAATGATTGATAACGAAACCTATTAAATCTCGTACGGGTTTTCAATAACAAACTGACTGGGCGTTGTGACCGCATGTTCGACAAAGCCCTTAATAAAGAAAAAAAAAACACAATAGAATAAGCAGAAGCAGTTCCAATAAAATAAGAAACATATCAAGCTCTTCCCTAAAATGTACTTAATACTGACCTAAGCCAACAATGAAGACAACTAGAAGCATGAAATACCAGAGCACCATGACTGTTACATACACAAAACAACATTTTCTAGAACAACATTATCCCATAGAACCAACTAGTGACATAAAACTCACTGTGATTGAACCGAAGAGTAAACAGGACCCTTCTGTTGTGTCCAACTAACAATCTGCAGTCAACTGTGTTGCACAAAAAAACTGATTTCAGTAAATGGTAGTATACATGAGTGAAAAGTCATGCATTAAACGATACAATACGGATGAGAAAATTTATATAATACACCTTGCATGGTGTGTTGGCAAACATTAAAGTGTGATTCATAGAATGTAATTATTAGTAAAATAGATCGTAAAAGTTAATCTGAATAATCATTAAAAACGACTGGCCTGACAGTTTCAGATGGAAATATAGATGCCTACCTACCTTGATATTGAATACAGAAAGAAATGCATAAAAATGGTATTATTTAAGAGTGAATTCTAATTTACACTCTATCTGAGAGTAAGAACATTATCTTACTAGATTTTACAGTTACTGGGATGATTTTAT
This sequence comes from Eupithecia vulgata, assembly GCA_946478455.1. Taxonomy (NCBI): domain Eukaryota; kingdom Metazoa; phylum Arthropoda; class Insecta; order Lepidoptera; family Geometridae; genus Eupithecia; species Eupithecia vulgata. The sequence continues at coordinate 4,192,192 of OX297863.1, forward strand.
AAACTGTGGCAACTGTGGGGCCAGCCATTCTATGGTTTGGAATCGCAATAAAAACACAGCAAAACTACATGTATGCAGGGCTCATAACATAATCATTAGATATCAATTTTACGCAAGGTAACTCCAGTGAGTGATACCTAACGACTTGCAACATAAATAAACTGATAAGTATGTTGAAAATATTGGCAATTAGTTATTGTGAGAAACAATAAACAAGTGCACAAAACAATTTCTCATACCTTACTAGGCTTCGGACACCAGCTATTAGAGGATTGGTAACGACTGCTTGGCAAGGCGCAGTGGTAATTATTTCCAGCTGTACTAGCTGACCAAACCGACATACCTAAATGAAATGCACGACAGTCCTTCGATTTCAAGCGCCGAGGTCACAACGTAAACCTAAACTGTAACCGGAAAATATGTTTACTGTCGAATATCTGATACCAGAGATAGATTCAACGTATAGAATTTAGAAAAATGAACTGCACATAATTTATCGAATTTACAAAAAAGCGTCTGCAATTCCACAGTACAGCACCATTTGTAAAATTAACTGATATTTTGATTCGATTTGTCGGTCGGCGGCCATGCCACAAATGTCACCACTTGTCACCGTCAGTCATTGCGTCGCAGATAAAAAAAGAATGAATCTATACAATCAGCTGTCCACTTTCATTCAAAACACAAAGATTCCACTCACCACCAGTTTTCAGTAGGACCTGCGAGAATGACTTTTATTTGCAGTGAGACAGACAGCACCTTTACTTCTAGTGACGGGAAGGAACGGATGTCATTGTTTGTTGTTGATTGCGCGATGTCATGTCATGCGAGTTTTTGCGAATAAAAAAAATTGAGAAGAGTTCATTTTTGTAACGGTACTGCGTCTACACGGGAGTGTCCGTGAAAAATTGGACCAAGCAACAGCGAAATGATAAGCGAGTGACAAGTGGACGATTGTTCCGTGGATAATGTAGGTCGTTCATCGTTTGTTGTGGTGATTTGTTACTGAAAAGTTTTTCATCTGTGCCGTTGTGCATTATATGGACTAGACGGAGGGTTCTGTCGGAACATTCTTGAGAGTAAATTGGTGAAGTGGTTCATCACGATGGCTGAGGCAGCAGGTGTTGTGTCCACGAACCCCAATGCGGAGATAATCCGCGGCCAGGTGTTCGAAGTGGGCCCCCGATACACAAATCTCCAGTACATAGGTGAAGGAGCCTACGGAATGGTGGTGTAAGTAAAACAAATTGTTTACATTCTCAGCAAACTTAGTTTAGGGCTTGTTTTGAGGAAACTTTTAGCTAATATTGGTGTCATTACTACATATCTAACATCCCTCAAAAGCTGTAGGGTCCTGATAGTAGATTTCATATAAAAATTACGTTATTTTGCCATAAGGAAAACACTGGCTTGTGTTATCAATGACATCATCAATAGCACGTAATAAATTGTGCCTTGGCTAGTAGTAGAGTAGAACTATATCTAATCATTTCATGAGTGAAATGCTACAATCATGTTAGCAAGATTGTAGTAAAAGTAATGCAGTTCTAAATGTAACCTTGCTAAATTCATCAGTGAGATAAACGAATACCTACTTGAAGTTTACGCCAACCATCTGTAAAAACAATGTTTTTGGTCGGCAGGTAGAAAATGCCTTGGCATTAAGCCCACCATTTGTACATTAGTGCAATAAAGTTTTAAATAAATAAAATAAAGTTTTATTTATATTTATTCTCGTCTAAACAGTGAAATTTCCAGACTAGCATGGTGGTATACATGATGATGTGTTAAATTCCTTTTATTCTAGGATTATTTTAGTCCTAAGGCATGCAAGCTAAAATTACACACCATTCTTTTTAGGTATATCAGATTTTTTAAAAGGATCGATTTTAATTTAATTGCATACTCAGGTCAGTTACGTATGTCGTTTGTTTTTGAATGCCCCCAACTCAATATCACTTGAAGTACATAGGTATAAATAAATAATTGAAATTGACATGATAATAAAAGTAGGTGTAATTTTATTGAAATTCACATGATAATGTAACTATGAGTGGTGGGTGTGTAATCATGAGATAAGAATTGGTTTGCAGTATGTTAGGTATTTATTATTAGATAGGTAAGTACTCCAGGTTTGAAATTTTCCTACCACTTATTAATATGTTTTCAGGGTATTATTACTTTCTGACTATCAACAATTACTTACTATTGGATTTAAATAATAAATAAATAAAAATAATATGTTCAGAGCATTTTTACATAAAAGATCATCATTATCATCAGCCCATATTAGTCCACCGCTGGACATAGGTCTCCTCTAATGAGGGCCATAGCACAGCGCACTGTCTTCAGCTTGCCGCATCCAGTATCTGCCAGCAGTCTTTCACACGTAAAAGATGATTAAAACTATGCCTGTATATAAAATTGCTTGGTCATAGATCTATACTTGATTGACATTTATGCCATAGAAAAGCATTACTCAAGCAGAGATCGATAACTGAGCAAGATATCATAATATGGGCCTATGACACTAAAGAAGCTTAAATACTGTGTGGTAATGTCAACGCCCAATTTTTAGATTACTAAAAAGTAAAACAAAACCTATAAAACAGAAGTCATCATCATCATCAGCCTTTTTCAGTCCACTGCTGGACATAGGCCTCCCCTAATGAGCGCCATAGCGCCCTGTCTTCAGCTTGCCGCATCCAGCATCTGCCAGCAGTCTTTCGCAAATCGTCATCCCACCTGGTCGGAGGGCGTCCTACACTACGTTTGCCGAGTCGCGGTCTCCACTCAAGAACACGTTTACCCCAGCGGTTATCGGTTCTTCTCGAGATATGGCCAGCCCACTGCCACTTCAGCTTGCTAATCCTTTGAGCTATGTTGATAACCTTAGTTCTCTGTCGGATGTATTCGTTGCGAATCCTATCCTTCAGAGAAACACCGAGCATAGCTCTCTCCATAGCTCGCTGGGCGACTTTAAACTGGTGGACCAGCCCTACCGTGAGTGTCCACGTCTCAGCTCCGTAGGTCATGACGGGTAGGACGCACTGATTGAAAACTTTCGTTTTCAAGCATTGCGGTATGGATGACGAGAAGACTCGACGTAGTTTTCCAAACGCTAAAAAAAAGAAGTATTGTGATGATACTTACCTAAATAAGCTGTACTTATAGTTTATGTCCAATACTTACTTTTCTAGCTTCAGCTGTCATAGAAAATATCAACACCAACAGATCCCACTTCTAGGCCAAGGCTTCCCTTATTTATTTGTCTCCACCTAAGATGTTACCCCGCTCTACTCTGGGCAATAAGTGCCAAGTTTGCCATAATACAGTTTACGGCGCTATTTAAGTTGAAAACTAGACACTTTATGTTTAATGTAGGATTACCAAGCTTCACCTTAGTAATTTTGGTTATATCGGTAAAATATACGATATTTTAAAGTAATGTGCGTACTTGCAACAATTCTTCGATTAAAACCGACGAAAATAAAGTAACGGAACCAAAACAGCGTTCGGTAATGCTGCTTGTTATACCAAAGATCCAAAATAATGTCGGGGTTAATACCATTACATATTTGGTGGAATTACGTCATGATCTGAATGAACCTTCCTTTCCGAAAGCAGGGTTGAGGCAGTAAGAAGTAAAGTTAGGGTATCAACCTTTTCCTTTACAAGAAGTTTTTATAGGAAGGATCTAATTTTACCTAGACCTAATTTTGGGACCCTTTTCGCTTCTCGCTCCGTTGCTAAGCCTTGTCGGTAAAGCCATGGTTCACTGTATAAATAGGCAGTATTTTTCGATTTAAATTTCGTGGATGATACGTAATTATTACGTGATAAGGTTCATCTGAGCCAGATCAGCGTAGGTAGGCCTAAGATTATAGATGATCGATGCATAGACATCCATACTCATCAATAATGGACTCGACATCCACGAAGGATGGTCTAAATATTGTTCGTTTTGTTTGTCGGCACTTATGTAAGATGCGACTTGTGAGACGTATCCGGGAACAACAAATTTGACTGCAGTATTGGCATCCATGCGCCCCGGTGGACCATGGTAGGTCTGCGGCAGCCGCTGTAGCCCGTTGATGCATCAAAAATTTGACTGCAGTATTGGCATCCATACGCCCCGGTGGACCATGGTAGGTCTGCGGCAGCCGCTGTAGCCCGTTGATGCATCAGAACTAGTTTCTCAGATAGTTAAACAATCTATGAGATATGTTAGATTCATCTTTTAAATAAAGGTATGTTAAATAGCTTGACTTTACGGAACGACACAATGCCAGCGTTCACAAATAAAAAATACCTATTATTTTTGTACTTTGATTTTCCCTATTCGCGTTGTTCGTGAGTTAAAATAATACAAAAGGTTGAACGAAATAATACATACCAACAAAGAATTTTTTCATTTCGTCGAAATTAAATTGCGCTGTTCACCAACGAACCGTTAAAAATTCGTTTGCCAGGTTACTAGCTTTTTAAAGCTTCTGATTCAGATCTCAGTACTCACGGGATTCCCGTAGGTAGTTAAAAACTCGAATTTGGTACATAAAATTCGACATTTTCTTTGGTTCATCCCAAGTGAAAAAACGATTAGATTTTTTTTTTAGAAAAAATCATGAAATTGCACTGCTTTGCACATCATTTGGTCGAGATCTCAGGAACCCTGCGGTCTATTGAAATGACTTATGTTTTGATTCGTAGGTTATTACTAATTACTTGGTTCCTTCAGATAGTTTTAGTTGTGTAGTTTTCTTGTAGGTAAATAAGCAAAAACTCCATTTTTGTACTCGCCACCGTTCCAAAAACGCATGCTCTGTCCCGCTCCTATAAACGCGAAAATCTATGCCATCCTTTTCACAAAATGGCGCGCAATGGGTCCTCTTAACACCTTTTCTTCTTTAGCTAGGACAAAGATTAATATGCTCCGTCACTCTGTCGACTTCTTATTCTGATCACGTGCCGCCACACCCCTTCAGCTTTCCTTAAAATAACGAATGAAATATTTGTAAAATAATAAACAAACTCCTGGTAATAACAATAAGCGATCTATAGCTATCAGCGACGACGCGACGCTAGAATTTAAATTCAGTTCTGTTACTAATTGCCTAGATGTCACGATAAGGTACTCGACCTATGAAAAATCGATTGGACGAACTTATGAAATCCATTACTCGATCGCATATAATAAAATATGATAGTTCGTAAAATGAATCATAGACACACCTACCGACTTTTCAGCAAATTTGTTATGGACACATATTAAAAGTGTCGTACTTAAAAGTTTGCGGTCAGTTTGCGTTTGTCGTAAAGTATGATAAAGTGTCACCGGAGTCGTCTTTCTTACTAAGCACACATGTGCCCATTGAATGTGCCTCCTCTAAACATGGAGGGGTTTAGCCATTATCACCAGGCCTGGCAGGTGATTTGGTGATCGCCGCAGTTGATTTGTTAAAATACACAGAAGCTGCTGCTGCTCTGGTAGGCTCGTTAGTCAACTCTTACGACATGCACGGGTTGAGCTGGAGAGGTCAATATTCACGCTGCGATCGCCACAGCACTGGCGCAGTTTTCTTTATTAAATATCATATTCAGTGTGAAAAAGTTTAAAAACCGAATTAAACCTTTTGCTGATGAGAGAGAGGAACGAGGTCGAACTTTTTGATGTGATTTCAGTCCAGTCACGAACTTTGCGTTGGAAATTCACGATAGAGTTACCTTAATAATTGAATCCGACGCTTCAAGGCGTTTGACCGAGCTAGAGAGTTAGTCGTTACAGTTTATACCTATCTATAGTATTACAAATTCGAGAGAATTTGCATTCCTAGATAGAGATATATCTAGGACCGCAATTTCCGAATCTGAATTGCTTGCACTTCATACTTCGCAGAGTTCTAATTGATTGTACGTTCATACTCCCACTCATCAGTCATCTTTCGACGTACATTTACATTAAAATTTTGTATTATACTTGTTATCCGTCCGTGACTTGTATGGTAAATTTGGGATGAAAAAGCGTAGGGGTTGCTATAAGTTTCATTTAGGTATTTACTGTGATAGAAAAGACGAAATCTAAAATCACGAATCAGTTTTTAAGTCCCTCTGTCTAGTCCAAACCATAGATTGCTTGATTTCAATATCGACGGTAACGGCACAAATAAATGTATAACACCATTTGACCATAGGCGGCACCCTGACGACGTGGGTGGGACCAATCTGTGGTCCTTATTTTGCATTGAAACCCGACCGGTCATTGTTTCGGTCATAGGTTCTCTACGAAGGTAAATCGCTAGCATAGATGTGGCTGAATTCGAGCAAATGGATAGCTGAAAATGCATCTATACTCTGTGCCTCTATATATCACAGACAAAATTCACGGATTTTAGGCATGATTTGATTTAACGTTCAGTAGTTTTCGAAGTAGGTAGCCATTTCGGTGAATTTGATCATGGTAGCAGCTCTCCACGTACAAGATTTTTTCTACTTAAACTAGAGTAAGCTAGAGGGCACCCTAGCAGTTTTGTTAATCTAACTAGACCTAGATCTCGGTAATCATGGGAACCCAGAGGTAAGAAACTTGAATTAGCTACATAAATTAATAATTTATTTTTTTAGGTTTTGTGAAACTATATTGAGAAAAACAAAGCGATAAAAATAATCACGAAAGTGCACTGTTTCGCACATAATATTAGGTACCTAATTTGGTCGAGATCTTAGAAACCCTGTGGTCTATTGAAATGACTTAGGTTTTGATTCGTGAGTTGTTACTAATTATTTGGTTCCTCTAAGCCACGTGCTTATTAGTTGTGTTGTTGTAATTAACAAAAATAACCTAAGATTTTTGCGCTTAGGTAGATACTTAGATAGATAGATAGATAGAAAATACTTTTATTGCACACTTAAGCTAAAAACAATTTTCAAATTAAACACATAAACAATAAGTGACAATTGGCGGTCTTATCGCTCAAGAGCGATCTCTGCCAGACAATCTGGTAGGTACGCCTTTCCATAAAAATATCTGTCGAGTTTCTTTTACCGCGAGATCTTATTCCTACTCTCACAAATGACTGTAACGCGTCCTCTTAATATCTTTTTTTTGTAGTGAGACGCTATTTAATTTAATATAATCAAGTTTTAATATTTTTTTACATACTTTTTAATTACCTACGTTTTAACATTTTTGATGTAATAAATATGATAAACTTACATAGGCGAAATTATAACATCTGTCTGTACGTTAACTTGAACATTTTTAAGATGACTGAATGATTAAGGAAATACTTTTTTTATAAATAAGAACTAACTCAGAATCTTGTAACACCCTAACATAAGATTAATGTAGGTTCTACCTTAAAATTGTAATAACTTGTAACTTGGACAAGAATGCAATAAATAAATAATATATATCTCGTCCCAAAAGATTGATTCTTCACATTCACATACGATTTTTTATAATTTATCGTTAAGTAAGTATGTAAACACTGAATACCTCTTTCCATGAGTATTTAGTCAGAACAAACAAAATACTCCGTCAGCAAACATACAAAAACCTTCACAATGCTTACTCGCATTTTTACGTCCCTCGCATGCTACATAATAAAAAATCTAGTTCAAGCCATTTTTCTACCAGAGCGGACTTCACCGCTACAAGCTTATCTCAGTATTTTCTTACTATGAATATTTAATATCTTCGTTTTGATATAACACGCACTCGGGTTCCCTAGAATATATTGTTAAATTGAAAATTACTGTTTGAGGCTTACTCGATGTTATTTATTACGCACTGGTTTATTAAATTGAAGTAAATATAGTTTCCTTTCCTTGGTACCAAAAGACGACCAAAAGTTTCTATCGTCAAATGAAAAAGAAAACTGGTGTGAACTTACATATACATATATATGAAGTAGCTGTAGTTATAATATCTATACACTATTAATTTTTTTTAAAGGAAAGATTTCTATTTTTGTAGGTAACGAATAAACTTAAAGACTACTGGACCGATTTCAAATATTCTATTATCGTTAGAAAGCTACATTATAACTGAGTAACATAGGCTATCGAATATACCGTGCGGACCGCTAGTCGAAAATAAGTACTTTAGTACTTACCAAACGATGTGATGAATTTTTAGAATCAGCCATTAAATCAATCCTTACTCAAGTAACCAATATTTCAGAAACGTATGGTTAAATATCAAAAGGAACCAGTTTTACCGACAGATATACCCAGAACTTTTTATTCCAGTCATCCACTCTCTTCCTTGTGTAACTTTTACAAGTGGCCCATCCCAATCTTGACACCAAGTTGGGCCCTCTTTGACACCCATAAAGTTTTATTGTTTTTCTTTCAAACTCTTCTCGTTTTCGCGCGATAATTGACTTGCACTTGAAAGGTTTCCCTGATTTATTTAGTCCCAATCTAAAATGAAACATTTTCGTACGTAAAGTTTATTAAAGAACATAAAGTTCCGTAATAATCCGTTGCAAAAGAGATATTCTTTGAATGGAATAATCCCATCAAAAGGACGTAAAGTTAGCTGTGAAATTCTTAACGCAAAGAAAAAAACATTTTCTCAAGTATTAGGCGCCTTTATAAATAACTTGTTTCTACTACGTAGTGTAGGACACCCTCCGACCAGGTGGAATGACGATCTGCGAAAGACTGCTGGCAGATGCTGGATGCGGCAAGCTGAAGACAGGGCGCTATGGCGCTCATTAGGGGAGGCCTATGTCCAGCCGTGGACTAATATAGGCTGATGATGATGATGAGGACTGACTACCAATTGACGAAACAAGCATATGATGTTCAGTGAGCAACAAAAGAGAAATATCTTTTAGAACTCACGCTAGGAATGTGTTCCACACTCTATTCTAACCCTTTAATCAACACAGCAAATAGCAATGCTTGACAAAAAATAGCATTGTGGTAATACTCTAATAATGGCTGAGCCCTTCACAAAGAGCCCAACTTCCTGTCAAAATATAACGTAAATAATATTCTTAATTCTAAAGTAGATAATGAATACTAGATATATTTCTCTGAAAATTGCGCTCCTTTCGTATCGCCGAGCATTCCTTCCACTAGACTGGGCACTATTGACCTTCAAGACTCCTGCACTGCGAGGCAAGCCGACCATGAACCTGGCAATTTGTCACTTCGCTGGCTATGGATATCCAATGCTAGCTAACATTCCTATTAACCTATAATATCTTACATTAGCATTAACTTTCCACATCGCTTGAAGATATTGGCTAAGACTTGCTTGCGTGTCTGGCTCGCCCACGCGGGCATCTCAATTTTCACATAAAAAGTTGATTCGATTTCTTAGAAAGTGTTTGTTTACAAGTCGAATTAAATGACGAATGATAAGTGCCTATATAATCACGTCTTAGAGGACGCAATGTCGTAATGAGTCATTCTCGAAAATGCATGACACATTCTTAGGCGTGAGATTGCTATTTGTGATAGCGTAGAATAAGCATTTGACGATTTGCTACGCTACAGACCAACTTCAGACTAATATCCGTTTTGTCTAAGAAAACGTTTACATAGCAGTCCGTTTACGTTTTTATTCGGCGATGGCGGATACTTGCATGAGCAAGTTAACACAGCAAGGGAGTATTCCGGATCCAGTAAAAAAATAGATCCGACAATAAAATATACAGGATCCGTTTTATCGGATCGAAGTTGCGCGGGGCATGGCACGGTCACCTCCAGTAGCGACGGATCCTGGTGAATACGGTAGAACTTTCTGCGTGAAAGTACTCTCAGGCCTAATTGCATACCTAAAGGGCCTAAACAACTTAATTTTTTTGTGAAAAGTATAGACATAGGTTTCGCGTTCATAGAAGCGGGCCAGGGCGGGCATAGCAACGCAAGTTCAAACATCAAGTTTTAGCTTATTCTCTCTAAAGTTCAAAGTTGAATATTTAGTAGTTTGAAGATATGGTGATCTGACGGAGTTGATTTGAGGTAGGTACTATAGGCCCTTAACTGTTTTTGGAAGGTATTATTTAATTTTTAGTAATTATAAGTAGGTAGCTCACCGCTTGGATCTTACTAATTTTCCTCTTCCCTCTCAGTAGTAGTCGTAATATCTATTTATTTTCTTAAACCATTTTGTACTTATGTATCTTCTAACGTGTTTATTTATTTTCACTGAATACCACTAATTTCGATAAAATTGGACAGCTCTGATAAATTAAGCCGACGCGACGCGAATGACGAGATTATCTTATAAATTAATTGAATTGAAATATGTTTTGGAATTGTATCAAAGAGTTAATTAAACCAGACCACTAACAATAATTAATTAATAAGTTAGTTTAACACATTCCCACAACTGTTCAATAACTAACTAGTCACGAAATAAAACCGCTGCACTAAAATGGCTGAGCTCGTTATCAGACCGGATTATCTTGGTATCGCTCGCTGCAGGTTACCTATACCTTACCTACTATACCAATCTCATCCAGGAAACTTATCCATACGGCAAAAGATTATACAGGATGTTTGGTGCATCGTTTGCAAAAGAAAATGAGGAATGTGGGGGTGCGTTTCTGCTACCTTCTGAAAAAAAAAACATGTGATGATGTTTTAGATAGATAAGTTTTACGAACTTGTATGTGAACCACTTATAAATTCCTCGAGGACTTTTGAGACTACCTCAAAATCAACCTTTACACAACAACTAGCTGATCCCCGCCATAAATTCTAATTTCACATTTCTGGAGGAAGTTCCCGTACATCTCCAATGGGAATTTGATGTTTTACCAGGACAAAAAGTAGCCTATGTTACTCTACATCCTTTTAACTAATTCTATGCCAAAATCAAATCGACTGGTTGCTTAGTTAAGGCGTGACGGAAGGACAAATAAACAAACAAACGCAATTTCGCATTTATAATATTAGTAAGGATGAAAGAGTAATCACCGAGCGAGATTTTGCTCGGTGAAACAAAAACAATATATGGGACCATTTCGGAATCAATCTCAATGCAATGGCGAAATTTTGTTTAAATCGCTCGATTTTGACGACCAAACATAGAACAGCCTTCTGAAGTCGCATAAAAGTAACCGTTTGTCCGTCTGTTACATGTTCTTTCAAGCCTGCTTAACGGATTTTAATGAAATTTGGCAGGGAGGTAAACTGTATTCCGGGGTAGAAGCTAGTTCTCTATAATAAACTACTTACAATACAATAATTTATTTACAACACCAAGTTACAAGTTAAATGAAATTACATTATAGGCAATATATGTACGGATTATAGGAACAGCCCATTCGACGAATTAGCTGACTGATGGTTGGCATTGAAACGGCTAATCTTGAAGAGCGGGCCTAATGCAAAAAATTGTGAAAAGGATAGGCATAGGATTTCGCGTTCATAGGAGCGGGACAGAGTAAAGCAATGTCAGTGCAAAAATCGAGTTTTTGCTTCTTTTCTATTAATGATTTAAAATTTAAGCATTGAATAGAAAAACTAAACGATTACTTAAATAAAACAGTAGTCTGGTTATGTAATTCGTAAAAAATAATATGGCGTTGTCGCTGATACTTTAGAGCATTTCAATTAAAACTGTTTTTTTAAAACGATTTTTGTATAATTTTTTGTAAAGAAACCAGTTTATTTTTCAAAATTCTATTCTATTACTCGACTTCTATGGGTTTTTCCCCTACCTAACGTATTTTTTTAATTAGAATATTTAAGTTCGTTACCAATGGTAACGTAACATCAACACGTACATCTATGGTAACTTACCATAGTACATGTAAGGGTTTAAAAAAATACACAATTTGCTTGATTTTTGCATTAGGCGCACTCTGAAGCCTGGTCTGATGCCGTCCGGTCATTCTAATTGTAGTTCGCTACCTCGCCACTGCAGCGATAGCTTGATTCAGCAATTCTCCTCTACATGTCCTCTACACAGAAAATAATAAAGTAACAATAGGTTTGTAAGGTTTGATTCAGATATAACACGGTCCATCCCCCTCTACATAAAAGCTAATATAACAAAGCCCGTATTATGAAAGCATGCTCAGTTATCAATCATGCTTGAGTAATACTTTTCTATGGCATTAACGTCACTCAAGCATAGATCTGTGACTGAGCAAACCTAAGTGACAGTAGGTTTATGGATGTTTAAGCATATATTCTGCTCTCTCTCTACCTTAACTTTGTGGAGAAAATCTAGAATTCATTTCATTCAACGACATGGCTAAGCGACGTTAGGCCATCTTGTTGAACATTTGTTTCGAAGTTTGTTCAACGATCGGACAATTTTTTTCTCTCAAATAGGATTAGTTTCGTCATAACATTGAAAAAACATTAAAAAAAGGTAACGTGGGATTTTTTCTATCGAGTAAAGTTCATTAGAGCTTGCCGCAGGCTATGAACTTGATTTTGTTCAGTTCGTTAAGTTGGTATCAGGTTTACTGCAATGAGGGTTGGTTATTTCGAGCAGACTCCCACACGTTGGTTGACCGGACTTTACTGCACGCTTAATTTTTTATATGTAACGAAATCAACTGATAATGTGATGATATTGTACATTTTATCATTTTTTCTGAGCTTTATGAAAATTATCTTTGACGTACTTAAGCACCTTTATAATGCGAGAAAATGAAGTACTGAAGTACTTCATTGTGGGAAAACTAAAAACTGACATCAAATTCCTTAGTTTTAAACAATTTTAAAATTTTGCGGGAATAGTAAAAAAATTATGCGACCATCTCGGGATCTATCCATAAATGACGGAATAATCGACGAACATGCATAAAAAAACATAAAGAAAAGAAATATACAGCCGAACATAGAACATCCTCCTTTTTTCGGTTAAAAATGTGATTGTCCGATTGTCTACTAAAAAAGTACTCCAAATCCTTTTCTAACACTTTCACGGCCCAAGACGCAGAAGTCGATCTCCGCTCCGTGTCACGGAGGCTGGGCAGTGAATATACTAACCGACTTCGAAAAAATGAGGAGGTATGGTTATTATCTGCTGTATGCTACGCTGTATGTTTGTTTTTAGTCATGAAATATCCTAAGCACATGGTTTAGTTCAAGAGGCCGGATGACTTAACCACCTAAATTGTCTGTATTGGAGGTAGGGAGCGTGATCGGCTGTGGATCTACCCGGTAACCGCAGGATGTCTACCTCTCATCAAATCTCGAAACAGTTTTAAATCGTTCTTGCTTTGCTTATAAATTAACTAGTTGGTAATACGCGTTGTTTAAATAGGCACGTTTATAGGTTATTTATATCCATTGAGAACTGATTTATGTGATAAAACGTAGTCTATGTTTTATTCCTGGCTTAGAACTACTTCTATGCAAAATGTCAGCCCGATCCGTTTAGTTGTTTTGGCGTGAAGATGTAACAAACATCATCCATCCAAACATCCAAACTTTTGCATTTCTAATATTGGTGTGATATACCTAGAAATAGATATATAAAAACTTGAGTTTTTGACACCCTCGTAACTTCAGAAAGGTGTATGCAATCCAGCTATGTCCATGTTTCAAATTACCATCAATGATTGGTGAGCTGTTTGCGTGTGTTTAATATTTCGCGTTCCCCCCGCTGCGTTCGATATTACTTAAAGCTTTTCAAATCCGGGCATTGCCTACCAAAATTACAGCCCAAGTTTCGCAAGAAGCTTAGCCGTAACTTTTCAATACAAAGTGCATAGGTACTTTACTTAGGCCCCTTCCTCACCGGTGCTTTTCGCTTCGGTAACCAAATCTGTACGATTTTATGCCGAAAAACATTTTCTAAGTGGCTCGGTAAGTTTTCGGTACGGTACGGGGTGCGAATGAGTGAGTGGCTGGCGGGGGGAGACGGAGGAAGGCTATCCAATCTGTAAAGATTCTATGCAGAGCCGCGCGTATGCGCTCGGTAAAGAAACAACTCGGTCTGAAAGTTTCATTTAAGGTTTTGGCGCGGGTTGGCGCGAAAAAAATATATTTTTGTGGTTTATAATTTTTTCTGCGTTTCACAAGCAAATAAACTAGGGGAAAAGTATTTTGCTGCAAATCGTAATCATTTTCTATGAACTCATAATAAAACCAACTTCGATTTACTAGTATTTTTAAAGCATTTGGAAAATACGAAATTTTGTGCTAAAATCCACATTTTCCCAAATGTTCCCAAAATACAAAATAATCAAAGTTGATTTTACCATAAATTCATAGAAAATGCTTTTTGACTTCCGGCAAATAACTTTATCGCTAGTTTAATTGCTTGTGGAACGCAGAAAAAATTATAAACCACAAAAAAAAAAAAAATTCGCGCCAATCCACGACAAACTACCTTAATTACATGAGCACAGTCAAAAGTCTGTACCAATTCGGCGCAGAGGCGGTACCAAATGGAAACACAACACCGACCCGGTGAGGAAGGGGCCTTAGAGTAAACTACTCTACTAGAAGTATATCGGCTGATAGATCACTTCGAACCCTCCCACCACCCATTCTCAGTGGTCATCAATCTCCGGCCTGCAAGGATGCTCTCACGAGAATGTCTTTGTGTGGTTGGATTGAATTGTATCACATCCAATGTACCTAGTGTTATAGTTTTTTGATTATTGTGTAGTGTATTGTGTGTTAGTGTTTGACGACCTCTGTGGCGCGGTGGGCGAAGGTCTGCCTGCGACGCAGGAGGTTGCGGGTTCGATTCCCGCCTCAGGACAATTGTGTGTACGATCTGCACACATTTGTTCAGGGTGTTCTGGTCGTTTTCCATGTATAATAAAAAATATCTATCTATGTACTATTGTGTTATATTATGTATATCAGTTATCTAGTACCCATAACACAAACTCTGCTTAGCTTGGGGCTAGATAATGCTGTGTAATTTGTCCAGCATTATTATTATTAGTTACTAAATCACATCACACAAACAAAGAATGCGAAAGTTTGGACGTGTGTTAGGTACCTGTTCACGGCAAAATTTCTGATAGGTTCGGTCTGAAATTTTGCAAACATGTAGGTTTAGAGTAGTTCATAGGCTACTTTTAATCCCATAAATCAGTTTCTATGGAATAAAAGTTTCCCTAAAACAATGAATTAGACCTTTGTTAATTTTTTACTTTCATCTGGAAACAACGCGTGCGCAGCCGCGGGTATAAACTAGTTATCTATTAGATCATGTCCAAAACGAACGTAAGTACTTAATGCTTATTTAAACAGATATGTCTGAGTTTGAAACAAGACAATGTTAGATAATACTTTAGTGTACCACACAAAAACAGAAAACAGTACAGAGATAAACGCTACGAGTAGACGAAGTTCAAAGGCGGCCTTATCGCTATGTATGAGCGATCTTTTCCAGGAAACCTTGGGATGAACTGGACATGTTAGAACAATAAAGACGGTGGCACTTGAGAAAATAAATAAAAAATCTACTACATAAAATACCTACATAATCCTAACAAATTATCATAAACTAGCAGCGTTTCGCGGTTTCACCCGCTTAATTCCGTTCCCGTGGGAATTCTGGGATAAAACATAGACTATGTCACTCCCTGAAAAGTAGAGGTGCGCGCCGCGCCGGCGCCGCCGCGCCGCGCCGCTGTTTTCCCGCGCCGCCGCCGCCGTGTCTTCGAGTCGGCGCGCCGACTACTATATTCACCGTAAGATGACCCTGCCTCGTATGTAATTACTACACATCAGGCGTCGTCTTAGGGTGGGTACAGTGTCTGTATATGGTCAAAAATTAGTATTTCTAATGCTAAGCCTCCTTGCTAGGGTTGTGCTGGCTACTCCTGCCACTAGCACGCCAAACGAGCGGATTTTTTCGGTAGCAGAACTGGTCCTCAATGCGAAGAGACCAAGCTTAAACCCAACCCTCGTGAATAAAATTGATTATAATCATGACAACTGCATATAGTTTATGCAAAGAAAATGTCTAATATAAGTGATCTGTTTTCTTTTATTAACTTTCATTTCAGTGTTTACAGTAATGTTTTATTTATAACACATTTGCTCGTAAAGGGTCTCTTATTTCACCAATTTCAATACCGTAATGTATCTCATTCATTACGTACTTGTGCGGTAATGTAATGTAAAACGCACGGTTTATCAAGATGCTCCGTCTAAAACGAACGGTACTTTTTTAAATCTTAGCTAAGAGTTTTTATGTCAGAAAAGTGGTCAACATTTTATGAATAAAATTAACTTTAGGTGATAAAATATAACAAATAAACATTTAATTCCTTAATTTACCCAATTAATACTGACCATAAATTACAACCATTTATCTGTAACAAAACTCATAAATAGTAATTTACTTTATTAATCATACTGGCTGTTTTTGTGCCTTTGCCTTAAAAAATAGCGCTAACGCGCGCGCATCGCTAATTTGTGAACAAGTAAAATTATTCCGCGCCCTTTTTATTTTCGTTGTATTGTTTTTATTTGAAGATGTCAAGTAATGATGAATTTTTTAATTCAACACCGCCAGAAGTCTCAGATGCAGCGAAAAAGGCTACTCTAAGCCTCTTGCCCGAAAAATCGACCGATAGATACTTTCAAGCGTATCAAAATTTATTCGAAAGTCCGAGTTTTATTTATTTCCTCGCAAATATGTTATAAAACGTCGTATGACACACGTGCGCTTTGATAATTACAGCCTCTGCTTTGTTGTAGCCCACGCCTACGGCTCGGGCTAGCAATATCGCCTGTAATTTTCAACGCTGTAATTTTCAACTTACCGCACTTGTATCATAATGTACTGTTATAGCCAGGTCTAAATGACAGAATGGATGAAATACTAGAGCAAAACATCCTTTTGCAGAGGTCAGATCGACTTACACAGGTGACAAGTCACGGACTAAGGATACTTTCACTGTTACTAGCCAGGTAATGTCTTGCTTCAGTATTTCGTTCGTTTCTATTCACCCTAGAGTCTCTATTCACCCTGTTTTACGGTACTTAGTTATGAGATAGGAAAAAATCCAGCCACGCCGGCGCGGCGCCGCCGCGCCGACCTCGGAGGTCGGCGCGCCGCCGCCGGCAAATTTGAGGTCGGCGCGCATGTCTACTGAAAAGTAAGCTTTCTAATGATGAAAGAATTTTTGAAATCGGCTCAGTAGATCCAGAGATTATCCCCTACAACGTCACAAGTCACAAACAATTCACAAACTTTACCTCTTTATAATATAAAGTATAGATTACATAAAAAATAGCTAATGAATCTTAGGCTGTGTCCCCAGTAGGCAAACTGTGAGCGGCCGACTGAGTTTGCGGCGTATCGGTTCAGTACGCTCTTCCATATATTTTCAATAGAGTGTCCACAGTTCGCTAGTTTGCGCTCACTGTACGCAGTTTTCAGCGTTACGTGCGCCGACTGTCTCTGTTAGCGGCCGACCCGCAGCAAAACCAGTTCCAGTCGGCGGCGGCGATATGGTTGTTCGCCGGGCGTAGTGAGTTCAGTTCACCACAAATTTGCGGCTCATTTCCGGCTCACTCAGTCGGCCGCTAACAGTTTGTCTACTGGGGACACAGCCTTACACAATTAAATAAATCTTTATTTTCAGAAAACTGAGCATAGGTTTGTACTTAAATTTAGTTAATTTACTGGACGAAATGTCGGAGAGGCTCTATTCCCTACGCCCCGTGGCAAGATTGTGAATGCTAGCACGACCTGATCTTGCTCCACTACGGCGTAGGACTGTTCACGGGTGGATTTTAAGTGGGTTCAAGCCCAACACACTCCCTTCGGCACCCCGAGGCGGAGGGATAGTGCAAAGGCATCCCATCTGAAGAAAAAGGCTCCGTTCCCCACACTAGGTCAAGATACCTGTAGGTAAAGTGGGGTCACACAGATTCGCTGGACTCTACATGACTGAGATTTTTAATGTGGTTTTGTGTAAGTTATAATTTTAAGTACATATCGCAATACGTCTTATAACTAAGTAAAGTGTTAATATAAAATAATAACAAGCTAATGTTAGAGATGGCGATATCGGCTTACGGTGTTCCTAACGTCGTCGTGTGGCATAGGAGTTTGGAGGATGTACAAAATACTTTTAATATTTTTTAAAAATGTTCCCTGCTATGGTTCAGGATGATGATAATGATGTTGTACTTCTATGTGTATATTTTTAGTATCTATTGAATTGCCTTTATAAGTTGTTGATATTTTCTGTGAAAATTTAATAATGTCCCAAAAATTTTCGATTTCGGCAAGATTCGAACCTGCGAACGGTGCTAGAGCCGTAAAAGGTCCCAAATTCGATGAAACCGACTAAGATTTCGTGACTTTGTTGGTTAGAGCACACCCGTACTGAGGGTTGGGCGCAGGTTCGAATCCTGCCTAAACCGAAATTTTTTGACACATGAAAATTTCCACAGTGCAAGTAACGCACTATAAAGCAAAAAAGCTAAGTTGTTGATACACTAATAATAACGTAATAGGTATTTTGTGCATCTGGTTCTTAAACCATCTTGTCAAAGACCTCGTTACAGAAAAAGATTTGAAGAATGGCTGTGGAGACGCCAAAATGACTTAACAAATATAAAACCGATTATTCTCTAGAGCTAAAAACCTATCATAATTTAGCCTACCATAATTTAAGTGAAATTGTCAGCATTATATTGAAATTCCTTTGAATAGCTTATCGGCGCAAGCCAGCCTTGAGATCCAAACTTTCACACAGTGTTTACTCAAGCGAAGTTTAATTTTATTATTATTAAATTCTGGGAAAATGAAACTTTTGCCGTTAGCGTACTTTAGCTTTCTAGCTCAATAGATAAACTGGATTTAAAAGCAACTATAAAACTGAAACAACGTGGTTACAGTGTAGGTACCTACTAAAGTCTCTAATAGAGCAATTTTTTTTTACGTTTTCACTTACTTACCTGTTGTTAACTCTTAAATATTCCAAGACTGGGAAATCTGGCCTTCTCTATATAAACGTTTTATGCGAAATTCGACCTAATTATAATAGGAAGATTAAGCCGAAGTGGCAGTGGGCTGGCCATATTTCAAGAAAAACCGACAACCGCTGGGGTAAAGGTGTTCTTGAGTGGAGACCGCGACTCGGAAAACGTAGTAAAGGACGCCCTCCTACCAGGTGGGATGACGATTTGCGAAAGACTGCTGGCAGATGCTGGATGCGGCAAGCTGAAGACAGGGCGCTATGGCGCTCATTAGGGGAGGCCTATGTCCAGCATTGGACTGGTATAGGCTGATGATGATGATGATGATAATAGGAAGATTAAAGAAACACAAGCAAATTATAAGGTTGTTCATGCATGAACGGTCTTCTTTTATACACAATACTTTTACTCAAGTAACTACTTGAGTAAAAGTAGATAATTTTTGCATGAATCCGACCCAATTAACAACTTGTTAATTAAACGCGATTCACCAATTGGAATTGAAATATAGCGCTAATTAGTTCTCTACGATAGTTCTCCACTCCTCGCACGAGAGCTTGTCAAAAAAAATTGTCCAAGTGCTGAGACGGGAAAGAAATGTTACTGGCTGTGCAAAATAAAAGCGCATTGGTAAATTTTGCTTGACAGAAGTTTTTCCGCTCGAATTCTGCAGAAGCGTCGCTTAAATCTCACAGGACTGCAGTTTTAACATCTGTCCAGTCTGCGCGAGGACTCAAACAAACAAACCATCATATCCGGTAGAAATTTTCAAAGCTTATCCAAGAAATTACCTTAACTACAGGGGCTTCTGTGGCAATTGCAATTAGCCTAAATACCACAAAGTCTACTAATCATGGCCCGGTCCCTCACCCCAGGGTTGACGTCAAATGACGTTCATTTTGCCGTTGATGGCTTGTTATTAAACCCATGAAAGGCTGGCTCGGACGTCAATGAGCCCAGCCTATTGTTCCGCCGGAATGGAATAGTCGCATCTCATCCCTAGACTCAACTTAGACTGGCGTTTATTATTTCGCTATAATGACCTAACAAGAGTGCTCATACTCACTAGCGTACAACGGTGGTGAGATGTTTTCCAGATTGCTCAAGTATGCATTGTGAAACCAACGATATGTGGTAGCTAATAAGCCGTGTTCAATGCTTCTCTATAACCTGCAAAATAGATTTCAAATGGGAAATTCATTCGGAATTTAGCTTGTATTGTTTTAGAACCTGCGTTGACATTATCACTGGATTACATAATGTTTTTAGAGAAGCCCTTCAGCAAAAAATAGAGAGATCCTGTCTCCAGCAGTCCAATTCTAACATCAGTTCATTGTTGTAGAACGTCGAACTCATTATTTTATAGGACCACTCGCGCGTATGTAGAAAGATTGGGTTCAATTATTCCGCTCTCTGTTGACACAGGGGTACTGTTGGTGCTACGGCTGATGCCTGATTCGCTTGATTGAACAACGTATGAGTCAGCTTGCGTCACAATGTTGCGGATCTCCAATTGACAGTCAACTCGAGTTTTTCGTCTGCAGTCTGCGGATATGAGATACGTGCTTTGAACACCTAGGACTTAGATTGCTTTATAGAGATCACTATTAGCGATGAGTACGCCCGCATTGTGCCTGATTTTAGCAGCTCGAAAGTATTATACATATATAATATGACTTTAATTTTATTATACGTGTATAGCTTATAATAGTATGGTTAAATGAACGTAAATGTGACCTACCGACTCAAGAGAGCAGAACGTACTAATAAACCTTCTCAATCCAAAGACATGTTTTCCGCAAAAAAACATTCTCACACTCTCGACAAGGGTTACTTAGATCCCTAATACCGTTTTCCATTAGCAGAGCACATTAGAACAGGAAGATACTGATTTTGCAATTAGGAATCCGACCATAGTGGGTAACCCTGCGAATCATTCGCTGTTCGTTTCGATCCACCTTTTGTATGTTGGGTATGTAATATTAGGTTTTTTTGGAGTAAAGTAAATTCTAGTAAATTAATTAATTTCGTCCACACAGGCGGGTCATGCCTAGCATAAAGGTTTCGCCATCTGAGCCCCGACAGGGGTATGATGTGGGTTTCAAGAAACTAATAACCGGGCTATAAATAATTTAGCGTTTAGTTCAAGCTTAATGCAGTGTCGGTTGTTCCCACGAGATGACGTCAAAACTTAAATGCAAGCAAAAATATATACTTAAGTCGTTTGTAGTCTGTATTTGTAGCTCTTCCTGTTGATTTTGTTACTTGAGTCTTTAAATCACTGATCCGAACGAGAGTCTTCTGTTCGTTTATTGAATCAAGTCTTCCTTAAAAAGGTTTACAGTTCGTTTGTTATTTATCGTCTTTATCAAGTTACGCCCGGCTCGCCATGACAACACCACTGTTCTATTTGGAGCGGAATCCAAAATTTATCTTCATCGCGCTTGAAAGGTTCTATCGAAGTAGTGCTAGTAAATATAATGTACTGCTAGTAACAGACTATTTTATAGGGATCTTATTAGGTAGGTACTCCCATCTAATCTAATGCGAGTTTGTAGTTGTTTAATCACCCTGGGGCCCTGATTTTGGATTAAATGCGGATTGGGTTGACGTTAATGACTCTAAGTTAAATTATCCCGAAGTGTTCAACTAAATTGGAAAATGGAGTATCTTTGATACTTTTCATGGAATAGAACGATAAATATGATATTCTACCCTAGCAAGGTTATTTTCGCGTTCAATGGAGGTATATTTAATGTCTAAGAAATAATCCGGGTAAATTAATGAGCAAACATTATTATGTTTTCTCTGTTTGATTTGATAGGAGACGTAGACACAGTCTGCGTAGCAGGATATTCGATGGCTTTCCTATATTATTTTATCCTTATTGGCCTGCCATAGGAAGTTTACTTAGGTGTACATTATACATCTACATATTTGTTTTGTTAGGCTGGCAAGGGCCTGCGTTTTGATTATTTTTCGTCGAACTTTATTTATTGTTCTCATAACGGCAGCACGGCTGATTAAGACGTAGATGGTGGGTCCGATGGTTTCCGAGTTAGATGTGTCTTTTCAAGAGACAGGGAAAGTTGTAAAAAATTGAAGGACGTCTTGCAGTGGGACAATACAGACTGAAAATAAATGATAACAAATAAAAGGATTAACTTACGGAAAACTTTTTGACCTCGAAAACTCTAATCAAGTTGTGTCAATAACCAGATACTTAGCCAATAAGTGGTTTAATAAGGTAAAAATACGTTATGAGGAAACTTTGTGCGTTCCCAGTTACCGCCTCATAATTCCATTATGCCTCGCTAAGCTCGTAAATACGACAATAGCCCTTAAATGGTCACTTATTCTTATCATTTTTGCTTGATGAGCGGCCCTGACGGAATATTGACGTTATTAGATTTATTTTTACGAGAAAATTCCTGTATCGCGTGGTTGGCGAACGGGCTATAAAGGGTGTGGCTGGTGAAAATGGGAAGGGGCCAACTTAAACAAAATACAATGCCATTGCTAGCGTTGCAGCAAACGCGCAAGCTTTGTATATCCCGGGGCGTTTGCCTAGACAAATCTGATTAGACTGGCGTTTACTGACCTTCCATCTATATACCTTACTTGCAGCGAGGCAATGCAGCCAGCGTCTTGGGGATGTTTCAGATTTGTATAATTACGATCAGTTGAGGTTTCTCTAAATAGTTTGCAACAGTCTGCAGTTAGCTCGACTATTTCAATATAATGAGATTACTATTATAATACTGTAATTCTATTTACATAGTTCTTTTTCTTTAATTGTAATTTTCTTTGGTTATAAAGTACCGTAGTAGTGTATGCGCCATGATCACGGAAGAACTAAAACCACTGCGAGTTAGTTTTTATTGGCAGACATGCCGAACTACATCTTTAATGTTAATAACAATGATAGTTTTAAAAGTTTTATTGGCAATGGTTTTGTCTCTGGTCTTCTTGAGATCAATATGCTATTAATTCTCTTTCGGTTTCTGATGTACATTTGTCTATGGTTCACGAATTTTTATGACGTAATTTAGTAAATGCCGGCAATGAATATTTTATGGACCCAATGCTAACAATCACTTAGCGCTTTCCTTTACTTAACGTTACTAAAAGGTTTTGATATATTTTGTTATTTTGGATAATAATCTTCGCCGAGATCGTACATTTCATGAAATAGGTACTATTTATTATCCGAAACATTGCGGCAATCCATCCAGAGTACTATTAATCACTACATACATAGTATAAAACAAAGTCGCTTTCTCTGTCCCTATATCCCTATGTATGTATGTATGCTTCAATCTTTAAAACTTAGATTTTGATGCGGTTTTTTTTATATATAGAGTGATTCAAGAGGTAGGTTTATATGTATAATACATGCATAATATAGTACCCGTGCAAAGCCGAGGCGGGTCGCTAGTGTATTAATATATAAAAGTAATTCTGTCTGTCTGTTTTTACCTTTTCACACCTAAATGGCTGAACGGATCTTAATATTTGGCAAAGAGGTAAACGGTATCCCGGGTATAGAGATAGGCTACTTGAAAAGCATGTGCGAAGCTGCGGGCAAAATAAATAAATAAATAATAAATAAATAAGTCGGTTTTGGACGACTAGTAATATTATAATCGTTTTAGTTTAAGGCTAGTCTTTCGAAAAAAAAACAACAACATGATCTTTGACATCCTACTGCCGTTCAAATATGAAATCTAGGATTCTTACACTCCTGCACCTAATATTCCATTTCATTCTGTACAAAAGCGACACTATAGTTTTTTGATTTGTTGCATATGTTTCATGAAAAAAAAACTAAATTTTGGTACATATTATTTACCTTCTTCTTTGAACCAATATGAGTTACTGATTTGATTTTAATACTGAAAAGTAAAGCAAAGGCAAGGTAAGAGATACGCCAAAATAAATATTTGCACTCTCTAGGGACATACACTGGGGGCGGGCAGCAGCGCCTCTTGCAGAATATATCTATTACCGAACTGCGATCCCCAACCCGCATGCCCAGCAGCGTGGGGATTATGTTCATTAGGCGCACTCTTAAGGGGGTTAAGAGTGCGCCTAATGCAAAAATCAAACAAATTGTGTATTTTTAAACCCTTAACAAACTTAAATATTCTAATTAAAAAAATACGATAGGTAGGGGAAAAACCCATAGAAGTCGAGTAATCGAATAGACTTTCAAAAATAAACTGGTTTCTTTACAAAAATTATAAAAAAATAGCTTTAAAAAAACTGTTTTAATTGAAATGCTCTAAAGTATCAGCGACAACACCATATTATTTTTAACGAATTACATAACCAGACTACTGTTTTATTTAAGTAATCGTGTAGTTTTTCTATTTAATGCTTAAATTTTGAATCATTAATAGAAAAGAAGCAAAAACTTGTATTTTGCACTGACATTGCTTTACTCTGTCCCGCTCCTATGAACGCGAAATCCTATGCCTATCCTTTTCAAAAATTTTTGCTCTTAAGATAATAAAAATCAAGAGGGAGGCCTGCGTCCAGCAGTGGACTATTATAGGCTGTTAAGGTTTGAGGTTGAGGGTCTGCTCTGTCCCGGTCCTATGGACGCAAAATCCTGTCCTTTTCACAAAATACCCCTTAAATAACTTTAGAGAGGGCAATATTTTTAAAACATGCTCAGACTTTGAACGTTAAACTTTCTTTAATAAGCGTTGATATTCAATTTAACTTTTTAAATTACTTGCTGTTGGTGTAATAGGTACTCCAAAGAAATAGAAAAACTAAAATCGTCTCGTGAAAACTTGTATATGTACAGTACTTGGTAGCCAATTTTGTTGAAAGTAACTTTTTCTGTTTTCAAGATTACTTGGCGCGACAATACACAAGTTAGATTTTTGGCACAACATTTGAGTTATATTACTCTTATCTTGTAATATTACATTTGTGAACTTCAAAGCAATGAACTATTTATTTATAATATGGTTTCTATTCCTTGATTGTAATTTTCTTTATTAATAAAGCTGTTATAAGTACTTTATGAAGAACTAGCTTCTGCCCACGGGTTTGCTCACGCTTTATGAAGATAAAAAGTAGCCCATGTCCGTTCCTGGAATACCGTCTAAGTCCCTGAAAATTTCATTAATATACGTTCAGCCGTTAAGCCGTGAACAGGTAACCGATAGATAAGTTACTTTCAATTTATAATATTGGTATGGATTTTAGTTTCTAAAGTAACCTTCGTAGAGGGTAACTGAATTTAATTTACCTTAGTTACAAATAACTATTAATTTGCCACTATACATTTAGCTAGATCATTGGAGTCTACCCTCACTGCGAAAATTCACGACTTTCACACTTATTTGAAAACAAAATTCAAGAGAAAGATTATTAATTATGTTAGACATAACGTATTTTATAATTGACAAGCTTTCATCTTTAAGTATTATATTAGTTTGATTCAGTTTAAATTGAAAATAAATAATGAGCAAGAAGACAAAGATAATTATTTATTTACTTACAGTCAAATAAACATTATGGAATTTACAAAGACAGATTAGCATGGTACTTATGTTGATTTTGTTTCTTCAGTACCTATATTAAACTAATTCTGTGAGTTGTGTGTGTGTGTGTGTGAAATAGATACGACGTTCAAAAATTCACAAAATTATCTATTACTAGCGGTCCGCCCCAGCTTCGCAAGGGTAAATTCTATATCCTTTGTATCTGTGATAAATGTGATGAACTAGCATTCTAACGGCATTTTTTTAAATCGGTCCAGTAGTTTCTAAATTTATTCGTTACATACAAAAATACACATTTTCCCTCTCTATAATATTAGTTTAGTCTAGTTTATTAGTTTATGCTTATTTAAAAGAAGACTACACAACTTATGAAAATACTATCTGAAAGAACCAACTAATTAGTAATAATCTACGAAACAAAACATAAGTCATTTCAATAAACCACGGTCCTAATATCTCGACCAAATTACGTACAAAACAGTGCAATTTCATGATATTTTTCTATCTTAATTATTTTTGTTAATCGTGTTTTCGCGTCGAAGGAACCAAATAAATTTCTTTGAATATAATTTAATTCGAGTTTTTAACCACAGGAATCCCGTGAGTACCTACTGATATTTAGTCTTAGTTTGACAATCAAGCACGCTAGGTTCGTCTCTTATTTCATCTGTGACATAGCGTAGGAAACTAACGGGTAGCCGCCGCGGTTAAAATTTTGTTTGATATTTTATGGCGGTTTAGTGCATACAATACAACCGCAAGCGTAACCACTGGATTAGAAGCTAGCCACGCAGTTAGCCGCCCCTGCGGTTAACCGCTAGTGCGTAAGAACCCTTAGAAGAAGTCAGAAAGTACCTTCAATACCTACCTTCACAGCTAAAGAAGTGAAACCACCCCGAGGTAAAGCATTTATTTTCCCTTTTATATAACACAATCAACCCTCCTGGCTACCCCAACCTTGTAATAAGGTTATATCTTCCCTTCATCTTTTTCCTTTAACCCTTGATTTTTATCTTGTTTGCTAATTATTGAGTAAGTGAATTTAACTTCATATTTTTAGGAAACAACTCTGCAATTAATATAAATTGTGTTTTTCTATAAGTGCCTCTTCACACGTCCCGGTCGCCGCCGGGAAGCCGGTGCCGGGTACCAGTCGGCAAATGTATGCTAATCGTAGTGAAAAAAATCTAAGTCTATGATGCTAATAATGCCGGTAAGTTTGAAAACTATCGTAGGTACATGCCCATACACTACGTCGTCTTCGGGTACCTCGCACCGGATACCCGGAAACCGGGACTATGGCGATGGGAATGATAATAAGTCTCTTCAGTCAGACGCATATTTAAAAAAGATATCGGCAATAACTTATCTGTTTGCCTGGTATTGGCAAAGGCGTCGTCTATTCCACCCTTGCTCGTGAAGTCCTGCAGTCTCTCTTATTTAGAAATAAGATATATATTCAATTTATAATAAAGTATTGAAATAGAAAATAATGACAAAACTTATGACACCATCATTATTAAAAAATATGATGAAAATATTGTCTCGATGAGGTTTGAGTTTGACCCTTTTGAACTATCTTTTTTTCCAATGGACTATTATGTTGTTGACTACAGATGGCCATGACTTATTGGCCAACCCAATAATAAGTTGGCCAATAAAGTCAGATCGGTGGGTATTAGTTACTTTTAATAATAGAATGGCATATATTTCGCCACACATATAAGTATTTACATTAAAAAAAGCTAAACAGTGAACATGGAGGTTTACAAGCTAAATTACACAAATGGTGGGCGTCAGATGTAGCCCCCACGACCCTGTGCCAAAATAAGAGATAGAGAAGCATTTATTGTACAATTCAGATACAGCTCGGAACAAAAATGATTATACATAATTATACAAACTGACAATATTATGATTACATTGAATTTATATACCTTATTCTTCTTATTCCGGTACGCTCTTGACAGAGCTGTCGTGATCGTTTAGGGCCTATACTAACTCAAATCAACTCCGTCAGACCTCCATATCTTCCAAACTACTAAATAAAAATAAGTAACATTGAAATTTATACAGGGTGTCCGGTAATTAATGGATAACCCCGCAGACACTTGTGGGGGGGCAGAAGGGCAACTCAGAAAAAAATATAAAAAAAATCTATCTGCAACGGTCTAGGATTTTTTTATTTTTTTTTTAAGTGCTAAATTTTATACCTTTGTTCAAATTTTTGGGCACTATACGGCTACAAATTGAATAATAACGAATTCAAACGAAATCAATTCGTTATTATTCAATTTGTAGCCGTAGTGTCCAAAAATTTGAACAAAGCTATAAAATTTAGCACTTAAAAAAATAAAAAAATGCAGATAGATTTTTTTTATATTTTTTTCTGAGTTGCCCTTCTGCCCCCCGACAAGTGCCTGCGGGGTTATCCATTAATTACCGGACACCCTGTATATGGTTAAGGCCCATACCCTACCCAAAGTGGCGCCGCCACCTAATATATTGAAATTTGTAATTAAATTGACTAAGTTAATCCCGATGCTTTTTATTGTATTTAATTTTAATTAGGTACTAAGAGTGAGTGTAAGTTCTTAATGCAGAACTTTTTTAAATCGAGCACGTATAACTCCTAACATGACTTTTCAATAACTCTTACGGTTTCAGACTTCCACATACGCGCTGAAAAAAAACTCACCTGCACATAAATTGAATTGAAATTTAAGTTACAGAAATAGCTCTCCGTATTCGAAAACGGTTCCTAAGTTTGACTTAGTTCTGAGAGAAAACCAAGTGTCTCAAAACAAATGTTTATGTAACTTAGACGAAAGAAAGTTTTAATGTGGAGAAAAATCAAAGACAAGAAATCATACATAAAAAAGGTGAAAAGTCGCCTCTGAGAAATTGGCTCAGCGATTGGCCGCCTCGTGTAGATACTTCTTATTCTTATAATTATAAGGTTCTTTTTGTTTAAATACTTGGTATTGTAAAATAAGAAATCCATCAGGAATCTAGTCAATGCATCTAACGGGAATGATCCATTTATTCAATTCAATAATTTATACGTACCTATACCTACCTACCTATCTATCAATTCATCTTTTAGAAGTTCAACCACGAAACCAAACTTTCCCATTATAGCATTCGATAATAGATGTCTGCTTTGAAATATCCAATAAATTATTGGTATTGAAGATACGACATCTGTGATCGTGCGTGTGTAATTGTGTTATTGACAGAATAAAACCGTTATTGGCATGACAATAATTAATTATTGCCAGTTCAATGAGAGGATATTCGAAGGCTTCTCTTTGCTGTGTTTTCAATATAAAGGATTATGTACGCTTCATTCAGTCTCTTTGACACGAGATATATTATATTAAAGGAATTGCGTTACTATGTGGTAATATCAGTTTTATTATTGCCCTCGAGGCGCGTGTTTGTTTTGTTCTTGTATGTTTC
The DNA here is from genome assembly GCA_946478455.1 of Eupithecia vulgata. Taxonomy (NCBI): domain Eukaryota; kingdom Metazoa; phylum Arthropoda; class Insecta; order Lepidoptera; family Geometridae; genus Eupithecia; species Eupithecia vulgata. Next base: position 4,221,063 of record OX297863.1, read on the forward strand.
TATATGGTTTGCCTACACTCGTTATTATCGAAGCATCAGAACGGCTATGCGATTTTAGTGAAGTATCAAACCACTCGGCGCAATCTCGGGATTTTTTTAGCTGCATTTTGAAGACCTTTGCCTACTCATTTTACGAAAAAAGTAAAAACAAGTCGGAATTATTCCAATTTTCAGTTAATTACTTGTTTATTATACTATTTATACGGAACAAGCAGATGGTCTACTTGATGTTATGTTATTTGTGTGTTATTGTTCTCTGTTTGTTTAGTTATAACCCATTATAACTATCACCCATAACAGAAGAATACATGGCACCCACGCTAGGAGTGCGCCATACTATGCACCGCCAGCCACCACGCCGGTCAACCTGACGCATAGCATATTACTTCCTGAACATTTCATACGAGCAAGAGCATATTTTTAAATGAACCTTAATAAAGCTCATAGCAAAGACGCAATATTGCTCTTGGTTTATTGCAGTGATGCTAGATATTTATTCTTGCTATATTTTATTTCTTGCTCTACACGCCAGCTTTCGAATTAAGCCGACTTGGCAGGGAGAAGAGTGCGTGTCAACGATTTAAACCTACACAAGGAATGATAGGAACCACGAGAGGAAGTCCCTTGTGACAGTCAAGTCTTATTTGCTTGACTTGCGCAAGTCTAATGTCAAAGGCATGATATCTCGTTCGATCGCTCTTCAATTTTCGCGTGCTAAGTGTAAACCTCTTCACCCAAGGACGATGACATGTTTATGCACTGCACTTTCGTTCTTATTCACGACCAATAAAAACGAAAATCGTGTAATAATCGGCTGTGATAAAATTGACGTATGAGCGGAAAGGATAAAAACTTGAAATGATGACCCGTAATCCCCCATAATGTCCAAAACCATAAACGCTGCTGTAAAATCTACTTTATGAGGATGGCTTTAGCGAGATATTTTCAATGGCAATATCACGCTGTTAGATTTTGTTACTGCGGAAGGTTTTATTTAACCCCTCTTCCTTATTCATAAAATTTGTGAATATAATACAGCCGCATTTAAGAAGCCAGTAATATGAAACACTGCTTAGCAACAGTTTAAGGCTAACACATAATAAGGGAGTAAGTAATTATTTATGTATGAGATTCAAAGAGGTTAAAGTAATTAAAAGCAAATATTGAAATGTAAATCCACTGCTATATTTGGTTCTTGCTTCTGTGTACAAAGCTGTGCCACGACGTACTGCATTTGCCGCAACGATTTCTCGCTATTCTCGTCGCAATGCGCCTTCCAAAACATATAACCCGTTCTTCATAACTCAATTCGTGGAAATCAAAACTACGCTATTACTCCAAACTTACTGCTCTATTATTTCGATAATTGAGGCCTAGACCGTAGATATACGTTGTTTCCATGCCGTAATTTATCTTGGAGCGACTCTGGTTCTTGGAATAACTGAAGGATGTTGGATATACTCCTATTAATTGTATTATATTGGCTAATGTTGAACAGTATTGTACTAAGTTTAGCCAAGTTCGTGATACGTGCTCGGCATAAATTTCATTAGGTTACTTGTATGTTATGTTCGTACATACAATAGTTTCTTTAGAACTTGTATAATACCAAGCTCTTTCTTAATATTTAACCGACGACGGATCAAAATGAGGTTTATGCTATGTTCCATCCACATATCAAATAAATCTAAACAATTTTGATAAATGTGGCATCACAATACTCTTCTTGTCTCCTATATATTATGTATGACGACCTCAGTGGCGCAGCGGGCGAGAGTCTGCCTGCGACGCAAGAGGTTGCGGGTTCGATCCCCGCCTCGGAACAAATTTGTGTACGATCTGCAGAAATTTGTTCCGTTGCTCTGGGTGTTTTCTATGTATAATAAAAAATATCTATCTATGTAATGTATAATATTACGTATATCAGTTATCTAGTACCCATAACACAAGCTCTGCTTACCTTGGGGCTAGATAATGCTGTGTGAATTGTCCAGCATTATTTATTTTATTTATTTATTTATGTATACATCGCTCTCTGTCTATTGGCAAAAAAAAATAACGAGGACTGTATTGTTTTTTGTATTCAATTATTCTCTAGTTATTGCGGTCGTTATAAAAAAGGCGGTAACATTTTTAGTGGTGTCAAATTAGTTTACTTTGGCGAAATCTGAATTGACAGGTCTATTAATGTTTTTGCTAATGGACACCGAAAATATGACCAAATCTAATTATACCTAACTAGCTGCAGTCCACAGCTTCGCTTACGCTTTAAGTAGCCTATTTCCGTCCCAGGGATACCATTTACCTCCCGGCCAAATTTCATTGAGATCCGTAGGCGCGAAAAGGTAAAAAAGAAACAGACAGAGTTACTTTCGAATTTATAATGTTAGTATAGATTCGGTATGTTTTCTTCAATGCTATTTTTGACACAATATGTTTCAAAGGAGATATCTCATGAAAGAAAATAATACATTATAGTGGGCTGTGACGCGACAGCCATTATTTATTGCCCTTATCCCTTCACTGCGAGCCTTTGGAAATTGTAGGCATTTCATCAGATGATTTACGACCTTATTGCGTTCGCAGATCCGCCATCGACAACGTGAAGAAAGCCAAAGTTGCCATTAAGAAAATCTCGCCCTTCGAACACCAGACATACTGCCAGAGGACACTACGGGAAATCAAAATCCTAACGCGGTTTAAGCATGAAAACGTAAGTTATTACTTTAAACATATATTCTACACTACAATTAGGCCTTTCTCATGTCAAAAGTGGAAGGGAGTAAAATAATCATATTTGAAAAAAGCATACCTGATCGTATGTGCCAAGTTCAGGACGTCTACACGAAAAACGAATAACGAAGTTGACGAATTACGGATCGCCATCGAGTTAGAATATTAAACTCGATGCGGATCGCACAAAACGAAGGATGGCCGACCTATCCGTTCTTTCGAGGAACCTACTATGAAAATGATTTTGACATTATTTCTAAGAGATCCGAAACGAAAGGAGCCAAGTCAAGTGGTGACGCATCCGAACTGGTGGTAAGGTTGTTTGTTTCGTGCAGTCCGTCAGCGTCACCCAAAACTTCGTATTTTGTGTTTCAAAGTACGCACCGATAAACTCCTCGTATATTTTATTCGCGAGCAGATTATCAGATGTTTTTCACAAGAGCTATGTCTGCCATAACAATACACTTGCTCGATTTTGATATCTAGCTAAGCGATTCTATTCGCTGTGCTTGACACATTTCCTGCTTATTAACTCAGTCTATGGTAGAAAAAGACTGAGTTATGTCTTAAGTTTTCAGTGCATGCAATTAAGGCTGCGTCTAATGAAAAAATCGGGCAAATTGGGTATTTTTAAACACTTACATTTACGGACGTAAATGTTTAGTTTAAAAAATACGGTGGATTGGGAAAAAACCTGCAGAAGTCGAGTAGGTAATCGAATAGAATTTTTGAAAATGAGCTTTATTCTTAAAAAAAAAAACAAAATTCGACTAAAAATCTGTTTTAATGAAATGCTCTAAATTATCAGCGACAACACTTTATTATTTTTTACGAATTACATACCCAGACTAGTGGTTTATTTAATTAATTGTGTAGTTTTTCTATTTTATCCTTAAATTTTGAATTATTTATCGAAAAGAAGCAAAAACTTGATTTTTGCACTGACGTTGCGTTGCTTTGCTCTGTCCCCTATGAACGCGAAATCCTATGCCTATCCTTAACACAAATTATTTCCCGCTCTAAAAACTTAAGATCAGGCTCTGAAGTTTTCAGAGCGTGCATTTAACGACCCCGTCTTTTAGAACTAGCATATTTTGATAATGGCGGAGGGCCGCGCGTTGACGGTTGGTCAATAGGTGTCCTACTTAGTACATAAATCCTAAAACATAGGTGTCCTACTTAGTACATAAATCCTAAAACATAGGTGTCCTACATAGGTACATAAATCCTAAAACATAGGTGTCCTACATAGGTACATAAATCCTAAAACGATCACGTGCCTTGTTTCATAACCATGCTCTATCTGTTCTATAGTTTATGGTCACGAATTATTACCGTCGTCGTCGCCTAAGTTTTTATGACTCTTTTTGTTTACAGATAATCGATATCCGGGATATTTTAAGAGCTGAAACAATTGATCAAATGAAGGATGTCTACATCGTACAGTGTCTAATGGAAACGGACCTATACAAATTGTTAAAAACACAGGTAAGAGGTTCTATCTTCTTTTTTTACTGTACACAAGTCGTCATGACGTAGTATGGGTATCTTACTGTTTCCCCACATCCGAAATTGTCGACACGACCGACATACGACCGACACGTTTTCATATTTTTCCTATTGAGGTACGGAACCCTAAAAAGAGCGATTTTAGCGTCATTTTAGGTAAAATAAAGAACTTCACAGACTCTCAACTCACCTCAGGGGAAAGTTGTACAAAGTTTACTCCACTAAGAGATGGCTCTAGAGCTGCTATTGTATTGTCCTACGGTTTTATATGTGCCTACATATTTATGATAAAAGTTAGTTCAGAGGTAAAAAGCTCTAGGTAAATTGTAATTTTACTCGTTTTCATTTAAATCTACCAATAAGAATAAAAAAATCTTCTGTTGATATTCCAGGAACTAAATGTTTAAGTATACAAAATATATCAAAGTTTTGTGCTTTTGAAGCTGAAAATGTCTATTCGTTTTCTCCTAAACATAATGCCTTGAAATCCTGCAAAATTTTGATAACCACCCATTTATTACTTTCAAACTCGATTCACTTCACCAATTATCCAGTATCCCAACTTTTAATTGATCCTGCTCACGGAAAAAGCGATCTTACTCTGTCAACATTTACAGTTTAATACTGTAGAATTAATTATCGTAATTAAGGAAATGTTGAGGATTATACAACAGCTGTGTTGTCATAACCATGGGTGTTTGTTGTTCGTGTTTGGGTAATACAGATAACATGCGGATCACTCGGAGAAATTGTAAATGATTGATGAAAAGCTCTGCAGCACTTTACGATCTTCGAAATGGCAGATAAATAATGCACAAGTAAGCCTTAAAAGCCGATCTGGGTGCTTACTCTTGGAAAACGGCATTAATATAGATTTTTAAATCAATATAAAAAATACTTGATGGTAAATTAGTTAAAGCTGGGGCGCGATTGCTTGTTTATACTAGTTTTCATACAATTATCCACGCTGACGACGAAAAATCCAGGCTTCGAAAAATAAAAGGGGATCGCGTTTAGCTTTTAAAATTTACCTTTAAGTATTTCCCAATTTGCAAGAAATCGATCTATCTGTTATTTTAGAGAATTAAGCTATATTAAAGAACTGGGAACATATTTCATTTCTTAGAGATACCCAGAGTGCGGGTAAGCACTATAAAAATCCTTATATTAAAGCAATTACGTGTTTTCCTTTTACAAAACCTATATGATAACATAACACTCCCGCGCTAGCAAATCATTCAAAAATAGATACCACGTCAACAAAATAGAGTATAATATTGAAATAAGTTATTAAATTACAAATAAAATTGTAACGGCGCGTCGTTAAAACGTTTAACACAAAAAAATTATGAAACACATAATGAAACTTTTTGGTTATCTTCAGTTCAGATTGTTGCACACTATCTAGAAATAACTCAACTAATTGAAACTGACAGAAACGTTTTTCAAAAGCACCTACTTTTCTTGATAGTAAAGAACAACCCTAATTTATTGTTACAGAAACTAAGCAACGACCACATCTGTTACTTCCTGTACCAAATCCTGCGGGGGTTGAAGTACATCCACTCTGCTAACGTGCTGCACAGGGACCTGAAGCCTTCTAACCTACTCCTCAACACAACATGTGATTTAAAGGTATGTCACTCACATAGTTCACATACCCATAACCTGACACCAGGCATTTAAATAAATAAATAATGCTGGACAATTCACACAGCATTATCTAGCCCCAAGGTAAGCAGAGCTTGTGTTATGGGTACTAGATAACTGATATACGTACCTAATATTATACATTACATAGATACATATTTTTTATTATACATAGAAAACACCCAGACCAACGGAACAAATTTCTGCAGATCGTACACAAATTTGTTCCGAGGCGGGGATCGAACCCGCAACCTCTTGCGTCGCAGGCAGACTCTCGCCCGCTGCGCCATTGAGGTCGTCATTTAAAAAATCCATTTAGATAGATAGATCTCTTTATTGTGCACACCAAGGTTATCGACATAGCTCAGAGGATTAGCAAGCTGAAGTGGCAGAGGGCTGGCCATATCTCGAGAAGAAACTACAACCGCTGGGGTAAACGTGTTCTTGAGTGGTGACCGCGACTCGGCAGACGTAGTGTAAGACGCCCTCCGATCAGGTGGGATGACGATTTGCGAAAGACTGCTGGCAGATGCTGTATGCGACAAGCTGAACACAGGGCGGTCTACGGCGCTCATTAGTTGGAGGCCTATGCCAGCAGTGGACTAGCATAGGCTGATGATGATGATTGTACACACAAACACAAAATACAAAACAAAAGGAAATACATAGAAAAAAGTAAGTATAAAGGGCGGCCTTATCACTTTGAGCGATATCTCCAGGCAACCTTGGGATGGATTGGACATAAGAGAACAGTATAGACGGTGGCATTTGAGTAATATGAAAATAAAGAATGACATACATACACTACGAACTATAAGGGTTATTCCCGCTCGTCCCCACGCTTTGTCCCCAATGGGGACCAACGGGAAGTTTACTTCCCGTTCGTCCCCATAGGGACCAGCGGGAAGTTTTTCAGTAGCGTTCGTCCCCGAAGGGACCAGTGGGAAGTTTTTCAGTAGCGTTCGTCCCCGAAGGGACCAGCGGGAAGTTTTTCAGTAGCGTTCGTCCCCGAAGGGACTAGCGGGAAGTTTTTCAGTAGCGTTCGTCCCCGAAGGGACCAGAGGGAAGTTTGTCAGTAATGTTTTTATGCAGTGTTATATAGTTTGTGTTTTATTTTGTATTTACATATTCTTGTAATAAATTAGAAACAAAACAGAACACGTTTCCAAAGCAATATTAATAAAATAATGATTAAAGTGTAATCATTATTTATTTGAATTTTCGCAACACGACCAAGACCGGATTTTTTTTATCTAATTCTTTTTCTTCTTAATTTGGACGGAAGGAATGAAAGAATGGCGACATGATTCTCTTCTACCCAATGAAGTTAAAATAATATTAATAATAATATTTTCGTTATAAAAATTGTACCTAGTTAAAGATTATATTTAAAATGTGTTTTTTTCGCCGTTTTAGATACCATATGTTATGTAAAATAAGCCGTTAGTTATTACTTTTTAATATTCACATCTAATGTGTGGTGCTTAATTGCAGTGTGCTATTATATTATAATGTTGATTAAAACTTGTTTTCAAATGTACAAATTTAATTTATATTACCTTAATATACTGACTGATAATATCTATGTATATCCTATGTATGTTATGCCTAGTAATAAAGATAAGCACGTGTTTTATGTTTCTGTAGCAATATCAAAAATATTTTTTTGAATGTTGATTTTTTATTATAATTTTTATTTAAAGTTTTATACTAATCGATTAGGATAGGATCATTTTAAATAAAATCATATTATGTTTTGTAAGCAACTTTACAAAACATAATATGATTTTATTTAAAATGGTCCTCATATTATTTGAGAGGGGACCTACAAAAACTTCCCCTCGCCCCTTCGGGGACGAACGCTACTGAAAAAGTTCCCGCTGGTCCCTTCGGGGACGAACGCTACTGAAAAACTTCCCGGTAGTCCCTTCGGGGACGAACGCTACTGAAAAACTTCCCGCTGGTCCCTTCGGGGACGAACGCTACTGAAAAACTTCCCGCTGGTCCCTATGGGGACGAACGGGAAGTAAACTTCCCGTTGGTCCCCATTGGGGACAAGGCGTGGGGACGAGCGGGAATAACCCAACTATAATACCTAACATGAATTATACTATACTTACTAATGATAAACTTACATAGGTACACATAAATAAAAGTTTTTTTTTACACGGTTAAATAATACTGATGAAGCATTTTTTTAATATAGAGAGTGATTTTGCACGTCTGATGTCCAGGGGAAGAGCATTCCGCCGTTTAATACGACTGAATTCGATCAGATGAACCTATGACGTTATGGGTGTAAAACGTTCGCGTAGCGTCGTCGAAAATGCAAGCATCATATTTAAACGAATTTAAAAAATCAAAATAGTTGGTTCTGTTCGGCTGTATGGCCATGGTATTCGGAGCCCTGTCGCCATGTCCACAAGTCGGAAGATGTTATGGGCGTTATCGCGTCCATAAATGTTCAGTTACTTTAAAAAGGCAAGTAACGAGTTCTCTCCTGTGTAAACCGAGACGCGTTCTCGGTGACCCGTTAACCCAATCACCGACGCTAATTCGCAGGTGATGGCAAGAACCACCGATTCACTTCCGCACACTACGCATCCGACCAAAAACCGACCCCGCCGGATGCGGTCGAAGAATTCCCCGCTTCCGCCCATTCCTATTGTAGCATCTGGCAACAGCCACGGCCGAGGTTCGCACCTAAGTGGTGGACCATGACGGACGACCTCTGTGGCGCGGTAGGCGAAGGTCTGCCTGCGACGCAGAAGGCTGCGGGTTCGATTCCCGCCTCGGGACAAATGTGTGTACGATCTGGAGACATTTGTTCAGGGTGATCTGGTCGTTTATATATAATAAAAAATATCTATCTATGTATTGTATTATATTATGTATATCAGTTATCTAGTACCCATAACACAAGCTCTGCTTAGCTTGGGGCTAGATAATGCTGTGTGAATTGTCCAGCATTATTTATTTATTCATGTGCGTGTTGCCCCTAACCTAATTTTACCGAGGAGGCGCCTTCTGCGCCCGCCAAAAGTCCGGTAACGCTGTCATGGCAATCTGCGGTCAACATCATAATAGTCCTTTTGAAAAAACCTAGTCTGCAAATAATGATCTAAAGAGTATTATCATCATTTCTATGAATATCCAGTATCCTTGTTGATGGTGGTAACACTACGGCAGCCAAATGACTTTCGAGATCAGTCTTAGTTTATCTTCATACGTGACTTTGATCGGATAGTCGCTGATGGATAACAGGACAACTTGAGACACTCTTATTCTAACTGAGAAGTGCCTTATTGAAATCTTAGTAAGAAAACTTGGCAGTAAGTTCTTTGAAACCCCGGGAGGGTTTCAAAGAATTTACTGCGTTTTTTTCCATTACCTAAAAGTTAAAAAAAAACGCAGTAAATTCTTTGAAACCCCGGGAGGGTTTCAAAGAATTTACTGCGTTTTTTTCCATTAAAAGTTCAAAGTTTAAGATAAAGCTCCGGTAAAGCATTTTAATGTAAGCTTAGGCAATTTTTTGTCTGTATTATTGTACTACATTGAAAACGTTCAGACCGGGAAAAATATAAAGTTTGATCATACAAACTGATATGTATGAATGTCTCTGTGTCCCGCGGCGAGGTTCGAACCTGCATCATTCTGTATTTATCTAAGTGGTCATGGTTGAAGCCACGGCAAAGATCGCCTCATCATTTTATTTTTTTATGATAACTGATAGCTTATACGTGGTTCTAAAATTTAAGATATTTTATGTCGACAAAACATACTTAATTGAAACAAAATGAAAAGTCAACCAAATCTGTTTGTGGGACAAATACTAATCCATCGGAGATAAAATGTTTATGGTAACACCTCGCGGAAAAAACTATTCCCAGGGCATTAGCGTGTCCTACAAAACTTAAAGCAGAGTATAAATTTAAGGAATTAGAATTCGGTTTTAGCTATTTCATACGTTTATCCAAGCTGGTGTCACAAATCCAGACGAAAAATAAGGGTATCGCGCCAGCTTTTAAAAATTCTCTGAGACCACGAAACAGATCAAGATAAAATTTCTCACATATTTTTAACCGTTTCGGACTTAACTAATTTGCAAGTGTTGCCTTCTGCCACTCTTAATAAAAACACGTGTTCAAAGGAGATAAGATAATTATTATCTTATCTCCTTTGAACACGTGTTTTTATTTTCTGGAATAAAAAAAGGTTATAGGTATCCTATTGAAAACCATGATATTCTCTTTTCTCTCGTGAACGAGAAGGAATGAATACTAAAAAGGCGTTACGAAAATAACTTCATACACGATTAGGTTATTGGTTATTTTCGTATTGCCAGTTTAGATTATTTTTATCTTTCCATGACGGCCGCAGTGGGGTAGGTAGGCCTACGACGCACAAGGTCCCAGGTACGACTCCTGTCGCGGGAGTGCGGGACCAATGTATGATCTGCAGGTATTCGTTGCGAGTCTGAGCTTATGAGTTTTATGTAAGAATGTGGTGCCTATAACCTCTCGTTTTCACCAAGGTATAAAACATGTATTTGAGAAGTTGTCTGTTTTTGCTTTTTTGTTCTTACTCGTAAGAGTTTAAAACATATTGTATTAAAAACATGTATGCGATGTATAAATTAACACAAGCTCTCTTCACTTTGGAGCCAGATTATGGTGTGTGAAAATGAGCGTAATGTCCGCAATATTTATTGTATGCTTCTGCCCTCGGCATCGCCCACGCTTTTCTGGGTTTAAAGTAGCCTATATCGTTCCGTCATAGGATACCATCTACCATCAGTAAGGTCGCTTGTCTCTAGATCTTTTATAGGATACATTTCAGAGAATGCTCACAGGAACTACATGGCCTGATTCCACCTCCACTCCAGGACAAGCAGACACACAGCGCATTACCACCCCTACTTGGTTGATATACCGTCCACTCGCACTTAGCGGTTTTCCTCCACCTTTATGCATGCCACATGAGCACGGCCAATTAGTGCATTAGCCGTGCTCTGCAAAAAGCTCCTCCGTGCCACTCCCTTGTGTCTGTTGCAAATTACTTTGAAACTCCGCTCCGACTGAACTTCATTCCCAGCTAAGTGGAATAAAATTATATGGTCAAGTGCGAGTTTACCTCTCGAACAGAACTTTGGGGATTTGTACCAAAAAACTGATTGTTCTTCTTGCTAAACTTTCAAATTTTTTACATTAGTTTAATGTGATATTCTCCAGGAAACTTTGTTCTTTCTTTTTGACGACTAATGTGGCGCGGTGGGCGAAGGTCTGCCTGCGACGCAGAAGGTTGCGGGTTCGATTCCCGCCTCGGGACAAATGTGTGTACGATCTGTAGACATTTTTTCAGGGTGTTCTGGTCGTTTTCTATGTACCTACCTATAGTAAAAAATATCTATCTATTGCGTATTTGTATTCCACAATGGTGCAAAAAACTTTTTCTGGATGCATCGGTTCCATTGATTCTACGTGTCGAACGTCAATTATCTGGATTTTAGCAGATTGTTATTCAATGTTTTTTTATTTATTTATTGTAACTTGGCGTTATTAATAAAAAAAATGTATTGTATTGTATTTAAAACATTTATGATGTAGTAACTGCGAAATGTCTATTATTGGGGGTCATCATAATACCCTTCTCAGATTTGTACTTTTCTATATATACAATTTAATGACAAAATACATATTTGAATATCAATAAATACATTCTCAGACACGAATCAACAGATATTTGCTGAATTTAAAAGATTCAGCAAATATCGAATAATATTAATTTAAAGAACAATTATTTTAAACTTTGCAAGCCGAAAACAAACGGGGGCCATATTACCACCTTTTCCTCTACTAATAAACTAATGTCAAATAGTTGTATTTCTTTGGTACAAACGTAACTGAAGGCCTATGCCCCACCCAAAGTGGCGCCGCCACCTAATTTATCTTATTATTCAGTTTAACAAAGGAATTTTCAAAATACCATCTTCCAGTTGTGATACCTACCATAAGCTTTTTTTTAATGCCTTTGTAATAGTCTAATTCTATTTAGTTTAGGAAGAGATACGAAAATAGATTTTGGTGGCCACCAAGGGCAACTTCGTATCTCTGCATGCGCCTTAAGAGGCTATTTTATGCGCTAAAGAGTACCTAACCTCTAAATATTTTTATCCGAGAACAGCGCGAAACCCAACTTCTAAATAGAAACAACAAAAACAAAAAGTTTTATCGATGTAGAAACCATTCCATTCCAGACCATAATTCCTACACATTATGTCCAGCTTATTAACATTGTACCATATACTACGCAGGACCGCATCTGTCCACCGCAGCGCTAATAACCGGCTTATTAGACCGCTCCGGACTGGTCTTGTGTTTTATCTGGTTTTGTACTGGAAGATTAGTTCTGGAAAATATTATGTTAGGTTGGGTTGCGTTGTGTAAAACTTTAAGTGTTTTAGGTCTACCGATAGCGTTGCTGTCTAATAATTTTAGTTGTAATCAAAGTTTGAGCTCGCTTCGCTCATTATTTTTTGTTTATTGTTTTATAGAGATAGATAGAGATAGAGAATACTTTGTTCATCATCAATTAAGAAAACAAAATAGATTATTTTAAATTTAACATATAAAATAGAACAGCAATGGATTTTGCGACCTTTTCGCCTAAAGCGATTTCTTCCAGACAACCAGAACAATTGGGAAAAAATTAAGGATGGCGGTGCTTTACAACAAACATAAATATAAACTATAAATACTTATACACACTATACCTAATAATCTATTACAATTATGTATTTATTGTGTATATGTATTAATTATGTGTTTTATGGTTTACGTTTCTCGTCTTCTCTTTCTATTTAGATCTTAATCTCCAATCTTTGCACCAGTTATTTTCATCTCTCAAAAACTCGCGTCGCCGGGTAAATATAGCTATATTTTTACCCGGCGGCGATGCAAGTTTTTTCGCGTAAGTACCTATTTCTGTGAGTATGTGATGTGACCCTTATTACCTCGGACTATCCAAAAGGCTGAATCGATTTTGATTAATGAGGTTTCATAAACTCGTCTGGACTTCTATGCCTTCTGCTTAGCTACATTTTGTGGGCTACATAAAAGGGGCTTATAAAACGAGGATGACGTCGGATTGTTTAATAGATATCAATTAATTACTTGTTAGGACAGGGCGCTATGGCGCTCATTAAGGGAGGCCTATGTCCAGCCGTGGACTAATATTAGCTGGTGATGATGATGATGATGATAATGATGAATTACTTGTTCATGTTTAATTAACCCCAAGTTTAATTCTACCTACAAGTATAATTTTTAACGCTAACGATGCCACGAACCTTCCGAACCTTCCTCAGGATGAATAATATTGCGGATATTGAATAGACCGTCTTCCAATTCAATCTCAAATTGATTCATGATCCATTCTTCCGAGAATCCGGATATTTATCGGAAATATAGCATCGATATAAATGGAGAACTTTATTATTCAATAAATCGAATTCCCATAAATATGCAAAGTAATAGTTAGATTCGAACACCTATATATGAATTTAGTACCACGTAGCTTCAATAGCTTCGTAGCTTCCTAGCTTTTATATTATGTAGTGGCCGTAACGCTATACTATGTGAAATTGAACTCCCTACATATTACAGACTAGCGGTTCGCCGCGGCTTCGCACGGGTATTATCTATAGCCTATGTTCATCAGGGATAATGTAGGATTTTACTGGTAAAAGAATTTTTCAAATTGGTCCAGTTTCGGAGTTCAATCAAAAAACCAACAAACACATCTTTCCTCTTTATAATATTAGTATAGATATAGAAAAGCCTGCAGGCAGGCTTAGTAAAAGTACCCGAACGAACACCCTTTGAGTACTCAAAGGGTCCGTTCGGGTCACTTTTTCAAAAATATGATTGAATGATTCTGAGCTCTCTCATATACATGAAAGAGCTCAGAATCATTCTTATTTTTAATAAATTCCGGTCCAAAAACAAACTGTTCCACCGCCGCCGTTTATTTAGGAAACCAAGTTAAGTGTTCCATGAATATTTTCCACACTATCGTAGCCTAGACTCCGTAATAGCCGACTAACAATATTTAGCTCATAAATTAAATGAGCCATGCGCCGCCGCCATATTCATAAGTTAAATTACGTGTCCCTTAGGTTAATAAATATTTATGAGGGGTTGCGATACGCTCGGCCTTAAGGTCCTATCTCATTATGACAGCATGGTGGCGCCACCGGTCGCACTCTCTTCATTGCTCAAGCGAGAAACATCTGAACAAACATCTGGATTGTCAGTATCAATATGAACGACCTCTGTGTGAAAGTCTGCCTGCGACGCAGGAGGTTGCGGGTTCGATTCCCGCTTCGGGACATATGTGTGTATGATCTGCAGACATTTGATAAGGGTGTTCTGGTCGTTTTCTATGTATAATAAAAAAAACTATCTATGTATAGTTTTATATTATTTATTTCAGTTATCTAGTACCCATAACACAAGCTCTGGTTAACTTGGGGCTAGATGATGCTGTGTGAATTGTCCAGCATTTTATTTATTTATTTTACTATACGTACGACTGACGGCGCTACTGGTGGTGGAGTGATTGAGAAGGCAAATATTAGCTCTACATATTAATGGTTGCGCCACCAGCGGGTGATTCGGTTGCCGGCAACCAATTTGCTTGCCCAACCAAGCTGGTACCAGATGAGGCCATCCATACAACTGTACATTTTGTAGGTGGCGCCGCCCTGGGGTCCTACTGAGATGGCCCTTAGATACGTACCGAAAATCCATCTTAACATCTAAACTTGCTCATTTATAATATTAGTGTGATGTGATTTTCAGGTCACTATAATGCACGACAATTTATTGTACGCCCGAATAATGTACACCTTGATAATCCGTGTCAAACCTATTAAAATTGGAAGCCATGACACGGATTATCAAGGTGTACATTATTCGGGCGTACAATAAATTGTCGTGCATTATAGTGACCCTGATTTTTTTATCTACACAAGTACATTCCCATTAAGTTAATGAATGTCCTAATTACGAACGTGCCTACATCACCGCCGTTTTCCCAGCGCAGCGCTGTACGTTAAGTTTAATAAGGTGCTGAGTGGCAATTAGCCCATTCCGTGCGACTTATTGCAGCCTGAATACGTAATGAGAATCTACGCGCACCTGACGTGCTGAATTATATTTGCGTAATCTATGCCTTTTAGGGTTCCGTACCCAAAGGGTGAAAACGGGTCGAAATTACCTAGCGTCCGCTGTCTGTCCGTCAGCGCGCTGTATCTCATGAACCGTAAAAGGTAGACGGTTGAAATTTTTACAGAATATGTATTTCACTTGCGGCTATATCAACAAATAAATAAATAATGCTGGATAATTCACACAGCATTAAAAAAAATGAAATCCATGCAAAAATCGTATTTTATTTGTTTTTTTTTTGCTCTCCTTTTGTCGAGGCCTGCACTCTTGAACCGTAATAGGTAGACAGTTGAAATTTTGAATCAAATAAAATAAATTTAACAAATAAGGGTAGTAGTCTAATGTAGAATTCAAGTTGAGAACCGATCTCTGAACATAAGCAACGACGGGCGCGGTCAGTATTTGCATAGGTGGCCGCTTTAAGATGGCTTTATGCTATTTTCAATAAAAAAAAATATTTTTAGGTTTCCTTTTGCGAAATACTTATGTATGCGATGGTACGAAACCCTCTGTGTGCGAGTCGACTTGCACTTGGCCTTTTTTTTTGTAATGGTAATAAATATCCGCTTTTATCACTGTCGTACAAGCTTTATTAGTTATATACATATTTTATTCCCTGGCTAACAATTCAAGTAGGTACCATGTGGAAAATTCAAGTAGGTACAATGTCACAAAAATCGTCAACCCCGAATACTATAATACTTTGAACTAATTTGATCCGCTACTCCGATTTCCATTTCCAAAGCTAAGATAAATCTTTCTATTCAAACAATAAAAATAGGTAAATCAAAATAATTCATCCGTGGGGCGGCTACGATACTATGTAGTACATATGTATATTCTATGTAGTACATACATAGTATGTACAGATTGTGTTCACCTTTGGAGTACTGCGGCGTAAAAATATAGCGACCCTTGATTCCAGCGAAAACTGACCCATGGACCACACGGAAATGTTTACACAGGACATGAAATTCCCAAAGGATATAATAAAATTATAGGCACCAATGTTCATTGTAGACCCGTACGTTCAAAATACCCTAAAAATACATCAGGTAAATATCTCATGAGATAAAACCTCTACAATAAACGATCTTTTAAGACACGTAAAATATGTTTTTCATGACTTTTCACAACAGCATAAAGCAATAATAGGATAAATGGGCCCGCGAAATAAGAAAAGAACGCTCGTACGCCTTCACGAGCGTGCTAGCGAGCATAAATTCAAGCTTATAAAAGATTACGTACATTAAAAACCTCTACGTAGCATAATGTTCTTTTATTCCCGTTTATATTTCGCTCAGAACATAATAGACACGCACCAACGTTAGACTTGGTGCTTGAATCTGTAGAAATTCTGGATTATCTCTAACCGGATGTACATACGTATGTATTTATGTCATTTTACGATATTTTTATGACATTTTGTTTAGTTTATCATGACAATGCCCCTATACAACAACTTTTATGACATTTCTTGACATGTATCTAAATCATGCTGTGCTTAACTTGGGGCTAAATAATGGTGTGTGAATTGTCCAGCATTATTTATTTCATCATCATCATCCACAGCCGGATTTTACCCACTGCTGGGTATAGTTATAATAATAATATATATATATATTATTTATTTAAACTTCTGTAATTTTTTAAATAAATTTTTGTTATTTTAATCATCACTAGGCCCTCTTACATCTAATTCTTATTATTGATTATTAAGTTTAGCGTAGGTGGTACTATAAATAACAGAAATTATCACTGTCGTTCTGTTAATCTTGAATTGTAAAATCCCTTATGGTGTTGTTTCCTTTTCTTTTTATAAATGAATAACTTGTGTGCCTTTATTATTTGTACTTTATTGTGTATTTTTATGTACAGAAGTTATTAATACTCAAGTTAGAATTAACGACATCAAGTTCATTATAATACCTACGGTGGAAATAAAATGAAATGAAATTTGGTTGACATAAGCGCCGGGAAAGGCATCGCTGAAGCTTGGTTACTTCAGCGATGCGACTCGGATATGCGCGCGTCACTGTGCTACGAGCTATCCTACATGTCCGTGTGCATTAGTGGCAGAGTGTAAAGGTCCCTCTACTCGTAGAAGTTGACCAGTTAGATTTGGTTATTGATAGAACTGCCAACTTCGGTCATGGCCGATTCGTCATTTGATCGATGGACGGCAACCATAAGTTTGTCACTCCGAAAGAGAATGGATATGATATAGCTTGCATGCACTGCTGCCGATCCGTATCTATATATCCATTGAAAATCCGTGAACATTTAGAAATCAGAGACCGACATCGAAACTCACTTGCGCACAGCATTCGATGAAATTTCGACGTAAAACGAGCAGTGCGCTAGTCCAAAATAAATCAATGTTAAGATCCGTGTACACGAGTATATTCATGAACCATACTCGTAAATGAATAATTACATATATGGAATGGGTTACGAATTGGACGCAGTGCGCACAATTAGGTGTTTGTATTTCATATGATATTTCTATAAAAAGAAATCACAACCTTTCAAACGCACGCACCCGTGCAAAACTCTTCCGCTTAATGCTCTGTGTATTTTTCAAAGGTATAAAACAAAGTGCTTCATTCATTTACCGGTCCTCTAATCTGTGCTTTTATTTCGCAAAACATATCAACTTGTCCATTTAGCGAGCAGTCCCTTTCATGGACAATCAAATTTAACAACCAGCTTAAATAAAACTGACCGACAAACTCTTTCAGGAAAATGTAGTGAAAAGTTATTTCGCTGTTTTATTGCAGCTATCAACAAAACCTCGGATTTGTTGGCTTCTGTCTACAGCTGTGCGATTACGGTAAAATATCCCATTTAATGGATCGCCATCCGAGGAGACTGGGTTTAAGCGATTTCAGTTTGCATATCATGGTAAAACAAGATTCGCCAAGTGCGAGTGTAACTCGCGCGCCGAGGGTTTCAAACATTTGCCAATTATTTGGACAATCAATTTTCTGAAATATTTTAAAAAGTATGAAACTTACAGAAATTTCAAAAAGTGTTTTGAAATGGTCAAAACGATACCTTTCATTTGATACCCCACATGGGTAGGTACCCCTTTTTGAAAAAAAATCCCCTTTTTTGACCATTTTTCAAAAACTATTATTATTACAGACTTCTCTATATTTTTCCTGTAAAATATAGATTGATATCTACAAACGCTTAATACATTGTACATGGATCGGCCATCAATCTTCGGAGCTAGGGGGGGGGGGGGGAATGGTCAATTTTCCGTCTTTTTTTGAAATATTTCAAAAAGTATGAAACATACAGAAATTTCAAAAAGTGTTTTGAAATGGTCAAAACGATACCTTTCATTTGATACCCCACATAGGTAGGTACCCCCCCTTTTGAAAAAAAATTCCCCCCCTTTTTGACCATTTTTCAAAAACTATTATTATTACAGACTTCTCTATATTTTTCCTGTAAAATATAGATTGATATCTACAAACGCCTAATACATTGTACGTGGATCGGTCTGCAATCTTCGGAGATAGGGGGGGGGGAAAGGTAAATTTTTCGACTATTTTTGAAATATTTCAAAAAGTATGAAACTTACAGAAATTTCAAAAAGTGTTTTGAAATGGTCAAAACGATACCTTTCATTTGATACCCCATTTGCCTTCCTAGGTCTCTTTTGAAATTTCAACATCAAAATTTGTACTGAAAATATTCATTTTCATTTTTCATTTATTTATATATTTTTTTCTTAAAATCAGTAATGGCGCACGAAATGTATCATTATTTCAAATTTCAAGTTAATAGCTGCAGTAGTTACTGAGATATTCAAGAAAGAGCGGGGACGGACAGAGCGAGACCATAAGGGTTTCAAAACCGATCTTTGAAACCCTAAAAACCAATAAATACAATTTTTGTGCCAAGATTCGACCGACCGACCGACAATGAAGCTGGCAACGCCAAAATATCAATATCAACTCCATTGTTATGTTTTATTTTTATGTATATTATGTTACTTATCCGTTAAATGTCATACTTATGTCACTTACACACACTTTACGTCGTTTTGCTCGAGTACGTTTCATTACTGCAATGTATTTACGGAAAACTTTGAATCAAAATTGCTGTATTCAAACAAAAAAAGGGTTAAGTATAAGTTATCTGACAATTGACTATGACTTAGGTTATATCTGAAGTTGACGTTAAAAAATCCGTCGTCGATCGGTTTCATCCCACCAGAAAGTTGTATTATTATGTATTTTTTATATTGGCATCGATTATGACCAATCTCCCGGATGGCCTATTCAATGGGAATGGGTCATTTGGCGGTAATCGCACAGCAAGTACCGTTATTCGATAAATCGTTTTTCGATGCCTTTTTTTCCACGTTTGATTCGACACTTTCGACATTCATGACTCACTGTTTTTCCGAAATCGTTTGCAGAGCTTTCCTATAGGATCTTTCTCTATTACTTTTTTTGGCTAGATTAGATTTGACTATTGAATTTTTCTGACTGCTATGCCAAAAATAACCGCGTTGAGATGATGAAATTCAATTCATTTATTGCAGGATATATGGTTATAATAGAAGGTCTTACTTAAACATTAGGATAGTGTCACAAACTTCACCAAAACACATTGGCATGCAAAAATTCTTAAAAATAGGTTTCTATAGCTAACATTAAATGTTATGATTTTCATTAAAAATAATCGAAATATAAATAACAAAATTAAATATGAATAATGTAAAATGCATACTAATTACATTGTCAAAATCGCTGAGCACACGTGGATGCGTAAGGCACAGGACAGAGGGGACTGGCAAAAATTTAAGAAGACAGGGTGATATAACCAGCATTGGGGGGCGGACCTAAAGAGCTATGATGATGATATTGATGACAATCGTGATATTATCAAAACTATCTTGAGCCTATCCACTACATAGATCACCAAACTACATAGACTACCAAACTAGTCCGTCTCTCATGTAAAATTGCATTTTGAAAACGAAGTATATTTCAGTGATTTATCTCACGAAGATTTTTCAGAACAGGGTGAAAGGACCGTTATCATTAGGTATCACATCTACTATTTGAATCACAATCGTTTTCTGATGACCCTCTGGTGCGCTCGCGGCCGCTGGAGGGTCTCATTTACATCCGAAGTGCGGTCGCTCTTATCACACAAAGCGCTAAAGAACTGGTTGCTAACTGTATACGGTAATACGGAAACATTGAAAATTCAACGCAATGTTTGTGGCATAATATTTATTTCGAATCGGACGTACAATCTGCTGCTAAATGGTTATTTAGCAGCAGATTGTACGTCCGATTCGAAATCGAATATAATACGTAGTTACGTATTATAGATTAGCAAGCATCGTGAATTGTATTTGTTGATTGTAAGTCTGCTACTGACCGTTGTTACGGGACGTAATAATTTTTTTTTATATGTAGCATCGTAATTTATATATGTATATGTAGCAGAAATATCTCTTATAATCATATAATCTGCTGTGCCTACTAACACAGTATAAGTCTATACTAACAATGATGGAACTAGAATATAATAAAAACATTTTTATTATATATTTTATTTTTATAATTAATGTTAGTAGATATTCAATTACATTACGGCCCGTAGCGTCGTCGGTCAATACCTTAATATGTTTCACATGATTTGTTATGTCTGATTTCTTTCATAAATATTATTCAAATTAAATTATTGAACATCGACTTATACAAAGCTTGATCAACAAAGCTGAGAGATCAATTCAAATAATCTCATTGGCTTGCTAAAGCCTTAGAAATTTCAATCCTTCAAAATAACTTTATAACTTATCTACAATTGTATAAATTAATTTCAGAGTCTGCTCAAATAGGCCATTTTAGTTTGTTACAGTAAATCTACGAATTAGCAATAATACGTTGCTAATTAAGCTCAAAAGTTGTAAATTAAGTAAAATACAAGTGCTAAATCACAGTTGAAATTATAACTTCGAAATTAGTTTAATTATTCGCTTGCCTGGGACTCGCCATTTGACTGTTAAATTTCTTTGAACCAATTATTATTTGATTCGGAAGTTTTTATTCAAGTTTTGCTCATTAGCAGCTGCGCTGAGGATTTTTCATTATAGGGTGCTTTGAAAGCATATTATATAACATATAACACAAGCTTTTTTTTACTTTGAGACTTAAAAAGATACCTATTGCTTGTAAAAATATCCATAATCCATACTAGCACGAATTTTATTGCAAAATCACTGTCTGTCTATAGTGTCTGTTTGTTACATTTATTTATTTACAAGATTTTAGGAAAACTTACAGCTAGGTTTGATAAATATAATTAAAATATAGAACATGCTAAAAAAAATCCTAATGGAATTTGGCATGGAGATTTATTGTGATGATTGAGATTTTCTATCTTAAAAAAAACAGTAAAAGGTTCGTAGGGCCACCTATATTTTGATAAAGTGATAGCCTAACCACAGATAAAGTAATGTTACTTCGTAACAGATACCTCACTTGCTCGTTTTCATCAATCAATTATGCCATAAACAGGTGGAAATTCTGTTCCTAACGCTCTGGTCGCTGTTAGGGCTCGAGGAGGCATGATCAAAGCCACCCGCGCCCACCTACCTTGCAGGCCCCTCGCCGGCCTCTTGGTTCGCGCTACGGTATCGGTAGGGTTGATCCTACTGAGTTTTTGACAAGGTTCAGATATAAAACATATGTACCTATCTAACTATCTCATACAATCTGATATGTACGTACCTAACCTACCTACTTAATAATTCAGTGAACAAAAACAAATGCAAACAAAATTTCAATTTCAAAATTACATCTGAATTGTTAGAGATTTTATTAGGTTACGTTGTCACCTACCTACCATGCGATAATATAATAATATGCGATTCGATAAATTAATTGGCTCATTCAGAACAATTTGTTGACTCAGATCACAGAAAGTATTTGAAATGGTATAATTACTAGTTATTAGACTCAAAAGAACGTACACGTCAGCAGAAACTTACCTATGGTAGGTATAATTCGAAACTTCTTTCAGCTATTGAAAGTTTACGAAAAAAACAGGCCAACGTGTAGATAATTTCTACGATGTCCGAGCGAAACAAAAAGCATCGTTCATTTGTTAGGCTTGCGGCTCACGCCTGCCTCAGAACTCACCGCCCCGGGGGAGGCTAAGAAAACTAGGTATACATAGAACTCAGAACTGAGCGCGAGTGACGGAACACTGGCCTAACGGACGGTTTGGAGTGTGAATAAACAGCAGACAATTCAGCTGCCCATTTCCTGACACACGGAGATTTTAATCTAGTGTGGATCCGCCTCTAAATAAAACATTAGTCGACTTGAAACGACAACCGTACATAGGCTTCGGTGCTATTCCGTTCTGAACAACACACATTGAATTCTAAATCCAGTTATAATCCGATGCAAATAATAACAGAGTTTTTGTCGGTACATTTTCGAATTCCTACATGTTTTAGAATCTTCTACTCTGACCAGCTCACATATAATCCAGAACCTCGTTGCATAGGTATTTTATCGGAATTCCATTAGGTATAACTCAGCAAAATCGTACATTAAGGCTTTTAAGCTTAAGCTATTCTGCTACTAAAATCATCTTACGTAGATGCATAAAGGCCCATGATGATGATTCTGCCCTCAACACCACACAATTAATATTGAACGTAGTTGCACATTATAACAAGGTTGATTGTCCCTAGACTTCGTTTCGTACGTATAGATTGTCACTTACATAAATATTGTTTAGCTTTTTGCTTTATAGTGCGTTACTCGCACTGTGCAAATTTTGCACGAAAATTTAGTATTGTCCCAAAAATTTTCGATTTCGATAGGATTCGAACCCGGGCCCCACCCCCACCCTCAATACAGGTGTGCTCTAACCAACTAAGCCACGAAACCATAAATCCTAAATTTCCGAAGTCGAAAATTTTTGGGACATTACTAAATTTTCGTGGATAAACATTGTTATTCTGCGCAAACACTATACATTGAATTCTGGACCTAGTTGCGTATAACAATAGAGATATTTGTGCTCTGATTTGCGACTTGTACAAAAATGTTGTGGTGATGGAGCTATTGTTCCCTTAACAACACATTGAAATCTGAACCCTGTCGCTCATAATAACAGAGTCGTTTGTCCCCAGATTTGCGACTTCGGACTGGCGCGAGTGGCCGACCCGGACCACGACCACACTGGATTCCTGACGGAGTATGTCGCTACTCGCTGGTACCGCGCGCCGGAGATCATGCTCAACTCTAAGGTGAGCTTTATGAAGAACTGGTTATGGTCTTAAATCGTTTTTACCACAAATCTTATCTAAATATTGTGCGCTCTTGTTTGCTACATAAACGTTTAGAATAAACAAACGTTGACCCAGCATTTATACACCATCTCGTCTTCAAACGTTTCATATACGAAATGTTGGGTCATTACACTACGTTAACGTTAGCTAGCTCCTCAACCTCAAAGAAGTTTCGTCGGTAATTACGAAACCTTCTTGCATATGCAAAGAAAACTCATATTAGACACCAATCTATACTAATATTATAAATGCGAAAGTGTGTTTGTTTGTTTGTCTTTTCTTCACGCTCTAACTAAGCAACCAATATTATCGACTTAATTTTTGGCATAGAGTTAGTTGAAAGGATGGAGAGTAACATAGGCTACTTTTATCCCATAAAACAGTTCCCATGGGATAGAAATAACCAACAACGCATGTAACCAAGGGTATACCCTTGGCTATACATGCGTTGTTTAAGGTTATTTCTATCCCATGGGAACTGTTTTATGGGATAAAAGTAGCCTATGTTACTCTCCATCCTTTCAACTAACTCTATGCCAAAAATCAAGTCGAGCTAGTATGCAATAAAATATGAATGTTCTGATTGATTTCTCCGCATCTCAGTTGATGATAATCTTAGATGTTCATTGGTCATTTAACCCAAAAAAAATCCAACATTCTGCAGTTCTTTTCCACCATCTCAAACATTAAACAAAAAATACAACGTTTTCTTGGTACCAAATGTTTCCCACTAATGAAAACTACTATTTTCAAAGGTGTAGGGAACACATTTCCTTTGAAAAGCTCACAGCTTTTAATTGCGACGGCGTCCTTGTACGAGCGTGTTTCTGCACATATATCTACGCTCTTGATGTTTAAACTAACTTGTAAAGACTAGGAAATGCACGTGGCTTGCATTCATCATCAGCCTATATTAGTTCACTGATGGACATAGACCTACCCTAATGAGCGCCATAGCACCCTGTCTTCAGCTTGCCGTATCCAGCTTCAGTCTTTTACAAATCGTCATCCCACCTGGTCTGAGGTCCTACACTACGTTTGCCGAGCCGCGGTCTCCACTCAAGAACACGTTTACCCCAGCGGTTGTCGGTTCTTTTCGAGATATGGCTTGCATTTGCTACTGTTTATCAGTGCAATTTTTACGCCATCCTTTCTTATATCCCTAGATATCTCTCAGTGCTGATTAGCCATTTTCATTAGACGCCAGCAGTATTTTTCTTCTCATACTTGTAGAATTTATTCAAAGGCAAAGGTTTCAAATACAGGACCGTCTTTTCGAAGTGCCCTATACGTCGAAATAGAAAAACGAAATAAAAAGAAACTGCTTTTCGTTAAAGTTCGTATTGTCTTTATTCAGAGTGTCCCACATTATTCGAATCCCATTTATTTGTTGTCTCTCCCAAATTTATTATTTAATCTCATTATCCTCATCTTATTATCGTGAACACAACGATTCGGAATACGAGTAATACTATTGTCTTACTTGACATAGATAGGATATACATTTGGTGACACCCTTTGTCTAAAGCCACGATTTGGCATTACAGGAATTCGCCTTGGGCTGCTTCAGGCACTTAGATATCGCGTTTTGCGACAAAGGCCCGGCTTACGGCCCTATCCTCCCTGATAATATCCTGCTTTATGCCGTTGACAGACGAAACAGCATTAATTATCAACACTCACTACATTCATGGAATCAAGGCTTACATTTCACTTCAACGTAAATTCCTTTTGAATATTGGAATATTTATGTAGCTGATGTGTATGAATATCTGTGTGGAGGTAAATAACCTCCAATTAATCAAGTGTGATTGGTACGATGTGAGCTACAGCATCCAATTTGGTACGTCGAAATAATTGTAAACCCTTTGATGAATTTATCTGGATGATACGAGTTTGAATGTATGATGAAATACGGTCTTCTTATTTATGAATTGAGTGGCTTATTTTATCGCTCTTTAGAAACAGGCCTTCAAAGCATATTTATTACGTGCATTGGTAACCCTATGACACAAGTTATGTTATGGTCACTAGTGCTCAGAAAGGACATTCTTCTTAAACCAAGAGTCCTGTAGGATCCAAACGAAATAAAAGGTTTGAGTTTTTTGAAATCTATTCTAGCATTTCATCAGTATAACTAACCAAAATATTATAAGCTCCGAAAGTATGTAGCTGTAAATTTGTAGCTAAAACTACGCGTAATTTCAACAAGTTCACACTCAAACACATTCAACATAACATGTGTAATGTTGTCACGTCGACAGCAACATGAAATTTGTTTCAAGTGCCCCCATGTGTCCCTAATTTAGTTTCAGAGAGCTCGCTAAAGTAAGTAAGCACCTAATCAAATTATTAGGTCAGGTCCATCGAGAGTGGAGGGCTTTCGAAATTCCATTGCAAAGCTAGAAAAACGCCCGAGGGACACGCTCTCGGTGCTTTTATTGGAGCCTTTTATTCAGGAATTGAAAGGAAAAAATCCAAAGAATAATGTTAGCACGGGCCATATTATTCTTCATGCCTAAAATAATACAAACATTGCAAATAATGATTTCTGTTTTAGAAAAGCGTAAGCGATTTTACCCAAAGATTAAAATGTTATGTTTTATCCTAAACTCCATATCTGTGATTCAAATTTGCGAAACACGGTTTATAGGAAGCTATGTCGCATTTTATTGTTGAAAGTATTGGATATGGTTTTTAACATGGCACGAAGCTAAGTTGAAAATGAAATTTAGCTGATACCAATGTCATTAAACTTGGCGAATATTACGAAACTACATGCAAATCATTATAGAACTTTTTACTCAATTACGACACACCACGTACGAAATCACGAACACAAGCTAGTCATTAATAACTTGTCCTTCGTACGCATAACCTCCATTTGTCTCCTCGAAACCCGGTTTATTCTGACCACTTGCGGAACCTCGCTATCGCTCAACGTCGAATTCCCACTTAGTAAATGGGGTGTAAAATATTTGCCTTCCCACTATTGTGTTTACCTTTTCGCTTTTACTCAAAAAATATAAACGACACCTTAGAGAAAAGGGAGGTAAAGTAAAATGACGAACACTGAGGCTAGAGTTTGTCAATACTTGCTAAGCTAGCTATACCGCTAGTACTTATTAATGGCTTCAGTGATAAAAAATCATATATGTATATACATTTACCCATTGATTGCATCATTTATGTAAACTTTCGAAACTAATATAGTTATTTCTCGGGTTTATCTAAGTAATTATACCGTTAAGAAAATAAGTACCACAAATATTCTATTTCGGCAGGAAACTTTTTTAGGGACTTTTATAATTTCTTAGAGATTACCCAAAGTGCGAGAGTTTTCGCTCAATACAAAATCCTTTAAATATCCCGTTGTCATATTTATGATGACGTTTACCTTATAACTAAAAATACTTAAATTAATCTACTTTTCACATTTTATTTGTTGTGAACGAGCGAGATTTACTAACACAGGTATTTCTTTTATTTAAAAGGGAATCTCATATTATTGTACATGTACAACTTAAAGAAATAAATATTTTTTGTATATTTTTGTACTAGCTTACTTGAGATGTTTCGTGTTTTTGCTGTTCTAAGCTCGCAAACCTACAAACCTTAACTTTTTTTATGTTAGGATTTACGAGTGCCTTTCCACTCAAGCAACTTGCGTACTTGTGTCTTTTGGGACTGTAACCCATTTGGTGGAATGGACCTAAACTAGCAAAAAGCCCTATTCGTCAGACTTTATAAACTATTCTTAAGCGAAAAGCTGTGTTATTCTAAAGTAAAATATGTACCTTAGTCTCAGTCTAACTTTTTTTTATTAAATGGCTATTTAGGTATGCACAGATGTCACTTCGTATCATTTATCATTGAAATCGTGCCTATACTTCAAATTCCCGTGATTTTTCAAGAAGCGTCGGTGAAGTTTTCTCGGCGCCTATTTTACGTAGCGATAAACGAATTTGAATTATTTTCTATCCTTTATGGAAATCATGCTACATGCATTTTATTTGCTGAAAGGATAGAAAAGAATACAAAATCTAAGTATATGTCTTTCTCGTTATTCAGCCTGACTTTGTTGGTGTTATTAAATGGCTATTTAGGTATGCAGAGATTTTACTACGTATCATTGATCATTGAAATCGCGCTTTTACTTCAAATTCCCGTGATTATTCAGAAAGCGTTAGAGAAGTTCTCTCGGCGCGATTTTATATTGCGTAAAACGTATTTGTATTTTTTTTCTATCCTATATGGAAATAATGCTACATGCATTTTGCTGAAAGGATAGATAAGACAAATATAACAACTCAAAATATACAAAATCTATGTCTGTGTCTTTCCCATTATCATTCCAATGTAACCTACAACAGTAGCAGCTTCGCTTTATGATATTACCATGCACTGTGGTTTAATCTACCATTACCTCTCAGAGGCTACTTTAGTTCAATTGTCTTGCATCTTCGATGGAGAGAACGCATTACCGATAGCCGGTGAAACGGAGAACTGAAACAGCATGTTAACTGTTACACATGAACTGGTTTTACTCAATTATTTTACTTTAATTACTGAGCTTAAGCGGCATATTTACATAATTAAACATAAATGTTTACAATAGCGCGCAAACACAGTGTTTGTGCGTACTTCAACCTAATTAAATGCCAATAATGGCAGGATTCCACCAATTTCATTTCCAATCATTTGAATCTTTATTAAGAAAGAAAATTACAATCAAATAATAAATTTAAATCAAAACTAGTATTTACAATAGAAACAATTGAGCTATCTGCAAACTGTTGCAAACAATCTACAGGTAGCTCAACTGATCCATATCAATACCAGTCGGAAGCGTGCCCAAGACACTGGCTGCATTGCCCCGCTGTATAGCAATGCTGATGCGCTGTGCCAGATACTCACCAGCTCTCGGGTCACGCGTCACGCGTCGCTTCGACCAGACGCTCAGATAATTTTTCATCATTTGTAAATATTCTCGATCAGACCGTACGTGACCACGGCAGTGGCATCCTGCTGAAACTGAGCTTTTTAATAATTCCCCTGATGGATATCCCTTAGTTGGCTCTTCCGACACCCACCGGAAAGAGTTTTTTTTGTTTTTTTTTAGCTTGCTCCTTTAACATAATCAGAGACTTTATGTATTGCTATTTATATTTTCTTATGTCTATTATTATCCACTTTCTTATCTTACAGTTTTACATTATAATATGTGTGCTATGAATATTATATATTTTAATACATGTATAAAACATATCTTATCTATCTATTTCTTAATTACTTTCTTTGTTATCTTTATACAATAGTTGAAAAACTTAGGGCGTAGATACTTATTTTTTATTATTGAACATAAGTTGGTGCTAGTAATTTTTACATCCAGTTCGTTTTCAATGTCAAACCTTTCATGTCCGAAGACAGGGCAATGAAAGAGAATATGTTGCATGGTTTCTTCTGTGCCGGATTCACAAATGCACGAAGGGTTTTCCTTACGTTTAAACCGGGTAAGGTATTCGTAAAACCGGGAAGAGTTGGGGTGGTTCAAATTCGAAGCCAGCACCATACCGCTTCACACACAGCTTCCTTTTCTTAATTGACGACGTTTGTCCGCAGGGCTACACCAAATCAATAGACATCTGGTCTGTAGGCTGTATTCTCGCCGAGATGCTGTCCAACCGGCCCATATTCCCGGGAAAGCATTACCTGGACCAGTTGAATCATATCCTGGCTGTTCTGGGCTCGCCGAGCCAGGAGGATCTCGAGTGCATCATCAATGAGAAGGTAACCTGAAAGGGAAGATCAATAAATAGCACAAAAGAATGCCAACTGAAATAAAAAGAGCTGATTCAACCTGAATTTTGAGTTTTTATTACTCTAATATAAAATTGTGAAACAATTTTCAATTTGTTACTAAAACATTCCATAAAGTAATGATGAAAGTGAACGAAAAAATAAAAACTACACTTTTGTAAATTGAAAGTAAACGTTTTTAACCGTGTAGCATAAAATATTAAAACATATTCCAGCTAGATTGCACATAATGGCGTACTTTAAAAACACTCAGCTAAATTAAACAACGCTAAAATGTGAATTCGATAAAAACTGTACCAACGCGTCCCAGCGCGGACCGTACGCTCAGTCAACATCAATACGACCTGACTGTCCTATCAATAAAAGAAATGTTCTCATAAATTGGAAAGTTACCTAGTTAGTTAGTCTCTCGGAAATATCGAAAAGTCATACATTTCAGTTTTTTTTTAACTTTCCGTTAGAAAAACTTTTAATGAAGTGACCCATACTTTCAAAACTTTTGGGCTTTTGCCTAAACAAATATTTTTATGTTTCTTGTCTAGTCTCTTATTAATCGTCTAGATAGATAGATAGAAATTTATTTGGTTCACAAAGACAGACAGCACATTACAATAAATAAATCAAACATAGACATTAGGTACAATAGGTAAGTAGGGATACAAAGCATTTTAAACTTACATTAAATGATTGAAATACAGAAAAAACGGCAATAGGCCAGAGCGGCTTAGTACTAGAAAGAATAATTTTATGGTTTTGATAACACTAAGCAAGCTGAAGTGGCAGTGGGCTGGCCGTATCTCGAGAAGAACCGACAACCGCTGAGGTAAACGTAGTGTAAGACGCTCTTCGACCAGGTGGGATGACGATTTGCGAAAGACTGAAGCAGATGCTGGATGCGGCAAGCTGAAGACAGGGCCTATGTCGCTCATTAAGCCCATGTCCAGCTGTGACTATGTATAGGCTGATGATGATGATAACACTAAGAACTGACATAGAGTATCTTTATTTACCACTGTTTTATTATAATTTTGCGGGACAAATACCAATCCCTCAATAACTTTATTAATTTTTTATGGGACCTCCTCCGTGATTATACACAAGCGTAAACACAGCAAAAAAAAACAAAATCGGTCCATAAATTAATAAAGAAATCGACGTTAATACATAAATAAAGTATAAAAACATACAATACATATAGCCGAACATATTCTTTTTTCCCTTTCTCGAAGTCTGTTAAAAAAACAGATAATGTTTAGAGACAGGTTCCAAACTTTCTCAATAACCCAACAACATTTATAAATTGGTTTGCTTTAGAAAGTTTTCCTCGTTCTGTTTATTTAGGACTGTATACTTCGTCTCTTAAACGATTCCTGGTACTATAATATAAGGTACTTTATTATGGAAAATTATTCGTAAGGAAAATGTCTCTGATGGAACAGGAATATATCTGTAGTCGTCATGGTCGCGGAAGCCAATAAGGCGATTGTCAGGGGAGGCTTGCGTTCAGTAGTGGACCATTATAGGCTGGTTGAGGTAGAGGTGTAATATTTTACGGTTTTACAAGGAATAAATCTAACGGAAAAGTAATTTGCCTCAAATCGTTAACCATTTTGTATTAACTTCAATTCACTGGTATTTATTTTTTGGAGCGTTGTTACCTTATCGCGTCGCGCCTAGCGTTATCGCGTTTATTTACCCATTTTTCCCGACGTTTCGACAGGTTTACACACTGCCGTGGTCACGGGATGACTGCACTGTATGATGTACTAATAATTATGTGTTCAGATCGCATAAGTTTAAAAATATTTTATGGAGCATTTGGGAAAATAAGAGATTGTAGGCTAATAATCCGAATATTCCCAAATGCTCCCAAAATACGAGTGAATCGAACTTAGTTTTATCATTGGTTCTTAAAAAATGATTTATTATTTGCGGCAAATTACTATTCCGTTATTTTTATTCTTAGAACGTAGAAAGAATTTAAAATCTCAAAAAAAAAACATCTCGCGCCAACACGCAAGGATCCACCATCAATACTCTGTGATGACTTCATTTGTCCATGAACAAAGGCTTAGTTATTGAGTGCCCAAACTATACTCCGATTTATATCTTAGATATTCAACGAAGACATTTTGAATGATAACTTAACAAAATCTGATAACAATCAGGTTACCTTGTTGTTTTCTGCACTGCAGCAAGGTTATATCACTAAAAACTAAAACACACTTCTTCACACAACTTCTACAACGCTAATCTCACATGTGAAAAGAAAAATTTAATTTGATTCGAAAACAAACGAAAGATCAAATGAAAGCTTTCAAACTCGAAAATAGTTTCGAGCTTCTATGGCCTGTACCGTTCAGACGCATAGTACCAGAAACGCAAATTACCAGGACTAGAATTTTTTACGTAATTTACCTTCTACGTAAATTACCTGAATTCCATCACGCAAATGGCCAGGATGCTAAAATTACGCAAAATACCTGATACGCAAATTACCTTATACGTGAAGGACCAGAATTTTATACGTAAATTACCTGAATTCCGTTCCAGCTCATTCCATTCATTTCTTAGAAAACTAATAATTTTAAAGCTCTTGAGTAGTGGGAAGAAGAAGAAGTAAAAAGCTTAGTTAAAAAAAACTGACACATTTATATTTTCTTTTAGATTTAAGCAAGCAGAGTGTGCATACATAATTTAAGTGGAATATCGAAAAATATTTTATGATTGTAATTTTTATAGACTATAAAGTAGTAATACTTAACATCACATGTTGTTTTTATTTCGTCTAGCACTAGCATCTTAATAACTATCAAATTTTGAATATTACGTACCGAAATAGGACATTCTAGACAAATGCCAGCAAATTCTTAACAACTAGCCACCACAAGTGTTTTACCCTTTTACTGCTTACTTTTTTATAGTATAAAATAAAAAAAACGTTATACTTATGTTCAATTACCTTTAGTTATCGTAAAAATCGGTCCAATATACCGGTATATCGGGATACCGGTATTTAAGACCTGCGTAATAGGCAAACCTAGGAATATAGGGGGCAAACGCCTGACAAATGTTAGAGGTTGACGAAAGTTTTTATCGACATTTATGCATATCGATATTTTTGGCACAAAGAAAATATTTTTTTTTTGCAAATTAGAAAGGCTAGTAGAGAGTTTGTATATAGATAGACTTGTCTTGTCTAATTTGTTTTAAAGAATTTCTTTAGTATTAGGGTCTGTCTCATAGTGTCCGAATAAACACTAACCGCCAGTTAAAATTAACGAGATCCTTTTCTGTCATAATGGTCAAATAAGGAGACAGCATTACATTTAACTGACAGATACGTCTATCCGTCGGAGGTGTAACACTTACTGTCAGGAACTTTCTTATAAATATAAATAAATGTGTATTGTTTTTTGTTAGCAATCTTATCAGTTTTGGCAAGGAACGATTCAACCTGGAAAAAATTGGATGAAATAATCGAAAACAAATATATCGATATCCATAAATGTCGATAAAAAAATTTAGTCAACTTTTAGTATCTGTCAAGCGCTTGCCCCCTATATTCCCAGGTCTGGTAATAGGTATCTGGTAATTTGCGAAACAAAATCTGGGCATTATGCGTATCTGGTAATTTGCGAAACAAAATCTGGTCGTATGCGTATCTGGTAATTTGCGAAAAAAAACCTGGTCGTATGCGTATCTGGTAATTTGCGAAATCCATTTCTGGCCATCCGCGTATAAGGTAATTTGCATTTCTGGTACTATGCGTCTGAACGGCCTGTACGACCGCAAATCTCTGCCAGATCTCCATATCTTTAAACTACATGAATATTTTACTTTGAAATTTATAATGTTAAAGTTGAGGACTTACTTTATCATTAATATATTCGAAAATACGGCTCCAATAATTTTCTCGATAAAAAAATCGCAAAGTTATCGCAGTTTTCCTTAAACCTTAATTTGACAATAAAAAATACTGAAGTTAAGATCTCAAGAATGAGCATGGTAATTGAACTAAGTATCATTAGATCATTTTATATGTTGCGTTTTTTTTTCAAATGCCCTAATTAACAAATAATAAGCAATAACTCGATTTATGGGCTTGCGGTGCTCTGCCCTGTCCCGCTTCTATGAACGCAAAATCCTTTGCATATCCTTTTCACAAAATGAAGTCGTAGTATAGGCTCTTCTCTATATGCCACCAGTATTCCTTGGCATTTGTAACCCCTTTGTATACAAAAATATATCCAGGTTTTTGAATCAGGAGTAGGTCATGATTGACAGCGAGATGACACAGTATCTATTGAACAATAAATAAGTTAGGTAATCAACAACCCCTGTAGTGTAAACATGATCTAGTCGTATTATAACATGGCTGATGGATGACGTAACATGGAATACACTGCAAGTTTGCGAGGAGCCGTAAAATATTAGGTTAATAATTCGCGTGTCAGCTTCTAAGAACGTTAACGTCGTTTTTTATGGGTTCTACTAGCAGTTTTATATTAAAAGTTTCTGCTGACGAGCCATTGTTATCGGAATTACTTATCGGCTTTAAGAAATAGATAGATGGATTTGTACAACGGAAATTCTCGAATTCTCGATTGATCATACAAATGCACTCTGTCTCTTTCGCTGCTAGCCAGCCTCTAGGAAAAGTGTGAGTAACACAGTGAGATTGATTTGGCCATTTGTTCCCAGTGAACATTTGTAATCTGTAGGTTTGGCCATATGTTCCCAGTGAACATAACCTATAGGTTCAATGAATTGTAGGGATAGTAAACAACCATTGCATTTCAATTCACTGATATTGGCTTACAAGAATTACCAAGGTAGCTCATAAAAGCAAAAATATGCGTAAAAAATTATTCTCTGCATTTCTGCAAGGAAGTTCGCTTATTAATTTCAGAAAATAATCTTCTCATTGTATGCCTCGCTAACTACAATATTGCATGTAATAAAGGTTTCATTGCTGATGCCAGCAAGTGAATTAAGCTCTGACTGGACCCGACTAGAAACTCAATGATCTAATCATCATCTACTCCACGTACCTACACGTCTCACGTAGACAAAACTCTTGATGTAGACGAGAAACTATGCAGTCGAGAAAGTCTGAAGTTCTCTCGCCAAGTCGTCGCCGAGCATTTACAATAATATACATACTTCTAACTCCTAGTAAACTTAGCTTAAAAATCTAGTTAGTGTTTCAATCGCCATAATCCAAGCACTATTATTACTCGTAGGCCCGCGGCTACCTGGAATCGCTGCCGTACAAGCCTCGCGTGCCCTGGGTGGACTTGTTCCCTGGAGGCGACGCTCGTGCCCTGGATCTACTCCATCGTATGCTGACCTTCAACCCTCACAAGCGCATCACGGTGGAGGAGGCGCTGGCGCATCCTTATCTCGAGCAGTACTACGATCCCAACGATGAGGTAATGTTAAACTTATCCACTACTCTAGTTTCATCATCACTTGAAATCCTGGGCCCTAATTCTACTAAATTAATCGCTTCACAGTAACAATGGTATCGTCTCGAAATGACACATTTTGACATTTTACCTTTGTTGAAAGAAATTACAGATGGAATGACGCGTACCTACCTAAGTGTCAAGGTTTTGCTTGATTTTGCTTTCCTATCTAGTTAAACAGCGATAGAATCGGAGCTACATACAATATGTCGCGGCACGTCTGCTTTGTACCTGCACAAATTGTGTTGCAATAATGCTTTAAAATTAAAATCCACTCAAAACATTCAAAACCTAGGCATAAACCAACCTAAAACTGGACTAAATAATATCAATATCTTCACCTTAATACAATAAATGTGATTTAAGATATATATATAATGTGATGAAAGTGTTGATTTATGGCTGTTTGTAACTTTTTCACGTCAAAACTATTAAACGGATCGAGCTCATACTGGCACTAAAATAGTTCTAGAATTTGATATAGAATAGGCAAATATTAGTGTATTTTCTGTTGACACGAAACAAGGTGACTAGCTTAAAAGATTGTTTTATCTTTTCGCAATCGAAAAAAATATGACGGTTGTTATTTTGTAACTGCAACTTTTTCACGTCATAACTAACGGACCGAGCTCATATACTGGCACTTAAATTGTTAATGACATATTGGTGTCGATTCTGTTGACACAAGCCTTAAATATGGCTTCATCTTTTAACAATAGAAAAACGGGAGTTCAACGTTTTCACCATTTCAAAAATATATCTATAATTTGATATGATAGAATCGTTTCAGCGATCGTGGTCACGGGGCGGGTCGCCCCGTGACCACGATCGCTGAAACGTTGTTGAAACGTTGGGGAAAAGAAAGCAAAAGGTACGCGATAAATACCCGATAAATAATCTTAAATATGTTATCAAATCGCGAAAGTTTAAAAAGTTTTATATCTATCATTGTCCAGAAATAATGCGTTGAAAGGTCGAATTGGACCTGATTTGTGTTTTCCACTTTCGAGAAGCTTGTACCTAATCAGCTAATCACCCATTTTTAGGGTTTCGAGATCGGTTTCGAAACCCTTATGGTATCGCTCTGTACGTCCCCTTCTTTCTTGAAAATCTCAGCATCTACTGCAGCTATTAACTTGAAATTTGAAATAATTAAACTTTCCTGCGCCATTACTGATATAAAGTAAAAAATATAAATGAATTAAAATAGCTACTACTTTTCGGTATTATTGATTTAGCAAAGTCTCTATCTAGTAGGTACCTATAATAGTTTATCCTTATTATTTCTATAATTGGCAAATGTTCAAAACCCTCGGCGCGCGAGTTACACTCGCACTTGACGGATCTTATTTACTTTCATCTAAGGTTTTTTAAAATTATCTTCAGATTTTTATTAATATTCCAGTAAGAAACAAAGAAAAAATTTCATGAAAATATCTATCTTTTCATAAATGTTCCCTAAATAGCCACTAAGATATTTTCTTTTATAAAAGATCTTGATTGGATATTTCCTCACTCGATTATTCCGCTCCGTCGATCTGTTTGATATAATTGCTGAGAGATTAACCGTATAATTCCTTTGATCACAGTGTCCGGTCCAGTTTCATTCTTATTAACTTGGACATTCCTTATTATTTACTTGTACATTTTTATTTTTCCCTAAATGCACGACCATCCGTAGCGACCATGTGATGTTGGTATACAATGTGACGACCTCTGTAGCACGGTGGGCGAAGGTCCGCCTGTGACGCAGGAGGTTGCTGGTTCGATTCCCGCCTTGGGACAAATATTTAGTACGTTCTGCAGGTATTGGTTCCGGGTGTTCTGGTCGTTTTCTATGTATAATAAAAATATCTATCTATGTAATGTATTGTATTATGTATCAGTACCCATAACACAAGCTCTGCTTAGCTTGGGGCTAGATAATGCTGTGTGAATTATCCAGCATTATTTATTTATTTATTTTATTATTTAAGGGGGTATTATATTACCAGTCAAAAACCCTATTTTGAAACTGAAAACATTATTGCTTTTCAAACTACTGATTGGATTGGGCTGAAAATTTGCACACAGGCCTGGAAGTAAACATAGGCTACTTTAAACCCCATAAATCAGTTCCCATGGGATATAAATAATCTTCAACGCGTGCGAAACTCCAGGCAGAAACTATTTTTAAATATATCAGTCATCAAGTACCCATAAAACAAGCTATGCTTAGCTTGGGACTCGATGATGCTGTATAGATAGTCCAGCATTATTTATAAATTATTATTTATGTAACTCTTAATGGTGTATTTGTTAAATATTTACGATGATTTATATAACACGTAAAATAAAGAATATTTGTCGAACATAAATAAGCCAATAATATAATAATAGGTACTTTGAATAAACTAACATTAATTATAAGTGATTTTTGTTACTAACAAATTATGGATCCCGTTATCTGAAATAAAAGAATTTTATTTTATTTATTTATTTATTTAATAAGGGGTCGTAACTGACACGGATTCGCGCGAAATTGTAATTTTTTTCAGCTTTCTACCAGGAAAAAAACTAGTGAAAAGTAGTTTTCCGCAAATTCTTTAACAAACCTCTTCGTTTTGACGTTTACTGTAGGTAATGATATCTACCTCTGTAGATAGAAGCTAAAAGCATAATACGACACAAACAAGACAATCCACGGCAGTCACGACGCAACATTTCGGCTGATTGATCGATGTTGAACGTGACTAAACCGAAGTTACGTTTCGCATATCGAATGCATGACCTAAGAAACACCCCTGAAATTCCGAGCGTACTTTTATCTCTTCAGCCTGGTTTTACAGGCGTCGTAAAAAGTATATCGAGCACAGATGTGTTCTTTAGTAACATGTTTTGAAAGAAATAAAATGCTTTTATTTTTCTTAAATCTACACATAACAATAACTTCAGACACTTATTAATCATATGAATATTTAGCTGTTGATTTTTGTGCTTAGCTAAGTTTTGAGTAAATATAGCCTACACTCAGCACTGTGCTAGATAAAATGTATTTCGTTTTAATGTTTAGCGGGGAGCCCAAAAAAGAAACTGTCGTGATTTTTATGATAGTTAAATTCATGATTAGTGTTAAAAATTAATAAATGAACACTAAGTTAATTTAAGTTAACAACAGTACAATATGCGGTCTTATCGCTTAAAATATATATTTTCTCCGCAAGCTGTAGGGTGAAGAAAAGATGTACACATTTATTCGTCGAAGGGAGTACACACTCGTATGAGTAGAGGGAGGGGCACACTTCGGTATGTCAATTTACAATAGTTCACAATAAAATGAGCTTAATATTACATAATGCTTAATTCAAAGCCATAAAATTGAAAAACATAATACAACAAAACATGTGAATTAAATAAAATAGATCAGCTGTGTAATAAGGCATTTCTAAAGTGTAGTATAAAACATAATTGATACATACCTAGAGCTACAAATCGTAGTAGTTGAACATTTAATAAATAGGAACGTTAAACAGTTGCATAACCTCGCTCACATTACTAAATTCTACTGTAGAGTTAAAAAATTAATAATAATCATGCCGGTTCCCAACCGGTGCAAACGACGCTAATATTCCCTTTATTAAGACAAACTTTCTGCCGTTGAAAAACTCATTCCTCAAGTCCCTAATTCATTTTCCAAGAACGCTTAACTGCCAGCTCAGTCGAGCATTCTAAATGGCTCGAAAGTGAAATAAATATTGCACTTAATGTTTCCCCGACATAAAAATTTAACAAAATAAGCAATTGAAATACCGAACACTAGTTTAATATTTAATAGAATGCTTTTAACAAGGCAAATAATAAATATGTTGATATGCATAGTACAAATAAAAAATAAGCACATTAATACGACATTCTAAATTGCTTAAGATGATATTGAAATAATGAAGATATGATCTTACGTCTAAATATTAATATAATATTAATTAGAACTTCTTTATTCAGAAAGAAAATAACAATCAAATAACAAATTTAAATTAAAACTAGTAATTACAATAGAAACAATTAAGCTATCTGCAAACTGTTGCAAACAAATAAATTAGAATGATTTTACAAGGTAAATAATAAACATGTTTCTTTAACCGAAGCACCGTAATGCGAAAATTCCTAATTAATTTCTTCATTATTTATTAGGTGTAAAATCTCAAAGGTGGTATAAAATTGCTTCTGAATATAATGTGAACAAATATTCCAGAGATTACGCGCTGATTGTGTTTTCGCGCAACGCAAAGTTACTATGTAATGTACCTACGCACTCTACCATAGACGAAGAATCGCCATATACAAAACCTCCAACAAAAAAGGCGCTTTCAGTTCCATTTTTAAAAATAAATTCAAATGAAATCTATATTCTTTGTAAATGGAACACCAAAAAGTCGATTCTTTACATAAGCAAAAGGACGAATGTCTTGTACTGGCTGATGATTTCAAATAAAAATTAAGAAAAAAATAGTTTTTAACTTAACGCTCGCTAAGCTTCGCTATATTGACACACTTGAACAAGAAAAGTGAAAATGTTATTTTAACAGATACTTAATTTTTATTGATTAGATTGATATTATTTGATATTGAGATAAGGCGATTAACAGAAGACCAACGAGAAGAGGATTTGCGAGATAGACAAGCGCTGTGCAAGGAAAACACCAGAGAACTCCATGTTGACAGCTTAATCCTGGACTTTCCCTCGCGCACCACTAAGCTCCTTCACATCGCTTTAACGGAATTTTAAAAAGATATTAAGAAGGTCTATTTGGTTAACGAAATGAACCATTAGCCAAAGCTGTTTGCATGTAGGATAATCACCTTTTTTCGCGTTGTTTGCATACAAATCAACCTATGCTTCGACGCACGAATCGGCGCCGTAGCATAGCTTGCTTGGTGTAGGTCTTCCCAGAATTTATTAATCAAAATGTTTGGTTTGTTTGTACTATAATATAAATATTAATTATACAGATTGGAGTATTGATATCGGGTTGTTGCAATCAACAAATTTCATTGAGTTATGATTCTCTACAGAATATAATAAATTCTGTATGCGTTTTTGAGTATCTCCATAGAATTATATGGATTGCCATATTATGGCAAAAAAAAATATACACGTGTAAGCATGTAATGTACTACTTTACAATTTTCCATTAAAATATTATTGACTTTCGCTAAACTCGAGTGGTGTCCAGATCTCACTTAAAATTAATAAGAAAAACATTTACCTGTTTTTATTCATTAACAACTCCGTACACTTTCCTCAATACCCAAAGGATTTGTCTTTTAAGACGCATTCACACTGCAGACGTTTTACAGGATCCGAAATTCGGCTCGGATGTCCTCTACCCGAATTTTGGATCATTTTAAATCATTTTGTAGTTATATTAGCGATTTAACGGATTACATATTTATTTCATTGCAATACTTGAACGTTTTTAATATTAGGCTAATGTTTAAGAGACAATAGTTCCCAAGTAGGACGTGGTAAAAGGTATTGAGAGTGGTAGCGGTCCAGATTTGTAGAAAAATCTTTAGTTCTAGAAAAGTTTTGTTTTGAAAAATCTTTTTTTTTCTTACTTTTTTAGTTTTAGCAGAAAATTTAATTCATATTATTTGTCGTATCGTTTAAATTATCGCCGATGAAAGCAAATATAGCAAATGTCTTTTCTTCGTATTTTAGTGCTTCCGGTATTTTAATATACATTTTTGATGCCAGGAGTAGTGTGATTTTAGTAGCAGTAGCTGCGAAGGATCCGTAAAAATCGTTCTGTAAAACCGGATCTTCTATGTGAATGCGCACTTACCCTGGCTGCCATACCGTAGAATATCCAAAGGGTTACTATGGGTTAATCCGTTTGATTGCTCCTATATAAGCCTCTGCGGACTCGGCAAAAAATTTACATAAAGCTCTTAGGTGAATTATGAAGTTTCTATGTAGACCTGCCTTAAAATTACTCGCGAAGTATTAATTAAATACACGCAGTCTGGAAGTGCTTCAGCCAGGTCATTTTAGAATTAAATCATGTAAATACAATTTTAGACCTAGAAGGTAGACCATCAGGAGTTTTGAAGTGCGCGCGCACTTTTTAAAAACAATCGTTTAAATACCCAAATGCGTGTACCGTACATCAAACGCGTGTGTGTGTCGCTTTAGAGTGCATGTGGTAAAGCAAAACAGAAGAAAAACTACACACAAAGAAAACATTAAAAATACCCAAACCAACAAAGATATCAACTTTAAACTAGATGACGATTTAATATTTGCTTTCCTTTCTACCTATGTAACCCCTTCAGGGTATTAATTTTAGCTGTTGTTTGTGCACCTTTAGCAAATGTTGTGCATGCCTGTTCGAAGCACACATTCTATACTAAAAAAATATGATTGCTATGGTAAATGTTTCATTATGTGTATTGTTGGTATTGCCTTATAAATAAAAAAAAAAAAAGACGAGACATGCAGCTGGCATGCTGTTATTATCAAGAGTAATCGATGCAGTACTTAAAAACGCGCATGAAGATGCTATGTATTACGTAGGTACATACTGTCCTAGCTGAACATTCAGTAAGCTGTCATAAAATAGCATGTCACCGGGGAATCGACAACGTCCATGCATGCGAGCCGTAAATAGCGGCGATCATTTGCATTTTATTGCAACGTGAAGTAATATCCATTTTGCATTCAGGCTCGTTGTTGGCAAGACTGTGGAAATGGGTGTACTTGCAGCTTTCTAAATATAAATTATGTTTGCTAGCGGTATCACATGACCATCTGTGGCGCAGCGTTCGAAGTTCCGCTTACGACGAAGGAGGTTGCGGTTTCTATTCCCGCCTCGGTACGTCGGTACAAATGTTTTTACGGTCTGCAGATATATGAATAATGAGCCACCCTAATCACCAGCCTGTAAATAATCAGACCACTGAAGAAGAAATACATTTATTTGCAACAGCAACAATACAAACAATTAAAATGAACACAATTATATAATAGATACATGTAGTTGTTATAAAAAGGTCCTAACTCAGCATAATGCTGGCTAAACTCTCGTAAGAGACATAGCCAGCACTGCTGAGTTTGTTCAGTCTTGGGCTGATCTCACCCAGCTCATATTGCTATCGATTTATAAAAATATAGAAAGTTTTATGTTAAGATTCCTATTCGAAATATTGAATGAAGTTCCGCCTATGAAGGTCTGCCTTTGTAGTCTGTGTCCCCTTACAAAATGCACTTGCGAGAAAATTTAAATGAGAAGAAGCCCGAAACTCTTATTAATCCGCTAGTCTCAAACGAATACAAAACATGTTACGTACAAGATTTATCCGATACGGAATGGTTTCGTCCTTAAACATGGCTTTTTGACATGGAAGTGAATGTGAAAATCCGGTACCATGGGAATTGAAAGTCGCAGAAGGAGTTTTTTTTTTATATTTTTAGACGCAATTTTTCAGTAAAATTTGCAATATTTAATACGAAAAAAAGATGTTTTATTGAGGATAAATCCCATTAATATACATACTAAGTATTCTGGCTAGCGGCAATCACACTAGTTCGAAGAGATTATTGAAATTTTTCACATTAATAACCTTGGTGCTTAGTAGGGGAGTATTCAAATCGTACAAAAGCCAAAATCCATCCTTTCATTATCAAGAATACATTTCTTTGCAAAGATTTATCCTTGTCAGCAAACCGAATGCGTGTTGATTCAAAAATACAGTGTCATATTTTGTCATTTTTTCAATTTTCTGCTAACCTAAATAATTTAAAAAAAAAACTCAATATGCGGCTTTTGTTTTCTCATAAATCGAAATGATGACTCCTTTCATGAATTTTCTTGAACTCCCATGATTTGGGATTTGGAAGTCC
Organism: Eupithecia vulgata; assembly: GCA_946478455.1. NCBI lineage: Eukaryota > Metazoa > Arthropoda > Insecta > Lepidoptera > Geometridae > Eupithecia > Eupithecia vulgata. The sequence goes on from OX297863.1 coordinate 4,263,699, forward strand.
ACTCCCATCTCAAATTAAAAAAAAACTCCGTCGCGTTCGCAAACTTACCCATAGTAGAACACCTTTCAGTTCAAAGATCTTTATTTCTCATTTACAACAACCATGTTACTTACATGAGAAACTTAACCTAAGTCTTATAATGTTTTTTTCGTCTTTCTATATTGTTTCTAGTAGTGTTACATCTTCAGATATATATTTTTCCAATTTGGTTTTAAACACGCCAAACGTTCCAGTACATTTAATGTCTTCAGGTAGTTTGTTATAGAACTGGGCCCCTTCAAAAGAAATCGTCTTTTTACCCTGTTGGGTTCTAACAGTAGGCAAAACAAGATCATCACCTCTTCTTCTACTGTATTTACTGTGTAGTTGACTCTTTTTGATGAATGTGATATTTGGAACACCTTTCTTGCCTGCATCCGTTATTCTGCCACATTCATGAATATTCTATGATTATCATGATACATTTGGACGGATCAACCCGAATCATTAATTTATCAGTTACCACATTAAACGTGGGTCTATTTCATGTTTTATTCATACTGACCGTACTGTTATTTTCAAATAAACATAATTTGTTCGGCGAAATTAGATTCATGAATAATGCTGACGATTTACATATATTTCTTCATCTATCACGAAAAAATAGAGTAGAGGAAAAATTGGAAACACCATATTACGGACAAACTTATAAATTTTAATGCATATTTTTACATAGGGTTCCGTTTTATCCTACTCTCATACATAATAATTATATTACGAAGGGAACCCCTCGTGCAAAACTTGTTCAGAAGAACGTAAGAAAGAAATCTCAAAGAAAATTAAGTCAAGATCACGTTAAGTTGTTTTATTTTATTTAAAAAGAACGTTATTGTCTGTTCTGAGCTTCTATATTGTAACGTGGCTTTTGGCATGTTAGGCTTTCTAAGCTACCATTATTGTGACTTTATTTGATCTACTTGATCTTTTTTTTTGTCGTCCCCTGGAGGTGCTTATATAGAGTATTATATAAACAAAAGCATTACTAGTAGGTATTTCAAATGATCCTCCTAGAGTCTGTTACACAAAGCCGTATCTACTTACATTCCTGAAAAGGTCCAGAGAGATTATTTTACCCATAAATTTTCCCCGTCCACGTTATTATTCGTTTCACTTTTGCTTCTACATTCGTCAGATAACCGTACCTAGCTGCGCCGTAGTTAGCTACGCCGTAGCTTCCTACGCGGTAACTTGCTACGCCGTAGCTTGCTACGCGGTAGCTTGCTACGCCGTAGCTTGCTACGCCATAGCTTGCTACGATGCCACGGTGTGGCAAAGTTCACTATCTAGGAATCAAGGCATTCTTTTTAATTTTCTGTAGTACGAGTTTTTACCACAGGAATCCCGTGTATACTAAGATCTAAGCCTAGTTTTTTAAAACAAATATTTAAGGAGGGCATAGAACATCCCATACAACAGACATTATTTTTTTGCCGTTTTTATAGATGTGTGAATGGTACGGAACCCTTCGTGCGCGTGTTAGACTCGCACTTGGCCGGTATAATAAAAAGATATCAAAAAGCAAAAAAAAAAATATTATTTCTGTTTGATATCTTTTTATTATTTGATCGACACATGCTAAATTATCTACACATTTGATTATTACAACAAGAAAAAAACTAACCTTTGATTTCAATGGTGATTCTAATCTAGTGATTTAAATAATTTCAGCCCTTATTAACACCTAGTTTGTTCACAGCCAGTGGCAGAGGAGCCATTCCGTTTCGCGATGGAACTGGATGACCTTCCTAAGGAGACCCTCAAGCAGTACATCTTCGACGAGACCTACCTATTCCAGCAGATGAACGGAGATGCCTAGATTGCTGCTAATGTTACATCTGCCTGATTTTAAGGTTGAAAATTGCGCACACTTGGAAAAATAATTATTCTAGATTTCGTTAGAAACGGGTCTAGCACAGGGATTGTAGTCTCGGGTAGACTGGACAAAAATTACATCTCATCGTCATACTTAAATTATTGTAGTTCATGCATAAATTTTGAAGTTGAAGGAATTTTAAATGTCAAAATTTATGCATTCGGTGACGAAGTGACGTCATTCTTCTCTATTCTACCATAGACAATATGTGCTTGGCCAAACTAGAAGTCATCAAGATAAGAGGGATTGTGATCGAATCTTTTATTCTTTTTAGCGTTAGTTAAACTGAAACACGAAACATAACTTCTATTGAAATGTATGGTACCTACTAGAGATGTAACGAATATTCGCATTCGCATTCGCATTCGCGAATATTCGCAGGATTTTCAATATTCGCATTCGCATCCGCATTCGCCAAAATCTATGCGAATATTTGGCGAATGTTGATGGGGCAAAAACGTACCTAATATATTTAAAAAAAAACTGCTCTCTTTTACATGCGGAATTATAAAAAAAAAACTGCACATCTCGTAAAAAGGGATGATGACAGTAACAAAAAAGCAACATTATTTTGTATTTACCAAATTTTATCAGAGCCATACATGACAAAACGCATATTATAATTTGTATTTTGATCAAGATAAATTATTGTTTTCATAAATAACATCTACAAAATACAATAATCTGCCGTGACACGTTGAACACCAATTAGAGAATACAGAACCATGACGTCATGTCGTCACAAAGTAAAATGGAAGGCACAGAATAACCACAGAAATAAGTAATGGTAAACGTATGACTTTCTTCAATCAATAGCTTGCTTCTTTGTTTCTTGACAATATTGTTAATACTTGTTTCTATCATTTGATTGTATTTCTTATTTGTAAAAATAAAAAATAAAAAAAATAAAATGAATAATAAATATTATGGTAATTCTGTATCATAAAAATTTGTGCATCGGTGACGTCATAGACAGTCGCCACGAGTATTGTAGCGTTTTAGAGCGAAATTGAAATTATATTTTCAAAAACTTAATTTCACCTTCAAAATCCATGTTTTTTTTCTCAGAAATATGTTTTTTTTTCTTTTCAGTAGATGTTTAAAAATATCAAGGAGTAGTCTCAAAATCAATCATCATGGCTATTACTATATTTTATTACGGCACTCTTATTGCTTACTTTAATAGGAACTTTGTAAGAAACTCTGACAAAGGTTTAAAAACTTAACTGAAAAAAAAATGTTGAACTGACTTTGATTGGGTGACTAGTGTCTGTCCGTGGCTTTGCACGCGTTTCTACGAAATTAAAGAAACTAAACGTTTAATGTTTATTTTTTTCCCCATGGGAACTAATTTGTAGGATCGAAAAATAGCCTAGCCTTTGCTTTGAATGACAATGTATTGATTATTCTAACCCAGGGGTTAAGGTAACCTTTTAATGGCGTGAACCACTTGACAAATTTATGGTTTGTTTTTGGCGGACCTAGGACAAGGCCGTCTTTTATTTTTCATTATTATGTTATACTGGTTAATAAATAAATATAAATATAAGAAATATTAAAAAAAACAGTTATTTTATAGTTACACCAAACCCAAAACTCATAAGCTAAAAATCTTAAATTTTAAGCATAGGAGTTTTGGAAATTACACCCCCAAAGGAAAAGAGAATTGAAGTTTTTTAAGTGTCTTTTAACTTTACGAAGTGGCCATTTTTTTTTTTTCAAAATATTAATGAAATGGTTAGGTATATGAAAGGTTGAGATTTGTAGTTGGGCTCTGACTTAGAAGGGCTGTAACTTTCTTTCTAACGCATAACGTGTGACTTTTAAACCAGTACCCCTATTTATTAATATATTTATAACTTTACATTTTGCATGTTCCGCATCTACTAAGTAAAATAAGTCTAAACGTGGTCTAAATTTTACTCATTGTTTTAATGGAGGCACTCATTTTTCCCAAAATAACATATAAAAAGACAAACAAATCCAACTCCAACCGACAAATGTGTGGATAAAAATATTATCATAGGTATATAATTATAGTAACGCGATTTGTAGACGAAGATAGCAATTATCAAGCGATTCATTTCCTTTTATTTTTTGCTCTGCATCTGTTTTGATACAATTATGCCAATATCAGTTTCAAATTTTGTATTTATCAAGGTTGTGAATTGTCAATGTCAAGAATGAATGAAATAAACATTATTACTCGTACGTAGTTGAAGATAGCTATTAGCAAGCGTTGGTAATTGGACAACGCGCGCGCCAATAAACAGTGCGTGAAGTTGGCGGCAAGTTCGAAATACCAACATTCGCATCCGCATTCGCATTCGCGAATGTGAGCATCGAATACTCGCATTCGCATTCGCATTCGCGAATGTCGAAAATTTGACATTCGTTACATCCCTAGTACCTAACCTACCATTTTGTCTGGCCATATGCTACGAATAAACAATAAGACATATGTGCGTTATCTTCAATCTACAGCCCACGAGCTGCCTGCATTGCTGTGACGTAATCTATAACTTTACTTCTACCACAGTACATTTATCTAATCGAAAGATTGTTCTACCAATTCAGAAGAATATCTTACATGGAAAAGCAAGCAGCTCGCGCGCGTAAAGTTTCAAAAACGAGGCGGATGTAAAGCAGTTTCTCTTCGGTTAACCAAAGCTACTCGTTAACCATCATGTTGTATTAATTAAGTATTCGATTTGACTCGTCGTATTTTCCATTCGGCTTTGTTATATTGCCCTCGATATAGGGCGAGGGGCGGTATTCAGAATCGCCGAAGCGTTTCGCTTTCGGGGCACAATCGACTTTTAATTCCTTGAATGTCGAGAACGGCGTTATATTATCCCTTTGTGTCGTCGAACAATGCATAATAGATTTCAAAATACTGCCAGAACGAGTCGATAATTATTATTTTATTTGTTTATCCGAAATTAGTTTTATTATCATAAAAACAGTGCGACTGGATCGGAATCCGAACGTACCAAGACATAGTGGCTCTTGTTGTCATAGATAGGTGTTTCTGAAATTTATAAACGTTATAAACTAGTCTTACTGTCTATTAACATGTTGGAAGTGTTCGTCGGCGTATTAAGATCATAGTGGATGTTTTACAGTATTGCAATTCAAGTTAGTAGTTTTGCGATTCCCAATTAGTTTGGAAGACTCGAGGATTTGCTTCGGGTAGGGTTTAAAAGTTTTAATCCCAGGGATTAAAAGATTATGCAAGGATTTAACTGTTGTCGATGTTTATATATTTTTTGACGTAGATAATGGAGGTGCAGGCAACGTTGGTACTGTGCGATCGTTTAGCTGCAGGCGTGTTGTAACTTGACACATCTTAGGGCAGCCTAAGCCTCCGAAATTAACATTAAAAATAGTTTCAAAAAATAATTTACGATTAAAGTAACGTATAAGAGTATGAAATTATAAACACTGGGTTAGTAACTTTGCGTCAGCAACTGAACGAATCGTATCAAAATAGGATAAGAATGAAAGATGTACATATTTTTACATTTCAATCATGTAATTGACTCACCGTGTAATAATATCGAGCACAGCTATGTAACTTTTTTCATTAATTCTGATGTGATTTTCGAATAAATGTATTTTTCTTGAGGAGCGAATTGTTCGTTGAAAAACTTGTTATTGCCATTTGTTTAAATTTATTGTCTTCCTTACATTCATGTTGACGCACAAGATGTCTTAGGATAGTTGTTCTTCATATCAGATGTTTAACGAATTGACGTTCTTAGAGGGAAAATTTTTGCGATTCAGTGTCGTCGTTTATTTTACTGGTTTGTCGATGAACCAGTGACCAGTGAGTTTTTGGAACTTCATTTACTTTGAAGTTATTTAAACTTATCATGGAACTTCTTTTGAAAAAAAAAAAAACAATATCAATTCAAATTCTAGACTCGATTTGTAGAATTTGGCACTCTTAGAGGCTATGCTAGCGCATGATTGCGTTCTATCTAGAAGAAATTCCCGAGTCGCCACAGCATTCCAAATATGGATTGAAGTGTACTTAGTTGCCTTTTTCAAAATACAAAAAAAATGCGGATGCGATTAAATTTCTCAGTAATTACGCCACCTCAACCTCAACAGCCTATGTTGATCCACTGCATCCCAAGATGAAGTGTAGTTTATTTTTTACAAAAATAATTAAAATGCTGATGCGATAAAATATCTCTATGATTAATACCGCATCAAGCCCAATCACAGCATCCTAAATAAGGAATGGGTGTAAAGTGTCGGTATCATTTTAAAAATCATATAAAACTTACGAAACTCAATTAAAATGAATACAATAATATAAATTTGAATCTATTTGTGTATTTGTTTTTAATTATTTAACTAGTTTCCTCAATAACCTAAGCAGAGCTTCTGCTTAGTTTGGGGTTGTGTGGATTATGAAGCTTTTTTTCGTAAATTATCTAGAGTAAACGCAATCTAAAAATCATTAATGAAATAAGCGACGACGTTATCGCATCAAGGTTTTCAACGGACCAGATACAGAGTACCATGTCGTGATAGGGAAGGGTAGAAGTCGTTGGTATGTTGTTTCACTTCATATGTCTATAAGATGTTGTTAATGTTCCCTTGTTCTGTGTTTGAGACGAGGTATTTTGGGTGTTGTAAAGAGAAAAGTTTGCCTTTTATATTGTTCAAGAAGTATGTGCGAAGTTTGACGAAAAATTTATATTCAATAACCATCCTACTTGCGCTGGTAAAAACAGCCTTATGAGAAACTTGCAGTGCGCCCCATAATTAAATGTGGCATACTTTTCAGCCAATTTTCGTCGTACTGCACCCGTAATGTAATATATACAGAGTGCTAAAAAACAAAAGAAAAGTGATACGATTGATATTTTTTTTATGAAGTTTATTTTCATATAGGTCTTTGTTGCTAGCTTTCTAGATTATTGATGATCGTATTCCTTCTGTAAGCTTTTGGCTCAAAGTTGTTCGTCGTGAGTTGACGCGAGATTCCAATTTTTTTGTGGTAAGTATTGTATTTTTTTCTTATTCCCGCACAAGCAATAATACTATCGAAAAAGTAATTTATCGAAAATAGTAAACAATTTTCTATAAACTTATCGTAAAACCAACTTCGATTCACTGTTATTTTTGGAGTATGTGGAAAAATACCAAATTTGTGCTAAAAACCTACATTTTTCCAAATTACAAATGAATCAAAGTTAATATTACGATTATCATAAAAGAATTCAAAGAAAAAAGTTTAAAGAATTTTTTTACGATATGCAGCAAATTACTTTTTCGCTAGTTTTATTGCTTGTGGAACGCAGAAAAAATGAAAAACCACAAAAATTAATTGAATCTCGCGTCAACCCGCGATGAACCACCTTAAGGTTTAATTTCGCCTGGCAGCATTGTAAATCTTGTTCTTTATTCCGCCCTCTAACTTTCCCGTTGAACCATTGAAATATGAATATTCTAAGCTTAATTTTATGAGTAATATTTTCAGATTTTTTTGCACTCAGTATTGTGTTCTATTTCTAAACTAAGACTTGAATAACGTTGTTTGTTGATATATTTAGGGAGCGTTTTAGAATATAAAATTGTCATTCAATTTTAATCCGGTATTTGTAGTAATATTAGTTGACATTTGATATATTTGTGTTCTTTAACACTTTCATGGCCCAAGACGTACTTGTTGATCCGGAGCTCTGTGTGACGGCCGGAGACTGGGCAGTGAATGCGTTAAACTATTGTGATTCGCTAGAACAAACCCAGTTAGTTTTTGAGACATTTTACATTTGTTTTTGTCGTAATAGGGACTTATTAAATTTTCAATTTCAATCTTCTTGTAAAACTATGTTTTTCAAAGCAATAACCTTTCAGGTTCAGTTCTCGAAAAATTTCTTTGACAGAATACGAAATTGCATGAAACAACCAACTGCTTTTAATTGCAGGGAGTACAGTATTGCACAATGCGTGGTTCCATTTGCAACCCTGCTATGGTTCCACTAATAAAATAGAAAGCAAGCTAAAATGATTCTTGTTGCTCGTGTTACCTCTATGGGTGTAGCACTGCACTACTGTACGGCAGTTAAGTTTGAAGTCCGTGAAACTTAATTGCAGTTAAAATGTATTTCTCAGTTATTTTAATCGCAGTATACAGTTATATTATTAATATTTCCTTGACACTTTGAACTTGTAATTTATTAACTTTTAATAATCATTAAGAAAAATAATAAATATCCCTGGATTATTTCGCTTTGATGATAAAGTATGTTATTTCTTTGATCGTCGACGTCTCCAGTTAAATCGCGTTTTGTATTCGAAAATTATATTATTTTGTATAATCCGTTTATGTAACTCGTCTTCTACACTATTATCTAAGTTACAATTTAATGTTAATAAAATAGGCATAATTTGTAAGTGTTTTCATCATTCGTTATTCATCGTGTTTTAAAATTTATCAGAAATTTTAATAAAGATGTAGCTCTCTGCTCGTCTCTACAGTTTTATTCAATGTTCTATGAATAAATATTAATATTGAAATCAGCTAATATTTTTGTAGTTAACATTTTGCCACATTCTGAATAAATGGTTTTGCTTATTTTGCGAGAACCAACATTTAAAATATTATGGAGGATTGCCCGCAAATTCAAATAACAAAATTCTTGGATACACAAACTGGAATGAATACTATTTGTTTAGTTTGTTGTGAAATCTAGTTTGACTTAACCAAAATCAATGACGACTCAAATTCAAGCTTTTTACTTTGAATTCCATTTTAGTAACTACGTTGTATCATGTCTTTAATATTATTTTATAATTTGGATGAAGAGTTTTTGGTATACAGAAATGGTATATCTATACACCAGCTAAACTAAAGATATTTCTAAATACCTACTGCCCCTGCCAATACTTAACCTAAAAATCTAAAAATTAAATTAGTTTCTGGAACTCGACGCCTAAGAGAATTGAAGATTTTGCGTCTAGTTGTTTACAAACATTGTACTTACCTTGCAAATGGCTAGAGTATAGAAACATTACCCTACTTGAGGGGCTGTCAGATTTAATAAACAAAATTGTAATTTATGCCACTCAAAGTTGTTTAAAGACCCTTGTGAGCAGTTAGCTCAGTGTAAAATTACTGTTAGACAGCATTAACAATTAAAGGGAGACCGAGCTAACTGAGATGTACAAGACCATGGGAACTTAGTTAACCCGTGGTCTTACCGTCAGTCTGTTAATTGATGTAAAAGAACGTAAAATCTTTAATCGCATAACATTACTATATTTTCCCTTACTCTTCATCCAACATCTTGTAATTTTCCTGAGGAAATCCAAAATTTCCCGTTCATTAACGATTACCCCCGAATCAGCGTCAGTTAATCTAGCCGAGATTTCGACATTTCTGCCGCATAATAACTCATTCCTTCCGATCTACACTCGAGGGGTTAAGGTGTGTTCACACGGTGCCAGTAGCTTGTCAAGTTAACCTGTTCAGGATGGTTCGATTTCCAATCGAAGATCAAGACTCGCGCTAGATCGTTTACAAAGTTTGGAAAGAAACGAGTGACGTGTGTTTTTACATGATTGGGCACGCTTCTGGTCCTTTCTGTATCTAAAACATGATGATTCTTCGTTAATGGCAATATGGTCTGGTTGGACACAACTCTGCCAGTCTCTGCCAAATAATGGAAAATAATTAGTCAAGGCGACTAGCGTCATGTGAATGCACCTTGATTCCAATCCTAAAACATCATGTATTTATTTTATTGTTAATAAACGAGTGTTGCCATATTTTCTTAAGTCATAACATTATGTACAAATTGGATATTGTAAGATCATTTGTTATCTGTCAACAGTTGAATATTACGAAAATAAATCAAGTCGAAAGATTTTTCTTGTTTTATTTACTGTCCTAGATTATAAGATTAAATCTGTCAACAGTTGAATATTAAGAAAATAATACAAGTCCAAAGATTTTTCTTGTTTTATTTACTGCCTTGGATTGTTTTTTTTTTGTTTTTTATTTTTATTTATGTATTATTTATTTATAGGTACGAGGGGTATGTTATGTATTTGAAATGAAACTGAAGTTATTAGATATTTATCCGTATCTCACAACGTGTGTTAAGATTTAGGACAAAGGATAGAATAGTATCCTGTACATTATCTGATACAAGCAGACCCAAACCAATTTATCGTCAATAAACTCAAGTGCATTTATTTCACCACAAAGATACCTTTACAACAGTGGTGTTTCTTAGCACTCGAAGAGAAAACAAAAGAAACATTAATAAACAATTCAGAATTGATCTTAATTAGAATAATAATATAGTACATTGTACACCTAGGCGAGAACATGCCTGATTCCTATCGAGTGTTACTTACACAAAAGGCTATGTTAACAGGATCGTAGTATATCATCATCAGCCTACATTAGTCCACTGCTGGACATAAGCCTCCCCTAATGAGCACCATAGCACCCTATCTTCAGCTTGCCGCATCCAGCATCTGCCAGCAGTCTCTCGCAAATCGTCATCCCACCTGGTCGGAGGGCATCCTACACTACGTTTGCCGAGTCGCGGTCTACACTCAAGAACACGTTTACCCCAGCGGTCGTAGTATATAGACTAATGTAAACCCACGTGACTTGTGATCATAACTTGGTGTGGTGAGTAAAGTTATTGTATTGTGAAAGACTGGTGCCTGAAAAGGGTTTGGAAACCCGTTTGCAGTTCACCAGTGCTACCGCTCCGCGGATCTGACACAGTAACTTTAAACAAAAATTCAGTAGGTGCTTACCAGACAAGTAGATATTAATAATTAAAAGATAGATAATAAATAAATCAATAATTACTAATGCTGGACAATTCACACAGCACCATCTAGCCCTAAGCTAATAATTTTATAATGCTTAATTCACCTTACAAGAAAAGATTACCTTTAATCAAACAATTTGGCGGCCTTATCGCTTAAAGCGATTTCTTCCAGGCAACCAGAACATTTGTGCGAAAAAGGATGGCGGTGCTTTGCAACATACATAATTTCGTAAAGACATCTAATTCATTTGTTTCTTACATTAGTCCGAGATACGAGACTTCAGACGAGATTCCAGCATCTTCTTACAGACCTCGATCGGCCGGCCTTTTTAACGTTGAGAAATAAGACATATTATGTTCTTCGGGGAGGCCAATGTCCAGCAGTGGACTGGTATAGGCTGATGATGATGTTATTCTTAAAGATAACCGGACAATTATATCTTGATACTTTTACGTCAAAGTCAATCAACGAAGCTGCTATTGGTCCTTATTATCTCTCGAGGAACATCGTCCAAGTGTGTTCTGTCTGTGATTAAGTCCTAATTGGTTTTAAACTAAGAAAAGCTTTTAAGTTAATCAACCGCCAGCTGCGAAATCTACTGACTCCAACGCTCCGATTAAATCTAGAGCTGTCGGAACAGCAGATTGAGATAAAAGGTTGCCAACATTTATATCACGGGGTAAATAAATTGGATTCTTAATTTAAGAATGCTAAGTATCACACTTTTATTATAAACAAGCTGTCCGCCCCGGCTTCGCAAGGGTAGTTTTTTTGCCGAATTTATTCGTCAATTTTCCAATGTTTTTAATACTTACCCTATTCCCGACTAAGAGAAATCCAACAAGTCAAAAACCATGAAAATCGGTTCCGTCGTTCTTTAGTTATAAATGGTGTAACTAACACTACTTTGGTTTATTTATATAGATGCGATAGTTTGGATGTTTGTTACCTCTTCACGCCAAAATTACTGAACGGATCGGGCAGAAATAGTTACATACTACCTACTCTACTTTTTATCCCATAAATCAGTTAGCATGGGATAGAAAAAACCGTAAGCAAATATAATATAAGATATAAGAAATTAAATAATTTCACAAAAATTTTCGGAAATTATAGGAACTTATTTAATTTCTTAGACGTTTCGCGGGCAGCAGCTAGTGCTATATATTTTACACAGTATTATGGGATCCAAACCATACTAAGTCATTGCTTTCTATAGTTGTACAGAGGTGTTTATAATTTATATAATAAACGGCAGAATATTCAAACGCCACTCAGATTTAACACTTAACACGTTTGGACCCAAATCAGGGGTCGGTTTTACAGGTATGGTAAACCCATATAGTGTAAACTAAATCTATTAGTTATCTATTACCCGTAACACAATCACTGCTTAGCTTGGGGTTAGATGATGCTTTGTGGATTAATTAATTACTGATGATACCATGTATGATTATTGGTGGAAGTCTCAAAGTTACTCCTGAGTTTTATTATGAACAAAAAAACATTTTCCCGTCTCAACTTTTCCGTCCATAGCTCAGTTTTATAAAGAGGTTTGTTTACTTTTGAACATAATATCGGAACCCGTTATTTTATAAAAAAGTAAAGCGAAATTTCACCGTCCTGTTTAAACGTAGGTAACTCAATTTAGAAATGTGTTTGTTCTACTCGTAATTTTATACCGGGCAGTTAGGAAAGGCGTTTTATAAACTTGTCACAAAAAAGGTTAAGTATTTGTTTTTTTATGGGAAGGTATGACTCGCAATAGGGTATATGCATGTGATTTCAAAAAAGCTGATTATTGTTATTTGTATTCTCTAAATAATGACAGCCGTGTGGTGCCGGCTTAGAGCTTGCATCACCCCAAAACTTCCCGTTGGTATCGTAAGAGGCGACTTTGGGACATTCACCGGGGGGCGAGCAGCACCGCCTCTTGTACCTTAAATATATCTACCACCGAACTGCGATCCCCAACCCGCATGCCCAGCGTCAGGATTATGGGCATTACCATTACCCTCCATGAGACAAAAAAAACAGGGGGAGGTCTTCGTCCGGCAGTTGACCATTAATAGGCTGTTGAGGTTGACGTTGATAACTATTGATATAAAAATATATCTGCATATTTGGTTTTGTATATCTTGTATGTTTTTACTGTGAAATTTAATCATTGAAAATCAAATATTTTCTTAATCAATCGCAAAAGTTAATAGTTTCATAAAAAACTACCAACTTTACTTTTTTATCAATTTAGATAATACATCTCTACAATAAAGTAAGATAGTACATTAAATTATTTCTTTCAACATTTCCACCCTAGTAAAAAGCAAGTGCAATTACTATGTTCAAACACACTTTCATTTAAATTGTATGTTACAAACTACAAAGCCAGTAATTTACCCGACTATGAACTTATCTCTGTTTTGTACCTACCTACAGTCCAGATGTATATATACAGTTAAGATCAGAAGAAAAGAGGTACAGTTGTCTGTAGAACCAAAACAATTATTTAATTAAAGTTAGATAGATAGATATTTTATTTGGTTCACAAACAAAGACATCACATAAAAAAACAAAAATACAATAGGTAGGTAGGGATACAAACTTAGGTACACCTACGTACGAGTATAACATACAAACGATAAAAATTAAATAGGAACTTAGCTAATAACAAACACAAGAAGAAAAAAAACAAATATTACTATAGTTTCTTTAAGTTAAAATTAAGTTTTGACCTAGGAGTAGTAGTGTAGGTACCTACCCAGATAGATAGATCTGGGTAAGTAACAGGCTGCTATTGTATAAGTAATGTATATGTAATGTCAGTCTCAGCTTTATGCTGTTTTGCACTCGGGGTACAAAACATCGCTGATTTTCAGACTGACCCAGTCTTGGTGACATCAGAAGCCAAGACGTTAGAGTTAGAGAAGTTATATTTTATCTTGTCAGCACTTTGGCATCGCAAGATAAGGGCTCTCACACTGGCTTTGCATTTTATATGGACGATTATTCAATATTTTGCACACCATTTTGAGCGACATTTTTGCCAGTGTGAGGATGATGACAAAAAAGTACACCAGAGAATATTATAACACAGTCAATCAAACAAAAACTCTACATGTAGCAAAAAAAACTATCGTGACTATCAAAAAGTTTTACCTATTACATAATTAGTTAAAACCTTTTTAAAGCTTTTTAAACAACTGTACCTTACCTATACTTATAACAGAGTTGTTAAATCTCGTAATCTAAAATATAAATCAGTTAATGACGCGAATTATGTTCATTAAATAAATAGCTTTCCTCATTAACATATTACGAAACCGAGCAGCTACTTCTGGTATAATAAAGGTGTTTATCTCATAACTAAAACCAACGATGTACATAAAATTAGGACTCAGTTTTTTTTTCTTTATAAATTTCGGTCATACAGGTTAATTATTATATTTTCTGAACTATAAACTAAACTATAAGTTATCTGAGCACAAACGTCAATTAGTGACCTGTTTCCTCGATACAGGCTCAACCTAGTGAGGAAGCCGACGAAAATCGCATGTGAGATTATCTCAGCAAAGTACAAAAAAGAATTTTAGGTAAAGTTTCGTTTATATTTTTAATAAGTAGGTAAAATAGGTTAAAATGTTTATTTGCAGTTAAGAAAAAAAACTTCTCCTTTTTACTATTTTAATGTTTGTGTTATTAGAGAAGTAAAGTATTATATCTCTATTCTGCTCAACTACACCATTTTAAAGTTAAAGCTGGTACAAAATAATAAGCCAACTCTAACAAGTACAATGTTGTACAATACGAACATACAATACCAGGTTCTAGCTCGTCTGATCCGCAGCTTTAGAATATAGTTTTTCAGGGTCCAGTAAAATTGAAGGTAACTTTTAAGACCCCGAGCCAAATTAGCGCCGCCACCTATTTTATCTTATTATTTAGTTGAACAAAGGAAATTTCAAAATTTTCAATGGGCAGTTTGTGATACCTATTATAAGCTATGTTTTAATGCCTCTATCATAGTTTTATTTTGTATAGTTTAGGAGGAGATACGATGTTGCACTTTGTGACCACCAAACTCAATTATTGCATCCTCCTTTAACGAGAAAAATGGGTTTAATGAGAGAAAAAAATACTTCTATATATAATACTTCATCTAAATTAATCGCTTTACCATATCAATGATATCGTGTTGTATTGTCTCAGAATGACACATTTTGGCATTTTACCTTTGATAAAAAAACTGCAGATACGCGTGTCAAAAGTTTCAAGCTGGAAACCATTATCAATCGGACGACCGATGTGGCGCAGTGGGCGAAGGTCTGCCTGCGACGCAGAAGGTTGCGGGTTCGATTTCCGCCTCGGGACAAATGTGTGTACGATCTGCAGACATTTGTTCACGGTGTTCTGGTCGTTATCTATTATAATAAAAAATATCTATCTATGTATTGTATTATATTATGTAAATCAGTTATCTAGTACCCATAACACAAGCTCTGCTTAGCTTGGGGCTAGATAATGCTGTGTGAGTTGACCACCATTATTTATGATTATTTCATTATATTCGTAAGATTTCTGAATGATTGATGCTACGTAATGTTGGTCTACCTACTAACCACGTGAGAGAAACACTCCGGAAAAAGCCAGTTCACAATAACTATTACGGAACCCTTCCTCTTTTATGCGACTTGTCTGGTTTTATTCAACTGAAATGTTGCAGAACAATAGCTTTATTGTAACTATTGTTGCATGCTTCGAAGCAGAGCTTTGCTGTACTTTAATACGACTTAGTTTTACACTCAAAGCCGATTTTAAAATGTAAAATACTCAGAACACTCACTCAGTTTATCTATCTCTTTTATTATCTCTCTCTCTTATCTAGTTTTAACTTCCTATTACCAATGCTATGAGATATACAGTGATATGTCAATAATTAACTGAGTCTAGAAGAGTCATGGAGTTTGTCATTTTTAAAATGTTTCTTTAGCATAAAAGCCCGTGTATGCTCATACCAAAACGTAGGATCCTAGGATCTTTGGTAGCAAGCATTCACTCGATTTGAAAATCTGCTAGAAACAGAGGAATCAAATTTTATGGTAAGATTTTTGAACATACCTTTGAAAAGCATAGTTATTTTTAGGTACAAGGCGTTATAAAGTTTGATGCCCTATTTAACCTAGATTAGACCAATTGGGGTACAAATCGAAAGTCACGAGTTTCAGTAAGTACATAGAGAACATTTAAAACTATCATGGTTATTAACATTAAAGTCATTTACCAGTTGTTTTCCAGTTCTTTCTTGATCATGGCACATGAAACTGTGCCGAAATATTGGAAAACTAAAAAAAAAAAAAAAACAATCATGGTAAATATCCTGTTATTGACTTTAACGTAAATAGAGAAGTACCTAAGAAAAGCTCCTCAATCTTACAAAACCACTGGCACGTTCGCAGCGTCAGTTACCTGCGAAAAAAGTAGCTAAATTATAAAGAAGAACAAGTCGAAATCCTACTAATGGCACATGCTTTTTTTGGGTTGTTGTACATTTGCCACAAAGTTAATTCGTCACATTTTTGTAAACTCCATACATTGAAAGTAAATTCGTCACATGCATAAAAAATATGTGTAAATTCGTCATAGGTAAGTAAAGTTCATCATAAAGTAGGGTTAACAAGTAAAGTGAATGGTGTTTAGCGCTCGTAATGAATCGTTTTTTAAAGCTCGTTACTTTTTGTAAAGTTCATATACTTGTAGGCAAATCAGCCACTGTGATTTTTACATAAATGTAAGTTTAATTTAAAAAATGTGATTATTACTGTGATTCAATTATTTTTATATTTTTTTTTATATTTGTAATGTTAGGGCAAATCAGCCGATTGCGAACCAATATTAACGTAAATGTTCCTAAAAAATGTGATTATGACTGTGATTCTTTCATTTTTCTTTTATATTTGTAATTGTTATGAGCAAATCAGCTATTTGTGAACTGTGATTTTTTTGTAAAAGTAAGGTTTAATCCTTGAAATCCTTAAATTATTACGTTTTTAATTCGAATTTTATTTAAAGATAAGTTTAAATGCAAAAATGTGATTATGACTGTGATTTAATTATGTACCTATTTATTTTTTATATAGTTGGAATGTTATAGGCAAATCAGCCACACAATCGTGATATTAACGAAAATGTAAGGTTTTAAAAAATTCGATAATTACCTTGTATTGTTTTGTATTGCTTTATTTTTCAATTTTCTTATATATTTTTGTTGTTATTGGCAAATCAGCCACTTCGACACAGGAGGTTGCAGGTTCGATTCCCGCCTTGGAAAAATGTTTGTACGATCTGCAAATGTTTGTTTCGGGTGTTCTGGTTGTTTTCAATGTATAATAAAAAATATCTATCCGTGTAGGTAGTCTATTGTATTACGTATACCAGTCATCTAGTACCCATAACACAAGCTCAGCTTAGCTAGGGGCTAGATGATGCTGTGTGGATTGTCCAGAATTTTTTTTTCTCAACTGTTATATTTATGTATAATGAAAGGTAAAATTTTCAAAATCCTGATCATTAAAAATTAATATCGTATCACATGGAATTTTATTTAACCCTATCTATGAGTGTAAAAACATTTGTTTTGTTCTATTCTACTTATTGTTTGATTTTTCTGCTGTCTCTACGGAAAAATCTATGTGACGAACTTACAACAACCAAAAATAATAAAACAGAAGTGTGGCGAACTTACACATACTTTTTTTCGTGACGAATTTACTTTGTGGCAAATGTACAACAACCCCTTTTTTTCTATAGCTAGATAAAACGGGGGATGGTATACAACCTCTCCTAGTCAGCGTTAGCCGTAAATAATGAATATCTACCAGTCATGGGTTGCCATAAACTGCGGATCGACTACGGAATTACGGTCCTCAGTGAGAAATAAGTGGTTTTTGAAACAGATGATGGCCTCGCAACCTGTCACGTACCACGCCGGTGCGATATACGGAGGGATGTATGTAAGTAGGTATTAGTATATAGAATAGAATATAAATTTATTTGTTATATATAAGACTTACCGTGATCCTACCTTGTTACGATTTCATTTGGCCCTTGAGCCTCGACGTTAATTTAATTCAAGTCAACTGACGCGACCCATTTTACGAGCAAGGGAACGTTAATGATCATGATTACATTGGCAAATAGTAAGGGCATCTTAGACCTCTTAAATTGGAGTTTTTCTAAGAAAATCGGCTTTGAAATTACGTTCTTTTAGACCTTTTATTTAGACGCAGTCTGTGTAAAACGGACAGATTGTACAAATGAATTTAAAGGTGAGATTGTCATTCGTTAAGGCGTCGATAGATAAAAAATGGGCAAATTTGGGTTTCATTAAAACTACTTTTCCGTCATCTTTATCGATAAAGCTTTGAAAAAAATAGCTAATAATATATGGAGATAAAAGGCAGATCCCCTACTTTTTGAAAATGAAAAATAACTATTTTAAAAACCAGAAATAATTGTTTTTACAATTTTACCAACAATATTCATTTCATATTAAATTTTGCAAACAAATGTCTTGATTAATAAATAATTGATTTTTGAGCTTACGTCGCTCTGCTCTGTTCTGCTCCTTTAAAAGCAATTCCTATGCCTATTCTATTCATAAAATGGCGTCATACATCGCCCCCTTAAGAGTTTTAGAAACAAAGGAATTGATTGTGTTTATGTTGTGATTGTAGCTGACCAGATTGTAGCGGTCGCAGGGAGTCGACTGACGTAGGCGGCTTAGGACCGCTCTTCATGGCGTCGTTTGGGGTTGCCCTAAATCAGCAGTACACGTTCAGTGTACGGTTTCACCAAACATACCTACCTAAACAAAATAGCGCACGCGTCATTTTGCACGATCTGAATTTTACCTCTGACTGTCGTATTTTTATTAACTACATTCTTTAGTACCTACGTGACCTACTCTCGATCAGAGACACTATCAAAGGAAGATTTGCCACCTTATCTTTTTACTTACATTGTAATTCAACTTAATTTCAACCGTGAATCCTGTGGTCGTGCTCATTACTAACTGGCATAAAAATTTAATTGCCCTATCAGTGAACTAAGTTTTTTTCCCCATTTTTAGGTTTTTGTTTCATTTGTTTTTTCTTTGATTAGTTTTATCTGTAGTAATCTTAGACAATTTAACCCGCTGTCAATGGACCAGGCTCGCCTGTTTTCCTACAAACAGAATATTCTGCCATTTTTAGCGGGAGGGGAGGAATGGGGAAAATTTATGGTGATACCTACTATCAAAATTCATTACCTCATAACATAATCATAACTTACTTAAATTTGAAAGTTTGTGAAATATTTTGTTTAAAAAATGAAATTAGAACAATTCTAATTTATTTATTTTTATTTGATAGATAGTCAATATTAATGCCTATGCAAACTACAGCTTCCTGGTGGGCATTACTATGTATTTGTCTGAATGAAATCATAATCATCAATGGACTTACTCAAATCATTAGATTCGAAAAAATTGTTAGTATAAATTAGTGTCCAGAAATTACTTTTAACCTATGCCTAACCTACCAAAAATCTTGGGAAAATATATTCAGGTATCACTACTGCATGAAAGTCAAAAGTTCGTAGGGATTGATAAATATCGATGATTTCCGATAGTTCGTAGATCCGTAGCGAATTAAAACAACCATGACAAGTCCATTATGTATTTTTTACTATATTATTAAAATATTATTACTTAGTAATGGATTTACATTAAAACTAAAATAAAAAAAATGCTAGTAATAAATTCTCTCTCATTGTTCATCAGACGCAATTTTCTGGTCTGCCTTAAAAAAACCTTTCTGGTTTCTTGTTCGCTTCTTTACGTTTAAAAAGATTGAAATGAACAAAAAATCTAAATGATCACTGTATAGTTTTACTTAATGTAATTAGATTTTTTGTGACATCGTTTCTTTGTAATTATTACACTATTATAATAATATAACTAAAGTTTAAACTCAAATAAAAAAAAACAGATAATGACTGAATACAGATTTCAGGATGTTTCGAAATTATCCAAAACGAGCTTAAACGGTTTTTGAATACGGATTTAAGTATGCTCCTACTCCTATACCAGGATTTCAGCTGATATCGACCTTTTTTTATTCTAAAGTTCACGCGAATTAAATCGCAAGCGGATCAGCTGGTTATTAAATGATTTATGTAATGCCTGGCTAGACATCGCTTGATTCTGAACCGACATTATATCAAATAAACAATTTTTTTTAAAGAATCAGTTTTGTGTGAATGTGCCTAATATGTTTTTCAGGGTCGCTTTTTTGCAATATATGAGATTCTGGTATCTGTATATTTTTACATTTAAATATATATATAGCTAGCTATCATAGCATAGATCAATCAAAAAAAAATAAGTAGCCACAGCTGTGCTCTGTGGCTACTTATTTTTTTTTGATTAACATAAATATCTGTATCGTGTATTTGAGAATAAATCATCACCATTCAAGTGATGAAGACCTTGTTATTTTGTATGCAGTTGTAAATTTGTTATTTAACTTTTTGTAGTCGTCTAGGCCTAGTCTTATAAATTTTTCACATAAACGACTAAGCTTGATAACGCTTTCGTGCGTAAGAAATGAAATAGGTTCCCTAAAATTTTCGACTTCGGCGGGACTCGAACCTGCGGCTTAGTTGGTTAGAGCACACCCGTACTAAGGGTGGGGCCCTTAGTACGGGTGTGCTCTAACCAACTAAGCCACGAAGTCTTCAGTCGGTTTAGTCGAAAATCTTTGAGATTGTTCATTTCTTAGTGATGCCCAGAGTGCGGGTAAGCACTATAACAAAAATGCTATCGTTCGTTTTTGTGATATTTGTAAAGCTTTTGTCATCACGTGGACCAAATTGAACCTTAAGGCAATTATCACATTTAATATTTTTAGAGAGGGCAAATACCAAATATCCAGATAAATAGTGCTCTACGACTTTTTCTTCAAAATGCGAAAGATAAAAAAACCTATGCCTAAGAAAATGTCAATCGGCCGGAACTAACTCAGTTATATCGATATCGATACAGAGTGAGTAAACCATCCCTTCAGGTAGTCTCGGTACATAAAAACTCAAAGCTTGTAGAAGTCAAAATTCAAATTTAGAAATTCGTGGGTGACCTTATGCGTTAAGCAATAAGGTCAAAAATACATTCCTGTGATAAGGAAATTTGGCATAAATTACCATAAGTATAAAACTATCTCCTGTCAAAAACGCCCACTAGTCTCGTGGGAGTACCCATAGAGCTTGCGAAAAAATGTTAAATACTCGTTTATTTGGACATAGTTATTCAAAATAAGACTTTACAGAATGGTGATATGATTGAAAATAAAATATAAATACGACGCGAAGCAATTCGATTTTTTTTCATATTACTTGATTATTTCGGAAAATGGATGCACTATGAAAATAATTTGCAACGATTCAAATTGGAGGAAATTATAATTATTTACACAAAAAAATACTCGCATGTGAAATGAACAACCATCTTTTAGTCTGTTCAAGGTGTTTGATTTTTTTATAAAGACGCTGACCGCACAGGTAGTCATTTTTATCAGAGCTCCTTACTCGGCCATAACGATACTGCGACTGATGAAATCGATTATAGAAGTAGTTTTTATAAACGACCTTGATTAAAAAATCATGGTCCTTGGCAGAGGGGTAAGATCCATCAAGGCGAGTCCTTTGGTTACTTTGTCAAAGGTAGTAATAGTTCCTAGTAAGTATGTAAGTTATTTTATAATGTATCTTTGGGATAATATAAATATTTTTTTTCTTCTTCTTCTAAGTAATATCACCATCCAGGCCCTACATTTTGGTCCTTCGATATTACGACTTATGACGTGTATTACGAGGTATTTGTGCTTTGTTATGCGAACTCATGATGATTATGTTTAGGTAGGTACCTAGTTATAGTTAGTTGTTAGCGTCGTCGCCGTAATCACAGAAAAACGTGTCATTAATTAAGTTTTTATGTTATAATGTATGTTAGTTTTAAGGTATATATTACTATGGACTGTAGCATAAGTTAAATAAGATCTGTAACTTTGCTATGGTCTGAAATAAATGATTACTATTATTATTATAATCTTTGATTGAACAGATTTCAACTGGGCTTGGGTGATAAGTAAAATTTCATACACATCTTACTTTTAACTCCCTTACAGAAACTACACCGCCATGCAATGCAGCTCATGTGATCGCAGACCCGTCACAATTAGTGACGAAAGCGACGTGATGATTTACTACAAAGTTTCCCTAGAGAATAAAAGAATCGAAAGGGTTTTCTTAAAAAAACCTCATAACTAAACTTTAAACTGTTTAAAATTTCAATATTTTTATTTTGTAGATTTTTATTAATTATCCTAAAAGCTACCTATACCTAAAACAACATGTAACGCAAGAAAATATTTCCACAAAATATTATATCCCAAACAGCAAAAATAGCAAATAAAACATTTTCTTGCTCAATATTTCCGATTACGGGTACAAACTAGAAGAGATATTTCATCTGAACCCAAAGAAGATTAATTAATGCCTTGTTTTATTGAGAATATTTTGCGAGTTATGCGCAGCGGACCTAGGTCCACCTGCGACGTCGGAGGTTGCGGGATCGATTCCCACTTTGGGATAAATGTTTGTACGACCTGCAGATATTTGTTTAGGGAGTTATGGGTGTTTTCTATGTACATATTTTAATACAAAATAACTATCTATGTAGTACGAGTATTATATTACTAGTGGTTTATTTTTCTCTTCTTCCACTAGTGGACAAAAAATTGAAGCGAATAAAATCAACAACATCTTATTTCTTATTTGATAATAATGACTATTTATAAACCTGTTTATAGTATTAAATTTGACTTGTCTTAGTGCTTATTTTGTAAGCCTAAAGAAATAAAGTAATTGACTTTGACTTTAAATATGTAATGTATTGTATTATATATAACAGTTATCTAATACCCATAAGATAAGCTCTGCTTAGCTTGAGACTAGATAATGCTGTGTGAATTATCCAGCGTTATTTAGTACTAAGTATTTCAGTTGTCTAGTACCCGAAACGCAAGCTCTGCTTAGCTTGGGGCGAAATGACTCTGTGTGAATTGTCCAGCATCACAGGAAAAAACCTAATGTATAAATAAGCTATTCCCGGGTAATTGCGTTTTACCATCTCTGAAACGTTGCGAAAAAACACGAAAAGCAACTTTTAACAAAAGCAATATAGCTTGGTAAACTATTATTTAAATATTTTTACATGTTTCATACAACGTAAAAACAATATCTCACGGATCCTTTGCCTATCTTTTCTTTACTCTGTGGCAAATACTGAAAATACTGAACAATTTTTAGCTGTTTTCGGGAGAATTCCTCTAATTTTTGTGTCGGCTTCCCGGTAATCTTATGGATTATGGTATTTTCTTTCGCCCAATAAAATACTTAATATAGCTCTTTGTTGGCGTGACTTTATGGAAATGTTTAATGTTTGAAAGTAGATAAATACTACTTAATAATATTTTTTACACTAATATTATAAAGAAAAGATTTGCTCCAAAACTACTGGACCGATGTGAAAAATTCTTTCACCGTTAGAATTCTACATTATCCCTGATGAACATAGGCTATACAATATACCCATACAAAGCCAGAGCGGCGGACCGCCTTTGAATAAAATTATTAATCACGTTAAATATAATCAATTTAATAAGGTATAAACCTGTGATATTTTTCAGAAATATTTTGGCACTGTTTCTACACTGTTCATTTCGTTACCTTTACAACTAGAAGCGAAGCGACGCGTGACCCGAGGCTGGTGAGTATCTGGCACAGCGCATCAGCATTGCCATATACAGCGGGGCAATGCAGCCAGTGGGCACGCTTCCGACTGGTATTGATATGGATCAGTTGAGCTACCTGTAGATTGTTTGCAACAGTTTGCAGGTAGCTCAATTGTTTCTATTGAAAATACTAGTTTTAATTTAAATTTATTATTTGATTGTAATTTTCTCCTTTACAACTTATAGAGGTTTATTTCTAGTGCGTGCAAAGTCACGCAAAAGACTTACGCGTTACCTACTAAATTGACTGATGGTGCAGTAAAGTTATAATCTATCTATCTATCTACTAGCTTCTGCCCGTGCCTTCGCACGGAAAAGGCTTACTACCCAGCACAAAAATGTACATTCAAACATGCCCATACTTGAATTAAACTCATTTCAGAAACATGACAAAATTAAACCCCGTATGTCGTCAATATAAAATACATCTAAATGTTACGAGTTAAAGCACATATTTGAATTAACATTTTTGTACATTGCTGCTGCGGTGCTTTTCTTTGCTTTCGGTGTGTGACTAACTTACGTCCGTCCCGAAAATACCGTTTACCTCCTTGCCGAATTTCATTAAGATCCGCTCAGTCGTTTAAACGAGATAGGTAACAGACGTACATAATTACTTTCCATCACCATCATCGGCCTATATTAGTCCACTGCTGGACATAGGCCTCCCCTAATGAGCGCCATAGCGCCCTGAGCTTGCCAGCAGTCAATCGCAAATCGTCATCCCACCTGGTTGGAGGGCGTCCTACACTATGTTTGCCGAGTCGCGGTCTTCACTTAAGAACACGTTTACCCCAGCCGCCAGCGGTTGTCGGTTCTTCTCGAGATATGGCCAGCCCACTGCCACTTCAGCTTGCTAATTTGCTTTTATTATATTAGTATGGATTGTTTATAATATATACAAATCGAATAATATATGTACCCTTAAAGCAATATTTTTATATTTCCATCAAGATCTACATTATGTAGTACCACCACGGATTGAAATAGCAATATTACTAAAACGTCGCTAAATCCCTTGATGCTACGAAATGCCACCCGTAGATTGCTACGCCGTAGACCCGCTACGTGCTACGTCGTAGCAGAAATCTTGTATTTTGTCGCCACCGAGAAATTGAGTTACATAAAGTCTGAGTTTTTTGATACAAGTGGCTTTTAACGCGGGTTGCTGGAGTAAAAAGTAGCCTGTACATTATTCTGATCTAGAAATTTATGTTTGAATTTCATCAAGACCCGTTCAGTAGTTTTCGCGTTATCTTCAGCCAAACATCTTCGCAAACTTTCACGTTTACAATAATTATAGGCTACAACAGAGCGCAATTGGTCGTGATAGCAAATAATAAATATACATAAATAAATAAATAATGCTGGACAATTCACACAGCATTATCTAGCCCCAAGGTAAGCAGAGCTTGTGTTATGGGTACTAGATAACTGATATACGTAATATTATACATTACATAGATAGATATTTTTTATTATACATAGAAAACACCCAGACCAACGGAACAAATTTCTGCAGATCGTACACAAATTTGTTCCGAGGCGGGGATCGAACCCGCAACCTCTTGCGTCCCAGGCGCAGCGGGCGAGCCGCTGCGCCACTGAGGTCGTCAAATAATTACATAAAATAATTAACAAAGTTCCTGTATCGCGTTCACCCACAACGATAAATACAAATACTTCGGAAGTAAAAAAAAACATTGTACCAGTTTGAGATCATTTTCTACACACAAAAGTGAATCAATTTTTTACAATCGGTCCATTAACGGAGAAATTGACGATACAAAATATATATACATACAGCCGAACATATGTAGAATCCCCTCTTTTAGCGAAGTCGGTTAATAAAATAAAAAGAGAATGAACAGTGATACAAGTTCGTAACCCTTAGGCTTAGATATAGAACTAGTTAACCCCCCCCCCCCCCCCCCTGTTGGATATTTGTCTAGCAGTTGGCGTCAAAGGCTGAATAAAATACAATCATTTACGAAACTTATTGGTGTTTCTTCGCGGTAGGTAATATCTCAAATTGTCTCTCAAAGGGCTGCGGTGCGACCTTCAAAGACCTTCTCCCCTTACAAGGTAAACCCGAGGGTTCTTATCTAAACGTTCTCTTGCAGTGACTTTACAAGCAATATTCACATTTCATGATAATGTATGTTTGTGTAGTATTTTATATGAGACGAGAGTAAACTTTGCTTTGATCACGTCTGATATTAAAAAGGCGAAGAAGTACGTGTGAACTGGTTTTTATGATGAATTTTATGTCTGCTTAGCTATAAAATAACCGGGAACGTATCAAAATTTATTGATAACTTCCCGGTTATATTATAAAACCGGAAAATGACAATATTTTGATATGTTCCCGGTATTTTTCCTATAGTCTCGGCGTGATCTCATATTACGTTCTCTTAAATAATCGTGGTATTAAAATTAAATAAAGCTTTAGCTTAGAATATATTAACATAATTGATTGTGAACACATAATTATAAAAAGGACCCAAATAACTTTTGAGTAATGAAACTGGAACGGAGAAGCTAAATTTTTCCGAGACTATTTTCTTATTTCGTTGCTACGGGCTTTTTATCAAGATTTTAATTATTCATCTTCCTTCCCTCGGTTTCCAATTGAAATTCTCGTTGGTTTTAGCTTAAAGGCCGATTCTTCCAATCTCCACCAATATAAATTTGTTTTCCTGTTTTCTTATTAGGTAGTTTATGTCAACTAATACATTTATGAATGAAATCGTGGGAGACAATTCATTTTAAAATTAATGATTTTTTTATCATCATGATATCAATACAGTCTTTTAATTCCTCCCGTTTTCATCACTGTATTATTGTGTTGTTTTAAATAAAATTCATATCAGATTATTCTTATTCTCTTACCTTTCTCCTACTAACATAACAAAAACTGATAACTATAACAAAAAACAACAGCAAGATTAACACTAAAATCTAAAACACAAACTTCAACAACGTATCACTTGTGCAGCGAAAAATGTTAAATTTTGAATTCGAAAACGAACGGGCTAGGTATTTTTAAAACCATCTTAGACAAAAAATATAGTCTTTAAAAATCTGAAAAAAGGTGTACATTACTTTAGGATCTAGAAAAGTCAAAGTCGCATTCAGTTACAAGATCTAATGAACTTCACTCCATATAAAAAAAACAAAGTTTTTCCCACTTTTTTCAATGTTTTTTCAGTGTTATGACGGAAATAGTTATATTTGAAAGAAAATTTTTTGTACTTAAATAAAGACCATACATATTTCTAAAAGAATTCGCTGAGTTTGACTTGATAAAATGATAATCTTATTCACTATGTTTAAATAAATTCTAAATAATCAAGCGTGGCGGCTTGGCAAGTGCGGGCTGGCGCTTACGGACTACGCTGCAGAAATACCTTTAATGATGAATTTCAGCTTTGAAAACCAAAATTGTTTCGAGCTTCTGTGCTGTGCCTCTTTGATTTTTCTTTGAATGTTGTAAAATATTTATTACCAATATTTCTTAGGTTTTGTAATCCCTTTGTATTATAAGGTACAAAAAAATACCAGGTTTTTTAATCAGAATATAGGTCTTCTAGTTTTAGGTATAACTAATTCAGACACAGGGGGCAGATTATCTACATGTTTTATCTAACCTATAAAAAACTATATTCTTTACGTAACCGCAATTTCAATAACCTAAGGTATTGGGTAAGATAAATATAAAAAGCAGTATTCAAATACCAGGGGTCATCATCATTTTAGCCCATACACGTCCACAGCTAGACATAGGCCTCCCCATACGACACGCCACAAAGGGCGGTCCTGACGCACCCCCATTCATCGACTCCTTGCGACCGCTACGATGTCGTTTGTCCATGGTCGTGAGTAGATGGTCTTCCAACACTCCGTTACGCGTCGCATCGCGGCCGCCACTCGAGAACTAATCCCCAGCGGTTATCAGTTCGATCTGCCCACTGCCACTTCAGCTTACTAATTCTGAGAGCTATGTCGGTGACTTCAAACTTCTACGGATTTCGTTATTCCAGATTATATCACGTAAAGAAACCCCGAGCATAGCTCTCCCCATAGCCCGCTGAGTGACTCTAAGCTTATGAACGAGGCCTAAAGTTAGCGACCACGTTTCGGATCCGAAGGTCATCACTGGCAACACACACTGATTGAAGACTTTTTCGACATAAACACTTATACAGACTTATACAGAGCACAACGTATAAAAAGAGGAAACTTAATTCTTAAAATAACTTCGAAATTAAAGAAAATACTCACAAGTTGATCCTCTGGGGTCTAAAATCATCTCCTTTCGGCTTAGTACTTATGTTTCCTGTATAGGAAACGCTATGACATAAGAACACAATAATAAAAGCCAATGAAAGTCCAGCCATTTCGAAGAACAAACAGACAGGCAACCATTTTAAAATGGATTTTAGTTAACATTTTTTAGGTAGGTACTTTCATGCGCATTCAAATAGAGGCTGTATTTATAACGATGAAAAAAAGAAGAGGAGGTTGTATTTAGTTTTTTATATATGTATGTTTGTCGATTTCTCCGTCAATTAATGGACCGATTTTAAAAATTCTTGCGCCTAATTGGGGAATAATTTAAGGTGTTTACATAAAATCAGTATTTGTCCCGAAATACTAAAAAACAGTAAAAATGCATGTTAGTAAAGTCTCAATTCAGTTTTATTGATTTATATTTATATATTTTATAGATACTACATAGTTTTTTTTTTTAAACTTTTTAATTATTGACATTACAAACGGACACTACAATTTAGTTTATTAGGATGTATAGATAGATGGATAAGGCAATTTTGAGGTTCGTGCAAAAAGGTTTTATAAGACTAGCGTAAATCGCCGGCTTTCTTTTATATACTTTTACAGTTACTTTCTAGCCAAGTACGAGCTTAGCAGTAAGCGAGGATAGAGTAAAGCTACGTAATAACCCCGTGTCTATTCCCGACGAAGATAAACTAGCTACAAAACAAACTACGCAAATGAAAAACACTCCTCTGTGTTGTAGTAATAGAGTTGAAGTTTCGAAACGTCGTATCCGTATTTTTGCATCGCCGCAATCATTGCATTTCTATCTCGTGATTCTATTTTCAACACAATATCGGTAGTTAGGTGAAGTAAAACCGAACTTTAGGATGGTTTTGTGTTGCGCAATTACGAATTGAAAACAGCTTTTGAGCTCCGAGATTTTTTAACAGGTATGTACTCTACCTAATGATCTAATAGCAGCTACTTACAAAAAGTATGTATGTTCAATTTGGACGACCTCGGTGGTGTAGTAGACGGAGATCCGCTTGCGATGGAGTAGGTAGCAGGTATGCTACTCACCCTGCTGGAAAAAATATTGTTGGTATGAATTGCAGATTAGCTCCGGGTCTGCTGGGCGTATAAATACAAGAAATAATTATTAAATTTACCAGGCGTCTGATTCCCATAGCGGAAGCTCTGCTTACTTATAAGTTTTGGAGTTAAATTGATGGTTTAACACTATCATTCCCCAAACAGTGAATGTATTAAGCAGCCCTTCGTACGCAGATCTTCTTTATTTATCTTACAATGCGCCTATTGTCTATGCAGAACGCCAGCGTCTATTGTTTAACGTTATACTGTTAGTTATTGCTCTGAGCGTTATACCAATTTTTTGAAGATGACAGAGAAGGATATGGAATGAGCTAATTGGAACTTTAGTTCAGTCCACAGATGTACTAGGGATGCTAACGCATGTTCAGTCACTGTAGCAGAAAGTACGAGAAAGTCATGAAAGTTATAGAAATCATGTAGAAACAGTGTCGCGATTCGTGCACTCAGAGGATTTAGCACTAGGTCTGTGTTTCGGAGCTCTAGTTCGAACTAGCATTACTTCAATAAATAACCCGCAAGTAGATATATAAAGTACCTACTCTGTTATATATACAGGGTGTCCCATAATAATAATAATAAATAATGTTGGACAATTCACACAGCATTATCTAGTCCCAAGCTAAGCAGAGCTTGTGTTATGGGTACTAGATAACTGATACACATAATATAATACAATACATAGATAGATATTTTTTACTATAGGTACATAGAAAACGACCAGAACACCTGAACAAATGTCTGCAGATCGTACACACATTTGTCACAAGCGGGAATCGAACCCGCAACCTCCTGCGTCGCAGGCAGACCTTCGCCCACTGCGCCACAGAGGTCGTCAAATAATGAGTGGATACAAATCCTTTGATGAGACAAAACTCCAGATAATGCGTGCAGTGATATTTGCACATTCGTTAAAATCCATTTGCTTATTTCTGAGTGGACAAGAATAAACCAAACAAAAGAACGAGCGTAAAGGTGGTCACCCGCCTTGACTTTACGGTATTCCAAAACAAAGTAGGTATATTTTCCTGTACAAAGACGAAAAATTACTCCAATAACCGTCGGAAATAGTCGGGAATGTCCATTGTAACGGTCTGAGTTCCCGACCTCGACATGCATGCATAAATCCCTGGCATGTCGTTCTTGTCGGACATTTTCAGTGTTCCTGCAGCGCAGTTTCGATGTCGATATAGCTGCAGTGCTGTAGTTTTAAGATTGTATGTTTAATGTACTGGGTATAACGATTTGGAGATAATTGTAAAAGGATTTTTGTTATATTGCTTACCCGCACTCTGGGCATCTCTAAGAAATGAAATAAGTTTCCAAAAAAAATTCGACTTCGGCGGGACTCTCTGTAGTCTGTTTTCTCTGTAGGTGGAGCCACCGGCGCTACAGTCCGTAAGAGGTCCCAATGATTTTCGACGAAAACCGACTGAGACTTCGTGGCTTAGTTGGTTAGAGCACACCCGTACTAAGGGTGGGGCGCGGGTTCGAGTCCCGCCGAAGTCGATATTTTTTGGGAACTTATTTCATTTGTTAGAGATGCCCAGAGTGCGGATAAGCACTATAATAAAAATCCTTAGAATTTAGCAACGGCAACACCTCTCGTCAAACGAACTAAATGTAACTTTAGTCTTTGAACATTGGAAACTTTAATGTTTTCTTTGTAGGTGGAGCCACCGGCGCGGCGCTACAGTCCGTAAGAGGTCCCAAAGATTTTCGACGAAAACCGACTGAGACTTCGTGGCTTAGTTGGTTAGAGCACACCCGTACTAAGGGTGGGGCGCGGGTTCGAGTCCCGCCGAAGTCGATATTTTTTGGGAACTTATTTCATTTGTTAGAGATGCCCAGAGTGCGGATAAGCACTATAATAAAAATCCTTAGAATTTAGCAACGGCAACACCTCTCGTCAAACGAACTAAATGTAACTTTAGTCTTTGAACATTGGAAACTTTAATGTTTTCTTTGTAGGTGGAGCCACCGGCGCGGCGCTACAGTCCGTAATAGGTCCCAAAGATTTTCGACGAAAACCGACTGAGACTTCGTGGCTTAGTTGGTTAGAGCACACCCGTACTAAGGGTGGGGCGCGGGTTCGAGTCTCGCCGAAGTAGAAAATTTTTGGGAACTTATTTCATTTCTTGTGTTCTAATAAATTTATGTCCATTCCGTCCGTCTTACGTAATAGAAGAGAAGGAAAACTTTGACCACATTTATCGAGATCTTAATGTAACACATAAATGTGCCGTGTGTCTCGCAACTGTGTATTTTTTTAAATCGACAAAAAAAAACAAAAGAGGTTGATTCTCTATGGTCGGTTGCATGTTATTTTTTTGTATGTTCGTCATTTCTCTGTGTATTATGGCCCGATATAGTTTTTTTATATATTGTTAATACGATCTCGATACGACGTCAAATAACAAATATAATTATTTTTTGTACGTTTTTACTTCCACAAGATAGAAGTTGTCAAGATTAAGTAAAACTTTTTTCGTACTATTCATAGGTATTTCGCACACACAACATCCTGATCATCGAATTGCCAAAGCTAGACGAATGAATGGTCAAGAGAACTAATTTCCGGAACATTTAGTTTGATAATGGACCAACCAATTGGTTATTTAGTTCAGAAATCAACCAACCGAAGACATCCATTTGACAACTCCATTGTATTGTGCTGCCCTCTATGCTTTAATGATAAGAACTGATAGAATGTTGCTGTAAAGTTCTTTACATTTGACAGTAAAAAATAAATATATAATCATATATACGAACATGGGTTGTAAAATATGCCCGTGCAAAGCCAGGGCGGGCCGCTAGTATTTATATAACAATATTATTGTAATGTAAGTACCTATATCATCTTTGCCAATGAATGTCTTTACTCTTATTCTTTCTTACAGTACCTACTATGAACACCAAAGGTTTCTTCATGATGATTTACCAAAAGCTTATTCTAATGAGCTTAGGTTTTCTATTATGAATATTGCTGAAGCTTATGATTTACTATTATTTGCTCAGTAATAACGACCATCGATTTCAGCTCAAGAAGATTAATTTTAGAGTCTATTCATCGGAGATCTATTCATCCAGGGATTAAAGAGCAAGTCGAAAATATTAAGGTTATTTTTTAATATCTTCATAGAACATTTTCAAGAATTTTTAAAAAGTACTTTCATTTATAACAATTATTTTGATTTGAAGTGAATTCTCAGAAAAGTTTAAAACTTAGTAGGTTATGTAATTTTTCGTTGTGAGAAAAGTTTTATAAAATCGACTGGTTCTTTAACACCCGCAGCTTACGATGAGCGAAGTGGAAATAATACGCCAAGTTTTCTTAATACGGGGCTAGATTTGATCACCGTGGGCTAGATCTGATCACCGTGGGCTAGACCATGATCTTTTAAGTATCCAGCACTATTATACTGGGTGTAACAAAAATAAAGGATCGTACTTTCAGGAAGGTTGAGCTCCGATCATAGAAACGGAAATATATTTTTTAAATATCCAGGAGGACTTTTAGTTTTCGAAAAATTTAATAAAAACAAAATGACAAGTAAACTAGGCAATCAATGACTGATGCATAAGCGTTATTGTAAAATCTAAGGATTTGTGGTAACCGCTACTGTATCTAAAGCTATGTCCTAATTGCAAAGTCGTCAGACGACGTTAAAATCGTTCGCTCGCATTGTCGTACTACTAGTTGGTCGTACGACAATACCATTGTGGCCAAACTAGTTGGTCGTACGACAATACCATTGTGGCCAAACCGCGAAGTGTCGTCAGTCTTCAAGATCAAAGGCCAATTTGCTTTACCAGAGTGAAAACTGTTATTTAAAATATTTATAAGCGAAGAAAAAAATCCAATAGTGATTACAACATACATGTATAAACATAGGATGATAATTGGCGAATTTCACCATCTATACTGATGGTGAAACAGGTGTACAGATGGTGAAAGGTGACTGTGTCGTGTTTTGTAAACACACCACCCGTGATTTCCGCGCGATAAACGCGACGAAAATCAAAATAGAACAAGTTTAAAATTCAAACTCGCCGACCAACAATTGCGACAGGTAATTAGGACAAAGCGTTAGGCGTGGCGCCCGCGCCGATGAAGTCGTTGACCGCGGTGGTCAACAACAAAAAAGGAGTTACGTATACTATTGAAGAAGTAAAAAAAACACATACAAATTAAAAGTATAATTTTGTATGTCAAAGATAATCACAAGAACCGTTCTGTTCCGGCGTGTAGGGCATTGTGAACCTATGCTTGATGCCGTATTGTCTCAAAGTATTGCGTACTTGTTCGTTATCGAATTCGCCTCCATTATCGCTCAATAATTCCTGCACGACGTGTCCGGAAGTTTTTGCTTCAGCTAGAAAGTCCTTCAAGCGTGCATGTACTTCAGACTTTTGTCTCAGAAAGTAGATCCATCGATATTTTGAGTAGGTGTCTTTAAACAGAACATAGTATCTTGACTTTGAGATCGAGTAAGGGAATGTACCGCATACGTCTGTGCTGATTAGCTCTCCAGGCTTTGTTGCTCTTGGTCTCTCTCCAAACTTGTACCTATGGCTCTTGCCGTAGACGCAGCCTTTACAGATATCAGCAGAACTTGAGTCTAACTTCACTCCAAG
The DNA here is from genome assembly GCA_946478455.1 of Eupithecia vulgata. Lineage (NCBI taxonomy): Eukaryota > Metazoa > Arthropoda > Insecta > Lepidoptera > Geometridae > Eupithecia > Eupithecia vulgata. Next base: position 4,297,341 of record OX297863.1, read on the forward strand.
CTCTCTTTGTATCAGTTTTGCTACATGTCTCTTGTTTTGGTGTCCTAGACGTTCATGGTAGAGTTGAAGATCCTGTGACGTCGTCAGCAGGTTTATCTCAAGCTTAGGCATCAGTACTTTAACATTGAGTTTGTATAGACCACCATACTTGTCGCGATTCCCGACTAAAATGACTTTGCCATCATTCTTCACTTCACATGTCTGAGCAGTTGACAGAAAGATGCTATTCTTTAGCATATCTTGCGCGGCTAGCACAGAAAAAAGATTTCTTTCAATGCTTGGAACGTACCATACGTTTGTTAAGACCAGTAACTCTTTGTAACCGTTAATGTCAGCTTCCAGTTGGATAGAACCTTTACCAATGGCTTCGATTATCTCTCCGTTAGCTGTCATTACTTTATGAGGTTCACCAAATTTTTCGAAGATCTGGAATATGTCTCTTCTATTGGTAACATGGCTTGTAGCGCCATTATCCACATAAAACGAGTCTTTATCTGTTTTCTTACTTTCGCATATTAAAGCTAGGCCTGACAACATTCCAATATTTGAAGAATGCTTTGTAGGTTTGGGGGGTCTACCGTCCGCAATCCACTTCTTGCATGATGTGACTTTATGAAATCCTTCTCTACAATAATTGCATTTTTTCCATTTCTTTTTGCTTTGCCCTTGCTTCTCATACCGTTTATCTCCTTTTAACATAAGAAGTTCATTGGTACTTCCGCCTTCTACATTTATTTTTTAATGATTCTGAATGTCTAGTGGCTATTTAATTTAGTTTTTCGAATTCAGATTTTTTTAATTTTTTTTCCCTTGTTCTGTGATCGTAGCTGAAATCTCCTAAACGTTTGGTCCTTAATTTTAGATATCCCTTTATATTATCTGCAAATACATTTGCATTTGCGGGTTGTTGACATTTTTCAACAACCCGATTCAAATGATGCATAAAACAATTTACGAACGAGCTGTATTGTGATATACGGCTTGTTTGCGACAAACAAAACCATCGAGCCATTTCCCAGAGACCAATCCGTACAGTTCGACGAATTTCATTCTCGTGTCCAAATAAAGGCCCTGTTTGGATTGAGTTCAGAGACACGATAAGGGACGACGGCAATCACTAGTACCTACATAACTCAAGTTCGCCGTACGTGAAGCTGATTAAAAAATACGTTGATAACAAAGAAATTCCAATCAAAGGAATTATTTATAAAGTAATTAGAATTAGTATTACACTTAAAATAATTGAGCTAACTGCAGACTGTTTCAAACAACGCCTATACTACCTCAAATCAACTCCGTCGGAACTCCATATCTTTCAAACTACAGAATATTATTCGTAGCCCTTAATGTCTTAGGCCATTAACGCCCGAAGAATTTCGCAAGTTTGTTCTTTTACGAGATTTTAACATTAATCAAGGTTTTCTCTGCCCCGGTGGCGATCGCCCCCCTGATCGAAGTAGCTCAAAGGTAAACGTTAATCTTATTATCTCTCAATACAAATAAAAATCGAATATTAAATCGCAAGGGATAAAGTCCCAAAATTTTAACCTTGGATAGATTTATTACTTAAAGTTAGACCTTCAGTTTTAAAACATTCCTATAGTAGGTATTTATTTAATAAGAAACTCAAATCAGTATTCAACGAAAGCACTAGTCTTAAATTAAGCCTAATTGAAGCTGAAATCAGGTTTCTACGACGTTATCACATTTCAGGTAAAAAGAGTCCTTTTTTGTTTCGTTACGGGAAGCGTAACGAGATGTTTTGTTCACTGAGGTACCATCATCACCTCACCTCAACAGCCTATAATAGTCCACTGCTGGACGCAGGCCTCCCCTGATTTTTTTATCTCATGGGGGGTAATGCCCATAATCCCCACGCTAGGCATGGGGTTTGATTCATTAACAGATCGTACAAACATTTGTCCCACGGCTTGAATCGAACCCGCGACCTCCTGCACCGCAGGCAGACCTTCTCCCACTACGCCACAGAGGTCAACAATATTTATTTTATTATAGTTTCATTACTTACCTACTGAAGTACCTACCTATTAAAAAAACCAATTTTATATCTAACAGCAAGCCTACTCATCTTTAAGAATGAATTGTATAGGTACTTATGAACCTCGCAAATGGATTCTTCCTTGATGTCATTCGAGTGCTCGAATGACATCTCGAATGAATCTTCAGGCCTCTACCATCTTATGTAACAGCACCTTAACTGCGCGATTTGAGACACAAGGAGTCGTGTTCCCAGAATAACCCCCTAATAAAGGTTTGTTAGTGACTTGCGAACGAGGGGAGTTACGTAGTTACGCGAAATTGTTACACGGTTAATTTTATTTAGTGTCTGTCTACGTATTAATAAACAAATAATGAACAGTAGGTAATTACTGTTAGATCAATAGTGAACAATTCACACATATTTATCTAGCCCCAAAGAGCTTTTAGTAGGTACTAGATAACCTAATGTTTAGTACATTACTACATAAATATATATATACATATATCTGCAGGGTATATATAGGGTATATATCTAATCTGCACTAATATTAAACGAGGAAAGTTTTGTATTTTTGTATTTAATGAATAAACATAACAAATACTGGAACGATTCAAAAAAAACACCATTAGAAAGCTTACTTTTTAAGGAGTGACATAGGCTATGTTTTATCCCGGAATTAAAACGGGAACGGGAACTTCGCGAAAGAAACCGCGAGGTACTGCTAGTATAGTATATAGTTATATATTGATTTATATTTTCAGTGGTCGTTATTTTCTCTAATTATGAATCACTAAATACACACACTATTACAGATAAATCGATAGGTACCTCGCTAAAATAGATAAAACGCGTTTGTTGATGCTGTAAAAACCTTTCATAAAATATTTGTTCAATTTTGGGCACCCTGTACTTACCATAAAAAAAATATACCTATATGGTCGAATCGACGCGTGACCCGAGCTGGTGAGTATCTGGCACAGTGCATTAGCATTTCCATACAGCGGGGCAATGCAATTAGCGTCTTGGGGACGACACTTCCGACTGGTATTGATATGGATCAGTTGAGCTAACTGTAGACAACAGTCTACAGTTAGATCAATTGTTTCAATTGTGAATACCTACCAGTTCTAATTTGTTTATATTATATAAGTGATTTTCACCATTTAATTATGTATGAACCTACCTACCTACCATACATTTCCAATACAAAAGAAATGGAACTTTCCTAAAATTAATCAACACCATGCCTATTGTATTAATACAGTTTATACCAGAGCCAGGGCGACGTTAATACATTAAGTGCCGACAAAGTACCTTAGAAACTCGTAATTTCCAAGCCATACTAATGTATCACCCATGGCTGATAAATTAAAAGGGGAAATTTAACCTTATTGCGTTGCGTATAGGGCATTTTTCGGATATAAACGGCTGGGGTCAGCGTTCTTCTTATGTGACTTTACTCAGGAAGGTAGGTACTACATCTTGGTCCATAAGTCAAGTGGGTCATTGAACTTCTGTAGAGTTGAGTACAGGCAAAGATAAATATTTCATGCGAGTCAGAATAAAAACTATTTGAGATGCAGAAGTTTATTCAAACAGTTGTGTTCGATGTTTTTCTACCAACTTTTTAAGCGGTTTTCGTTTTGCATAAAAAAATACTTAGTTCCAGGAATCTTAATAGGTGGCAGGGCGTCGACTGGAAATAAGGTAGGTATGTCAATGTAAAATGAAAGGTTTGAAAACTTTGAATTTTCCAAATCGGTCCATTTTGACGTAAGGTTGTTTTCCTTTCATTTGACATTGACATACCCTAAGTTCCAGTTGACGCCCCCTGCCACCTATCGAGATATTTGGATCTATTTTTTTCTTTTTAAAAAGGAAATCGAAAACCCCTCAAACATTCACACATACATAGTTAACGATCTACTTTTTGAAAAAGTAAAATATATACAAAGTCAAAGTCATAATCCGTAATTTAATACTATAAACAGACAAATACATATTATCAAATAAGAAATAAGTTGTTAGGTATTGATTCTTTTCACATTTCACTTTTTTGTCCACTAGCGGAATAAGAGAAAAATAAATCTAACAGATATGCTGGTAACACTTACATGTCTAGGACGAACAGATGTTCGTCCTAGGTGTGCATTACACCGCCAAAAGGTTTATAGAATTTATCTCAGAATAAAATTGGTATTGGTTTGACGTGGTTTGACTAAGCTTAGGAGTTCTTTATGAAAAATAAATAAACTAGATGAAATATTCACAACAAACTTTTTTTTTTATTGATTAAACCTATTGCGTGACGATGGTAAGAGGCCCGACGGCATGACTCTAGTCCCATGGGAGTTGGGGAGGCCTATTGTGTGGGACGCTACATGTGTCGACACACTCGCGCCTTCCCATCTTCCTAGGACTTCCGTGAGGGCTGGTGCGGCGGCAGATTTAGCCGAAGATCTCAAGAGGCGCAAATATGCAGGTCTCGACAGAGCCTACACATTTGCTCCCCTTGGAGTCGAGACCCTAGGTCCGTGGGGTACCGAGGCTCTCCAGGTTTTCAAAAAATTATCTGAGCGTCTGGTCGAAGCGACGCGTGACCCGAGAGCTGGTGAGTATCTGGCACAGCGCATCAGCATTGCTATACAGCGGGGCAATGCAGCCAGTGTCTTAGGCACGCTTCCAACTGGTATTGATATGGATCAGTTGAGCTACCTGTAGATTGTTTGCAACAGTTTGCAGATAGCTTAATTGTTTCTATTGTAAATACTAGTTTTAATTTAAATTTGTTATTTGATTGTTATTTTCTTTCTGAATAAAATTTCAACAAACTTGATACTAGTATAATTATCTTTTTTTGTATTCAAAAGAGTCATAAATTTAAGGGCACGTTAGCTTAGCATACAAAATTACTAACAAAAGCATTGTAGTCTGATATATATATATATATATATAAATATATATATTAATAAAATCAAAGAAAAATCGGTGAAAAATATTTAAGCAAATCGCAGAAGTTCGGAACATTTTTCGGTTTTAGCTTTCAGTCGTTCGTTTTCTAATTTCTAACTTGAATTTCATAATTTTTTCTGCGCGTGTGCAATTATGCGTTGTCGAATGTGTATTTGTTTTTTAGTGATTAATTGATTTTCATTGTTTTCCATTATGGTTATGTTACATTTGGAAGTTGAAATCAACTTTTTCATACTGTTGCAAACAATCTACTGGTAGCTCAACTGATCCATATCAATAGGTACCTACCAATCGGAAGCGTGCCCAAGATACTGGCTGTAGTTAGCTCAATTGTAAATACTAGTTTTAATTCGTTTTTTTATTTGATTGTATCTTTCTTTCTTAATAAAGATTTACTTTTTCATTCATATTTATGAATATCTTAGTTGACATAAAATATCTTCGATTCTAGAACGAAGCTTAAGTCAAAAGTAGCATCCCTAAGGTGAAGAAGTCAACTTAGGTGTGTACGTTTAACCTACATAAGAGTTTACAATCCCCAGAGGGGCTTAAATCTCGTACCTACACGACAACGTCGACAAAACTGGATACTTGTCATTTATCACAGCTTTGGAAATACCTCTACGGAATGTAGGATCCTAGGATCTTTGGGAAATACATGTTTGAGGTTATATTTTGTTACATAGCTTGGGAAATACATGTTCGAAGTTATATTTTATTACACAGCTTCGGAAATACAGTTTCGAGGTTATATTTTGTTACACAGCTTGTTAAATACATGTTCGAGGTTATATTTTGATACATGTCTGAGATCGTGAACATTACAAATCAGCCCACAATTCATGCGGTAAAAATTGACACTAAATGTTGTTTTTTTTACGCTTTTTGTATAAATATTATCTCTTCAGTTCTCAGAAACAAATAATACTCGGGAATATTTTTTAAATGGGACCTTCTCGAGATCATTATCATACAAAAGGGTGAAATACTAATTTATCATATCCGTCCATAAATAATCAATGGAGAAATCGACGAACATTAAAAATACTATATAACCGAACGTAGAACCTCCTAACTACTGTTTTTCGATTCGCCGTCGGCTAAAAAATAAATAGAATATGACATGTACCTATAGGTATATAATAGGTATATAATATGTACATAATAGGTTTGCCCCTAGAAAATGAAGCAATATAATATTGATGTTACCTAATACCGCGACTTTAAACTGGTGGACCAGCCCTACCGTGAGTGTCCTCGTCTCAGCTCCGTAGGTCATGACAGGTAGGACGCAATGCTTGAAAACTTTCGTTTTCAAGCATTGCGGTATGGATGACGAGAAGACTTGACGTAGTTTGCCAAACGCGGCCCAACCTAGATGGAAACATTATTTACTTATACAAAACGATATTCTTGAGCTGTAAATATTGTAAATGATGTTATTGTACGTCCATTATGTTCGCCGAGTTATCGTGAGCCTAGATTTGTACGAGCAGTCAAAACCGTCTCGCTGCTGCGCAGAACATGGGGCAGTACCAACACCCTCCTACAGGTTGTAGGCAGCAAATTTACTTTGTCCATCATGCAGTCTTTCAACAGGGTCCTAACTCTTTAGAATACTCAGGTGGGGGATTCTGTTGAATGGCTGCTTAACCCTATTAAAAATATATGTTAATTTTTATTTTGTATTCTATTGTATCTTGTACCTAATATGGACTATGTCTGATTAAAGAAACTTTTTATTTTTATTTTATTTTTTATTTAAAACTATCATTGAAAAGGACTTTTGTGATTAAACATTTTGCGATTTATTTAAAAATTCATTGTCTAAGGGTTAGGGATGACTGGTTATTATGAGTACAAATTAACCTTCGACAATAAATAAAAGAATGCTAAATGATTCACAAACCATCATCTAGCCCCAAGCTAAACAGAGCTATGGTTAGTAGATAACTGATATATTTATACAATACATTACATATTATTACACCGTATTATTTATTTATTACAGGCACAACAAACAACTATATTTTAAACTTAATTATAAGAATCACATAATAAATTCAGTGTAAATATAGCCCACTAACTGTTTTATTATATCTGCAGTTTGTACAAAATAAAAAAAATAAAAAAACGCTTCCAACTGGTATTGATATACTAAATCAGCTGAGCTACCTGTAAATTGTTTGCAACAGTCTGCAGTTAGCTCAATTGTTTTAATTGTAAATACTAGTTTTAATTTAATTCTAATAAAAGATTGTAATTTTCTCCGTTATAAAGAAAAGTATTATACAAGGTAATACCTACCTATATACATACATATAAAGTAAAGTAAGTAAAAAATGTTTATTACAGCAACAGTTACAAAATAGATTAGTAGATAAACTTAAACCTAAAACACACGAAAAAGTTATTTTTGTACATAATTTGATTTTTTTTTATTTATTTCTACAGTGATTTCCGTTGGCTTCCTCACTAGGCTAGGCTTGTATCGAGGAAGCCAGACTACAACGTTCGTAATTTATTCAGAAATTTAGCGCTCGGCGTATATTACTATAACACAGGCAATACAGTAAGTTGAAAATAAGTTTATTTACTTAAACGAATAGTAAATAACGAAAACAAAAATAAGTAAGTTTTGATTAGGTATTTTGTATATACTTATATAATTCCGATAATAACTTTCAAGTGTCTCTTTATCTTCTAAAGCTATACAGACTTTGCGGCTTCCAGCCACCTTGTTGAGCCACTACGCATCGTATCAAATTTCTGCTACGATGTAGCGTAGACGTGCTACGAGAAAACATTCTAAATCGTAGCAATTGTGGTGCTTGTGAGAGCAGCATAGCCACTGTACTAAATGTAATTATTAATTAGGTAAGTAATGGTTTGCGTCCTGGTTGTATATATTTATACATAACATTGTAGCTATATGTATAAATATATACAGCCTATAAATATATACAGTAATGGTTTGCGTCGTGGTTGTATATATTTATACATATAGCTACAATGCGGCCCACATATATATGTATTGTAGTTTTAGTTTTTAGTTTTTTTTTGTTTGTCTCTTTGTATCTTTCTTTTCTGTATTGCATAATGTGAAAATGTCTACTTAACAGTGTATTTATTTGTTGTGTGCAGGTTACGTGTCAAGCTAGTTTGGATTTTATCTAATTTCTTTGTCTTATATTATAATTGCTTGATTTGTGTTTTGTGTACCTAATAAACATAAATAAAAATAAATAAATAATTATTTCAAAAAACTATTGCTTCTTAAGGGTCTATCTGTTTTAGTATTGACATTTTATGCTAAAATTGTATAGCAATCCATTCGGAACCAGTACATACTCAAGCATCATGGCTTTTTACAGCTCAGATAGACAACTTTGCACCACATCGTATATTATAAACAAAACAAGTAATATCTTTATCCAATAGCATTGATAAAGTTTGTCGATTTATTAGAAATGGAGGGGATTTGTGGAATAAAGGACGCTGGGAAAATACCCTGGATTTACGAGCCATTTGTTTTCATCGTACCGTACTGGGATAATTAATTGGGAAATAGTAGGTATTCGAATTCCCTTAAATATAAATTAACACCTTAACTTGAGGTTTAAATGGGGATCAAATTACTGAAAACTCGTGGGGTTAAAAGGATCCCAAGTGGTTCCTCGAAGTTAAAAGCCTTTTTAATTTTTTGTAAATAAAATAGAAGTATAAAATGGAAAAATTTAACGTAAACGTAAGCATATAAAACGTAAACAAAATGTAGAAAATCCACTGTAGATAGCCAAATCGATCGATTTACCAAAATCAGTCAAGATGGCTCTTTTATTTAGTCGTTTCAAGGGAACGGTGGTATTGAGTCAATGCAAAAAAAAAATAATGCTGGACTATTCACACAGCATAATCTAGCCCCAAGCTAAGCAGAGTTTCTATTATGGGTACTAGATGACTGATATGCATAATATAATACAATTGTTACATAGATAGATATTTTATTATACATAGAAAACGATCAGAACACAGTACAAATATTAACATTTGTCCCGAGGCGGGAATCGAACCCGCAATCTCGCGTCGCAGGCGGAACTTCGCCGAGAATAATAAAATGGCTTTTTTTATTTTATCATTCTCATGGTCAGTTGGTTTGGCTTGTCAAAATACAGGTTTCAGGGTTACGGGCGTGTAAAACATCTCAATAAACTCACGGAACCTGAAACAGCTGTAATGGTGCGCGAATTTTTAATTAAATTCGTGATGGCGATGATGGATGGAGTTTGTTTGATGTAGATTTATTAAGCGCTAAGCCACAGTATAAGTACAGCTTAGTAGGAAAAAGCTTGTTAAATTATATTATACTAGATTATACTAGACTAGACTAGTTTTATTATTTGATTGTAATAAAATTTTAAAGAGACTAACAGTCTTTGCTTTATGGTCATTTGTGGTCTGGCATTAGTATTATCCGTGGTATTACTAGACATATAATATGTATTCTCTTGTATTGGAATAAATAATAAATAATAAATAAATAATGCTGGACAATTCACACAGCATTATCTAGCCCCAAGGTAAGCAGAGCTTGTGTTATGGGTACTAGATAACTGATATACGTAATATTATACATTACATAGATAGATATTTTTTTTTATTATACATAGAAAACACCCAGACCAACGGAACAAATTTCTGCAGATCGTACACAAATTTGTTCCGAGGCGGGGATCGAACCCGCAACCTCTTGCGTCGCAGGCAGACCCTCGCCCGCTGCGCCACTGAGGTCGTCAAATATCTAATATATAAATATGGAATCTTCGAATATTGTAGTAGATCATGATAATTTGAATTTCGAGTGATAACGGATGGAATTTTTTTTTTTAATTTTTTTTTGTTCATCTGGACTGAAATTCAATGTTTAGGCACAGAATAAGTATAGTACTGCATTTAGGCAGAGACTTTATACACTAATCACACTTTTAATATACATAAATGCGAAAGTTTAGATGGATGATGGGCGTTTGTTGCTCAATCACGCTAGAACGGCTAAACGGATTTGAATTAAATTTGGCACAGAGATAGATTACAGTCTGGATTAGCAGACAGGCTATATTTTATCCCGGAATTTCCACGGGAACGGAAACTACGCGTGTGAAGCCGCGAAGCACTGCCAGTAAAATATAATAATGTCATATTTATCGCGTAACTACCTTTTGTTTTTTGTTTTCCAACGTTTCAACCGCGTTACAGCGATCGTGGTCACGGGGCGACGACTGGACATAACTAACCAATACGTTATTAAAGTAGTAGGTAGATATGGCTCAGATACTTATTGAAATAATTTCTAGAATGTGAATCTAAAATTCCACTCCAGAAGCCTCTCTCTAGTAAGGTAGTATTGTATATAATTAAAGTCACATTCATTTCATAAAACTTTAATTAAACAACACAACATGTATTTTTTATCTATGAAACTACAAATTCTCTGAAGAAAAAACATTAGGTACCTACAACAAAACTATACCCTGTACTGTAGGAGGTATATATGGGCCATATATGGACCTACAAACAAATAGGTCGATGACCCATTGCTTTATTTCAAACTTAAACTCAATAACTTTATTTCTTTAGGCTTACAAAATAAGCACTTAGACAAGTCAAATTTAATACTATAAACAGGTTTATAAATAGTCATTATTATCAAATAAGAAATATGATGTCATTGATTTTATTCGCTTCAATTTTTTGTCCACTAGTGGAAGAAGCGAAAAAGAAACCACTAATAAGTTTTATAAAACTTAAAATTAATACATTATCTCAGTCTAAATATAATGTAATTTGTATATAACTCAATATTTATATAAAACTAACTAAGCTTAACATGATTTCCCTTAAATACCATTGTCAGTGCGGAACTGGGCGACATCTGGCCTATTTACTAGTAACACTTGTATGCTAAAGCTGTGCCTTACTATTATCCTAGCTAATTGCCTATTTTTCCAAATTACGTAGCATCATCTGCCGTTCTCATTAAGCTCCTAAACGAATTAACTAAATTAGTTTTCAGTCCTAACGATGGCCGTGCTCCTATTTCTGAGCTACGCAATAATGTTCGAGTAATTGAATCACGCAGGGATTTGAAGCACTTGGAGTTGATGACTTTGGTCTGTCTGTTCATAGATTTTAGCATAAACCTAGATGAGTAATGGACGGTGAGAGAAAATCCAGTTAAGGGCCTATACTACCTCAAATCAACTCTGTCAGATCTCCATATTTTCCAAACTACTAAATATTTAACTTTGTAATGTACATAATGGTAAAGTTCAAGAATTACTCTAAATTTTCTCGATAAAAAAAATTGCAAAGTAAATTTATACAAAACCTTTATTTCTCAATAAATACAGGAGTTAAGATCTTGAGAATAAGCATGGCACTAAGTAAGACGAACATTTTATATGTTTCGGTATTTTCTAAATAATGTCCTAAATAAGCTAAAACTTGATTTTTGGGCATGCGTTGCTATGCCCTGTGCCGCTCCTATGAAAGCGAAATCATATGTCCTTACTTTTCACGAAAATTTGAGATTGTATAGGCCCTTAATTTCTATTAATAGTGGTGAAATAATATCAGGGGTAAGCTGAACGACATAAAGCCTTGCTGGTCTAGCTTTGCTGATCACTTTGTTCATTGGTCATTCACCATTCATTCACGTAGTACGTTCGTCTCTCATTGGCCGCTTCAAGTGCCGAATTTACAAACTTTTTGGAGGTGATTTGTGCACTTGGATCTGGCCTCATATAAAATAAGGTGGTTGGAGACGCGTGGTGCTCCAAGCTAAAACAAAAAACTATTAAAAAAGTATTTATTACAGCAAAAGACATATGCAAAAATATATATTATCTCATAAATAAAAAAAATATATATATAGCTAAATATATATACGGTCGCAGAGCTACTGCTCATGTCTTACCATAATATATCGTGCTTTTTCGGTCGTCATATTTTGGTTACGTAAAAAAAATATACGTTCTAGCTGCGTCTGTGGTCCTTAAGCTACCTTACCGTAGCAGACTATAATCGTCCACTGCTAGACGCAGGCCTCCCACTGATTTTTTATCTCATGAGGGGTTATGCCCATAATCCCCACGCTGGGCATGCGGGTTGGGATCGCAGTTCGGTGGTAGATCTATTCTGCAAGAGGCGCTGCTTCCCGCCCCCCGGTGTCCCTTAGGCCTCTTACGACACCCACGGGAAGAGTTGGGGTGGTGCAAATTCTAAGCTGGCACTACACGGCTTTCATTCATCGATTAGGTACAGAAAATATACCGTAGTACGTAGGTATACTAATCTATATAATACACTATAGCTCTGTCTGTTGTGGGTTAAACGTTCAAATTGTGAACTTTATACCAACATAATACGTAGGTAGTAGTAAAACAAAACCCTGATACGAGATTATTACCAAAATCAACAGTTCGTCGTTAGACTCCAAAACTACAAATGTTTCGAAGTTTTTTTTTTTTGCGAGGGTTTCCTAGCAAATTGCTTACAATGTGCGTAAAACTTCTTATCTACCTAGATAAGATGATTATATTAACTTAATAAAAAAAAACATAATTTATTAAGGTTGTACGGCCACGTCGGTTCGGGAGATCCGACTTAACAAAGAGGTAGATTTATTTAACACTTGTTTTTGCTGTACATTTCTAAATATTTTTCTATACATAAGATACAAAGTACGTAGATAAAGACGCGGACAGAAACTAGTATTTTTTAATTAACTTGTAAATTCTATTTAAATTGATTTTGGGGTGGTCTGTAGATAAAACCTGAAATTAAGATAGAAGCTACCCCAAAAACCCTTAATTTAACCCTCATTGTAAGTTGTCGTTGATCGGCTCCCAAACGAACCAGTTAGTATTTTAATGAAATTAGCAGATAAAGGAAATTGAAAACCATTATTTAAATTCGCAAAGAGGTTCCATTTGTATAAAAGGTTAGAATCGAGTCGAGACCTATCAAATGTTAGAAGGAATAGGGATTCCCAAAATTCCCTACTATTGAGGAAAATTTCGTTGTTTGCTTGGCAACGGTTCTTGGTCTTATTTGAGCGCCTTTTCATTTTATTTCCTTGTCAGTATTGCCACATCCCAAGGTTTATTGAAATAGGATACAAAGGAAAAGGTTTTTTTATCATCATTATCATCAGTCGAATACCCACTAAAATTTAGTTTCCGGGTGATGGTAAAAATCATCACGGCATGCGGTAGGGTTACGCATTTACTTCAAACGAGTGCTTTATTTCCTAGACCTTACAGGACTCTTGGATACGTCACTCAGTCAAACTTGGAAGTAAAGGAGCGAACATGAAACCTTTACCTTGTTAGATTGTTCGTTTAGAAGCTCAGAATGCTTTTTAGGGTTTCGAGATCGGTTTACGAAATCATTATGGTCTCGCTCTGACCGTCCTACTACAGCAGCTATTAACATGAAATTTGAATTTTTAAGAAATAATAATACATATCGTGCGCCTATCCTTAATTAAAAAAAAATTCGTTGTACCGTTTCCCACCCTATCTCCGAAGTTTGCAGAGCGATCCATGTACAATGTGTGTTGCGTTTGTAGATAAAGATCTATAATTAACACGAAAAATGTTGAGAAGTGTACACATAATCCTTTTAGAAAAATTAAAAAAAAAGTTTTTTTTCTTTCCAAAAAGTAGGGCTACTACCTGAGTGAACTTCTTACAAATGAAAAAGATGTGCTTGACAATTTGATTTAATTTATATTATAATAGTTTTTGCAACTCACTTTCAGTTTTGTTGTATAAGCGTATACAGTTCAGTGCTGGATCTGTTCTGCAGGATGCACTGCTGCCCGCTTCCCAGTGGAGAGGACATCCCTAAGTCGCCTCTAACATCACCCACGGGAAGATTAATGGTATTGCAAATTTTAAACCAGCGCCAGACGGCAAGGGTACTTTCCCCAACCGCAACATCAACAGCTTATAATGATACACTGCTGGACGCAGGCCTCCCCCTGATAAGCGCCTTATTGGCTTTTAACTCATGGGGGGTAATACCCATAATCCCCACGGTTGGCATGTGGTTTATATTATGGTATTTTGTATTTTATACAAAATTACTGAGATCTTCTATCTACTATTAACAAACCACAAGTACCACAAGGGTAGTTTAGTTTATGGAAACTAAGATATGCAAGTGGCACGTTTATCTGCATAGTCGCTAATTCCCGAGGGTGCAGGCAGACTTCATAACTAAAGCTAGGCTAACTTGCTTATTCTGTTTGTAAGTTAGTAACTTCACGTTTGTGTTAAAAGTTTAGCCCGAGCGTGTGATTCTATAGTTTGACGTAGCCGTAGACGAGGTAGCTTTGAAACTTTGGTACCACCTTGAATAATTAAATAAAGGCTACTAATAACAAAATTTGTTTGTGTTTCTGCGCGTACTCGCGTAGTGTGGGAACCATTCGTTTCTATGTAGTTATGTGTTTCTATGGAAATTTCAGCCGTTCAGTAGGCGTGAAGAAGTAACGTCATATCACACTAATGAAAAAACACACACACTAATTAATGTGTGTGTTATAAATGATAATCAACACAAAAAAACTATTTTTGCTGAATAAGTAAGGTCATTCGTAATGCTAATGAGGTTTTACATGTTCGCCCCACTCACCTCGGCCCATAGTCCGAACACGGAAAATGAATTTTAACGCTGAAATTGTTCTTTAGTCCCATTTTCAGATTCAGATTTCTAACAGAAAAGTGTCAAAACTACGGTCGTGCATACACTTCTCGTGCAAGTAATGTTTTACCAATTGTTTCCGAAGGATGCCGCGACTCGGCAAACGCAGTGTACGACGCCCTCCGACCAGGTGGGATGACGATTAGCGAAAGACTGCTGGCAGGTGCTGGAGACAGGGTGCTATGGCGCTCATTAGGGGAGGCCTATGTCCAGCAGTGGACTAGTATAGGCTATGATGCTGATGATATTTAAATAAATATATAAACGATAAACAACGATTATCTCACTCAAAGTACTAGGCGAGTAGAAATTGAATAGTTTCATATTATTTGTTTCGTATCACGTATCTGAACCCGAATTAAAGCTGTGCGTCCACCGTATCGTAATCGAAGCGTTAGGCGAACTACCCAGCGTTCGGCGTCAGTATTTACAATAAGCCAGGCATCGGTATGAGCAGATGATGATTGAAATCAATACAAAGCAACAAAACCTTAGAGTAAGAGAGATGCCACACGGGTGCTGCCGCTGCGCCGCGTCGTCGCAGCGTTGACGCTCCGTAGTTCTAAATCTGCCGGCATGCCACACGGTGCATCGAAACAACGCACGCGCAGCTCACAACGAGTGAGGGAGACGAGGCGGGAAAGGGTGGTGCGGTGCGACGCCGCTGTCACGACGCAGGACAGCGCAGTATGGTTTAGAATATCGAAGGTGTTGCGTTGCGTCGTCGCAGCGCTCGTGTGGCACTCATTGCATTGAAGTCACTGCGTTGCGACGTCGCAGCGCAGCGGCGGCGGCAGCGCCCGTGTGGCATCTCTCTAATGCTTAGACAATTTAACCCCCTGTCTCTAATGCAACGACGCTCTCATCCAATGGTGGACGCACAGCCGTGTAGGTTCGCATCTTTTGAAATATCAACAATTAGACATAGGTACCTCACAAATTCGAACATCTTTATATCTAATCTCGTAGTCTTTAAATTGATCGTAGAAATACAAATTTTCGTTCCCGGGATTCGACAGAGATGAACGATTACCGGGCTTGGGGCAATTACCCAGTGAAAACTAAAACAGAATCGCAAAAAATTTACTCCTAAAATTTTCGGAGAGTGCAATTTAACCAGATCTAAATACCTTTACCTAGATAGGTATTTGTTTCAAGGTACTTAAAAACAATTATGAGTACATAGATACCTACCTATATAGATACCTATCAGTCATAGTAAAACTAACAAAACTGTTTTTCACTCGTTTGTATGCATAAGCGTGTATTTCTTTGCCATCAAAAGGCATTGCAAAATTTTAATAGGTAGGTTAGGTACCTATTTAATCTGATGACTACTGGCAGATGCTGGATGCGGCAAACTGAAGACAGGGCGCTATGGCGCTCATTAGGGGAGGTCTATGTCCAGCAGTGGACTGGTATAGGCTGATGACGATGATGATGATGACCTATTTAATCAATTTCTGCGAACTCGTACCTACCGACTGAGCAACATTCAGGCCCGTATAAAAGCTTGCTCTGTCACCGATCTAAGTTTGAGTAGAGATCTATGGTAAAAACGTTAGTCAAGCATAGATCTATGACTGAGAATGGTTTCCTAATACGGGCCACAATGTTGTATTTCTGTTTCAAGCTTACACTGTACGGGTGGGGTTTCTAGACGCCATATTACAGATAAGGGCCATTTATCCGTGTCGCGACTCGGGTTTAAGCCTTAGTTCAGTAGCACCCTTGCTTATCATTTGAGACTGGGTCACATTCGACACCATAAATGTCCTTACGATAAAGATATTTCGCCACTTGACCCGGTTTGTTATCAGAATAGTTTTGGATAAAACCGCCAATTGTTGCATGGATTTTTGTATTTGAATTTTATTTTGCACAGATAAATGACGAAACAAATTAATAAAAGGGTTTAGTATCAGAAGTTCGGTTACTAATTCAGTCGACCGGACTTTTGATATTATAGGCAAAGACTTTGAGGCCTTTTATCAGTAGGTAGTTCGATTCTGACGATACATTGCTTGCCAAAAGATCTATTCCACTATCGCCACTATATTTCTATTTGATCTAATGATAGTTGCTGTGAGCCTTTCCTACTTGGAAATATACAACATTGTGGCCCGTATTATGAAACCATTTTCAGTCATCGATCGAATTCAGACTTGAATGTTCACTCTCATTTAATGATCTTTTTTTTTCTGTGGCGAGGTGGGCGAAGGTCCGCCTGCGACGCAGGAGGTTGTGGATTCGATTCCCGCCTTTGGACAAATAGTTGTACGATCTGTATTGGTTCCGTTCCGAGTGTTCTTGTCGTTGTCTATATATAAAAAAATATCTATGTATTGTATTATGTATATCAGTTATCTAGTACCCATTACACAAGCTCTGCTTAACTTGGGCTAGATAATGCTCTGTGAATTGTCCAGCATTATTTAATTAGATTATTTTTATTATTTTGGGTTTTGAAAAACTAAAATGGTGCAAACATAGCTATATCATCTTATCCGATTATGTTTGCAAAATTTCAGTATGTGGAGGTTCGCTCCCACCTGATCATAATCACGCACACGTTTGTGAAGACGCCACTTCACTGTTTCTGATGATGAGCAAGACATGCAGTTTACGTGGTCTCAGTGTATTACCGATAACCCTGTACAATTATTATACATGTTCAGCTTTAGAATATCCTCCAGACATTATTTTAAGCTTAGCTACTTGAAAGTAACTCGATTAAAAAAAGCTTCATAACAATTTTCTTTAGCCTTGTCATACTTTCGCCATACTCAAAGCTCGGCTAACTTTCTTTGATGTGATTTTCTGTTCTTAAAATGTAATTTAGACTTTGTAAGTTTTTTTGTAAAACGGTGGAAAAGAAATTACGGTTCTGGTATCATTAGGTAGAGCATGGTACAATAATATACTTGAACCATGAGGTAGAGCAAATGACAGAAGCTCGCTTGCATTCATCAACATCATTTCAAGAACTCTAGTTGCACTTTTTTCGTTGCGCGTGTGCAATACGCCATGTAGTAAAAAAATTTTTTTAATTCACTTGCATATAAATGTACCGTAATTTTATATTGTTCGATTTTGATATATGTCTCGTTTTTGAATTATAGTAGGTATAAGTGATGGCTTAGGGCTATAAAATGTTGTGTGAATTGTCCAACGTTATTTATTTGGATTTATTTATTTATAATTAGAAAATAATCCCGAGGGTTTCTCGTTAAAGTTTTATTCCTGCGGGATACTATTTTTCATCTAAAACATTACAAAAACAGTATAAAAATTTAGAAATTTAAAGTCGGTTTTAGTTTTCGTAATACATAAGATTGTGGTATATTTTACTACAAAAGACTAGGATAGAGTTAAAAATTAAATGTTTATAATAAATTGGATTGAAACTAAAACTAAAAACCACCTCCAAATTCTCAGAAAAGACGGGTAAATCGACGAACATAAACAAACACATTATTATACAGCTGAGTATAGAAACTTCTTCTCTTTTGTTACTCGTCAGTTAAAAAACATATTTTCTAGATCTAGATCACATGACTTCACAAAGACAATGTCGCCGCTTAAAGAATTTATCAATAAGGCTTTATGTACGAAGCCTTTGGTGAAATGCTCTAGAAACCTTCCTAGCAATGTAACAAATAAAAGTTTTTGAAAAGGAATTTCTCTAAAGGCGCTGTCACACCGTTGCACACGGAGAGATTACGCACGGCTTCGCTTTGAAAGAAAATGTATGTGCTAAGATAACGTCCACTGAAACCCATGAACACGCTACGCACGAATATGAGATTAATGGCGTCATTGGCACAAATTGGATTGCTCGAGGTGGCACGCAGCTCAGCGCCGTCAAGACTGTGCACTTGGTACACTCGTGCGTAGCTGCACTGTTTGAATTACTTAATCTGTGGTGGTCAAAACTGTGCTGAGAGGTTGTACATACTCGTAGTTGTGGGATAATTTTCGTGCACATCATGTGCCGCAGTGGAAACACGTGGGTCTACGTTTCCACAAACAATGTCAAACAAACGAACCCACGCAGCTAAAATGCGCCGCTTGTACGTAAACAGCGTGCGCCGCGGTGGGACAGCGGCTCAACAGTGTTCATAATTTGGCTGACAGAAGGATTTCGTCCCTCATAAATCTTTTCTTAATTAATCTGCATTACGCTGTAAGCATTTTATAAAAGGTCGGGAAGGGAATTGGCCAAGGAACAAAATTTCTATGAAACCATAAGCTGAGAGAATAACGCCAGCTCCTTGAAACTTACAAAGCCTCGCGCGATACTTTTGCTTATTTTAACTTTAATCACATAATATATGTATATAATATATTAATACTTAGTATTACGTACCTACGTGCTCTAATTAAGATTAAGATAGATAGATAGATATAACTTTATTGCACCATCAGTTAATATACAAAAATAATTAAACAAACTTAATACTAAAACTATTATTATTCGGAAAGAAAATAACAATCAAATAACAAATTTAAATTAAAACTAGTATTTACAATAGAAACAATTAAGCTATCTGCAAACTGTTGCAAACAATCTACAGGTAGCTCAACTGATCCATATCAATACCAGTTGGAAGCGTGCCTAAGACACTGGCTGCATTGCCCCGCTGTATAGCAATGCTGATGCGCTGTGCCAGATACTCACCAGCTCTCGGGTCACGCGTCGCTTCGACCAGACGCTCAGATAATTTTTTGAAAACCCGGAGAGCCTCGGTACCCCACGAACCTAGGGTCTCGACTCCAAGGGGAGCAAATGTGTAGGCTCTGTCGAGACCTGCGTATTTGCGCCTCTTGAGATCTTCGGCTAAATCTGCCGCCGCACCAGCCCTCACGGAAGTCCTAGGAAGATGGGAAGGCGCGAGTGTGTCGACACATGTAGCGTCCCACACAACTAAAACCAACCATACTAAAACTATATATAGTGGGACAATCGGCGGCCTTATCGCTAACAGCGATTTCTTCCAGGCAACCTTTAGATACCTCTAAGTAGGTATAAAATACCTACGCGATAACGAAACTTTTAAGATCCTTGAAAAAAGTTTCAATGTCGAAGCTTCAACTTTTCATTGTTTGAATATTTTCAGTAGGTCTACTTAGTTGTAAAAAAGTAGTACAACTAAGAACAACCGATCGACCAGCAAACTTTTGAAACATTAAAGGCAAAGTATGAGACAGTCGGCTTCTCAAAAATCTTATCACCCTTAAAGAAAATCTGTCTCAAAAGATTTCCCTCAGAACTTCCCGTTTTGTCTAACTTTTGACGTCACCAGTACTTGCAGTGCGCCGAACTCATAATTACGGTGGAAACTTTGCCATCAGTAAAATTACAAGCAATGGTAGAGAAGAGAGGTATTCTTGTCAGTAACTTACAAGGCAAGCGCTGCTAAGACACTTTTAAGGATATCTCTCTCAAAGAATTCCCTCAGAACTTCCCTGTAACATCTGTAATTTTGTCGTCACCAGTACCTACCTGCAGTGCGCCGAATTTCAAAGTGGGAACATACTTGCGGTATTACGGTGGAAACTTTGCCCTGAGTAAAATTACAAGTAATGGTAGAGAAAAGATATTCTTGTCAGTAACTTACAAGGCAAGCGCTTCTTAGACCCACTTAAGAATATCTGTCTCAAAAGATTCCCTCAAAACTTCAACATCTCTAATTTTTGACGTCACCAGTACCTGCAGTGCGCCAAACTCCAAAGTGGGAACATACTTGTGGCATTACGGTGGGAACTTTGCCCTGAGTAAAATTACAAGTAATGGTAGAGATGAGAGGTATTCTTGTCAGTAACTTACAAGGCACTTTAGCATCATCATAATGAGCAAGTTTAAAGGTACCTAGTATAGATGTGTTTCCTCTTACACGAGAATTTTTGATAATTTTAAAAGTAAAATAAAGCCACATATGATGAATGATGTCTCCCAGCCGATTTCGACTTCGGTGACTGCGTTCATGGGCAGGCATTTTAACTTCGACTTATTACAGGGCGTTGGTTGACTATCTGTCCTTTGGTGCGCTCTTTGATGGCTTGCATATCTAAGTTTATGGCTAAATTTACGGGCGCATTTTGGGCAAGTCAAAATGCCACCGACGTAGTTGAAAAGCCACATAAATGATTATGCTAATCGTAAGTAATAAATATAATTTATCAATGATACGCAAGTACGAAATTAATTGTATTACATAACGTTGGAATTCAATAACTCATGATGCAAGTTTCAGCACATATCCACGAATAAGGTTACGTTTAATCTAACAACATTATTCAAAACAGACAAACCAGAATACCTGATCGTAATAGCAATCATAATTGATTAAACCCCGCATTACTGCTGGCATTGTTTGCTGAATTTGGTCGGAGAAGGGGTTAAGGGGCTAATTTTCATTTCCATGTTAAGTTAATAGGGAAGCTACTGTTTTGGGAGTTTAGGGATTGACGCCTGGAGTCTCAAAGGGCCGACCTTCAAGGGCAAATTGTTGCCAACAATTGTTTTAGGGTGCGGCTTGAAGCTTGAGACGTTTAAGTGTTGTGATTGTAATAGAATGATTAAGTTACCTACTTTTTAATATGGAATGATAATAAAATAAAAATAAAATAAATAAAATAAAATAGCCTTTATTGCTGCTTTTTCCTTACAATTAGTATGTACATGCCTACTTGCTAAACACATACTTGATTTAATCTATTCTATTATTTAAACTATTGGCAACTGGATGTTTGTGTAAGACAGCTTGTCTGTCGACAAAGGCCTCCTCTAAAGATTTCCACGTATTCCTGTCTCTTGCTAAACGGGTTCATATCGGACCAGCCACTTTCTTGAGGTCATCTTCCCATCTTTTGCTTTGTCTGCCTTTATTTCTTTTACCATCTCTTGGGTACCATTCTGTTATTAACTTGGCCCATTTTTCTTTTCTGTCTCGTAACATATTTCCCGTCCAACGCCATTTAAGCTGTTGGTAGGCAGATAAATAACGATCAAATAATGCAACTAAGCTTGGGGTTGGATAATATGAATGAATATTTTTTTGTGTTTCCAGCTTAAACGGCTCGAATAAGTAACCTCGGTTAAGATTAGCGTACTTTCACCGTTTGAGGGACTCCGCTGACGTTGCTGCGGAACTGGCCCTTTATATTTAGATATTTCTTAAGTGCAGTTTATGCGCGATGGATCGACGACATACAAAAGACCATACCTGATCCAGACTAGCGCAGGACCGAGGACCGAGGCGAATGGCATAAACAAAGAGAGACTTTGACCGGTAGTGGATCGACAAGGGCTGATGATGATGATGATATTTATGACTTTGCCTGAGTAACGAAGCTTAAACATCCTAACAGATAGGTACTTCTCATAATTATAGCCTCAGGATTGTTTTTTGTTTCGGATCTGAGTTTTCCAGTCCGCTGGCTGTTGGTTAGACGTTGAATAGGCAACTTAAATTCAAATTCAAAGAAAATATTTGCCTTGTGAAAACTTTGGCTTCAAAGGTTCAGTTGGTGGTTTACTTTCGGTTGTATAATATGTAAGTATATAGGTAACGATCTACGACGCCCGGTCGGCTGACGGTCGTCAGCAATAATATTGGACTTTGATGGACTTTGCTGGACTCCGGAACTACTGGTACGACGGGAAATTATACAGCCTTCACCTTCGGAGAGATTACTTGTAGTACGTACATACAAACACGGTCTATATTCGTGAAGGCTGTATAATCAAGATCGAGCTTCGCTTCAGGAAAGCTCGCTTGATCATTCAATCTTCCACTCACAGGAAACTAGACTATCATTGATTGCTCGTGATCAGAGGTCAAACATACAAAACGAAAGTCGAAGTTTCTATTGACATATTGCATTTACAAGAAAACGAATCAAAAGCCTGGTTCTCGTTTTTAGGACCCCAGATATCGCACGAGTGAAGCCGCGTGTAGAAGCTATCTATGAAAATAAAATTAGATACCTTTAGAGTTTTTACCTACTTTAGAAGATTATTAACCAAGAAAATTACAATCAAATATAATTACTATAAATAGTTATATGAATTTAATTATAGAGTACCTATTAATATAATTAAATTAATAGTAGTATTTACAATTGAAACAATTGAGTTATCTGCAAACTGTTGCAAACCTTTACTAAACCTACAATTATCTACTTAAGTACTTACCTATTATATAATTGTCAACGTAATGAAAATAATAACATAAAATACTATTACCTGCAAAAATATTTCAACGATTAATTAATTTTAATTATTAAAGCTGTCCAGCCACATCCGCATTTTAATTACAATTTGAAATAAACAAATCTCGCCTCCATAACAAAAGGCCTTTGTTTAACAATGTCTTTTATTTGCAAAGAACCACTAAAAGTTACAACAGTCGTAAATTAAAGCTCTAATTACTTTAAAACTGTGAATGTAGAATTTTGTCGCCAAAATTTTTTTGCAATTGTTTGAATAAACTATTGCAATTTTTATACGGGGTCGAAGTTTTCAGGGTCACCGCAACAACTTATTTTCTATAAATTTAGATTGTTTTAAAAACTGCAAACGAACTTGAAATTCCTGAATAATGAAGTAGTTTTAAACCGGAACTTTTATTAGCGACATCCCATCCTCATCCTCATCAGCCTATAATGGTCCACTACTTGACGCAGGCCTAGACATCCTAGAGACGACATCTAGACGTTAAGTCGTCTAAGAGTACTAAGGGTAAATTCTTATGGCCACCAAGTGTCTTCAGGTCAGCTCGGTGATACCATGACATTGCATTATCACGGAACTTATATAAGTACCTAGTACTAGCTGACCCGCCTGCGATTTTCTTCACGCGGTCTTCAGAAATAAGTACCGTATATAATGTTGGTTACCACGTAATCTTTGCCGCCAAAGTTATATAACTAATCTTTTACGATTGTTAAAGTTATTATGAAATATCCTATAAATCCTCTTTATTCGATAACGACCTCATTTAAACTACTTAAAAATACGAATTTCCAAAAATCCTTTCTTAGTTACAGCTACGCAAATTTCTAGTTCCTGAGATTACGTGATTATGTCAGTGAATCGCCTAACTTTGACTCCACATCATTGACCTTTAGGGTGTGAATTTTAAAAAACACTGAAACATGTGTCTTTTTATTTAGGTCATTTTCACACGGAGTTTCCTTCGTAGGGTGCCTACGTCCTAAAAGGAACTCCGTGCAAAATTTCAGCTTCGTAGCTCTTGTAGTTTCAGAAACCTCTTGATATGTCACCCGGTTTTCTCTTCTCTTTTATAAATATAGATGCCAAATTTCAGCTCTTCCGGTTGAGGATAACTGTTCTAAAATTAAGTTGCACGATTTGGCCCACACATTCTAACAGAGCAAGTGGAATAAAAGCTTGTAATAAATATTCTCGCTCTTAAATAAGACGGCCTTTTTCGACGTTATACATAATTGAAACTGTCTAGATAAACTTCCGTCGGGCTCTATAAATAAGGGAAAGACAGGTTTCTCCGAATTTGCTTGTTTCTAAGCTCTCTCATTCTATTAGCTAAACTTAATAAATACAAGTCCAAAATGTAATTTATCTTATGTATTAAGATAACTAGCTGCTGCACGTGGCTGCGCCCGCATGCACTTTTCAAGTACCCCATGTCCCTGGGATATTGGGGATTGTTTATCTCCCTGCCAAATTTCATTAAGATCCGTTCAGCCGTATATACCTACATGACAAGGTAACAGACAGACAGAGCAACTTTTGAATTCATAATATTATTAACTAGCAGCGCCTCGCGGTTTCACTCGCGTAGTTCCTGTTCCCGTGGGAATTCCGGGATAAAGCCATACTCTATCTGTGTGCCAAATTTCATCCAGATCCGTTCAGACTTTCTGGTGTGATTGAACAACAAACATCCATCTATCCATCTAAACTTTCACATTTATAATATTAGTGTGATATTATGGTTGAATATTCGCCAGATGGTCGGACGACATCGTCAGGGTGGCCGGAAAACTGCGGATGAGGCTCGCACAGGACCGACTTAACTGGCGTGTAAAAGAGGAGGCCTATACCCAGCAGTGGATGTCAACGGGCTGATGATGATGATGATGGATGAACTGCCTAAAATAAGGTTTTATGTATTTATAGTGTTCATCCATTTACGGAATTTAAGAAGTTCCGTCGATGTCTTAAATGTTCGGGATATAAAAATTCTTAGAATTCTGCCTACCATAATTCTTTTAGACATACATACTAATTTTTTTTATAATCTTTAGTTTTTTATCCGATTTTTAACACCTTAAGCAAAATGAAACAGTTAACTACAATGTAATTCTATATTCTCTTAAATTTTCACATTACAGCACAAGACATGGCGAGGAAGAACAAAACAGACATATTATAAGGCCCGTATTATAAAAGTCGATCTTTGTTTGAGTAACAATTTTCTATGGCAAAAGCATTACTCAAACAAAGATCGATGATTGAGCATACTTTCATAATACGGGTCATAAAGTACTTAAGAAATGTATTTAAGATTTAAATCTAGCTGATACTTACGGCCTCACACGCACTTTTCAAGTACCCTACGTCCGTCCAGGGATGCCGTTTACCTCCCTGCCAATTTTCAATAAGAGCCGTTCAGCAGTAATAAGGTATAGATATAGATCTACATATAAATTCAGAAGACAGACAGAAAGACAGACAGACAGAGTAACTTTCGAATTTATAATATTAAAGTATATTCAAAGTCCACCCTAAGGGCAGTTTTCGTCTCCGGCCGGACTTCCAACGAGCTTTTGTACCTGTGCATCCAGCCAGCGCTTGGACCTTTCGCCGTCGGGTCGCTGCTACACCCGCGGCGGCGCATTGAAAAGAAGTACTGGGTAAGAGGAAAAATATGGAGAAGACCGTTATAACGTAGTGAAAAAATTCTATGTCTATGGTTATAACCAAGTGAAATCAGCCATGTGTAGGATTTAACGTTTCCACATTTATGCCCCTCTGGCTGAGTTAGTTATTTTTGTGTCCACCGTCTAATAAATACCATAAGCATCAGGCTCACTACTTGTCATTATTTAATAAAATTTTAATTTTCTAAAAACGTGTCTCACTTTAATGCGGAAAGTTACGAACCGGAACTTTCTAAACCGGGACGTGACGAACCGAAATTTCTAAACCGGACACTGGCAGGTTTAAGAATTAGAATCTTGAATGAATATAAAATAACTGCCAGAGGCTTCGCAGGCGCTTTTCAAGTAATTTTAATGAATAACGCTAAGAAAATAAAAGCTAATTTCAATAAGATCCGTTCAGCCGTTTACCTAGGCAAAAAAGGTAACCAAAAGACAGACACTTACTTTATTAGTATGGTTTGTTGATGTAATATGGTTTTTTAACATGCTACTAAACTTTTAGCGTGTTGCTACAAGTCTCGTAGCTGATTGCTACAGTCTCGTAGCATGTAGCAACCCGCGACGATACTTATAGCATCACGCTACGAGGCGTATCACTCCTACATAAAATACATGTCATCTCGTTGCACCTAATTTCAAATAGGGTATTACACCCACTTTTGAAAAGTGTCTCAATAAGGTTCTATCTAATGAAGCTCTAAAAAAGTACAAAATTTTATTCAATCGATAAGTGCCCTAAAAAGGCTTTTAAAATTTACATTTTCAAGTTGTTCCCGTAACTTGAAAACGCTGGACGCAGTGCACGCCCTTTGGTCATGACGTCAGTTGGAATGCGCTGATGTTGCTGATGACAGTTGATACCTTTTGTGCCTACACAGCGGTATGACATAACAACATTTCGCCTGCTTTTTCATGGTGTTCAAAAACAGATTCAAAAGAAAACTTTGAATTGAATTTTAAAATAATTTGTTATTTTATGAATTAAAACGAAATTACTCGACTGCTCTTTGCCCTAGCTATTTCAATGATATATTTTTAGATTTTTCTTATAAAGAGTAATATACCCCATTCAGACCTAAATTTCCAGCTATAAGCTTGGTATTTCATGCATGTCGTTTTAAATAGGTCACACTCGGATCTGAATATTTGAATACTAAAATACGGGGTGAGATAACATAACCCTCCTTCGAACAGAATATTCAGAAATTCCGGGCTCTTGTTGAAACTATAAGCTTAATTTTAAGACCCAAATGTACAACAAGATTTAATAATTTAAATTCTTAAAATTTGAAAAATCTAATATACTTGATACATTTCACATATCCTCCTATTCCTATAGCATAAAAAAACATTTATACCGATAATACATTTTAAAAAAACCTGTTTTATATAACTCTTTTTTTCTAGTTCTAGTTTGGTGATTTCAATGTTGGAAAAAAGTTCCTTTTTCTATACCTTCTGATCGTCGGTTATCTTATCACGTTATCTTATCAGTTATCATTAAGTTGAAATTTTTTCTCTCGCTTAGGTACACTTAAATTAATCTCACATTGCCACAACACGTGTAGACGTAAGCTAAGATTAAGGAATAAGCTCTCACGTGTAAACGCAAATTGTGAATAAATATTAAGGATTCTAATAAATAATGTGTAAAAAGCTAAGCGAGCAATCTGGATAAAGCCTAATTTACCGACGAGGTAAAAAACTCATTTAGCTTACAAAATAAGGTCTAATATAGCAGGTGAAAATCAGCGTTCCAATTTACGCCTCTAATAGAATGGATAAACGTAATAACATTTGTTTACTAACCGCGGTTCGGTAGGGATGCTACACTGTAACCAAAATATTACCTTCAAGTTCGTTATAAGCGAAAGCTGTAATAGTAACTTTCGTAATAAAACACCCTGAAGTTTTTCTTTATCCATGTACATACATACGACATCTGTGGTGCGGGGGCCTACGACGCAGGAGGTTGTGGCTTCAATTTCCGCCTCGGGACAAATGTGTGTACGATCTGAAGACATTTCTTCAATGTGTTCTGGCCGTTTTCTATGTAGGTATAACAAAAAAATATCTTTCTATATAAATTGTATTATATTATATCTATCAGTTATCTAGTACCCATAACACAAGATCTGCTTATATTGGGGCTAGATAGTCCTATGTGAATTGTCCAGCATTATAATCTTAATCTTATAACATAAATTTGTAGGAAGGAATAAGTTGTTTGATTGTTTTGAAAACTAAAAACTGACTTCAATCCCTTACTTTTTATCTGTTTTCTATTAAGTTTTGTATATTTATATACTCAGAAACCATTGGAGATAGACCCATGGATTTGTGGTTTTCTAGGTCATTAATCATGAACCCACTTGTGTTTCGCTTTCGGCTTGACGTTGAGTTTTGGAACACCCTGTACTTAAGTACTTATAATTCTGTTTTTTTTTGTGAGACCACTCCATGTTCATCCTCTATACAACTGGAAAAGAATCGTCCAAATCGGTCAATAAATAACAAAGAAAGCGACGAACATACATAAATAAAACCGGCCAAGTGCGAGTCGGACTTTCGCACGAAGGGTTCCGTACCATCTATAAAAACGGCAAATAAAACACGTTTGTTGTAAGAGAGCATCCTTAAATATTTTTTTTATCTGCTTTTTAGTATTTGTTGTTAATTGAATTTTCATAGATGATGTACACATGTCTGGTGCCGTAAGTTCATTTAACTGTCTATCACGATTCATGAGAAACAGCTTGGTGACAGACGGACAGCAGTCTAAGTAATAAGATCCCTTTTGACGCTTTGAGTACAGAACCCTAAAAATATACCAACAAAGCACAAAGTTATGGTTACGAACTTCGAACAGGGAATTATAATGGTTATAAACACAAAGTTTGTGATTTTATAACTACAAATAAATACGGTGAACTTTATTTTGCGAACAGTTAGGTATATTTTTAATTGTTTGTCTGTACAATTATTTTTATTACGTCTATTTCTTTCCATTTCTCCGTTAAATTCACGATTGATAATGTATGTAGAACTAAGTAGTCTTCTCGTCATCCATACCGCATGTTTGAAAACGAAAGTTTTCAAGCATGCGTCCCGTCATGACCTACGGAGCTGAGACGTGGACACTTACGGTAGGGCTGGTCCACCAGTTTAAAGTTGCTCAGCGAGCTATGGAAAGAGCTATGCTTGGAGTTTCTCTGAACTCTAAAGGATAGGATTCGTAACGACTACACCCGACAGAGTACCATAGTTACGACATAGCTCTAAGAATTAGCAAGCTGAAGTGGCAGTGGGTCGGCCATATCTCGCGAAAAACCGATAACCGCTGGGGTAAATGTGTTTTTGAGTGGAGACCATAACTCGGAAAACGTAGTGTAGGACGTCCTTCCGGCCAGGTGGGATGACGACCTGCGAAAGACTGCAGGCAGATGCTGGATGCGTCAAGCTGAAGACAGGGCGCTATAGCGCTCATCCAGCAGTGGACTAATAGCCTGATGACGATGTATAGCGAAGTTTAACGATTTTAATAGAACTTTGCATAACAATATTTACGTAGTTCTATGTTTAGCGGTCTGAAAAACGTCAAAACGAAATACCGAAAAATACCCTCCTCACCTCACCTCAACAGCCTATAATAGTCCACTGCTGGACGCAGGCCTCCCCATGATTTTTCAAAAATACCCTTATGACGTCTAAACGTATTTAACGATTCTGAGTTTTCAAACTGTAATATTTAGGGGATAAGCACTATAAAAGTCCAGAGGAGAACCCATAAAGGGTTTAAGATGCACACTTGTATTTCTCCATTTCGAGGCTCGCATCGCAATGACAGATCCAGTGTTGCCCACATGGCATCCCAAAGTGGCCGAACACTACACAAACAATGTACCTTTAAGCGATGTAAATGAACTAAACCATGTTATCTAAAACTAAATATAAAAATTACGAAACGAAGCTCTGTTGCACCCCATCCCTACCAGTTTCATCCAGCTAGGACCGACCTTTAGGTTACAGCTATTACATCTGATTAAGTTGACATTTACTTTTATTGCGTACTATTTCTATTTCAGGAGTGTAAACTCGGTGGACTACGCGCGCTAGGAGCCCCATTTAATGTATCCGCTTTTAATTACCTATTTTCTTTCTTGTGTTCAGAGCTAACACGTTTTAAGGGCCCATACAACATCGGATTTTTTTAAAAAGGATAGATTTAGGATTTCGCGTTTATAGGACGGACAGGGCATAGCTACGCAAGCCCAAAAATAAAGTTTTAGTTTATTATTTATAAATTAGGACATCTTTTGAAAAAACCGAAACATATAAAATGTTTTTATACTTGTTCTATTATCATACTTATTCTCAAGATGTTTTATTGAGAAATTAAGGTTTTAGTAAAAATTTAGAGATAACTTTACGATTTTTTCCTATCGAGAGAATTATATGGAATCATGTTTCGAAACATACGATCAACAAAATAAGTCCTGAACTTCAAAATATAAAAATTAGCAGTTTGGAATAGGTATATTGAGATCTGACGGAGTTGGTTTGAGGTAGTGAGGCCCTTAAGTGTGCAAGTTCTTTTCATTGCTTATGCATGCACTAGTTTCTAGTATTCTATTCTATTCTATTAATGTTTAGACATATCTTTTTTTGGTGTTTTTTTCGTTGTATTTAAGCAAAGAAGAGTATAAGAAGCAGGTACCTATGTAAGTAGGTACCTAATCCTCTTCTAAACAGTAGGTACCTATCTATAATTCATCCATTTTAAGTTGATGAACTCGTTCACTGTGCAAACACAGCAAAGAGTTCATAACGACAGACAAGTTTCCGTTTTAAAACACAAAGGAACGACAACAAAAGAGTAAAACAACCAGAAACTGGACGCTGCAGTTTATAAACCATAACGAGGTCATTACGAACGTAAATTCTTGTTTTATGATTGCAACAGTGTCTCGGGTTGTTTAGCAGTCAAGTGTCTTATGTCCACATAGAGGGACAGCTCATGGAAGGGTTAAGCCGAAGTGATGCGTAGATGGCGCTACACCACTATAGCAAGATAGTATGTAAAGGGGGGTCGAGCCGTCCTGTAGCAAGTGTAGAGGGAGCTACGCCTATATGACGGTAGGCCCGTAGAAGGGGTTACGCCGTAGATAGATTCATGGACGAGGTAAGGCCGGCTTAGTCCGGCTAACTCTTCCCGTGGGTGTCGTAAGAGACGACTAACGGGCATACGGGGGCCGGGCAGCAGCGCCTCTTGCAGGATGGGTTACGCCGTAGATAGATTCGTGGACGAGGTAAGGCCGGCTTAGTCCGGCTAACTCTTCCCGTGGGTGTCGTAAGAGGCGACTAACGGACATACGGAGGCCGGGCAGCAGCGCTTCTTGCAGAATAGAACTACCACTGAACTGCAATCGCCAACCGCTCTTGCCCAGCGTGGGAATTATGGGCATTACCCCCATGAGATAAAATCTAATTAGGCGATTATCAGGGGGAGGCCTGCGCCCAGCAGTGGACCGTTAAAGGTTGTTGCAGGTGCAGGAATGCGTTCGTTACACATATTTGTTAAAAAATAAATCGATTTCGGATAGTCGAATACACCTATCTATCAGACAAAAGTATGGCCGCCCTCGGCAAGATATGTAGGGGGCGTTGCGTTGCATCTACGTTAGAAAAGCGTGTAAAGACAATGCCGCCGTAGCAAGACGTGTTACGACATAGCAAGATTCGTGAAGAGGCTAGGCTGGCTAAGAAACGGCCGTAGAGGGGGTTAAGCCGTAGTAAGACGTGTAGAAGTGTCCATCACTGTAGCAAGGCACGTGGCTCTCCCCGAGCTACGTCAGATAAGACGGCCTAGATCCCTGGATGGGCCGTCTCAGCAAGATCACGCCGTGAAAGACGCGTTAAGAGAGTTACGGCTCTATTTTAAAACCCGTAGAGGGGTCCTTCTAACCACCGTAGCAAAATAGGTAGAGAGGAGCTACGCTGCTTTAGCAAGACACGTAAAGGGTGCTACGCCGTAGCAAGCTGAAGTGACATGGCTGTGTGTGTTCCCGTAAAACCTGCTTTGTATCACGTTACTTCACTTACCTGCGGCCTATTTATTTCACTTACCAGTTCAAGGTATCCAGCCATCTCGGGATATAGCAAGGAGCATTTATTTCCATAATACATGCGTACTAAAAGCCACATTTGCTCGTAACTTCGTTGCTGTTTATTCTTTATTATCTCGGTACTGACGGTACAGAATGAACATATAATACATATGTAAGCAAGGTTAATATCTCGGTTACGACTTAACACACAAACTTTCACCTTTAAGATCAAGTTAAAGTAAACCAGCCTCACATGTGGGGATAAAGTTTTCGTTTCTCGACTTATTTTCCCTTTATTGTGATAGCGGTTTACCATTTCCGTTAATAAGAAGTTATGAAAATTACGTAGATAGCTCAGGGTGTGTTTGTTTTGGTCTGGTGCCAGAAGATTGTAGGTACTTAGGGACAATGTACATTAGTACCTATCTAAAATGTAGCCCAAGTTATGTATGAAAATAATCTTTGTTAAATAACAACATTGCGTATATAAAAATTTGCAGATATACAAATGAATTCTATTCCGAATTCACATGTCTAAATATAGACAGTCCGGGAAGGTAACGTATTCTTGCTTTGAAGTGAGGATTTCTCGAATTTATGGATTAACCTTGGAGAAAAAAAAAGAAAAAATAACATCTTGTGATCTGATTTCTTTTATAGAATCAGATACCTATACGATAAAGGATTCATGTTTAACAAAATGGTAATCAAAAGAATCTTTTCCTATAATGGCTTGTGAGCAAATATGCTTAGCTTTATTGCACATTAACATTAAACCTGATGAGTCGCGTTTGGACTGATTGGCCCTCATGTGTCTTTACAATAAAGTGGTTATTCCCCGGGTTACATATTAAAATTCTTTATTTAAAGTAAAAATTGTTTGTTATTAATGCACTTTTCAACTAAAATGAGGAACCGCCATAACATGTCTATACTTTTCATGCATTAGGTAGGTTTACACTTTTAGACAATTATATGATATGATAATGATATAATAATATGTTTATTGCTACTTAAACAGAATCAGTTAACACATAATTATAACTAGGTACCTACTTAATACAAACAATTTCTGTGTACATAAGTAGAGAAGATGTACCTACTTCTTAAATAACAACGATTCCCACACTAGGCTGGGCCTGTATCGTGAGCACCAATGCGAGTAACAGGTTAAGAGTAAAATAGCCTCAATTGACTGTCAAACCAATACAATGCATTGTATTGGGAGTTTCTAACATTAACCAGGAGAGTAACTCTACAAAACATGGACCTTGGTCCGCCACACGCACCCGGGCCCTCACAAAGCTCGCAGAAATGGGTCAAGGCTGCGCAAAGTTGCCCGACTGTATGTACAGTCAGCGTCAGATAGATCACAGCTACGGCAATGTATATCTTTACAGTTAGGTACTATCTTCATACAAACAGTCGGAACGGGAGTCATAGAAAATAGAGTTTGGTGGCCACAAAGGGCAACTTCGTATCTACGTTGTTTAAAAAAATTACTGCTGGATATTCAATTTTAGGGTTTTTATGTACCTACTTATTAACTACCATACTTATTAATAATTATTTTGACCCCCTTATGGGCCGCGAAGCTCCATCAGGGCCAACACGTCCATGAATGTGTTAAAGAAAAGCCCACTCTGAACTTAGTTTCATCTAAATGTGATTTTAGTAAAATGCGGTTAAAACTACACTCGCACTAGAACGAATACCTTTACAAAATTACTGTAACACAACCCCCGCATTCTAGTTTAAGGGGTCGACATGTGACGCCATTTTGTGAATAGGATAGGCTTAGGATTTCGCGTTTTAAGGAGCGGGACGGCGTAAGCTCAAAAATCAAGTTTTTGCTAAATTCAGTTTTTGCTGATTATCTATTAATCAAGACATTGACATTTGTTTGCAAAAATAAGCCGAAGGTGCCCTGGGTATTCTTCTACAAAATATGGTGATGAAAATAAAATAAAATATTGTGATTGATAGTTTAGGAGAAAAATTACAAAAACTAAGAAAACAGATGGTACTTTGCACAATTATTTCTGACATTTAAAATTATTTATTTAAAAAAAAAAGGGATCTGTCTTGTATCCTCTAGATTATTAGGTATTTTTTCAAAGCTTTATCGATAATGATGACGGACAAAAATTGTTTAAATGTACTAACCTGAATTTGCCCCTTTCACATCTATCGCCGCCTTAATTATAATTAAACAAAGAATAAAATAAAATAAAAAAACCGGTAGGTACCTACTCTCCCCCGAAGGGTTCCCGCCGTGCCGGGGAGATGGACCCCATGGAGCCGTGCCAACGCAGACGGCGAAATGGCCGGACCCGGGACGGACCGCTCCTCTGGGTTTTGCGCTCTAAGCCCAGTTCGTGGAAAAGAAAATCGTTCCCATGTTCCCACCACAAGCGGCAGAGGCGGAAACACCCTGAGGTTTTTAGTGGGTTGGAGTCCCACATAATCGTACTGTCTCCCCGTGGCAGTGCAGTAAAAAAAAAGTATAGTACGTAGGTACTATTGTTTAAACTTGGGAAATAATTGTCTAGCTCTATGGTTTTAACCGATTACGTGTTGGATTACAGACCGTTCACAGTATGATGTCCCCTGCCTGGGAAAGATTCCCATCACGGCATCTTACGGTGAACGGTCTGTAGATAGGTCAATTTATAAAAGGAGGTTATAAACCGAAGTAAGTCATACACATAATATAACACAATACATAGATAGATATTTTTATTATACATAGAAAACGACCAGAACACCCTGAACAAATGTCTGCAGATCGTACACACATTTGTTCCGAGGCAGACCTTTGCCCACCGCGCCCCAGAGGTCGTCAAATTATAAATTTAATATAAATTTAAAAAAATATTAATTTATCTAGGTACCTACCACGTAAGTCCGCAGGCAATAACTAAAGCGGTTTTAGAAAGAAGAAAGAAAGTCACCCTTGTCATTACGTTATCCTTGAGTGAAGACTATATTTTGCCCGTGCTGAATTGTCCAGACGAAATAAACTCTAGATAGTGTGTGCTGTGCTATTTGCACAGGATGAGAGGGATTAGAGATTGATAGATGAAGTGAGATTGAGAGATGAAGTAGAATGGTTACCTTGACACCTTTGTTTGACACGCTTCCCTCCATCTGTAGTTTCTTATCAAAGTAACCTGCCAAAAAATGTCATTCTCAGAGAATACCAC
Source organism: Eupithecia vulgata (assembly GCA_946478455.1). Lineage (NCBI taxonomy): Eukaryota > Metazoa > Arthropoda > Insecta > Lepidoptera > Geometridae > Eupithecia > Eupithecia vulgata. The sequence continues at coordinate 4,332,335 of OX297863.1, forward strand.
ATGATTATGAATATGATTAATTTAGTGGAATTAGGACCCGGGTACCACATGAGTGAAGCCCCGGGCAGAAGCCTTACTTTATTTACTACCATTCTTTTAACCACTTGTGATTTCAGGTTTAAAATTGTAATGTTGATAAATATTTACCATAAAATTGAAACGTGGTTAAGAGCCTGTACGCCTAGCGCGCGATGTTAAGTTTAGGTAATTCAAACCCACACAGAAGCGAGCGTGGCAGTGTGAGTAGCGCTGGCGCGTTCTATTATGCTATAGTCAAACAAACCCACTTTGATCCATTATTGGAGTGAAATTATTTTAGCAATAATTTAATTTAAATTTAAACTTAAACTTAAAGAGATGACTAAGCTACGAGTAGGTACAAATGAAACACTTGGTACAGATAAAAACGAGATCATTTTATATTTGTTTTTAATATTTTATTAATTAATATTAATATGTCGTGGTTCTCAGCGGCATCAACCTAGACTTTCGTTGGTCTACGATTTCGGGAAGCAGACACTCATTATAGTAGCACCGCGTAGGGAACGAAATCCGATGCATTGCTGCGGAATTAAAAGCGGGTTCACACGTATCCGTGACGTATTCGGGTTGCAGTGAAAAGTCTAAAAGCCACCCCAGATGAGCCGCGCTGCCGCCACCCTCACAATAAAACCGAAACCAAAACTCTGATCAGCCTTTGGTTCGACAACATAATCCCAATCCCGGCGAGGGTTGCAAGCCGCGAATTTTTTTTAGGGTTTTTGCTAATTGAATTAAATAATAAGTATCAATTTAATTTTTTTTGTGGTTATCAACGAAATAGTAGGTCGACTAGAAACACCGGCTAGTGTCAATCAGCGATGCGAAAACAGATTTTGGTGGCCACCAAGGGCAACTTCATATCTCTGCCTAAACTAAATAGAATAAAACTATTACAGAGGCATTCAAAAAAAGTTTATGATAGGTGTCACAAACAGGACGATGGATTTTTGAAAATTCCTTTGTTAAACAGAATAATAACATAAAGTAGGTGGCGGCGCTAGTTTGGGTGGGGTAGATAGACGTGCTTAAGACGTGCTTAAATGTCTAAGTTGTGTTTCAGTTTTCGGCGTTTAAAGAATATCAAACAAAACGCCTACTGCATTTAAACTGAAATTACGAAACTGGCGCCGAATAATGACAACGTTTGACACTCACCTAGATTCAGGAACACCATGACCGCTCTCCTGCTAGACTAGACCTTATGTAAGATTGCAGTTCGATTATAATGGTAGATAGGATAAAAATGGATAAAATATGGAACAACTTACCAAAATAATAAATTAAATATGGACCAAATTACAAAAACCTCTTTTACCGATACCTATCTACACTACCCTGAGTAATTATCGGATGTTTATACAGTTACCATACCACGAGCGAAGCCGCGGGCATTTCCTAGTTTGGCATCAGTAGGTACTCCTGGCTTGAATTAAAATAACTTCGCGGGACCAACTGCGGCATGGAGAGTAAACAAATGAAATGTTGATTGAAAACCAATCTCAGTAGCAAACAAAATCGTAGGTATGGAATGGTTTGGAAATTTTGTAGGTTCTTACAATATATTATTAAACTTTTATATAACCAGAATATGCATTGTTTTCACAAATTTTATACTCATATTTTTTATGAAACTTCTATATGGTGGGTCTTCCTTTTAAAATGCCCTATTGTGTGTTAATTTTCTGTATATTGTTATTTAAGTAGTTTTTTTCACTCGCAATAATGTACTTAATATTTTTGATGAATGTGTTTTATTTTTTAATTCAACTAGCCGGCATTTAAAGAGAGAAAAATAGTCATAGATATTAGATATCTTTTGTTGTAAACTTAAGTGTAATGTTTTACATTACCAACTTAATATTTTAGTTTACGCATTAGGGCACAATAACTAGTCTAAGTTATTTTTTAAGTTCTCAGTAAGGGAATTTTGTAAATTCTTTTGAGAATAAATATATCTTAAACCGTAATTCAGTATTGTAAATTATTGTGTGTAAAATGTAGTGGCAAAAAAATTATATGTCTACCTATGTCTAATAAATATTTTTCTTCTTGTTAACTGCATGACCGTACGTAACATTTGGTTGTCATCTCGCGGCAACTTGCAAAAATCGGTCTCGTCGTTGGGTGGTAATGCGTCTCGCGCCTAGGTCTCTTTCAGCTACTTCACCGGTAGCTCGGTAACGTGACCACAATCTTGGTATGACGTTTTGTTTTGTTGCAATCTTCTCAGCAATACTCCGCTGAGTAGCCCCAGCTTGGAGTACCTATGCGTACTGCCCTTGTGCCCTTAACATTTCATCTCTAGTGAATGAGTAACTGGCGTCGATGCATTTAGTGGCATAAATAGGGATTCAATCGATAACTTGTTTAAAAACATTCATTTGACACAAAAAAATACCAGAAACAATGGTAGGTAAATTTAAACCTTTGCTATAGTTATGTCTCACAAATTGCGCATTTAATTAATTTTTAATAAATTCGAATTTGGAATCATTCAAAAAGGGCTATAAAATAAGATTTCTTCAAAATATTTTCAACAGGCCGAGTTTAAGAACTTTATACAGAATATGCCTAAACAGTGCTGATGTGTGATTGATGTTAAAGACAGACAAGATAATGTGTCATAAGCTATTTAATCCTATGAAAGATAAACTAATTACCTATCTACATAATACCTATTCTATAAAATAAAATAAATAAGAAAAATTATGCCAACCCTTCCCTTTTCTTCCATTCACTCTTCAAATGAGCTATTTTCTTCTTTTTATGTTCAGATTTCTTATGTTTTGTCTCTTCTATCTTTTTCTTTTGGGCTGCCACACTGTCTGCTCCATTCTGTATTCCATCCAACTTTGCAATGAGCTGTTCTCGGGCCATTTTCCTATTTTCATCTTGACTTCTGCTCTGATGGCACTTTATAACTATTCCTGGAAGTAAAAGCATTTCAGGGATTACATATTGAATCTGCAGCTAAGTCAGGCTATTTCAATTAAAGAATAGAAAATGAGAAAAAAGTCTGTCTGCACTTAGCTCAATTGTTTCAATTGTAAATACTATAAATAAATAAATAAATAATGCTGGACAATTCATACAGCATTACCTAGCTCCAAGCTAAGCAGAGCTTGTGTTATGGGTACTAGATAACTGATATACATAATATAACACAAATACATAGATAGATATTTTTTATTATACATTGAAAACAACAACACCCTCAACCAGATCATACACATTTCTTCCGAGGCGGGAATCGAACCTGCAATCTCCTGCGTCACTGGCAGACCTTTGCCCACTGTGCCACAGAGATCGTCAATCGTCGTATTTTTTTTCAATGGTGACAAACTTATAGTGTAGGTAGACACATAAATTAGTTATTATAAAAGGTTATTGATAGGTGAAAACAACATAGGATATAACAAAGTTGCTTCCCGCTGTCTGTCTGTCCCTATGTATGCTTAGATCTTTAAAACTACACAACGGATTTTGATGCGGTTTTTTCGTAATAGATAGAGTGATTCAAGAGGTAGGATTATATGTATAATAAATGAATAATATTATCTAAGGCCAGGGCTTGTTACTAGTACAACATAAGGTAAGGTGTTTTCCTTGTAGAGCAATAACAGACATAGCTTTTTGCTTTACTCGCAATGGGCAAATTTTTCCAAAATTTTTGGAACATAAGTTCTCAGTAATAAGGTTGTAGTTGTGGCCTTATGTTATAATGTTAAAGATCTTGTTTAAACACTTACCAGTAGGAGCATGAGTAAGGACAACACAATTCGAGTTTTTGTTCACAGCAGAACCGCCCGGGCCACTGCCTCGTATAAATTGTTCTGTAAGATCCTGTTCACTGATGGTAGGCACCTTTGAGTAGTCAATGGTATGTTTGAAATTGACCAATATGTGCTGAGTGAGGGAGCTGGATCCTCTTATGTACTTTGTCAGGAACATAGTTTAGAAGAGACTATAAGACCGACCCACGAAGTAGTAAAGCTTCTCCTTTCTGAAATTCATATTTAGCTTATGTTACATAAGAGATGCTATATGAAGTACATAGGCTTATAAAGTAATGGATTATCTGTGACATAGGAAAAGGAACGTAGGTTAGTCATGTATGTAGGTAATATGTGCGGTGTCGGGATAAAGGAAAGCGCTATCGTACAAGTACCTACTGTTTTTTTTCGGATCTAGATATTAAATACATACCTACCTGATAAGAAAATTTTATATCTTCTTTTTTATCCAAGGCCTTATTATTTTTAAATTCAGTTATTACTCTTCGTCTGAAGTAAACAGGATCAGTGAGGGTTAAGTTTCGTGAGTAACGCAATAGATTTTTGTATAAGAGGAGAACTTCGGTACGTGCAACCTGCATAGTATTTTCGTGAATTTAAAAGGCGCCTTATATTCTACGAATACCAAGAACAACTTTATCTACCGTTTATTTATGAAATAAATAACTATTTGAGGTTATTTTATTACTCATCCAAGTCAAATTAAATTTGTCAAATTGAAATGAAATGAATGTTTATGTGTCATTGTCATTAATAAGCACCAAGTGCACACACAGTCTTAAAAGCTAGAAACAATTAATTTGCTTCAAATTATGGACGAACGAAATCACCGTCTTCTTTTTGTACTTACCCTTAGGCATTTATAACTGGAGATGTCATCGCAAGGCGTACCCCTCTGCCGGCAATAAGGCGCTCTTGGTCATACGCGTTATACAAAACTACTTCACTCGTTACCGCGAGGCCATTAGCTGTCGTTTTGTGTTGCGAAGTAGTGCTATGTGAAAATGGTGAATTGTGCGGTATTTTGGGGCAGAAGGCGATCAGAGACATAAAACTTAAAAAATAAAATAAAAAGGTTCTTTATTCAGACATGGTCCATTTTAGGTACACGATACAATACAACTTAAGGGAACACGGTATTTCCTATCACAAGTAAGGGATATTTTTGTCAATTGTTTTTGTAATTTTGTATATTTTGATTTAAATGGAATACTAGTTGCGACAGTTTCAAGCGTCTTGGTAGGAGGTGTAGGTGAGTATTGATTTCTTGGTAGAATGCGAACTGCGTGTTAGTGTGTAACTCAATAATGGTGTAACAACAGTCATTGTATAATTGTGTGCTTGTTTTGTGTTTATGTCACAGCTTTTACTTGCGTGTGCGTTTGTATGTGTGCTGTACCGTATTACCTCGCCTCCCGTGAAAAACGGTAGAAAGATTTTAGTACTAAAATTGGCGCTTGCCAACTCCCGTTATAAATGCTCTAAGCCATTAGCTGTCGTTTTGTATCGCGAAGTAGTACTTAGTGAAAACGGTGAATTGTGCGGTATTTTGGGGTAAAAGGCGATCAGAGACATCAAACTTAAGGGAACATGGTATTTCCTATCACAAATAAGTGATATTTTTGTCAATTGTTTTTGTAATATTGTATAATTTAGATTTAAAAGGAATACTAGTTGCGACAGTTTCAAGCGTCTTGGTAGGAGGTGTAGGTGAGTATTGATTTCTTGGTAGAAGGCGTAGTGCGTGTTAGTGTGTAACTCAATAATGATGTAACAACAGTCATTGTTTAATAATTGTGTGCTTGTTTTGTGTTTGTGTCACAGCTTTTACTTGCGTGTGTGTTTGTAAGGACACTTAATTTTTCTGCATTAGCATTAGTATGCATGTTATGTAAATGTGTGCTGTACCGTATTACCTCGCCTCCCGCGAAAAACGGCAAAAAGATTTTAATACTAAAAGTAGCGCTTGCCAACTCCCGTTATAAATGCTCTAAGTGGCCAGTTGATCGGCCATGTTATGAAGTTAAAAGTTTACCATACTCTATGGTTTTATGCTGTTATGTGGATGGTGTTATGTGTTGTGTGGATGATCGATAATACAAAAACATCGATGTTGACACCTAGATTAAATCTGATTTGTTTCTATTCATTAATTGGAATATAGTTATTGAAATAGGTAATGTTTAAAATTTGGAATGGAAATATTTCATGACTTAATTGATTTTGTGTTGTATTTGTATACGAGCATAACTGTCGAGGTACATTAGGGGAAGCCTAATGTCCAGCTGTGGACTAATATAGATGATAATGATAACTGTGAACCAGTTGTGGATCCAATGTTCATAAAAACCACCACACCAATTTTATAAATTCGAAAAACTGGATGGATGGATGGACATGGATGTGCAGATATTTTACTTCTTCTCGCCCATTATTATTGAATAGATCGTCCTGAAATTCTGCATAGATGTAGGTAGGTCTCTATTTTGAATAAAATATAATGATTCTTATTCAACTGACTCATATCTTAGTAACTGATTTATAATCAGTTTCCGTGGAATAGAAATACATGATTAACGTTTCCATAGAAAGTCCAAACATACATATATTAATTTAATTAAACTGTAACCATATCCAGTATTTATAATAATTAACAAGCTAGAGGTTTCACTTCTTCATTCTAGCAATATTCTCAATCAATCACGTCAAAATAAATAGAATTAACAAAAACAACTTCAAGTTTGTATTAGGGGTTAATGTCTGAAATTGCCGTAATAGGTACTTTGAATTGTCATAGAACCTTCGTGTTTTCTTTGGTTCTTCTTTGAAAAAATGTGCAACATTCGATGATCGACTTTCAGTTGTTTTTTTTTTTATTCAGCTAAGTCAAGAAAAATGGTTATTTCGAAAATTCGAGTGATTTTTTTTATACTAGTTCCGACACGGAACTATGGCCGCCGAAACAGCTCGCAATATCAATTTTGCCTTTGGAGAGGGGACTGCTAATGAACGCACCGTGCGATTTTGGTTTAAACGCTTTCGTCATGGAAACTTCGATTTGAAGAACGAACCACGTGGAAGACCGCCCACGCAGGTGAATAACAACTAATTGAAAGAGATGGTGGCAGCTGGTCCGAGCCAAACTACCCGGGAATGGAATTAGCGAATTAGGAATTAGCGGCATGGTTTAACTTTACCTTACCAAGAATATTGACTCATTTGCGTTACATCATTAAAATAAAAAAATGTGAAAATGGGTGCCTCATGATTTGACTGATATGAGAAAGAAAAGCGTGTTGAAACTTGTGTTGCCTTGTTGAATCGCTACAGAAATGAAATAATATTGGATCGAATTGTGACATGTGATGAAAGTGGATTCTTTACGATAACCGTAAGAAAAAATGCAATGGCTGACCATCAGGTCAAACTCCGGAACCGGTGTCCTAAAGCAAAGCTCACCAATAAAGGTGTTAGTCTCAGCATGGTGTTATTCATTAAAGCTTTTTCTGATCTGGTCAAACAATTAGTAGATGTCTACTATTTTTGTTTCATTCGTTTGAGCGAGTTTGAGAGTTATTAAATATATTAATATATAGATTAAATATATTAATAAATATATTGAATGAATATATATAAAAAAAAGATTGAATATATGAAATATATTATTTATTTAATATAGGTAACCCTAATTATTCCCAAATATTTTAGTTTTCACTCAAACTCTCAAATGTTTAACATTATCGAAATTTGAAAAAGACAGTCTGCTGCCAACTTCATAGAGATGATCACAGAAATCAATACTTACCTACACCTCCTACCAAGACGCTTGAAACTGTCGCAACTAGTATTCCATTTAAATCTAAATTATACAATATTACAAAAACAATTGACAAAAATATCACTCACTTGTGATAGGAAATACCGTGTTCCCTTAAGTATGATGTCTCTGATCGCCTTTTACCCCAAAATACCGCACAATTCACCGTTTTCACTAAGCACTACTCCGCGACACAAAACGACAGCTAATGGCCGCGTGGTAACGAGTGAAGTAGTTTTGTATAACGCGTATGACCAAGAGCGCCTTATGGCCGGCAGAGAGGTACGCCTTGCGATGACATCTCCAGTTATAAATGCTGTAAGCGTTGGTACGTCATGTCACAAGACAAAACTGTCCGTGGACGGAATAAATCACCCCCAGTCACTCATATCTCACTTGCACAGAAGAAATCATCCAGTTTTCTGTGAACCAGATACGTTGCCATTAATCATCCATTAATAAAAAGTTCATTCATAGACTAGTAAGCATAGACAAGTAAGTATACTACAGTTCATTCAACCTTGATTAATGTAACACCGCATCCCTCCGCATCCCTAGTACATCTGTCACTGTATGCGTTAGCATCCCTAGTACATCTGTGGTCACTGTGAAACACCGTAATTCCCCGAATTTCCTAATTTATTAGTATTTTTTGTTAATTTTTTGTTTTCTTTGGTTTTGTTTGATCATTTCAACCTCGGATTTTAACGCAAAAGAGAGCCCGATTGTTGGTTGCAAAGAGGAATATCTACCTAAGAGAATACATACAATAACTACTACTAAAATACAATACCTTATAACTAAGAGAATATAACGCTAAAAGTGCCTTCTATAAATTGTTTGTGTCTAACAGTGTTTATTTTTTGTTAGAAAATGTTTCGTAATGATGCACGTAGTCAAGAAAAAGCAGCGAACTACAAAAATACAGAAGAAAACGTAGACATAATAAACATTGACATCGTGACTGAAATCGAAAAGGAATTACAGGATAGTCCTTGCGACGTTATCTCCTTAGTGTTTCTCCTGTACGATGTCCCTGATACAGCCTTACAGCGACTAATAGTTTACCAACGAGTGCTCGGGGATGTTTCCTCCACAAATCTAAACTTGCTTCGTGACTGGGCGCAAGGGGCTAAGATGAAGTCCAGTTGGAAACATGAGTTTATTGAGGCCCTCCTGATCTGTCAGCTCTACGGGATCGTCAATAAACTGGGCTTCCACATCCCCAGTCTAAAGAAACACTACCAACCAGACAATCCTCATGTAAATATGTATATCAACCCAATGAAGAAAGCCCTCTATAAAGTTTGTGAAGACATTGACTCAGAAAACCTTGAGAAACTAAAAAGAACACTGCTTAACTGCAAAATGGATACCATGGAGTTCAACAGTTGTGAACTAATACTTCTGAAGCTGATGTCTGAAAAGTTTATAACAATAACACAAATACAATATGACAGAAAAAAATTAGGATATGAGTTTAAAGTGGACAAACTGATAAAAATTCTTGAAAAATTCCCTGACCTGGAGCAATTAGCCAAGGTACTAAAAGGATTGCAATATAGAAATAGTGGTGAGCCTGCAACTGCTCCCGAGTTGCCTATTGCTGCCAGCACTCCATTCTCTCCACTATCTGACAAGGAAACATCAAAAACTCTTACAGAAAAGCAACAAAACATAATGACTCATCATCATTTTAAAGATGTTTTTAAAATGATGGGTGATCTCAATCTTGATGATGAGAGCAATTTAAAATCTGATACTATAAAATCAAGCATAGGTAAATACCCAATTAAAAATTTTAAACGCATGGGTATTTGTCTCATAATTAACCAAGAAGAGTTCTGCCTATCTGAAAAAAGTTTATATGATGACTCCCTTCATACCATCTTGAGTAATAGGAAAGGATCTACAGCAGACAAACTACTGTTACAGAAAACAATGTCTGATCTAAATTTTGAAGTGATTATTGGTGAAAATCTAATCTACAATGATATGATTAATTTAATTAAAAATACTATCAGAGAAAGAGTTAAAAGTTCTGATAGTACCTTCATGTTATGTTTACTATCTCATGGAGTAAGGGGACATGTTTATGCAGCAGACTGCATCAAAGTAAATGTAGAAGACATACAAGGCATTCTCGATTCTGATGAAGCAACCATACTGCGGGGAATACCCAAAGTCCTGATTATACAGGCTTGCCAAATAGATGACCCACCCCCATCAACACTTGTGGCTGATTCACCGCATGGTAATAGAAGAAGGGAAACCAAGCAATATTATGTGAAAAAATCTGACTTTCTTGTCTACTGGGCTACAGCACCGCAGTTTGAGGCATTTAGAGATGAAAAAGTTGGTTCAATATTCATCCAACTGTTATGTAGAGCTATCCAGAATAGAGGGAGAAGAGAACATTTGTATGACATCTTCACTTTAGTCAACAATGGCGTCAAATTGCTTTGTGAAAAAGAAAAAGTTCAGCAGATGCCTTTATTTGAGTCAACATTGAGTAAGAAGTTATACTTATACATCCCTTACTAAAATGTACATTACTTAAAAAATATAACATATTGGGTAAATAAGGCGTAATGTAGTTATGGTGGAAAATGACTTAAAAAAATTACTGGGCTTTTGTGATTTCTGCTTTATAATTTATTAATCTAGTTATGAACCCACGCTACAACAAACTACAAATTTTAATTGCCGTTTTGGAGTCTATGACATTAAGGGATTTTATTAATAATCAGTATGTCAACAAAAAGAATTAACAAACTTATGTTTTTTTTTTATGTTACTTAGAATGATTCAAAGTTTGTTTTAGCAAAGATTCATACAAGATGGCTTAAGTACAAAGTTTATATAACTTCTTATCTATTAACTAAAATAGGTACTTTAGAACCTAGAAAATAGTAAAATACCATTTTTTTCTACACTACCACTATTATTTACTTATAGTTAAGTATTAAACTTGGTTTATTTATACTCTAAAAGAAAAATAGCAATTAAGTACATAATGCAATATATTGTCATGTCTGACCAACATTACTTAATTTTATTTGGTCTAAGAGTAGTCTGTAGGTTAGGTATTTCATGTAAAGGACTAATAGATTAAAATTTATAATACTGTGTAATGATAAGCATAATATTTTATAGTGATTTTATTAAAATAAAAACTTATACATATTAGTGTTCAAGATATATTTTCTATATTTATTCTAACATCTGTTTTCGTGAAATCCATTACAGCTGCTTCCAAATTCTTTCTTTCCTCATCTGTTTTTAATTTGGACCACATTGTGTCTAAATACCCTCTTTGATGCTTTTGTATGAACTGAAAGCTGTTTTTAAGTGTGGCACCAACATGCAATGTATTTAGTCGGACATCTAATTTGCCAATTTTTGTAACAAATGGTATGGAACTTGTAACAAATTTATGTGGGCCATGGCGTGATCTTATGATTGCTATTCTGGTGTTCTCATTGCAGTATTTTGTTAAAAATCCAGATTTAACAGCTGCCACACCGAAGTCTCCATGCATCTGTTGTATTTTGTTCAGCAGAGTATCATGGAATATACTAGACTTGAGAGAAAGGGGTTTATATTCCGGAACCATTGGTGATATTATTTCCACAGTTATGTACCTGGAAAGATCAAAATAATTTTAACTTAAGTTTGGTCCACACTGATTTCTATGTCTATAAAGAACATAATCCTTCTTACCGGTTTTTGAATCGAACCATTGTAAATTAGCTTCTAATATTTATAACTTGAATACTTTCAAATAGAGCGAAAGATATTAGAAAACAAATTCCAAGAGAATACAAGAAAGAATTATGTACAAATTGTTTGGCACAGTAAACAAACAGCACAGGCAAGGCACCAATGAGTATACAGTAACTTCAAGGCCTCGGAGGAAGAATAAATTGATAGTTGTTCTGAGGTACAGGCAGTATGCAGGCAGGCAGAGAGGTCAATCGAGAGGTAAACAATTACAGGAAGAGGTATAATAATTCATCTATGAATAATTACTAGTCTATGGGTAAACAAAACAGTGTGTATGTCTTTAAGGTGTATGTGGTGTACGTCATGGTACAATAATATAGACCATGTGTACGTAACGTAGTATACCTACTTAAATACTTAGTTTATGGTGTGTACTGTGCTAAAAAGGGCTGTGAACGTGGACGAAAGAAATCACCCCCAAGTTGGCTATGAACTACGAAAGACGATTTACTTTATTCACTCCATGGTCAAATTATAATTATTGTACCATGATTCACTCATCTATCTACTTCATAGTCGTGGCTAAGGTACTCATCTCATCCAATTTCTTTTTCCAATCTACATTTGATCAAAGAACTTAGATGACTTCATCCAATTTACTAGCAGCACCGATATTTGATCAAAGATTTGGATACTAGTTTCTGCCCGCGGCTTCGCACGCGTTGTTATTATGAAACGAAATTTTATGGGTTAAATTTTAGCCTATGGTTTATTAGGAGCTACACCTATGCAAATTTTTAGCCCCGATCTGTTGAGAAGTTTTGGCGTAAAGAAGTAACAATCATCCATCTATCGATCCAAACTTTCGCATTTTTAATAATAGTGTGATGTGATGTTATTTCATTTTGAAATTAACTAAGCAAATTACATAAGGATCTTTGAAAAAGATGTTGGATGAGTGGAAAAGGAACCTAAGTCTTAGTGTTCAATCATTCAATTTCTAGCTTGGGCGGGGTCCAGCTCAACAAGCAGTCGAGTTGTGGTCTGGTCACGCCACGCGTCACGTCAGTCGTCGTTTGGATACTTTTGGATATCTCTCAGGGATATCTTCAACTTCAATTTCTTTTTAAACGGCGCTTTATAATTATCTTAGAGTAAAAATAAGAACCTATCCACGGATTAAATAATAATTACTCTTTGGTCAGTTTCGTTAGTATAAAATTGTCACAAATGTAGTGAGTGAGGCGGCCAATGAAGTTATTGAACGTACACAAGGTTAAGTGAGTCCACAGATTATTAAATTAATAGTTATTGCTCTGAGAGCAAGTCCAATGGGTTAGTTAATAGTGATGCACCGCATAACCGCAGTAATCCCCCAACCGTTATCAAGGTCAATTTACTCCGGATAATTTATTAGTAAGTTAGAATATTAAATTGATAGTTCGCAAAATTATGGGTTATAGTCGCTTGATCAAAGTTGCAATCAAAGTACGTATGTCAGGACCAGAATGTAGGTCATAATTACTGTTTGTACTGTGCCTCTTGGTATTTAATCATCACGATGCCAAGGAAGGTCACTAATTTATCAGTATTGTTTATCTATTCTTTAGTGAGTTTATGAATTTACAATGCTTTAATAAACAATTTTCTGATAATAGAGCTTACGAACAGACGTATTCTTTTCATTTAAATAAAATAAAAAAGTTTACTTTTCTTTTACAGAATTAAGGAGCTATGACTGAAAGAGTGCATTTCATAGGAGTTGATGTTGGCTCTGGGAGTGTTCGAGCCGCTGTTGTAGATGAAAAGGGCCACGTTGTGAATGTGTCAGTAAGGGAAACAAAAACTTGGACTCCAAAAGTCAAAATCTATGAACAGTCATCTAGCAACATTTGGGCATGCTGTGTTGCTGCTATAAAGGTAGGTAGGTGTTATTTAAAGGCCTTTTGGTTCTTGGATAACGTACTAGGTAGTATCTCTTGGCGACCCCAGAGAAAAAAAAAACAAAAATTTCTAATTCAAAAACTTTATTTCTTTAGGCTTACAAAATAAGTACTTTAGGAGTCAAATTATATACTTTTTTGTATTATACTTTAAACAGCTATAGCAAATAGTAATTATTATCAAATAAAAAAAGATGAAGTTATCCAATTCAGTTTTTTATCCACTTGTGGAAGAAGTGGAAAATAAACCTCACTTATAATCTAATACAATGATTATTTGCCTATTTAAGTCTAAGTTATAATGTGATATACATACAGGTTAATATATAAATATAACTACTAAGCTTAACATTATTTTCCGTAAATTCCATTGTCAGTGCGGAACTGGGCAACATCTCACCAAGCATTAAACATCATTGATGTAATCATCAATGGAGTAAAAGGATTACTTGGATTTCTTGAAAAGATTTTGTTTTCTGTACTTACTGTTAAAATTACGAATAGGGAGTATGGTTGATGAGTAGGTACTACCTAACTTACCTACCTACAGGAGCATAATGCGAATCCATCGTAATCCTATTTTTAACCTAGCCATTCGATTTTCAGGATATTCTTGTGAACATAAATCCAGCTTCGGTGAGGGGCATAGGATTTGATGCAACTTGTTCTTTAGTAGTCTTAGATAAAAATTGCAACCCGATATCTGTCAGTACATCAAACAATAATGAGCAAAACATCATTATGTGGAGGGATCATAGGGCACAAGCTGAAGCCGATTTGATTAATAAAACTGGCCATACGATACTTCAGTATGTGGGTGGAAAAGTCTCTTTAGAAATGGAAATGCCTAAACTTTTATGGCTAAAAAAACATTTGCCAAAGAAATGGACCGAATATGGATATTTTTTTGACCTTCCAGACTTCCTCACATGGAAAGCTACAGGATCATTTAACAGATCGTTGTGCTCTCTTGTGTGTAAATGGAACTATGAATGCGCTACAGATGGCAAACAAGGCTGGAATAAAAATTTCTTAGAAGAAATTAATTTGGCAGATCTTATAGAAGACAACTTCAAAAAGATTGGGAATAAAGTACTAATGCCTGGTGAACTATGTGGAAGCCTTAGTGAAGAAGCCGCATCCATTTTAGGTTTGTTTCCTGGCTTGCCAGTGGCGACATCTATAATTGATGCCCATGCTGGTGGTCTCGGAATGATTGGGGTACATGCCAAAGGAATAGATACGCATATATCTTCCCGACTAGGACTTATTTGTGGAACTTCTACTTGCCACATGGCTGTCAACGAAAACGCTATTCTCGTTCAAGGCATTTGGGGCCCATATTTCAGCGCCATGGTTCCTAACATGTGGTTGAATGAAGCGGGCCAGAGTGCCTCAGGAATGTTACTGGACTATATTGTATCGAGTCATCCTGCTGGCATTGAATTACTGAAAACTAAAACCACTGGCGAGTAAGTACCTAAGAACGACAACGACCTGATTATAGTCGTTGTTATTTCTTTACACTTATTTATTTTAATATCTGTTCTAGTGTTCGGAATCATCTAAGAGAAATACTGACGAATATGGCAAAAACTCAAGACCTCACAGATGTTGGATTTCTCACAAAAGATATTCACGTATGGCCCGATTTTCATGGGAATAGATCACCACTAGCTGACCCAAACATGAGAGGAATGATCACAGGGTTATCTATAAATAGCAGCGAAGAAAACCTAGCCTTATTGTATCTAGCTACGCTTCAAGCACTTTCGGTAAATTATTTTAATTATCCTTACTTATTATCAGTTTTATTTTATTGTTGGCCGTCTTGTGTATTTATGTGACACTACCTCTGTTTTTTTAGTATGGGACAAGACACATCATTGACGCATTGATTCTGGCTGGGTACAAACCTTTCAAATGTTTACTTATTTGTGGAGGAATCACAAAAGACCCTCTATTTGTTCAAACTCAAGCAGACGCTGTGCATTTACCAATTCTCAAACCACATGAAAAAGAATCAGTGTTGGTGGGCTCGGCTATACTTGGAGCGTGTGCTTCTCAGTACTTCAGCAATGTACAGGAAGCTATTGAAATGATGGGTGGGACAGCCGAAATATTTCCACCTAAAGCACACCCTAAAGCATTCCACGATAGGAAGTACAGAGTTTTCCAACGTCTGTTTCAAGATCAGCTTAAATATAAATCTATTATGAATGAAAACATTTTATAGAATTTGAACCACGCAGGACTTCGTTTCCGCTACTATAAAAATATATGTTTTTAAAAGCGAAAACTTCATATAAGTAATAACTCTTTTTAATTTTAAGGTGAATGAAACAAACAATGTATCTATGTCATTGATGTATTGTATAATTGCCTAGCTTGCCTTTATAAAATTTTAGCATTATTTAGAGTTACAAATGTAAAATAATTATAAGGTAGCTGTAGTGATTGGGATAATGTTCACAAATAAAATGGAAAGGGAATTTATTTATCATTAATTATAATTATGCATTGGTTTCATTTATGCTTCGTAAAAGTAAAAAGTCGTAGGTCACTATGCTCTATGATTCCACGGTTGGGCATGTCTCAATAAATTATTCTTAAAAAGGAAAATGACTAAACCTACCAAAAAAACTGTCTAGAGAACAGTACACCACAAAAAAAAACCTGCGGCATAAAAATGGTGGTACCTACCTACCTATTACAAAAATCACCAACAACCAAATCAATAAAATTCGCGGACAAAACCACGGGATAAACTTACACCTAGCACCGTTACGCTGTTTGTTAGTATTCATCTATGGTTACGCTAGTATTCGTAGATAGATACGACTACTAGCGCCACGCACAGGGTACTTGATTAAATAAATGTTTCTTTAATTTATTTGATAGCAAGGCCCCTCGACATCTCTTTTTTTGCGCGCGTCGAATGTTTACGATAGTGATGCGAGACCACTTTGTTTAAAATATTTTTAGCAAGTTTCTTTGTTCATAATAACTAATGTTATGAATTTATGATAGATAGACTAAATAAGTTTCAAAATCAAACACAATCCGTAGATCGAAAGAGATTTTTTTAATAAACCTCTATTTTTATTACTACTACTTTCACTGCAAATTTTCCCTTCGTCTAACTGACATGCACCCCATTTAAATATTTTTTACTACTGCAGTTTAATTACATGATGTAGGAAATTTGCAGAGAATTCAAATATATATAGACGTCAATAGGTACTAATACAAAATAATTACCTGAAGAATCTAGAAAGAATGCATCATTTCATCACGAGCGCGCGCCGCGATATGCAGTATACTTACTAGTTAGTTTTATGGCGAAATGCTCTGCCACCCACACCACACGCGATGGATGGCTGTCCCGAAGGGCTGCCGCCGCCGCCCCGTCACGTCGCCGCGCCGCGCGCCGCCGCCATGCGCCAGGCGGCCCTGCCAGCTGAGACACCTTCCCGCTAATCAAAAGGTAATCATGTGGATTCATCATTAGCATCATCAGTCCACTCTGTGGACCTTAGACAATTTAACCCGCTGTCAACTGTGGACTGATGATAAATGCTGATGAGATGATAGCCTTCTTGGGATGGAATCATTAGCATCCCTAGTACATCTGTGGATGGAATGTAGGATGAATCCATGGTACAATAATATTGGATGAATCGAACCTTGGAGATGAACGAATGATTGTCTATTGCTGACCAACTAAAATTTGACATTTAATTTTGTCAGCAGCGACGGCAGCGCCTTCTTTTTTTTTCATTCATTCATTCATTCGTTCTAAGCGTACATTTTTGCGCCAGCCTGCCAGCCAGCCTTTCTTCTTTTTGTAAAAAAATAATTTACTGAACAAGGGCGTTGGGCAGAGTTTTATGAAATTCAGGAAAATGTTATGTTTTCTAGGTAGAATTCATTTACAAACTGTAATAAATTTGATCTGAGCATCCACCCACAGTCGACAAGCAGGTGAGCAGTGAGCCAGGTATGTATAAGCCGACCTAACCGAAAAGTGGTTTCCCTGAACCACAATCTACTCATCTCTCTTCCTTCTCATCTTGTTTGGGTTGTCTGAATCAATAACGTCGATGCTTTTTCGTAAGACATTTTGTATACCAATTCCTGTTGTATTTCGCCATAATTAAAGTTTTTTGTAGATCACTATGTCCAAGCGTCCGAATGAAGAAAGCGGCAATGGAACCAGCCAGCCGCCGATCAAGAAAGTTCACTTTGAACCCCACCTAATAGGTCCAGTTTCCACTCTAGAGGAAATGGACATAAAAGTTCTGCAATTCCAGAATAAGAAGCTTGCACAGGTTTGTATGTAGCTTAATTATTTGCATCATATCATCTTTTACAATAAAACACAAATTAGCCCAAACATGTCACAATCAGCTGTTCAATGCAGTGGTACAACCAATGTCATTTTCTTTTATATGTATTGTTGCAATAATGTTTACTGTCCTTGTTTTTTGTGCTCTTGACCTCCTTATTAATATTTATAACCTATAAACCTATTACCTACCTTGCAGTTGTTACAAATGATGTCATAAGTTAACTCTAAACAATGTTTTACGATATATAAGTGACCAGTCATAAAATATGAGTGCCAAACTGAATTGAAAGGGTCTAAAAAAACCTGGATTCAAGTATAGGTATAATGGAATAACTAAACAACGGCTACAGGAATTTTTAGATACTAGACAGACACTATCCTACTAGACACCATCATCAACTAAAGCTACCCAAAATAAGATTAGCAAAAAAAAAAACAAAATTGACTATGTGCAAAAATCTACAGTAATCTGTCGGAATTCATAAGTAGTGCTGAGTCGATGGCAATATTCATTAACAAACTGAAGAGAATCCTAGTGGACAGGGCTAACTACAGCCTAGATAAGTTTCTTGTTAACAATTTTGATAAAACTGATGGTGTAAATCCACATTTATAGTACTAAAATATTTTTGGTAAGATTACCAAGGAAAATTATTCCATATGTAGTTTTATCACCATTATGTACTTAACTGAGCTATATTTATAATTATGTATGTGCTTGAGATGTGAGAAATTGTGGTATAAAAAAAGAACTAAACTGAATAACCTATACACTGTAACCTAATTCGTTACAATGTGTGCTTCTCAGTACTTCCAATTAGAAAAAATATATTAAACTATGTTTTTGGTTATAGAGAATAGAACAACGTCACAGATGTGAGGCAGAATTGCGGGCAAGGATTGAACAGTTAGAGAAGCGCCAGACTCAAGATGATGCTGTGCTCTGTGTAGTCAACCGGTATTGGAACTTATTGAACGAAGACATAAGAGTTCTCTTGCAGAGGTTTGATGCAGAGACTGCTGATGAATCTGAGAACAAAAGTAAGCTAAGTATTTTGATCTACAATGTGGTCACTCACTAATTATATATAACGGCGAGCCTATGAACTTCATGAAGGTGGCTTAAGAACAGGCACAATGGCCTTAAAGAGAGTAGACATATACCCAGAAGCTGATGGGCTGAGTAGATATTATATAAATAATAATTTTCTCTTTACTATTATTACAACTAGATCTGTGAGGTACTTTTTTTTGTAAGTTGAATTCTGTCTACCAGTAGGGGCCAGGGTTGTGAACTATGGTATCTTTGTCAGATCCAGATTCATCCAGCTTTTGACCATCATCATTATTGGGGAAAAAATGCTGACTAAATTAGTATTCAACCTGTAACTTTCCTAATGTTCCAGTTTCCCCATAGTTCTTAAGCTGTTTTAGAAAATAATAATAATGTTAATTACCCTGTAATTTATTATGAATGCAAGTGGGTTAACTATGAATCTAGTTTGTTGGAAGAACACCAACGTTTCATCCCTTAACAAGGGACTTCTCCAGTCTAGCTGAGCATCAACCGCGGGTGCCGGGTGCGGGAGTTGAGGGGGGCGCTCTTCTCGGCGACGCTGCGGGCACTCATCCACTCGGAGATCTTGTATCGGGTAGTGCTGATCAACTGTGCAACCGTCATCTGCATCTTCTGGGTACATACAGATCTAACAGTATCTATACCCAGCTCTATACTGCTATCAATTCTCATAGACACAGCTTAGAGGCTTTGTCTCTATTGAAGTTGGGCCATCGTACCATCTCTATCGCCTCTCGTATCTTGAAGCAACCACACAATTTTTCCCTAGACAAGACACAGGCGTTGTCGAACTTAGTCAATACAGTTTTCTACCTATTGGTTTCAACATTCGTAATTCCTCCATTCCCTTCCAACCACATGCAGAGTCATAATAATGAAGTAGAAGCTGCTACTAAGAATTCACTTTGTTCTAACAGATGAAAATGAAGCCACTACATCATTCCTCATGCAACTCTCAACATGGGACAAAGAGGAATTGGATGCTCAGCTTGCGAATAGAGTTCAAGTTAGCAAAAGAGCAGTAGCCAAGGTGCTACAAGCATTTGACAGACTACAGCAGAGAAATGATAAGATATGGCGTGCTATCAAGGGAGAAGGGGAAGGTATGTATTATCTCTAGAAGTTACCACCCAGCAAAGCTGTAGAGGTATGCCTCTACAGCTTTGCTGGGTGTGAAGATGTTTTAACTTAGCCAGTATAGAATTAAACATAATAAAATTGGTACAAAACAGCTGAAAGTGGTTTGTTTTCGGCTCACTTCTTTTTAGTCACACTCTTGGCAGAGTAGGAATCACAACTACTCTTCCAAGAGTATCATTATTGGTTTCATGTACTCCACCACAATCTCACACTATTCCTATAGCACTGTTGATTTCCTGGTATTCTGCTTTTTTATAACATGGTGGTGTGGTGGTGGTGACCCACATTCGAGTCAAATGTAAAAATGAAAACATAAACTTTTATTGTGAAATTGCATAAAAAAGTTTCAAGTTTATGTTTTCATTTTACAAAGCTTTGTTTTTAAGCATTTAGATACCAAAACTAACGTTTTTGTATGTAAAGCTTTTTATTTTTAGTTAATTTAAATATTTTTCTATGATTGTTTACATAAGTAAGACACTAGTATAAAACTATAGAATCTTAAGATAGTTTCCGACCGATTTTAATTAATCCTGCACTTGCAAGGTGGTATAAGGAAATGTCAAAGCAGGATCAATAAGACCCTATAGAAATTTCTTATAACATTTTCCGAGAAAAATACAAATAAGTACCAAGAAAAATTGACATATAGGGTAAATAAAAATGTTGTTAATATATTACGAACTAGAGCCTGCCCGCAGCTTCGCACGCTCTTTTCCGGGGTAAAAAGTAGCCTATGTCTAATGTCCATCCCTCATCCCCATGATCCCGTCTACCTCCCTGCCAAATTTCATTAAGATCCATGAAGCCATTTAGGCATTTCGAATTTATAATAGTATAGATAGATTTTAGTTCACATGTATACGCAACTTTTACGCATTAATAAATAAATAAATAATGCTGGACAATTCACACAGCATTATCTAGCCCCAAGCTAAGCAGAGCTTGTGTTATGGGTACTAGATAACTGATATACATAATATAATACAATCATAGATAGATATTTTTTATTATAAATAGAAAACGACCAGAACACCCTGAACAAATGTCTGGAATGTAATTCTGGGAATTATACAAAAGCAGACAATCAAAAAGCACAGGTTCATAATGACCCTGCCTTGCAGGCACCTGGTTAAATTTAGTATAACATTTAATAGCGTCAAAATAAATTATTTACGATTAACTCTACAGAAGGCGCGCCAGCCCCATCCCTAGACGAAGTAATCCGCGCCACAAACGAGGAAGTAACCGCTGAGAACCGGAGACTGCAAGGGCTGTGCACGCGTCTGCACGAGTCGCACCACGAGATGACGCTGCGGGTCGCGCATCTGCAAGACGCCGTCAACAGTAGGGACACGGAGAACGCGGAGCTCAAAAACCAGATCGACGATCTACAGTACGAGTTACTAAAGGTACTAACATAGAACTGGAGACTGCAAGGGCTGTGCATGCGCCGGCACCAATCGCACCACGACATGACGCTGGGAGTCGTGCATCTGCAGGACGCCGTCAACAGTAGGGACACGGAGAACGCGGAGCTCAAAAACCAGACCGACGATCTACAGTACGAGTTACTAAAGGTACTAACATAGAATTGGATACAGCAAGGGCTGTGCATGCGCTGGCACGAGTCGCACCACGAGACGACGCTGGGGTTTGTGCATCTGCTGGACGCCGTCAACGGCGGGGACACTGAGAACGCAGGGCTCAAGATCTAGATCGACGATCTACAGTACGAGGTACTGAAGGTACTAATATAGAACTGGACACTGCAAGGGCTGTGCCTGCGCCTGCACAAATCACACCACGAGATGACGCTGGGGTTCGTGCATCTGCAGGACGCCGTCAACGGAGAACGCGAAGGTCAAGAACTAAATTGACGATCTGCAGTACGAGTTTCTTAGGTTATTATTATTACTAACTACTTGCATCTGCTTGTGGCTGAACATGACTCCCTCAAACACAAGGGGGGTTGCCTCAATCATCACGCTTGGCAGGCGGATCATGTGAGATCATGCATGATGATGATAAATAACTGGATTAAACTAGATTATACTAGCACTTTCATGGCTGAAAACATCGATCTGCAAGTCCGTGCAACGACCGCGCGCCCCTGCGGGTTGCACCGCCGACGCTAGTAGTGATCGTGTTAAAGAGAAACCGTTACTCAACATAGGCCTCCCACAATCTTCATAATTCCTATTGTTCCATTTCAAAGCAGAAGGCACATCTTGATCTCAGAGACTGCAAGCTCTCTAATATAGCCAAAGTTTATATTTCTTGTCTATCTAACATATTTAACTCTCCACATTTCTCCAGGTCAGATCACGCAATGACAAACTAGAAAATCATTTAGCAGAAGCTATCGAGAAGCTAAAGAGCTTGCACCAATCAGGGGCCGCGGCAGTCGCCGCTGGGCCTGTCGCGACCACTCACGCGCACGCCGGCGGCGCCGTCGCGGCCGCCAAGCTAGAAGACATCGCGGCAGAGTTAGAGGAACAGAGAGAACTAGCCAATAACAGATTAGCGGAGCTGGACAGGCTGCATCGACAACATAGGGACACGCTAAAGGAAGTTGAAAAACTCAAAATGGATGTAAGTTTACTTTTTAGTTGCCAGTTACTATTTAGGACTTTGACGTCGATTTCGATGATGGCGACCGTAATATCTAGACATTACGGATTCTTCTTTCTATCATGAGCTCTAATATGGCTCTCTAGACCGAACTTGAATTCCCTACGTCACGTATGACAGTAAAGTTGAGTTATAGGTGTACATGTAGGAAGGCTTATGCCAGTTAGTTATTTGTTAGTTACAATACCCATCTTAGAAGTCTCTGCCCACACTACCACTTTGTAGGACAAATCATTCACTGTACCAGCGTATTTTTTTATTTTTTTCAAGTACCACCTTCTTTGTTGTTTTTACATGTTCAGTCCATCCCAAGGTTGCCAGGAAGAGATTGCTCATTGCGATAAGAGGCCGCCTTTGTACTTCGGTTATTCGTAGCATTTATTTCTGTATTATTTTCTGTGTTTGTGTGGTACAACAATGTACTATTTATCTATCTATCTGTCTCTGGCCAAACTGAAGGTACTGACGACCTCTGTGGCGCGGTGGGCGAAGGTCCGCCTGCGACGGAGGAGGTTGCGGGTTCGATTCCCGCCTCGGGACAAATGTGCAGATCGTACTGCAGACATTTGTTCCGGGTGTTCTTGTTATCTATTTGTGTATTATATTGTATTATGTATATCAGTTATCTAGTACCCATAACACAAGCTCTGCTTAGCTTGGGGCTAGATAATGTTGTGTGAACTGTCCAGTATTATTATTGTTATTCTTAATTAAGTTTGGTGGCCACAAAGTGCAACATCGTATCTCTACCTAAACTACACATAATAAAACTATTATAGAGGCATTAAAAAAAGCTTATAATAGGGATCACAAACTGCCCGTTCGAAATTTTGAAATTACCATTGTTTAACGAAATAATAGGATAAAATAAGTGGCGGCGCTAGTTTGGCTCGGGGTTTCGTCTAAATAAAGATCTAACAATGACTAAGTCGGTCCCATAAGATATTTTAGTAACTAAGTTATGTTTCAAGAAACTGTATTGCTTCTAACTTAACAAAACATATCCGTGATATGACTCTGAGAACTTCCTGTGATTGCATCAACAACAAGTATGTTTAGTTTAGTGAGCCAATCGCTTGTAAATTTTCGTGAACATAGATTTAGTATTTGCAATTCTTGAGGGTGGGTCAAAGAGCAGGGTTCAAACAGCGACAGCAATATGCTAATCACAAAATACTTTGGTCCATTAAAGAGGAATAAATCAATAAGTGTGTATAAATTAAACTCAAATATGTACTAACTTAAAATATAAACACCAAACGTAGTGTATGACACCCGCCGACCAAGTGGGATGACGTCCTGGGAAAATACGGCCAGCTATAGACAGGGCCAGCTGTGAACTATCATAAACTGATGCACCAGGATATTTTTGGGATCCTGCTCGCTGTTTAGGTTTCACTGTACTTGGATACATACATAGACTCATGAAGCTTTTTATTAGTGAGAGAATTTTTATAATCCAAACTGTTCTACTCCCCAACAAAATCTTAAACAAACAAACGAATTCAACCTATTTCTCTAAACTAACTTCTAGCTAGATCATCGTGGATGTAAGCGGGTTGATGAATCTAGCTAGAGGTTACAGAAAGGAAATAAGTTGGGTTCGTTTGTTTGTTTATGAGTTTGATTGTGAGAGCAACAATTTTTTTTGAAATTTTTTGTAATTTTATATTTATTAGAACTTTTAGAAGTTTAAGGCTAGTAACAACATTAATTATTAGATAAATAAGAGGAGAACTCAGTGCCTAGACCAACCTAACATATGCTTTAAGGTACTACTGACCAAGCTATGTAACGAATTTTTTATGAATAAATTATATATCTATCTCTCTATAGGCGGGTTAGGAAAATTCTCTCACCATCAAATGAGGTTCATAGTTAACCCGCTTATATCTGTTATGGAGTTTGTCAAACTACAATAGTTTTTATAGTTATTTAGCTAGATTGTTTGCAACAGTCTGTTCTAAAATTATAAACAGTAGTTGTAATTTGTTTCTATAAGTTGTAATTTTCTTATTGAACGTCATTACACTTCATTCACTACTTAATTATAATATCTATAATATAAAAATGAATCGCAAAATGTGTTGGTAAGCGCATAACTCAACAACGCCTGGACCAATTTGGCCAAATCTTTCTTTGTTGTGTTTGTTATTGTCAGGAGAAGGTTCTTATGAAAGAAAAAATTAAGAAAGTTGGAAACATAAATTTCCACGGGGGCGAAGCCGCGGTTCGCAGCTAGTTACTAATATATTTAATTACGTTCAATCTTGTTTTCCAGATCCGCCAACTACCAGAATCAGTGATAGTAGAGACGACGGAGTACAAATGCCTACAGAGCCAGTTTTCAGTGCTGTATAATGAGTCAATGCAGATGAAGACAGCGTTAGACGAGACGCGGCTTCAGCTGCAGAATGCTAAGAACCTACACATGAGGCAGATCGAAATGATGGAGGTAACGATATATCTACATAATCTGACCATGTACAGTTGTACCACTTACAAGCGCAACAGCAAAATTCGTCTGCACAGAAGAGGCCAGTTCAACCCGTTTGAATACGAATGCCAACACCGTTGAAATAATAGACCTTGGTGCATTGCGTTAAGCATAGTAATAGAACTAAGTATAAAGAACATTTAATATGTTTGGGATTTTTATAGTAAAGTCTTAATTAATAGATAATAAGCTAAAACTTATTAGGGGAGGCCTATGTCCAGCAGTGGACTGGTATAGGCTGATGATGACGATGATGAAGCTAAAACTTGATTTTTGGGCTTGCGTTGCCCTGTCTCGCTCGCTCCTATGAACGGGAAATCCTATGTCTGTCATTTTCACAAAAAAATGAGATTGGATAGTCTCTTAACACTTTCATTGCCCGTCACGACGTAGCGATGGACGTAGCCTCTGCATTGAATTCGTTAAGAACCGCAATAATTAATCTAACTTTCTCAATATTACAGAGTGAAGAACTATCAAGACAAAAAGCCCTACGCTCCGAGATGATACAACTAGAAGACGTTCTCGGTCAATTACGTAAAGAGTATGAAATGTTACGTATAGAGTTTGAACAGAATCTCGCCGCAAACGAACAAACCGGGCCCATCAACAGAGAAATGAGGCATCTCATCACGTCCCTACAGAACCACAACCAACAGTTAAAAGGAGAAGTTCATAGGTATAAGAGAAAATACAAGGACACAAGCCAAGAACTTAACAAGGTACGCTATTCATTTAATAGTACTGGTTATATACGTGTTTTGTATTTTTGAGTTTCATTAATGTCAACAGAGGCGCACAGGTAAGGTGCTCGGTAAGTTACTAGCAACTTTCATGGGACAAAATTGATACCATGTTCAAGACGCATTTAAAATTGCGCGTTTTCAAAAATATTCGATTTTTTTTTATTTATTGAGCGTTTGAACTAATAACGGTATCTACAAATGTATAATTCTCAAGTGTTCATTACTGAGCAATAAAATTAACAAATTGGCAACAGAGTGCAGGCGAATATGCCCTAGATTTAGAAGTAGTATCCATTCTGTACCCATTCTGTTGCACTTACAAATTTTCTCTATGGTACTACTCATCATTTCGAATTGTTTCGAATGGAACCCAAACCTAATCACAGACACGAAACTACTTTAACAAACGGAGAAGCTGACAACTCCAACAAGATGACATCAAGCAGGTATGCACAACGGCTATAGTTCCTCATAACTTTCAGACGTTGTGTGTAGAACTTCTGTTGTACGGAAGGGGATGTTAAAAGCAACCTTATGTCTAGGCACGTAAGGAAGTAGAGGAGGCGACGTCCCGCGGCGGAGCGCCCGCGGCGCCCGGGGCTGAGGCCGCTGACGAGAAACCACTCGCCATCAAGAAAGAGGAACCAGATCCAGAGGTTTGTTTGCACTCTTTACATAATCTCTAGGTATGTGGATGTTAAGTTAAATCATTATTTGCTTGTTCAGAAATAAAATTAGACTTCTGGCCTACCTCCCGGCATAGATAGTCAATATTGTCATGCACTGACAAGGAATATACACGCATCAGCTAAAGAGCGGACTGTTATTTTACACAATATTAATAATACGACGACCGATGTGGCGCGGTGGGCGAAGGTCTGTCTGCGACGCTTAAGGTTGTGGGTTCGATTCCCGCCTCGGGACAAATGTGTGTACGATCTACAGACATTTGTTCAGGGTGTTCTGGTCGTTTTCTATATATAATAAAAAATATCTATCTATGTATTGTATCATATTATGTATATCATTTATCTAGTACCCATAACACAAGCTCTGCTTAGCTTGTGTCTAGATAATGCTGTGTGAATTGTCCAGCATTATTTATTATTTATTTATTAATACGTTTAACACTTATTTGCCTATCGCTTTGCTAACATAAACAATTCACGAGCTACATATCTATCCATCCACCCACGAGCTTCCTATTTCCATTTACTATCATAGCGTTCGTCTTTTTCTCTCAAATTCAAAAGCTGATATCAAAACAGAGCGGAGATAATTCGACATTCCAGGGCTTTGGAATGTCGAATACACGACTTTTGACGCTATTGATTATCATTAGTTGTTTGATGAAGATTGGTGCATATTGGTTCTTATGATGATATTTAAGTTAACTTTTTAGGAATTTAATTTATATAACCATGCTATTGTATCACTTATATTAATATGCGCCTCTCTCCGCTTTGGTGACCCTGGACAACCCTAAACAACAGCTCGGATAGACGTCAAAAGTTAAAAAAAAAGAAATGTAAAAGATTTTTGCGCATAAATATGATGTTGTTTTGTAGGGAGGCGAGGATGCAGCGGCGACGGGCTGCGCGGCCGCCGCCAAGGAACACGCGCGGGCCAAGATCCAAGAACAAGACCAGCTTATCAAGGATCTCAAACAACAGATCAAGTGAGTTTACTTTTGTAACGTATTATGTCATATGGTATACTGCTGTGGGGAACGCCGCAGATATTAACACCGTATTTGTGCTGCAGAAGAGGGCTGTTCGTGCAATCTATAATATGGATCCCAGAGAATCCCTACGTTTTAAATTCCTAGAAATAAGCATAATGACAATAAAAAACACAAGTCAATATATTTATGAAATTTTGTTGTACACATAAAAAATCAAAAGCTCCCTAAAAATAGCGATATACATAATATTAATATTAGAAATAAACATAAACTCGTGGGCACAGCGCCAGGCTTTATAAAATAAATGTATCTTTTAAAGGGCAATGTATACACTTCTACAACAAAACTCCTAACGAGTTGCAAAATCAATCAGTAAATAAAATCAAACAAATTGTCAAAACTTTTCTGTGCAAAAAGACTTACAACAAAATATCAGATTATCTAAAAGATAAAAAAGCTTGGAACGGGTTTTGCTCCAACTCGAAAAATAACAACTAACAAGCTAAAGGTTTCTTCGTCGCTTGTTTACCATACCGAAACGACAGAAATAAAAAATATCACTTTATTTCCGTGTCAATGTTTTATTTTAAGAATTTGACATTTTCTGAGTGTACATTTTTGTATAATTATGGAAATAAAGCATTTTTGATTTGATTTGAAACTATCATAGTTATCATATTTACGCATATGATGGTAAATCGTTATTACTTCGTTAGGTCTGTAATCATTTGTAATCGCTGTTTGTTTATCTCCTGTGCAGTGCTGTTACAAATAAATAAAACGTCAAGTGTGAGTTGGACTCTTGCATCAAGCATTCCGTACAAACTTGTACTCATAAGTAAAGAAATCGACTCAGACGCATAGTTCACAAACATTCTAATTTGGTCACAATTACTTAAACGATATAAAAAAATACGGGTTTACGATTTTTTTTCCTTTACTTGTGCTATAAGAACTTCTTTTTGCGATATTTCATGGTTCAATGGGAAGTACACAAAATTTTTCTGATTCAGGTCACAATTACATAAAGGATATAAAAAAAAAAAAATTGCTTCTTGCCAAATTTCATGATTCTAGGTCAACAGGAAGTACAATACAGATTTTGTGTGCATGTGATTCCCTTGAAAAATTTTAAGAAATTGTTCATAAACGGCTGTAAGTTTTGATTGCGTTGACTTAGAAGTTTGATTAATATCGCGGCTCCTATCTCTGTATGATGTGAATTTCAACTCGATACCTCCACGCATTTCTGAGAAAATTGGATTGACAGACAGAAAGACGGACAATAAAGTGATCTTATAAGGGTTCCTTTTTTGCTTTGAGGTACGGATCCCTAAAAACAAAAATCTCACCTTTAGTTTATATTTTTATGTGTATTGGTGTGGCCTACGAGGCTACGATGGATCACGAATGTCGGGGATTTATAGGCGAGGGTCACTCGGCGAGTCGCTTTTGGAGCCTACACTTTTAATAAGGACTAACTCTATTTACCGAAAATAAATCACCACATTTTCTTCTACAGAAAGGCAGTAAATGAACAGAAAGAGTTGAAACTCCTTCTAGACATGTACAAAGGAGTCAGTAAAGAGCAGAGAGACAAGGTTCAACTGATGGCGGCCGAGAGGAAAGCGAGGCAGGAGCTCGACGACCACAGGCAGAAAGCGAAGATGGCACAGGTACACTTTCATTTAGCACTGGTCTCTTCACATGGTCTTACCTTACCATGTTTGTCGACGCTGGATCGGCTAGGGCCAGTTAGAAAAGCTATCTATTTACGAATTGTGTGTGATCGCGTATTAGCTACTATACCTGTAGGTCGCTTCCACTTTAAGGCGCATACCCCACCCAAACTAGCGCCGCCACCTACTTTATCGTATTATTCCGTTTAACAAAGGAAATTGCAAAAATCCATCGTAGGTACAGTTTGTGATACTAATTATAAGCTTTTTTGTAATATAGTTTTATTTTATTTAGTTTACACAGTGAATCGAAGTTGCCCTTGGTGGCCACCAAAATCTATTTTCGTATCTCTGCCTAAATTAAATAGAATAAAACTATTAAAGAGGCATTAAAAAACTTATAAGAGGTATCACAAACTGTGCGATGGATTTTTAAAATTTCCTTTGTTAAACGGAATAATAAGATAAAGTACCTAGGTAGCGGCGCTACTTTGGTTGGGGTATGCGCCTCAAGGTGGTACGACAAGCGTGAAACAATTGGGTTCTAAAAATAATTTAGCAAGCAGATAAGTAATTTAGCGTTTAGAGAGTTATTTGCGTTTTGATTAATTCAAACAAAATTTAAAACTCAATTATTAGGACGACAATTAATAAGGTCTGAAAACTACGCATCTGCTAGCAGCTGTAGAAATCTAAAATTTGCATAAAATCATAACTTTTTTAAATGCGACGCACATGCGTCGCAGCGCTACTTTCCCCCCAAAAACGCTCTGAATTTTTCGAAAGAGTTGAAAACGTCGCTCAATTGTGGTCTACCTTGTCTAGTCAAGTCAACCAGGTCAATCAACCTCTGCTCGCATCGCCTTCACTTAACGAAGCGACGACCGCTTCACAATATTCTTTTTATACTACTGCAGAAAAATTAAATCAGGCATAGAGCCATAATCAAGGATTGAATATCAAAAAGTTTATTGGTATTTCCCTATCACATCACAATTACATAACCTATGGCAGATTATCAACTCGTTTTATTATTAACAGGAGAGTAAACGAGAGCGGCGGCTAGCGGACGAAGATGCGCTCCGCAAGATCAAACAACTAGAAGAGCAAAAGTACGAGCTGCAGAAGCAGCTGTCGTGTATACGGCCGAACAACGCCGACCCTCTGCACGGGTTCTCGAGGCCGTTCGCTGGATCACAGGTATTCCACACTCTATGCCCGTAACCAGACACTAAACTTCGAATAGAATGGAATAAAACTTTATATAGCATACACAAAAAAAACATAGGGAAAGTTCTTAATATAAAATAATAAAGCTTACAACTAAACACTACAATAAATGAAGAAAACAATCAAACATAAAAAAAACAAATGCTACGATATTAATTTTTTTTAAAAAAAGTAAACTACATGTAGAGTGAGGTATAAAATTGGTTAATTTTATACCTCACTACCAAATTCGATATGGAATGGATTTAAACGCAAAATAAGTAGGTCAATAAACTGTGATAACTAGATCGTATTTAGAGTCATAAAGGTACTTGAATAAAGTCTTGATCGGATTGGATAATTTCTCGGTCTTATGTCATATGAAAACTACACACCCTATGTCCTCTTTACCCAAATCCTTTTATCCTGGACGTTGGCAACATTGTTCCAGCGAACTAAAATCTAATCTGCTCTCTAAAGGAAGAAGAGGCTCTACTCAACGAAATGGAAGTCACGGGGCAGGCATTCGAAGACATGCAGGAACAAAATTCCAGGCTGATTCAACAACTCAGGGAAAAAGACGACGCGAATTTCAAGCTTATGTCTGAGAGGATAAAGGCGAATTCGCTTCACAAGCTGCTGAGGGAGGAAAAACAGCTGTTACAAGAACAGGTAAGCTTATCATAAACAAATTATATAGAAGATGATGGCTGGTATTGGAGAGTGCGGAAGAAAAAACATATGGCCGACTTCTCTGAGGCTATTTATGAAAGCTTTCTCAGTCATCAATCTATGCTTGAGCTTAAGCCATATACAGAGTGAGTTTGTTTCATGGCCAGTTCAAAAACTATTTCTTTAATAAAAACTAAAAAAAGTTCGTCTTTTTTAATGCAGAACTTATTATTTCCAAAATCGATCACGTCACTCCTAACATGACTTTTCGATAATTCTCACGGTTTCAGACAGCCCCTCAGTGGCCCTGAAAATAAACTCACCTGTATGTATATTGATAGATGACTGAGTAAGCTTCGATACATAATACGGGCCTTTATGCCTGTGCGCTGATTGGTCGATACCGCATGCTCCATCATCACTTAAAACGCACCATAGTTAAGCATGTCGGCACATTGGCCATAAAATGTACTCTCGCATATCAATAAATGAAACTTGTTGTACACACAGAAACATGAAACATTATAAGCTTTTAACACTATTTTAATGGTGATGGAAAACATCTTAAGCCCGATAGCCCTGACTATCCCACACACGTATGTACACTTGTTCTAGCTACCACAAAAGGCATGCCAAAGCTAACATGATGCTGCTCTTGAAAAGCTTGTATTATAAATAAATTATGGCTTATAAGGTAGCAGTGCAGCGAAAGATATTTCAATTTGAATTCGTAAACAAACGAGATATCAAATAAATGGTAAATGAAAGCATTCAAAAACAAAATATGATACGAGCTTCTGTGCTTTTGCTTTGCTTTGATGATACTAATAATGTTAATTATTTTCCACTAATATTCCTTGGGTTTTGTAACCCCTTTGTAAACAAAAAAAAACAGATTTTTAAGTCTGAGTATGGGTTACACATGACACATATACCTAAGTTGACAGGGACAGTTTATATCATATCTTTAGGTGCTAACCCGCGACCAGCAGATAGAATCCATGGGCGCGGTGGCGCGCCGGCTAGAGGAGAAGGAGCGGTTGCTACAGACGACGCTGTCTGCGGTTGAAAAGGAGCTGCTACTTCGCCAGCAAGCAATGGAGATGCATAAGCGGAAGGCAATCGAATCCGCGCAGTCGGCCGCAGATCTCAAATTGCATCTAGGTAAGGGTTTTACGTAGCTGTGGCGGTCCGGAGTGAGAATCCTTTACATCCTATTATGGTCCACTGCAGGACGCAAGCCTCTCCCTGATAATCGCTTTATAAGCTTTTGTATCATGGAGGTAAAGATCATAATCCCCACGCTGGACCTGCGGGTTGGGGATCGCAGTTCGGTGGTAGATCTATTCTGCAAGAGGCGCTGCTGCCCGCACCCCTGGTGTGTATCCTTTAGTCGCCTCTTACAACAGCCATGGGAAGAGTTAGTGGTGTGCAAATTCTGAGCCTTTGCTGGATGCTGACACAGAGCGCTATGGTGCTCATTAGAGGGATAACTTTGTCCAGCCGTGGACTAATATAGGCTGATGATGATGAAGGCGCCCTGTCTTCAGCTTGCCGCATCCAGCATCTGCCAGCAGTCTCTCGCAAATCGTCATCCCACCTGGTCGGAGGACGTTCTACACTACGGTTGCCGAGTCGCTTTCTCCACTAAAGAACACGTTTACCCCAGCGGTTGTCGGTTCTTCTCGAGATATGGCCAGCCTACTGCCACTTCAGCTTGCTAATTTTTTGAGCTATGTCGATAACCTTGGTTCTCTGTCGGATGTATTCATTGCGAATTCTATCCTTCAGAGAAACTCCGAGCATAGCTCTCTCCATAGCTCGCTGGGCGACTTTAAACTGGTGGACCAGCCCTACCATGAGTGTCCACGTCTCAGCTACGTAGGTCATGACGGGTAGGACGCACTGATTGAAAACTTGCGTTTTCAGGCATGAATGACGAGAAGACTCGACGTAGTTTCCCAAACGCTGCCCAACTTAGTTGGATCCTCCTCTTGGCCTCCTTCTCGAAATTGTTTTTACCCAACTGCAGAGTCTGTCTACCTAAGGTATGTGTACTCTGAAACAATTTCGAGAAGGTGGCCATATACGACGACCGGTCCCGGATCAATGTGGCCATTGATCTTGGTGTTATCCAAGTTCATGCTTGTTTCCTGATGATAAAGATTTTAAATTTATTCAAGCTTCTGTTTTTATTGATTACACGCGATGTTCGGAGTTTCCTAACTTCCGGGTGAAATTTAACAGCGCTTAAACCTTCAGCGTCGCAGTTGAACTTGGATGACGAGACTAGCACACCGTAGGTACCTACGTACGAAGAGGCCCTAGAATTTTACGGCCTATATCCAGCAGTAGTTTAAGTCGAGATATTATTATTTTCATGTGTTTTCTTTACTTCACTCTGTTGTTCACTCTCTTTTCGTTCCATTTAAATCCTCAACTAGTCTTACAAAAGTTTCTTACTCTTAGCAATTTAGCAGTCAACTAAGTCCTGTATTTACTAAGTTTAAAAATTATTTCAGAAAAATACCATGCGCAAATGAAAGAAGCGCAGCAAGTAGTAGCGGAAAAAACGAGTGCGCTAGAAGCGGAGGCGTATAAGACGAAACGATTACACGTAAGTTTTCGTTTAGTCTCTCAATAAATTATAATAGTAATTAATAAAGTAAAGCCTACATTACCCTCTGTAAGGTGCCCATTTCACTCATCCAATATCATTGTCCAATGTACATTTGATCAGAGAACTTGGATAATTTCATCTAATTTAATAGCAACATCGATGTTTGATCAAAGATTTGGATTCAAGTTTCTGCCCGCGGCTTCGTACGCGTTGTTTCTATAAAAAAGTATATGGGTCAAATTAGTAGCCTATGGTTTATTTCAGGTCAAGAATTATACCTATGCAAATTTTCAGCCCGATCTGTTAAGAAGTTTTGGCGTAAAGAAGTAACAATCATCCATCTGATGAAAATGAATGCTGTGTGAATTGTCCAGCATTATTTATTTATTTATTTATCTATCCATCCAAACTTTCGTCTTTTTAATATTAGTGTGATGGGTATAATTTCATTTAAAATTAACTAGAGAAGTTTCTTAGGAATCTTTGACAAAGATATTGGATGAGTGGAATGGGCATCCATCCAAGAAATTTCATCAAATATTGGATTGGACAAAGAAATTGGACGAGTGGAATGGGACCCTAAGTTGGTAATCAACTAAAAGTTCGCTTGTCGCAAAGACCTGACAGCAACAAAAGTTATGCCTTTCTTTTTATTTCTATCATAATAATTTTATTGCAGTCCCTTTCTTATAAATTTTTTAGTCCTGTCAAATTAGTTTCGTTTTGTTTATGTGACAGCCAAGTAGACACCATGGATCAACATGAGCTATTGTTGATGATGATTTGATTTACTGGTTTACTGGATTATTGGTTCCCAAATTTTTTTTTATGAATAATGTTCTTGACTGTAGGAAGAGCTCGCGATACTGAGACGCAAAGCAGAACGTATGAAAAAGATGGAACAAGCGGGAAGCAGTATGGACGAGGTGCTGCTTGAGGAAATTAGAGAATACAAAGAGACACTTACGTGCCCCTCGTGCAAGGTAATGCATCTGTTCACATTTATTTATCTACTTACAGTTAGAGTAAATAAATATAAATAAATAAAAAAATAACCAATAGCATGTTGTCAAATTAGGAACGCATGTATTCCAGATTGTATTGGAGGTTTTTGCTCTCGGTTTTAGTAAAAAACGGCTTTACTTCAATGGACTATGAAATGCTCCACTTGACTTCCCCAAAGATCATGATTACTCATTATCGTCGTTATTTAACAATACTTTTGTTCTAAATTCACATCTATAAGTCTTCATTGCTCGTCTGAAAATGTTGCCCATCCCTTTTTTTCGATAGTAAAAAAGGATCGGGTAACATTTTACGGTAGTTCAGTTTAAATAAACCAGCTTTAAACTGTAGCAACTAAAGAAATTTACTGAATCAGGGCCCGCGGTAGTGGCCCTGCCAATTCGAGTAGACGGCCGCATACCTTCGTTACAAATGAAAACTTCATAAGAAGGTAATAAAATGGCTGACTTGGCTCTTCCCTTGATCTCAAATTCTCAATAAATTTTACAGCGGAAGTATTACGAGACGACACTTAGCAACATTTTATCATCATAACGTTTACTTTAGATTTTTCTTTTCTAAATATATTGTCATCTTGATGTATCTTTCTTCCGCACAATTTTGATCGTAAACCTCCTTTACAGGTGAAACGCAAAGACGCCGTCCTAACGAAATGCTTCCACGTGTTCTGTTGGGACTGCCTGCGGACGCGGTACGAGACTCGCCAGCGCAAGTGTCCCAAGTGCAACGCGGCCTTCGGGGCCAACGACTACCACCGCCTATATCTCTCCACCTAGACGTGTGCACCAAGCCGTATTGTTACACATAGGATCGGTATGAAGCTACCCATGACTCGAGTCGACAGCCCGCCATGAGGGGAGACTACCGAAGACCACTCTGTCATTCTGTTACGCTAGATTATGTGGGAATCGATCACTCAGTAATCTAGCAAACTATATGACATCTTCAAGTGGGGACTACAAAACAAATAATATCTAGGTATGACATTCGAAGAATCGAATATCCAGAAATGCGTTTATGGCAATAATGTGTCTGTGAACTAATCTCGGCGTCAAAGGAAGTATTCGCAAGTAATAAATATAGTCTGAGGTCTCGCGGACCCCGAAATATTGTTTAAATCATACACTCGTTTGGAGCCTGATCAGGGCTCGGTTTTACGACAACGGAAGACTCGCATAAGCCCTGATCAGTGTCTACCATAGTCGTAAAACCTACCCCAGATTTGCGTCCAAACGAGTGTAGGGGTTAATATGGCCGACAGGAGTTGCTGGAATCATCTCATAGCAATAATTTTAAGTAGATTTTATTCTGTAAATTAAAACTGTACTAGGTGATAGCTGCAATTTCGAAAATCATTGAAATTATGGCAACAAAATAAATTATTATAATTTTTAACTGCTATAAATGTTGCCTGATTTATTCGTCTTATTTTTCCAGAACCAATAGATGTTTTTATACACAAACCAATAGACTTGGGGCATTAATTACTGATTCAGCAGAAGTGCAAGCTGATTTAATATTATAAATTAATACTATATTTCTTTTCGTAATTTGCTTGTTGTTCTTGGCCGTAAGTGTCATGCACATCAGCATCTTATTCAAATGTTTAACATTCATTCCTTTATTGTAAAACTGTAGTTGTATTTAAATAAAATATGAAATACGCGACGCTTTGCATATTGCCCCGAAGACTCGCACACAACTTACTAACTTAACTAAAAAAAACCGCTAGTTGAAACGTGCTTCGATCTGCGCTGCGTCCGAGTATTCGGGGGTAATAGTTACTTATGAATTTAAATTGCATTTCGCAAACTTGTACATTGGATACTTGAATTTGTATAGTGAGTAATATCATGAAATCGAACAAGTGCGAGCACTAAATCTGTATTTATTTTTAAGGGTTATAGATTTAATAGTTGAGAGTATGATTGGATTTGTGACAGAAAGAGGAATGTTTTCTACTATAGATAGGATCTAATTGAAAGCCCGCTATGACTGATATATTTATATTTTAGGTAATACTTGATCATTGGGCATAGAAATATTGTCATGACTTGGCGGTTAGTTAAAATTAAACAGAGCCCGGAGTCCAATTGACGATAGAATCGAGACGTGGTCGTCCGCACGATACAGGCTGCACCAAAACCTCGATACTTTCGTAAAATGGACCATGATCACAGGTTTCTTGAATCAGACCGTATGGACGGCGGCGTTCGTGCCGGTCAAAGTAAGTGATTTTCATCAAAACGTTTCAAAGACTGGTCCTGACTGTATCACAGCTACCTTAACTTGCTTGGGAGTGCAGTCTACGAGCATTATCTCCATTGTAACACATTGTTATTAATAGAAAACTTGATATTTTTAATATCGCTCTAAGTAAAATACATTATGTATACAGGGAGGCCCACGACCATGGGCCATGGAGTGTACCAAAAATATGAGAGATACGCTGTAGCACCCTCTATACATTTTATGGGAATTCATTCCAATGGGACAGCTGACCTACACGACCGGGAAGAGTTAAGGCGCAGAACCAACGCCTGATCTCTAACTGGGCTAAAAAAGCCAGTTAAAGTCAATTTCATGGTATTTCCTTTAATATCCCTTTTTTATGGATTTGATGCTCACGATTGACCCTACCGAGTGCCAGAAAAAATAAAGGCCATTTTTTTTTATAAAGTGGAGACGATTATCGGATAAGTATTTATCAAAATTCTGTAAGCTTTACTTATATAAAAAAATAAAGGAATGTTTCCTTCCAGTATAAATTATCTTCCATTTATACAATTTATACACATATTTCTGGTACTTGCCCTCCATGTCCCATGGCCGTGGGACATCCTGTATATTAATACTACAGTTCCTATATAAAGACAGAATTAATATCATGATGAACTACAAACCATTTCTTAAAAACCTTTATTTTCCTACTTTTGATGGATAACATAATGTGTTTTATTTTAGAGGCCTTATCATGTAGCTTGCTAAAAATTCAACTTCTAAATTACGTTATAAGAATAAAACTAACGCGATTTTAAATTCAAATATCCGTGTTTGTGCGAAAAAGTTTTATAAACCTAATAAATTAGCAATAATATTTATAAAGTTAAATTTTTAGCATGTGGAACTTATGATGGTAAGGTCCCAGGCGGTAGTTTGTAGATAGGTATATATATATATACTGAGACAGTATTTAATTTTATGTTTCTTGTGTACTGGCCACTTGTATATTTAAATTAACTTTTATGAAATAGGTACCTATGTTTCTACAGCATAGTATTGTTGATTTTCTGGGCATATTAAGATAACGCAATATTTTTCTACTGTACTTGTTATTAAAATTACTATTTACCTAGTTGTTTGTTTCGATAGATTCTAACCCGTTCAACAATAAGTTATAATGTAAAAATAGTATATCTGGCATTAGGTTTTATTATAGGTTTCCAAATTATGTCAAAAAATTATTTGTTATAATATGACATTAAAGTATATTTGGTCTTCAAATAATCATTTGAGTAGAAAAATTGTGTCTGGCTAAAACTTACTTCAAGAAAGTAAATTAAATGTCGAAAACATAAAATCTTTTGTTTAATTACAGTACCTTTAACTACTTACCAACAACAATAAACAATTCTAGAAATCTGAACCTAGTTTTATATTTGGTGGAGATCCTAGGTTGATGTGCGATAACATCGGTACTTAGATGATAGAAAAAGACAAAAAAAATGATTATTTTGAAAAAGCTTTATATTTCTTAATATTCACAGTTTTCATGACAAGTCGGGAACAAAATGTATAAAGGACCACTTCAGGATAATCTCCATCATCATCAGCCTACAAATAATAATGATAATTCTTCATACAATAGTACAAATGGGAAATCGACGAATATACCTATAAAACATTTATAAAAAGTGAACATAGAACCTACTCTAAAGTTTTCGTTTCGTCGGATAATAAAACACCAGTTCGATTCTCAATAATTTTATTTACATTGTATTTACATCACATAATTTGACATTTTATAAATTCTTTGACATGTACAATTTTATTTGACTGGACAACAACAAATTACTATTATGCAATTATTATTTTATTATAATCGAAAATCTTTTAGCACCTGAAGCAAGCTGGATGGATAGATCAGAAAACAATTTTGTACTAACATATTTGTTTTTGAACCAAGCAAGCAGGTTACTGTAAAGTTACCAAAATAACAATGACTTTTGACAAATAATGAGCATGAATAAAATAATGAGCGGTTTTCGTTATGCATTTTCTTAAAGTAAGAAATTAGTTCCAAATATTTCGATAGGTGGCAGGGCGTCAATTGGAAATTAGGGTAATTCAATGTCAAATGGGCTCATTAGGGGAGGCCTATGTCCAGCAGTGGACTGATATAGGCTGCTGATGATGATGAAACAAAACAACCTTAAACATCAAAATGGACCGATTTGGAAAAATTTCATTTGACATTGACATACCCTACTACCAGTTGACGCCCTGCCACCTATCACGATATTTGGAACTAAATTTGTTGTTTTTGATACAAATCGAAAACCGCTCATTGTTATTGCATTGATCGACGTAAATAGGTACGTATCAGTCTTCGTCGTCACCATTTTCTAATAATTGTATAATCGACATCATGATTTAAATTTAATTCAAAGGTACGAATACCATCTGGTTCTTGACTAGACCAAAATAATTCAGGTATTGTAATGTATTTACAATTGATTTTACTTTTTGTGATTATCTTATCAAGCCAATGACTATACTTAGTTGAAGTTAGCAATGGCACTTATATTTAAATTAATGTCATCGTTCAACCCCTTGAGGCGAATTTATAATCTTAAAAATACTTATCTTACGTTCTTGGTAGTTGTATGATGTGACCTTTATAGACAAAGTAAAAACACAGTTGTGTTTAATTAAATGCGTTAAGGAATGAAGAAAGATAATCTAAATAGCAGAAAATCATAAAATTTTATGTCTTTAGATTAACGAGTCACTTAAACCATTTATATTTTCCAAACTTGAGATCCATCGCAAATTTCAGTCCTCGCTATGCAAAATCAAGTCGTTTTTTTATGGTCGATAAATTTATATCATGAGACATCGGACGGATGACACGTGAAGCTCAAAACGAATTTATAGCTAAAATGACACTATTTGGCGACGTGTCATTTGGTATAAATTCAGATGTGGCCAAAACTAGACTAATAAAACAGGGATCAAAATGATAGTAGTTGGTTAGAGCACACCCGTACGTACACGTCAGGGTAGGGCGCGGGTTCGAATCCTGCCAAAATTTTTGGGACATTATTAAATTTTCGTGGAAATTTTGCCCAGTGCGAGTAACGCACTATAAATCAAAAAGCTAAGATCAAAATGATGCCGCCCGATTCATAACAATCGAAATGAAAAGGATGGCATAATTTTTAGTGCTGTCAAATTA
This sequence comes from Eupithecia vulgata, assembly GCA_946478455.1. Classification (NCBI taxonomy): domain Eukaryota; kingdom Metazoa; phylum Arthropoda; class Insecta; order Lepidoptera; family Geometridae; genus Eupithecia; species Eupithecia vulgata. Next base: position 4,372,451 of record OX297863.1, read on the forward strand.
AGTTCAGTTTCGGCTATTTCTGAATAGACACCACCATTATTATATTATACAGCAATTGTGACTTAAATTAAGTTACAACTAATACAAAAGGCGTTTAGTTGCATCGTCGATTGATAATTCTAATATATTTTATTACTATTGACACGAAACATCTAACCCAACAACCCCAATTCTTTTTTAATCACCCTAAACTACTGTCAGAATTTTTGACCTATAATAGTTTTTAATTTCGACCTGCGATCCGTTTACTCTAAATAAAACTAGTCAAACAGTTTCCTTACATTAGCTATTTCTCATGATGACTTGATCAACCGTTTACACTATACAGATGATTGTTAGGTTGGTAAAAACTGTTGAACAAACTTCTAACTAATTTCCCATGATGACCAACCCCATATCACTGTGCTTAAATTTCCCATGATGACCAACCCCATATCACTGTGCTCAAATCAGGCGAAACCTTTAGCTTCAAAAATCTACCTAGCAATTCCACAAACAGTGTCTTGGATCTATATAGAAATTAATTACCAGGCTTTGCGTCGCAGGCAAGAATACCCCGACAAATCCGAAACAATCGGTGTCGTGCAATACAAATTTAACATGTAAACACGTATTTAGTAATTACGCAGTCGTGTGCAAAGGAGGAGCGGTTATTTGAGTATGCAATGGTGACTGAGGTGGAGGCGCGGCTAAGGCGAACGCAAGTCTTTCGAGCCTCGCATGGAGAGAGGCGAGGCGCGGCCACTGCAATGGCGAAGCCCCGCTTAGGGCGCTCAAGGCCGCGTCAAGGGCTTCGTACCGTTGCCGACGCTCGCCCTCGCTGCATGATGCTAACTCCTGTGGACAATATCGGACGTGAATAAAGTACATACACTGAGGCGCGTATTTAACCTATAGGTACATTTGTATTTAGGAATTTAATTCTACAAACAAACAGAAGGTATCTGGAGTAGTAGTATACATAACATTGAACGAGAAAGTAAAAATCGTGACTACTAAAGTAAATAGAAATTAAACGCAAGGCAACGGGAGGCATGTAAAAAAGGCCTACACAAAGCAATGGTGTAAAAAAGTTGATAACAAAACTTACCTCTTCAAGAAATTCTAGATCACCCTCTTCACTTTGCTCCAATTGCTTTTTGAGCGTCTAGAACAGAAATAGCAAAGGTATTAGCAAATCCGTATCTGTATAAATACCAACATAATGTCAATTAATGACATAATACATGAACGGTGACAATAACCATGCCATACTGCGGTTATTTACATGATAATTCAGCTGTTTGCATTATTTAGGGGTCGCGCCACTGTAGTACCGGCCTGAACAAAGGATCTTCATAAGCCAAAGACAATGTCTTAGTCATCATAACCCCTGTCGCACAATATTTATACGTAAACTCCATATTTTGATACAGATTTATATTTATCATTCTGATGTCATATTATATGCCTTTATTCAGACCCGCATAATGTTCAGCGGATCGAATAGTAACTTAATATAATTAACACATTTTTATTTTAAATTTTGTTATAAACGCCGATTATTTACAGAATTGTCAGTGATATTTGTTTATTTACAAGTTGTGCTTGTAAGTTACAATGCAGGTTTTGCATTGTGAAGCTAATGCTGAAGGTTTGGAGTCATTATGTTCTTTTAGAATTGGGTTACATAATATTTACAGATTAATTGATTACAAAAAACGCAAAATTAATACCTCTAAGCTACGTACAAACGTACTTTCCAATTCTTTTGGAAAATACTACGTTTATTGCAATGAAATTTTGCATACATAATTGATAAGAAATAGCTATGTTTGCAACGTTTTAGTTTTTCAAAAACAAATTTATCTTTAAATGCGAGCGAAAATTCATTCAATTCAAATGAATTTTCGCTCTTTCATAAACAAAACGGAACATTTGTTGATTACTGTTCTATTAAAAACTTAAACTGTGCAAACATAGCTATTTATTATCCGATATATCCGTATGGAAAATTTTATTCAAATCGGGGACGTAGTTACCAAATGAATCGGAAAGTACGTTTGTATCGGAGCTCAGCGGTTCAACCAACTAAGATGCAGATTATACGCGAATTATACTTGGACTGTAGTTCCTGAAATGTTTTAATATAAAAATAGAGGGCCATTAAGATTACAAGTTAGTTCCCAGCGAGAAAGTAAACAAACAAAACACACAAGAAAAAGTCTTATAGAACAGTTTAAAGGTTAAGATCTCTGTTTAGATAATAGAAAAGTTTAAGTTAAGAAATAATGACTCCAGTGCAACTAAAAGCCGAAGTGTTGATGTTGTATATTAACCTTGGCGTTTTATTCTTGACTCGAGATCGCCAAGCAGGCCCTGAATGGTGTAAATACCTGTTTCATATTAAAACAGTTAACGGCACTAACAAAACTGAATAGTAGATGGTAAGTTACTGAATATGATAATACTGAAAAAAAAAAACAATATCAAATAGAGTAATGTAAACTTGTTGAACCAAAATGTAATAAGACGCAAGATTGGGACAAAATCAATAATACCTTGTTTCTTATTTGATAATAATTACTATTTATAAACCTATATAAAGTATATCATTTAACTTTTTACTTTAATAAATAAGGTGAGAATGTAACCCAACCGTAAAGCAGGGATACAAATAAAAATAACTAATAATACTGGAAAATTCACGCAGCCCCAAGCCAAGCAGAGCTTGTGTTATGGGTACTAGATAACTAATATATTGAATACAACATAGATAGATATTTTTTATTACACAGAAAACATCCAGAACAACCTGAACTTATATGTGAAGATCGTACAAACATTTGTACCGTTGGGGGAATCGAACCCGCAACCTCCTGCGTCGCAGTCGGACCTTCGCCCGTCGTGCCTCAGATGTCTTACACCCGGCTTGTTACAAACTTTTGCGTTTTAATTCCAAATGTTTTATGTTATGATTGTTAATGTGTATTTGACCATTATCTACCTAACGGAAATTTGTTTTTGATTTCTCATATACATTCTGGTTCAACTCAAACTAGCTATGTAAAAAGTATGTCATCTAGCGACTCACTTCTACGGATGTGCGGTAATGTTCCATCATGTTCTTGGTGGCGTCCAGTTCCGCCAACTTTTTCACTACTACGTCGGCGACGTTCCTTTCCGTGACGTCTATCTTATCTCTGCAAGTAGCAATACAATGAGTGTTACTATCGCTACGTGATACAAACAAGATACATGATGCTAAATGGGTTAACGAATCTACTGTTGGATGAATAAAGAGAAACATCTATAATGATTAATTATTGATAGCGGGTTAACTACGAACCTTATTTGTTCTTCCAACACAAATAAGGTTCGTAGTTAACCCGCTTACATCCATAATGAATTCGTCAAACTACGATAGTTTTTATAATGAAATATCTATAGCGAGCGCGCTGAGATGTTTTCTAACTGCAAGACAAGGAACTAACTGTATGAATAACTACTGGTACTTGGATAACGTATAGCCAATTAGCACTCACGGATGATGATTTAAATACTAGAAATAAGAATAAACTCGCTGTGCCCTCAACTAGGCTACATAAGATTAATGTGACTTTTAAAGGGCAATTGTATATATGCTTCTACGAGTTGCAAATATTATCAATAAATAAATTCAAACTTATCCTTTGTAAAAAGACTTGCTAAAAATATCAGATATCTAAGGAATAAAAAAGGGGTCGATTTTTGCTCCAACTCGAAAACTAACATTATAACAGGGTAAAGGTTTCTTGTTCGCTTCTTTACTTTACCTTAAAAAGATTGAAGTGGACAAAATCAAAGTGATCACTTTATTCCCTAGTGTTAATATGTAATCTCAGGTTTGTGACATGTCAAAGAGTCCTGTTATGCCTAAAGAAAATTTTGAATTTTGAAATTTTTATGTCTTTTATATGCCGGAATCAAATGAGCTGGACTCTCAACCGAGCAAATGGCCTGCGGCATGAGTTCGAGTTGCGGCCCGTGGAGGTAAGGCGGGACGAAACTATCGAGTCACGAAACTCTAGACTGTTACAGGGTATGCTAACTGTGAAAGAAATGAGGTATTGACTTACCTGAGCGTTAGTATCTGTACACTCATTGATGACCAACACTTGTAGTAGCCTAGCCTCAGTACCGCCACCTCAGAGCAGGTCGTTGACCCGCGCTGCAGTTGATGTAACAGTATATACTGACCTGAGAGCCAGCGCCAGTTGTTGTTGATGGTCGTCCGCGGGCGCGGCGGCGGCGAGCCTCAGCGCCGCCAGCAGGTCGTTGACCCGAGCGTCGAGCGCTGCCACTCGAGCCAACAGCCAGCCGCGCTCATCCTCCGCCTCGGAGCGCTGTCGTTGTGCGATGGCGAGCGAGAGGTTGCGGAGGGAATCGCGCTCGGATACCGACGCTGATTCGGCTTCTGGAATCGTTGAGAGTTATAATTAGGTTAAGCCGCTGGTCTGACATTGTAAAAGAGATCACGGGACTCCCAGTGACGACTGCTCTAATACAAGATGAAGACAGAGTGGCTTGGCAGCTGGTCAACTCCTCAACAAAGGCTTTTCAAAGTGGGCACGACCTTCAGTAATGAAGAACACGATGAAGAAGATAATTAGGTTAACATAAAAAATATCTGAGAAAGGAGAACCTTTAATGCCACTTGACACTGCCACTTGACACTGTCTTGAGAGCTACGTCGTCAATTAGGTTCCTCTACAAAACACCATATTTCGGATTTTAACACGTAGACAAACTGTAAGCAGTTTTTTCCTAAGTTTGCTGTCTGAGGTATTAATTAATTTATTTTGTATTTTAATATTGTTTCTTTTTTACATTTATACATATTATGTTAGTCTCTAAGTTATTTATCATATGGGCCCCAGTTAAGTTACTTTTTTATGTCTTGTGATGACAGAAATTATATTAGTAATTATTATCGTAAAAAAGACACCAAATATAATCTTACATTTTAATGTTATTTACCTACATAATTATATAGACTAATGATCCTGTTATAAACGTAAGTTTGAATCCTCGCTCTAACTAAGAGAATCATGTGCGAAGGATCGCAGCTTCGACTTATTCACAAATTTTCAGTTTTATTACCTATTGTATCACTATTGCTAATTTAAGGCGAGGATTCCCGAGCGGCCGATGCTATAGCTCGGCGAGTACTACTGAGCAAGACGATGCGCAGGCAGCCGAGCACGATTTTGTAGGTATTTAGGTGTTTTGAAAAATATTTGTATGGCATATTAAAATATTTTCTAGTGATGCACTGCGTAATAACGTTTGCAATGTTTTGGTATACATTTTGTGTCATTTTATTCATTTTTCTATTCACACTGATCTTTCAAAGTTTGATTTAGAGGTAACTTTGTAATTTTTTTCTATCGGGTGAAATATCACCAATCGTGTTTTTGTCTAGTGATGCACTAGAAAATATCCTCAACTATAATATGTATGAATTTCAAAACTATAAGCCTTATAGTTATTGAGGTACGGACAGTTAAAAATTCCGAAATCCGGGAATCCTCGCCTTAAATAATTAAAAAGTGAACATCTGCAGAATATCAGAGGAAAAGAAACCTGTTGTGTAATATATGTTTTTTTGTGAAGGAGTGTATATTTGATTGATTCAGACAGTGCGCAAACGTGGACTCTTTGTCAGATACAAGCTACCGATGAATATTTGATTTCTATAGAACCAGCTCCCTGCGCATACGTAAACATTTTTTGTGTTCAGTTCAGCGACACCGAACACTTTGAATATGTGTTAAGTGGGAGCACACTTAACACATATTCAAAGTGTTCGGTGTCGGTAACTGGAAACTAAGTCTCTACGTTTGCGCAGCGCTTAAGATGTGCAGTTGTTTTTCTGTAATGCAGTATTTCAAGGTTTTTGCAAAAGATATGGAACAAAGTGAACCTTTATCAATATCGGGACAGGAGTCTCGTTCCGGCGAGAGCTCGTCTCCGCTCCACGCGCCTGCGCCTTCCGCGCCCGACCACCATTCCTCCGCTAATTCTGTAACAACATAAAAAAAAAAATTATTGATCATGTCATAATCATCATCAATCAAATCTTACCTATGTGGTAATATATAATATAAGGACTCTAGTGGAGAAAAAAATATTATTGCCATTGCTTAGGCAAATAGCAGTCGGGATAAGACAGTTTTAGTTCATAAAATAACAAAATGAATTTTAAGATTCAATTCTAAGTTATAAATTTTGAAATCTGTTTTTTGAATGAAATAGTAGTAACTTTATAACGTCATACAGCTCAGTGGGTAAACTTAAAAGTATCAACTGTCATCAGCAATATCGGCGCATTTATTTGTTAAGGTACCTACCGTAGGTACCTACTACACAGCCAACTGACGTCTTGACCACAAAGCATTATAGCCTCCTCTGCGTTCAGTGTTTTCGTCAAAATGCCCGCGAAACTTGAAAAGGTTAATTTTAAATGCATTTTTATGGCACTTATAGTTTATTTTTTGTTTATGAGCACTATGTAATTTAATTAAGACACTTCAAAAATTTGTGTTATATTACACTATTCCAGATTGACAGATTAAATCGCTTCTCATAGCTCTTTTAAGCGCAGGCCCGATTGCTGATTTAATATGATTTTGGGTTATTATAGATGTGGTAAAACAAGTTTCTTACCCGGATCATTGACAAAGCACGGTTCGGTCTCAGAGTCCAACAAATCCGCTGAGTTATCATTATCGTCTGACACTCGCGAGCGGTCATCTTCCGGCGGAGCGGCGGCGGGAGCGGAGCGGAACGCGCGGATCACCGCACCGAGGAGGCCTGTTCGTGGCTCTTCTTCCGGAGACAGGGCTTCGCCGCTGTCGCTGCGACTGAAAAAGAATAGATAAAAAAAGAAAATTTTAAGTAAACAATAACAGAAGATCATGCTATCTCGCTCACAAAAAAGAACCTCAAGCTATCTCGCTCATATGATATGTATACGGGAACACAAAAAGGACCAACGTATTTTCATATGTATCCCAATCAAAATACGACTCGCGAATGACAAGATCCCGACGCCATCTTGCGCGTTGCCATCACCCAATAGCAAATGCAGAACGTTATAATTGGCAAGAATTTTTTCGTGCCTACCAAAATTAAGGCTGTGTCCCCAGTAGGCAAACTGTGAGCGTCCGACTGTGTTTGCGGCGTATCGGTTCAGTACGCTCTTCCATATATTTTAAATGGACTGTGGACACTCAGTCCCCAGTTTGCTAGTTTGCGCTCACTGTACGCAGTTTGCAGCGTTACGTGCGCCGACTGTCTCAGTTAGCGGCCGACTCGCAGCAAAACCGGTTCCAGTCGGCGGCGGCGATATGGTGGTTCGCCGGGCGTAGTGAGTTCAGTTCGCCACAAATTTGCGGCTCACTCAGTCGGCCGCTCATAATTTGCTTACTGGGGACACAGCCTTAGACCTCTGCGTAGGTACATCCGTGTAACTTATAATTGTGGTACTACAGTACCTATAGACGTCGTTGTGATAGACGGTGGGCTCCAGTGCGTCCTTCGGCAGCCTGTACGCTCGCAGCACGGCGCGCGTGAGCCTGGCTAGGCGCCGCTGCATGGCGTCGAGCGCCCGCGCCGCGCCGGCCCCGCCGCGGGCGCGCGCGGCCGCGCACAGCGCCTCCTGGCGGCGTTGCTCGCACATGCGGACTAGTTGGCGGCATTCAGCGCGGCTGGAACAAACGAGTTATAGATTAGTGTATAAGCTCTTGTCAAGCTCATCTTGTTACTTGGCGGTATCAGCCTCGGAGTTCTTTAGCTAGTGAGTTAGCGTTGGTCTCAGCGGCCAAAAATAAATAAATAAATAATGCTGGACAATTCACACAGCATTATCTAGCCCCAAACTAAGTAGAGCTTGTGTTATGGGTACTAGATAACTGATTTACATAATAGAATACATTACATAGAGAGATATTTTTTATTATACATAGAAAACGACCAAAAAAGTCTTACGTCTCTCACTTTCACTCTCTCTCTAATACATAAGAAGATATAAATATAAAATCAAATATCAATAACGTTTATTTCTTTAAGCTTACAAAATAAGCACTTAGACAAGTCAAATTTTATACTATAAACAGGTTTATAAATAGTCATTATTATCAAATAAGAAATATGATGTTATTGATTTTATTCGCTTCAATTTTTTGTCCACTAGTGGAAGAAGCGAAAAAGAAACCACTAGTAAGTTTTATAAATCTTAAAATTAATACATTAAGTACTTATCTCAGTCTAAATATAATCTAATTTGTATATAACTCAACATTTATATGAAACTAACTAAGCTTAACATTATATCCCTTATATACCATTGTCGGTGTGGAACTGAGCGACATCTGGCCATAACCATATAACCTAACAATATGTCTACAAGCTTAGCCTGTAACTTGGCGGCGTCAGCCTCGGCATCCTTTAGCGAGTGAGTAAGCGCGTTGGTCTTAGCGACCAAAAGGTCTTACTTACGTCTCTCGATCTCTCTAACAAATAAGAAGATAGAACCTAACAATCTATCTACAAACTCACCTCTTGTCGAGCTCAGCCTGTAACTTGGCGGCGTCAGCCTCGGCGTCCTTTAGCGAGTGAGTAAGCGCGTTGGTCTTAGCGACCAAAAGGTCTTACGTCTCTCGATCTCTCTAACAAATAAGAAGATAGAACCTAACAATCTATCTACAAACTCACCTCTTGTCGAGCTCAGCCTGTAACTTGGCGGCGTCAGCCTCGGCGTCCTTTAGCGAATGAGTTAGCGCGTTGGTCTCAGCGGCCAAGAAGTCTTGCATCTCCGCCGCTTCACGCTCCGCCTCTAAAAGTCTCGCCTCCGCTAGACGCGCGCGTTCGCGTTCTGTACATGACTCCTGGAAAAATAATAGTTCAGTTAACGCATAAGTTATAAATAATACTTAAGTTAAAAGTGACGTTATAAGTTATGTATCTTGAGTGTTTTTTACGTAAGTTACACAGTTTTGCTAACATCGTTTCTAGTTTTGTGTTATGTTTAGTGTAAGTAAGTCAATGTTAAGGTTTTGTTATTATAGTGCGTAAGCACTCTGGGTAATCTTTAAGAAATTAAATAAAAACACAAGTTCCCAAATTGTTTTATTTCGGCGTGACTCGAAACCGCGCCCCACCCTCGGTACGGGTATGCTCTAACCAACTAAACCACGAAATCGATACTTAAATAAATAATAAATAATGCTGGACAATTCACACAGCATTATCTAGCCCCAAGGTAAGCAGAGCTTGTGTTATGGGTACTAGATAACTGATATACGTAATATTATACATTACATAGATAGATATTTTTTATTAGGTATACATAGAAAACACCCAGACCAACGGAACAAATTTCTGCAGATCGTACACAAATTTGTTCCGAGGCGGGGATCGAACCCGCAACCTCTTGCGTCGCAGGCAGACTCTCGCCCGCTGCGCCACTGAGGTCGTCAAACTTGATAGTCAAACATTTTGGGGACGTTTATTAAGTCAATGTTTCCAACTGCAAAGCTGCAAGAACCTTATTTTACAGTCGAAAATACCCATTAATTGACTTTAATCATTTAATGAATTAACATAAAATAAAGAACGGCTGCACATTTTTCAAATATTGCTTTATTATATGAAAGTTCGCGATGAAGTCACATAAAAACGCAAGATCGAAATCGGTTCATCCGAGTCGGAACTTCGATGGCAACAACACCCCTCTTTTGGGTCAAGCAGGGGTTAAAAACACACAGTTTCACGTGACTGTTGAAAACAAAAACAGTAGGTAAATACAGATTCTATCGACAAAGTTCTCAGCCATTATTCCCGTAATAGCCGTATCATCTAATTTAGATTAAGATCGACGTAAAATTGCTCCAACAAATGACTCAATTACACGGGGCATATTAACAATTACTGAAGTCGAAGTTCACGGCAAAACTAACACTATTAAAAAATACTTACATAAAATATCAAAGTAAAATATAGCAGCTGTACAATAAATAATCTTTTTGGGCTATTATAATATGTAAAGAGATTCGTACCTACTCAAAAAGTTCGCTAGTCCGACTCAAACTTAGCCTGTTCAATATATAAATACAAGTGCTGTACGGTAGGCTGTAAGCCATTTCAGTTTTAGTGTTGTCTTAGTCCTTTTAAAAACATGAAATTCGAAATTTAAATCAATAAATAAATATTGCTGGACAATTCACACAGCATTATCTAGCCCCAAGCTAAGCAGAGCTTGTGTTATGAGTACTAGATAACTGATAAATGATAAATATAATACAATACGTTACATAGATACATATTTTTTATTATCATAGAAAACGACCAGAACATCCGGAAAAAATACCCGCAGATCGTACAAATATTTGTCCCAAGGGGGGAATCGAACCTTCGCCCACAGAGGTCGTCAAAAGTATGAACTTACAGAGTGCAATCTGTTGCATTGGTCCCTCAGTGCATCTATTTCCGTGCGTTGTCGAGTCGCGAGCTCGCCCGCTGCTTTCAGTTGGTCTTCCAATGCGCGCAGACAACCTTCTGCGCCCGCACCAGCGCCTAAAAGGGAAATTATGCGTTTTAAATTCATCCTTATTACAAACTAGCGGCCCGCCCCGGCTTCGCACGGGCACAGATTTAATAATACTATACACGGGTATATTTTATAGCCTATGTTCATCAGGGATAATGTAGGATTTTAATGGTGTAAGAATTTTTCTAATCGGTCCAGTAGTTTCGGAGCCTGGTCAATTCAAACGAATCTTTCCTTTTTATAATATAGTATGGTAATATAGACAAAATTATTAATAAGAAAACTCCTGTGCTGTATACCTAGCAGAGTGTGACGTCATGCTATATGATGACGAGACGAATAACCCTTACCCGCTGCTCCAGCTAACTCCAGCAGTCGTTGCGAGTTCCTCTCAAGCTCAGCTAACACCGCATGTCTTGCATTCCTCTCTTCAGCCAACGCTGCTTCTGCGATCTGCCGTTGTGCCTTTTCTTGTGCTGCGGTTGCGGCGGCCGCACGAGCGTTTTCAGCGTCGCGGCCGCTCGCTTGGACGCCACGGTGGCACTTGGTTACTTCGATGCGACTGTAAATACGGAAAAATACTTCTATAGATTTGGGTTGATTTTTTTGGCAGGAAGGTGCGATGGATGTATTAAATCGAGCTGACAGTTATAAACGGATATAAATTAGTTTTAAAAACAAGAAGACGAAGATAGAATTGTTATTAGTTTGGTAATGTGGTTAGGTATGTTTTCACGACAAAACGTGTCATCATTTGGGGGATGTTTAGCACAGGATTTACAAGGGCTGATGACAATGATCACCTAATGAATGAATAACCCGGTATAAAGTACTTACGTCTCAATATTAGGAACGATGCCACCGAGAGCTGACTCCACGTCACTCCCTAGTAGAACAGTCTGTGAGGTCTTCTCCGCGTAAATCCGCACCCGAGTCTTAACTGTACGAGAGGATACTGATCGCGTGACGGTTGGTCTTCTGGAAGACGGTGGTGTACTATCGTGTTTGGGAGAACTGTCAGCGTCGTCGCGTCGTCTTCTAGGGAGGGTTCCGTATTTGTCAGCAGTCATTCGAGCTGCGGTGGAATCTGGCGTGGTAGGTAATCTCTGTCCGTTCGTCGGCCATCGTTTCTCCTCGCTCGGGGAGCTGGGCGTTCTACATCTGGCTGTTGAAGTTTTGGTGGGTTTAGCGCGCAACGCGGGACTCTCGCGGATCAGGTTGGGCAAGTCAGTCGTCGGCCGAATTCGCGGTTTAGGAGTTAACGGACGAGGTTTCTCAGGCGGTGTTGGCTTCTCTCGGCTTCTAGCACGCTCTCTGGTAGCGAGGTTGGGTCCGCGTGGCGCTGTGACAGGTCTGGGTGTGGATGTTCCGACTGGAGAGCTGCGTTTGGTTTCAGTGACTACGTTGACTCTGCGCCTCGGCCGGGGAGGGGCGCCGGCGAGGGAGGAACTTTCGGAACCGCAGCCGGAGCCACAAGAGACTACACTGGAAGCACAGGATCTGGATCCACCACCGCTACTGAGAGCACGCCCACACCCTTCTACACCACTGTCGCTGCCCGCAGCGCCTAGTGCTAACTCATCACCCGCTGGAAGACTATCTAAATCACCGAGCGACCGTGCGTCATCGTTCACTTCGCTCGGCTCCTGTTCCGTACACGTATCCTTATCGACTGTAGCTACAGGGCTTACTTCGACCCCGTCTAAAACCACTCCACTTTCATCATTGGTACCTACACTACTATCTTTGTTTGTAGCACCGATATCTTTGTCTGCTAAACTATCGTCTTTATTGTCTGCACTCTCATTATTTACACATAGCTCTACATTGTCACTAGGGTCACTTTCTAATTTTGTTTCTATTTGTGGAACTTCATTGGTTCCATTTGATGTGGGCGGTAACGGCGCGGCTTCGGCAATGGCGTTGCATTCTTCCTCCATTGCGGATGTGTATTACATGTTCTGTAACAAAAGAAGCCAGTATTTAGAACAGTATTACTGTAGGTGTTGAGTTAATCAGTAGCTGTATGTTGCAGAGGAATAGCGGGCAAAATGTCCATTGTTTGAAATGCCGCCGGGCGTAAACGATACTCTCGCGGGACCTTATTATTACCGTCTGGTAAGCCCATTTGAATGCAGCTCGTACCTAAAAGGAATAACAGCAAAATGGATAGTAAACTGAGGATTTAAGTAGGTAGCTACCGGGCATCAAAGTTCACGGCTACAGCACTTGCAAAGCAGGTTTATGGCTTCTTTAACAATCGCATCACCATGTTACTACATGTCCGAGTACTAGTAACTCTATGAATAAAGGTAAGGTACTTCAATAACTTGTTTATAATCAGATTGGTTGAATGTAATAGGCCATTAGAACGTGAAACGGTGAAACCAATAACAATGAGCTAGACAAAACCTATCGACGTTTTGCAATGCATCGTTTCTCTGTAGCTGAACAACAATGGTTCTCATGGTGCGGTGCAACTCACGTTGCCTATTCATGTCAGCAACAACTGTTTGTCTCTATGTTTTATTAAACTGTGAAAAACATGGAGTTGAGGCGTGCCATGGCGACACAAGTTTATAACATTCTACAAGATTTTCAAGTATCAGAGAGAAAGGAGTTTTAACTTTAAAATCCCTGATATACCACTTTCGCATTCCGGACGCGAGTAATAAATGCGTATGTTATGAGCATTTCTTTCAACTCCGTTCGACAAAAACACTCGAGGGAAGGACTTGATGAAATATTGATAAATCACTTGAATGGAAAGCAAACACTCAATAACGATTTATTGAAAGCATCGACTGATAACATTGTGAAACCATTTCTCGAATAGGGAATCGTATCTTGAAACACTTGGATCCTGCGATAACGTATCGTTTCTATTCAACAAGATTAAAAGACAAGAAGAATGGGTAGAATATAGAGCAGCAAGGAGGTCATCGCACTGCAATTTGCTGGGGGGAGCAGAGCACGGGCCTTAAGCTATTTCAAAACGTGTTGAGAGGTATGCAACGTGTAATATGGGTGGCTGACAATTCGACACGGTGCTCGAATATAGCGACGAGCAATCTACACGATTACAACACAGTAGTATTATAGTACCTGCTAGTAAAGTAAGATATTTTTATGCCCGTACAGCCGGTAATAAATTGAGTAACAAAGGCCACGGTGAAGGTCTCCACTTGAGGTTTTCTTGACGCATGTATTTACTTTGGAACGTTTAATTTGATACTACGAGGCAAGTATAGAGTTCATAGCTGCACGTTACCAGATGATTTATAATTCTACTCTTTATAAGAGAATCACGCGTGGGTGACGAAACTTGAAAGCTAAAGCTCTCATTGATAAGTACCTGCGCGCATCGAATTTCTACTTTCGCAAGTCGTGAACCCGCTGTAAATACAAATAAGATTATCCCTGAGGCATGTTTTAAATTCTAGCTGTGGTAGGATTACATTAACGATGAAATAATCGAGTCACGTCCGGCTCCGATCGCATTTTGCTGGGAATATGAGTCTCTAATGGAAATTCCTTTGACGGTTTTATAACCTGAGCATTCAGGAAAAGTTTGCCTAGCTCTGCGAACATTAATCCAATCCCATTTGGCATTTTATTACAGTGACAAAATAGCTTTCCAAAAGCTTTAAACGGCCCGCGAGCTGTCATCTGATGACGTCAATATTAAATGCATCTCAATTTTAAGAGTTAAATCCCATAATTGAATGCACAATTTGTGCTGTGCGGTAATGGTGCACCCTAATCTACGACAACCTTAAGGTATTACTCGACGTGCTAGCTCTTATAAGACATAAGCATTAAATCGTTCCATTTTCATGTAAAATGTGTAAAACGCTGACGTTGGAATTGGAACTGTAAAATTGCTAGTCTACAAACTGCACTACGTGCCACATTTGGTTTTGGTCGAGAAGCATGCCCGACATGTTCTACAAAGAAAATTTTAAGAAACAACATTAGATCAGCTCTCATTAGACGACCTCAGTGGCGCAGCGGGCGAGAGTCTGCCTGCGACGCAAGAGGTTGCGGGTTCGATCCCCGCCTCGGAACAAATTTGTGTACAATCTGCAGAAATTTGTTCCGTTGGTCTGGGTGTTTTCTATGTATAATAAAAAATATCTATCTATGTAATGTATAATATTACGTATATCAGTTATCTAGTAACACAAGCTCTGCTTACCTTGGGGCTAGATAATGCTGTGTGAATTGTCCAGCATTATTAATATTAATTATTATTAATATTAATAATTATTAATAGCTCTAAATTCAAGCTTATGAAATAAGTGGATAATAGCAGTACCTACAAGGCCGTAAATTTTACAGCGCAGGTCGGCCATTTGAAATTGAAGTCGTAAACTGAGAATAATCTTTATTGCGGAGAGTTATGATCGTAACACTTCCTATATTAAAGAGCGACCCGCCTACATCGGTTTTGTACCTCCTCAATTCCTCATGATGAAACAAAACCGGCTCACAGTAGTTAGTCATAAACGACTAACAGCTACAGAATGGTAATCCACAGTCTCAACACGGTAATATACTTTACCGTGGTCTCAGTATCCATTTTTGAAAGATTATCCTACTAATATTTACTAATATTATAAATATATAATATGAGAATATTATCTGGTGCAGCGCATCAGCATTGATATACAGCGGGGCAATTCAGCCAGCGTCTTGGGTACGCTTTCGATTGGTATTGACATGGCTCTGTTGAGCTACCGGATAGTTTGCAACAGTCTGCAGTGAGCTCAATCGTAAATACTAGTTCTAATTTGTTTCTATTATTTGCTTATAATTTTCATTGTTAATGAAGCTCACGAACGAAACACCGTTGACCACAAGTTTCGCGTTCCATCAGGTAAAACGAAGGACAAACATCTTCACAAAAATTTTAATAGTCAACAACTATTAAAATTTTTGTGAAGATGTTTGTCTGAGGACAACGTGAACGGATCGGGATGACATTTTAAAAGGATGCATTTCTAGATCTGTATAGCACGCGCGTCAAACGCTCGGCTAGAAACTAGTAAGTGAATCGTGGCTCGATACGAAATTGTTTTACAATAGTCATGACATGACTATTGTAAAATAATTCAGGGTCGCTGAGCCACAGGAGTAAGTACCTATTATAATTGGTTCTCAAAATATAATATAATAACTTGGCATAACTCCATCGTTTCCAATTCGCCGACAAAGTTCAATTATTGTATTGTACCAAAATCGCATCTGGGTTAATGCACACAATACGTACACACCGAGTGATTTTAAACCAAAGGCATGTGGGTAAATTACTTTGGGCTTACACGTTGCCAACTCGTATGTTGTAATAGCGAACAAAGTGCCGAAAGAAATGTGTAACAGCTGCATACATATAGTTTACTTAATTTGAAAGATGTCTATAATTACCAAAAAGGGAATAAAGTTTATTAGCTGCCACGAAAGTCCTTCAAAGATAGAGCAATGAATCTTATTTCGACAGATATCATTTATCTCTAATGCCTTTAAAATCAGTAAAGGCCTTATTGTACCCAAAGTTCAAGAAACTCAGTTAATAAATATCTCAGCAAATGTTTAGCAAATCGCGTAAAATATAATCTAACATTCGAGTGGTTTCGCTCTACAAATATTTACCGAAGTGCTTCTGCAAATAAACTAAAGAATATCGGAATCTAAGCTATTTATGAGTAAATCGGTAAGTATTTCATTATTAGTACCTAGGCTACACGAAACTAACAAGTCTGAAGGACTTCGCAACAAAATGTTTGAGAAACTACGTGAATTATGTAGGTACTTAAGTTGTTTGAGGCTGTACGATAACAATACTTACATACAATACAAACAGTCGGTATGTCGGAAGCAAACGACAATAATTATTTGAACAAGGACAACCTTCCAAAAGCATATTTAGATTAAAGAAAGTATACTAAACGCGATTCCAGTTTTTTAAAATTCAATAAATGTTAAGCCTGTTAGCATGAACAAACAATCTATCTAGACAATCTTTAGTCTAAAGAAAATGTCATAGATAGGATCAACTCTCCCACATGGCATTGCTTCGTGCGGAGGGTAATCTAATCTTTTGATTTCTTGATATCGTATTTAGTGAAAACTAACTAACCCTAGTGATAAGATTTTGTAAGTACCTACTAACAAACTATGGATCAATTGTGTTGTCCGAAATAAAATAATTTTAATTATTTATTATTGAGTACGTAGGGTGAATTATGAATAATTCACCCTACATAAATTTTCGAAATTTATATAATGGTGAAGTTCGGGTTAAATATTTAGTAGTCTGGACGACATTTAGATCTAATGGAGTTGATTTGAGGTAGGGCCCTTAAGTTACTTCGAACCATTTTTTGATATAAGGAAAACGCCTCATGTCCATGCTAAACCTACTGTATTTTTATGTCATCACATCCAACAATAGCGTATTGTTACATATATTTAGAAATTGTAACGCTGCGTTTACCCCAATCAAATAAGTTGAAATAAACGCAGTATGTATTTCCCTAAATATCAAAATAAACGACCATTACTGGGAAAATTTCGGTTCCAACATTTGCCTTCGTAACATAATGGTGATGGTGAAGGCAGGAAGTCACTAGGCCAGTGCTGAGCAAACAGCGTCGCGCAACAAATTGACAGGGACCCTATTCTCCTTAAACTTAACGCTTTTCTATTAACGTCACATAATAAAATAACACATTTTTGTATTCTACCTTACTTACATGTGAAAGGACGTACGTCAAAAGTGTAAAAATAGCGGTATACATAATTTAAATACTAGTACTAGAAATAAACATATACTCGCTGTGCCCACAGCCCCAGGCTTAACAAGATAAATGTATCTTTTAAAGGGCAATGTATATGCTTCTACAACATAGTCCTAGTGAGGTGTAAAATCTATCGATACCAATATTATAAAGAGGAAAGATTTGTTTGTTTTAATTGAAAAGGCTCAGAAACTACTGGACCGATTTGAAAAATTCTTTTTCCATTCGAATCCTACATTATCCCTGATGAACATAGGCTATAGAATATACATCATTAGAATATAAAACCCGCGCGAAGCCGGGGCGGACCACAAGTCAGTAAATAAATTCAAACAAATTGTCAAAACCTTTCTGTACAAAAAGGCTTATTATCAGATTATTTAGAAGATAAAAAAGCTTGAGACGGGTTTTGCTCCAACTCTAAAAATTACAACTACTCGTAACAAGCTAAAGGTTTTCGTCGCTTTTTTACTATAGATACTGAAGCGACAGAAATCTAAATATCACTTTATTTCTGTGTCAGTCTTTTTTTTAACATGTTGACCTTTTCTAAGAGTACATTTTTGTATTTATGGAAATAAAAATAATTTTTGAATTTGAATTGTCAAGGTTATAACCATTCTTCCTTTCACGAAAGGATTCTACGTGACATTTGTGCCATAGTAAAGCAATTCGTTAGCAGAATTGAACCTCAGTTCCCAGTTGATTGGCGCGGACATGTCAGCGGACAAGCATTACCTGGGTCTGATTTAGCATAAAAAACCTTGTACTGAATTAATAGGATTGGAAATAGATAGTGCTTGAATGTTCTGTTCTGAATTGATGAATACATTATTTTATTGCACGTTATCGGTCATTTGAATATGTGATGTGAAAAAAGGTTGCTAAATCTATGTTATTATTATAAATACGCCAAGAAATCGTTTCAGTTTGTTCGTGGTAAATTTGGCTTGCCTAGAGTTTTATCTCGGGGAAGAAAAAGGGCTTCCTTTGTCTAAAATTTTTTTCTACATAGTTATAAATGCAGACAAAGTCGCGGGTAACAACTACTGATAATCTTAGTATATGACAAACAATCCAAAATTACCAACCTATTCAAAATTTACCTGTTTTCTAGAAGACTCTATCATTAAAAAATCGTATGGACGCTTCTTGTTATGTTGTCGTAATAGTTTTTGTAAAGTTTTTGCCATAATTACAAAATAGTGTAGCAAATTAACGATCCCAAATAAATAACAACCGGCCAAGTTTTCGCGCAAAAAACGAACTCAATTCCGTGTAACAATCGAGGCCGAAAGCCCGCGAAATGAAAAATTGATGTCATAAATAGAGGCCAGAATAATAGCCTCCAACGTATTTATGGCTCCACAGTCCACACTGGATAGTTTCAAAGGATAAAAATATTAAACAGAAAGTTAATTGGAGTACAAGCTGTAATAGCTTTAGAGACTAGATTTAATTGTAAAATCTGCTGTCTAACAATATGCACAGATACGCGCGTGTCCTTCAAAAATAATGGCATGGTACAAACAAACAGACAGACAGGCTATTGCCCCCAGTTTCATGCTCACATGAACTCACTTTACCTATGTTCAAGTACATTACAAGTCACTCTAAGAGATTATCTTTTTATTTATGTTACTTCTGTTTAAGGTTGAAAGTTTATATTCTATTAAAAACAATGTAAGCCGGTTTTATTTTATGCTACATCCCCTGAACTGCGATTCTGTTAAGGGCACAAAATGTTAAATACCAAATAGAACTGTAGGTTTTTCAAAATTTCATTAATATTTCTGCATTAGCTGACTACAGATCATAAAATTACTTAGGTCAACATGCTCCTAACAGCATTGGGGGCTTGGTGACATCCCGACGGGCTTGGCATGAATACCTACCTTTCAATATTTCTTGCTTATTTAGTTCCGTTGCTAAGTTGCTATGAATATAACAGTATATTTAACCTTTAAAGGAGTTCAAAGCCGGACTCCGTTATGACACTTGCGAATATAATAGGAGCCAATTAATTGCTTGAAAGGTTTCTTGGTTCAAGGTCATCGCAATATTCTTAGACAAATCCAAAAAGTTACTGAATTTGATCAAGGAATTCATTCCTTGATCAAATTCAGTTACTTTCGTTATTAGTTTTGGACTACGAATATGCAACTATCTATTATATCAATGAGCGTTCAAAGACCTTTTCAAAAGAATTATAGGTGTAGGTTTCTCAATTGCCTATTAGTTATAAGTCAACTCGCAAATTTGGCCATAAATGACTAAGTAAGATTATTTAATAAGCATATGACATGGGATGGTTTAACAACTTGCGCTCGTGCTAAAGTTTCCCACAAATGGCAGATGTTCCCAACATTACAGTTCGATTACAGCAAGAACTTGTTTAATAGAATGTGCACTGCAAGAACACCTTCAATAATGGATGAAACCTGCCGGTGAGTCGTCTTGGAGCAAAAAGTGTATAAATATTTAATTGTCGGGGTCAATAGCAGGTAGCATTGGTAGCAGCTGATTGTTGCCCTTTCATTAGGACATTGCAGACAAGGCGCGACCGGATGTAGAGACATGGAATAAATCGTACTCGGCAAATTCAGTATCAGCTCGAGGACATTTAATGCTATTTTGAGCCTTGATGTCTGAGCGATAAAGCTCCTGAGGTGAGGCATCCAGAAATTTTTTCAGCAGCGACAAATATCTCCACTCCCAATTTTGCTCCATATAACATTGAACATTTGTCCATAAAGCTTTCAGAATAAGGCTCATTTCACAATATAAGTCGTAGGAGACCAACCGTCACGGACGACCAGAGACCGTTCTAAATAGGACGGGAAAGCATAGAGGAAATTGCGAAAGCTTATGCAAATATGTGAAATATGTTAATAATGGAATTGGGTGTGATGTAATTTCGGGTAAGGCAGCCATTAGTTACGAAAATCTGATTGTGATACAAGTGATAAATTTAAATAAAGGATCTGTTTTGTAACTTAATCGAATCCGTGTAGCAAGTCTTTTGAGTTGTTGAATACATTGTAAAGTGCGGACTGTTTTCGAAATCTTGCCTAGCCCACCTGTGCATATAAAGCCGCTCTAAGAGTCAACGAAGCCCAAAACAAAAGAACATCTACTGCCCGGAAACCATGAGCATCTGGCATTCATGCGAGCGCAGAATTTATGAGTTCAGCATAATACATGACAATGTAATTTACGCCACACTGTAGGCTACGCTACAGATTTAGCAAACCCGTTTGCCCTACTTAATGAGGTTCTGAACACACCCTGAGTATGACCCAGGCCATTAATGTTCTTTTGAAATAATTACACGAATTTTACCCTTTTAAATTCTATAAGCATTTCTTAGATGGGAGTATGGAAGAAATCACGATAAACGTTTTGAAGGTGAAGGTTGCTGCAGAGCTTGTAGGTAAGGTGAAATAGAAAGCAAAATCTTAAGTCATGTCGCAAAATCGAGTTGACTTTTTGAAAAAAATGTAAGGTTACAAGAGTAAATGGGCTTTCATCATCAATTCATCATCCAACCCACTGATGGGTATAGGCTTCCTCTTTTACACGCCAGTGTAATGTGGTTTAGCTGGTCGAATACAATGTACTCAGCCAGCCACATTAGAATACTGAATTGGTATCGGGTTTGCCTCAAAATTCGTGCCTACCAATGATAAGAAACAGGATAAGGTACAAAAAAATTATAAAATTATTTATTTGCCAATTACTACAGACAAGTACACATTACTAGCGGCCCTCGCTCGAGGCAAGCCTGTGTCTGTGGCAAGGTATATTATAAGTTTTAGGTAAGTAAGATACATAAATAAATAAAGCTGGACAATTCACACGGCATTATCTAGCCCCAAGCTAAGCAGAGCATGTGTTATGGGTACTAGATGACTGATATACAAAATACAATATATTACATAGATAGGTATTTTTACTAAGAATACTCTCAGAACACTCGACAAATAATAAGATAATTTTGAAAAAACTACATAGGTACTGACTTAGTATCCCTTACTTTTTCCCTAAACTGTTTTTAAGTTTTGCGGGACCAATACTAATCCCTAGGGAATAATTTTTCAAAATCGGTCCATAATTGACGGAGAAATCGACAAACATACATCAAAATATTACATACAGCCGAACATAGAACCTCCGTCTTTTTTTTTCGAAGTCAGTTAAAAAGCACCCAACCTAATCTGTAAATTTGTGTAATGTAATTTAATGAAGTTCATTACATTATATTACATTACAAATACGTAAAGCTTCGTTCATTAAATGAACGAAGCTTTACGTATCGCCGTCATTAATATGAATTTTGGCGCATGTCTTTATGGCGACCTGTCGTCTATGACCTCTCTGAGTCTATGGCGGAAAAAGAACCTTTGGAAGCAACTGTCAAAGTCAGTTTAAGAATTTGTTCGAGTGTCAAAACGATCCGGGACCGGGACACGAAATAGAGATTGAAGATTTTTGAAAAGCTGATTTTTATGTTAAAACAGCTAAAATAATTTTGTAGCAGAAAGATTTAGAAATTTCTCTTTCAGGTAAGTAACAAACAAAGAGTCTTTTTTTAGAGGTTTTATATGTGAAATTCTGAATATTAAAACCTCTCTCTTTCAGAGCAACGGCATAAGTGATTTTATTTCTCCCCGATAAAAGAACATTTTATTATGTATGTAATATTAATATAGGTACCTACATTTTTTCCATGAGTCTACCACATCTCGACTATACCAAACCAAACCAAGTAATCTGATATAAAAGTAAGTTTTGATTGAGGGCAAGTGTTGTCAGAGACAACAGTTTTATTGTCGAAATAAACACGTTTCCCCTACCCTATATCCACAAGTCCAATAAACTCCCCTCCCTTTAGTCGGCGACACGGGAATTATAAGATATCCATTGATTTTTCGAATAAACAGCCGATGCTATCAGAATGGATAATCTTTAGAGTCTGGGAATATTGTACATTATTAGAAATTATATACTATACTATAGCTATAAATACTTCAAAGAATAAAATTCCTTATCTAATTAGCTATATCTAAGGAAAGAGTTTTATGTTTTTACAGCGTTTTCAAAAGTCATTAAATGAATATATGAAAAAGTTACCTAGTAGTATGTGATCGATTGTATCAATACTAACAATAATGTTAAGGATAAAGTTATTAAAATACGAGTGTGTGATAAGGATAACAATATGTTATACATATAGCATGCACTGCTTTTGAAATTGTATCCTTGATGACCTTGGTCAACGCCAATATATTTACAGCTACTTAATTAATCTGTAACATTCGATCCTAGATAAAGCCGTTGTAAAATTTTATCAGATAACATGTATGTGGCGTCAAAAACAAAATATATAAAAATTAGCATAGCTTTTCCTTTTTAACATCAAAAGATATAAACGAAGGTCATGAAAAATATAATTATGCTTTAATAACATATTAAAACCGGACTGAAATGGCTTCACCGTAATGCAGCTTGAAAAGTTATTAATTTCAAAGAAAGCAATCATCATCTAAATTATAATTAACATTTACTACCAATTTTTGAAGTTTGTAGCCGAGGTACTTACTTACCTGAAAGATTAAAAAGAACTGAAACTGTCCTTCTTCCCTAAAACAGTTTTTTTAATCACATACACAAACTACTATAACAGAACAGCGATCCCTCCGTTAAAACGTCTATCCGAGACAAATGCGGATGAACTACTGAAGTCTGAGTCTGAATAAAGCGTCGGAGACGGAGGGGCGCGGTGGCACGTCACATCGCCATGTGTGAATCAGCCAGCCAATTCACATTTCACATTCCCTATCACAAATTTCCTACATGTGTATGACATTCGCAACTTAGCAACTTTACAGCAAACCCTAAACGTAATTAAAAGCACTGCAGTTGCGGCTAGTAAGGACATCGGCGTATGAACAGTCAAATTTAACACGTAAACTTACACAATAGCAGAATAATTAGTAAAATTCTGCCCATGTAGTTGGTGAAGTCATAAAATCGATGACTTAATGCATCTGAAATGCCCTTCAATATTGCACGCTTGAAAACCCTCTGCAATTCAAGATGTTTACAAACAATCCTTGTCTGTAAACAAGGATTGATTTCAGAGCAATTCAATGGACTCATAACCTTGCCATATTATTACGCAAATTGTAATTCTATCCCGACAATAATCATCTCAAATTGGCAATCCGTCTCGCTTGGACGATTCAATTGCGTATAACGAGGTGAGATTGATCGGATGCACAGAATCCGTTTGCATCGTTGACCCAGCAGATGCAATAACAGATTTGCCGCTAGATCCATATTGCGTTTGACAAGAGGCAGAGTATTTTTCTAGCTCGTTAAACATGTGCATGTCGTGATTAGCATCAGTAGCGCCCACAATGCACGGCACACCCTAAGCTAGGCCCAGTCATTAAGTAGAAACACGAGATGAGATGAAAGTAAGATAGCTTAATTTGCAAAGACACAAATGGTAACTCGTAACCGTGGGAGTTGAAATAGGCGAGAACTCCCAAATCGAGGAGACAATAACGTAGAAAAATGTTTTTATTATAATGCTCAAAGCGTTTCGCATTTCGAAAGCGCCGAACATTTTAATAGAAAACGGAGCATTTTTTTGATGGAAAACATAACGAGAACGTAATGATTATTAAAGGAGTTTTCGCTCCACCCAAAAAGGTTGGATGGAGCTGCAATATCCTGTCTAGTCAAAGCAGGAAAGGGTCAATAAAGTTCGATGATTAAATTTTCCGATGCCCATCACGGGTATTAGAGGGACGACGTTATCGTGATTGGATTTGAAACGGCCTTTCAGTGCAATATGCCTTTCCACTAACTGAACTGAACAGCGGGAAACCCAATCAATGGTCGTGGATACGCAGCTGGCTTCAATCAATTCAAAGGCTTTTCTATAGAGCCCGCTCGTGCTTGACGTGTACTTTTTCTCACAACAGAGATCAACCGTAAATGAGTACTTTGAACTTTCACATCTGTGGTTGTCTTCAAAGTGGTCAAGTCCTAAAATTGGCGTAATCTAGAAATAACAGCAATGCCTGCATTTATTAAAGCACTTATGTTTCCACCGGCAATGTAGGTCAGAGTGGCGAGAAAGAGATAATTATACATTGATCTCGAGTGTACAATCGTGTGGCCTTGACCAGTGGCCATATGGTGCTGTATGCGCTTCGAGTTAAGTCCAGGTCCATACATGGTAGAATATTCACGATCATCAACATCTACCATGGTCGACAGGCTGAATGTTTGTTGTGGTAAACAGGATGTAATAAGGCCAGGCGTAGTAAAATGGCGACATAGCAACACAAGCGACTATTCATAAATGCATTTTGAAAGTATATATATATACGGAAAACGATACATCATTTGAACGTTTCAAGGATTTTTTATTGCAATTGATAGTTTGATAATATCATCTCACAAGAATGCTTATCGATTGATAAGATCTGATAATTTGGCTATCAATCCGCAAAATGCAGAACGAAGTGGCGCAAACGCATCTTTTGTTACATACACCGTGCTATTAGATAGAGCATTCTTACAAAAGATAATACACGCCTATTACATAAGGCTGAGCATCTGTGTTAATAGAACGTTTTGTATTATAAACAAGAATATCAAACGTGTGTTTAAAAAGCTAATAACCATATTAAATTACAATATGGTAATTTTTTGATTTGAAGGTGACTTGCCAAACTAGTAAACAACTTGCACTTTAAAATATACTATAACGTCCTCTTACATAGAAGCTACAAGCCGAATAAATAATGAGATATTTTATTTCCCCAGTGGATGGCTCGTAATTTTGTTAAAAGGATTTGTCTCGACTTTCTTTTTGTAAATCTAAGCTTGGTCATCAAAATATGTTTCTTGATCCTCTGTGGCCGCGAGTGGACCGTTAGTATTATAAATTTAACATAATTATTTCAAGCCTTGAACGATGAACTTCATTAGCCTTTTAAGCAAGAGATCTTCATTTACGATAGGGCTCATGTTTTATAGAAATAAAACATTCGGGATTTATAAATATGTATCTTTGAATTTTTGTGTTTTGTCCGCTTATATTATAATTTACAGTTTTTACATTGCCATTTAAAACGTGCAAGTAGGGCATGGACACCGGTATTCGGTATTACCGAAAAACCGGTAATACCGGACGATTTAAGGCAGTTCCGAATACCGGTATTGAAATTGTAAATACCGGTAATTCGGTATTTTCAAAAAATAAGTTATGATGAATAAATATGCGTGAAGAAAACCCTTATGGAGGCTCTAAATTACACAAACACCTACCAAACAACTTCTATATAAAACATATACATTTTATGATGGTAAAATTGATAGCCAGTCTACGTTTTAATTACAATGGTTTCAAAAATTGATAAACCAACGCGCATCCTCTTTCCACTCCAGGACAAGCAGACGTATAACGCATTACCACGGTATATTCATCAAGTACCCCTAGTACTTGATGAATATACCGTCCACTCGCACTAAACGGTTTTCCACCGCCTTCATCATTCGTACCGCTGGAATTTGGAACACGCTCCCTGCTGCTGTTTTTCCCGTCAATAACAACTTAGGTGTCTTAAAGACAAAAAGTTTTAAGTAAATGGGTATCTTCTAAACCTTCGTGATACATCGTCGGCCACATCTTCACTTTTCATCAAGTGAGTTTGGGGTCAAACGAAGGTCTATAAAATAAAGTAAATTAACAAATAAATGCGCGTAGAACAGTGTGAAACCGTGTTTCATCTTATATTGTGTAAAATCTTTACTAGCAATTTCCACGCACACATTGACATTGATTAGATCAATGTCAATGTGTGCGTGGAAATTGCAGCGAGCGCATTACGAGTAGTACTGTTCCTGTAATTTCAACAATCAAATAATACAAACAAAAAGATGGAATTAGTATTTACAATTGAAAGTAGGCTAAGCAGCGTAGGAACTGTCGAGATATGCATATTAGCAGCTCTTGAGATCGTCAAGCCAAATCTGCCGCCGCACTAACCCTCACGGATGTCCGGGAAGATGGAAAGGCGCAAGTATGTTGAAGTAGCGTCCCACACAATGGGTTCCTCAACTTAACTCCCATGGGACTACTGTCATACTGTCGTCGTCGGACCTCTTACCTACCATCGTCATGCAAAATACCATTCGGTTCGAGAGTAGATTTTACTGTAGCGGTGACAAAGGCCCGATGATGTGGCATGGCATGGCAGGCAAGATATCTGACTGGCGACCCTATAACACACGACAATCCGAAATGAGCTATTCGACAGCAGTATTGCACTGGCATCGATGAGACGCTTAACACCTTGCACACAACTGAAGATATGGAAAGTTACGGGGTCCAATAAAGTGGCAGTGTTATATGTAGGAAGTGCTTGCAATTAATATTCGGAAAATCCCATTTAGAAACGGCCGGGAGACAGGCACGATCTGCACAGCTGGAGCACGTTTGCATCAAACAATTCCGTGTCAACTCACACAAAAGCCCGTCCTATGGTCATGAAGACAAAAGATATTTTGGAGGAGCAGCATTGGGGCAAGCACTATGCCAAACCGTTCTAATTAGCCTAAAAACTTAATATTGAATGAAATTCCAGGTCCAAATAAGATGGCTCTAAGAAAAAATCAACTAGTGATTTAGACAGAAGTCAGGGCTACATTTTTGCGAATATCTAAGCGCCCAAATTTACAGGCATGGATATAGGTAGCAGGCATTGCCATCCTAATAGATATTTAAACTCGATTTGATTGTTTAAGTAAAAGAAAGACTATAATGTAGAAAGGACCATTTTAAATTATCAATAAACGTTAGACTGATTTCAAATAACATTTCTTGGTACATTTATTCAGTGTAATACAATATTAAATGGAGTGGAAAATACTTTTTTCTGCTCTTTTAGTATTTATAGTGAAATACCGAAAAAATACCGAAAAACCGGGATCCCGGTTTTAAAAAATTTCATACCGGTAAATTACCGGTATGGCCATTTAGCCCAATACCGCCATGCCCTACGTGCAAGTGAGTCACCTTAATTGCTTACGTAACCCTGGTGGTTGGTAATATAAGTACGGTATCATACTTAGTTTTTTGGTATTGCACCTGCACCTAGTTTTAATTTGGCAATACTACAATTATATAAATAAATAACTTATCATGGATAATTCACACAGCATCATCTTAGCTAGCCCCAAGCTAAATAGAGCTTGTGTTATGGGTTCTAGATGACTGATATATGTACTAAAACAATACATAATACATAGATATTATTTATTATGTTCTTTACCTACTGGTAGAGGGCATCATAACTGCTCAGAAAATAATAAAATGTACCAGTAAAAGTGTCACGGTTTTCGAGTTTGAGACATTTCCTTTTTCCCTTGTCCATTCTTTTCAAAGCCGAGGTTACAAAAAAAGGAATGATTTCAATCTGTTTTTGTTATAGCATTCTTGGATAACTGTGCCAAAGGAAAAAAATTTCTTTTACAAATGTTAAACAAACAAAAATGTTTTGCAATTTTTCCCAAAACTTTCAACACCTGTGCTGTGGTGTAAAAAAATGCACCGACTAGTAAAATACTTGCCCACTTCAATGAGAGACCGAAATAGTATCAACACTTGGTATTTCTAACT
The DNA here is from genome assembly GCA_946478455.1 of Eupithecia vulgata. Taxonomy (NCBI): domain Eukaryota; kingdom Metazoa; phylum Arthropoda; class Insecta; order Lepidoptera; family Geometridae; genus Eupithecia; species Eupithecia vulgata. Next base: position 4,400,523 of record OX297863.1, read on the forward strand.
TTTAATGCAAATACTATTCTGAGGAAAAACTAATTCTATTCTAAGGAATAGAATTTGATTTTAATACTAATTCTAAGGAAAGTGCTACACACAAATCCATCTCTAGTGTGGTCAAAAGCCAGATTCCTAGAAGATTATAAACAAACCAGATAGGTCAAGGGAAAATACCAGTCCCAGAAAGTACCAATACCATGTCCCATAACAACATAGTTTTGAGTTGGAGTTACTGCAACTAAACTAGTTGAACTATTGAAGGGCTAACTGGCCATCTACTCTCGTTTTAAGTGGATAAACTGTTCATGGTAAGTGCTTGCTGGCTGCAGTTCGGGCAATCAATATGGGTAATTGGAATTGAGTAGAGCAATACTGGGAATCATCTGGGTTACTACGGATTCGCATATCAAACGAATTAAACATTTACAGAATCCAATGGAGACCAGGTAGAACAATTTTGGGAATTATTAGACGAACGGAATGGGTTTGCATATTAAAAAGGCATGCAAAAGGCATAAAGTGCATTGAAGGTGAGGTGACAGTAGCTTTGAGACTACTAAACAAGAACTCTTCTGTAGAAAACTATTCCAAACTAATCAAATAAGACATTGATCAATTAGCTTTTCCCTTATTTCTTAGTTCTGTACAGAACTACTGTGTCAAAAGTCGTCATACAGCACAGAATTACTGGGTATAAGCGGATCAATCACATGTCTTATTCAACAAGCCACGCTTCAATGGCCATCAACTCAATAGTGCTTGTCCATCAATCTAGTTGCAGCGAGATCACATCCGTTTCATGCATTGCGACCTGGCTGCTGCCATCAGATCCTCGACGCAGCAGCGGAACGCTACACGGGTATCGGTTGTCACAGCTACTGGGAAACTTGACATTGAACTTGGTCGCACGAACCTGAGATAAGGAGACCTTTTTCTATGCTCAATAGAACAGTATTTCTGTGAACGCGTTAGCTCACAGAAATACAATAAAATGCACCTACTAAAGATGTTAAGAAAACCCTTAAAGTTATAGTCGCATCATCTTTGCGAGAGGAGAGACTTCAGGGCATTTAAGGCTATGTTTCAAAAAGAGGTGTGTGAAATGTGTAGCATGAACGTGATAGATTCGTGGGCTTTATCTACACAATAAATCATCTTATTTTTGATAAGATTCATAGAATTGCCTATATCTATTCTACCTAACCTTTGGGAAATTATAAATAATAATACCAGAATTCAGAAACCCTTTTCTTTATTTCTTTATGCTAACAAAATAAGCACATTGATATACAAGTTTAATTTCAAACCATAAAATAATATCAATTTAGAAATAAAGTAATAAGGAGTTTCTGTTCGCTTCAATCTTTTAAACCCCAGTGGAAGAAGCGAACAAGAAACCACTAGGTTTAGATTATCAGTGAATTATACAAGCTTTGATATAAAACATTAAATATAAAGGGGAAGAAATACATTTATAACATTTTAAGTAAGATTACATTACACAAATTGCTAGTGAGAAGATATTCAAATAACAATAAACAATACTTAGCTTTTTAGTTCTGTCTGGGAAGGCTGCTCGTCAAAAAGTGGACGTACTGCCATTTTTGGATCGTATTTAAGCACTGCCTACGTTTTCATAAAACAACGCTCACAGCGCCCTCTAAGAACGCTCACAGCGCCCTCTAAGCGCTGGCGCGAAAAGTCGTTACAGTTCCTTATTACTCAAATGACTTTCAGAACATTATCAATGATAACAATAATTGTACAAAATAATATTTCACGTATTTTAAATGTGATACTTCAATAAGTAATAAACTAATAATTATCGACGCTATGATATTTAGCAAAGTGATGTGCAAAACATATTATTACATTAAAATACTTATAAAATAGGTAATCTAAAATCTGAAAACTATTTTAGAGATCCATTTCACCTACATATCCACCATTATTCTATATTAATCTCATACGGCCAATCATGACCTATACTTCGTCCACGAAGTTGCTCTCTCTACTTAGTTTAGGTACTCTATTTTACATAAGTTTCATTTACGAAACTAATACAATTTAACTATATTGTTTATGTACTTATTTATTTAATTCTGTAGATATGATTTACTATTACATTTACATTTTACTTTATATGTACATGGTAAAACAGTAACAAGATAGATGATAAATTTACCAAGTACTAAGGGTACATGTTTATTAGACTATTAGATAACACGTTAACAAGAATCATAACTATTTCTTAAGAAGTTACATAAGTACGAGTAAAATAAGTATGTATGTATGTATGTATGTAAGTACACATTTCGTGAGACTGGTTTTAATGTTTTTTTTTATATTTTTTTTTTTTTATTTTGCATTTTATGATGTCTGATTATCTCATTTCCTTCACTTTTTTATTTTACTTATCTGGCCAATTACTCTGTATGTACTGAAGAACATCCACCTGCTGCCAGTGAGCGACAGTACCGGAATTGGAGGCTAGAGCAGCTAGGGCAATTACTTTTCATGCTGATCATCCATCCGCTGCCAATGGGATATCTTATTTTTTTTATTTATTTATTTATCAGCAAAGTAAATCCGACAGCGTTAGCCAACTACCAACGTGCTTCTTACATTCATTCGCTGCCAATGAAGAAGACTAGCACCCAGCAAGAGGCCACACAGCGATATATATAAATAAATATAAGAAACATTTGTTTTCACCATAACATGGCCCGGATCTGTGCCCGTTGAGATTTATGCATCATTTTTGCAATTACCAACTGTAAGATAGTTTAATTCAAAACTTTACATACATTACATACTTATTACTCATACTGCTTACCTTGGGGCTAGATAATGCTGTGTGAATTGTCCAGCATTATTTATTTATTTTATTTATTTATTAAAATTTCATACGAGTTTAAAATATTAAATAAACACAAATAATTTAAGCAGGTACCTACAACGATAACAGTAGGTTACTTAATTACCTAAACAAGTCCGAACGTAAACATTTTTTTTTCACAGTATTTTTATTACATAGGTAACTATGTAAATAGTATTGTTCACAAGTGGCATTTTCAACAACAGTGTTTCTTCCACCCATTCTCCCGACCAAAATCATATATATATATATATATATATATTAATCACCTAAGTTATTTAGAGCATAGCGGTTAAGAGAACAAATTAAAAACGCCTATGGTCTAACTAATAATACTGATTTACGTAATTACACTAAACTTTTTATTTATCTTGCAGAGTAACACTTTTTTTTTTTTAACTACATTGTCTAGATCCAAACCCAAACGTACGTTCTTATATTTAAATTCCAAGCTTTTGTCGTCTAAGACAACGGTTAGGCGGATTCACACAACTTTACAGCTTATTTTTAATCGTTTGGCCAATCTGACGAAACATTACAAGTATTCCATACACAATATGTCTGTAACACGAACATTATTATTATCATGAATTAGTGTTGCATAAGAATCCACCAACATAAACAAATAACTACTATTTACCTTATTTTGATTCATTTTGGTACGTAAATGATTGAACTAGTCAGCAAAATCGGTAGGTACTTATCAAAAGAAATAAGTCGCCTCTAAATTCCGAATGAACCAGGTAGGACTTTAAGTAATACGTAATTACTACGTCTTTTATGTAATGGCTAATCAACATAACAACGTAAGCACAAAAGTGAAGAAACATGACTCTTTATCATCAAATTGCTAAGACTTTTATACTACTTTTTTTTTTTTTTGTAGGTACCGTCATAGTCGAAGTTATAGTCTGTTTTCCTCTGACCGATGGACCTCCATATGTATATTCGCTACGCTATACCCGCTGCAAATATCCAAAGTATACACCAAGCCTGCGGAAATACCTATTACTTTTTAGCTTTTGTTTACGTCTGATGCACCTTGACAAATATATTGTTATACCCGCTGTATTGCAAATATCAAAAGCAGACACCAAGTCTATAGTCGCCAGCCAAAGACTGGTCTATGTCACCAGCGGAAAGTTTTTAATTTTATTTTCGTACCATCACGTCTTATTTTTCAATTATTTATTATTGTCAGTCAGTTGCAATGTTCCTATTAAACAAGCCCTTTTCTTTTACTTTTATACGTAGCTAAAGAGGTACCTACCTACCTACATAAATAGATGATTTAAATTAAGAATTGTAACTCACGAGTTTTACTTATTACAAAATACTAACGATATCTTTACAGCAAAACTACTTACTCACGAATTTTCTCTTGTAAGGGAAAGAGAGAGAGGGCTTGCAAATATATTTTTTGTGGCCTAACTATCATTGCATATTATATTTGTGCCGTCACCCCTTATTCTTGTTTTGTCTAGTAATATAAATTGAAAAATAAATATTGCGGGGCAATACCTACTAACAACAAAACGTAGCAATAATCTACGCAGCTGAACTTCTGTTATGGGTACTTACTAGATAATTAATAGAATACATTACTTACCTACATTATATTTTTTTTTTGGTATGTAGAAAATACACCGAACACCCGGAACAAATATTTCCAGATCGTACAAACATTTGTCCCAAGGCGGGAATCGAACCCGCTACTTACTGTGCAGACCTTCGGCCACCGCGCCACATTAGCCTTACGAAATCAAGTTAGTTAGAAATTCGTACAAACTACCTTCATAAATTTATATATTTGTATCAGACAGTCACCTTGTACTGCTAAGCTGTATGCGGGTAGTAGCTAAAATCATGACTATAAAACAAGCTAGTATAACTGGCTAAGCTGTGTATTGGTTCTATTTGTTTCAAAACGGTGTTATTAACGATGTTAGGTACTTAGATAACTGGTTTATTTATAACTTCTAGTTAAGTTTGTGTGTGGCATTGATATGTGACCGCCAAGAAAAGGAAAATGTTTTCTAGTTATCGTGTCTTATTTATAAATAAGAATAGTTCAAGTTATTGGTGAATACAGAAGTACAATACGAAAATATGGTGGAGTAACGTTGCAACCAACAAGCTTCGTTATAGAACTAACAAGTACCTATTTATTTATGTTATGATTGGCAGTTGTGCCAATAAGCGAATTAATGTGCCCGTCGTTAATGTACACTTTAATAAGTTTGAGGTGGTTAAGTTCAGTTTTATTTTCTAATGGTCTGTTTCATTAGCACCTGGAGGTTCGTTCTACCATAGAATTTTTTTACGGCGTGCCCTTTTGCAAAAGGTTTATTACCAAACCAATATACATAAAATATAAATATTCAATCTCACTGATTGTCATCTCTTATAGCTGCTGTGATTCGCTTGAGTAGCTGTTACCCTCAGCGATATCAAAACGGCACGGGATGTTCTAGTACGATGTTAAATTCATTACGGATATAAGCGGGGTAACTACGAACCTTATTGGTGCTGGAAAAACACGGGTTAACTACGAACCTTATTGGTGCTGGAAAAACACCAACTTTGCATGATGTTACAATTTACCAAAGTATATAAAATGACAGTGTTTAGAGTATTATTTTAGCACTTTTAGACTATAAAGTTTTTTTTTAAGCTAGCTAGGTACCGCTTTGCTCGAAAGGTTGTTTTCTAATAATTATTCAAGACGTAAAAATAAAAATACATTCGAAGTGGTTGCTACACTGCTATTGAATATGCCAGTTTAACATTGCATTACGTTAAACTACATACTTATGTCCATTCAACAAAGCTACTTTCGTTTAACCTTCGTAAAACCTAGAACTGCTTCTTCAGAATATTTATCTACGGAAATCGAGGGTACAAAGTTAACGTCTCGTTCCGGGGATTTTGCCGTGAAAACTCAGTGTAGATTCCCATGTCTTGAAACAATTGAGCAGACCCTTTCAGAGCCTTACCTGCCTTTGTGGAATCTACCGCGCTGCTCCTGCATCCAAAGTTCGTTGATGAGCATCTCGATGTAGTCGTTTTTTAATTAATTTTAATCTCGATGTGGTCGTTTAGCAGCGCCGCCGTCGTGGGGTCGAACATTGCTGGCGCCACGTCACCATCTTGACGCCGATTGGAAAATACAGCATCCGACAAATCGCATTGAGCAGACCTTCGTCCTTGAGAGTCTGCTGCAGGATTCAGCCTGAAACTTGTACAAAAATGTATTAGAATTTGAATTCCAGGCTATCCCACTTCTGATGATAGATTCGTGGGCTTTATCTACACAATAAATCATCTTATTTTTGATAAGATTCATAGAATTGCCTATATCTATTCTACCTAACCTTTGGGAAATTATAAATAATAATACCAGAATTCAGAAACCCTTTTCTTTATTTCTTTATGCTAACAAAATAAGCACATTGATATACAAGTTTAATTTCAAACCATAAAATAATATCAATTTAGAAATAAAGTAATAAGGAGTTTCTGTTCGCTTCAATCTTTTAAACCCCAGTGGAAGAAGCGAACAAGAAACCACTAGGTTTAGATTATCAGTGAATTATACAAGCTTTGATATAAAACATTAAATATAAAGGGGAAGAAATACATTTATAACATTTTAAGTAAGATTACATTACACAAATTGCTAGTGAGAAGATATTCAAATAACAATAAACAATACTTAGCTTTTTAGTTCTGTCTGGGAAGGCTGCTCGTCAAAAAGTGGACGTACTGCCATTTTTGGATCGTATTTAAGCACTGCCTACGTTTTCATAAAACAACGCTCACAGCGCCCTCTAAGAACGCTCACAGCGCCCTCTAAGCGCTGGCGCGAAAAGTCGTTACAGTTCCTTATTACTCAAATGACTTTCAGAACATTATCAATGATAACAATAATTGTACAAAATAATATTTCACGTATTTTAAATGTGATACTTCAATAAGTAATAAACTAATAATTATCGACGCTATGATATTTAGCAAAGTGATGTGCAAAACATATTATTACATTAAAATACTTATAAAATAGGTAATCTAAAATCTGAAAACTATTTTAGAGATCCATTTCACCTACATATCCACCATTATTCTATATTAATCTCATAAACGCAACAACTGTGAAAACGGATCCATTACCTACTTCCAAATCTTCAACATATTATTTTAAGCCAGTTGCGCGCGGGCGCTCGTTATCGTCAGACGCGTGCAGTGATCTCATCACAAGCCGATTGTGTTGCTTCACCTAGCCGCGCCTTGCGCGCGTATTTAACTATCATGAATAGATTCGCATTATTGGAGGATACAGAGCAATACGAGACGGAGGACTTAAATGATCAGAGAGAGACGATAAGGAGTACAGAGAAACAAAATGAGAAGATTAGGAGCAGAGAAAATTTAAAAGATTTGAGTGAGGATGGAGACGATACCAACTGTGACATGGACTTGGAGGACACGAGGCGAATCACACCAATGAGAAATATCGAACGAAGAGAAAATGGGAAGGAGGCACCATGGATTATAGCAAAGAGAAAAGGAAACCTCTTCACGCATACAACGAACGTGACAAGTTCCGAAAATAAAGTGGAAATAAGCATAACAGGGGCGGAAAAGTTGCCTAAACAATTTAGTCTAGCTAAATCTTTGAGAGAGGAACAAATACAAGATGTGACGCGAGTAAAATACATAAACGCGTACAAGGTCCTAGTGGAATTTAGTAAAGAAGAAAGCGCGAATACATTATTATCATCAAAAGTTTTTAATGAAAATGGTTTTAAATGCCAAAAAACCTTTGAAATTACCCATTCATTTGGAGTAATAAAAGATATTGATCTTGAGCTTACGGATCAAGACATCCTACAAAGCCTAAGCAGTGCCTACAAAATCACGGGCGTTAAAAGACTAAAACGTAGAAATTCTTACGATGGAAAGTGGGAGGTCAGCGAAGCGATAAGGATCACTTTTGAAGGTACTTTTGTCCCAGCTTACGTTATGTTATTTGATATAAAGGCCAATATTTATGCATACAGATACCCTGTAACACAATGCTCTCATTGTTGGAGATTTGGGCATGTAAGTAGGATGTGTCCATCCATAAAGCCAGTATGCCCGAAATGTGCGGATAATCATCAAAACTGCGAGACAAAAAAATTCAGATGTAATAACTGTGGGCGAAGGCACATGGCGATGTCAAAAACTTGCCCTGTGTACCTTAAAGAAAGGCGGCTGCGAGAACTGATGAGTGACCTTAATTGTTCATATAAAAGAGCGCTTACGATGTATGTCCCCCCATCTGCCCGCTCAGCCTCACCTCCCCGCTTGGAGGATTTCCCTGATTTACGACGGAAGGCAACCTTCGAGAATGAAGCTGTATGTGATGCTGATGAAGACTCTCCAGTAGACAAAGCCACGTTCGCTAACACTGTATCACAGAACAAATTACCGTCTAAGAAGCGAAAGAATGTTAAAAACAAGATGACTGGTTCAGAGAGAGAGGAAAATATGACAGAAGAATTGTTGATGGATTGGGGAGTGAGTGAGGAAAATGGTAAGTCACTGGATGATAGTGAAGAGAAAAAAGGAAATAAGGAGAAGGTTTCGTGGAAGAGGCTTGTACAGAAGTTAACAGAAAAGATTGGAGAAGCGGAAGTATCATGGGAGGATAAGATTAAGAGTTGTCTGAGGATGATTTGGACGACTGTGTTATCGTTTATAGTTCAGTATGTGTCAGATCTGCCTTCCCTCGCATTTCTGACCCAATATGGATTATAACGCCCCATTACAGGCAATAAACATTATACAATGGAATTCGCAAAGTATTTGGAACAAAAAAGTCGAGTTTGAAACAGTACTAAACAGAGAAAAAATCCATATTGCAATTATTAGTGAGACATGGTTCGACCCCGGATCGGAATTCCGTTTAAGTGGATACAACGTGTTCCGAAAAGACCGCAGCGATGGTTATGGCGGAATAGCAATCATGACTCATTGCTCAATTAAGGCTCAAGAGTGTGAATTCATACACCGTAACAACGGCATTCAAATACTTCATATAAAACTATTAAACTCACAACATTTAGAAAATATAATATCTATTTACTGCCCATCCGATGTTCGGACTAATATAACCGATTGGGATATAATTTTTTCACGTCTTAGGCAAAATTCGATTATTGCTGGAGATTTTAATGGACACCATAGTAACTGGTCCACAAAAACCGATCCTAGGGGTAGGAATATATTCGACTCGGCAATTGAAAACGACTTCGTGTCTTTGAACGATGGTAGCCCGACCCGCATTAAACTTGTTAATGGTTCAATCCAGAAAACAGCGCCAGATATAACATTTTCTTCGTCGAATACAGCTCTTAGATATAACTGGCAAACTACAAATGAGAACTTAGGGAGCGACCATTTGATGTTGAAAATTAGCACAGAGATATCTCGCCCTACTCAATATAGAAAACGAAGAATTTACAGTAAAGCTGATTGGAAAACCTATAAGTTGAAAATTGAAGAACTATTATCGGGCCACGATCACTCGATGGATCTGCAAACAGCTTACGATAGTTTTATATACATTTTAAATCAGGCAGCCGACGAATGCATACCTACCAGTAAAATTCCTAATTGTCCTATTAGATCTGATAAATTCGTGCCAAAACCTTACTGGTCACCGGACATATCTAAGTGCATAGCTGAACGTCGCCTAGCCTTAACTAAATTCCGAAGAAATCCGACCCCTGGAAACTATAGTTTATTACAAAACAAGATTAGTCTGGCCCGTACAGCTATTCATAACGCTAAGCGTAAGTCGTGGCAGTGTTTTTGTTCTAGCATAGACAGTGTTACTTCAGCCAGTCAGATGTGGACACGTATGCGATGGCTAAAGGGCTATAAAGTGAGTAAACCTAGTATTGACCGTGAAAAAGCAGACAGTTATTATGTAGCTTAGCGCCGGACTTTGTTTCACCAGAGGAACCTAGGTTTATTACGCAAAATGTCCAATTAAGTTGCCCTATTTCAATACAGGAATTAAATAATTGTTTAAAACGATCAGATACAGCACCAGGCGCTGATAACATACCTTACTCAATGATTTACAATCTCCCAAACGTAGGTAAACATGTACTGGTCTCGCTTTATAACAGGTTCTTATCACTTGGTTTTGTACCTATACAATGGAAGGACGTGCGTATTATTCCTATACCAAAGCCTGGTAGTATTAATAGTTCATCGGTGGGTCTTAGGCCTATAGCTTTAATCTCATGCGTTTGCAAAATTTTTCATACTATTATAACTCGTAGGCTGGAGTGGTACATTGAGAAAAATGATTTACTCTCAACCGAAACGATTGGCTTTAGAAGGTCTCGGTCGTGTTTGGATAATTTAGCTAGGATTGTATCACGCATACAAATAGGCCTAACGGAGGGAATTCCAACAATAGGTTGCTTTATCGACATAGAGGGAGCATATAATAACATAAACGTAACTAGTCTGTTATCAGTAATGGACAGTATAGGAGTGGATAAAACCATCTGTAAATATTTGTGGGAACTCTTACGCGAAAGAAGTCTGTCAATTGATCTAGATAATAATACTATAGTAAGCCGTACTGCAGGGGTAGGTTTAGCCCAGGGGGACCCGCTTTCGCCGACCTTATTTAACATTTCAACAATTAAAATTTGTCATTCCATCAAAGGAGCATTTATTTCGCAATACGCTGACGATTTTATTATCTACAGCTCTGACAAAATTCTAAGCCGTGCGGTTAGCAATATTCAAAGCTCTATAGATATATTTTGTAACTTAACAAAAGAATTAGGTCTTAGTGTTTCTTATCGGAAATCTAAAATCGTTGTTTTTAGCAGGGGTAGGCGGAATGCACACATACATATTAGAGTAGACGACATTTGTCTGCAGCAGGTAGATAGCGTTAGGTATTTAGGCATGCATTTAGATAGAAGTTTAAAATGGGGTAAACATATCAACGAAACTCGCGAGAAATTATTAAAATTCCTTAATGTGTTTAAGGTACTGGCTGGGGGTAGCTGGGGGATTCATCCAAAGCACTTGAGGCGACTATATATAGCAATTATACGAAGCAGACTCGACTATGGAAGTTTTCTTTATGATACGAGTGTCAAAAGTCACCTGCAGAAACTAGACATCGTACAAAATCAGGCAATGCGCGTAATAGGCGGATTTATTAAATCTACACCGATACACGTCATGGAGGTTGAGCTTTGTCTCCCCCCTTTATATTTACGTAGATATTATCTAGCTGGCAAATTCTGGCTAAAGGCAAAATCCTTTACAAACAATGTTACTATAGATGTTTTAGAAAAACTTGAATCAAAATGCGAACATGTGTATTGGGCAACAAAGAAAATACCTGTTCTTATAGCTTTGTGTAGAAAACTTAGGCAATTTATTTTTTATTCATCTAAAAACCTACTAATGTATTCGATGGATACTTGGTTAACTAATTACGACCTTTCACAACAGGTATGTTTACAAATTCAAGGAGTTGAGTTACCTAAAAGAATGTTTAATAGGGAAGATTTAAAAAACCAATGTGTTCTATTTCTAAATGAAACCTATGGCACGTATTATAAAATATACTCTGATGGTTCGAAGGAATCGATGGGTTCAGGAGCGGCATTTTATGATCCCCAGGCAGAATTACAAGTAAAATTTCAAATTGAAGCAAACATCTCGACAATGCACTCTGAACTTATCGCAATCTCTGAGGCGTTATCTTACGCGTTATCAGTCGATCATAGCAATTTTGTTATATTGTCCGACTCAAAGAGTGCGCTTGCACATTTGGCTCGCATATCCTCGAATATTCGAGGACTACCGATTGCCTTCAACATCCTAGAATCCATCAGTAGATTAAGGTCTTCTAGCAAATCTGTAGTGCTACAATGGGTACCGTCGCATATAGGTATCATGGGCAACGAGGTTGTCGACTTGGCCGCTCGAGAAGCCGTCACGGACGGGATTCCTTTTAGTTGTTTGCCAGTACATAGTGAAATTCTATATCAAGTAAAAGAGATATGCAGAGAACAATGGAAGGAGCATTTTAACGAGAGGTCTAAAGTTAAAGGTATTTGGTACAACACCATTCAGAGCGAACTTCCTCGCTGCCCATGGTTTGAAGAATTACCAGTTATAAGGAAACATATCGTTTATTTGTTAAGATTGCGCTCGGGTCATATACCATCAAATAAATTTAAGTATCTAATGAAACTGACGGACTCGCCGAACTGCTTGGATTGTGATCAAGTTGAAGACGTATATCACGTGTTGGTGGAGTGTGTCCGGGGCGCAGTCCAGCGGGGCATGTTATTTAATTGTAATGTAGGTATGTGCAATAGTTTTTTGGCTGAGCCGACTTCCGATATAGCCAAGAAACTGCTTAGAATATACATCTCCTCCATAGAGGAGACCAGTTAAGTAGGTAACAATGTAACTTTTATACGTAGGTAGGTTTGTAATGCGCAGATGTAAGTACGTACCCTACTCAGGTACCTACAATACATATCATTGAATAGTTTACTTTAGTAGACTAGTCATCAGTAGATATATTTAATATGTAAGCTTGTTTGATGTTATTTTAGTAAAATGTATCTCGTTGGTTGTATAATTTAGATTTCAGTTAATAAGATAGATCTCGAGGAAAATCTCATAGACTAAGATTCTGTTGTTTATTTTGTTTAGCTTCATTAATCTTTTCTTGTTCTAGTTTTAATAAGCACTATTGTAATTTAGAATAACGGGGGTGACATGCCATGTTCGGCAAAACCCTCATGCACCAAATAAATGATTTAAAAAAAAATTATTTTAAGCAATCTAATACAAAAATTGCTCCCCTGTCTGTCATTTACTAAAAGTAGCTTAATATCGCTATTGAAGGTGACTTTCGCAAAGAAACCAGTTAATGCAATAATTGATGTGTGTTTTAGAAACTGATTTGATTAGTCAGTCATCGAGAAAATTATATCCAGAAGGCAGTAGTCATAGTACACCCAGAGAATCGTATTATAGTGGTGGCGGTACAGGTACGGTTAATTTCTGATATTAGTTACAAATGAGACACTGATAAAATTTGTGACACAGACACAGTTGAATCGACGCTTTATTCAGGCAGACGGCTCATCTAAAAAGAGCAAGATTTACATGAAATAGTCTAATAATATCTTGGTCGGAGTCGCATGCCTAGCGTTCCACTTTAAGCTAAGGGGGGCACATTCAAGAATGCCGCCACTATGAGGATGCCTACGTACAATTTGTACATGTAGGGTAGTGAATTAGTAGCTTTACAAAATTAGTCTAAAGTTTACAAACTTGGGCCAGACAAAGCTCTGAGTGGAATGAAGAATTAAACTTGGAGGGACACAATACTCGTTGTAAGTGGTTTTATACTGTGTAAGTTAGATTTTGTCACAAGGAAGAAAAGAAAACAACCGGAAACACCGGTTCAAGTATTGGGATTTAAAGTGTAGGTACTTATCCTACCTTCATGTCGGTTGTGTGGAATGTGGTATATTTGAGTATGAATAACGAAATTAAGCCTTTATTAGAATGCCATTAGAAGAAAATGCAGATGCAAATAACGCATTCCAAAGACAGACAGAGCTCAAATACGAGTATACGTATACATAGTTTGAAACTTCTGCCAGTAAATCTGTATTGTATTGCCCTTTAAGCCGCTCAATCAGCCTGAATAAGCTCTTGATGACAGAACATTTAAGGATACTAAATAAACCGCAAAATTATTCAGTTTAAGCTTTCAGTTCATAGATTTCGTAACATTCAAATAAGCATGTCTTTTAACGAACAACGTGAGAATTATTCAGTAATAAAATAGGTGTATTTTAATTTGAAAAGAGAGATTTCAGGCTTAATATTTCATTTCAGCATGAAACTACTTTCAGCTGGATTTTTCAAAGCCGGTGTTCACACTCTCGACGGATTGACTACGTTTCCGCATACCATTCCACTAAGCTCTCGTAATATCGCAGAGGCGTTGAAATGAAATATGATTTGCCTACATTGGGGTTAACGATTTGTTCATTCACCGTATAAATATTGTGATTCGTCGTACATTTCACGTTGACGATTTGTCATTTTTAAAAGTTTAAAATTAGGTATGGCTATAAAAGATAATTTAATGTTTTTTATTTGAAGTTACGGATTTCGCATTAAGCGCTCATTATGTTAACGAGTTCACTAACTCAATTATTAGTTTGTAACATTAATAAACAAATATAAATATTACAAACTAATAATTTATTGTGTTGTGATTAATTAATCGACAAATCTACGATAATGTTTATATTAAAAAAAACTGTAACTTTACATCGATTATCGCAATAAACATAATCACACTTTTCACACTAATATTACAAATATGAAAGTTTGTATGTTTGTTACCTCTTCACGCCAAATCTAAAATGGATCGGACAGAAATTGCGTATGTACTGGTAGTCCGGAATAAAACATAAGAATTTATATCCCATTAATCAGTTTCCTAGTGATAGAAATAACAGGCGTGCGAAGCCGCGAGCTGAAACTAGTTTAAATAAAGCATTCTAACTCACGGACGACAAAACCAAGCACAAAACGTCACAGCCTAAATTGAATGCGTTCATAAAGTAACGGTGACCATTATAAACTCCTGTGGGAATTGTATCCGGACTGTAAAGTCGTGATGTGAATGACAATTGTGAACTAGACAAGCCTAGAGGCATGATACTTAGAACTAACTTAAGAACTTTTGCAGTTGTGGTTCTCACTTGTGGCAGAGAGCCAAATAATCTGCAAACATTGAAGGGGAAAATATTGGGGGTAAAAGGGGATTTAGGCTTAGATAAAGTGATAGTTTGCTGAAGATAAAAATACTAAAGAATATTATAACAAAAGCTGAAATGGAAAAGCTCGTATATAAAAGTGTAGGAGTCAAACGAGTAGAGAACATAATAAAATTATAAATTTAGCGAAATTGCAAAGAAACTTAAGTAGGTACTTATAATAAGTACTAAGTATAGAGAACTAGAAGCTGAAGACGCTATGGCGCTCATTAGGCTGAGCGCAGACTTGAGTCAAGATAGTTTTAAGACAGACTATTGCTTTAGAAAAATTACAACTTAACAAAAGCAATAGACTGTCTTAAAACTATTGTGACTCAAGTCTGCGCTCAGCCTTAAGGGAGGCCTATGTCCAGCAGTGGACTAATATAGGCTGATGATGATGATGATAGAGAACTTGGTACCTACAGTAAAACTAAAATGTAACATTGCAAAACATCTGCTCTGCCAATGGGTACACACGCACGAGGGCTACAACATCGAACGAGTCGCTAAATAACCGACTTCCGTTGGGCTGCGCAAACGCAGAGATCGACCACACGCGAATATCTATTTGTTACTGTTCTGATGACTTGTAAATAATATTCAAATCAATATAATTATACCTCGTATTTGCTATGAATACTGTAAGTAGTACTATACACAAGCACAACCTATATCTGACTTGAAAGGATTACACCACATCATTTATTTGCAGGCAACGGGTTAAAAGTTAGTATGCTTTTTTTAAAATATCCCTTACGAAGATTTACCAGTTAGACAGCATGGTCTGCAAAATTATTCAATAAAACAAATAGAGAGAAGCAGATACGGAAAGATGAATTAAAATAATGTTAAACTATTCTATGTTACTATGGACATTACCGAAGTTCGAAATTAACGACAATAACGGTTTTTATGTTGGAACGCAAATACATATGTGGTCCTAGTTCCTGCTGATGACGTAAGCGGCAGGAAAGCTGTAAATAGGTGTATAGTGTTATCAATTACTTATGTATAAGTTATCGTTCAGCAACAACATTATAATATGAAATACATTAAAAGGCAAACGATTCGTATGAACTATCGCGGGAAATATTAATAATATATGAAACAATGCAACTACTGCTTCTATTGAAGCATACAATTCGAGTTCTTGTAAATAAAGCAACTCTATAATATTCCGGGTCGTTTTAAATGTATTTACGGGAATGGAAAAGGTCCGTCGATAATGTTACCCTCTCGAAAACAGACACCAGCAGCTGTGTCAAGCGCACGTGTTTTTGTGTACAGAAAGCCACACGTGATACCCACCTAACATAGATAAAACGAAGGCAGCCAGAATATTACCAAGTTATATTTACAGCCTCATAATATAATAAACCACCAGTTTTGTCGAACTTTTACAATCAAGTTGCGTGGGCTTTCGAAATAGACTCCTGACGTGAATCATCGAATCGCTCATGGTGTTGTGGTGCCAGTTCAGGCAAGGTCTTCCTTGAAGTTCGTTGCTCCGTTGTTTTGCATTGCATCGCGAAGCTGTCTGCATACTGATCGAGGGCTAGAATAGTCTTATGTAATTGTCTTTATTGCTCGTTATAGAGATGCATCTATTTTCTCCTTGCGGTAGATTAAACGATAAAGTTTAATTTACTATCCTTTAACACATTAACTGCCCATCCCTACGCTGCTGGTCCCGAGAGACATGTGCGTCGAAGACCATGAAAATATTAATGTCATGTAATCGAAGTAGCAGATTGACAAGATTTATGGGACAAGACAGTCATAAAGAGTCTGATAACAACAAAATAGAGCGGGAGTGCTTCTCCGTATAAGCCTCTAAATTGCCCACAACATCCGGGAAAGTAGAAACAATTCCACCGCTTCGTATAATAATGTCAAGCCACTTTAAAAACAACGACAGCGATTTAGACACGGCGACTAGTAATGACAAAATAACTCTGTACTATAACCGCCCGCATAACCTTTCAAGCCAAGAATAAACCGTTCCCAACAAAGCTCATAAATCTAATCGAGGGCTGATAGACCTTTGGACTTTTACCCTCATAATAGGAGTCGCCAAAATATAGTTCCCAGGAGCTTTACACAAAAGGTCGTGTAACAATAACCTATATTAAGGCAAGGCTTTTCGCAACTGAGTTGCGCGCGTCAGCTCGGCGCCTGCGGCCAGAGACTGTCACAATGGACAAATTGTTGGACATGGACAGATTAAGCCATGATATCAAAACGAGTTTACTCGTTTCCATATAAAGCCTGAGCATTGCACGCACACGGTAAGTAAACCGCTTTGGGCCGACCCTAACCGCGGAGTTTACGATCGCCAGCCGATAAACATGTCCATCGTAACGTCTGGAAAATACATCGCACAGAAATATACATCGACAAACAAACAAAAGTTCTATGTTTGCTGTGCTACGGTTCAGCTTTTATACTTTTATACATACCTCTGAATGCCGGGTAAATTCAAAATATCTCTAGATCAGGCATTTTTGCTAGATTTTAAATAAAATTTTGGCTGGACGCCAGCAAATATAAAAAGCAACTTTAAAAAAATATTTAGTAACTGTATAACCTAAATCTGGTAATAGCTCCGTAATAATGACCAGAACTGCACCTTTAAAATGTGTCAGTCAGCAAATAACATATTTTCGTGAACATCCTGGCATGCATATTATAATTATGCCTCATGAAAGCAACGGAGGACATCAGGTCATGGCTACGGAAGATTGAAGGGTATAATAATTCACCGAAAGAAAAGCCATTCGGATGAGTGGTAAACCATTAAAACTTTTATGGGGCGAAGACAAAAGTTACGACCTGAAATTAATAATAGACTTTGATGGATTGAGCAGATCCAAAGCCGCATGAGATACTAATCTATCCAACATCAACATAGTGGTGCATGAGAGCAACAGAAAACTGATGGATGGAACCAGCGATTGCAACGTAGCAAGTCCTTTTCTCACTGTATTTATCATTAGCGTCTAAAATACGTAATTATGAATGAACTCAAACTCAAAAACTTTTTCACAGAATTACAAAGGCTTACAAATTAAGCACTTAGAAGACATTATTCTGAATTTCCAATAGAGATGTGGGAGCATAAATATGTACGTAGATTATTTTGTGGTTGATAGAATATCCGAAATATGATTCTCATAGCTTGCATTCAAATCTAACCACCAACAGAACCGTTCAATTCAAAGTGTTCAAACATATACTGTTAGACTTTTACAAGACTGCAAGGCATCACTACGTAGAGGCAAGCAAGGCAGCCTAGATGCCAGGCGACATAATTTTACACTATTGTCACAAGCCGGAGTGGGAACATGACACGAGCTCTTGCTAACAAAGCTCTTCGTGCGCTAGTGCGGCACGCTTCAATGGAAAATAGGCCACAAGGAAAACTGATTTGTAAAGGAAATTGTGAGGAAAAAAATAGTGGAAGTGAACTGGTATGAGAGTGGACATACTAATGGGGAGACTCTTCGTGAATTTGAAGGTGTCCATGATATCACCATAAACTAAATCATATGTCCATAAAGCTATATGTCTTTTATTGCAGAGATGTTCCGGAAAATAAATTTATTTAGACATTTAGTAAATGTTTTGCTTGCTAGGCAAAATATTTGTATAGATTACACAGTTTAGCAAATAGTCCGACGGATCTAAAATCCAGACAGGCGTCATCGCTCAAAACGAATGAGTTTTTGTTGCCATTTGCAGAACGTGATGCTGGCAAATTAAGTTCAGATATTACTTTTCCTAGTGTTCTCCTTTTGTAAATGATGAAGCTAGGATTAACTGTTGACAACATGTGAGAGATGAGATACCTTTATTTTATCTACATATTGAGGACAGAAGAAACAATCGTGTAAGCAATGGCAATACAGTATATCTTTCAAATTAGACTGTCTCAATTATCAAATTGTAACAAACAGGTGTTCAAGTTAGGTAAGGGCCGGGCCATGTTTTGTGACCAAATGAAGGGGTATTAATATTCCTGTTAAACGGCAGAATAATTTTATTTTATAACCTCAGAGATGACCTTACACGAAAAGCTCTATCTGCTATTTGTTTTCAAAGGATTATCATCATTAGCCCGAGATTTGTTATAGTCTGTGATATCTTTTAGAGAAACTACTACGAAAGAACTTCAAGGTTTCTTAGCTAGAGTTTATAGGGACTGTGAAAGGAAAAAGTGAGAATCCATAAAATATGATATTAATCTCAGTGCATTGTCTAATCGCAATAGCAGCAGCAAGGTCATCGTTCCAAATAAGCTGTACCGGGTTCGACGGCCGATGGTCACTCACTGTTCACCACGTGTTTATTATTTATTCTGCTGCTTTACATCTTCGCACCGCCCGCGTTGTCTAATGTTTCCCGGAAGGTGCTTGTCATGTTTTTACTTCAATCCTTATTTTGATAAACTCATTTTTATCTCAGGCAATTTATATTTGATAATGGTACAACGCCAAAAACCATCAAAGTATCATCAATGGTACATTCTAATTAACGGGAAACAGGGATAAAGTCCAAAGACTAGAGAGGATGATCAAAAGTGGCTAGTTCGTATCAAGAGTTGAGGTGATTGGCCCTAGGACTGGCGTTCTTCTAAGGTTAACTGGACAAAATTATTGGACCAGACCGAAAAGATGGCGCTTTTTGTTTGTAATTCATTGGCTATTCTATGCCAAAGGTACATCGCCAAAAATCATCAAAGTATCATCAATGGCATATTAGAATATACTATATTCTAATTAACGGGAAACAGGGGAAATGTTCAAAGACGAGATAGGATGATAAAAAGTGGCTAGCTCGTTTCAAAGATTTGAGGTGATTGTTGGCCCTAGGACAAGCGTTCTTCTAACGTTAACTGACAAAAATTTTGCTAAAACTGACTGAAAATATGGCGCTTTTCTTTTGAAATTAATTGGCATGGGTCTATGCCCAGGTTGACATGACATTCTTCCACAACTTTATTTTTCGCAAGAGATCTCTGCCATCGCTTGAGTTGTAATGTAAGGTAAACAGGAGTTTTAATTTTTTGGAAAACGCCTCATACGTGTCGGTGTAATGTATAAAATATTGTGACAAAAACGTCAATCAATATGTAAATAATCTTTCCAGTAGTAAAATGTCTAAGCTACATTATTTTTCTCATAAGATCGAATGTACCGCTATATCTATGCAAAATCGGTATAGAATAGAACATGCAAATAAGTGCCGATATACGGTACCAGAACAAGATTGAAAATAAACAGTTGCAAACCAACTAGGTATTAAATACATGCATTAACACCCGATCCGGTTTAAGAAACAAAACCCTCACTTTCCAACCGGTCCCGAAAGGCGTCGTCGCGTGCTTTGCTTCATAAATAGCACCAATTATAATACAACCAAGTATAACATTACTGCACTATTTCATACTGAAGTAAAGTAACATACATATAATCACCAATTTGAAATCATTCTTAAACACAGCATACTCTGCAGCCTTTTATAAAGACGCTAAAAGATATAGCTCTTCTCCAAACTGTATCTATATAAGTATATATATATATATAATCTAAATATTTTCATCAATACCTATAAGAACATTCCATCTAAGCTTAGATCAGAAAGAGCCGGATGCAAACTTAAAGCACTAAAGAGATCGACGACATTTAAATTAAACAATCAACAACTTACACATCAACAGCAAAACACAAATCGCCTGCTCTCAAAATCCGATCACTTCACGAGTCACAGTTCCATTGAACCGCAGTTCAGTATGGTGAAACATCAAAGATCAGTAACATAAACAACAAAAGTGAATCAGCGAGAGCACACGTCTAGTGGCAACGCGGGGATGATCGTGACTGTACCGTCTGCTGTGCAGTTGAGACTAGAGAGAATTAAGCCGCAAAGCAACTGCAGCCACAGGGAGTCGTAAAAACAATAACTGTGAAGTAGAATTTTTGTTGTGAACATGAATTATTTTGGCAATTTGTTACCTCGATTCTCAAGTCTCAGTTTAGTCTCCCAAACTTTCTAGTATTGATACATAGAGTAGCAATTTGTAGTAACACTTGAAACACATGACAAACATAGGGTTATTTTCGAGGCTCACGGTAGCGACTTACTTTTGCAAGTTTGTTTTGTTTAGTCTTATAAACTCTTAGCAATACTGTACGAGAAAGCTACTTTGTCGTCTTGAGAGAATACTTAGAGAAAAAAATAGAAAAATATTAGTTGTAATTATTTTTTGCTGTTAAATAAATAAATAAACAGACGTTTGATATAATACATACCTAATAAAAAAAAAAAAAAATAGAGAAAAATGTAAACATACTTAAGAAACAAGACTTCAACTAAAATGTACGATACATTCGAGGAACTCGGCTAAAATGCCTTTACAATGAGTAACATTTAAGAGAAAGCTGAAATGATGAGATCGAATGGCGCAAAAATGCCAGTTTTGACTGAATAAACAGAGTAAGTAGTTTGAGTCAACATTTATTCTGAGAAAACAGAGTTGACCTTTCATGATTGTTAGATAAATGGGTCTGGAGCTGAAGCCAAACCATTTATCGATTCGTAAGTCAATATCAAAGCAAAATAAGAAAGTAGGTACTGTTAAATTTATCGAGACGTCTGGTTCTGGTCCTATAGAATCTAGGGATCAGCGATCAACAAATATAAAAATGTTTATTATAAATATGAATAAGCATTTAAGGAAATGGTAATAAAAATACAAGCTAATTATAATAAACTTTATTTTCTTTTAAGTAAATAATGGCAATGGTATGACAGATTTTATATTTGAAAGATAATATAACATAATTTGCAAAGTGAACAAGCTTAACAATCTTTACAAAGTAATTCGTGTCGGAAGTTCTATCATGAAAACATACAGTTTCTTTTTATAGTATAAAATTACCAATAAACTTCGAAGTATTCGTAATTAAATTCATTAGGTGCAGTAAATTAACCGAAGAGAAATGCCCAATTTATCTAATTGCGGTGAATTGGTCACACAGCGGGAGTTGATAGTGTTATTTCGTAAAACGGTCTACTTCGAACGGTTACAAGAACAGTATTTTATACTTTTTGGCTGCTTGTTACAACGTATTGGGCAAACAAGGAAATGTCTTAGAAAAAAATCTAAATATATTTGCGTTTAGTTACTTTTGTAAAACTGCAAGAGATAACAGAGTGAACATTGTTACACATATTTTGAGGAAAATATTCCTGAAAATATGTGTAACAATGTTCCTCACTTAGTATCCTTTGAGCATAGCTTAGCACGACTTCTCCATAGTACGCAAGCATGGAGTGGAATAATTGGTGCAAGGCATAGGTACTACCTACAGGTAAAAAAGTAGATACCAAACATAACAGTGTTTCCCAGGCTCGTATCACATGCATTGAAAGTTACGTCTGAGGTTTTTCTCAATCAATTGACAACGCGGAACAGAAAAGCAATCGGTTTGATATTATTATTGTGAGAACATCGTATTGTAATCTTTCTTGTTGTAATTAATTGCAAAACTTCCTTACACGACTGGGAAATTGCAATAACAGACTCCATAACACACTGATCATATTTGTACACAGACTAAACAGTGAGAACAGCAATTTGGCAAGCAAATCTACCAACTTGCATAGTGCGACTTTACCAACTCGGATAGTAATTTGATACAAGCAAAGCGCGAGGTGAATAAGAACAGTGAGTAATAGATTCACGACATAGCAGCGTCATCCCGAAACGCATCACAGGAAATCGCTAAAGAGTTACTGATTCGAAAAAAAGCTACTGATTTATAGGGGGCACGCTTAAATCCCGACAAATCTACGAAGAACAAAAAGTATATTTCATTCTGAGCTCCCGATTAATCTTGTTCGCAGGATACTTATTTTTGTGGAGCAAAAGACGGTTTACAAGTTCGTCTCATTCGCCTTTACGATGAAAATGTTGAAATTGTAAAGGCTAAGTGAGTAATAAAGTGCGATAAGGACCAATTTTGTATACCTCGATTACGAATTGGTGTCTCAATCAGCGTAATTTTCTTTTAAATCGATAAAAACGAGGCTCGAGACCGTAAAATTAAGGAAATTGCTGAGCGTACAGACATGTAACGGTATTTAATACATTATTATTTAACTTTACTGTGGAGAAAAGGTGATAATGATAACTTAGATGTCTTAACATGTGCAACGCATTATCTTGGGGAGATCACCAAAAAACTAATAAACGTCGCGTGCCACACAAATCGTCATTGGAGTTAAAATGTTCAGATCTACATAATATATTATTGGCTATAATTATACTGTATGGTGGTGGTGGACCTCGTAACTTTTACGCACAATTTAACTTTTAAATTTCAAAGACTCGAATATATGAAGGTTTTAATTATAAATAACATATTAACAGCCACTCAAGTCGAATTTCCGACGCAACTGATCGGGTTAATTCGGGGTTGACATTTTGGGGTGGCGAACCTCGCTGAGTCGTGACCTACTTCCGAGGTTTGCGGCTACGGTGGCTGCAGAATACGCATCGGGAGGTCAACGCGTCTGCTCGCTAGAAGTCCGTGACACGAAAACCGAGCAATTACGTATATCGAAACAACACCTGTATGGAAGCAGCACGCAATTCTTGCCTTTTTACAGATAATTAGACTTCTGTTCCACTTATAAAAGCAAAAACAACGATTGATTAGACTATCAACAGTTTGACAGGTCTACGCACCAACTATAAAAGCAATATTGATGATTGATAGATTCAGTTTTACGGTTCTGCGTCAGAGAATAGAACAGCCACAAACAATTCTAAGCGTTATTACCGTCGTTTGTCTCCTCTAAAATTCTCGGCTTAAAAGACAAAAGGACTTACATAATTTATCGCAGATAACGCAGAATTTACAAAACTTTTGAACGCCTTTAAAACTGACACATAAATGTGATTAAATTCATGAAACAGAAGATTGTTTAGTTTTTATAATAATATTAATTTATTTCTGCAATAACTTCCTCTCCGCCATGGATCATAGAATCTATTATTAAGTAATTGCTTCCGCATTAAGACGAGGATCTTTGACAGGGTGTAAGTAATTGAAAGCTGCTTCAGTGTCTGGGACGCGACAAGAACTGATGAAGCAATAAATCGTGCTGTCGCACGCAGCAGCGACGACAACAAATAAATTGTCAGATCGTTAGATTCCGTAAAATATAGTTAACAAACTAAAAGACTAAGGAACCAATTGTATTTACGATGAATGCATGAGCTCAAAAAACGAGAAAGACAGGTGAAAAAGCACAGTAGAAGAAAATATATTTTATGTTTTGTAACTATAGTTCTTTTACTTTGAATAATATTGTTATGCGGAAAGAAACTGTAGAAATATAAATCTTCTTCATGAATAACTCACGTTAAAGACTGGATCTAAATTTTGCCAGCAAGCGAAACAGTTTACCTCGTTTCAATCCTGTATTGTATTAATTATGTATTTTTCTTCGTTCAAATCAATTGCATACTTCCATTCTATCTCTGCTTTGTTGCATTCCCTCGACGTTTTCTCACGGGGTTATAAAAATCGATAAAATATAGCTATCTGCTACGATTCTATTGTGCAGGTGAAAGTTCAGGTTCCGTGTATAGCATAGCATTATATGGGAGTATGTTGTCTATAGGTGCTGTTTCAAATTTTATCGTTCAATCTACAATGATCAATGAGATATGGCCAGATGTTTTGTTTTCATTAGAAAGTTCAGAACATCAGATATGCAGGGGCAAAGAATCAAAATTGAATCTACTTTAATATCTGCAGTAGGTACATGTTCTGCAGTGCACAAAAGAAAATGGCTTGGTCTCGATAAACTTTAAGTACAATGCATAACTGGGTTATTTCCTTTAGTAAGAGCTTTTAAAAGTAAAGAATCTTGTGATGTCTTTACTTTACTTTTTTTTTACTATAAAATTTTTCGTTACTTGACGAATTTATTACAAATGTGAGAGGGTTAATATTGTATTGGAAGAACAATAAAATTTCAAAGATTGACGTCCCTAGTTTAGGGATGAAACGTTGTGTTCATCCAACACAAACTAGGTTTGTAGTTAACCCGTGTACATTCTGGTAGATGTATTTACTTTGTGCATTTAATAGTTTTCTGAATAGAAAGTTAAAAGAAAAACGCACAAATGCAACAACGGTATTTCTAACCTATTTACCTACAATAATCACTGTACGAAGACGGCGTGTAATCGCTCAGAAACTAGATTGATTGAGTTGAAATGCAAGTCACCATAAACTTCTTTAACCGACTTAAAAAAAGAGCAGGTTAAGTCATCTGATTTACTTAGCATGAACCTTTTACTTTGGAGTGAGGAGTTGCAGTAAGGATATCTGAGACATTTTGACATACATGCTTGATAATCTTGTCGGCATTATGCTGAGCTTATCCCCATTGCCTGAAAAATGCTATGCTGGAGTGTTGGGGCGATTAGGCCTGGTCTGAATTAGGCCTGTAGGCCTAAATGCTCAAAGGCATTTTATTCATTGGCCGGTTAGGCCCACAAATGGAATGTAGACCTAATCGCCGATTGGGCTAGTAAATGCAACATTGAGACGCAACCCCAATAAAAGTATTAATTTACAAACAATAGCAGTATTTAAAGACCACGAGATGACCGAAAACGTCAATCAGGAAGTGGAAAGGTGGGAAAGCAAAGGATAAAGTTCTGCGCATATCAATCCAATACCACAACCACCCAGCACAAAAATGTGCATTTAAATATGGGCTTAACCTTGTTATCATAGTATCTTTAGATACATTTTACAGTGGCAAATTCGCTTCCCACAAGCCTGTCATCTGATTTCGTCAATATAAAATACGTCTACAGATTACAAGTTTAAGTCGATATTTGAATGCACATTTTTAAGCTGGGTTGTAGCCATTCTTGCCTGGTGTGCGACAAGCTTATTAATCTAAACAAAACAGCAAGAATAGATTTACGATGCTGATGCAGTGGTGTTGACGTCGTCGAATCTTGATCGATAGTGATACATAATCAAAGTTCAGTTCAACGCAGTAAGCACACAACATAGTTATACTTAATATATAGTATCAATAATAGTAAGCTATATTACGGTATAGTAAGCTGCCACAGATGGTCGCTATGCTATAATATATGTATATTTTTGCACTGTTTAGCTCTGCGGCCGTCATATCTTACTATAACAAAATATATCGTGCTATATCTGTCGACATATTTTGGTGACGTAATAAAAATATACGTTATAACTGCGTCTGTGGTTACTCGCCGACTTAGACAATTTAACCCGCTGTCAAATTTTGACAAAGCTCGCCGAATACAAAAAAAATATACCCTAATCTACATTGCTATATGACTTATATTATTAGATATTATTTCTCCGTCTTTTGTAAACTCTGTAAATGTGGTTTCTCAGACATTCGACGCGTGGAGGGTGTCAGTTCTCAAGTCCAGGCTGTACGTACATCCCTCCATTCAAATTAATACTTATAGCAAATTCTAAATAACTCGTTCTATTACCTTTTGACGACTAACGGATCGCAATGTTTGGCAAATCCAATCATTATTATGTCCATATTATACAATAACTGCACACTAAGAAAAGGTAAAATTCTTTAAATTAAATACTTCACGGAAATAAAGTGATATTTTTGATATATAGGATAGGCTAAAAGTAACTTCGTCGCTTCTTTACTTTAGTTAGACTAAAGTAAAGAAGCGACGAAGTTGCTATAAAGTTATATACGTAACTATAAAGTTATAGAAGTTATATACCGAGACGGTAGGCTTCGGTATTTATACTAAATTATAGAAGCAACGAAGAAACATTTAGCCTGTAAGTTGTTATTTTCGATTTGAAGCAAACCCGTTCCAAGCTTTATCATTCTCTAGATAAACTGATATTTTGTTGTAAGCCTTTTGCACAGAAAGGTTTTGACAAGTTGTTTGATTTTTTTGGCAAGAAGATAGTTATATATCACAGGGAACGACAGGATGTCGTACTTTTTATCCCGAGATAACACGAGCGAAGGCATAAGCTAGTTTTTTTACACTTTCACCAGGGCAGGCCGAGCAATTAGATGCAATTACTACAGTGTGATTGTAGGGCAATTAAGCGTACGGATGTTCATAGGTAGACCTACGTAATGCAAGGCGCATGCGCATCTTCCTGCTACCGTCTCGGTGAACGATGTTATGATTATATTTTTTATTTTCCGACGTGAGAATTTATTGTTTATAGACCGATACAATATAATTAAGCATCGAGTTCTTACATAAAGCAATTGGAACACGAATTATATAGTGATTTTATCTAAGAATTTGATCGAAAACCGTTTTCTTTCTATACTAAAATTCGTACAATTAATCAAACTATACAAAAAAATCCGTGGGTGTCGTAAGAGGCGACTAAGGGACATCACCGGGCGGGGGGAGGGCAGCAGCGCCTCTTGCAGAGTAGATCTTCTACCGAACTGCAATCCCCAACCTGCATGCGCAGCGTGGGTATTTTGGGCATTACCCCCCATGAGATAAAAGTCAATAAGGTTTTTATCAGGGGGAGGTCTGCGTCAAGCATTGGACCATTGTAGACTGGTTGAGGTGTGGTGAGGTGATACAAAAATGATGAGTTATTTTTTTCATGTGGTTTTATTTATGCTACGAATAAAGATATCTCTCCCTCTTTCAAACAACTCCCCCTCACACACATACATCCAGCAGTACATGCTTCTTAGAAACAAGAGGAGTTTTGCCATAAACATCACGCACAGCAGGCAGATCGACGATCGCAGAGGATGTGTGATGTGAAGATCAATTCAGAAATAACACAGAAGGTATAACTGCTGCCCGTCTGACCTCCAAATTCATGGCGATTGTTGTCTAGGGTAGAATACACAATTGAAGTTGAAGGAATGAATTTTAAACAATTTACGCATTCGATGGTGAATTGACGTAATTTTTCTCTACAACCATCCCCGTGATAGGTGCTAGGGGGCAGGTCAGGTATCTACAAGTGTCGAAAGGGAAGGTTTAGTCGACTCTTACGACATTAACGGACTAAATTGGAGCTGCTGGAGGTCGATTCTGTCGCCGTGACCACCACTGCCAATTATTTTTACTGACAGACATTATTTACAAAACAAACCATCATAAAACTGCATTTGAATAGCTGCACGCGTAAAACGTAATATGATCTGTGGTAATGCGTTACACAACAGTGGGTGCATGCATAACATATTGTGAGAATTTATGCAATTTTAGATTCAGCTCCGATATTGCATCTTAGAAGCAAACAAATTTGCACACTATACGACCGTGGTATATAAATTTTAAAAAGTTAAAGTTTTGCAATACGCATCAATACAAACCTCTCTATTGTACATCACAAAATAAATCAAGAGACATTAAACATAAAAGTACAATGGACGGCCTTATCGCTTAGAAGCGATTTTTTCCAGGCAACTTTTGGATGGAGATAAATTTGAAAATTTAAGAAAGGCAGGGGTGTACCTGTCCGTTACAACATAATCACATATCATACAATACATAAGCTAAGCAGAAGTTTTATTAGTAAAATATTAACTCGGCAGTGGGTGAAGTTGAAGGAGTCATGTCCACAAGTGAAGTGAACATGATGTGTGGAGAGCATGTTGAAGTTCGACTGCGGATAATGATCGACATATTTAATGTAAATAATGAATGAATGAACTAAGCACAGCCAATTCATTTTATTGTGACCAGAAAATCGTGGGAGACTGGACTGCATTATTTTTGAAGCCTACCTTAGCTGGTTCCATGGGAACCATCGATTATTACTGCAATGAATAGCCAATCACAATGCAACAATAAAACTGTATAAATGTTAAGGGCCTATACAAACTACATTTTTTGTGAAAAGAATAGATAGGATTTCGCGTTCATAGAAGCGGGACAGGGCATAGCAACGCAAGCGCAAAAATCAAGTTTTAGCTTATTTTATTAACTATTACTTAAGTTAAGTCTTAGGACGTAATTTGAAAAAAAAAATGCAATACAGAATGTTCTTTATTCTTAGTTCTATTACCATGTTTATTCTCAAGATCGTAACTTCGGTTTTTATTGAGAAATTAAGGTTTTAGCATCGAAGTGGGTTTTAGTAAAAATTTAGAGGCATTTTTGCGATTTTTTTATCAAGAAAATTTTATGAAATCCTGTTTTTGAAAAATATGATCGATAGAGAAAGTCCTGAACTTTACTATACTTAAATTTCAAATTTAAATATTTTAGTAGTTTGGAAGACATGGAGATCTGCCGGAGTTGAGGTAGTAAAAGCCCTACGCTTAAAAGATTTTGATCGAAACCGCTATTTACGTTTACGATACTCTATTCTAGCTATCCCACTCGTTCCAATGGCTCCCATAGATCAGACAGAAACAGAGAAAGCAATTTCCAATTTTCATACTAGTTATTCCCACGAGCGAATCTGTTTTTAGGTTAACCGCTACGGTAATACATTCACAAGAGTCGTTATAGCCGTATCTACTAAAAGCTTTTCGAATGGCAGTAACAAGAACTACCTGCCAACTGGTTGTTTGAAGTGTTATGCACTTAACATAGAAAAACAGCAATTTTCGTTTAGATTTTGAAATAAAAGTTGAGGTCTAAAATGACTGGAATGGCTCAAGAAGTTAGACACACGCTCTTGTCGATTTCTGTGAAGAAAATATTCAGCTGAATAAACAAGCCGTGTTTTAATTGCATGACAATAACGCAGACAGAAAACCTACTAAAATTGAAAACTTAACGGTTCACCTATGGTTTATTATACCGGAAAAAACACAAGCGAGTCAAAACACCCCTTCCTCGTTCTTTTAACCACCGGTAAAAGATTTTAATGTAAAAATGTTAGTCACGATGCAGCCGACCAACCCCTGGCTGGATGCTTCCCATAATATTACGAGCTTGACGTTAAAATCGAAACAAGGGGGCGACAACCTAGCAACAGGGGCAATTAAGCCACCCTTTCGCAAAAGTACGCTATAGATCGTACTGAATTTAGACTAGAACAAAACCACGCTTGCGAAAGGTCCCTTACCTTATATTTAGCCTTAGCCATGGGTATATTCTACCTGTATTCAGGAGTGTGAAAGCTCGGTTTAACATTTTATTCAAAAACCACTCCATGGTTTAATTTTAATCTTCTTTTTGCAAGGGGGTAATTGAGGTAGCCAACAAGCTCAAGAACGTTGAACTCGTTAAGCGAAAAGAAACCTTTTCAGTCTGCTTGAAAACTATTTTTAAGTTAGATTTCAGAGCGACCGTCATTGTCTGAAAACAGTACTATGCGCTTTGTAAAAGTGGAGCAAGATTTCAGTAAAAATGGAGGTTTAGCCTAGTCGCGAAGCAACCGTGCGTGTTCTGCTTGTCGTTTCCCAAACCGCTATTTGGATACATTATGACATAGCAGACATGTGACACGGTATTCTAGTAACTTGTGCTATTTTACTGGAGCGTGTTTTAAACAGGTTTTCGTGGCAGAATTCATCTTGAAGCTTTTAGAGTACGTATTTGGCTTGGCAACACATAATGTTTGGCGGTTTTAAGGAAGCAATCATCAAATCAAATTGCAGAAACAGGTTTCGAGCCAAGTCTGTACAAAGTTTTGCCTGTCTTAGGCTTTAATCATTAGAGGCATTCCGGTCCGCTTTTAGTTGGCATTTGGCTTAGAACTTCTGTACATCACGTTATCCTTCCAGGAAATATGTGCACGGCACGACAAAGCTACTGCTAATAATAACCACGGCATTATACGGGCAAAGCTTTTGTCGGATGCAAACGCGCATGACTTAGCTAGCACAGCTAATTGAATAAATCAGTAATCTGTGTTAGCTAGTTAAGCTACAACATCTGGTTTATGAAAAGAGTCTCCTGGAAAAGATCATCTATGACTTTTATCACAAGAGTGCATTTTCCGTGTACGTAACTTTACCTTGGGGGACATAAATAGGCTAAAAGCTTTCTCCAAGTAATGGAATACCCTGCATTGTTCCTGTACAAAACCAGATAACAAAACGCCTAAGCCACACATGGAGTAACAGCACCTATAAAATAAACTATTCCTGGCAATAAGATACAGTTGCAAACGATATATCTTTTTAAGCTCTTCGTTTATAGCATCGAGTATCGAGGGCTATTGAGAGAACTGATTGATGGTACGGTGAGAAGGCCTTCAATCAACGTAAATGCATCGTGTGTTTTGTTCAAAGGATTCGATGTTATAAATAGTAACGGCTTAGTTTTATGCACGTGTTTTTATGATTTAGTTAGAAGAAGCAGTATTGGTAGTAATTCTGTTGGTACAAAACCCTAACTAGGTAGCGTAAAATGGGGCCTAAATTTTGAGCACAAAAGCGATAAAAACAATCTATGTTATTATTTAGAAAAAGGCTGGGTGGATTTACTTGTATTAATGTCAGATTTAGCGGCACCTTAACGTAGTAATAGCCTAGGTAGTATTATATTATCTGTGGCATAGGCAAGAATATTAATTATTTTTTCTTATCATAAGCAAGCATGTCACTAACAGTAACAGCCGAATAAAGGATTAACAGGATTTATTTATATTTATTTATTTAAACAAAGGACAACATCACCAAATTTTTCATAATATTAAAAACCTAAAGGTATTCTGAACATGAATAAAATGATTTTGAAGTAAACAACAACTAACTCAGTCTTCAGGTTTCTTATCGAGAAGAGCGATTTACAGCACGAACAACATAAAGCCCATGGTATAGGGTAGAAGCAACTTCACTAAATCAGCCCGATTCCACACCAGGAAGTCGATGTGGGCGTTATAGGACGACGAGTCGTCGACCCTATAAATTTTATGTTTTCTAACAATACGCCATAAATGCAGGTCAAGTAAGCTATATCGAGCGGGCTGAAGGAACGGCGCGCAAAGGTTAATTTACAGGAAGTAGTGTAAAGTAAATAAAACCTGTAAAGTGCAAGCCGAGGAAATGCAAATGAAATGGGGTAATAAGCGAAGTCGGCAGGTACATAGGTGAGTAAAACAAAGGCAAGTAAGTACCTTTATTACAAAGTAACTGGGTACACCTGGATGTGGAAGGTAAAGGACAGAGGATGCTGGCAAAGATTACAGGGGGCCTATATCCAGCAGTCGGTTACATAAAGGGCTGCTACGATTCATTACGGATGGTGGTCGTCCAACTACGAGATATGCTTCTTTACTTTAGTCTACATACCGAAGCGACCGAAATCAAAAATATCACTTTATTTCCGTTTTATTGTTATATTTGAAGAATTTGACCTTTTCTAAGTGTACATTTTTGTATTTATGGAAATAAAGACTTTTTGATTTTATTTGATTTGATAGTTTTTACATTGAAATTGGTCGTCCAATTACGAGATATTATGCTTCTTTACTTTAGTCTATATACCGAAGCTACCGAAATCAAAAATATCACTTTATTTCCGTGTCAATGTTTTATTTGAAGAATTTGACCTTTTCTAAGTGTACATTTTGTATTTATGGAAATAAAGACTTTTTGATTTTATTTGATTTGATAGTTTTTACATTGAAATTGGTCGTCCAATTACGAGATATTATGCTTCTTTACTTTAGTCTATATACCGAAGCGACCGAAATCAAAAATATCACTTTATTTCCGTGTCAATGTTTTATTTGAAGAATTTGACCTTTTCTAAGTGTACATTTTTGTATTTATGGAAATAAAGACTTGTTGATTTTATTTGATTTCATAGATTTTACATTGTAATGGCTACTATGATGATGATGAGGTACTTATATAGAATTTTGATTTCATGGTCAGCATTTTTAAACTGAGTTGACACAAGAGTGGAGGCCTATACCCAGCAATTGGTGAAGTTGGTTTGTAAATGATGATTTTTAAACTTGACTTCGAAAATAGAAATAGTTTCTATGTTCTGTATGTAAGGGTTTCTTAATGTATAGGTCGATTTCTATGTCATTTATGCATGGACGATTTGGATAATTCCTCCGAATTTTAACTAGATGTCGCCACTTGAAAGATTAGATCGCGTTATCGAAGTGCTAAAAACTATTTTCATTAATCAGAAATTTGAACCCGTTTCGAAGTTTTGTAGTTTTTAAAACACGCCAAATTATATAAACCACAAAAATAAATTCTTCAACGAATATTAGCTGTTGCAAAGCAAGTAATGGTTGCTTCTTTTGGCGAAATTGCGAAAAACCGAATTGTTCGCGACAAGTCAAATTTGTCATAATGTTGCTGATGACGGGAAGACACGAATGTCTCCATTTGAGTAATGTCTTCGTGTCGCGTGACTTGACAATGCCGAGTTTAGCCAAGGTCAGGGAATAGGTATCTACACGACAAACTGCTTACTTCGGTCGCCCCAAGACCACGATCGCTGTAGCGCGGTTGAAACGTTGGAGAAATGGAAACAAAAGGCAAGCGATATATAATATATAAACAATCTTTAATATGGTTACTTCGGTTTCGAAACGAAAATACCTATTAGGGAATGGCTTCTAAAAGCTCGATGTTTATCTGATGAGACGTCACAGGAGTAAACGCTTCTTAAATTTGTACTTAGGTATATAAAAGGTTGGTATAAAATTGAAGAAAGCGAGGTAGGCCCTGCTTGTGATTTGGGCGGAAATAACACATTCACTAGCTGCTGCCAGCGGCTTCGAACGCGCTTTTAAAGTAGCCTATGGCCGTCTCCGGGATACCGTTTACCTCCTTCCCAATTTCATCAAGATCCATTCAGCCTTAGGCATGAAAAAGTTACAGAATTACTTTCGAATTTGTAATGTTAGTATGGATAGTGCAAAGATTGTTGTTAGTACTATCTCAAACTTAAGGACTATATAATATAAACCTCAAAACAACTCCGTCATATCTCCACATCTTCCAAACTACTAATTATTTATTTAAATTTTATTTAATCAAGTTGAGGACTTACTCTATCGATCATATGTGACGACCGATGTGGCGCGGTGGGCGAAGGTCTGCCTGCGACGCAGAAGGTTGCGGGTTCGATTCCCGCCTCGGAACAAATGTGTGTACGATCTGCAGACATTTGTTCAGAGTGTTCTGGTCGTTTTCTATATACTTATAATAAAAAATATCTACCTACGAATTGTATTATATTATGTATATCAGTTATCTAGTATAGTACCCATAACACAAGCTCTGCTTAGCTTGGGGCTAGATAATGCTGTGTGAATTGTCCAGCATTATTTATTTATTTATATGTTTCGAAAACACGATTCTATAATATTTTCTTGATAGAAAATATTGCAAAGTTACCTCTAAATTTTTAATAAAACCTTAATTTCTCAATAAATATAGAACTTAAGATCTTGGGAATATACATGGTAATAGAACTAAGTATAAATTATTATTTGTTTCGGTTTTTTTCAAATAATTTCTTAATTTATGGATAGCTAATAAGCTAAAACTTGATTTTTGGTCTTGCGAATCTATGTCCTGCTCCTATGAACGCGAAATCCTTTATCCTTTTCACAAAAATTTGATGTATGTATAGGACCTTATTTTTTAGTAAAGTCGTAAAGGACTTTACTGTTTCGACCTGGCCCGAATATTATACATTTCACAGCAAACTTGAACTATAAAAACTATCGTAGTTTGACGAATTCATTACGGATGTAAGCGGGTTAACTATTTGTGTTGGGAGAACACCAACGCTTCACCCCTTAACGAGGGACTTCTAAAAACGTAGTTACACTTACATCCGTAACAAACTTGAACTTTTGAATGTGTGTACCGCGAATATATCAGATTATTATATCACAATTAGAAAGCGTATGCCTGAACTTTCAGATTGAGTTTACAACGCGATGATGACAATGACATCCAATTATTGAACAATCGAAAGGATAGTCCGAACAATTAAGTACAAAACATTAAGTGGGCAGGCCCTGTGGTCCGCCCTCGCTTTGCACGTGTATATTTTATAGCCTATATTCATCAGGGATAATGTAGGATGCGAATCGCGAAATAATTTTTCAAATCGGTCCAGTAGTTTCGGAGCCTATTCAATTCAAACAAACAAACATCTTTACTCTTTATAATATTAGTATAGATGAAGTTAACGTACTCACCTGTGCGAGTCTGGGTCATGTGCACAAACGAAAATAAGAAAAACTATATTATCCACGGAAAATGTGTAAAAAAACTATTGGTTCGCGCATTGTTACGCGTTTTTAAACTTTTTTTACTTCGCTACTACAACTCTCGTCTAAACATAACGGTATAACTTTTGAACTAGATGATCAATTACTATATTTTTATAAAAAAAAAACTGTCGATATTAACAGGCATAAGTTTCGTTCATTTTAGTTTGTGCAAATGATGCAGGCTTTTTTAAAGAACATTTATTAACCTATATATTGGTAAATTAATTGCGAAAGTAGGTACACACTCTGGATGAGGTTGCCACAGGACCTTCAAGAAAGGCCTAATAAAGAGGAGGCCCAGCAATGGCAACTGTTCTGATGGGCTAAGCAATACATATAGATAGTGCACACACACCGAAACGTCTTGTTAAACGTCACGGGCGCTCGTCCTCTCCACCAGAGGCACCATGTACAGTACACCCTCATTGTCTCTCTTGAACTGTGGCTGAGATAAGATGTGAAGCAGTGCGGTAAAAGAAACTGGCGAGCGGTAGTATCTAGGCACCGCGCTCTGGATTTGGGGGAGCAGAAATGGCTCGTTGTTGATAGTCTACTCCGCAAAATCTGTTATGAGCTGTAGAAATGGTCAAGTCCATTTCAGAGAGTCATGGACTTGACCATTTCTACAGCCCGTAACAGATTTTGTGGAGTAGCCTATCAACAACATTACCTTTAGATAGATATGGGTGTCAATTTAAATTATTATTTTTGTGCCTTGTCTTAAGGGCAAAAGCATTCCCTGATATTAAATATTTCTAAGCAGACCTATTGATAAAAATTAATATATTGACCAAACAGCCTGAAAAACAATCTTGAGTCCGGTTACGTGCCTACTAGGGCATCGGAACCGGTTTTTCCCGGTTCCGAAAGAACCGGGAATTCCCGGTTCTTGGGGCTATGAAAAGAACCGGTTCTCAAAATATTAGGAACCGGGTTTTCGGTTCTTTCGGTTCTTTTATAAAATTATGAATATCGCAGATTGTGTAAACATTTTTTGACGTTGATATACGTAAAATTCTTATAATACTTTATTCTAGTGATTATTTTATAATTATGTGTGTACAAACTGTTATTTTTGCAGTGCATGTGCATATTTGATTGATCGGTAGGTTCTGTTCGGTGACCGGTATTCAGTTGGTCGTGATTGTCCACGGTATGCGCAACATTCTCCTCCAACACCACATTTAATAAGCCTCGATCTTCTTTCGCTGAGCTGCATGAATTGAACACGATTCAGAGCCATATAGAAATATTCAGAACACCAAAGAACGCACTATCTTATCTTGGTGGTATTAGAGATACTTCTGTCTTGCCAAATTCTGGTCATGTTACTCATGGCTACTTTGGCAATTTGCGTGCGTCTGCGGATCTCCTTTTCACAGCCCCCCTGATCGCTGATCAAAGAACCAAGGTAAACAAACTCGCTCACGACTTCCATGTCCTAGAGTTCTCCTGTACGTGCAAGTATTCCAGCTCCATCAACTATCATGACTTTTGTCTTTCCCTTGTTGACGCCTTGGAATAGTCCCGACTCTTCTCTATTAATTGTCGGACGTTCACAATCTGTTCCCTTGTCCCGCGGCCTTTGACAAACCCGGCCTGCTCACTTGGTATTTGCCGTTGAATAAATGACTGCAGGCGTCCCTTGATAATATAGACCATTATCTTACTACCATGAGATATTAGTGCCACTGTCCGATAGTTGCTGCACTTTTTTGTCGAGCCTTTCTTGTGCAGGATATCAAGAGGGACTCCTTCCAATCCTTAGGCCATGTTCCCGTTGTCCAGAGCTGATTACATAGATCCTTTAAAATTTGGACTCCTGTGTCTCCAAGCTGTTTTAGCTCTTCAGTAAATATAGTGTCACTTCCGGCTGGTTTATTTGATTTTAGTTTTCTTAGAGCAAGTCTAACTTCCGACTCCAGAATTTCCGGCTCTAGAATCAGGCCTTCAAAAGATATCATCGTAGGTTCGTGTAATCTTGTACCGTCTTCGTACAGGCTTTCGCAGTATAGTCGCCACCTTTATGTGACCTGGTCTACTTCAGTCAGTAACTTGCCCTGATTATCTTCAATAGCCCAAGTTTTAGGTTTGAACCAATGAGTTATGCCTTTAACTTTTAGAAAGAGATCTCCTGTGTGTAACGTCTGAGCATGCTCCTCTACGTCCTGACATATAGAATTTAGGTACTGATTGTGATTCCTGCGACATAAGCGTTGAACCTTCGCTGAGAGAGAGTAATATTGAGTTCGTTCGGGACGGTCTTCTAGGTCAGAATTCCGATTCACTTGGAATAAGTTTGATTTATCTTTGAAGCTTTCCTTGAACGCCGCGAGTGTTTGTGGTGCGGGTCGACTTTGGTGTTTTACGATAGCTCGCTGACACCTCTTAAGTTTACGTTGATTTCTGCTACCAAAAGTTTGTGATCGATTCCGCAGTCAGCACCTGGGTAGGTCTTCGTGTTATTTACGCAGGATCTCCATCTCTTAGCAACCGCAATGTAGTCGATTTGGTTTCTGAAGCGATTCCCTGGCATCACCCAAGTATGCAGGCGTCGTGGGTGGTTCAGGAAGCATGTGTTCATAATAGTGAGAGTTTTCTGCGCAGAACTGTAGCCACATCTCTCCTCTATCATTTCTATCTCCAAGACCTGAAGTATGGTCTTGGAGATAGATGTAGGTCTAGCTGTAGCTTAAAACATTACTATAAGTATAATATATAAAAAAGTTATTGCTACAAGAGTGATGTTTAAGAAATAAAAATTATTGCTGTGATTATAAATTCTCTGTTTGATTTTTGACACTATTGTAGAATTTTGTAAGATTTTACTAACAAAATTCTAATAAATTAATAAAAGCTTTGAAAGAACCGAAAGAACCGAAAAAACCGGGTACCCGGTTCTGTGTTGGAACTGGAACCGAAAGAACCGGTTCTTAAAATATGACCGGTTCTCGATGCCCTAGTGCCTACTGCCACAATACGTGAGCTGGGAAAGAGGGTTTCCTGAAATTGATAGTTACATACCAAAGTGTTGCTGCCAATGGTAAGCAGTTTCCTATTACCCTTTCTAAATAAATAATAAACCTGCTGAAACATAATTTCACAGTTATCTTCCAATTGGTGGACAAAAGACTTTGTTATAATATTCCAAAACAAGTTGGATTATTTTGCAGTTGATAAAAAACAGCTATGACATTCGACCTCCAAATCCAATGCAGTTCATTTGTTTATGCCAAGAAAATGTAAGGTCAAACAGGTCAACTTGCAATGACATCAACTTTTAACACCAAAAGCTACTTAAGCAGACATAAGGAAAACACATTGTATATATAAATAGCCAATCACACAAATATCATAAAGGCAAAGTATTGAGTTTTGTTTATGTTTGTTACCTACTTTTTGTAACCAGCTTCTTGCCAAATCTACTGATCTGAATGACCTGAAATTTTGTGATTAAATGTACTTAAGACTTACTTTTCTTGATTCTTGTCCCAAAATAATAAATGCAATAAATAAATAAAAACAAATGCTCAAAAAATATGTGTGATGCAGTCATAACGTTTTTTAAATCTTAGTTAATGATTGAACCTTATCCATGAAAATATAGGTGCAAAATTTCCTTACTGCTCAAAAGATGTTCTACATAACATAACTGATATCTCAGCCTAAATTACTCAGCCTGAGGAGATTCATACAGCATGGTGTGTAATCGCTTGGGAATACAATTTATAGTGGAGACTACCCCAGGACCATTTTTTAAAATACAAAATAAAAAAAATCTACTTAAATACCTGACAAAAAAACATATTTACGGTCGAACAAATATCCTCCTTTTTTTAAGCCCTTTTACTCATACTGAGAAAGAGTGGATGAGGACAGTACAGACTAGATATTAACAAGAAAGGAAGGCCGTCATGGTGATAAAGTTGAAGGGACAAAAGCATTTTTCAAGAGAAACTTATTTTTTTATTCAGAACTAGCTGCTACGCCGCGGCTTCGCAATCGCTATTCCCGGATAATTGCCGCATTTCATGATATTCGAAATGTACGCTAAATTTCATGTTGATTCGTACAGTAGTTTTTAAAATCTTTGTTAGTAAACTGCTTTAAAAGTTCACCGTAAACTAAATGCACCTTACATTACCTAGCGAAATGCGCGACGATCGAAATAACACCATGCAACCAGAATCTTGAATGAAAATCTTGTTTATCAGCAGATTAAATAATTAAAAATTGGACTTACATGATTCCTTTTGCGAGATCACGTGATTACACTATTTTAACAATAAAGTTTACTGAGAAAACTGAAGACAATCTGAAAGAAAATTTAGAATCCAAAACAGAATCAAACAAACGCACGCATCGCACACACACAACACAGCACGGTAAAAAACACAGATTTATAAGTATAGTACTAAAGGTAAAAAAATAATTTTGCTTCCCCCCCCAATCATCTTTGCCTCGCTCCGCTTCCGGTCTGTCAGATGTCATGTGTCGTAAGTTAATGCTGTCAATGTAACGTTGATAATGGCAACAGAAACGGTGCGACAGTTTACAATGATTCTTCTCAAAACAACAAGTTGAAGTTGAAAGAAGGCCTTTTTAGGGTTCCGTACCTCAAGAGGAAAAAAGTAACCCTTATAGGATCACTTTGTTGTACGTCTGTCAGTCTGTCCGTCTGTCAACCCTCTTTTCTCAGAAACGCGTGGAGTTATCGAGTTGATATTCACATCTTATACGCAGGCTCGTGCGTAACCTCTTGAAGCCTCGATATAAATCAAACTTCTTAGTCAACGCAATCAAAAGTTACAGCTGTTTATGTCTATTTTTTTTTAATTTTCCAAGGGAATCACATGCACACAAAACCTATAGGGTAGGTACTTCTCGTTGACCTAGAACCATGAAATTTGGTGAGACGCAAGGTCTAAGTAATAGTACAAGGGAAAAATCCGAAAACCGTAAATTTGTAGTTTATTTACATAAAAAATATTTTTTTAACCTTGCCATGGACCAAAAACCTATAGGGTACTTCCCGTTGACCTAGAACCATGAAATTTGGTGAGAAGCAAGGTCTTATAACACAAGTCAAGGGAAAAGTCCGAAAATGGTAAATTTGTAGTTAATTCACAGAAAAAATAATTTTCGAATCTCGCCATGGACCAAAAACCTAAAGGGTTACTTCTCGTTCACCTAGAACCATGAAATTTGGCAAGAAACAAGGTCTTATAGCACAAGTATAGGAAAAAATCTGAAAACCGTAAATTTGTGGTTTATTCATAGAAAATAGTACATTGTTACACTAGGGTTGGACGTAACTTATTTAGTCTCGAGACCGGGGGATGGGACCAATAGTTCGAGGGACTAAATAAGTTACGTCATAATCGTTATCAAATCAGAAAATTATTGTGCCTTATTCGTCTGGGTTGATTTCTTTGCTGAAGAGTAGGAGTTTGTACGGAACCCTTGAAGCGCGAGTCTAAGTAGCACTTGATGTTTTATTTTTTTCGAAAGGACTAATATGCTGTTGACCGCAGATGGCCATGCCAGCGTTACCGGGCTTTGTATGATGGCCTCTAAAATGATGGCAACCTTAGTAAGGGTATTTCTTGGGTATTTTATGAGCATAAACAACCTCAATTTTTTGTGAAAAGGAGACATAGGATTTCGCGTTTATAAAAGCGAGACAGGGCATAACAACGCTAGCACAAAAAACAAGATTTAGCTTATTATATAATAATTGGGACTTTAATATAAAAATCCGAAACATATAAAATGTTCTCTTCCTGTGCCCTTGCGGTAATTTTTTGGAACAAAAAAAACATATCGCCCTTTCCGGCTTCTAGAAAACACGACCTTTTGTCGCAACGTTACCCTACTTGACGCTATTTACTCCTATGTATTCTATGTATGTCTATTAGTTATCTAC
Organism: Eupithecia vulgata; assembly: GCA_946478455.1. Taxonomy (NCBI): domain Eukaryota; kingdom Metazoa; phylum Arthropoda; class Insecta; order Lepidoptera; family Geometridae; genus Eupithecia; species Eupithecia vulgata. Next base: position 4,441,479 of record OX297863.1, read on the forward strand.
TAAAGACATGTTTGCACACAGAATTAAACCTTGGGACGTAAAGGTACCTACTCAGATATACTATAGCTTCTTGTAGCGGCCGTTAACGATTTGTTTGGTGCAGAAGTAATATCATAACTTTCTTACCTTTATCAATTATAAGTTAAATAAATAAATAAATAAATAATGCTGGACAATTCACACAGCATTATCTAGCCCCAAAGTAAGCAGAGCTTGTGTTATGGGTACTAGATAACTGATATACGTAATATTATACATTACATAGATAGATATTTTTTATTAAACATAGAAAACACCCAGACCAACGGAACAAATTTCTGCAGATCGTACACAAATTTGTTCCGAGGCGGGGATCGAACCCGCAACCTCTTGCGTCGCAGGCAGACTCTCGCCCGCTGCGCCACTGAGGTCGTCATAGTTAGAAATATAAGTTAGAATTATCCTTGTTCCAACGACTTCTATTCATATTTATTTATACTGCTTCGCATTATTATGAGCTCTTCGGGAGCTTATCATGAACTCTTCTGGAGCCATGATTGGTTGTTCCATCTGTAATTATTATAGCATCATGATTTCCCTGCGGAAACCACCCCACGACATTATTACTAGTTACTAAGCTAATGGTCTACATAAAAGGTATATATATTCATATACTCTTAAAGTTTATATACTCCAAAGTCCCCCACCTTATGAAGGACCCACCTTAGGAAGTATTTCACTAACAGAGCTCTGGCGATCATTACAATCAGTGAGATCTCCTCTCTCTAGGAACCTCTCACTGTCAATGCGTACATAAGACCCAATCAACCCGGTCTAAGTCACGTACTTTAGCATAACGCTTTAGGTTCAAGCATCCCAGACTCTCTCTGAGATCATGAACCTATCAAATGGATAGAACACGACGGTTACTATCCTAATTCGTAGCTACCACTTAAAACCCAATAATTATGTCGTCTACTTGGGCATATGATTCTTAGCTTTCGCTTAACATGCTCACAGCTAACGTCGGCGGCGGTGCGACCAGCAACTCCCGCAAGGGCGCGCCATCGCGACACGGATCCGCACTTCGCTCTCTGTGTTTTCAGCCATGAAAGTGCTAGGCAATCTAGTACAGTTTAACAGGCTTTAATCCGATACTGGTAATTATTCACTCAACATAATTGTCTCAGTGAAAAAATATTATTATGTGACGTGTGTCTAAAGACAACACCAGATCAAGTCACCATAAATTTTGTTTATCAAAAAGTTCGTTTGAATCTAGTAAAAAGATTTTATTTACATTTCGCGACTCTGCGCGACACCTTTTGTAGAGGACGGATGTTCCAATAACTGACCATTATATTTTTTTGCTTGTCTCTCAAAATCTTATCTTTTAGCACTACTGCATTCTGATTTCTGTGTTATTTCAAACGTAATATATTTTTTGAAAAATAAAGGTTTTTGCATCACAGCCGCCAGTATACCTAAAGTCTGTGTTTAGCAGGATTTAGTAAGATGATTTGCGATTATTTTCTAAGAAAATTTTATGTAGTCGTGTTTTCGAGACATGATCGATAGAATAAGTCCTGAACTTACTGTAGGTAACTAGTACTAGTATAAATTTCAAAGTGAAATATTTAGTCGTTTGGAAGATATTTAGGTCTGACGGAGTTGATTTGAGGTAGTAAAGGCCTTTAATAAGTAAGTAGAGGTGGTCATTTTTACTAACATCGTTGTTGACCAACGATGTCAGTGTACGTTGTTCCCATCGGATGGCGAATAGGTGAACAACGGATGCCGGCGACAACGAGATGCCGAACCGAGTAATGCCGATCGCCACCGACAACAAACGAACGTCACACCGACATCGGAAGAGCGGGGAGGTTAGTGGCGCAGCATCGGATGGCGAACAACGAAGTCAGCCGAGTAATGCCGATTGCCAAACCTAAGCAACGAACATCCATCCGCCCGCATGCCTGCGTGTGTGTGAGCGAGAGGAGAGGACGCTAGAACATAGAACTGAACGTTTTAATATATCTAACTAGATGTGGCATGAACCTGTACCAATGTTATTTATTATTAAAAAAAATACGATATCTAATTTTTTTTATCAAATGTCTCGTTTTAATATAAGTATTATGGTATTTTAGATTTACCCTACTACTAGGAACCAAGTTAGAGATTGAATTATTTTTATTTGTTCAAATTCCGTAATTTAGGACCTACCCGTCTAAAACGCTCATGTCACTTCCAGTAAGTTTCATATGCTCAGTGTTGTGTTAGCAACCCGGCCGACATCGTTGGCGGCAACATCGACACCCTAGTGTCAGTGTTGTGTTAGCAACACGGCCGACATCGTTGGCGGCAACATCGTTGTTCACAACGGATGCCATTCTGACAAAAACGATGCGCATCGTTGTGGAAATTCAACGACAACGCCCAAGTAAGAGAAAAAATATAAAACTATATTATGGTGATAGCTTAGGAAAAAATAGTAGGAAAATGTTAGTTTTAGTTCACAAAATAACAAAATAAATCCTAAAATTCAATTCAAAGTTTTTAGTTTTTTTGTGTTTTCTAGTATTCCATTTAAATTTATATTATACATAGAATTCTAGTGATTTTCAGTTATTTGACATGGACACTGGTAGGAAAGCACATCACAGCAAGCCATCAAAGAGAATAAAAACACTCCGACGAGCCATGCAATAAGAAGTTGAAGTTGTTTTGATTTGTAAGGACAAATTAAATTAAAAAAAAAAAAAAAAAAATATTGTGTGTTTGTGTTCATCATAAACTAAGAAGTATGTGTTCATTGTGTTGTGAGTTGAGTTGTTTTGAATTCGTGAATTTCGTGATTAATTGTGTTCTGCTCTGAGGTTCTGCTTCTGTGATCTGTGCTGTGAATCTGTGAATGTTTTGCAAAGAACTGTGTGAATGAAACTAAAATAATGGAACCAGACTCTACGACCTATCACAATAATCTCAAAACATTCACAGATGGGCCATCTTTGCCGTTCTTTACGAGTCCAGGGTAACAATTAACGTCCAAACATAAATTCTTTCTCATTTTGGGGTCAGCTATCTTAATTCTACCTATGTTACCTTCACAGGAACTTCAAGCTGTATGAAGAGTTTCTGAACAAAAATGTTGAACAAAGTATTGAAAGGCACATATTTGAAAGGCTTCAAACTTTTGGATTGCTACTGAAAAATGTCAAATGCCAAAACAATACTCCTGAATGTAAAGTGGTCTGCAGAACTGCTAGGGTTGTTGATCGGTAGGTGCTTATTAACTAAGATATATTGTTATCATTATCTTACCAGTATCACATCTACATAAACCCTAGCCAAACTCCATGTAGAATGTCTGTTAACAAACTGCAACACAAATAAACAAACTCAATTGGCATTGAGTTTCAGATAGTTGATGTAGGCTGCTGGATAAGCTCTTAACATTATAAAATGTCTACCTTTATTAAGTAAATACAAACTTATTTATGATGAGTTCATATCTTTCAGATTGCAATGGGCCTGTGAAACTTGTGGTAAGCGGCAGCCAATCAGAGATGGCTCATTCTTTTTTCGGCTGCAGTGCTCAATACCTCAAGCATTGCAAACTGTACTGGCTTGGTGTGAGGATGCTGATCTCAATGTTACCGCTGAGCATTTTGGTAAATATTTTATCACGAAATATTCACCTCTCCACTGGGCATTGCGTGACACATGAGATTGCATTTACATCTGCGATTTGTGCCATGGGCTACATTATTATCCAAGATGATCATATTATGTCCTAGTATCTGCCCGTGGCTATACACGCATTGTTTAAGGTTATTTCTATCCCATGGAAACTGATTTATGGGATAAAAATTAGCCAATGTTTGATTCCAGCCTTAAATAATATACCTTTCATATCTCAGCCCAATCCTTTCAATAGTTTTGATATGAAGAAGTAACAAACATCCAATCTATCCATGTATATCCCTCCATCATCTGTCCATCATCCATTCAATCCATCCATCCATACAAACTTTCACACTTAGAATACTAAAATGTCATGATATAATGTAGTTTGATTATAATCTAGTCACACATACATACATTTAACTATACATTTAGTAACTGTTAGTTTTACCTATACATTAAATAAAATTAAAACTATAGCAAGCCCACACAGGCTGTACGCGAAAGAAATTATTAAGGCGCATACCCCACCCAAATTGGCACCGCCACCTAATTTATCATCTTATTATTCCGTTTAACAAATGAATTTTCAAAAATCCATCTTCCAGTTGGTGATACCTATCATAAGCTTAGAATAATTAATAAATATAATAGATAATATTAGATTTTGGTCCAAAATCTATTTGCGTATCTCTGCCTAAACTAAATAGAATAAAACTGTTACAGAGGCATTAAAAAAAGCTTATGATGGAAAATAAACCACTAGTAAGTGTATATATGACTTATAAACTAATACATTGTTATTTGCATAAGTCTAAATATAATGTGATTTAGATACAGGTCAATATTTATATATCAATATGATGATGATGAGTTTTATTTAATCATAGACACCATGGGTGGGTAATTGGGTATTCACCATGCATATGCACTCTGCCAATCAAATGACTAACATTTGCTTATGTCATCCTTGTAATGTTTAAAACTGTTATATTTTTACATGCTCTCAATCAGGTACCAAAGTAAGTATAAATCTATCTTACCAAATGTGGGTATCTGTATTCTGTAGAGACTCAAAGACTAACATCAAAATAATTCCCTAATTCCGTTAACCAGTGAAGTAATTTAACTAATAAATTATCCACAGGTGTCAAACTAAAAGTAGCCAGGCAAATTTACGACAAACTAGATGACCTAGCTGCGAAGGAGCATAACAAGATACTTCTTGGTGGAGACAATGTTGTGGTGCTAGCTGAAATATTCCCAGACTGCCTGAACAGACTGTCTCCGGATACCACTGACCATCCTCATGTGCATAGGATATTGATGCTTGCTGATACTAAGGTAAGCCTTATTTCAGACTGTTTAATTTATTTTTTTACCTATTTGATACAATACACAGGCTCAATTCGCATCAAGTCATATTGATCTTAAATGTGTGTACTTAGTTGTTTTTAGGGTTCCGAACCTCAAAAGGAAAAAAGGAACCCTTATAGGATCACTTTGTTGTCTGTCTGTCTGTCTGTCAACCCTCTTTTTTCGGAAACGCGTGGAGGTCCTCCTTGCGTCGCTTCCCCATTACTGTGGGTCGTGACCAATCACGGAAGCAGCTTCTTCTGAAAGATATATTCGCATCTTCATTGACCTAGAATCATGAAATTTGGCAAGAAGCAAGGTTTTATAGCACAAGTTAAGAAAAAAAAAACAAAAACCGGAACTTTGTAGATAAAATTCACACTACTTTCCATTGAACTAGAATCATGTTATTTAGCAAGAAACAAGAACACAAACAACAAATTCTTAATTTTACGGAACCCTTGGTGCGCGAGTCCGACTCGCAGTTGACGTTTTATTATTTCTTTATAATCTGCAAAGGCTGAGAAAATTGTATCACTATATATTACAAGGCTTTTCTTCGAATTAAATATTACCTACATCCAATCTCGCGGACTGCTAACAATACCTTCCATTTGTTTAATTTCAGCACATACCAACATACTACCACTTACATGTACTGAAGGATGATATGAAGAAAACCAGCTCTGTAATCAGCAATACTGTGAGTGACTGCACATGCTACCTCTGTAACTGTTCTTTATGTAAAAGGACATGTCATGGTTAATTAAATAGTTTAATCATTACCCTGGAGGGATCAAAAGGCCTCATCGGTCCTCCATGTCATCGCTGCTGTCAAAAATCGAAAGGCCGCGGACAAAAGGGTGTGTTTAAAGACTGGGGAGCGTGTGATAGAGTCTTATGGGTTACTCCTATGTACTCTCAAAAAATCATTAAAGGTTGGTTAGGACTACTATTGAATAGGCTTGAAATCAGCATAGATTATTTTGTTGGAGTTTTTGATGGAATCAGTGTGATGGCAAAAAAACAATCAATAAACACTGCCATCTATAGCAGAAAAACCTACGTTTCCATATTTAGATTAATAACACATACATATATAATAAATAAGGCATTTAGTTTATATAAATATCCAGAATGTATAAACAGCAATATAGGCTTATATATAAACACTCTTTTGTAAAATATACGTGCTGCCAGTTCAACAGTTACCAAACTCATTTAAAAACAGACTTATTGGAAAAATTTACTTAATTTGTGCTACCTACAGTGTAGCTGACACTGTAGTTTTTGTAGGTGATGATGAGTAGATTAAAAAATCCATTCGAATAGTAAGGCGAAAAATTATTTTGACTAGACTGAAATTTTCATTGAAATGTTTGTGCTTTGCGATAAGGTTCGTCAAGTTAGAATGGCAAAACCCTGCACCTGCAGTCTGAGCAGGATATTTGACATGACCTCCGATTGACAATTTTTTTATTTTTCCGCAAGACATTAAATAGGGGTGTTTTCGTTATAAAAGACGCTTCATTCAGGTTGGACAAGAGCAAAGAGGCTTATTTTAATTCTCCATTACGCAATTGCGTGTTTTTTCTGTCAATGTTGGTACTCTTGTACGCCGAAAAAAAGAGTACAAATTTGCACAAAAAAAAACCGAAACGAACCACGCAATTGCGCATGGTGGAGAATTAAAATCGGCCAATGGATGCGATTGACTCTGGATTGTACGAAGTCTACAAATATTTCGTTTCGTTTCAGAATTTAAAAGCCCAAATTGAGGGTGTCCTATCCAAAGCTGTGGCACCCCAGTCAATGGTAGTGTTTGGCAGTACCGTGCCCATCATAGAGGGCGCTGTGCCCATCCAGCAGCTCACGCAGCAGTGCGACGCCGATATGCAACATTTCTGTAAGATAAAAAATAAATAATTAATGGACAATTCACACAACATCATAGCTAGCTAAAAGCTAAGCAGAGCTTGTCTTACAAAATATATACCGCAATATAAAATGTATTATATTGTAGTTGTTTAATTCCTACAATAATATTACATATTTATATTGGACATAGAAAATACTTAGAACTAATATGTTTTATCCTTGAATTCCCACGGGAACGGGAACTACGCGGGTGAAACCGCGAGGCGCTGCTAGTTAGAAATAAAGCAACATAATGAAAATATGTTCAAAACTAGATTAAGGAACTGGCTTGTAAAAAGCGTGCACTATAACTTAAAGCAGTTGTTTGAGAACAAGATAATAGAGATAGATCCCGATTGGGTTTATAAATAAGACCTATTCACTGTATATATTATATACATAAATAATGCTGGACAATTCACAAAGCATTATCTAGCCCCAAGCTAAGCAGAGCTTGTGTTATAGGTACTAGATAACTGACATACATAATATAATACAATACATAGATAGATATTTTTTATTAGACATAGAAAACGACCAGAACACCCTGAACAACTGTAGATCGTACACACATTTGTCCCGAGGCGGGAATCGAACACGCAACCTCCCGCGTCGCAAGCAGACCTTCACCCCCCGCGCCACAGCGGTCGTCGATATAGACCTACTTGTGCAATTCTACTTGAAATGTTCAAATATTGTTTGTCCGAAATGGATAAAATTGTTGTTATCAAATTATGATATAAGACCTTTCCTATGGATGTATTACACAATTTTACAATAAATATGCTCATATTCTTATAGTAGCCTATGGGAACGTAGGTTACTAGGATCTTTGCTGAACTGTCTATTGAATCTATTCCTTACAGGAACCTTAAATAAATAAATAAATAAATAATGCTGGACAATTCACACAGCATTATCTAGCCCCAAGGTAAGCAGAGCTTGTGTTATGGGTACTAGATAACTGATATACGTAATATTATACATTACATAGATAGATTTTATTATACATAGAAAACACCCAGACCAACGGTACAAATTAACATCTAATGTGTGGAGAAACCAAGACTTGGTTCGTAAAATAAATAACCAAAACGTAATCAGTTAAGTGCCTTGTATGCTATATTAGTGAGTCCGGTTTATCCTTTGTGGAGTCTAGTCCCTCTGCGTAAAGCTCGATTTTGTATTTTTTACAGACCAAGTCTTGGTTCCTTCACAAGCAACAATCACAGATAACCCAATCTTGATTCCTCCACACACTAGAGGCTATCTCTTTCAGTTAAGATGATGTTTTCGACTTCTTTACAATGCTAAGTTAAGACATATTTTCCTTCTCAAAAATTACCTCTGGCCAAAAAACGGATAAGTAAATTCCCAGTTCCGGGTGACAACAGCTCCCTTGCACGGAGGACCTTTACACGGCGCCTACTTTATAAGTTGGCAATACAAGACAGCTTACCTCTTATAAAATGAAACCGATAATATTTGAATGGTTAAAAAACCTCGATTATGACAAATCAGAAAATCTATTTACAAAATTAAAATAGAGACCTTAGTTAATAAGTATAGTACATAGAGAACAGGCAACATAATATATTATAATATATATAAATAAATAAATAATGCTGGACAATTCACACAGCATTATCTAGCCCCAAGGTAAGCAGAGCTTGTGTTATGGGTACTAGATAACTGATATACGTAATATTATACATTACATAGATAGATATTTTTTATTATACATAGAAAACACCCAGACCAACGGAACAAATTTCTGCAGATCGTACACAAATTTGTTCCGAGGCGGGGATCAAATCCGCAACCTCTTGCGTCGCAGGCAGACTCTCGCCCGCTGCGCCACTGAGGTCGACAATAATATATTATTTGTATTTAGCCATAGTCTCAGTTTTTTGTACCTTTAATTGTGCTTTAATTTAGCCATCTTTTATTTTACATAATAAGTTTTGTTGTTATTATGATTATGCGTGTTTCCTAGTTTAATTTACAAACTAAGTGTAGGAGGGAAGACTGGTTCTCTGTAATACAGTTCAATTTGAACTAAAACGGAAACCAGGGGACATCTGGCACTTTTTTGTATTTTTGAAATAAATGATTTTGTATTTTTTGTATTGTATTTGTTTACTAACAGCATCATTTGTCCACAGTAACCTCCCGCATATGGAAGCAAGCCATCACCCTATGCACCGCATCCCGCGATCTCTGCTCAAGCACATCTCTCCAGGTAATATGCGCGGGCGCCGTGCAACGGTACCTAGACGCCTCGCTCTACCGCATCAGGTACGGAGATGGATTCTACCGACACATGCTGAATGTTGTCGCTGAGGAGTACACAGGTTCGCAGCGCTAGAGAGACCATCAACGTCAAGTCTAAAGTCTAGAGAGGACTCGGTTTCCTGTCTCGGTCTTCAGTCTTTGTCGCGGTCTGAACCATCACCTTTAATAAGACTCAGCAAGGTCTCTCGCGGGATTTCGAGACTGTTGAATAATTTAATGATGTACAACTGGTAAGTTTAGATAGAGAGACCATGGATGTGATAATTTACCCGTGAAACTCTTAAGAAAAATGTCCAATGGTCTAAGGCCGAGGTCGCACTGCGATTAAACGCATGCGATTTAGCAATAGCTGAAAACGCCAAACCGCGGACAAACACCTTAATTTTATTTCATTACAACCATCGATTTCTGGCGAACAGCATGTCTCCTACACTATCCTATGTGCTCGCCCAGTTGAGACTTTATAAAAAACCGAATGCGGTTATCCACTAAGCGTGCGTTACCCCTACCATATTATTACTAATGGGACACAAAAAAGCGCTCGTTTATAAACCGCGAAGCAAAAGTAATAAGTAATGTTTTTAAAACCAGTCACTGAAAAGAGTCGATAATGCGTGCAGCTTGTAAAGAAAGCTATGCGTTATTTTTTTTGCGTTTTCAGACTGATAACTAAACGCGTGAGTTTAATCGCAGTGCGTGCTAAGCCTAACAGCCTAGGTAAAACTATGTTCTCTGATACATGTGCCTTATTAATTAAGTCTTCCACAGACTTGTGGCCTTATTCGTTTAGTTTTAAGCGATCATATCACTACTTTTATAGATTTAGTGTGTTATATATTTTAGTTTTAATGCCCTTTCTCATTAGTACACCATGGTGGCGCCACTAGTCGCGCCATTATGGTGTTTTAAGCTACCAAGCGAGAAACACCAAAACAAACACCACCACCAACTGGTATTGGAGTGAGAGAGACGCCAAATAGCTCTATACATTTATTTATTTAATTCGTATTGCCATCAGCTTAACTAATAATAATAACAACAGAACTTAAAACGAACTTAAAACAGATACAGAAAGCTTAATAGGCATTCGCTAATAGAAACATAATAAACTACCTAAGTGTGAACACTAATTTTTTTGTCGACAATTTCGTACATAATAAAATAATAAAATTAACAAAAACAATAAGTAAAAATTAAAAGTACATATATCTACATCATTTGCAAAAGAAGTTAAGAGTCATGCATCGTCTTGCCCGTGAATGCTGGTATTGAAAGGGTCAATGGTAACATTCTCCTGAATTTATACATATTAATGGTTGTGCCCCAGCTGGTGATTTCGTCGCGCAACCGAACTGATACCCCGGTGAGCTACCCTCCATAAAACTATACCTACACATTTTGTTGGTGGCGCGACCGGTGGGGCCACCTTTTTGTCCTAATGAGATAGGGCCCTAAGGCTGCACTTAGTGCTATACGGATGGTCCGTACGGACTTCCGAACGGAGCTCCGCAGTACAGATCGTCCGTACGGTCGACCATTTAGTGCTCTACGGCTCGGACGAGTATAGTCGCAAACAGAATGTATTCGGTTTTTAATCGTAATTTCTGCACACTACTCAAGACGATTGTATAAAAAGAAGAGTAAGAAGGGGTAAAATATCCACCCAATTGTAAATAGGTTACTTGATGGAGAATTTCATAGATTATATTCGATAATAAGAAATTACGACGAAAAAAAATCGATTATATTTCGTCCCGATATTCGCCGCGGACATTGTTGTTTGTTTGCTGGTGTAGTACGCACACACGTCCGCACAAGTTCTGCGTCTGCGCAGCATTAAACGCGTAAAGATTAGATGCCTCGCGCGTCCGGATACGGCCGTACGGACCACGGACGCGCTCGACGAGGGATCCTCGACCGGAGGAATGGACGCTCCGCGGGCCGTGCTCTACTATACACTGTCTATACACAATAATTGATATATGATAGCTCCGGACAACAGACGTCCGTGCGGACCATCCGTACAGCACTAAATCCAGCCTTAAAGTGCTTATCGTCAACTGACAATAAGCACTTTATACTAAGCAGTAGATTTTAGATACATCTACCTATTGCAGATTGTGATATTATCTTATTGTTACAGTATTCAGTATGATATTATAAAAATAAAACCTATTTCGATTGTGACACTATCAGCAACTGAACTTTTTAAAGTCCCCTTGGGGTCAGACACTTCTTAAATCTATTTATGTCGCAATATAATAATTGAAATCTGAACTTTTCACACAGCTTAACGTTACCCATTACAGTTAAGGACCTTATACTACAACGCCATTGTGTGAAAAGGATAGACATAAGATTTCGCGTTCATAGGAGCGGGACAAGGCAGAGCAAGCCTGAAAATCAAGTTTTTGCTTATTATCTACTGAGACATTATTTACAAAAAATAAAAAGGTTTAACGATTTTTTTCTAGAAGAATATTTTATGGAATCCTTCTTCCGAAAGATAAGACGGATAGAGTAAGCCCTGAACTTTACCATAATACCAAATTCAAATTGAAATATTCAGTAGTTTGGAAGGTATGGACATCCGACGGAGTTGATTAGAGGTAGTGGCCCTTGACGGGTCACTATAATGCACGACTATTTATTGTACGGCCGAATAATGTACACCCTGATAATTCGTGTCAAAACCTATCAAAACCTATTAAATTTGGAAGCTATGACACGGATTATCAGGGTGTACATTATTTGGCCGTACAATAAATTGTCGTACATTATAGTGACCCGCCCTTGACAATCTTATTTTAATAAACAGTAGAAACCCCCGACGGTATTACTTTGATCCATCATTTAACACTGAAAGGCTGCACCCATTTTTATCAAACATCACTTAAGATAAGAACAAGTTCAATGATGTCATGTTTTAAACAAACAAAAATGTACAAACAAAAATTTGGTCATTCGTATCTCAGCACAGACAGACACACACAGTAATAAAACTTCTAACTATTAACACCTCTTACGCGTCGGGGGCTTGAAATATACTTAGTTAAAACTTGCTTTAAAAAAGTACCATAAATCCCTATAAGATTTCGGAGCAGAAAAAAAATTACATGACACCATTTTAGTGCCTTTTTGTAGACTGTATACTTGTAGACTACATGTATAATAATCTCGCTATAAGTTTCGATAACACTTGATAAGTGTTCATATGTTAACACTTTCATTGCAAACTACGCACATGTGGTTCTAGCACTGCTTGTAGCCGCGACGACGCCATGCGCGGGTCGCACGCACTGCAGCGGTTAGGCAGTGAGAGTGTTAGCTATAATGGCCAACGCAGACCGGCCGAGTGATTACGGTAAAATATCCCATTCCCATTGAATGGTCCATTCGGGGAGAATCGTCATAAACGATTTCGGTTGCCAGATACTAAAAATGCATACAACTTTCTGGCTGGGATGGGGTCGATCAACGACGGAATTATTAACTTCAACGTCAAGATATAACATAAGTAAAAGACAATCGTTTTAATTACTCACACTTGCCCTTTTTTTTTGCTCGATTTCAGCAATTTTGATTCATATTTACAAACAGATAATACACTACCTACCTACGGTAATGAAACGTAGGCGAGCAAAACAAAGTCAAGTGTGAGTAACATTTATACTTATGTGTAGTTGTTAACGATTAGTAACTTGTATTTGACATAATTGTTGATATTGTGACGTTGATAGCTTCGTCGATAATTCGTCGAAAGTTGTTTGTAAGTATTTATTTTTGTAACTTATGTGATAGAAACCGAAATAGCTTACACAGTCTCCCCGGATGGCGATCCATTGGATGGCATATTTTACCGAAATCGCTCCGCGGGACGGGATGGCAAAGGATTTAAATTTTTACCAATGGACATAAAATGTTGCCGCGGCATCGAAACGGACTTTTCGCTGCCACGGCATAATTTGAAAGCATATCAATTTATGTCGTATTTCTATATCAATACGTTTGAATGTCCATTGATAAAAAAATAAATCACTTGCCACCCCGTCCGGGTCTGCGTTAGCCCTAAGTAGGCAGATGTAACGCTTAAAACCCTAAACACATAAAATTGTTGATATTATTTACATAAGAACCAAAATTGTCTTTAAACAAATAAAAAATCTCATAAAAAACTTTAGTTTTATTGCAGCGATGCTAACGACCTATCCCGTTTCGCCTCAACAGTTTTCGATATGCGTGTAAAAAGTAGCCGAGAGCTTACACAACCATTTCATCTGGTTTTTAGGGTTCCGTACCCAAAGGGTAAAACTTCCGAACCTATTACAAAGACTGTTGTCCGTCTGTCCGTCTGTCACCAGGCTGTATCTCGATAGTTAGACAGTTGAAATTTTCACAGCTGATGTATTTCTATTGCCGCTATAATAACAAATACTAAAAAATAGAATAAAATAAATATTTAAGGGTTCTCCCATACAACAAACGTAATTTTTTGCCGTTTTTATAGAGAATGGTACGGAACGCTTCGTGCGCGTCCGACTCGAATTAGACCCGTTTTATTCTCATTGATAATATACCTACAGTACAGTCAGCCCAAGCTGAAGTTACCTATTAATGATTTATGAATGATGAACACCAATTTCTACTCACGTCAGCGCTGGCGGCCACGTCATTTCGAAGTGTCCCAAAGCAGGTCTCACCAGGATAGGCGCACTCCGCGCTCGTGCCTTTCAAAAACGCACGTTCTAATTATTTTTCGTAGCGACTAAAAAAGCGGCCCGGTCTCTTGTAAAAAATGTTTTGAATGCGATGTCGTTACACCACACAAACTTTATAAAATGTTAAGGTAGGTATCTGGTTAGATTCAAAATTGACTTGGGCAGATCATATTGATCTGCCTAGAAACAAGATCCGTCAAGTGCGAGTATAACTAGAGTGCCGAGAGGTTTCGAACAAAAAAACTTAGCTCTGCAACATACACAGTGAAAAAAATAAGTAATAGAGAGAATTTAGCATATTTTCATTGTTAATGAGGTATTCAATTGCTATTTTACTATAAAAACCTACTATCAAAACTATTATATTTGACGACCCCTGTGGCGCGGTGGGCAAAGGCCCACCTGCGACGCAGTAGGTTGTGGGTTCGATTAGCGCCTTGGGACAAATTTGCACGATCTGCAGGTATTTGTTCCGGGTGTTCTGGTCGTTTTCTATGTATAATAAAAAAAATCTATCTATGTATTGTATTATGTATATCAGTTATCTAGTACTCATAACACAACTAGATAATGATGTGTGAATTGTCCTGCATTATTTATTTATTCATAACGGTTGTCATTTTCTGCGAATCCATCCATCCATATGTGTTATTTCATAATAAGATACCGATCGATAATAAGGTCAATCATAGAAATCGAATCTGTCTAATCTAACCGTTTCGGCGTTAAAATTCTACATAGACACAGACTACTTTCGAATTCATATTTTTAGTACCTACCTATATGTACCTATGCTTTCTGTACCAAATACAATTCAAAAGTGAATTCTCAGTTGTTCAGATACATAATATTCTAGAACTAGAAGGCTATTGAGTTTAATTAGAAATCAGAAGCAAACATACCTATCTAAAGTAAAGCAACACGTTTGGTTTAAGGTTTCTACTGCGTTTCACACGCTCTGTGCTATTTACTAGACCACCAAGAGAGAATCTGATACGGTCCCCGTATTAGAGGATAATAAATAAACTATAAAAAAAAATTTTAGGTGCGCTATTTTGCGAATAGGATAGGTATAGGATTTCGCTTTCATGTGAGTGGAACAGAGCATACGTTTTGCGGCGTTCAACGCCAGCGTCCACCGTGAACTATTTTGTAATAAATAAAATATAACAAACCAAATGTAGTTGCAAATGCTCTAAAATTTGTAAATTTCTAAGAATTATGCTCCAAAATTTCCTTACCCAAAGTGGCGCCGTCGTCGCGTCGCCACCTAATTTATCTGGACATTTCAAATATCCATCGCACAGTTTGTGATACCTCTTATAAACTTATTTTTATGCCTCTGTAATAGTTTTATTACAGCATAAAAATATTTAGTTTATATTTAGTTTAGGCAGAGACACGAAAATAGATTTTGGTGGCCACCAATAATAAATAAATAATAAATAAATAATGCTGGACAATTCACACAGCATTATCTAGCCCCAAGGTAAGCAGAGCTTGTGTTATGGGTACTAGATGACTGATATACGTAATATTATACATTACATAGATAGATATTTTTTATTATACATAGAAAACACCCAGAACAACGGAACAAATTTCTGCAGATCGTACACAAATTTGTTCCGAGGCGGGGATCGAACCCGCAACCTCTTGCGTCGCAGGCAGACTCTCGCCCGCTGCGACACTGACGTCGTCAGGGCTAACGGGACCAAGGGCAACTTCAATTCACTGCCTAAACTAATTTGAATAAAACTATAATAGAGGCATTAAAAAAAGCTTATAATAAGTATCACAAACTGGACGATGGATTTTTGCAATTTCCTTTGTTAAACGGAATTAGAAGATAAAGTAGGTGGCGGCGCTAGTTCGGGGCGCCTTAATCAAAAGTTTGTCTTTAACATCCTATTATGTATTACAACGTGCATTGATTTTATATTGTAGGTTTGTCACTTTTGCCCCCGTCTCCTTTACGTAAATAGTAGTAGGTACTATGTTTAATAATGTAATAATTTACTGTTAAATCGTTGATTTAACTTAACCCCTGAAGGTCCGAAGAAAATGCTCCGTTAAACTTGTCTTGCAGGATTAAGAATCGGCACACACAATCTGGGCCAATTAAGTGCATCGAGCGGTTAAGGGCATATAAATAAAGCTACTTTACCGTTTGAGACAAGAGGCTTAACCAGTAAGTACAGTTAGTTCAAAGCGCTCTGGCTGGGGCATCTTGACAGGTAGTTTTGCTAAGAGTTGTTGAATCTGTGTCTTTTGAATTACATTAATTTGTCTTAGCACTTAGCTGTGTTTCTCTAATCGTCATGTTAACAGACTGATAAATATGAAATGAAAGTAATTTTATTTATCCTAAATCTACTAAAACAAATATATCTTAGGATACGACATTATACCTAGGTTTTGCTGCTTATTTTGTGCGCAGCAGGGTTTAGGACAAATATGGCATACACTCAGCATTCTGCTGGATAGACACTGAAGTGTCTACCCAGCGCTGGTTTTCAGATAGGCCTTTTCTGATCTAAAAAAAGATCTGTGAGTGTGTCCTGTTCCGGCAGGTGGTTTTTGATGGCTGAGAGAAAGGGACTAAAACTTATTGATAATTTTGATAACAAATCCTCAAGAAACAAATCTCCCAAGTTATAATGAGCGAGTTTTAAGAAACTACAAACAGACTTAAAATTCCTGAATACTGAAAATGGGTTTGGAAGTGGTTTTAAGCCCGGAATACTTCGATGGCGCGATCTAATATTTCATGTGGCGACATAAATAACACTAATTTACAAACCTCTGTGGTTTAATACTTATGTGTTATTTATTATTAAAATATTTTTTTTGTAACATATTTTTAAGTTGATAATTAATAAAAAAAAAACTTAGGTACCTACTTAAAATTCGAGTTTCATTTAGTTTGATGTGATGTGATAAGTGATGGATGACACATTAGATGAATGAAATGACAAAGACTACTAGATACTTTGTTTACGCGCGTTGCCATTGTTCCCATTTATTACCAGTGATTGTGGAAATTATCATGTGATGATGAGATACGTTTTACGGCGCACATGACCCAATCTTTAAAAAAGTACCCGTTTGACCCGCTTCGTTTTTTCACGTCCCGTTTGACCCGTTTTTCTAACAGGTAAAGTCAATGGCAAAATTAGTTTGTCATGTCAATAAAAGAGAACCAAATTATAAATAAGAAAGGTGCATTTAAAATAAACATTAAATTAAACTTTTTCTATTGAAATTACTGAAGTAAATTTGCATTTTGTTTATTCAAATCCGCTCTTGGTCATTGGGTTAAGCGCAAGCAGGTTTTAAGCTAGGTATCGTAAACACTAAACTTGTTTAAGCACTAATTCAGAGCTTCGAGTTCTGCCCGACTGACCGGCTTTATGTGTGACATCTTATCTTGCCTTTCACCGTTTCCTTTGAGGATATTCCATTTCATCTCAACCTCGACAGCCTATAATGATCCACTGCTGGACGCAGGCCTACCCCTGTTTTTTTTTATTTCATTGGGGTAATGCCCATAATCCCCACGCGAAGCATGCGAGTTAGGGATCGCAGTTCGGAGGTAGGGAACGTAGGATCCTAGATCTTTGGGAGGTAGATCTATTCTGCACAAGGCGCTGCTGCCCGCCCCCGGTGTATGTCCCTTAGTCGCCTCTTACGACACCCACGGGAAGAGATGGGGTGGTGCAAGCTCTAAGCTCTAAAAATATAATGCTTGTAGGTATAATAGCCGGGTTGTGCCGCCACACGGCTGTTATACGGCAATATATTTTTTATGTAAATATAATAAGTACTTAAAAAGTAATGTAGGTAAGTGAGTGAGTGTACAAATTGGAAAAAAAACTTGCCTTACTTTTAAAGAAATCAAAAATGAATTTGAAATTTAAGAAATCGCTTTTCACAAGTTGATCTCCTCGGGCTCTAGAATCACCCCCTTCGGCTTAGTACACTGTTATGTGCTACCCTGTATAGGTAAATTAAATAAATATAAATCAAAGAAAAAAAATGTATTTCGTTGTTCTAAATTGCCTTTCATAACGTGTCACACACATCTTCCTAACTTTGTCTTATTGTTATTATATACCTTAAATACCCATATAACTACTCTTTCTGTATCAAGGGAAAGGATAGTTATTTACCTTCTATCTAATACATAGACTTAGGTTAAAATGTAAGATAACCTACAGATTGATTTAACCCGTAGGTACCAGTAGAAAGCTTCTATTTCTTGATCCAACTTCCATCTGACAGCTTTTACGCCTTGTCATCTTGACCTCAAGTTATATTTTCCGCTTCACTACCCCACCATCAGCATCGGCATTGAAACAGATCCGTAACGGGTGTTCTATCGGAAACGTCTTGCATCGATTCCAGTTTAGCTAGCTCGGGAACCGCCTATAGGTACCGCTATCTCGAATAAATACAAGATGCAAGAGAGTGGGTACAACGGGACCCCCGCTACAGACTTCAGTCGCCGAGACGCAAGCAACCGCGATGGTCAACTACAGGCGTCTTGTCACTTTCGCCCTTCTGCTGACGGCCACCGCCGCAGCGCCTGCTTGCGACGAGAAAGAGCACAAGCTGGTGTACGACCAGAGACAGAATGGGACGGAAAATTATAGACTGAACATCGACGGTGTAGTCATTGCTGTGGCTCCAGCGGAATCTTTCCTTTCCGCGTTGTCAGATATCGACATAAGCGATCTGATCGACTTAGAATCCTTGGAGGAAGAATTGAAGCCAAAACCACCGACATCATCATCACCTTCATCAGTAGTTTCTCTAGACCCACCCAAACCTGAGAAACCAGATATACCCTTGGATGCTACGTTGCAGCCTGTGAAACCGGCTGAAGCCAAGCCCGAAGAGAAGCCACTTGACGCAAAACCTGCAAAACCGGAAGAAAATGAAGCCCCGACGAAGATTGACGATGTTTCTCTCGAGCCTGCTGCTAACCCGAAACACCATAAGAAGTCAGCTCAGCTCAAACGACAGGAATCCACTCAGAGGTAAGAACTTTCGTTATCTACCACTTGTACTTGCACGTAATTTTCTAGGTCAACATTTTATTTTTAAACCTCGATTCTAGAAATCATCTTTAATATTGAACGAGGAAAGATGTACTACTTGGTCGAAGTCGTTAATCACAATTTATCCACGAATTGAAATAAATATTAATTGTTTTTTATGAATATAATCATTGTCATCATCATCAGCTTATGTCCACTGCTGGACATAGGCCTGCCCTAATGAGCGCCATAGCGCCCTGTCTTGCCGCATCCAGCATCTGCCAGCAGTCTTTCGCAAATCGTCATCCCACTTGCCTTCCCATTTGCCGAGTCGCGGTCTCCACTCAAGAACACGGTTACCCCAGGTTTATAAATATAATGATTTTGCTATAATAAATATTTTTTGTTACAGACTGAAGCACCGACTGGCCAGCCTCTTTCTGCCATTCCTCCGTAAAAGACGTCATCAATAAAAATCTATACTTATTTATTGATCTTTGTGAGATAGTATCTAATCTATTAGTAGAAGTATGATAACACCTACAGGATGATTATTTTTCATAAGCTCTGAATGAAAAGTGCTTATTCTGTAGGTACCTACATATTTTTTATGTCGACGTGCGACATCAAAAATGTGGTATTGATGTGGTATTGCGTAGTGATACCGGAAATGCATTTATTTTAGCGTTAAGCTTAGGATAGGCAATTGTATGATTGTAAATTGTTTTTGTTACAAATAAATAAAAATTCTTATTGAAAAATCCATAAGTGAATTTTGTTAACCCTTTAGCTATCATATCACTCTATTGGTGAGAGAGTCATTCAATCTTTTGCTCAAAATTATCTAACTTTTATACAAAATATTGAACGAAAAGAATAAAACGTCAAGTGCGAGTCGGACTCGCGCTCCGAGGGTTCCGTAAAATTAAGAGTTTTATGTGTGAGTTCTTGTTTCTTGCCAAATAGCATAATTCTAAATCAACGGAAAGTAGGTGCCTTATGAAATTTTGGTCAATATTGAGATAAAAAAAATCTTAAATTTTATCTTCAAATTTACGGCTTACGGATTTTCCCCTTTACTTGTATATTTATTTACTTGTATATTGCTATAAGACCAAATTTCACCAAATTTCATGATTCTAGGTCACTAAACTAAGAAGTAGTACCCTATAGGTTTTGTGTGCTACATGAAAACAAAACCTATAGGGTACTTCTATTATTCCCTAGGAAAATTCAAAATATTTGGGCATAAACGTCTGTAACTTTTGATTGCGTTGACTTAGATGTTTGATTTATATCGCGGCTCCATGAAGTTACGAACTTGAGAAGTGGGTTTACAGACGGACAGACGGACAACAAAGTGAGCCTATAAGGGTTCCTTTTGAGGTTCGGTACCCTAAAAATTGTAAGCAAATTTTGCCAGTGCTTTCAAAGTGGAAAATGTCTTTTGTCGCTTTTTTTGTAAGAATACAAAAAACACTTGGATATGGAACCAATCTCCATTGGGTGGTGCCGGCTTAGTAACTTACCCACATCATTATGGTAGTGTCTGGTCCTAAACAGCATATACCTAATGGTCCACTGCTGGACGCAGGCCTCCCCTTGATTTTTTTTATCTCATGGGGGTAGTAGGGAATGGCAACTGGTACTTTATTGTTGGAATAACCATACACAGCTTTATTTATGTCAGTTTGCAAATATTTGGAGATTTATTTAGTACTAGCTGCGCCCCGCGGCTTCACCCGCGTTGAAATTTATGTGTCAAATGGAGAACAATATGGATATCGAAGATTGAGATAATATTAAATTTTTTACACAAATTTCAGAAATTTATGTCATTTTTTAAAATAAAAAACATGATTTAATTCTAAATTCGTAGCGAGTTTTGTTTTGAGTGTAGGAATAATAATTTTCCAGGCAAACTTTTACCACACTTTTTAGGTAGTTATTTTTTGAAAATAATATAAGTCTATGTGTTATTGTAGAATTTTTACTATCTACATACATTCGTCTAAAATAGGTTAAATAGTTACGGAGAGACACGTGTGGTAACAAACATTCACACAAACTTTCGCATTTATGATATTAGTTTATTTCGAAACAACTCATAAGGGGGCGATTTACGACGCCATTTTGTGAATAGGATAGGCATAGGGTTTCGCGTTGAAAGGGCAGAGCAGAGGGGCATACCTTAAAAATCAAGATTTGCTGATTATCTTTTAACTATAACATATATTTGCAAAAATAAGCCGATGGTGCCCTCGGTATTCTTCTATTTAATATCGTTATAAAAATAAAAAAATATCTTGTGTTTGATATTTTGGGAGAAAATTTTTAAAAACTAAGAAAACAGATGGTAGGTACTTTGCACAATTATTTCTGGTATTTAAAATAGTTTAAATGGGGTTCTGCCTTGTATCCCATAGATTAATAGGTATTTTTTCAAGCTTTATCAGATCATAAATTTTAAAATTTTCTTTTTGTGTTAATTTAAAATTTAAATAAATAAATAAAGATAACGGAGAAAAATTTGTTTTAATGTAGTAGGTCTGATTCGGACAATACATAATATTTTTATGAATTGTAGCCCTGTGTTAGGTATTCTGATCTGTAAGCTATATTATTGTGAAGTTTCATCAAAATCCATTGAGTAGTTTTTGCGTGAAAGAGCAACAAACATACTTACATACATCCTCACAAACTTTCGCGTTTATAATATTAGTAGGATTTTACACAGCATTATTAGTAACAACAACAACTAAGAACGAGATCCAATATTTGCTTTATTTTGAAAAGCTTTGTTTATTTATTTTGAAAGGTTCATTAGTCACATTCCTATCAGCCATTTAAAAACAAACGTAAATTTGGGACCTGAAATGATATGCATGATTCCACCAGATAAACAGGTCTGTTGTAGGTACATAGACTCACGCAAGGATGCGCCACCCATAATGTGCACTCAAATATGGGCTTTAAGAGGGCGATATTATGACGCCATTTTGTGAAAAGGATAGGCATAGGATTTCGCGTTCATAGGAGCGGGACAGAGCAGAGCGGTGTGAGCGCAAATTGAATTTATATGCAAAAATAAGCCGATGGTTCCCTCGGTATTCTTCTATTTAATATTAAAAAAAAAACTGGTGATGATCATAAAAAAATCTTGTCAATAATAGTTTAGGAGAAAAATTGTAAAAACTGAGAAAACCGATGGTACTTTGCACAGTTATTTCTGATATTTAAAATAGTTTTTTCATCTTCAAAAATAAAGGGGATCTGCATTATAAGTAGGTATAACCCATAGATAATTATGTATTTTTTTCAAAGCCTTTTCGATAAAGAGGACGGAGAAAAATTGCTTTAATGTAACCCAAATTCGCCCAATTCACATCTATCCCCATTTAGATGAAATTCATATTGACAGCATGAGATGACAGACAGCTCACGGGCAATGACCACTCGTTTGAATTTGTGGGAAGCTATTGTATCTAAAGATAACGAATTAAGTGTGCTTAAAAATGTGTATTTGAATGCACATTTTTGTGCTGTGCGGTAGTGAAGTTGGATTAATGTGCGCTGAGCTTTAGATTGCAGCAGGTAGAGTAGGTCTGCCTTCATAAACAATCTTAAAGATAGGGTTTTTAACCACTGGGTATTTACGAAACTTTCCACAGTCGGGTTATCAGTATCACCAGCAGCAGTAGATATATGGGGTAGGTATAATGCTGGGAATTTGGGTAAAACCTCATATTTCGTCGTAACAAGTCATAAGGAACAAAAATACTAACTGGTAAGTATCTAAATTGACCTATACCAGTAGGTAGTATTTATAAATTTACTTTAATTAATAATTAATGACATAGGCTGGTAAGGTCCACACGTAATGGCGGTAAAAATAACCTATAGTAAAAATCCAAGAATATTTTATATTTATGAAATTAGATTGCAATCAAATATGAGGAACAGATTAGTACTAGTATTTACAGTTGAAAGATGAGAATTTAATCTATGCAAAATAAAACTGAACATAAATCTATGATAGGTACCTACTAAGGAAATAAAAACAAGGTATACTAAATGACTAATATAATACCTACTAATAGCTCTAACTCAACACTATCATCATCATCATCATCAGCCTATACCAGTCCACTGCTGGACATAGGCCTCCCCTAATGAGCGCCATAGCGCCCTGTCTTCAGCTTGCCGCATCCAGCATCTGCCAGCAGTCTTTCGCAAATCGTTATCCCACCTGGTAGGAGGGCGTCCTACACTACGTTTTCCGAGTCGCGGTCTCCACTCAACACTAGCCACGAGTAAAAACTGTGTATATTGTAGATTTTAATACACCATTGTAGGCAAACAAAAGCCTGAACCCATTCCTTCCAATCATAAAAGTTAACACCATTAAAACTTACTAAGATCTAGCAAGTGCCAATATTACAAGGCTAAAGTAGAATTTATAGTTAAACTTGGGTATAACATAATAAATAAATATATAAATAATCCTTGGCAATCCACACAGCCTTATCTAGCCCCACTCAAACCTAACCTAACCCACTAAATACCTTTACCCCACTTGAAGCACCTTGCATTTGATCCCTTCAAATAACAACCTTGTTTACAAAGTTCAAAAAGATAACCGGATGGAATTGCGTCTCAAAATAAAACTATTTTTAGACGCATTATTATCGAGCTCACAAAGCGTGCCAGCGAAACTCGGTTATCGGGTGACCGCTGACCACGACCCGGGGTCACTGCCAGAGAGCCAGCCGACCCACGCTCATTCCATGCCGGGCCATCATTGTCTCCGCTCCACGTACAAACATCACTTATAACTCTCTATCATTATAGAAAGGTTGCATCGCCTGAATTAATACTAAATTTTCTTAAGTGTGCCGCGATAAATTCAACTTTATAATCCAAATTAAAAGCTTAGGTTTAGTATTCCGCTTGCGCTACATTCGTGCCGGGACCGTTACACTGTACTCGATTCGATCGCCGGACTGGTTCGCCGGTGGCCGGTAAAAGCGACGCGAGCGCAGCCAGCGCGCAGTCCGCTCTCCGGAGATCGCTTACACGCACGCGCAATGCTCCTCACGTTCGTGTTCCTCATCAGCGCCGCGGTGGCACATCCCCTCTCGGTGCACTACGACCGGAGGCAAGATGGCGAGCTGAACATCAGCGCTGACCTAGAGAACATCCTTATCTTACTTGCGATCCCTGATAAGACACCTTCCTTCGATCTATCCGATTTCCTCAAGAGCAAGGGACATACGAGGTACAATGAGGCCCAGGAGAGAGCCGATCACGCGATGGAAGCGTTCGTGGAACCGGACACGCCGTACCAAGTGGAAATCACCGGCGACCGCAGTGCTGGCGGCAGTTCAGGAGCGGTGGAGGTCGTAATTGCAGGACGGAGGAGGCTGGAAAGTGAACCTCAGAATGACGACTACAGCTCTGAGGAGTTCAAGCTAATCGGTGCCACGGAACAGTGCGGGCCTGAACGCGAAAGGGATCCTGTTACCCTAATGTGTCGGTTCAAAAGTCTCGACATTGCAGATGTCAAACCGGCGGTAGCATCCCCTAATTCAATTCAAGAACCGGTTAAAGACTCTTCTATCCAGAAACTACCAACCAAAGACAAATTGATTCAGAAACAGCCAGCTCAAGATAGTTCTGTCCAGAAAGAGGTTTCCACAGAGAAAGAGCTAATCAAAGACAGTTCTATCCTGAAAAAGCCAGAGGGTGCCATTAAGAAAGAGGCAGCAAAGGAAAGCCAAATCAAGAAAGAGTTAATTAAAGAAGTTCCCAAATCTGATAAGGAAGATGAAAAACCAAGTCAAGTTGCAAGTCCACTGACGCCCGAAGTCATCTCATCATAATCGATCGATCTCCTGTATTTAGATTATTTATTGCATATCTCGCCATTATTAATTATTTTAATTAAATAGTTTTAGTATTATCTGTTTTTTATTTTCATCGCTTCAACATAAAAATGTCATGGTAAATAGGTAAGGTGGGTTTACCATAGGTTTACCATAGGTTGGATTACCTATTTTACATAATTTCTTTCATTAATGCCGTTTGTTTTGCGCTTGTTATCATGACTTGAATCTCAAGTTAAACAAAGGTAGGTACAAGTCGGTCATATTTTGAATAACACCCATTCATCGATACATCGATAAGTAGAAAATATCTGAGTAGACAAGTATGTCAAGTGCCTTTATGGCCGACTGTGACACTAATATCTTTATTTTATGCTACTTTCCCTAACTAGATAATCTAGAAATCCTAGAAAGTTCCCGTCTCTAGCATCTTTGAATGTAATATTATTCTATCGTAGGAAAATCCTGTGTATACCGGGTGACTTTCGAGTATGTGTGGATGTGGATCAATGGATGGCTATATCAGTTTTGATTAGATTAATTTTGAGCGAATGACGTCGACCTCAACACTCAATTTATGAGAAAATAAAACAGCATAATGTTTTAATAAATTATTTAAGGAATTTTTGCATTCAATTACACAAAATTCATAGCGAATCGATGTTTTATCGGGGATTAACAAAATACATAAATTTTGAATCTCAACGTTTTTATTTCTAAATATAAATATGCAGTTGTTGTTTTCTCTTAAATTGAGGTCATAAAGGTCCTTTCACGACTTTTCTCTAACTCTCATGGTTTCGGATTTGGCCATCCACTCCCATCTCAAAAAGCCACCCTGTATTCTGTCCGAGAATCCTAGATATTTTTTTTTAAAAAGGGGTTACAAAACCAATGAAATATAGGTGAAAAATATATTCGTTAATATCGGAGCCAATAGCAGGATCGAAACAATTTATAGTTTATACCTACAGCTTCCATTCGTGTCTAGTCCGTTTTAGATCTCGAATTTGCGCCTTCAACAAAACCATAATACTTTAAAGAGCTACTTTCGTAGCCCTTGCTACGTTTTCTACTCTATCCGTGGATTATCGTGTATTTGTTATGATTATGATGATCTGTTATGATTATGAATGAAAGAAAAACAAGGAATTAACAAAAAACAGCAACTAAAAACAAGCAAGCAGAATAACTTCAACGTTGCGAGATAGGTTAGGTAGGTACCTACCTTACCTAACTACCTACCAATCATGGTCACGTTGTAATCTTTCTTAACAGATAAGTCCCCATGTAGGTGGGTATGTGATAAGGACAAAGGTGAAACCGATTACATCGAAACCTATTAGCAACTTATTCGTTCAATGCCAAAAAATCACATTGGCCACATATAAAGCACAACCTTTAGCAAAGCAAAACTATATGTATGAGAATTCTCTAAAAATACAGTATTTTTCTGAAACCTTCATCCTCAATCCTCAACAGCCTATAATGGTCCACTGCTGGACGCAGGCCTCCCGCTGATTTTTATCTCATGGGGTGCCCATAATCCCCACGCTGGGTATGCGATTTCGGGATCGCAGTTCGGTGGCAGATCTATTCTGCAAGAGGCGCTGCTGCCCGTCACCCGATGTAGGTATGTCCCTTAGTCGCCTCTCACGACACCCACGGGAAGAGTTAAGGTGGTGCAAATTCTTAGCCGGCACCACACGGCTGACACACTGAGGACTATACCTTAGCCAAACTCCTTGTAGAATGTTTCTAAACAAACTGCCCATATACAACTAAATGATCTGATATAAAAATGTGCCTATAGGTACCACTCAGTAGGCTAGTTACCGTAGCTATTCATTTATTGAAAGTACCTATCCATCTTATCTATCCATCAGTGATGTTATAAAGAAAATAAAATAATACGCGTATCTTTCCCTGTATTATCAAAATATTGTTATCGCAGGTCTTGTTTTGATTGTTTATCGGATTTTGAAGTAGGCTAGGTAGGTACCTTTATCTGTTTCCTTGCAGTAAGTAACAAGGCATCTTCTGAATAACTGCACTGTACAATTAATAAAATATAAGTTTATTTTATTTAATACGAGTCCTTAAAATAATGATGGGTGAAAGAAACGAGTTGGAATACCGGGAGGTTAGTCCAAGTGAGCTTGCAGTACTTTCAGAATTATATGAAGGTAAGTGGACTCAGAAGATGGGACCCCCCCCACGGGGATTGATGTCTAGCTAGGGTAGAAAAGAGAAAAATGACGTCACTTTGTCATAGAATGCGTGAGTTATTTGAAACGCACTCCTTCCACTTCAATAATGTACGCAATGTATGTCGAAGCGATGTCATTTAAGGGACCGATTGGTTTTGTGCGTCGTCGTCGCGTCGTCGTCCGTAAAGGTTCAATAGCACAGAGTGAGTCCCAAAACCTATGTATGTTTTAACTGTACCCACAGAAAATAATTTTAAAGGCATTTATTGCCTTAAAACTGATTTACCGCACTAAATATTACACTATATTTCCTCGGTATAAATATAATATAGGTATAAATAAACTACAAAGTAAATAATTTAACTACATACGTATTTTTTATTTTTAAAAACTACTCCTTAGGTATTTTTTTTACTAACACCGTGTGAAAATTTCTGAAATTTGCTTTTAAAAATATTCCCTACTTCGCACATTCACTCAAAACATGGTAAAAATAAATCTTTATGGAATTAATAATAATGAAACACGTATGTATTAAACTATAACTTGATTTGAACAATCAAAATTTACTGGTATCATTATTATACACACACATTATAGTATTGTTTTTTTCATTTGACACATAAATATCAACGTAAGCTTTGTGACTAAACCCTTAAATAAAAAAATACTAGGCACTCATATCTCATATTACACATAGCAATCATATAACACTTAGAAAACCAATTGCATCTTTTTTTTTCATATTTGGAACAGGTGAACCACAAAAAGTAGTCCGGGTTGGACCAAAAGGTTACTGCGTTCAGAAAAAATACCAAATCATAGCATCTGATATCTTCAACATGGAGCTGAAGGAAGGAGACGTCTGGGTGACCAGCTACCAAAGATCTGGAACCACTTGGACGCAGGAATTGGTGTGGTTGGTGGTCAATGACTTTGACTACGAGAAGGCTGCTGCGGTGCCGTTAACGGAAAGATATCCTTTTTTGGAGTAAGTTTAAGCACCCTACTTAATTTAATAAAAATATTTTTAAAAGCCTAGGCCTCAGGTAAGTATCAAAAGTCTGGAGCTTTTTTTTGCTAACGATTACCTGCTTTTACTTTAAACTTTGCTTTAGCTATGGTTGTTTTTTGTTTTCGAGAAAGCTCTCTATGTTTTAGAAGGTGTCGTAGTAAACTTCACCCCTATTGTTTCGCCACGTGTCAGGCTCAGATTAGTAGTCATAGCAAGCAATATAAACGGCCATTGCTTTTATACAAACTGTCATGTGTCTCGAAAATGCATCTTTCGATAGTTGATCGAAGTATAAAGAACCAAGTAATTTTATATTTTGTTATTTTAGACAGTCAATGTTCTTTGACGAGAGATCATACGAGAACGCAAAATCAGTAATGGGTGACAACGAGCACACTGCAAAAATGTGGGAAATATTGTCTACTCCTGCGACAAAAGCCTTAGCCACCATGCCTTCTCCTCGCTTCATAAAATCCCACCTGCCGATGTCTCTACTGCCTGCGAAGATTCTAGAGTCCTCCAAAGTGGTTTACGTTGCTCGGGACCCTAGGGACGTTGCTGTCTCGTGCTTCCATCACGCGAGGCTCTTCAAATTGGTTAAGTACAAGGGCAATGTGAGACAAACTTGGGATGCGTTTGTCAAAGATTTGTGTGAGTATTTGTCACTATTTTCTCTATAAGTTTCAGTGATAAGTAACAGGGTTGTTCCTAAGGCTATACACACTATAACACAAACTGGACTTACATCGTGTTGAAACCACCACGTGTGAAAGTGTTCGATTAATCCTCTCAAAACTTTGACATAAAACATTGGTTTGTCATGTGGTTTGTCACGATCGATAGTTACGTTTGCTGTATGGCAATTGTGGGAAAAATGTTCACGTCAGATTATTCAATTTTTAGAGCGGCCCCAACATTGACTGTAGGTTTGTACAGGGCTTATTAGTGCTTTATTACGGGTTTTTGTCTCTTGAGTCTCCAATACTGGCTACATTGTCTATAAACAATCCCATTTTTATGGAAATTTGTTTCGTCTAAAGGTGAAGCTACAAGATCGTACAAAATTGTGGCGCAAAAATTGTTAGTGGTACAAACGCTTCTACTGTAAAAGCAACATACTCGATAGACCACTGCGAAACTATGGTTGTCTATAGGTAATCTCTGTTATCGCCACATTGAATGATACTCTGTTTTTAGTTTTTAAAATAGGTACTTACTCAAATTTCAAATCGTAATTTTGCCACCGGACCCCCTGTACATCTTTCAGATGGATCGGTCTGCAAACTTAGGTGATAAGGGGGAACTTTAAAGCTCATCTATCAAAATTGAATGAAATAAAAAATCTAAATACTGGTACGCTCTTTCTACACTCAGCTCAAATACATAAAAAGTATAAGAAAACAGGCCTATTATGAATTAGTTAATTCTTAGTTAAGCTTAGGAATAATTTTCTGGGGAAACTCTGTTAATATCCAAACGACTTTTGTTATTAAAAGAAAAAGAGATCATTAAGATGTACATTTACTTATATCTTAAAGAACACTGATTCGCTCCGAAATGTTTTTAAAACGGAAAGAATACTGACTCTCACCCCCATTTATGTTCTATAAATCTGTATTTTCGTAAAGATCAACTAGAAATATTTAAAAAAAATCTGTACCTACCTCACAACCAGTCTAAACATATTTTCAATATATAACTCTCATCACAGCCTTAAAAGTTTTCAATAATCTTCCTATAGAACTTAAAACCTTAGATGGTAACATAATAAATAATAAAATAAATAATAAATAATGCTGGACAATTCACACAGCATTATCTAACCCCAAGGTAAGCAGAGCTTGTGTTATGGGTACTAGATAACTGATATACGTAATATTATACATTACATAGATAGATATTTTTTATTATACATAGAAAACACCCAGACCAACGGAACAAATTTCTGCAGAACATATTTAGAAATAAATTAAAAATAGACAAAAATAGATTTCCTTTAATTTCAGATAGCTTTCATTCTTAAGATTTTCTTTCTATTCGTTCAAAGAAAAGTCCCCAAAATAAATTAATTGACACCTAAAAATACCTTATAAGTACTTACGTTATAACGGACTTGGATTTAAAGATACCTATTTAAAACTGTTTTGAATGTCTAATATAGATAAGCTGTTGAAACTGTACACTTTTGGACATTATTACAACAGTTATCAATAAACATATTTCTGATTCTGATTGTTTCAAGCGCCTGATGACTTTTAACCGCAATCACGCACTGTCTGCTATTCAGATACATTAACTCCGTACTTTGAGCACGTGAAGGAAGCCTGGGCGTTGAGAGACCATCCCAATATGCTGTTCTTATTCTACGAGGATCTTTCTAAGGTAAGACATGATATGAAAAGTATCAAGACTTGATTAAGCCGTAGATAGATAAAGACAAAAATATTCTAGAACGGCCGGATTGTCACAAGTCGATATCGAATGCCTTGAAAATAAGAAAGACTTACCTACTACTACGTCATATTGTGAAAATAAAAACATCTGAAGCGTGCGATGCCGGCCCATGGACACTACACTAGCTATAAAAACGCGACATATTTATTTGCTTGATCTAAATGCTACCACAATGAGTCCACTGCGGGGAAGTGGGTCTCGTGACGTCACGCCCTGCTTAAAAGCGTCGAACCACGATCGCACTCGCACGTCAACAAAATTTTGACTTAGGTAATAGGAAATATTGCAGCAATCCTTTTCTCCGTTTGCTACGAAATTTTCTACAGGACACAATTCGCATAATATTTTTTTCCGTAGGACCTGCAAGCCTCGATTCGTAAAGTAGCAGACTTCCTCGGCAAAGAAGTGAGTCCTGCGCAGATGGAGCGCCTCTGTGAACATCTGCATATTGACAACTTCAAGCAGAACAAATCCGTCAACTTCGAAGAGTTGCGGGAACTTGGACTCTTGGATTCTAGGGAGCAGTTTATTAGAAAAGGTAACGACGAAATTTCACCATGTTTTTAATCATGTCGCTTAGTCACGTACATAATAGATAGGTCAAAAGATTACCTATTTGTTTTATGGTTAGTAGAAAATTTAATCCTAAGTTACAGTTTTAGGTTCATTTTTCATTATTCACCTAGCTATAAACGCATTGATGATGATTCTTTGTAAATGACAAAATGGTCTGGATAGACACTTCTGCCAGCATATTATGAGTTATGTAATTATGCAGATTATTAATTTCACCAGAGCCTAGTTCGTTATCTAGCAGGGTTCACCAGGTGCAGATTAGGTTGGCTTGGTAGAGGTAATGTAGGAGTCCCCTTTACACCCAAAGGCGGTGGTATGCGCGTAGTGGCGCGCCGCCGCCGCCACCTATTTTATTTTATTACTTACGTTGATCAAAGGAAATTTCAAAATTCAAACGTATAGTTTGTATTAACTATGATGATAAGCTTTTTTTAACGCCTCAGTAATAGTTTTATTCTATTATGTTTAGGCAGAATATAGAAGTTGCCCATGGTGGCCACTTATATCTATTTTCGATATAGTACTGGCTAAACTAAATAGAATAAAACTATTAGAGAGGCCTTAAAAAAAGCTTATAATAGGTATCACAAACTGTATACTATGGATTTTTGAAAGTTCCTTTGTTTAACGTAGTAATAAAATATTATATTATAAATAGGTAGCGTCACCAATTCTCGCAAACCACCGCCTTAAGGCGAAGTACGTTCGTATTTTCGAGACAAGGACGAGCGAACACCGCGCAGTGAAAGCGAGAAAGGGACGCAAGAGCCGGCCCGCGCGCAATTTCACTGCTTTTTATTTATAAATTTGTTATTGCTCTAAAATAATACTCTTTCGCAAAAAACTAAGACCATAATCCTCTAAAGTGTTTAGTTAAGTATTTTTTAGACGATATTTCATGCAAATATGTTAAGTAACTAGCAAATGAAACTGGTTTTCCGTAGTAAAAATGCAAAATTTAGAGGAAACTTTGCGATTTTTTTCTATCAAGTCAAGTTGAGTCAATCGTGTTTCGGCTCCCATAACTTACAAAAAAAAATCCTAAACTTTCGATGCTCATCAAAAAAGATTTTAAAAAATTGTGTTTTCTTGCCTTAAAACTGATTTTCCGTCTAGGCAAAACCGGAGTTTTGGGACCTACTTCACCTTAAAACCGTTGTTTGAACTGACAGCTGCCTATATAAAATGATTATTATATAAGACACAAACCCGTGGTTTGGTTGCCGATACCTATACTACCCAATAAAACCGTCGCCATCGATATACGATCAGTCCACAGAAATATTTCTGTTACCTACTACGAAAATGAATAAAACGCTTATTTTTTATGGCTTATATTTGATTAATCGCAGGTAAATCCGGGGGCTGGCGTAACTACTTCGACGAAGAGATGACGCAGCAAGCTGAGCGCTGGATTGAGAAGAACCTCGCAGATACCGACTTACGATTCCCTAGCATGTCCAACTGAAATGTTACCACGAAAAAAGTAAAAGTAAACTGAAAGTAAACTAGCTGTAAATAGATAACCATCTAAGAAATTAAGTTAATTATTTATAATTTATTTATGTTATTATTATAACTACTACTAGCGGAGCAATGCAGCCCTTGTCTTGGGCATGGGTATTGATATGGATTAGTTGAGCTACCTGTAGATTGTTTGCAGTTAACACAATTGTTTCTATTGTAAATACTAGTTTCCATGGCCCATATAAATATATACCTTAATCTAACATACATAAAATAAACCTATTTACTAGCACGTAGTGTCGGTGACGTGTGACACTCAATATTATGTGCTGCGACCGGTAATCGTCCGCGAAAACCCCGAAACAGCACATTCTTCGACCAGAATTCGCAGAATTTCTAATGAGCGCCATAACGCCGTGTTCAGCATATCCGCCAGCAGTCTTTCGCAAATCGTCATCCCACCTGTCGGAGGAGATAATAAAAGTGACAATATAAATAAATAATGCTGGACAATTCACACAGCATTATCTAGCCCCAAGCTAAGCAGAGCTTGTGTTATGGGTACTAGAAAACTGATATACTCGTACATAATATAGTACAATACGTAGATAGATATTTTTTATTATACTTAGAAAACGACCAGAACACCCTGAACAAATGTCTGCAGATCCTACACACATTTGTCCCGAGGCGGGAATCGAACCCGCAACTTCCTGCGTCGCAGGCAGACCTTCGCCCAACGCGCCCCAGAGGTCATCAAAAGGCTTTCAATTTAATTTTGTAAAGGTAAATACTGGTCAGTCAAGGTAGAACAAAAGATTTGAACGCGCTCGTTTCGTAGCACTACTACGTTTGCAATAAAATACCTACCTGATAAAGAGGAGTCATCACTTCAGGAAGAATTTTGTAGGTAGGTAGGTATCAAATTTAGTTTTTGAATAATTACATACATTTATTAGTGTAAGGTGTAGTCATAAGTTTCAGGCCTATTATTACTTACTTACCTGGGTTTCGGTTTCTAGACAAAATGTAGTTAAGGTATGTATTCAAATATTTCGAGTAGGTAGGTAGGTATTTTTACCTATTCTATAATAAATGAGATTATAAGATCAGTAGAGCAGTGTGGTGCCGGCTTAGAATTTGCACCACCCCAACCCTTCCCGTGGGTGTCGTAAGAGGCGACTAAGGGACATACCACCGGGGGGCGGGCAGCAGCGCCTCTTGCAGAATAGATCTACCACCGAACTGCGATTCCCAACCCGCATGCCTAGCGTGTGGATTATGGGCATTACCGTCCAGCAGTGGACTATTATAGGCTGTTGAGGTTGAGGTTGAAGATCAGTACGAGACAAGTAGATTGGTAGAAGTTGTACTTAGTCATATACTATTTTTCTCGTCCCTGCATATACATACTAAATAAATGACGTTAGCATTGTTTGAAATACTCAGTTGAAAATATTTTGAAGAAAGTTGCTAAATGAATTTGTGGGACTGTTAAACATGCTTGGACTTTGTGTCACTTTCGCTGTCAGAAGTCAATCATCAAGTCCGCCGCACGCCCCGAATGTCACTGTCGCTGTCAGTCATCGTTTCCGCCGCACGCCCCGATTTTGTGTCACTGTCGCTGTCAGATGACAGGTATCGAGTCCGTCGCACGCCCCGAATCCGAAATACTTGCAAGACCTTCAAAGTATTTCGACTCGTACCAGGTTTCCGTACTTGCAAGCAAATACCAGGTATAAAAACCAGGCCGAGTAAATACGTCTCATCCCTAGTACGGACGGAGTATGCTACGTCACAAACAAGCTCGCTTCGTAGCATTTGCTACGTTTGTTACGAAATAGTAGGTATATATAAAATGTGCTCAGATCGCGTAAGTTATTTTTTTTGATAACCTGATAATTGACAGATTATCGTTACCTATCACCAGTTAGATAATCTGTGCCTATCGTTGCGTTGGTTGGTACTGTTATCGTCTAAAAGATTCTTTGAAGGATTTATTTCAAGGCTCCACGAGTTAAATCGAAAAATTCTATGTCTATGGTTTCTTTATGGTTAATCCGTCTAAAACGAACGGTACTTTTTTAAATCTTAGCAAAGAGTTTTTATGCCAGAAAAGTGTTCAACATTTTATGAATAAAATTAAGTTTAGGAGGTTTAGGAGATGAAATATAATAAATAAACATTTAATTCTTTAATTTAATTAATATTGACCATAAATTACAACCATTTATCTGTAACAAAACAGCGCGCATCGCTAATTTGTGGACAAGTAAAAAATATTGTATTGCTTTTACTTGAAAATGTCGTCAAGTAATGATGAATTTATTAATTCAACACCGCCAGAAGTCTCAGAGGCAGCGAAAAAGGCTACTCTAAGCCTCTTGCCCGAAAAATTGACCGATAGATACAAGCATGGGTGCGTGGTCGGATAACCTCCTCGTGAGCCCGTACTGATAATTGTCCCTGGGGATTCGTCCCTGGGGAACGGTAGCAGGTGGCGGGCCTGGTGCACCCTGGTTCCCACCGCTAATGATTTCTCGAGGGTTATTGTTAGCGGCGGCCAATAATCCGACAAGGGGAAGGTAACCAGTAGTACCGGAGGAAAACCCTCCGGAGAATCCTTCCCTGAGCGTAGCTCGGGCCGCCCTCGTACTCTGGGTGGGGGGGGGGGGGGACCAAAAAATCCAAACCAAAGGGCAGAGCTGCGTCTTCGAATGCGCCCCCTTTATCCACCGCTGCTGCGTCAACAGATGCGCGTAACCACCCATCGACGTCCAGAGCTGCGTCCTCGGATGCGGCCGGACAGTCCTCCCGCAACGTCTCGACAGTCGGAGTGCCCTTCGGGGCTCCTCTGAAAGAAACGGTCATAGACCAGACAGCCTTAAAAGCTGCCATACCAGCACCCGGGCCAAACTGGAACTTTGTCACTTCTAGAAAGAAGGACAAGAAGAAGGGCAAGAAACCCCACCAGGCGATCCAGCCCCCTAGCAAGACCCAACAGGCGGAAACGAAGACGGAGAAGACAGCTGAGGACGGTGGACAGCTCAGACCCAGACCAGAGTCCATGGCTTCAGTAGGAGGGACTCGTCCCACCGAAAAAGCCCTGACACCAGCTGCGACCTCAGTTGCGCGATCGTCAGAC
Source organism: Eupithecia vulgata (assembly GCA_946478455.1). Lineage (NCBI taxonomy): Eukaryota > Metazoa > Arthropoda > Insecta > Lepidoptera > Geometridae > Eupithecia > Eupithecia vulgata. Next base: position 4,477,225 of record OX297863.1, read on the forward strand.
GAAAGCGGCCAGACCCCCATCGATGAAACCCAGAGGGAACCGCGCGGGTAGGTAGGTAGCACAGGCCCGGATCACCACACCAGCTCGATCCGAAAGCTCCAAACGACGCCGGCCCGACGATAGTACCACGCCAACTGGCAACGGTAAACGTCTAAAGTCGGAGTCTAACGCGAGAACGGAGTCTGTCAGCTACGCGGCGGCCTTTGGATCGCACGACCTCTGCGTGGCTGTAATGCTCGAAGCCTCGAACCCTACCAAGACCTGACGGAGGAGCAAGCCTTGGCAGTGCGTGAGAGACTGGAAGCGCCTTTCAAGGTCGACGAACAGGAGTCGCCAATCGCTGGTTCAAAGCTGGTCTTAAAAAGACAAGCGGAGATCGAGCGAAGGATCTTGTGCGGACTGCTGGTCCCCAATTTAAAAAAGGAGACCAACGCTATGCGCAAGATTCTGACGGCACAAAACCCAACCCTAAAAGTCAACTCGTGGAAGCGCCGACAGGCGTGAGGAAGGGGAGAACCCCGGCACTCATCTGCTTCTCCGCGTTCCCGAGTCTGACGTTGAAACCGTCAAGAGTCAGGACCGTCTACTGTACTGGGTCTTCGGCAACATCTACCTCCATATTATGGAGAAGGATACTCCGGAGAGCAAGTGCAGCGGCGCTACTGATTCTTCCACCAACCCTGGACCCAACCCCCGCGGTCGGCTGACCCTGGCCCACAGCCCGGTCCCAGTTAAGGACCTGCTGTGGGCCCTTCTCCCAAACAATAATTGACCTAACATTGTCCACTGAACAAGTCTCTAACTTCATCAAGGACTGGCATGTTTCTACCGAAGCTTCATGCTCAGACAGCAGATGGATAAGGTTATCACTACCGAACCCACAACCCAGGCGCGTTCCACGTAAGACAGATAAAACTAAATTCTTCAAATTAGTCAAATTAAAACTTTCTGGAAAGATCAACCCACCTAAGCATATAACTAATGAGGACATAGACCTCTACACAGACCAACTAACACAAATTCTTACCAACAGCTTTTGAACAAGCTTGCCCGCTTGTCTCGCCCAAACAAGGGACGAAAGGACAGTGGTGGAGCCCCAAACTGCAGAGACTCCGCCGCAAAGTAAGGAAACTGTTCAACATAGCTATAAATACCAAACAAGACGTAGACTGGGAGTCTTACCATGTTGCAAAAAGAATCTACAAAAAACGTATTCGCACAAGAAAAACAGAATGTTGGGAAAGATTCTGCACCAACATAGAAAACAACAGTCAGGCTGACCGCATCAAGAACATCCTACAACAATTGTGCCGGAGAACGCTCTTGGCTGCCTCATAAAACCTGACTCTACCTATACCAAAACAGATTCTGAAATCAGTGAAGTGCTTCTGAACACACACTTCCCAGGTTGTCAGGTAACAGACACCCACAAATGGGAAGAAATCTCAGAGCAAACGCCCACCGATCACCATCGGAGCAACAGACAGCCCCCTCTACAGGGGGTGTCTCAGCAACGAGGAATCAGCTACCCACGTAGTCCTGGAATGCGAGGGAGTAACGGCGCAACGACACGAAATCCTCGACCACCCGAGGTCACTCCGCGAAGCCTGTGAAGATCCCAGGAAGATTCTGCGCTTCTGGAAGGAGTTGGGCAGGCTACGCTAGCAAAACAAATCTACGCACAATGGACCAAATTGAGTCTGAGTGCGGAAAGAAGAGTACACACACCATAACCATATACATACAAGCGTATCAAAATTTATTCGAAAGTCCGAGTTTTATCTATTTCCTCGCAAATATGTTATAAAACGACGTATGACATACGTGCGTTTGATAATTATAGCCTCTGCTTTCATGTAGCAATATCGCCTCGGCTGTAATTTTCAACTTACCGTACTTGTATCATAAATTATGATACAAGTAGGTACGGTAAGTTAAAACATAATGTACTTTTAACGGGTATTGTATAGTTGTTATAGAAATTGAACATTCCGATAAAATTCTGTGGAAAGCGAGTGAACGCCTACTCAAGCAAATGATTAGGAATAACCAGTGCTACCTACAACAAGTGCAGTGTAACCTGCTGTATGACCTACATATGAAATGCAGTGTAGTGTCTGTGGTAGTGTTGTCCATCAGTGATTTTGAATTGTGTGATCGAATAACGTACAATCAAGCACAGCGGACTTAGAATTTTTGCACAGAGCGGCATGAAAAGAAGTTTAAACGATTGGTAGCACGCTAATAAGGTACAGTCGCCGACACAATTTCCTAAAAGGGTTATTAATTTAACACACTAAACGTTCTAGAAAACGGTCTAAATTTTGCTCTAACACCAAAACGCATCCCGTATGAGGACACTGTCAGCAGCGTCGAAGAGACTATTGTTCCCAATCAAATACCTTCTACAGACGCTTACGGGTAAGACATCGTCTTTTGTGAAGGATACGCGCCTTTTTGTCAGCATCATAGGTGACATAACTTTGGAACCTGGAGATTTATTGGTGAGCTTTGATGTTGAGTCTTTGTTTACCAATGTTCCACTCATTGATTGTCTTGATGTAGTGAAACAGAGATTGAGTGATGATGAACTTCATGACCAGTTTGTATTAAGTACTTCTACAGAACTGTCACGACGGCAATTTCTTTTTATATCAAGGGCAACATTACCTACAGATAGATGTTGTAGCGATGGGTACTCCTGTAGCGCCTCTACATGAAAATATCTGGATGGAACATTTTGAATCCATGATAGACCTAGCAGCTTTTGATATAAAATTGTGGAAGATATATGTAGACGATGTGTTTTGTATAATCAACGTAAGTAACCAGGAAGCAAAACAGCAGTATCTAAACTCCATACAACCTAAGATCAGGTTTACAAAAGAAATGGAGGAGAACAGTTTTCCTTGATTTAAAAGTGACGGTAAAATCCGACGGGACCTTAGCACACACTGTGTACAGAAAACCTACACACACACACAGACAGATATCTCAACGCAGCGTCACACCACCATCCGTCACATCTGGAGTCAGTAGTATCTTCTCTAGTAAACTGAGCTCATGACTTCTGTGACCCTGAACACCTACACAGTGAGTTGGAACATCTTCATGGGGTTCAAAACGTATATTTTCTAAATCGTGACAGGAACCTATGTAGGTTAGGTATGTCAAATAATGTGGGTTCCAAACAGTATCTACTACTATATTCCAAAATATTTCTCGTGAAATGAAATCGGTCCAAAGTTGTTAACTGACTACTTGTAGAAATATGCTTCTCGTCTTTGTATTCATACTAGGCTACTCTTCTTTAGAATAAAAGAAAATATGTCACATATTACCATACAACTTAAATAGGGCCGTATTCTGTAAGTTTTGCAAATCTACTCACTTATTAATAGGCAATCAATCAGTGAACCATCAAAAAATCCATAAAATCAACAAAATTCATCAGTGAACCTATGAAGAACATACCTATAAGATATCTTTCCCTCTTATCACAAGCATTTAACGTTTTGATAGTTAATCTATCTACGCCTAACCTACCTACATAGGTACTCTTTCTGTTTCCTTTTATTATGTTATAAGACATCATCTGAATAATCCGTTTTTAATAAGATATAGATTTCTTTTTAATAAGTCACTTAATAAAGTATGGCTGGAAAACCCGATTTAGAATACCGAGAGATTGATCCAAGTGAGCTTGCAGTTCTTTCAGAATTGTTTGAAGGTAAGTGGACTGTTTTGTCAAAACCATTCAAAAGTTGACGGTCGACGAACTGGAACCCGCAATTAAACATTCATATTTATGATATTTAGAGGATTCAGAATAATACCGTAAAATGAGGCAACTTCGCCTAGCTTTGGCAACTATGCCATACAGTAAAAAAATCGAATAAATTTTTAATAATTCAAAATTCTATCCTTACGCAAGTTTGGTTTTTGTGGGAGAATATTTTTTGTAGTTTTCGGTAGCATTTGTTATATTTTTCACACTGGTGACATTTATAGTTATTCCAATATGGCGATTCTAAGCGAAGTGGTGAAAGCACAAAAATTTCTTGCCAAATTGTGGTCGCAGAGCAGAATCTGCAGGTCTCAGGTTAGTGCAATTTTGATAGTTTACGCAGAAAATATCTAGGACCATGTCTGTAGATGCCAGGTATTGCTATTTCTTCATTTTATTGAAATATCCGCAAAGTAATGAAAATAGAGTGTGTCCGATGGCAACTTCCCCAAAACCCCAAACACGCTAGGGTTGTCAAAAATTTAAATACTAAAACTTCATCATCATCATCATCATGTTTTATCTTGATGAAGTCTACAGCATATAGGCCTCCCAAATATCAGAATTCCACCAAGAATGTGTTCTTGTTCTTATGCATGGTTAACACAGAATTTTTTATGTTTTTCTAAGACTTGTGATGAATCCATACCATTTATATAGTACGTAGTATGTGTCTTTTTAAAATTAAGGATAGGCGAGAAAATATTTTTTATTGTTACCTACATAAATATACCTGATGATTCTCGTTTCCGTGTTTGTTTTTGACAACCCTATGCATTAGGAAGTATTTGTATGGAAATTTTCAAAACTCCTTGGCAACTTTGCCTGCTGTCAGTATTGCCATTTTCTGTAATGATTTCTCCTTACCTGGTCTTTGCGTTACAAAAAATACATAAATCTCCATGGTATCTTCACCCGGCGAACAATTCTACTGCAAAATTAAAGAAATACTGAGCGTAGGCAGAGTTGCCAAAATTTTGGCAACTCTGCCTATTTTTTTAATACTCTGTAAGCTTTAATTGAATAGGGTTTTTAGAATGACACATGCATACAATGTTAGCCAAATATCTATTATATGCCATGCAAAAACAAATATTGTAATGCATCTGTTCATAAGGGAAATATTCAGATTCTTGTCCAAAAATATGGCTAAGTTGCCACGTTTTACGGTACTTATTACATTGTAAATATAGGTATCTCTTTTGCTAAACTGATTGCACAACCAGCCTCACCATAAAATTTTAACTGGAGAAATATACTGATGTTATAAAAATAAGTATGTAGATAGAGCACCTGCAACATAGCTTGGCCACAGAAATGCCTTCAATTGGTTGGTGCATCAAGAAGAAAAAGAACACACGAGAAAACACACCAGTTGTTAGTTGCACCGAATCTAAGTATTTCCTTTGCGTCCTATGAGCGTACCAAGTCTAACCCAAATAGGTGAATCATAGAGGTAAAACACGCTCACTCGAAAATTCTCTTGATTTCTAATAAAGATCCTAGGATCCTACGTTCCTTTGATTTCGAAGGTTGTAGTATGTGTGAGTTGACAAACATAATTACAACTTCAGTGCTTTCACGCATAGCACGAATACAAATAGGAAAATGAAACTTAATTACCTATCACATTTTTTGGCTACACTTCGTTTGTGTCTACTATCATTTTAAGCCTTTTTTTAAGAAGACTTCAATGGTTCTCTTCTCGATCTCGTTTATCGAGTGTTTTTTGTATAAACTCAGACTAAGGCCTAACTGTTCATTTAGCTCTACATTGTGTTAAATAATGGAGAATTTTTTTTTGTTTACATTGATTTTAAGTACATCTTTATTCAAATAAAAAAGAACAACCCGGACACCAGATTGGTTGTGAAGACGCACCGACTAGTACATAATTATAGGTTTAAACTAAGAGTTATTGATCATTTTTAGTAATCTTTATAAAACAACAAAATAAATAATGCTGGACAATCGACAGCATTATCTAACCCCGAAGTAAGCAGAGCTTATGTTATAAATTTAGGTTACTAAATTTATAACATAAGCTAATAAAAAGTTTAGAGAAAAGAATGTTAGTTACCTATAGTTATTCTACACTGTATGTTTAGCAAACTATTTCATTTATGGGTAGGTATACTAACTACGTAAACTGCAATGTGACAATACCCTAAACTAAATGATTGAATAAAAATAACACAGGTGCATAGATATTTTTATTAAGACGATACCCCGAGCCAAACTAGCGCCGCCGCCACCTAATGTTCTTATTATTTCATTGAACAAAGGTGATTTCAAAATTTTCAATGGGCAGTTTGTGATACCTATTATAAGCTTTATTTTGCATAGTTTAGGAGGAGTGACGATGTTGCACTTTGTGGCCATTGGCCACCAAACTCAAATAAAATGAAAACAGAAAAAACTGGTTTTATCAAGCGCATTTTTGAACAGGTAAACCTCAAGAAGTAGTCCGGGTGGGTCCAAAAGGTTACTGCATGCACAAAAAATACCAAACCGTAGCGTCTGATATCTTCAGCATGGAGTTGGAGGAAGGAGACGTCTGGGTGACCAGCGTACAAAGGTCTGGCACCACCTGGACACAAGAGCTGGTGTGGTTGATAGCTAATGACTTTGACTACGAGAGGGCTGCAGCAGTGCTGTTAAAAACAAGATATGTTTTTTTGGAGTATGTTAATTGGTATTTAAATTTTTAAAAAGCGTTGGCCATGCCAAAGCTTTTAATTTTAAATCTGGAGCTTTTGACACAAACAACTTTCAAATAACTATATGGTTAGATACCCAATAGTTACGATTTTTGAGAAATGTTTCTTTTTATTTGACAGAACACACACATTTAGATTGTGGATCAATGTATAAAAGTAATATAGCTTCCTAAGTAATTTAATATCTTGTTATTTCAGACGGTCATTATTCTTTGACGAAAGATCATATGAGAACGCAAAATCAATAATGGACAACGAGCACACTGCACATATGTGGGAAGTATTCCCATCTACTGCGATAGAAGTCTTAGCCACCATGCCTTCTCCTCGCTTCATAAAGTCCCACCTGCCGATGTCTCTACTGCCTCCAAAGATTCTAGAGTCGTCCAAAGTGGTTTACGTTGCTCGGGACCCTAGGGACGTTGCTGTCTCGTGCTTCCATATCTCGAAGCTTCTAAAATATAAGAAATATAAGGGCAACGTGAGACAGACTTGGGATTTGTTTGTCAAAGATCTGTGTGAGTATCTAGCTGTCTTTGTTTTTTTGTGAAAGTTTTTTATTATCTAGGTTGTTTCAGAGGCTTTGCATGAGTTTTTACGGGAAAATTCTAAAAGCCAAAATGTTTTTGACCAGGGGACAGTTTAGTTAGTTAGAGAATAACAATGGCCAGGGTGACTTTTTGAGATGACAGTGGATGGCCAAATACGAAACAATGAGAGTTAGAGAAATACGTCAAATTTTGATGCATGCGGATGTCGGGCTTTTTTTTTAGGGTTTCAAACATCGGTTTTGAAACCCTTATGCTCTCGCTCTGTCCGTCCCCGCTCTTTCTTGAATATCTCAGTAACTACTGCAGTTATTAACTTGAAATTTAAAATAATGATACATTTCGTGCGCCATTACTGATTTCAAGAAAAAAAAATATAAATAAATGAAAAATGAAAATGAATAATTTCAGTACAAATTTTGATGTTGAAATTTCAAAAGAGACCTAGGAAGGCAAATGGGGTATCAAATGAAAGGTATCGTTTTGACCATTTTAAAACACTTTTTGAAATTTCTGTAAGGTTCATACTTTTTAAAATATTTCAGAAAATTGATTGTCCAAATAATTGGCAAATGTTTGAAACCCTCGGCGCGCGAGTTACACTCGCACTTGGCGAATCTTGTTTACATCGAGGAAGGCTAGGTGGAGAATCGTTTGTGGGCTCAAGACGTGAAGTCTCTGCGAATTGAGTCACAAATAAATTGATTTCGGATTCGCTAATGATCAGAAGGCTTTACTGCCTCCAGGAAATTACTACCCTCCATGTCTAACCGTCTGATACACTAGCTTGGCTAGGCTACTGTCCTGATACACTCCCGCTTTTCCAATGCAAAACTGCTTAGACCCGTCTCCTCCACGATGGCTACTCCGGACCATATTCCGAAACACAACAGACTGGCTTCACGGACTGGCTTAGTCCGGAGTGTGGTCCGGAGGGTGGTGACAAAGCCACGGCCGAAGCCTACCACCAGAAGGTACCACTCTTAGCACCACCCAGAGGACACGTGAAGGGCAACGATGGCTAAACACCTACGGACGTGACGATAAAGCCTCCCAAAAAACTTTTAAGGAAACCTTTTATGTCTAGGGTTCCCTTTGAGAAAATAGAAAGCTAGATGTCGCCATCGCCACTTAAAAAAATAGATCACGCTAACGAAACGTTCCGTGTTTGCAAAGTGTTGTTGTTTTCAGTCATCAATACGTAATCCCTTTTTGTAGCAATTCCCCTTTTGTGGTTTATTGATCTATATTATGTAAATCGTGAACAAGATCCTAATAAAAAAAAAATACAAAATTTTGTGTCTACGGTTACCTAGTTTATGCAAAATTATCTAGATTCATTTGCGATCGATCGGGTTTACGTATATTAATTATAATATAATCTCTTGTGTATTAGTTTTTGCTTAGAGCGCCTGATAACTTTTAACCGCAAACACGCACTGTCTGCTATTCAGATGTGATGACGCCGTACTTTGAGCACGTGAAGGAAGCCTGGGCGTTGAGAGACCATCCCAATATGCTGTTCTTATTCTACGAGGATCTTTCTAAGGTAAGACATGACACCGCTGGAAATTTAACCAGTAGGTACTAGAACCTTGAGTACCTAGTCGTAGGTAGGTAAAGTCAGAAATAATCGAGCCGTCATGTATAGGTATAGCTGTAGCGTTTTCACCTCCATTTACGGCCCATCGTCGTTTCAGAATGAGACATAAATATTTCCTTGTTTCGAATGCTACCTCTATCAGTCCACAGCTGGACAAGGCCGGCATCCCCTGATAAGCGCCTTATTGGTTCTTAGCATTTAATGTCATTGCCTTATTGAAATCACTTCTTCATCAATTATGTAATGAAAAAGGCAAAAAAAGTTATTAAAGGTACCTTTTCTAAAAATATGTGCGAAAACTTACCAAATTTTGATTTCGATACAGAAGGAAATATACCAGCAATCCTTTTCTCCGTTTGCTAAGAAATTTCCAACAGGACACAATACCGAATAAGATTTTTTTTCCGTAGGATCTGCAAGCCTCGATTCGTAAAGTAGCCGAATTCCTTGGCAAACAAGTGTCTCCTGCGCAGATGGAGCGCCTCTGCAAACATCTGCATATTGACAACTTCAAGCAGAACAAGTCCGTCAACAAAGAAAAGTTGCGGGAACTTGGACTCTTGGATTCTAGTGAGCAGTTTATTAGAAAAGGTAAGTAGAAGTGGAAATGAAGCAGTCTCATTATGTTTTAACAATGTTTCTCATCAGGTACAGATATAGATATCTCAAAAGATTACTTATACTATATTTGGTTAGTAGTTAATTCGAAATAAGTTACAGTTTTAAATAATTTTTACCGAGATTAACTCGCTTAACGTGATTTACTTTAGTACCTTATTATTGTACTTACTTCTTTGCTATTAATGCTCCCAAACGTATTTAAACGCGTTGTTTGTAATGGAAGCTGCCTTCGTAAAATTTTCAGTACGTCGTATTATGTTATTGTGCCATCTAGAAAAAAATAATAAAACGTATATTTTTTAAAGCGTGATTAATCCCAGGTCAACCTGGGGGCTGGCGTAACTACTTCGACGAAGAGATGACGCAGCAAGCTGAGCGCTGGATTGAGAAGAACCTCGCAGATACCGACTTACGATTCCCTAGCATGTCCAACTGAAATGTTACAACGAATTTAATTTTACAATCGAGAGTGCGTTTATGTCTTTTGTATGAATAAAAGGTATCGTTTTAAGATTAAAATTAACTAGGAAGTTATTTTTAAATACTTACATACCCTATATAATTACCATATCTGACCTAGTTAAAATTATCAGTTTTGTAACGCAAGTTAAAAATGATCGAAAGTGAAGAATTTACGCCATAGTTGAGTTTTCAACAAGGACAAAATATAGTCCAATGTTTCTAGGAGATTTTAAAAAATTTGCGAGACTTCTCATCTTCATAATATCATATGTATATGTTGCCGTGAATGATGTTATGAATGTCATAGAATGCCATAGGATACCACACAAACTCAGAAAGAATATGCTAACATCAGTAAAGGCCGGCTCTGCAGCAACATCAGCGGAGTCCCTCAATCGGCGAAAATACGCTAATCTTGACAAAACTTGTTACAAAACTCCTCTTTCATGGCTGAAATGAAAACACAGAGTGCGATATGCGGATCACTCGCGCGACGACGGCGCGCCCCTGCGGGTCGCACCGCCGACGCTAGCAGTGATCGTGTTATTAGAATCCACAGGCGATCGGAATGCTGACTTTTATTTCGGTCAACGAATTAGCATTGCCATTCAACGTGGCAATGCTGCCAGCATTCTAGGTACTCTGCCTTCTGGTGACGGTGGTGGTGTAAGTGTAAATATTATTTTTATAGGTGTATATTACTATTTTATCCGGTATATAATAAATAAACAAGATTATTGCTAATAATTATATTATATATAATTATAGAATTAGGTATACTTGAAAAATCTTTGAAAATTGCCATTCTATCTGATTCCAACTATATTGCTTATTTACGTTGTGGTCGATAAACTTGGCTAACCCAATTTTGATTGAATTCACGCATAGGATTAGTATTTCCCTTTCATAAATCAAGGGCGACCACTAAAATTTGCATTGCAATCCCTTTTGGTGCTAATTGAATGCATCAAGGAGTATCTACTACCTTTTGCACTCGGTTTTGTAGGCGTAGAATGCTTAGGGAAAATTCACACGTACCGTACCACAACCACATCACACGAAGCGACAAAAAGTGGTTAACCAACAAGATAGTTTAGTTGAGTAGGAGTAGGTACCTTTAGTGAACATAATACTAAAAAAGTGGTTACGTGTGAAAAGTGTCGCAGTCTTTTGCTGTCGCGTTGTGTTCACTAAAATTAGGTTGGATCCTATTCGTTTCCTAGACACAAGGCGTGGTGTGAAGCCGCAAGCAGAAACTAGGGTTCCGTACCTACCCAAAGGGTAAACGGGACCCTATTACTGAGACTCCGCTGTCCGTCTGTCCGTCTGTCACCAGTTAGACAGTTAATTTTTTTACAAATGATGTGTTTCTGTTGCCGCTTTAACAAGAAATACTAGAAAACAGAATAATAGTACATTATGGTACAAGTGTGTAATGTTGGTGATTACCGCTACGCTGCGCTAAGGCGCTATTGAGACCCGATCCGTTAGGCGAGGGTCTTAAGAGAGCCGAGGAATAAATAATAATATTGCTTTAAAGAACAAAGCAACCAATAAAATAAAAAAAACCTATAACTCACTTGTGAATAATGGTAATGAAAAAGTCACAGTTTGATTACAGATGTCATTATGTGCCTAATTGCGGTGAAATAAGAGCGATTTTATGAGCATGTGTTGAAAAATAAATATATAAGGGGCTTAAGTACAACAAACGTGATTTTTTGCCGTTTTTATAGATTTTTATTTTTAACCCTTTCGTGCGCGAGTCCGACTCGCAATTGGCCGGTTTTTTTTCTACAATTGTTAGGAAGGTTTTAGACATACTATACTACACGTCATCATCATCAGCCTATATTAGTCCACTGCTGGACAAAGGCCTCCCCTAATGAGCGCCATAGCGCCCTGTTTTCAGCTTTTCGCATCCAGCATCTGCCAGCAGTCTTTCTTTTTCTTTCTTTACTACACACGTGCTGAAGATAAATTATAAATTTAATTATATGGTGTATGTATACATATAGCTTATGCTCAAGTAGGTATATGGTTATTAGATGAAGCAAATAAACTGTTATTTGCATCACTATCATCCATTGGCGGATACAGGGGGGGGGGGGCCACGGGGGCCATGGCCCCCCCCAAAAGACCCAAACGTTCCATACTTTCGACTTAATTTTTCGATTTAATTAAGGTCCAGGTTTATCATACTCTTCTTAACTTGTTTGTGACCACCCTAAACAAAAATTTCGGCGGCTCGCTACGCTCGCCGTTGCTATCAATCCATTGGTTTGTTGTTTATCGCCGAAAAAAGTCGCGAGAATGTTGCGGCTCCGTTCGCCGTCTTCTTAGAATACCTGCATGTATTTTTGCGAACCTCACCAAACTCCAAAATTACCTACTGCAGCTCGCTCCGTTGGCCAATATTTATATTCATATTTGTTAATTTATTTACTTAGTTATTAACAAAAATCCGAAAAGTCCGAAAAAGTTAAAAATAATCGCGGCTCGCTCCGCTCGCCGTTTCTTATATTTCTTGTTAGTAGTTGATGGTTGTGATTGTCGACCATTTTCTCCATATTGTTCTGTATTTATGTTTCCGTTTTTTGGGGTGGGGTGCTTGGTATTAAATCGCCCGCATACCAGCCCACGCTACGCCGCTACCTGGTAGGTATAATAGGGATAAATTTACAAAAGTACTGAAGCACTTCTCTATTATTTACTAACCGAAAAGCTAAATACTTAAAATACCAAGGTACAAGGTATCAAATTTTATGGGTTTAACTTGAAATAGAATCAAAAGTTTAAGCCGAAAATTGCCGAATTCATTTTTAAACTAAATAAATTATTATTTTATACCCTTAGATTAGAGAATGAATTTCTATTCGGCGACGCGACGTATACGTATTGTTTGTTTGTTTTTCAGAGTTATTTATTTAACACAAAAGTTTTACATACGTAGATTAACTAAACACTGTTTAGAACCTAACTAATTACTAGACAAATTGATAAATAACTCAACAGGCTACAGACGCCTTAAAAAGTTTTTTGATAAAATAATTATTTATGATAATTAACACTTAGTAGATCGTTATACTTATTATATTAAATTTACAAAATTATGAACAATTTTTTATCAGAACATTCATAAACTAGTTATGACCATTATGAGCACTTTGTGTAGCGCGCATTTTTATAGGTTGTACGTACCTACCTACCGCGCCACTTGACTCGATAAAACGACATGTTCATTCCGTTTGAGTCGAGTCCGTTATGCGCAACGTATGCATACATACAATTTAATCAAAAAAAGTTAAATAAGTCTTTATTTTTTGTTTACATCTGATTTTTAACCCTATATCTGAACTTTGTCAAAATGGCCCCCCCCAAAATGAAATCCTGGATCCGCCCCTGCTATCATCGTTAGCATAAAGCAAACAATCTATCTAGCTAGGTGCAGAGTACATTTCCATTCCACTTACGACCATTATGTACACTTCATCATAAGTTTTGTTTAAGTTAACGCATTCAATGCCCAGCTCCGCCGTGTGATCCGAAGAGGAGCGCCGCCGCGCCGCCACCACCGCCGCCCTGCCACGTTGCTGATGCGAGAAGAAGGTGCAGAAGAATTTAATGCGTAATATTTGTACTGATTCAAAACTAGCTGCAGGGCGCGGCTTCACACGCGTTGTTCAGGATTATTTTTATCCCATGGGAACTGATCTATGGGATAAAAATCCTATGATAGGTACTCGCCATACTTTCAACTAACTCTATGCCAAAAATCAAGTCGATTGGTTGCTTAGTTAAGCCGTAAAGGAAGGACAAACACATTTTCGCATTTTACTATAAAAACTATCGTAGTTTGACGAATTCATTATGGATTTAAGCGGGTTAACTTGGTTTCGCTGGTGTTCTTCCAACACAAATAAGGTTCGTGGTTGACCCGCTTACATCCATAATGAATTTTCGCATTTCTAATATTTTATTAGTATAGATTAGATACATTTCATCTATTTCATAGGGACATGCGCATCGCAATTAACGCATCCACTACCAAGTGGTCAGAACTGCACGCCCGCAGCTGTAATGAGGCGTGCAGACAGGCATGTGCGTCATTGATGGGCAATGAAAGTGCTAAATGAAAGATGACATCCGCTTACCCCTTGACTTTATGGGTACCGCATATTTTAACATAATAATGAAAAATAAAAGATGGCCTTGTTCTAGGTCCTCCGATCATGGCCTGTGCACGCCAAAAACAAACCATAAATTTTTCAAGTGGTTCACGCCAATAAAAGGTTAACTTAAACTAACTACCCCTGGGTTAGAATAATCAATACATTGTCATTGAAAGCAAAGGCTAGGCTATTTTTCGATCCCATAAATTAGTTCCCATGGGGAAAAAAATAAACATTAAACCTTTAGTTTCTTTAATTTCGTAGAAACGCGTGCAAAGCCACGGACAGACACTAGTCACCCAATCAAAGTCAGTTCAACATTTTTTTCAATTAAGTTTTTTAACCGTTGTCATAGTTTCTTACAAAGTTCCTATTAAAGTAAGCAATAAGAGTGCCGTAATAAAATATAGTAATAGGCATGATGATTGATTTTGAGACTACTCATTGATATTTTTAAACATCTACTGAATAGAGAAAACCATATTTCTGCATAAAACATGGACTTTGAAGGTGAAATTGAGTTTTTAAAAATATAATTTCAATTTCGCTCTAAAACGCTACAATACTCGTGGCGACTGTCTATGACGTCACCGATGCACAATTTTTTATGATACAGAATTACCATAATATTTATTGTTCTTTAGTATGTCTTTACAAATAAGAAATACAATCAAATAATAGAAACAAGTATTAACAATATTGTTAAGAAACAAAGAAGCAAGCTATTGATTGAAGAAAGTCATACGTTACTTATTTCTGTGGTTATTCTGTGCCTTCCATTTACTTTGTGAGGGATGTTAACCATAATCACAAATTAAAGTTTAGTGTTAATTTTATGATCATTTGTATTATTAGAATATCGAAAATCACATTTTTATAATATAATATAACTTATTGAATTTATTAAAAATGATTTTAAATGCTATATTTATAATCTGTTGTCAAGTGACTGCAAACGCCATTATAAGCTTATGACGTCACTAGCCGCAAAACAAGCTGTCGCACTGTTTGTTTACCTTTCTGCATTTTCTCATAACGACGAATTAGTCTGTAAAGTACATAATATTAATACATGATGGAATCCGGATTCACTAAAGGGAATAGTTCCAACTTACCAAAAGTAGATTTGTTGATGGTGGCAAACTTTTTTGCAAGAAACGAAGACTTTTGTGGTTCAGAATTCAGGAACGTGAAAACATCTTTGTAGGTACTCTTTTACGTTTAATACAATTTATCTATCTACGAATACATAAATAACAGTCAAGTACATGTGTAATAGATGATTTTCTGCTTTTTATATATAATTTATCGTGTTTAGAACATCGTTTAAATCACTGTTTATAAAGTTAGGTTATGTGCTAAAACAATAAATTCGTAACATTTGCTTATCTTTTGGCACATGTATAAACAGTTTTTCCGGTATAGTAATTGTTGTAGGTACTTTTACACAGGGGGCACTGCACAGGTTTTGTAAAACTTTGTGTTCATTTTGATTGTTTGTATTCAAGTAAAATTAAGAAAACACATGTCCTAATCGAACAATGGACATACAACATACAGTCATGTCATGAATCGCGACCATCGTTTTGCGGTTAGTGACGTCATTTCTGTTACGTGACAGTTGTTAGTGTTTTAGCGGAAAAGTTTAAAATTACTCTATTTTTGTACATTTTCTTATCGAAAATAGTAATATTTTTAAAGAAAATATTTTTTTTTATGCTAAACAAGAGTCCATCTTCAAAATAAAAGCAATTCCGAAAAATTGTTAACATCCCTATTGGTGTTCATCGTGTCACGGCGGATTATTGTATTTTGTAGATGTTATTTATCAAAATAATAATTGATCTTGATCAAAATAAAAATATAACACGCGTTTTGTCATGTATGGCTCTGATATAATTTGGTAAATACATAATAATGTTGCTTTTTTATTACTGTCATCATCCCTATAATTTACGAAGTGCAGTTTTTTTAAAATTTCGCATGTAAAAGAGAGCAGTTTTTTTAAATATTTTAAATATTTATTAGGTACGTTTTTACCCCATCAACATTCGCCAAATATTCGCATAGTTTTTGGCGAATGCGGATGCGAATGCGAATATTGAAAATCCTGCGAATATTCGCGAATGCGAATGCGAATATTCGTTACATTTCTAGTGCGTACCTATGTACTTCTAAGCCCCCTAACAAACGTTGTAGTACATACATTTCCGGTTGGTTCCGATACATTACACCTAAACTTTGTCCCCGATTTTAATATTTTTTTCCAAAGTGAGAAATTCTTTTAAATCGACGAGAATTTTAGAATTGAATTCTGGTTTGTCATTGATTAGAAGCAGTTTCTTCAAATAATATTTGAAATTTGAGGCTCAGTATTTTGTAAGTGTTTCGAGGATGGAAGATGCAGTGAACAACAACTTTCCTTTGGAGATCAGAGATGTGGAGCCTAAGGTAGCCGAGGAGCTGATGAAGCAGTTTACAGGTAAGTGCTTTTTTTGCCGCGAGAATATTTTTTTCATGACATAAATCATTCACATCAATCATTTTGATACTTAACTCAGTTATCAAAATCAGTTCAGCCTATATCCAGATATCAATGATATACTCTACTCTAGACTCGATTTACCTCTCATTTTGCGAAAAATAGTAGGTAGGTTTTTATTACTTTTCTATTATTTTGCAATAAATTTCTTGTGTTGATGTTAGCGTTATGGGAGATTTTTCACATAATATTTTCGTTATTATTTGATGACCTTGGTCGGTGGCGGCAAAGGTTGCGGTGCTGGAGGTTGCGCATTCAATTCCCATCGCGAACAGATTTTAATGTTTGTACCATCTCCTGGCATTAGTTGCGAACTTTCGGGACTTGGTGCCTTAAAAAAAAGCGCATCGCTAATTTGTGGACAAGTAAAAATTGTTCCGCTGGCTTTTTCTTTTCGCTGTATTGTTTTAACTTGAAAATGTCGTCAAGTAATGATGAATTTATTAATTCAACACCGCCAAAAGTCTCAGAGGCAGCGAAAAAGGCTACTCTAAGCCTCTTGCCCGAAAAATCGACCGATAGATACTTACATGCGTATCAAAATTTATTCCAAAGTTCGAGTTTTATTTATTTCCTCGCAAATATGTTATAAAACGACGAATGACATACGTGCGCTTTGATAATTATAGCCTCTGCTTTCTTGTAGCCTTCGCCTACGGCTCGGGCTAGCAATATCGCCTCGGCTGTAATTTTCAAATAATCGCACTTGTATCATAATGTATTATTAACGGGTATTGTATAGTTGTTGAATAAAACCGCGTAGTGAAATTGAATATTTTGCTAAAATTCTGTGGAAAGTGAGTGAACGCCTACTCAAGCAAATGATTATGAATGACCAGTGCTACTTACAACAAGTGCAGTGTAACCTGTATGACCTACATAATATAGAACAACAGTGTAGTGTCTGTGGTAGTGTTGTCCATCAGTGATTTTGAATGTGTGATCGAATAACGTACAATCAAGCACAGCAGACTTAGAATTTTTGCACAGCACAGAGCGGCATGAAAAGAAGTTTGAACGATTGGTAGCACGCTAATAAGGTACAGTCGCCGACACAATTTCCTGAAACGGTTATTAATTTAACACATTAAACGTTCTAGAAAACGGTCTAAATTTTGCTCTAATACCAAAACGCATGAGGACACTGTCAGCAGCGTCGAAGAGACTATTGTTCGCAATAAAATACCCATAAATGACGCGGAGACGCTAAGACAAGATATTTCATTATTTTGCAAAAAAAGTCAACTCCTGAAACCAAACATAAGTGCGGGTGAGTGAGCGTCAAGCTCTTGTAAATCTCAGCAAAAATCAAGAGATACCGGTACTGAAAGTTGATAAAGGAAATGCCACCGTAACTTATTAGTAGTATATTTAGAAGACACAGGATTATGACGCTAAAATACGGAAATTGCAGTAACAAGAAGTTGTATAAGCCAGTAAACTTCAAACAACAAACAGTAAAAAAGTTTTGCAAATCTACTCACTTATTAATAGGCAATCAATCAGTGAACCATCAATAAAATCCATAAAATCAACAATCAATAAAATAACACAATACCAATAAAATCAACAAAATATTTCAGTGAACCTATGAAGAAAATACCTATAAGATATCTTTCCCTGTATTAACCAATGTTATCACAAGCATTTAACGTTTTGATAGTTTATCTATCTATGCCTAACCTACCTACATAGGTACTCTTTCTGTTTCCTTTTATTATGTTATAAGACATCATCTGAATAATCCGTTTTTAATAAAATATAGATTTCTTTTTAATAAGTCACTTAATAAAGTATGGCTGGAAAAACCGAGTTAGAATACCGAGAGATTGGTCCAAGTGAGGTTGCAGTTCTTTCAGGATTGTTTGAAGGTAAGTGGACTGTTGTCAACTGACAGGACTGGTGTCAAAACCATTCAAAAGTTGACGGTCGACGAACTGGAACCCGCAACTAAACATTCATATCTATGATATTTAGAGGATTCAGAATAATACTTATTACATTGTAAATAAAGGTATCTCTTTTGCAAAACTGATTGCACAACCAGCCTCACCATAAAATTTTAACTGGAGAAATAATACTGAATGATTTTGAGTGATTTGTTGCACTTTGATACGATAGCGGCAGCCGCGTTTGCGGCATTGATGTTATAAAAATAAAGCTACTGATACACATGCTTGTAAGTAGCACGAAAGCATGCTATTTGCTATCAAGTAGGTAGCACGTGTGTATTGGGCCTTGCTAGAAAATAGCATGCTAGCTCGTAGTTTGCTAGTAAATCGACCACCTGTTGATTTACTAGCAGACTACCTGAGGAGCAGGGTAGTGGGGGCTGCGTCGCAGTGTGACTGGTATGTTTGCTTCGAGCATGCTAGTACAACAGTACTCAAAACTAGCATGCCAATACGTAGCATATGTAAACATTACGATAGCATACTCAATATTAGCATGCTTTCAAGCATGCTTAGTAGTGCGCTACTTTCTAGCATGTGTATCTGTACCTTAAGTATGTATATAGAGCACCTCCAACATAGCTTGGCCACAGAAATGCCTTCAATTGGTGCTTCAAGAAGAAAAAGAACACACGAGAAAACACACCAGTTGTTAGTTGCACCGAATCTAAGTATTTCCTTTGCGTCCTATGAGCGTACCAAGTCTAACCCAAATAGGTGAATCATAGAGGTAAAACACGCTCACTCGAAAATTCTCTTGATTTCTAATAAAGATCCTAGGATCCTACGTTCCCTTGATTTCGAAGGTTTAAACGAATCTTGTAGTATGTGTGAGTTGACAAACATAATTACAACTTCAGTGCTTTCACGCATAGCACGAATACAAATAGGAAAATGAAACTTAATTACCTACCATCACATTTTTTCACGGTTGTCTGGTAGAGATCGCTCTTGAGCGATAAGACCGCCAATTGTTACATATTTGTTTTGTTATTTCTTTTCTTTTTGTTTTTTATGTCTATTATGTGTGCAATAAAGCATTTTCTATCTATCTATCTATCTATTTTTTGCTACACTTCGTTTGTGTCTACTATCATTTTAAGCCTTTTTCTAAAAAGACTTCAATGGTTCTCGATCTCGTTGTATAAACTCAGGCTAAGGCCTAACTGTTCATTTAGCTCTATTATTGTGTTAATTAATGAAGGATTTTTTTGGTTTACATTTATTTTAAGTAGGTACATCTTTATTAAGAAAGAAAAATACAATCAAATAATAGAATTAAATGAAAACTAGTATTTACAATAGAAACAATTGAGCTAACTGCAGACTGTTGCAAACAATCTACAGGTAGCTCAACTGATCCTCTATCTATATATAGGTTACTAAATTTATAACATAAGCTAATAAAAAGTCTAGAGAAAAGAATGTTAGTTACCTATAGTTATTCTACACTGTATTGTTTAGCAAACTATTTCATTTATGGGTAGGTATACTAACTACGTAAACCACAATGTGACAATACCCTAAACTAAATGATTGAATAAAAATAACACAGGTGCATAGATATTTTTATTAAGACGATACCCCGAGCCAAACTAGCGCCGCCGCCACCTAATGTTCTTATTATTTCGTTGAACAAAGGTGATTTCAAAATTTTCAGTTTGTGATACCTATTATAAGCTTTATTTTGCACAGTTTAGTTAGGAGGAGAAACGATGTTGCAATTGTTGTACCTACTTTGTGGCCAGTGGCCACCAAACTCAATTGTTTTCTATTATTTTAGTTTTCTTTGTTATTAAATGGTTTTTACCGTTTCTCTGTTCACATGAATGTAGGTAAATAGTAGGTATACGTAGAAAACACAGAAAAACTGATTTCATCAAGCGCATTTTTGAACAGGTAAACCACAAGAAGTAGTTCGCGTGGGTCCAAAAGGTTACTGCTTGCACAAAAAATACCAAACCATAGCGTCTGATATCTTCAGCATGGAGTTGAAGGAAGGAGACGTCTGGGTGACCAGCTTCCCTCGTTCTGGCACCACCTGGACACAAGAGCTGGTGTGGTTGATACCTAATGACTTTGACTACGAGAAGGCTGCTGCAGTGCTGTTAAAAAAAAGATATGTTGCTATGGAGTATGTTAATGTATTTAATTTTTTAAGAAGCGTTGACCAGGCCACAAACAACTATCAAATAACTTTATGGTTAGATACCCCATAGTTACGATTTTTCAGAAATATTTCTTTTTATTTGACTGTACACACACATTTAGATTGTGGATCAATCAATGTATAAAAGTAATATATCTATCTTCCTAAGTTTTTTAATGTCTTGTTATTTCAGACGGTCATTATTCTTTGACGAAAGATCACATGAGAACGCAAAATCAGTAATGGGTGACAACGACGAGCACACTGCATATATGTTGGACATAATATTGTCTACACCTGCGACAGAAGCCTTAGCCACCATGCCTTCTCCTCGCTTCATAAAGTCCCATCTACCGATGTCTCTACTGCCTCCAAAGATTCTAGAGTCTTCCAAAGTGGTTTACGTTGCTCGGGACCCTAGGGACGTTGCTGTCTCGTGCTTCCATATCTCGAGGCTCCTAAAATATAACAAATATAAGGGCAACGCGAGACAGACTTGGGATTTGTTTGTCAAAGATCTGTGTGAGTATTTAGCTGTCTTTGTTTTCTGTGAAAGTTTTGTATTATCTATGTTGTTCCAGAGGCTTTGCATGAATTTTAACGGGAAAATTCCAAAAGCCAAAATGTTTTTGACCAGGTTGGGACCGTTAAGTTAGGCAGAATAATAATACCCAGGGTGACTTTTTGAGATGACAGTGGATGGCCAAATCAGAAACCGTGAGAGTTTAAGAGTTTAAGAGAGAGTTAGAGAAATAATCGTACGTCAAATATTGATGCATGCGGATGTTGGGCAGTTTTACATCGAAGAAGGCTAGGTGAAAAATAGTTTGTGGGCTCAAGACGAGAAGCCTCTGCTAATTGAGTCACAAATAAATGCTTTCTCATCCGCAGTGTGAGCCAGCGACCCATCTGATTTCAGCCATGGTGGAAGTGAAAGACGGCTAAAGTTAGCTTCGACGAATTCAGCTAATGACCAGAAGGCTTTTCTGCCTCCAGTAAAGATGCGCGACTGTGAATGATTTCATTCGAATCATTCGACTACACAAATCATTCGAATGACTAGACCACATTAGTAACTAATTTGGTTAGTAGTCGCAAGTCGTTCGACTGCACGAGTCGGTCGTTTAGTAACTAATTTGGTTAGTAATCGCGACATGGTCGATTGCCCGAATCAGTTTCAATTCGTTAGTCGAGTACATTTCATTCAACTCCAGGTTTATTCGACGTCGCCGCCACACAACGCTTCGCAGGTCTAAGTTAGAAAATAAGCAGTGTAAAAATAAAGAAGAAACAGAAGTACCTAATATGATGTTTAATTGAAAATCAAATAAAACTTACAAGAAAATATCATAAATTGAACAAAATCAACATAAAACTTACTAAAACTAGGTAGGTACTAATCCTACGGTCTGGGTCATAAGTCAGCACAGTCGGTCCAAGCTATTGTCAGTGTGGTTCTCAACGTCAGGAATACTGGTTGCCTCGTTCACCAGCTGAGAGAGGTTAAGAGACAAAGCAAGTTTGTGAGCCTCTCGCCCAGCATGATCGGTTTTCTGGTACTATGGAAAGAATCAATCGTAATGATGAGCATTAAAGTCACCATATTGCAGATGTAATCAAACATCCTGGTTGTCTACTGATCTCCAGTGTGTGACCGATAAAGACTGGCTTAGATAATTTTATCTAGGCGAGTGTCCACCAAAATCCATATAACTGAAAATCTGGGATCTTCAAGATCACGAAGGCGCAGATAACAAATGTCATCTCGGGCATTTGTACACACGTTCCGGCTTTGGGCTTAAAATTGTACTCCCAGGGAATACCCTGGGTATGTGAGGTATGACACATCGGATGGCATTCGTATCTGCGTCTCCATGAGAAACAATAAGTGGGGGCTTTGCAGTCTCTAGGTGGTGGTGGACTGAGTCGATATTTGAGTGCAGTCCTCGGATGTTACAGAAGTGTACATTAAGTGAGAGGACAGGCTTCCGCTGTGAGTACGACTTTTTCATAATTGAGATAGTGCCTGATAACTTTTAATCGCAACCACGCACTGTCTGCTATTCAGATGTGATGACGCCGTTCTTTGAGCACGTGAAGGAAGCCTGGGCGTTGAGAGACCATCCCAATATGCTGTTCTTATTCTACGAGGATCTTTCTAAGGTAAGACATGACACCGCTGGACATTTAACCAGTAGGTACTGGAACCTTGAGTAGTCGTAGGAAGGTAAAGTCAGAAATAATCTAGCCGTCATGTTTAAACATAGCTGTAGCGTTTTCACCTCCATTTACGGCTCATCGTCGTTAAAGAATGAGACATAAATATTTCCTTGTTCCGAATGCTACCTCTATCAGTCCACAGCTGGACAAAGGCCGGCCTCCCCTGATTAGCGCCATATTGGTTCTTAGCGTTAAATGTCATTGCCTTATTGCCCACGCTGCCTACAATTGAAATCACTTCTTCATCAAATTAAAGGCAAAAAAAAGTTATATTCTAAAAATATGTGCGAAAACTTACCAAATTTTGATTTCGATACAGAAGGAAATATACCAGTAATCCTTTTCTCCGTTAGAGAAATTTTCAACAGGACACAATACCGAATAAGATTTTTTTTCCGTAGGATCTGCAAGCCTCGATTCGTAAAGTAGCCGAATTCCTTGGCAAACAAGTGTCTCCTGCGCAGATGGAGCGCCTCTGCAAACATCTGCATATTGACAACTTCAAGCAGAACAAGTCCGTCAACTTAGAAGAGTTGCGGGAACTTAGACTCTTGGATTCTAGGGAGCAGTTTATTAGAAAAGGTAAGTAGAAGTGGAAATGAAGCAGTCTCATTATGTTGTCAATGTTTCTCATCATATATATAATATCTCAAAAGATTACCTACACTTTATTTGGTAAGTAGTTAATTCGAAATAAGTTACAGTTTTAGATAAATTTTACCGAGATTAACTCGCTTAACGTGATTAACTTTAGTACCTTATTATTGTACTTACTTCTTTGCTATTAATGCTCCCAAACGTATTGAAACGCGTTGTTTGTAATGGAAGCTGCCTTCGTAAAATTTTCAGTGCGTCATAATATGTTATTGTGCCATCTAGAGTAAAATAATAAAACGTATATTTTTTAAAGCTTGATTAATCCCAGGTCAACCTGGGAGCTGGCGTAACTACTTCGACGAAGAGATGACGCAGCAAGCTGAGCGCTGGATTGAGAAGAACCTCGCAGATACCGACTTACGATTCCCTAGCGTGTCCAACTGAAACGTTTCAACGAATTAGTTTTACTATCGAGAGTGCCTTTATGTTTTTTGTATGAATAAAAGGTATCGTTTTAAGATTAAAATAACTAGTAAGTTACTTTTAAATACCTACCCACCCCATATAATTACCATATCTGGCCTTGTTACATCTGTTTTGGGGATTCCAGTTTTTCGAAAGACACCCTGTATAGGCCTTAGGTATAGGCATTATTTACTCCGGGATAGCAGTGTTTCATGTTTTTAGGGTTTCGAGATCGGTTTCGAAACCCATGGTCTCGCTCTGTCCGTCCCCGCTCTTTCTTGAATATCTCAGTACTTACTGCAGCGATTAACTTGAAATTTGAAATAATGATACATTTTGTACGCCATTACTGATTTCAAGAAAAAAATATACAAATAAATTAAAATGAATAATTTCAGTACAAATTCTGATGTTGAAATTTCAAAAGCGACCTAGGGATGGGGTATCAAATGATAGGTAAGTATCGTTTTGTAGTACATTTCAAAAAAGTTTTTGAAATTTTTGATTTAAAATATTTAAAAAAATGACAAAAACTGACCATTCGGTGTATGTCTATTTATTATTTTTTATTCTGTGTATTTTCTGTGTATGTCTGATTTTTTATTATTGTTTTATGGACTATGTATGTTATGTATGTTATTTATATATTTAGTTATATTGTTATTTATGTTACTGTGTCTGAAATAAATGTGATTTGATTTCCCCCCTTATCTCCGAAGATTGCAGACCGATCTATGTACATACAATACAATGTAGGGGACGTTAGATATAGATCTATATTTCACATAAAATATATAGAGGAGTCTGTCAAAATGACTATTTTTGAAAAATGAACAAAAATGGGGGTATTATTTTTTGAAAGGAAGCCCTCCACAGATATCAGAAATAAAGATCTCTGTGAAGCCCTCCTTCCACCAGCCACACCAGCCTAGTCACCCACCCAAGTGGGATATCAAATGAAAGTTATCGGTTTGATCATTCAAAACACTTTTTGAAATTTCTGTAGGTTGTCTACTTTTTGAAATATTTCGAAAAAAGTCGAAAAATTGGCCATCCCTAATAAAAACTAAATAAAAACCAGCATTCCGATCACCTGTGGACTCTATTAAGAGTTTTGTTAGGTCTTTATATAGGTATGGCGTGTGCCCCAGGACTCCAAGGGTTTCCACCCCAAACGGCTCGAATAGGTCAAGGTATTTTCACCGAAATCGCCGTTTGAGGGAATCCACTGATGTTGCTGCGGAGCCAGCTGATGTCCCTGCAAGATGAGATGGTGCTAGGTAGAACTGGTCCCCCCCAAGGGTTCCTGCCTTGTCGGGGCGGGGGGCTTAGTAATCGCGGACTGGTCACCCGCGATGAAGCTAAGAGGAACCTATGGGGACGTGCCAACGCAGGCGGCGACATGGCCGGCCCCGAGACGGATCGCTTCTCTGGGTTTTGAGCTCTAAGCCCAGTTGGAGTGGTAGTGTAGCGGTGTTGTTTGGGCGGCACCGTGACTGAGGTGGGCGGCTGTGCTGTATGGGCAGCATGGCCGCAGGGAGATGGAGGCCGCGACGGGAGAGGAGAACCGGTATTGAGATGCGCCGCTCTCCCTGCCTTCCGCGACCTTGGCGGGGACACCACCGCGTACGCCATCAAACGATGGCGGACGCGGTTGGGTCGCAGGGGAGAGGGAGTGTCGGTATTGCAAGGTCGCTCTCCCTATCTTCTGCGACCGTGTGGCAGGCGGCGGGGCCACACGACCGACCCGTCTCGCAGGGGGCCCTAGGGCGCCTGGACACGGGGTCGTTCGGCGCCCATTTGGCGGGTAAGGTCCCTGAGGTGGTCGCGGCGTGTCACGTGTTTCCGGCGTATCGCGAAAGTGGGTGCTTCACACCCCCCAGCGAGAGGCCCGATATCGGGCAGCCGTGGGGGGTTCGTGGAAGAGAAAATTGTTCCCATGTTTCCACCACAAGCGGCAGAGGGGGAAACTCCCTGAGGTTTTTAGTGGGTTGGAGTCCCACATAATCGTACTATCTCCTCGTGGCAGTGCGATATGCGTGCGCATTTCCCTCAGGATATTAAAAAAAAGGGTAGAACTGGTGGTTACATATTATAAAATAAAATAAAAATAAATAAATGTCATTTAAAACAAATCGTCGAGAGCCGGGTGGCTCTCGTCAACGATGTGTTTAAGCTCTTGTCAAAAACAACAAGGGGATGTAAAACCGGCCGTAAAGTGATATGGTACTATTTTTCAGTTGGTATTATTAATTGCATGTCTGTCTGTCGTCAACCGGAGAACAAAAGAATTAAACAAGCTCGCTTCGTAGCACTTGCTTCGTTTGTTACGAAATACCTAAATTGTTAAAGTCGTTAGGAAGAAAAATAAGGAAAAAAACCACGTAAAAGCTCCATGCCTTTAGTTTGTCTCTTTGGCAGTGAGTCAATGGATGAAGGCGGGTCAGGACCGCTGTTTGTGGCGACGTATGGGAGAGGCCTATGTCCAGCAGTGGACGTGTATGGGCTGATATGATGATGACGATGTCTCTTTGGTCTCCAAGTGTTGAAAATTTTTATGCGAATAAAAAAGAAAGGTTCAGTTGTTCGGTAACAAGTAAGTGAACCGGACTTCATAGTTCGATAGGTTAATTTTGCAAACCTATTTATTACATTATGATACAAGTGCGGTAAGTTGAAAATTACAGCCGAGGCGATATTGCTAGCCCGAGCCATAGGCGTGGGCTACAAGAAAGCAGAGGCTGTAATCATCAAAGCGCACGTATGTCATATGTCGTTTTATAACATACATAATTTGCGAGGAAATTAAAAACTCGGACTTTCGAATAAATTTTGATGCGCATGTAAGTATCTATCGGTCGATTTTTCGGGTAAGAGGCTTAGAGTAGCCTTTTTCGCTGCCTCTGAGACTTCTGGCGGTGTTGAATTAATAAATTCATCATTACTTGACGACATTTTCATTTAAAAACACAAATGAAAAAGCCCGCGGAATAATTTTTACTTGTCCACAAATTAGGAATGCGCGCGCATCAGCGCTTTTTTTTAAGGCAAAGGCACAAAAACAGCCAGTGTTACTATTAAAGTAAATTAATATTTTTGTGTTTTGTTACAGATAAATGGTTGTAATTTATGGTCAATAATAATTAAATTAAAGAATTAAATGTTTATTTATTATATTTTATCTCCTAAACATCCTAAAGTTAATTTTATTCATAAAATGTTGACTACTTTTCTGACATAAAAACTCTTTGCTTAGATTTAAAAAAGTACCGTTCGTTTTAGACCATAGATATAGAATTTCTTCACTACAGACGGAGCATCTTGATAAACCGTGCGTTTTACATTACATTATCACACTAGTGCGTAATGAATGAAATACAATACAGTATTGAAATTGGTGCAATAAGAGACCCTTTACGAGCAAATGTGTTATAAATAATATTTAACGGGTATTTATCGCGTTTATTTACCTATTTTTTGTCACGTTATGACTGACATCCCGTGACCACGGCAGTGTGTAAGCCTGTCGAAACGTCGGGAAAAAAATAGATAAATAAACGCGATAAATACTCGTTAAATAGTAGGTATTTATAAATATGTGCTCAGATCGCGTAAGTTTAATTTTTTTTTGATAACCTGATGATTTGCAGATTATCGTTACCTATCACCAGTTAGATACGTTGTGTAGGTACCTTCCTATCGTTGCGTTGTACTGTAATCGTCTAAATGATTCTTTGAAGGATTTATTTCAAGGCTCCACGGATTAAATCGAGTTAATCGCGACGTAGTGTATGACATATTAGCTCTTTGACAGCGGGTTAAATTGTTACGTACATGAGTCTCCGCGAAGACTCCATGGGTTCCTCTTAGCTTCACCGCGGGTGACCAGTCCGCGATTACTAAGCCCCCCGCCCCGGTTCCTTAGTCGCCTCCTACGACACCCGCAAGAAGAGCTGGGGTCGTTACTATTCTAGGACCGGAATTATTATTATAATACATATATTATACAATATTTTTTCATAAAACAAACAGTCAGATGGAATTCCGAATGTTTGTTTTAGTAATAGTTGTATAGTTAAACATAAATGTTTTTAAACTTACCTACGCGATCTGCAGGGGTATTTTAATTCGTCAGAAAGGCCCTCGGATTCGATATCGAAAACTTTGTCGAAGAACGCTATTTTAAACCAGCGGATTCGAAAACTTTTGACATTCGAATTCGGATCCTTGTTAGGAGAGTTTCATACTTTCGATCATCAATCCGCAACGAAATCAAAATAGCGTTCGCGGAATCGAATTCAAATCTGACGTTTCCGGAAACGTCAACACATAATTATAAATACTATTTATATAACACATTTGCTAGTAAAGGGTCTCTTATTTCACCAATTTCAATACCGTATTGTATCTCATTATAATGTCAAACGCACGGTTTAAAAATTTTGATGTCTATGGTTTATTTTTATTAAGATGTCTAAAACGAACGGTACTTTTTTAAATCTTAGCAAAGAGCTTTTATGCCAGAAAAGTGTTAACATTTTATGAATAAAATTAAGTTTAGGAGGTTTAGGAGATAAAATATAATAAATAAACATTTAATTCTTTAATTTAATTAATATTGAACATAAATTACAACCATTTATCTGTAATAAAACACAAAAATAATAATTACTTAATTAATTAATATTTAATTTACTTTATTAGTAACTAATACTGGCTGTTTTTGTGCCTTTGCCTAAAAAAAAGCGCTGATGCGCGCACATCGCTAATTTGTGGACAAGTAAAAATTGTTCCGCTGGCTTTTTCTTTTCGCTGTATTGTTTTAACTTGAAAATGTCGTCAAGTAATGATGAATTTATTAATTCAACACCACCAAAAGTCTCAGAGGCAGCGAAAAAGGCTACTCTAAGCCTCTTGCCCGAAAAATCGACCGATAGATACTTACATGCGTATCAAAATTTATTCCAAAGTTCGAGTTTTATTTATTTCCTCGCAAATATGTTATAAAACGACGAATGACATACGTGCGCTATGATAATTATAGCCTCTGCTTTCTTGTAGCCCTCGGCTGTAATTTTCAAATTACCCCACTTGTATCATAATGTATTATTAACGGGTATTGTATAGTTGTTGAATAAAACCGCATAGTGAAATTGAACATTCCGATAAAATTCTGTGGAAAGTGAGTGAACGCCTACTCAAGCAAATGATTATGTATGAAACCAGTGCTACCTACAACAAGTGCGGTGTAACCTGTATGACCTACATAATATAGAACAACAGTGTAGTGTCTGTGGTAGTGTTGTCCATCAGTGATTTGAATTGTGTGATCGAATAACGTACAATCAAGCACAGCAGACTTAGAATTTTTAGGCACAGCACAGAGCGGCATGAAAAGAAGTTTGAACGATTGGTAACACGCTAATAAGGTACAGTCGCCGACACAATTTCCTGAAACGGTTATTAATTTAACACACTATACGTTTTAGAAAACGGTCTAAATTTTGCTCTAACACCAAAACGCATCCCGTATGAGGACACTGTCAGCAGCGTCGAAGAGACTATTGTTCGCAATAAAATACCCATAAATGACGCGGAGACGCTAAGACAAGATATTTCTATTATTTTGCAAAAAAGTCGACTCCTGAAACCAAACATAAGTGCGGGTGAGTGAGCGTCAAGCTCTTGTAAATCTCAGCAAAAATCAAGAGATACTGGTACTGAAAGTTGATAAAGGAAATGCCACCGTAACTTATTAGTAGTATATTTAGAAGACACAGGATTATGACGCTAAAATACGGAAATTGTTAAGTAACAAGAAGTTGTATAAGCCAGTAAACTTCAATCCCACGGCAAGAGTGACGAAACGGGTACGAACACTGATACAGGAGTATAAGGACCTTTTCACTGAGGATGTCTTCGACCATCTGTACAGACTACAGAGCAGCGATTGTGCAGTCGTCAAAGCTTTATGGTCTGCCGAAAGTACATAAAGCAGACGTACCACTACGACCTTTAATAAGTCAAATAGACTCGCCGACTTACAATCTAGCGACGTAGCTGGGGTTCTACAGACGTTTACGGGAAAGACACGTCTTTTGTGAAGGATTCGCGCCTTTTTGTCAGCATCATCACATAACATAACTTCATCACATAACTTTGGAACCTGGAGATTTATTGGTGAGCTTTGATGTTGAGTCTTTGTTTACCAATGTTCCACTCATTGATTGTCTTGCTGTTGTGAAACAGAGATTGAGTGATGATGAACTTTCTGATCAGCTTGTATTAAGTACTTCTACAGAACTGTCTCGACGGCAATTTATTTTTATATCAAGGGCAACATTACATACAGATAGATGTTGTAGCGATGGGTAGTCCTGTAGCGCCTCTACTTGCCAATATCTGGATGGAACATTTTGAATCCATAATAGACCTAGCAGCTTTTGATATAAAATTGTGGAAGAGATATGTAGACGATGTGTTTTGTATAATCAACGTAAGTAACCATGAAGCAAAACAGCTGACGGAGTATCTAAACTCCATACAACCTAAGATAAGCCCCGGTAGCACGGGGATTGTTGTCTAGGGTAGAATAGAGAAAAGTTACGTCACTTTGTCATAGAATGCGTAAGTTGTTTGAGACGCACTCCTTACACATCAATAATGTACGCAATGTATGACGATGCGATGTCATTATTCTCTTTTCTACCCTAGACAACAATCCCCGTGCTAGGGGGGCAGGTTTACACAAGAAATGGAGGAGAACAGTTTTCCTTGATTTAAAAGTGACGGTAAAATCCGACGGGACCTTAGCACACACTGTGTACAGAAAACCTACACACACAGACAGATATCTCAAAGCAGCGTCACACCACCATCCGTCACATCTGGAGTCAGTAGTATCTTCTCTAGTAAACTGAGCTCATGACCTCTGTGACCCTCAACACCTACACAGTGAGTTGGAACATCTTCAGGGGGTTCTAAAACGTATATTTTCTAAATCGTGACAGTAACCTATGTAGGTATGTCAAATAATGTGGGTTCCAAACAGTATCTACTTTCTCGTGAAATGAAATCTGTCCAAAGTTGTTAACTGACTACTTGTAGCAATATGCTTCTCGTCTTTGTATTCATACTAGGCTACTCTTCTTTAGAATAAAAGAAAATATGTCACATATTACCATACAACTTAAATAGGGCCGTATTCTGTAAGTTTTGCAAATCTACCCACTTATTAATAGGCAATCAATCAGTGAACCATCAAAAAATCCATAAAATCAACAAAATTCATCAGTGAACCATCAAGATAGTTTATCTATCTATGCCTAACCTACCTACATAGGTACTCTTTCTGTTTCCTTTTATTATGTTATAAGACATCATCTGAATAATCCGTTTTTAATAAAATATAGATTTCTTTTTAATAAGTCACTTAATAAAGTATGGCTGGAAAACCCGAGTTAGAATATCGAGAGATTGATCCAAGTGAGCTTGCAGTTCTTTCAGAATTGTTTGAAGGTAAGTGGACTGTTGTCAACTGACAGGACTGGTGTCAAAACCATTCAAAAGTTGACGGTCGACGAACTGGAACCCGCAATTAAACATTCATATTTATGATATTTAGGGGATTCAGAATAATACCGTAAAATGAGGCAATTTCGCCTAGCTTTGGCAACTATGCCATACAGTAAAAAAATCGAATAAATGTTAAATAATTCAAAATTCTATCCTTACGCAAGTTTGGTTTTTGTGGGAGAATATTTTTTGTAGTTTTCGGTAGCATTTGTTATATTTTTCACACTGGTGACATTTATAGTTATTCCAATATGGCGATTCTAAGCGAAGTGGTGAAAGCACAAAAATTTCTTGCCAAATTGTGGTCGCAGAGCAGAATCTGCAGGTCTCAGGTTAGTGCAATTTTGATAGTTTACGCAGAAAATATCTAGGACCATGTCTGTAGATGCCAGGTATTGCTATTTCTTCATTTTATTGAAATATCCGCAAAGTAATGAAAATAGAGTGTGTCCGATGGCAACTTCCCCAAAACCCCAAACACGCTAGGGTTGTCAAAAATTTAAATACTAAAACTTCATCATCATAATGTTTTATCTTGATGAAGTCTACAGCATATAGGCCTCCCAAAAATCGCCACTATGGATTTTATTAAATTAAGTATAAGAGAAGAATACTCTATAAACAAATCTGGCATTATTGTTACAAATATCAGAATTCCACCAAGAATGTGTTCTTGTTCTTATGCATGGTTAACACAGAATTTTTTATGTTTTTCTAAGACTTGTGATGAATCCATACCATTTTTAGAGTACGTAGTATGTGTCTTTTTAAAATTAAGGATAGGCGAGAAAATATTTTTTATTGTTACCTACATAAATATACCTGATGATTCTCGTTTCCGTGTTTGTTTTTGACAACCCTATGCATTAGGAAGTATTTGTATGGAAATTTTCAAAACTCCTTGGCAACTTTGCCTGCTGTCAGTATTGCCATTTTCTGTAATGATTTCTCCTTACCTGGTCTTTGCGTTACAAAAAATACATAAATCTCCATGGTATCTTCACCCGGCAAACAATTCTACTGCAAAATTAAAGAAATACTGAGCGTAGGCAGAGTTGCCAAAATTTTGGCAACTCTGCCTATTTTTTTAATACTCTGTAAGCTTTAATTGAATAGGGTTTTTAGAATGACACATGCATACAATGTTAGCCAAATATCTATTACCTATATGCCATGCAAAAATAAATATTGTAATGCATCTGTTCATAAGGGAAATATTGAGATTCTTGTCCAAAAATATGGCTAAGTTGCCACGTTTTACGGTACTTATTACATTGTAAATATAAGTATCTCTTTTGCTAAACTGATTGCACAACCAGCCTCACCATAAAATTTTAACTGGAGAAATATACTGATGTTATTAAAATAAGTATGTAGGTCCACCTCCAACATAGCTTGGCCACAGAAATGCCTTCAATTGGTGCATCAAGAAGAAAAAGAACACACGAGAAAACACACCAGTTGTTAGTTGCACCGAATCTAAGTATTTCCTTTGCGTCCTATGAGCGTACCAAGTCTGACCCAAATAGGTGAATCATAGAGGTAAAACACGCTCACTCGAAAATTCTCTTGATTTCTAATAAAGATCCTAGGATCCTACGTTCCTTTGATTTCGAAGATTTAAACGAATCTAATTACAACTTCAGTGCTTTCACGCATAGCACGAATACAAATAGGAAAATGAAACTTAATTACCTATCACATTTTTTGGCTACACTTCGTTTGTGTCTACTATCATTTTAAGCCTTTTTTTAAGAAGACTTCAATGGTTCTCTTCTCGATCTCGTTTATCGAGTGTTTTTTGTATAAACTCAGACTAAGGCCTAACTGTTCATTTAGCTCTACATTGTGTTAATAATAATAATTCAATTTATTTATTCAGACAATTACAGTCCAATTTGTTAGTAGGCTTATAACTAGGGGTTAGTACTTAAATTTAATTAATGAATTTGTCCTTAGGACCATTTTATAAATTATAGGACAGTCAAATTTTGCAGCTATCGCGGTTAGGATGCTGTTGCTGCTCCCTCGGGTTCTGCTGAGCAATGAGGCCGACTTCTTTCGCCAGATGGCATCGAAGGTGTCAGTGCGTGCCTGGGCGAACATGGCCGAGGCACTGCAGTATCGCGGTAGTCGCAACAGCAACCTAAATGCGTTATTGTATTGGACCCGCAAAGCATTGTAAGCCTTTTGGGTATAGTTGACCCACAGACTCGCTGAGTAAAATGATGTACAGTATGCTCTGAATAAAGTTACCTTCACTGCATCTGTACATCGTGCGAATCTGCGGGCCAGCATATTCGCCCTGACTGACAATGCTCTGCGTTCCCTCTCCATATCATCATCGTCCTTTAGGTCTTCAGTCACCAAGTGTCCCAGGTACTTAAAGTTAACCACTCTTCTCAGAGGCACGCCATTTAATGATACCGGTGGAACGAATTCGGGACACTTGGTGCCGGATTTGAAGATTATGAACTCAGACTTTTTTACATTATAAGTAAGTCCATGTGACGCAGCATAGGACTCACATACAGCCAGAAGCTTTCGGAGAGCACTGATTGAGGGAGCCAGCAGCACCATGTCATCGGCATAGCTAAGGTTGTTTACACATACCCCATTAACGTGGCAGCCCACAGGCATGCTGCTGAGTCTCTCAATCAGCGCGTTCACGTACAGGCAGAAGAGGGAGGGCGAGCTCAACCCCCCCTGCCGCACCCCGCATTCCTGCCCGTATGAGTCCGATTGCTCGCCTGCCCACCTCACTCGGTTTCGCTGGTTTAGGTACCAGTACCTGAATAGCGACACCAGCTCGGAAGGAAGCCCCGCTTCGTTCAACTTGTCCCAGAGTACATTTAATAATTTATTTAGGATTAATTAATTTAGGATTTTTTTTTGTTTACATTTATTTTAAGTACATCTTTATTATAAAAGAAAAATACAATTAAATAATAGAATTAAATGAAAACTAGCATTTGCAATAGAAACAATTGAGCTAACTGCAGACTGTTGCAAACAATCTACAGGTAGCTCAACTGATCCATATCAATACCAGTCGGAAGCGTGTCCAAGACACTGGCTACATTGCCCCGCTGTATGGCAAATTGGCAATGCTGATGCGCTGTTCCAGATACTCACCAGCTCTCGGGTCGGGTATTTTAAGTAGGTATTATGTATTCTTTATTTCTCAAATAAAAAAGAACAACCCGGACACCAGATTGGTTGTGAAGACGCACCGACTAGTACATAATTATAGGTTTAAACTAAGAGTTATTGATCATTTTTAGTAATCTTTATAAAACAACAAAATAAATAATGCTGGAAAATCGACAGCATTATTTAACCCCGAAGTAAGCAGAGCTTATGTTATAAAATTAGGTTACTAAATTTATAACTAACTACGTAAACTGCAATGTGACAATACCCTAAACTAAATGATTGAATAAAAATAACACAGGTGCATAGATATTTTTATTAAGACGATACCCCGAGCCAAACTAGCGCCGCCGCCACCTAATGTTCTTATTATTTCGTTGAACAAAGGTGATTTCAAAATTTTCAATGGGCAGTTTGTGATACCTATTATAAGCTTTATTTTGCATAGTTTAGGAGGATAAACGATGTTGCACTTTGTGGCCATTGGCCACCAAACTCAAATAAAATGAAAACAGAAAAAAGTGGTTTTATCAAGCGCATTTTTGAACAGGTAAACCTCAAGAAGTAGTCCGGGTGGGTCCAAAAGGTTACTGCATGCACAAAAAATACCAAACCATAGCGTCTGATATCTTCAGCATGGAGTTGAAGGAAGGAGACGTCTGGGTGACCAGCGTACAAAGGTCTGGCACCACCTGGACACAAGAGCTGGTGTGGTTGATAGCTAATGACTTTGACTACGAGAGGGCTGCAGCAGTGCTGTTAAAAAAAAGATATGTTTTTTTGGAGTATGTTAATTGGTATTTAAATTTTTAAAAAGCGTTGGCCATGCCAAAGCTTTTAATTTTAAACCTGGAGCTTTTTGACACAAACAACTTTCAAATAACTTTATGGTTAGATACCCAATAGTTACGATTTTTGAGAAATGTGTCTTTTTATTTGACAGTACACACACATTTAGATTGTGGATCAATGTATAAAAGTAATATAGCTTCCTGAGTAATTTAATATCTTGTTATTTCAGACGGTCATTATTCTTTGACGAAAGATCATATGAGAACGCAAAATCAATAATGGACAACGAGCACACTGCACATATGTGGGAAGTATTCTCATCTACTGCGATAGAAGTCTTAGCCACCATGCCTTCTCCTCGCTTCATAAAGTCCCACCTGCCGATGTCTCTACTGCCTCCAAAGATTCTAGAGTCGTCCAAAGTGGTTTACGTTGCTCGGGACCCTAGGGACGTTGCTGTCTCGTGCTTCCATATCTCGAAGCTTCTAAAATATAAGAAATATAAGGGCAACGTGAGACAGACTTGGGATTTGTTTGTCAAAGATCTGTGTGAGTATCTAGCTGTCTTTGTTTTTTTGTGAAAGTTTTTTATTATCTAGGTTGTTTCAGAGGCTTTGCATGAGTTTTTACGGGAAAATTCCAAAAGCCAAAATGTTTTTGACCAGGATGGGACAGTTTAGTTAGTTAGAGAATAATAATGGCCAGGGTGACTTTTTGAGATGACAGTGGATGGCCAAATACGAAACAATGAGAGTTAGAGAAATACGTTAAATTTTGATGCATGCGGATGTCGAGCTTTTTAGGGTTTCAAACATCGGTTTTGAAACCCTTATGGTCTCGCTCTGTCCGTCCACGCTCTTTCTTGAATATCTCAGTAACTACCGCAGCTATTAACTTGAAATTTAAAATAATGATACATTTCGTGCGCCATTACTGATTTCAAGAAAAAAAATATAAATAAATGAAAAATGAAAATGAATAATTTCAGTACAAATTTTGATGTTGAAATTTCAAAAGAGACCTAGGAAGGCAAATGGGGTATCAAATGAAAGGTATCGTTTTGACCATTTTAAAACACTTTTTGAAATTTCTGTAAGGTTCATACTTTTTAAAATATTTCAGAAAATTGATTGTCCAAATAATTTGCAAATGTTTGAAACCCTCGGCGCGCGAGTTACACTCGCACTTGGCGGATCTTGTTTACATCGAGGAAGGCTAGGTGGAGAATCGTTTGTGGGCTCAAGACGTGAAGTCTCTGCGAATTGAGTCACAAATAAATTGATTTCGGATTCGCTAATGATCAGAAGGCTTTACTGCCTCCAGGAAATTACTACCCTCCATGTCTAACCGTCTGATACACTAGCTTGGCTAGGCTACTGTCCTGATACACTCCCGCTTTTCCAATGCAAAACTGCTTAGACCCGTCTCCTCCACGATGGCTACTCCAGACCATATTCCGAAACACAACAGACTGGCTTCACGGACTGGCTTAGTCCGGAGTGTGGTCCGGAGGGTGGTGACAAAGCCACGGCCGAAGCCTACCACCAGAAGGTACCACTCTTAGCACCACCCAGAGGACACGTGAAGGGCAACGATGGCTAAACACCTACGGACGTGACGATAAAGCCTCCCAAAAAACTTTTAAGGAAACCTTTTATGTCTAGGGTTCCCTTTGAGAAAATAGAAAGCTAGATGTCGCCATCGCCACTTAAAAAAATAGATCACGCTAACAAAACGTTCCGTGTTTGCAAAGTGTTGTTGTTTTCAGTCATCACTACGTAATCCCTTTTTGTAGCAATTCCCCTTATGTGGTTTATTGATCTATATTATGTAAATCGTGAACAAGATCCTAATAAAAAAAATTACAAAATTTTGTGTCTACGGTTACCTAGTTTATGCAAAATTATCTAGATTCATTTGTGATCGATCGGGTTTACGTATATTAATTATAAT
Organism: Eupithecia vulgata; assembly: GCA_946478455.1. Taxonomy (NCBI): domain Eukaryota; kingdom Metazoa; phylum Arthropoda; class Insecta; order Lepidoptera; family Geometridae; genus Eupithecia; species Eupithecia vulgata. The sequence continues at coordinate 4,514,536 of OX297863.1, forward strand.
ATAATCTCTTGTGTATTAGTTTTTGCTTAGAGCGCCTGATAACTTTTAACCGCAAACACGCACTGTCTGCTATTCAGATGTGATGACGCCGTACTTTGAGCACGTTAAGGAAGCCTGGGCGTTGAGAGACCATCCCAATATGCTGTTCTTATTCTACGAGGATCTTTCTAAGGTAAGACATGACACCGCTGGAAATTTAACCAGTAGGTACTAGAACCTTGAGTACCTAGTCGTAGGTAGGTAAAGTCAGAAATAATCGAGCCGTCATTGTATAGGTATAGCTGTAGCGTTTTCACCTCCATTTACGGCCCATCGTCGTTTCAGAATGAGACATAAATATTTCCTTGTTTCGAATGTTACCTCTATCAGTCCACAGCTGGACAAGGCCGGCATCCCCTGATAAGCGCCTTATTGGTTCTTAGCATTTAATGTCATTGCCTTATTGAAATCACTTCTTCATCAATTATGTAATAAAAAAGGCAAAAAAAGTTATTAAAGGTACCTTTTCTAAAAATATGTGCGAAAACTTACCAAATTTTGATTTCGATACAGAAGGAAATATACCAGCAATCCTTTTCTCCGTTTGCTAAGAAATTTCCAACAGGACACAATACCGAATAAGATTTTTTTCCGTAGGATCTGCAAGCCTCGATTCGTAAAGTAGCCGAATTCCTTGGCAAACAAGTGTCTCCTGCGCAGATGGAGCGCCTCTGCAAACATCTGCATATTGACAACTTCAAGCAGAACAAGTCCGTCAACAAAGAAAAGTTGCGGGAACTTGGACTCTTGGATTCTAGTGAGCAGTTTATTAGAAAAGGTAAGTAGAAGTGGAAATGAAGCAGTCTCATTATGTTTTAACAATGTTTCTCATCAGGTACAGATATAGATATCTCAAAAGATTACTTATACTTTATTTGGTTAGTAGTTAATTCGAAATAAGTTACAGTTTTAGATAATTTTTACCGAGATTAACTCGCTTAACGTGATTAACTTTAGTGCCTTATTATTGTACTTACTTCTTTGCTATTAATGCTCCCAAACGTATTGAAACGCGTTGTTTGTAATGGAAGCTGCCTTCGTAAAATTTTCAGTGCGTCATAATATGTTATTGTGCCATCTAGAGTAAAATAATAAAACGTATATTTTTTAAAGCTTGATTAATCCCAGGTCAACCCGGGGGCTGGCGTAACTACTTCGACGAAGAGATGACGCAGCAAGCTGAGCGCTGGATTGAGAAGAACCTCGCAGATACCGACTTACGATTCCCTAGCATGTCCAACTGAAATGTTACAACGAATTTAATTTTACAATCGAGAGTGCGTTTATGTCTTTTGTATGAATAAAAGGTATCGTTTTAAGATTAAAATTAACTAGGAAGTTATTTTTAAATACTTACATACCCTATATAATTACCATATCTGACCTAGTTAAAATTATCAGTTTTGTAACGCAAGTTAAAAATGATCGAAAGTGAAGAATTTACGCCATAGTTGAGTTTTCAACAAGGACAAAATATAGTCCAATGTTTCTAGGAGATTTTAAAAAAATTGCGAGACTTCTCATCTTCATAATATCATATGTATATGTTGCCGTGAATGATGTTATGAATGTCATAGAATGCCATAGGATACCACACAAACACAGAAAGAATATGCTAACATCAGTAAAGGCCGGCTCTGCAGCAACATCAGCGGAGTCCCTCAATCGGCGAAAATACGCTAATCTTGACAAAACTTGTTACAAAACTCCTCTTTCATGGCTGAAATGAAAACACAGAGTGCGATATGCGGATCACTCGCGCGACGACGGCGCGCCCCTGCGGGTCGCACCGCCAACGCTAGCAGTGATCGTGTTATTAGAATCCACAGGCGATCGGAATGCTGACTTTTATTTCGGTCAACGAATTAGCATTGCCATTCAACGTGGCAATGCTGCCAGCATTCTAGGCACTCTGCCTACTGGTGACGGTGGTGGTGTAAGTGTAAATATTATTTTTATAAGTGTATATTACTATTTTATCCGGTATATAATAAATAAACAAGATTATTGCTAATAATGATATTAGGTATATATAATTATAGAATTAGGTATACTTGAAAAATCTTTGAAAATTGCCATTCTATCTGATTCCAACTATTTTGCTTATTTACGTTGTGGTCGATAAACTTGGCTAACCCAATTTTGATTGAATTCACGCATAGGATTAGTATTTCCCTTTCATAAATCAAGGGCGACCACTAAAATTTGCATTGCAATCCCTTTTGGTGCTAATTGAATGCATCAAGGAGTATCTACTAGCTTTTGCACTCGGTTTTGTAGGCGCAGAATGCTTAGGGAAAATTCACACGTACCGTACCACAACCACATCACACGAAGCGACAAAAAGTGGTTAACCAACAAGATAGTTTAGTTGAGTAGGAGTAGGTACCTTTAGTGAACATAATACTAAAAAAAGTGGTTACGTGTGAAAAGTGTCGCTGCAGTCTTTTGCAGTCGCGTTGTGTTCACTAAAATTAGGTTGGATCCTATTCGTTTCCTAGACACAAGGCGTGGTGTGAAGCCGCAAGCAGAAACTAGGGTTCCGTACCTACCCAAAGGGTAAACGGGACCCTATTACTGAGACTCCGCTGTCCGTCTGTCCGTCTGTCACCAGTTAGACTGTTAAATTTTTTACAAATGATGTGTTTCTGTTGCCGCTTTAACAAGATATACTAGAAAACAGAATAATATAGTACATTATGGTACAGTGTGTAATGTTGCCGTTAGGCGAGGGCCTTAAGAGAGCCGAGGACGGTAATCATCAATAGGTACATACGTGTATCATACGACGTTTTTCGACACACTTGTGAATAAAATAATCATTTTATTTAGTAGATAAAAAGTTTATTTGTACTATTGAACACGATCTTTTTTGTTTCGAAACTTTTCAAAGAACAAAGCAACCAATAAAATAAAAAAAACCTATAACTCACTTGTGAATGAAAAAGTAATGAAAAAGTCACAGTTTGATTACAGGTGTCATTATGTGCCTAATTGCGGCGAAATAAGAGCCATTTTATGAATTTGTGTTGAAGAATAAATATGTAAGGGGGCTCAAGTACAACAAACGCGTTTTTTTGTCGTTTTTATAGATTATTATTTTTAACCCTTTCGTGCGCGAGTCCGACTCGCAATTGGCCGGTTTTTTTCTACAACCGCTTGCCGCATCCAGCATCTGCCTTTCTTTTTCTCTGTCTTTCTTTTTCTTTCTTTACTACACGTGCTGAAGATAAATTATAAATTTAATTATATTGTGTATATAGCTTATGCTCAAGTAGGTATATGGTTATTAGATGAAGCAAATAAACTGTTATTTGCATCACTATCATCGTTAGCATAAAGCAAACAATCTATCTAGCTAGGTGCAGAGTACATTTCCATTCCACTTACGACCATTATGTACACTTCATCATAAGTTTTGTTTAAGTTAACGCTTTCAATGCCCAGCTCCGCCGTGTGATCCGAAGAGGAGCGCCCGCGCCGCCGCCACCGCCGCCGCCGCCCTGCCACGTTACTGATGCGAGAAGAAGGTGCAGAAGAATTTAATGCGTAATATTTGTATTGATTCAAAACTAGCTGCAGGGCGCGGCTTCACACGCGTTGTTCAGGATTATTTTTATCCCATGGGAACTGATCTATGGGATAAAAATCCTATGATAGGTACTCGCCATACTTTCAACTAACTCTATGCCAAAAATCAAGTCGATTGGTTGCTTAGTTAAGCCGTAAAGGAAGGACAAACACATTTAAGCATTTTACTATAAAAACTATCGTAGTTTGACGAATTCATTATGGATTTAACCGGGTTAACTTGGTTTCGCTGGTGTTCTTCCAACACAAATAAGGTTCGTGGTTGACCCGCTTACATCCATAATGAATTTTCGCATTTCTAATATTTTATTAGTATAGATTAGATACATTTCATCTATTTCATAGGGACATGCGCATCGCAATTAACGCATCCACTACCAAGTGGTCAGAACTGCACGCCCGCAGCTGTAATGAGGCGTGCAGACAGGCATGTGCGTCATTGATGGGCAATGAAAGTGCTAAATGAAAGATGACATCCGCTTACCCCTTGACTTTATGGGTACCGCATATTTTAACATAATAATGAAAAATAAAAGATGGCCTTGTTCTAGGTCCTCCGATCATGGCCTGTGCACGCCAAAAACAAACCATAAATTTTTAAAGTGGTTCACGTCAATAAAAGGTTAACTTAAACTAACTACCCCTGGGTTAGAATAATCAATACATTGTCATTGAAAGCAAAGGCTAGGCTATTTTTCGATCCCATAAATTAGTTCCCATGGGGAAAAAAATAAACATTAAACCTTTAGTTTCTTTAATTTCGTAGAAACGCGTGCAAAGCCACGGACAGACACTAGTCACCCAATCAAAGTCAGTTCAACATTTTTTTTCAATTAAGTTTTTTAACCGTTGTCATAGTTTCTTACAAAGTTCCTATTAAAGTAAGCAATAAGAGTGCCGTAATAAAATATAGTAATAGGCATGATGATTGATTTTGAGACTACTCATTGATATTTTTAAACATCTACTGAATAGAGAAAACCATATTTCTGCATAAAACATGGACTTTGAAGGTGAAATTGAGTTTTTAAAAATATAATTTCATTTTCGCTCTAAAACGCTACAATACTCGTGGCGACTGTCTATGACGTCACCGATGCACAATTTTTTATGATACAGAATTACCATAATATTTATTGTTCATTAGTATGTCTTTACAAATAAGAAATACAATCAAATAATAGAAACAAGTATTAACAATATTGTTAAGAAACAAAGAAGCAAGCTATTGATTGAAGAAAGTCATACGTTTACCATTACTTATTTCTGTGGTTATTCTGTGCCTTCCATTTACTTTGTGACGACATGAAGTCATGTGTATGTGTTCTCTAATTGGTGTTCATCGTGTCACGGCGGATTATTGTATTTTGTAGATGTTATTTATCAAAATAATAATTGATCTTGATCAAAATATAACACGCGTTTTGTCATGTATGGCTCTGATATAATTTGGTAAATACATAATAATGTTGCTTTTTTATTACTGTCATCATCTCTATAATTTACGATGTGCAGTTTTTTTATAATTTCGCATGTAAAAGAGAGCAGTTTTTTTTAAATATATTAGGTACGTTTTTACCCCATCAACATTCGCCAAATATTCGCATAGTTTTTGGCGAATGCGGATGCGAATGCGAATATTCGCGAATGCGAATGCGAATATTCGTTACATCTCTAGTGCGTACCTATGTACTTCTAAGCCCCCTAACAAACGTAGTAGTACATACATTTCCGGTTGGTTCCGATACATTACACCTAAACTTTGTCCCCGATTTTAATATTTTTTTCCAAAGTGGGATATGGAATAGTAAAAACCTTTCAATTAATTTTTAAACCTTGTTTTCTTCTTTCTATAATGATGATTTTGTTTTTTTTCAACAAAAACATTCGCTATTTCTTACCCGATCTTTGTTTACATCAAGAGAAATTCTTTTAAATCGACGAGAATTTTAGAATTGAATTCTGGTTTGTCATTGATTAGAAGCAGTTTCTTCAAATAATATTTGAAATTTGAGGCTCAGTATTTTGTAAGTGTTTCGAGGATGGAAGATGCAGTGAACAACAACTTTCCTTTGGAGATCAGAGATGTGGAGCCTAAGGTAGCCGAGGAGCTGATGAAGCAGTTTACAGTTTACAGCTTTTTTTGCCGCGAGAATATTTTTTTCATAACATAAATCATTCACATCAATCATTTTGATACTTAACTCAGTTATCAAAATCAGTTCAGCCTATATCCAGATATCAATGATATACTCTACTCTAGACTCGATTTACCTCTCATTTTGCGAAAAATAGTAGGTAGGTTTTTATTACTTTTCTATTATTTTGCAATAAATTTCTTGTGTTGATGTTAGCGTTATGGGAGATTTTTCACATAATATTTTCGATATTATTTGATGACCTTGGTCGGTGGCGGCAAAGGTTGCGGTGCTGGAGGTTGCGCATTCGATTCTCATCGCTAATTTGTGGACAAGTAAAAATTGTTCCGCTGGCTTTTTCTTTTCGCTGTATTGTTTTAACTTGAAAATGTCGTCAAGTAATGATGAATTTATTAATTCAACACCGCCAGAAGTCTCAGAGGCAGCGAAAAAGGCTACTCTTTTAAATAAATAAATAAATTTATTATAATAATTTATTCCAAAGTTCGAGTTTTATTTATTTCCTCGCAAACATGTTATAAAACGACGAATGACATACGTGCGCTTTGATAATTATAGCCTCTGCTTTCTTGTAGCCTTCGCCTACGGCTCCGGCTAGCAATATCGCCTCGGCTGTAATTTTCAAATAATCGCACTTGTATCATAATGTATTATTAACGGGTATTGTATAGTTGTTGAATAAAACCTCGTAGTGAAATTGAACATTTTGCTAAAATTCTGTGGAAAGTGAGTGAACGCCTACTCAAGCAAATGATTATGAATGACCAGTGCTACCTACAACAAGTGCGGTGTAACCTGTATGACCTACATAATATAGAACAACAGTGTAGTGTCTGTGGTAGTGTTGTCCATCAGTGATTTGAATTGTGTGATCGAATAGGTAACGTACAATCAAGCACATCAGACTTAGAATTTTTGCACAGCACAGAGCGGCATGAAAAGAAGTTTGAACGATTGGTAGCACGCTAATAAGGTACAGTCGCCGACACAATTTCCTGAAACGGTTATTAATTTAACACATTAAACGTTCTAGAAAACGGTCTAAATTTTGCTCTAACACCAAAACGCATCCCGTATAAGGACACTGTCAGCAGCGTCGAAGAGACTATTGTTCGCAATAAAATACCCATAAATGACGCGGAGACGCTAAGACAAGATATTTCATTATTTTGCAAAAAAAGTCAACTCCTGAAACCAAACATAAGTGCGGGTGAGTGAGCGTCAAGCTCTTGTAAATCTCAGCAAAAATCAAGAGATACGGGTACTGAAAGTTGATAAAGGAAATGCCACCGTAACTTATTAGTAGGTAGTATATTTAGAAGACACAGGAATATGACGCTAAAATACGGAAATTGTTAAGTAACAAGAAGGTGTATAAGCCAGTAAACTTCAAACAACAAACAGTAAAAAAGTTTTGCAAATCTACTCACTTATTAATAGGCAATCAATCATTGAACCATCAATAAAATCCATAAAATCAACAATCAATAAAATAACACAATACCAATAAAATCAACAAAATCCTTCAGTGAACCTATGAAGAAAATACCTATAAGATATCTTTCAATGTTATCACAAGCATTTAACGTTTTGATAGTTTATCTATCTATGCCTAACCTACCTACATAGGTACTCTTTCTGTTTCCTTTTATTATGTTATAAGACATCATCTGAATAATCCGTTTTTAATAAAATATAGATTTCTTTTTAATAAGTCACTTAATAAAGTATGGCTGGAAAAACCGAGTTAGAATACCGAGAGATTGGTCCAAGTGAGGTTGCAGTTCTTTCAGGATTGTTTGAAGGTAAGTGGACTGTTTTGTCAACTGACAGGACTAGTGTCAAAACCATTCAAAAGTTGACGGTCGACGAACTGGAACCCGCAACTAAACATTATTTAGAGAGATATGATATTTAGAGGATTCAGAATAATACTTATTACATTGTAATTAAAGGTATCTCTTTTGCAAAACTGATTGCACAACCAGCCTCACCATAAAATTTTAACTGGAGAAATAATACTGAATGATTTTGAGTGATTTGTTGCACTTTGATACGATAGCGGCAGCCGCGTTTGCGGCATTGATGTTATAAAAATAAAGCTACTGATACACATGCTTGTAAGTAGCACGAAAGCATGCTATTTGCTATCAAGTAGGTAGCACGTGTGTATTGGGCCTTGCTAGAAAATAGCATGCTAGCTCGTAGTTTGCTAGTAAATCGACCACCTGTTGATTTACTAGCAGACTACCTGAGGAGCAGGGTAGTGGGGGCTGCGTCGCAGTGTGACTGGTATGTTTGCTTCGAGCATGCTAGTACAACAGTACTCAAAACTAGCATGCCAATACGTAGCATATGTAAACATTACGATAGCATACTCGGATGCTGATAAGCAATAACATGTTAACCAACGTGGAAGCCATTTTGAGTAAATCGCGTTTAAAAATTTCAGCGACAGTTTTAATACTTTGTTCAAGGATTATCTATGCAAATTGATAATATGCAGTTATTAGAATAACGATATCAGTTTTAATCATAGTTACATTATTATTATTCGATAATCTATTGGCGTATGTCTAAAAAACGACAAATTTGTTATTACGAAATGCGCCAGCAAATATTTTAATTGAATAAACGTTTCAAGTCTCTTAAAACATTATTGCAAAACTGAAAATAGTTCATTTAAAATTAATGTTAATATGTCAAGTGCCATAACTTTATATTGCTAAATGTATTATTTGGATTAAATTTGTATGCAAATGAGTTATCAGAAGAAAAGACATAGGTAACGTATATTAAAAAGTAACGTATATAAAGTTTAACATACATTGAGAATAGTTTTATTACTTATTTATTATAAATCAATAAACTAGAATACAAACAAAACAATTTTCATCTGAATATCAATACCAGCGGTGTCCATAGTTTCGAATGCGCTTATAGCAATATAATATTTTTATAAAAATAATGTCCCAAGTTATCTTTGTTGCATCCTTCATTTTTCAGGTACTGCAATATTTTCCTTAACGGTCTTTTTTTAGTATCTTCATCATCGTTCAATTCAAGAACACGTTTTCGCTATGGCGCTCATTAGGGGAGGCCTATGTCCAGCAGTGGAGTAACATAGGCTGATGATGATGATGTTCAATTCAAAATCAATAGTAGGTATTGCCAAAGCCTTCAGTATCATCAATAAAATCACCGCAACATTCCTTAAAAAGCTGTATAAAGGTTTAGCGTCGCCTGGAATTAGCTTCCGCATTTTTTTTAATCTTTAGTCTGCATCTGACAACGCTCGACCATCTAGGTAAAGAACTGGAAAATCCAATTTCAAAATTTGGACGACTTCTACGTCCTTCAGCACCTTTGGATGTGTCAACTTCTTCGGGATACTCTTCTAATGTATTTTTCATAAAGAGTTTTGCGGGATCACTCGTACGGATTTCTATTTCAAAGCTACAAGATACTTTTTGTTTTTCAATATCCATTTTGCTGTTGGTAATGCATTCCCATTGTCGCTAGTGACCGAAAATTTCCTTTTTGGAGCCTTGCTATGTTGAATTTTTTTCTTTTACGAAGAAGCGACGACGACATCGCTTGAATACTCTGGTGGGGTCTCAAAAGGTTTACCAGCATGTGGCTTCGTGATATTGGCTGAGGCATTCTGAAATTAATTGAAGAAATACTTGTTAACAATTTCTTGACGTGTTCCTAACTACCTACTTAAGCTTCATCTAAATAACCCTAAAACATTTTATTAACACACCAGCTCTCACTAATGATATAAATGCGAAAGTTTAGACGGATGAATGTTTGATACTTTTTCACGCCAAAACTACTACTACTGACGGATCAAGTTTAAATTTTATATAGATGCAGCTATAAGCCTAAGAAATAACGTTTCCTTAAAAACAACGCGTGTGAAGCCGCGTGCAGAATCTAGTAGGTACCTTTATAATTCTAAAGATAGTAGGAATCCCAGTTTTGTCATCTGTATCATAAACTACTAATCTAGTACCTACCTACCACACTCAACACGCAAACCAGCATTAAAATATTAATTTGCAAAACATACAAACATCAAGAATAGAACCCGCACCTTTCGAGCCAAATAAAAATTTTAGTTTTTCAAAAACGTGTTAAGTCATGTAACGTACTTTTAGGGTTAAAATACAAAATAAAGGGATATTGTCTTGTTTATCAATAACGTACCAAGCTCTATGGTATGTTTACAAATGCTGGTTAATAGTCAATTTTTTTTTTGCAAAAACCGGTCAATCAAACATTTTATATAAATTTAATGCAACGTAATAGCATTTTACCTGTGACTATGTAAAAATAGGTTCCATAGTGATTTCAAACTTATTTAAATCATTAGAAGACCTATTTCTTGCAATTTTGCGGGTAAATAACCTATAATGTTGTCTGGGTGTAATTCGTAAGTTTATGTACTATTTTGGCTTACCTTTGATGATGTTTTTATTTTCCAAGGTTCTTATTGCGTTTTCCATGCAGTATTTGTATCTGACTGTCCTGACAATTCACTTTATTAATTTTAACAAATAGATTCACCAAAAGTTGTTTTCAAAAAGACTATAACTAATTAAGCAATAACCGATCAAGTACCTTGAGTGCGTATGGCTTTATATAGATGGCGTTCAATGACATAAAATGATGTTTCAAGTACCTTAACATCTTATCGCAAAACGTTCAACCGTACAAACTGATTTCGTGTCAACATTTTTGTACGTATTTTTGGTACTTAAATAATGTTATCAGGTTAAAACGTTGTTGCAAAACGTTCTTTAACTGCCAAAGAAGCGTTCTGCATACTTAACTCAATTTTTGACTTTTTGTGGGTTGACATGTTATTGCTTATCAGCATCCTCAATATTAGCATGCTTTCAAGCATGCTTAGTAGTGCGCTACTTTCTAGCATGTGTATCTGTACCTTAAGTATGTATATAGAGCACCTCCAACATAGCTTGGCCACAGAAATGCCTTCAATTGGTGCTTCAAGAAAAATAAGAACACACGGGAAAACATTCATCACTTGCACCGAATCTAAGTATTACCTTTGCGTCCTATGAGCGTACCAAGTCTGACCCAAATAGGTGAATCATAGAGGTAAAACACGCTCACTCGAAAATTCTCTTGATTTCTAATAAAGATCCTAGGATCCTACGTTCCTTTGATTTCGAAGATTTAAACGAATCTTGTAGTATGTGTGAGTTGACAAACATAATTACAACTTCAGTGCTTTCACGCATAGCACGAATACAAATAGGAAAAAGAAACTTAATTACCTACCATCACATTTTTTGCTACACTTCGTTTGTGTCTATTATCATTTTAAGCCTTTTTCTAAAAAGACTTCAATGGTTCTCGATCTCGTTGTATAAACTCAGGCTAAGGCTAAGGTAATAGAATTAAATGAAAACTAGTATTTACAATAGAAACAATTGAGTTAACTGCAGACTATTGCAAACAATCTACAGGTAGCTCAACTGATCCATATACCAGTCGGAAGCGTGTCCAAGACACTGGCTACATTGCCCCGCTCTGTATGGCAATGCTGATGCGCTGTGCCAGATACTCACCAGCTCTCGGGTCGGGTATTTTATTTATGTAATATGTATTCTTTATTTCTCAAATAAAAAAGAACAACCCGGACACCAGATTGGTTGTGAAGACGCACCGACTAGTACATAATTATAGGTTTAAACTAAGAGTTATTGATCATTTTTAGTAATCTTTATAAAACAACAAAATAAATAATGCTGGACCATCGACAGCATTATCTAACCCCGAAGTAAGCAGAGCTTATGTTATAAAATTTAGAAAGTCTAGAGAGAAGTATTTTTGTTTTAGTGCTTACCCGCACTCTGGGTACATATCTCTATAAGAAATTAATTAATTTTTTGGGAACTTATTTTACTTTGTTAAGTACTTATTTCATTTCTTAGAGAGAAGTTAGTTACCTATAGTTATTCTACAGTGTATTGTTTAGCAAACTATTTCATTTATGGGTAGGTATACTAACTACGTAAACTGCAATGTGACAATACCCTAAACTAAATGATTGAATAAAAATTATACAGGTGCACATATATTTTTTATTAAGAGGATACTCCGAGCCAAACTAGCGCCGTCCCGCTGCCACCTAATGTTCTTATTATTTCGTTGAACAAAGGTGATTTCAAAATTTTCAGTTTGTGATACCTATTATAAGCTTTATTTTGCACAGTTTAGGAGGAGAAACGATGTTGCAATTGTTGTACCTACTTTGTGGCCAGTGGCCACCAAACTCAATTGTTTTCTATTATTTTAGTTTTCTTTGTTATTAAATGGTTTTTACCGTTTCTCTGTTCACATGAATGTAGGTAAATAGTAGGTATACGTAGAAAACACAGAAAAACTGATTTCATCAAGCGCATTTTTGAACAGGTAAACCACAAGAAGTAGTTCGCGTGGGTCCAAAAGGTTACTGCTTGCACAAAAAATACCAAACCATAGCGTCTGATATCTTCAGCATGGAGTTGAAGGAAGGAGACGTCTGGGTGACCAGCTTCCCTCGTTCTGGCACCACCTGGACACAAGAGCTGGTGTGGTTGATAGCTAATGACTTTGACTACGAGAAGGCTGCTGCAGTGCTGTTAAAAAGAAGATATGTTGCTATGGAGTATGTTAATGTATTTAAATTTTTAAGAAGCGTTGACCAGGCCACAAACAACTATCAAATAACTTTATGGTTAGATACCCCATAGTTACGATTTTTCAGAAATATTTCTTTTTATTTGACAGTACACACACATTTAGATTGTGGATCAATCAATGTATAAAAGTAATACAGCTTCCTAAGTTTTTTAATGTCTTGTTATTTCAGACGGTCATTATTCTTTGACGAAAGATCACATGAGAACGCAAAATCAGTAATGGGTGACAACGAGCACACTGCATATATGTTGGACATATTGTCTACTCCTGCGACAGAAGCCTTAGCCACCATGCTTTCTCCTCGCTTCATAAAGTCCCATCTACCGATGTCTCTACTGCCTCCAAAGATTCTAGAGTCTTCCAAAGTGGTTTACGTTGCTCGGGACCCTAGGGACGTTGCTGTCTCGTGCTTCCATATCTCGAGGCTCCTAAAATATAAGAAATATAAGGGCAACGCGAGACAGACTTGGGATTTGTTTGTCAAAGATCTGTGTGAGTATTTAGCTGTCTTTGTTTTCTGTGAAAGTTTTGTATTATCTATGTTGTTTCAGAGGCTTTGCATGAATTTTAACGGGAAAATTCCAAAAGCCAAAATGTTTTTGACCAGGTTGGGACCGTTAAGTTAGGCAGAATAATAATACCCAGGGTGACTTTTTGAGATGACAGTGGATGGCCAAATCAAAAACCGTGAGAGTTTAAGAGTTTAAGAGAGAGTTAGAGAAATAATCGTACGTCAAATATTGATGCATGCGGATGTTGGGCAGTTTTACATCGAAGAAGGCTAGGTGAAAAATAGTTTGTGGGCTCAAGACGAGAAGCCTCTGTGTGAGCCAGCGACCCATCTGATTTCAGCCATGGTGGAAGTGAAGGACGGCTAAAGTTAGCTTCGACGGATTCAGCTAATGACCAGAAGGCTTTACTGCCTCCAGTAAAGATGCGCGACTGTGAATGATTTCATTCGAATCATTCGACTACACAAATCATTCGAATGACTAGACCACATTAGTAACTAATTTGGTTAGTAGTCGCAAGTCGTTCGACTGCACGAGTCGGTCGTTTAGTAACTAATTTGGTTAGTAATCGCGACATGGTCGATTGCCCGAATCAGTTTCAATTCGTTAGTCGAGTACATTTCATTCAACTCCAGGTTTATTCGACGTCGCCGCCACACAACGCTTCGCAGGTCTAAGTTAGAAAATAAGCAGTGTAAAAATAAAGAAGAAACAGAAGTACCTAATATGATGTTTAATTGAAAATCAAATAAAACTTACAAGAAAATATCATAAATTGAACAAAATCAACATAAAACTTACTAAAACTAGGTAGGTACTAATCCTACGGTCTGGGTCATAAGTCAGCACAGTCGGTCCAAGCTATTGTCAGTGTGGTTCTCAACGTCAGGAATACTGGTTGCCTCGTTCACCAGCTGAGAGAGGTTAAGTGACAAAGCAAGTTTGTGAGCCTCTCGCCCAGCATGATCGGTTTTCTGGTACTATGGAAAGAATCAATCGTAATGATGAGCATTAAAGTCACCATATTGCAGATGTAATCAAACATCCTGGTTGTCTACTGATCTCCAGTGTGTGACCGATAAAGACTGGCTTAGATAATTTTATCTAGGCGAGTGTCCACCAAAATCCATATAACTGAAAATCTGGGATCTTCAAGATCACGAAGGCGCAGATAACAAATGTCATCTCGGGCATTTGTACACACGTTCCGGCTTTGGGCTTAAAATTGTACTCCCAGGGAATACCTAGGGTATGTGAGGTATGACACATCGGATGGCTTTCGTATCTGCGTCTCCATGAGAAAAAATAAGTGGGGGCTTCGCAGTCTCTAGGTGGTGGTGGACTGAGTCGGTATTTGAGTGCAGTCCTCGGATGTTACAGAAGTGTACATTAAGTGAGAGGACAGGCTTCCGCTGTGAGTACGACTTTTTCATAATTGAGATAGTGCCTGATAACTTTTAATCGCAACCACGCACTGTCTGCTATTCAGATGTGATGACGCCGTTCTTTGAGCACGTGAAGGAAGCCTGGGCGTTGAGAGACCATCCCAATATGCTGTTCTTATTCTACGAGGATCTTTCTAAGGTAAGACATGACACCGCTGGACATTTAACCAGTAGGTACTGGAACCTTGAGTAGTCGTAGGAAGGTAAAGTCAGAAATAATCTAGCCGTCATGTATATACTTAGCTGTAGCGTTTTCACCTCCATTTACGGCTCATCGTCGTTAAAGAATGAGACATAAATATTTCCTTGTTCCGAATGCTACCTCTATCAGTCCACAGCTGGACAAAGGCCGGCCTCCCCTGATTGGCGCCATATTGGTTCTTAGCGTTAAATGTCATTGCCTTATTGCCCACGCTGCCTACAATTGAAATCACTTCTTCATCAAATTAAAGGCAAAAAAAAGTTATTAAAGGTTAACCTATTCTAAAAATATGTGCGAAAACTTACCAAATTTTGATTTCGATACAGAAGGAAATATACCAGTAATCCTTTTCTCCGTTAGAGAAATTTTCAACAGGACACAATACCGAATAAGATTTTTTTTCCGTAGGATCTGCAAGCCTCGATTCGTAAAGTAGCCGAATTCCTTGGCAAAGAAGTGTCTCCTGCGCAGATGGAGCGCCTCTGCAAACATCTGCATATTGACAACTTCAAGCAGAACAAGTCCGTCAACTTAGAAGAGTTGCGGGAACTTGGACTCTTGGATTCTAGGGAGCAGTTTATTAGAAAAGGTAAGTAGAAGTGGAAATGAAGCAGTCTCATTATGTTTTAACAATGTTTCTCATCAGGTACAGATATAGATATCTCAAAAGATTACTTATACTTTATTTGGTTAGTAGTTAATTCGAAATAAGTTACAGTTTTAAATAATTTTTACCGAGATTAACTCGCTTAACGTGATTAACTTTAGTACCTTATTATTGTACTTACTTCTTTGCTATTAATGCTCCCAAACGTATTTAAACGCGTTGTTTGTAATGGAAGCTGCCTTCGTAAAATTTTCAGTACGTCATAATGTTATGTTATGTTATTGTGTGTTGTGCCATCTAGAAAAAAATAATAAAACGTATATTTTTTAAAGCGTGATTAATCCCAGGTCAACCCGGGGGCTGGCGTAACTACTTCGACGAAGAGATGACGCAGCAAGCTGAGCGCTGGATTGAGAAGAACCTCGCAGATACCGACTTACGATTCCCTAGCGTGTCCAACTGAAACGTTTCAACGAATTAGTTTTACAATCGAGAGTGCCTTTATGTTTTTTGTATGAATAAAAGGTATCGTTTTAAGATTAAAATAACTAGTAAGTTACTTTTAAATACCTACCCACCCCATATAATTACCATATCTGGCCTTGTTACATCTGTTTTGGGGATTCCAGTTTTTCGAAAGACACCCTGTATAGGCCTTAGGTATAGGCATTATTTACTCCGGGATAGCAGTGTTTCATGTTTTTAGGGTTTCGAGATCGGTTTCGAAACCCATGGTCTCGCTCTGTCCGTCCCCGCTCTTTTTGTTTGCGATTAACTTGAAATTTGAAATAATGATACATTTTGTACGCCATTACTGATTTCAAGAAAAAAATATACAAATAAATTAAAATGAATAATTTCAGTACAAATTCTGATGTTGAAATTTCAAAAGCGACCTAGGGATGGGGTATCAAATAATAGGTAAGTATCGTTTTGTAGTAGGTACATTTCAAAAAAGTTTTTGAAATTTTTGATTTAAAATATTTAAAAAAATGACAAAAACTGACCATTCGGTGTATGTCTATTTATTATTTTTTATTCTGTGTATTTTCTGTGTATGTCTGATTTTTTATTATTGTTTTATGGACTATGTATGTTATGTATGTTATTTATTTATTTAGTTATATTGTTATTTATGTTACTGTGTCTGAAATAAATGTGATTTGATTTCCCCCCTTATCTCCGAAGATTGCAGACCGATCTATGTACATACAATACAATGTAGGGGACGTTAGATATAGATCTATATTTCACATAAAATATATAGAGGAGTCTGTCAAAATGACTATTTTTGAAAAATGAACAAAAATGGGGGTATTATTTTTTGAAAGGAAGCCCTCCACAGATATCAGAAATAAAGATCTCTGTGAAGCCCTCCTTCCACCAGCCACACCAGCCTAGTCACCCACCCAAGTGGGATATCAAATGAAAGTTATCGGTTTGATCATTCAAAACACTTTTTGAAATTTCTGTAGGTTGTCTACTTTTTGAAATATTTCGAAAAAAGTCGAAAAATTGGCCATCCCTAATAAAAACTAAATAAAAACCAGCATTCCGATCACCTGTGGACTCTATTAAGAGTTTTGTTAGGTCTTTATATAGGTATGGCGTGTGCCCCAGGACTCCAAGGGTTTCCACCCCAAACGGCTCGAATAGGTCAAGGTATTTTCACCGAAATCGCCGTTTGAGGGAATCCACTGATGTTGCTGCGGAGCCAGCTGATGTCCCTGCAAGATGAGATGGTGCTAGGTAGAACTGGTCCACCCCAAGGGTTCCTGCCTTGTCGGGGCGGGGGGCTTAGTAATCGCGGACTGGTCACCCGCGATGAAGCTAAGAGGAACCTATAGGGACGTGCCAACGCAGGCGGCGACATGGCCGGCCCCGAGACGGATCGCTTCTCTGGGTTTTGAGCTCTAAGCCCAGTTGGAGTGGTAGTAGGTAGCGGTGTTGTTTGGGCGGCACCGTGACTGAGGTGGGCGGCTGTGCTGTATGGGCAGCATGGCCGCAGGGAGATGGAGGCCGCAACGGGAGAGGAGAACCGGTATTGAGATGCGCCGCTCTCCCTGCCTTCCGCGACCTTGGCGGGGACACCACCGCGTACGCCATCAAACGATGGCGGACGCGGTTGGGTCGCAGGGGAGAGGGAGTGTCGGTATTGCAAGGTCGCTCTCCCTATCTTCTGCGACCGTGTGGCAGGCGGCGGGGCCACACGACCGACCCGTCTCGCAGGGGGCCCTAGGGCGCCTGGACACGGGGTCGTTCGGCGCCCATTTGGCGGGTAAGGTCCCTGAGGTGGTCGCGGCGTGTCACGTGTTTCCGGCGTATCGCGAAAGTGGGTGCTTCACACCCCCCAGCGAGAGGCCCGATATCGGGCAGCCGTGGGGGGTTCGTGGAAGAGAAAATTGTTCCCATGTTTCCACCACAAGCGGCAGAGGGGGAAACTCCCTGAGGTTTTTAGTGGGTTGGAGTCCCACATAATCGTACTATCTCCTCGTGGCAGTGCGATATGCGTGCGCATTTCCCTCAGGATATTAAAAAAAAGGGTAGAACTGGTGGTTACATATTATAAAATAAAATAAAAATAAATAAATGTCATTTAAAACAAATCGTCGAGAGCCGGGTGGCTCTCGTCAACGATGTGTTTAAGCTCTTGTCAAAAACAACAAGGGGATGTAAAACCGGCCGTAAAGTGATATGGTACTATTTTTCAGTTGGTATTATTAATTGCATGTCTGTCTGTCGTCAACCGGAGAACAAAAGAATTAAACAAGCTCGCTTCGTAGCACTTGCTTCGTTTGTTACGAAATACCTAAATTGTTAAAGTCGTTAGGAAGAAAAATAAGGAAAAAAACCACGTAAAAGCTCCATGCCTTTAGTTTGTCTCTTTGGCAGTGAGTCAATGGATGAAGGCGGGTCAGGACCGCTGTTTGTGGCGACGTATGGGAGAGGCCTATGTCCAGCAGTGGACGTGTATGGGCTGATATGATGATGACGATGTCTCTTTGGTCTCCAAGTGTTGAAAATTTTTATGCGAATAAAAAGGAAAGGTTCAGTTGTTCGGTAACAAGTAAGTGAACCGGACTTCATAGTTCGATAGGTTAATTTTGCAAACCTATTTATTACATTATGATACAAGTGCGGTAAGTTGAAAATTACAGCCGAGGCGATATTGCTAGCCCGAGCCATAGGCGTGGGCTACAAGAAAGCAGAGGCTGTAATCATCAAAGCGCACGTATGTCATATGTCGTTTTATAACATACATACATAATTTGCGAGGAAATTAAAAACTCGGACTTTCGAATAAATTTTGATACGCATGTAAGTATCTATCGGTCGATTTTTCGGGTAAGAGGCTTAGAGTAGCCTTTTTCGCTGCCTCTGAGACTTCTGGCGGTGTTGAATTAATAAATTCATCATTACTTGACGACATTTTCATTTAAAAACACAAATGAAAAAGCCCGCGGAATAATTTTTACTTGTCCACAAATTAGGAATGCGCGCGCATCAGCGCTTTTTTTTAAGGCAAAGGCACAAAAACAGCCAGTGTTACTATTAAAGTAAATTAATATTTTTGTGTTTTGTTACAGATAAATGGTTGTAATTTATGGTCAATAATAATTAAATTAAAAAATTAAATGTTTATTTATTATATTTTATCTCCTAAACATCCTAAAGTTAATTTTATTCATAAAATGTTGACTACTTTTCTGACATAAAAACTCTTTGCTTAGATTTAAAAAAGTACCGTTCGTTTTAGACCATAGATATAGAATTTCTTCACTACAGACGGAGCATCTTGATAAACCGTGCGTTTTACATTACATTATCACACTAGTGCGTAATGAATGAAATACAATACAGTATTGAAATTGGTGCAATAAGAGACCCTTTACGAGCAAATGTGTTATAAATAATATTTAACGGGTATTTATCGCGTTTATTTACCTATTTTTTGTCACGTTATGACTGACATCCCGTGACCACGGCAGTGTGTAAGCCTGTCGAAACGTCGGGAAAAAAATAGATAAATAAACGCGATAAATACTCGTTAAATAGTAGGTATTTATAAATATGTGCTCAGATCGCATAAGTTTAATTTTTTTTTGATAACCTGATGATTTGCAGATTATCGTTACCTATCACCAGTTAGATACGTTGTGTAGGTACCTTCATATCGTTGCGTTGTACTGTAATCGTCTAAATGATTCTTTGAAGGATTTATTTCAAGGCTCCACGGATTAAATCGAGTTAATCGCGACGTAGTGTATGACATATTAGCTCTTTGACAGCGGGTTAAATTGTTACGTACATGAGTCTCCGCGGAGACTCCATGGGTTCCTCTTAGCTTCACCGCGGGTGACCAGTCCGCGATTACTAAGCCCCCCGCCCCGGTTCCTTAGTCGCCTCCTACGACACCCGCAAGAAGAGCTGGGGTCGTTACTATTCTAGGACCGGAATTATTATTATAATACATATATTATACAATATTTTTTCATAAAACAAACAGTCAGATGGAATTCCGAATGTTTGTTTTAGTAATAGTTGTATAGTTAAACATAAATGTTTTTAAACTTACCTACGCGATCTGCAGGGGTATTTTAATTCGTCAGAAAGGCCCTCGGATTCGATATCGAAAACTTTGTCGAAGAACGCTATTTTAAACCAGCGGATTCGAAAACTTTTGACATTCGAATTCGGATCCTTGTTAGGAGAGTTTCATACTTTCGATCATCAATCCGCAACGAAATCAAAATAGCGTTCGCGGAATCGAATTCAAATCTGACGTTTCCGGAAACGTCAACACATAATTATAAATACTATTTATATAACACATTTGCTAGTAAAGGGTCTCTTATTTCACCAATTTCAATACCGTATTGTATCTCATTATAATGTCAAACGCACGGTTTAAAAATTTTGATGTCTATGGTTTATTTTTATTAAGATGTCTAAAACGAACGGTACTTTTTTAAATCTTAGCAAAGAGCTTTTATGCCAGAAAAGTGTTAACATTTTATGAATAAAATTAAGTTTAGGAGGTTTAGGAGATAAAATATAATAAATAAACATTTAATTCTTTAATTTAATTAATATTGAACATAAATTACAACCATTTATCTGTAATAAAACACAAAAATAATAATTACTTAATTAATTAATATTTAATTTACTTTATTAGTAACTAATACTGGCTGTTTTTGTGCCTTTGCCTAAAAAAAAAGCGCTGATGCGCGCACATCGCTAATTTGTGGACAAGTAAAAATTGTTCCGCTGGCTTTTTCTTTTCGCTGTATTGTTTTAACTTGAAAATGTCGTCAAGTAATGATGAATTTATTAATTCAACACCACCAAAAGTCTCAGAGGCAGCGAAAAAGGCTACTCTAAGCCTCTTGCCCGAAAAATCGACCGATAGATACTTACATGCGTATCAAAATTTATTCCAAAGTTCGAGTTTTATTTATTTCCTCGCAAATATGTTATAAAACGACGAATGACATACGTGCGCTATGATAATTATAGCCTCTGCTTTCTTGTAGCCCTCGGCTGTAATTTTCAAATTACCCCACTTGTATCATAATGTATTATTAACGGGTATTGTATAGTTGTTGAATAAAACCGCATAGTGAAATTGAACATTCCGATAAAATTCTGTGGAAAGTGAGTGAACGCCTACTCAAGCAAATGATTATGTATGAAACCAGTGCTACCTACAACAAGTGCGGTGTAACCTGTATGACCTACATAATATAGAACAACAGTGTAGTGTCTGTGGTAGTGTTGTCCATCAGTGATTTGAATTGTGTGATCGAATAACGTAAAATCAAGCACAGCAGACTTAGAATTTTTAGGCACAGCACAGAGCGGCATGAAAAGAAGTTTGAACGATTGGTAACACGCTAATAAGGTACAGTCGCCGACACAATTTCCTGAAACGGTTATTAATTTAACACACTATACGTTTTAGAAAACGGTCTAAATTTTGCTCTAACACCAAAACGCATCCCGTATGAGGACACTGTCAGCAGCGTCGAAGAGACTATTGTTCGCAATAAAATACCCATAAATGACGCGGAGACGCTAAGACAAGATATTTCTATTATTTTGCAAAAAAGTCGACTCCTGAAACCAAACATAAGTGCGGGTGAGTGAGCGTCAAGCTCTTGTAAATCTCAGCAAAAATCAAGAGATACTGGTACTGAAAGTTGATAAAGGAAATGCCACCGTAACTTATTAGTAGTATATTTAGAAGACACAGGATTATGACGCTAAAATACGGAAATTGTTAAGTAACAAGAAGTTGTATAAGCCAGTAAACTTCAATCCCACGGCAAGAGTGACGAAACGGGTACGAACGTAGGTATACAGGAGTATAAGGACCTTTTTACTGAGGATGTCTTCGACCATCTGTACAGACTACAGAGCAGCGATTGTGCAGTCGTCAAAGCTTTATGGTCTGCCGAAAGTACATAAAGCAGACGTACCACTACGACCTTTAATAAGTCAAATAGACTCGCCGACTTACAATCTAGCGACGTAGCTGGGGTTCTACAGACGCTTACGGGAAAGACACGTCTTTTGTGAAGGATTCGCGCCTTTTTGTCAGCATCATCACATAACATAACTTCATCACATAACTTGGGAACCTGGAGATTTATTGGTGAGCTTTGATGTTGAGTCTTTGTTTACCAATGTTCCACTCATTGATTGTCTTGCTGTTGTGAAACAGAGATTGAGTGATGATGAACTTTCTGATCAGCTTGTATTAAGTACTTCTACAGAACTGTCTCGACGGCAATTTATTTTTATATCAAGGGCAACATTACATACAGATAGATGTTGTAGCGATGGGTAGTCCTGTAGCGCCTCTACTTGCCAATATCTGGATGGAACATTTTGAATCCATAATAGACCTAGCAGCTTTTGATATAAAATTGTGGAAGAGATATGTAGACGATGTGTTTTGTATAATCAACGTAAGTAACCATGAAGCAAAACAGCTGACGGAGTATCTAAACTCCATACAACCTAAGATAAGCCCCGGTAGCACGGGGATTGTTGTCTAGGGTAGAATAGAGAAATGTTACGTCACTTTGTCATAGAATGCGTAAGTTGTTTGAGACGCACTCCTTACACATCAATAATGTACGCAATGTATGACGATGCGATGTCATTATTCTCTTTTCTACCCTAGACAACAATCCCCGTGCTAGGGGGGCAGGTTTACACAAGAAATGGAGGAGAACAGTTTTCCTTGATTTAAAAGTGACGGTAAAATCCGACGGGACCTTAGCACACACTGTGTACAGAAAACCTACACACACAGACAGATATCTCAAAGCAGCGTCACACCACCATCCGTCACATCTGGAGTCAGTAGTATCTTCTCTAGTAAACTGAGCTCATGACCTCTGTGACCCTCAACACCTACACAGTGAGTTGGAACATCTTCAGGGGGTTCTAAAACGTATATTTTCTAAATCGTGACAGTAACCTATGTAGGTATGTCAAATAATGTGGGTTCCAAACAGTATCTACTTTCTCGTGAAATGAAATCTGTCCAAAGTTGTTAACTGACTACTTGTAGCAATATGCTTCTCGTCTTTGTATTCATACTAGGCTACTCTTCTTTAGAATAAAAGAAAATATGTCACATATTACCATACAACTTAAATAGGGCCGTATTCTGTAAGTTTTGCAAATCTACCCACTTATTAATAGGCAATCAATCAGTGAACCATCAAAAAATCCATAAAATCAACAAAATTCATCAGTGAACCTATGAAGAACATACCTATAAGATATCTTTCCCTCTATTAACCAATGTTATCACAAGCATTTAACGTTTTGATAGTTTATCTATCTATGCCTAACCTACCTACATAGGTACTCTTTCTGTTTCCTTTTATTATGTTATAAGACATCATCTGAATAATCCGTTTTTAATAAAATATAGATTTCTTTTTAATAAGTCACTTAATAAAGTATGGCTGGAAAACCCGAGTTAGAATATCGAGAGATTGATCCAAGTGAGCTTGCAGTTCTTTCAGAATTGTTTGAAGGTAAGTGGACTGTTGTCAACTGACAGGACTGGTGTCAAAACCATTCAAAAGTTGACGGTCGACGAACTGGAACCCGCAACTAAACATTCATATCTATGATATTTAAAGGATTCAGAATAATACCGTAAAATGAGGCAATTTCGCCTAGCTTTGGCAACTATGCCATACAGTAAAAAAATCGAATAAATGTTAAATAATTCAAAATTCTATCCTTACGCAAGTTTGGTTTTTGTGGGAGAATATTTTTTGTAGTTTTCGGTAGCATTTGTTATATTTTTCACACTGGTGACATTTATAGTTATTCCAATATGGCGATTCTAAGCGAAGTGGTGAAAGCACAAAAATTTCTTGCCAAATTGTGGTCGCAGAGCAGAATCTGCAGGTCTCAGGTTAGTGCAATTTTGATAGTTTACACAGAAAATATCTAGGACCATGTCTGTAGATGCCAGGTATTGCTATTTCTTCATTTTATTGAAATATCCGCAAAGTAATGAAAATAGAGTGTGTCCGATGGCAACTTCCCCAAAACCCCAAACACGCTAGGGTTGTCAAAAATTTAAATACTAAAACTTCATCATCATAATGTTTTATCTTGATGAAGTCTACAGCATATAGGCCTCCCAAAAATCGCCACTATGGATTTTATTAAATTAAGTATAAGAGAAGAATACTCTATAAACAAATCTGGCATTATTGTTACAAATATCAGAATTCCACCAAGAATGTGTTCTTGTTCTTATGCATGGTTAACACAGAATTTTTTATGTTTTTCTAAGACTTGTGATGAATCCATACCATTTTTAGAGTACGTAGTATGTGTCTTTTTAAAATTAAGGATAGGCGAGAAAATATTTTTTATTGTTACCTACATAAATATACCTGATGATTCTCGTTTCCGTGTTTGTTTTTGACAACCCTATGCATTAGGAAGTATTTGTATGGAAATTTTCAAAACTCCTTGGCAACTTTGCCTGCTGTCAGTATTGCCATTTTCTGTAATGATTTCTCCTTACCTGGTCTTTGCGTTACAAAAAATACATAAATCTCCATGGTATCTTCACCCGGCAAACAATTCTACTGCAAAATTAAAGAAATACTGAGCGTAGGCAGAGTTGCCAAAATTTTGGCAACTCTGCCTATTTTTTTAATACTCTGTAAGCTTTAATTGAATAGGGTTTTTAGAATGACACATGCATACAATGTTAGCCAAATATCTATTACCTATATGCCATGCAAAAATAAATATTGTAATGCATCTGTTCATAAGGGAAATATTGAGATTCTTGTCCAAAAATATGGCTAAGTTGCCACGTTTTACGGTACTTATTACATTGTAAATATAGGTATCTCTTTTGCTAAACTGATTGCACAACCAGCCTCACCATAAAATTTTAACTGGAGAAATATACTGATGTTATTAAAATAAGTATGTAGGTCCACCTCCAACATAGCTTGGCCACAGAAATGCCTTCAATTGGTGCATCAAGAAGAAAAAGAACACACGAGAAAACACACCAGTTGTTAGTTGCACCGAATCTAAGTATTTCCTTTGCGTCCTATGAGCGTACCAAGTCTAACCCAAATAGGTGAATCATAGAGGTAAAACACGCTCACTCGAAAATTCTCTTGATTTCTAATAAAGATCCTAGGATCCTACGTTCCCTTGATTTCGAAGATTTAAACGAACCTATGTAAGTATGAGTGAGTTGACAAACATAATTACAACTTCAGTGCTTTCACGCATAGCACGAATACAAATAGAAAAATGAAACTTAATTACCTATCACATTTTTTGGCTACACTTCGTTTGTGTCTACTATCATTTTAAGCCTTTTTAGGGTTTCAAAGATCGGTTTTGAAACCCTTATGGTCTCGCTCTGTCCGTCCCCGCTCTTTCTTGAATATCTCAGTAACTACTGCAGCTATTAACTTGAAATTTGAAATAATGATACATTTCGTGCGCCATTACTGATTTTAAGAAAAAAATATATAAATAAATGAAAAATGAAAATGAATATTTTCAGTACAAATTTTGATGTTGAAATTTCAAAAGAGACCTAGGAAGGCAAATGGGGTATCAAATGAAAGGTATCGTTTTGTACATTTCAAAACACTTTTTGAAATTTCTGTAAATTTCATACTTTTTGAAATATTTCAAAAAAAGTCGAAAAATTGACCATACCCCCCCCCTATCTCCGAAGATTGCACACCGATCCACATACAATGTATTAAGCGTTTGTAGATATCGATCTATATTTTACAGGAAAAATATAGAGAAGTCTGTAATAATAATAGTTTTTGAAAAATGGTCAAAAAGGGGGGGAATTTTTTTTCAAAAGGGGGGGTACCTCCCCATGTGGGGTATCAAATGAAAGGTATCGTTTTGACCATTTCAAAACACTTTTTGAAATTTCTGTAAGTTTCATACTTTTGGAAATATTTCAAAAAAAGACGAAAAATTGACCATTCCCCCCCCCCTAGCTCCGAAGATTGCAGACCGATCCATGTACAATGTATTAGGCGTTTGTAGATATCAATCTATATTTTACAGGAAAAATATAGAGAAGTCTGTAATAATAATAGTTTTTGAAAAATGGTCAAAAAGGGGGGGAATTTTTTTTCAAAAGGGGGGGTACCTACCCATGTTGGGTATCAAATGAAAGGTATCGTTTTGACCATTTCAAAACACTTTTTGAAATTTCTGTAAGTTTCATACTTTTTGAAATATTTCAAAAAAAGTCGAAAAATTGACCATTCCCCCCCCCTAGCTCCGAAGATTGCAGACCGATCCATGTACAATGTATTAGGCGTTTGTAGACATCAATCTATATTTTACAGGAAAAATATAGAGAAGTCTGTAATAATAATAGTTTTTGAAAAATGGTCAAAAAAGGGGGGATTTTTTTTTCAAAAGGGGGGGTACCTCCCTATGTGGGGTATCAAATGAAAGGTATCGTTTTGACTATTTCAAAACACTTTTTGAAATTTCTGTAAGTTTCATACTTTTTGAAATATTTCAAAAAAAGACGAAAAATTGCTCTTTCCCCCCCCCCCTAGCTCCGAAGATTGCAGACCGATTCATGTACAATGTATTAGGCGTTTGTAGATATGGATCTATATTTTACAGGAAAAATATAGAGAAGTCTGTAATAATAATAGTTTTTGAAAAATGGTCAAAAAGGGGGGGAATTTTTTTTCAAAAGGGGGGGTACCTACCCATGTTGGCTATCAAATGAAAGGTATCGTTTTGACCATTTCAAAACACTTTTTGAAATTTCTGTATGTTTCATACTTTTTGAAATATTTAAAAAAAAGTCGAAAAATTGACCATTCCCCCCCCCCCTAGCTCCGAAGATTGCAGACCGATCCATGTACAATGTATTAGGCGTTTGTAGACATCAATCTATATTTTACAGGAAAAATATAGAGAAGTCTGTAATAATAATAGTTTTTGAAAAATGGTCAAAAAAGGGGGATTTTTTTTTCAAAAGGGGGGGTACCTCCCTATGTGGGGTATCAAATGAAAGGTATCGTTTTGACTATTTCAAAACACTTTTTGAAATTTCTGTAAGTTTCATACTTTTTGAAATATTTCAAAAAAAGTCGAAAAATTGCCCTTTCTCCCCCCCCTATCTCCGAAGATTGCAGACCGATTCATGTACAATGTATTAGGCGTTTGTAGATATGGATCTATATTTTACAGGAAAAATATAGAGAAGTCTGTAATAATAACAGTTTTTGAAAAATGGTCAAAAAGGGGGGGAATTTTTTTTCAAAAGGGGGGTACCTACCTATATGGGGTATTAAATGAAAGGTATCGTTTTGACCATTTCAAAACACTTTTTGAAATTTCTGTGAGTTTCATACTTTTTGAAATATTTCAAAAAAAGACGAAAAATTGACCATTCCCCCCCCCCTAGCTCCGAAGATTGATGACCGATCCATGTAAAATGTATTAGGCGTTTGTAGATATCAATCTATATTTTACAGGAAAAATATAGAGAAGTCTGTAATAATAATAGTTTTTGAAAAATGGTCAAAAAAGGGGATTTTTTTTTCAAAAAGGGGTACCTACTTATGTGGGGTATCAAATGAAAGGTATCGTTTTGACCATTTCAAAACACTTTTTGAAATTTCTGTAAGTTTCATACTTTTTAAAATATTTCAGAAAATTGATTGTCCAAATAATTGGCAAATGTATGAAACCCTCGGCGCGCGAGTTACACTCGCACTTGGCGAATCTTGTTTTAAGAAGACTTCAATGGTTCTCTTCTCGATCTCGTTTATCGAGTGTTTTTTGTATAAACTCAGACTAAGGCCTAACTGTTCATTTAGCTCTACATTGTGTTAATTAATGGAGAATTTTTTTTTGTTTACATTGATTTTAAGTACATCTTTATTCAAATAAAAAAGAACAACCCGGATACCAGATTGGTTGTGAAGACGCACCGACTAGTACATAATTATAGGTTTAAACTAAGAGTTATTGATCATTTTTAGTAATCTTTATAAAACAACAAAATAAATAATGCTGGACAATCGACAGCATTATCTAACCCCGAAGTAAGCAGAGCTTATGTTATAAATTTAGGTTACTAAATTTATAACATAAGCTAATAAAAAGTCTAGAGAAAAGAATGTTAGTTACCTATAGTTATTCTACACAGCCGTGTGGTGCCGGCTTAGAATTGCACCACCCCAACTCTTCCCGTGGGTGTCGTAGGAGGCGACTAAGGGACACAAACCGGGGGGTGGGCAGCAGCGCCCCCTGCAGAGCAACTCCACTACAGAACTGCGATCCCCAACCCGCATGCCCAGCGTGGGGATTATGGGCATTACCCCCCCAATGGTACGACGCAACAAAAAATGGCCCCCAGTTCCCGGCCGCCTCGCTATTCCTGGCCATGGCAGCGGCCATGGTAACGGCTTGGCAGGGGGTGCTAGGAATCACCGGGCTACATCAGGCTGCCACCAACAACTGACCCTGGCTACGTATAACGGACGCACTCTGAGGCTTGACCAACATCTAGCGCAGTTGGAAGTGGAGTTAGAGAACATCAAATGGCATGTTCTAGGGTTATGTGAAGTCCGCAGAGAGGGGGAGGACACCATAACCCTAGACTCGGGTCATCTTCTCTACTTTCGTGAGGGTGATAAAACATCCCAGGGTGGCGTAGGTTTCCTCGTCAATAAGGCCCTCTCTAACAACGTCCAAGAAATCTCCAGTGTGTCGACCAGGGTAGCGTACCTGATCCTTCGGCTATCCAAACGGTATAGCATGAAGGTAATTCAGGTCTACGCACCGACCTCGGCACACTCGGATGATGAAGTGGAGGATATGTACGAAGACATATCCAGAGCCTTGCATAACACCACTAAGGCCCACTTCAACGTTGTTATGGGGGACTTTAACGGCAAGGTGGGAACCCAGATTGGCAACGAATCCCGAATAGGCCCGCATGGTTATGGAGTTAGGAATCACAGGGGGCAAATGCTTGTCAACTTCCTTGAGAAAGAGGAGCTGTTCTTAATGAACTCTTTCTTTAAGAAGCAGCCTCAAAGGAAGTGGACATGGCGAAGCCCCGACACTGTGACTGAAAATGAGATAGACTTCATCATGACGGATAGCAAGCACATATTCAGAGATGTCTCAGTGATCAACAGGTTCAATACCGGATCTGATCACCGACTCCTCCGAGGCTCTCTGAATATCAACTTGAAGCTTGAAAGAAACCGTCTGATGAAGTCCACGCTCCGACCTAACCCAATCCAAATCATGGCGGGCACCGAGAAGTTCCAGCAGCTTCTCGGGGATAGATTTGTTGCCTTGGAACCCACTGATGACGCTGACGAGACCATGCACAATCTGGTCGAAACGCTGAGGCACGAAGGCATCAAGTTTTGTAAACAGCAGCGTACTGGCAAGAAATCCAAACTCTCGGACGAGACTCTCGGGTTGATGACAAGAAGACGGGAAACCACCCAGGCGACTTCGTCAGAGAGGTCAGACCTGAACAAGCGAATTGCGAAGTTGGTACGGCGCGACCTTCGGAGCTCCAACACACGCCTCATTGAAGAGGCGATAGAGCGAAACCGAGGGTCCAAAGTATTCACTCAGCAGCTTGGCAGGAGCCACCTGACGAAGCTTAAAACGCACGATGGGAGGACCGTATTGTCGAAGCCGGAGATCTCTGCTGAGATAGAGGATTTCTATGGCCGTTTATACGCTGCACATGCCCCTCGTGCCCAACGGGACGACCACGATTCACGAGCCACCCTGACACGCCACTACACCGACGAACTGCCAGACATCAGTCAAGACGAGATCGGGATTGCTCTGAGGCAGCTTAAAAATGGAAAAGCCCCCGGTGAAGACGGCATTACTTCAGAGCTTCTGAATGCAGGAGGAGCCCCTGTTATACAGGAGCTGCAGAACCTGTTTAATGCCGTCCTTCACAGTGGGAGAACTCCAAAGGCGTGGAGCGGGAGTTTGGTGGTGCTCTTTTTTAAGAAGGGAGATAAAACCCTTCTTAAAAACTACAGACCCATCACACTCCTGAGCCACGTCTATAAGCTTTTCTCACGAGTGGTCACGAATCGTCTCGCCAGGAGGCTCGACGAGTTCCAGCCACCGGAACAGGCCGGGTTTCGCGGAGGATATGGTACCATAGACCACATACACACGGTGAGGCAGATTATACAGAAGTCCGAAGAGTATAATCAGCCCCTGTGTCTGGCCTTTGTGGACTATGAAAAGGCCTTTGACTCTGTCGAAACCTGGGCTGTTCTGGAATCCTTACAGCGTTGCCAAGTAGACTATCGTTATATCGAGGTGCTGAGATGTCTTTATGATGCCGCGACCATGAATGTCCAAGTACAGGGCCAGCAGTCCAAACCCATCCAACTGCGCAGAGGTGTGAGACAGGGGGATGTTATATCCCCGAAACTGTTCACAAGCGCGTTGGAAGATGTGTTTAAGACGCTGGACTGGAAAGGTAAGGGCATAAACATAAACGGCGATTACATCTCACACCTGCGATTCGCTGATGACATAGTCTTGATGGCGGAGTCGCTGGAGGACCTGAACCTGATGCTGGACGGCCTAGCTTCAGCCTCACGACGCATCGGTCTTGGCATGAACTTGGATAAAACCAAGGTCATGATCAATGGCCACATTGATCCGGGACCGATCGTCGTACATGGCCACCTTCTCGAAATTGTTTCCGAATACACTTACCTTGGGCAGATTCTGCAGTTGGGTAAAAACAATTTCGAGAAGGAGGCCAAGAGGAGGATCCAGCTAGGTTGGGCAGCGTTTGGGAAACTACGTCGAGTCTTCTCGTCATCCATACCGCAATGCTTGAAAACGAAAGTTTTCAATCAGTGCGTCCTACCCGTCATGACCTACGGAGCTGAGACGTGGACACTCACGGTAGGGCTGGTCCACCAGTTTAAAGTCGCTCAGCGAGCTATGGAGAGAGCTATGCTCGGAGTTTCTTTGAAGGATAGGATTCGCAACGAATACATCCGACAGAGAACCAAGGTTATCGACATAGCTCAAAGGATTAGCAAGCTGAAGTGGCAGTGGGCTGGCCATATCTCGAGAAGAACCGACAACCGCTGGGGTAAACGTGTTCTTGAGTGGAGACCGCGACTCGGCAAACGTAGTGTAGGACGCCCTCCGACCAGGTGGGATGACGATTTGCGAAAGACTGCTGGCAGATGCTGGATGCGGCAAGCTGAAGACAGGGCGCTATGGCGCTCATTAGGGGAGGCCTATGTCCAGCAGTGGACTGAAAAAGGCTGATGATGATGATGATGATGATTCTACACTGTATTGTTTAGCAAACTATTTCATTTATGGGTAGGTATACTAACTACGTAAACTGCAATGTGACAATACCCTAAACTAAATGATTGAATAAAAATAACACAGGTGCATAGATATTTTTATTAAGACGATACCCCGAGCCAAATCTTATTATTTCATTGAACAAAGGTGATTTCAAAATTTTCAATGGGCAGTTTGTGATACCTATTATAAGCTTTATTTTGCATAGTTTAGGAGGAGAAACGATGTTGTACTTTGTGGCCATTGGCCACCAAACTCAAATAAAATGAAAACAGAAAAAACTGGTTTTATCAAGCGCATTTTTGAACAGGTAAACCTCAAGAAGTAGTCCGGGTGGGTCCAAAAGGTTACTGCATGCACAAAAAATACCAAACCGTAGCGTCTGATATCTTCAGCATGGAGTTGAAGGAAGGAGACGTCTGGGTGACCAGCGTACAAAGGTCTGGCACCACCTGGACACAAGAGCTGGTGTGGTTGATAGCTAATGACTTTGACTACGAGAGGGCTGCAGCAGTGCTGTTAAAAACAAGATATGTTTTTTTGGAGTATGTTAATTGGTATTTAAATTTTTAAAAAGCGTTGGCCATGCCAAAGCTTTTAATTTTAAATCTGGAGCTTTTTGACACAAACGACTTTCAAATAACTTTATGGTTAGATACCCAATAGTTACGATTTTTGAGAAATGTTTCTTTTTATTTGACAGTACACACACATTTAGATTGTGGATCAATGTATAAAAGTAATATAGCTTCCTGAGTAATTTAATATCTTGTTATTTCAGACAGTTCTTTGACGAAAGATCATATGAGAACGCAAAATCAATAATGGACAACGAGCACACTGCACATATGTGGGAAGTATTCTCATCTACTGCGATAGAAGTCTTAGCCACCATGCCTTCTCCTCGCTTCATAAAGTCCCACCTGCCGATGTCTCTACTGCCTCCAAAGATTCTAGAGTCGTCCAAAGTGGTTTACGTTGCTCGGGACCCTAGGGACGTTGCTGTCTCGTGCTTCCATATCTCGAGGCTTCTAAAATTTCAGAAATATAAGGGCAACGCGAGACAGACTTGGGATTTGTTTGTCAAAGATCTGTGTGAGTACTAGCTGTCTTTGTTTTTTTGTGAAAGTTTTTTATTATCTAGGTTGTTTCAGAGGCTTTGCATGTTTTTTTACGGGAAAATTCCAAAAGCCAAAATGTTTTTGACCAGGATGGGACAGTTTAGTTAGTTAGAGAATAATAATGGCCAGGGTGACTTTTTGAGATGACAGTGGATGGCCAAATCCGAAACAATGAGAGTTAGAGAAATACGTTAAATTTTGATGCATGCGGCCGACATCCGCATGCATCAAAATTTGACGTATTTCTCTAACTATCATTGTTTCGGATGTCATGTTTGTTTTACATCGAGGAAGGCTAGGTGGTGAATTGTCTTGAGCCCTCAAGACGTGAAGTCTCTGCGAATTGAGTCATAAATAAATTGATTTCGGATTCGCTAATGATCAGAAGGCTTTACCGCCTCCAGGAAATGAGGCAAGCTTGGCTACCAGTCGGCCAATCCGGTCAAAACAAGCTTTCTTTAGCGTCTTCTTGAGGGACTTAGCGGCTTTGTTTTAGGCTGTCTTCCTTTGTGATGTGTCTGAGGCCTTACTGTTCCGAGCGTCGAACCACGCAAGATAAGCCCTGTGTTTCAACGCAGAAGCACTGGCACACGCGGAGTTAAGCCACGGGGAGCTCTGTCGGAAGGTGCAGTATCAGAGAATGGAATAAAATACTCCATTGCAATATTAAACACCCTCGTAACAGCGTCAGCACATTTGTCGCCCGCCAAGTATAAGGCGAAGAAATGACGCATCTATCTGCTGACTTGTATCGCCATATTCTTCTGCTACCTTTAGGGGAAGAATCCGGGGGAGGAATCGGGAGTATGACGATACTGACCTTACCAGGCAGTGATATGAGCCTCCTAAAGGAGGTAAAACAGGCACTGAATTACGGTCGGGGTCATTAGTCATCAGAAGGTCCAAGCAATTGGCAGTGTGGTTCTCAACGTCAGGAATCGTGGTTGCCTCGTTCACCAGCTGAGAGAGGTTAGGTGACAAAGCAAGTTTGTGGGCTTCTCGACCAGCATGATCGGTTTTCTGGTACTACGGAAAGAGCCAATCGTAATGATGATCGTTAAAGTCACCATATTGCAGATGTAATCAAACATCCTGGTTGTCTTCTGATCTCCAGTGTGTGACCGATAAAGACTGGCATAGATAATTTTGTCTAAGCCAGTGTCCACCAAAATCCATATAACTGAAAAACTGGGATCTTCAAGATCACGAAGGCACTGATAACAAATGTCATCACGGGCACACGTTCCGGCTTTGGGTTTAAAATTGTGCTCCCAGGGAATAACCTGGGTATGTGAGGTATGACACATCGGAACGCAGTCTTATCTGCGTCTCCGTGAGAAACAATAAGTGGTGCTTCGCAGTCTCTAGGTGGTGGTGGACTGAATCGATATTTGAGTGCAGTCCTCGGATGTTACAGAAGTGTACATTAAGTGAGAGGACGGGCTTCCGCTGTGAGCACGACTTTTTTATAATTGAAAGTGAGACAGGTGTGTGGGTAGACGGCAGTTAAGCACGGCAATGTTCAGCGATCACAGGACAAACAGCAGAATCGTACATCGCTGGAGGGCTAGAGATGGAGACTGCGCACCCCCCCCCCCCCCCCGAGGAATAGCTATCGGGTCCCACGATAGAGCATTTCGGGATTTTTCGCGAGGCGGCGGGCCAGTCTTTCACGTGATGCTGGCATGCTACTTGGGCCCCCTATAACCTGCGGTCGGCCAGCGGAGAACCGTGCTTCGGATCTCGCTACCCTCCATGTCTAACCGTCCGATACACTAGCTTGGCTAGGCTACTGTCCTGATACACTCCCGCTTTTCCAGTGCAAGACTGCTTAGACCCGTCTCCTCCACGATGGCTACTCCGGACCATATTCCGAAACACAACAGACTGGCTTCACGGACTGGCTTAGTCCGGAGTGTGGTCCGGAGGGTGGTGACAAGCCGCGGCCGAAGCCTACCACCAGAAGGTACCACTCTTAGCACCACCCAGAGGACACGTGAAGGCTAACAATGGGTAAACACCTACGGACGTGACGATAAAGGCCTCCAAAAAACTTTTGAGGAAACCTTTATTTCTAGGGTTCCTTTTGAGGAACGGAACCCTAAAATAGTAGCTCTATCATGAAAAAGATAGATAGATGTCGCCCGCCATCGCCACTTAAAAAAATAGATCACGCTAACGAAACGTTCCGTGTTTGCAAAGTGTGGTTGTTTTCAGTCATCACTACGTAATCCCTTTTTGTAGCAATTCCCCTTATGTGGTTTATTTATCTATATCAAGTAAATCATGAACAAGATGCTAATAATTTTTTTTTCAATTTTTTTTGTGTATTGGTACCTAGATTATGCAAAATTATATTGCGATCGATCGGGTTTACGTATATTAATTATAATATAATCTCTTGTGTAGGTATTAGTGTTTGCTTAGAGCGCCTGATAACTTTTAACCGCAACCACGCACTGTCTGCTATTCAGATGTGATGACGCCGTACTTTGAGCACGTGAAGGAAGCCTGGGCGTTGAGAGACCATCCCAATATGCTGTTCTTATTCTACGAGGATCTTTCTAAGGTAAGACATGACACCGCTGGAAATTTAACCAGTAGGTACTAGCACCTTGAGTAGTCGTAGGTAGGTAAAGTCAGAAATAATCTAGCCGTCATGTATAGCTGTAGCGTGTTCACCTCCATTTACGGCCCATCGTCGTACATAAATATTTCCTTGTTCCGAATGCTACCTCTATCAGTCCACAGCTGGACAAAGACCGGCCTCCCCTGGTAAGCGCCATATTGGTTCTAAGCATTAAATCTCATTGCCTTATTGCTCACGCTGCCTACAATTGAAATCACTTCTTCATCATTATGTAATGAATAGGCAAATAAAAGTTATTAGATACCTTTTCTAAAAATATGTGCGAAGATTTACCAAATTTTGACTTCGATACAAAAGGAAATATGCCAGCAATACTTTTCTCCGTTAGCTAAGAAATTTTCAACAGGACACAATACGGACCGAATAAGACTTTTTCCATAGGACCTGCAAGCCTCGATTCGTAAAGTAGCAGACTTCTTCGGCAAAGAAGTGTCTCCTGCGCAGATGGAGCGCCTCTGTGAACATCTGCATATTGACAACTTCAAGCAGAACAAGTCCGTCAACTTCGAAGAGTGGCGGGAACTTGGACTCTTGGATTCTAGGGAGCAGTTTATTAGAAAAGGTAAGTAGAAGTGGAAATGAAGCAGTCTCACTATGTTTTAACAATATATCTCATCAGGTACAGATATAGAGATATCTCAAAAAATTTGCCCCCTACCTACACTTTATTTGGTTAGTAGTTAATTTGAATTATGATAGTTTTAGATTTTTTTACGCAGATTAACTCGCTTAACGTGATTAACTTAAGTACCTAACTATAATACAATTACTTCTTTGCGATTAATGCTCCCAAACGTATTTAAACGCGTTGTTTGTAATGGAAGCTGCCTTCGTAAAATGTTCAGTACAAGAGTAATTATAATGATTTAGGCAATCTGTGATTGCTGATACGTCATATATGTTACACAATAAAACCATTACCACCGTTATAGACGGTGATGGTCTCATTGTGCCATCTAGAGAAAAATAATAAGACGTATATTTTTTATTAAAGCTTATAATTTTGATTAATCCCAGGTCAACCTGGGGGTTGGCGTAACTACTTCGACGAAGAGATGACGCAGCAAGCTGAGCGCTGGATTGAGAAGAACCTCGCAGATACCGACTTACGATTCCCTAGCATGTCCAACTGAAATGTTACAACGAATTTAATTTTACAATCTAGAGTGCGTTTATGTCTTTTGTATGAATAAAAGGTATCGTTTTAAGATTAAAATTAACTAGTTACCTACCCTATATAATTACCATATCTGACCTAGTTAAAATTATCAGTTTGTAACGCAAGTTAAAAATGATCGAAAGTGAAGAATTTACGCTTAAGTGACACAAAGTTGAATTTTCAACAAGAACAAAATAGTCCTATGTTTCTAGGAGATTTTAAAAACTTTGCGAGACTTCTCATCTTCATAATATCATATGTATATGTTGCCATGAATGATGATATGGATGTCATAGAATGCCATAGGATACCACACAATCACAGAAAGAATATGCTGACAATTGCAGGGACATCAGTAAAGGCCGGCTCTGCAGCAACATCAGCGGAGTCCCTCAATCGGCAAAAATACGGTAATGACAGAGGTTTCATTTCATTTATTCATACCATAGATTCACAGGGAACACTAGTCAAGTCATTTCAAAATATAAAAATAAAACTCAGAATATACAAATGATAAAATAATACAAGCTTCGTAGCTGCAATAGCATTGTCAAAATTTAATGTAAAATAAAATAAGATAGTATGTCCAATTTCAATATAATATGTAGGTAAGGTACCTAAATTAATCAATAAAATTGTATGTAAAAATATTTTTATCAGCAAAAGCTTCGTCTAATCGGTAATAGCTTTTGTCTATTAATCTATTTTTGATAAAGCATTTATATTTGATGTCAGACATAGATCTTACATTATTTGGTAACATATTATATAATTTGATTGAGATGCATACAAAACTTTTTGATTCTTTAGCTAACCTCGTTTTGGGGAGAACTAAGTTATTTTTATGTCTTGTATTGTAAACATGTCCATCCTTAACATACATAAGGTTATGTAGATTATTTCTGGCATAAATTAAATTCTGATAGATGTATTCTCCAACCATTGTCATCACACCTATTTCCCTAAATTTATCTCTACACGAATCCAAAAACCTTAGGCCTAGTACGTAAAGTATTGCCCGTTTCTGTAGCAAGAACACTCGGTTTGCATCAGCTGCTCTTCCCCAGAACAGTATTCCGTAGGTCATAAGAGAATGAAAGTAGGTGAAATAGACCATACGTGATGCATTAACCCCTCCAATTTCTCTAATTTTTCTTATAGCATAGGTTGCCGAGCACAGTCTTTTTCTTAAAGCATCAATGTGAACACTCCATGTCATTTTAGTGTCAAGCCACACCTAGGAATTTGACTTTATTACTGTGACTTATGTTTAGGGTTTTTAATGTTTCCTTTTCAAGATGTCCGGATGGATCATTATGTCTGGTGCTTAGTGAAAAGGGGTTATATTAGTCTTATCAACGTTCAGGAGCATATTATTTACTGAGAACCATACTTTTAATTTATATATTGTCTCTAGTATAGTCTTATTTGCATTTTCGTAAGAGGAGTCCTTTATAACTGAACTAGTATCATCGGCGAATAAGATAACATCTATGTTGTATCGAGTACAGTCGATAAGTCATTAATATATAGTAAAAATAGCAAAGGTCCTAAGATTGAGCCCTGGGGGACACCCATCTTCACATTGCACTCCATAGAGCGACTGCCGTTCATCTCAGTTATTTGGACCCTGTTCATGAGGTATGATTTAAATATTTCTATTCCTACTCCGGCAACTCCGTAGTGTTTTAGTTTGCCAATAAGAATATCATGCGACACAGTGCAACACAGTCAAAAGCTCTGGAAAGGTCACAGAAAACTCCAGAGGTTTTTTGTGACCCCTCCAGGCCAGAGTACACGTCCTCTACAACTCCTCTACAAGGTTACCTATTCGAGGCGTTTAGGGTGGAAACCTCTTTCTCTTTCCGTCTTTGGGGTCCTGGGGCACACGCTATATACAAAAATGTTACAAAACTCTTAAGGCATATCGGGTAGAATCCACAGGCGATCGGAATGCTGACTTTTATATTTCGGTCAACGAATTAGCATTGCCATTCAACGTGCTGCCAGCATTCTAGGCACTCTGCCTTCTGGTGACGGCTTAGAGTTTAAGAAAATAGATGTAAGTGTAAATATTAGTTTTATAAGTGTATATACTATTTTATCCTGTATATAATAAATAAAAAAGATTATTGCTAACAATGATATTATTATATAATCTCATTGGATCCTAGCTATATTGCAAACGGGCTGATTCTACGACTTGTTGGCGGCGGCGGCGGCAACCCTCTGTATATTATCATTGGCAGCGACATATATATTTGCTACTGTTTACTGAAGAAACGCGTGTGAAGCCGCGGGAAAAACTTTTCAACAATTATAATATATGTATACTTGAAAAATCTTGGTAAATTGCCATTCTATTCTATACGATTCCAACTATTTTGCTTATTTACGTTGTGGTCGATAAACTTGACTAACCCAATTTTGATTGAATTCACGCATAGGATTAGTATTTCCCTTTCATAAATCAAGGGCGACCACTACGATTTCCAATGCAATCCTTTTTGGTGCTAACTGCTAATGGAATGCATCAAGGAGTATCTACTAGCTTTTGCACTCGGTTTTGTAGGCGTAGAATGCTTAGGGAAAATTCACACGTACCGTACCACAACCACATCACACGAAGCGACAAAAAGTGGTTAACCAACAAGGTAGTTTAGTTGAGTAGGAGTAGGTACCTATAGTGAACATAATACTAAAAAAAGTGGTTACGTGTGAAAAGTGTCGCTGCAGTCTTTTGCAGTCGCGTTGTGTTCACTAAAATTAGGTTGGATCGCCTTGTGTCTAGGAAACGTATAGGACGTTTCCTAGACACAAGGCGTGGTGTAAAGCCGCAAGCAGAAACTAGGGTTCCGTACCCAAAGGGTAAACGGGACCCAATAGAATAATAGAGTAATAGTAATAACTAAGACTCCGCTGTCCGTCTGTCACCAGTTAGACAGTTAAATTTTTTACAAATGATGTATTTCTGTTGCCGGTATAACAAAATACTCTTCTAATGTATTTTTCATAAAGAGTTTTGCGGGATCACTCGTACGGATTTCTATTTCAAAGCTACAAGATACTTTTTGTTTTTCAATATCCATTTTGCTGTTGGTAATGCATTCCCATTGTCGCTAGTGACCGAAAATTTCCTTTTTGGAGCCTTGCTATGTTGAATTTTTTTCTTTTACGAAGAAGCGACGACGACATCGCTTGAATACTCTGGTGGGGTCTCAAAAGGTTTACCAGCATGTGGCTTCGTGATATTGGCTGAGGCATTCTGAAATTAATTGAAGAAATACTTGTTAACAATTTCTTGACGTGTTCCTAACTACCTACTTAAGCTCCATCTAAATAACCCTAAAACATTTTATTAACACACCAGCTCTCACTAATGATATAAATGCGAAAGTTTAGACGGATGAATGTTTGATACTTTTTCACGCCAAAACTACTACTACTGACGGATCAAGTTTAAATTTTATATAGATGCAGCTATAAGCCTAAGAAATAACGTTTCCTTAAAAACAACGCGTGTGAAGCCGCGTGCAGAATCTAGTAGGTACCTTTATAATTCTAAAGATAGTAGGAATCCCAGTTTTGTCATCTGTATCATAAACTACTAATCTAGTACCTACCTACCACACTCAACACGCAAACCAGCATTAAAATATTAATTTGCAAAACATACAAACATCAAGAATAGAACCCGCACCTTTCGAGCCAAATAAAAATTTTAGTTTTTCAAAAACGTGTTAAGTCATGTAACGTACTTTTAGGGTTAAAATACAAAATAAAGGGATATTGTCTTGTTTATCAATAACGTACCAAGCTCTATGGTATGTTTACAAATGCTGGTTAATAGTCAATTTTTTTTTTGCAAAAACCGGTCAATCAAACATTTTATATAAATTTAATGCAACGTAATAGCATTTTACCTGTGACTATGTAAAAATAGGTTCCATAGTGATTTCAAACTTATTTAAATCATTAGAAGACCTATTTCTTGCAATTTTGCGGGTAAATAACCTATAATGTTGTCTGGGTGTAATTCGTAAGTTTATGTACTATTTTGGCTTACCTTTGATGATGTTTTTATTTTCCAAGGTTCTTATTGCGTTTTCCATGCAGTATTTGTATCTGACTGTCCTGACAATTCACTTTATTAATTTTAACAAATAGATTCACCAAAAGTTGTTTTCAAAAAGACTATAACTAATTAAGCAATAACCGATCAAGTACCTTGAGTGCGTATGGCTTTATATAGATGGCGTTCAATGACATAAAATGATGTTTCAAGTACCTTAAGGTGGGTGTATAGGCCAACAGCCTTGAGGATTCGGGCGGAGTCAAAATTTTTCCCCGCGCCAACCGCATACCCCCGCTACATTTTTACGCACGCAGACCGCGGCCTCCGTTCATGGCAATCGGTCGCGCATCGCGATGTCGAAATAAGGACTTACCTACTGCTACATCATAATATGCTAAAACAATTCTACCTATTATTAGATATTGGTGTTAGGTGTGCCGGTTTCTCGCGTAGGTAGGTGCCACTTGAGAACACTACACTATAGAATTTTACTCAGCTTGTAATATCAACAGAGGTTCCTATTTTGCACAGATTTTATATACCTATGTATACAAAATTAAATATAAATAAAGATGGATAATAATAATAATGCTGGACAATTCACACAGCATTATCTAGCCCCAAGCTAAGCAGAGCTTGTGATGGGTACTAGATAACTGATATTATACGTAATATTATACATTACATAGATAGATATTTTTTATTATACATAGAAAACACCCAGACCAACGGAACAAATTTCTGCAGATCGTACACAAATTAGTTCCGAGGCGGGGATCGAACCCGCAACCTCTTGCGTCGCAGGCAGACTCTCGCCCGCTGCGCCACTGAGGTCGTCGTCGATTACCATTGACTCACTGATTGACA
The DNA here is from genome assembly GCA_946478455.1 of Eupithecia vulgata. Lineage (NCBI taxonomy): Eukaryota > Metazoa > Arthropoda > Insecta > Lepidoptera > Geometridae > Eupithecia > Eupithecia vulgata. The sequence continues at coordinate 4,555,592 of OX297863.1, forward strand.
TAATTGTTCTCCTTGATGGTGGATGGGGAGGTATACTTTATATTTTGCGGAAACGTGTAGAGGGGGACCTCGGGAAATTTCCGACTTTTTCAGATTTGCTCCCCCATCTGCCCCCCCCCCACATGGTGTCTCGGAAACTGAACGAGGTGTATATTAAGGGGGCAAATAGTATTTATCAAAGTAAAAATTATGAACCCCATCCCCCATCCAAAAAATCTAATATGGTATAGGTAAAAATTAAAAATAAATAGTGAAGTGACATAATCGATATATTCCCGTTGTCCCCTTTGACGCTGTCCCGTTATGAGGACAACGGGAAGTCAAAATTTCCTTCCCGTTGTCCCCATGGACGTTTTCTCGTCATGGGGACAGCAGGAAGTCATAAATTTCCTTACCGTTGTCCCCATTGACGGTTTCCCGTTATGGGCCAAAGAGAACTAATAAAATATCCTTATTTTTATCTCCATTGATGTAAGCATAGTTTATATACATACAAATGAAATAATTGATATAAGCGTAGTTAGAGTTTAACCAAATGACAAAAAATCGATTTAAAAAGCTACACAGATTACAAAACCTCACTGTAATTTTTTTGGATCATATAAACAACAAAAAGAAGAAATTTGTTCCGTTGGTCTGGGTGTTTTCTATGTAATTATAATAAAAAATATCTATCTATGTAATGTATAATATTACGTATATCAGTTATCTAGTACCCATAACACAAGCTCTGCTTACCTTGGGGCTAGATAATGCTGTGTGAATTGTCCATCATTATTATTGCTAGATTTATAGGTATGTATAAATTAATTATTGTGATGTTATGGTCAAAAACAAGTAGGTATTACTTACATAGTTAACACCGCACCGATAAGTAAAATCCCATTTTTTTTAAATTTCCTTATATTTTTGAGTAAATAATACAGAAAAGATATTATTTGTATCTAGTACATATAAAAAGATAAATAAAAAAACTCACAAAGCTAAAGAACTTATAAAAACACAACTACATAGTATTATTAATTATATCACAGAATCAACATAATACCTAAATGAAAACACTTAATATGCATAAATAATTTAAAAAAAAATATTGTGTCGCCATTAAGCCAATGAGAACTTTGTTAAAACAATGGTATCTGTACGCTTTTATTCCACCGCCGGCGCATCCTTTTTAAGGACATTTTGAAATAATTAACTACATTAATAATATGTAGTAGAGATGTAACGAATATTCGCATCCGCATTCGCATTCGCGAATATTCGCAGGATTTTCAATATTCGCATTCGCATTCGCATTCGCCAAAATCTATGCGAATATTTGGCGAATGTTGATGGGGCAAAAACTTACCTAGTATATTTAAAACAAGATTCGCCAAGTGCGAGTGTAACTCGCGCGCCGAGGGTTTCAAACATTTGCCAATTATTTGGACAATCAATTTTCTGAAATATTTTAAAAAGTATGAAACTTACAGAAATTTCAAAAAGTGTTTTGAAATGGTCAAAACGATACCTTTCATTTGATACCCCACATGGGTAGGTACCCCTTTTTGAAAAAAAAATCCCCTTTTTTGACCATTTTTTAAAAACTATTATTATTACAGACTTTTCTATATTTTTCCTGTGAAATATAGATTGATAATATCTACAAACGCCTAATACATTGTACATGGATTGGTCATCAATCTTCGGAGCTAGGGGGGGAGAATGGTCAATTTTCCGTCTTTTTTTGAAATATTTCAAAAAGTATGAAACTTACAGAAATTTCAAAAAGCGTTTTGAAATGTACAAAACGATACCTTTCATTTGAAACCACATTTGCTTTCCTAGGTCTCTTTTGAAATTTCAACATCAAAATTTGTACTGAAAATATTCATTTTCATTTTTCATTTATTTATATATTTTTTTCTTAAAATCAGTAATGGCGCACGAAATGTATCATTATTTCAAATTTCAAGTTAATAGCTGCAGTAGTTACTGAGATATTCAAGAAAGAGCGGGGACGGACAGAGCGAGACCATAAGGGTTTCAAAACCGATCTTTGAAACCCTAAAAACTGTTCTCTTTTACATGCGGAATTATAAAAAAAAACTCTGCACTGCACTCGTAAATAGGGATGATGACAGTAACAAAAAGCATCAAGTTAGGCCACAGAAATGATGACTTCAGACTGGCCTTTACTTTATCTGCTTGTTTTCCTATTGGTACCACGGGTCAAGTCTGTCTGAAGTCACCGGCTAGAAGAAATGTAACGCCATCCATAAAACGATTAGGATTGTCTCGTAGGTCCTGTAAACTCCTATTTAGTGCCTCTATTCCTCCTTTGTGAGCCATATTGAACTCATACCAAATAATTATTTTAGCATCACGAATCACCTTTGCCACATCGCTTTGTTTTGATGTTGCAAATTGCCGACTCACAATGATTCAGATTATAGGGTAATTTGAAAGCATAGTGAGAAAAATATTATTTTTCTCACTCTGCTTTCAAATTACCCCTGATGGTGTATTATATATATACACAAAAGCGTTGAAAATGCATCTGCACGCAAGTTTTGATATAGATGCATCGGTATATTGAATCCTAAATTGAGAATTTTAAAGTTAGGCCACAGAAATGACGACTTCAGACTGGCCTTTACTTTATCTGCTCGTTTTCCTATTGGTACCACGGGTCAAGTCTGTCTGAAGTCACCGGCTAGAAGAAATGTAACGCCATCCATAAAACAATTAGGATTGTCTCGTAGGTCCTGTAAACTCCTATTTAGTGCCTCTATTCCTCCTTTGTGAGCCATAGTGAACTCATATCATACCAAATAATTATTTTAGCATCACGAATCACCTTTGCCACATCGCTTTGTTTTGATGTTGCAAATTGCCGACTCACAATGATTCAGATTATAGGGTAATTTGAAAGCATATTGAGAAAAATATTATTTTTCTCACTATGCTTTCAAATTTCCAAAAATCCGTTCTTAGCGGATGCCTACGTCATAAAAGAAACCTCCATGCAAAATTTCAGACTCATAGCTCTTCTAGTTCCTGAGATTACTTGATAAGTTAGTAATTGGCCTGACTTTGAGTCCACCCACACCCCGGACCTTTAGGGTGTGAATTTCAAAAAACACTGAAACACGTATCTGTTTCTATACGCTCCAAATTTTGACGGCCCAAAAGTTACGGTTCTGCAGTTATTATAAAAATGATTATTGACCCCATTTTAACCACCTTAGAATAAGAATTATCAAAAATCCGTTCTTAGCGTGCCTACGTCCTAAAAGGAATCTCCATGCAAAATTTCAGCTTCGTAGCTCTTGTAGTTTCAGAGATTTCTTGATATGTCACCCTGTTTTCTCTTCTCCTTAATATATTTATATAGATTATACCAGTACAAATTCCTTTTAACATCACTCGATGTAACTATTTCATTGAGTTTCACTGTCCACGTTAACAGGTAAACCGTCAATGGGGACAACAGGCATACATTTTAGTTATTTTATCGAGTTCCGATGTCCCCATTAACAGGTAAACCGTCAATGGGGACAACGGGCATAAATTTTAATTAACTTTCGTTGTCCCCATTATTGGGGACGGAGTCAGTGGGGACAACGGGAATACATCCGAAATGTATCTTTTTTGATTTGATGGGTGAGTTCTTTTAGGGATTGATTCATTATGGAAGAATTAGTGTTCTGCATGTAGCAACATCATTTCGGGTTATGATTATGACCTAAGCCTATAATCAAGTGTTGATGTATGTTGTATGTGTTATGCCTGGTGTTGTGCATCGAATCTGAAGTCGACAGATTTGGTAACGAAACCAAAAAAGTAAGGTTGGTAATGTTCTGCTCGGTTGTTTATCGTTAGAATGGGGGGCCCGGAGAAGGACGGTCGTCGGCGGAGTGACGTAGTCCGACTCTGCGGTCATCGACCTTAGCGCGTACACTGTACTTACTGTCTGTAGGTACTGCCCAGCCCACTAGTAGGTACCCAGACATATTATACACTAGCCAATATTGATGTAGAATGTTTGTAGGTACACAAACGGCCCCTAAAATTCACTTTGTTGCCGCGTCTTTTTACACGAAATTTACAACATTCGACTTTCTAAAATTTGCTAGTAAGTAGGAAGGTAGGTAGGTAGAATATAGGTACTTATTCGATTTATTTTTTATTTTTATACATAGGTACTTCTATGAACGAAAGATGATATGAGAGACTTACGGGGCGATAAAACTCCTAAAATACGACTAAATAATAAATATAGACAAGAAACATTTATAATAATCATTTAGAATTAGATGTAAGTAAGTGTAGATATTAGTTTTATACGTGTACCTATATACGTACTAGTTGTAATTGTTCTACGTAATAAATATTTCACAATTTACGGCAAGCTCACGCAAATATCACCCTTTTATTCGTGGCATGGCATGGTCATCTTTTTTCAAATCTATAAACGCTATATTTTTATGTCACGTTACTAGAAAATAATTATAATATTTTAGTAAGATCACGAGCAGCATAGGTCCGTCGTCCAGGAAAGCCTGAGCGGCACTGACGGCTCGTCCCTCGCACCGCGCAAGGGCCCCGCAGATACTCGGAACTTAAAGTCGTAAGCGCCAAATACATTTCTTCTAATTAAAAGAAAACTGTTCTAGTAATCAAAAAATTATTTTGGCGAATCTGTTACCCTTCTTTTGCTTTATTTTTCAATATAAAAATCAAGTCAGTAATTCATATTGATTCGGAGGAGAAGGAAAATTTGTGTCAAAAATGAGATATTTTAGATGTTTTTTTTCTTCAAACACATGCAAATAATCAAAAATCTGTCTTGGCGCTTTTGTACAGAATGAAATGTAATATTAGGTGTAGGAGTCTAAGAATCCTAGGTTTCATATTTGAAGAGGAGTAGGATCTCAAATATCATGAAAATGTTGATTTTTTCGAAAGACCGGCCTCGCAAAACGTTCAACCGTACAAACTGATTTCGTGTCAACATTTTTGTACGTATTTTTGGTACTTAAATAATGTTATCAGGTTAAAACGTTGTTGCAAAACGTTCTTTAACTGCCAAAGAAGCGTTCTGCATACTTAACTCAATTTTTGACTTTTTGTGGGTTGACATGTTATTGCTTATCAGCATCCTCAATATTAGCATGCTTTCAAGCATGCTTAGTAGTGCGCTACTTTCTAGCATGTGTATCTGTACCTTAAGTATGTATATAGAGCACCTCCAACATAGCTTGGCCACAGAAATGCCTTCAATTGGTGCTTCAAGAAAAATAAGAACACACGGGAAAACATTCATCACTTGCACCGAATCTAAGTATTACCTTTGCGTCCTATGAGCGTACCAAGTCTGACCCAAATAGGTGAATCATAGAGGTAAAACACGCTCACTCGAAAATTCTCTTGATTTCTAATAAAGATCCTAGGATCCTACGTTCCTTTGATTTCGAAGATTTAAACGAATCTTGTAGTATGTGTGAGTTGACAAACATAATTACAACTTCAGTGCTTTCACGCATAGCACGAATACAAATAGGAAAAAGAAACTTAATTACCTACCATCACATTTTTTGCTACACTTCGTTTGTGTCTATTATCATTTTAAGCCTTTTTCTAAAAAGACTTCAATGGTTCTCGATCTCGTTGTATAAACTCAGGCTAAGGCTAAGGTAATAGAATTAAATGAAAACTAGTATTTACAATAGAAACAATTGAGTTAACTGCAGACTATTGCAAACAATCTACAGGTAGCTCAACTGATCCATATACCAGTCGGAAGCGTGTCCAAGACACTGGCTACATTGCCCCGCTCTGTATGGCAATGCTGATGCGCTGTGCCAGATACTCACCAGCTCTCGGGTCGGATATTTTATTTATGTAATATGTATTCTTTATTTCTCAAATAAAAAAGAACAACCCGGACACCAGATTGGTTGTGAAGACGCACCGACTAGTACATAATTATAGGTTTAAACTAAGAGTTATTGATCATTTTTAGTAATCTTTATAAAACAACAAAATAAATAATGCTGGACCATCGACAGCATTATCTAACCCCGAAGTAAGCAGAGCTTATGTTATAAAATTTAGAAAGTCTAGAGAGAAGTAGGTATTTTTGTTTTAGTGCTTACCCGCACTCTGGGTATCTCTATAAGAAATTAATTAATTTTTTGGGAACTTATTTTACTTTGTTAAGTACTTATTTCATTTCTTAGAGAGAAGTTAGTTACCTATAGTTATTCTACAGTGTATTGTTTAGCAAACTATTTCATTTATGGGTAGGTATACTAACTACGTAAACTGCAATGTGACAATACCCTAAACTAAATGATTGAATAAAAATTATACAGGTGCACATATATTTTTTATTAAGAGGATACTCCGAGCCAAACTAGCGCCGTCCCGCTGCCACCTAATGTTCTTATTATTTCGTTGAACAAAGGTGATTTCAAAATTTTCAGTTTGTGATACCTATTATAAGCTTTATTTTGCACAGTTTAGGAGGAGAAACGATGTTGCAATTGTTGTACCTACTTTGTGGCCAGTGGCCACCAAACTCAATTGTTTTCTATTATTTTAGTTTTCTTTGTTATTAAATGGTTTTTACCGTTTCTCTGTTCACATGAATGTAGGTAAATAGTAGGTATACGTAGAAAACACAGAAAAACTGATTTCATCAAGCGCATTTTTGAACAGGTAAACCACAAGAAGTAGTTCGCGTGGGTCCAAAAGGTTACTGCTTGCACAAAAAATACCAAACCATAGCGTCTGATATCTTCAGCATGGAGTTGAAGGAAGGAGACGTCTGGGTGACCAGCTTCCCTCGTTCTGGCACCACCTGGACACAAGAGCTGGTGTGGTTGATAGCTAATGACTTTGACTACGAGAAGGCTGCTGCAGTGCTGTTAAAAAGAAGATATGTTGCTATGGAGTATGTTAATGTATTTAAATTTTTAAGAAGCGTTGACCAGGCCACAAACAACTATCAAATAACTTTATGGTTAGATACCCCATAGTTACGATTTTTCAGAAATATTTCTTTTTATTTGACAGTACACACACATTTAGATTGTGGATCAATCAATGTATAAAAGTAATATAGCTTCCTAAGTTTTTTAATGTCTTGTTATTTCAGACGGTCATTATTCTTTGACGAAAGATCACATGAGAACGCAAAATCAGTAATGGGTGACAACGAGCACACTGCATATATGTTGGACATATTGTCTACTCCTGCGACAGAAGCCTTAGCCACCATGCCTTCTCCTCGCTTCATAAAGTCCCATCTACCGATGTCTCTACTGCCTCCAAAGATTCTAGAGTCTTCCAAAGTGGTTTACGTTGCTCGGGACCCTAGGGACGTTGCTGTCTCGTGCTTCCATATCTCGAGGCTCCTAAAATATAACAAATATAAGGGCAACGCGAGACAGACTTGGGATTTGTTTGTCAAAGATCTGTGTGAGTATTTAGCTGTCTTTGTTTTCTGTGAAAGTTTTGTATTATCTATGTTGTTCCAGAGGCTTTGCATGAATTTTAACGGGAAAATTCCAAAAGCCAAAATGTTTTTGACCAGGTTGGGACCGTTAAGTTAGGCAGAATAATAATACCCAGGGTGACTTTTTGAGATGACAGTGGATGGCCAAATCAGAAACCGTGAGAGTTTAAGAGTTTAAGAGAGAGTTAGAGAAATAATCGTACGTCAAATATTGATGCATGCGGATGTTGGGCAGTTTTACATCGAAGAAGGCTAGGTGAAAAATAGTTTGTGGGCTCAAGACGAGAAGCCTCTGCTAATTGAGTCACAAATAAATGCTTTCTCATCCGCAGTGTGAGCCAGCGACCCATCTGATTTCAGCCATGGTGGAAGTGAAGGACGGCTAAAGTTAGCTTCGACGAATTCAGCTAATGACCAGAAGGCTTTACTGCCTCCAGTAAAGATGCGCGACTGTGAATGATTTCATTCGAATCATTCGACTACACAAATCATTCGAATGACTAGACCACATTAGTAACTAATTTGGTTAGTAGTCGCAAGTCGTTCGACTGCACGAGTCGGTCGTTTAGTAACTAATTTGGTTAGTAATCGCGACATGGTCGATTGCCCGAATCAGTTTCAATTCGTTAGTCGAGTACATTTCATTCAACTCCAGGTTTATTCGACGTCGCCGCCACACAACGCTTCGCAGGTCTAAGTTAGAAAATAAGCAGTGTAAAAATAAAGAAGAAACAGAAGTACCTAATATGATGTTTAATTGAAAATCAAATAAAACTTACAAGAAAATATCATAAATTGAACAAAATCAACATAAAACTTACTAAAACTAGGTAGGTACTAATCCTACGGTCTGGGTCATAAGTCAGCACAGTCGGTCCAAGCTATTGTCAGTGTGGTTCTCAACGTCAGGAATACTGGTTGCCTCGTTCACCAGCTGAGAGAGGTTAAGTGACAAAGCAAGTTTGTGAGCCTCTCGCCCAGCATGATCGGTTTTCTGGTACTATGGAAAGAATCAATCGTAATGATGAGCATTAAAGTCACCATATTGCAGATGTAATCAAACATCCTGGTTGTCTACTGATCTCCAGTGTGTGACCGATAAAGACTGGCTTAGATAATTTTATCTAGGCGAGTGTCCACCAAAATCCATATAACTGAAAATCTGGGATCTTCAAGATCACGAAGGCGCAGATAACAAATGTCATCTCGGGCATTTGTACACACGTTCCGGCTTTGGGCTTAAAATTGTACTCCCAGGGAATACCTAGGGTATGTGAGGTATGACACATCGGATGGCTTTCGTATCTGCGTCTCCATGAGAAAAAATAAGTGGGGGCTTCGCAGTCTCTAGGTGGTGGTGGACTGAGTCGGTATTTGAGTGCAGTCCTCGGATGTTACAGAAGTGTACATTAAGTGAGAGGACAGGCTTCCGCTGTGAGTACGACTTTTTCATAATTGAGATAGTGCCTGATAACTTTTAATCGCAACCACGCACTGTCTGCTATTCAGATGTGATGACGCCGTTCTTTGAGCACGTGAAGGAAGCCTGGGCGTTGAGAGACCATCCCAATATGCTGTTCTTATTCTACGAGGATCTTTCTAAGGTAAGACATGACACCGCTGGACATTTAACCAGTAGGTACTGGAACCTTGAGTAGTCGTAGGAAGGTAAAGTCAGAAATAATCTAGCCGTCATGTATATACTTAGCTGTAGCGTTTTCACCTCCATTTACGGCTCATCGTCGTTAAAGAATGAGACATAAATATTTCCTTGTTCCGAATGCTACCTCTATCAGTCCACAGCTGGACAAAGGCCGGCCTCCCCTGATTGGCGCCATATTGGTTCTTAGCGTTAAATGTCATTGCCTTATTGCCCACGCTGCCTACAATTGAAATCACTTCTTCATCAAATTAAAGGCAAAAAAAAGTTATTAAAGGTTAACCTATTCTAAAAATATGTGCGAAAACTTACCAAATTTTGATTTCGATACAGAAGGAAATATACCAGTAATCCTTTTCTCCGTTAGAGAAATTTTCAACAGGACACAATACCGAATAAGATTTTTTTTCCGTAGGATCTGCAAGCCTCGATTCGTAAAGTAGCCGAATTCCTTGGCAAAGAAGTGTCTCCTGCGCAGATGGAGCGCCTCTGCAAACATCTGCATATTGACAACTTCAAGCAGAACAAGTCCGTCAACTTAGAAGAGTTGCGGGAACTTGGACTCTTGGATTCTAGGGAGCAGTTTATTAGAAAAGGTAAGTAGAAGTGGAAATGAAGCAGTCTCATTATGTTGTCAATGTTTCTCATCAGGTACAGATATATAATATCTCAAAAGATTACCTACACTTTATTTGGTTAGTAGTTAATTCGAAATAAGTTACAGTTTTAGATAATTTTTATCGAGATTAACTCGCTTAACGTGATTAACTTTAGTACCTTACTTTTGTACTTACTTCTTTGCGATTAATGCTCCCAAACGTATTGAAACGCGTTGTTTGTAATGGAAGCTGCCTTCGTAAAATTTTCAGTGCGTCATATGTTATTGTGCCATCTAGAGTAAAATAATAAAACGTATATTTTTTAAAGCTTGATTAATCCCAGGTCAACCCGGGGGCTGGCGTAACTACTTCGACGAAGAGATGACGCAGCAAGCTGAGCGCTGGATTGAGAAGAACCTCGCAGATACCGACTTACGATTCCCTAGCGTGTCCAACTGAAACGTTTCAACGAATTAGTTTTACAATCGAGAGTGCCTTTATGTTTTTTGTATGAATAAAAGGTATCGTTTTAAGATTAAAATAACTAGTAAGTTACTTTTAAATACCTACCCACCCCATATAATTACCATATCTGGCCTTGTTACATCTGTTTTGGGGATTCCAGTTTTTCGAAAGACACACTGTATAGGCCTTAGGTATAGGCATTATTTACTCCGGGATAGCAGTGTTTCATGTTTTTAGGGTTTCGAGATCGGTTTCGAAACCCATGGTCTCGCTCTGTCCGTCCCCGCTCTTTCTTGAATATCTCAGTACTTACTGCAGCGATTAACTTGAAATTTGAAATAATGATACATTTTGTACGCCATTACTGATTTCAAGAAAAAAATATACAAATAAATTAAAATGAATAATTTCAGTACAAATTCTGATGTTGAAATTTCAAAAGCGACCTAGGGATGGGGTATCAAATGATAGGTAAGTATCGTTTTGTAGTACATTTCAAAAAAGTTTTTGAAATTTTTGATTTAAAATATTTAAAAAAATGACAAAAACTGACCATTCGGTGTATGTCTATTTATTATTTTTTATTCTGTGTATTTTCTGTGTATGTCTGATTTTTTATTATTGTTTTATGGACTATGTATGTTATGTATGTTATTTATATATTTAGTTATATTGTTATTTATGTTACTGTGTCTGAAATAAATGTGATTTGATTTCCCCCCTTATCTCCGAAGATTGCAGACCGATCTATGTACATACAATACAATGTAGGGGACGTTAGATATAGATCTATATTTCACATAAAATATATAGAGGAGTCTGTCAAAATGACTATTTTTGAAAAATGAACAAAAATGGGGGTATTATTTTTTGAAAGGAAGCCCTCCACAGATATCAGAAATAAAGATCTCTGTGAAGCCCTCCTTCCACCAGCCACACCAGCCTAGTCACCCACCCAAGTGGGATATCAAATGAAAGTTATCGGTTTGATCATTCAAAACACTTTTTGAAATTTCTGTAGGTTGTCTACTTTTTGAAATATTTCGAAAAAAGTCGAAAAATTGGCCATCCCTAATAAAAACTAAATAAAAACCAGCATTCCGATCACCTGTGGACTCTATTAAGAGTTTTGTTAGGTCTTTATATAGGTATGGCGTGTGCCCCAGGACTCCAAGGGTTTCCACCCCAAACGGCTCGAATAGGTCAAGGTATTTTCACCGAAATCGCCGTTTGAGGGAATCCACTGATGTTGCTGCGGAGCCAGCTGATGTCCCTGCAAGATGAGATGGTGCTAGGTAGAACTGGTCCCCCCCAAGGGTTCCTGCCTTGTCGGGGCGGGGGGCTTAGTAATCGCGGACTGGTCACCCGCGATGAAGCTAAGAGGAACCTATGGGGACGTGCCAACGCAGGCGGCGACATGGCCGGCCCCGAGACGGATCGCTTCTCTGGGTTTTGAGCTCTAAGCCCAGTTGGATTGGTAGTGTAGCGGTGTTGTTTGGGCGGCACCGTGACTGAGGTGGGCGGCTGTGCTGTATGGGCAGCATGGCCGCAGGGAGATGGAGGCCGCGACGGGAGAGGAGAACCGGTATTGAGATGCGCCGCTCTCCCTGCCTTCCGCGACCTTGGCGGGGACACCACCGCGTACGCCATCAAACGATGGCGGACGCGGTTGGGTCGCAGGGGAGAGGGAGTGTCGGTATTGCAAGGTCGCTCTCCCTATCTTCTGCGACCGTGTGGCAGGCGGCGGGGCCACACGACCGACCCGTCTCGCAGGGGACCCTAGGGCGCCTGGACACGGGGTCGTTCGGCGCCCATTTGGCGGGTAAGGTCCCTGAGGTGGTCGCGGCGTGTCACGTGTTTCCGGCGTATCGCGAAAGTGGGTGCTTCACACCCCCCAGCGAGAGGCCCGATATCGGGCAGCCGTGGGGGGTTCGTGGAAGAGAAAATTGTTCCCATGTTTCCACCACAAGCGGCAGAGGGGGAAACTCCCTGAGGTTTTTAGTGGGTTGGAGTCCCACATAATCGTACTATCTCCTCGTGGCAGTGCGATATGCGTGCGCATTTCCCTCAGGATATTAAAAAAAAGGGTAGAACTGGTGGTTACATATTATAAAATAAAATAAAAATAAATAAATGTCATTTAAAACAAATCGTCGAGAGCCGGGTGGCTCTCGTCAACGATGTGTTTAAGCTCTTGTCAAAAACAACAAGGGGATGTAAAACCGGCCGTAAAGTGATATGGTACTATTTTTCAGTTGGTATTATTAATTGCATGTCTGTCTGTCGTCAACCGGAGAAACAAGCTCGCTTCGTAGCACTTGCTTCGTTTGTTACGAAATACCTAAATTGTTAAAGTCGTTAGGAAGAAAAATAAGGAAAAAAACCACGTAAAAGCTCCATGCCTTTAGTTTGTCTCTTTGGCAGTGAGTCAATGGATGAAGGCGGGTCAGGACCGCTGTTTGTGGCGACGTATGGGAGAGGCCTATGTCCAGCAGTGGACGTGTATGGGCTGATATGATGATGACGATGTCTCTTTGGTCTCCAAGTGTTGAAAATTTTTATGCGAATAAAAAGGAAAGGTTCAGTTGTTCGGTAACAAGTAAGTGAACCGGACTTCATAGTTCGATAGGTTAATTTTGCAAACCTATTTATTACATTATGATACAAGTGCGGTAAGTTGAAAATTACAGCCGAGGCGATATTGCTAGCCCGAGCCATAGGCGTGGGCTACAAGAAAGCAGAGGCTGTAATCATCAAAGCGCACGTATGTCATATGTCGTTTTATAACATACATAATTTGCGAGGAAATTAAAAACTCGGACTTTCGAATAAATTTTGATACGCATGTAAGTATCTATCGGTCGATTTTTCGGGTAAGAGGCTTAGAGTAGCCTTTTTCGCTGCCTCTGAGACTTCTGGCGGTGTTGAATTAATAAATTCATCATTACTTGACGACATTTTCATTTAAAAACACAAATGAAAAAGCCCGCGGAATAATTTTTACTTGTCCACAAATTAGGAATGCGCGCGCATCAGCGCTTTTTTTTAAGGCAAAGGCACAAAAACAGCCAGTGTTACTATTAAAGTAAATTAATATTTTTGTGTTTTGTTACAGATAAATGGTTGTAATTTATGGTCAATAATAATTAAATTAAAGAATTAAATGTTTATTTATTATATTTTATCTCCTAAACATCCTAAAGTTAATTTTATTCATAAAATGTTGACTACTTTTCTGACATAAAAACTCTTTGCTTAGATTTAAAAAAGTACCGTTCGTTTTAGACCATAGATATAGAATTTCTTCACTACAGACGGAGCATCTTGATAAACCGTGCGTTTTACATTACATTATCACACTAGTGCGTAATGAATGAAATACAATACAGTATTGAAATTGGTGCAATAAGAGACCCTTTACGAGCAAATGTGTTATAAATAATATTTAACGGGTATTTATCGCGTTTATTTACCTATTTTTTGTCACGTTATGACTGACATCCCGTGACCACGGCAGTGTGTAAGCCTGTCGAAACGTCGGGAAAAAAATAGATAAATAAACGCGATAAATACTCGTTAAATAGTAGGTATTTATAAATATGTGCTCAGATCGCATAAGTTTAATTTTTTTTTGATAACCTGATGATTTGCAGATTATCGTTACCTATCACCAGTTAGATACGTTGTGTAGGTACCTTCATATCGTTGCGTTGTACTGTAATCGTCTAAATGATTCTTTGAAGGATTTATTTCAAGGCTCCACGGATTAAATCGAGTTAATCGCGACGTAGTGTATGACATATTAGCTCTTTGACAGCGGGTTAAATTGTTACGTACATGAGTCTCCGCGGAGACTCCATGGGTTCCTCTTAGCTTCACCGCGGGTGACCAGTCCGCGATTACTAAGCCCCCCGCCCCGGTTCCTTAGTCGCCTCCTACGACACCCGCAAGAAGAGCTGGGGTCGTTACTATTCTAGGACCGGAATTATTATTATAATACATATATTATACAATATTTTTTCATAAAACAAACAGTCAGATGGAATTCCGAATGTTTGTTTTAGTAATAGTTGTATAGTTAAACATAAATGTTTTTAAACTTACCTACGCGATCTGCAGGGGTATTTTAATTCGTCAGAAAGGCCCTCGGATTCGATATCGAAAACTTTGTCGAAGAACGCTATTTTAAACCAGCGGATTCGAAAACTTTTGACATTCGAATTCGGATCCTTGTTAGGAGAGTTTCATACTTTCGATCATCAATCCGCAACGAAATCAAAATAGCGTTCGCGGAATCGAATTCAAATCTGACGTTTCCGGAAACGTCAACACATAATTATAAATACTATTTATATAACACATTTGCTAGTAAAGGGTCTCTTATTTCAACAATTTCAATACCGTATTGTATCTCATTATAATGTAAAACGCACGGTTTAAAATTTTTTATGTCTATGGTTTATTTTTATGCTCCGTCTAAAACGAACGGTACTTTTTTAAATCTTAGCAAAGAGCTTTTATGCCAGAAAAGTGTTAACATTTTATGAATAAAATTAAGTTTAGGAGATAAAATATAATAGTAAATAAACATTTAATTCTTTAATTTAATTAATATTGAACATAAATTACAACCATTTATCTGTAATAAAACACAAAAATAATAATTACTTAATTAATTAATATTTAATTTACTTTATTAGTAACTAATACTGGCTGTTTTTGTGCCTTTGCCTAAAAAAAAAGCGCTGATGCGCGCACATCGCTAATTTGTGGACAAGTAAAAATTGTTCCGCTGGCTTTTTCTTTTCGCTGTATTGTTTTAACTTGAAAATGTCGTCAAGTAATGATGAATTTATTAATTCAACACCACCAAAAGTCTCAGAGGCAGCGAAAAAGGCTACTCTAAGCCTCTTGCCCGAAAAATCAACCGATAGATACTTACATGCGTATCAAAATTTATTCCAAAGTTCGAGTTTTATTTATTTCCTCGCAAATATGTTATAAAACGACGAATGACATACGTGCGCTATGATAATTATAGCCTCTGCTTTCTTGTAGCCCTCGGCTGTAATTTTCAAATTACCCCACTTGTATCATAATGTATTATTAACGGGTATTGTATAGTTGTTGAATAAAACCGCATAGTGAAATTGAACATTCCGATAAAATTCTGTGGAAAGTGAGTGAACGCCTACTCAAGCAAATGATTATGTATGAAACCAGTGCTACCTACAACAAGTGCGGTGTAACCTGTATGACCTACATAATATAGAACAACAGTGTAGTGTCTGTGGTAGTGTTGTCCATCAGTGATTTGAATTGTGTGATCGAATAACGTACAATCAAGCACAGCAGACTTAGAATTTTTAGGCACAGCACAGAGCGGCATGAAAAGAAGTTTGAACGATTGGTAACACGCTAATAAGGTACAGTCGCCGACACAATTTCCTGAAACGGTTATTAATTTAACACACTATACGTTTTAGAAAACGGTCTAAATTTTGCTCTAACACCAAAACGCATCCCGTATGAGGACACTGTCAGCAGCGTCGAAGAGACTATTGTTCGCAATAAAATACCCATAAATGACGCGGAGACGCTAAGACAAGATATTTCTATTATTTTGCAAAAAAGTCGACTCCTGAAACCAAACATAAGTGCGGGTGAGTGAGCGTCAAGCTCTTGTAAATCTCAGCAAAAATCAAGAGATACTGGTACTGAAAGTTGATAAAGGAAATGCCACCGTAACTTATTAGTAGTATATTTAGAAGACACAGGATTATGACGCTAAAATACGGAAATTGTTAAGTAACAAGAAGTTGTATAAGCCAGTAAACTTCAATCCCACGGCAAGAGTGACGAAACGGGTACGAACACTGATACAGGAGTATAAGGACCTTTTCACTGAGGATGTCTTCGACCATCTGTACAGACTACAGAGCAGCGATTGTGCAGTCGTCAAAGCTTTATGGTCTGCCGAAAGTACATAAAGCAGACGTACCACTACGACCTTTAATAAGTCAAATAGACTCGCCGACTTACAATCTAGCGACGTAGCTGGGGTTCTACAGACGCTTACGGGAAAGACACGTCTTTTGTGAAGGATTCGCGCCTTTTTGTCAGCATCATCACATAACATAACTTCATCACATAACTTTGGAACCTGGAGATTTATTGGTGAGCTTTGATGTTGAGTCTTTGTTTACCAATGTTCCACTCATTGATTGTCTTGATGTTGTGAAACAGAGATTGAGTGATGATGAACTTCCTGATCAGCTTGTATTAAGTACTTCTACAGAACTGTCTCGACGGCAATTTCTTTTTATATCAAGGGCAACATTACATACAGATAGATGTTGTAGCGATGGGTAGTCCTGTAGCGCCTCTACTTGCCAATATCTGGATGGAACATTTTGAATCCATAATAGACCTAGCAGCTTTTGATATAAAATTGTGGAAGAGATATGTAGACGATGTGGTTTGTATAATCAACGTAAGTAACCATGAAGCAAAACAGCTGACGGAGTATCTAAACTCCATACAACCTAAGATAAGCCCCCGTAGCACGGGGATTGTTGTCTAGGGTAGAATAGAGAAAAGTTACGTCACTTTGTCATAGAATGCGTAAGTTGTTTGAGACGCACTCCTTACACATCAATAATGTACGCAATGTATGACGATGCGATGTCATTATTCTCTTTTCTACCCTAGACAACAATCCCCGTGCTAGGGGGGCAGGTTTACACAAGAAATGGAGGAGAACAGTTTTCCTTGATTTAAAAGTGACGGTAAAATCCGACGGGACCTTAGCACACACTGTGTACAGAAAACCTACACACACAGACAGATATCTCAAAGCAGCGTCACACCACCATCCGTCACATCTGGAGTCAGTAGTATCTTCTCTAGTAAACTGAGCTCATGACCTCTGTGACCCTCAACACCTACACAGTGAGTTGGAACATCTTCAGGGGGTTCTAAAACGTATATTTTCTAAATCGTGACAGTAACCTATGTAGGTATGTCAAATAATGTGGGTTCCAAACAGTATGTAGATACTGATAAGGTAGTAGTACCGTATTCCAAAATATTTCTCGTGAAATGAAATCGGTCCAAAGTTGTTAACTGACTACTTGTAGCAATATGCTTCTCGTCTTTGTATTCATACTAGGCTACTCTTCTTTAGAAGAAAAGAAAATATGTCACATATTACCTTACAACTTAAATAGGGCCGTATTCTGTAAGTTTTGCAAATCTACTCACTTATTAATAGGCAATCAATCAGTGAACCATCAATAAAATCCATAAAATCAACAATCAATAAAATAACACAATACCAATAAAATCAACAAAATCCTTCAGTGAACCTATGAAGAAAATACCTATAAGATATCTTTCCCTGTATTAATCAATGTTATCACAAGCATTTAACGTTTTGATAGTTTATCTATCTATGCCTAACCTACCTACATACGTACTCTTTCTGTTCCCTTTTATTATGTTATAAGACATCATCTGAATAATCCGTTTTTAATAAAATATAGATTTCTTTTTAATAAGTCACTTAATAAAGTATGGCTGGAAAAACCGAGTTAGAATACCGAGAGATTGGTCCAAGTGAGGTTGCAGTTCTTTCAGGATTGTTTGAAGGTAAGTGGACTGTTGTCAACTGACAGGACTGGTGTCAAAACCATTCAAAAGTTGACGGTCGACGAACTGGAACCCGCAACTAAACATTCATATCTATGATATTTAAAGGATTCAGAATAATACTTATTACATTGTAAATATAGGTACCTATCTCTTTTGCAAAACTGATTGCACAACCAGCCTCACCATAAAATTTTAACTGGAGAAATAATACTGAATGATTTTGAGTGATTTGTTGCACTTTGACATGATAGCCGCGTTTGCGGCATTGATGTTATAAAAATAAGTATGTAGATAGAGCACCTCCAACATAGCTTGGCCACAGAAATGCCTTCAATTAGTGCTTCAAGAAAAATAAAAACACACGGGAAAACATTCATCACTTGCACCGAATCTAAGTATTTTCTTTGCGTCCTATGAGCGTACCAAGTCTAACCCAAATACGTGAATCATAGAGGTAAAACACGCCCACTCGAAAATTCTCTTGATTTCTAATAAAGATCCTAGGATCCTACGTTCCCTTGATTTCGAAGATTTAAACGAATCTTGTAGTATGTGTGAGTTGACAAACATAATTACAACTTCAGTGCTTTCACGCATAGCACGAATACAAATAGGAAAATGAAACTTAATTATCACATTTTTTGGCTACACTTCGTTTGTGTCTACTATCATTTTAAGCCTTTTTCTAGGAAGACTTCAATGGTTCTCGATCTCGTTTATCGAGTGTTTTTTGTATAAACTTAGACTAAGGCCTAACTGTTCATTTAGCTCTACATGTGTTAATTAAGGCGCATACAGCACCTAAACTAGCGCCACCACCTACTTTATGTTATTATTCTGTTTAACAAAGGAATTTTCAAAAATCCTTCTTCCAGTTTGTGATACCTATCATAAGCTTTTTTTTAATGCCTCTGTAATAGTTTTATTCTATTTAGTTTAGGAAGAGATACGAAGTTGCACTTGGTGGCCACCAAAATCTATTTTCGTATCTCTTCCTAAACTAAATAGAATAAAACTATTACAGAGGCATTAAAAAAAAGCTTATGATAGGTATCACAAACTGGAAGAAGGATTTTTGAAAATTCCTTTGTTAAACGGAATAATAACATAAATTAGGTGGCGGCGCCACTTTGGGTCCGGTATGGGCCTTAATGGAGGATTTTTTTTGGTTTACATTTATTTTAATTACATATTCAAGAAAGAAAAATACAATCAAATAATAGATTTAACTGAAAACTAGTATTTACAATAGAAACAATTGAGCTAACTGCAGACTGTTGCAAGCAATCTACAGGTAGCTCAACTGATCCATATCAATACCAGTCGGAAGCGTGTCCAAGACACTGGCCCCGCTGTATGGCAATGCTGATGCGCTGTGCCAGATACTCACCAGCTCTCGGGTCGGGTATTTTAAGTAGGTATTATGAATTCTTTATTTCTCAAATAAAAAAGAACAACCCGGACATTGGTTGTGAAGACGCACCGACTAGTACATAATTATAGGTTTAAACTAAGAGTTATTGATCATTTTTAGTAATCTTTATAAAACAACAAAATAAATAATGCTGGACAATCGACAGCATTATCTAACCCCGAAGTAAGCAGAGCTTATGTTATAAAATTTAGTTACTAATAAAAAGTCTAGAGAGAAGAATGTTAGTTACCTATAGTTATTCTACACTGTATTGTTTAGCAAACTATTTCATTTCATTTATGGGTATTATGGGTATATTTATGGTATTCTAACTACAATGTGAAAATACTCTAAACTAAATGATTGAATAAAAATTATACAGGTGCTTAGATATTTTTTATTAAGACGATACCCCGAGCCAAACTAGCGCCGCCGCTGCCACCTAATGTTCTTATTATTTCGTTGAACAAAGGTGATTTCAAAATTTTCAATGGGCAGTTTGTGATACCTATTATAAGCTTTATTTTGCATAGTTTAGGAGGAGAAACGATGTTGCACTTTGTGGCCATTGGCCACCAAACTCAAATACATAGAAAACACAGAAAAAACTGATTTAATCAAGCGCATTTTTGAACAGGTAAACCTCAAGAAGTAGTCCGGGTGGGTCCAAAAGGTTACTGCATGCACAAAAAATACCAAACTATAGCGTCTGATATCTTCAGCATGAAGTTGAAGGAAGGAGACGTCTGGGTGACCAGCTTACCAAGGTCTGGCACCACCTGGACACAAGAGCTGGTGTGGTTGATAGCTAATGACTTAGACTACGAGAGGGCTGCAGCAGTGCTGTTAAAAAGAAGATATGTTTTTTTGGAGTATGTTAAAATGTATTAATTTTTTTTTAAAGCGTTGACCATGCCAAAGCTTTTAATTTTAAATCTTGAGCTTTTTGACACAAACAACTTTCAAATAACTTTATGGTTAGATATAGATACCCAATAGTTACGATTTTTGAGAAATACTTCTTCTTATTTGACTGTACACACACATTTAGATTGTGGATCAATGTATAAAAGTAATATAGCTTCCTAAGAAATTTAATATCTTGTTATTTCAGACGGTCATTATTCTTTGACGAAAGATCATATGAGAACGCAAAATCAATAATGGGTGACAACGAGCACACTGCAAATTTGTGGAAAAAATTCTCTTCTACTGCGATAGATGCCATAGCCACCATGCCTTCTCCTCGCTTCATAAAGTCCCATCTACCGATGTCTCTACTGCCTCCAAAGATTCTAGAGTCGTCCAAAGTGGTTTACGTTGCTCGGGACCCTAGGGACGTTGCTATCTCGTGCTTCCATATCTCGAGGCTTCTAAAATTTAAGAAATATAAGGGCAACGCGAGACAGACTTGGGATTTGTTTGTCAAAGATCTGTGTGAGTACTAGCTGTCTTTGTTTTTTTGTGAAAGTTTTTTATTATCTAGGTTGTTTCAGAGGCTTTGCATGTTTTTTTACGGGAAAATTCCAAAAGCCAAAATGTTTTTGACCAGGATGGGACAGTTTAGTTAGTTAGAGAATAACAATGGCCAGGGTGACTTTTTGAGATGACAGTGGATGGCCAAATCCGAAACAATGAGAGTTAGAGAAATACGTTAAATTTTGATGCATGCGGCCGACATCCGCATGCATCAAAATTTGACGTATTTCTCTAACTCTCATTGTTTCGGATGTCATGTTTGTTTTACATCGAGGAAGGCTAGGTGGTGAATTGTCTTGAGCCCTCAAGACGTGAAGTCTCTGCGAATTGAGTCACAAATAAATTGATTTCGGATTCGCTAATGATCAGAAGGCTTTACCGCCTCCAGGAAATGAGGCAAGCTTGGCTACCAGTCGGCCAATCCGGTCAAAACAAGCTTTCTTTAGCGTCTTCTTGAGGGACCTATCGGCTTTGTTTTAGGCTGTCTTCCTTTGTGATGTGTCTGAGGCCTTACTGTTCCGAGCGTCGAACCACGCAAGATAAGCCCTGTGTTTCAACGCAGAAGCACTGGCACACGCGGAGTTAAGCCACGGGGAGCTCTGTCGGAAGGTGCAGTATCAGAGAATGGAATAAAATACTCCATTGCAATATTAAACACCCTCGTAACAGCGTCAGCACATTTGTCGCCCGCCAAGTATAAGGCGAAGAAATGACGCATCTATCTGCTGACTTGTATCGCCATATTCTTCTGCTACCTTTAGGGGAAGAATCCGGGGGAGGAATCGGGAGTATGACGATACTGACCTTACCAGGCAGTGATATGAGCCTCCTAAAGGAGGTAAAACAGGCACTGAATTACGGTCGGGGTCATTAGTCATCAGAAGGTCCAAGCAATTGGCAGTGTGGTTCTCAACGTCAGGAATCGTGGTTGCCTCGTTCACCAGCTGAGAGAGGTTAAGTGACAAAGCAAGTTTGTGGGCTTCTCGACCAGCATGATCGGTTTTCTGGTACTACGGAAAGAGCCAATCGTACGTAATGATGATCGTTAAAGTCACCATATTGCAGATGTAATCAAACATCCTGGTTGTCTCCTGATCTCCAGTGTGTGACCGATAAAGACTGGCATAGATAATTTTGTCTAAGCCAGTGTCTACCAAAATCCATATAACTGAAAAACTGGGATCTTCAAGATCACGAAGGCACTGATAACAAATGTCATCACGGGCAAACACACACGTTCCGGCTTTGGGTTTAAAATTGTGCTCCCAGGGAATAACCTGGGTATGTGAGGTATGACACATCGGAACGCAGTCTTATCTGCGTCTCCGTGAGAAACAATAAGTGGTGCTTCGCAGTCTCTAGGTGGTGGTGGACTGAATCAATATTTGAGTGCAGTCCTCGGATGTTACAGAAGTGTACATTAAGTGAGAGGACGGGCTTCCGCTGTGAGCACGACTTTTTTATAATTGAAAGTGAGACAGGTGTGTGGGTAGACGGCAGTTAAGCACGGCAATGTTCAGCGATCACAGGACAAACATCAGAATCGTACATCGCTGGAGGGCTAGAGATGGAGACTGCGCACCCCCCCCCCCCCCCCCGAGGAATACCTATCGGGTCCCACGATAGAGCATTTCGGGATTTTTCGCGAGGCGGCGGGCCAGTCTTTCACGTGATGCTGGCATGCTACTTGGGCCCCCTATAACCTGCGGTCGGCCAGCGGAGAACCGTGCTTCGGATCTCGCTACCCTCCATGTCTAACCGTCCGATACACTAGCTTGGCTAGGCTACTGTCCTGATACACTCCCGCTTTTCCAGTGCAAGACTGCTTAGACCCGTCTCCTCCACAATAGCTACTCCGGACCATATTCCGAAACACAACAGACTGGCTTCACGGACTGGCTTAGTCCGGAGTGTGGTCCGGAGGGTGGTGACAAGCCGCGGCCGAAGCCTACCACCAGAAGGTACCACTCTTAGCACCACCCAGAGGACACGTGAAGGCTAACAATGGGTAAACACCTACGGACGTGACGATTAATTCCTCCAAAAAACTTTTGAGGAAACCTTTATTTCTAGGGTTCCTTTTGAGGAACGGAACCCTAAAATAGTAGCTCTATCATGAAAAAGATAGCTAGATGTCGCCATCGCCACTTAAAAAAATAGATCACGCTAACAAAACGTTCCGTGTTTGCAAAGTGTGGTTGTTTTCAGTCATCACTACGTAATCCCTTTTTGTAGCAATTCCCCTTATGTGGTTTATTTATATATATCAAGTAAATCATGAACAAGATGCTAATAATTTTTTTTTCAAATTTTTTTGTGTATTGGTACCTAGATTATGCAAAATTATATTGCGATCGATCGGGTTTACGTATATTAATTATAATTAATCTCTTGTGTAGGTATTAGTGTTTGCTTAGAGCGCCTGATAACTTTTAACCGCAACCACGCACTGTCTGCTATTCAGATGTGATGACGCCGTACTTTGAGCACGTGAAGGAAGCCTGGGCGTTGAGAGACCATCCCAATATGCTGTTCTTATTCTACGAGGATCTTTCTAAGGTAAGACATGACACCGCTGGACATTTAACCAGTAGGTACTAGCACCTTGAGTAGTCGTAGGTAGGTAAAATCAGAACTAATCTAACCGTCATGTATAGCTGTAGCGTGTTCACCTCCATTTACGGCCCATCATCGTTTAAGAATTAGACATAAATATTTCCTTGTTCCGAATGCTACCTCTATCAGTCCACAGCTGGACAAAGACCGGCCTCCCCTGGTAAGCGCCATATTGGTTCTAAGCACTTATTGCTCACGCTGCCTACAATTGAAATCACTTCTTCATCAATTATGTAATGAATAGGCAAATAAAAGTTATTAGATACCTTTTCTAAAAATATGTGCGAAGGAAGATTTACCAAATTTTGACTTCGATACAAAAGGAAATATGCCAGCAATACTTTTCTCCGTTAGCTAAGAAATTTTCAACAGGACACAATACGGACCGAATAAGACTTTTTCCATAGGACCTGCAAGCCTCGATTCGTAAAGTAGCAGACTTCTTCGGCAAAGAAGTGTCTCCTGCGCAGATGGAGCGCCTCTGTGAACATCTGCATATTGACAACTTCAAGCAGAACATGTCCGTCAACTTCGAAGAGTGGCGGGAACTTGGACTCTTGGATTCTAGGGAGCAGTTTATTAGAAAAGGTAAGTAGAAGTGGAAATGAAGCAGTCTCACTATGTTTTAACAATATATCTCATCAGGTACAGATATAGAGATATCTCAAAAAATTTGCCCCCTACCTACACTTTATTTGGTTAGTAGTTAATTTGAATTATGATAGTTTTAGATTTTTTTACGCAGATTAACTAGCTTAACGTGATTAACTTTAGTACCTAACTATAATACAATAACTTCTTTGCGATTAATGCTCCCAAACGTATTTAAACGCGTTGTTTGTAATGGAAGCTGCCTTCGTAAAATTTTCAGTACAAGAGTAATTATAATGATTTAGGCAATCTGTGATTGCTGATACGTCATATATGTTACACAATAAAACCATTACCACCGTTATAGACGGTGATGGTCTCATTGTGCCATCTAGAGAAAAATAATAAGACGTATATTTTTTATTAAAGCTTATAATTTTGATTAATCCCAGGTCAACCTGGGGGTTGGCGTAACTACTTCGACGAAGAGATGACGCAGCAAGCTGAGCGCTGGATTGAGAAGAACCTCGCAGATACCGACTTACGATTCCCTAGCATGTCCAACTGAAATGTTACAACGAATTTAATTTTACAATCTAGAGTGCGTTTATGTCTTTTGTATGAATAAAAGGTATCGTTTTAAGATTAAAATTAACTAGTTACCTACCCTATATAATTACCATATCTGACCTAGTTAAAATTATCAGTTTGTAACGCAAGTTAAAAATGATCGAAATTGAAGAATTTACGCTTAAGTGACACAAAGTTGAATTTTCAACAAGAACAAAATAGTCCTATGTTTCTAGGAGATTTTAAAAACTTTGCGAGACTTCTCATCTTCATATTATCATAATATGATATTATGAAGATGAGAAGTCTCATCACACATCCATATCATCATTCATGGCAACATATACATATTATGTATATGTTGCCATGAATGATGATATGGATGTCATAGAATGCCATAGGATACCACACAATCACAGAAAGAATATGCTGACAATTGCAGGGACATCAGTAAAGGCCGGCTCTGCAGCAACATCAGCGGAGTCCCTCAATCGGCAAAAATACGGTAATGACAGAGGTTTCATTTCGTTAGTCATACCATAGATTCACAGGGAACACTAGTCAAGTCATTTGAAAATATAAAAATAAAACTCAGAATATACAAATGATAAAATAATACAAGCTTCGTAGCTGCAATAGCATTGTCAAAATTTAATGTAAAATAAAATAAGATAGTATGTCCAATTTCAATATAATATGTAGGTAAGGTACCTAAATTAATCAATAAAATTGTATGTAAAAATATTTTTATCAGCAAAAGCTTCGTCTAATCGGTAATAGCTTTTGTCTATTAATCTATTTTTGATAAAGCATTTATATTTGATGTCAGACATAGATCTTACATTATTTGGTAACATATTATATAATTTGATTGAGATGCATACAAAACTTTTTGATTCTTTAGCTAACCTCGTTTTGGGGAGAACTAAGTTATTTTTATGTCTTGTATTGTAAACATGTCCATCCTTAACATACATAAGGTTATGTAGATTATTTCTGGCATAAATTAAATTCTGATAGATGTATTCTCTAACCATTGTCATCACACCTATTTCCCTAAATTTATCTCTACACGAATCCAAAAACCTTAGGCCTAGTACGTAAAGTATTGCCCGTTTCTGTAGCAAGAACACTCGGTTTGCATCAGCTGCTCTTCCCCAGAACAGTATTCCGTAGGTCATAAGAGAATGAAAGTAGGTGAAATAGACCATACGTGATGCATTAACCCCTCCAATTTCTCTAATTTTTCTTATAGCATAGGTTGCCGAGCACAGTCTTTTTCTTAAAGCATCAATGTGAACACTCATGTCATTTTAGTGTCAAGCCACACACCTAGGAATTTGACTTTATTACTGTGACTTATGTTTAGGGTTTTTAATGTTTCCTTTTCAAGATGTCCGGATGGATCATTATGTCTGGTGCTTAGTGAAAAGGGGTTATATTAGTCTTATCAACGTTCAGGAGCATATTATTTACTGAGAACCATACTTTTAATTTATATATTGTCTCTAGTATAGTCTTATTTGCATTTTCGTAAGAGGAGTCCTTTATAACTGAACTAGTATCATCGGCGAATAAGATAACATCTATGTTGTATCGAGTACAGTCGATAAGTCATTAATATATAGTAAAAATAGCAAAAGTCCTAAGATTGAGCCCTGGGGGACACCCATCTTCACATTGCACTCCATAGAGCGACTGCCGTTCATCTCAGTTATTTGGACCCTGTTCATGAGGTATGATTTAAATATTTCTATTCCTACTCCGGCAACTCCGTAGTGTTTTAGTTTGCCAATAAGAATATCATGCGACATAGTGCAACACAGTCAAAAGCTTTGGAAAGGTCACAGAAAACTCCAGAGGTTTTTTGTGACCCCTCCAGGCCAGAGTACACGTCCTCTACAACTCCTCTACAAGGTTACCTATTCGAGGCGTTTAGGGTGGAAACCTCTTTCTCTTTCCGTCTTTGGGGTCCTGGGGCACACGCTATATACAAAAATGTTACAAAACTCTTAAGGCATATCGGGTAGAATCCACAGGCGATCGGAATGCTGACTTTTATATTTCGGTCAACGAATTAGCATTGCCATTCAACGTGCTGCCAGCATTCTAGGCACTCTGCCTTCTGGTGACGGCTTAGAGTTTAAGAAAATAGATGTAAGTGTAAATATTAGTTTTATAAGTGTATATACTATTTTATCCTGTATATAATAAATAAAAAAGATTATTGCTAACAATGATATTATTATATAATCTCATTGGATCCTAGCTATATTGAAAACGGGCTGATTCTACGACTTGTTGGCGGCGGCGGCGGCAACCCTCTGTATATTATCATTGGCAGCGACATATATATTTGCTACTGTTTACTGAAGAAACGCGTGTGAAGCCGCGGGAAAAACTTTTCAACAATTATAATATATACTTGAAAAATCTTGGTAAATTGCCATTCTATTCTATACGATTCCAACTATTTTGCTTATTTACGTTGTGGTCGATAAACTTGACTAACCCAATTTTGATTGAATTCACGCATAGGATTAGTATTTCCCTTTCATAAATCAAGGGCGACCACTACGATTTCCAATGCAATCCTTTTTGGTGCTAACTGCTAATGGAATGCATCAAGGAGTATCTACTAGCTTTTGCACTCGGTTTTGTAGGCGTAGAATGCTTAGGGAAAATTCACACGTACCGTACCACAACCACATCACACGAAGCGACAAAAAGTGGTTAACCAACAAGGTAGTTTAGTTGAGTAGGAGTAGGTACCTATAGTGAACATAATACTAAAAAAAGTGGTTACGTGTGAAAAGTGTCGCTGCAGTCTTTTGCAGTCGCGTTGTGTTCACTAAAATTAGGTTGGATCGCCTTGTGTCTAGGAAACGTATAGGACGTTTCCTAGACACAAGGCGTGGTGTAAAGCCGCAAGCAGAAACTAGGGTTCCGTACCCAAAGGGTAAACGGGACCCAATAGAATAATAGAGTAATAGTAATAACTAAGACTCCGCTGTCCGTCTGTCACCAGTTAGACAGTTAAATTTTTTACAAATGATGTATTTCTGTTGCCGGTATAACAAAAAATAATAAAAAAGAAAAATTAAGCGGGAGCACACTTAAATATTTTTTTTTACATACAACAAACGTGGTTTTTTGCCGTTTTTATAGATTATTATTTTTAACCCTTTCGTGCGCGAGTCCGACTCGCAATTGGCCGGTTTTTTTCTACAACTGTAAGGCCTCGGTCTCGAATTTTGCGGGCAGCGGGGCGGCGGCGGCGGCGGCGCGGGAGAGGGGCGGGCAACGCATACCTGTTCTCGAAACCAGCGGGCAGATCGCGCGGCACTGTAGCGGTGTAGTGTTGTGTTCGTGGTTGTGTTGTCGACATTCGCAAACGAAATGTCTGAAAATCGGCATATAATCCCATTAGCTACTAATTAATTTGTAAACCATAATAAGCATTGTATATAACATAATAAATAATTTTTATATTCACCTACCTTCAATATTCAGTTCGTTTTTTATTTCTTCCCATAATTGATTAATTATTCTTCTATTTTTATGGTTCACATCTTTGCTGTTCCATATGGGTCTCCTCTCAAAGATTGCCGAAATAATTTGCTCTTGCACGTCCGAGGACATTTTGATACGTCACAAAAAAAAGTACAACACTATACTACAATGCAGACGCGCAACGTGGGACGGTCACCGCTCGACTGGAGTGCACCGCTCGTTGCCCGCCCCCGCGCCGCTCCCGCGCCGCTGTTTTCGAGACCCGGTCCATTTGACGATACGCATAAGATCCTGCCGCTCCCGCGCCGCCGCCGCCGTCGCCCCGCTGCCCGCAAAATTCGAGACCGAGGCCTTAGGAAGGTACATCTTTACACATACATTACTACACGTCATCATCATCAGCCTATGTCCACTGCTGGACATAGGCCTCCCCTAATGAGCGCCATAGCGCCCTGTCTTCAGCTTGCCGCATCCAGCATCTGCCAGTAGTCTTTCTTTTTCTTTCTTTACTACACGCGTGCTGAAGATAAATTATAAATTTAATTATTGGTGTACATAGCTTATGCTCAAGTAGGTATATGGTTATTAGATGAAGCAAATAAACTGTTATTTGCATCACTATCATCGTTAGCATAAAGCAAACAATCTATCTAGCTAGGTGCAGAGTACATTTCCATTCCACTTACGACCATTATGTACACTTCATCATAAGTTTTGTTTAAGTTAACGCTTTCAATGCCCAGCTCCGCCGTGTGATCCGAAGAGGAGCGCCCGCGCCGCCGCCACCGCCGCCGCCGCCCTGCCACGTTACTGATGCGAGAAGAAGGTGCAGAAGAATTTAATGCGTAATATTTGTATTGATTCGAAACTAGCTGCAGGGCGCGGCTTCACACGCGTTGTTCAGGATTATTTTTATCCCATGGGAACTGATCTATGGGATAAAAATCCTATGATAGGTACTCACCATACTTTCAACTAACTCTATGCCAAAAATCAAGTCGATTGGTTGCTTAGTTAAGCCGTAAAGGAAGGACAAACACATTTTCTCATTTTACTATAAAAAACTATCGTAGTTTGACGAATTCATTATGGATTTAAGCGGGTTAACTTGGTTTCGCTGGTGTTCTTCCAACACAAATAAGGTTCGTGGTTGACCCGCTTACATCCATAATGAATTTTCGAATTTCTAATATTTTATTAGTATAGATTAGATACATATCATCTATTTCATAGGGACATGCGCATCGCAATTAACGCATCCACTACCAAGTGGTCAGAACTGCACGCCCGCAGCTGTAATGAGGCGTGCAGACAGGCATGTGCGTCATTGATGGGCAATGAAAGTGCTAAATGAAAGATGACATCCGCTTACCCCTTGACTTTATGGGTACCGCATATTTTAACATAATAATGAAAAATAAAAGATGGCCTTGTTCTAGGTCCTCCGATCATGGCCTGTGCACGCCAAAAACAAACCATAAATTTTTAAAGTGGTTCACGTCAATAAAAGGTTAACTTAAACTAACTACCCCTGGGTTAGAATAATCAATACATTGTCATTGAAAGCAAAGGCTAGGCTATTTTTCGATCCCATAAATTAGTTCCCATGGGGAAAAAAATAAACATTAAACCTTTAGTTTCTTTAATTTCGTAGAAACGCGTGCAAAGCCACGGACAGACACTAGTCACCCAATCAAAGTCAGTTCAACATTTTTTTTCAATTAAGTTTTTTAACCGTTGTCATAGTTTCTTACAAAGTTCCTATTAAAGTAAGCAATAAGAGTGCCGTAATAAAATATAGTAATAGGCATGATGATTGATTTTGAGACTACTCATTGATATTTTTAAACATCTACTGAATAGAGAAAACCATATTTCTGCATAAAACATGGACTTTGAAGGTGAAATTGAGTTTTTAAAAATATAATTTCAATTTCGCTCTAAAACGCTACAATACTCGTGGCGACTGTCTATGACGTCACCGATGCACAATTTTTTATGATACAGAATTACCATAATATTTATTGTTCATTAGTATGTCTTTACAAATAAGAAATACAATCAAATAATAGAAACAAGTATTAACAATATTGTTAAGAAACAAAGAAGCAAGCTATTGATTGAAGAAAGTCATACGTTTACCATTACTTATTTCTGTGGTTATTCTGTGTCTTCCATTTACTTTGTGACGACATGAAGTCATGTGTATGTGTTCTCTAATTGGTGTTCATCGTGTCACGGCGGATTATTGTATTTTGTAGATGTTATTTATCAAAATAATAATTGATCTTGATCAAAATAAAAATATAACACGCGTTTTGTCATGTATGGCTCTGATATAATTTGGTAAATACATAATAATGTTGCTTTTTTATTACTGTCATCATCCCTATAATTTACGATGTGCAGTTTTTTTATAATTTCGCATGTAAAAGAGAGCAGTTTTTTTAAATATATTAGGTACGTTTTTACCCCATCAACATTCGCCAAATATTCGCATAGTTTTTGGCGAATGCGGATGCGAATGCGAATATTGAAAATCCTGCGAATATTCGCGAATGCGAATGCGAATATTCGTTACATCTCTAGTGCGTACCTATGTACTTCTAAGCCCCCTAACAAACGTAGTAGTACATACATTTCCGGTTGGTTCCGATACATTACACCTAAACTTTGTCCCCGATTTTAATATTTTTTTCCAAAGTGGGATATGGAATAGTAAAAACCTTTCAATTAATTTTTAAACCTTGTTTTCTTCTTTCTATAATGATGATTTTGTTTTTTTTCAACAAAAACATTCGCTATTTCTTACCCGATCTTTGTTTACATCAAGAGAAATTCTTTTAAATCGACGAGAATTTTAGAATTGAATTCTGGTTTGTCATTGATTAGAAGCAGCGAAAGTTTCTTCAAATAATATTTGAAATTTGAGGCTCAGTATTTTGTAAGTGTTTCGAGGATGGAAGATGCAGTGAACAACAACTTTCCTTTCGAGATCAGAGATGTGGAGCCTAAGGTAGCCGAGGAGCTGATGAAGCAGTTCACAGGTAAGTGCTTTTTTTGCCGCGAGAATATTTTTTTCATGACATAAATCATTCACATCAATCATTTTGATACTTAACTCAGTTATCAAAATCAGTTCAGCCTATATCCAGATATCAATGATATACTCTACTCTAGACTCGATTTACCTCTCATTTTGCGAAAAATAGTAGGTAGGTTTTTATTACTTTTCTATTATTTTGCAATAAATTTCTTGTACCTATTGATGTTAGCGTTATGGGAGATTTTTCACATAATATTTTCGTTATTATTTGATGACCTTGGTCGGTGGCGGCAAAGGTTGCGGTGCTGGAGGTTGCGCATTCAATTCCCGTCGCGAACAGATTTTAATGTTTGTACCATCTCCTGGCATTAGTTGCGAACTTTCGGGACTTGGTGCCTTAAAAAAAAGCGCATCGCTAATTTGTGGACAAGTAAAAATTGTTCCGCTGGCTTTTTCTTTTCGCTGTATCGTTTTAACTTGAAAATGTCGTCAAGTAATGATGAATTTATTAATTCAACACCGCCAAAAGTCTCAGAGGCAGCGAAAAGGGCTACTCTAAGCCTCTTGCCCGAAAAATCGACCGATAGATACTTACATGCGTATCAAAATTTATTCCAAAGTTCGAGTTTTATTTATTTCCTCGCAAATATGTTATAAAACGACGAATGACATACGTGCGCTTTGATAATTATAGCCTCTGCTTTCTTGTAGCCTTCGCCTACGGCTCGGGCTAGCAATATCGCCTCGGCTGTAATTTTCAAATAACCGCACTTGTATCATCATAATGTATTATTAACGGGTATTGTATAGTTGTTGAATAAAACCGCGTAGTGAAATTGAATATTTTGCTAAAATTCTGTGGAAAGTGAGTGAACGCCTACTCAAGCAAATGATTATGTATGAAACCAGTGCTACCTACAACAAGTGCGGTGTAACCTGTATGACCTACATAATATAGAACAACAGTGTAGTGTCTGTGGTAGTGTTGTCCATCAGTGATTTGAATGTGTGATCGAATAGGTAACGTACAATCAAGCACATCAGACTTAGAATTTTTGCACAGCACAGAGCGGCATGAAAAGAAGTTTGAACGATTGGTAGCACGCTAATAAGGTACAGTCGCCGACACAATTTCCTGAAATGGTTATTAATTTAACACATTAAACGTTCTAGAATACGGTCTAAATTTTGCTCTAACACCAAAACGCATCCCGTATGAGGACACTGTCAGCAGCGTCGAAGAGACTATTGTTCGCAATAAAATACCCATAAATGACGCGGAGACGCTAAGACAAGATATTTCTATTATTTTGCAAAAAAGTCAACTCCTGAAACCAAACATAAGTGCGGGTGAGTGAGCGTCAAGCTCTTGTAAATCTCAGCAAAAATCAAGAGATACGGGTACTGAAAGTTGATAAAGGAAATTCCACCGTAACTTATTAGTAGTATATTTAGAAGACACAGGATTATGACGCTAAAATACGGAAATTGTTAAGTAACAAGAAGTTGTATAAGCCAGTAAACTTCAATCCCACGGCAAGAGTGACGAAACGGGTACGAACACTGATACAGGAGTATAAGGACCTTTTCACTGAGGATGTCTTCGACCATCTGTACCTACAGAGCAGCGATTGTGCAGTCGTCAAAGCTTTATGGTCTGCCGAAAGTACATAAAGCAGACGTTCTACTACGACCTTTAATAAGTCAAATAGACTCGCCGACTTACAATCTAGCGACGTAGCTGGGGTTCTACAGACGCTTACGGGAAAGACACGTCTTTTGTGAAGGATTCGCGCCTTTTTGTCAGCATCATCGGTGACATAACTTTGGAACCTGGAGATTTATTGGTGAGCTTTGATGTTGAATCTTTGTTTACCAATGTTCCACTCATTGATTGTCTTGATGTTGTGAAACAGAGATTGAGTGATGATGAACTTCCTGACCAGCTTGTATTAAGTACCTACTTCTACAGAACTGTCTCGACGGCAATTTCTTTTTATATCAAGGGCAACATTACCTACAGATAGATGTTGTAGCGATGGGTAGTCCTGTAGCGCCTCTACTTGCCAATATCTGGATGGAACATTTTGAATCCATGATAGACCTAGCAGCTTTTGATATAAAATTGTGAAAGAGATATGTAGACGATGTGTTTTGTATAATCAACGTAAGTAACCAGGAAGCAAAACAGCTGACAGAGTATCGAAACTCCATACAACCTAAGATAAGCCCCCGTAGCACGGGGATTGTTGTCTAGGGTAGAATGTCATAGAATGCGTAAGTTGTTTGAGACGCACTCCTTACACATCAATAATGTACGCAATGTATGACGATGCGATGTCATTATTCTCTTTTCTACCCTAGACAACAATCCCCGTGCTAGGGGGGCAGGTTTACACAAGAAATGGAGGAGAACAGTTTTCCTTGATTTAAAAGTGACGGTAAAATCCGACGGGACCTTAGCACACACTGTGTACAGAAAACCTACACACACAGACAGATATCTCAACGCAGCGTCACACCACCATCCGTCACATCTGGAGTCAGTAGTATCTTCTCTAGTAAACTGAGCTCATGACCTCTGTGACCCTGAACACCTACACAGTGAGTTGGAACATCTTCAGGGGGTTCTAAAACGTATATTTTCTAAATAGTGACAGGAACCTATGTAGGTAGGTATGTCAAATAATGTGGGTGTCAAACAGTATCTACTACTGTATTCCAAAATATTTCTCGTGAAATGAAATCGGTCCAAACTACTTGTAGCAATATGCTTATCGTCTTTGTATTCATACTAGGCTACTCTTCTTTAGAATAAAAGAAAATATGTCACATATTACCTTACAACTTAAATAGGGCCGTATCTACTCAGTAAGTTTTGAAAATCTACTTACTTATTAATAGGCGATCAATCAGTGAACCATCAATAAAATCCATAAAATAAATAGGTTCACTGGAACCTATGAAGAAAATACCTATAAGATATCTTTCCCTGCATTAATCAATGTTATCACAAGCATTTAACGTTTTGATAGTTTATCTATCTATGCCTAACCTACCTACATAGGTACTCTTTCTGTTTCCTTTTATTATGTTATAAGACATCATCTGAATAATCCGTTTTTAATAAAATATAGATTTCTTTTTAATAAGTCACTTAATAAAGTATGGCTGGAAAAACCGAGTTAGAATACCGAGAGATTGGTCCAAGTGAGGTTGCAGTTCTTTCAGGATTGTTTGAAGGTAAGTGGACTGTTGTCAACTGACAGGACTGGTGTCAAAACCATTCAAAAGTTGACGGTCGACGAACTGGAACCCGCAACTAAACATTCATATCTATGATATTTAGAGAATTCAGAATAATACTTATTACATTGTAAATATAGGTATCTCTTTTGCAAAACTGATTGCACAACCAGCCTCACCATAAAATTTTAACTGGAGAAATAATACTGAATGATTTTGAGTGATTTGTTGCACTTTGCTTTGACACGATAGCGGCAGCCGCGTTTGCGGCATTGATGTTAAGTATAAAAATAAAGCTACTGATACACATGCTTGTAAGTAGCACGAAAGCATGCTATTTGCTATCAAGTAGGTAGCACGTGTGTATTGGGCCTTGCTAGAAAATAGCATGCTAGCTCGTAGTTTGCTAGTAAATCGACCACCTGTTGATTTACTAGCAGACTACCTGAGGAGCAGGGTAGTGGGGGCTGCGTCGCAGTGTGACTGGTATGTTTGCTTCGAGCATGCTAGTACAACAGTACTCAAAACTAGCATGCCAATACGTAGCATAATTATGTAAACATTACGATAGCATACTCAATATTAGCATGCTTTCAAGCATGCTTAGTAGTGCGCTACTTTCTAGCATGTGTATCTGTACCTTAAGTATGTATAGTATATAGAGCACCTCCAACATAGCTTGGCCACAGAAATGCCTTCAATTGGTGCTTCAAGAAAAATAAGAACACACGGGAAAACATTCATCACTTGCACCGAATCTAAGTATTACCTTTGCGTCCTATGAGCGTACCAAGTCTGACCCAAATAGGTGAATCATAGAGGTAAAACACGCTCACTCGAAAATTCTCTTGATTTCTAATAAAGATCCTAGGATCCTACGTTCCCTTGATTTCGAAGATTTAAACGAACCTATGTAAGTATGAGTGAGTTGACAAACATAATTACAACTTCAGTGCTTTCACGCATAGCACGAATACAAATAGGAAAAAGAAACTTAAGACCAGGCAACGGGCCGAGAAACACGAAAAGAGTACTTTTCAATGCGCGATGTAAGAGGACCAATGATATTGATTCAAATTTTAAAAATATCATAGATAAGGGAAAATCTTGAAAAATTTTTTGACCAGGACAAAATTTTAAAAAGTAACCGGCTTTATTATAAAAAAAATTATAAATTTCTCACCAAAAAAAAAGTTTAATAATTCGTATGCTCACAATTATCAGCGACAACACCCCATTATTTTTTACGAATAAAATAGCCAGATCACTTTTCTATTTAATAGCCGGAGAAGTTATTTTTTTAATGTGTATATCATGAGTAATTAATTAAAAACTCAATCAAATCCATTTGCGCCTTCTCTAGTTTAGCTTTTACCCTACAGTGTTTGCTCAGAAAATTTGATCAGGCACTATCTGGGCCGCAGCACGCAGTGGGGGCCGCGCTGCCGCCGCACCGATGCGACGTTGCGACTCCGACGAGCGCACGATTGCCTGTTCGCACAGCAGCGCCGGGCTGGCAACGCCGCAACGTACGGACGGCGCGAGACGCGTGCTGTTTGTTTGTTTTGGTTATTGTCTTGTAACTCTGTGCGACGACAACCGAGACTATTATTTACTTCAGAATTATTTTCAAAATTATAAGTTAGACTTTAGTGTACTATATTATATTGAAGCTTCAGAACATTATTGTAGTAGGAAATATGTTAGGTAATATTTTTATTTGGTATTGTGTGTAAATAGTAGGTAAACATGTGTTCAATAGAAAATGGGGAGGAAAGATAAGCGGAAAGAATTATTTTTACGAAAACGAAAACCTAAAAATGACGGAATAAACATTCCGTCACTGTGTACTTGACGGGACGCAAGGAAATATCAACTTTTTTTCAAGGTCATTGACCTTGAGGTCAGTGACCTTGAAGTAAAGGTCAATGACCTTTTCGGTTTTTTGCTATAAATGATCACCAAATGTAAAATTACTTATTTTTAGGGGTAAAATTAGTGACCTTAGACTAAAGGTCAATGACCTTTTTCGGGAAAAAGTTGGTTTTTGCTAGAAATGATCACCAAATGTAAAATTACTTATTTTTAAGGGCAAAATTAGTGACCTTGGACTAAAGGTCAATGACCTTTTTAGGGAAAAAGTTGGTTTTTGCTTGAAATGATCACCAAATGTTAAATTACTTAGTTTTGAGGGGTAAAATTAGTGA
Organism: Eupithecia vulgata; assembly: GCA_946478455.1. Taxonomy (NCBI): domain Eukaryota; kingdom Metazoa; phylum Arthropoda; class Insecta; order Lepidoptera; family Geometridae; genus Eupithecia; species Eupithecia vulgata. The sequence continues at coordinate 4,592,158 of OX297863.1, forward strand.
CCTTAGACTAAAGGTCAATGACCTTTTTCGGGAAAAAGTTGGTTTTTGCTAGAAATGATCACCAAATGTAAAATTAGTTATTTTTAAGGGCAAAATTAGTGACCTTGGACTAAATGTCAATGACCTTTTTAGGGAAAAAGTTGGTTTTTGCTATAGTCGATTACCGAAAGGTATATTACTTACGTTAGAAAGTTAAACGGGTGGTTAAAAAAAAAAACCACGAAGGCTAAGGCAAGGAGCTCCGCTTCGCTTCGCTCCTTGCCTTAGCCTTCTAACCATACCTATCCGTGTCGGTTCTGTGTTAATGTACGACCCTCGTTAGAAAGTTTAACGGGTGGTTAAAAAAAAAATAACCACGAAGGCTAAGGCAAGGAGCTCCGAAAAAAAATGGTAAAAAAAATCTCATCTTTTTTGCCTTGAAATTGAACGACACACTTTGACCTCTAGCGCCGAGGTCATTAAACTTTAAGGTCAATGACCTGAACAAAAGTTGCACCCCTAGTGACCCCCTTCACGATACCGTAAGAAAAAACATATGTTAATTATGCATAAAAAAAAGCATGAAAATTATTGTCTTTTTTGCCTTGAAATTGAACGACACACTTTGACCTCTAGCGCCGAGGTCATTGAACTTTAAGGTCAATGACCTGAACAAAAGTTGCACCCCTAGTGACCCCCTTCACGATACCGTAAGAAAAAACATATGTTAATTATGCATAAAAAATCGTGAAAATTTTTCTAAGTCTGTAGTTACTGTAGTTGACGGGACGCAAGGCGAAAAACGCCTTGCGTCCCGTCAACTACAGTCCAACCCTAAAGCACTAATAATAAAGTCTATATTTGGCAAATTCGTCTACAGATTATGGATTATCACATGCCTACTACCTATAATATATTATAGGTACCTACTTCAATTTTTCGGCCAATATTCTGCATTTACCTACCTATATTTACCTATTTATCTATGCTCTAGCTAGGCAAATCAAGTTGACGCGTGCCGCCGCCGCGCTGTTAGCAGCGCCACGTACGCTAGACCAGCGCTGCCGCCCGCCGCTCTGGCGTGATCCTGTCGAGCGCGACCGCATAAAATTTGTTTGAGTGAAGCGGCGCGGTACTCGATTTTGAAACAATAGTTTATCAATGCGCCACCTTTTTTTGCTACACTTCGTTTGTGTCTATTATCATTTTTCTAAAAAGACTTCAATGGTTCTCGATCTCGTTGTAGTATAAACTCAGGCAAAGGCCTAACTGTTCATTTAGCTCTATTATTGTGTTAATTAATGAAGGATTTTTTTGGTTTACATTTATTTTAAGTATACATACATCTTTATTAAGAAAGAAAAATACAATCAAATAATAGAATTAAATGAAAACTAGTATTTACAATAGAAACAATTGAGCTAACTGCAGACTGTTGCAAACAATCTACAGGTAGCTCAACTGATCCTCTATCTATAAATATAGGTTACTAAATTTATTACATAAGCTAATAAAAAGTCTAGAGAAAAGAACGTTAGTTAGGTACCTATAGTTATTCTACACTGTATTGTTTAGCAAACTATTTCATTTATGGGTAGGTATACTAACTACGTAAACTGCAATGTGACAATACCCTAAACTTAATGATTGAATAAAAATAACACAGGTGCATAGATATTTTTATTAAGACGATACCCCGAGCCAAACTAGCGCCGCCGCCACCTAATGTTCTTATTATTTCGTTGAACAAAGGTGATTTCAAAATTTTCAGTTTGTGATACCTATTATAAGCTTTATTTTGCACAGTTTAGTTAGGAGGAGAAACGATGTTGCAATTGTTGTACCTACTTTGTGGCCAGTGGCCACCAAACTCAATTGTTTTCTATTATTTTAGTTTTCTTTGTTATTAAATGGTTTTTACCGTTTCTCTGTTCACATGAATGTAGGTAAATAGTAGGTATACGTAGAAAACACAGAAAAACTGATTTCATCAAGCGCATTTTTGAACAGGTAAACCACAAGAAGTAGTTCGCGTGGGTCCAAAAGGTTACTGCTTGCACAAAAAATACCAAACCATAGCGTCTGATATATTCAGCATGGAGTTGAAGGAAGGAGACGTCTGGGTGACCAGCTTCCCTCGTTCTGGCACCACCTGGACACAAGAGCTGGTGTGGTTGATAGCTAATGACTTTGACTACGAGAAGGCTGCTGCAGTGCTGTTAAAAAAAAGATATGTTGCTATGGAGTATGTTAATGTATTTAATTTTTTAAGAAGCGTTGACCAGGCCACAAACAACTATCAAATAACTTTATGGTTAGATACCCCATAGTTACGAATTTTCAGAAATATTTCTTTTTATTTGACTGTACACACACATTTAGATTGTGGATCAATCAATGTATAAAAGTAATATATCTATCTTCCTAAGTTTTTTAATGTCTTGTTATTTCAGACGGTCATTATTCTTTGACGAAAGATCACATGAGAACGCAAAATCAGTAATGGGTGACAACGACGAGCACACTGCATATATGTTGGACATAATATTGTCTACACCTGCGACAGAAGCCTTAGCCACCATGCCTTCTCCTCGCTTCATAAAGTCCCACCTGCCGATGTCTCTACTGCCTCCAAAGATTCTAGAGTCTTCCAAAGTGGTTTACGTTGCTCGGGACCCTAGGGACGTTGCTGTCTCGTGCTTCCATATCTCGAGGCTCCTAAAATATAACAAATATAAGGGCAACGCGAGACAGACTTGGGATTTGTTTGTCAAAGATCTGTGTGAGTATTTAGCTGTCTTTGTTTTCTGTGAAAGTTTTGTATTATCTATGTTGTTCCAGAGGCTTTGCATGAATTTTAACGGGAAAATTCCAAAAGCCAAAATGTTTTTGACCAGGTTGGGACCGTTAAGTTAGGCAGAATAATAATACCCAGGGTGACTTTTTGATATGACAGTGGATGGCCAAATCAGAAACCGTGAGAGTTTAAGAGTTTAAGAGAGAGTTAGAGAAATAATCGTACGTCAAATATTGATGCATGCGGATGTTGGGCAGTTTTACATCGAAGAAGGCTAGGTGAAAAATAGTTTGTGGGCTCAAGACGAGAAGCCTCTGCTAATTGAGTCACAAATAAATGCTTTCTCATCCGCAGTGTGAGCCAGCGACCCATCTGATTTCAGCCATGGTGGAAGTGAAGGACGGCCAGAAGACCACCATGACCAGAAGGCTTTACTGCCTCCAGTAAAGATGCGCGACTGTGAATGATTTCATTCGAATCATTCGACTACACAAATCATTCGAATGACTAGACCACATTAGTAACTAATTTGGTTAGTAGTCGCAAGTCGTTCGACTGCACGAGTCGGTCGTTTAGTAACTAATTTGGTTAGTAATCGCGACATGGTCGATTGCCCGAATCAGTTTCAATTCGTTAGTCGAGTACATTTCATTCAACTCCAGGTTTATTCGACGTCGCCGCCACACAACGCTTCGCAGGTCTAAGTTAGAAAATAAGCAGTGTAAAAATAAAGAAGAAACAGAAGTATCTAATATGATGTTTAATTGAAAATCAAATAAAACTTACAAGAAAATATCATAAATTGAACAAAATCAACATAAAACTTACTAAAACTAGGTAGGTACTAATCCTACGGTCTGGGTCATAAGTCAGCACAGTCGGTCCAAGCTATTGTCAGTGTGGTTCTCAACGTCAGGAATACTGGTTGCCTCGTTCACCAGCTGAGAGAGGTTAAGTGACAAAGCAAGTTTGTGAGCCTCTCGCCCAGCATGATCGGTTTTCTGGTACTATGGAAAGAATCAATCGTAATGATGAGCATTAAAGTCACCATATTGCAGATGTAATCAAACATCCTGGTTGTCTACTGATCTCCAGTGTGTGACCGATAAAGACTGGCTTAGATAATTTTATCTAGGCGAGTGTCCACCAAAATCCATATAACTGAAAATCTGGGATCTTCAAGATCACGAAGGCGCAGATAACAAATGTCATCTCGGGCATTTGTACACACGTTCCGGCTTTGGGCTTAAAATTGTACTCCCAGGGAATACCTAGGGTATGTGAGGTATGACACATCGGATGGCTTTCGTATCTGCGTCTCCATGAGAAAAAATAAGTGGGGGCTTCGCAGTCTCTAGGTGGTGGTGGACTGAGTCGGTATTTGAGTGCAGTCCTCGGATGTTACAGAAGTGTACATTAAGTGAGAGGACAGGCTTCCGCTGTGAGTACGACTTTTTCATAATTGAGATAGTGCCTGATAACTTTTAATCGCAACCACGCACTGTCTGCTATTCAGATGTGATGACGCCGTTTTTTGAGCACGTGAAGGAAGCCTGGGCGTTGAGAGACCATCCCAATATGCTGTTCTTATTCTACGAGGATCTTTCTAAGGTAAGACATGACACCGCTGGACATTTAACCAGTAGGTACTGGAACCTTGAGTAGTCGTAGGAAGGTAAAGTCAGAAATAATCTAGCCGTCATGTATATACTTAGCTGTAGCGTTTTCACCTCCATTTACGGCTCATCGTCGTTAAAGAATGAGACATAAATATTTCCTTGTTCCGAATGCTACCTCTATCAGTCCACAGCTGGACAAAGGCCGGCCTCCCCTGATTGGCGCCATATTGGTTCTTAACGTTAAATGTCATTGCCTTATTGCCCACGCTGCCTACAATTGAAATCACTTCTTCATCAAATTAAAGGCAAAAAAAAGTTATTAAAGGTTAACCTATTCTAAAAATATGTGCGAAAACTTACCAAATTTTGATTTCGATACAGAAGGAAATATACCAGTAATCCTTTTCTCCGTTAGAGAAATTTTCAACAGGACACAATACCGAATAAGATTTTTTTTCCGTAGGATCTGCAAGCCTCGATTCGTAAAGTAGCCGAATTCCTTGGCAAAGAAGTGTCTCCTGCGCAGATGGAGCGCCTCTGCAAACATCTGCATATTGACAACTTCAAGCAGAACAAGTCCGTCAACTTAGAAGAGTTGCGGGAACTTGGACTCTTGGATTCTAGGGAGCAGTTTATTAGAAAAGGTAAGTAGAAGTGGAAATGAAGCAGTCTCATTATGTTTTAACAATGTTTCTCATCAGGTACAGATATAGATATCTCAAAAGATTACTTATACTTTATTTGGTTAGTAGTTAATTCGAAATAAGTTACAGTTTTAAATAATTTTTACCGAGATTAACTCGCTTAACGTGATTAACTTTAGTACCTTATTATTGTACTTACTTCTTTGCTATTAATGCTCCCAAACGTATTTAAACGCGTTGTTTGTAATGGAAGCTGCCTTCGTAAAATTTTCAGTACGTCATAATGTTATGTTATGTTATTGTGTGTTGTGCCATCTAGAAAAAAATAATAAAACGTATATTTTTTAAAGCGTGATTAATCCCAGGTCAACCCGGGGGCTGGCGTAACTACTTCGACGAAGAGATGACGCAGCAAGCTGAGCGCTGGATTGAGAAGAACCTCGCAGATACCGACTTACGATTCCCTAGCGTGTCCAACTGAAACGTTTCAACGAATTAGTTTTACAATCGAGAGTGCCTTTATGTTTTTTGTATGAATAAAAGGTATCGTTTTAAGATTAAAATAACTAGTAAGTTACTTTTAAATACCTACCCACCCCATATAATTACCATATCTGGCCTTGTTACATCTGTTTTGGGGATTCCAGTTTTTCGAAAGACACCCTGTATAGGCCTTAGGTATAGGCATTATTTACTCCGGGATAGCAGTGTTTCATGTTTTTAGGGTTTCGAGATCGGTTTCGAAACCCATGGTCTCGCTCTGTCCGTCCCCGCTCTTTTTGTTTGCGATTAACTTGAAATTTGAAATAATGATACATTTTGTACGCCATTACTGATTTCAAGAAAAAAATATACAAATAAATTAAAATGAATAATTTCAGTACAAATTCTGATGTTGAAATTTCAAAAGCGACCTAGGGATGGGGTATCAAATGATAGGTAAGTATCGTTTTGTAGTAGGTACATTTCAAAAAAGTTTTTGAAATTTTTGATTTAAAATATTTAAAAAAATGACAAAAACTGACCATTCGGTGTATGTCTATTTATTATTTTTTATTCTGTGTATTTTCTGTGTATGTCTGATTTTTTATTATTGTTTTATGGACTATGTATGTTATGTATGTTATTTATTTATTTAGTTATATTGTTATTTATGTTACTGTGTCTGAAATAAATGTGATTTGATTTCCCCCCTTATCTCCGAAGATTGCAGACCGATCTATGTACATACAATACAATGTAGGGGACGTTAGATATAGATCTATATTTCACATAAAATATATAGAGGAGTCTGTCAAAATGACTATTTTTGAAAAATGAACAAAAATGGGGGTATTATTTTTTGAAAGGAAGCCCTCCACAGATATCAGAAATAAAGATCTCTGTGAAGCCCTCCTTCCACCAGCCACACCAGCCTAGTCACCCACCCAAGTGGGATATCAAATGAAAGTTATCGGTTTGATCATTCAAAACACTTTTTGAAATTTCTGTAGGTTGTCTACTTTTTGAAATATTTCGAAAAAAGTCGAAAAATTGGCCATCCCTAATAAAAACTAAATAAAAACCAGCATTCCGATCACCTGTGGACTCTATTAAGAGTTTTGTTAGGTCTTTATATAGGTATGGCGTGTGCCCCAGGACTCCAAGGGTTTCCACCCCAAACGGCTCGAATAGGTCAAGGTATTTTCACCGAAATCGCCGTTTGAGGGAATCCACTGATGTTGCTGCGGAGCCAGCTGATGTCCCTGCAAGATGAGATGGTGCTAGGTAGAACTGGTCCACCCCAAGGGTTCCTGCCTTGTCGGGGCGGGGGGCTTAGTAATCGCGGACTGGTCACCCGCGATGAAGCTAAGAGGAACCTATAGGGACGTGCCAACGCAGGCGGCGACATGGCCGGCCCCGAGACGGATCGCTTCTCTGGGTTTTGAGCTCTAAGCCCAGTTGGAGTGGTAGTAGGTAGCGGTGTTGTTTGGGCGGCACCGTGACTGAGGTGGGCGGCTGTGCTGTATGGGCAGCATGGCCGCAGGGAGATGGAGGCCGCAACGGGAGAGGAGAACCGGTATTGAGATGCGCCGCTCTCCCTGCCTTCCGCGACCTTGGCGGGGACACCACCGCGTACGCCATCAAACGATGGCGGACGCGGTTGGGTCGCAGGGGAGAGGGAGTGTCGGTATTGCAAGGTCGCTCTCCCTATCTTCTGCGACCGTGTGGCAGGCGGCGGGGCCACACGACCGACCCGTCTCGCAGGGGGCCCTAGGGCGCCTGGACACGGGGTCGTTCGGCGCCCATTTGGCGGGTAAGGTCCCTGAGGTGGTCGCGGCGTGTCACGTGTTTCCGGCGTATCGCGAAAGTGGGTGCTTCACACCCCCCAGCGAGAGGCCCGATATCGGGCAGCCGTGGGGGGTTCGTGGAAGAGAAAATTGTTCCCATGTTTCCACCACAAGCGGCAGAGGGGGAAACTCCCTGAGGTTTTTAGTGGGTTGGAGTCCCACATAATCGTACTATCTCCTCGTGGCAGTGCGATATGCGTGCGCATTTCCCTCAGGATATTAAAAAAAAGGGTAGAACTGGTGGTTACATATTATAAAATAAAATAAAAATAAATAAATGTCATTTAAAACAAATCGTCGAGAGCCGGGTGGCTCTCGTCAACGATGTGTTTAAGCTCTTGTCAAAAACAACAAGGGGATGTAAAACCGGCCGTAAAGTGATATGGTACTATTTTTCAGTTGGTATTATTAATTGCATGTCTGTCTGTCGTCAACCGGAGAACAAAAGAATTAAACAAGCTCGCTTCGTAGCACTTGCTTCGTTTGTTACGAAATACCTAAATTGTTAAAGTCGTTAGGAAGAAAAATAAGGAAAAAAACCACGTAAAAGCTCCATGCCTTTAGTTTGTCTCTTTGGCAGTGAGTCAATGGATGAAGGCGGGTCAGGACCGCTGTTTGTGGCGACGTATGGGAGAGGCCTATGTCCAGCAGTGGACGTGTATGGGCTGATATGATGATGACGATGTCTCTTTGGTCTCCAAGTGTTGAAAATTTTTATGCGAATAAAAAGGAAAGGTTCAGTTGTTCGGTAACAAGTAAGTGAACCGGACTTCATAGTTCGATAGGTTAATTTTGCAAACCTATTTATTACATTATGATACAAGTGCGGTAAGTTGAAAATTACAGCCGAGGCGATATTGCTAGCCCGAGCCATAGGCGTGGGCTACAAGAAAGCAGAGGCTGTAATCATCAAAGCGCACGTATGTCATATGTCGTTTTATAACATACATACATAATTTGCGAGGAAATTAAAAACTCGGACTTTCGAATAAATTTTGATACGCATGTAAGTATCTATCGGTCGATTTTTCGGGTAAGAGGCTTAGAGTAGCCTTTTTCGCTGCCTCTGAGACTTCTGGCGGTGTTGAATTAATAAATTCATCATTACTTGACGACATTTTCATTTAAAAACACAAATGAAAAAGCCCGCGGAATAATTTTTACTTGTCCACAAATTAGGAATGCGCGCGCATCAGCGCTTTTTTTTAAGGCAAAGGCACAAAAACAGCCAGTGTTACTATTAAAGTAAATTAATATTTTTGTGTTTTGTTACAGATAAATGGTTGTAATTTATGGTCAATAATAATTAAATTAAAGAATTAAATGTTTATTTATTATATTTTATCTCCTAAACATCCTAAAGTTAATTTTATTCATAAAATGTTGACTACTTTTCTGACATAAAAACTCTTTGCTTAGATTTAAAAAAGTACCGTTCGTTTTAGACCATAGATATAGAATTTCTTCACTACAGACGGAGCATCTTGATAAACCGTGCGTTTTACATTACATTATCACACTAGTGCGTAATGAATGAAATACAATACAGTATTGAAATTGGTGCAATAAGAGACCCTTTACGAGCAAATGTGTTATAAATAATATTTAACGGGTATTTATCGCGTTTATTTACCTATTTTTTGTCACGTTATGACTGACATCCCGTGACCACGGCAGTGTGTAAGCCTGTCGAAACGTCGGGAAAAAAATAGATAAATAAACGCGATAAATACTCGTTAAATAGTAGGTATTTATAAATATGTGCTCAGATCGCATAAGTTTAATTTTTTTTTGATAACCTGATGATTTGCAGATTATCGTTACCTATCACCAGTTAGATACGTTGTGTAGGTACCTTCATATCGTTGCGTTGTACTGTAATCGTCTAAATGATTCTTTGAAGGATTTATTTCAAGGCTCCACGGATTAAATCGAGTTAATCGCGACGTAGTGTATGACATATTAGCTCTTTGACAGCGGGTTAAATTGTTACGTACATGAGTCTCCGCGGAGACTCCATGGGTTCCTCTTAGCTTCACCGCGGGTGACCAGTCCGCGATTACTAAGCCCCCCGCCCCGGTTCCTTAGTCGCCTCCTACGACACCCGCAAGAAGAGCTGGGGTCGTTACTATTCTAGGACCGGAATTATTATTATAATACATATATTATACAATATTTTTTCATAAAACAAACAGTCAGATGGAATTCCGAATGTTTGTTTTAGTAATAGTTGTATAGTTAAACATAAATGTTTTTAAACTTACCTACGCGATCTGCAGGGGTATTTTAATTCGTCGGAAAGGCCCTCGGATTCGATATCGAAAACTTTGTCGAAGAACGCTATTTTAAACCAGCGGATTCGAAAACTTTTGACATTCGAATTCGGATCCTTGTTAGGAGAGTTTCATACTTTCGATCATCAATCCGCAACGAAATCAAAATAGCGTTCGCGGAATCGAATTCAAATCTGACGTTTCCGGACACGTCAACACATAATTATAAATACTATTTATATAACACATTTGCTAGTAAAGGGTCTCTTATTTCACCAATTTCAATACCGTATTGTATCTCATTATAATGTAAAACGCACGGTTTAAAAATTTTTATGTCTATGGTTTATTTTTATTAAGATGCTCCGTCTAAAACGAACGGTACTTTTTAAAATCTTAGCAAAGAGCTTTTATGCCAGAAAAGTGTTAACATTTTATGAATAAAATTAAGTTTAGGAGGTTTAGGAGATAAAATATAATAAATAAACATTTAATTCTTTAATTTAATTAATATTGAACATAAATTACAAACATTTATCTGTAATAAAACACAAAAATAATAATTACTTAATTAATTAATATTTAATTTACTTTATTAGTAACTAATACTGGCTGTTTTTGTGCCTTTGCCTAAAAAAAAAGCGCTGATGCGCGCACATCGCTAATTTGTGGACAAGTAAAAATTGTTCCGCTGGCTTTTTCTTTTCGCTGTATTGTTTTAACTTGAAAATGTCGTCAAGTAATGATGAATTTATTAATTCAACACCACCAAAAGTCTCAGAGGCAGCGAAAAAGGCTACTCTAAGCCTCTTGCCCGAAAAATCGACCGATAGATACTTACATGCGTATCAAAATTTATTCCAAAGTTCGAGTTTTATTTATTTCCTCGCAAATATGTTATAAAACGACGAATGACATACGTGCGCTATGATAATTATAGCCTCTGCTTTCTTGTAGCCCTCGGCTGTAATTTTCAAATTACCCCACTTGTATCATAATGTATTATTAACGGGTATTGTATAGTTGTTGAATAAAACCGCGTAGTGAAATTGAACATTCCGATAAAATTCTGTGGAAAGTGAGTGAACGCCTACTCAAGCAAATGATTATGTATGAAACCAGTGCTACCTACAACAAGTGCGGTGTAACCTGTATGACCTACATAATATAGAACAACAGTGTAGTGTCTGTGGTAGTGTTGTCCATCAGTGATTTGAATTGTGTGATCGAATAACGTACAATCAAGCACAGCAGACTTAGAATTTTTAGGCACAGCACAGAGCGGCATGAAAAGAAGTTTGAACGATTGGTAACACGCTAATAAGGTACAGTCGCCGACACAATTTCCTGAAACGGTTATTAATTTAACACACTATACGTTTTAGAAAACGGTCTAAATTTTGCTCTAACACCAAAACGCATCCCGTATGAGGACACTGTCAGCAGCGTCGAAGAGACTATTGTTCGCAATAAAATACCCATAAATGACGCGGAGACGCTAAGACAAGATATTTCTATTATTTTGCCAAACATAAACCAAACATAAGTGCGGGTGAGTGAGCGTCAAGCTCTTGTAAATCTCAGCAAAAATCAAGAGATACTGGTACTGAAAGTTGATAAAGGAAATTCCACCGTAACTTATTAGTAGTATATTTAGAAGACACAGGATTATGACGCTAAAATACGGAAATTGTTAAGTAACAAGAAGTTGTATAAGCCAGTAAACTTCAATCCCACGGCAAGAGTGACGAAACGGGTACGAACACTGATACAGGAGTATAAGGACCTTTTCACTGAGGATGTCTTCGACCATCTGTACAGACTACAGAGCAGCGATTGTGCAGTCGTCAAAGCTTTATGGTCTGCCGAAAGTACATAAAGCAGTCGTACCACTACGACCTTTAATAAGTCAAATAGACTCGCCGACTTACAATCTAGCGACGTAGCTGGGGTTCTACAGACGCTTACGGGAAAGACACGTCTTTTGTGAAGGATTCGCGCCTTTTTGTCAGCATCATCACATAACATAACTTCATCACATAACTTTGGAACCTGGAGATTTATTGGTGAGCTTTGATGTTGAGTCTTTGTTTACCAATGTTCCACTCATTGATTGTCTTGATGTTGTGAAACAGAGATTGAGTGATGATGAACTTCCTGATCAGCTTGTATTAAGTACTTCTACAGAACTGTCTCGACGGCAATTTATTTTTATATCAAGGGCAACATTACATACAGATAGATGTTGTAGCGATGGGTAGTCCTGTAGCGCCTCTACTTGCCAATATCTGGATGGAACATTTTGAATCCATAATAGACCTAGCAGCTTTTGATATAAAATTGTGGAAGAGATATGTAGACGATGTGTTTTGTATAATCAACGTAAGTAACCATGAAGCAAAACAGCTGACGGAGTATCTAAACTCCATACAACCTAAGATAAGCCCCGGTAGCACGGGGATTGTTGTCTAGGGTAGAATAGAGAAAAGTTACGTCACTTTGTCATAGAATGCGTAAGTTGTTTGAGACGCACTCCTTACACATCAATAATGTACGCAATGTATGACGATGCGATGTCATTATTCTCTTTTCTACCCTAGAAAACAATCCCCGTGCTAGGGGGGCAGGTTTACACAAGAAATGGAGGAGAACAGTTTTCCTTGATTTAAAAGTGACGGTAAAATCCGACGGGACCTTAGCACACACTGTGTACAGAAAACCTACACACACAGACAGATATCTCAAAGCAGCGTCACACCACCATCCGTCACATCTGGAGTCAGTAGTATCTTCTCTAGTAAACTGAGCTCATGACCTCTGTGACCCTCAACACCTACACAGTGAGTTGGAACATCTTCAGGGGGTTCTAAAACGTATATTTTCTAAATCGTGACAGTAACCTATGTAGGTATGTCAAATAATGTGGGTTCCAAACAGTATCTACTTTCTCGTGAAATGAAATCTGTCCAAAGTTGTTAACTGACTACTTGTAGCAATATGCTTCTCGTCTTTGTATTCATACTAGGCTACTCTTCTTTAGAATAAAAGAAAATATGTCACATATTACCATACAACTTAAATAGGGCCGTATTCTGTAAGTTTTGCAAATCTACCCACTTATTAATAGGCAATCAATCAGTGAACCATCAAAAAATCCATAAAATCAACAAAATTCATCAGTGAACCTATGAAGAACATACCTATAAGATATCTTTCCCAATGTTATCACAAGCATTTAACGTTTTGATAGTTTATCTATCTATGCCTAACCTACCTACATAGGTACTCTTTCTGTTTCCTTTTATTATGTTATAAGACATCATCTGAATAATCCGTTTTTAATAAAATATAGATTTCTTTTTAATAAGTCACTTAATAAAGTATGGCTGGAAAACCCGAGTTAGAATATCGAGAGATTGATCCAAGTGAGCTTGCAGTTCTTTCAGAATTGTTTGAAGGTAAGTGGACTGTTGTCAACTGACAGGACTGGTGTCAAAACCATTCAAAAGTTGACGGTCGACGAACTGGAACCCGCAATTAAACATTCATATTTATGATATTTAGGGGATTCAGAATAATACCGTAAAATGAGGCAATTTCGCCTAGCTTTGGCAACTATGCCATACAGTAAAAAAATCGAATAAATGTTAAATAATTCAAAATTCTATCCTTACGCAAGTTTGGTTTTGTGGGAGAATATTTTTTGTAGTTTTCGGTAGCATTTGTTATATTTTTCACACTGGTGACATTTATAGTTATTCCAATATGGCGATTCTATAAGCGAAGTGGTGAAAGCACAAAAATTTCTTGCCAAATTGTGGTCGCAGAGCAGAATCTGCAGGTCTCAGGTTAGTGCAATTTTGATAGTTTACGCAGAAAATATCTAGGACCATGTCTGTAGATGCCAGGTATTGCTATTTCTTCATTTTATTGAAATATCCGCAAAGTAATGAAAATAGAGTGTGTCCGATGGCAACTTCCCCAAAACCCCAAACACGCTAGGGTTGTCAAAAATTTAAATACTAAAACTTCATCATCATAATGTTTTATCTTGATGAAGTCTACAGCATATAGGCCTCCCAAAAATCGCCACTATGGATTTTATTAAATTAAGTATAAGAGAAGAATACTCTATAAACAAATCTGGCATTATTGTTACAAATATCAGAATTCCACCAAGAATGTGTTCTTGTTCTTATGCATGGTTAACACAGAATTTTTTATGTTTTTCTAAGACTTGTGATGAATCCATACCATTTTTAGAGTACGTAGTATGTGTCTTTTTAAAATTAAGGATAGGCGAGAAAATATTTTTTATTGTTACCTACATAAATATACCTGATGATTCTCGTTTCCGTGTTTGTTTTTGACAACCCTATGCATTAGGAAGTATTTGTATGGAAATTTTCAAAACTCCTTGGCAACTTTGCCTGCTGTCAGTATTGCCATTTTCTGTAATGATTTCTCCTTACCTGGTCTTTGCGTTACAAAAAATACATAAATCTCCATGGTATCTTCACCCGGCAAACAATTCTACTGCAAAATTAAAGAAATACTGAGCGTAGGCAGAGTTGCCAAAATTTTGGCAACTCTGCCTATTTTTTTAATACTCTGTAAGCTTTAATTGAATAGGGTTTTTAGAATGACACATGCATACAATGTTAGCCAAATATCTATTACCTATATGCCATGCAAAAATAAATATTGTAATGCATCTGTTCTTATAAGGGAAATATTGAGATTCTTGTCCAAAAATATGGCTAAGTTGCCACGTTTTACGGTACTTATTACATTGTAAATATAGGTATCTCTTTTGCTAAACTGATTGCACAACCAGCCTCACCATAAAATTTTAACTGGAGAAATATACTGATGTTATTAAAATAAGTATGTAGGTCCACCTCCAACATAGCTTGGCCACAGAAATGCCTTCAATTGGTGCATCAAGAAGAAAAAGAACACACGAGAAAACACACCAGTTGTTAGTTGCACCGAATCTAAGTATTTCCTTTGCGTCCTATGAGCGTACCAAGTCTAACCCAAATAGGTGAATCATAGAGGTAAAACACGCTCACTCGAAAATTCTCTTGATTTCTAATAAAGATCCTAGGATCCTACGTTCCCTTGATTTCGAAGATTTAAACGAATCTATGTAAGTATGAGTGAGTTGACAAAAATAATTACAACTTCAGTGCTTTCACGCATAGCACGAATACAAATAGGAAAAATAAACTTAATTACCTATCACATTTTTTGGCTACACTTCGTTTGTGTCTACTATCATTTTAAGCCTTTTTTTAAGAAGAATTCAATGGTTCTCTTCTCGATCTCGTTTATCGAGTGTTTTTTGTATAAACTCAGACTAAGGCCTAACTGTTCATTTAGCTCTACATTGTGTTAATTAATGGAGAATTTTTTTTTGTTTACATTGATTTTAAGTACATCTTTATTCAAATAAAAAAGAACAACCCGGACACCAGATTGGTTGTGAAGACGCACCGACTAGTACATAATTATAGGTTTAAACTAAGAGTTATTGATCATTTTTAGTAATCTTTATAAAACAACAAAATAAATAATGCTGGACAATCGACAGCATTATCTAACCCCGAAGTAAGCAGAGCTTATGTTATAAATTTAGGTTACTAAATTTATAACATAAGCTAATAAAAAGTCTAGAGAAAAGAATGTTAGTTACCTATAGTTATTCTACACTGTATTGTTTAGCAAACTATTTCATTTATGGGTAGGTATACTAACTACGTAAACTGCAATGTGACAATACCCTAAACTAAATGATTGAATAAAAATAACACAGGTGCATAGATATTTTTATTAAGACGATACCCCGAGCCAAATCTTATTATTTCATTGAACAAAGGTGATTTCAAAATTTTCAATGGGCAGTTTGTGATACCTATTATAAGCTTTATTTTGCATAGTTTAGGAGGAGAAACGATGTTGTACTTTGTGGCCATTGGCCACCAAACTCAAATAAAATGAAAACAGAAAAAACTGGTTTTATCAAGCGCATTTTTGAACAGGTAAACCTCAAGAAGTAGTCCGGGTGGGTCCAAAAGGTTACTGCATGCACAAAAAATACCAAACCGTAGCGTCTGATATCTTCAGCATGGAGTTGAAGGAAGGAGACGTCTGGGTGACCAGCGTACAAAGGTCTGGCACCACCTGGACACAAGAGCTGGTGTGGTTGATAGCTAATGACTTTGACTACGAGAGGGCTGCAGCAGTGCTGTTAAAAACAAGATATGTTTTTTTGGAGTATGTTAATTGGTATTTAAATTTTTAAAAAGCGTTGGCCATGCCAAAGCTTTTAATTTTAAATCTGGAGCTTTTTGACACAAACGACTTTCAAATAACTTTATGGTTAGATACCCAATAGTTACGATTTTTGAGAAATGTTTCTTTTTATTTGACAGTACACACACATTTAGATTGTGGATCAATGTATAAAAGTAATATAGCTTCCTGAGTAATTTAATATCTTGTTATTTCAGACAGTTCTTTGACGAAAGATCATATGAGAACGCAAAATCAATAATGGACAACGAGCACACTGCACATATGTGGGAAGTATTCTCATCTACTGCGATAGAAGTCTTAGCCACCATGCCTTCTCCTCGCTTCATAAAGTCCCACCTGCCGATGTCTCTACTGCCTCCAAAGATTCTAGAGTCGTCCAAAGTGGTTTACGTTGCTCGGGACCCTAGGGACGTTGCTGTCTCGTGCTTCCATATCTCGAGGCTTCTAAAATTTCAGAAATATAAGGGCAACGCGAGACAGACTTGGGATTTGTTTGTCAAAGATCTGTGTGAGTACTAGCTGTCTTTGTTTTTTTGTGAAAGTTTTTTATTATCTAGGTTGTTTCAGAGGCTTTGCATGTTTTTTTACGGGAAAATTCCAAAAGCCAAAATGTTTTTGACCAGGATGGGACAGTTTAGTTAGTTAGAGAATAATAATGGCCAGGGTGACTTTTTGAGATGACAGTGGATGGCCAAATCCGAAACAATGAGAGTTAGAGAAATACGTTAAATTTTGATGCATGCGGCCGACATCCGCATGCATCAAAATTTGACGTATTTCTCTAACTATCATTGTTTCGGATGTCATGTTTGTTTTACATCGAGGAAGGCTAGGTGGTGAATTGTCTTGAGCCCTCAAGACGTGAAGTCTCTGCGAATTGAGTCATAAATAAATTGATTTCGGATTCGCTAATGATCAGAAGGCTTTACCGCCTCCAGGAAATGAGGCAAGCTTGGCTACCAGTCGGCCAATCCGGTCAAAACAAGCTTTCTGTAGCGTCTTCTTGAGGGACTTAGCGGCTTTGTTTTAGGCTGTCTTCCTTTGTGATGTGTCTGAGGCCTTACTGTTCCGAGCGTCGAACCACGCAAGATAAGCCCTGTGTTTTAACGCAGAAGCACTGGCACACGCGGAGTTAAGCCACGGGGAGCTCTGTCGGAAGGTGCAGTATCAGAGAATGGAATAAAATACTCCATTGCAATATTAAACACCCTCGTAACAGCGTCAGCACATTTGTCGCCCGCCAAGTATAAGGCGAAGAAATGACGCATCTATCTGCTGACTTGTATCGCCATATTCTTCTGCTACCTTTAGGGGAAGAATCCGGGGGAGGAATCGGGAGTATGACGATACTGACCTTACCAGGCAGTGATATGAGCCTCCTAAAGGAGGTAAAACAGGCACTGAATTACGGTCGGGGTCATTAGTCATCAGAAGGTCCAAGCAATTGGCAGTGTGGTTCTCAACGTCAGGAATCGTGGTTGCCTCGTTCACCAGCTGAGAGAGGTTAGGTGACAAAGCAAGTTTGTGGGCTTCTCGACCAGCATGATCGGTTTTCTGGTACTACGGAAAGAGCCAATCGTAATGATGATCGTTAAAGTCACCATATTGCAGATGTAATCAAACATCCTGGTTGTCTCCTGATCTCCAGTGTGTGACCGATAAAGACTGGCATAGATAATTTTGTCTAAGCCAGTGTCCACCAAAATCCATATAACTGAAAAACTGGGATCTTCAAGATCACGAAGGCACTGATAACAAATGTCATCACGGGCACACGTTCCGGCTTTGGGTTTAAAATTGTGCTCCCAGGGAATAACCTGGGTATGTGAGGTATGACACATCGGAACGCAGTCTTATCTGCGTCTCCGTGAGAAACAATAAGTGGTGCTTCGCAGTCTCTAGGTGGTGGTGGACTGAATCGATATTTGAGTGCAGTCCTCGGATGTTACAGAAGTGTACATTAAGTGAGAGGACGGGCTTCCGCTGTGAGCACGACTTTTTTATAATTGAAAGTGAGACAGGTGTGTGGGTAGACGGCAGTTAAGCACGGCACGAGCATTCCGGGATTTTTCGCGAGGCGGCGGGCCAGTCTTTCACGTGATGCTGGCATGCTACTTGGGCCCCCTATAACCTGCGGTCGGCCAGCGGAGAACCG
The DNA here is from genome assembly GCA_946478455.1 of Eupithecia vulgata. Lineage (NCBI taxonomy): Eukaryota > Metazoa > Arthropoda > Insecta > Lepidoptera > Geometridae > Eupithecia > Eupithecia vulgata. Next base: position 4,610,276 of record OX297863.1, read on the forward strand.
TGCTTCGGATCTCGCTACCCTCCATGTCTAACCGTCCGATACACTAGCTTGGCTAGGCTACTGTCCTGATACACTCCCGCTTTTCCAGTGCAAGACTGCTTAGACCCGTCTCCTCCACGATGGCTACTCCGGACCATATTCCGAAACACAACAGACTGGCTTCACGGACTGGCTTAGTCCGGAGGGTGGTGACAAGCCGCGGCCGAAGCCTACCACCAGAAGGTACCACTCTTAGCACCACCCAGAGGACACGTGAAGGCTAACAATGGGTAAACACCTACGGACGTGACGATAAAGGCCTCCAAAAAACTTTTGAGGAAACCTTTATTTCTAGGGTTCCTTTTGAGGAACGGAACCCTAAAATAGTAGCTCTATCATGAAAAAGATAGCTAGATGTCGCCCGCCATCGCCACTTAAAAAAATAGATCACGCTAACGAAACGTTCCGTGTTTGCAAAGTGTGGTTTCAGTCATCACTACGTAATCCCTTTTTGTAGCAATTCCCCTTATGTGGTTTATTTATCTATATCAAGTAAATCATGAACAAGATGCTAATAATTTTTTTTACAAATTTTTTTATGTATTGGTACCTAGATTATGCAAAATTATATTGCGATCGATCGGGTTTACGTATATTAATTATAATATAATCTCTTGTGTAGGTATTAGTGTTTGCTTAGAGCGCCTGATAACTTTTAACCGCAACCACGCACTGTCTGCTATTCAGATGTGATGACGCCGTACTTTGAGCACGTGAAGGAAGCCTGGGCGTTGAGAGACCATCCCAATATGCTGTTCTTATTCTACGAGGATCTTTCTAAGGTAAGACATGACACCGCTGGAAATTTAACCAGTAGGTACTAGCACCTTGAGTAGTCGTAGGTAGGTAAAATCAGAACTAATCTAACCGTCATGTATAGCTGTAGCGTGTTCACCTCCATTTACGGCCCATCATCGTTTAAGAATTAGACATAAATATTTCCTTGTTCTGAATGCTACCTCTATCAGTCCACAGCTGGACAAAGACCGGCCTCCCCTGGTAAGCGCTATATTGGTTCTAAGCACTTATTGCTCACGCTGCCTACAATTGAAATCACTTCTTCATCAATTATGTAATGAATAGGCAAATAAAAGTTATTAGATACCTTTTCTAAAAATATGTGCGAAGATTTACCAAATTTTGACTTCGATACAAAAGGAAATATGCCAGCAATACTTTTCTCCGTTAGCTAAGAAATTTTCAACAGGACACAATACGGACCGAATAAGACTTTTTCCATAGGACCTGCAAGCCTCGATTCGTAAAGTAGCAGACTTCTTCGGCAAAGAAGTGTCTCCTGCGCAGATGGAGCGCCTCTGTGAACATCTGCATATTGACAACTTCAAGCAGAACAAGTCCGTCAACTTCGAAGAGTGGCGGGAACTTGGACTCTTGGATTCTAGGGAGCAGTTTATTAGAAAAGGTAAGTAGAAGTGGAAATGAAGCAGTCTCACTATGTTTTAACAATATATCTCATCAGGTACAGATATAGAGATATCTCAAAAAATTTGCCCCCTACCTACACTTTATTTGGTTAGTAGTTAATTTGAATTATGATAGTTTTAGATTTTTTTACGCAGATTAACTCGCTTAACGTGATTAACTTTAGTACCTAACTATAATACAATAACTTCTTTGCGATTAATGCTCCCAAACGTATTTAAACGCGTTGTTTGTAATGGAAGCTGCCTTCGTAAAATTTTCAGTACAAGAGTAATTATAATGATTTAGGCAATCTGTGATTGCTGATACGTCTTATATGTTACACAATAAAACCATTACCACCGTTATAGACGGTGATGGTCTCATTGTGCCATCTAGAGAAAAATAATAAGACGTATATTTTTTATTAAAGCTTATAATTTTGATTAATCCCAGGTCAACCTGGGGGTTGGCGTAACTACTTCGACGAAGAGATGACGCAGCAAGCTGAGCGCTGGATTGAGAAGAACCTCGCAGATACCGACTTACGATTCCCTAGCATGTCCAACTGAAATGTTACAACGAATTTAATTTTACAATCTAGAGTGCGTTTATGTCTTTTGTATGAATAAAAGGTATCGTTTTAAGATTAAAATTAACTAGTTACCTACCCTATATAATTACCATATCTGACCTAGTTAAAATTATCAGTTTGTAACGCAAGTTAAAAATGATCGAAAGTGAAGAATTTACGCTTAAGTGACACAAAGTTGAATTTTCAACAAGAACGAAATAGTCCTATGTTTCTAGGAGATTTTAAAAACTTTGCGAGACTTCTCATCTTCATAATATCATATGTATATGTTGCCATGAATGATGATATGGATGTCATAGAATGCCATAGGATACCACACAATCACAGAAAGAATATGCTGACAATTGCAGGGACATCAGTAAAGGCCGGCTCTGCAGCAACATCAGCCAGCGGAGTCCCTCAATCGGCAAAAATACGGTAATGACAGAGGTTTCATTTCATTTATTCATACCATAGATTCACAGGGAACACTAGTCAAGTCATTTCAAAATATAAAAATAAAACTCAGAATATACAAATGATAAAATAATACAAGCTTCGTAGCTGCAATAGCATTGTCAAAATTTAATGTAAAATAAAATAAGATAGTATGTCCAATTTCAATATAATATGTAGGTAAGGTACCTAAATTAATCAATAAAATTGTATGTAAAAATATTTTTATCAGCAAAAGCTTCGTCTAATCGGTAATAGCTTTTGTCTATTAATCTATTTTTGATAAAGCATTTATATTTGATGTCAGACATAGATCTTACATTATTTGGTAACATATTATATAATTTGATTGAGATGCATACAAAACTTTTTGATTCTTTAGCTAACCTCGTTTTGGGGAGAACTAAGTTATTTTTATGTCTTGTATTGTAAACATGTCCATCCTTAACATACATAAGGTTATGTAGATAATTTCTGGCATAAATTAAATTCTGATAGATGTATTCTCCAACCATTGTCATCACACCTATTTCACTAAATTTATCTCTACACGAATCCAAAAACCTTAGGCCTAGTACGTAACGTATTGCCCGTTTCTGTAGCAAGAACACTCGGTTTGCATCAGCTGCTCTTCCCCAGAACAGTATTCCGTAGGTCATAAGAGAATGAAAGTAGGTGAAATAGACCATACGTGGTGCATTAACCCCTCCAATTTCTCTAATTTTTCTTATAGCATAGGTTGCCGAGCACAGTCTTTTTCTTAAAGCATCTTAAACACTCCATGTCATTTTAGTGTCAAGCCACACACCTAGGAATTTGACTTTATTACTGTGACTTATGTTTAGGGTTTTTAATGTTTCCTTTTCAAGATGTCCGGATGGATCATTATGTCTGGTGCTTAGTGAAAAGGGGTTATATTAGTCTTATCAACGTTCAGGAGCATATTATTTACTGAGAACCATACTTTTAATTTATATATTGTCTCTAGTATAATAGTCTTATTTGCATTTTCGTAAGAGGAGTCCTTTATAACTGAACTAGTATCATCGGCGAATAAGATAACATCTACGTTGTATCGAGTACAGTCGATAAGTCATTAATATATAGTAAAAATAGCAAAGGTCCTAAGATTGAGCCCTGGGGGACACCCATCTTCACATTGCACTCCATAGAGCGACTGCCGTTCATCTCAGTTATTTGGACCCTGTTCATGAGGTATGATTTAAATATTTCTATTCCTACTCCGGCAACTCCGTAGTGTTTTAGTTTGCCAATAAGAATATCATGCGACACAGTGCAACACAGTCAAAAGCTTTGGAAAGGTCACAGAAAACTCCAGAGGTTTTTTGTGACCCCTCCAGGCCAGAGTACACGTCCCCTACAACTCCTCTACAAGGTTACCTATTCGAGGCGTTTAGGGTGGAAACCTCTTTCTCTTTCCGTCTTTGGGGTCCTGGGGCACACGCTATATACAAAAATGTTACAAAACTCTTAAGGCATATCGGGTAGAATCCACAGGCGATCGGAATGCTGACTTTTATATTTCGGTCAACGAATTAGCATTGCCATTCAACGTGCTGCCAGCATTCTAGGTACTCTGCCTTCTGGTGACGGCTTAGAGTTTAAGAAAATAGATGTAAGTGTAAATATTAGTTTTATAAGTGTATTTATCCTGTATATAATAAATAAAAAAGATTATTGCTAACAATGATATTATTATATAATCTCATTGGATCCTAGTTATATTGCAAACGGGCTGATTCTACGACTTGGTGGCGGCGGCGGCGGCAACCCTCTGTATATTATCATTGGCAGCGACATATACATTTGCTACTGTTTACTGAAGAAACGCGTGTGAAGCCGCGGGAAAAACTTTTCAACAATTATAATATATACTTGAAAAATCTTGGTAAATTGCCATTCTATTCTATACGATTCCAACTATTTTGCTTATTTACGTTGTGGTCGATAAACTTGACTAACCCAATTTTGATTGAATTCACGCATAGGATTAGTATTTCCCTTTCATAAATCAAGGGCGACCACTACGATTTCCAATGCAATCCTTTTTGGTGCTAACTGCTAATGGAATGCATCAAGGAGTATCTACTAGCTTTTGCACTCGGTTTTGTAGGCGTAGAATGCTTAGGGAAAATTCACACGTACCGTACCACAACCACATCACACGAAGCGACAAAAAGTTAAGGTTAACCAACAAGGTAGTTTAGTTGAGTAGGAGTAGGTACCTATAGTGAACATAATACTAAAAAAAGTGGTTACGTGTGAAAAGTGTCGCTGCAGTCTTTTGCAGTCGCGTTGTGTTCACTAAAATTAGGTTGGATCCTATACGTTTCCTAGACACAAGGCGTGGTGTGAAGCCGCAAGCAGAAACTAGGGTTCCGTACCCAAAGGGTAAAAGGGACTCAATAGAATAATAGAATAGAGTAATAACTAAGACTCCGCTGTCCGTCTGTCACCAGTTAGACAGTTAATTTTTTTACAAATGATGTATTTCTGTTGCCGGTATAACAAAAAATAATAAAAAAAAAATGAAGCGGGAGCACACTTAAATATTTTTTTTTTTACATACAACAAACGTGGTTTTTTGCCGTTTTTATAGATTATTATTTTTAACCCTTTCGTGCGCGAGTCCGACTCGCAATTGGCCGGTTTTTTTCTACAACTGTTAGGAAGGCACATCTTTACACATACTTTACACGTCATCATCATCAGCCTATGTCCACTGCTGGACATAGGCCTCCCCTAATGAGCGCCATAGCGCCCTGTCTTCAGCTTGCCGCATCCAGCATCTGCCAGTAGTCTTTCTTTTTCTTTCTTTACTACACACGTGCTGAAGATAAATTATAAATTTGATTATATTATGGTGTATGTACACATATAGCTTATGCTCAAGTAGGTATATGGTTATTAGATGAAGCAAATAAACTGTTATTTGCATCACTATCATCGTTAGCATAAAGCAAACAATCTATCTAGCTAGGTGCAGAGTACATTTCCATTCCACTTACGACCATTATGTACACTTCATCATAAGTTTTGTTTAAGTTAACGCTTTCAATGCCCAGCTCCGCCGTGTGATCCGAAGAGGAGCGCCCGCGCCGCCGCCACCGCCGCCGCCGCCCTGCCACGTTACTGATGCGAGAAGAAGGTGCAGAAGAATTTAATGCGTAATATTTGTATTGATTCGAAACTAGCTGCAGGGCGCGGCTTCACACGCGTTGTTCAGGATTATTTTTATCCCATGGGAACTGATCTATGGGATAAAAATCCTATGATAGGTACTCGCCATACTTTCAACTAACTCTATGCCAAAAATCAAGTCGATTGGTTGCTTAGTTAAGCCGTAAAGGAAGGACAAACACATTTTCGCATTTTACTATAAAAAACTATCGTAGTTTGACGAATTCATTATGGATTTAAGCGGGTTAACTTGGTTTCGTTGGTGTTCTTCCAACACAAATAAGGCTCGTAGTTAACCCGCTTACATCCATAATGAATTTTTGTATTTATAATATTTTGTTTGTATAGATTAGTTACATGTCATCTATTTCTTAGGGACATGCGCATCGCAATTAACGCATTCACTACCAAGTAGTCAGAACTGCACGGCCGCAGCTGTAATGAGGCGTGCAGACAGGCATGTGCGTCATTGATGGGCAATGAAAGTGTTAAATGAAAGATGACGTCCGCTTACCCCTTGACTTTATGGGTACCGCATATTTTAAGATCTTGATTATGTACGTTATATTATAATACGTACGTGATGGCTAGATTTTTTTACCATAAGGGTAGGTCAAATACTTCCTGCTTATTTTCGGAGATTAATAATTTTAGACAAAATTACCACTAGTTTTTCTATAAAATAGATAATAATTGTATAGTTTAGATTCCGACTGGTGTTGATATGGATCAGTTGAGTTACAGTAGATTGCTTGCAACAGTCTGCAGTTAGATCAATTGTTTCAATTGTTAATACTAGATCTAATTTAATTATATTATTTGAATGTAAATTTCTTTCTTTATAAAGATTTACTTACTGTTTAGATTATACACAGGATATAATTTACAACGTATACATAATGTAAATATTTATATTAGCTAACAACCGAGTCGCAGTTACGTTTATCCACTTAAAGCAGTCTCGCAGTAGGGTTAGAAAAGAAAGCGATCTCAATGCCTACGTCCTACTTCACAGACACTTCATGGTTGGCATTTTTGATTTGGTAGTGTAGACCGTGCATATGTAATACAAAATATTTTATTTTGAAGTCAAATGACTCATTATACTTACGTTGGTCAAAAACGACTACTGAAAATCTTCCCCCCACCAAAACTTTTACCCCCTTAGGGTACAAACGAAAATTTTGCCGGTACAATCGGGTACAACCCCGGTACAATCAAATAGGATAACAAAATGAAAACTTCAAAGTCGGTTGCCAGGTTCACACAGTTGTAGTTATAGAGTTCACAATCGGCAACCACTATAGACTCTAAAGTGCTCCAAAGACATGAAGGAGTGACAATAACCATTACGGACTTCAATGGCTCAGATAGACCCCTGTTCCCCTGTAGATCCAAGCTAAGCGATTGTTGTCTAGGGTAAAATTTAAAATAATAAACCGTCAAGTGCGAGTCGGAAACGCTGAACCAAGGTTATCGACATAGTTTTAGGATTAGCCAGCTGAAGTGGCAATGAGCCATATCTCGAGAAGAACAAACCGCTGGGATAAACGTGTTCTTGAGTGGAGACCGCGTCTCGGTAAAGTTAGTGTAGGACGCCGTCTGACCAGGTGGGATGACGATTTGCTAAAGACTGGTAGCAGATGCTGGATGCGGCAAGCTGAAGACAGGGCATTATGGTGCTCATAGGGGAGGCCTATGTCCAGTAGTGGACTAATATAGGCTGATGATGATGATGATGAAGTGCGAGTCGGACTCGCGCAACAAGGGTTCCATTTAACTATCTAAAGAATAATTACAAGACCTTGTTTCTTGTCAAATATCATGGTTCTAGGTCAACGGGAAGTACCTTAAAGGTTTTGTGTGCATGTGATACTCTTGGAAATTAAAAAAAAATACATAAACGGCTGTCACTTTTGACTGTGTTAACCTAAAAGTTTGATTTATGTCACGGCTCCAAGAGGTTACGGACTTAAGTAAAACTTCAACACCGCTAACACCCCTCCACGCATTTCTGAAAAAAGAAGATTGACAGCAGGACAACAGGCTAGGCGTGCAGTAAAATGAACCTATGAGACTGCATTTTTTCCTGAGAACGAGCAACCCTAAAAATTTACATTGAATCATCATATTACCTTGCGTAAATTATTGATGTTGGTATATCAAATATTTTATTTGATGTGATATGTATGAGGATGTGAAAAAAAATCCTAAATTTATGGGATAAAAAGTCTATTTTAATGCAGGCAGTGTACTTGTCGAAACGGTACCAGTAAGCAAAATTTAAGGCTGATCCGTTCAATAGTTGTGGCTTGAAGAGATAGTTAACAAACATTCAAATATCCATTCAAACTTTCGCATCTATACTACATATATTATAAATTCGAAAGTACTTGTCTGTCTATCTGTTACTTTTTGACGCCCAAACGGCTGAACAGATCTTAATGAAATTTGGCAGGGAAAAGTTATCCTGGGGACGACAGACATAGTCTAATAGTGCGTGCGAAGCCGCGGACAGCATCTAGTTTAAATATTAGTATGTATTGTATTGTATTGCTAAACCTTCGCATGCAAAGAATAGGAAAAGCAGATCTTGAACAGTGTTATCTTGATCTCGAAAAACATTTTGTTTTTGTTTATTGCTAAGAGCAATCTTTCTGTGCTAGTCACAAATCGCACTTTTGAGTTTTTAGGGAGAATAAAAAACGAAAAATATAAATAAAAAAATTACTCGGTATCCAGAGGTGATTTACGAAAATAAAAACTGGGGGAAATGCACTTTAAAATCCTTTGTCAGATTATATTCATCTGAAAAAATATCTTGGCCTTTGACTTTTATAGAATTTTTATTTTTTTTTTTGTAATTCGAGGTTCATTAGTTTTTAATAAAAAAAATATTTTAAATAGATACGTGGGTGTTCTACTCTCGATTAATGCTGAAAACAGCATAGGGTAATTTTTTAGGTCCCATGACACACTGTGGAACGGACATAGGCTAAAAGTACTTGCTAAGCCGCGGGCAGCATCTAGTTTAAGTATTAGTATGTATTGTATTGTATTGCTAAATTTCGCAGGCAAAGAATAAGAAAAGCAGATCTTGAACAGTGGTATATATTCTCTTTGATCTTGAAAAACATTTTGTTTTTGTTATTGCGGAAACTGTTACACAATTTCTTTTGTTTTATTTTGTTCGAAATATAAAATATAAGGCCGTTTGTTTATTGCTTGGTGTTTAATTTTTATGTTCCCGACTCGAATAACGAAGTACTGTGTAGGTATGCACGTCGTATGACGTACGCTATGCTCGGGATTCTACTTTAGAATCAATATGTTTTTTTTTATATTATTCGCTAGGGGTTTTACTCTAGAACCCCTCTCACTTTGCTCTGGATTCAAAAAAGCGCCCTCGCCGTAAAAATATTATTTGGTCCGTTATTAAGATGATACCATCTACTATTTCATGCGTTTTAGAAATTAGTTGTTTATTTATGGTAAGCAAAAGACCTTAGGGAGGTTAAAGATAACTGTGTATAACTTTATTAGGTAAATACAACCCTTAATTAGATGGGGCTAGATGATGCTGTGTGAATTGTCCAACATAATTATAATTTTACACTATGTTGGGTGCGTACCTATGTACTTCTAAGCCCCCAAACAAACGTAGTAGTACATACATTTCCGGTTGGTTCCGATACATTACACCTAAACTTTGTCCCCGATTTTAATATTTTTTTCCAAAGTGGGATATGGAATAGTAAAAACATTTCAATTAATTTTTAAACCTTGTTTTCTTCTTTGTATAATGATGATTTTGTTTTAAAAATTTATCTATACAAAAGGTTTAGTTTCCAAATGAATCGGAACGTACGTTTGTATGGGAGCTTAGATGTTCGCTTTATAGTACAGTACCAATTATTTTTAGTTAAATAATTAATGCAGCAAATAAAATTAATTGCTAAACTTCGCATGCTAAGAATAGGAAAAGCAGATCACGAGCACTTTGTTAACGCGGAAACTGTTACGATTTCTTTTATTTTATTTTGCTCAGAATATAAATATAAAGGCCGTTTGTTTATAAGATTTACAACTAAAGTTTTACTCTCGGTCCGGCCCTACCAGGCTACCACCAGCGCTTGGGCCGATGCTTGCGGAGTGGAGGCACACCGGTTTCACTCCTTGCAACGTTAAGTCACTTTCACTTGAGTAAAACTCTAGTTTTATTACGTAAATTTCCTTTGTTTACATCAAGAGAAATTCTTTTAAATCGACGAGAATTTTAGAATGGAATTCTGGTTTGTCATTGATTAGAAGCAGCGAAAGTTTCTTCAAATAATATTTGAAATTTGAGGCTCAGTATTTCGTAACTAAGTGTTTCGAGGATGGAAGATGCAGTGAACAACAACTTTCCTTTGGAGATCAGAGATGTGGAGCCTAAGGTAGCCGAGGAGCTGATGAAGCAGTTTACAGGTAAGTGCTTTTTTTGCCGCGAGAATATTTTTTTCATGACATAAATTTAAAGATTCTAGAGAACTTGTCTCATTTTGATATCTAACTCATGTTATCAAAATCAGTTCAGCCTATATCAAGATATCAATACCTAATATACCTACTCTACTTTAGACTCGATTTACCTCTCATTTTGCGAAAAATAGTAGGTAGGTTTTTATTACTTTTCTATTATTTTGCAATAAATTTCTTGTATTGAAGTTGTTAGCGTTATGGGAGATTTTTCGTTATTAGGGTTTCAAACATCGGTTTTGAAACCCTTATGGTCTCGCTCTGTCCGTCCCCGCTCTTTCTTGAATATCTCAGTAACTACTGCAGCTATTAACTTGAAATTTAAAATAATGATACATTTCGTGCGCCATTACTGATTTCAAGAAAAAAATATATAAATAAATGAAAAATGAATAATTTCAATACAAATTTTGATGTTGAAATTTCAAAAGAGTTTTAGGAAGGCAAATGGGGTATCAAATGAAAGGTATCGTTTTGTACATTTCAAAACACTTTTTGAAATTTCTGTAAGTTTCATACTTTTTGAAATATTTCAAAAAAAGTCGAAAAATTGACCATTCCCCCCCCCCTATCTCCGAAGATTGCAGACCGATCCATGTACAATGTATTAGGCGTTTGTAGATATGGATCTATATTTTACAGGAAAAATATAGAGAAGTCTGTAATAATAATAGTTTTTGAAAAATGGTCAAAAAGGGGGGGATTTTTTTTTCAAAAGGGAGGGTACCTACCCATGTGGGGTATCAAATGAAAGGTATCGTTTTGACCATTTCAAAACACTTTTTGAAATTTTTGTAAGTTTCATACTTTTTGAAATATTTCAAAAAAAGTCGAAAAATTGCCCTTTCCCCCCCCCCTATCTCCGAAGATTGCAGACCGATTCATGTACAATGTAATAGGCGTTTGTAGACATGGATCTATATTTTACAGGAAAAATATAGAGAAGTCTGTAATAATAATAGTTTTTAAAAAATGGGCAAAAAAGGGGGGAATTTTTTTTCAAAAGGGGGGGTACCTCCCCATGTGGGGTATCAAATGAAAGGTATCGTTTTGACCATTTCAAAACACTTTTTTAAATTTCTGTAAATTTCATACTTTTTGAAATATTTCAAAAAAAGTCGAAAAATTGCCCTTTCCCCCCCCCCTATCTCCGAAGATTGCAGACCGATTCATGTACAATGTATTAGGCGTTTTTAGACATGGATCTATATTTTACAGGAAAAATATAGAGAAGTCTGTAATAATAATAGTTTTTGAAAAATGGTCAAAAAAGGGGGGAATTTTTTTTCAAAAGGGGGGGTACCTCCCCATGTGGGGTATCAAATGAAAGGTATCGTTTTGACCATTTCAAAACACTTTTTGAAATTTCTGTAAGTTTCATACTTTTTGAAATATTTCCAAAAAAGTCGAAAAATTGCCCTTTCCCCCCCCCCCCTATCTCCGAAGATTGCAGACCGATTCATGTACAATGTATTAGGCGTTTGTAGACATAGATCTATATTTTACAGGAAAAATATAGAGAAGTCTGTAATAATAATAGTTTTTGAAAAATGGTCAAAATAGGGCGGAATTTTTTTTCAAAAGGGGGGGTACCTCCCCATGTGGGGTATCAAATGAAAGGTATCGTTTTGACCATTTCAAAACACTTTTTGAAATTTCTGTAAGTTTCATACTTTTTGAAATATTTCAAAAAAAGTCGAAAAATTGACCATTCCCCCCCCCCTAGCTCCGAAGATTGCAGACCGATCCATGTACAATGTATTAGGCGTTTGTAGACATCAATCTATATTTTACAGGAAAAATATAGAGAAGTCTGTAATAATAATAGTTTTTGAAAAATGGTCAGAAAAGGGGGGAATATTTTTTCAAAAGGGGGGGTACCTCCCCATGTGGGGTATCAAATGAAAGGTATCGTTTTGACCATTTCAAAACACTTTTTGAAATTTCTGTAAGTTTCATACTTTTTGAAATATTTCAAAAAAAGTCGAAAAATTGCCCTTTCCCCCCCCCTATCTCCGAAGATTGCAGACCGATTCATGTACAATGTATTAGGCGTTTATAGACATGGATCTATATTTTACAGGAAAAATATAGAGAAGTCTGTAATAATAATAGTTTTTGAAAAATGGTCAAAAAGGGGGATTTTTTTTTCAAAAGGGGGTACCTACCCATGTGGCATATCAAATGAAAGGTATCGTTTTGGCCTTTTTAAAACACTTTTTGAAATTTCTGTAAGTTTCATACTTTTTAAAATATTTCAGAATATTGATTGTCCAAACAATTGGCAAATGTTTGAAACCCTCGGCGCGCGAGTTACACTCGCACTTGGCGAATCTTGTTATTTGATGACCTTGGTCGGTGGCGGCAACGGTTGCGGCGCTGGAGGTTGCGCGTTCGATTCCCGTCGCGGACAGATTTGACGACCTCTGTGGCGCGGTGGGCGAAAGCCCGCCTGCGACGCAGGAGGTTGCGGGTTCGATTCCCGCCTCGGGACAAATGTGTGTACGATCTGCAGACATTTGTTCAGGGTGTTCTGGTCGTTTTCTATGTATAATAAAAATATCTATCTATGTATTGTATTATATTATGTATATCAGTTATCTAGTACCCATAACACAAGCTCTGCTTAACTTGGGGCTAGATAATGCTGTGTGAGTTGTTCAGCGTCTTTTTTTTTTTTATGTTTGTTTGTACCATCTGCAGGCATTAGTTGCTAACTTTCGGGACTTGGTGTATTATACGTATGTAGGTATGTATAGGAAATTATTATATGATTAATATAGATAGATACACCAAGAACCAGGTAACCAAAGTGCAACCTCAGCTTAGTGAGGGGATGATGCTGTTTGGTAATTTGTAGCAAATATTATCGCAGTACTTATTTAATTTCAGTGAAATACTGTTTAGAGGTAGGTATAGGTAGTCTAGGTAGGTAGGTAAGTACTAAATTTTATACATTTGATGTCCTAATACTTACAAATTCGTTATCTATCTATGTCGTTCAAATCTAGGTCATTTTTGTTTACATCACAATAAGATTGTGTGATGTGTCCTTTTCTATCAGTTTTTTTTAATCTTTATAACAAAGATATCAAATATCCAAATTATTTGTTTCTAAGAAACAAATTAAAACTGGTATTTACTATTGAGACAATTGAGTTAGTTGCTAGACTGTTGAAAACAATCTACAGGTAGCTCAGGTGATCTACATCGATAGCTACATCTATATAACATTGTTGATTACAAAAAAATATGTAGGTACCTACCTAGCTACCTACTTATTTGTCTTCCATTATTAGCAACAGACAGAAAACTGGAGCAATGACTCGAGTTAACCCTTAAACGCAGAGTTCCATTATTAACACTATTGCATGAAACCCTAATGAAAAAAACAGGGTTGGTGCAACGCTATTTTCTTTAGCCCACGATTCAGTCTTTTTAGACAGATTTAGAACAGTTACCTACAACGTAAAATTGTGTACACACTGGTACCTACCACACATCATCCACACAGTATCATCCAGTCCCGGACAAAGCAGGGTTAGTGTTATGGGTGCTGGACAACCTGTTAAATTTAATTTATTAGGTACATTATACTAGAACAACAAAACTTAACACATCACGCGTCGACGCAGGCTGACCTTCGCCTTATACGCCATAGAGGTCATCATAAATACCTACCTACTTAAAAATACATAAAGAAATTATAAAAAAAAAGATTTTACCAACGAAGAAGACAGCACGATCGTTTCAGCCAACTTGTCTATTTTTTTTTTACTTTGCTGCACCTCGCGGTTTCACCCACGTAGTTCCCGTTAAGGCGCATATCCCACCCAAAGTGGCGCCGCCACCTAATTTATCTTATTATTCCGTTTATACAAAGGAAATTTCAAAAATCCATTGCAAATTTAGTGATACCTCTTATAAGCTTTTTTTAATGCCTATGTAATAGTTTTATTCAATTTACTTTGAGCAGAGATTCGAAAATAGATTTTGGTGGCCAAAAAGGGCAACTTCGATTCACTGCCTAAACTAAATAGAATAAAACTATAAAAGATGCATTAAAAAACAGCTTATAATAAGTATCACAAACTGTAGGATGGATTTTTGCAATTTACGGAATAATAAGATGAAGTAGGTGGCGGCGCTAGTTTTCTAGTTTGGAATCGGTTCAGTAGATCCAGAGATTACCCCCTACAACCTCAAACAATTCACAAACTTACTCTTTATACTTCATTATATTAGTATGTAGGTAAGGGTTAGGTAACTTTTTTAAATTAAGTAAATTCTTAAACAGGTTTTTCGAAATCTTGTAAACGAAGCCAAGGCAAAAAGTCCGGAAATAGTTTCGTGTAGTTTTATTCGATTCGTTTTACCATTATGTTACCTAGTTACAAGGTTTTTTTTTTTTTTTTTAATAATACAATGCAATGCAGTTAATCGATTATGCAATTCAACACGGCCGAATAATTTAGACAAATTACTTACCTATAAAATCCATTGAAATTTGTGATTTCCTCTAATTTATTTATGAAGATTCCTAACTTCATAAATAGCTTCATAAATGCTTTGATGGGCTTGTTTGAATTGATAATTGTTAAAATCGAAAATCTCAGGGCCTCGGCCTTCTCATCCAAATAGAATTAATTATCATTGATGTTTAAATAAAAAACATGTATCCTTACAAACGCTTTAATAGATTTGAATCGAATCGAACAAGCAACATTAAAACTCTTCTTCAACCTTACAAGCACCCCGGATGGTCGAGCAACCTTACAAGCACCCCGGATGTTCGAGCATTCACGGCCGTTTCTCCGATTCGTCAACCACCTAAACTCTGAGCAGAGTAGATGTACACAGAAAATAACAATTCAATAAGAGAAAGAAATTAGATCTATTATGTAGGTATTTCCAAAATCAGAAGGGTCCTCAAGACGCTGTTAACTTTGCCCTGCTGTAGGTATAGCAATACTGGACAAATTAGCTTTTTCTGGGCGCTATGGCGCTCTTCAGGGTAGGCCTATGTCCAGCAGTGGACTAATACGGGCAGATGATGATGATTAGTTTTAGTTTTAAGTTATTTTGTAGCGCCCCAACGGGGTACATATTTGATACTTTACATCTATCTACTTAAGATCCTCTGTAACAACATGTAACAAATGAATAAATAAATGAATGCTGATTTCAATTATTTATTCATTGGGTACCTATTTTATTTTTTTGTTATCAGGAGAGCTAACAGGCTTCGTCCTTGTGGGTCCTAAAGGTTACTTCCTGCCTAACAAATTCAAGCAGGAGGCCAGCCACATCTACAGCATGCCGCTTCGTCGTGATGACGTCTTCGTGGCCAGCTACCCCAGATCTGGTAGGTCTTCACTATTTAGACTTAGTAATTCAATGAAGTTGACGGCCCGAGTCAAAAATACCTTATTTACTTTAGGCCCAGATAGATGTGAATTGTCATCTTTATCTTGTCATCGATTAATCAGCAAAAACTTGATTTTTGAGCTTACGTCACTCTGCTCTATCCCGCTCTTTTAAACGCGAAATCCTATGTCTATCCTATTCACAAACGGACCATCGGCTTTGAGAGCGACGATTTGATTTTCATTGCCATCTCTCTTATCTGAGGGGTGTAGTGTAGATAACAATGGTCAATCGTCCATTTATTTATTTATTTAAAAACGAACATCCATCAATTTGTGTTTTAAAATCGATGTGTTTCAGGAACCACTTGGACTCAGGAACTAGTGTGGATGGTTGCAAATGATTTGGATTATGCAGCTTCCGATGCTACGCCACTTGTTGAAAGATTCCCATTTCTAGAGTAAGCAAATTTTGTTAACCAATAGATTAAATACAACTACATAGAACATCTTCTATGTTCTGTATTTATTTTATTTACAATTTATAACTAGGTCGTTATAGAAGAAAAGTCAAAAAAATATTCACTTTTAATAAAATTCACTAATTAATAAATCGGGTATGTTCAGGTGTAATATCAAGTATTTCTGTGTAGGTTCGTTGATTTCTTCGTCAATTACGCACCGATTTGGATAATTATTTTCATATAGTATGAAAAATGATTTCGTTGGTCCATCGAAATATTATTACGCCCCATATTATTACCCCCGTTGGTCCCATACTTTTTTAATTCCCGGGAGATAAGTATTTGTCCCGAAAAACTGAAAACTGTGTACCTATGTAACATTATGAATTGTAATTGGGTTTTTTCAAAACAATCAAATAATTTTAAATTAAGGATTTTCTTTTATTTTACTTCCCGAGTAAAAATCACAACGAAAATTATTAGGTAACTAAAACAAAATTGCATAATAATAAAATGCGTGAGCCATAGCCACGGTGGGGTCATAACAAGCAAAAAATTTACAGGTTTTCCACCAACGTCCACCCTATCATGAAAGAGCGCTTCCGACAAGAAAACATGCATTCAGAGAGGAAGCTCGAGCTCCTAGAAATGGTGACACAGCCCGCGACAGAGCAGCTGGCCCTCGC
This sequence comes from Eupithecia vulgata, assembly GCA_946478455.1. Taxonomy (NCBI): domain Eukaryota; kingdom Metazoa; phylum Arthropoda; class Insecta; order Lepidoptera; family Geometridae; genus Eupithecia; species Eupithecia vulgata. The sequence goes on from OX297863.1 coordinate 4,627,002, forward strand.
ACCATCTCCACGCTTCATCAAAACCCACCTACCAATGTCGCTTCTACCCCCAACAGTGCTAGAGACTGCGAAAGTGGTCTACGTCGCAAGGGATCCTAGAGATGTCGTGGTATCGTTTTACCATCTGAATAGGCTGATCAGAACTCAGGGATATATTGGAGATTTCAGAAGTTATTGGAACTACTTTATCAGGGATTTACGTGAGTTGTTATTATCATTAACAAACTACCAGTAGGCTCCCAGTAAAACTCTACGCTTCTATAAGTATACGTACTTCATGTATCTACTAATGTCGCCATGTCGGTGTTACCTACCACCAAAATTAAAATGCTAAAGACTGCCAAAGTGGGTGCAAGAGATGTTGCTATGGATCCTCCTAGAGACGTCGTGGTTTCGTTATCGACCATATCAACAGGCTGATCAGAGCGTAGGGAGCGTAGAGAATTTGGTATTCTATTTTTTTAATTTATTTGAAGGAAAACCAGAGGTTATAGATAACAGACTTATAAGTTGATAGAAACCAGAAAGTCTGTTGAAGGTTTTCACTGATATAATTTAATGCAACTACTGTATCAAGGAACTTGAACACACACACAACACAACACTTAAACACATTAAAATTCAACTTGGCACCTTTAGTAACTGTAGAGCATATTTTAGAACGGAAGGGTTGTGCCATATTTGTGGAACTATCATGTCACCACACCACGCGTTGCCAGGGCTGAGTGTTCATAGATGATCGCAGAAAAAGACTTCATTCAGTATTTCTTAAGTGCGATCTAGTCTTATTATAACTAGAGGATGTTTTTGCCCAATGTAGATTAGGTACCTATCTGGTGTATCACAAGGCCGTGTTAGTTTCTAGCTATTAACTTCGCTATAAGCACTTACGGTTTCATTATATGCTTATATTTTGTTAATTTGCTTCTTTTTTAAGCAGGTGCCCACTGTATTTACAGATCACTGGACGCCGTTCTTCGACCACTTGAAGGAAGCATGGGATAAGAGGGACAATCCTAACTTGCTGTTCCTGTTTTATGAAGAACTTTCTAAGGTGAGTCCTCTTTTACGTACAACTAGATTCTAGCCCCGGTTTCCACTCGATTATTCTTTTTTATCGATACCTATATTTGATAGAGAAACTAGATATATTATTCAATGTGTAGAACTATTTAGTACTTTTTTAATGTATACCTACCTAACATAAAGTGAGCGCCCGAGCCCCTAGAGAGAACATGTAGAGCAGTGCAGCGCGCTTTCGCGTGTCGTATAAACCTGGCATTGTGGCTGGGCAGCCTCCTTCACCTCCTCAACAACCTATAATGGTCCACTGCTGGACGCCAGGCCTCACCTGATTTTTTTTACCTTCTCATTAGGGGAATGCCCATAATCCGGTCTAGCGAGTTGGGGATCACAGTTCGATGGTAGATCTGAATAGATCTACCATAATAAAATACCTAATTCAATTCAATTCAAAATCTAATACAGAATTGCAAGAGAGATTTTGAATTGAATTGAATTTTGGTGCAAATTTTAAGCCGGCGGCACCACAAGGCAGGTTGGCTTGTAAGGTTTTTCGACGAAGCGTTGATCTGTTGAGTTTAATGAAAACGGGTCAGACTTAGATTTCACTCTACCTATTTTGTTTAGTAGCTTCCACCCGTGGCTTCACATGCGTTGTTTCTATGGAAACTTAAAAGTTATTAGTAAGTACCTACTTCTACATATCCCATGGGATGAAAAGTAACCAATGTTTTTTTCAGGCGTCAGGTTGTACCTAGGTAGGTACTTACAAGTATTCAGTGGTTTCATTTTGACGTGAAGAAATAAGAACAAACATCTAAGTAGGTAGGTATCATGTAAGTAATTTAACAATCCACAGTTTCGCATTTATATCGTGTGCTTAAATATTCATAGGACTTGCCGGCAGCAGTTCGCAAAGTAGCGCAATTCTTCAACAAGCAGTTCTCAGAAGAGGAAGTCATGAAACTGTGTGATCATCTCAACATCGACAACTTCAAGAAAAACAAATCTGTCAACTATGATGTCATGAAGGAGCTTGGTATTCTGATACCTGGGGAGCAGGCTTTTATTAGAAAAGGTAATACAAGTTGTGGTAAGCTAGGTACTTATTACCTAATTCGTATTAGTTACTTTGGTTGGTTGATTTGTTGATAGGTACTTATTAACTTACCTGTCCCTAATGAGATTTTATATTATATCATTGCTTGCCCCCTTAGAGTAACAAGCCAAAATCTACGCTGTCTTCTAGGGCACATTGTGCCTAGGGCATACCCTAGGCACAGTGTGCCCTAAAAACCGACCTTGTATTGTATTGTACTTAAGTCTAAGCGAATGAATCTAGTGGTGGACGATCCACCACCGAGATACGCTAGATAGACAAGACGAATGCTATCGGTGCGTAGCGGTGACGGAGTGCCTTTAGGGTTCCTTTTTGTTCATTAACTTTGAGAGCTAGGCCCTCTTGGGTCTACACAACACGAACGTAATCGGTTACGTACTTGTTGTGTAGACCATTATTACAGACGGCTGTAATGTTATTATCAGCCGCGCAGTCTTATCCAACAACAAAAACAAGGTTGTTTGTTGTCAATGTTGCCTGGAAGAAATCGCTTTCAGCGATAAGGCCGCCATTTGTACTGTTTACTTTTATTTAGATTTTTTTTATTTTATTCATGTAGGTAATGTTTTTGTACAATGAAGTGTTCATTCATTCAATAACGTAAGGCAACAAAAGCAGCAAAAAGTAGTACAGTAGGTTATTTATTTTTATTAATAGTTTTCTATGGTCTGAAATAAATGATTTATTATTATTATGAAAACGTTCACTCTTCTAGGACTTCTATGAATTGCGTTGTTTCACTTCAAAATTGATAATCACTTTGCTGACTCTACCTACCTAGTACCTACGACTAATCTAAGTAGATCACCTACTCGTACAAGGTGGTACATATGGTACGTATCTATCTACACACGTGGAACTGGTTTGAGAAGCATCGATTGCTTTATTTACCATAACATTCAAGGTAAAGATTGCATTGCAAGGTTTTTCCTATACAAACTTCAACAGTACCTTAGGTACCTTCTAGAATTCGTTAAATCTACCTACATAATAGTATTTGTAGATAAATGAATACTTGCATTTATTTATTTGTACGTTCTTGGCAGGAAAATCAGGTGGCTGGCGAGACTATTTCGACGCCGACATGACACGGCAAGCTGAGCGCTGGATGGCTGACAACCTCAAAGATACTGACTTCAGATTCCCTCACATGGAAAACCTGTTTTAGAAATCATCAGTGATTTGACTATAATTGGGCTATAAATTATTAGGAAAGAAAAGAACAAGTTATGGGGTGATAATCATTTATTCGAATAGTAATGCTCTATTTTAAGTATTTCTTTGTAACACCATATTTAAGTTTACATAATGAGAACTTTATAAGTAAGATTCTAGCAAATAAGTAAACAATATTACTTCTAACCGCGTTTCAATTAATAACATCACTAGCTCATAATTTCAATTCCATATAAATAAAACAATGTCTCAGTCCTTCCTCACATTTTATTAAATAATAATACGGTTATACAAAGAAAATAAATTAAAAGCCAGATTTATTCAATCATTCGTTGGTAATATAAAATTCTAAAAACAGACTTATAATCTTAATAATGAAAACTTATAATCATGATAATAACCGCGACGACGGCGGATTCGCGCGGCAGCGAATACCTACCTCGCGAATCCGCCGTCGCTATAACGAACCGGCAACGTACACTATAAAAAGCGAGTCTATAATATAAAACTGGGAGTAGCCTCCCGCACCTAACTCGCCGCTGCTAGCGACTTTTTAACTATCGTACACTTATAGAAAATCACAAAATTCAAGCGGAAATAATAGGAATCTTAGTGCGTGTTTACGCGATGACATCAGGCAGAGCGGCGTTGTCGACGGCGGGCGGCGACGGCGGCGGCTTGGCCAGCTCGGCGGACCCGTTGGTCAGGCCGTTCACTGCGCCTTCCTGAGGAACGTCCGTTGACTTCTTGACCGCGACCCTGGTCACGGCTGTCTTTGTGTTGGGAGCCTGAAGGGAGAATATTACTTTAAAACAAAGGAGCGGCTAATGACCGTAAGAGGAATTCAATGCGAGGGATTTTTGTTTGACACGTTACACAATGATAATGGCGAAAGTTTGTGCAATTTACAAGATCTTTGTCTTGAGAAAGGTCTCCAAAAGTACGGAATAGATCATGATGAATTTGGCTTACAAATAGAATACCGTCAAAAAAGTCCACTGCAACAAAGACACTTCTGACACTTAAAATTAATAGATGCCATCCCAAGTAAAATGCTTTTCATCCGAGAATAGCCAGAGTAAAGCAGCAGGTAGAAGCTATTGAGAGCGGGCCTAATGCAAAAAATTGTGAAAAGGATAGGCATAGGATTTCGCGTTCATAGGAGCGGGACAGAGTAAAGCAATGTCAGTGCAAAAATCAAGTTTTTGCTTCTTTTCTATTAATGATTCAAAATTTAAGCATTAAATAGAAAAACTACACGATTACTTAAATAAAACATTAGTCTGGCTTGGTAAAAAATAATATGGTGTTGTCGCTGATACTTTAGAGCTTTTCAATTAAAACAGTTTTTTTAAAGCGATTATTTTATAGCGATAATTTTTTGTAAAGAAACCAGTTTATTTTTCAAAAGTCTATTCGATTACTCGACTTTTATGGGTTTTTCCCCTACCTATCGTATTTTTTTAATTAGAATATTTAAGTTCGTTACCATAGATGTAAGGGTTTAAAAATACACAATTTGCTTGATTTTTGCATTAGGCAACAAAAAAAAAAAAAAAAAACTAATGATGACGTCCTTTGGCGGTCGCGACTAAAGAATCGACCCTTACATTTTAGCCTGGATATTGTAAGAGCTAAGGAAACCTACCAGAGGAAACGGCAGCAACTTCCTTTTGCCTATTTTTAACCCACTTATTTGTGATAACCAATACTTTGCTAAGCGTGGTGATCTCTGCAAAACTCCTCTTTGCGGGAGGCATGTTTTGCAGTAAAATCTAGATGATTAATGTTATTTTTTTTATTTCATGCCTTTTATTTAAAATTCACCTTGAGATGTGCGTGACTATTCAAGTAATGCACATCTCAAAGTAAATCATCATCATCATTTTTTTTTCTCATTTTATTTTAAAATTTATGAGTGATTATCAATTATTTGATTGTTTAAATGATACTAGCTGCTACCTGCGCTTTTGATGTATTCTATGTCCGGATTCGTCCCCGGGATTCTTTTTTCCTGCCAAATTTCATTAAGATCTGTTCAGTCGTTTAAGCGTGAAATGGTAACAGACAGACAGAGCTCCTTTCGAATTGGTAATATTAGTATGGATGATAGTTACAAGCAAGGTGCCTATGCTGCAGGGTACTAAAATGTCCAAGACGAAAGTTTTCTGGGCAATATGTTTCCCCTGTAGGTAGGCTAGGTAACGCCGCTAGTCGTAAGAGGTCCCAAAGATTTTCGATGAGGCGCGTATCAGATTTTGTGGCTGAGTTGGTTAGAGCACACCCGTACTGAGGGTGGGACGCGGGTTTGAGTCCCGCCGAAAAAATAAATGAATTAATTTCTTAAATATTATGGTCATTCTGTACCTTCCAGATGTTCGTGCATCGGTGACGTCATAGGCGCCAATATTGTAGCAGCGTTTTGAAGGGAAATAGTTACTGCATTTTTAAAAGCTAAATGTTTCCTTCGATATCCTCTTTTTGCAGAAATATGATTTATTTTGTATTCAGTAGACGTTAGACATCTACTGAATACACAACATGCCTATTCCCCAAGGGCATAAGAAGACTTGCTGAGATCGATTTACCTTTGTGGTGGCTGTCCTAGGAGGAGCAGCCTTGGCTGTGATGCGTTTGTTAGCGAGATCCTTGCTTTGTTTGTCGAGGGGCGCACGAGTCGCAGGCCTCGGGGCCGCAGCCCTGTAAACACAAGATATTATATTATTGTATGTCGTAGACAGAAACAAGTAGTAACGTTTGTTTGAGGCAACTTAGTTATTCCCAAAGATAATAATAAATGGTGGACAGTTCACACAGTATCACTAAGGATAAATTCTTGCAAAAAATAAATCTGGGTTTTTTACCCCATTTGACTGGGGCAGAAGCATGTTCAGCATTGGATGAAGAAGGAACTGCCGAAGTACGAGTAGTCTACTTACTTAGCAGCAGCGGGCGGAATGGGCGCGGCGGCTCTTGGCGCGGGGCGGGGCGCAGGGCGCGCGCCAGTGGGGCGCGTGATGGGCGCTGGCTTGACTTCCTTAACATCGCCGTTAGCGAGAGGCTTTTTCTCAGGCGCCTTGCGGATGGGCGCCGTCGCGGGGCGCGGGGCGGGGCGGGCCGCGGGCGCAGTCGTTGTACGCGGGGCGGGGCGGGCTGCGGGCGCGGTGGTCGGGCGCGGAGCAGGTCGGGCTGCGGCGGGCTTGGGCGCGGGGGCGCGGGTTGCCGCTGGTCGGGGCGCCGTCGTTCGTGCGGCAGCGGGCTTGGGGGCGGCCGGGGCCGCGGCCTTCGGAGCGGCGGGCTTGGGCACAGACGCAGCGCGTGGCACAGCTGGTTTGGGCGCGAGCTTGACGGGCGCGAGGGCCGGCTTCGCAGCGGCCGTCGCGGCCACCTTCGATGGCGCTCGGATCGGCGGCGGCGTCTTCGTGGGCGGCGCTGGCTTCGGGGCAGCGGTCTTGCTGGCCGAAAGGGAAGAGCGTGAGGCGGCGGGGCGCGGTGCGGAGGCAGGCGTGCGCGGCGCGGTCGCCTTCGCGGCGGACCGCGGTGTGGCCGTCTTCGAGAGGGGAGTCGCCGGCTTCTTCGGCGCTGGGGTCTTCTTGGCGGAGCTGGCGGTCGCCGCGGCCACGGCGGCGCCGGCTGCGAGCACCGCGGCAGCGGCGAGCGGGGCGGCCGCGAGGGGCTCCACAGCAGGCGTGGGCGGCGGCGTGCCGGCGTGCGCAGCGCGCTCGCCGTCCTCGGAGCGGATCTCATCAGTGACGGGCACGCAGATCTCTTGAGCGCGCGACTCGGGCACGCCCACGTCCAGGTCCGTGACAAGCTCGGCCTGGGACAGCAGGTCGGGTGCAGGGGCTGAGGCTGCTTCCTGCTCGACGGCGGCGAGCGGTGCTGCGGTCACCACCTCGGTGGAGGGCTCGAGGGGCGAGGGGGCGCGCGGAGCAGGCTCCGCGGGGAGAGGGGAGGGCGCAGGGGACGCGCTCGGCACGAACACCTCGGTAGCGGGGAACTCTGACTCGAAGGCAGTCTCAAGCACCGGTGCGGTCTCGACCGGAATTTGTGTCTCGACAGGCAGCGGGGACTCCACGGTCTGCTCCTCCTCCGGGAACGCCGTTCGGCTCTCCTGAGATTCCACCGGGAAGGGGGAGGCGGCCGGGAGCGGCGACTCGCTCGGTAGAGATATCTCCTGCGGCAGGGGCGACTTGCTTGGTAGCGGAGAGTCACGGGTCTCCTCGTGGTCGACGGGTAAGGGCGAATGCGCCGGCAGCGGCGAGTCTCGCGGGAGAGACGCGTCCGTGGGGATTGGCGAGGCAATCGCTTCCGTGGGGATTGGAGAGGCGATCGTGTCCGTGGGGAGAGGTGACTCGCGCGGGAGTGAAGCCTCGCGCGGTAGAGGGGAAAGCGCAGGGGCCGGGGAGTCGCGCGGCAGATCCACCTCGTGCGGTGCCGGGGACAAAGGCAGAGGAGAATGGGCTAACTCGGCCTCGGGCGAGAGACGCTCGTTCTCCAACAGAATTTGCGGCTCATCCGCCTCTAATTTTGGCTCGACGGTATCTTCGACTTTGTCGCTCTGTTCGGCGCTTTCGTGTACGAGTATGTCGGCCTGCTCCGATTCGTGTGTCGGCTCGGGTGTGATCGCTTCGCTCTTGTCCTGCGGCGCCGGTGAAACTGGCAGCCGTTCGAAAGACTTCGCTTCTAGAATATTTATCTCGACCTGTTTGTCGTCTTCGTAGTTATCGATCTCGTTATCCAGTAGCGTGATTCCTTGGTCTTGTTCGAGTAGGTTAGCTTCGGGTTTTTCCGCCGGAGAGTCGCCGCGTTTGCTATCCTCGGTTTCTTGTGAGAGTTGTGATGTTTCCTCCTGAGGGGTGATCACGCGATCGTCTCTTTCGCTCTCAGGGTCTAAGAGATCATCATTCGTAAAACCTAGCTCTGAACTCTTGCCGTCTGGAATTTCGGGAATTTGTTCGAATAGCAGCTTATGTGACTCCGGTGTGTCAGTCTGCTGAACCGTTTCTTGGGGAATGTTGCTGGTTTCGAAATCAATATTCGAGAATGGTTGCACGTTATTAACGCTGTATTCATTGCAATTATCAGTCTGTCCGAAGTGTGCGATGTTGTTGAGCAGGTTGTCCTCCCGTTCGTCGAATCGCATAATGTCGTTGTTGGGTTCCTGGCCGTGCTGAGATCCGAAGGGGTCGGTGTGTGGTGCAGGTGAGATGTTTTCCTTATCGTCGTTTTCGCTGGTTCCGTTTGCTTCAAGGTCTTCGTCGTCGCTGTCCGGAAGAGGCTGGACAGCGTTGAGATCGACATGCATGTTCTGGGTGAGTCGCTCGCAAGTATCGTCGTCCTTTTCTTGGTAGAAACTCATGCTCATAGGGTCTCTTTCCTTATTTTTGAGCCTTTCAAAGAGTTCATCATTTCCTTCAAATGGTTCAGCGAATGGATTTGTTTCTGTGTTTGCCTGGAATACCTGGGGAACAATTAACAGTGTGTTAGGTAACATACTTACTAACTACCAGGCATTCACATACAACATTCGATATCAGCACAACAAAGTACATTCTTACTTCCTGTTAATTAAAATAACAATGTGTTTGTATTTAATTCTGGTGCTAGTTAAGTAGATATTATTTACTGGACCACTAGTTGGTAATAAAGAACATTACAATGGCACATTGATCTATAAAGTAGTATGGTAATAATTAGAGGGACAAACAAGATGTTCTTCTGATAGGTTTCTTTTCTTTTTAGGCCAAAGCCATCTTACTTAATTCTAGAGTTTGATATGGCTCTTTTTAATTTATTTTTCATGTGTATATATAAGCTTATCTTACATAGCTATGTCTCAAATCAACTAGTTCGATAGTACAATAAGGATTTAAGAATTTTATTGTCATCATCGTGGCTTTAGCAGTCCACTTCTGGACATAGGGCCTCTCCTAACGAGTGCCATAGTGCCCCATCCGCAGCTTGCCGCAATTAGCATCTGCCTGCAGTCTTTCGCGGGTTGCCATCCCACCTGGCCAGAAGGCTTACTACACTACGTTTGGCGAGTCACGCACGGTGTCCACTCAAGAACACGTTTACTTTAGCGACTGCCGGTTCTTCGCGAGATAAGGCTGGCTGAAGTGGCAGTCTTCAGCTTACTAATTCTTTAGGTTATGTTCATAACTCTGGTGCTCTGTCAGAGATTTATGGATTGTGTTGTAGATGCTAACAGAATGCATACCTGAATATTACAGAAGTCTGTGGTATCTTTCTGTATTCTTTCAAAATCTTGTATGACGCTATCCTTGACTTTATCAGGTTCAATGCCCACATTGAATCCAAAGCCCAAACTGTCCAGACCTTTTTCGTTTCCGTTGCCGTTGAGGTGCTCTTTTAAGTCTATTGGCGCATTCTGGAATTAAACATTTAGACTTTTAATAGTTGTTCATGTTGGTGTATACCTTTAGTCTATATCTTAGCCAAACTATAATTTTTGTAAACAAACTGCCCATAATTAACTAAAATTAATTCTATTTCCGCGTCCTTTTATACGCAATTTACATTAGTTGGCGGATCCTTCCTTCAAAAAATATTGCTTACAAAACATTGCTTAGAAACTATCAATCAATCTGCCAATCAAGGAAGTTTTAGTTATTTGTGTCGTGGTTAGTTTACAAAAATTCTACAAGGAGTTTGGCTAAGGTATAGTGTAAGGAACTTTCAATGATTTTTAATTATTTCACTTTTTAATTAGCGGTTTTCGATTTACATTAAAAAGAAAAAAAATAGTTCCGAACGTCTCAATAGGATGGCAGGGCGTCAACTGGAAATACGGTATGTCAATGTAAAATGAAAGGAAAGTTATTTTATTTTTATTTATTATTATTATTTTGAAGTAAGGTTGTTTTCATTTCATTTGACATTGACATACCCTAATTTCCAGTTAACGCCCCCTGCCACCTATCGAGATGCTTGGAACTATTCCTTTTCTTTTTAAAAATGCAAATTGAAAACCCCTCATTTCGAAATTGATTTGTTTGCCTTGTGTAATGTAATGAATGACATTATGATATATTGGCGGATGTGACAGTGACATAAAGCAGGCATTGACAGTGATAGTAGGTCGTAGGCAAAGAGGTCATAAGCTGATGATGATGAAATCATGTACCCCCTTATCCCGTTCAAGATTTTTTTTGAGACAAAACGTATTTCATTCGATCAGTTCTGCCATTTAGGCGTGAAAGCCTAACAGACAGGTTACTTTAAGATTACTAATACTGTTTATCCCATAAATCAGTTCTCATGGGATAGAAATAACCTTAACCATCACGAAGCTGCAGGCAGCACCTAGTAAGCTCACATCCCATTTTACAATGTGGTATTGTATCTAGACGTGTGTGTACATGTGCAATATGATTCACTAAAAATAACAGTCATGCTCTTTAGAGCATTATGGTATGAGGGTTCAAGCTAATCAAGATACTTATACTTAATATAATAAAAATTATGATATCCATGAAAAACGAAAACAACTGAGAAAAATAAAACAGTGTGTTCACAGCAGGTCATAGATAAGTGCTCCTTTGCGTTCTTAAGGTTAAAAAAAATGAAATGAAATTAATGTAGTCAGAGCCGTAGACAGGCCTAAATGGATTATAATTATGTTACAAAAATTTAGGTTTCTACAAAAATTATTAAAATGCTCAAAGGGTCCAAATGGTCTCCAAAAATGACCCATACTTAATGTAAGTAGGTAGTTAAATGAAGGTTAAATCAATGCAGGTGAATGACCCCCCCCCCACTTAATTAAGACGTTTTCGTGTAAATGTATTTGTTATTATTATGCAACAAGTACAACAAATCAACAAGTTATGCTTAAAATAAACAATAATGCCCTACAAGATGGAAATGTTAGAAAGAAAGGACGCCAAGCTTTAAGGAAAGATGGTTTGAATCAAATACCTACTTATTCACACAGCATCATCTAACCCCAAGCTAAGCAGAGCTGGATTACTGATATACATAATGGAACACATTACATAGATAGATATTTTTTATATACATAGATAATACCCAGAACATCTGAAATAAATATTTCCAGATCATAGTAACATTTGTCCCACGGCGGGAATCGACCGGCTGCATCACAGGCGGACCTTCGCTCATCGTGCCACATCGGTCGTCAATATGAATGAACAATTATGATTTTGGGAGTCAATGAGAACCAGGGAGCCTCTTATCGACTAACTTACATGATGCCCATTTAGTTGATCACAGTTATCCAAGTCTAGCAGTTCCTTGGGTCTGACGACCGCTTCAGTCTCAAATTGCTTGACATCTGGTAGCTCTATATCATCCATGGGTAGCGGCTTGCGAGGGGACTCTGCGAGGAGCACATCCGGTCCGGCCACACTGCCCGGGATGAAGACAGGTGCATCCGGGTTTAAGGGAGAACTGTTCATGTCTACTGAACTGGAATCGCACGCAGACTGGAATTAAATAAATAGATTTGTTATATTAGTTACTAGATTCCAGCAGTTCTATGTGATATTTCAGGAAAGAAGGTAGCCTTTTGTAGTGAAGACATTCAACACAGCGAAATAGACATATCAGCACTCTTGCTGAATGTCTTCATTTTATTTCACTTAGCAAGTTGAGAGTGCTTGCCTTATTGTGAAAAGGAGTGTACTACCCGATATAAACTGTACAAATAATGGGTCACTATAATGCTCGACAATTTATTGTACGGCCGAATAATGTACACCTTGATAATCCATGTTATAACCCTATTAAAATTGGAAGTCATGACATGGATTGTCAGGGTATACATTATTTGGCTGAACAATAAAGTGTGGTGCATTATAGTGACTCCAAACAATCTACCCATAGTACAAAACTAAGAGAATGATCTCAGATAAACCTAACAAAAATTGTTCTCTGGAAGTACATTTTTGTTATATTTCAGTATTATTTTAAGCAATAAAAGGTTTATGTATAGCCCTCACACTCTGGATAATCTTTAGGTCTATGATGAGTAGAGAATAAATAAACAAACGAAAATGAATGCTTTGTTTGGACTTTTCTATCCAAACTTTCACTTAAATAATTACCTAGTGGTATTGTTAGATTAGTCTTTTATGCTTGTCTGGATGTGAAAGGTAAATTCTATCTTGAGGTAGGTAGGTACCTATGCTGTTTAAAATCCATTATAATAAAAGGTTTAAGTGACTTAAGTTTCTTAGATTATGTCACATCGCACATCTAAATTATTAGTTGGAAGGGAAGATGATAAAATGTTTTGTTTGATTTCCAAAGTATCTATTTATTGCATTTTCATTTATTTTAATATTTTACGTTACTTTGCATCTATATATCTATATAATAATCACTAGTCTTAATAGAAAACTGACGGTTTTACAAACAATTGCCTAAGTTTGTTTGTTAGTTTCAAAGATTTCAAAACTACATAATTGCTGAGCCCAACCTCTAAGAGCTCGGCTTTACATCACCATTGAATTACTAGATCTAAAGATAACCTTTACCTTAGGCCAATAAAGAAACTAAATTCTAAGGCTGACTCATAGCCAGTGCCTAGGTGTGTCAAACAGGTTTCAATTCATTCAAGTCAAATAAAATTTATAACAGGAATCAAGAAACTAGGCTTCATTGTCATAAGGATGTTGTATGCTATAAAATAGTAATTTTAAATACTAAAATTAATATACATATTAAATCAGTGATTCTATGCATCAAAGAATGTTCATATCTACCCTTGGATTCTATCACAAAACAGTTATTGCATTGCAATGATACTTCTTAATCAAATTGTGGAAGTTGCGCGTATCATTAACTTATATTAAATCGTACAGTCATGTTTCAAAAGTAATTGAACACCGTCTTGTTGACTTTTCGTTGTAAATAAAAACAAAAGACAGTCAAACAAAACAAATGAACAAGAGAACCTTGGTAAGTACTAAAAATTGTGTAGGTTTAATAATTCAGTGGATAGATTAACAAAGTATGTATAGCTACTTGAACATAGCACTTTGTGCAAATATATTAAATCAAGGCTACACTAAGGTAATAGAGACCCCTGCTGTTTCCTTATCAAAAGAGCGATTGAATGACCTTGACTACCGCATGTGGAAAAGGAAATCAAAAAAGAATGTTACAACAAGGAGTTTGTTAGTAATGTTTCTGTAAGGAGTTTAACTTACAATGTATAATCTCTTTGACTTACATTATCCTGTGCCGGTGTGTCGGAGCGCGGCGCCTCGTCAGGCTCCTCGCTCGGGTTGTCTTCGCGTTCTCCCTCACCCTTGAAGTAGTTCCACTCGTCTTCTGACTCGTCGCCGCTCTCAGCTACATTATCCACCAGTGCACCGTCGACGCACACCTCCTCAACTGTACAGAACACCAAAACATTCAGTTACTAACTTTTTCAACACCTGGCGAGCACGCTCACCCCATCAAAATCGGTATCAACAGGTGACACACCCTCGAAACAATGGGCTCATTCCGAGAAGTACCTACGTCTTTCAATTTCAAACGAGAGCTATAATCGAGGCGATTACAAAAACATCTGTCGAAGCCGGTCGGCGATTGCGGGAGGCGCCTATCTACGTAATTCTACCGGTCGCGAAATTCAAACTGCTAGGACGACGTCTCGGGCGCCATTTCGAGCATAAAAAGTCCTGCGAAGACACGCCCGACGTAGTCTCGCAAGGAAAACAACATGACGGCAATGTTGCTTCGGGAATCCTTCGCTCTCCGGCGACGGGAGGGATGCGCCTTCGGTGGAACCGATCTATTTCCAGAACACCACACCGCTTATAATCAACACAAAAATAACCTTTCACAAACCAATTTGGAATGTGAAAATGTATCAACAACATTCGCTAAGAATCACATACCGTGAACGGTAATTTCACTGCACAGATTATTATCTTCGGTGGAGGCGTAATATTCGAGCCGTAAAAATGTAGACAAAGCCCGATTACAATAGTCGAGCGACCGCGGTACAGAGTAGCACAGATCCGACGGGCGTTCAACGAGCAACTGCGAGGGGGAGGGGCGCGCCGCGCGCGGGACGGGAGGGACGGCAGAGGGCGCCCGCCCCGCGCCCGCTACCCATTCAGGGATGCCAGTTTCGGTAGAAATAATTTCGTTGCTTTTTAGTGGTAACGTTTAAGAACAAGTGCATAAAATGCAACCCTCATACAAATAGTTAGAAAAGATTTTAGGGGTATTATATTATTTTTTAAGGAAGGCGAATTCCATAACAACAGCATTTTGCACGAGCCTGTCGAATATTTTAAAGCAGTCGAATAGCAGTGAAAATAAAATGGGAAGGGCCGATTGGTGTGTAGTGCAGTGCAGTGTACCTACCTACGTCTGTCTGTTAACTTTTCACGCCTGAACGGATCTTTAAGAAATTGGGCAGAGGTAAACAATATCCCGGGGACATGCTACTTGAAAAGCGCGTGCGAAGCCGCGGGCAGACGCTAGTTTACTATTAGTGAGCTTATGGCGATAGCACTTCAATATCAAACCTTGGGCAAGGCTTGACCCAGTTTCAATTTTGGCAATACAAGAGACATTTCCGATGCAAAAAAAACAATGAAAAATCTAACGAAGCCCGAGAACACTGCCAACTATGTTTACAATTTTCTACAATGAGAATTGCTGGCATGGTTTTGAATGAATGGGCTGGGTTGCGGGTTGGCTCCAATTCTCAGTAGAGGGGAAGGAAAACACTTCAGATCAGCAGACTGTTTGTTTTGCAATATCTTCAACACAATCAGCTCACCATAAACAGCTCATTATTAAGTCATCTGCATACAATCGAGTCGAGATGATCTAAAGACGGACGTATTGGATGTGGGTGAACGTAACAATCGATAAACCGTGACGTGCCGGTTGCTTTTTCTTTTGCTCTTATTGAAGATGTTTCACATCATTATATTGTTTCTACTGACTGATTTTAAAACGGAGCAAGGGCATTATTAATCAGTCAAGTAACAAACCCCTATCTATATGTCAGTATATATCAGCATCATTATAACTTTACTTACCGTGATTAATCCATGTTAGTTTGTACAGGTTAAAATAAATAAATTGGCCAAACTATTGCATAGTGTGATAATTTCTTCAAAGACTGTGGTCACCATCTCATAATATTCAGGCCGACACTGTCGTGCAGGTGTTTTCGGCGTCACGCGCCGGCTTGAGGTTTCCAACTTCAACGTCGTTGTTTTCTACGTTGACCGCGGTTTCAAAACCCGAGATACTCGGCATATGACGGTAAGTTTCAATGAATCAAATAGTGTCACTATTTGATTCATTGAAACTTACCGTCATATGCAGGCGGTGTCGGCGGCGCCGGCTAGTGGTTCCTTCCTAACTTTAACTTTGCTGTCGTCAACGTCGACTGCGGTCTCAGGACTAAAAGCTTAAGATTTATCGATTCCGCTGTTTAATAAGACACCATGGAACTTAACGGCATGTCCAGGCGGTGTCGGCGGCGCCGCCGGCTCGTGATTCCTAACTTCATCTACGTTATATTTGATGTCGACTGCAATCTCAGGATCGAGATCCTCACTGTCACAGTCAGATTTATCGATTCTGCTGCATAATAAGACAACAGACAATTTACCTGCATGAGCCAGTGGTGTCGGCGGCGCCGGCTGGTGGTTCCTAACTTTACCTTCGTTCTCATCGATGTCGACTGTGGTCTCAGGACCGAGATCCTCGCTGACACTGTTAGGTACATTTATCAACATCACTGTTTAGTGAGAAAATAGAGTACTTACCAGCATGTGCAGGCGGTGTGGGCGGCGATGGCTCGTGATTCCTAACTTCAGCTTCGTTGTCATCAACGTCGACGGCGGTCTCGGGACCGAGATCCTCGCTGTCACTATCGGAGTTGTCGACGCCATTGTCACCGTTGGCTTCTGCGTCGACGCCTGTTGCTGCAGCATCTGCTGGCAGCTTGCACGCCTCTGCTTCGCCGGCGAACGGTGGTGCGTTCGCCAGCGCGTTATCCAGCCTGCATCGGAAGGATTTTGTTAAAAAAGACGATTTAGGAGACGTTCCGTGCGTTCCACATTTGGAGGTAGAAACACTTCAATCGCTGTCAATAAAGACAACGCAGTGCTTTAAATGATTTAATAATAATGCGTATGTACAACGCAGGTACTGTGCTATACATTTATGAGAACCATGTGCTTTATTAAAATTGTCACATTTATTCTGTGAGCTTGTAAGGACTTTCTTTCAGTGTGTGTTATAGTGCAGTGGACACGTGACGTAACCTCCGATTCCAAGTTGTTGGCCATAATAAAAATCCGACAGAAGCGTAGTTAGACAAATCTCCATCTTAATTTGTATATGAATTGTATTCCCAAGAATCTTCAATATCAAGCTTATTCATTTACTTATGTTCGGCAATATAATACAGATAATACTCCACACAGTGTTAAAAGGGGCGACCCAATAAATATCTGTTAAAGGACTTTCGTTTTCGGAACAGCTTCTTGCATTCCTTATGATAGTAAAGCAGATACAAGGTCGTCTAGTTCAACTTAATGTCATGCTCTTAAACCTACATTTTTAGCCATTTTTGCCGAAAACCGGTTAAACTACCTACGCTTTATTGTTTTGTAGGCGAGTCGTGTAATGTAACATGGCAATATCAGAACTACCTATTTATTTGATTGCCATTTTTGCGTAAATCGATTTAATTAACGTTTTAATTAATTGCAATACTAAAGCCGAAAATTGTATGTAAGAGTTAAACCGTAGCCATTGCTACATAAATTAATAAATACATTTTACACTTACATTTAAAAAGAAAAAAACTCCCACTTAGTATGGGATACCTAACTAAATAAAAATTGCTACTTTTATCGGTTTCTTCCCATTTGTCACCCTGATCTGTCCCCTTAAGGGGACATATGGGAAAAAGTTCTATCTGTCCCCCTATTTGCAACGGGAATAAACCCTTTTAACTTAGTACACATACAGTACAGGACACGTCCAATAAGTCCGATACTTAGTTTATTTTTACCTATTTATTATATCCACCCGTTACATACTAGAATATTTGGATCTTGTGAAACCTCTTTTCATAAAGGTGACCGGTCACTGGCACAGAAACCGTTTTATGGCGAAAGAACGACGATAATCGACGCGACGTACAGACTACCTTTATAAAGAATACAATGAATGTTGCATTGCAGAGCACGCGACTTTCACAATGACATCATCAGCTCAATATAAACCGATAACGCTTTCCACTTAGGCAAAATGACAAGCCCTCATAAAAACAATGCCGTCATTGAGAATTGATTACAGTATTATGTGCCTAAACGACTAATTCGTAGACTCGACGGATTACCATTACCTATAGCTAAGTAGGTAGGTTGAAGCGGCCATGCAAATTGAATTTCAGGCCTTTTACCTCACTGAGCTGATTGCCCCGGAAGATATTTACTAACCGTGCGTTTTGTCTAATAATAAGGCCTGATTGCAAGGGGATTGAGGACATAGCTAAAGGGGTTGGGCAGGACACACTAGAGCCATCTATGCATTTCTAATTAATACATACGGTACAAAAGTCGACATTTCGCGGCGGTGTTTTCCTTTCCTGGCAACACGGCTGCGTTTAAAAAAGAATACAAAAATGAGAAAGTTAATTTTCTAACCCTTCCCTCTCAGACAGACGCCCGTCAATTTTTACAGATTCTCTGGCCACATTTTAGTGTATTTTTTTCCTAGAAGATTACAATAGGGATTTAAAGAAAGAAGATCTTGGAACTTCTTATCCAAAGAAATCTGGCAAGTTGGCTTCAACCTTTAATTTTCTAACGTCATCATCGACGTATAACATTTTCGAGCCAGAAATCTTTGGATCCTGAAAACCTGGAAAACTGGCAACTTGGCGTCATTTTTTCTGGAAAGGTTACTTACCCAAGGTCCATGGGCGGGCGGTTGTCCGTAGCGATGTCACGCGGGTCCTTCAGGAACACCACGATAATGGAGATATTGTCAGCAGAGCCCTGCCTCTTTGCCTGAACCACGAGACGCCTTGTCACCGCTTTTAAGTCATCTGCAACAATGGAAAAGTAACTTAGCACAAGGCAGATGAAGAATCATAAACGGCTTCTTCAAAATACTCTAAGAAAGGATTATCTTCTGGTAGACGATGTTATGTAAATGTTAACTCGAATCACCTTACACGAAACGCGGGAGTTCAAATTTTCACAGACGCGTCGTGGGTATCAGTGTCAATCAAACCCAATTTGATAGCCCGATTTCTAAACACAGTTATTACCTATCCTTAAAATATCAGTATGTCATCTGTCGGTGTTGCAAAGCTTAGAAGTGTTCAAATCGTTGCGACACAATGCTGAATGCCGTCGACGGATATGGAGTAACTATGTTTTGGTGCGATTTGCCTGAGCGCCGGCCGGCTAGTTAGGACGTCCTTCTGCTGTCTCAAGCCGACTGAGTCACCGGCCAACGCACCGGTATTGTGACACAAACATGTACGTGATGTACTGATATCTACATATAAATTAGCTGCCATCTAACATTGAAAAGTCACGCTATCAAACAATGAGCGCGACCTTGGCGGGCTGAATTGCGTTATCAACCCTTGTTACGTCTGATGAAAATTAAACAATTCGTTTTTGACAGGGTCATATAGGATTGATATATTAGGGTCATTGAGGTGTGGGTTTTTAATGGTAACTATGTGTAATTTATCGCGTCTGGCGACGTTTTTGCTGCTATTACATGATGGATTAAAATAATTAGGGGTTAATATGGTTATTGCTGTCATCGGGGCCGCCCTGAGGGGTGCGGCTGAGTCCGTCTGCCTCGTGCTTCGCTATATTCCACCGACACGAATGATATAAACTTTAAAGTAAGTGTTACCATTAGCAGTACCTACTGGTTCGCTTAGAACACGCCTTGGCTTTGCTCGCTATTTCGGGGAGCGTCGCCGCGCCGCCGCCGCCCTTGTTTTTTACCCTGTTTGTTGAATTGGCTTGGAGCCAACCGCGCCCTGACTACTCTTATTTCAATTTAATGCATTAGAGAGTTAGTAAACTTTAATTTATGTGTAACCTGGAATCCTCCCACTACAACTTAAAGCATATCCATTTTTATCCATGCATTCATTGAACCTTACTTAAAGTTAGGTACTTACTCCTGAACATGGAAACACAAAATATTTCAACGTCTGGAAAATAAGACGAGATGTTGTGGTTCAAACATTTCTGTATCTCTTATTTAGTAATCTTTAATTTAGATTCCATCTAGACTCTGGAAGTCTAATTAGGAAATGCAATCGTCTTTATTTACAGCGACAGACATATCATCTGGAGCTCTTATCATCAAGTTTCAAACCAGCTTAGTTAGAATCTCAGCTTATTATTAAATGCCTTCAGCGGGTTGGAATTGATCTGCGATGTGATCCACTAATGCGATTATGGTATTGACGATCGAAGGGATTACAGCCAGAGAGTGACGAAGTACATACCTATAAAGCCTCAACACTTCAAATTAAATTATTGCATCGCTGCAAAAGAAACGAAATAATGGAACTTGTGGAAAAATATAAATTCATCATCATGCTATGACGTCTCTGAAGAACACCTGCGCGACAGATCATACAGTTTAAGTTACTTTAAAACTACCTGCTGCCCGCGGCTTCACACGCATTGTTTTAGGTTATTTATCATGGCAACTGATTTATGGGATAAAAAGTACTATGTTACTCTCCATCCTTTTAGGTAAATAACTCTATGCCAAAAATCAATTCGATTGGTTGCTTAGTTGGGGCGTGAAGGAAGGATAAAAATAAATAAATAAATAATGCTGGACAATTCACACAGCATTATCTAGCCCCAAGCCCCAAGGTAAGCAGAGCTTGTGTTATGGGTACCTATAGGTACCCATAACACAAGCTCTGCTCTCTAGTATATTATATATAGTCTCTAGTATACTAGATAACTGATATACGTAATATTATACATTACATAGATAGATATTTTTATTATACATTACATAGATAGATATTTTTATTATACATAGAAAACACCCAGACCAACGGAACAAATTTCTGCAGATCGTACACAAATTTGTTCCGAGGCGGGGATCGAACCCGCAACCTCTTGCGTCGCAGGCAGACTCTCGCCCGCTGCGCCACTGAGGTCGACATAAAAAAAAACACACAAACAAACAAACACACTTTCACATTTATAATATTTGTATAAATAAAATTTATCTAATGACATTGTAGAAAAAAAACGCAAAAGCTCTCGAACGAAAACGAATACCATACACACCTCCTCAGCAGTTCCAAAAGCTCCAGAGTCATTTTCAGAAGACTTTTGCCCTCATTCTGTTAATCAAATTGATGTAATGTCCTCCTAGCCACGGCTAGAATCAGTCACGGGCTCACGGCTTCCAGTCTCAACGGATGATAGCCATGTTTATTTATAAGAATTTGACCTTTTTAAAGTTTTTATTTGTTGTAATAATGGAAATAAAGTTCTTTTGATTCTGAATTCTGTGCGCCGAACGGACATAATATAAATGTGCGCAAAACAGGTGCAAAACCATCACTGCGGACGTATTTTTTTCGAGACCCAGGTCCTGTCAGAATGTTACAGAACATGGGACACTAGATAATTAAAAAAGACGAAACCGTAAGTCTAACTTTAACGATTCTAGTCACAGCTGCAGTTTCCTTAGGAATGCCATCAGACCTCAAGCCTGTATCAAAGCTGCGAGCAAGTGATTTGTAAACATTAATGCTTCCGGTATTAAGTACGTACATTACATTAGCTATCATGGCATAGCATGGGCGATGCCGATGATCGAGCGATCACCGGGTCTAACGGTGACGATGGATGGAATGCACGGTCATTGTTCAGCAAGCGGGGCAAAAACGGATCACGGCCCGCGAGCGCATACTAAAGACACCTGCCGCTTATTGATCAGTGCTTTGAATGTATTGCATAGTACTAGATGTATTAAGTTCTCTAGTTTAAGAACTTTCAGCTAAGAAATCAATAACGTTTATTACTAGGCTTCTAGCGAATCAAGAATCAAAAGCTGAGTTAACTTCTTGCAACTATTCTAAATTTTGGTAGCGTTTACCTCGAAAACTTGGGATGGATCCTTCCTATGGGTTCTTACGAGTTTAGTTTCTATTTCTATACCACTGTAATAAAAGTGAAACCTTTAGCCATCTCTAATATAACAACATCACTAGCCTAGTCCGCATGATGAAAAATAAGACAATAGGTACCTAGGTTAGTAGTCTGGGTAAGAAAATATTATTCTATTAAATTTATTATGTCACTTAGATTATTTAAAAATATATATTGAAAACGCATTTTTTTTTTGTCAAGTAAATCAAAAATGACAAAGATCGTCTAAGTTTGGGAGTAGGAGCTCGTGACGTCACGTCATGCTAAAAAGTGTCATACGGCTACGGCTTGACGTCCCGCGGAACTTTAACTGGCTGATCTTCATCATTTATTGATGAATAGACCGACTAATTAATTTTTTTAAGACACTATCCTCAATAAGCTAGTTTTAATGTCTAACTCAATAGTTAGACATCCCCTGATAGTGAAACATGGAGGGTTGTTCGCTGTTCCGGTTAACTATGACTAATTACATTCCACGACAGCAAATACCCCCTGAAATACCAACGACGGTAACTATACTGCCTACTGCTAAGAGCTATGCCAGGTATTACAAGTATAGCACATAGACCGTCTCACTGGCATCGCAAGTAGGTTATATAGTTGAGGCAGGTCGGAAATCGAATATAGTGGAGAAGGGATAGCAGAGGGGGTGGGGGAGGCGGTAGGATCAAGTGCAATTTTCTACCGAGCCGAGTGGAGGCAGACAGTAAAGGATTATTCCCGTGTCCCCTGCATAACTATTCAATCAGGCAAGTTTATAGATTGCTTTTATATTCAACGGAAAACAATTTTGCTATGAGAGAAGACAGGATTATGAGAACATTCTTGTAAGATTTCGAAAAAGATTGTCAAGCACCCTTTAAATTTGAAGTTCAAACCAATAACAGACGTAGAAAAGTTAAGCTAATTTTCAGGAACGTTATCAAAAATACTCTCACAGATAATTGTTTTCACAGCCTCTCTGTTAGCAGCATTTTATCTCATCTCTTATTTCACCTTATCTGAAAACACATTTTCATAACAAGATTCGCAGAATAACTCCCCAACAATGTTTATAAACGCATTCGATAAGATAAGATAGGCATCTAGGCACTGCATTCTCGAATGTAGAGTGTATCATTTGCTATGGAATGGGACAGATAGAAGGATGGAGGCAGTCTCCCCGACGCCATTGCCGTCTTCAGATGCCATTAGATACATTTATATCTATCCAGATATCTATATGACAGTAAGCCTGCTTTATCTACAAATGGTGATAAACCTTTAATGTGTTGCATCTGACCACATCGCGATCATAAATAATGATAAGCACAGTGGTTTATTATGACAAAAACTTTAGCAGGATGGAATAAGGTGAGAATTGTAGCTCGTGACTCGTAAAGCTTGGTAATGCGTAATAGAAGCTTATGTAAGCACTAATACATTGTTAGAAATCGTTTCATAATTCAGCAATGTATTAATTTGCAGTAAATATCGCAAGTGGGCCGTGAGGAATGCGAGACAATACACGCAGTATTGCGCAACCGGGAATCGAACCCGACACCGTCTGCGGTCTGACTGCAGTCTAGGCACACGCAATTGCATCACGACTATTTATAATCAATTCACTGGAAACCACTCTAGATAGCCTGGAAAATATATCAACGGCTGCTGAATAGGATATCGTATATTTCAATATAAGCTCAGCCCACTCGAACGTTGAAGTGTTAATTAAATGTACGTAAATAAGCTCGGGCGAGGGAGGCTGATATTTACAGACGCATTATCGTAGGACAACAAACCGACAGCTCTCGAAGAGACTGCGAGACTCGGCTCCTGTCGTCCCGTAAGTGACGAGACGGAAGATAAACTTGACTAGATTGGATGGAGACAAGATGGTAAAAGCTTTATCCTCATAAGTATAGGCTCTTCGTTCTGATTTGCCCTTAATCGAGGTTTTGCTGGTTTAATCGAAAATGTGCTGACACGATCTACAGATGTTAACTGAAAGCCAGCATCCAATCTTCCAATCGATAAAATTAATAGCGCTCTATAGAAACCTCTCTAATTGTTAGTGCGCACAGCGAAGCGTAATGAAATTGAGTGGGAACTTTCGTGCACGCTCGGCGTTCATCAGTGGGCCGGTAATTGGTTTACGAGCTGACTAGCATGGTGCAGAGCCGTGTAGGCAGCTATGTCGTGTGCCACCGGGATTCCTACTAATTAACGCAGAGCGCTTCTCGTAGCCTTTTTAATTGGGAAGACTAGCCGTTCTGTTTTGTCTCGCAGACCATGTAGCTTTGACCTTTCCGTTTATCTTTACGTTTAATTTTATAAATACTGCCAGCGTTCTCCACACTTATAAGGCACTGTGAATACAACGACAATCCGAGCAAAAGCATTCGCACAACTGTAAATTGCGAGCAAGTGCGAGCACGGAACAATTACTGAGAACTACACTTTACGTTATTGGACTTTCATTTAATAACTTGTATTCAGTTTCAATATAAACACATATCTATGTAAACGATGTACTAAATTAAATGGAAAACAGCTTTTGAATATTGCACCAGTTTTATGAGTGTATTGTGAAATTTCATTTGCCGCTAACGCCAGCGGAAATGTGAATAAACGGACTGTTATGCAGGCTGCATCCTTGTGTTCACAAAGCGACCTCAATTTTCGGCTCGGCGATGTAAACGTATGATATAGTGTGAAAGATGAGAATCGCGGCAATTGCTGAATGCAACTCAGTTCCGGGATGTGCCACTATGTTGCAAGGGTTTAATCATTGGTTTCAGACACACAAAGGCACTGGCATGGAACTGGGACAAAACTGTCAATAGATATTTTGTCACTCTCCTAAGGTGTGAAGTTTAAGGCTGCCTTTCTGCGACACGTGCAAAAATCGAACACACTAACATGCAACAATACAATCGTTCGATTTTCACAGCTCGAACCTTGCAAGTCTTAAAAGGCAACGTTATATAGCAGGAGGCAAAGCTGAATAGTTATTCCTTTCAAGCATTATGAGAAGGCGAGTGGTTTTGCAGCAAATCACGCCTCCTGTTCTCATTTGAATGCAAAGGCTGGATCCCACGCAGCAAGTGCCACTTGTCAAACCTGATAACTGAACAGACGACGACGGTTCTATTCTCGTAGATTATTTATTATATTCAAAAGATTGATCGACTAATTTATCAAAACTGCGAACAGTGTAGGTAGGTACTGATGAAACAATAACCCAAAACACAATAAAAGAGATAAGTAATCCGCGATAAAAATGCAAGGGAAAGCAAAATTGCGTTTCATTGTAACGATATCAGTTTGCTATCTTGGATAAGTAACGATCAAGGTTGCAATTTTGCACCAAAAAAACTCATCATGAAACAACACTTTATTCAATAGAGTTAGAATTTAAAATCAATATTTCACAACTCTGTCTAAGCCAATTCATAATTAACACCAACGCCAATGAATCCATTAATAAATTTTAAAGCCTATAACACAGGCTTACATTCAAAGCATTTATAGGTGCTTAAACAGATAAAATAATTGCCTAGGTACTGACTACAGACTATAGACTTTATATAACAGTGTGCAATGGCAGCGATTGGAGCGGCTTTCGTGTCAATGCTCCCAAACAACGGATGTCGGTTATTCGCGACGGCCCAAAATTTACCTGGCACGTGCAATATATCATCATGTCATCGCACTTGTTCTGTGCCTACATTAGCCTCGTAGACCAATGCGAGTTCGTGAATATTTATCTATAATCGACATCGTCAATGTTTTGAATCTATCCTTTTAGTCTTTACCATGATCTACAGTTTTGTCACTTCTCATCACACTCATCATCATCATTCGCAGCGGGGTTTTACCCACTGCAGGGTATAGGCCTTCCGAAGTTTGTGGTCGGTCCTGTACTAGAACTTTAGCACAATATATTATATTGACTTGTGAAAAGGAACGTGTGCAGTTGTCTGGAAAGTCGGCAAAGGTACTCGTAAGACTGTAGTGAAACCTAAAAACTGTGCTCAATCTTCGGTTACAGACCTCGTGTGACCCTGCAGATAAACACTATTTTCGTAAAAAATATTGTTTGAGCAAATGAAATTGATAACCTCGATCTTTCTAACGCTTACTCAGACAGACTTTACGTAAGCGACAGCGATAGTGCGCATAAATTACAGTACTATAACTCTTTATAGCTACGGCTCAGAATAACAGAAATAACCATAATTAGTATTGCAGTTTGTGGTCATTGTATAGCAGACGCTACTCCTTTTATGCTATGATATGATAACTAGGAATCACGTTGCAAAAGTAGAATAAAAGAGTAATAGTTATCATTATCATTTTAGTATCAAGAAATACCTGATTGGTCGCGTAGGCGTTTCAAGGATCTGGATCCTTGAAACGCCTAAGGAATATCTGGATATTTCTTTAAAATTATTACTGCGTAGGGAGATACAGTTCAATAAACGACGTCAGAAGTAGTCAGTCCAGTCCACTGGTGCTAATGCAAAATCCTTGTACCGCACAAATATTTGTGAGGGCGGAATGAGAGGGACCCTCTGGAGGCTAACAAATACGGTTGGACAATATACCAAAGCTTAATGACGTTATCCTGATAAATACTTGTTAAAATGCTGACAAGTTACGCTGAAGTAGCCAATTTATAAAACGAACTCCTGGGACACGCTTTACAAAAGCTGATGTTAATTTTGACCGCTACCAAAAAAGGAGATCGACTTTCGCAGAAGTTAAAGGGGAAGATTGTAATCTTTGAATGTACAGATATTGGTGTTGAGTGAAACTGTTTGTCAATTTGTAGGTTTAAAAGGTGCCTAATTTTAGACATCCAAACCCCTTTTAGCGAATAGAAGTTGTTGAGACAGCAGGTGTTGCACTGAATATCAGTTAATAATGAAGAAAATTATTGAACGCGAATGAATTTATGTTTGAGCTGTCAAATAAAATTCGAATAGTATGTCGAATCTTGATTCGCTACGGAGTTTGTCAATTAGAGACCCACCACTCGTGGGCAACTTAATTAGCAAAATGAAAAACCCTTCATTTACTTCTAATCTTCTTTAATTCTGATCTCTAAAATCAGCTTTGGGTACATCAAGTGAAAGCAGCGCCGGCGCCGCTCCTGTAGTAGGTCTATAGTATATCAATTAAGACTTAAAATGGCTGAGTAAACGATTTATTTTAAATGCTTTTATTCTAACTGCCATGTTTTTTGTGTGGGAAAATCTTGGTAAGCATGGTAATACAACTAAGTAATAAAGAAAATTTCATGTTTCGATTTTTTCAAATAGAGTCCTAATTAATAGATAATAAGCTAAAACTTGATTTTTGGGCTTGCGTTACGTTGTTTTGGCATGCCCTGCCCCGCTTCTATGAACGCAAAATCCTATGTCAATCCTTTTTACAAAAACTTGTTTAAGTTCGATGACAAGCATTGTTATGGTACCATCGAGCTGGTCTGTTGATGGAGACAAAAGGTTTTTAATATGTGCGAGACAAATCTTGCAACTGTGAATTTTATACCACTTATCTTCGACAGCTTGATTGCGCTGGAATTTGGCGTACTTGTGTAATTACGGTGAAAATGGACGAAATTTCAACAATTTTGATTCAAACTTCAAACTGATAATAAATGCATTGCAGTAATGAAACGTAATCGACAGAAAACAGAGATTTGTGATGTGTGAAGATAGTGCTTACACTTGATTTTGTTTTGGTCGATTACGTTTCATTACTAACACCTAACCTATCTAGTATGTGGTTTAACGTAAAAATAAAAACATACAATTGAGTTTGACATTTTTGATATTTGTAACTTAGGTGATAGAAACCGAAATAGCTTACACTCAGTCTCCCCGAATTCGATTCATTGAATGAGATATTGCTCTAATAGCTCGGCAGAATTTTTATTTTTTGGTGTGCAGTAAAGAATATTTGTATTGTATTTATATGTACGTGTACTAATAAAAGAACTGAAGAGCCATAATACTTCTACTATAGAGTCCAGAACTTCATACTCCTAGTAGAGTGAGTCACCCAACATGACCTGGGACGCAATCATTCGTAATTTCCGAATGGCAGTGCCATACGTTATTGGGTTATACGGTTATACCATTAGGGCTGCATTCGCCAATCAACTATCACTGATCACGAGACGGAAGAGGGTATTCAGTCTCATTTGTAGATCCGATTGGATACGTTCGATTGGAAATCATAATCTTATTTATAAGGTAATAAAGTTATTTTACAAGAAAGAAGATTCAGAATATATGTGAAACATTTATCGGATTTCAGGTAAGTACATGGTTATGTGAGGCATTATATGTTAGTAGTTCCAAGATAAGTTGAAAATCGTTAATGTCAAAGTCACTGTAGTAACTGTAGGTACCTAGTAGTGATAGTTTAAATCTTAGTAGATCTAAGTCCACGTACTGAATATATCTATGTATAAGACTAAATGCGGCTTTGCAGGCGTATGAAATACTCCCTACCTAAAATTACTGCCGTACAAAAACTGTAGCAGGTGAGCTAAGAAAATCTTACAAAGTATTCAAAGTGACTTGGGCAATGTATAAAAAAAACACTCACAAAAGGTAAACATCTCGCTCGAAATAAACGGATGTACAACGAAACATGATCTCTTTTGGTCCGTAAGGATATTTTTATATCAACTTGTATTGAAGACAGTGAACGGGATTTTAGTGAATTCGAATTGAAATATCATAAGACCATTTTCCCGTGGGTGTCGTAAGAGGCGACCAAGGGACATACACCGGGAGGCGGGCAGCAGCGCCTCTTGCAGAATTGACCTACCACCGAACTGCGATCCCCAACCCGCATGCCTCGTGGGGATATGGGCATTACCCCCCATGAGATGAAATATGGGGGGAGGCCTGCGTCCAGAAGTGGACCATTATAGGCTGATGAGGATGAGAAAGACCATTTTATACCATTGTAAACTAAGTAATTAATAAAATTACTGGTTAAGCAAACCACTGCCTGTAAAGGGTCTAGTACGACTAAATGTTGAAATGTGCATATTCCAGAAAGAACGTACCTACTTATACCATAATATCTGAAATCCCAAACTGATTTATGTATCTGAATTTCGAAATTATTTATGAATTTGGTACAGTCGTAATCTAATGTTATTAATAATCACGTAGTATTTCGCAGTATGTCACAAAACAATGCAGTCCTTGTTACAAGCGGAAATTAAATGTGTTGAAGAATTCAGCTAATCAACGCGCAAGTGGCGCCCACAGCCGCATTAGCAAACAAATTGGATTCGACAGCTGTGCAAATGTTAAGCAAATTTGAATTGTATATCATCTGATATTGTGGAAATACACCCTAATTGCGTAGCTGAATGCGTAATGGATGGACATCGAATTGTACTTTGTATGCAGTTTATATTCCAGGGTTGATACTGGTAATGGGAGCTATAATGGTATTTGAAAACCATTTTTGGATTGATATGTTTAAATATAGAAAGCTTTACTGTAATTCGCGAACATAACAATGATTCAATACAAGAACATTTTCAAAATACGTATGGTAGGCCGAAGAAGAAGAAGCTGGGATAGAAACACGATTTTCCTTAACCTTTTCACATGTTTTCTGGTTATAAAGCGAGTGAACATGCAATCTGGTAAGAATAATTGCGATGCTGCCGGTTAATGAACTGCCAGTTAAAAATAATCTTGCGTCTCTCTCCCACGCGGGTCAAGGTATGATGATACGGTGCATGGAACTGCTACGTAAAATTAGACAAAATAGGAGCCATTCCGCTAGGATACGCTTAGTGATCATGATTAGATACGACCAAATTCGAGAATCGCGAAATTTTTCTTTGTCTATCTAATCTCATCTTTTACATGCATTTTCTATGCAATAGAGACGTTTATTTGCAACGCGGATACTTACTTATAATGTATAATAAAAGAACTTATAGAAAAGAAAACAATTTGCTAGAGTCACAAAACAATCCCTGGTAATCTGCTGGTCCATGGTAATCATAACAAGAGATAGGAAGAACTTTTATTCAAGTCACTCAGTATTCAGTATGTTCGAGAAGCGGTCAAAAACCAGGGAAAAGCGAATAAATTCAGAGAAACAAAATGAGAGAATTTTGTCGTAGAATTTTGCGGCCCCTATCCCTAGCAAACCACAATTACCTGCTACGGCCAGCCAAAGCATAACAGATGGAAATCAATAAAATATACTTCCTGTCCGAGTCGACAGTTAAAATCGCCTCACGAATGAAAGTTATCATTTCGTGAATCTGCAGGCATCCCCATCACGACATAAATCGTGAAGAAAACACGAGGTATTAGATAAACAGCCTGCCTTTACAGTGATTAAAATATACGACAAGGATTCTGAACTGTTGGAGATAAATCTCTTTTCTGCTAACGCCATTATTAATGGAATGTCCATACATTCCATTTCCATTCCATTTTCTTGAGTTTATACGAGTATGTGATCAATACTTAAGAGCATGGAAATAATGACTAATAATTCCGAAATAACTATCTCCCTGTTTCATGCTTAGTGTTTCAAACGTCTCCTCCTATAATATTTTATATGTTTCTAACTTCTTTATAACTTCTCCTATAATCTTATATCTCCTATAATCTAATCTTTATAACTTCTTCTATAATCTTTATCAGATGTCATACAAAGATATTACGTCCTTCGCGCAATTTGCCCGTATCTACCATAATCTTCATGGCTTTTCACTATTCCAAGGAATGCGAGATGATATTACAAACATAACGGGTGTTCAGTCAGAGGCGCTTTCTTGCATCGCGCAAGGCGTCGGTGGGCGCCCGCCCTCGCCTCCTTTACATACAATCATACAATACCTAGCTGCACAATACGGCCCACATCGCAATTGTCTGAATCACCGGCGCCGGCGTCGCATACGGTTTGTTTACACCCAAAGATAAATTACACCGACTGAGTGATTCGATACCATAACCGCTACCGCAGGTTACGAAAATTTCGTTTCAGATACAATGTCCCAATATATCGAATCAATTGAAAACAGTGCGTAACAGTCTGGTGACAGTATTTCCCACTTTGGCAGCTGAAGTGAGTCGTTCATCTAAGTAAATCAATGTCTCTATTGGAGCCGAGTTGAGTGTCTCAGTTTTTCACGGACGAGTGGAGCACGCGCTAGCATTTAATGAGCCGAGACAGTTTGAGGTACCCTATTTTGTATATGCCGAGTTGCTTAATTCTTGAATAATTTAACAAATGTTAACCCACATCAAAGTCACGCACAGTCTTTGAATCAAAGCAATTCAATCGAGTATGTAAATAAGTAATAAATTTATCGAGCAAAAGACAAGCCTAATCATCACAGTAGAGATACATTAAAAACTTTTCAGGGCAACAGAAAAGGTATCATATAACTAGACTTCTTGATAAATCGTCGTCGGCCAAATCAGCACTTTCCATCAGGCCATCGGCCAAATCAGCACTTTCCATCAGCTTATGGTCAAACGAAGGTAGAAGACCTTCACCTACGGACTGTAAAAAATACAATCTGAGCCGGATTAGCTTAGTCCTTACTAAAAGTTCTCTTCTACATTATCTATCTACATACATATACTAAGTCAGAGACTTGTGCTTCAGATACCAAATGAAGATAAAGAGAAAGAACACTAATCATAGTGTTCTTTCAAATATGATGTAGGTATGTAAAGGCTTACTCAATATTTAATTTAATTGCATTTATTAAGTTTTTACGATACGTGTGCCCAGCAGCAGCAAAGAAAGCGCTGTCGAACTACCGTAATAAAACGGCATTGCGCTTTGAAGAGCACTATCCTCCTTATTGTTTCCTGGACGGTCCATTACGCCCACCACACTTTAAATAATTTATAGATCTTTAATTCAAAGTGTGTTTGTTGGTAGGCAGTGTTCTTTACGGAACTAAAACTGACAATGAATTGTTACCGCGCGTCAGTGATTCTTTTACAAATACAAAAAAAACAAATACAAAATGTTTAAAAAAAAGTGACTTTTTACTTACAAGGTTTGATTTTCTTTACACGAGCGAAATCAGAACATAAACCAGTAGTGTAAATAAGTCTGTAGGTATTACATCCACATTATAAATGCGCGATTTTGGATGAATAGATGTTTGTTACATTTTCACTAACCAGAACTTCTGAACAAATTGAGCTGAAATTTTGCATAGCCGTATTGTAGATAAACCTGAAATCAACATCATAACTTTTTCAACCCTTTATTTATTAGGGGATAAAAAAATCATTTCCAATAGAATTTAAATAATCTTTTAACTTTTCCACAGAAACAACGCGTGCAAAGCCGCCAGAAACTAGTATTTATACTATTTATTTAATACTCAAGAGATACTGTGAGAACACTTGGAACAAGAGATCTGTCTCGCATATTTTGATAACATTCACACATTTTCTTCCCATGTCAGAAGAGTACAAACAAGTCCATACCAGCTACGGTACATTCAGCCTTCCAAAACCTTTAACTTAAAAACCTTGACTCCTTTCTATACGATCTTTATTCATGCTGAAATCTAAATGAACTAAGCCAGATTTCATCTTATTTTTTATATTTCTGATTTCAGACAATAAGATTTTTAAACTTAGCTTTTTGTTTTGCACAGTGCGAGTAACGCGTTAGTATAGATAGATAGATACTGCACAAGAGAACTTTTCGTAAGGACAAAGTTAATCTGTAATCTGGCTCTGGTTGTATTTTTTATAGTCCGTAATAACAGTATGTGGCGTAGTCGAAGGTCTTTTACCTTCGTTTGACCATAACCTCCCCCTGATGAATAATGTTTATGTAATATGAATATAAAATAATATGAATACGAACTCTTCAGAAGACTGATCTTGAGAAAAATCGTATCTATACCAATATTATAAATTCGAAAGTAACTCTGTCTATACTCCTTCACGATTAAACGGCTGAACGGATCTTAATTAAATTTGGCAGAGAGGTAAATGGTATCCTGGGGACGGACATAGCCTATTTAAAAAGCGCGTGCAAAGAAGCGGGTAGCAGCTAGTGTAGGAATTAGATTTAGATAAGACTTGAAAATGTCTGGATTTCTTTCCTCATACCTTTATAACGCTGTTAATATAATTGTTTAAAAAAACTAAAAATCAATTTTGAATCCATTCGATTTAAACTGTTTTTTTTAGTTTTGCGGAAAAAATACTTATTCTTTGGGATAATATTTTTATGAGACCACCTTGGGATAAGTCTTTAAGCAACTACAAAAATAATCATCCAGTCTTAAGATCAACTTAAGATTGACAGAGATTAAATAAATCAATAATTGTAAGTTTGGTCACAGCACAGATAAATACTATAGAATAGAGGTATACCTACTAGGTTTCACACTCACGTTTTACACTCATAAGAATATCAATCGGTTCCCCAAAAATAGCGATATACATAATTTAAATACTAGAAATAAGAATAAACTCGCTGTGCCCACAACTAGGCTACAAAAGATAAATGTATCTTTTAAAGGACAATGTATACGCTTCTACAACAAAACTCCAAGTGAGTTGCAAAAATTATCAATAAATAAATTCAAACAAATTGTCAAACATATCCTTTGTAAAAAGGCTTACTATAAAATATCAGATTATCTAGACGATAAAAAAGCTTGGGACGAGTTTTGCTCCAACTCGAAAACTAACATTCTAACAAGGTAAAGGTTTCTTGTTCGCTTCTTTACTTTACCTTAAAAAGATTGAAGTGGACAAAAAATCAAAGTGGTCACTTTATTTCCTAGTTTGCTTATGTAATCTGAGTTTTTGTGACGTGTCCAAGAGTCCTGTAAGGTCTAAAGGAAATAAAGCACTTTGAATTTTGAATTTTGGTGAATAAAATACGTACCTAGTGAAGTTTTCGCAACAAAAAGGCTAGCAATATTACCTCGCACCCTCGCACGAAACAAATAAAGCAAAAGTACTATTTGTGCAGCGTTTAAACAAATATGAGGGATTGTATTGTAAGATAGGTTGAACAACTAAACCGCGCGATGGACGTGCGTGCTGAATGTAAGGCCGCTGAGAGAAATCGAAAAACAATACTAATGCTTGAGAATATTAGTGGATAGAATAATCTAGAACAAAGTAATGCTAGTGACTAATGTCAGTGATTCAAACATTGGATAGAACAATGTTTGAATCACTGAAATAATCAAACTGATCTTAGAAGAGATCGGATACTCTATCTATACACTAGCCATACTCGATATAGAATGCTTGTAAGTAAACAAACCATGGAAAAAATAACTGAAACTCAGTGGCATGGCTTAGTTTCACATATAATTCTAAGCAATATTTATTGAAGGATCTCAATTCGACAAGTAAATTCCGTATTAAAAGAATGATTTCTTGTGAGAATTAGGCCATGGATAATTTTAGGGTGAAGTGGGCGGTTTCTCTGCAAACATTCTACATCGGTTTTAGCTGGTGTATGGAGTAGATAATTTAGTGTGTATATTAATTGAGCACCAGCTGGGCGATTTAGATGTATTTGTGAGTTTACCACTCATACTATTTACCTTATATGAAAGTAAAAGAAGGGAGAATAGGTAGGTACTAGCTTCTCGAGAGTGGAAGGCTCAAATTAGGTCCTATTAGGTCCATCCATCTCAGACATAGTCGGACCGGAAAATTGTAAGATTGAAATATAATATTGATTAGACATTCGTGCGTAAGAGATAGCAATACACGTTTACCAAGCACAGCGCTCGGAGGGATGCGGAACGCGCGCGTCACCCTGAACAAGTCCCTGAACAAGGAATGAAACGTTGGTGTTCTTCCAACACAAATAAGGTTCGTAGTTAACCCGCTTACATTCGTAATGAATTCGTCAAACAACGATAGTTTTATAGCAAAATACACGTTTAGTTAAGTGTCGCCATGCATGGGTAGCTTATTGGTGTCTCGTTCGCACTTCAGTCTAGGTACCTTTTCCATATTTATATATCACAAGATTGGAAATAGCGTGTATCTGTGCGGTTGTATTGTAAAACAACACGTGGTATTTATTGAGTTAGCCCTTGGAGAACGTAAAGAAGTATCTTATCTTTTTTACTTTCATCTAAGCTATTTACGAATTTAGCTTTTTGCTTTATAGTGCGTTTCTCGCACTGGACAAATTTTCCACGAAAATTTAATAATGTCCCGAAGCCGCGCCCAACCGGTACGAATCTTGCCGAAACCAAAAAAAAATTGGAACGTTATTAAATTTTCGTGGAACATTTACGAATAAAAAAAAAATAACCAATCAAAAAATTTGAGTGATACACTTACGGTTACGAGTACATCTAAATTGACCAGCAGACGTGGTTTATAATGTTTGGTCCTACATTGTTTTCTGTCCCAATAAAACAGAAGATAAAAATCGCAACGTTCAAGTAAGAAACAAAACGTACATTTACTCAATTAATTTGTAAAAACAATCAGCCATTTTCCACGACTGCGTCCATTTACAAACAAAGGCGTATCGATTAGTAATTAATTTACTGTTAACCAGATAAGCAGACATTCACCGTTGTTTCGGTATAAGAGAGAATGTAATGCGTACAGCAATGATAACATGAGTCTTACTTATATCATACAATGAGTTCTATTCAGTTATCAACTAGTCACAACCAGCATTCGGAAATTCCATTCACTAAGTAGGTGAACTCATCCTTACTTGGGCTAAATCTGCTATCGATTTATAACAATAGTATCGTCGCAGAATCGTCCATAAATGAAAGAAACACTTAGAGCGCGACTTTGCACGAATTGTTAGATTAACACTTTTGACATCCTCACCTCAACAGCTCATAATGGTCCACTGCTGGACGCAGGCCTCCCCCTGATTTTTTATTTCGTGGGGGGGGGGGTAATGCCCGTAATCCCCACGCTGAGCATGTGGGTTGGGGATCGCAGTTCGGTGGTAGATGTATTCTGTGGAAGGCTATTGTTATGGAGAATCGATTGATTCAGTGAAATTCGACCCCTGGCGTGGCGCAGTGACCAGAAGTGGATCTTGGCCTTCGACAGAAGAGATAACTACGGTTGTCCGGGTCCCCTGCTGTTTCAGTCCAGTCGACGTCTTTCTCAACTTCGTCTCTCCAGCGGTACCTCGGACGACCAATAGGACTTCTGCCACTTAGGCGATCCAAGTACGTACATGCGTGAGCCATCAGAGTAGGTGAAATCATCCTCTGCGTAATTTTGTAATATATTTTAATTTTCAGGAAATTATCGCGTTTCCTAATAATTTTCGGGTCTTTATCACGTTTCCTTTTGTCAGAGCCGGCCGTAACAATCATAAAATGAGTAAAACAATACCAGCGCAATCTAATCATAGCAAACCACCGATTTTGCAAGCAGGTTTCCGTCTTCATTCACAAAACTGTGCAATCAAAAGTGTTTTCACAAATAAATTCAAGTGTAAAGTATCAATCGAAAAACTTTACGGAGATAATTGGCTTTTCCATCGTTCCTTATTGATAAATAGACACGTGAAACGGAATGGAGGAACGAGAAGGATGAACGGAACGGTCTCAATAGCAACTCTAAAATGGAAAGGTTTATATCCTGACAGGCGCGGTCTTTAGTGTTAGACCTGCACCTGTTAGGATGTAAAATAATACTAGTTCGGAACAGCCAGGAGGGTTACCAAGAAATATATATGCACGACAACGAAAAATGGGGTAAATAAAATCCATTTGACTCCATATTTCCTAAAGCTTTTGGTTCGTTTTCACGATTAATTACATACATTGTGCCGTTGTGCCATTACAATTTTGTGCCGTCCTTTCGCACACACAAGTCGTTTTGTTTACAGCAATGGTAACGGTCAAACTTTCTCAGCGTTATCCACCGTTTGATGTCTGGAAAGCCTTGATTTAGAACAGAACGATTTCCAATAACAGACAGCATTTAATAAAATCGCATGACAGAGCTTAATAAAGCAATGAAAGTTAAGACGGCAGAAAGGCGATACTCGCCGCTATTGAATTACAAAAGAAAGTTTTACGTGCCACCACATATAGACAGAAATATCGTAAAGTCTGATGCGTTCATTATTGAGTAGATGCTTGCAGCAATGGCTGCGGCCCCAGCGGAGAGGTAAATGCAGATCAGAAGTGCATTGGTACAGTTGACAGAATTATCGGTGCAAGTGGCCGGGGCCGCAGGGAAAGGGTTATTTCTGTGTTTCGCGAGAAGCGCCGTTAAGCCATTGCAATATTGCCGGAACATCGTGCCGGACATTGCTCTTCATAATATCAACCTGTGCATAGAGCTATGCTAAATAATCTTAGTTACAGTAGAAGACATCAGGCCATTCTTTTTCTAATTTATAGCTGCCTCTCTGAAATTAACTTTCCGTTTAAAAAGAAGCCAATACAGCAATATAACTCGCAAGCTTCCAAGAATAAGAACCGCTATCGTTGAAGTACCCTTTGAATCAATTTCACGCTAACATAATTCCACCCCAACAAAGCAATAGCAATACCGAAAGTATAACTGAAATATCGTACGCATCAGATCCGCTCACATCAAAGAAATGGTTTACAGCTCACTTCGCCCGTTTAGGAAGACGTCATAAACATTTGACGACTTGTAGTACTTTTTGTTCCTGTTAGTGCCACCAGCCAACAGCTTCAGTACACAATCGCATCCTGTTCAGAATTATTTTAATAAGAGATACTTTAATTTAGATCGAATATGGCTTATTCGACTAAATACAGATGTTATTTGTTTCAATCCCCAAGATTATATCAGAATTCGTGAAGCATTATGCATTCCAGCAGGCTAATTCAACCGGATTCGGAGATCTCGGCCTACACATTTGCATCGATATTTTCGTTTAAATAAAGCGCAAGATTACAATCACGTGTGCTAACAGATGGTCGCGCACATTTTGCAATACGAACGGGTGACAACAAAAACTTCCGAGCTTTCTGCCGAAAGCTGTCCGACTGGTAATGCTTAATCTGAGAAATCAGCGCCTTCTTTGGACCCCAGACATATGAGAAAGTAACTGAAATATCGTCGATAGTGTTTACATGTCTACTTGTTGTAGTAGAGGGGGAGAGCAAATGGAGCGTGCATCGAAGCGCGCTTCCACTGCATATAAATAAATACGCGGAATGCAAAAAGACCGCAATAATCACGGAAGAACGCACCTCTATGGAGCGACAACCACGTTCCTCCATATCACTGCAATTTGCACCCTTCATAAAGCGTACTCGAGCATTACGCACGTAGGTGTGAACTGTGAATGCGTCGACATTACTCATTACTCTGACTGAAACCGCCTTTCCTTGCATTTAGTTCTAAAAGCGCTTAGAATTGGCGCTTGTGTAACGAGGACAATCAAGTATTTAATCCGACATGATGTCATCCATTTAATCGAAGGAATTCAAAGTAGGGCTTGTTGTGTGGCGACACTGACGACTCTCCGCTAAGTACCAGGGTTGTCGCTAGTCCAGTTGAGCAGGATCCGTGGAGAGCGTGAGAATTAATTACAATGGACAATTAAAAAGCAAAAAGAATATAAATAAGAACGAGAGAATCGTATAATATAAATAAGAGAGAACGTTAATATCGGTGACCCCCTCGGATGAATCAGCGGCCACGCGATTCTATTTGTCGATTCAGCGCTTCTGAATGATGCATTGTTCTCCATGAGTTATGGGTGAGGAAGAAGCACTTGTTGTTTTTTGTGGGCGACAGTTATTTTAACACTCTTTTTGAGTGAAACATGGAGCTGAATGATGTGTTTAAAGTTTTAAAGTTCAAATTATGACGCTTCATTGTAGATAATACAAAAAAATTAAAGGGACTACATGAAAAAATTGCTGCGGAACATTTCATTTAGGGCCTTATAAAATGCGAAGTTTTGTTTGCCGTTCCTGTTTAATTTAATCACACGGATATTTAAATGCAAAGTTTAGGTGGATGGATGGCTAGATAGATAGATGTTTGTTGCTCAATTATGCCAGAACGGCTGAACGGATCTGGATGAAACTTGGCACAGAGATAGGTTATAGCCTGAAATAGCACATAGGCTTTACATTATCCCGGATTTCTACGAGAACGGGAACTACGCAGGTCAAACCGCAAGGTGCTGCTTGTGTTAATACAAAGTCGCTGATTCTATGATAAGTGTCGACAGGTCACCATCGACACTTATCATTTCACAGATAATTTGCAAGTAACAGTGCTGAAAATGAGTCAGTGATGATTACCGAGGTCAGGAGGATGGCGACGGCGTGGGCGTGGAGCCAGCACGTCCAGAACCTGTTTAGGTCATGAAACTCATGCAGTCTATTTAAAACCTCTTTGCAGCCTAAAAGGCGCTTAGAACGCCCCGCGACTATTTATAGCCAAGCGCTAGATTCAGATTCACGAGGATTTAAAACGACTATTTGGATTCTGGACTCGTAAAGTTCGAATTTAATGCCAGTTTCTCACGACAACGCCAAACATTCTTATCCTTACCAACTAACACGGTTTACTCATTAACTTGATGATTTTTTACTTAGTTGTCGTGCATAAGTGCCGTTAAAAGACCTAGAAACAATAAATTTTCAGCTCACAATATCAGAAGAAGCAAGGAAGCTTTCACCATTTATTATAACATCCCGTTACGCTCAATAGAGAAAATATAGCAAGTTAAAATTAATTGCACGGCAGTAACATAGCTTATCGTACGTTATCGCCGATGGAAGCGACTTGTAATTACCTGGACTGGAGAGTGTGCGAGGCGATACAAGAGGCTAAACACAGATGTAGTTCCAACAATTTATCTGTAAACTAGCCTCTGCACGCGGCTTCGTACGCGTTGTTTCCGCGATATAAATGCTATCGACACGTTATGCTAAGTCAACGAAGATTGGTACTTTAAGGGTTATTCCTATCTCATAGGAAACGAAAAGCCAAATTATGAGATACAAAGTAGATTATAAGGTTTTGTATTCTAGTGCGTAAGCCCTCGAACTCTGAGTAATCTCTGAGGAATTAAATAAGTTCCCAAAAATTTTCGATTGTGGGACGCGGGTACGAGTCCCGAAATCGAAATTTTTTGGGAACATTTTAGTTCCTTAATGTAGATTGTGTTCTATTCCAGGTGTAGACTATCATCTATGGAAAATTTCAGCTCAATCCATTAATTAGTTTTAGCTTGAACAAGTAACAAACATACACCCATCAATAGTAGTAAAAAATTAATACATTCATCCGAAATGCGAAATTTGCATTCATATTACGAGTATTAGTGTGACGCTGATGAAGTATATCTATATAAGAACGTGGCTTTTACGAACCTCGGAATCTTCGATCATACAAACTTTACAATAACTTGTAGCTGTTAAGATGACACGAAAGCAACCAATACCAACTGGGAATCATATGTATCTTCATTTTGGGTTTCAACAGATATCGTAGTGGCACTGTACCATCTTGTGTGGGCGGACACTGTGAGTTACCCTGCAGTGCTGTAGTTGATAACACAAGAGATACAAAACT
Source organism: Eupithecia vulgata (assembly GCA_946478455.1). NCBI lineage: Eukaryota > Metazoa > Arthropoda > Insecta > Lepidoptera > Geometridae > Eupithecia > Eupithecia vulgata. Next base: position 4,667,099 of record OX297863.1, read on the forward strand.
TCCTACACATTACATTATAAGTTAAGTTACGAACCCGCGACTTTGGGTTGTACGCAGTGTGCGCTCGTTTCGCCAAGTTCAGAGTTTGCGTAACTTTTCCCTTACTTAGGAAGGCAACCTCTGGGCAAGTGGTTTTCAGAACTTTACGGGAAATACGTAAAGCTCGCTTGGTTAAGTGAAAACAGAAGTTTGTATAGAAACAATAGGGCACGTACAATATTGCTGCAAGTGCCAAGCGATCTTAGTTAAAAATGCATAGCAGACAGATTTGTAGTCTGATTCTGTCCACGCCGTTTTTTTTTTTTTTTTTTTATTATATTGTATTGAACCTTAAAATAATTACCAAAAACATTATATTTTAAAGAAAAGATGATATTGAAGTAGTATTTTAATAATTTTTATTTTGTTTTAATATTCATTTGGTGTTTTCTAGGTAATCTGTTTCCTGAGAGGGTTAAAACGCGCGCACATTTTTAGTATTTTCTACTAAATATTTAATTTTACAATGTACATTAATGAAAATTAAATATTTAATCGTGTAGATCAGATATAGCTATAATTTACTGATAAGTTCCATTACTAAGTAGGTATTCGATTAATTTTCGAGAAATCTTTAAAACGAAGAGAACAAAATTGGGAAAGTTTTCATGAAGCCTCCTTAAATTCATTCACTATTTATGAAATGTATAAGAAGCATATTTGCTTGAATCAGACGCTTAATAGTTGTTCTATGTGGGTGAATATGTAGGAGTAATCGAATTGCTACAAGTTGCATTCACCAAAGCTTTAATAAGTTCATTGTTTCGCGAGCGATTTTGGGCGCGATTCGAAAGCAATTATAGTTGGTTCATATTAGAAGATTACTTGCTGCATTGCAGATTTGCAGAGGGACTGTTTTGACGGAAGTCAAGCCAATCATTAAATTTATCGTGCATTTTTGCCTTATAAAAGCCCAGATTACTGATCTAGGTTTGTCAGTGGTTTTAAATATCAAGCCAATCATTAAATTTGGTCTTGGTTTTCACCATGTAACTTTTAAAACCCCAGACTACTGGTTAACAGTGGTTTTATAAAGAAAAACTTTAACTTTTAAAGTATATGTTTGTGGCATCCCAAACAAACGTATGAACAACAATTATTCTTGGAAAGGATAGAAATACAATCCAGTCATTGTTTGAAACTTTTCCGATTTATTTGGAAACTACATCCTTTATTGCAATGAAATTTGTCATACATAATCGGATATTAAGAAATAGCTATTTTAGTTTTTCAAAATGCATAATCAACATCAAATTTTAGAACGAAAATTCATAATATGAATTTTCGTTCATATTATGAATTTTCGTTCTAAAATTTGATGTTGATTATGCATTTTGAAAAACTAAAACAAAATCAAGTACTATATTATAGTACTTGATTTTGATTTTTGAAAATTTAAAGCGGTGCAAACAATATTATTTCTTTATTTCTTACTTATAAGGTTATAAATATTAATGTAAAATTTCATTAAAATCGGCGGGGGCGTAGTTTTCAAATGAATCGGAAAGTATGTTTGTAAGGGGGCTTAGGGGTTCGCACCCAACTTATAGTAGGTGGGAACCCTTAATAGTCTAGATTTTCGAAATTTGGTTAATCAAGCTTAGGTAGAACTCGACGCTTTACCCGCGTTCAGCGATCGTTATACAAGATACCTACTGTGTAAACATAAGGCGTACCCGTTCGGTCTGCTACAATAAACGCCAAGCGTGAGTTATTCCCACTACAAGTGTTCCTTGAAACACAATATCCTAGGCAATAAAACCGAACGCAAATACGCGCCATGTCCACTGTCCACATTCCAGCCTATTCGCTATCCGCGCCATTTCTAAGTTCCGTATTTAGATCATGAAGACTGGCTAAGAAGATTCTTCAATTATAAATAAAATTATTTTACAAGCAAACAAAAAAATCACACATTCGATGCATATTAATTAGGTACGTATTTGCGTTATTTGGGTACCTAGGTCCGTTAATTTGTTTAAAGCTCTATTTTTCAAACTAGTTTCTGCCCGCGGCTTCGTGCACATTTAAAAGTTATTATAATATATTTAATTTATGGCATGAAACCCATGTTTTACGATACGCCCAGTCCGTTCAGTAGTTTTGACGAGAAGAAGTAACAAAAATCCATCCATCCATCCAAACTTTCGCACTTTCATTTAAGTACAACATTATCATGTTCATTCGAAGTTTACTTCTGTTATAAAAAAAACGAATATGTAACTTTGTTCGTTTTCAGTCATTTCATTCGTGTACGGCCCGCGTGGGCTCGCTTGATGAGTCACCCTGGCATTTTAACAGATTGGTTATAATTCAGAAATTATTTTAATATAATTTACTAGTTTAAGTATTGCACAAAGGTGGTTGGTACCAGCCTATATCATATTTATTCTTATCCACTGGCATACTCGTAGCGTAGACTGTTCTAAAACTGTATGTATACGTATACGCATTCCTTGTTGCGAAGTAATCATCTTAGTTATGTGCGAATATTTGCAATGAGTAAACGAGCCGAATAACATCGCTGTTTATATTCGTTTGATCACATTCTTGCCTGGGCGTTGACTTCAGAACTGATTTGAAGAGACAAAGGTCAAATTTTGCTGGATTTGTACACATCTAGTAGATTTTAAAGTACCTATAGTAAAATTAGTTTATTTCCACACAATCAATGCCTATACTCAACAAAACAACTTAAGTTTAAGAATTCCAACACGATAAATGATTACCACTCAGCGGGTGTTTGCTACAACAGGCAAAAACCCGATATTGCTCTGCTCTTCCTCGGATTTCAGAACATAGACTTAGGGTAATTAGAGTAATATGCAGGGAGCATATATTCAGTGGTTGTTTTGCAATATATCTCCCCTTATGGGTCGCATGCAGTCCACGCAGTAGAAAGTGGGAGTGGGAAAGGGGGCAAGAGGGCACAGCCACAAGTATTCAATGTTATAAGCTGACTCATGCGACGGCGTGCACGTTACCTGCAGACTTGTAAACCTAGAGAAATCTAGACAGTGCATGGTGCATCCTAATGTAACTGTCTGTTGGCTTACACAGACCCCTGTATGAGTACGAATTGGAACGTATACTGAGAGTTTTGATTAAATATTCAAAGCTTTCTTGGGATGAGAAATGTTATCAAACAACAAGGTAAGTTACAACTGCAGTTCCGTATTTCTCGGGGCGCTAGATTATGAACCTACCAGTTGGCTGAGAACATAACATATTCGAAGCCAGTAAAGTCTTACGGTGTCTTGTAATTATTCTAACACAACTCAAAGATTCCAGTGTTCTGCATCACGAATATATGGTATAGACAGTGATTTGAAAACATCACCCAAAATAATGGTTTCTGTAGTTCAAAACATACTTTTTCTACGAAAGGACGATGGATTTGGCTGCATCACCATTCAATGTGATACACATTGAATGCCAGCAACGAACAAACTCTTATTCGGCAGTGGCAGTGACGCGCCTCCCCAAGGTCCAGTGGCATTGTTGGACCTTTGGAATAACGCGTTAAAATGATATTTAGAAAGGAGCAAAGAAGGGGTCCGGGTGCTTTAGTAACAAAAACCAACTGAACAAATAAATTTACTGTTTTAACGATAACTATCGAGTCTACTTTAAAACTGTGCACGGAACAACAATTTTAAGACGAAGCGTTCGCATTTCGCAAGTGTAATGAGATCCAGCCACAGAAGATCTAAGTGGATACTTGGTTACAGACGGTTTTTACATCAATTCAAAACGAGATCGTGATGGCATTTGCTGCACGAAGCGTAATCTTTGCCTTTCACAGGCGAGCACAGCGTGTGACATTTAAAACTAAAACTTCTACTGAGGTAACTAGATTCACGACGAAACGACAAGATGCTGTGTACGAGTGCCGTTGTGGGAACGTGACGGAGCCATCTCCACTCCGGCATGGTCATAAAACTTATTAGCACACTTCTGGTTTAGAGCCAGAATCTACCAAAGCTGAGCTGAGCGTAGAAGAGATGTATGTTAAACAACCAATAGACCGTCGTTATTCACACGTCAACTCGTCCCCACTCAACTTCAGTAGGAGCACCTGTTTTGACCATTTGTTTCTTCGCATACAAATATCTCATCTCCGCTCAGATGAGATATTTGTATGCGAAGAAACAAAGAAAGATTAAAGCGGCGATGTGAGCTGTGCCTCGCTAGTGCATTAATCTCAATAAACATTGCACGCAGCTCAACCGCTCTAACCAGCACACATCTCAGCTCCAGTCTAGCCAGTAGTAGTACTTCGGTTGAGAAAAACTTCTCCTCGCCTCCGCTACGGAGATCTCAACTCATCTCTGCTTTGGTGGAGTCAGGGCCTTACTCCTGCCTGCTTTCGCTGTTTTGTTAATTTCGAGCTTCTACTCAAAGCCTCTCTTTGCCAGGATCAAAAGTAGACTATCCTAAACTCGATCCGTCTTGGGATATTCTGGCGTTGACTTAGTCATAGTCATTTATTTTCAAGTAACATATGTGCATACAAAATAAGGTCTTAATCTAGATATAAGTTCATTATGTATGTTCTATCATTAATGATGGCATGCAAATTTTAAAGTAAATTAAACACAATTATACATTGAAAGAAGGAAAGAGCTAGACAATTTTTTTTAATAAATAATGTTACATATAAATACATGTCATTTCCCAGCAGGTTTAAAATAGGGTCATTTTTTTTACAGTGGTCAAAATATTCACTCAGCGCGCGTCTCAAACATATTTCACATACTTTCGCATTTAAATAATAATATAGTATGAGTTATGTTAAGATTACTTTAGCTTGTAAGCTGGCAGGAGAGCCGACACTTTTAAATTTAAATTTATAATTCATGATTGCTATGCATTGCCTATAATTTAGAGAGCACTAGATCTAAGAACATTGTCATTGTTAATTAACTATTTTTGTGTTATCGCTACTTGGTAGTCCAAATAAATATATATGTGAAAGACCTCAGAGACAGGGCTCGCTTCCAAGTGAATGACAATTTTAAAGCTTTTTTCCAAGGTTTTTTTACTATTTCTTAATTTTCGCATCCAAGAAAATTCTGGTAAATTACGCCTGATGACTTCAACTTAAATTGTCATCAAATGCATGAAAATAATGATTTTATCTAAAGAAGTCACACTGAAGCGCTCCTTATGATTCATCTTAAGAACTATGATTCAGCTCCTCTTAGAAGTAACCCATAAAAACAAATTGGTTGAGTCTCCGGTACCTACCAAACAAAGACACATTACATTACTATTTCAGATGAAGCCATTTAAGCTGTTTATTCAATCAGCGGCGATTATCTTCGGTCAAAAAATTTGGTAACAAGTTACCTAGAGATGTTTATTTATACATCTTGGAAGATTTGTTGGAGTCAGGAGTCAGGTCAGGTCAATCGATTCCGAACAATGAATATTGGAAGCATCATTGTCTGTAAAAGCCAGTTTGCAATATTTTTTTTTTTTACAACAACTAAACATTGACCTCTGTTGCAACCGAAATCTAGACAGGCAGTGTTTTCACGTAATTAGTGGTTAGTCAGTCGTACCAATAATAGTTTTTCGTTGTATTTCTTGCAATGACCTCATTGGCAGAACAGTGTTTTCTTTAAAACAGTCGAGACGCGTAATTGCAAGTAAATAACAATGAGTGACCTTCAACGATTGCAAAAGAAAGAGCTATGTCGCCGGCCGGTGTGGCATGACGGCAATGACCACAGCAGCGGCGGCATTTCCGCTTCGAATGTTCTAGGCTAGGCAACGCATCCTGCAGACAAATCAAAGATACTCAAGGACTTTTGCATTACCTCACAAAACAATGCCCGAGGGAAGCTAGAGGTATATCGGCTATTCTTCATATGGCCATGATGCCCTACACCAGTCTTGCAACAATTGCCTTTCTATTTTTTACTCGGCGCGTGTCTTGTGACAAGTTCCTTCCGAGACATGGCATCCCCTGCCATCACAGCAATTAAGATGAGTCACGCTTAGTGACGCGACACTACTCCGCCTGTGTTATCAATCGCGATCAGAGACGCTTCTGAGTTCTGATCCAGTTTTAGTGTTAGGGCGATCTCGCAGCTGTAAGTTGTGTTATGTTATGATTCATAGTAAATGCGGAGCTTGTTTAGAATCGTTCCCACGGCGTTGTTGCTATGGCTATAGATCAGGCTAAGGATTTATTGTCTAGTTGCTTGGCTACCGTAAGCCTTCCGTCGGTAACGCCGCCGGCCCGCCGCGATCGACGAGTCTATTTAAGGGTATGATGATTATATTTTATTGCGTCTATGGTATTTGTACTTAACCGTAACATAATCTAAATCTCCAAAATAATCTCTTAAATTCCAAAGCTTTAGACTGATGCATGCTGCAGGCAAAAATGCTGCCACATCATTCTTCTAATTGAGAACGGCCTTGAAGGGCATTCGCTAGCCACTTGTTTCTCAGCAAGCAGTTGCCGCAAGGCAGAGAAAGCGTCGGTCGTTGTCGTTTCCGCGCGAGGGCCCCCGGTAATGGCGGTGCACAGGCGAGCTGTGCTGACGTCAGCGAGGCTAATTAGCAAGCAGCGCTTATATCGCTTTGCACCCGCAGGAAACCGCTTACATCATCGTATCCTACGTGACGTGCTCTGTTGTTTATGCTACAACTTGTGCCTACCGCAGAGTGGCTTTGGAATCCTGCTGGAGTTTCTTTCATTTTAACCATTTCGTTTTGCGTCTCGTGTCCACATCAGTTTTGTCAAAAAAATATATGAGATATCCACTAATTTTGATAGCAATTTTAAATATTTAATTAGGAAGTGTACCACTTGCCTATCTACGTATGAAGTGTTGAACTTCGGAAAAGACGAGGTCAGTTCCCTCATTCAAATGTCTAGCAATCGGATTTAACTCAAAGCTAATCAACACCATATTCGTTGTTAATAAATCAAGATGTTTCCGACGATACAGTCACTTTTCAAAAAGAACAACCCAAATCCATGACACATTGCCCGTTGAAAGTTTTAAATCCAAAACATATGTCCACCAAAAGGATTTAAGGAAAATCTTAAATGACAACCAAAAAATTGTAGCCTCAATAACGTAGCGCGTTTATGTCTTTTGTAAGGGACTTGATGTTCAAAACTTCGTTTTGTCCGTGTCGTTTCCTTGAAATATTAGACATTCAAAACCAACCACCGAGAAATTGAACGCGACAGACACTTTTAATTTCCTTACTGTCCCGAACAAAAGACGAAGTTTTCCTAATGCCATGCCATTTCGCACCCCAAAGCAAACTTTTGACAAATTCTAACGAACGCTATAACTTATCTTTACGGGCGCGCCTATATCAATTACTCCAATTAGTCAGAGGAGTGTCACTCTTTCCCTACTGAATAAATTAGTTTCATCGGCCTCACCGAGAGCCGGCCAGCTCTGCGTTTCATCAAGGGAGCCTCGCATTCGTCACCCTCGAATCTTTTGAAGTACCCCAAGCAACATATTGACCGATACCCAGCTGCTATTAATCTTGTCACTTCGTCTCTTCTGAGACATTTCGACTGTCAGCCGAAATGAAATCCGGGCTCTTCTGACGATAGCCAAGCATCTTTTTATAACCAAAAATCTAAGCAAAGCGATGGATGTTTCATATCCATTTACGGTATAAAACGTAGTCGAACGCCTCTGGCAGCGAGCTTCAGAAACCGTTCTAAATAAGGCGCGTTATAAATATCCCGTGACGGTGTAAGAATGGTTATTCTGAAGGGTATGAGCGCCGAGGACGAGAGAAATAAAATAAAATATCGTGTGACATATGACAGAGCACTAATTTAAGTCCCCCGCGCAAGTAGTAAATCAAGCCGCTCCCGTACACGAAATGTAAATACGGCTATGAGTGAGCACGCCCGACATGCAACGACACCTCTCGACAGTGTTAATAAACTCAAAACATGAATATTGATATTCATAATTTTGCTGTCATGTCAACAAACACGGTCTAGGTAAAAATGCAAAAAATAAAGATCATTTTGAGCACCAGCTGCTGAATACCGCCATGTTTTACAAAATAGGCTTGCATTGATTTCCCTTGATATAAAAACCACAGGAAAGGAAGCTTCATCAACATGAGCTACTGATCAACAAAACATATCTAAAAAATACGGTGAAAAGAATGCGTACAATTCAATCCGCACCTACCACCATTATCGGGGTAAATGCCGAGGCGTGCCGTGAAAGGGCCTCGCCACCATAACAGACATTCTGAGGCACGTGTGGACTATTTTTACGAGATACCAATCACGCCCATCTGTGTTACCTTTCTCCTAAGTTAGTAAGGTGTTTCGTTTACTGTGAAGATTAAGTGCCTGCTTGAAATATACTTTGGAACAAAGAGAAACAAATTTAACCACTTGACCACTTAATGCAATAATATTGTTGAGTTGGTAACCCAAAGCACCTTATTAGTAGTAAAAGGTACCTTATTTTATGATAGATTTGCGCAAAAAGCAACAAATATTGCATTCAATGAAAGAGTTTTATGATCTTTATCTTAATTATATATCAACTTTAACAAAACAATACAAAAGTTTCACAAAAACTATAAAACTAGGAACAAAACGTTCATTACGCGTAAGTGCAGTCGTTTTGCACACTGTCAACCGAGTAACCAGAAGCAAGACATAAAACGAGAATAATGTTCATACAGCAGTAAATCAAAGGTATTGTCTGTTATCCAGGACTCGCGTCGGTCACGAGGCTCCGGAGATCATTACTCAGGCTGCCTTCTGTCTCTTAATGGAGACTAGTGAATGTCCGGGACTTGGTTCCTCACTCTAAGTCTTTATGTGTTCCTACAATGCATTGAATTTGATATACCGGCTTCAGATTTTCTCGGAAAGGGCGAATGAAGAATAGCTACAATTAAAGTAATCCAGATTTAAAATTCGAAATTGTTGACATTTGTGTAAACTTCTACTCCTGTGGTTGATCGACACAATATGGTACTTAGTTTCCGACACGAGACTACTCCAGTGGAGGAATATCGGAACAAATTAGTGACATAAAATTAAATACTAATGTTTTATGGTTGGCGCTAGGTTTTTTTGTTTTAAGGTTACTTAATAAGTGCGTTATAAGATTTCAGACATAAAATATTTGCTAAGAAGATGCTCCCACTCCATCATCTATTTAGATTGGAGGAGAATTTTTGAGGCAAATCAATCAACCAACGCAATAAAATAATTCTTCTAATTTTCATTACAATGTCTGAGAGCTATGGCGGAGGAAACGTTGGTTTTATTAATGGACAGGAGCAGGTATAATGGATTAATACTATAAAATTTACTTTATAGCCGTACCTTTTTCTCTCAGAAGAATTAAGGTCGGATTTACTTTGATATTACGTAGAAGGCATAATCCTGGTAATTACCGCGATCCACTTCAGTACACTAACGAGTCTGCACCAGACTCAGATAAACTTGAGCTTTAATAAAATAAAACCCATTAAAAGAAAAAAACGGTAACACTTTTCGATTTACGATACTGTGAAAACACTTTACTGCACGCTTTTAATAAACAAAGTCAAAGAGAATGTAGAGCGTTCCGTTACATACGCAAAATTTGCTTTACTCGCATTACTTTACTTGGACAAGTGTTTTAGAATAGAGCATTTTGAAATTCAAATGCATTCTAAAACGGAACTGAATTGTGAAAGCACAATTGCACACAATCTCTAAAGTAGAGACAAATTTATCGACACTTTTATTTCGATTTTTTGAAATTACAGTAATGATTCACGTATTAGAATTTTCCTGCTAGTTGGAAAAAATAATCTGATTGTATCCTATTTGATAGTAACTCGAAGGGACATTGCCTCACGCACTGCCTCAGCCCTCATTGATGGAACGGAAACGTGCGTGAAATACGAAGAGCGCAATCGCAGACAAGTTGGGCTTCTAATGCTATAAAATCAATACGGTGAATCCAAAATAAATGTTAGATTAGATCACGAGCAAAAATAAAAGTACAGCCATGAATTTTTCGCAAAAGTATGCAAAAATGTTTCAATCTCATCAAATGAATTTATGTATTGCAAAACGCTGATCTATTCAAATAAATTGAATTATTAAACAATTAATTACTTCAAGTCTAAGGAGATTTAATCATTAAACTTTCTAGATTATGTGAATAGAAAGAAAGTTAAGTTATATTAATATTAAAACGCACGTAAAACCTGTGAACTGGTTACAGTGTCTACAAACTCGTAAAAAGTTTATTATTTAGCATTTTTAATTCAGTTTTCGATAATTTACATGCCCTCTCTAAGGGTACGGACGGGCACTTAAAACTTGTGGGTATATTATAAAATGAAAGTTAACGAGTACAATGAAAACATAATGAAAGAAAAGTATTAAACCAAGTTTACTAAAGAGAAATGAGATGATTATAATCTAAAAATAGTAATTTAGATCGGTAGATTAAACACAGATATTGCTGGTATAGGTAATTAAGTGGTCTTTCATATAGAGTAAAACTGATAGAGTAAATTTTTTTCAGGAGCTTATCCTAGCATAATTCTAGATAGATTTTGTTATATTTAAGCCAGTGTTGAAATAAAAAGATTAACTCGAGGTGCCGTTTGCAAGGACGGATTAGAAAGTTCTAGACAATGGTCACGGCACTAGCTTTAAGGTAATAAAGAAAAATGGCGAAAATTTCGAAATACACTTTACGGTTTACAGCAATGACATTTCGACATATTAACAGTGGTGTACAACTCCCACGAGAAATTTCGAATACAGGTAGGGTGGAGTAAAGTTGGGGTGATATTACACCACCAAGACAAAAACGCACTCGATTCCGGGTTATTTCATAAATTGCAATAAAAATAGGGGAAAGTAGACAGGCAGGAGCTACAAACGTGTTTAAGGTGAACAAGATATGGCACCTGCTTAGTTTCATCATTGTATTCTTCTTGATTTCTTTATTATTTGAGGTGACTTGTTATTCTTTTTTGTAGGCGAGACGTACTTCAAAATACCTACTACCAATGCTTTTATGATAATACCGTTCAGTTTTGCCCAAACGTATATTTGCGTGTAGTTCGCGTGGGCTAAATTCTGCAGCAGGTTGCCCCAGGTCGGACGGTATTCCAGCCGTTTAATACAATAACTTATTCATGATTGCATTACTGTAGGCAGCACTATGTAGGCGCAGCGAGCGGCTCCGAGGGTTGGAGGGGTTCAACGACCGGGCGAGACGTGACGTCACCCGCCCTACAGCTGTCTATGACGTCACCAACACCCCCGAATCGAGTTCCTCCTAATCTTTTTAGTACAAACTCAATCTCAAACAACAGAATATGGTCACCACATGTCCTCCAATATTCGTATTTGATATACGTGCGGGATCGCCGTCTGACGTAAACGAACATTTGTGTCGATGAGAACATAGAGCTAATAACAGCGAAGCTGAAATTACTTCGAACTATTTTAGGATTCCGCCGAAAGTGCAATTGTTGTCAGTTTACGCAGTGTCAAGCTCCAAGCCAAAGCTCCTAAAGTGAATGACTAAACAAATAATGGCAGCCGACGAGAACATGACTGAAAAGTGACCGAGCGACAATACAATGCGATCACAGACGACTTTAACAAATTATCACAATTTATAGCCAGCCCGTCAGCGCAGAGTGGAGCGCGGCTCCGCAAACGGCTATAAGAGTGATTAATTGACCGCATTGGTAAGACAACGCATCAAGAGAAGCACAAGAGCCATAGAAAGTACCGTAGCGGAGAGTAGCGGGATCACCGTGATTTCTCATCATAACACAGCGGCCACCGAGCCGCGGCTAACACGCCAAATTGTGCTCTCGAATACACCGAGAATATTTCACGTGCAACTGTATTTAATGACCGCGCGGTGGTAATAGTCTGGGAATCCAGCCCGCAATAGAATCTTATGCAGGTGAGATGAGAGGAGATAGACCAAACAATGGATGCAGCGATACTTATGCAAATAGACCAGCGAAGCGATGTTGCGAAAACCTGCGCTCCGTGAACCGTTCGCGTATTTTAAAACCTCGGTATTCTCTTCCCCTCTCATAAATAAAATTGGAGTCAGAGGGCTTTGTATGACTAACGCGGTTTTTGCAAACTCGTGCCTACTTCCAACGATGAGTAATCTCTATGAACTATGTTGCAAGATCGAGATAGACTGTGCGCAAAAAACGATACAGATAATAACCAAGTAAGCTCTCATAAATGGCCAAACTTTTGTAATTTATTACATTCCTCAAAGTAAAATTATTTATGTTTCTTTTGGGTTGGGAAATAAGATACCTAATAATTTAATGTACTTACTTTGTTACTTAATATTACAAGTGCCTCGAATTTCCAGGCAATTACTAACATCTATAATTTAAAATCTAAATGGAAATAACTTACAATATGGAGAGTAATTGAATCTTGTTAGATTCCATTAGATCAGAATGCTCTTAGGAGATTCGTGCGTTTCTAAGCCGGACTCTAACGATGAAATCAACAGGGCGATCGCTCAGGTGGCCTTTTGTGTTGGGACAGTTCAATAGAACATACATCTGTCTTGTCTGGATGTCTGTCAGACGGAGGCTATTGCGCCACCAGACAGGTATATCAAGTAATTTATAGACGTTTGAACCGAAGAGTGTATAAATGTTATGATGGACAATGTAATGAATGACCCTTAGGTAGCGAAGCAATAGAATTTTATCAAATTGTAAACAATATATATAATGTAATTATTAATTTAAGTGTATAGGTGAATTAGTTTACAGCGTCTTTTCCTTACAAGTCGTGAAGCATCTACATCTGCAGAATCAAGTTTACTATTCTACTATGTAGATCTTAGCTACCAGCACAGGTTTAAGACTTACTACAGCTGGTAGCTAAAATTGAGTTATTTCAGTTTCCTCTCCTCCCCTTTAGAGGGGAAAACTAGAGTAAAAAAAATTAATTCTGGTTTTCCCCTCGAAAATGTTTTATAAGGGGGAAAGCTGAGATTAAAATCTTGCTCTCTTGTCCAATAAGTTGACAATTGGAAATAAAATTTTAGATTCTTTTTTATTCCGCTGATCAATGCAGTCAGATGTACGAGTGAGCGAAAGAATGTATCACTCATACCATTTTAGACGTTAATTGGCTGCATTTTGATTACGAATAAAAATCAAAAGAAAATAGCCAATGAGCAGTAAGAATTGTGTAAAGTATACAAATACGTCTGATCTGACTAGCAGGTGTTCAATAAACAAATCTATGCTAAGAACTGAAACTACAATTAACTAACGACCTATTTCATTTAAAAGTCATAGGTTTTCTGAAATATAAATAACTCCCATAAATGCAAAATAGAAGATAGCAACGGTCCTGTTTTGTAATTATTAGTACTCCTAAAATAACCAATTATTGTTTCCATGGGGACAAAAGACTATTTGATGAAACATACCTGTATCTTTACGAAATAAATGTCTAAAAATCTTGCAATAAATGACAAAACAGAAGGATAAATAAAATTAATGATAGATTAATTTGAATGGGCTAAATAAGAAATAAGTCTTTGACAATCAAGATTGAATGGACGTTTTGAGTTACGAAGAAAGCTTCAGATTCCAGTTACATGGAGGGTGAATTTATCGCACCCCATGGTATATTGCACTGCACATAGACACATGCAAGTGGTCAGTAAGAATAAGGATAAAAACACATTTTAATCAAATGAAAAAAGTTCTGGAATAAAAATAGAAGTTTTACAAAAGATGGTACCGATGACTCTTTCCGAACAACGCGAGCTACAGTATTTCGTTCAGGTCCGCCATTTATTACCTAGACTATACATAAACAAGCGCGAAATAGCATTAAGAGCATCGTGCACTAATCCCATTTTCACGGTGGGTTCGAAGACCCCGGAAAGTCCGGCGGCCTGGGGCTCGCGTGACCATACTCACAGGGTGCGCTTATTTAATTAAAACTATGACTATAAAGGTGCGACTCAGCTTTTCGGGATATCGATTGGCAGCGCTATCCGCCATCATCGACAGGACAGAAGGAAATGAAACCGGCTATAAATACGTACAACAGCAATAGTCACACCACTATCTCACCAGATCTCCGCATCCAATCAAGCATTCAACCTTATCATAATCACTACACTCAATCCAATTGCATTTCATACAAAGACAGGTTAGGAGAAACGCCGGCCGGCCGGCATCACGAGCCGGTTCCGCGGTATCACTTATGAAACTGGAGGTTCTGATGGGTTGATATTGTTATTGGCAGATATAGGGGCAGGTTAGGACTCACATAAGTGCAGGCGCTGCGGGGTGCAAGTGTGGGCTAGCCTCGGGTTCGCGTGCGCGGTTCGCGTATGGCCGTTCGCGCGGCCGGTGTCTCGGGGACTGAGTGCGCGGCCCGGTGCAGCCCGGCGGCGCACCCCGCGGCCCCTCCGTGCCAGCCGCCCGCGCGCTTGCCCTCCAGATGTTACCCGTGGTACCGCCGCGGTAACACCCCCCACACAAAACCTACATATTTTATGACGACGTTGATATTTGCAGGACCTATAACACTGATGAATTTCTTTTCCCTTTCTATACATCCCGTAACATAAAATTTTATTGGTTGAGCGGACGTCTCAGTCTATGTTGGGCGAAAGATAAAATCCAAACCATACTCTGCGCAGATTTCCGTCGTTCCATCAATTATTATTATGTGAAACAAATATATTATCGTCGATGAGAACCCTGATTTGCTTACACAAATTGCAAGCCATTAATTAACGTAATGTTATACAAACAAGAAACACGAGTTCAGTAATGCACGAAACACGAATATGGTTGCAAAACGTGGTGTTTGGCGGATGGTAGTGGTAGTCCCGAGGCGACGACCCCGGCGGCCACGCTCCGCCGAGTCTACACCTAGCCGCCGAAACTTCGCACTTCACTTTTAACAAGAAAATATTTGAAACCAACAACTAAGATGTAAAATCTCGTAGAATAAAAATGTGTAAGCTTATCTTGCTGGATGCGGCAAGCTGAAGACAGGGCGCTATAGCGCTCATTAGGGGAGGCCTATGGCCAGCAGTGGACTAGTATAGGCTGATGATGAAGGTAGAAAGGCATGATACCAGGCCAGTCTTTCATTGCATCATTCATCGCCCTAAAGTGGTAGTACATACTGTGAACATATGAACATTATGTAAACTCACCTATTCACTAAGATGACTGTATGAATGCAGTAAATAAATAAGATAAAGAAATTCAGAAATTAAAAAGACTGTCCTCAAAGCTTCAAGCATGAGATAATACTTATTATTTAGTCCCCATCACCCAAAAATCATCATACTACTCGCACATCTATAAATAAGATTAAAGGGCGCCATAGTGATAGTCAAAGCAATCTTCACACACAGAGATCAGCTTTTAGTCACCCGTCACATAATAACAGTACTGGCTATAAATCACAAAATGAAACATGACTGTTGTGTTGAGCGTCATAAAACTCAAGACTCAAACCCTCAAGGCAAGAGCAATGCGAAGTTAGTCATTGTCTCAGTTCTCTTCAGTGGCGCCAGGGAAATTACATTCGGCGCAGGTCCATGGAAACGGAAACTATTGCAAATGACACAGTCGTGTGTAGCCTACATTATCATGCAGACAACTCTCATTGAGCAATTAACCATTCAAGCGCAGCCTTGCTTTCGCCAAACGAAAGAAACTTAATGTTAAATCTATCTAAATCACACAAGCGTATAATCTCATTGTTATGTCCAACGAAATTCAAATTCAGAAACAGGGAGATCGGAAAATGTTCTGATTAATTCAGGATCGGGAAACTATGCAAAATGTTTGAGCTTACAAAGTGAACAATAGAGACATTACGTAGTGGCCGGATAAGGTGAAGTTTGGTCCAGGTGGCGTCGTGCTGAATCCCAATGAGGTAGAATTGCCCGCGGCATAAATGTCTACCTGAACTATTGTTCGACATGACTCACTCTGGCCATAATCAATGCTTATCGTCACACCTCGATGCTTTTTCAACAAAGCCCCGCGTATGATAAAACATATTACAAAACTCATTACGCGTTTCTCGGGAATTCATTGCAAAAATATCATAGAATTGGTTTTTTTATTAGTATAAACGTATCAAGAGGGTAGAGTTTGATAACATTACAGTTATCCAACGGATGTCACGATGTCTTTATTTAATGGCGATAGCCTTTGTTGCCAATTATGGGCCATTACTCACGCGTGTGATATTTATTAATAAGTGTATGTATATACTTTATTCATCTAGCTAGTCAGACTTGGGTCACCGCTGAGCGTGCCTCTTATCTAAACGTCTTAATTTTCTACGAAATAATCACGCCACTTTTGCAAAACTATTGACTAGCTTAAGTAAAAAGTCAATATTTACCGCGGCCTTATTGATGTCTACATTATAACGTCTATGTCTACCAATAATGAGTTTTCGTCTTTATAATTTAGAGGCCGGGTGTACGAAATTTGCGCCGGCCAATGAACTGATGCCGGTCACAAAAAAACAACCGTCTATTGTGGTGAGTCGCAAGCATCTGAGCTACGCACACACTTGAGCTCTCACGTGCCTGCGAAATACCAAACACGAAAAGGAAAACAAATAACAGGGCTTTGTCTTTACGACAAGGGCAACGGCAACCCTTCTGACCTGATAAATCGTTCTTACTTCGGGAAATACTCGTGACTTTCGATGACTATACATAAAATGTGAAGACGAGGGATATTTTTGGTAAGAGAGATGATGAAAGATCGTTTTCAGCTGTCCTGTTAGACTTTTCTGTGGGACAAGATGGCAGGACAATGCCGGCACTGGCACTGAGCATACATGATCAACCCAACCCAAACATTGCTTGACAAACACTACCCGTCTCGCAATCCGCAATGGCGGTCCATGCAAATTTATTCAACAAAAAATATATTGCGAGTCTGATTGTAAAACCAAAATTGAAAGTCTTTCGTATATGGCAACGGTTTTTGCTGAATTTACTCGCAATCAGTTGACATGACTTCACAGTATATGCGACAGGGAAAACTACAGGCTGTTGGAAAAATATCAATAAATATTAGGTTTCGATTTCACTTTCAGATATCCAGGGGTCATGCCCCTAATTATCACCTATTATCATAATATCTTATATTAATATCATATCACCTATTAGTATCTATAAAAATAAAAACGAATCGCTAAATGTAATTTTTAAGCGCAAAACTCAAAACAGCGGGATCAATATAGCAATTTTTTTTCTATTAATTGAATTGGAATTAAAAATTGAAGTTAGAAAAAAATGGAATAACGAATGAAATAAAAACCAAATTGATTGGGGCACAGCTAGTTTTATAATAAATAATGAAAATCAACAAGGCATCTTCAACTACCACGTATTTAGTAGCAGGTAAACCTATCACCTACTCCGATACAAAAACCTGGATAGTTTTGTTGTTGGTTTACAAAACTCAAGGTATACATGCTGAAAATATTTAACGACATTGTAGTAGTAGCAAAGCACGAAGCTCGATTTTATTTTTGTTTTTGAAAGCTTTTGTTTATTATTTACTTACTTAATTGATCTCTCGTTCAATTTCTAATTCACATTGCAATATTTTTCACTGCACATATGAGATAATGCGTTGTGAAAGTTCGTGTTGTAGTTTTTAGTCATAACCTTGATGTAACGTTGTTCTTTTCTGTTATTATTAGCAGTTTTTGTTAAGTTTTCATTCATAAATTCTTTCGACGACCTCTGTGGCGCGGTGGACGAAGGTCCGCCTGCGACGCAGGAGGTTGCGAGTTCGATTCCCGCCATGGGACAAACATTTGTACGATCTGCAGGTATTTGTGCCGGGTGTTCTGGTCCTTTTCTATGTACAGTAAAAATATCTATCTTTAAAATATATTATATTAAGTAAGTATATCAGTTATCTAGTACCCATAACACAAGCTCTGCTTAGCTTGGGGCTAGATAATGCTGTGTGAATTGTCCAGCATCATTTATTTATTTATTATAAATATCTTTGCTGTGTATAAAATATCTCTTGGATTCTAAATCGGAGAATACATGTGAAGATAACAGTGATAATATAATATGACGCAAAATGAACTGACATGTAAATTGTTATAGGAGGAAGATACGAGCGCTCTACGCCCGTGCGAAATACATACTTTGAAACTATTTATTTCTTCGACGACAGCAGTAGAAATTTATTTCGGTAAACAAACGTCAATGGCGTTCGAATTCCAACAGCAGCACTCAACAAATCTCAATTAATCAAACGAACTATTAACTAAATAGATAATTGCTATGTGAACAGGAGAACACGAGTAATTGTTGATTAAATGACTAGTTTTTGTACCTATTGTTGCCATCTGTTATCAAGATCTTATGACATAAATTTAATGATACGAGATTAAAAGATTCGCTTCGATTAAATCCACATTGTTATTGCATTACTCACGAATGAAAGATTTATTACGAATCTAAACGTTCTATTATGTATGATTTGACGAAGTTGAGACGCAGGAGGTCGCGGTCGATTCCCGACGTATGACAAATTTTTGTACGATCTGCAAATATTTGTTCCGGTAGTTCTGGGTATTTTCTATACATAGTTAAAGAAATATCTGTCTATGTTACGTTTTGTATTATGTATAACAGTCATCTCGTAATCATAACACAATCTCTGCTTGGAACTAGATGATGCTGTGTGATTGTCCATCCAGCATTATTTATTTATTTAATGAAAGAAAAAGAATCTTGTTTTGTTAGATCGGGATGGACGTAAATTCAGTTCCATACAAATTCATGAAATTATTTGTCACTATAAATCCCTTAAGAGTTAGGGGCAATTTAGGTTACGTTCAGTTAGGGCCTAACTGAACGCAACTTAATTTGTCGCTTCTCTATTTCCCCTCTCCAAAGGGAGAAGCAGATAAGCTGGCAACACTAGCAAATCGTCGTGCATTCTGCAACACTGTTCATGTGTGAACTCAATTAGATAGTTTCGTTGTCGTGACTGAAGGTATGTCCGCAATTTGCTACTGATGTTGCTGATAGGATTAATTGGCACAGACGGGGTGACGTCTGATATCGCTGAGAACCCGGTAGCTGACGCTCACTTTCACGAAAGCTGGGATATATTCACAGTATGTATATATGGATAATCAGCCGCACACGAAAGTTCGCGGCTGATTCTCAACCAAATTGATGCCACACATATCATCATTCATTGTTGTTAACAGGCCAATGATGATGAGTGATGAACGAAAAAAATTAAAACTTTAAATTGAATTTTAAAATGTAGATATATTATTATTTTATGAATTAACATTGGTTTTTGCCTAAGCTAGCTCAATAATATATTTTAAGATTATTTTATCATGTATAGAAAGAAAATTAAAAACGAATAATAGAATTAAATTAAAACTAATATTTTCAATAGAAAAAATTGAGCTAACTGCAGACTGTTGCAAACAATCTACAGGTAGCTCAAATGATCCATATCATTCATGTACAGTAAAATACTCTATTAGAAGTAGGAAAGGAGCACTATGATACAACTCAGATGAGCTCATTGCAATGTTTGGCTAAACTCAAGACGAGCCTGAGTCAGATCCTGACCTTTTGGAGTCAGCATAGAAATCCCGTTACATCACTTTGTAAACAGATCTTAAACAGGGTCGTTAACCTTTAATCGTTACGTTTTCAGGACATAAAGGTATAATTTAATGAGGTATACTCGCCTGAGACATAATCTGATCTTAAACTTGGGACTGATTTTAAAGAAAAGAAAATATTGTGGAATAAAATTACGGTAATTTTCATATTTTGCAGCAATTGACTTCAAAATGCCCTTCCTTCGGCCAGCTGGGATGATGAGATGCTGAATGCGGCTGAAGACAGGACGCTATGGCGTTCAGTAGGGGAGGCCTATGTCCAGCAGAGTATACGAATATAGGCTGAAGATGATGATGACTTGAAGAAGTGTTCCTTGTGAATTGATGTTAAATAAATGATTGAAATTGGATTGAGAATGGTGATTTTTGGATAAAACACATCATACTCTCATTAAAACAAAAACTACCAAACTGGCCAGAATCTCACTTAAATTTCAGCATAATAAGCGACTGGCTCCGAACAAAGTTATGATTGCTTTTGAATATCGTACCGTATAAGCTTAATAGGACATTGGGGTCACCAGTCACCCCACCTGACACCGGCAACTCCGGATAAAGCTCTCGTATTACCGGATCCACCCCTCAGGCGGCTGTTTCACAATCTATGACCCCCGAACAACGTCCCGTATCTGATACATTATTTACGCCCAAAGGATTCACCATGCCATCATGCCACTATAAATACATCGGCCATGAAATTTTATGCGATACAAATTCGGACTCGAAAATTCAAGTCGCGTACTGGAATATTTGCACATGATTCACGAGCGAGGGAGAACGAATCAGTCCGATGAATACATTGAGGTGGACGTCATCGCACACAGTCTGCTAAAGGAGGAAAATTGAGGAGATATACAGGTAGAAGAAGAAGAAGAAGATTTCATCCTAGTCATTGACAACGTAACAAAGCGTAATCAGGTGATTTATATAATAAAATGTGCCTATTTTTGGTAAAAAAACGGGATTAAAATTACACATTTTTTTATATAGACCGAAAACGCTCTGCTTTTGGTTGTATCACTTGTAACGTCACCCGTAGAACAGATTACAATTCGTGTTGTTCTTTTTGTCAGGACGGTGCGACTTCATTGAGTAGCCATGACAGATATTATCATTTTGGCGCGCCATTATTTTATTCAAACTTTAAAGTTAGTTTTTGTAACTAATACGACTGGCCTTGAAGAAATATTAATTACACTTTGCATTATTTTTATCGGACCATACGTTAGAATAATTATTTCCCAGTAGTAGTCAAGTAGGTAGCCTATTGAGGACGGGCAAGTATACGAAATAATCTTCAGTCTGTTATATATAATAAAGCAAATCCGTATTTGCCTTGTACTGGCCCGTGGCGATAGCGAGCGACAATGTAACCGCAGCGTGGAACAAGAAAACCCTTTACAGTAGCAGTTTAACCCTATCATAATATGCAATCTTGTCATTGTTATTATGAGATACGGGAGCGCCCACCCGCGAGCAGAACGAACGCGGAACATCTGGACGCTCTCCAATAGACAATTTACGAAAAGTTAAATTAAAACATGCAACATCGTTTGACGCTATCAGTAGGTCGACATTTCAGGATACACAGTAATCAAATGAGGTTTCCATCGACTGGGACCACTTGGTATTGGGACCGCGGCGCCATATCCCTATCGACGGATATAATTTATTAGTTTATATTTAGTTTTTTTTTTTGTAATAAGTAATGTTTTCGATTAAAGAGCTTTGTTTTTAATATTACTATAAATACATTTCCTTTGACCGTACTGTATTTGACTTAAACAATAGATTTTTTTCATTCATTTCGACGGAGGTACCAGTCGCCGGAAGACAAAAACAACAATAAATCGATGTGTGCTTATGGAGAACGCATGACTTTTGTTGTTTTCATCATCATCATCATTATAGCTTCATAGCAGTTCTCTATGTCACCCACTACTGGCCTCCTTTAATCTTTTCCAGCCTCCTCTGTCCCCTCCGCGTCCAGGTGTGTCCAGCGTCTTTCATAGTGTAATCAACCCAAAGTGCTTTTGGACCTCCACATCTTCTTAAACTTGATCTTGGTTACCATTTTAGCACAGCTTATGCCTACCGTCTAGCCAGTTGTCGTTATAGCCGATGTTATTTGAAACAAAATTGAACCAGAATCGGTACGAACCACTGGTTTATCACTAACGAGATCGGCATACATTTGTGAATTCGCATATTAGCATCAAATCTACGGCAGAGGGACTGCTCGCATAAATTACTGTAATCCGCGTTATTCGATTGAAAGGATTACCGCGTCCTTTATCAGCCCTTGGGAAGAGGGGACTGAAAGATACAAATTGCGTAAATCTTTGCGGTATCGAATTCGTAACCAACAAATGTGTTGTAAATTGCGTTTGAATTGAAAAAACTGTTTTAGAAAGATTTGCAGTATTGAATGGTTTTATTTGTTCTCTTCAATTACCAAAATTTAATAAAAATAGAATAATAAAACAGGCTTACTTTCAAAGATTGAGAATGCGTAGATAGACATAATAATACATACCATTTTATGGTAAAATTAATGTTCAGTCTGTGACCATAAATAAAAATGTGTTCAAACAATTACAATAATTTCCCCATAATACGCAATAACTTTATACACCATAATATTGTAATCCGCCCCAAAAAGTTAACGAGAAAAACTTGCCCGACGCGAACAATAAGAGCCAAACTAACGTTGGCGGAGTTTTAGCGAAATAGGTTTGAAAAGACGTCGTAAAAAGCACAGTTTTCCAAGACGGGAGCTTCAGGGGTTTCACGGTATGCGGAGACAGGGGCGCCGGGCGGCGCAATAAATGTAATGATGTCAAAGAGAGTACGTCGACGCGCGTAACGAGCGCGGCCCTCGCCAACCCTACAGTTTTATTACAACGCACCCCCACTGCAGCGCCGCGGTTGAGACCACTCGACTGCAAAATGCATAATCACTGCACGACTATCTACACGCTAGATCTTTGTATAAACAGAATAGAAAAGAATATATTTAGATGTATTCAGAAAGGTAGAGTTGAGAGCACTTTTCACACATGGAGGCGATAATATAAATAAAGGGGAGACAGTGGAGAAAAGTTTGAGTTTCATTCGGTAATGGTCTATGAAGTTTCGTGGAAATTCAAGTTCCGGTTCAAGAATGGCGTTTAAGAAAACAGTACCATTCGTCTATCTATTTATAGTATGACCTGTTATTGGAAATAGAAAGAGCACTCGCTATACAAGATAAATAGAAGGCATTAGTGAAGCGATGCATGCTTCGATTCAAGGCGTCGCTGATCAACGCGTGTTTACAATGCAAAATCTTGCATGTAGTGAGCGAGCATGTGTGGGCTTTATTGAAAAATAAATCAAATCCTTCACCACTTTAGATTTAATATCACGCGGCTTCGAAACTCCTATTCAAGCTGCTCTATCCAAATTCGGAAATGCTTCCGTAGATAATAAAAAAAGGTTAAAGTTATGAGCACAGCTATAAAATTGTAAGCAAACCAGAGTGAAACTAACATACGTTAGTGGTAATATTGTTTCTGTGGTCGGCGCGAGTAGAATCGACCGATATGTCATGTGGAGCGCGACTGCCGTATACTTTCGTAGGGTATAGACCACTTTCGACAATCTCAATTGTTTTTATTTGTTTTTTAATCATTTAGAAAAGGTACTTTCATGTTTCTCTGGCCTATAGGTCAAGCGAAGTAGCCAAAAGCAAAACCTTGATTGGTAGAGTACCTTTGTCTTTGGTATAATTTAACTGATGCAGTCAGATTCTTGATTTACGTCTCTTATAATCTTGTCCATCAACAATATGCAAAATAGCTTGATCCTAGTAATTAGGGCTTCATTGTGAATTAATTTAACATAATGACTAACATTGTGTGCATTGGGACTAAAACCTTATTAAAAACTAAAAACTTTTTGCTCTATGTGTTCACCATTCCCTCGTAATTTAACTTCTTTTTAACGTCCTGAACACATTAAAGCGAACGGTACGAGGGCTATAATCTTTATCTAGTGATATCTAAAAAATACATACTATAATATCGAATACGTGTCGAGATGGTCATTGTCATGAATGAGGCGCTATTTTGACCATCATTATTTCAGCCTGGATTCATGGACTTCCACAGCTGGACATTATGCCTCTCCAAAGATCGCCACAATGACCAGGTCTTACACAACCCGTATTCTGCGGTTTTCCGCGTCCACATTTCGACGACTGATTTTGATCTTGCAATTGTTATGTTTTTACATTTACGTCCGCTTTAGCGGGACGAACTTTTGAAGATTTGTTTTTTATGTGGAAAATTGTCTAATGGGAATCGAGATAAATTACATAAATGCGAATACTAACCACGAAACATTTCAAATACCGATAAGTGTAATCTGAAAGCCTCTAGTCTATCGAGACTGGTAGAGTAATGAGCTCGCATCCAGTGATATATTCTTATTTATCTCAAGCATATCTTATCCAAGCTGGATAGTTAAGCGTACCGTTATTTGAATACAAAGTGGCAGTAAATAACTCTGTGACTGCTACGGTTAATAACTTAATCTAATGGCTAGTACGGATTCCGTTTTCTATTCGCTTTGTATGTATCGAATATCAGGGAGATTACTTTAAGGTGAAGTAGGTTCCAAAACCCAGGTTTTGCCTATACGGAAAATTAATTTTTCAAGCAAGAAAACACAATTTTTTTAAATCTTTTTTGATGAGCATCGAATGTTTAGGATTTTAGTTAGTAAGTTATGGGAGTCGAAACACGATTGACTCAGAGGAGGATCTACGAACGTGTGCAGTAAGTGTGAGTTTTTTTGTCTACGTTATGTGTTCCCGTTTAGTGAGCTAGATTCTACTCAAGCATAGTTTCAAATAATTCTAAGTCACGCAGAGCCGAATGCAATTGTTTAAATTTTCAGTTTTCGTGATAATTTTCTGATGGAAGACGATGCACGGTGGATGGAAGCCGTTCAGGTTTACTTTAAGTGGCGTCGTATGGGAGAAAGAATATTAGTAGAGCCGATGTCTAGCTGTGGACGTGTGTGGATATTGATGAAAAATTCAGCAAATGAATTCACGGCATAAGCAGATAATATGCAAACCTAGCGTAGCGGCCTTTAGTAAATCCAAATTAATATTATTAATTAAAAAGTAGCTCTGGTTGTCTATCTCTCTCTTTTGTGTCTGTCTGCTACCTTTTCAAGCCTAAACGGCTAAACAGATCTTAATGAAATTTGGCAGAGAGGTAGATGGTATCCCGCACATAAAAAGTAGCCTTTGTCCTTGCGGGGGCATGGACAAAGGCTACTTTTTATCCCGGAAAAACCTGTGCGAAGCCGGAAGCAAAAGTTAGTTTTACAATAAATAGTAACTATTTTACTATAAAAACTATCGTAGTTTGACGAATTCATTACGGATGTAAGCGTTACTGTTCTTCCAACACAAATAAGGTTCGTAGTTAACCCGCTTACATCCGTAATAAAATAGTAACTACTCTAATAGCTCCTTTTCAGCTGCATACATTCGGATAAGCGGACATGACAGAGCGTAGGCAACGTAATAAGGCGACATTACAACCACTAAAAGGGTAGCAAGTAGCACTCTTGCGCATGATAATGAGCTCTAAATAGTTCACGGCTTGTTGACCAACCAGGGCTGCTCATTAATCAATACATTCTCCACGTAAACGGTATTCTTTTAAACGGTGCATTTATGTTTTGTCTTTTTTTACGCTCCGACTTTAAAAGCGAAGATTATTATCTTGCTTGTGTCATTTTGGTGAAAAACCATCGTAAAATGAGCTTTAAAGCTTGGGATTAGAGTATTCAAAAAAGTTGATTGTTTTTATGAGTTGTTTCTCATCTAAAATTGTGCAAAAGGTTTAATAAGTCGACTTTCATTCAGATTTTTAAACGGTACACGGTTTTAGAAATTTAGTAGGTATGTGTTTTTTGCGTGCAGACGTTCTTGAATAATTTGCGAGAATTGCGATACTTAATCTCAAGTTAATCAACATAAAGTCTATTTACGATACTAAGTTAAACACAGTCAGTTGGAGAAACATTGAAAAAAAATTGTATTTTGCAAAAGCGCTCTAGGAATAAATGATTGAATTGAAAAATTAATGACCTTGGACAATCAAGATTTATTTTATTTTTAGGATTCCGTACCCAAAGGGTAAATTTGGACCCTATTACTAAGACTCCGCTGTCCGTCTGTCACCAGGCTGTATCTCATGAACCGTGATAATTAGACAGTTTAAATTTTCATAGATATTGTATTTCTGTAGTATAACAAGAAATACTAACACAGAACAAAATAAATATATAAGGGGCCCATACAACAAACGTGATGTTTTGCATTTTTGGTACGGAACCGTGCGCGAGTTTGACTCGCACATGGCCGGACTTTTATTAATAAGAGAACAAAATTTAACTAATTTCTGGCTACTCTATGAATGAACTCTTTTTTTGAAATTCAAAATAGATCCCAATCGATAATGACTGCAACAATTAATGAATAAATCTAATGAATACAAGTTTACATTCTAACGTAAACTTGAACAATAAACAGTAAAAAGTCCAGATTCATATTGCTATAACCTTGTAGTGAATTATCTGAGTACTCGTCTTAGAAAGACAATCCTTGCCCCCCACAACAAAGATTTTTTTATTTATTCATAAAAAGTACAACTGAATCACTGTAGTACGTCAGAGTACTCGTCTTAGAAAGAAAACTCTTGCCGCCAATAAAAGTTTTCTTTTCTTTTTTACTTATCCATAAAAAGTACTACAATTAAATCAGTGTAGTACGTCAAAGTACTTGTCTTAGAAATAACCTCTTGCCCCCAACAACTGTCTTATTTTTATTTTTTTTATTTATTTATAAATAGTACAAGTTAATCATTGTAGTACGTAAACTAAAACGTAAGATGCAACTAAACCAGTGTAGTACGTCACAGTACTCGTCGAGTAGAAAGAAACCTCTTGCACCCAACAACAAAATTGCATCTAAATCAGTGTAATACCAATGACTGCTACCAAATCAGTATAGTTTACACTCTCCAGTGAATTCAAAGATCAATTTAGTAAACAAGTCAAGATTCACCTTCCGATAATGAAGTGATAATGATAACCTGTGAATGAATGTTGGCAATCAGCATCGCAAGCAGTGTCAAGGTCGGCGCGTGTTGGTGTTGACGCAGAGTCTGCCAACAACGTTTGTAATAGTAACAATATACTTTTATGAAGGGATTGTGAAGATTTGAGAGGATAAAATACTCTTCTTTTATTACTTCGGGACAAGGTACCCGCATGGTATTGTAGTGTTGCCTTTTGGACAGAGACATGGCTTTTGAAAGCAGATAAGTCAACATGAAATGTTTTATGAAACATGAACACAGATTTAAAAATGTTTGAATTTGTTTATAAATTTAATACCCTATTTTATGCTGTTACACTTCTCCCAGATCAAGAACAAATTTGTATGAGACTAATCTTGAAGTTATGAGGTTTTACGAACCTTAAAAAAATAATTATGAAGTGAGCTATTTTTATCATTGAACATAATTATATAAATTCAAAAACTGTACGACGAATTCCTCCTTATTTTATTAAATAGTAGGTTGGCTAAAAATACAACCAGAGCGTTTATGATTTAATTTTACATTATGTACACCTTGGCCTTCTGATATTTTTTGCGAAGCAATGAAATGGCTGTCGAGTATACGGGTAGCAGCAAGAGCAACAATTCATTTTAATTGAATCGCAAGTCATGTTCTACGTCAGTTTTTGCTTTATAAATCGTATGCAAGTACTGAAGCGTAACCACAACAGCATTTCAATAGTTTATCGCGCCATCAGCGGCTTTGCCAACATATAACAATGTTATCGGCTGCTGTAGACCGACACCAACTCTGATATCACCGGACTTTACCATTGTAGGAGTGCTTAAATCTCCATAAATTGGTGTAATGTCACTAAAAGGCCGTAAAGCATGGCTGACAGGGAAAGTCAAACATAACTTGAATCAAACAAATGTTGTATGACGATAGCCAGCACCAGGGAAAGTGTAACGTGAGAGGGTTAAACTGAGCTATGTCGGTGTATTTATTTTCTTGTGTATACGACCTAGTTGAATTAAATATGACCCTTCACGTTTCGCAATAAAGAACACATTAGCAAGGCCATGATCAAAACGACTCCCGGGCGCATTAGTGCCGTCCGGCCAACCCTCCGTCCCGAAACTCACGACTGTTTAAATTCTCAAATCGCTTAATCCAATAAAAGGGGTCTGGAGTCCACAGTGTCCACTGAAGCTAAAAGTTGGTGCGGCAAATGGATTAACAACAAAATTAATATTTTAATCATCAACTTTGAATAGATGAAAACCCCTTGTGATTTAATTGTCATGGTCGAGGTCGCAAAAGTTGCTAGGCAGAGGTAACTTTTATGTCCTCGTTTAGAGCGAATGAAAAGGAATTACACTTTTACGGGTTTCTGTTAAGGTTATCTTAGTTTGATTTTGTAGGTAAAGTTAGAAAAACGTAGTAGCGTTTGGCGTAGAGCTTACAATATTAGAAAGGCTTCGGCGAGGGAATGCGACAGGGGGCAATACAAAGTATCCAATTTCTCCACCTCCCCACTTCCGAGGCAATTACGGCAACGCTGCGGCCTGAGGACTGACCGCAGCTGAAATCTAGGTACCGCAATCTCGTTACGGAACATAAAACAATACATTGTTAGCACCATTTTTTGCAAGACCTATTGGAACAAAGATTCTTGCTCTGGTGGACAGGCATCAGCGTACGCACAAAACTCCAGGTGCTATGTTAAATTAAACCGAAGCGTACGTACAATACAAGGCTAAGAGCCTATTTCACCATCCGTCTGAGTTACTATGAACGGGAATTAAAGTAACACGTAATTCTTTAAGCTATCGATAGTTAAGAGTACAATGAGGAAGTAAGTATTTAATGGACTTAAAAGCTCGTTGCTTAAGCTGAAGAGAACATGCTTACAAATTACAAACTTAAATACCGCGCCCGTTTCTACTTTCTCCATTATCGAAGAGCAAATTAACAATAACGTACGGAACACGTAATTACCCATTTTCCACTTAGAATCTGACAGGAAAATTGGAGAGATTATCATCACAAATACGATACTCTCTTTGGGCTGTCAAAAGGTGAAATATCTACAAAAGCGTGTGATGGATCCAAATGTGTCCACAAGTTAGGATCAAGGGGTGGGTCCCTTTATGCGATGTGTCAACATTCGAGATTACAACATCTACGACTTAATTACATTTCACCCCAGTTTAAATTGTAATACAAATGAAATTCTACCCTAGATTGGCAACTGCAGAGGCCGCGGGATCGACCTCGACGACCCCCAGCAATCACTAAAGTGCAATAAAGCGCTAATATTTACAAAAACAGGAAAAAACTTTAAAAGAAAGCTCTTATCGCCCTCGGCGCTCCATTAGAGACACTTTACAAAGATTTGAGAGCGCTGTTGGTTCTAACGAAAACACAAAGGGGTACAACTTTAGTGTTTCATTTGAGGGCTGGGAATAGCTTGAATGTGGGGACGGAAATGTGTCAAAAGTCCACAAACAAGGGAAAGGGGCGCTTGTGTTTCACATGTCACCATGTTTTGCTTTTAATCTGACTTGGAACAGTGACTCATTGCTTGAAAAGTGCTTATGAAAATGAGAATATAAATATTCTATAAGTTCCTACAACATAGCTGTAAAAACTACAAACCTAAAAATTACTAAGATCATTCGTTTTCAGTACCTTACTTGCCGTACCGGCATTATACCGATCGTATACAAAAAACAAGCCAATTAAAATGCAATAAGAGTCAGTACAAACCTAAGTTCTACAAAAAGACGTCTTGCAACTCCAATCAACTGAAGTAGGTAAACAATTATAGCCTTTTTACCATCAAGGTAAAGTTCAAGAGAGACCGTCACCGTGCAGTCTGGCGCCGTGTTTTGACGGCGGTAGTTTTGCAACGACCAGTGACTCATGTAGATAGTAGATGGCGTGTGGAGATTGGAACACAAGGTCAACATCGACTGATGATTGAGAGATTTGTTTGTGGATAAACAAATAATACAGTTTATAATAAAACAGTTATTATTATGATGGTTTTATGACGTACACATAGAGCAGTATAATAAATCAGCGTTTAAGACGAAATGTGTATAAGTTTAGTATATATACATTGTATACTATGTTATGCCTATGTTACTCAGTGATAATGTAGCTTTCTAAAGGCAAAATAATTTTTGAAATCGGTCCTGAAGTTTTCAGTTTTTCGTTACATACAAAAATACAAAACTTTCTTTTTTCATCTTTATAATATTAGTGTAGATAAAATTCTAAAAGTAAACTGTAATTTATTGCATTACGTTGTCTAACTACTAACTGTCTGTACATGTTTTTTCAAGATATAAAAACATAAGACACATGATAGATACTGAGAACATATAATGACGACGTCTGTGGCGCGGTGGGCGAAGGTCCGCCTGCGATGCAGGAGGCTGCGGTTTTGATTCCCGGCTTGGGACAAATATTTGTACGATCTGCAGGTATTTGTTCCGAGTGTTCTGGTCAAATAATATCTATCTATGTAATATTTTGTTTATGTATATCAGTTATCTAGTATCCATAACAAAAGCTCTGCTTAGCTTGGGGCTAGATCATGATGTGTGAATTGTCCAGCATTATTTATTTATATCATGTTCTCACTTCTCAGCACCTAAGAATAGCGAAAAAGTTCTGTGATAAAGTCAAAGACCGATGAAAAGTTACATTTAGGGTGAAATCACTCATCGTTACATTCGTAACCGTTCTATGGAGAATGCCTTGCTTTGTTTGAATTGAATCGCGCCAGTATGATAATTTCTGCAATTGTAGACTCTTTTAAGGTGATACAGGGTGCCACGAAACATGTGTACTAAGCCGAAAGGGGGTGATACTGGACCCCGAGGAGATTAACTTTTGTTATATAATTTTATATACTGAATTCCGAACATATGTACTTTTTTAGTAAACAAAAATACTTTATTCTCTTCATATTCGTGTTATTTTATGTGGTTTCTTACTTTGTAAGTTCTTAAGATTTCAAAGGATATATTTTTGGTAAATAATATACTTATGACTAAACACAGGTTTTTTTAAAAAAACATGCAAAAAACATTTGTAATATATTTTATTACATAAATAATGCGTGTAGAAGAACACGAATAGGAAAAAAAAATCATAATCTGATCCCTTCGGGGCACGGGGTCCAGAATCGCCCCTTTTCAGCCTAATACACATATTACGTGGCACCCTGTATAAGTACATACAAGTCTGCAACAGTTCGAAGGCATTAACTTCAGAATTTGTTAGAATCTCACGCCTATTAGCGCCCCCATACAAATTCGTACAAATCTATTGCCATATCATGATATTTCGGAAACTTTCCGTGATTGAGATCTCTTACATTATTTACGGACAATGAAACGTTTGATTTCGTATGATATGCTCTCTTAGTGGCAACTGGTTATTTATGTTTTTCTTTAAGCAAGTTATAGGACAATTTTACCTTTGTAGTACTTATCTGAAAATCTCATAAATAAAGAAAACAACCTGCAGAAAATAAATAATGTTGGTAAGTTATTGGCACTACCCACTTTAGACTAACTTTTTGTTAATTTAGGTACGATTTTAGCCCTACATTGTTAAAAATTTTGTGTTCTCATGTAAGTGAATTTATTCTTATTGAGAAATAAAACATTCTTAAACCTGAAGTTCGTGGTTTTTTTTCCCACAAAAAAGAACAACAATAAGGGATGATTTATATTAGACCGGGCCGTGTCCGGGCCGGGCAAAGGGCGGGGCGGGCCGGAGCGGATCTCTTAACAACGTCAGTAGACGGACCCGGACGGGACACGGATCATGCACTGTTTTAATATAAACAGTTTCAGCCGGACGGGACAAAGATTTGAAACGTTACATACATTTAGTATGTATATAATGTTTCAAATATATTCCCCCCTATTTCGCAAGGTCATCGAGGCAAAGACACCTTACCACCCTTTTTTTGTATCACGTACCTCCATGTTAAATTGTTATTGTTTTCTGTTTGTTTATTTTATACTTCTGTGTCCCTGTGTCTAAATAAATGTATTTCTATTTTCTATTCTAAATCTGTGCCCCGTTCGGAAACGGTACGCCGCGCCGCCCCGGGCACGGCCCGGCCTAGTTTAAATCATAACTTATGTATGACAGTTATGACTTTATTGACCGACTAGACTATGTTTCCGCTCATGATTTCATTGGCGTTAACATTAGGTAGTTTCAAGTCGTGTTTACTGACGCTTAAGTTTCTCAGTATTTGCTCTGTAATTTAATTTTCACCCATTAGGGCTCATTCACACAGCGGATCCGTTGTTGCATGATCGTTTTTAACGGATCCTTCGCTACTGGAAACAATCGTTTACTGGATCCGGAATACTGTCGGGAAAACTACACACGCCATCAAGGAAAAAACGGATCCTGTAAAACGTGTGAATTCACCCTAAGCTGGCATAAACTACACATTATCATTATCATACAAGCCTGGGCCCATTGCTGGGTATGGGTAAGTAACATAAAGGGAAGGAAATGTTTTACTAACTCGGTTCCCCTCATTCAGAATCTCTGCAAAATACATTCAAACGTTCAGCGCATTTTTAAACTGTTAATGCATTGTTTTAGTCTGGGTCAGTGTAGGAACACAATGTATATTTTAAACCGACTAAAATTTCGTGGCTTAGTTGGTTAGAGCACACCCGTACTGAGGGTAGGGCGCAGGCTCGAGTCCTGCCGAAATCAAAAATTTTTGGGAACTTGTTAATTTTTTTAAGAGATTACCCAGATTGCGAGGGCTTACGCACTATAATACAAAAACCTTATTTTGCAAATGTGAGCGTAATCCCGCCTCTGTATGCTTCTTTGTGCTAAACGTGTTTACCTCACCTCCCCATAAGAAAATCGGTGTTCGAGACATTTTTTGTATAGCGGTTGCCTACCTTATTTCTTATTCGATAATGATTGCTATAATAAACCTGTTTATAGTATTAAATTTGACTTGTCTAAGTGCTTATTTTGTAACCTTAAAGAAATAAACGTTATTGAATTATGAATTACCAGCCCTCTCTCCTGGGCCTGCTTTATCGCTTTCGAGTGCGCCCTGTACTTTAAACGACATCGTCATGCGGGATTTCGTTTCTACTCCCGAAATTTTAGAGTAAAAATAAAGGCTTTTACTATTATTACCGGTTTTCCAATTCGAGGCTTATTTCTAAACTCACCAGGGTCAGCAGCAATCTGTCTGTACACCGAGAGAGCGACGTCATCTTCACTGACGAAGTCCCAGAGACCGTCACATGCCACCACCACGAAGTCTTCGTCACCATCCAGGTCTACTGTTGCATATTCTGGCTTCGCTGTCACGTAGGGTTTGTATTGTGCGTCACCTGGTGAAAAATAAATTGTGTGAGAAATTGTTTGTCTTCAAAGCAACTTATTTGCAACTATTAGGTACCAGCGGCTTTCATCATCAGCCTATATCAGTCCACTGCTGGACATAGGCCTCTCCTA
This sequence comes from Eupithecia vulgata, assembly GCA_946478455.1. Lineage (NCBI taxonomy): Eukaryota > Metazoa > Arthropoda > Insecta > Lepidoptera > Geometridae > Eupithecia > Eupithecia vulgata. The sequence continues at coordinate 4,700,531 of OX297863.1, forward strand.
ATGAGCGCCATAGCGCTCTGTCTTCATCACCGCATCCAGCATCTGCCAGCAGTCTTTCGCATATCGTCATCCCACCTGGTCGGTCCAGCGGCTTTGCCCGGGTAAATCTACATCATTTTACTTTTTAGCGCGGAACTACATAAAAAATCTAAGTAACCCGGTATGACGTCAGCTATCTGACAGTCAAGTCCCGTCAAAATCAGTATAGTCGTTTCAAAGATTAGCCAAATCAGACAGACATATAAAAACTACTTATAACACTACTTATGGCGTTTTGTTATAAGTAGCGTGACATTTTTAGTAAATAGATGTTATTTTGACATTACAAACAAATACTTAAATTTTGGGATATTTGAGCGTTAATATGGCGCTCATTAGGGGAAGCCTATGTCCAGCAGTGGAATATAGGCTGATGATGATGATTTGACCGTTTGAGAGTCTAGTTAGTCTATTGGTTAGTTGGTAGACCAGGCCTACCAACTAACCAAATCAAAATAGCAAAAAATCCACTACGTTTATCCAACTTTAGTAAATAATGACTCTACAAGTCACATATTGGCGAGATTGTGTCCACAAGCAAAATGTGTCTCAAGTGGCTTTATGTAACAAACAACTTCGCAATTGATGGAGTTGGCAACATTCCAAAACTTGAAACAACGTTAAGAGGTTGGATAAGTAGATTCAGACGGTGTTTTATAACCAAATAATGACCTGTACAAATTCACACAAATATTATGATACTGTTTATGAAGGGGAAAGCTTGGAAGTTTTAATTGTGACGAAAGTTGTACGGGGTAGGAATACTTTTGGGTTGCCAACTCGCTCGCGGTTTAGAGTTTAAAGTTCTTATCTTATCTTGTTTATAGCTATCAGTCTTGTTTTCGTGAAAAGTGCCATCTATTATAAGTAATTATATGTTTACTTATAGTTTTCTGGAACTAAGTGAAAACGTTCACAACAATTCTTATAACATAATTTGATAGTTTTGAAAAACTAAAAACCAACATTTTTTACAGTTTTTCGGAACAAATACTTATTGTTAAGTGCTTTTGATTTGCCCATTGCACATTATTATACGATCACCTATTATTTGACCCTCCAGCTAGATTTCAAAACTTTAAACGAATATAAATTCATATTTAGTACACGTTCTTATAATTCATAAGTAGGTTAACAACTACAATAAATATTATAAATGTCAACAACTGCACTAAAATTAATGCTTTAGTGCAGGTGAATGCATAAGTTTTACAATGTACTAAGAAATCATAAAGTAGATAACAATCTACCTACATTCGCAATTCTTGAGACGTATTGCAGATTTTATACGACATAACGTCGCGTAACAAGTAACAAATGTTATATTTTGAGCGGCAAAATAGATAAACCAGTTACCAAAAATGCTTTTGTGAAATACCTGAGTGAAAATAAATATGTGTGGAACGTGAGCTTTTGCTTTTAAGAGTTCCGTACACAAAGGGTAAAAACGGGACCCTTTTATAATTATGCCTCAGCTGTCTGTCCGTCTCATGACCCGTAAAAGTTAGACTGTTAAAATTTTCACAGAATATGTATTTCTCTAGCCGCTATTATAACAAAAAAATGAAAGGGGGCTCCAAAACGTAATATTTTTGCTCTACTTTTGTCGAGGCTGTATCACTTTTTGACGACCTCAGTGGCGCAGCGGGCGAGTGTCTGCCTGCGACGCAAGAGGTTGCGGGTTCGATCCCCGCCTCGGAACAAATTTGTGTACGATCTGCAGAAATTTGTTCCGTTGGTCTGGGTGTTTTCTATGTATAATAAAAAATATCTATCTATGTAATGTATATTATTACGTATATCAGTTATCTAGTACCCATAACACAAGCTCTGCTTACCTTGGGGCTAGATAATGCTGTGTGAATTGTCCAGCATTATTTATTATTTATTTATTTACTTTAATCGTAATTGGTAGACAGTTGAAATTTTAACAGGGATTTTTTTTGTAGGTCACTATTGCCACCTTATAAACAAATAATAAAAATGAAATAGTATTATTTAAGAGGTCTAATATCCATACCAAGATCAGTAACGATCACAGAAGTTAAACAACGTCGGGCGCTGTCAGTCAGTACTTAGATGTTTGTATTTTATTTTGGTTCCTTTAATGAAATAATAATGTACGATGGTAAATAACCCTCCGTGTGCGAGTCGACTCACACTTGGCCGGTTTTCTTATGAAAAGCGAAATGTTGTTTTACAAGAAATTTTAAGCTCTCTTTATTTAAATCAATCCATTTAGGCCCTTTCCCAAACCCACAAGTATATAAAAAAACCAATCCTTTTAAACACACTCCGAAACAAAAGAGGTAAGCACAAGTAACCGTAATCTTTCAGGTTCACTGAAATAACCGTCCCGAGCAAATCGTCCGTGAAAATCTCAAATTTCAAGGGGTCTTCGAGAACATAATCTTCTATGGAATGTGATATCGATGGGTCGGGGGTGGAAAGAGGGGTGCTATTGGGAAAATGTCAACATTAGGTCGTAATTGTTGATATGCCGGACGCCGCGTGATATGAAACTAGTTTATGGATTTGTGTGGCGAGTAAATTAACGCTAGGGGTGGGACTGGGAAGGGAAATAGTCCACGTTGTGATAAAATGTAGCCTTACCCTAGTATCAAATTATACTTAGGTACTGACCACCATCCAGGTTATTTTCAAGGACTTCTAAATAAAACAATTAGATCAAATTTTTAACTTATGGATATTCTTGTAAAAAAAAGAACTTGTTCCTATCATCTATACCTACTTTTAGCGTAATTACATATCGCGAGCTAGTAACTCAATCAGTGCCCATTAGTATGAATCTTCGATCTACCCGCAACTGGCAACACGTAAGAAAAAAATCGCAGTTTCCAAATGTTTTTTTAATAAAACCCTAATTTCTAGATAATTAGATCTTGAGAATAAGCATATCAATTGAACTAAGTATAACGGACATCTTATAAATCGCCATTTTTAAATAATGTCCTAATTAATAAATAGATACTTAATAAATAAGATTTTTGGGCTTGCGTTGCTCTCCCCTGTCCCGCTCCTATGAACGCGAAATCCTATGTCACAAAATGGCTTCGTAGTTCAATTCAATAATAGTATATATATAGGCTCTTAAGGGATGAAACGTGTTGGTATTCTTCCAAAACACATAAGGTTCGTAGTTAACCCGCTTTCATACGTAATGAATTGCGATAGATCGCTTAAAACTGACCATCAATTTCTATCATCAATCACTTACACTAGGGTTTTAAAGCGTAGAGTGCAAGTGATTCTAGGAGACGTCTGTAGAATCTTGTTTTATTTGGCAAGTTTTCTATAAGATAAGGATTTACCTTGGACTTTCTTATTTTATCTGTCAAAGAAGACCATTATATGCCTACCAATTCTATCAGTTTGATAACTGACCTATAGATGAGGTACTCATTTTGTTCTTACTCCTATTGAGGAGCTTTCTTCAAGACACTCAACTACCACATACCAAAGATTTCATCAATAAATATTTCTTTTACCTCTATTTGAAGGAGAAGAAGAAATACATTTGTTTACAACAACAATACAATAAAATACAACAATTTAAAGAAAGACACACTTAAAGAACAGGTATAAAGTTGTTATAAAAAGGTCCTAAATCAGCATAATGCTGGCTGAGCTCCCGTGAAAGACCTAGCCAGCGCTGGTCTTGATTATACCACAATCTCACCTGATTGAAAGTGAAAATGTGGCCGACAATGTATCACGAAGGTCTAGAAGATACCTATTTACTCTTGTCTTGAAGAGACCCAGATTGTAATTGACGGGAAAACATTGTAGCGGTACGAATAATGAAGGTGGAGGAAAACCGCTTAGAGCGAGTGGACGGTACATCCACCAAGTAGGGGTGGTAATGCGCTGTGCGTCTGCTTGTCCTAGATTGGAAGGGGGATGGCGGAATCAGGTCATGTAGTTCCGGTAAGCATTCTCCTAATGTATCCGATAAAAGATCGACAGACAAGCGACCACGATTAACAGTCGATTCACGATGACACGTAAAAAGACCTAGTCATTACACTTGTCCTACAACTACAAAACAAAAAATTATCGATAGTCACCCCGTCACTAAAATGCACAGTCAAAATCGATACCCAGTGCGTGCATGGGGTCACAACTACAAGGGCCGGGTTGATATTTGTACGTTGTAGGACGAGGGGTGACCATCCGTCGCGCGACATATGTATAATTGAGTTGTGCGTTGGGAAGCTCTATTGTTTCAAAATGTTCCGCACTTGCGCTCATATTCAGCTTGGGAGTGTTGCTAGTGTAGGAATCGCGGCTAGCTCTTCCCGGGATGCTGATATAAAAGTCGAGTATAGAAACAATAGCTATATTGTATAAAACTACGACTAATTATGGTGTTAATGAGTGCGGTTGTAATGGTTGCTGCTGATGCACTGACCTCCGTAGGCGCTCGGTCCGCGCTCGCGGCACGAGTAACCTACTTAGGTCAAACTGCTGATGATGCTGATATCCCTACGTGATCGATGTATCGAACAGCTAGGTTAATGCAGATGTGCGTTAATTTTGTCGTTTGTATAGAAAACTTATTGCTGTTCGAGAAAGGCTTGTTTTTTATATTTTTTATTAATTGCTTTCATGTCCATTATTAAGGTGTTACAATTTTATGGTAGAATCTACATTAACCCTATTAAAGTGTTGTGGCATTCTGAGTTAGTTATTTTGCTTTGTAAAAGTAAATGTCTTGCATTAGACATTTAAACGTCAAAAAAAATCAAGTTGACGTACATAAAATAACTCGTCACATAAGACGTAAGTTTATCATATATAAAACTAGCTTTACGCCCGCGGTTTCGCTCGCGTATACAATACGATGTGTAGTGCTCTTCAATCTATTAGTACTATATACATACATATCTTTGTATGGACATGAACTTCGTACAGTAGTTATTCATCAACGACCACATTGACGACCTCAGTGGCGCAGCGGGCGAGAGTCTGCCTGCGACGCAAGAGGTTGCGGGTTCGATCCCCGCCTCGGAACAAATTTGTGTACGATCTGCAGAAATTTGTTCCGTTCGTCTGGGTGTTTTCTATGTATAATAAAAAATATCTATCTATGTAATGTATAATATTACGTATATCAGTTATCTAGTACCCATAACACAAACTCTGCTTACCTTGGGGCTAGATAATGCTGTGTGAAGTCCAGCATTATTTATTTATTTATTTATCAACGTAATAAGATTAAGATGACGTTGAATTTCTTGATGAAACATAATGTTTGTTAGTATTTGCACGCCAGTAGTCGCAAAACATGTAGGTCATAATTAATTTATATTTTAACATAATTGCATGCTAACACCATGTTAATACTCAAGTACGACGAGTGATAAATTCTTTTCGGACCTTTCAACTCAAAGGTAGCTTGAGTCATGGTACTTTTTTTTTTTTTAAGTGTGTGCATAGTGTCTATGTATTTTTTTTAGTTTAGTTTATCTGTGTATCGTGTTTGGTAATTTTGTTTTTTGTTTATAGTCGTCCATTACCTACTACTGAATAATAGGTATATAAATGTATTTTGCTAGTAGTGGAAACTATGTAAATAGCCCTCAGCTAAAGTAGGTACATGTATTCTCATGTGCTTACTAAAAATAGTCTCCTTAATTTGTGATTTTACTAGCTGTAAGTTTTCCGAAAAATTAAAAATAAAATAATAATAAATAAAAAAAATATAAGTTTTAAGCAAATAAATTATTCTTATTCTTGTGTGGTTTTTGGTTCGATCAGTCGCTTGCTAGAATTTAATGGAATATTACTTTATAGCACCGTACAAAAAACTATTAACAATACCTTAATTCTAACTATAGGTATCTAGCGTGGCACAATGGGCGGCCTTTTAGACTGACCTAAAAGGCTTGCTAGCCTTCACGCTAGCTTACCAGAGGAAGGACAGCAGCATCCTTCTGTGTAATTTTAACACCTTCACTGCGATCGCCAAAAACTCCCTGGTTTGGTGAGGTCACACACAGTGCTGGTATGCAGTATGGTTAGTTCCTATTCCAATCTCATCATCATCAGCCTATATTAGTCCACAGCTGGACATAGGCCTTCCGTAATGAGCGCCATAGCGCCCTGTCTTACATACAGCATCTGCCAGCAGTCTTTCGCAAATCGTCATCCCACATGCTCGGAGTGCGTCCTACGCTACGTTTGCAGAGTCGCGGTCTCCACTCAAGAACACGTTTACCCCAGCGGTTGTCGGTTCTTCTCGAAATATGGCCAGACCACTGCCACTTCAGCTTGCTAATCCTTTGAGCTATTCCATTATTTGAGCTAATTCCAATATAATCATTCATATAGTCTTCAAATATAACCTTAGGGCCCAGCTTTTCCCTAACAAACAATCTCAACTTTTAAAAACAAAGAAACCATCCCTTCTACCTTTAGATACAGTTACGAAAATTTCCAACTTTATTAACTTCTGAATACATAATTGTTTAACATTGCATAATTTGCAATTTGTCCCGAATCATCCCTCAACCCTACAGTTTACAAATACCATTCCGACCCGCAATAAGCCCAACATCATCATGAATCCATCCATTATTCGCATGTCATACATCCCGACTAGTATAAAAGCCATTACTCAGCACGATTCCCGGGAAATGGGAAGCTAACTGTTGAATGGTTAGCAAGCGCTGTTAAACGGAACATAATGGATGTTCTGGTAATGATCGCGTAGTCATTGGTTATTTTAGAGTCTAGCATGCTTTGAGATTTGCAATATTGAAAGTGTGAATCCAAATACGGCAAGAATTCGTTCAGTAAATTGCGATTTTTGTTATTTATAACAGTTGTTTTTGCATACGATCATAAAACATGAATTTAATCACCCCTAACATCCAAGACATCCCTACATCCTACATCGAGTTTATTCTATGCACTTAAGAACGAACTATAAACTTCGTGGAATATAACATAATAATTCGTTTCCTCACCCCCTCTAACCTCAACAGCCTATAATAGTCTACTGCTGGACGCAGGTCCCCCAGATTTTTTTTATCTCATGGGGGGTAATGCCCGTAATCCCCACGCTGGGCATGAGGGTTGGAGATCGCATTTTGGTGGTAGAACTATTCTGCAAGAGACCCTGCTGCCGACCTCCCGGTGTATGTCCCTTAGTCGCCTCTTACGACAACCACGGGAAGCGTTAGGGTGGTGCAATTTCTAAGCCGGCACCACACGGCAAATAATTCGTAACAATACGTTTTATTGTATAAAATTGAAAGAACTTCTAATTATTCAGATCATGAGTCTGTTTGGGGTCGGTTTCTTAGGTTTATTGGAGTACTAGCAGCGCCTCGAGGTTTTACCCTCGTAGTTCCCGTTCCCGTGGGAATTCCGGGATAAAACTTAGCCATATCACTCCCAGAAAAGCAAGTTTTCTAATAGTGAAAGAATTTTTTAAATAGGTCCTGTTGTTTTTAAGCTTCATCATAATCATCAGCCTACTCGTATATTAGTCCACAGCGGGCCATAGGACATAGGCCTCCCCTAATAAGCGCCATAGCGCCCTGTCTTCAGAATGCCGCATTGAAAACTTTCGTTTTCAAGCATTGCGTTGCGGTATGAATGACGAGAAGACTCGATGCAGTTTACCAAACGCTGCCCAACCTAGCTGGATCCTCCAAATTTTAAAGTTTATTCGTTACATACAAAAATACAAATCTTTCCTCCACATTTGTCCCGAGGCGGGAATCGAACCCGCAGCCTCCTGCGTCGCAGGCAGACCTTCGCCCACCGCGCCACAGAGGTCGTCATATATTATTAGATATTGAGAGATATTAGTGTAGATGTACAATATATTTATTGTTCAGACTTTTTACCATCGTTACACACCCCTAAAGCTCGGCACACGGCAGCAACTACACCGCCCATTGTGAACGATGACCGCGCAACGATCGCAATAACAATAAAACAAGCGATTTAGCATTAACTTCACGCCCCGTGGGGTTGTTGAGTGATTTCGAAAATTTTCTGGGAACTAAAGGTGATTATGAATTCATTGATTTGGTTAAAATTTGAGGTGAATATAATCACTTATAGCCGAATTTTATAGCTCTACTAGAAATTATTCTAAACTTTCCAATCTTAGAATCGAACTTTAAGATACAGATTTTAATGGTAATAACGGAAACATAAATAACCTTAAATAAATCAAACCCTTGAAAAACTAATTCACCTATGCTGCGATATGTGGTCCGATACTCTCCGACAGTCGGTTAATTTGTAACCCCAATAACAGTATATCTACTGCTAAAATAAAAATAATAGATCATCTATTATTTAATAATTTTAGCCTTAGACCAAATTGTATTTTTAAAAAAATACCTATAATACCGATTAACATGAATGTAATCCTCAAAAACTTTATTCCGTCAAAATATTCAGAAAATAGTTATCGCCATAGTTTGTAACACATAAATCTATGGGCAGCTGTGAAAAAGTACGTTGTAAGCATGAAAACAACAGTAAAATTTTACGACTGCCCATAAAAAGTTAAATTATCTAGCCCCAAGCTAAGCAGAGCTTGTGCTGCTTAGCTTGGGGCTAGATAATGCTGTGTGAATTGTCCAGCATTCTATATTTGTCAACAGCCTATATTTGTCCAATGCTGGACGCAGGCCTCCCCCTGATAAGCGCCTTATTGGTTTTCGTCTCATGGGGGGTAATGCCCATAATCCCCACTCTAGGCATAGCAGTTCAGTGGTACATCCATCTGCAAGAGGCGCTGCTGCCCGCCACCTGGTGCATGTCCCTTAAGGGCATCCTACGAAACCCACGGGAAGAGTTGGGTGGTGCAAATTCTAAGCCGGCACCACACGGCTATTATTTATTTATAATTTTATTTACTATACAAAAATATACATATTTTATTGACATAATAATGAAAACTCGCCACGTCTCTAAATTCCGCAGATCGTGTCTCGTCTCGGTGTGAGCTGGCCCTCATTTACAGAGTAGAGAAGGAATATTAAGCAAATTGAAAACAGATGTAAAATTAGGCATAGGCCTAACAGTGAAATATCATCAACATCATCATACCCAAGGTCCTTAGTGAAGGACCTTGGGTGTATCATTTAGTTTCCTTTGTGGCCCGACACTAACCTACTTCTATTACTTTAAAACTTTTAAAACCATCATGGTTATTACATTTATATCGGGATATTTACCATGATTCGATTTTTGAGTTTTTCAATATTTCGACACAGTTTCATGCGCCATGATCACGGAAGAACAGTTTTCTTCTATAACCTTGTCTCTTTGACTCTCTATATACATTCCGGAGCAAATTATTCCTTTTCTACTTAACTTTTCATGCAATAATATTTAGTGGTCAATAAAGAGTCTATCAAAATAAGCTTGTTGTGACTCACCAATAGCCCTGGAAACCGCCAGTTGTCCGTTGACCCGCCAAGTGCCCCAGTACATGACTGCACCACCTGATTTTTCTATTCGTTCTCTTTCATCCTGCAAAATAACTTTATATTCATTTCCTATTAACTTACCACATGTTAGGAAGTTAAATAAGTTCCCAAAAAAAATCAATTTCGGCAGGACTCGAACCTGCGCCCCACCCTGTCGTAATCGAATTTTTTTGGGAACTTAGTCATTTATCTATGTATTGTATTTATAACATGTTTTTCAGTTATCTAGTACCCATAAAACCAGCTCTGCTTAGCTTGGGGCTAGATAATGCTGTGTGAATTGTCCAGCATTATTTATTTATAACGGGATATTTACCATGATTCGATTTTTGAGTTATCCAATATTTCGGCACAATTTCATGCGCCATGATCACGGAAGAACTAAAGTAACTGCGAATCATGGTAAATATCCCGTTATAAATGACATTAATGTTAATAACCATGAGTTTTAAAAGTTTTTTGGGAACTTATTGAATTTCTTAGAGATTATCCAGAGTGCGAGGGATTATGTACTATATATAATACAAAAATATTAGGAAGTTTTCCAGCAGAGTTAAGCTTTGCAGCCCTGTGATGTAATACGTCAAACTCAGGCTCCCGTATTTTATATACTGCTGTCCCTTTGGCTGTATAAACAGATTTCGTCGCTATGCTACGCCGCTTAGCTCTGGACGAAAAGCACTGTTCTGGTAGTAGAATGCTTTTTAAAGTAAACAAAATCTATGCAATCAGTATCGGGTTGCTCGTCAATTTCATTAGGCGTTTTCTAAAAAATAGTTCAGTGCATTTCGCGCCACCGCAGCCGCTGCCGGATCGTTAAATTTTCCCGTTCGTTGGCTAGGCAGTTTTAAAATGGCTTCGGTCAGCTAATGGCCGCTTATCGAGCTATTCAACGATTTGGTAAAATATTCGAAATATTCATTGGAATGTATTACATGTATTGGTTCCAAACCGCAATGAATAGTTTGATTCTACAGCCAGTTAATTTATCTAAATATGGCATGCATAAGCAAGTGGTTTAGTAGCAGTAATCATATTAGTTGCCGTGTGGTGCCGGCTTAGAACTTGCACCATGGACATACACCGGGGGTGGGCAGCAGCGCCTCTTACAGATAGATAGATAGATAGATAGAAAATACTTTATTGCACACTTAAAACTAAAAAAACAATTTACACATAAAACAATTATATCATAAGTGACTATTGGCGGTCTTATCGCTCAAGATCTCTGCCAGACAACCTGGTAGACAGAATAGATCTACAACCGAACTGCGATCCTCAAACCGCATGTGCGTGGGGATTATGAGCATTACCTTACCTCCCATGAGACAAAAAATCAGGGGGAGGCCTGCGTCCAGCAGTGGACCATTATAGGCTCTTGAGCCTCACCTCAAGAGCCTATAATGGTAGGTAATTATATTAGTGTAGGTACCTGTCTGCTAGGTTTATGCGGACGCACGAGCTGCATTAGCCGCATCCGCTTGGCAAGCAGTGCTAAGGAGTCGCCGGCCCACGCCGCTAAAAGCCGCTTCCCTCGTACTGTTACTGCTACCGCTGTGCTGCCACCGCATGCTCTCTGTAATAAATGATAAAATATGTTATTGGAAGCTCGGATGGTATGTCTGTAGAAAGGCGTCCCGCATGACCCGAGTAAGGTCAGCGCTAAAGTGACAACTCTTCACTATATACTGGTGTAAAATGGACGTCTTCACTAATCCTCATGACACGACTCACTCACTTTTAAGTATGAACTTGAACCCCTTGATCACTTTTCCGTATGAACTCCGAGTCTGTCCTTAAAGGACGTCCCGCATGGCCTGAGTAAGGTCAGTGCTAAAGTAGGAACTCTCCACTAAATACTGGTGAAACGTGCTCGTCTTTACTAATGTGATCTCATAGACAGAGTCACTTACTTATCTCTTGATTACTTTTCACCAGTATTTAGTGATGATGATGATGAAAAGAAATTAAGAGATGACAGACGTAGAGACTTCTTTCGGTAGAAAGGCATCCCGCAATGCCTGAGTAAGGTCAGTGCTAAAGTGGGGACTCTAGGCTAAATACTACTGCTGTAACATGCTCGACAACATTGATAGACTGACGTACCTCTTGATTACTTTTCTGCATGAAAAGAAATTAAGAGATGACAGACGTAGAGACGTCTTTCGGTAGAAAGGCATCCCGCAATGTGTCTAAGTGCTTAGTTTGTAAGCCTAAAGAAATAAAGTTATTGACTTTGACTTTGAATGCCTGAGTAAGGTCAGTGCTAAAGTGGGGACTCTAGGCTAAATACTACTGCTGTAACATGCTCGTCAACAATGATAGACTGACGTACCTCTTGATTACTTTTCCGTATGAACTCCGCGTCTGTCCGTAGAAAGGCGTCCCGCATGGCCCGAGTAAGGTCAGTGCTAAAGTGAGGACTCTCCACTAAATACTGGTGTAGATGTGCGGCGCAGTAAGTCGCCGCGGCCGAGCCTGCGTGCCCGTCGTATACGGCGTAGAAGCTTGTGGGCTCTGTCGCCTGAAAGGATACATTACAAATTCAGTACCAAAGCTTAGACTTCCTTTAGTCCCGCCGAAGTCGAAAATTTTTGGGAAATTATTTCATTTTTTAGAGATACCTACCAGAGTTCGTGTAAGTACTATAACAAAAATCCTTAAAGCTAGACTTGTCTCAGTACTTTTTTTCAGGCCATAAGATATAAAGTCTAACATAGGCTATAGAATATATACCCATAGACATCTAGACCGGATCGCTAGTTATTAATAAATGGATAACAATTAGCTCACTAATAAATAGTTTTCTTGGTTGATTTTTATTGAAATGGCAATCTGAAATAACTCTCGAATATAATCATTACAAGTAAAGTAATGTTGAACCACAGAGAGTATAAAAATATTGCTTCAAGTAAGATGAAGGCATTCATTTCCGATACGGACGCCGACGATGAAAGCCGAAAGAATCGTCCTTTATATTACCTTTTTTTAAGATTTTTCTTTGTATAAAATAGTATATTTTGTGTAATTCCTCTTTCACTTTTCCTCGTCTAGTAGGACGAATATTAAGAATTAATGTCTCTAAATTGGATTGCTTTGGCTACTTTAACGCATTCGATTTGGGCGGAATGCAGATTTCATTAAATTATTCTGAAGGCCCAATAAACGAACTCTCTAAATACCCAGAGTTAAGACCTTCGTAGCCGGAACTTCGTCTTCATTCTTAGAAAGATACTCCATTAAGTTTCGTTGACTAATAGACGAAAGAGCAAAACGAAAGATCATTTACCTCAACGCCAAAAAGCGCTTCTAAATTTCCAATCTCAACATGTCTGTCTTCCATAACTCGGCGGGAATTCTTAGTGGCACACGACACAGTCTTAAGGTCTCTCTGGGCGAGCGGAGGCGGGGGCGGCAGCGTGTCTAGGCGGGCATTGTCCAGGTAACGGAGGCAGACGTCGTTCACTCGGGCGGTCACTGCTTGCATCAGGCGGAGGGCTATGTACACTGGAAATGAGAGTAAAGATAACTTATAATTTGGTTTTTAATAGCTGGTGCCAAATGCCATCGAATTCGCAAGCCCTTTTATCGGATACAAGTAGCCTATGTACTTTTCAAGGATACTCCCTGCCAATTTATATTACGCCCTACGATTCTAATAATATCCTACTTTGTTGTAATACAATAGTTCTTGCAAAAACAATTCATCATCACATCATCATTATCATGATAATAATGATGAATTGTTTTTGTTTCGAATAAATTTAATTTATGTTTGTTTGGATTAAACTATTTTTTCCAGAATAATATAAGGCGTGAAAATGTAACACAGATACGGTATTATCTATATATTATCTATATTTTGATTGGCATAAAATAAATTAATAACTAGTGCATTCACGTGTGAAACTTATTTAATTTTTACAAATTTCTATCACCAATTTAATTTTTACAAATTTCTATCGCCAATTGAGTTTCACTAATTTCTATCATAATAACACAATGCAAATACTTTTTAAAATTGTTAATAGCCTCCTAGTCTAATTTTTGAACAATAAATAATAAATGAATTTGTAGATTTTCTTGAGGCATTTTTTTTTCTTTAATTATTTACATGATACAGAAAATATAATATCTTTCGTATTATACTGGCGTCTCCCAATTTCAAATACTGTTACCACCGGAATTTATTTCATTCTCGGATCCTGTTTACGACTCGTAAATCCTCCAAAGGCTTTCTAAAATATTAAATTCAAGAAACACTGAATTCAAAAGCCTAAGAATAGGTTCTTGGGAAGTTTAATAAGTTCTTGCACTAGCCAATATTCTATAAGTTAGGATGGTGTTAATCTAAAAGACAATCGGACGTTTTAGTTTTTACTAACGATATTGACCGAACTTTACGTATTGCTATACGTCAAAGTTAATCGACGAAACTGCTTTTCGCAAAAGAACACTGGCCGAAGGCAAATGCCTTACAAACACTCGTCAACTTGCGTAATTAGAAGTTTATTTTACACTAGCGGTTGATGTTTTACCAGGATAAAGTAAGTACCAGATAGGTAACCCTATGTTACTCTCCACTCCATCGATGCGATTGGTTGGTTAGGGCGTGAAGAAAGGACAAATAAACAAACAATACACGGTTTCGCATTTATAATATTATTATAAGGATTCACAATCACCTAACTGCGAAATACGCAGTCATTTTGCAAAGTAGACCATTTGGTTAGTAGACGTACGTACACATGTATGTTTCTCAAAACAAAAATATCTGCTGTAATCAGACAACAAAGCTACGGTCAGTGCGCAATGACGTAACAAAATAAACAGGCCGAGATTGTATGATATCATGTGTCTTTGTTTCGCCCTAGATGGTGGCGAGATAACAAGATTTATTCGGAGAGATAGCATTCTTACAATGCAATGCTACTAGCTTCGCAAGAACTTCTAAGAAGAGCGAGCCTAATGCAAAAAATTGTGAAAAGGATAGACATAGGATTTCGCGTTCATAAAAGCGGCACAAGTCTGGGCAACGTCAGTGCCAAAATCAAGTTTTTGCTTATCTATTAATTATTCAAATATGCATTAAATAGAAAAACCAAACGATTACTTAAATACAACATTAGTCTTGCTATGTATATTTATTTTTATGCTATTCGTAAAAATTATATGATGTTGTCTTGTCGCTGATAATTTAGAGGATTTCATTTAAAATATTTTAATGCTAATTTTGTATATTTTTATAGTTAAGAAGCCAGTTGATTTTTAAAAATTCTATTCGATTTACTCGACTTCTACAGGTTTTTCACTACCTATCGTTTACGTTTCTCGTCCCTGCGTTTACGTTCGTTACCATAAATCTAAGTGTTTATATAAACGTTTTGCTTGATTTTTGCATTAGGTAGATTCTGCAGCAGCCTTTTTCCTTCCCTGGGATTAATCTATCTATATATTTGTTACGGGCATTCTGGTTGTTTTATATATACCTATAATAAAAATTTTCTATATAATATCAGTTATCTAGTACCCCAGTACACACAGTAACACACAGCTCTGCTTAGCTTGGGGCTAGATAATGCTGTGTGAATTGTGAAAACTTATTGTACACTCATAGAAACATCAATCGGTTCCCAAAAAATACCGACTTACAAAATTTAAATACTAAAAAACAGAATAAACTCGCTGTGCCCACAACTAACAAAAATTGAGATATTTTTTTTTATCAAACTTATACAACTAATCAAAAAACTATCTTGGCGCTTTTGTACAGAATGAAATGGAAAATTAGGTGTAGGAGTCTAAGAATCCTAGATTTCATATTTGAACAGCAGGAGGATCTCAAATATCGAAAATGTTGATTTTTTCGAAAGACAAGCCATAAGAGGCAATCAACAAGTTTTGATTAGGCATAGTTGGCGAGTTAGTGTGATATTTTGCAGCCAGTTTTCATTGGATAATTTAAGTTTTATTCAGTTCTTTATAACATCATTGTCAAATGACTTCAGGCTGATGCAAGGTTTCGTAAGCTTTAAAATGTCTCAAACTTTCGCAATTTGCTATATCTCTATACACGGACACTACGTAGTCTAAAAACTACAATTGCTTCCATCATTCTTATGTGGGTTAACTGCGAATAATTCTGAGTGATAGGTAGATTTGATATCTCTGAGAAGACCAAGTTGTTTCCTTATTTGAAATATGTAAGTATAGATACCTACTACTACTACAAAATAAGTATAAGCACGAATTAGAAGAATGAATGAAATGAAGGAAACGTAATCATCATAGAAGTTAAAGTCATCATCAGAGAAGACTTTGATGATGACTTTTAGAGTTGAAGGTAGACTAGGAAGGGGAAGACCAAGAATAGGGTAAGTACCTAAGTACATACATAATCATATGCATGCAAAAAAGCTAATGTTCGTTACTTGTATTCTCTTTTGATATGGAAATATATTTACATAATTTATATTTATTTTTTGATGTTTTAATTGTGAAATTTATAATTGAAAAATAGATATTTTAAGACAATCACAAAATTGTTAAACATGACGTCGCCGTTCAACGCTTTAGCGAAGAAAGAAAGAAAATTATTTATTAACACACAAACAACAAACATGATGAAATAAAATCCCAAAAATTTTTCGACTTCGGCGGGACTCGAACCCGCGTCCCACCCTTAGTACGGGTGTGCTCTAACCAACTAAGCCACGAAGTCTCTGTCGGTTCTCGTCGAAAATCTTTGGGATTTTATTTCATTTCTTAGAGATGCCCAGAGTGCGGGTAAGCACTGTAACAAAAATCCTTAACAAACATGATGTTGTGTATCATTTATTTGTTTCTAATTATACTATTTTAATTAGAAAATCAACGAAGGAACTAAAGCTCTGAGTTGCCAAACTGAACGGTGACGTCACCGAAAAAGAGCAGCGGTGATTAAAAAAATCCGAATTAGCGCCAGTTTTATTTCGTTTTGTTATTTATAACTGATACCTATCCAGAATCAACGTTTTTTTTTATAACAAAGGGATATAAATCTAGGCGGAAAATATTTTACTACATCTATCATCGGGGCAAATCGCAGAAGTATCATTTCATTCGTCTTGTCCGTTTTCGATTTCTAAGGTGCTTCTTCGCTGCGCCTGTTCGTTCAGTTATGCGTTGTTGAAGTTTTCATAGTTCTGTACCGGGTTGTTGTCTGTTATTGTTTTCAGTTTTTGTTAGCTGTTCTTACATACCGATCTTTGTTTACAAAAAATCTTGGTTCCAAGAACAGAGTAGGTACTTTACTTATAGCTTAACTTGTTACCTACTACGATAGTAAGTATCTGTAAATCTGCTTTATGAATAAATAATAATAGTATTTCCATATTGTAGTATTTCCTGACTGGGATTGCAGACATGATAGAATACTCCTGGTATTCTATCATGTCTGCAATCCCAGTCAGGTTTATCACAAGACCACAAATATAGCGTTTAGAAATGTTTATGGGTTAACTCACCTGAATCATCAGATTTGAACCCAAATTCATTGGGATTTTTCTTTGATGCGACTCGAACTTCGTCTAGTATTATCCGCCGAAGCGGCGTCATCAGTGTGAGTGGGCATTCTCTGAAAAAAAAAACAGTAATTAATTTCATATTTATTTACTAAACCAGTTTCTTATAATCCATTTATATTATACTAGTAATATACTATAAAATAATGATAATAATTTTCAAAGAAGATTAAAAAAAAATAGAGTTTAAAACAATTCTTGACTACCTCTGTGGCGCGGTGGGCAAAGGTCTGCCTGCGATGCAGGAGGTTGTGGGTTCGATTCCCGCCTCGGGACAAATGTTTATACGGACTGCAAATATTTGTTCAAGGTGTTATGGTCGTTTTCTATGTACGTACTTATAATATAAATATCTATTTATGTAATGTATTGTAAAATGTATATCAGTTATGTATATCTAGTACCCATAACACACACAAGCTCTGCTTAGCTTGAGGCTAGATATCGTTGTGTGAATCGTCCAGCATTATTATTTATTATTAAAATGTAAAGTAGAAACTTTAGGTAGGTACTAGGTACCTACTATCGGGTCTACAATACAACCCTTATTGGGTCTAGACCTACCTATATAGGCAGGATATTCCTTACCTTTTCTGCGATACCTACGTTAACTGCTACTGTTAATTAATAATCAATAAAATATCAGATGTACAAATTCCTTTGTTCCGTCCCTAAATTGTATGACAAATCCATTTAAATCAGGTTGGGCTGATTTATACAGGAAATAATGACAATATCGTGCGAACGCGCAATAAAAATAATTACGCTACGCGACAGATTGAATAAAGTCCCGGGTTCATTGTATCCCAGCCGATCAATGTTATGGAGTTAAAACGGGAAAACCATGGTTATTCTGGGCTGTGGGAAAGGAGTCACTGGGGAAATAATGCGGATATTTATTTATTTTTATTTATTTTATTCGGATTGCCATCAGCTTAACTATTAACAATAGAACTTAAAATAGATACAGAAAGCTAATAATAGGCACTCGCTAATAGAAACATAATAAATACCTAGGTGTGAACACAAAACAAAAAAAAAATCGTCGACAATTTCGTACTTAATAAAGTAATAAAAGAACAAGTACAATAAGTAAAAATTAAAAATATAGCTACATCAAGTGCAAAAGAAGTTAAGAGTTATGCATCGCCTTGCCCTGTGAATGCTGGTGTTGAAAGGGTCAATGTTCAACATTTTGCTGAATTCATTGAGAGTGCCGCTCGCTCGCACTATAAATGAATTTTGTCTATAATTAGTTCCAACATGTTGGACATGTAGTAAGGGATTGTGTCTAAGCTGCCTACGTGGTACATTGAAGTCTAATTTGCCAAGAAGTTCTGGACAGTCGACATCGTTGTTGATAATCTTAAGTATATAAAGATAATCAGCTATGTCACGTCTACTTTTGAGTGGCAAGAAATGGAACTTCTTGCAGAGTTCATCATAGGTTAGAGATTTGTAAGGGATCTTTACTCTAAAACACAGGTATCTTAAGAAACGCCTCTGAATACTTTCTATACGATCAATGTACTTCTGGTAATGCGGGTCTGCGGTTCTGGTAATATTGATAGATTTATCGTAGAATCCGTTGTAGAAATATTAAAAGTAAACTTGTATAGATATAAAAATAATGAAATATCGGTAAATAAGCTAGGCCGTAAATCTGCAGATCGAGCACTGATCGAACGTTTAGATTCGAGATTGAACGATTGTGTCTCTGTTGTCGTTTAATTTTGGAAGAGCAAGGAATGTATGCAATTCACTGCCCTGGCTCGGCGACAACGGCAGCACGGGGCTGTGCAGCGGTGTGACCTAGAGGAGCTGCGCCGCTGCGCTGGCCGGGTAGCTTCACAAGTTCTACACGCTGCTGCAGGTAATACTTCATGTGCGTCCTGGACATCCAAGGTGTTAACGATCCTCATCGAGATCCGTGCCCGCGTTTCAGGATCATGATTTCGTGACGCATGGAAGGACCCAGGCGAGACTTTTGCCCAATGGCGTCCCTCATGTCGAGCTCATCACACTAATTTTATAAATTCGAAAACTTGGATGTTTGGATCGATGATTGTTGTTACCTCTTCGCGCCAAAAATACTGAACGGATCCGACTGAAATTTTGCATACGGGTACTTCTAAACTTGGAATAAAACATTTAGCTATTTTTATCCCATAAATCAGTTCCCATGGGATAGAAGTAACCTTAAACAACGCGTGCGAAGCCGCGGGCAGAAACTTGGGCCTTTTAGTTACAAAACAAATCTCAGTCAAAACTATAGAATTCTCGACATTGTTTACAAAGAGTTGCCCTACAAACACGGCTCAACTGTGTTGTTTTATCTATCAAATTATTCTCACTAATGGGTATACGACAAGCCGAGTGCTTGCTGACCCATTTACCATTTCTAAAGTAAGGTTCTCATCAAGTTTGTACTGATTGCGAGTCAGCTAAAATAAGCGGAACTAAGCGTAACAAAACGTTTACTGATATTGTTATCAGTAAGATTTCTCGTGATAAACTTATCATTGTTTTGTGCAAACGTGCCAGTGCATTTGCAATACAATAATTCTGTATTATTTCTGCGGCTATTATTTGTGACTTATTTATTTTACAAGTTTTAGGAAAGGTAACAGCTAAGGTTTTTGCTAAGACGAAGAAAGTCGAATCCTGCCGAAATCGAAATGGGACATTATTAAATTTTCTTAGGTAACAGTTAGTTAACTATATTATAAAAATGGCATGTAATCATCATCAGCCTATATTAGTCCACAGCTGGACATAGGCCTCTCCTAATGAGCGCCATAGCGCCCTGAACCCTGTCTTCAGCATAAAATGGCGTGTAAATGACGGCTAATTAAAAGTTTCCACAAAAAAATACTCAATGAAATTATTTTTAACGGTCGAAAAAAGAAAGAAAGACGGCGCATTTGGTCAAAAACTAAAATGTATAGAGAGATTATGTAACAGTTTTACCGACTTCAGGGGGTGGTTCTATTGACCTCACCTCACCTCATTAGGCTTTATTGATCAGTGGATCATTATGGGCTAATGAGGAGGAAAAAATCAGGAGTTCTCCTCCAGTATTTAAAA
Organism: Eupithecia vulgata; assembly: GCA_946478455.1. Taxonomy (NCBI): domain Eukaryota; kingdom Metazoa; phylum Arthropoda; class Insecta; order Lepidoptera; family Geometridae; genus Eupithecia; species Eupithecia vulgata. The sequence goes on from OX297863.1 coordinate 4,720,701, forward strand.
GGTACTTATAAAACTGTTGAGAAATACGCCTAGCACGTATTATTTTAAGTTCAAAGATTCAAAGGATTCCAATGTCTATTGTTGAGTACCGAAATTCCGAAAATTCGATTTGCTTGTAAACAACAACACAAGAACGAAAATCCACTTACTTGGCTTCGAGTTTCAGATTTAATTGACAGTAATATTTAGGTTGTCAATACCTACCTAAATATTACTACGTAGATTGACATATATTTTATATTGTATATTTGTATATCCGATGATCCTATCCATACCAGATTGTCTGGCAGAGATCGCTCTTGAGCGATAAGACCGCCAATTGTCACTTATGATATAATTGTTTTATGTGTAAATTGATTTTTAGTTTTAAGTGTGCAATAAAAGTATTCTATCTTTTCTATCTATTGAAGAAGAGAGGATCTCAAATCGACAAGGGATTTTGGCTGGAGTACTTTTACTTAGTACTTATTTTTATTGTATTTTGTGTGGTACAATTAAGAGTAATATATCTATTTATAAATAAAGCTTACGATTTATTTCCCATCGGAATTAAAGTAACAATAAATAAACACAACGAACATTCAGTTCCCGACAATCCCGCCGCTTCACATGTGTTCCCTTGTATGTGATTTCATAGACGCGGATGTACACGATTCTCCCCACTTCTCCCCGTGAATTATCGAGTTCAGTGGCCTTCTGCTCTTTTTGTTTCTTTGACTCGAGTGCTTTTGCTATTGACATGGGTTATCTAAACTAACTGCTTCTGTATCCGATATGGGAAGTTGATTCAGTAGTCTATTTTGTAAGCTAGTTAATAGTTTCAGGACTGAGAAACGGTTTAAGGAACTTCTTAGATTGTGTTATTGGACAGAGAAATACACAAAATGAGACACAATTTCACGCAAATAAGGAAGTTCCCGTAACTCCCAAAACCCGTCGACGACCGATGTGGCGCGGTGGGCGAAGGTCTGCCTGCGACGCAGAAGGTTGCGGGTTCGATTCCCGCCTCGGGACAAATGTGTGTACGATCTGCAGGCATTTGTTCAGGGTGTTCTGGTCGTTTTCTATATATAATAAAAAATATCTATCTATGTATTGTATTACATTATGTGTATCAGTTATCTAGTACCTACCCATAACACAAGCTCTGCTTAGCTTGGGACTAGATAATGCTGTGTGAATTGTAAAGCATTATTTATTTATTATTTATTTATTAACTGGTAATTGGATGAAATGAACGCGCGAAAACAAAATGGGAACTCGACAGAAGTGATCCTTTTGATAAATTTGAAGTAAGTTTTTATCAAGTGTATCTTTCACGTTGCGAAAGCCGGAAGTATGCACTTTAGATATTTTCGATGTGCTTTTATTCTGCTAATAATGTCACAAAGGTGAGCTGAACTTCGAGACTTTCGTTTGAAATTTTAATATTGTTAACGTTTCTTCAGCTAACTTGGGCGATTTCAGATTTCAATAACTGAATTTTTTTAAGTTTACAAAACAACTTGGACAAGACAAGTCAAATTGTAGGTATACTACTAGTTCCCGTGTTTTATCCCGTTCCCGTGGGAATTCCGGGATAAAACATGGCTAATGCCTATGTCACTCCCTGAAAAGTAAGCTTTCTAATGGTGAAATAATTTTCGAAATCGGTCCTATAGTTTTTCAATTTACTTATTCGTTACATACAAAAATAAAAATCTTTCCTCTTTACGAGTATAACATTAATGTAAGTAGATAAACTATAATCAAATAAGAAATAAGGTTAATTTATTCGAATATAAAAACCTTTATTCAGAAAGAAAATAACAATCAAATAACAATTTTAAATTAAAACTAGTATTTACAATAGAAACAATTAAGCTAGCTAGAAATAAGGTGTTATTGGTTTTGTCTCCACTTAATTTATTTGTTCGAAAGTGTGAAATAAAACGAAATTTGTACTCGCACGCATGTCTAACAACGAGATAGGGTAACATTAATATTGTAACATGTAGCAAACACACACATTCAAATACACGCAACTGCTATATAAATACAACCCAGAATCAGACATATTACCGCAGACACCTTTTGTCCTTTATAAGAATCTACTACATCTCGTGGGAGGTCGGGCTGCGTGGCACGAGCCGCGTAAATTGGCGATGCGCGTGGGCGGCTGCGGATGCTCTTGATAGGAAAGCGGACCGGTGTCATTGCACTGAGTTTACTCCGAGTCTGAGATGACAGGACCTAGATTCGTGTGGTCTAATAGCCGTTTGCGTGTGAAAATCGAGGTCTATCTGGTCCGGCCCGCCTGACACTTTTTTGTGCGGTACTTTAAATTCTAGTGGACAATAATTGAAGTAAGGAGAATCGATCCCAACTTTATGTCTTACTTGTATTTAGTTTAAAACTTAAGTTATTTGTGTGCTGTTAGTAAGCCTAAAAAAAATAAACTTCGTTATTCTGATTCTTTAATAACCGCAGCAAAACTCTAAGAGGATGAATTCCATTGCTTGATATAGTCACAAAGGAATACGGGAGATTTACAAGAAACGAAATCTCAAGCTTTTTTACCTGATGATAAATCAATCATTGTCAAACAGGTTACAGAGATAATGCACCGTTACAATAATGGCCATATATTAAACGGGTTGATTTAAAAGAGCTTTTATCTATAGTGGTTCGTACCATGATGCTTAAGGTTGTCGTTGTTGCAGATTAAAGAAGCTAATAGCTACCCAGCACCAGCACAAAAATGTGTAGGTATAATAATATGTATGGGCTTAAACTATTTAATTACTTATTAGGTATTTTTACAGTGGTTGAAATTTCTGATATCTGTGGGTTGAAACGAGTAGTCTACGAGTTGTTTAGCATCTGATGTCGTCACTAAAAATACATCTAATTGTTACGAGTCCCATGTTCAAATGCATAATTTTGTGAAGTGATTTTCAGGTTTGCGACAAGCTTTACTCATAAAGGATGTAAGCGGGTATACTACGAACCTTATTTGTGTCGGAAGAAAACCAACGTTTCATCCCTAAGTTTTCAGGGTGGTCGGTGTTCTTCCAACACAAATAAGGTTCGTAGTTAACCCACTTACATACGTAATGAGTTCGTCGAACTACGTTTTTATGATGTTAAATATATGTATATCATTGCATAAGCATTTTTTAATTAAAATGATTTAATATCTTCTGTTGACGTATTTCAGAGAAAGTCATAAAATTAAAGATTAGCTCAGACTTCTGACGATCGTAGTTTTAACGCTAATAAAGCATCGTTTACTTTAAAAGAAAGTGGGTCACCATTCAAGCTTAATTGCAAATTATAATTTCTACACTCTAATAGGCATTCAAATGAAAAACTTAATTAAAATTAACAATTTGTGTATTGCAATAGCCACTACCAATATGTTTTCTCTGTCCCTCGCACTAAGTCTCTGTAGAGCCTGTTTATAAGGCTCAGCGAGCTACACATCATCATCGATTGCTATAAAATCTTTATAGTAATAGATGATATAAGCGGGTTAACTACGAACCTAGTATTTACGCATACTAAGTTCATAGTTAACCCGCTTATGTTCATAAAGAAATCATCTCTAGCCGTAACATGACATTCACGAAGGAGGTTTATATTGTACGTGTGTATCGTTGGCGGTCTATAAAACATAATGCCTAGAGCTTCACGCGGCTAAAGCCAAACCACCCACAACGCAAGCTTAGCTGGTCAGAACAGACAGTATGCATCGAAGGCATTAACGCGTTTAGAATTCTGAATGCGTTAAGCTAAGTGAACAGCTAACGTATGTTCAGTTCATCCTATGTTGTGTACATCACAAGGGTGAGTCATGTCATGATGAGATCTGATTGTAGACTATCTCGCTATGAGATGTGGAGTGTGTAATCTTATTATGAAACCGTAGGCTGCTAAGATCTCTAATGAAACAAGATAAAATGACCCACCGAATATACTCAATATTCAGTCGGCCATTTTTTCTTGTTTCATTAGACCTATAGGTACAATAGTATAATAGGAAAACAATGTTAAGCTTAGTAAGTCTTATATAAAAATTGACCTGCATCTAAATCACTTTATATTTAAACGTATTAAGGCGCATACAGCACCTAAACTAGCGCCATCACCTACTTTATGTTATTATTCTGTTTAACAAAGGAATTTTCAAAAATCCTTCTTCCAGTTTGTGATACCTATCATAAGCTTTTTTTTAATGCCTCTGTAATAGTTTTATTCTATTTAGTTTAGGAAGAGATACGAAGTTGCACTTGGTGGCCACCAAAATCTATTTTCGTATCTCTTCCTAAACTAAATAGAATAAAACTATTACAGAGGCATTAAAAAAAAGCTTATGATAGGTATCACAAACTGGAAGATGGATTTTTGAAAATTCCTTTGTTTAACGGAATAATAAGACAAATTAGGTGGCGGCGCCACTTTCGGTGGGGTATGGGCCTTAAGTCATTTATATACTTACATTTATATACTATAGACGACCGATGTGGCGCGGTGGGCGAAGGTCTGCCTGCGACGCAGGAGGTTGCGGGTTCGATTCCCGCCTCGGGACAAATGTGTGTACGATCTGCAGACATTTGTTCAGGGTGTTCTGGTCGTTTTCTATATATAATAAAAAAAATATCTATCTGTGTATTGTATTGTATGATGTATATCAGTTATCTAGTACCCATAACACAAGCTCTGCTTAGCTTGGGGCTAGGTAATGCTGTGTGACTTGTCCAGCGCTATTTATTTATTTATATTTATTATACTAGTGGTTTATTTTCCACTTCTTCCGCTAGTGGTAAAAAAATTGAAGTGGACATAATGAATAACACTTTGTTTTTTATTTGTTATTAATTACTATTTATAAACCTGTTCATAGTATAAAATTCGACTTGTAGACATGTAGATATTTCGTATTTGATTTGAAAATAGGCTTTGCGATTTTTAACCGATGAAACGAAAAACAAAGGTTCTAAGTTCGGCTGTAAGTATGTTCTTTTCTATGTATTTTGTTCATCGATTTCTACGTCAATTATGGACCGATTTCGAAAATTCTTTCGCTTTCTTTATAGAGAATGACCACAAGGTGGTCCCATAAAAAAAGATTACATTCCCGAAGGAGCATTTCTCCCGAAGAACCTAAAAAACTTCTCAGTTAAACTATAAATTTATATTAGTAAGTATCATTATTTTGATAGATACTACTTACTTCTTTAGGGCGCAGCCGCCAATATAATGTCTGTGATTTACTTACTTACTACCAAAATTACTTGTGATACGAGCATCCACCAAATCATCTTTATTTTTTTTGTGTTCGAATATATCTAGGTCCCTGTTGGTTCTTTTTTCATAATACTCTCCTATAAATGTAAGCAAATTTTAACAATTTTTTACGTGGAAATTGGCATGTTTTCGTCCTATTTTTTATTATAAACAAAGTATCACACGTTTTGTTTGATAAGGAACATAGTTTACATTGTCTAGTTATAGAATAACAACACAATGTGGAAAATACAAAAAGATTTTAGTCATCATTTTTGGTATTACGGAACTATCGAGCAGCTGTCTGGATTGATCTAAAAAGTATGATGTTAGCCAGGGTGAGACAATAATAATCAAAGTGACAACTGTAGTATCTAATCTCATCGTTCCAGCGTTAGGAGTTAATCTGTTCGTACAATTGTTCGTATCTATGTGGTTCGTACAACATATCCCACGATACGAGCACAAGCACTCCTGAAAGCGATCAATAAACGACATACAAAGCCCCAACTATGTACATTCAACGATTTCGATATACTCGTACATGTTCAGAATGAGCTACACACGAATCTAGCTTAGGATTGAGAATTTTCTCATTTAGTTAAACATACAGTTAAAAGTATAAAAGTACAATACAATACAAAACTCTTTATTGTACACCACAAAAAAAACAACAAACAGACATAGACCTTAAACATAAAAGTACAATGGGCGGCCTTATCGCTTAGAAGCGATTTCTTTGCCAGGAAGAAATCGAATCGAAGAAATCCTTTGGATGGAGATAAATTTGAAAAATTTGAGAAAGGCAGGGGTGTACCATACATATACATAATAATATATAATCATAATTAACAATTATTCTTTAGGAAGTAGATTTTTTACAAAATATAGAATAATATATACGGAATAAATAAATACCAAGAACAAAAAATAAATAAATAAAAGTACCTACCAGTGTTCACTTTTTCGATAGATAAGAATCTAAAAGTCCTGCTACGAAAGGTCATTAAGGCACAATTTACAGCAGTGGACGGCTTTTGGCGGAGATAATTTTAATAAAAATCCTTTGTTCTGAAAATGAGAGATGAATGTAATAGATTCACGCCATCATAACTGGATCGCATGAGAAATATCAATCTCAATAGGTCCAACATGGATCTATCCATGGATCTACTGAGGAATAAAGTTATCGATAGATCCACACCTTCCGAAGTGGATCTCTTGAGAAATAACACAATAGATTCATTATGGATCTAGTCAATGGATTTAACGAGTCATCCATTCATTTACTATGCCTGACTCACCGTTTACCAACATGATACCTCTACGTCAGGGCCCTTTAGAACAAGCGTCGACCATGCTCAATGAATATTCCAACGCGTCAATCAACATCAATTAGGCAGGCTGTCCCAGTGCTGTGTTGGACCCGGCCGGCCAGAGAATCATCAATATCATCAGATTGAATTATACTTTTTGTATAGTCTTGTAAGATACATAAATAAATAATCGATAGGATTATCGATTGTATTATTGTTTTACTGGCAACTTCGGTAAATGCATTTATTAAAATGTTATAGCTGGCAACTCTCTCTGGTTCGCCATCCTCCCAGCACAAACATTTAAAAACTTGTAATGATTAAAATTAATGAAAGCTCTAATTCTGGTGTTTTTTCAACTACAAATATACAATCCACTGCCTCTCAACACTGCAGTCTACAGTCTACCTACAGAGTACCTATTGTTGTTCCTACCATCAATTTTTTACCTATTTCTTTTAGGTTGGTGTTCGCTTTGTGGCTAGTACCATCTTTGTTTATGAAGCATTATAATAAAACACGTATTTTTCTTTTATAAAAATGTCTTATTTTCTTCTTTTTACCCGCCGTGTAAATATTTTTTGAGCGTATCTATCTACACATGTGGTTGGCTGAGACTCCCTATAACCTCGAAGCAATTAAACGGTAAACGGATTTAGGTAAATGAGGTATCAAAAGATCGTCTGCTAAATAAATAACGGTTATAATAATACTATTATTATTAGTTAGTTAGCGATAAGACCGCCGATTGTACCATATTAGATATAATTATTTTTAAGTTCCTGTTTAAGGCCCAGGTAGATGTGAATTGGGCTAATTTGGATTATTTTAAATCAATTTTTCTCCGTCATCATTTTATAAAAGCTTTGAAAAAAATACATAATAATCTATGGGATATAAGGCACCTTCGATTCGAAAATTATTTCTATTTTATTTTAAATATCAAAAATAATTGTGCAAAGTACCATCTGTTTTTTTAGTTTTTACAAATTTTCTCCTAAACTATCAAACACAAGATTTTTTTATTGTCATCACCATATTAAACAAAAGAATACCGAGGGCACCTTCAGCTTATTTTTTTGAATTAATGTCTTAATTGCTGATTATCTTTTATAATCAGCAAAAACTTGATTTTTGAGCTTACACCGCTCTGTTCTATCCCGCTGCTCCTTCCTATGCCTATCCTATTCACAAAATGGTGTCATATATACACTTAATTTTTGATTTTATGTATAATGGTGCAATAAAGTTATATTCTATCCTAATAATTTTAGGTAGGTACCAGAGGTTAGTTTAAACATTGTAAAACGTAGATTAATTTGTATCTCAAGTATCTCATTAAAAGTTAAGCATGTATTTGTATGAGAATAAAGTTCTTTAAGAGGGGACGGAACCTCTAAGCTTCCAAACAAACGTACTTTTCTATTCATTTGGAAACTACGTCCCCGATTTTAATAAAATTTTGCATACATAATCGGAAAAGAAATAGCTATGTTTGTATCTTTTCAGTTTTTCAAAATACATGCGTGCCATACATCATCAGCGAACGCCTTAGTGGCATAATTATGCAGCCGCACTTTGGTCACCTTCACCTACTTTACTCATATGATATCAGAGAAACCAAACTGATCATAGTCTGTCTTTTCACATTGACCTTAACAGGTTTCTCTTACGCCTACGAGAGTACGAGATCATAATGCAATTCTGTGACCACGCACGATGACTTCAACATATTGGCAAGCGTCTCAATCTATTTTGATGTTCTTGTAGTAAACACTCAGACACCTGATATTAATACGATCAGGTCATTTTATAGAATGATTCAATTGATCTGTTGTAACGTTTCATTGTATTTTGAAGTTTGCTGAATGATTTTAAGAGTTATTTCGGCATGTTGCTCTGTTTCCGGTGCATTATCAGCACACCACGCCTTGATTATTGTCTTTTGAGGAAAAGTACGCGTGAATGAATCACCTCGATAAGATAGACGATTTTAAAACATTCACATCGCATCGGTTTGATAAGAAAAAGAGCAGTAAGTATTTCAGAAAAAAAACTTCATTTGGCTTGTAAACCTGCGGTAAATCGTACATTCCTTCTTTCGTAGAGATTATTTTGTATAGGTTGCTCGCCACATATAAGGTGTAGAACGGGCGTGCTAATAACCACCCAATTTTTTGTGAAAAGGATAAACATAGTATTTCGCTTTCATAGGAGCGGGACAGGGCATAGCAACGCAAGCCCAAATATCAAATTTTAGCTCATTATCTATTAATTAGGAGATTATTTCGAATAAACCAAAACATACAAAACGTTCTTTACATTATTAATATTAGTACTTACCCAAGTCCTGAACTTTACCATAAAGTTAAATATTTTTGGGTAGTTTGGAAGACATGGAGATCTGACGGAATTGATTTGAGGTAGGCCCTTAATAGCAGATCAAAATACTGCCACAGTACCCCATTCGACATTTATTCGAGGTCCTATTGGTCGCTTTTAACTCTTTTTCCTCTGTATTTTTCTTCTTGTTTTTGACCAGTTTCAATCAACTTTAGTTGAAACTGGCCATCAAAAACTTTTTAATGATGTCAGCAAAATTTGCTTCACTACCGAAAATCACCATGTTTTATTGAAACATGACTCAGGATTCTTGAATGGTTGTAGTCTCGTCTAAAGTTTCGTTGGGGTCGTGCTCTGTCAAGTCAACTAAGGGTCCTTGAGATACCTGAGTGTACCTACCTCTTCGCCATTTGTTGTTGTGTAGAATATTTGCCTTTGAGGGAAATCACCTCAGGGATTACCTACATAGAATGTTGTGAAATATTCCTCTCGTGAACACAGGCTTGTAACCTACGAGTAGGTACTTGAAATATTAAGACAAGAAAATGACAAGGTTTTTAGTTCTTAAAGAAAGAAATATTCAACGATGAGTCGATTCAGCGGTTCAAGCCAAACTGAATTAGGAATTTTATTGGGGGTAGAGTTTACGTATGTACATCTACCTCCTGCACAAGAATGTTTAATATATGCAGAAATATACATACATATGTCTGAACTTTCAACAGCAATCTTAATTGTGAAAGTTATATTGGTTGGTTTGATGATGTAATAAAAGTTTAGTCTATATGTCTATTGGTTGCAGAATTGCAGAGGATGCAATAAGGTTCGTAAGAGAAAGCATTTTTAAACAATAATCTGCTCCCACGCTGTTATCCGTTAATTGTACTACCTACTCACTTGCATCACAGTCTTGTCCGACTTTAACAATAAAAGACCCGATTCCGATTCCGTGTGGAACTGCGGCTGTATCCATGTGATGTCTCGTCGAACGAAAACATGCAAACAGCCAAAGATAGAAACTACTCATTTTTTCGAAGTCAAGTTAAAAACAAAATTCGTTCATCATCATCAGTTTTTGAATAATGTTTTACATATAAGGTTTTTTGTTATTATAGTTATAGTGAAGTGCGTAAGCACTATAATTTAGTCCTTGCACTCGGGGTAATCTCGAAGAAATTATCTATAATATTTTAAAAAACTATTACGAAAATTGTTAGGTTATAAATTAATTTGTTTCCCATAGTCACTCGTCTCATCAGGTGAGATTGTCAAACGAAGGTCTGTACCTACTAGATAAAAAAATCGTGTAGTAGACAATATTATAAACCCCTGTAAAGATCCTTGTCAAATCCAAAGTCATCCATCAGTTTCTAAATATTGTGTTTTACGTAGAGCCAAAACATGAGCTTGCAACATGAGAACACCTAAGATAAAGAACCTAGAGATAATGTGATACGATACTTGCCCCAAGTATGTTTTACGCAAGCAAGGTGTAACAGACAAGGTAGTGTTATGGTCACTGATCGTCGACACTAAGCAACGTTTACGATGTAATTACCAATACGATGTTTAAGTAGAGCACACATATTTTAAGTGCAATGTTTTTGAAGGTAAGCGAACGCGACCTGCTATATATTTTTACTTAAATATAAATTCCGTATCAAGTAGTAAAATGCTTTTCAGTTTATTAGAATACAAAAGAAAGACTTTGTTTAGTTTAGTCGGAGACAAATGCTGATGTTTTTCCGGTCTATTACAACCTGGGTCTCTTCAAGACAAGAGTGAATAAGTATCTTCTAGACCAGACCTTCGTGATACTTCGTCGGTCACATCTTTACTTTCCATCAGGTGAGATTGTGGTCAAACGAAGGTCGATAGACAATAAAATAAAATAAAAAAGACAAGATGCGCGGCCATCAGTGTGTGTGTGACAGCCATCATCAACTAGCTGGCTTCTCTACCCGGTTCTAGTTCCCTTATAGTGTTGCTTAGCCCTTATGGTGATACCTAAAGCTATTGCCTACTCTCCCTTTGCTAGTTTTGGATTGGATCTATTCGCTGAATAAGCTGAATTACGATGTACAGGCTTCTAGGACAAATGACTTGTACTTCTTCGACACTGTTTGTTAATAGGTCCATATTATAAGTTATGATATGAACCGGACCTTTTCGTTGCCTTGATTTCACAAACCTACTTAGTTAATGTTAGTGATTTTAGGACAAAGTCTGGTGTCGCAGGCCAAAGCACTTTTGATACAAAGCCATGGGATGGGAGTGAGTTTGAGTATAAAACAATTTAATTAACAATGTTTACACTAATCGGCAATTTGATGTGTTTATTCAGAGGTCAGAATTATAGTGCGGAAGCCCTTATACTTCGTTTTTTTTTTTAATTTACTTCATCATAGTGGATACCTAACTAAGATTCTTAATTTTAATATTTCAGAAAAATTAAATTAAATTATGATTTTTTAATATGTTTTTACATCCTACCTAGTTAGCGGTGATTTTAAATGGGACAAAGAGGGGGAGTGAGTGAGTAAAAAATACAAACCTGTTTAATTAACAATGCCTACACTACTTGACAATATGATGTAATTTTTCCAGTGTTTTTTTAATGGAACGTATATAGTCAGTTCTAAGGTTTTTGTAATTATAGTGCGTAAGCCCTCAAAAAAAAACAAGGGTAGTTTCGTCGTCGATAATTTTTTGAGATATTACTTCGTTAAATAGTTTCTTAAAACGTAAAATTTGATCTCTTTAAACCATATTAATAACGATCCTTGTTCGATTGTCAACTATCGGTACCTTTATAGAGCTTCCTTCGAATGCCATAAGGTTCGCGATCCAATTACGACAAGGGATGGTATGGAATTGACTGTGAATAGAATTCAAATTCTCACACGCAAATTCAGGCTCTCAAGGAACTTTCAATTTGAGATCTCGCATCTTAAGAGGTACCTAGATACCTACGATCTATGAGCTCCAAAATACAAAAAATACTTGATAGTTTTTAGATTGACTTCACCTTGCCCCAGTGCGAGTTACGCTGTATGAAACAAAGACCCTAAGACTTGATAGATTATAGAATATTGGTCCAAGAAGACATTCAGATAGAAAATAACATTTTAAAACCTGAATCTTCAAGTAGAAGACACTGTTGAAGTAACGAAATCGGATCCTGTTCTAATTTTCTCACGGTATATGAACGTTTACTTTTATTCTAACGTAGCAAAAGTAGACGAATGACGAATGTGTGAATGTGATGTGAATGTGTGTGTAATGTGTGTAACATCTTTTCTCGGAAATAAAAAGTATGGTTCAGATAATTTCAGAGTTAACTATGGGCTAACACGCGCATTTTATTGTCTTATTTACGCGTATTTTTATTTAATTAAGTACTTTCTTTGCGAAATGTTAAAGAAAACGTAAATACAATAAGTAGGTTAGGTACTACCACATTTAATTTATATTAGCCCACAGGTCTTCGGGCATGCGGCAGACGACAGGGCCAGCCTAGCTCCGCTTTTTAATTTTTGAGTCTTGGAGCGCAGTGTTTTTTTACGGATACGGACGGTCGGCTCGTTGGCAGATCCCGAACTTGGAATTTTGACGGGAACTTAGATTCTTTGTGAGTTACCGGTTTCATGAAAACTACTATAATCAATTCTGTACAACCACGCCCTTCTGAGGTAAACTATGTGTGACATCCACCAGCTCGTATGAGTCATGTCCATTGGCTAGCTAGTTATTCTAATAGTTATTAACTGCGGTAGGTAACGGATAACTTATTTCACATGGACGGACACGAGCGGAAACGGATTGGAGTGACGGACATTTCCTTGAGAATTTTTGAAAACTGCTAAGAGTTTCCGACATTCTTGAATTCGAAAATCGTTAGTAGTTTTTTCGGCATTTTTGGAATGTAGGTATATAAGGTATTTCGTATATGTGTTTAGACTCAATTACTGCGGCAAGATAACTGTTAGTTTTGATGTCTTATTTTTATTTACATGTCCAAAATAAAAACAGGACGAATTTTGATCAGTATGAGTAATCGAGATCCCCGAAATTTGTCTTGAAAGTCCTTTGGAAAAGGTAAAGTTGCAGTTTTTTTCGGGTTATCTTAGAAACTGCTAAGTCGACTCTAAAATTTCGTCCCATAATAGACTTTTTATTCCCTAAGTTAATTAGTAAACAAAGTTGACCACACACCACTATAAGTACATGATGATGATTCTTTGTTATTGGCAATATAGTTAGACGCAATTCTGCCAGTGTCAAGTAATGGAAAATAAACATAAATAGCAAGGGAGAGAGGGAGAGCGGATCCTAATTCGTAGTGAATTTTAAACATTTTATGACACTACTCAGCTACTACCATCCCCCCGGTAGGGCAAGCACGTGTATTGTTGTTTAGGAAATATCCTAATAGAGAAAAATAACGTCACCTTAGAACGTCACTACGTCATCGAATGCGTTAATTACCTGAAATTCATTAATTCTTTAGTGTATCGTCATTATCGTCTATTCTACCCTAGAGAACAATTCCCGTGCGTGGCCTAACGGAGGTAGGTAGATATTTGTTTCGTCCATAATTTGAACTAACACGTAACACTCGACATACGTCACTGATTGCAGAAATCGCTTGCGCATAATAAATAATGCGTCATGCGGTAATTTGTAGTTAGTTTTCCGCGTTACAAAACCTGTCTCATATGCATATGCCTGTAGTTCAGCTGGGATGAATATGCGCCGTTTGCGCAGCGATCCGTGAAACATTGCGCAAATGTACCCAATACTGCACTAGCAAGTACAGTCTGGTATGCAAGTTTAATACATAAATTATACCGACGACCTCCATGCCACACGCAGCTGGCAAAGGTCCGCCTGCGACAGAGGAGGTTGCAAATCTTTTGTATGATCTGTAGATTTTTGTGTCAGGTGTTCTGGATGTTTTCTATGTATACTAAAACATATCCTCAACACGTAATGTATGTATTTTAAAATTAATTAAATAAACTACATAGAAATATTATTTATAAATAGTAAAACATAAATTTTTAAACATAAAACATAAAAATATTATTGTATCTCTTTATATTTCTATGTACTATCTGTCTCCCAAATAAATATAAATAAAATAAAATAAAAACATATACATTTATGTTATTATGAATTTATTATCAACGGCCACTGCTCCCAGATTTCTCATAATTCATCAACACTGCTTTCTTAGCTATGTATACATACCACAAGTATGCAATATTATACACAAGCTTTGCTTAGTATCAGGCCATGATACTGTGTGAAAATTACTAGAAAATTGCTAGTCTTTAGTTTGGTTTCCCTAAAACCTAATAATCTAGACATATTCTAGAACTTTTGCTGTGAAGGGAAGACATATATCTAATAACTTTCAGGCTTGATGATGCTTTGTGGATTCTCTAGCATTATGTATATATTTAAAGAATTAATATGCAAAGGTGGAAATATTAAGTGGAAACAGGCAATCAGTAGATGTAGAATACTTCGCCATAAAACTGGCATGCAAGATAAACATTCCCGAATCCATATTGATGAAGACTGAATTGGTGTTTGTTGTTGACTGTACGGACCTTTACATAACAATAACATGGAATTATGTATTCAGGTAACTAGGTGGTAGGTACAGGTGGTAATCTGCTCATCTTGTTCATTAAAATTCAACTGTCTGCGAGTGGAGCAGCTGTATTTTGCTGTTTTACGTTTACGTACTTACCTGCCCGGAGTTTAGGTATTGAACAAAGCCAGCTGTGCAGCCCTTGGAAATGTTTAAGGTCAATGAACTTGACTTTTTGGAACATGAGAAGCATATCTACATGCAATACAGACACAAGTTGTACTTATTTCTCTGTTAGGTTTTTTATTAAACTGTATAAACATCATACTTAGTGGATTTTTATATCATGTCATTCAAAACTGAGGTTTCATTGTCTTTTTTTTTTCATTTCAAAACAAATAAATTTCATATACAATCACATAATTTCACATTCAGACATGTTAATTGTTTTCTTAAGCCAGATCTAGAAAGAAATTAGAAATGGAATAGCCATTTTGTCTTAAACAATTCAATGCCATTCAATGGTTAGGAGCATTAAGTTTGAAAATACAGGTTTTATTGTCAGACAGAACCTGTATGGTGACCTTGACCCTTTGAAGTTAGGTTGTTGCTTAGTAGCAAGTTTGCAGACATTTTAATACACACCTCATTGAAGATATTGGAGGAATGTATATAAGTAGTTTAGATGACCGTTAATATTTGAATATTGTTGAATAAATATCCACTTGTATTCAAGAGACATTACAGTATATACATTTTTTTCTTATAATGTGGAATAGACTGACTATCTTTAATTGTTCTTAACATGTACTTTAAGCTCATAAATACTTTATTTTATGATGTTGGAACTTTAATAAAATGGTTTCTTGTTTATTAATATTGTTGATGTCCATCATAGTATTTTTTCTTCAGAACATTCAGATTCAATAGGATTTTTGTATTATAGTGTGTAAACTGTACTGTACCCTGCACTCTGGGTAATCTCAAAGAAATTAAATAAGTTCCAAAAATGTTCAATTTCGGCAGGATTCAATAGGGTCGGGTGCAGTTTCAAATCCTGCTGAAATCGATTTTTTTTGGGACTTATTTAATTTCTGATTGTTCAAATTGGTTTTATTGATCAAATGTAGGTATTTCAATATAATTCATGATACATTACTTAATGAAATCTTTTATTATATTAAGTCATATATTATGAATTTATTTTATATTATTTTGAAGGTATAGTAGACCTACTTAGGTACATGTATGTTTAGATGTAAATTTTTAGCACACCTTTACAGAAAATACACATTTAGGTACACTATCAGTTTTATCACTGAGGGGTTTGTTTACACTAGGATTGTCTTATCTAGGCTACCTACTTTACATTCATTTTATCAAACAATAGTGTGTGAATGAATCCTTGTTTTGTATGAAAACAGTCTTATGAACAAATTATGTTCGTTTTCATGTAGATAGTGAATGAAGTTACTTAGTTGGACTTACTTTTCAGTTAAGTACTGGGTGATCCAGTACAGCACCTCCCCAGTAAGTTCGGTCTCTGTGATCGTGTACCCAGCTATGTTTACTGGCAACTGGTCTTCTGGGTTGACGTTCGCAGCAAAGTTCTCGAAGAACACTCGGTATGGTGTCAAATAATCCTCTTTATCACCCATTTTCACTCCTTCCACTAAATAATTCGGTCTAACCGATCAAAAAGTCACTTTTACACGATAACAAAGTAACACTAGCACGAGCTACACTTGTACTATAATAATAGAAAAATGCACAGGAAATAATCACTGGTCTACAATTACACGAATACCACTATTTACGTTTTTAATAGCTGTATTATGAACGGACGAGTTTTGTCAATCAAAACAAAAATCACATCACTCCGCCTCACAAAACATCATCAGACGGGCGTTTGGTGTTGCCTGCTCGACTCACTGCTTGAGTTGACACATGCATGACCCAAATCAGTTAAATATTATGCGTTGCCGGTGCGGATCTTTTTTATCCGTTTTGGACTTTTTTGTACCGCGGCGGATCTTTTGCGGACCGTGAAGCTCTGCGAATCTTTTCGGATCAAAACCCCTATTGAAACGGCATATCAATATTATTTATTAATTTTTAATCATTATAGTGTACTGTACACTGTAGTAGCATAGAATATTCTGACATTAATAACGTAGTGTAATTATTGTAACTGGACTGTTGCTAGTCAAATGTCCATATGATTAATTTATTCTGATTCCGTACCTATATCATCCAACATAATTATTATGATCTTTATCCTCCAGATATCTATTAGAGCGTTTACCGATTTTCATTAGATAATAATTAAGCCATTGTCGTATAAAGTTTACTTCCCTAATACTGCATAAACTGTATTTTAGTGTAAATGATACATTGTATGGTTAAGATATTGAGATTGTATGGTCTTGCTCCGCTCGCCATTGTGTTTTTGTTATTTTTACCAAGTGCCACTTTTGCTCTTGTCATTGTAGTCATTTTGTACCCATTGTTTCCTACGCTTTAACACGCCTGTCCTCCAAGTCTCTGGTGCGTCGCATTCAGGGCGACCCAGGGTAAAAAAGATCCAGCGTCGTCTGTCAGTGCCACTCGCTCGCAAAATTTTTAATTCTCGTTTTTCTTTTACATTTTCTGGGGAAGATAACATTTTAGGCGCTGCGCTGCGCAGACGTGGACACTTTTGTGTCTTGTGTCGGATACAAGCTAAGGATGAATATTTGATTTCTTTAGAACCAGTATGAAATCATCCAAACCCTTCGCATACGTGTGTCCGTCCAGTTGCTCCAACTTAACACATACTCGTTGACGATCAAAAAGTGTTCAGTGTCGGTAACTGGAAACTAAAAGTCTTCAGTGGAAGCAACATTAACAAATTTCCTTACAATTGTACTGACCTGCGCAAACGGTCGAGTTGCAGTCGGTGTCTGACAGAAAACAAGCAACGAAATGTACGGTACAATTCGTTGCAATTCGTAAAATTTGTACCAGTGGTCAGAAGTAGCAACTGGTAACTGTGTCCGATCACCGCTACAGGACACATCAACTACGGTTCCCTGTGATGGTGTGGCATGTCGGCAACACGTTTCCACAGTGCCTTACTTTATAGCTAATGTTAGTAATCGAACACATCGTTTGACAAGACAAACAAAATAATCGTACCCTCAATAAATGAGTTCGTGGTAAAGCTGGCACGCAAAATGTACGACCGTGCGGAAAATTCCCGCCAGGCTCACCTCAACGGACTCGCCTCCCTACATGCAAGACCGCCAGATGCAAAACCCTCCTGGCGACCACTTACCCAATAACTACTGGAACTCCACAATAAAGCTCACGCTCCAACTCAAGAAGAGCAACGCAGCCAGTCGGCAACCGAACAGCTAAGTAAGGGGTTAAGAGGCCTGCAGGACTCTCAAAGCGATAACACAAGACTCGAGTGACGTCTCGCTCGACGTTGAAGTGCTAAGTTATTCTATTTTCAGCTCTTGCATTTTACAAAACGGATCTTTTTGACACATTTCTGACGAAATTTGCGTTCGATTCGGAGCTTTTTCGTTTTGACTGCTGGCAACATTTTTTTCTGTTTAGCCTTTAGTGGCCTTTTTAAAGTTGGCCACATATTCCAAGGCGGTGACATGACATTCAACTACTGTGTCAAACTAGATGCAGTGCAGATGCAGAGCCTCTTTTTAAGAAGATGAAGACTACTGAAAGTTTCTTGAATGGTCTGTGGAGTGGACTGGATTATGCGTTAGCTAGTAGTAGCATCCATAAACATCTGTGTGTGACTGGATTTGAGATTGTGTCAGTCAACAAAACAAGTTTGGTCAAATCAAAAAGTCTTACTTGCTTTGTTTTCACAACGGAATTAAAGTTTTTTAAATTTACGAAATAAACTTCTTCCTCCGTTTTCACCGTAACCTAGGCTGTTTTTCACTGACTTTCACTCACTCACTGGTGAAGTGAGCGTGTTGTGTTGATTTAAATATTTATTACGGACGGTTTTCGATCTTCTCAGCAGCTTCTCAGATTGGTTTTATTTTCCACAAAGATAAAAAACGAGGAATCTACACAGGTAATCCACAATTCCACGTGTACATGAGATATGTAAAATAACAATGGGTTGCGATTTCATTCCGATTCGAGTGTTGTGTGTATCACCCAGGGACGAGGGAAATTCTCGTCCCTGGTGTCACCCACCCAAATACCAAATTCAGAAAACTATATTATTAATAATAATTAATTAAAAATGTAGTTTTAATTTATTATGCAGGGACGAGAGAAATGCCTGACGAGGAATTTTCTCGTCCCTGTTATTATGATTAAGATTGTGCATTTCGACTTTACAATTTTAATTTATCTGTGGTGTATCTATGTGCGCTTATCAGCATTAAGCGCAACTAGGTACTTACGTGATTGATAATTTTTTGTGATATGGAAGATTAGGTGGTTAATTAGTTGTGACAGGCAATAAGACTAATAGTGCTCCGTTGCTCTGCAGTACTCCCAAAAATTGGACATTTAACTGTGAAACCTGTAAAATTTAACCTGGTAACCATGCCTGCCATTGCTGGAAAATATCAACACTACAAAAATGAAGATATTGATGACTATTTTACAGCAGTTGGTAAGTTTTATAAAAATTATCGAAACCAACATGAATAACAAATTATCTGGAACATTGGTACCTATTTCAAATGTTTTTATTTGTCAATGGAGGCCTTGTCACTGTGTTCATTTTTTATTTTATTCAGGTGTACCATACATGGGCCGTAAAATGATGAGCCTATCATCACCCCTGATGGAAATTACTCATGATGGTGAATCTATGACAATAAAAAACTCATCTCTACTTAGGGTCATTGAGCATAGTTTCAAGTTTGGAGTAGAATATGAAGAAAAGATGCCTAACACAACAATCAAAGTGAGTTAGTATAACATAAAATATTGATATCCCATTTTATTTTAGCTATGTTTCAAATTGGATTGATTCCTTGGATAGGTATCTAACATAAAATAATATCTAATTAATTAAAAAATAAATTTCCAGAGTATCACGACCCTTCTAAATGACGATGAGATGGAAACAAAATCTGTGATTCCGGAGAATGGAGCAAAGTGTGGTCGTCATTACAAGTTCTCTGATGATGGAGTCGTTGTGGTAATAATGCTAACTGAAAAAGCTTAACTTAACATTGCCCCATAAAGCTATCCTATGTTTTATTTAGTTTACTATTCTATAACTTACGATCTACTCGCAATAAGCTTAAATGGTTGCCAATCCGCCTTCGTCGGGATGCACACTTTCTCTCCCTCTTATACTCCATCCTTTTCATCCCTAATACTCCGAGTTACCTTATGGAACAATTTGAGTATGTCCACCAAACCCATTCCCGTTGACTTTGTTCCACCGATACCCTCCAACTGACTACCCGCACCTCCCATGCCCATAGCTCCTCCTTCACCGTGCGTGCCACAAAGTTGTGGAATGCCCTACCTACTACTGTTAGACACGCAGTCTCTCCCTATATTTAAGAACATGGTCTATGAACACTCATTCTACAGTCATAAATTGCTAAGTTTTTATTTTTGCATCTATTTTGTAAAGCTGTTATGTATGTATTCTTATGTATTTTATATTATTATACGTATTTTAGTATTAGGTATAGTATGTATGTATTGTTTATTTAAATACTAAGCCACCGTCTATACGCGTACAACTGCTTTGTGTCCCAAGGTTGTCTGGAAGAGATCGCTCTTAGCGATAAGGCCGCACATTGTGCAACTCTGTTTTACTTTCTTTTCCTGTTTTCTTTTTTTGTATTTTCTTGGTGTGCAATAAAGTGTATTGTATTGTATCTTCTACCCGCGGCTTCGCACGAGTACCGGGATAAAAAGTAGCTTTTATGTTAATCCAGTTCTAGATTAGCCCAATCTGTTCAGTACCTACTTGTATCAAGTTTACTAAAACAATTTTCCCTTTCAAAGATAGGAAAACAACAAACACGATGCTCAAGATGAGCCGTGAGGACTTAAGAACAATGGTGGGTATCATCACAGGCCACTGTGAGCTGAACCACCATCTCTTTAAGACAGGAGCCACAGACAGCAGCCTGTGTCGTGGCTGCCTCCTGGAAGAAACTGTGGAACATGTTGTGGTACACTGCACGGCCACAGAGGAGGCCAGACAGAAAACGGGATTGAAAAGTCTCATAGAGACATCAAACCTGTCCACACCCATAGGAAAGCTGAAACGAAGCTGTCAATCTCCAAAAGTCCTGCTCCGGTACTTCAAGGAGTTGGGCTGGTTAGGGCCTGGTTAGGCAGGGGGATAATGCACAATACACTCCTATGCGAGATGTCAGTGCAGATCCAAGTTCCCCCACTTAGAATTAGAATTAGTATCAAGTTTTGGCGTGATAAATTACCAAATATACAAACTTTCGCATCTACAATATTAATGTGATTCTCATTTCTTTTCAGACTCTTACTCATGAGAATGCGACGAAACCTGCAAAACGCTTTTTCCGCAGAGTATAAGAACATTATGTTGTATTAAGTAGTATAAGAGATATATTATGTGTACCTACCCGATGTGATTGTAGTCTACCTGAATCTGTCTGAGATACAGTTAGCGAGTCTATTTTTATAAAATTGTATATTATCGATCAAAGGAAAAGTACCTACATAACTGTTAGGGAAATGGTTTGTATTGTATCTACGTTGAACGCCAGGCTATAAAGTAAACATAGTGTACTTAAATTGGTTGATCTCTTTTTGGCAAAAATAAAAAAGGTCTTGGGGCGATTTGACTTGAAGTGATTTTAAACGCCATTCCAATCTAATTGTTATTTATACTTATATTTTATATTTTTATAAATTTATTAAATGTTTATTTTGACAAAATGTATGTTAGTATAATTTTTTATTTATTTTATATATACTTACATAAGTACTTACATCTATCCTTACGAGCACACCCAACACGAAAGAGTACCTTATAGTCTACCTAGCCTACTCATCTTAAAACCAACACCTGCATCCTGAAATGTAGCTTGTCGTGCATACGAACCCCTAAATCCATAGATTTAAATCGTTAGATAGGCCCTTACCGCAGTGAGACCGCACTGTGTTGTTCCACGGTCGAAGAGAGTGAGGCTCACTAACCTGGAATCAGTGCACATCCATACACAGTGTTAGCCGGACGTGTTGTAAAGGACGTTTGCGAGCAGTTTAGTGTCACAAAATGCCATCGTGTGCCTTTCTAAAGTGCAACAACAATTCTAGAAACACAAATAAAGCCAGAGGTGTAACATTTCACTCGTAAGTATTGCGATTTGATTTAAAAACTTTTATTTTTCCTTACGCACTGTCTAAAATAACAAATTTAAACGGCGAGTGCACGAAAGAGAAAGTAGTGTTTGCAACTAATGTGGGAGAAAAAGAGATGACACTATTTTCTCAGTACACTTGCTGTGTGTAGATTGCACACGTTTTAGACAGACGCGTTTTCGATTTCAGGATATAAATAAGACCTTTATGTTTTCACAGAAGTCAGTGCAATACAATTGTAAACGAAATGGTAATAATAATAATTAGGTTTATTGGCAAAAACACTATTTCTAACTACTTACCGGACCGTACCTTCTACACAAATTGCACAGTTTTTGGACGCCATGTTGACGCACACATTCAAACATTTTCGATTTCAGGGCATCTAAGTGCATACTTTTTTCAGAAAAGTGTGTGCAATACAATTTCACACGAAATGGTAATAGCAACAGATAAGTACAATGGCAGAAACACGATTTTTTTGACTACTCATTAGTGTGCGTGCGTCGACATTTTGTTAACGCACACATTCAAAAACAAAGCCACAGTTTTTGGTGTCGGGGCCTATCTAACGATTTAAATCTATGCCTAAATCCCTCATCGAGTCGACTCTCTTCAGCTGGGTACCCATCAACTTGTAGTCGTGGTAGAGTAATGTCTTTGCTCGACTAAAAGTTATTATAGCTGCCGTCTTAAAGCTAAAATGCCGTTAAATATGAAATCTACTTTTTGAATTACGAGGGGAAAACCTTTTCTTTTTTTTAAACGTTCGCCACTTGTACACTACAAATCTTTCAACTGAATTTGAAGTATCAAAAAATAGAGCTAACGAAGCTCTTATATATAATCCAGCTTTCAGTTCAAAACAATCACTAACCTTAGAGAAAATGGTGAAAATACCTTTGCTCTTAGCATTTTTCTAAAAGTAGGCATAAAGAACCACGACGGCCCCGAAAATTACTTTTATCCTTGCTTTAGATTTGCAGGTTCCATGCTGGTGCATAAATAATCTAATCTATATCAGTACATCAGCTGCTGTAGGTACCTACGTAATTCGTGTAATCTCCACTCCACTCGAGTTACATATCGTCGGACGCTGCTTATTTCAGCTGTCATGGAATAACTAGATACTTACCTACCTACCTTAGTCTTATTTTTTAAGCAAGCCTTTGGCAAGAACGCTACCTACCTATGGGTACTTTTATTTATATGGTAGGTAATGCAGTTCAACGAACGTTACTTGCGTAGAAGCTTCGTGTCGTATAGTAAAACTCGGATCTATAATTAGTGACCTTGAAAAACGTTAGATTTTTGTTGTGTTCAGTTCACAGTTCGTTATTATTCGCCATTCGGTTAGGTAGTACCTACCTACGTAACAAGTGGGCAGCTAGTAGTTAGGTTAGTACATAGATTTAAATATCTATGGGTTAGTATTAATCCGACATGTCACTGATTCCTGGAAAATACCAGCATTACAAAAGCGAAAATGTTGACGATTACTTCATGGCTGTAGGTAAGTTATTTTTTTCTGCAAAAACATTTTTACGCATAAGATTACAAAATAAAGAATCATCATGAGTTGGGTAGATTATACCTTCCCTATCTTCTTTATTTTGGACAGAAATAGTTAGGTAAGATAACTTAAACTTATCAATTTAGGCAACAAAATCATACCAGTGCCGGTACCTACCTATTTCTGTTGTACAAACTAGGCCAATGTCCTTTTCAGATCGCGTTTAAACAAGTATGAAAATGTTTATTATTTTTTGAGGTTGACTTGTATTAAAAATATACAACTCAATCAAGATCATTGTTTACGAAACTGATAAATATAGGTATATCGTATATCAGTTTCGTAACAACACTAACAACATTTTTTAAATTACAATAACATCAGCATTAATGACACAGATGTACTAGGGATGCTAACGCATATTAATGAATAGGTAACCATAACCAATCGCCATAGACATTATTGAAAAATGTAGAAAATTACAAATAGTTGCTTCAGTATTTTTATTCTTTATCAAAAAAAAAATTATAAACAAGTAGGTATTAATGTGTAAGTCATAAAAATATCTAGTATTATAGGCTTAATTTTAAGATTTTTGGAGATTATTGGAAAAAAACAGCATAAAAAATGTAATTTTAATACAAAAATTAAACTTTAAGTCACGATAGCCACTCGTTTGTGAGTTATTTGTTATTTTATCGTCATCGTCACATATCTGACATGATTATGGTTTTTACGTAGTGAAAAAATTCTATGTCTATGGTTTTTACTTTAACAAAATAGACCCACTACTTTGGAAGAAATCATTTTTTAGGGTTTCAAAGATCGGTTTTGAAACCCTTATGGTCTCGCTTTGTCCGTCCCCGCTCTTTCTTGAATATCTCAGTAACTACTGCAGCTATTAACTTGAAATTTGAAATAATGATACATTTCGTGCGCCATTACTGATTTTAAGAAAAAAATATATAAATAAATGAAAAATGAAAATGAATATTTTCAGTACAAATTTTGATGTTGAAATTTCAAAAGAGACCTAGGAAGGCAAATGGGGTATCAAATGAAAGGTATTGTTTTGTACATTTTAAAACACTTTTTGAAATTTCTGTAAATTTCATACTTTTTGAAATATTTCAAAAAAAGTCGAAAAATTGACCATACCCCCCCCCCTATCTCCGAAGATTGCACACCGATCCACGTACAATGTATTAGGCGTTTGTAGATATCGATCTATATTTTACAGGAAAAATATAGAGAAGTCTGTAATAAAAATAGTTTTTGAAAAATGGTCAAAAAGGGGGGGAATTTTTTTTCAAAAGGGGGGGTACCTACATATGTGGGGTATCAAATGAAAGGTATCGTTTTGACCATTTCAAAACACTTTTTGAAATTTCTGTGAGTTTCATACTTTTTGAAATATTTCAAAAAAAGACGAAAAATTGACCATTCCCCCCCCCCTAGCTCCGAAGATTGCAGACCGATCCATGTACAATGTATTAGGCGTTTATAGATATCAATCTATATTTTACAGGAAAAATATAGAGAAGTCTGTAATAATAATAGTTTTTGAAAAATGGTCAAAAAGGGGGGGAATTTTTTTTCAAAAGGAGGGGTACCTGCCTATGTGGGGTATCAAATGAAAGGTATCGTTTTGACCATTTCAAAACACTTTTTGAAATTTCTGTAAGTTTCATACTTTTTTAAATATTTCAAAAATAGTCGAAAAATTGACCTTTCCCCCCCCCCCTATCTCCGAAGATTGCAGACCGATCCACGTACAATGTATTAGGCGTTTGTAGATATTGATCTATATTTTACAGGAAAAATATAGAGAAGTCTGTAGTAATAGTAGTTTTTGAAAAATGGTCAAAAAGGGGGGGAATTTTTTTTCAAAAGGGGGGGTACCTTCCTATGTGGGGTATCAAATGAAAGGTATCGTTTTGACCATTTCAAAACACTTTTTGAAATTTCTGTGAGTTTCATACTTTTTGAAATATTTCAAAAAAAGACGAAAAATTGACCATTCCCCCCCCCCTAGCTCCGAAGATTGCAGACCGATCCATGTACAATGTATTAGGCGTTTGTAGATATCAATCTATATTTTACAGGAAAAATATAGAGAAGTCTGTAATAATAATAGTTTTTGAAAAATGGTCAAAAAGGGGGGGAATTTTTTTTCAAAAGGAGGGGTACCTGCCTATGTGGGGTATCAAATGAAAGGTATCGTTTTGACCATTTCAAAACACTTTTTGAAATTTCTGTAAGTTTCATACTTATTGAAATATTTCAAAAATAGTCGAAAAATTTACCTTTCCCCCCCCCCTATCTCCGAAGATTGCAGACCGATCCACGTACAATGTATTAGGCGTTTGTAGATATCGATCTATATTTTACAGGAAAAATATAGAGAAGTCTGTAATAAAAATAGTTTTTGAAAAATGGTCAAAAAGGGGGGGAATTTTTTTTCAAAAGGGGGGGTACCTACTTATGTGGGGTATCAAATGAAAGGTATCGTTTTGACCATTTCAAAACACTTTTTGAAATTTCTGTGAGTTTCATACTTTTTGAAATATTTCAAAAAAAGACGAAAAATTGACCATTCCCCCCCCCCTAGCTCCGAAGATTGCAGACCGATCCATGTACAATGTATTAGGCGTTTATAGATATCAATCTATATTTTACAGGAAAAATATAGAGAAGTCTGTAATAATAATAGTTTTTGAAAAATGGTCAAAAAGGGGGGGAATTTTTTTTCAAAAGGAGGGGTACCTGCCTATGTGGGGTATCAAATGAAAGGTATCGTTTTGACCATTTCAAAACACTTTTTGAAATTTCTGTAAGTTTCATACTTTTTGAAATATTTCAAAAAAAGACGAAAAATTGACCTTTCCCCCCCCCTCCTAGCTCCGAAGATTGATGACCGATCCATGTACAATGTATTAGGCGTTTGTAGATATCAATCTATATTTTACAGGAAAAATATAGAGAAGTCTGTAATAATAATAGTTTTTGAAAAATGGTCAAAAAAGAGGATTTTTTTCAAAAAGGGGTACCTACCCATGTGGGGTATCAAATGAAAGGTATCGTTTCGGCCTATTTAAAACACTTTTTGAAATTTCTGTAAGTTTCATACTTTTTAAAATATTTCAGAAAATTGATTGTCCAAATAATTGGCAAATGTTTGAAACCCTCGGCGCGCGAGTTACACTCGCACTTGGCGAATCTTGTTTATTAAATAGTCATTAGTGAGTAATAAAATTTTTAATTCATCAATAAAGTACCTATATACGAATTTTTTTTCTATTTTTTGTCGATAATTTTTGATCTAGTTTCACCCCCTTTCGGGGTTGCACTTTATCCAGGGACACACTGTATTTAGGAAGTATTATAAAAAGTAACTCGAGTTGCACGCCTGATATGAAGGTCCTGTAGGTACGTACTGTCGCCGCCGCCGCGGCTCTGACAACGCTTGGAGCGCCTCAAAAGGGTAGGGTATAATTTAAACGGTCAGCAAATCAAAAAGGTTAGGTAGCCAAAAATAGGGTTTGCCAGCAGAAAAAGTAGAACCCTAAAAAACGGTTTTAGTTGAAATGCTCTAACAAAATTATCAGCGACAACGCATTATTTTTTACGAATTAAACAGACTATGTTTTATTTGAGTACTAGATAACCATCTTTATTGAGTATTATTAGTAGTATTTGAGTACTTAATCGTTTAGTTTTTCTATTTAATGCTTAAATTTTGAATAATTAATAGATAATAAATGCAAAAACTTGATTTTTGACGTTACTCTGCTCTGACCCGCTACATCCTATCCTATGCCTCCTATCCTTAGAGCATATTTATAACTGCTCAAAGCTCCTATATCCTTTACACGGAAAGGAGTATTATTTAATTATGTACCTATAATAGGTAGGTAGGTACCTATAGTCCTATAGTATCACCTCTCGGGCTGACAGTTCAGTCCTTGCGGAGTGCAGTTAGAAAGAGCTTACTTGCACGTGTGGCCAATGTGCTGTGTTCAGTCTTTTTGCACAGTTATAACTGCATAAACTAAACAGGCTTTCCGTACCTATAAAAAAATATGTACACTGATAAATAATACGTGATAATAATAAACTGCACCGTTTTATCGCTTCGCGCAATGCTTCTTCAACGAACGAAACTGAGAACACAAAAATATTGGTCCTTCTAATCGCAAATCTAAAATTTTCTTTCAAAATTTCAAAATTCAAAGTGCTTTATTTCCTCTAGACCTTACAGGACTCTTGGACACCTTGTTTTTTCTGTTCCGTGTTGGACACGTTACAAAAACTCAGATTACATAAGTAAAACTAGGAAATAAAGAAGAAAACTTCTTATTGTTTTTAATTTCTGTTTTGGGTTTTTTTAGGAGTGCCGTATATGGGTCGTAAAATTATTGCGATGACATCGCCCTTGATGGAAATTAAGCTGGAAGGGGATAAGATGTCAATAAAGAATTATTCGTTGCTTATGACCATACAAAGCAGTTTCAACCTCAACGAAGAGTACGACGAAAAAATGCCTGCCGGTATTCTAAAAGTAGGTATCTACTAGCATAGACTTAGAATTTTTTCACAACGCTGTTTTTAGTAAGTACCTGCAACCCATAAAAATCTAAGTGCCTTATTATTTAGATTTCTATGGTACAACCTAACCTACATTAGTATTCAAAATATTGACATCTAGAAAAAAAAATGCGCTGGGTAGACAATTTTAACCAAACCTGTTAAATCCATATAGGTACGTTATTATCTAGAGTCTTTGAAATCCATTTAGCTTTCCATGTGCAATTCTTTCGACGCACCGATGATGGAAGAATCCATCGGTTTACTTAAAGGAAGGTAGGTAGGGAAGATACTATACAGGTAATTCTATGCCACAAGTTTGTTTTCGTTATTCCAGAGTAAAACTACTATGATAAATGAAAAAGAATTTGAAACCATGTCAACGTCTCCGAATGGTGTGAAACATAGACGACTATATTCAATTACTGAGGACGAATGTGTAATGGTGAGTGTATTAATCGTGTATTAATGGTTAGCAGTTTCCATAACCAGTAAGTTGACTTACCTACATTATATCTCAGCCAGCACTGAGCACCACCTTAGCGTTTAAATATAAAGGCCTATTCAGATCTATTCGGTAAGATGGTACCTAGTCGCTACCCAGAGACAGCGAAATCCGCTTACCTACTCGGATTTCGCTACCAATCTGGGATGGGTAGCGAATATCGTGAAGGTCTAAACAGGCCTATAGACCTACTTACTCATCTTCATTTTAATTCTTTATGATTTTTCTTTACAGACGTTAAGCCATGACAAGTCCAACATAAAGGGAAAACGTTACTTTCGCAGAGTATCGTAGATTATCGCAGATCCGCTGAAATGTGATCGCAGACGAACAATATAGGAAATAACACCCATTTTTAAAAAGTTCAATTATATTCTATAGTGTTAATAAACCGCTAAAAAAATTTTTATTCAATTGACAAGTACCTACCATAAAAATGCATTGTCAATTAACATTTTCAGGTTTCGCGCATAATTTGACGAAAACGCAGGATGTAGCGAAGGGATCTCTTTTCATTGAGTGGACGCCATATTAGTCTGTGGGCATGACGTTAGTTATCTGTGTACCAAAGCAAATTGGCTGATGTTGCTGATGTGATGCCAGTTGATACTTTTAAGTTTCGGAGATAGAAGAGGACCGTAAATTTTTCAGCTGATCTCAAAATGTTTCTAAAAGAATGAAACGTACAAAAATTTCAAAACTATGTTGAAATGTACAACCTTTCATTTGAACTCTTCTAATTTCGATAGGTTCTGTCTTTTGGCTTCAACGTCAAGCACGCACGACGTCACTCAAGTCTTGTCCTTGCTTTGAGTCCTGTGCATGCCTCTCAATAGTTGTTCGGTAACCGATTTGCTGCGATGATGGTCTTCTTGAGTTAAAGCGTCATTGTGTAATTCCACCGGTTTCCAGGGTAGTCGTCGCCAGAAGGGTTTTGCATCTGGCGGTCTTGCTTGTAGGAAGGCGAGTCCGTTGAAGTGAGCGTGGCGGGAATCATCCGCACGGTCATGCATTTTGCGCGCTAGCTCAACTACGAACTCCTTTATTGAGGGTGTTTACAAGTCACGTGCGATTACCACTTTAAGACCGAGCGCAGACTTGAGTCACGTTTGTTTTAAGCTTAGATGAATTATACCTAGATGGTTGGCATGCGTGGCCGTGAAGAGAGACAGAGTATACGGAGTGGTGTTGCCATGCAATTTTTTTACCCTGACTAGGTTCGTAATTTCATGTCTGGTAGAGCCGTAATGGTGCAGGCTTAGAATTTGCACTAACCGAACTCTTCACGTGGGTGTCGTATGAGGCGACTAAGGGACATACACCGGGGGCGGGCAGCAGCGCCTCTTGCAGAATAGATGTACCACCGAAACGAACTGCGATTCACAACCCGCATGCCCAGCGTGAGGATTATAAGCATTACCCCTCATCATCATCATCAGCCTATACCAGTCCACTGCTGACTACGGATTCCTAAAATTTATTTAATTAAGTACCTACCTTAGTTTAGTATGCGGGAATAGGTAAACTGAGCATAGAAATAAAACTACGTTTAGGTATCAATTTTATTTTCTTTAAATTTATTACCACCGCTACTTATACTAGGTACTAGCTACGTGAAGAAATAATTTCAAACTCTTTAAAATACTCATACAAATCATTTTGAAAAAAATATTATTGCTAGGGAATCTATTCCAACACGATAAACAGACAGACTTAAAAAAAAAATTGCACTTTGGAAATCACATTTCTGCTAAGTATTTAATATTACACAGGTTTTGCCAAGATAAGACAACCAGAACAAGAAATTCAAAAGCACTTTTACATTATACCTACTTCAGATAAAAGTGCAGAGAAAACCAAATAAATGACACTATTTATACCTCAAACACAGTATTACCTACAATGACTGTTGTTACACCATTAATGAGTTACACACTAACACGCACTTCGCCTTCTACAAAGAAATCAATACTCACCTACACCTCCTACCAAGACGCTTGAAACTGTCGCAACTAGTATTCCATTTAAATCAAAATATACAAAATTACAAAAACAATTGACAAAAAATATCACTTACTTGTGATAGGAAATACCGTGTTCCCTTAAGTTTGATGTCACTGATCGCCTTTTACCCCAAAATACCGCACAATTCACCGTTTTCACTAAGCACTACCTACTTTGCGACACAAAACGACTAGTTTTGTATAACGCGTACGACCAAGAGCGCCTTATGGCCGGCAGAGGGGTACGCCGTGCGATGACAACTCCAGTTATAAATTCTCTAAGACCTATCGTGACTTAAGTCTGCGTTCAGCCTATAAGCGACATTTTGTTGGACTTGAAATGCTTGAATTCTCATCTGGTTGGTTATCAAGCATAGAACATACCTCGCCAGAGCGTATTTAAGGCGTGAGCGAATGTAGGTTTTGTAAATCCCGATCATCGTTCGTAATGGCTGTTTCGATGTTAAAACAGGCCAGTGTCTGAGCATGCTTTCGTGCGTTCTTTCATCGTCAATGACCTGTCTATTGGCCTCACAGCTCCAGTGGTGGTTTCTAGTGGTACGCATACGAGTGTCACTTTAAACCAAATGAAAAAAATCTATATTCAATCTAAAAAATGCTTTGAACAGATTTGATATTGTTTTCATATTGTCAGACCTTACGCTACTTTTTCCGTTAAAGCTGTATAGTAGGTAGGTACCTATTGTGGTTTCATCGTAGAGAGACGAACCTAGTGAACTACCTTTGTGAATGATAAACGTAAGAACGTGAAATGACCTATGAAGAATTTGATTCAGTGGTAGTGGTTAACCCAAAGAGTATAATAAAATAACCCATATACGTTAATAACCATAATTAACTATTAACCATAGGGCTAACCATAGAATTACCGAATTTCGAATCTAAAAGGCTCGGTATCTGACAAGACGACAAGTTGCCAACTAAATTTTTTTTAGCGAAGATGGCTAGTCATTTTTTTAGTTGGCAACTTGTTGTCTTTTCAGGAACATTCTTGTCAATGTCAATATAATTTGTCAAATTCGTTCGTCTGGCAGCACCTTAGAGGAAGAAGGGTAAGCACTGTCAAACCAAACAAACGCCATTATTTGATTGATTGTTTTGCAGATTTCGAAAGAAAACAATTTTATTCAAAAATCGAAATAAAACTAACTCAAACGGCGGAGGCGGTGTTATTACATACCTTGCTTACAAATAATTTATTTGCTATCTTCATCCACCGTTATGGCTAACTACGCTGCTACTAAAGACCAGGTGAGCACATGAACTCAGGTTGGATCCTTTGTCCCCGCAATTTATCAATCTATGAAATTGATATTTTGTAAGTAAATATTGCTCTAGAGCCCCAGTTTACCTCGCATAATATTCTATCTTTAGGAGGTTCGGTTGGGGTGTAGTTGACGGGACGCAAGGAAAAATCAACTTTTTTTTTTTAACCACCTACCTACCTACTTACAGTCATCTTAGCGACGCATTAACAGATTTCTGTATTCTGTCATACATAACACAATAATATTTGGTAGGTATTGGCTGACTTAACTGAACGCGGCGGGGCGGCGGCGGCGTCGAACGATAATAAAAATAAACTAATTTAAATGCCACTGACTGAACCTAATATTATTTTCTAGTAGATGGCAAATGTGTAGGCAAGGCACCTATAAACAAACTCGATTTTTCAATCTGGTCCATTTAATTGTTTTTCAGGATGAACAAGTACGTAAACTGCAGAGATTGTTAGAAGGATGGAGAATGGCTTTACTGACTCTAAAATCAGTCATTCTTTGGGAGCAGCAATGGCACCCTGCGGCCATTTTTATGTCAGTTTCATTCTTATACCTATTGATTTGGCTCTTGGATCTCAACACACTCGCTACATTTGCTGTAGTTGGCCTCTTGCTCAATTTCGTGGACTTCATTGTTCCTTTTGTGAGCAAACTTGTCTGTGGCCCTAGCGCATGGACAGGCCAGCATGAGAAGAAGTTTCATGAAATATGCAACAGCATTGTTGTACAGTACAACAAAATATTCCAGAACATCATGACCTTCTATTCAATGAGGGAAACAAGCCCTACTGTGGTAAGTAAGAAGTATTTAACTTGCGTAATGTGACCCTTCATCTGGTCTAATTTCTCATTAATTGCTTGAGATTTAGTATGTCATCCAGGTCTCCCAAATAATCCTGAACCTTCCCTCAAACCAAGTAAGTAACTTCATGTGTTGTGTCTAACATTCATGTTTGTTTCAGTACTACGTCATATCCATCAGCATGCTAATCATACTGATCTGGATTGCCTCATCAATCAACAATATCTTCCTCCTATACATCCTCACAACCGTGATGCTGCTGTGGCCAGGACTGGCTCGCACTGGAGTCTTCAACTCTCTTCTCTCTTTTTTCAACATGGCACCTAAAGTCCCCTTTCTCAAGTCTGATTAAAATAACCTCAGCTAATGCTTTTCGTTTCTGTGATGGTCTGGTCATAAGTTTTAAGTTTAATTAGAGATATGCTGTTAAATTATAGTTTGCGTGATAATAAAGAGCCAAAGCTACTTTGATTTTTTAATTTGTGTTTATTTTATACCTTGATTTAATTTAGGCTGAAATAAATTCAAATAGTAACTTATCTAGTGCCATTGTGTTGACAGTATAGACTCTCGGGTTGAGAGCTTGTCTTATGGGTACCTAATAACTGATATACATAATAGATTACATACATACAGATATTTTATATTATGCAGAATTATTATGCAATTTGTTATGGGGGATGTTTACCCCAGAACAAATTTGCGTTTGGAATGGAAATTTTTGTAACATTTGTTCTGAGTCGGGACATGAATCTGCAACCATCTGCGTCGCAGGTGGACCTCCGCCTGCTGTCGCTGGTCGTCGTAATCTTGGGTTCTAAGTTATAAGCTTAAAATAAAAACTACATTGATTCAAATAATTAATATATTATCCAACAAATTCTTATTCTACATGATTTATCACTGCATGTAAAACAAAGTGCATGAAAGGCAAACATTCACATGTAATAACATTTCATTGCACTCTTCAATACTCTTCAAAAAAAGCTTATACTAGGAACTAATTCATAGTCAACATAATATGACTGATAAAAATATGGTTATCTAATATTATTTTAAAAAGTACCTATAAATGAATTTCATTTCAATAATTTAATATATTTTTTCTAGTTTCGATTCAACTAAAACTATAAAAATAAAATTCACTATAATCTTTTACTAAGATCTAACCGTAATTTCTTGTTACTTTAAGACAGAATATTCAGATTTGTCCAAAATTCATGAAACTACAAGACTACTTCTACAGTTGATTAACCCATACAGTGCCCAAGGGTAGAGAATGTGTTACCACGTTGACTGCTTAAAAGAATAATTAATTTATAGTATGAACCCTTCCTGAACTCAAAAACGTGGCTAACTTCCGACATCAATTCAAAGCTTTCAAAATATGCTTGAACTAACATTCTAATATGAGCTGCGAGATATTTTTACACTAACGATTCTTACAGGTGATATTGCATTAGGTACGTACTCAACTACACAAGTTTTGCAAGCTATACCTGGTTAGTGTCTGAAATAGTAAACCCAGGTTTGATATTAGGGTTCTTTGCTTTAGTAACCAAAGGTCCTTCGCCTTTCGCACCATCTGAGGTGCTCGGCCTAAGCAAGTCTTCGGCCACAGGAGTGGTTTTGAACCTACTTCCCGCGACGCTAGTACTTATAACAGCTTGCGTATTATTACTCTTTTGTGCGCTACTATCGCTGTACCTCCTACTACCGTTATTCAACAGGTCATTCCTTCTATTCTTGCTTTTGCATTCCTTGAGGGTCAAAGACTCTAAATCTGATATAATTTCATCATCTTTTACGCATTTTACTACATCGTTTTCTATATTGAAGTTTTTACTACTGGATGGTACGTCTTTGTAGAATGTTTCTTTAGTTTGGTGGTAGTTTAGTCCGTAGAAGTCTGCGGTGCTGGTGGACGGTAGGGTGCCACTGGTGGAAAGTAGGGCGGCGCTCGTGGACGGTTTTGCGTCGTTAAGCCTGAGAGGGGGGCCGACGGTTTGCGTTTGAGGGCTTAGGTCATTTCTGATGATTTTCATTGGAGACCCGTAAATATCTGCTGCTATCGTTTCTTCGTCGTCTTCGCCTTCCCCGCTCTGAAACAAAAAGACATTACAGGATTAAGGAAATCCACAATGCAACCAAGACATGTGTGTGCATATGTGCCTACGCACTATGCATTGCATACTACTGTAGGTACAGTTGCACTCAATGGTTTCATGCACTTTATGGTGCAGTTTCACTAGACCATCCGCAGTTAGATTTAACCCCTTCCTGTGTATAAACTGAAGTTTGTGCAATCTTATCCACCACGATTCTGTGCTAGACGCACGTACAGACTGCGCCAACACGCTGAATATCAATCTACGTGTGATGTAAGGGCACTGTAAGTGTTAGGGTGCGCCTAATGCACCCCCTAACACTCAAGCAAAATGTGTATTTTTAAACACTTGGGTACAATTATTTATTTATTTTATTTGGTAACGGTACGTCCGTTACCATAATTGTACCCAATGTTCAGATTAAAAAAATACGGTAAGTACCTAGGAAAATACCTGTAGAATCGTAGTGGTAATCGAATAGAATTTTTGAAAATGAACTGGTTTCTTTAATAAAAAAATTACAAAATTCGTCTCAAAAAAACTGTTTTTATTTGAATAGCTCTAAATCAGCGACAACACCACATATTTTTTATGGATTACATAGCTAGACTAATGTTTTATTTATAAATGTAATCGTATACTTTTTCTATTTGAATAATTAATAGAAAAGATGCAAAACTTGATTTTTGCAGTGACGTTACTTTACTCAAACAAAAAACTTAAACAATCCCTAGATCCAAGGTGGACAAACAAACTCACCAACAAATCATGGTCGGTTATAGAGCCGGCGGTCGCCTCGTTGCTTCCAAAGTCGAGCTCCGAGGCGATCGACACCGGCGTCACGTCGCCGCTAATAGACGAACCTGCAATACAAGTCTAGGTTAAACATACTGGCTTGATTATACAACAGTCAAACTCAAGATACAGTGCCGTGTAAAGTAGTGCATTAGGAGCGAAATAGATAGCTCGCACATGGCACGGCGACCGTGCCGTGATCCTGTGAAGCCCGGCCCATACATTTCTATTTTTTCCTTTACACGATACGGCGACCATGCGGGTCAAGTAGAACTGTAAGCTGTAGGTATATGAGCAAAATAGACAGCTTTCACATGGCACG
The DNA here is from genome assembly GCA_946478455.1 of Eupithecia vulgata. NCBI lineage: Eukaryota > Metazoa > Arthropoda > Insecta > Lepidoptera > Geometridae > Eupithecia > Eupithecia vulgata. Next base: position 4,756,513 of record OX297863.1, read on the forward strand.
GCGACCGTGCCGTGGCCGTGTTTAGCGCGACTCATACATTTCTTTTTTCTACATTACACGGCGTTCGTGCCGTGACAGTAAGCATGTTAAACAAAAAGTCCATCAACTGATAAAAATAGCCGTTTTATAAATCTAAATTTAAAAACTATCTCATCTTACTTTACACTCATCGACATTATGTCGATGTTTACACTCAATGTGTTCAGCCTGAATTCACAAATTCATTTGAAGTCCCAAAACCCGTAGATCATAAAAATACAAACGTTCGTCTGCGGCGGGAATCGAACCCGCCATCAACTGCGTCGCAGGCGGACCTTCGGCCATTGCGCTACATTGTCGTACAATAAACCGACACCAATAGGAACAGAATACGTAATATTATTATTAATACTGTTCAAAATAAAAAATTGAGTCGTATATTCGAATTTATAGTATAATTTAAGTTTTACAGATCATTCCCAAATAGCTTATAATTTAGTCACAATAGCTACATACGTCCTCATGCGGTAAAGCTTTAATGAAGACTGATATTTACAAAGATTATTATGCAAGTTTAATTTAATAGTTCTAGCAGGAAATCAGTTAATAAAAAAAATTTAGTAAAAAAGAGTTTAGACAGAAGATTTAATAAAACATGCTATTGTTAAGAAACTAGCAGTACAATAGACTCATAATTATTGATATAGTTAGTGCATGTGGTATAAAAGGTTCATGCTGCATGAACGGTTTAGAATTATAGGTTTGCATTGCCATGGCTGAAGATATCAGGCAGTGAACATGCAGTTCTGGTATAGACAAGAATTAAAAGCTGAAGCGACCCTCTCTTGTTTTACTAATACTGGGGGCGAGGCCTAGATTTGTGACATGAGCGTGGATAGTTATTTGAAAAACACAAGGCAAATGCGCCAGCTTTATTAATTACCTATACCTAGTAAAGGACCATGGGCGGAAACGTCCCAACCTTCTTACCAACAGAAATGAAACATGGCTCAGCAAAAAGGTCTAGGCAACATGATATTTTTCACTAGACGACATTCACCCTATGTATATGGTTTCGTTGGAAAATATATCAATCGTCATAATTAGTATAAAATATGACGTAGTTATTATGTACTATTCAAACCTCCTAAAAACACCGAATCAACAGAATAAAACCAAAACACTTCGATAATAGTCTCGTAACATGTTTAGGGAGTCTCGTCTGGCACACTAAGAGTAGAAAACTTGTAAATCAAACCATTGTGCCAGATTTTGATGAAGGCTTTCGCTACGTAGAGGAAGACCACGGAAGACAACCACATGGACGGGATGTGCTTCATGCATGATGCGGAGCACCAGGGAAAAGAGTGATAAGCTCGAAAGCCGAGCATCGGGTAAGAGCTTGCTCATTGACGTGGGACCAGAGACGACTTTGATGAAGTCGCTCGTAGATCTACCTCAGGGAACTGAGAAGGGTGGTAGGAGGAAGGTTCATTCGCCTTTTTGCTCGGTTTTGATGCCAATGACATTGGCTTTCTTAAAATTCAAGAGTCGTTGTCGATGTGCTACGTTACTGTGTTTCCAGCCGACCAATAAGATCGCTTCATTTTCATAGCTGATTAAAATGACGCGATAAAGAACCGTTCCTGGTGGAAAGGCATACTTAGCCTGCTTTGGTGTGCGGCCTCACTAATGCCTATACGAGAGATGCGGCTGCAGTGTTGAAAATCGTGCGCTCCAGTAGATGGTGGAAAATAACGAGCTAGCGTTCAATTCGTGTCCAATAAGCGTTCCTACGCACTAGCGGTCAACTGCGGGGGCGGCTAGCCGCTTCTCCGCTGAGCTTAGTGAGATACTCTGACTGAATGTGCAAAGACTTAAATAATAATGGTGTCATGTCAATTCAGATGTCGCCAAAACCGCCATAATTTTTTGTACTGTCAAATTAAAATTCATCACTTTATAGTTTGATTTCACAGGACTAAAAATTATGGCGTTATTTTTAAATCGATCGTTATGAAAGGGACGGCAAAATTTTTAAGTCTTATCAAATTAGTTCAGTTTTGGCTACATACATCTGAGTTGACACAAATGGCAGGAGTGGCTCCTAAATGCAGTAGTAGGTACCCAGCTAGTTCAGAAGCATTATGGTGTCGGATTAAAAAGTTCCGTTACTGCATCATAATATAATCAGGTTGAAGCTCTCTCGACGTCCAATCAATTAAATTAAGGTAACAGTTAAAATTATATATTTTGAATTTTAGTTATTTTAATATTAAGATAGATGTGACGGTAGTATACGTATACCTGCAACACTGCAGTGTGGTAAGAAGGGATGCAGACTGGTCTCGCATAGTGTTGCCGCCTCGCCCTCCCATCGCGCGCCGCTTTTCCAATTACTGGAACCAACGGACACCCTCCACTAAATCGAACCCCCGTTACTTCTTCAAAAAAACTGAATTATTTATTTTTAATATGTTTTGTAAACGACAAAGAACTCGACTAAAGCAAAGCCACAGGTAGAGTTACGTTTCGTTTTGATTTCACTCGAAAATTGAAAATTGACTAAGTTATTAACGAAAAACGTTTACTTCCTTAAAACCAAGATGGCGGCTACAGTCGTGGTCGAGGTTGGTCGCCATTTTGAATTTAGAATCCCACTCCCAAGAGGCTGATGCAATAATTGTCAGATTGGTAAATTATGCAAAATTAGGGCCTTCTGTCGTCTAACCAGTCTAACCCGACTGGGCTATATAGGTTTCATTTTTAACGAACAAAAATATGTTAATCGGAATATTTCTTCGTAGTTGAATCTTAGTTTTTCACAAAGTTCATAGTGGCTTATTTTATAAATGACATTGGGCAACAAAAATAATTCAGTTTCTTTAAAAGCAGCCCATTTTTCCCGTCAGTATTTCCCTCCAGCAGATTACGAGTAGAGATGAGATGAAGTCATCGTGAGTGAGTAACATACAACACTTAGACAAGCAACATAGCTTAGAATGGTATCTACAAATGTGTGCTCCGATATAAATAATAGAGAAATAACAACAAATGGCTACAGATTGTACTGTGAATAAATATGCGACATTTGCTAGTAGTAGGTTAGGCTGTGATGGGCTAATGGTAAAAAATGAACCGTTTATTATTTAATTAACAATTTAATTCGAATATATAGCATTAAAAACACACTATCAAAACACACAACACTAATAGGCGGTTATTTTAGATATTTGATCTAAGAGGTACGTTCGAGCAATGAAATTCAGTCAAACTCAAAAAACATTACGTACAGCATAACCTACGTATTATGGAGAGACATTGAAAACATTTGTTATGCTGTCCTGCTCATATCAAATCCGATCTGAGCGGGACAATATGATGAGATGACGTCAATCACATTCTTAAATGGCAGCTGTAAAATTAAATAGAAGATATTGGTGATCTCTAACTATTTGCTGCCAGAAAGCTTGTATCTAAGAGTAATCAGAAACAACACAATTTATTCACATTACAACCCCACCCAAAATTCTAACTCAGTAAATACAGTCAAAACACTACAAGTGCTAAGCTAAGGTACACCCAACTAGATCCTAACAAAATACGAGCCGGTCCAATTTGTAACTTTTCTACATATTTGGTTACATTATGGCTATGGGTGATAGTCTCCCCAATTCTGCTAAACAATCGCTTTACTATGACAATGGTATCGTTGAATAATCACGTAGAATCCATAGATGAAAGAACTTCTAGATAGTACGTGTGGACCTAGAACGGAGAGTATAGAGAGATTGTTAGAATAGTTTCAATCTGGACACTTTTGATGCGCGTTCCCATCTGTAGTTTCTTTCATCTAAGGTAGAATGCCAAAAAGTGTTGTTCTTTGACTTTTTAATTGCCACAATAAAGCCATTAGTCTGGCAGAACAAGCTATACGTCCAGATGTTGACAGAACCATCGCAAACGATCCATAACAAAAGCTTTACTTACTCTAAATGCATTCCAAAATACGATTACAGCGCCACAAACGGTGTGTTCCGAATTACGGTAAAGCCGATGTACCATGAGCGCAACAACGAACGTCCCGTTTGACTTCTATCAGTATCAGTAAAGCCAAATGTCACTTTTGACAGACGCGCGGTTTTCGGTTTATAGTTGTTGCATGATCGGTGATACCTCAAAATGGAGCATGTAATGACGTCATCCATAACGCCAGGACTTCGTTTTCACGCTCACAGTAATTCTGAACGCTTCTGAGCGCGATAATATCGATTTTAGGGTCATTCAATACACCGTTTGTGGCTAGCTGATGTTGAGTGAAATGCCTAAGAATCCCTAATTTCATTAAGATTCCTTGTCGTAACAACAATGGTGTTAATTTAGATGTCACCTAAACTAAACAAACTAACTGTCGTTACTAAAAATAATGCCATTCGTTTTATTTCGATCGTCATGAAAGGAATGACAAAATTATGAGTGCTGTCAAAAGGTTTGAAGATTTTTGTGTAGCGGGTAGTCCTAACATGTTTTTTTTATATTGGGGTGCAAAATAATTGTTAAATATTTGAAAAGAGGACATTAATAGAATTAAAAAAAATACATAAAGGACCCGTCAGGTTTCTCAGATATTCACAGATGAAAACAATTATTGCACTAATGATTTTACTTCACGTGAATATATCAGAAACCTGACGCTTTAGGAAATTATGTTGTCATTTTTATTTGTATAAGTGTCATCTATCCAAATATATGAGTGTCATTGTTCGCCGCGATTTTGAAAACAAAATAGTGTGGTAAACCGATGTTAGGGCCAAAATAATAAAGTCCCAAAAAAATTCGACTTCGAGTGGATTTGTACTACGCAACCCTTCCTCAGGGTCCTAATTTTTGGGGCATAATTAAACTTCTTAGAAATTGCCCCCGTGTTAGGCCTAGGCAAAAAAAAACCTTTGGTTTAGTTTTGGTGACATCTGAGTTGACACCAATATCAGTGTTGGTTCGCTATGACATTTTAATATACCACCGCTATGACTAGATCAACATACGGACATGCCATAATGGATAAATGCTTATACTATGACAATTGAAATGATTTTCATGTTCCACCTATGTTATGTTCTAACAAATAATGTTCATACCTGTATAATGGCAGGTGTTATATTTGTTCATACCTGTCGTTGATATGCTTATGTTCAGAGTTAGCGTAGTTGGAGTTGGGTGATGAAGGTCCGGCGGATGAAAGTCCGCTTGGTAGCTCGCCGGATGATGACATTAGAGATGATGGACCGCTCCAGCCTACACCTGGAAGGTGATTGGAGGAAATTTATATTTAGACACAGCACTTTATCATAGGTTTTCTTATGGGATGTACCTATCCATGAAACTGATATACTATCTGCGACATAAATGCAAAACTATGAAACGTATAAGGCCAGTTCCTCACCAGGTCGGTACGTTTTCGCTTCGAATCTTCAGTGTAGAAGTGAGGCGCGGGATCGAGTCCCGCCGAAATCGTAAAATTTTGGGCACCTATTTAATTTCTTAGAGATGACCCATTGTGCGAGGGCTTACACACTATAATAACAAAATCTTAGAAACAAAGTTTGTTTTGTCAGAGTGAGAGAGTAGTAATCTAACGTCCCTGTTGTTCTAACTTACTATTGGTCGGCGAAGGCTGCTTATGCGCAGGCGCGGGCGCGTTCTGCGTCGGCGGCGTGCCTAGAAGCACCGGCGCCGCCGCGACCCGCTCTAAGAACGCGTCCAGTTGACGCAGTGATAACGCGTTGTGGAGTGTCTCCAGGGGACGGATGGCTGGCACTCCGCCGAAGCCTTCGAGAGCCGCTGTAATTGATAAGAAGAGTGTTAGACGATAAATAAATAAATAAATAATGCTGGACAATTCACACAGCATTATCTAGCCCCAAGTTAAGCAGAGCTTGTGTTATGGGTACTAGATAACTGATATACATAATATAATACAATACATAGATAGATATTTTTTATAATATATATAAAACGACCAGAACACCCTGAACAAATGTCTGTAGATCGTACACACATTTGTCCCGAGGCGGGAATCGAACCCGCAACCTTCTGCGTCGCAGGCAGACCTTCGCCCACCGCGCCACATCGGTCGTCAAAAAAATAGAATTGTCCACTTGGACGGTTGCAAAATAATTGGAAAAGCAACAAATAGAAAGGAAAGGTTAAGCTTATTAAAAACGTTACAAATAATATCAATATTAATTCAGTTTTGAGTTTTGTTATCTACAAGCAACAACCTTAGAGGAATAAGCCTAGGAAGGTTTGAATATCAACTAAATTTTAACAGTATACAAATATTGCCCAAAAATAAGTATTTAAGTGACGGGAAAGGCGTCAAAGCCCAAAAGCAATAAAACTCACCATTACTAGAAGACGAAGTCGGTATCATAACCCTGAGATTAGGCGCTGAGCTGGAGCCGGAGATGACGGCCGTGGAGAAGAGTCCGGCCGCCGAGAGCTTCCCCCTCGCGCCCAGTCCGAGCATCTTGAGATAGCTCATCTGGCCAGCGATGCTGTGCCGCTGCCGCCGCCCTGCGCCCGACACGCTACAGCATTCCCCCAACCGCGGCCACGACGACACCCTCCCCCCTCTAACCTCCCCGAATGTTATCGCAGACAGGGGGAGCTCGTTAGTCGAGGATTCCACCCCGTCTACGTTTATGACAGGGGTCGATGGCGTGGGAGTTAGAGGGTCGAGACTCGAGCGACGCTCGATTGGCGCCGTCAGCGTTAGTAAGGGAACTGGCATTGGCGAGGGTGTTACGTGATAGTGACGGTTAGTTGTGATGGACAAAAATAAAATTAGTATCTGATACATAAATATCATAAATAAAGTAAATAATAGTGTCGAAGCGTGGCGGTGGTTGCGATACGTATCGCGCTAAGAGAGTTTGTTTACCAATGGAGGAAGCAACGTTCTATTGCTCCAGAAAGCCACATTACTTAGCGCATAGGCTGTCTTGTGTTGTGTGGCAACACAAGACAACCTATCCTCAAAATAAGAAAACTGACAATTCAAGTCCTCAGCTACCTCCATCAGTACCTAGTTTCGACATCACAAGTGCAAGTAACCGTAGCCCGGATGACATGGCCGTTCGTTCTGTTCCATCGCGACTGAACCCTGGATATCGGTCACTCACTCCCGGGTTCATAGAGCTATGATCCCGGGAGAAAGTATCGACTGAAGGCGGAGTCGCGATCGCATGGCTAACGACCGTATTCACTTTTCTATGGGACTATAATAAAATAAATAGTAAAGGGACTGTATTAATTTTTTTAAGAGATTGTTTTCACTAGCTTAGAGTACTGTATTCAAATTTATAGGAGGATAAACACTTTCACGGCCTACGACGCACTTGTCACCTTGGACCAGCGTGTGCGGAGGCTGGACAGTTAATGCGTTAACAATATAATCTGACCATCGAACACCTAAACGCAATTCACATTTATAGTCCCAAGTCGCTATTTATTGACAGGTTTAAATGAAAATCTGCCAAAAATCGCTGAGACTTGCATATAAATCAGATTTGCATTTAAGTATTTGGGCAATATAGTCTTCTTCATTTGACCTTGACAAACACCTACAACAGATGTATGTATCAACTCAACAACTGACAAAACATACACACAAAACACAGCACATCAGTATTTTATAATCAGTTCTGCTAGAAGAATCATCAAGATCGTATTTATCAGTCTAGGCATTGAGTCTTAGTTATCCTATCTGTTTTAGAATGCGGGATAAAATAGCTAAAGTAAACGTGAATACGGCTAAGTCTATCCTCATACGACTTAACATAGTTTTAGTTACCGACGCTAAGCGACTTATAAAAAATCGCTCAATGCACAGACACAGTTCAGTTGTATTCACGAAGGTTCGATTACGTCGGTAAGAAAACGTATCTTATCGTCTGAGAATAGATTAAAAATCTCACCAGATTTATCGACAGAAACGATCAGAAATAGATTTATTCCATGACCCACTGGTGTGGTAGATGTTTCGTCACGTCGTTTCAAACCATCCGAGACGAAACGATGCGAGATATGTCATTAACACCTCGTGTCGTAGATATAAAGCTTATACTGGTCGATTCAGCATCAATAAAAAGTGGTGGGACTTCAATGTTAGTTGTACATGCTTTAGAACAGTCAAACGCACAAACAAGTGAGGAGCGAGGTTGGAACAACACACAATATCGCCGGCCAGAGTGAGCTACATCCGCAGACTCGTCGCATCGCTACGGACTCAGTAATATGTCAGATAAACCAACACACACATAACACACAGTAACACAAATCTTGTTATGCAGGACAGGTTTAATATGGCCGAAAGAGGCCTGTTTCGTCGCTCAATTTGGATACATTCAATTACGTAAAAGTTTTACACTATGTAATAATGAACCAATAAGTGTAATTTTGAGTAAGTAATTTGGCTATTTTGGTACTAAATTTTGATTTAAAGGATTTCATTGACAAGAGGTAATAAATTGGAAATGGACGAGCTTGTTTCACCACCTTGAATTCTTGATACTCTATAGATCTACTAGATATGAAACATTTGAATCAAAAGGACAAATGAAAACAGAATAAACTTTTATGTAGAAAAAATTTAGTTAGGTACCTACAGGCCAATTATATTTTAAATGGATTAAATACTACATAAGGAATAGTGAAATAGAACTATTCGACCGGCGACGGACAGCAATGATACACCGGTGCTTTGCCTACTGATTGATAGCAATGAGTTGCGCGCCATTTCTACAGATGATATGAATCTATCCGTACCCGAACGGCACAAAATATAATAAACAATTTCTTACATATGGAGTCACGTACGCGAAATACGAAGGCTTCCACCGAGGCAAAACAGAACGGAAAAACATTTTACAACGAGAACCCAAAACCAACAACAGAATTATAATATTTGGACTATAGGACATTTTAAAAGCAAGAAATAGGTACTTTTTATGCTTAGTGGACATCAGATATAAGCAAATCAGTCTATTGTGTTTATGCTTAGTTTGAAACAAGACCCCAACCACCAGCTTACTACTCGGACATTGGACATCTGCTAAAGCAGTACCGGATATGAAAGTTACCTGAACAGACTAAGGGTTTCCCAGAGTTTTAAGCAGAGCTGTTTATGAGTATTTGTGATCGATCAGTGTATTTAAAGTTTAGTTTGTGTTTGGATTGTTTTGTTGGTTTTGTAGAACAATGTCTGTAAGTACGCCAGGAATTTGTGAGGTCTTGTTATGTTTATATGGGTGATTGTGTATGACTGGTTCTGTTTATAATGTTCGAATAACAAGAAAGTATTTTTGATGTGCCTTTTCGACAGGCTGCAGCACACACACCATTTTTACAAAACCATACTTTTTGATTGTATTCACTGATTTATTGTTCCCAAGCTTTGTTATATTCTTTATGGTGTTATGTATATTATTTATTGTAATGTAACCTTTGTATTTTGTATTGTGTTGCAGTGTCGAATAAATCTTTTATCTATCTATCAATGTGAATTAAAAAAAATATATGTGTCAGCTCAGACAACAGGCTTAAAAGTCAATGTAAATCAAAACGGATCATGAGTTACGTTTTATTAGTTACGAGAAATGTTTTCATATAACAGAATACTGATTGAAGCCTACAATAAAGTACTTATACATAATGTCATAGTCGTTTCATTATTATATTAACCAATTCTAGTGCGATCTGTATAAAAAGTAAATAATTGAATTTTGTATTTTTATTTATGTGCTGATCGTATCATAGAGGGTTGTCCGACAGTTGTCCGGACTTTGTCTCTGACGCCGCACAACAATATATCATGTCAGCTTTTTGTTATGATAAATTTATGTTAATGTCACATAACAAATATAAAATGTTAAATAATATATGTTTGTTTGTTGTGTTGATAGTGTATGGTATCACCTTGCCTGTCGACAGTCTGTAACCTCGTGTAGCGTAGAGCGTTCTCCGACAGTTGTTCGGACTTAGTCTCTGACACCGCACAATATATCATGTCAGCATTCCGTTATTACATAGGTAACATATTGTTAATGTCACATAACTAATATATATAATGTTGTATAATATGTGTTTGTTTGTTATGTTGATAGTGTATCGTATCACCTTGCCTGTCCACAGCCTGTAAGCTCGTGTAGCGTAGAGCGTTCTCCGACAGTTGTCCCGAGTCTGTCACTGACGCCGCACAATATATAATGTCAGCATTCGGTTACTATATTACATTTGTTGCAGTAAAATACAAAGTAGGGGAGATTTGGGGATTGGAAAACGTAGCAAAATAGAAATCAATGAAGTTATTGTACTATGTGGTTCTGGGATTTCTTTTCATTTTGTATTCTATTTAAGCAACTTTTTTTGCACGGCAAATTAAACGTAGCAAAATAATACTCTATAAGGTAGATGTGACAAATAATTGGAAGAATATATTAATGTATGTTACTGCAAATATTTTTAGATACAAGCTCTAAATTAAAAGTGTTATTAACTACAAAACACAAATAATTGATTACAGAGGGATTAAAACAAAATAGTAAAAACAGTAAATACAATTTAGTTAAATATCTATGGTTTGGTGGTAACATTTTACTGGGGACCCAATTTAATTATTGTTTAACTTAGAAATAGGTTTGAACTAGGTATGTCAAATTTCTTATATATGTCGGTTTTGTTTTTATCACTGGAGTTTCAATAGCAAAAAGTTGAATTTAAATTCCAAGAAGTTATTAAGATTTTTTTAATGACATTAAATCAGTCAGACAATACCAATCCACGAATTCATACTAATTTCAAAAATTTTTTTTAGCTTGACAAGTGTTAGGGTACATTGGAAAGGAAAAGAAGGGATTTTTTTAAAGCGGATATTGAACCCTATCACTACACAGCAAGACACAATTTTCTATTCACCCAAAAAAGTTGCGGGTCTTTGAGAGCGTTATCGTGAAAGAAATGCCTAACGTTCAGGGAGTATATAAATAAGGTTCAATATCCTATAAAAACCTTCAGAAAGTCAATTCAATGCGTTTCATAGCGCCTTAACCTTTATGGTTCACATCGCGTTTAGTGGTTCAGCCAGGCATGCGCGGCCTGCGCTCTTGTGGATACATACCGTTGTCGTGGCTCTGCTTTTGCTGGTCGTAGCTTCTAGCACGAGGTGGGGCTTCTTCTTGCTCTTTTGGTTCTTTTTCATCGCTCTGGAATTGAGAGATGCGAGGTTAGAGTGTACTGGCCACAACATACCTGAAGAATCCTACAATTTTCAGGATCATTATTTTGTTTTGTAGTCCTATATGAATAGAGTTCAATATCCTATCAAAGCCTTCAGAAAGTCAATTCAATGTCAGCTAATTTTTAGTTAACAGCATATCATTTATCTAGTACCCATAACACAAGCTCTGCTTAGCTTGGGGCTAATGCTGTGTCCATTATTTTATCATTTTAGTTTTATTATTAATAGCAGTGATCTACAGGATGTATGTAATAACTTAGGCTAAAGTTAGATCTTAAGCTACCAACCCTATGTACGTACATACTGGCAATTAATAAATGAAATTAGTAAGATTAATAATTATTAACTATCCGTAGATTACATTATGTACCTACATATGTAAATTTCTTTTCCGATTTTTGAAGCACGTAATCTATTTTAGACATGATTAATTTTTCGTGCCCGTTTGCGCACCGGTCAATTTCTTATTCGTTATGCGTGGTTCAATAGCCCATTACCGGTTTTATAAAATTTAGACTGTAATTCGGTTGATAAAAATACTTATATTACTATAGTTTCTGCTAATCATCAATTCCTCATCATCTGCATGCCAATAAGATGCCTACAGAGAACTCTGAGGACCTCAGAGATCTCCACAGTAACCAGTCCTCCGCACTCAGCAATTTCTTGCAATATTCATCAGGTCATCGGTCCACCTCTTGGGGGATCTACACAATTACCTGTGCTCTTTCCCTGGTTTCCCCCGCCACATGGCTCCTCGAGCGAAGTTCCTCGTTGAGTCGCGCCGCTAGCGTCGAAGCCTCGTGCCCACTCACGGTATAATGAAGATTACTGTAACAGCAAGTTATCACTCAGTTAATTTGTATTCACCAGAACGGGTCATTGTGAACGGATGGTGTCAATCCAGATGTCGCCAAAATTAAACTAATTTGACAACAGTTAAAATGATGCCATCCTTTTTATTTCGATCATTGTGAAAGAAAAGGCACTATTTTTAGTCCAGTCAAATTTGTTTAGCTAATTTTTGGCGATAGATTGTGTTGTCGATATTTTTTAGCTCTGCTTTCTGATGAAAATAATAAATGTTTATAGCAGAAAGTATCAAATACATGACGGGATAGTTATGTGTACCTTTGCTAAATATCAATAAATTGCTGTGACGACTTTTACAAGCTTTTCTCTCTCGAAAGTCTCGGGTTCGAGACAGCAAAATTTATTAAGAGATTCGAGACAACCTTAAGACCAAACCCTAATTACCACCAATGTGCAGCGGAGTGGATATGTCTAAAGGCACAATACAATCTTAAATAAAAATATATAAAAATAATACATATCTAAGCTAGAAAATAACATATTTCTTTATTTGGATTTCTACCTACGCTACACAGATATCCTGCTATTAAAAATACATAGTATTACAAAATACAATGTATACAGAAACTTATATTAAATTATAAAATATGTATAACTCCTACAAGTACTCAGCTACTTACCATATCGGTATAGGATCAGATGGCCTTAGCTTACTCAGTTTGGATGACTTCTTGGGTGAGAATGTATCCATTTCGTCGGACTCCTGTAATGTATCAAACATCACCTAATGGAACAACAAAAACGTGGTTTTAAAAGCATGTAATTAATGATTTAAGGAACTGAAAAGCGGTAAGGAAGATCAAGGAACTCAAATAGAGTCAGGACTCCGCCGTAGCATGAACGATCACCCTAGACTGGAGAAGACTTTGTCGAGGTTAAAATAGAGAAAAATTACATAAAAATGCAATACAATGCGTAAAATAAAGTTGAAAGAACAAAAGTCAAATATTTGCCGCTGCCGGCCGCGTTGGGTCGCTGTCGCTTTAGAATTACGCTAAAACCGAAACCCGTTCAATATTGACATTTGAAAGCCCTTTGAATCTTTTTCGTCATTTGCTATTGTATGGACGACATGCGGTGCGGTGGGCGAAGGGAATTTAGAATATTAGTCCTGCGACTCAGGAAGTTGCAGGTTCGATTCCCGCCTTGGGACAAATATTTGTACGATCTGCAGATATTTGTTCCAGGTGTTCTGGTTGTTTTCTATTTATAATAAATATATCTATGTAATGTATTGTATTATGTATATCAGTTATCTAGCTTAGTTGGTTAGAGCACACCCGTACTAAGGGTGGGACGCGGGTTCGAGTCCCGCCGAAGTCAAAATTTTTTGGGAACTTATTTCATTTCTTAGTTATCTAGTACCCATAACAAAAGCTCTGCTTAGCTTGGGGCTAGATAATGCTGTGTGAATTGTCCAGCATTATTTATTAATTTTTATTAATGGTGCTTTCAAAGCAATTAAAATGGTTTTCTAATGTCAATTATAGGAGCGTGGTTAAAGCGTAATTCCACAGCCGTGCCGGTGTTAATCGAGCCTTGCGCCTTGAAGTTTTCGAAGTCATTTTTAACCGACTTCGGGAAGAATTTCTATATTCGGCATCAAGAAATGGTCCTATAAAAAGTTTATTCCCAAGGGATTAGTATTTATCCCGTGAAGCTTAAAAAACAACACTCATAAAGTCGTGATTTAAAAAAAAACTAACTTTGAAATATCACGAGTAGCTACAACAATTTTGGTGATATCGTCGCCAATTCTTAATAGATTTGATGAGTCTTTCCTTGTTGTATTATATAGTTGATTTTGAGGTGGTCTCATAAAAGTTTGATCCTCGAGGAATTTATACGTGCGCCGTAAAATATCTAAAACATAATCACGTGACAATTTTCAATATAACATTTTTTTATATTAGTTACAAAATTTATCAAGATGCTACTTAAAAATTAGATCGCGCTATCGAAGTACTTCCAAAACGGTTTTTAGTATTCAGGAAATTTAAGTCGAATTATATTTGTTTTACAAGCGCAGTGACAGAGAACAATCTCTGCTACCGCCAATCAGTTGTCGCTTTCTGTAAAATGAAAAAGGTCCAAAATCCTTTGATTCATTAATGATGAAATCACAGCTCAGGGAAATAAATAAAATCATATAGAAAATGATAATGATGAAGACTTGTTAATACACTAACGATTTTGAACTTAGACAAAGCTAGGCAGAAAGTGGGCTGGATGGATTCCAAGTCACTTTATGCTAAGGTCACTAAGGCTAAGCCTTAATAAATCTATTAATAATTTTGTATTACGGTAGCCGACAATTTTTTTTAAACTTCTTTATGCAACTACCGTCAAAATTCTGATTTCAGAGATGATTGTATAATATTAAGACGATACCACGAGTCAAACTAGCGCCGCCACTTAGGCAGAGATACGATGTTACACTTTGTGGCCACCAAACTCAATTATCGCATCTCTGCCTATCGAAAATAAAACTATTATAGAGACATTAAAAAAAGCTTATAATAGGTATCACAAAATACCCATTTTTTTTTTAATTACCTTTGTTCAACGAAATACTAGGATAAAATAGGTGGCGGCGCTAGTTTGGCTCGGGGTATCGTCTTAAGAAAACGGGATTGAAAATAAATGCGGGTTGCATGCAGCATTGAAGACCACACAAGTATGCATGTATGAAAAAATGTGTCAACTATGGTAACTCAGCTCAGATATATATATACAGATTAAGCTCGTATAAAATGACGAATTTTTGACAGACTTTTATTAAAAACTGTCAAAAAGTCGCTACTTAAATCTACTGCTTAAATATGATTTGCTATTGACTATTTGGGGTTAGCTTAGTCTTTGTTATGCAAACTGCATTAGGGAGATATTAGTTGGTGGGCTCTTTCATTTTTCTTTATTAGACTGGGGACCTTATTTCATGGGTAGTAAGGTAGTAAATTTAGCAACTCACCGCGTGCAAGGTCTCTTGGCTGGCCATTTGGTCATCCTCCACCTCTTCTTCGATGCATTTGACTTCTTCAGGTGAACTCTACAATGACAAACAATTACAATTACTTCCTAACAATATAATTTTACATTTCTAACTTCTTTTCCCGTCTTCGCGTACGTGAATTGGCTAAGCGGGGTCGCGAATGTAACACTTGCTAAGGTGGAGGGGGCAAAGACTCTATTCTATCATCATCATTATTCGTGGTACCTATTACCTACATTATTTTCCGGTTAGCTATTTAAGCGTGAAAAGGTGGTAACAGACAGACGGAAAGACAGATATACATACGCTAATATATAGATAGAGCTAAGGATTTATGTTATAGTGCTTACCCGCACTCTGGGAATCTCTAAGAAATGAAATACATAAGTAAATTGAATTTTTTTGGGAATTTTTATTTCATACAGAGCTACTTTCCAGTATGGATAGGTACTACTTACAAAATCTAACTGGTATATTTTATAGTGGTTTTAGTAGTATCTCTGTGTACCTATTCTATGTTAGAACACAGAGAGACACTACTTAAGTACGGTCAACTAGCTAAAACTACAAACGCCCAGGTAAACAGAAACAGTGGGTACTATCAACTCATACGCGGGCATGGGCAGGATGACTTGGCTTGTTCTCTGTAGTAGTAATGATAACACTTACAGAGTTATTAGTAGTGGAGTGGTTACGACTGTGCGGCCTAAAGCCCGGCCCCGGTGGTAGGTTCTTCTGAACACAGCAGTTCACTCCGGGACTGAAGTGAAGTTCTACGTGAAATCTGAAAACCATACCAAGTAAATAGGAAATCAGGACAATATGGGTAAAATTTTTTGTCTTTTTTTATCCCAGAAACGCGTGTAACGCTGCGTATTTAATAAGTTAGTAAATTTACAAACATATCCATTTTTTTTTTCAATACTATTTATACTTTTCTATTATTTTTATTTTTATTTAAAAATATTGTCATTTAGACACCTGAATATATCCGTAAAGTAACCAAATCGATTGTCATAACAAAAATCGATTCGATAATTCATTAGGATTAGGACATGTCTATTTATTTGTCAATCGAACCATCAAAAAGAAAATAAAATAGTGGAATAATTTAGTGTTGTCCCCAATATGGCTGTACTTCCATCAGCATTTCATACATACGGCTGAGTAGATGGAACTAAAAAGTATCTACCTATCAATGGTCATCAGCAACATCACCGCATTTGTTTAGATACCTACATAGTCTACTGACGATGACGACTTGAGATTTTCGTCAAATAACGCGCGATACTACTACTACGCGAAAATAAAATTTTTAATGCTATATAAGCACTATTGAATCTAATTGAGAACCATTCAAAAACGAGTGTAATACCCTAAGTTTCAATACTCAGTTGTATAATTATAGCAAGCAAGGTCCAAAACTCGAATACAGATAAGATATTTGCCTTTCTTCCGAGCAGGGATCTTTGGTAGGGTCTTCGTACAACATGACCACGATCTGTGACATGTAGTTCAGTTCTGACACCATAGACACGTACTCCATCGCTCGCCGCCATTGCTCGTCTTTCAAAACCTAAAAAAAACAACTTTACTTTTTATTTTAAACATGCTTCCGCCCGCGGTTTTGTACGCGTTTTTTCTGGATAAAAAGTAGGCTTTATTTTGTTGCAGATCTAGAAAAACAACAATACAAAACCTCGAGTTACATTTTTTTTTCGTTTAGACGTTAGCAGCGAGACGTTATCGTGAGTATCATTCTTGTATGGGATTGGCGTAGTTCCTGTCGCACGATAGAGGCGTAAATATAATATCAAAACCAAAATAATCCAGAAATAGGAGTCGTCACGATCACGTCTCGTTGCTAACGTCAAATAGACTTACGAAAGTTTAGATGTTTGTTAACGCCGAAACTACTGAACAGGGGGTTGTTCAGTAGTTTCGACGTTAACAAACATCTATAAACTTTCGCATTTATCCCAGGTCTTCTACGCAAAGATTCATTCCAATCTCTACAACCGGGAAAGTAATGGTTTTTAACGTTTCATAAAATTATTAATACTAAGGTTTAATTTCGACTCATTCAATCGTTGTCCAATGTACATTTGATCAAGGAAATTGGATGATATTTGATCTATGATTTGGACACTAGTTTCTGCCCGCGGCTTCGTGCGCGTTGTTTCTATGAAAACTTACAAGGTTATTTCTTTCTTATGAAAACTGAAATTTTATGGACTAAAAAGTAGCCTATGTTTTATTCTAGATTTACCTACACCTATGCAAAATTTCAGTCCTATCTGTTGAGAAGTTTCTGTGTCAAGAAGTAACAATCTATCCATACAAACTTTGGAATTTATCATATTAGTGATGTGATTTCATACTCAACTAGGCAAATTACTTAGGAATCTTGGACAAAGATATTTGACGAGTGGAATGGGCATCCGTCCAAGAAATTTGATCAAATCTTGGTCAAAGATATTGGATGAGTGGAATGGGAACCTAAGCCCAAGTCCAATCAAAAAACTATCAGCTAGAGTACCTAATAGTGCTTTTGATTGGACTTGGGCTAAATTAATTTGAAAAGTTTAAAGTACACTTACATCAAAAATTCCTCCGAACCTCAGCACCGTAAGTAGCGAATGCACGTGACTCTCGCTGGTGAAGTACAGTCGCGTCCGCACGTGCCTCCCCGGACTCGAAACACCGTGACTGTACCTGTACAGGTAAACACTACTTGTGGAATAAAAAAGCTAGCAAAATTAATATTTGAATGTATAAGTAATTTCTAGTCTACGGTAAAAAATGGTTATAGCAAATAAATAGTGCTGGACGATTCACACAGCATCATCAAGCCCCAGTTATGTATAGAGCTTGTTTTATGCGAACGAAATAGCTTATATTCTTATACAAGGTGTTCGGTAGACCGTGTGCCATATGGTAACTGGGGGCAGGTGGAACAAATGTCAATAGCTGCGCGGCTTTTTCAACTCCGAAAATCCGCACGGCAATTTTTAAAAATTTAAGGAAATTTTACTATACGTTTTTTACGGTATTTGAACTAACAATAACTGCTGTGCCTTTTTTGTACGAAATAACATGGCTTACATTTTTTTCAATTTCATCTAGCAACATGTACAACATTTTGTGCCTTTATATATAAAGCAGCAATGGGCATTCAAAATGTTGTAAATTGAGTTAAATGTTGAAATGAGTTTAAAAAAACGATGTGTCTCTGATCTGTCAAATTACTGAAAACTTCTGTAGTTCATGACCATTTCTCCATGACACATGTGTCAAAACAATATAAAATACATAACAAAGCGTTTATTCATAAAATCGTCGTTTTTAATACCCTTAAAATTACCAATTTTTTTCTCCTTATAGTGCTGTATTTTTAGTTCGGTAAAACTTGTGCCAAAGGGCACGTGGGGGTAGGTTAGGTATAGCCATGTGCAATAGTATGGTGGTCGTTTAAAACAATATAACAGCAGAGATACTACAGTTAATTGATGTCTTATTTTTTTATTAATATTTTTTTGTCTCCAAGATGTCGTAATAAAACTGTATATTATTCAAATCTGTGATGCCGATGCCATTGCCTGTTTAAAATGATGTTTTTATTTGGAAAATTGGTTGAAAGATAACAGGCGAGTCATTGGTCCTTGTAATTAATAATTAAAATTTGAGTTTGTTTATGTAATTAATTTCCGGGAGCTGGTGAGTATCTCTTACAGTACAGCGCATCAGCATTGCCATACAGCGAGCAATGCAGCCAGTGTCGTGGGCACGCTTCCGACTGGTATTGATATGGATCAGTTGAGCTGCCTGTAGATTGTTTGCAACAGCCTGCAGTTAGCTCAATTGATTCAATTGTAAATACTAGCTTTAATTTTATTCTATATTAATGGACATTAATTCAATTCAATTTATTTATTTCTTTTATTAACCGAGCCTCGAGTCCATTTGACGAGATTATCAAAACGTGATCGTCTCATTTTTCCATAGGTTTTGGTACAGCGCTGGTTTATCACACGGACAGGAATTACGCAAATCCAATATAAATATGCGACGAGGCTAAAAAAACACAAATAAGGCAACCACAACGCAAAGCCGCCAATTTATATATTTCCTTAGTTCAATCACAAGATTATTTTTTCTATGTTGGTTTTTTTTTCACCAGAGCTGTATTGTGAAAATCTAGCGAGCCTATTGATTGGATTTGGTTTATTTACCACTTTGCTTCGCAGTTTACATAATAAAAAAACTACTTCTGATAAAGGTCAAGGTCAAGCCACTTATAAAGTATTTTAATCAGCTTTGAAAATAACGCTATAACCAAATTCATTAAATGCAAGTCTGTTAAACACCAATGAAAGATACATACCTGGGATTCAGCCTATTAACAGTTTCCTCTCCGGATTCCTCAATGTTCCGTTGTAAATCCGCTCTTATTTTCTTTAGCAGAGGGGTGCAGATACCTTGGCTAATCGTCATCTTCTCTTGCATTGTTAAACCGTATTCCTGTAACGTCATAAAATATTAATATCTCAATATTTTGGTTGTCGTATAACACACGGCTTCCCGACGTTTCAGCAGGATTACACGCTGCTTCAATCAGCAACAAAATATATCGTCGCGTGTCTGTGTTTGACCTCTGTGGCGCGGTGGCCGAAGGTCCGCCTGCGACGCAGAGAGTTGCGGAATCGATTCCCGTCGCGAAATAAAAAAAATTAAGTAATTGTCATCATCGTTGGAGCTATAGAAACCTAGATTTTTAACAGATTTTTATAACATTTGACTTTAAATAATTTACGACTCAAATACGATATTTTATTTGACTTTTGAGACAAGAGTTTCCAGCTGGTTATCTAGGAATTACGAAGTTGTCTCTATTTTTGCTATTAAATGACTGAACTTAGTTCGTTTTCTTTGCTACCGCTAACAAAACGAAGAGATCCATAAAACATTTCTTTTAAATAGTTATATATAATAAAATAGAAAATTCCTCACCTGTGGTATAACAATATCCGCCAAGTACTTAGCATAGATATAAAGTTCCTCCGCCAGATCAAACTGCAGCGTGTGTTGGTTGTGTTGTAAATCGTACTTGATACAGTCATAAATGTCCGGTATTTTGGATATGTCGTATGTTTTGTTCTTCGTGCAGAAATCCTTCTCGATCTTTCCCCAGCGGCGACCCATAAGCTCCCATGTTTCGCCGTGGTAGAGGATTGTGTCTGAAAATGAAGTGTTGTATATAGAAATACGTAAAAGAAAAAGTACCTATGTATGTAGTTAGGGGAATAACAGACCGAAACCGCAAACTATTGTGATTTCGACGACCTCTGTGGCGCTGTGGGCGAAGGTTCGCCTGCGACGCAAAAGGTTGCGGGTTCGATTCCCGCCTTGGGGCAAATATGAGTAGATCGTACAGAACACCCGGAACAAATACTGCAGGTATTTGTTCCGGGTGTTCTGGTCGTTTTTTATGTAATAAAAAATATGTCTATATAATTTATTGTATTTGTATTATGTATATCAGTTATCTAGTACCCATAACACAAGCTCTGCTTAACTTGGGGCTAGATAATGCTGAGTGAATTGTCCAGCATTATTTATTTAAAATTAAATATGGATTGAAATATAAGTTTTCAAAAATATTCGACTTCGACGGGACACGAACCCGCGCCCGAAGTCCCTTCGAGACTTCGTGGTTATATCTACAGGCTGGGGCAAAAGTAATCACCAGATGTACATAGAAAAACTTTGGTTCTGCTTGTGAAATTTGTTTTTTTAATTGATAGCGGACAGACCGAGACCACAAGTGTTTCGAAACCGATCTCGAAACCCTAAAAAGAGATACCTATTTTTGTAATTAAATGAATAAAATAAATAAATAATGCTTAACGATTTACACAGCATTACCTAGTCCCAAGCTAAGCAGAGCTTGTGTTATGGGTACTAGATAACTGATATATACATAATATAACACAATAGTTATATTATATATACATATTTTTTTATATTATATTATTTTTATTATATTATTATACATGGATAGATATTTTTTATTATACATAGAAAACAACCAGAACACCCTGAACAAATGCCTGCAGATCGTACACACATTTGTCCCAAGGCGGGAATCGAACACGCAACCTCCTGCGTCGCAGGCTATCGCCCACCGCGCCACAGAGGTCGCCATAATTTACTATCTAACCTTCTAACATAACTAATCCATGTCGGTTCTGTGTTAATGTACTATGCGCATATCGTTTTAGATGAGTTGTTACTAGTCGAGTTGTGTTTGAGGAGAATTTTCCGAAACGCATCGAAGTGAACAAAGCGGCGGGTTTAGCTATATTCAAAAGTATTCAAATGATTATATTACCTTTAGTCTTAGGATCATCTTTCTTCGTAACAACAATATGCACTAGCTGCTGTATCAGAGTGTGCACATGCGCGCAGCATCGAACCGGGTTCTTGACGTAATCCATGGCAGCCGCTATGCTGAGAGAGGTGCAGGGGTTGATGCGGGCTCGGTCTTCGTCTGTGAAGTCTCGGTCTACTTGCATTGCTTCGTGGAGGCGTGCTTTGGCCCTGGAAATTAGAAATCACTAGTTTCTGTCCGCGGCTTCGCATGCGTTGTTTTTATGGAAACGTTTAAAGGTTATTTATAGATAGATAACTCTTTATTGTACCTCACAAATACAAAATACAATACAAAAGGAAATACATGAGTACAAAAAGCGACCTTATCGCGTAGTTTTTTTTTTTTTTAAATATATATATCCCATGGGCACTGTTCTATGTGATAAAAAGTACCTGTTCGATTCCAGGCTTAGAGCTACATATATCTATGCTAAATTTCAGCCTGATACGTTCAGTAGTTTTGTCATGAAGAAGTAACAAACATCCATCCATATTTTCGCATTTATTAGTAGTAGTTTCTGCCCGCGGATTCGCACGCGATGTTTAAGGTTTTTTTCTATCCCATGGGAAATGATTTATGGAATAAAAAGTAGCTTATATCTTATTCCAGTCTAATAACTACATGTATCATCATCATCAGCCTATATTTGTCCACTGCTGGACATAGGCCTCCCCTAATGAGCGCCATAGCGCCCTGTCTTCAGCTTGTACTACACGTATGCTAATTGCTTATAAGAATATTAAGCCGAGCATAGCATAAACGCAACCATTAAAATCACCCTGACGAAAGGCAAGTGATCATATTAGTCGTATTAGTCGTAGTAGAATTTCGTACATGCTTAAACTACGTCAAAATAATGAGAATTTCAAACTCCTTCTCTTTCTTTCACATAGTATACGTAGAAAGTATGACTTACATGTTCTGAACCTTGGAAGAATCACAATCATTATCCAGCAGTCCATTGGTATTAGCAGACTTCACCATCTGCACCAGTATTGGAGTGAGTTCCCCCTCCAAGGCTAACAGTCCTTTGGCAAAAGCAGCTGCAGTCATTTGTACCCGACCCTCGTCTGAAGCGTAGATCTTCAGATCGTGACGGAAGGTGGAATGGAGGCGGAGCAGGCCTAGGCCTTGAGTGCCGCCTTCTCCTGTAGGAAAAAACTTAATTGTAAATTATTTATTTCTTCGCTTTACAAGAGGCGCTAACGCCCTTATGCAGTTGTCAGTTTTAATGTTATATGGCCAAGTACTTTCATGAAACTTAAGTGAAACTTAGGCCTTAGGCTTGCATGAGATAGATAGCATATGCAGATTAGTATCTCTTAATCTATACTCATACTACCTATAAATACGAAATAATTGTTCGTATGTTTGAATTGAATATGAACCGAAACTAACGGACGGGTTCGAAAAAAAATTGCACCATTCGAATCCTACATTATCCCTGATGAACATAGGCTATAAAATATACCCGAAGCCGGGGCGGACCGCTAGTTACTTATAATTCCAAATAATAAAAGTGAGATTATTAACAACACCGTCTACAACAATTTATACGACAGATACCTACTTTCCACGCATTCAAATCACAATAATGTTTAGATCATCGATTTAAACGGTACAAACTCAATTTCAATTTATTAGTCTATGTTTTACTACTACTAATTCTTCTCAAAAGTGGGACGACGATGTATAATATACGTCCATTACTGGCTGACAATCAATTCATAGTTATTAGACTGAGCGAAAGTTATCTTCATTCAATGACAGTTACAGCGACAATTAGTATGGTTATATGGTAGCCGTGTGGTGACGGCATAGAATTTGCACCACCAAAACTCTTCCCGTGGGTGTCGCTAGAGGTCCAAGATCGTACTGCTGTTCAAATTTAAAATCTAGGATTCTTATACTCCTATACCTAATATTCCATTTTAGTCTATACAAAAGCGCCAAGATAGATTTATTTTTGGTGGCATACGTTTGATGAAAATAAATATCTAAAATATGTCAATTTTGATACATATTATTTGCCTTCTCCTCCGAACCAATATGACTAAAGGCAGGGGGGCGGGCAGCAGCGCATCTTGCAGAATACCAATACCAACCTATCGATCACCAAACTGCGATCCACAACCTCGTGGATATTTATTGAAAAAAATAAGGTTTTAATAAAAATTTAAGAGTTAACTAGGCGATCTTTTTCGTGTGGCTAAAGGACAATTCGCCGGATTTTAATGCGTGCGAAGATTGGTCCTCAGGAAGTCCGGATTTCAACCCATTGGACTACCGATTGTGGGCTGTTTTAGAGGAGAAAGCCTGTTCGAAGCCTCATCAAAATATCGAGTCGTCAAGGTGTGATTTGGTGGCAACAGCGGCCGAGGTACCTCTGGAAACGGTGCGTGCGGAGATAGAAGAGTGGCCGGATCGATTGCAGATGTGTGCGAAGGCAAGAGGGGGCCACATTGAATATTTTTGATATTACTTAATGAAATAGGAGATAAAGAATAATATCTATTCAGCTGTTTTACCATTTTTTTTTCTTTTTTAGTGAGATAGGTACAGTTTTAGGAAGGACAACATTTATGGGAGTACTAGGTATATTTATAAAGGTCATGATCATGACCGAGTAAAGGTATAAACCACGGTATCAAGTCAAGAGTCCAGTGATCGATCGACATTAAGCCAGGAACACTGTGGCGAAATTAAGGCTTATATTGATACTAGGTATGTTTTGCCTCGTAGGAGTGTGGCGAATATTTAAACCTAATTTTTAATTTTACCCGACCGAAGCCGGGTTTTCGTTTTCGTCTACCAATAAATAGTTTGGAAACTATTATCGTTGGCAAATTTAATAATATTGGATACAAATCGATTATTGAACATATTGAAAATAATTTATTCCTAGGTATAAATATGAGACGACCTCTCTGACAACGTTACTGTGCGACAGAACGAGGAAAAAGTCCAGCCATGAAGTTGTTCCTAGTTATTGGTGAGTAAAATGTTATATATGTTTATTCCTTATTACTATTAGTTATTACTTCTGCTTTATATTTTTATTTTAAATTATATGACCCTCGGCCTTTTTTCCCCTGTTATTATATCTTTTTAAAATCAACTTTGTATAAAAGCAACCAAATCAGTTTTTATGTTTTAGTGAGAATAACGAACAGCAGTTGATTTTTATTTATAAATATTTCGGATTTCGAAAAGAGGGATTTTATAATTTTTCCCGTTTATGACCCGCGTATAATATTTTTTGCTATAAAATTTGACTTGTCTTTGAAGAAAATCGGTAAAGATATAAAAGTTTTATAATATTAATGATAATTTAAATAACTTAGCATTGTTCAAAGTGAAGCTTTCGTTGCGGTTCAAAGATTTATTTGTAAACTTTAATTATGTTTATGTTCAGTAACTATAACTTCATCGTGTGCCTTACGCAAACCCACCCTGGCCGATAGGTACCCAGGCCTATCGGACAGAGCTTAAACGAGTATTCCATGCGTAACATCTCAATTCGTTTTTCTTTGAGTACTCTGATTAGGAGGATTGCAATAAAGCCTGTTAAGTGAATGGGGCTGAAACTTTGCATAGACTGACCATCTAAGCTAGGTTTAAAAACCGACCAACATTATCCCAATAGTTGTTATATGTAACGATAAATTCGCTGGTCCCCTAGGTTCGGCCTTCAAAGCCGTGGGCAGTACCTACTTATGAGAGTGAGAATTTTATTTTGATTATTTTTGAACAGCGTCCGTGGCGATGATCTGCCATGTGGTGGCATACTCGGACCAAGATATGCCGGGAACCAACTATGTTGGAGGTTACAGCTATGGATACCCCAGCTATGCAGTACCCACCTATGCATTACCCAGCTATGGGGGTATACCCACTTATGGCGGGGTACCCAGTTATGGCGGGTTATCCAGTTATGGCGGGGTACCCAGTTATGGCGGAGTAACGAGTTATGGGGTACTTCCCAACTATGGCGGATCGAGCGGTTATGGCGAACTTTCCAGCTATTCTGTAAGCCAAGGCGCAGAGGTCGCACCAGGTACGCTGTGCCAGTGTGCACCCACCCCTCCCAAAATCTGCGGAACCGATTCCGTCACTTACTCGGGATGGTGCAACTATAAATGCGCGGTTGCTAGAAATCCTGATTTAAAGCTCGCTTATGTGGGAGAGTGCAGGGTGGCGAGAAGTACCAGCCATAGGGATAATGAGAACTAGGTAACTATTCCATCTAACTGGTTGGAGGACATCAGACAATTCATTAAACTTAACACCTATTTTGTCTCCAGTGCAATGAAATAAACTTCCTGTTTCTGATTGTTTTTGTTTTATTGCCTACCTAGGATACTTCATTCTCCCTATACCTATACCATGAAACTATATTATTTGTAGTTCGACTGACAATCAAATAGTCATGTCCTAATTCTTTACCGATTCGATTTTTTATGACTTTTCTTCATGACGAAGGTATAATCGATTTAGTTATTGTGAGCTAAATCAATACAAGGCACAATTTCTTCAAACATTTAACATTTTGTATTATTATAATACAGGCTTTTACTCAGGCGTCTAATAACTTTTTTTACAATACTAATATTCGATAGAATAACATCGTATTATTTTTGTTGTCTTATTTGTTACTTGATCATGGAAAAAGTATCTAGAATTAGTTGAGTTTATTTAGTTCATTTATTCAAGACCAATTTTTATAGCGTGTATAGGCAAATTACTTTTAAATTTTACAACATTGTACAAAATAATTACAAAAAAATAATAAGGTAATTAAATTAAAAGCATGCAATTATAATATCATCAAATTCATCTTTTTTGCAAAAGTTTTAATAGTTTATTCTTGAAAATATGTGGATTGTCAATTCTTTTCATTTTAGTAGGAAGAACATTTAAATAATATTACTGCCTAATACTTAGATAAAACCAAGCTCACGATAAATGGTCACATTGCCCGGTCGTCGTATATGGCCACCTTCTCCAAGTGGACACTCACGGTAGGGCTGGTCCAATAGTATAAAGTCGCCCAGCGAGCTATGGAGAGAGCTATGCTCGGAGTTTCCCTGAAGGATAGGATTCGCAACGAATACATCCGATAGAGAACCATGGTTATCGACATAGCTCAAAGGATTAGCAAGCTGAAGTGACAGTGGGCTGGTCATATCTCGAGAAAAACCAACAACCACTGGGGTAAACGTGTACTTGAGTGAAGACCACGGCTCGGCAAACGTAGTGTAGGACGATGTTTGAAGTTGATGTTTACAGGGCGCTATGGCGGTCATTAGGGGAGGCTATCCGAAGTGCAGCAAGCGGATATCTAGCAGTAAACTTATATAGGCTGATGATGATGATGACTGCCTAATACGTACTGCCATGCTTTGCTACATTGAGTCTCGCATAAACCTCGAGCTCTATGTATTTTCTTTCTGACATGAGTATTTTTGTTCTCTTCTCTGCAGTTTCGTATTTGCGAGGGTATCATACAATGTCCATCAGGACAACTAATATGTATAAGCAGGGCATTACATACTATCTCGGGTCGTTAAAAATCGAAACTTTCATATCAAATCAAATTAAAAAGTCTTTATTTCCATGAATACAAAAATGTACACTTCGAAAAGGTCAAATTCTTAAAACAAAACATTGACACGGAAATAAAGTGATATTTTTGATTTCGGTCACTTTGGTATGTAGACTACCTAAAGTAAAGAAGTGACGAAGAAACCTTTAGCCTGTCAGTTGTTACGTTTCGAGTTGGAGCAAAACCCGTTCCAAGTTTTTTTATCTTCTAGCTAGATGATCTGATATTTTGTAGTAAGCATTTTTGCACAGAAAGGTTTTTACAATTTGTTTGAATTTATTTACTGATTGATAGATTTTGCAACTCACTAGGAATTTTGTTGTAGAAGCGTATACTTACATATAAGTCCCCATATTCTTTCAAGTCGACAAATTCGTATCTTTATCTGTCATAGTGTCTATGAAATACTTCACTCTGTCAGTCAGTCTTCATTCGCTCACCTTTCAACAATTAGGGAACTCCGTATACCTATCGTCGTGCATACACTAAATATAAAATAAATACGTGAACGGGGTGTAGTATTATACTTTTCCGCGAGATAGAACTATGGTCGAAAAGTCGAGTTGATATTTTTAATTTTACTATACATACGTTCACTACTGATTATGCTTATCCCAGGGAGCTCATTCAGGGGGATATTTAAAAAAAACTAGCATTGGCCTAATAACCCTCATTAGCTTGGTGTTCCCAGTAAAGATTATATTATTATATAAAAATATAAAAACTAAACAGGAATAAGGTTAAATTCACGAGGCAAGGCTCTAGTGAAGTTGTCTGTTTTAATTTTATATGGCCAAGTACTTTCTTAAGTGAAACTTAGGCTTTAGGCTTGCATGAGTTAGAGCATGAGATGCAGATTAGTGTTTCTTAATTACTTATTATTTGAAATAATAAAACTGAGATCATAAACAACAACGCATACAACCATATACGACAGATACCTACTTTCCGGCATTCAAAACTCAATAATGTTTAGATCATTGATTGCAACGGTAATAAAACGTTAATATTAACTCGATAACAATTTATAAATCTATGTTTAACCACTATTAATTCTTCTTAAAAGTGGGACGACGCTCACGTAAATAAAAATAATAAATACGTCCATTACTGGCTGACAATCAATTCATAGTTATTGGAGTGAGCGAAAGTCATCTTCATTCAATGACAGTTACTATGACAATAATTAGTAATTAATGGTTATAAGGTAGCCGTGTGGTGACGGCATAGAATTTGCACCACTAAAACTCTTCCCGTGGGTGTCGCTAGAGGCGACTAAGGTACATACACCGGGGGGGCGGGCTGCAGCGCCTCTTGCAGAATACCAACCTATCTATCACCAAACTGCTATCCACAACCCGCACGCCTCGCGTGGTGAATATGTGCAGTACCCCCTATGAGGTACAAAAAGATAGAAGCCAATAAGGCGATTAACAGGGGGAGGACCATTATAGGCTGTTAAGGTGAGGAGGTGGTTGTTATGGTAACATTAGTTAAACGAAGACAGGCGTCCGTAAAAATCTCTTCAATTCATCGCAACTAAATATGGCTTAGATCAAGTATTTAATAATGGTGTGTAACGCGGACCATGAAAAATGTTTTTGTAATGTCAACACATATTAAAAAATATAAAATCAAAATAAGAAAGCCTTTTTAGAAGTAACTTTCAACAATAATCATGCATAGAAAGAGTGTTTGTACATAAAATAAAAATTTAAGTGAACACATGTATTTTGAAATTTGAATTGTAATATAAAAGACTAGCACTAATATTACTCACAATATTTACACGCCTGCAGGCTTAATAAAATAGTTAAACATAAAATATTGTATAAAAATAATGTATTCTTGCAAATAAATGATTAAATAAGATTATTTAAATTTGACCTAAATTTTAACACACAAGCAAAGTAACGGACAATTACATATTATTGAAAAGTAAACAAAAAGTAAATAGTTTGCAAGCTATTATTGTTAACAAATCTAATAATATTGGATACAAATCGATTATTGAACAGACTGAAAATAATTTATTCCTAGGTATAAATATAAGACGACCTCTGACAACGTTACTTACTGTGCAACAGAACGAGGAACAAGTCCAGCCATGAAGTTGTTCCTAGTTATTGGTGAGGAATATGTTATATAAATTCTTTATTTTTATATTTTAAACTAAATTACCCTTTTTTGTCCTGTTTTTATATATTTTAAACTACCTCTGTTTAAAAGCAACCAAATCTAGTGAGTCTCTTTAGTGAGATTAACGTACAGTACCTGGTTGTTTTTTTTTTTATATAGGTATTTGTAATTTTGATAAGAGGGGTTTTATAAGTTTCACGTGTTTATGAGAGTATGAACTTTTGGTTTTAAAATTCGGTATAGTAAGTAAAGTTTAAACACATCAATGATACCTAATTAAAATAACTTATCAGTGTTCAAAGTGAAGCTTTTATCGGGGTTCAAAGATTAATATCTTTAGTAACTATTATACTTCATTGTGTGCAGTACCCAGATCTCTCTGACAGAGCTTAAAGAGTACTTCATGAGTAACATCTCAATTAGTTTATTTAAGTAGTAATCTGATAACTTAAAAAGATATTCAATAAGTATTTTAGCAATAGCTGCTAAGCGAATCGGGCTGAAATTTGCATAGACTGACTATCGAAGCCAGGAATAAAAAACCGACCAACGTTGTAAGTTAGGATAATTCATCCTGATCGTCAAGGCGTGAGCATTACTAATGTGAAAGGTGAAGAAGTATGAATGGAGGAATCGTCACTTAAATTTTATTTTGGTTATATTTTAACAGCGTCCGTGGCGATGACCTGCCACGTGGCATACTCGGACCAAGATGTGCTGGGAACCAACTATATTGGAGGTTACAGCTATGGATACCCCAGCTATGCAGTTCCCAGCTATGGGGGTGTACCCAGCTATGGCGGGGTACCCAGTTATGGCGGAGTGTCCAGTTATGGCGGAGTACCCAGTTATGGCGAAGTACCCAGTTATGGCGGAGTACCCAGTTATGGCGGAGTACCCAGTTATGGCGGACTACCCAGTTATGGCGAAGTACCCAGTTATGGCGGAGTACCCAGTTATGGGGTAATTCCCAGCTATAGCGGATCGAGCGGTTATGGCGGACTTTCCGGCTATTCCGGATTAACCACAATGACTGGTCTATCCGGGCAGGGCTCCGATGTGCCGCTAGGTATCCCGTGCATGTGCGCACCTGCCTCTCCCAAAATCTGCGGAAGCGATTCAGTGACTTACTTGGGATGGTGCAACTTTCAATGCGGGGTAACTAACAATCCTGATTTAAAGCTTGCCTATTTGGGAGCGTGCAGGGTGATGAGAAGTAACAGCCATAAGGATAATGACAGCAGGACATTAGAAAATTAATTAAACTTAACTCCAATTTTGTCTCAGTGCAATGAAATAAACTTTCCGTCTCTGATTGTTTTTGTTTTATTGCCTACCTAGGATAGTTTATTCTCCCTGTTTCTATACAATGAAAGATAGATAGATTATATAACTTTAATGCACCATCAATATAATATAATAATGAAACTATTTAATTTTTTGTAGTTCGACTGACAATCAAATCGTCATGTCTTAATTCTTTACTGATTCAATTTTTTATGACAATCGACTTTGTTCATGAAGGTGTAATCGGTTTAGTAATTGTGAACTAAATCGATTAAAACACAAATTCCTTAAACATTAATATTTTGTTTACAGGCTTTTACTCAGTCATTTGTTTATTATTAATTAGAACGGCGGCGATTGCCAGTTACACTAATTAATTGAGAAAGAAAATTACAATCAAATAATAGAATTAAATTCAAACTAGTATTTACAATAGAAACAATTGAGCTAACTGCAGACTGTTGCAAGCAATCTACGGGTAGCTCAACTGATCCATATCAAATTACGTAAATTACTTAGGAATCTTGGACAAAGATATTGGATGACTGGAATGGGCACCTTACATACTATGTCTGTTTGACTTTCATAGGTAGCCATAATTTTAAATGCGACAGAATCGTCTCTCTTTCTGTCATAGTGTCTATGAAATATCTAATTCTAGGTGCATTCCGAGTTACGCTAAAATCTATATTATCGCGCTGACAAGCGTTCCGTATTACTGTGAGCGCGACAATGATATCCTGTGCAGTTCTGTGTGACGTCATATATATGAAGTCATTTTAAGTGCAGTTTTGCGATAACACCGACCATGCTACAAACCGTAATCACTCGGTGCATTCCGAGTTACGCTAAAATCGATATTATCGCGCTGACAAGCGTTCCGTATTACTGTGAGCGCGACAATGATATCCTGTGCAGTTCTGTGTGACGTCATATATGACGTCATTTTAAGTGCAGTTTTGCTATATCACCGACCCTACAAACCGCCATCACTGTAAGCGCCTCTGTCAAGTGTCATTTAGATTTATTGATGACTGATAGACGTCAAACTGAACGTTCGTTGTCGCGCTCACGGTAATTCGGAACACTCATGAGCGCGATCATATCGATAAAAGTACCTATACTAGGTGCATTCAGAGTTACGCTAAAATCGATATTATGGCGCTGACAAGCGTTCCGTATTACTGTGAGCGCGACATCGATATCCTGTGCAGTTCTGTGTGACGACATATATGACGTCACCGTTCGTTGTCGCGCTCACGGTAATTCGGAACACTCATGAGCGCGATCATATCGATAAAAGTACCTATACTAGGTGCATTCCGAGTTGCGCTAAAATCGATATTATGGCGCTGACAAGCGTTCCGTATTACTGTGAGCGCGACAACGATATCCTGTGCAGTTCTGTGTGACGTCATATATGACGTCACCGTTCGTTGTCGCGCTCACGGTAATTCGGAACACTCATGACCGCGATCATATCGATAAAAGTGTACTATTGTAATGAAATTGACACCGCGACTCGTGAGCGCGCTTATGAGTGTTCCGAATTAATGATAGCACTCAACTGTCATTAGTGTGATATCTAATTTGGATCGCAAAATATCGTTGTGATCGCTAACAGCGCAGTAATCGTAGTTCGGAATGAACCGTCTGTTAGTCACTCCTCTTTCGCTCACCTTTCAACAATTAGGGAACTTCATATACATGTGTCATCACCATTTACAATTTTTTTTAAACAATGGAGTTGTGGACCTCTGGGAGCCTTTAATAGCGCTCGGAGAAAGTGGAGGGGGTTCTGTGCAGGAGTATTTAAACGCGAAACAACAAAAATCGACTTCTTCGCATTTAAAATCAGCGCTTTAAAACCGTGATGCGAGCTGTACCTATCGTCGTGCATACACCAAATATAAAGTAAATACGTGAACGGGTGTAGTATTTTACTTTTCCGCAAGGTGGAGCTATGGTCGAAAGGTCGAGTTGAGATTTTTAGTTGTATCATCCATACGTCCAGTGCTGGTCATGGTTCGTCAAGGGAGCTCATTCTGTTTTTTTTTAATTGGAGCCCCCTTTTAAACAGAAATCCACGGGCCGAGTTTTAGGCGTCCACGTACAATTGAAGTGGAACATCCGCCCTATTTGGTCAACTTGAAAAATAAAAAATAACAGGCTAAAGGTTTCTTCGTCGATTCTTTACTTTAGTGTACCTAAGAGACAGAAATCAAAATTATCACTTTATTTCCGTGTCAGTGTTTTATTTTAAGAATTTGACGTTTTCTAAGTGTACATTTTTGTATTTAATTTATGGATATAAAGCATTTTTGATTTGATTTGATTTGACTTGACTCACTGGAGAAATAGCCTCACTACTGTAATCTCAGAGTAAATTTTAACACAGTCACTTACCCGGTATATGCCTTCCTTGTCCGCCCGGATACATGCACCGGAACATCCGCCCCAACTCCTCAGCCTGAATCCGGCCCGCGGGGGTCAACTCTCCGCCCCACTTGAGAATCAGCACCAGGGACGGATCGCCCTCGGCACCTACTGTAACGATACCTACTGTGAAAACAAGTAGTATGGGTTAATGTGGTGATGATAACAATATGCGAGTGCTAAATGACTAAGGTTTTAATACTATTGGTTAAATCTAGTTCACCGTGTAGCCAATAATTACAAAACTATTACGTGACTTATTATAGCCCGGTCACACACTCCGTCTTGCGCAGTTCAGTTTGGCAAGTTATGTTTGTGCAGTTATGATTGTGCAAAAATACTGAACACGGTACAGTCTGTGGTACAGTGGCCACACGTGCAAGTAAGTTCGTGCAAACTGGACTACACAAAACTGAACTGTCAGTACTAAGTAGTTACCTATATTGTTTTTATTTCTCTATTTTCGGTGTCACTGTCATGACACGACTCATGGTATCGCCAACAGAAGATATTTTTTTATTGTTTTTTTTATTGTTAGTTTATAAAAAGCAACATACAAACAAGTAACGCAAATGTTTTGCCGAACTGCAGCGCGGCTTGAATGACCGGCCACACGCTCAATATGTAATTTGTAATTTACGAGCGTGTGGACGGGCTATTAGAACATATTAACATATCACTGAAACAAACAAGAAAGAAAGAAAAAAGCAAATATTTTTTTATGCTCTTTGCGGGGTGTGACTAATCAGAAAACTTTATTGCATTGACGGTTTTTTGCCTGAATCGTTTTAGATAAGAAGCTTGGATTGATATCAATAATAACATTTCATTACAAATATAATTTTTGTAATGAAAAGTTAGATATTTGGCGTATGACTCTAGCGTCTAGTGCTAGACTCGTAAGAGATCCCAAAAATTTTCGTCGAAGCACGTGATCGATTTCGTGGCTTAGTTGGTTAGAGCACACCCGTACTGAGGGTGAGACGCGGGTTCGATCCTGGCAAAAAAAATTTGAAAATTTTTGGGACATTATTAAATTTTCATGGAAAATTGCCCCAGTGCGAGTTACCCACTACAAACCAAAACCCTAAATAAAATAATATTTGTTAATTATAAATATGAATGCATTATAATGTATTACCATCATCTGAGCTGGACCCTCGCGGCCGCCCCCGAGGCTGGTACTTCATCTGCACTTTGCGATTGATGCCCGAAAAGTGACCGTACCTAAAAATAAAAATAAATAATGCTCGACGATTCACACAGCATTAAATAGCCCCAAGCTAAGCATAGAGCTTGTGTTATGGGTACTAGATAACTGATATACATAATACAATATATAGATAGATATTTTTTATTATACATAGAAAACGACCAGAACACCCGGAACAAATGCCTGCAGATAGTACAAATATTTGTCCCAAGGCGGGAATCGAACACGCGACGTCCTACGTCGGAGGTTCGCCCACCGCGCCACAGAGGTCGTCTAACAAGAAAATTAAAAAATAGGTATTTTTTCTCATTGCTGTTATCAATTATCCATAGTAATATTAGAAATTCGAAAATAACTCTTTCTGTCCTTGTCACGCCTTAACGGCTGAACGGATCTTAATGAAATGTGGCAGGGACGGACATAGGCTAATTTTTATATACACACACAGTAAACACAGATGAGTGGTGGATCATCAGTGGCTGGGGGGTGGGGGGACCCTAGTACCTATCGATTTAACCCCCATGTATGTTCAGCGATTTTCAACGGTTATTTGGACTTTGCTAAAGTTTTAGTCAAAATCCAAATTCTTAATTGATTTCTGAATGAATTTCGTTATTGCGGCCAAAATATTAGATCTGCAAAACACTAGCGGTTCGCCCTGGCTTCGGCACGGCATTCTATAGCCTATGTTCATCAGGGATAATGTATTCTAATGGTAAAAGATTTTTTTCAAACGGTCCAATAGTTTCGGAGTCTATTCAATTCAAACAAATCTTTCCTCTATAATATTAGTATAGATGCACTTACATTTCCAGAACACTCTTGAGCTGTTCCAGCTTTCCCTGCTTCTCTTCGATCTCCGGGTCGGCGTGTCTCGTGTGGATGTCGGAGAGCAATGCTCGCGCGATGTCCAGAATCTCTTGTAACTGCTTAGGCTTCTTTAGTTTCACGTGACCGCGCTTGTAGCCGTCGTACTTTTCAAATATTTCGAAGAATCTGGGGAAAATAAATAAATAATAAATAAATAATGCTGGACAATTCACACGGCGTTATCTAGAACCAAGCTAAGCCGAGCTTGTGTTATGGGTACTAGATAACTAATATACATAATACAATACAATTCAGGCACATGCATTATCTTATCCCTTAAATAAATAAGATAAAGTACGCTTTGTAATCTGTTTAGTCCTAAGATATATATGAATAAAATAATTTATTTATTTAAAAAATACAATACATAGACATATCTTTATTATACATAGAAAAGGACCAGAACACCCTGAACAAATATCTGCAGATCCATTACGAATGTAAGCGGGTTAACTACGAACCTTATTTGTGTTGGAAGAACACCAACGTTTGAATTCGTCAAACTACGATATCAATATATCAATATCAATAACGTTTATTTCTTTATGCTTACAAAATAAGCACTCAGACAAGTAAAATTTAATACTATAAACACGTTTATAAATAGTAATTATTATCAAACAAGAAACAAGGTGTTATTGATTTTGTCCACTTAAATTTTTTGTCCACTAGTGGAAGAAGTTTTTATAGTAAAATATCTGCAGATCGTACAAAAATTTACTCCGAGGCGGGAATTGAACCCGCATCCTCCGTCGCAGGCGACTCTCAAGAAAGAAATACAATGATTCGATACTGACCCCGTTCTCAAATACAGTAAGTTCTTAGAACCACGAACCAATTGAAAGAAAATCATATTTTTACGTCGAAAATGACGTTTTCGTCCTATTTGTTTTGTATTAACCTTTCGAAACCCGCTGGCTCCCTGAGGAGCCATAGAGAAAAAACCTCTAGTAACCGCCGGCTCCCCAGAGCGCCATCGCTTCCGCGCTCTAATTAATCCGTTATTTCTATCACAAATAAGCTTAGATTGGCTTGCATTGTGGTCAACTGTCAAGTGCCTGAAGTTGTCAATGTAATGATACCAAAAATTCGTTGGTTTTCATTCGAATTCTTAGCAAAACGGTCGTTTATCTAAGTGAGAAGTTGTGGCAGCGTTTTTCTGTGAAAACCTATGGATAATTTTGTTAAAAACGTAAGTATTTGATATTATTTTATTCGTAATGCAGACGACCTTCTAAATAACTAAGAAAATAAGTGAAAAGTGAGTTGAGATTGTAGAAAATGAGTAAAGAAAGTATGGGTTAGTGAGTGGTATTGTTGTGAGGTGTTTACGTGTTTCCAGTAAAGACTTTTGATACGATGGCAGATTTTATTTATTGTAAATTTCACCAGGAATCTTATTTTATAACTAGTTTCATGGATTTTTATTATTTTTAGTTTATTTTAGCAATTTACTAAACGTCGGACTCAGTGATGACGCCATATTGTCAAACATAGGGTGTTCATTTTCAACTTTGATTATTATTACTAAAAGGCCCGCTGGCTCTTTGGGGAGCCAGTGCCGTCGTCGTTTGTTTTGTAAGTATTTATGGTTGGATGTTTTTATTTCAGATATGGACATAACATAACATGGATCCAACCCCTTTTTCCTTCGCCTACCCAATGGTAAGGACACCAGGTGGCTCCATCCATATCGAAGGGGACCCCTTATTGATCCATTGATTAATTTTGGCCTATGTATTGGAAACTGCTGGCATGAATATCACACTGTTACTTGTTTGTAAAACTGCCTAACCTATGCCACACAAATTATAAATAAAACTTTGATACAAAAAACGTTTTTATTTAATCTACCTACCTACCTTCCTAATTCTATAAAATAGATCGAATTTTTAGAACCACTACCACAATCAAAAAATAAACCTCCTGTATCTAAGAATCGCCCAAACCCACTGGCTCCCCAAGGCGCCGGCTGCCGCGAGCTGAAAAACACGCGGGTTCTAGAGGTTTTTTCCGTTCCGAAGCTCGGGTTCGGACAGGTTAAAAATAACAATATTTTATGTTTTGTTTGATATGGAACATCGCTTATGAATTGTCTAGTTACATCATTACAATACTAGGTATGTGGAAAATACAAAAAGTTTTCAATCAACATTTTTGGTATTACGTGTTCCGTAATACCAAATTTTTTTATTGAAAATAAAATAATTGTTATAATATTACGAATTTAAGTTGCGAGCAGCTGTCGCCGATCCTAAAATCAGAAACTAGCCAGCGTTATTTCTCACTCTGACTTATGTCAATAGAAGAAGACAGAGTGATAAATAACAATGCTGTATGTTCGCAGACTATTATGAATAATGGTGCTAAATATTTTGATTGCTGTTTCATTGTTCAAACAACTAACAATGGTCAATCTACTGTTGATATCGACTTAGGTACCTGGGATGCCTAACTTCCACCTTCATCTTCTGCTTAGGAGTGCGATCACCATGTCTAATCACCCCCACCACGCACCGCAGCTCCATCATCTTGCCAAAGGTCGTGGGTACGATCGGGGGGTCGTCCAGTTGAAACGGCACGGACCAAGGAATGTGTAAAGTGGGCGCTAGCTCCCTTAGGATCATGTTGCCGAGGATCTTCGCGCAGTCATCGTAGTATTTGTTTGAGTTCTTCACGAATGAGAAACCGTTTACGTCGCAGACGAAGGATTTGCCGTTCGCTCTGTAAAGAATTTTTTTAATTAAATTTTGTGTAATTTTTTTAATTAAATTTTCTTTAATAGAAAATTTAATTAAAAAAATTACATAAATAGATTAATAATGCTGGAAAATTCACAAGCATTATCTAGCCCCAAGCTAAGCAGTCTTGTGCTATGGGGACTAGATAACTGATATACATAATATGATACAATACGTCATCATCATCAGCCTATATAAGTCCACGGCTGGACATAGGCCTCTTCTAATGAGTGGGTGGTAATGCCCATAATCCCCACGCTGGGCATGCGGATTGGGGATCGCAGTACAGTGGTGGAATTGTTCTGCAGGGTACGGCTGATACTGGGCACAGATAAAAAAAATTGACATAGAAACACATGACTCAACCATCATCATCATCATCATCATCGCTAGGTTACGCATTTGCTCCCCTTGGAGTCGAGACCCTAATAGGTCCAAGGGGTACCGCGGCTCTCCGGGTTTAAAAAAAAATATTGTAGCGTCTGGTCGCAGCGGTGCGTGACCCAAGAGCTGGTGAGTATCTGGCGCAGCACATCAGCATTGCCATATAGCAGCGGGGCAATGCAGCCAGCATCTTGGGGACGCTTAAGACTGGAATTGATATGGATCATTTGAGCGTTGACCTGTAGATTGTTTGTAACAATCGGCAGTTAGCTCAATTGTGTCAATTGTAAATAAATAAACAAATTCTAGTTTATTTCTATTATTTGATTGTAATTTTCTAGATCAACACGGTGACACGACACCCTCACCTTAACAGCCTATAATGGTCCACTGCTGGATGCAGGCCTCCCGATTTTTTTATCTCATGGGAAGTTAATGCCCATAATCCCTACACTTGGGGCTTGAGGGTCGGTGGTAGATCTATTCTGCAAGAGGCGCTGCTGCCCGCCCGCATCCAGATTTATGTATTTAGTCTAATCTTACGAGACGTACGGGAAGTGTTGGGGTTGGAGAAGACACGGGTTTATGAAACATTAGCAGAAACATTTATCGAAGGCCCGGATTAGATAAATTCATAGTACGGGCCTCAGGTGCACATTCCACTCATCCAATATCTTTGTCCAATGTACATATGATCAAAGAACTTGGATGACTTCATCCAATTTACTAGCAACACCGATATTTGATCAAAGATTTGGATACTAGTTTCTACCCGCGGCTTTGCACGCGTGGTTACTATAAAAAGTAAGTAATGAGTGGAATGGTCATTCATTCATCCAAATTTGATCAAATATTAGACCAAGAACTTGGACAAAGATAATTGTGTGAGAGTAATGGGACCCTAAGACACGATAGTAGGATGCTTTCTGGGACAAGAAATTTCATATTATGTTTAAGCACTATTAAAAATACATACCTCAGTAACCGCAGTACATCTGCTATCTAGCTGAACGACTTACCTCAACAAATCAAAACCACACACCGTCTGTTTAAAAGCTAAACAAACTTTCCTCGATATAAGCTTCTCTTGGTTCGACAATATCACAGGGTACCGAATCTCCTTGCCTTCCGAATCTCTTTCCACTTTTCCGTCTAACGCGGGGCTCTTGCGCGCTTCAGCGTGTGCGTAGTCGGGGCCGACTGTGTACACTTTTACATCCGTACCTACAAGAAGTACTAAAATTAGGGGCGTGAATACATGGAACAATCAAAAAGATTAATCAATGTTTATGTACACAAGTGAATTTAACAAAAAATCTAAAACCCCTACTCTCTCTATCTGTATACAATTTTTTTAACACTTTCATGGTCCAAGACGCACATGATCGCAGCGCGCCGATCGGTCATCTTAATCATATTATAAGCATAGGAACGGCTAGACTGATTTTGAGACGGATACATACTTATGTCACACTAACTGTAACTGTAGTAACACTACACCCCCATTTTTAGATCAGAGGCCAATAATTTCATTTCATTTTATTTCCAGCGTAGGTATTATTATACACTTAATGTCGTTAATTCTAACTTAAGTATAAATAACTTGTGTAAAAGATACTACACAAGTTATTCATATTCATTCATAAAAGGAAACACCATAAGGGGGAAAGGCACTGTAGTGGCCATGCCAAGTCCAGTAGATTAGACTTTAAATTAGACAAATTTCCCGTTCAGTTAATGTGGCATGAGCCGTCACAACTTACATCTCAGAATTTGACTAAGTGACACAAAAAAATAGTCAATATATAAATAAAACTTTTTAAGGCATCTCGCCTATGAGCTGTCTCTTGCTAGCTAGTAGCGGCGAACCTACGTGATAACAATCGAATTTATCTCTACACGCTTCGAAATGAAAACAAAGGCATTGCTCTCTTTTTAATGAAGTTTCTACCTGTGTATTGTATCATGTATGCCGCGTACATACTGCGTTACTGCCTTCTTTATTACTTTGTGCGATGCTCATTACTTTTGTTAAGTCACCTATGACACTACTGACGAGATAAAAAAAATCAATAAAATCAATAACATCTTATTTCTTATTTGATAATAATGACTATTTGTAAACCTTTTTATAGTATTATATTTGACGTGTCTAAGTGCTTAGTTTGTAAGCCTAAAGAAATAAAGGTATTGAATTTTGATAAACATAACTTATAGAGTATTTTACTCTATAAAAGAAAAAATCTAAAAATATTTTGAAATAGCTTTGGCAAAAATCAGACGGAAAATGTTCGTATTAGATTATAAAAACAAATTAAATTCAAAAATCTAATTTAAAAAATTCAGTTTTTTTTATCTGTTTTTAAACACTATGAAATAGAGTAGGCGTAATGGTTATATTGTCATACGCACAGAAATGGCATACGGCTCTGTGTATGCGAACTAAACTTAAGTATCAACCGTCATTAGCAAAATCAGCGCATTTGTTCAGGTCTTACATCGAACTGACATCAAGACATTTCATGGCAATATGGCGTCCACTGTGTCCAGCTTTTTCGTCAAATTACGCGGATTTTATTAGTGGTTCTTTAGCTTTATAGAACAGAGTTGATACCTACAATTTTCAAGAATGGGTGTAAGAATAAATTATTTATTCTTATGGTAATACCCTAATACGTTTTTCTTTTGGAATTAAAATACATTACAATTACTTACCATCAGTTGGCATAAAATCTTCATAAATAAATGATCCTGTTTTCCTTACTCTTGATTCTGGTGAATAAATACTACTTCTACTTCCTATCTGAAAATGTAAAATAAATAGACAATTGAATTGAATATTTTTATTTATTTTATATTATATTTTTAGGAAAACTTACGGCTAAACACGACAAAAAATTAAGTGTAAATATATGTATATGGACGGCCAATTAAATAAAAGTTTTTACATTTTCTTTCCCATATCATTATAAAAGACTTCAGCCCGCGGCTTCACTCACGTAACTGGATAAAAACTAGACTATGTCACTCAGGGATACCTAAAGTAGCTATAATATCTATAAGTAAAAGAACTTTCAAAATCAGCTAAATAAATAAATATAATAAAATTATTTTATTTCAGATAACGGGATCCATAATTTGTTAGTAAGGCTAAGACGTTCCAGACGTCCCGGAAGTAAAATTCTAAATAAATACAAACATTACCTCTATGTATAAAAATAGTGTATATTTAGTCTAGTTTCACTGCATAGCCTTTATCCTTCCCTTTCACACTTCACAGTTTAGAATTATAGAATTTTCCAAAACACGTCTTCCCTTCCACACTTCACAGTTTAGAATTCTAGAATTTTCGGAAACACGTGTTCTGGAAAATTCTACATGTTAAAGTTGAACTTTTACCACTTAGCAATAAATGCAAATTGCAAATCACTAACCTTTCTAAACAGTCGTTGACTGCCTCCACCAGCGGAGGTCGGATAGTAAATATAAATGTTATGATCCTCAGCTGACACCGGCTTTTCTACAAATGGCTTGTTGAAGACCACTCCATTCACTTCTACGTGGTCTTCCGATTCTACTAATTCGTGATCTGGAATAGATTTCATCAGGTAGTAGCTACATATAAACATATCAATAGCTAACAAGAACTGGAGAGGCCCATACGATAAGTAGGTTGTACAAATTGGACCACAGAGATCTATATTCTCTATAGATCTTTATTTCTGATATCTGTGTGTGGACGTAGCCTACCAACCAGCAGTGGGTAGGTATACTGTGGGTAGCATCATCAGTCATAACTTTCAGCCCGTATCGGGCTGAAAGTTATGACTGATGATGGGATTTCTATTCTAGAGATAGTACAAAGATCTGCACTTATTACGAATAGTAACTGTATTATGAAGCTTACTAAGTCATCGATCTATACTTAAGTGACGTTTAGTCCATATTAAATAGTGTAAATGGGCTTTTAGTACCCCTCCTAACAGAACCACAAAAAGCACAGCTCTTCACCTAACAAAATGGTTGAGTAGGATTTATAGGAACAAAATAGTACTTACGTTTTGGATCAGGTGAATCTCTATCTAAGACAGCGTATCTAGGAATTTCTATGCCTTCACCTTCTAATATCGCGTAAACTCTTCTTCGATCCTGAAAAAGAAAGATAAATTTTTAGAAACCACTGGTAATTAAATTGAAAATGTTATTGGCATATTAGAAAAACGAAGGACAAAAGCACAAATGTACCTGTACCTGAATATCGTACTGCATATGAAGATTATTAATAACA
Source organism: Eupithecia vulgata (assembly GCA_946478455.1). Lineage (NCBI taxonomy): Eukaryota > Metazoa > Arthropoda > Insecta > Lepidoptera > Geometridae > Eupithecia > Eupithecia vulgata. The sequence goes on from OX297863.1 coordinate 4,799,052, forward strand.
TAAGGTTTCCGTAACTTTTCGTACTGTATAGCCTTATCCAACGGGAAGCCTTTTGAGTGGAATGAGATCAAACAATCACAGATAGGCCATTCTTCTACTGGTTCCTGCAATCCAAAGTATACTTTATTTTCACCACTCAAAGTTGAAAGCAAGTTCTAGAAAATTAATGACATGAAAAGCAACCGGTGTCACGCAAGGTTCTGCACTTGGACCTCTACTGAATATCGTTTACACGGACGTGTTTATAATGTAATAAGCTGAATGCATTATGGCAACAAGCGAACATGTAACTCGAAACTGTCAACAAAGCATGTATGTATTCAGTATTGTAAATGTACTGAAGCCATTCAATGGAAACATTAGCCAATGTCCACAAAGATGACCGGAGTAAATACATAACTACGGATGTCTACATACTGCCTGCTTGTGTAGATACCCAGGTAAATGAAAAAGATAAGGAGTAAGTATACAACAATGGTTAGTATTTGAAAAAGGAAAATATGTACAGAAAAACATGTGAAACAAAATATTTTGGCTACTTGCTTGATTTTGAGGTAAAGGTACCCAAAGGTTAATCATAAATTCATAATGCTAATTCAACTGTGCTACATAATAGAGTTTGAATAATGCACAATAATACATCAAGGTACATAACTATACTACAAAAGTAGAATAAATAGTTATTTAAAAGCATAGATATTAATTAATAGCAAAATCAAAATAGACGTCACAAGATCAACCACATTATATTACTGAATGAATCTGATACGAGGAAATTTCCATGAACATTGACACACAAGAGCATATAACTGATAAGCTCGCAGTTTATAATAGAACGCGCGAAAAAATACTGATTTTAAATCTTGAGCGTGTTTACCATCCAAATGCGCAAACGTAATGTTTGTATTTGCTTAAAAGTATACCTATCTATTTCATTGTTCTTTTATAAGCCTGTTTGGCGAGACACTATACATTTCATCAATGATTGTGTCACATGCCTAATTTATTCAGATCATCACGAAATTGACTAACCATTTAAACGTCCTGTGGCACTACAGTACCACAAACGTTTACCCCCTTAACTGTCCCTGTCACCCCAGTGCACAAACGTTTCGCTCTTTTGTTTTCCGGTTTTTCTATTGTCTATGCCTCTAAGTTGATGCCACTCGATACTAGATGGCATTAACAACATTTTTTTTTAATAATTTCAACCAAAAGTTCCCATACCTGGCAATAATTTTTGTGAAATAAAAATTATTTTGTTGATGACAGAGTGCGAAGATTTTTACGTGAAAGTGCCGTGCTGCAAATGTCGTAAATTCTTTTGATTTAATGTGTATTTTTAGGATTGTGATACATGTAATTTTTCCTTACATTCTGCGCGTGAAATATGAGTAAAAGCAATATACTCTCCTACACTCCAAAGTTGATTAATTGAGCAAAACAGATAGTCGAGTCGCTGTTCTTGTATCAAAATGGCTGTGTTTTGTTTTGGTAAGTGATATTAGAATAATATTTTGGAGAAGTTATGTCTTTAAATGGTAAAATTAACTATCTAGAATAATTATTTACAAAGAACAAACCAATCAAGATCTTATTTTTACAAGATTCAACGATTTTGGGTAAGTTGGTATTCAGCCTTTGAGCGTGTGGCTCAGCAGTGCCATGGACGTTCGTAAATGTGAGGTTCGTACAGACGAGATTGCATTGTCGGTTTTTTGGGTTGCGCTGAAGATATCAAATTTGAAATCCTCACCCCGAAGTTAGTCGAAAACGATACCCATATCAGATTTTTCGGATGGGGGAGGGGGTTCAAGGGGGCGGGGGGTCAAGGGGTTCATCGGGGGGGGTCACGGCACGGCTCGCTTGCATGACTGTGAAAAAAATTTTCCTCTACGACTTTCCGTTTCGGAGATACAATCGGGGGGTCGAGAAAGGGGTTCGAGGGGGGGTTCGATTTTTTTTTTTTCCAAATCCACTTCGAACCCTCTATACGATCCCGCAATCGAAACCCCAAAAAAAGTACGACTTTAAGGAGCAACTTGAAAACGGGGGGTCTTGGGGGGTCGGGGGGTCAAGGGGTTCATCGGGGGGGGTCACGGCACGGCTCGCTTGCATGACTGTGAAAAAAATTTTCCTCTACGACTTTCCGTTTCGGAGATACAATCGGGGGGTCGAGAAAGGGGTTCGAGGGGGGGTTCGATTTTTTTTTTCCAAATCCACTTCGAACCCTCTATACGATCCCGCAATCGAAACCCCAAAAAAAGTACGACTTTAAGGAGCAACTTGAAAACGGGGGGTCTTGGGGGGTCGGGGGGTCAAGGGGTTCATCGGGGGAGTAACGGCACGGCTCGTTTTCATGACTGTGAAAAAAAAATTCCTCTACGACTTTCCGTTTCGGAGATACAATCGGGGGGTCGAGAAAGGGGTTCGAGGGGGGGTTCGATTTTTTTTTTTCCAAATCCACTTCGAACCCTCTATACGATCCCGCAATTGAAACCCCAAAAAAAGTACGACTTTAAGGAGCAACTTGAAAACGGGGGGTCTTGGGGGGTCGGGGGGTCAAGGGGTTCATCGGGGGAGTAACGGCACGGCTCGTTTTCATGACTGTGAAAAAAAAATTCCTCTACGACTTTCCGTTTTGGAGATACAATCGGGGGGTCGAGAAAGGGGTTCGAGGGGGGGTTCGATTTTTTTTTCTTCCAAATCCACTTCGAACCTTCTATACGATCCCGCAATCGAAACCCCAAAAAAAGTACGACTTTAAGGAGCAACTTGAAAACGGGGGGTCTTGGGGGGTCGGGGGGTCAAGGGGTTCATCGGGGGGGGTCACGGCACGGCTCGCTTGCATGACTGTGAAAAAAATTTTCCTCTACGACTTTCCGTTTCGGAGATACAATCGGGGGGTCGAGAAAGGGGTTCGAGGGGGGGTTCGATTTTTTTTTTCCAAATCCACTTCGAACCCTCTATACGATCCCGCAATCGAAACCCCAAAAAAAGTACGACTTTAAGGAGCAACTTGAAAACGGGGGGTCTTGGGGGGTCGGGGGGTCAAATTTTTTTCACAAATAAAAACCATTTGCCCTCCTCTACACGGTAGTGAAAAAAAAATTACCTACATGGCTCCGCTGCGGAGCCCCCCATGAGGGGGGGAAGAAGGGGGGGAAATCTGGAAAAGTCGGAATTTTCCCGAGGTCCCCCAGACCCCCTCTACACATTTCTACAAAAAAAAACATACCTCCCCATCCACCATCATGGAGAACAATTCTGTCAGTGAGTCAGTCAATGGTAATCCAGCTATAGTGAAAACGCTCGTCTCTAAAAACGCTCGTCTGCACAGGCCCGGGCGGCGGCCATATTGCTTGTCGGAGCAACTTGCGTTGAATAAAATTTGGGGTTGAGGAGACCTATTTTGTTAAATTTATTTAAAATACTTCTCCTGAATATTTAATTATTATTTTGGTACCGTTTTAACGGGGTTAGAGTCTAGTTTGTTAAACCTTTTTTGTTATTAATACAGATATCACAAGTAAATCACAAAAAAAATAAACTTGCGGAAAATCAGTCTAAAAATGCTACTATCCTATGTTTGATAATTTTTTAGTATATGAAAATGTAGGTACGATGATTCATATTATTATTTAAGTTTATTTGCTATTTAATAACGTACATAAAGTAATTTTTTATTTTGAAATCGCTTTAGTACTTTTGATGTGATAAATCGTTTTATCGGGAAGATCGCGAGCTGGACACGCTCGCGATGCGGTGCGCCGGCGCCCGGACGTACGTCACTCGTCACGTAGAGGGCGCTGGACGTTCAAATGGAAAGGATTTAAGAATCGAGAAATCCTATTCTTAGATTTAGAAGCGCCATTTTTTAATCCGCGCATGGCGTAACACTGGATTTTAACCGTTTTCTTGAATATTTTGTTCCACAATAATGTTAGACAGAGACGAGAACCTTAAGGATAACCTCCTCAGGGAAGACTAGCATCTTGATGTACTCGAACTCGTCAAGTCTCGTGAGGATCTCCTTCATGGGCTTGGACTGAGACTTCTTGGCCATGGCGCATACGCCGACCACGACTTTCTTGCCACCGCCATCGCAGTGGGGGTCCAGAGACTCGCAGAGATCCAACTCGCCCTGGGAACAGCGTCGAGGAAATAAGCGCAACAGTCAATCACAAGAAATTAATGGATTCACGGAATAGCAGCGGTCCCTGCTATGCAACCCGAAAGGGCGACACTGCAGCTGCACGGACATGAAAACGGGCATGTTCTTCATGGGCAATTAAAGTGTTAAACCGATCAAGGTCAGTATACTTGTACCTAATGAGTTGCAAAATTTATCAGTAAACAAATTGTCAAAACCTTTCTGTGCAAAAAGGCTTCCTACAAAATATCAGATTATCTAGAAAAAAAAAGCTTTGGACTGGTTTTAATCCACCTGGAAAGGAACAACTTAGAGGCTACATGTTTCTTCATCGTTTCTTTACTTTAGCCTACGTACTGCAGCGCAGATATCTAAAATATCACTTTATTTCCATGTCAGTGTTTTATATTTGACTTTTTCTGAGTGTATATTTATGTATTTATGGAAATAAATAATTGTTGATATTTGTGTTACAATACACATCTACCACTCAGGTGGCGAGATTAGAATAGTTTGGCGCGAGAAATTTTAGTTTTGCTGTGTAATTTTTTTTCTATATGACACTAATCATAACCTTTTTCTACAAACCCATGATGAAACTAGCTTTGATTCAATTAATGGTAATAACTGCAGCACGTCTAACCCACCACAAAAAAAAAACTCACACCAAGAAAAAACTAACCACTTAAAGTGGTAATGGAAAAGAAGGGAACTTTTATAACTTAATAATATAAACCATTGTTAACTTTTTCATCTCTTTCACTGTTGATGTAAGTTATGCCACAGACTAACTACATTATAATACATTTGGTTTAAAATAAAAATTCTTATCTCTCTCATTGTTTTCTATTGTCTGGTATGAAACACACAGATTTTGCCACTGGATTTTTAAATGGCACTGGATAAATAAATACTAGCAAGAATAAAATTATTTAGGTACAAAATGTGTGCTAATTTTACTGGCTACCTCTCTGAACTAACAAGACTCAAAAACGGAAATAGAAACCATGAATGGAATATCACTTTGAATGGGATGACACAATGGGTGACAACATAGTTCTAGTGTGTGCATGCCTTTAGTTCTACTTGGCCTACATCCAAGTTGACTGCATTATTTGTTTTATGTTTACTGTGGATTTGGGTGTGGGCAGACTATTCATAAAACACAATATTTTTAAAAGGAAATGTGCTGAATATATTGAACGACTATAACCATTTCCTAAACTAAATATACTAAAGAAATTGGTATTTCACTGCAGTCTCAAAAATTAATAATATCACTAAAAACCTCATAAAATCGAGATGACCACATAAAATGATGATGGTATGATTATGTACATGGTATTTCACTGCAGTCTCAAAAATTAATAATATCACTAAAAACCTCATAAAATCGAGATGACCACATAAAATGATGATGGTATGATTATGTACACAACAATGTGTGTACTGAAAGACTTTTAAATGGGTTTACAGTGGTTAATATAACTTTAGCTACACTGCTCCATAAAAAAACAATCTTACGTCCGGCAAACAGTCATCACAATAACAGAACTCATCATCATTCTGCTCCTTCTTCCCTTTCCTCCATCTTTTGAGTCGCCACCAATCCTTTAACCACTGCCACTCCATCACTGTACAATCAATCTATCATTTTAAAATGATAATATCTTCCACGATAACGCAAAACAGGTAACCTTGCCACTGATTGGCCAGCGAGCTCTATGATAAGTAAGATAAACTTGACATAAATTACCATGAACATTATTACCTCACTGAACATCACACAGCTTGTGTTGCTATAAATAATAATAAACCTTCTAATACAATTAGGCCATAAAATTGTAGCAGTGTAGTAGCCAGTGCCTGTTCAATTATGGTCTGTGTGTTTCATTGTTCTTATAATCCAACAGAAAGTAGGAATGTGTGTCAATATTTGTTTGGTGTTCAGTAGTAGTAATGTAGTGACTAAGGAGTGTGAGATAAATATCATTGCAGTGGTACTTGGTGACACAGTTGACTAGGAAGGGAGGGTCACCTTTATCTTTTGTTGATAACATAATATTGTCCGTTAAATATGGGTATCTTATTATGTATGCATTGTAAGCCGACCCGAGAAGCACACTTACGGAAGATCTTAGTGGCACAAGATTTCCATCATCACCCACGTAGAACTGTGGTTGAGCAGCTTGCCGCAACCCTTGGTACCCGTGCTCAAGCTCAGTGTATGACATCGCCTATATTTACTTTTACAATACCTACGCTAGCAAAATAGCCTGCATTTGTAATAAATCCAAACGCACAAAGAAACTACAAAATTACGAAATCTTGAAAATAAAATTATTTTTTTGTTATAAAAAAAAATAAGTGTTCCACAGCCCATGCCACAGGCCACAGGCCCATGCAATAGGAGTTTTGCGCTTTTGAGTTTTCTTTCTTTGAACGAGCCGAATGACACAAGACAGAGACTACAAACAGCGGACAACGCCCAAGAGTGACCAAGACAAACTATGCAGCAAGCAAGATGTAGATTTTTAGCATGAGTCAAAAGAAAAACAGGAATGACAATAACAGTTTGTTGATATGACATGAAAGCACTGAAACTGAGGGCTCCGGTTAATTTACAGCCAGTCAATGAACAGCCCTGGAAGATCCGACCACGGATTTTGCAGGCTGTATTTCGCAGCCTGGTAATTTGTTTCCATTGGTTAAAGATTCCAAGGCTGATTATTACTGGCACGTAGCGGTTATTTACAACCTGTATTGTTCGGCCGCATTTTGTACAGCCCTGGAAACTATGTACAAAGTCTACTTTTTCCATGTACAGTTTTTCCACGGTTGTAAGTTCTAGTCACGTATCAGCATTGTTCAGCCGGGCAAGTTACAACCCAGGAAAGTCTGATCAATACTTCTGATTGGTTGGAAGCATAAGCTTCGTTTATTTGCATAGACAGATTAAAAATGTTACTGTCTCGAACGTGTAATCTAACAAAAACCACAGATGAAATAAATAAAACCCGAAACACACCGGTCGAATACACTAACACGTCATGAATACGTCTGGCTGATGATTATAGCTCATATTTTCTTTACCTACCCATTATTCAAAAACAAAAAATCCTTTGGGGTGTGCCATTGCCATTCTCTGTTGGCATTTTCTAAGCAAATGTCTACAAAGGTAGGTAGGTAATCGTACCTACACTAGAAGTATACATATAGATAGGTAGCAGATTTACGTAGATCGTATTGTTCTCATATCTATATTAAGTCTCATACAGGTAGGTATGCAATACGAATCCATTTTATTTAAACTTATGTAACGTTCCAACAATAAGTTAGGGAAGTGAAGTACTATGCCATAAAACTTTACCTGTTAACTCAAATATATTTTTCTTAGAATTTTGTTATCTTGGCAACCAAGTAGCGCCATCTATGTTGTACTAAGCTTACCAATTAATCGGGCTCTTGTAATTCAGTCAGTCAGTACTCAGTAGCGACGCATGAATACAGTTGTTGCGGCGAAAATGTAACAGATGGCGCTAGATGTATCAGTTTTCAGTGTTCTGTGTCACTAACAGAAATAGAGATATCTACCAAAATATATAACTAGGTACTTAAATCAAACACAACGTCGACTTCGGGCGCGGTGAGTAGTTGCAAAGGTGACAGAGCAGCGTCATGAAATGGGCTTTTTGCTATTTTAGGGTTCATTTTGCGAAATAAATATACGATGGTACAGAACCCTCCGTGTGCGAGTTGACTCACACTCACATCGAGATAAATGCATAGTAGCTTATGTTACTCTCCATTCTTTCAACTCAAAGCCGCAAATCAAGTCGATCGTTTGTTTGGTTAGGGTGTGAAGAAAAGACAAACAAACAAACATCATCATCATCATCAGCCTATTTTAGTCCACTGAGGGACATAGGCCTCCCCTAATGAGCGCCATAGCGTCCTGTCTTCAGCTTAACGCATTCAGCATCAGTCAGCAGTCTTTCGCAAATCGTCATCCCACTTGGTCGGAGGGCGTCCTGCCTGCACTACGTTTGCTGAGTCGCGGTCTCCACTCAAGAACACCCAACGGTTATCGGTTCTTCGCGAGATATGGCCGGCCCACTGCCACTTCAGCTTGCTAATTCTTAGAGCTATGTCGATGACTTTGGTTCTCTGGCGGAAGTATTCGTTACGAATCCTGTCCTTCAGAGAATCTCTGAGCATAGCTCGTTCCATAGCTCGCTGAGCAACTTTAAACTGGGACAGCTCCCTGCCCTGCGCCACCGTGAGTGTCCACGTCTCAGATCCGTAGGTCATGCATGACGGGTCCTACCCGTCATGCACTGATTGAAAATTTTTAGTTTTCAAGCATTGCGATAAGGATGACGAGAAGACTCGACGTAGTTTCTCAAACGCTTCCCAGCCCAGCTGGATCCTCCTCTTGGCCAAAATTGTTCCTACCCAACAAGTGTAGGTACTCGAAAACAATTTCGAGTAGGTGGCCATGTACGACGAACGGTCCCGGTTCAATGTGGCCATTGATCATGACCTTGGTTTTTTTTCATGCCAAAGCCGATGCGTCGCGAGGCTGCATCTTGGCTAAATTAATATCTAGTAGGTACTTATTTATCATTTCAGATAAGAGCAATGATAATGTACGCACACAGTCAGCGATCTAGGTAAAATGTTAATGTAGTGCACACTCTCAAATGGTAACAAGGAGAACCGCTGTAACATCTGAAAATTACGAAGATGAACACGGCTGTGTTATGAATAAATAAATGACTAAGAAAGCGGCATCCAGAAATGCAAATTGGTACTTACCTAGGTATTTATTTTAGGACAAGCCATAGGTTTTACTTCTTGTGAGTAATTTTCAATTAATTATAACATATAATTATATAATATGGATTTATAGGTATAGTGTTCGAAGAATGGCCTAGTTTGTCATTTTTGAGTTTATTTCAATGACTATTATTATTATGAATTAATTGATGAAAATATGTGATACAGCTATAAATGGGGTATTCGTAGAGTACATTACAAAATATACCTACCGTAAAAAACAAACAATTTATAAAATGCATGAGATAGAATTCACATCAGCTATAGATGCCAGTCAGTACGTTAGCGAAACTGATTTAAACACCAAATGGCTAGGCGTAAGGGCAAACTTTAAGTTCACTAGATACTCGAAGTTTGCCCGTTAGAGCCCCTTTCAATGGGATCAAAGAATATAAGTATGTAATTCAGGGTTTTCAATGGCAATTACTTCCAGTACGTCGGCAACTAAATACGCATAGCATTTGGTACCTATACCTACTCTAGTTTACAACAACAACGGAGGGTTGTAGGACCGGGCCGGAGTTGCGGAGGCACCCAAATCTAAGTACAATACAATACACTTTATAGTACACCAGAAAAAGAATATTACAAAGAGACATATTACATAGGACAAGTACAATGGACGGCCTTATCGCTTAGAAGCGATCTCTTACAGGCAACCTTTGGATGGAAAGAATTATGATTATAAGAAGGGCAGGGGTGTACAAAAGATAAAATAAACATGAATATAACAGAAAATTTAAAAATTTAATTATATTAAATAAATAATACTAATCCATGTCCATAATCCATTACCTAACTCAATTATATACACACATAAACTAGATAAACATTTAAAAGAAAAAGAAAAGAAAATGTAGGTATATAGTATACTACTAAAATACATAAATAAATAATTTGTACCAATATTCACTACGCCACCCTGTTGTGGTTTTATTCGTTTTCAATTTTCTGGAAAATCTTGAATAGCTTGGCAGTTCATTTGCATTCGTTGTATTAATCCTGAATATTTTTTATATATTATTTATAAAAATAAGTAATTGTTTGTGTTTTACACTCCTATTTAACTATATGTATTTATATTCATATCTCACTCGGAAGCTTAGTTTTTGTTTTTCTTTAGTTTTGTTTTTAGTTTTTATCTAAGTTTATACTTTTAATATTTAAGTGGTACTGTTTGTTATCGCTAAGAAAATAAAATAAAGCGTGCTAGTTAATTATATAATTATGGAGTTTAAGCCCAAATAATCAGTATAGAACCTCACTCAGGTGAGGTCATTTAATCCTGTTATAAAGTGGCATCGAAATGGTATTGAAAACTTAGTCATTGAAATCTTATTATATTCCAAGGGCTTGAAAACAAACCGTATGAATTTTAGTTTTTAATTACCTGCCCTTACCTACTTTGTTATACTTATTATGAAATAGGACAGTTGTTTAGTTTATGTTACCGCGCTAAAGCGAGCGGTAAGATGAATGCTATCATTGTAAATTGAAACCCACACGAGTTCAAATACCTCTAATCTAAACAATAACCTCTTTAGGTAGATACTTAGCTTATCTATATGGATCTTGTGTCTGCAATAAAGAATATATTATTATTATTATCAACTAAGCACATAATATCAGAATCGGTTAATCCTTTAGGGAAAGAACTATATAAGAGTAAGGTCAGACGGAGAGACAGAAGAACGTACAGATTGACACGTTAAGCTCGCGATTGTCACTGTTTATACCTATTTACATTTATGTACCTTACCTATCGCGAGCATTGCATGGGTATTATACATACGCTAACTGGCCCTGCAGTGAAGTACGTGCCATAGCTAGATTTTATTGTAATTTCTCAGTTACCCTAACCTGCCTGGTACAATTGCCGAGCCTATCAGTGAATAAAATAAGAGGATTGTCCCAATAATAAAGGCAACCTCTGTGGCGCGGTAGGCAAAGGTCCGCCAGCGAAGTTGGGGTTCGATTCCCGCCTCAGGACAAATCTTTGTTTTGCACGACTGCAGATTTGTTCAGGGTATTGTGGTATGACTATTTAATCCCTACTCGTTTGGACCCAAGTCAGAGGTCGGTTTTACGACTATGTTAGATCCTAAACGGGGCTTACGGAATTAATTTGACCTGTTACAGTTTTGTAATTAGGTACCTACATAAAGCACGTTCGTTTGGCGAATGGAAAAAGTATATATTGTAGGTACCACAGCAGGTTAGTACGTTGGGGGATGGTTAATGATGATGATGACCCACTTGAATCGTTGAAACGAATGAAACGAAGCCGCAAAAAATGATAGTGGGCTGCTTCTTTTAGTAATTTATAAGTAGATAACACATTATCTACTACTAGCTAGCCACCCATTAAGATCCATTGAGACCATTAAAGATCACCATCTTAAATGGGTCAAGCTCTGGATTATATAAATATGTATGTAGAATGAGCATTTGTCATCGAAAAAATTGCGTTACCTTTTTTTTAAAAAAAATAAAATAATTCATTTGCAGATTTAGCTGAAACTTGGCTTACCTATTTTATTTATCTTATATAATAAAAAAATTACAATCATATATAAAAGAAACAAATTAGTAGAACTAGTATATAAAATAATATATTGGCTCCCATACACAAATCGTGATTTTTTGGCTAGTTTTGCTGTACTTATGTCTGTCAAGGCTGTACTATATCTTGATCCGTTATTGAAATTATTTTTGACAGAGAGTGTATTACTATTGTAGCTATAATAACAAAATAAGAAAAAGAACTAACATCAATAATTAAGGCGGGCTAAAGTTCATACCACGATAAGTAGGTTAGGTACCGGCCGATCACCAAGACCCATCATCATCACCATCATCAGCCTACATCAGTCCACTGCTGGAAATAGGCCTCCCCTAATGAGCGCCATAGCGCCCTGTCTTCAGCTTGCCGCATCCAGCATCTGCCAGCAGTCTTTCGCAAATCGTCATCCCACCTGGTCAGAGGGTGTCCTACACTACGTTTGCCGAGTCGCGGTCTCCACTCAAGAACACTCAAGACCCAACACCGTGGATTCCAAATCGGTGATTAGATTTTATCCCCACTGGCCAGCATACCAGGTTTAATCTTGGAAAACAGGTAGATTTTATTTTCTTTCTTATTTAAAAGCTGATTAAACTGATCTGTTTCTAATTTATAAAGAAATGCCATATTCCAAGCCCTCAAAAGAAGAGCTTAAATCGAAAACACTACATTGAATGCAATATATGAAGAAGAAGCAGCCAGGTAGGTTAAGTATACGTCCTAATTTAAGCACCTAATAATATTATAATGAAAATCCTCGAGAGCGAGGAAGGGGGATTAAGAGAAACAAAAACTATTCTGACCACTTACATACCATCGCAGTTAAAGTACCTACCCAGGCTACGCACCTACTTTGTCATGAATAGCACATTTTTATAATTAAACTACCTACTTATTACGTAATGCTTATTGTAGTTTGCAGGTATCCAGATGTGGCGCCACATCTACTGTTTGAAGCGGTTTCTTCGTCAAGGCTGCCTCTTTCACTACATGCAGCAGGCTCAAGGCCGAGGGTCTCCCCTATAGCAGCGACTTCAACGACTACTGTGTGTCGCAGTTCGGATAAGCATGTAAAAGTTACGTAGAGACAGAAAACTGCATTGATAAGTTGATGATCCCATCCCTCTCTGAAATGAAATCGAACTATAGGTATTTTGTTAAATATGAAAATTACAATCAAATAATAGAAACAAATAAGAATTAGTTAGTATCTATTATACTTTATTCAGAAAGAAAATAACAATCAAATAACAAATTTAAATTAAAACTAGTATTTACAATAAAAACAATTAAGCTAATAAATAAATAAATAATGCTGGACAACTCACACAGCATTATCTAGCCCCAAGGTAAGCAGAGCTTGTGTTATGGGTACTAGATAAGTGATATACGTAATATTATACATTACTTAGATAGATATTTTTTATTATACATAGAAAACACCCAGACCAACGGAACAAATTTCTGCAGATCGTACACAAATTTGTTCCGAGGCGGGGATCGAACCTGCAACCTCTTGCGTCGCAGGCAGACTCTCGCCCACTGCGCCACTGAGGTCGTCAGCGTAAGCTATCTGCAAACTGTTGCAAACAATCTACAGGTAGCTCAACTGATCCATATCAATACCAGTTGGAAGCGTGCCTAAGACACTGGCTGCATTGCCCCGCTGTATAGCAATGCTGATGCGCCCTGCCAGATACTCACCAGCTCTTGGGTCACGCGTCGCTTCGACCAGACGCTCAGATATTTTTTTATCTGCATCTATTATCTTTATCGGTATCTATTTACAATTGACATAATTGAGCTACCTGCGACTGTTCCAAGCACTACAGGTCGGTGATAAGATCAATTGATAAAATCTAGCTCGTAACAACAATTACATACCTACTGTCTTTATAAGGACCTTTCTCTGTTTTGTGAACTATTAAATAAATAAAATAAATTGATCCATATCAATCAATACCAGTTGGAAATGAAATCTAATTGAGTACCTACCTATTTCATCTAATTCTGTGATCTAAGTATAACAATATTGTTTTAACTTTTGCCGTTAGTAATTTAATTTCTTATTTCTAGGTTACCCCCTGAAATGAAATCCTGAAATAATACTTTTTTAAATACTAGCAGCGCCTCGCGGTTTCAGTCGCGTAATTCCCGTTCCCGTGGGAATTCCGGGATAAAATATAGCGTTTATTGCTATTCCAGACTATAATCTATCTCTGTGCCGAATTTCATCCAGATCCGTTCAGCAGTTTTTGCGTGAAAGGGCAAATCTATGTGTTAATCAATAAGGTTATTAATTAGATACCTATTGGTGATTCGATTAGTTTTTTTTTGTAGCTCTCTACTGCTTCTACTAACTACTTTTATTTTAATATTCTTATAAATAATGTAGGACTTATATTTTATTGAATACCTTCTAGTTGTTGCTGGCGGGCGACGTCGTTCGCATTGATTTCATTGAGAAAAAAAAGTAAAGAATTCTATCCTACCAGAACACATGGCTTGGCTTCTCGCACTTATCCATTTTTTGTCTACCGAATTGACAAACAAAAGCCCAAAAACATTACCTAACGGTGCTTAACGGGGGCGAAGCACCGTTAAGTGGGTAATAAATTAACATGAAAATGATTATGATTATTGCTATGAGGACAGCAATAATTTACAAAGATTAGTTAGTTTTTTACCTACTTTACCAGTGAGAAGTGTATTTTTCAAAACGAAATATCGAAACGGTTCATTAAAGGGGGGCGTTGTACCTAATAATAAATATTCAACTAGCACATTTTTCAGTTTTGTTTAATAACTAAAATCTACACTTTATGTACATACTTAGTAATTTAATAGATACTAACTACTAACGACCTCCGGAACAAATAACGGCAGACAGTACTTAACATTTGTTCCGGGTGGGAATCGAACCAGCAACATCCTGTGTCGCAGGTGGACTTTCGCCTGCCACTCCCTCCACATTTTCTAGAACTTTTACAAGACAGTTAATATTTTTTATTGCTTAAACAGCTGCATGGGGCGCGCTGCCATCCAGCTAGAGCAACCGGAGCCACAAGGCTGATCCTGCTACTACTCTTCGGACCGCCAATTGTCACTTATTGTTTATGTATTTAATTTGTAAATTGTTTTTTGCTTAAGTGTGCAATAAAAGTATTTTCTATCTATCTATCTTCGGGGTCCTCCTCGTCAGAGCCCTCCTCATCAGTGTCCTCCACGTGGCCAAGCCTGTTAAAGTTAATGGAGGAGTGGGGTATACTCCACGCACGGAGTCTCCAGACATTATTATGAAAATGTAAATCTTTGAGAACTCATACCCGCTGCGCCTCCCCCTCTCCCGCCGAGTACCTACCTAGTTCTTCATCATCATCATAACGTTTGCTACAAATAATATTAAAATAAATGTATCTCCAATATGCAACAGAAACCTACAGTCAGTCAGTTATCAGTCTGCACCAAATCCCTTTGATTTATAGACGCATTGGGGCAATTTTTGAAAATTAAACAAAATTCAAAAATTGCCCCAATGCGTCTATAAATCAAAGAGATTTAGTTAGTCCACGCTGTTTTTTTTAATCGATGTCCGCAACCGCTTCAAGCGTTTTTATTGTAACGGTGTTTTTCCTAATTGTAGCTAACCTTAGGATGTAAGTTTTTCGTAAAACGTGTGTTTTTTATTATGTAATTAGTACTTACATAATTCTACATCATATTATATTATAATGTATTATTTGCGTCTTATTTTACTATCGTACTTATTTTTTTCCTCTATTTATTTCCTCAATCCTAAAAATCCTGCCAATCATGTGTAAAAAAGTATAGTTGGTATAAATATAAACAAAAATATTTATTTCTATAAAAAGCTTTAAAACAAGATATTAAATAAGTTCCCAAAAACTTTAGATTTCGACAGGACTCGAATATATACCCCACTACTCTCAGTACCTATGTGCTTAAACCAACGGAACTTTTTGGGAACATATTTAATTTCATAGATAATAATAATATACCCAGAGTGCGAGAGGCCTTATTGTAACAAAACCTAAAAACACGAAATAGTATTAACTAATCTTGAGAGGATTTTGTATTCCTTGCCTAGTACAGATTGTAATGTGACTTGTACCCTGCTCCCCAATCGCCCATTATTCTATAATAAATAATATAAAAGATATTCCATAATTAGTGTTATTGGATTCACTAAGCTTTTGTAAGAACAAAAAACTTTATGAGAGAGCCCCGAAACCGGCTGCTATTTATTCATTTCTGTTCACACCTGCTTTCCATCAGGTGAGATTATGATGAAATGAAGGTCTATAAACTATAATATAAAAAAATATCTATGTCTATGAGTTTCTCTCCCGAAGTCTGCCTCACTGCAAGGTTAAACAAGTTATTCGCTCGCTAGTAGCTCCATCCCTGAGTTATTTTGTGAAGCATTTCAATACCTACTATTCTAACGCTGCGCTGTCCTAATCCTAAATTTAGACATCGGCTGTGTAGTTCTTTACAAAACCAATAGATGTCGCGGTAGAAAAAGAGACTTTTTAAATTAAAAAATTAAAAGTAGTTTGTTACACAAAAACTTGAGTACGATTCTACGCATAATAAGTAATAAGATAATAAGAGATAATATAAGAGAATAGGGCCTAGGTACCTGAAAAGAAGACGAAACCTAGAGATTGATAGAACCCAACATCATCGGGAAACTGCGCAGGAGAGAGAAATATTGAGATTTCTCGTATCGGTCGGACGCCAAGACACACTTCGGGTTGCTGAGCCAAGGGGGTAAGCAGTAAGTAAGTCTGTATTATAAACTAAATACCTACTCTCAAATTATTTCGGTTAACTCCAATGCTCCGTTATTTATTTTTTCTATACTCTGTAGAAACATGTTTTTAAGTTTTTACAGAGTATACAATGACAGTGACATTTCCATGCGATGCCATCCAGTAGACTGCTTGCACAAGCTAGTGATTGTAAACGCAGCATAGAATAGGAAGCCATCTTGGCATTATTTTCCAAGGCTGTATTTTCTGTGGCTGTAATAGACCGGCACGTTCAAATATTTTTCAACCCAAAAAATACAACCGAGGTATATACAACCCCGGAATATTCTGCCATTGGCAGAATTTTCCATGGCTGTAAATACACATAACGTGCTATCATTGTACGGCCTGTATAATACAGCTTCAGAATATACAGCCTTGGAACATGCGGCCATAATGTACAGAAATTCCTGGGCTGTAACGTCCCTGGTTGTTACTGGACTGGTTGTAAAATGATGGCACCCGAAACTGAGCACTGAAAGCAGCTGTTGATTGACGTATTTGACGTTTCTTTGTTTGTTTTGTTTACATATAGCAATAATGCAAAACGTGAGTGAAGTAAAAATGCTGAAATTTAATAGTAAAAGTACAAAAACTAAACTTATTCCTAATTTATTCTGGCATTCTATTGAAATTTTAATTAATAAGCCACATGTAGTGAACAAACGGTTGTGGGGTTCTAAAATATGGTTGAGGTTATATTGCCAACCTGTCGATACCTCGAAATGGAATTTACCCACTCAATTCAACAGATTAGAAAGCTATATTAATACAGGACACATAGAAGACAACCTAGATAGTATTCTCAGGAAAGCAGGCCTAGTGAAAACTTCTGAAAGCCACCTGGAAGTGATTCTTACAGAATTGTACGCTAAAAGTTTCAGCCAAGTTCAAGTATTCCAGCTTATCTTGATAGATAAAAAAAATATTACTGTAACATTTCATGATATTTCTCAAAAATCGTACAATCAAAAATTGTGTCCCAACTTTCCATATTCAATACAATTGAAAGACGAAACTATTGAGTTAACCACGTCATGTGGTGAGTAAATATGTATCTCGGTACTTCTTAGGTACCATCATTAAATCCTGACTACTGTTTTTTATGAACATACCATAAAAAAATACAATTTTCAGGCAAAGAGGACAAATCCTATGTGTGGCTGTGCAACACACTCCTACCACATGTCTTACGATGGTGTGATGAAAGCTCCAATGCTTCTAACAATCAGAGTATCTGTAAGGAATCCCTGTCTCTTGTACCACAGAGTAAATACTACACAAAATACAATGACCTAAAGGAAAAATATGGGAAAGAAATGGTCAAGGTATGTTCTTTTAGTTACATGATATGAGATCTTCTAAGTTAATAATTATAAGAAGCTTCTTTTATTATATGCTGGTTCATTCAGTTATTAAATAAGTCTAATAATAACAGTTAAATTTTACAGATATGGCCTGAATGCACAGACCCATCGAAGTTTGTGTATGAAGACATAGCGATAGCTACATACCTGCTATTATTATGGGAATATGAAGAGAAATACCCAAGAAAACAAAGATTTGTAGATCTTGGGTGTGGAAATGGTTTGCTTGTCTATATCCTCACTATGGAAGGGCACACTGGGGTTGGTATTGATGTTAGGAAGAGGAATATCTGGGAAATGTATCCGAAGGATGTGGTTTTGGAAGTAAGTACCCACAAAGCTGTCTAACTACATACATTGATGTTGTCAGGTATTTATTGAACTTGACCTTAAAGATAAAGTTTCATAACAAGTTTTTTATTCCCCAGGAAAGAACAATAGTACCATCAGACTCATCACTATTTCCTGAAACAGACTGGCTGATAGGAAATCATTCAGATGAGCTGACGCCCTGGATACCAGTCATTGCAGCCAAGAGTTCCTATACATGCAATTTCTTCCTACTCCCTTGCTGTGCCTATAACTTTGATGGCACCAAGTACCAGAGGAAAAACTCCTTCAAGAGTCAGTACACTGATTTCTTAGAGCATATCAAGAAGCTGACTGAAGATTGTGGATTTCATGTAGAAATGGACAGATTAAAAATTCCAAGCACCAAAAGGATATGCCTAGTCAGTAAAGGAAGGAAATATCCAAAGGAAACCTATGAAGAATACTGTTGTAAAATTCAAGATATAATAACAAATGATACTCCCAATCCTGAGAATGAGGCATGGGTAAAAGACTTCAAAGCAAGAGATCCTGTAGAGAAAGTAAGGAACTGTACACAAATTGATAAAGATCTTATAAGCTCTATAGTTGAATGTATCGCGAGTCATCTTCTAGAAGGGTTTAGTAAAGAATCCACTTGGTATGGTGGTAAAACTGTTAGTTTAGGAGAACTTATCCAACTTATACCTCCTGATCAACTGAAGCAACTTAAATCTGAATGTGGTGGTATACAGACTCTGTTGAAGAACAATCATAGTATTTTTAAAGTGCAAAGTGGAAAGGTCCAGCTGAGGTACCCTCAAACAGTAACTGAAGTTCAAAGTAAAAGCAAATCAGGAAATCTAAAGGTACAACAGAAACCATGCTGGTTTTATGGTAACCATCCACAAGGTTGCCCATTGCAAGACTCAAAGTGCAGTTTTTTACATGTTCAAAGTTGATGGAATAAAAACCTGTGATTGTAAAAACATTATTTATTTATCAGTCCCCATGAATAATCATAATCACTAATTATTAGATATATTTTATACCTAAATCATAACACATTTACTACCAATAAAATTAACATATTTAGACTTTGCTACAGTATCTAGCACCAAGGATAAAACTAATGTGATTGCAGCTACCACTTTACCTAAAATTACACAATTATTTATATAATTTTTATCATATTAACAAGAAAATTATAGTGTAATAAAAAATATTTAATTCAGACTCAGATAATGAGGTTTCAGAATACTAACAACATAAAATGTAAAGTCAGTAAAATATACTAGCCCTAGAGGTATATGTAGTAGTGTTTCCTTTGTATGATACTTCGAATTCCTAGCTTACTTAACAGATAATAAGATTTGTATGTACAAATACAATTCAAAATTAAGTGTTTTGAAGTATTTTTTATGTTTGTCTTATGAATGCATCTAGTCAGTCAAAAAAGCTACATAATTATGCATCAACTTCAAAAAACTTATTCAGCTCAGCCAGATTCTTTTGATCCACAAGTTCAGCCACCTTATGTTCCCCCATGTATGAGCAAACCATTCTCAATGTCATCCAAATAGCAGGTGATGTAGCAGTAGATGATTGTGGACCCATACTCTCAGCTTTGTTCTGCTGGTTCAAAGCTACCAGGAAATGCTCAGCTGCCTGTCTATGTGCACCTAAGTTCATACATGTGATGCCAACATTGTACCGGGCCCTTACAAACCCTGGTTCAAGATTCAAAGCTTCATGGTAAGCATCTACTGCTTCCTCACTCCTGTTGCTATTTGCTAATGTGGCACCAAGCCTGTTCCACAACTGAGGATTGTCACTTTGCACCATCAGTGCTGTCTTGAAACAATCTACAGCTTTTTCATACTCCTGGCTTATATTGAACACAACACCGAGTGCATTTTGAATGTCTGCATCAATTTGTTCAGGGTTCCGTCGAGCTGCCATTAGATACAAATTCATGACATGTGCCTGTAATTGTTTTAAGTCTATTCCTTTTGTATCTATGTCTGTTACAAGGTCTTTGTATTTTGGGCTGTTTTTTAGCCAGTCAAGCAAAGAGATATAAGCATGCTTTGGCATGTTTTCATTAGCAAAAGCAGCTGATAGAATGAGGTGTGCTTCTTGCATGCCGGGCTCAAGTTCAACACATTTTCTGAGAGCTGTTATTGCTAGGGGATCCTGTTCGTTTTCTGCCTGTGTAGAACCTAGGAGGAACCAAACTATGGCAGATGCAGGTTCTTGTTGTGCTGCTGCTTCAAAGCATACCACAGCTCCAGGAATGTCACCCATTTTTAACTTCTCTTTGCCTAGTTCTAGAGCATTCTTATTTTCCAACATCACATTGCCTTCAGAAAATTCATATTCTTTTGAAATACCATTAGTGTTAGGTGAGTCCCACAGATCAGTAACTTCACTTAATTTTTCCCATTCCTCTTTATACTTCTCAGTCATCTCGTCTAATAACTGATTTTTACTTTTCTGTTGCTCTGTAGCTTCTGGTGTCAAGTTTAACTCTCCAGCGCTGATATTTTTCATAAAAGACATAAATTGGTTGTATGCAAGATTGTCATCATCTTTTGTTTCATCAACATATTCTTGAGCTTTGGCTCTGACATCATTATTCTGCAATTCTGATTCATTCATGTATTGTATTTGAATATTTTGACTAAAAGTTTGAGGTCCGAATTGTCCCACAGGCTGCAGTGGTCTAAAGCTTCCCATCATAGGCCGCTGAGGTAAGAATGAGGTTGCTGGGCCTGGCATCCAAGGTTTGTTCATTTGAGAGCTGCTGGTGCTTGGGCCGGCCATTGCCGGAACATTCTTGTGTAATGCTATTTCTGGTATATTGTTCAGTAAAGTGTTCATGTTGAATGTTTGGGGTCCTTGAACACTAGTCTGCGCCATAAACTCATTGACGTATTGATCGGACAACGTAGGAGGCTGCGACAAAGCAGCATCGCGTCCGACGATGCTGGATAACTGAACAAGAGAATTGTTTCCACCACAATCACCACCTACCAGTTTGTTCAGAGACATTGTGAAGATTATTTCAAGAAGCCTGATAATCACGAAGTTATTGTTCAAAGGTCGATGATAATATTTCACAAGATTAACTTTTATGGAAAGTCAGCTTTTGTCGCGAGGCTCTTTTAGATAGATTGTAACGTATATTATTCTTTAGCAATTACGATTTTGCTAAAAAGAAATTCTTTTTCAGCGAGAAAATCACGAAAAACAAACAACACGCACGTCGTCGTCAGGCAACCGTAATTCGTATGATTGATTCAGATAGATTGACATTTGCTTGCTTGCCTCTGACTGACACTGATTTAGTGATTTCACGACTTGTTTTTGTTTTGATGACTTGACTTCTTAGTTTTTGGCAATATTTGTCTGGTTTGTCACTTTGCTGCCAGTTTTTCGACCACTTTGGCCAGACTTTGACAGATCGAACCGTACTGTTGCATTGCGTTCAATATGCCATTCAAGCCACATGTTCCCATAGGCGCAGCAGCCAATAAAAAGTCGTGCATCTGTGCATGCTCCTCGGCTCATTGCTCAGTTCATTGGTTCCGGAACGTAGGATCCTAGATCTTTGATTGGTTCAAATTGCTTGATTTCAACATTTAAAAAAACCAAAGATAACGTAGGATCCTAGGATCTTTGAAAAAAACAAAGGAAAAGATGTTTTTGAACGTTCTGACCAGCTGATCGATTTAAAAAAAATGTAAATAGTGAGAATTGAGAGAATTCCAAATTTCTAAACAACGTATTTCTTACAACTTTACTGCAATAATAATTGTTTTTTATTGTTATACCATATTGTATACTATATATAACTTTGATTTGCTTGTTACATAACTTTGGAGTTTCATGTGGAAAGTGAGGTTATAAAAACCTTAACACCGGATTTCATCTTTTACGCCAAAAAATGAGTGAAGGAAAACCTACAACTAATACGAATGATACTCTCAATCCTGAAGAGCCCACTGAAATCTCTGCTGATGAAAGATGGCTGGTATTTGTTTTCTTTATGAACTTTGAATAATTACAACAATTTTATGCGCTGTTCGCTGTTCTCTGCTGTCCGTTCTTCTTGATTGCGATTATAACGCTATTACGCTTCACATCCCATGGCATAAATATCTATGTGCATTATGTACGATTTTGTTTCAGATAAGAGATTGTGACACATACTATGGTGAATACAAGGAATGCACAAGTTTTCGTGGTAGATTCCACCAGTATTTCATATTCGGTGAAACTTTAAATTGCAACCAGTGGAAAAAAGATTATGATAACTGCAGTAAATATGAATCCAGTGGAGATTGTAAAGCCGGGGTAAGTTATTTAATTAAAGTACCTATGAAACATGTTTGAGTAACATCCTTAGAGAACTGTTAAAATAGTACAAATACGATTTGATTTGATCAGTACTTTATTGTGTATAAAAGATTTTATTATTGCATTAGATGCTGCCAAAGACTTTGCAACCAATTTTCCTGAATAAAAAGTATCCTGTGTCCATCTTTGGGATACCTTCCACCTCCCTGCTGAATTTCATTGAAATCAGTTCTTTTATTATAGTTCTTTATATTCTATTTAGAGGTAAAAAGTTGACAGAAAGACCAGTTACTTTTGAATTTATAATATTATATGTTAATGTTACATTTATATATTTCATTATATGTTTTCTATGTATAATGAAAAATATCTGTGTGTATTGTATATCAGTTATCAAGTACCCATAACACAAGCTCTGCTTAACTTGGGGCTAGATAATGCTGTGTGAATTGTCCAGTATTATTTATTTATTTTAATAATATATTTATTTATTTTAATGATATATTTATTTATTTATAATAAATAATATTTATTTATTTTAATAATATGTTAAGCTGGAGAGTATGTATGTACAGTACTTTTCAAGGTATCCCACAAGGAACTATGTTAGGATCTTTTTTCTTTATTGCTTGCGAAGCAATCTTCACTCATTCCATTTATAATGATTGAGGTATCCCTAAACGAACTAAGTGATGCCCTCTTTTCTATATAACTTACTAGCTTTTGCCTATGGCTCCGCAAATGTTTTCCCAGGATAAAAAGTCGCATTTCGCAAGATAAAAATTTGAATTTAGAATAATTGTGTGATACCCAAGTAAGTGAATGAAATGTCCAAGGTATGCCATAATTAATTATACAAGGCCCTCTCTTAGAAAATAAAATGTAGGATTATTTATTTTCAGCTTGCAATAATAAAGAGTGAAAAGGCACGTCGAATGGAAAGGCTGCGGGCACACTATAGAAATAATGTCTGGCAGAAAAGAGAAACACCCCCAGAAGACTGGAACAAACCTCTACCAGAATGGCTTCAAAAACGGGATGAAAACACATTATTAGCTGAGAAAGCTAGAGAAATTCGTGAAGGGAAGGATATTGAAAAGGATGATAGTTTTTGTGTGATAATGTGACATAGAATCAAATAGATGGAAATGTTGAGTATATCTGAAGCTTAGGTTGTACAAAGTGGTATAGGTAAGTTTACAACTAGATGTTTGTTATTGCTGTATTACATTTTTAATTTATTTTTGGTTTTAAGTCCATGAGAAACTAGCCCATTTTAGTTGTTACAGTCCCCTTTGCTACCTCTTTATAAGTTTATCCAAAGAAAAAAAGAGACATTTATTCTTAACTAATAAAAATCTAGGAATTTCTTAAGAAATTCAAAGGACTTTTACAAAATAATTTTTTGTTTCTTAACCCCGCTTATTCCCAGTAGTTCTATGATGTAGTCTGCGTGTGCACAGAACTAAGTAGGACAAAAGTTGTCCCTGTTGTTCTGAACAGAACTGGCTGTAGTCTTGTGTGTGCTCAGAACTAGTGGGACAAAAGTAGACCCAGTTCTGTGCATAAGACTACAGCACATAACTACTGGGAATAAGCGATAAAACCACCCTCCAATATTCTTTACCTATATCTTCAGTTTTGACTCTGTTTTATTTGAAATACACAAAAGAATCTGATTTCTATGATTAAATTTTCCCCTATGATAAATGGTTAACCACTTTAACAATTGACTAAAATTGTCTAAAATGAAGATATTATAAATTTCCTTTCTAAAATAGACATAAACTTATCTAACTACTAGGTATGGATCCAAAAATTCATTAATTTCATAACGAACATGGACGTAGTTATGCAAAAAGGAACCAACCCTCAAGATGTTACTTTCGAGATAATTGAGTTTAAAGAATTAAGTTGTGTAGAAATGTCTAGGTAGCTTTTATTACCTTTATTGTTTTACAGTCTTGTGTAGGGTAATGAGGGCTTTATACAGAGCCTAAAAATTAAGATTTTTTTTGTGCACAAGTAGTTGTTTGTATATTAAATTGCAGTTGGTTCCAATGCAAAATGCAGTTTTTGTGGGTTGGTTCCCTGTTACAAAAAGAAATGAAAGCAAATTATTAGGTTTATTCATGTTTTATTAAAAAAAATGGTTAACTACTAAACAAACTAAATATTGAACACAGCTAAGTAAAGTGGCACAAACAATCTTCTCATTCAGGTACATGCTAAACATGTTTTCTTATTTTTACGTTATTCAAAGTTAAAATATAGTTAAGTTAAATAGTTTAGGCTTTTTTTAATATCTTTATAATTCAGATACTGACCGGCGTTGTTATTTACTATATTATATAACGCCGGTTGTATTGTGACATTGTTATATACCATATGCTATGGTTCCATTTAACATATTAAATCAGCTCATTATAGTAAATCACGCAGCATGGTTCTAGATTGTAAAATATGAAATATCGAAATGTGGGTTAGTTCCCTTGTGACATACTCATATCTTTGCTAAGAGCCGTTAGATGGCCAGGATCTTTTTTGAACATATAGAATACATGCTTAGGAACCTCCCTGTGCACTTAACTCCATTTTGACCGAGTTGTGGGTTGGTTCCTTTTTGCATAACTACGTCCCATTGTTGTTTATTCTCAACAATGATATCAGTCTCCTATCGCCGTCAACCAATCAGGACGTAAATACTGACCCAGCAACTGTACTATCGTGCTGATAACGCGCAGGCATGTCTAATTGTTCACAAACATCACAAATAAGATAATTACTCCACATTATAATTCTCCGTCCACATTCACTGCTCGCGTCGCGTTCTTGTCACTAATGAGTAGGCTGCTGTGTAATACCGTTATTTCTCTACGGCTGAGAGTACCAATGGCGAGGAACGCGTCTGGATACCTCATTGAGGACCCTAAATACTCCTTTTTGAAGGAGTTGGGTTTAAAGGAGAAGAACGTTGGTGTTTATAACGGGAAATGGGCGGCTAATGGAGAGGTAAGTCTGTTTTATATAATATTAAAGTAGGTACCTACCTAACTACCATTTTATTCTTAGTTTATTTTATTTGCATAAGTGCTTTCATATAGAACACATGAACCAAGTGTCTTCCCGTTAAGTAAATAGAGACGATAAGAAAAGTGCCAATGGACATGTTCTTGTTAAAACTAAATTACCCATTAGCCAATTCTATGGCTAGATTGTAATTATAATCTAGTATGTAATAGAATAAAAAAAAAGTTCATTTAACGTACTACTTATTGATTCTAATAAAATGCTTAGTTTACAATGAATCGGCTAAGACTTCCCTGTTTTGGTCCTTTATTTCCAATTCTACCCATAATCGCAGTAAGTAATCAATTATCATACAGTTCATTGCTCTTTTAGTACTTAACTCAATATTATATTCTCTTCTCTTCGTTATCTTCAATGTTTGAAGCAGCAAC
Organism: Eupithecia vulgata; assembly: GCA_946478455.1. NCBI lineage: Eukaryota > Metazoa > Arthropoda > Insecta > Lepidoptera > Geometridae > Eupithecia > Eupithecia vulgata. The sequence continues at coordinate 4,824,941 of OX297863.1, forward strand.
CCAAGAATAGATTCAATTCATTACAATCAATATTTGCATTACAGTCAAACATTTACTTGCACACTGTTTGTTAAAGAGCGAGGTTAAGATAAGGCTTACGAAATTGCAGATAAACTTACTTAACTTTTCGCACATCGAAATATCAAGTAATATTAAACTCACTGATATGTTTCACTTAGTAATAAAATGACTTTACTTTTGTATCTTTGTTATTTATGTTACAAATATACAAAAGTAAGGTCATTTTATTCTACATATGTACTTAATATGGATTTATTTAGGTCACAACTACGAATAAATAATTATTTATTCGTAGGGTCACAACAACTAACTTAATCACAAAATATCCATAGTTATTTTGTGATAAAGTTCCTAGACCTATTAAAGGTCATGTAGAAAATAAAACTAAGTAGGATCGACCTTTTTGGAACATAGTTACATGAAAAGTTCCCCTTGAACGGGCAGGAAGGGGAAGGGGCAGGGGGGTAATCGATTATCGAGACTTGCCTTCTATACTTAGCTGTTGATTTTCCCATAAAATTTTAATACTTTCACCAAAACTCATTCGACAGACGATAAAATCGTACAGTCCAGCGAACGGCAAGGTCATTGCCGAGGTCCAAGCGGCGAGTGCAGCTGACTACGAAGCATGCGCGGTGGCTGCTCAGAAGGCCTGGCACGAATGGGCTGAATTACCAGCACCTGCGAGGGGAGAGATCGTAAGGCAGATTGGGGATGCCTTGAGGGAGAAGCTGCAGCCTTTGGGTCAGCTTGTATCTTTGGAGATGGGTAAGTGAAGTATCTTGTTGTTGATTTCGTCAATAAAAATCAGAAAACATCCTCTTTATGACCCCCCTCAAAACCTGAGAGGTCCTTTATTCACCACTTTGATATGCGGATTGCTAATCAAAGTTTATTGATGGCCTCTGGAAGATGCCTCTTCGTTTGTACCTACTACGAGCTATATGATCCTTGAAACTAAAATTAGTTTGAAAGAATTTGTGTGTAATTAATTCGTGAACCTAAATATGTCTTTAATCTTTGGCGATATTGCCTTAGTCACCTTCTACAATATCCACAGGTTACCAGGGTCCAGGGCTGCAGGGCTTTAATAAAAGATCTGTTAGAAAGATTCCACATAGATAGGTAACAAGTATTTAGCGGTATTACAAAAACAAGTCTTTCCTCAGGTAAAATCCTCCCCGAAGCTATCGGCGAGGTGGTAGAATACATCCACGTGTGCGATCTGGCTTTAGGCCTCTCCCGCTCCCTCCCTGGGACCATCTTCCCTTCAGAGAGGCCTGGCCACGTGCTGATCGAGAAATGGAATTCATTGGGACTGGTTGGGATCATCACGGCCTTTAACTTCCCTGTTGCTGTTTTTGGGTGGAATTCCGCTATTGCTATGGTAAGGAATATTAGTCTGCTAACATAAGATTGAATCACGGTTTGTCAATTTTAGTAAAGAAATAGGCCAATTTTTTTACGAAGTATAGGTGTATAAACAGAATGTGCATAGGTAAGGTACGTGTATTTTTTCCAAATTTAATACCTATGTTTAGAATATAGTATATCATTGCGACCTTTTACCTATAGCTACTAGGTATATTGGTACTTAATTATCACCATAACAGTAACTATGGAAGCCACTGCTGAGTTACGTAAAACCTCTTTTCGATTTTGTCAGTCTATTCCTCTCAAATAGTTATTTATTGAATGTACCTACATCCTTATAGTTTCTTCTCTTTCATATACCTACATGTAATTATCAAGGTTTTGTATAGGTAGGTACGCGAACCCGACTTCTAAACCATTGTCGACCTAACTTGACACCGTATCACCAGTTAAGGCAAAATCAGCAGTAACAACCTTCAATCCCAATTCCCAGGTCTGCGGCGACGTCAGCGTCTGGAAGCCCTCAGACACGACCCCCCTGATCGCAGTAGCCGTCACCAAGATAGTGGAATCTGTGCTTGAGAAGAACAACATTCCTGGCGCGGTGGCGGCGCTGGCGGTCGGCGGTAAGGACATCGGACAGCATCTGGTGAAGGATGAGAGGGTCAAGCTCGTATCCTTTACTGGCAGTACTGCAGTTGGACAGCAGGTACCTGAGTCATCAACTTCAAAAAAATTAAATTAAATTCATTTTATTTCATTTCAAGCCTTTATTCAGAAAAATATTGTTACATAATGTTACTTAACTATTAATCATACTTACATTATATACGACGACCTCTGTGGCGCGCGCGTGGCGGGTGGAGGTTGTGGGTTCGATTCCCGCCTCGGGACAAATGTTTGTACGATCTGCAGGCATTTTTTCAGGATGTTTTGGTCGTTTTCTATGTATAATAAAAAATATCTATCTATGTATTGTGTTATATTATGTATATCAGTTATCTAGTACCCATAACACAAGCTCTGCTTAGCTTGGGGCTAGATAATGCTGTGTGAATTGTCCAGCATTATTTATTTATTTATTGTTGCTTAAACTACTGGTACGACACTGATATTTCTTCTGTTTGCCCTCTTTTGGCGAAGGCCTCCTCTAGCCGTTTCCACTTTGCTCTATCTCTCGCCAACCTTATCCATATATTTCCTGCTATCTCTTAATTCGTCCTCCCACCTTTGAAACTGTCCCCTTCTATTTCTTTTATTATATTTTTCTTTTCCCCTTGCTGTAAGTCCAGTCCACCTCCATTTCAGTTTCATTACTTTGAGTGTGATGTCTTCTATTTTAGTTAGTTGCCGAAGTGATTGGTTTCTTTGTCTAACTTATTTTTGCCCAGCATGCTTCGCTCCATTGACGTTTGAAGACTTCTAGCTTCTTGTTATGAGCTTTAGTTAGGGCCCAGGTCTGACACCGCTGTATGTACCTAAGACTGGAAGGATACATGTATTGTAAAGCTTTCTTTTGAAATACATGTTCATTTCCTTGTTTTTCATGATTTAACCGAAAGACCAGTATCGTTTCAACGCGTTGGCTATCCTCACTTCCAGTTCTTCAACTTCGTAAATTATCAGAAATCAAATCAATAACTTTAAGGATAGGTTAATCAAAACGGGCAATGTATCTGTGTTCTACAACAAAATTCCTAGTGAGTTGCAAAATCTATCAGTAAATAAATTCAAACAAATTGTAAAAACCTTTCAGTGCAAAAATGCTTACTAAAAATATCAGATTATCTAGAAGATAAAAAAGCTTGGGACGGGTTTTGCTCCAACTCGAAAAATAACAACTAACAGGCTAAAGGTTTCTTCGTCCCTTCTTTACTTTAGTCTACATACCGAAGCGACCGAAATCAAAAATATCACTTTATTTCCGTGTCAATGTTTTATTTTAAGAATTTGACCTTTTCTAAGTGTATAATTTTGTATTTATGGAAATAAAGACTTTTTGATTTGATTTGAATCAGTCATCTAGTGCCCATTACACATGCTTGCCTTAGCTTCGAGCTAGATGATTACTAGTTTCTGCCAACGACGTCGCACGCATTGATCCTATTGAAACGATAAAGGTTATTATATATCCCATGGGAACTGATTATGGCATAAACACACCATAACTATATAGGTACTGAAAGGAACGGGCTGAAATTTAGATAACTGTAGTTCTAAGCATGGAATAAAACATATAGACTACATAATATATTTTATTCCATGCTTAGAACTACCGTTATTTTAGATAACGGTAGTTCTAAGACGGACGGGTAGCGGAGTCTTAGTAATAGGGTTCCGTTTTACCCTTTGGGTACGGAATCCTAAACTGACTTGTATACCTACGTGCTTATTTTTTTAGCTAACACACTAATATTATACGAGTAAATACGAAAGTTTGGAGTAACCTCATCACACCATAACTACTGAACGGATCGGGCTGAATGTAATCGCGCAGTCCGTTTAGTGGGAGGTAACAATTAAACAACCGATGTGTTAGATAACAGTGTTCATTCAAATAACAACTCCAATCTACATGGCCCCCCTGTAAATATTAGGTAGGTCACCTCTGATAAATTATCACAATCACTGTAAGATTATCAGATAATAATTGTTTGTTACTTACCTACTGACATACTAATTTTAAAAGCTAGTTAATTCCAACACGTTATCGTATCTACCTAGTGCGAAAAGTTACCATATTACCCACTAATAGCTACCCGCGGTTTCGCATACTTATAAGCTTATAAGCTTTCAAGTAGGTACCTAGCCTATGTCCGTCCCGGGATTTATTCCATTTACTTCCCTGCCAAATTTCATTAAGATTTGTTCAGCCGTTTAGGTGTGAAAAGGTAAGAGAGAGTTACATACGAATTCATAATATCAGTACCTAGTCAAATCAAAAATGCTTTATTTCCATAAATACAAAAATGTACCTACATTTGTGCCTACACTGGGTCACTATAATGTACGACAATTTATTGTACGGCCGAATAATGTACACCCTGATGAGCCATGTCATGGCCTCCAATTTTAATAGGTTTTGATAGGTTTTGACACGAATTATCAGGGTGTACATTATTAGGCCGTACAATAAATGTTCGTGCATTATAGTGACCCCCTTACACTTAGAAAACGTCAAATTCTTAAAATAAAACACTGACACGGAAATAAAGTGATATTTTTTATTTCTGTCGCTTCGGTATGTAGACTAAAGTAAAGAAGCGACGAAGAAACCTTTAGCCTGTTAATTGTTATTTTTCGAGTTGGAGCAAAACCCGTCCCAAGCGTTTTTATCTTCTAGAGATGATCTGAAATTTTGTAGTAAGCCCACACAACACCTATGGATAAAAATATATAATGGAGATAGTTAGGAACATTATTATTTATTTACCTTACCTCATCTTGATTGTCCTATTTCTAGGTGGGAGTAGAAGTACAGAGGCGTTTCGGGCGCCATCTGTTAGAGCTCGGCGGGAACAACGCGATAATCGTGAACTCAGACGCGAACCTAGACTTGCTGCTGTCCGCGGCTTTGTTCGCCTGCGCCGGTACCGCTGGCCAGCGGTGCACCACTACTAGAAGGCTGCTTATACATAAGAAGGTAGGTAGCTATTTTAATAAAAACTTACCTACATTATTTTTGAAAATCTAGTCGGGTTTTTTTTTTAATTATTTTTCCGTATTCTGTGGTCGAAGCTGCCCCACTGAAAGTTTAGTCCTTAATTTTTGTTACATTCTGTACATACAAGGTGCCACGTAACATGCGTACTAAGGGGGTAATTTAGGACCCAGTGACAACCCCAAGTGACATAAGTGGTTAGTTTTGCTTGAAAACGAATCAAAAACTTCGGTTTTACGTGTAGACCCCCCTTTATATTTCGACCTCTGTGGCGTGGCGCGGTGGGCGAAGGTCTGCCTGCGACGCAGGAGGTTGCGGGTTCGATTCCCGCCTCGAGACAAATGTGTGTACGATCTGCAGACATTTGTTCAGGGTGTTCTGGTCATTTTCTATGTATAATAAAAAAATCTATTTTGTATTGTATTATATTATGTATATCAGTTACTTACCCATAAAACAAGCTCTGCTTAGCTTGTGGCTAGATATTGCTGTGTGAATTGCCCAGCATTATTTATTTATTTAATTTTTCATTATTTCTCTACCCACCTCTCTTCTTTGTGAAGAAACACATCTGAGTGAAATTAAACCCTAATTAATAAAACCAACCCACAGGTATACAAGGAAGTAGTATCCCGTCTAACAAAGGCCTACGCGGGTGTGGTTAGCAAGATCGGCGACCCGCTTCTATCGGAGACTCTGATCGGACCGCTCCACACGCCGGCCGCTGTGGAGGCGTACAAGCGGACTGTGGCGGCGGCTGTGGACGCGGGGGGGAAGATCGAGTTTGGAGGAAAGGTAAAATATTGCAGAAAATTTGTAAATTCTTTATTTCATGGGAATACTGCCTTGCATAATTAAATTTCTTTCTTTATTTTTGTGCCGGTAAAATTCCTAATATCGTCAATTACTTCACTATTTCACAGTAAGGAACTGTAATCTTGGGAACGTTAGTTACGTAGGTATAGGATACGTTCAACAGCGGGTCCGTTTTTACAGAACCGTTTTTTACGGATTTTTCGCTATTTGAAACAGTCGTTTACTGGAATACTGTCGGATGTGTGAAGAACTCGCAGCTACAACAACATACGCCATGACGGGAAAAAAACGGATCCTGTTAAACAGATGTTGTGTGAACTCGCCCTTAGATTTAAAAAAGTACCTACTGCCTGCACAGATCAGACATAATATTAGTTCAGTTTCTGATGCGCAATTCCGGTGTGTAATATTGTTTGCTTAGGTAAACTAAGTAAACAATAGACACCGAAACTGCTGTTTTGTTAAGTAGTTGTGAGTATGTGTAAGAGTTAAATAACATTCAAATTAATTATGCGTTAGGTATCTTTCTTTGTTTATTTAGAAGATTACGCACAAACTGAATTATGGTTTAAATTAGCTATAGATTAAATAAGTACCTACTTACTGTGAAATTATACCGACATAAATAAATTATTAAAGTGTGGGACTGTACGGTGCTACAGATTCGGACATCAGATAATAATTATGCTAATTTTTATGCCCGAATAGCGCTTGCGAAGCTCAGCAGTGAGCGCGCAGAAACTAGTAAAAAATATTTAATCTTCATCATTATTTCAGCCAAAGACAGTCCACAGCTGGCCATTGTCGACCTCAGTGGCGCAGCGGGCGAGAGTCTGCCTGCGACGCAAGAGGTTGCGGGTTCGATCCCCGCCTCGGAACAAATTTGTGTACGATCTGCAGAAATTTGTTCCGTTGGTCTGGGTGTTTTCTATGTATAATAAAAAATATCTATCTATGTAATGTATAATATTACGTATATCAGTTATCTAGTACCCATAACACAAGCTCTGCTTACCTTGGGGCTAGATAATGCTGTGTGAATTGTCCAGCATTATTTATTTATTAGTCCACCACCAAAGACTGTTGTTCCTGATGCGCCACATGTCAAGTGGTTTCCCGCAACTTATTCCACGTTATTATTCCAGGTCATAGAACGCGAAGGCTACTTCGTCGAACCAACCATCATCACTGGCCTGCCACACGACTCGCCCCTCGTTAAGTCCGAGTGCTTCGCCCCCATCGTGTACTGTATCGAGGTCCCGGACTTAGCCACTGGTATTCAATACAATAACGAGGTGGATCAGGGACTTTCCTCCAGTCTGTTCACTGAGAACCTTGGGGATATCTTCAAGGTATCTTTCTTTTATCTACCTATAGACTTTTATTAGAATAAGAGCATACGAGAAGACCAGCTGCCTGGCATTGTCCGTTGATTGAGAAAGTAAGGGATACCTTCGAGACCTTCCATCCATCTTTAGAAGGATAAGGGATGACAAAGGATCATTGTCTATCTGGCGGTACCGCCTTTATGGACAGATCTCATAAGGTACCTAAGGGAAGACTCGATTCTAGTTTTGTCCTAGTACTTCGCCCCTATCTTAAACTGCGTTGAGGTTTCGGATCTAACCACAGGGATTCACTACCTACAATGTGCAGTAACGAGATGGAGCAAATGGCTTTCTTCTAATTTGTTTACGGAGACCGGATATCTTCGATGTAAGAAGACCTTCCTGTCTTTTATATGCCAAGTTCTATCACTCGATAACAGCTGTTCTGATAAAGAATGAAAAAAAAAGTAAAATCATTATCTATCTAAATAATTTGGACAATTTACCATCTAGTAGTTTTTTTTTCTTCTATCTATTAATTGTTTCACTAAACCTTGGGGTCTACTCGTAAAAACGAAAATATAAGTTTCTGATTAGTTTTCAAGCTAAACCAACATCACATGTAAAACAAAAAGGTTACACAAAAATGAAACAAAAACTTCGATATTAATTGCTATTGCATCATTCATTAGCATAGCTTATCGTAACTTCTAGGAGATGGTGGATGATGGTTGAACTGTGGTGCCTTAGTTGTTCCTCTGTTAACCTACTATTAAACATGCAGTGTCCACCTATAACTGGTTGTGCAATTAACTATATCTTTATGTTTGTATTTTCTGTCATGAATTATTGTAACACCCAATGGTAGACCAAAGAAAGAAATATTCGTTTTTACGAGTAGACCCTCAAGTTGACAAAAATGTCTACAGTAAACCGACTATTCATATATATATTCAATACACCAATCTCCTTCCCAGTGGATCGGCCCCCACGGCTCAGACTGCGGTATCGTCAATATCAATATCCCAACCAACGGCGCAGAGGTAGGCGGCGCTTTCGGCGGTGAAAAGGCAACGGGCGGCGGCCGCGAGTGCGGATCAGATTCTTGGAAAAACTATATGAGACGGTCCACTGTCACCATCAACTACTCTGGAGCTATCAAGCTCGCGCAGAATATTAAGTTTGGAGATGAATAGGGCTTTCTAACTCGACGACCTCAGTGGCGCAGCGGGCGAGAGTCTGCCTGCGACGCAAGAGGTTGCGGGTTCGATCCCCGCCTCGGAACAAATTTGTGTACGATCTACAGAAATTTGTTCCGTTGGTCTGGGTGTTTTCTATGTATAATAAAAAATATTTATCTATGTAATGTATAATATTACGTATATCAGTTATCTAGTACCCATAACACAAGCTCTGCTTACCTTGGGGCTAGATAATGCTGTGTGAATTGTCCAGCATTATTTATTTATTTATTTATTCTAACTACTGTAGGGATATCATTTTGAGGCTCAAACCAAAGTAGGTGTTCGTTGAATGAAATTGAAAACAATAAATACCAAAGAGGTGTTAACTCTTTAAAATCCATATCCACTTGCTATAGAAACAAAAGAAAATCAACATTGTATAATAATATGTTGACTGTGAAAACTCGTATCATGAAACGAATCTCTACCCTCGTTTGGACCCTTTGCCAAGGAATGTTTGAGAAGGCCCAACTTCTCGTGAAGGTTGACAGTTGTCGCTGTGAATGTAATCTAGATTTAGGTAATTTTATCAATCTGTTACTTTTTCAAATAGGAGCAGATTCGAGTTTTATATGGCAGTAAAAAATAACCTTTGTAAAATTTCCTATTGTGATTGATACAAGTATGTACAGCAAAAACTGAATGTAAGTTACATAATAAAATACTTTATAATATACAATATTCTTATTTCATTTCGTAACCTATATTATATTACATACACTCCTGATTCTTTACAAAATCATTGAAACTTAATTTAAATAATTTACTAAATCTGAAACACAAAACTTAATTCATTTGTTTTTTAAGTCAGTCACATTTTTAGTCAATCAAAATTCGAACTATTTTTTTACTAATTTCTAATGCGAGTAGAAAATGTAAATAAACAAGGCACTGCCATCGAGCTCGAGCTAAAGGAACATGGGTTGTTTTAATTGTTTAAAAATACATATCTACTTTTTTTTTATTAGGTACCTATTGTAATTGCCTTAGTCAACTTGAGGTATGCCAGCGATTCCAAAAAGATGCGATTGCGCAGCGAGCACGACGACGACGCGACGTCGTCACAGCCATTTTGAGCACTGTCGAGGGCGCTTATAGCGGTAATGTATTTACATTGTCCCTAATTATCAGCCGTAGGTAAGTGGTGCGATGACTTGGTTAAGTATATTTACTGTGTATGATGCACTCTCCACAAATCTACCGCTATGTCAATCGTATGTTTTTTGTGGAATCTGTAGGTTTGCGGCAGGTCATATCGAAGTTCTGCTATCACGCTGCCATTCAGGCCCCAATCCTTGATTTTTTTCTGGATGTGTGCTCTGGAAAAAATATTATATTCTTGATTTATCAGCATACATAATCATCATCAGCCTATACCAATCCACTGCTGGACATAGGCCTCCCCTAATGAGCGCCATAGCGCCCTGTCTTCAGCTTGCCGCATCCAGCATCCGCCAGCAGTCTTTCGCAAATCGTCATCCCACCTGGTCGGAGGGCGTCCTACACTACGTTTGCCGAGTCGCGGTCTCCACTCAAGAACACGTTTACAACATCGGTTGTCGGTTCTACTCGAAATAGGGCCAGCCCACTGCCACTTCAGCTTGCTAATCCTTTGAGCTATGTCGATAACCTTGGTTCTCTGTTGGATGTATTCGTTGCGAATCCTATCCTTCAGAGAAACTCCGAGCATAGCTCTCTCCATAGCTCGCTGGGCGACTTTCTGCATACATTATTTATTTATAGTAAGTAAGTATTGTTTCGTAATAGTAAGGTGAAAATTAATAGCAGAATGGTTTCGGAAATTTTGCCTGGCACGCAATTTTTATAACTGTTCGATATGACATTGAGTCAGAAAGAATGGCGCCATAAACAGAAGGCACATGGACCACATGGAATTCGGCTGAATATAAAAGGGTCATCCTCAGCTGACATACATTCATATATCCACAACACAAGCAAACGTTGCTTAAAGGGTGACTCCAGAAACTGTATGTATAGTTTTTAAGTAATTGCAATAAACATTTATTTTATTTTATTTTATCCACTACATGCATAAAATACCACCCCAAACGAGGGTATTGCCATAACTACCACGCTTGGCAGGTAATCACAGTGGATGTATGTAAAATACACAGAAGGAAGATGGAGGGGCCGATTAAGAGATAAGATACACTGGGCCTTCAACACATTCAAACCGTACAAGTCGCCAGGTTTGGATGGATGGAATATATCCTGGCCTTCTCAAGGATTAAACCTCGAAACACCGAGGACGCCCAGGGAGGCATGCACCAGATTCAGGTGGTCAGATCGGGTGGTTACACTTGCAGCCCCCCTCCCCACCCGACACGCAAAACCTGTGGCCTAGTTGCGTGAACCAATCCAGCAACATTCTTACATTGTGACAGCCACAGCTATAACGTGTACCTACAGTTATAAAGTGTGTTATTGAAAAACTCAACAAACCTAGTTGATTTTTTATGTAGACTGTAAACACTGTGGGAGCTGAGCTCAGTGCCCTTACGGAGAAATTTCACGTCAATTCCAGCATTATTCTTGGTTCCAAATGGTGGATTCATTATTACTGTGTCAAAGTAGCCTTCCCATCTGAAAAAAAGAGTTAAAATTATGTTTGGGATTTTGCAATGGATACACAACATTACAATGACCAATTTGGATTTGGTGGAAACTTTGTAGAAGATGCTTATTATATTGCGAGACCTTAAAAGTGTATATAATTATGTTTTTAACCCTAGACACCTAACCTTCGTCGAATCGACGAGTACACAACAAAAATATTGCTGTATCTTTTCGGCGCGCGCGCCGATCTTAGCCTCGTCGTTTGCCAACTCAGTATTCACCGAGTTCTATCGGAAAGCGATGGATCCCAGCGCGTAAGTACTTTATTTTTCTATATATTGCGAAAATAGTCGTCGTTTCGACGAATGGTTAGGTTCTGTGTACTATTTTTTCAACTAGTGTTTATACTTTTTTGCAGCTTTTACTATGGCTTCTCAAAGATTGCTGTCTGATGGCAGTCATCATCATCAGCCTATATCGGTCCACTGCTGGACATAGGCCTCTCCTAATCAGCGCCATAGCACCCTGTCTTCGACTTGCCGCATCCAGCATCTGCCAGCAGTTTTTCGCAAATCGTCATCTCACCTGACCGGATGGCGTCCTACACTACGTTTGCTGATGACAATAATACGCGTTTATTATTGGGCGAGGAAGATGTTGGTGAATAGGAGGAGTTACCTGACAGCGAAACAGAAAATAATTTGGAGGTGGAGGATATCGAAAGCGACACTCAAGACGACCCCGTCGATTACGAAGGTTCTCAAGATCTTTCTTCACCTGCTTTGCAAGACAACAAACAGGAGCCACAAACACCTCCAATACCATTGGCAGAAAGCTCAGGTAGCAATTCTAGTATATTGACCTTCTTGCAAAGCAGTATCCATAGTCGGAGTCTGATGAGGGCCAAGGTAAAGGCCAAGTTGAGGGTCAAGGTGAAGGTCAGTCATCATCTAGCGACCTTCAACCAGTCAAGACTCCAAATGAGACAAAAAGAAATGTGTGTGATCTCTGTTCCTATAAAAAAAGGCGCATGACAAATTCATATTGCTCAAAATGTAACACCGCAATTTGTGGTAAACACAAAGTTGATTATTGCGTAAAATGGGCCTCTAAATAATAGTTTATATATTTTTTACTCAATGATAATACTGTTATTATTTATGTCCGCCCAAGGAAAAAAAGCTATTTTGTGTTGTTTTTTTTAAATTTTAATTTGTATAAGTGTACATCTCATTTGATCTTTAAAACCTAGTGCCATATAATATAAGGTATAAAATCAATATTTCTAAAACAAAACATAACTTTGCTGTTTTATTTACTAAAATAATACTTGGTTTATGTATTTAGGTAATACACATAATGGAAACATTCATAATTAGATAAATTAATAAGGGCTAAAAATTGCTCATCGAATCGACGTATGGTTAGGTTTAAAGGAGTATATGCGAAGGTTAGGTGTCTAGGGTTAATCTATCTATCAGAAAATAGTAGATAATACCTGCAAACATTGGATTCTAGAAAATCACATTGTAGAGCATCAATGTTTGTAACCTCGGCTTCCTCTATATTTTCTCTTAGCACCTCTAGTGCCGCGCCATCAATGTCTACAGACATGACAGAAGCAGCCCCCAAGAGCGCGGAACCTATGCTGAGCGCGCCAGGGCCACAGCCTGCATCTAGTATTAGACTGCCTTCTATGTCTTCATATTGGGTCTGAAAACAACAAGCATGTTTGATTTCTTGTATAAAAATTTGTTTGATAGTTGCATCTTTAGAATTAATTGTCATTGAGAGCCAATAACATTCCAATACTATACTAGTGATTTCAAAGAAAGGTTATTAAAATAAAAAAAAATCTAGGAACTTGCCCTTTGTTTATTGATATATGAATTTCTTAACATTTCAATGAAACAGTACTTAATAATAATAAAAAAAGTAGTAAGTATATTACCTGAATTGTATACAAGGCTATAGCTGCAATATGTGGTGGGGTTTCATACTGTTCCAAGTCAAGCTTAGGATTGGAAAACCCACTCAATTGCTGCAAATGGCCCTGTAGTGTTTTCATTTTCATAACAGCCCCCATTTTAGCTATTTGTTGTCAAATCTTGGTAAGACAGGTAGTATTTGGTTTCCAAATGAAGAGTCTTGAGAGATAAAGTATCCGCAAGATGTGTTGTTTGCGTGCTGGAGGGCTGCTCTGTGACTTGTGTTGATTATGTTTGCTTCAGGGAGTTGAGGGTAACCCTGAAATAATAAAACCAAAATTCGTACACAACAATTTTCAATGTAATTATATTAAAAATTAGACATCTAGCATGCTTAAATTTGAGATGCATCAGAGTATTCTGATGCATCTCAAATTGAGATAAGATTAGCATGAAGCAATTAAATAAATAAATATTCATCATCATATCAGCCTATACAGAGGCCTCCCACATACAACACCACAAAGAGTTGTCCTGAGCCGCATTACCTATTTACTTATTTATATTATAATGGTAATTGAATAGATAAATATTTACAGCTGTAGCAGACCCGTGTGGTATAGAGCACATAGGCAGTTGGCTGATGGGGTTGGGCTGCGTCAGAGACAAGGAGCTAACAGTGAGAGGGGCAACCGCTCCCTGTTTTAGAAGCATCTGTTTCTTCAACTGAAGCTCTTCTAAGATCTTTCTGTTCGTCAATTCTGAAATTGTTTGTTTGTGTTAGTTTAATCACATCATAGCTTTGATTTACGATATTCAAGAATTTTGAAAGTTGTTCAACCTATCCAGAATTACTTTCTGTCTAATCATGATTAGAAGGTTGTTGTGAATGCTATTATTTGATGTTATTTTATTCATTTAGTTTATTTCTCAAATTAATCTTTCACCATATTCTAACCTCTTTGAGCGTTGGGCTGAGGAAACGCCATCTAATAAAACCCTTGAAGATATTCTTGATAATCATAAAAATGAATCCGAACTCGAAAAGACCGCTTTTATATCCTAATATTATATAGTTAGCTTTTTTTAGGAAACGAAAGAACTTTGCAATCCCTGTTTGCAAATTTTGCAATCATGCAAACTATCAACATTAGTACCTACTATACCACAGATGTACTAGGGATGCTAACGCATTACTATACTTATAAATCTGTGATCAACAGTAAGACACGACAACGACAAACGAACTGTACAAGAAAATTAAAAAAAACATTGATATTATTCGTCCACTGCGCGAAACGGAACGTTTTGAGGTCAATGAACACTAATAGTGCTGGACAGGCGTTCAATAACATTGTACCTTTTTGTCGGTTTTTTGTTTTATTATGTTGGCTAAATGAGGTTATATTTTCGCACTTGCAATACCAAACGCAATAAAAATGTGCGAGGTGAACGAGAGCTTTTGAAACAATAAAAAACGCGCGTGTTTTTGAAAGTTAACTATTTATTGCATCACGGATGGAAAGGGACTGCAACCGCCAGACTTTCGTTATTTTCAAGAGCTTTTTTTTTAAATCAAACTTCATAGTGGTCGGTAGTCGTTCCTACCTGTGTGGCTGTGTGGGTGGGGAGAATAGGTAGGTTAGGTACGCAGACAAAGTCTCAGCTTTTATAAAATAACGAAGGTCGGCGGAACAACACTTTCCGATGATGATGAATATGATGATGCTCTCCTAGCCGAATTTCAGTCACGCCGCCCCGCCGCCGCGCCAGTCTAAACGAAGACATTCCAGTTGCGCAGGATATAATGAATAAGTGCGCAAACACAGGCGCCCTCTCTATTCCCTCACTCTCTCTCATTATCCGATGGGACGGCAGACTACACGACCGCGCAGAGGTTTATCGCAGGACCAACCCCCCTTTACCTATGCCTAAGTTTCATTCCCTAACGTTTGTATACCTTGTATTTTTTTCTTTTTATTCACATAAAAACAATCAAAATTACAGCTTGGTTAAACGTATCTTAAAGCCACCTCACCTGGTTTTCACCTGATTCAATAAGAGCTCATAACAGGTAGGTATAAGTACCTACTAATCGCGATAAGTATAACCGCATAACATATTTGAAGTTATAACTACGCACTGATATTATACAAATAATACTACTACCTAGGTATAAACGATAAAAAATATTACTGTGTTGTGCTAAAACTTCTTACCATCTTAATTATAAGAATTCAAAAAGAATGTGATGGATGTGTTTTAATAACATCCTCAAACGTTTTTCCCTTTTTCTACCATTCCACATTGCTACGATATTACCTATGCCTTCCCAGCTATAATGTAGTTATTGTTCAATAAAACCAATAATTTATAATTTTATATAAAAGCATTTATTTTAAAAACAATGTAGGTAATATACTTTCTGATTCTTGGCAAAACAGTCTCACATAAGCAAGTCAACATTTGGCCTCTTAGAATAAAATATAACACTAACATGCGCTGCCATTACTCACAAAATGAATATAACTGAATATATCAGATAAATAAATGGACAAAATAAGTATAAAATTATTCTCATTATGTCTACATTGCAGTTAGCATTGCATCTCAGTTGAGCAATCTTAGATTAATTTGTTTATTTAAAGTAAAATAATCTAAACAAAGGGAACATTAACATTACTAGAATTGACTCACAATATTAGCAATATATAAAAAAATCTACTGTATCTAATTAGTAGTTCATAGACGCAGACTCGACCACAATGAGTTGTGGGCCAGTGTTGAATAAAATTTATAATAAATGCACAACAAAAATATAATTTAAGTTGCCTTTTGTCTTTTATGTTTATAAAAATATTTTTTTAACAATTTAGAAATAAATAAAACAGTTTTATACAAACAATTTGGAATAGTATTGCACAAGCTAAAAGCTAAATTATTATGTGCATTTAATGAACTATAATTATAAAAACAAACCAACACAAAATTCTTAAAAAGCAAAGCAAATAGCTATTATGACTCATTTATTGGGACAGAATTAATTAATTAAATTAGAAGTACATAAGAATAAATCGACAACTATAAGCACTCCATAAAATCCTCTTCAAAAATGGGTATCATTTTAAATTGGTACTATAAACATGAGTCTTGTAGGTAGGTTTAATTATTTAATTAGTAGCATTGAGATCGGGGACAGCTTGTAGTTGTCAATCTACAATTCAACACAATGTGGCTGACTTGACTACCATGACTGACTAAACTTACATTTACCTGGACTTACCATATAAAATATACCTCAAGTATTTACATAACGTATTCTAATTGTAAGTCCAATTGAATATATTATACTAGTATTCGTAAATTATAATTTTGATTAAACTATAGCGAAACAAATCAGACAGAGCTGCAACATTCAATAAAAATTTTGATATGTTATTTCCTATAACCACTATAAATTTTATTTTAAACTCTTTTATAAACAATAATAACACAAGAACCACATTGTGCCACTCACGAGCTTTCGTACAGAGTGTTGGTTTGTCAGAATTCGTCACAGCACGGAACAAACACATTCTGGACTCGGGACTAAATAAAATCTGAAAATGATAACAACATTTTTTTGTAAGACTAGCACGTCATTTTGGCACTACGCTGTGTCGTCAGAGCACAGTGGCATGTTGTTCAGATTATACACAATTTGTTTGACTGCTCTGTGAATCTGCGAGGGGGTGAAGGGTCCTGTGGACTAGTGGAGCGATGGTTAACTCGTGGGTTTGGTAACGTTGCGGTTGCCTATCGCGACTCCTTTACCCCCTCATCAAAATGAGTGTTTCACAAAGCCCCTCCCACCATTCAATCAGGAACATTCAATAGATAACAAATAGCAAGCAAAGAAAACGAAAAGCATACAATTTTAATACCAATTATATAATACATATTTGTGCCCAATATGTCATGTTCGATGTATCATTTTTTAATTTATTTATGAAACCCTATAATCTAGTGACCGATTCTATCGCTCACAGTTACATATGGACAGCTGCCATTACAATAATAAAATGCAAAATAATGTATAGTATTAAATTTTAGTGTAAAATTAAAGTAAATAATAAAAAAAACTTATTTGAGTAAATAAATTCTCTTGTTCCATTGCTCATTCAGTGCTTTACATAACAGAGTGTAAAAATAACAGCACGTCACATCGAAGCTAACTGCGTAAATACGTTCCTGGCGAGAGTATTTTGGCATTTAGGAAGAATTGATATGGTAATTTGGAGGTGGTGGACTATTCTAGGGTAGCGCTTTGAGCCGGCCAGGTCCGCAGCGCCTTCATAAGGGCGCGGACTACGTTTATTTTTACACCCTGTGCCGCAATGAGTATTTTACCTCAACAACATTCCTAATTCCATCAACAATACACACCTAACACTTTCCCTGTATATAAATATATTACGAGTCTTGTAAAAGAAACATTTCGAAACCTCATAGGTCATTAACACTACGTGAGAAATTACACAAGAGCATTAGGATACGATATATTGCTACGAGTTAACTTATCATTTGGCACTAATTTAACATATTGCATCTCGAGCATTCGTCACAAAGTATATTATTCATACTTACAAAAAAAATTAAACTCTCATTTTAATTTTCCTAACTTTATAATTAATTTTACTAATATATTTTATTTGTTTTGGCCGAAACTTCTCCACGATATTGTTTTTGTTTTATCTAAAAGGAAATACACAGTATTAAACTTGTTATTTGAGCAACCTGTCCATTCCCCGTTCACAAGAGTCTTCGGGAATGCTGGATATATAGAATTAAATTAAGACAAGATGCGCTTTCGGCAAGTTAAAATTTGGCAATATTGAGCATTAAGACTTTCAATTGGCATCGTAAAATTTTACAATCAGTAACATTTTACAACGTAGCACACTTAATATATCCTAAGTCTGGTAACTGTAACTTATAGGTACACGATCTCTTACAATTCTGTTCATTTGTAGGTCACAATTTTATGGAATAAGTATATCAGGTAGGTTCTCAGTAAACTGAGAATTTATGTTTACAAGCAGGCGAGGGAAGATTAATATTGAATATAGTGTCATTGTCACTAAGATAATGTAAATGAAAACATAGAATGTCTATCACGGGGTCACGACTCCCCCCTATGAGCAGAGCTCTACTTACATTGGACTACATCAGAGAAATTGATAACGAGAACAAAATAGACATACTGTTTTCCATATTTATATTGTGACCATACAAAGTTCTTAACAGGGAGTCATGTTCACTAAAACCTAACGGAAATTAGTGCATATTAAAA
The DNA here is from genome assembly GCA_946478455.1 of Eupithecia vulgata. Classification (NCBI taxonomy): domain Eukaryota; kingdom Metazoa; phylum Arthropoda; class Insecta; order Lepidoptera; family Geometridae; genus Eupithecia; species Eupithecia vulgata. The sequence goes on from OX297863.1 coordinate 4,843,222, forward strand.
CATGTTTTATCAATAACTTTAACGCGTAGCTTCTAGCCTCATTACAATCTACGGTTGATGATGATGTCTCGTACGATATGTACAAAATTGTAGACAGTGAAAAATCTAGTTCTGTATATTGATATGACAACATGAGTTAACGATTTCGTTACCGTTCAAAAGAACTCTAGAAACGTGGACTTCTCAAGACCTTTCCGATTTACTAACTACATTTTTACAACAACATGGTTAAAATAGTTATTTTTAAAAATGAAATATCGTTATTTTATCAAATAATAGTTATTGCTTTGTTTTGATATGATATTGCATCCGTGCAAACGTGAGTAGGACCGCCATATCCAATTGACGAATTTCTTCTTCCTCGACCGAGTAATTACAACCCGCTACGTGCATTACTCCGCACTATTCACATAATTACGTAATAACTCCTTATATATACTTTAAAAATATGACTGCTTTATATCCATCATGATCACAGCTCTCCAAAGACTTTACAATATCCAAACCTGACGCTCCAAAATAAATTCTTTATCATTACACCTATAAAACGAAATGACTACAATACCTCTACACTTTAGCTCTAAAATTATGCCATTTTGATAATATTACTTTGCAATTGCAACGGTCCCTCGTACAGCACTTAAATGCCTCATATACAAATTTAAAACGTAACGATGAAAATGACTCGATTCACTAACACATAAAATTAACGAAGCGATAACGTCATCCGTGAAATTATAAATTTAGAAAGAAAGCGGCAGTGTTCGCGAAATATTCGTGCAAATAGAATTTTAACTACGAAACATGATCTTAGGAACCTGATAAATTATTGCTAGAGCTCCGGCCTTCCTCCTTACAAACGACAATGCGTCCCGGCGAGGCCGCGGACACATAACGAGATAAAATCTTATTAGTAGCCAATAGAAAAATATCACCTAAATAAATATTAATATTTTACAGGCGAACCGTGATACCGAAGTAAATCGGGCGCTACCACCGCGCGCTGCGAACTCTTTACGTTCTCAGTGCCACCGCACAACCTCTTTTTACGACTTTCTCCTGAACTTAGCCTTTGAGTATTACTACGTGTGCATTGATGTGTCAAATATAAAGCTAATGTCAGGCTTAACTACAGCATCGAAATCATTTCGCCTAACACCACAACAAATCTTTGCATAGAGTTTCAAAATCTATCCGCCATTTATATCGCCCTCTTTCCAACCAAATACAAACGTATGAGGACAACATAGATAGCAATATTTTTCTGAAACCAAATGCGCGCGTTTATTTCTTAATAGTTTCGATGCTTAAGCCGTAAAAGTAGGTCGTATTAGTGGAGTATCGATATGTTTTTGGTAAAATTAAAAAGGTTATGCTGATATGCGGGCGCGCGGCCAGAAGCGCCCTCATGGTGCTTCGCCCTCGTCGTCGCGCGGGGTCTCGCAGCCGCCGCTTTTCGGGGTGCCACTGTTGACAAATAAATTAAAGATGAGTTTATCACTACGAAACTAGATTTAGTCATTTATTTTTATTTATTTATTATTAATTAGAATAGATGGCGTTTCTGTGAAATCCTACTGACGCAATGTCGAGTTCTGAGTTCTGCTGAACAGAACTCAGGCCTCTGTTCACATGAATTTCTAGGCCCTACATAATCAGAGTACATGGAGGCCTGAGTTCTGCTTGTCGATAGTATGGAAATAATAATATGATCGTGATACCTTATTTTTGTATGAGATTTGGTTTAACGCCTCTATGGTGCGAATATTAATCTTCGCAAATTTCATACAAAAATTCTCTATCTAATTTCTACATCAAGTTACGTGCACAACTTGAAAATGACAATTTTGAATGCATTTTTAGAAGGAATATTTATGCACTTATCGAAAGATTTTTTTTTTTGTGTTTATTACAGTGGTTCATAAGCACAGAATCTAGATTACGGTACCTAATTTTGTTACCACACCAGCTGCAAACCAAAGTTATATTTTATTAGGCCAGAGGTTTTTTCGTCATACATAAGTTATTTAAATTTAATTACGGATGTAAGCGGGTTAACTACGAACCTTATTTGTGTTGGAAGAACACCAACGTTTCATACCTATACGGGGGACTTCTGGAGAAAGTATTCTTCTCGACTCGGCGAACTGCACCCGAATTGAGTGTGGTTCGATTCGGGTGCGGTTCGCCGAGTCTTTGCGCTACTACGTCGTAGCTCAAGCTATTTAGCTATTTATTTATTTATTTATAATGATATTACAATATATTATAATGTACTTACTAGTTAGAGTAGGGTGGACGTGCGCTGCCGCCGGGCGCGTCATCACACGGCGGCGGGCGGGCGGCCGCGCTCAGCAGGTAGTTCGTGGAGTCGCTGAAACAGTTCGACAGCCTGCTTCAAATTGTATTACCGTCTCGGGTCACACGGTTTTGAACACAACACAAACATACATCATAATAGAAGGTAAGTTTTTAAAAGCTGGCGATATTTATGTAGAGATAGTCTTTTTGTTATATGTATTGTCTATTATATAAACGCTGAAGCGGAATGCGTCACAAATCCAGCATGGATGTGTGACGCATTCCGCTTCAGTGTGTTGTTCTTCCAGTATAAGGAAAACAAAAGGGGATAGCGCCAGCTTTTAAAAAAATATCTTAACATAAAATCTGAACAACGTTTGTTAATCTTTAGTAACTAGGTAAATTAGAATCAAATTAAAGAAACAAATTCGAGCTAGTATTTACAATTTAAACAATTAAATATCACAATATAAAACTGGAAGAGATCGCTCATAGCGATAAGGCCGCCTTTGTACTTCGTCTACTCATAGCTTTTAATTCTGTACTTACTGTTTTCTATGTTTGTGTGGTACATTAAAGAATTATCTATCTATCAATATATTTATATTAAAATAGTCCAATTTTTAGTTTATTTTATATGTGTCGGAAATATGACAAATAATACCTCTGCTAGATAATTCATGTATCATCATTTCGCCCCAAGCTAGCAACTCTATCCAGCAATGGGAGAGCAGAGGCTAAAAAAACAGTAAATGTATATGACTTGGCTAAGGTTCGCCAAGAAATTTAATAATGGTTGGCCATGACATGACGAATACTTAATTACAAAATCCATCAATAAATCATCAAATACTAAACTAATAAAACCACTATAGTTCCTAATATCTAAAATATTTATTTTAGAACGAAGTTATAGTACTGTATATTTTTCTGTGTAAATTTCAACCTTATAGAAGGAGTGTACAAACTGACAATCAATGTATGGAATCTCAAAATGTGTACGAACTGGAGACCACCCTTTGTTCGAACAGCTGATTATCAATTATTATTTTGTATAAGGGGTTACAAAACCAAGAATTGGTAGAAAATATTTTATGGCGCTGGTATCATGGAGAAATTAGCAGAAATAAAAAAAAATGGGTTCAAAGCTTTTATTCATAAATTTAATTCGTCTCTCGCCAGTTTTCGAACTGGTATGTAGTTATTTATAAACGCAGCGCTAAACACGTATTTTTGAAGTTTGTTATTTACCTTTGGATTTTATCTTGCTGATACTTCATAAATCCGCGACAATTTTGTACAAGTATTATATTTTAGTCTTAATTTTGTAACTTGCTGTAAAATCCTAGTTCCAAGTATAAGTAGTATTCAATGTTTTTTTAGCATTTTGATACAATTTTTAATAAACCGTACTTCAATTAACCAAATAACATCATTTTCAATTGGTAACACATCGAGTGACGGACCCTGTACATGTACACCTATGTACACGTATTAAAACCTCAAGCGCTACACAAGAAACAAATAACAAAATGACGCAAGAAAGGGAGAGTCAGATAGCAGTTTATCACCATACAGTATGGTAAACACGACTAGTCAACAATATGTGAATCAACTGATATCAGTATTTATTATTATGGTTATAGGCCATACCATTGACTTGCTATCATGTCGCAAAGTACCTACTTAGCTACCTATAGTGATAAAACGGTTTGTGTTGCCATAATAAAAATGTCATCTTTAGGGTTCCGTACCCGAAGGGTTACAATTTAAGGGTAAATTTAGACTCTCATAAAAAAAACGTTGGCTATCTCAAGTCTATTTTTGTCAAGGCTGTCGTCTTTTTGAACCGTAACAGGTGACACACGTACTGGTTGTTTACTCCAAATCGACGACGCACGAACTGCAACCAATCCAGTTGAACTTTTGATAGGGTTTGTATTACTATTGCCGATTTAATATTATCATTAATATTATTATTATCTAGATTTAATAATAAAATTAAAATAAATTTCATTATTAAGAAGGCGAATGTCCATGCCAGGTTGAGTACCGATCAACGAAGTTAAGCAACGTTGGGTGCGGTCAGTACTTGGATGGGTGACCGCGTCATGCTAGCTTTTTGCTTTTTCAATGAAATATAATGCTTTTTTAATGAAAAAATCCGTTTTCAGGATTTCTTATGCGAAATAGTTTTATTCGATAGTACGGAACCCTCCTTTTTTATACATATACAAATTTGAAATTTAAGGAATATTTACCTAAAATTTCATAGGTTATTATTGTTATTTGATAGGCTCTCTCAATCTTAAACCACAACATGAACGTTTCCGTTACCCCCGATGTAATAAATTACCTCTTAAAAATATATAATGGCAACCATAATTTTACATATTTTCCTAAACCACAAATTAATTGGCGATGCACAATTGTGACGACAATTTAACACCAAATTGTCGTCACGTGAAGTGACCACTAACCTAACCTACGCTTTGCATCTTGGAATTAATAAGTAGTTACAGATGAAATAATGTTACTTCGTAAGTTATAACAACAATGGCAGCTCCACAACATGGTATTATTTACTGATAACCCCTTATGTTTTAAGACTGATAACAAACGTACACCCTACTTATTTTGTTTGTATTGTAACTAGTCTGTTATGTTCATCATCATCAGCCTGTCCACAGCTGGACTTAATCAGCGCCATAGCACCCTGTCTTCAGCTTGACGCATCCAGCATCTGCCTGGTGTCTTTCGCAGGTCGTCCTACCACATGACCGAAGGGCAACCTACACTACGTTTACCGAGCCCTGGTCTCAACTCAACAACACGTCTGTTATGTTTAAATTAATTATCTAACATAGTTTTATTTCGACGACGACGTCTGGCGCATTTCGCTGAGGGCGAAGGTCCGCGAGCAGGAGGTTCGATTCCCGCCTCGGGACATTATGTTTGTACGATCTGCAGATATTTGTCACCAGAATAAATATAATGCAGATGGTATATTCTGGATGTGTTCTTTATATAGTCAAATACTTAGGTCAAATATATCTCTGTAGTATAAATGTAATGTATTTACTATTTAATGTATTGTATGTAATAGATACATTAATATATATTATATCTCGCGAAGAACCGACAATCGCTGAAGTAAACGTGTTCTTGAGTGGAAACCACGACTCGTAAACGTAGTGTAATACGCCATCCGGCGACCTGCGAAAAACTTTTGACATGTAACTTTTGATTGCGTTGACTTAGAAGTTTGATTTATATCGCGGCTCAAAGAGTTTACGAACCTGAATATATGATGTGAATTTCAACTCGATACCTCCAGACATTTCAAAGAAAAGATGATTGACAAACCGACAGACAGACGGACAACAAAGTGATCCTATAAGGGTTCCTTGAGGTACGGAACCCTAAAAACATACATACAGCCGAACTTAGTACCTCTTCCTTGTTTTTTGTCGGTTAAAAATAGTATGATTGGTAATTTCTGGAACAATGTGAATGTCACAGACAGTAATGGGTTTATTGACGCCAATTAACAATAATGAGTAGGTACTCTAGTGGACGCCATGAGGTGAGAAATAAGGTCAGAACAACAATATTTTACTTATTACATTCACTTATAAAAGTAATCCTTATTCACAAGCTCCTCTTTGCGAGAGAGTACATAAAAACACATTAATCATCATCATCATCCCATGTTAGTCCACTGCTGGACATAGGCCTCCCCAAACGAGCACCAAAGCGCCCTGTCTTCAGCTTGACGCATCCAGCATCTGCCTGCAGTCTTTCATAGGTCATCATAATCACCTAGCTGGAGGGCGTCCTACGGTACGTTTACCGAGTCGTGGTCTACACACAAGAGTGGGGGTTAGACCTATTAACCGGTTTAAACAATGGGATTATTTTAGTGTGTTTTATTATATTAGATCTGCAGGCTCCTTCTATAAACGCTGAATCCGCAGTGATTTAAAAGTTTGTATTCTGTAAAATCCGATAATGCTTGTAGCGCCTCGTTGGCGAGCGTGGTAATACAAGGAACTAAGTTGAGTGAGATTTTGACATTTACGCTAAAGAATGACGTACTATTCGAATTTGGTCACTTATTTTATTAAAATACCTTTTTTTTACTTAGTGAATTCGAGTTCAAATTCGAACTTTTACAGAATTAATCTACAGGAAATACGCCACAGTCAATTGATTCATTAAATTTTAATCTAGATCTGGTGCAATTGTATTAATCAATGGTTTACAGCGACACAACTCACAAGCTTTAGTCTTGCTTTGATAGATTTCTTCATTTTGTAGTTGGTGTGTTTTTTCTTCTACGACGCTGATTACATTTTGTTAGAACTTATCGGAGAAGGTCTTGCGCGGAATTGTTACTAAATATTTTCATCTTTATATTTTGCAATGGATTTCCGCAAAGTAACGCCTGAATCTATTTTTTAGCTTTAGTCTTTATAATATGAGTAGGAAGTTCACCAAAAAGTGAATTAATGAATGAAGCACGCGTTATCGTTCAAATTTAATAAAAAGCAGAAGAGAATTCTTACTTTTGTGAATTTTCATTTATTATATTTCGGAGGAGACAGGCCTGACAGCGAATGCTCTAGGGAAAATCTAGCCCGAATCGAGAGATAAAATGTATACTAATATTATAAACGCGAAAGTGTGTTGTTTGTTTCTTTGACCTTCCTTCACGCCCTATCTAAGCAACCAATCGGATTGAAACGATGGAGAGTAAAGTAACATAGGCAACTTTTTAACCCATAAATCAGTTCCCATGGGATAGAAATAACCTTAAACAACGCTTGCGAGGCTGCGGGCATCACTAGCATTTTAATAATTCGTCATGGTCATCTGCAAAGGCGCAAAATCCTAATATATATAGATATTAGGTATATCAAGAGACTTACGCCTTTACTAATACTGTAACCCTTATGGTCCTTACCCAAAGGGTAAAGGACCGGGACCCTATTTACTAAGAGTCCGCTGTCCCTCCGTCTGTCACCAGGCTGTATCTAATGAACCGTGATAGTTAGACAGTTGAAATGTTCACAGTTGATGTATTTCTGGTGACGCTATAACAACAAACACTAAAAAACAGAATAAAACAAATATTTAAGGGGGGCTCCCATACAACGAACGTGATTTTTTTTGCTCGATATTGATAACAGCAAGAGGCGTCGCATGAAATATACCCAGTATATTTAGTTAGTATATTATATTTAATAATGAAATTAAAATAAAACAAACATTTAAGGTGGCATATAAAAAACGACAAAAAAATCACATTTTGTTGTATGGGAATACAACAAACGTTTTTTGCCGTTTATAGATACGGAACCCTTCGTGCGCGACTCTACTCACACTTGGCCGGTTTTATTGCTTTGAATATAATAACGACTCAGAAAGAAAACCAACCCTAATGCTTAGTGCATGTACTACATTTTAGTAAACACAAGTTCTTTCACTTATGAAATTTATTTAGTCTCATCAAAATAAAACAAGTTCTTGTATTAAATCGAGTGTGTTATGGTGCGGGGCGCAGCAGGTGGTAAGTCCACTTTGATAAGATAACTACGACTTACCAATCACAACACAACATAGAAAACAGATTATGTGTTGCTGTAGAGCTATGACAACAACCTGCGGTACACGATAGATCGCGTTATTCCGGACTCGTCCCACTGGATTCGGCCCGAAGTGGGACGATTCTGGAAACTCAATATGATGAAATTGACGTATCCTCCTAATATGATAAAGGCGAAAGTTTGTGGCACCTACCAAATAAAACGCTACCAAACGAATTGTGCTGAAATTGTAAACGCAACAAACTAGTAAATACAGGGTGTAACGAAACGCGTGTATTAAGCCGAAAGGGGGTGATCGTGGACCCTTTTGTGCTACGATTTTTGAAATCGGAACATTTTTTTTATTAGTCTTTTTTTTTATTTTCGAAATTCTTAAATTTATTCGAATTCCACGTTACTATTATCACACTCAGGGTAATATCTAAGACTAAAATAATCGACGTCGTATTTTGTTGGGTTTTTTTTTTTTTTTTTTATATATAGTCTTTATTCAGAAAGAAAATAACAATCAAATAACAAATTTAAATTAAAACTAGTATTTACAATAGAAACAATTAAGCTATCTGCAAACTGTTGCAAACAATCTACATGTAGCTCAACTGATCCATGTCAATACCAGTTGGAAGCGTGCCTAAGACACTGGCTGGAGAATATTATTGAATTTCTTAGAAATAATAATAATATTATAAATGCGAAAGTTTATATGGATGGATCATGGATGGATAGATGGATGTTTGTTGCTCAATCACGCCAGAACGTCTGAACGGATCTGGATGAAATTTGGCACAGAGAAAGATTATAGTCTGGAATAGCACATAGGCTATATTTTATCCTGGAATTCCCACGGGAACGGGAATTACGCGGGCGAAACCGCGAGGCGCTGCTAGTATATATTATATTAGTTTATATACTTAACAAAGTTTACGGTACCGTAGTACTTAATGGAACTCAATGATAGTACCTAATTCGATTTTTGTACCAATTTATCAAGATATCATTAGGTACGTAAACGACCGATGTTTTATAGTCATGGCATTTTGTAGTAAACATGGACGTCAGAAACTGATAAGTGTCGATGGGTGCTGATATAATGGGCCCGGACAAAGGCTTATGTATTATTATGACAGAGCATTAGTACCTATTTCATTTATTGTAATATTATTTTGAGTGCGTCTTAAAGAAATTAATAAAAAAATGTGTATAAACGGATACACTTTTATGCAGGTTGAAATTATGCACGAAAGTGGCTTGTTACTACAGAAACTTTACCGTAGGACTAGTACAGTATTATTATACATGTGTAGGTAAAGTACATACAGTATTACTAGTCAACACAGCTTATGAAGAAACTGGTTCAAAGAACCAAATTCTTTGAACCAGTTTCTTCATAAGCTGTGTTGTTCATAAGCAAACCCTGATTTTCCGCTTACACTGTTCCAAAAACGTATGCAGTACCTCGCTTCTATGAACGCGAAATCCTATGTCTATACTTTTCACATAATGGTGCGCATTGCGCCCTCTTAATTTTTTGCGAATCGTATCAAATATACAGTGATGTTCATTACCCTGTTAAGTTTAAAGTAAACTATGAAAACAGAAATATTTTAAAACTATAGAAGCTTTCGGGGAATTAAAGATAGCAAACTATTTTTTATACGTAATTACGAGAATTTGAATCTGGGTCGGTAACATAACCATGAACGCCACTAAACATGATGTATCTAGAGGAACTAGTAAAGTAGTAAATATAAGAAGGGTCACCTGGCTGTCCTCATGCGAAGCGCCGCGCAATTCTCCTTGCATTTATAAGCCAGCACCTGCTTGATTCTACTGACTTCAACATCAGGGAAGTGCCGACTGACATAAGATATCAGCGCGTGCACTCTACGCCGGTCCAGAGGCGGCTTCGTGGGCCGAGACTCCTGTCCCGCTCGGGACCAGCGCTGTCCCGTGACGGAGCAGGTCGCCAGCTCTATAGGAGAGAATAGTGCAGCAGCAAGACCACGCGTGACTTTCCTATAGTCACCCCATTTCACACCACGGAGAAGTTCTTCTCGGATTTCGACGCCTTCGCCGAGTTTTATCTAGAATGAAAGAGAATTTGGTTTAGGGAACAGGAATTGAAGGGGCTTTCTATATGCTTTCACCAGTTCTGAAATAAATAAATAAATAATAAATAAATAATGCTGGACAATTCACACAGCATTATCTAGCCCCAAGGTAAGCAGAGCTTGTGTTATGGGTACTAGATAACTGATATACATAATATAATACAATACATAGATAGATATATTTTATTATATATAGAAAACGACCAGAACACCCTGAACAAATGTCTGCAGATCGTACACACATTTGTTCCGAGGCGGGAATCGAACCCGCAACCTTCTGCGTCGCAGGCAGACCTTCGCCCACCGCGCCACATCGGTCGTCAAAACCTCCTCAACCTCAATCTCAACCTCCTGAACAGCCTATAATGGTCCACTGCTGGACGCAGGCCTCCCCCTGAACGTCTCCACTCAAAAACACGTTTACCCCAGCGGTTGTCGGCAAGATATGACCGGCCCACTGCCACTTCAGCTTGCTAATTCTTATAGAGCTATGTAGATTGGCTCTCTGTATTAGTGTATTCGTTACGAAAACCATCCTTCAGAGAAACTCCAATCATAGCTCTTTCCATAGCTCGTGAGCGACTACATGAATATCTCGATATAATTTGTACTTAGGTTAAATTGGTTATTTTCTACACGACGCCTTTTCATTACGCCTTTTCACTATCGTGCAAAACGGGCGTAAAGATCGGTGTAAACTTAATCGTACATGGCCTAAGTGATGTTGGGCGTGTGATGAGAAGACAAAGAAACTGTTGAATATGGTTGATCCTACGTAGACTGATGCCCAGACAAAAACACAGGTACTTGTCCTTGCTCATAAACGTTTGTTTTATAGCTCATGGGTTAAAATAACTCGCCAATCAAAAAATTGGTACACCCCATGAGCTGTAAAATAAACGTAGTTTATAAGCAACCAAAAAATCAGGTTTTCTTAGTTACTTGACACAACTAAGGCGAGTTAGTTAAACTCAAGAGCTATAAAATAAACGTCGTTTCCTGCGGCCATACATCATTCATTACACATAATCCATCGTAAATAACAATCGCACAATTTACAATTATAAAACTGACTGAGTATCGAACGAAATTCGGTTGTCTGTACCAAAGCACTTTGCCCTTGTTCACGGCAAGGGCATCGAAATCGTTCTACCCCGCCGCCAAGGGCATTCACGACGTACCTACTTATGATAAATGAATAGACATTTTTTTTGCCATGTTGGAAAAGAAAATGGTTGCTTTGTACACACGTTTAATAGAGTTCAAATAGAGGTTCAAAATGAACGTTTTGTGAAAATGTAGTCTTTGACGATTCATGATAGAAATTCGCTTTATAATTTTACTTTTGCAAATGTTTCTTTGTTCTCATTCAAGGGGTTTTTAATCTTTTCAAGGTTCTTTGCGGTTGAATCAAGGAAAATGCGTAGTTTGCGAATACCTGTTTAATCCATAGTAATCTACTTGTCAATTACTAAATGGAAAAGCCTGGTTCGTCACCTTTAAATTTTTGTATGTGCAATTATTGCCGTGATATAACAGCCTTTGTCAGCAGTTGTTCGTCGACGCGACAGACTAATCATAATCGTCAACTATAACCTACTAGCGACCCGCCCCGGCTTTGCACGGGTACTATATTATGCATGTATTATACATATAAACCTTTCACTTGAATCACTGTATCTATAAAAAAAAACCAGCTGACCGCATCAAAATCCGTTGCGTAGTTTTAAAGATCTAAGCATACATAGGGACAGACAGGACAGACAGCGGGAAGCGAGTGTTTTATACTATGTAGTGATATCGAGATCAAGACCGAGTGATGATTTTTGCGATAAAATGCTGAAAATCCTAGATGAAATAAATCAAGTAGCCTCAAGTCAAGTCTTTTGACGAGGGCTTAGCGGTACTTTTAAAATGGCCTTTTTGGCCAGACGTAAATTGTATGACGTGCGACTTCAACTCGTTTTAAAATCAATTTTTGCTGTTCATCTAGCGGACTTTTGAATTTATAAATTAATTATTTCATGATAGCTGTAGAATTTTATAACTTACTACAGGGGTTAAGTAGCACAACAAAATATATATTGGTGGAAAATATTTAAAGAACACTATGGTACAAAGCAAACTGTAAAAGTTCGAAAAATTTTTTGGTTTTAACAGCAATAATTCGTGTCTCGTCCATTTTTGAACTCGAATTCGCTGTTTGTTATTATCAGCTTATTAATAAGAATAAGAAAATCTTTGTTCGCGGTTTTGTTAAGTTACAGTACATAAAGGATCCATTTACAAAATAAATAAACTAAATGTAAATGATTCTAGAACAGAGTACCTATAGGTATATACCTACTCGTACTTATAGCAAAGGCATAGGTTTACTAAGAAAACTATTTTAGTATTATTATTTAGTATTCTTTACCAGGTTAACTATTGCACAAAACAGTCACCGCTTTCACATGCGTAAGACTGCAATTCAACCAGAAATGAGCTATATTGCTGTTTCCAGCTGACCAATAGGATCGCTTCTTTATCGCGTCATTTTTGTCAGATATGAAAATGACGCTAAAAATAAGTGATCCTATTGGTCGGCTCGAAAAAAACGTAACGTAGCACATCTGTAGTGTAAAGGCGGCCTTAGAAAGGTTTTATCATGTAAATATCCATAGACAAGGAATTGTGACGTTTTATATGATTCGCTGATAGATAACCCATGCCTGTGATAGCGTATCCAATGCGCGAGATAAGAATAACATTTTGTATAGAATATTATTTACTTTGTCTATGATGGTATTTGTATTTGGTTATGTACCATCTTTACAAAATTTTATCGCCACGCTATTAAAACGCGAAAGCGTAAAAGTTTGTTACATTACAGCTCTGAATAATCGCGGATTTAGGCACTAGATAGCGGAAATATAAATCAATTTCGAGTTGCGAGCTTTGCTTAGTTTTGTCGTAGATAGATACTTTGTGTAACAATGGTAGTTATTTATAACAGAAATACTAAAACTGTAAAGGGGAAAGACATGTCAATTGATGTTAAGACTCTTGTAAAACAAGTCAGCCATTCATAGGATTATACGTAACTTGTGCTTTGTGTCATGTTTCTATAAACGACACATAAATCCACACATATCAATACAAAAGTCACTTTGTCTGTCTTTATTTTTAATATTTCCTTCATCTATTTACTAAAACTGAAAGAATCATTAATGAAGATTGGCAAGAAGATGGATAGTGTCGTGGGGATACAATCTACGTTCTAATACCTACTTTTTAATGCTTCTCTCTCAAAGAAAATGTTAAAAATTTCTTGGCTTCTTGATTACTTAGCTTTAAAAGCGCTATTCCTATATTTATATAGGAATTTAAAGCGATTTCGAAGCCCTAACCGCCGCGCCGCCGCACCGCCGTCAGAAGGTAGAAGGTATAATTATGAAGAAACTAAATGGCAAATCGTCAGGGACAATACCTACAATATGCTACGGGAGGAATAAGGTATAATATGGAGAAACTACATGGCAAATCGTTAGGGACAATACCTACAAAATGCTACGAAAGGGATTAGGTATAATATGTAGAAACTACATGGCAAATCGTCAGGGACAAGGACAATACCTAAAAAATGCTACGGAAGGAAGAAGGTATAATATGGAGAAACTAAATGGCAAATCGTCAGGGACAATACCTACAAAATGCTACGAAAGGGATTAGGTATAATATGTAGAAACTACATGGCAAATCGTCAGGGACAATACCTACAATATGCTACGGGAGGAATAAGGTATAATATGGAGAAACTACATGGCAAATCGTTAGGGACAATAACTACAAAATGCTACGAAAGGGATTAGGTATAATATGTAGAAACTACATGGCAAATCGTCAGGGACAAGGACAATACCTAAAAAATGCTACGGAAGGAAGAAGGTATAATATGGAGAAACTACATGGCAAATCGTCAGGGACAATACCTACAAAATGCTATCTAAGAATTATGATCAATGGATTTATTGATAAAAACCATATATATAATAGTTTACGTTTTAGATTTAAGATAACCGCGAATAACCTTGCTATAAATATTTTATCTTTATAAGGTGGCCATTATCGTGTTTTTTATAAATTGGGAACCTCAGAAGAAACAACGTACGAATAAAGAACAAATAATGGCTTTTGAACTTTATAATTACTGCTGTAACTTACTCCCAAGACTCTCGCACGAGAGGTAGAGTCACCTCCTGCGGTATGGGAAGCTTAGACCATTTAAAAAAGTTTAGTTAGACGGTCTAAAGCGGCCAGAAGTAGAGTCCGTGAAAAAGTACTCGACCTCTCATCGCTTCAGACCGTCTAACCTGAGTGCGTGAAAAAAGTACTAATAAAACCGGTTAAGTGCGCGTAATCTATAAAAACGAAAAAAAAAAACACGTTTGTGGTATGGGAGCCCCCTTAAATATTTATTTAATTCTGTTTTTTAGTATTTTTTGTTATAGCGGCAACAGTAGGTATTAAATCATCTGTGAAAATTTCTAAACCTAAATTATATTTAATTTCTATATCTAAAATATTGGCTTTTATTTATCTCATGCCCCATGAGATAAAAGCCAATTATTATCTAGCGAGGCTTGCGTCCAGCAGTGGAGCATTTTTGAGGCAACTATTTAGCGCTCGTGCGAAGACATAACTTCCCTATAAATGTTAGTACGTTTGAACGCTCGATGTGTTTTTCTAATAGGGCATCCAAAGTGTTGAGTAATACGACGTTTCGATGAGTATTAACGGTTAACCACTTGATCACAATAACGGATGACTAGACTCTTTGATCGTCAACAATAGAGGACCATGTTTATGATTGTTGATTTATAGCCGCGAGATGGTGTCATGGCAAAGCAGGGGAAGTCCACTCCGTATCACAAATTGGTAATCACTTTCGTAATTTTTTACACAGTCACCTTATCTCTTTAACAGATCCTGCCCGCGGTTGCGCATTTTCCCAGAAGGAAAAGTACCAGTTTCCAAGAATACCTCGAATCTCATACCACGGGCGAGTTGTCCCCTTTTGCCATTATACTGAAAAAGTTTTAATATGTTTTGTAAAATTCCTCCTGCCCGCGGTTGCGCATTTTCCCAGGAGGAAAAGTACCAGTTTCCAAGAATACCTAGAATCTCATACCACGGGCGAGTTGTCCCCTTTTGCCATTATACTGAAAAAGTTTTAATATGTTTTGTAAAATTCCTCCTGCCCGCGGTTGCGCATTTTCCCAGGAGGAAAAGTACCAGTTTCCAAGAATACCTAGAATCTCATACCACGGGCGAGTTGTCCCCTTTTGCCATTATACTGAAAAAGTTTTAATATGTTTTGTAAAATTCGTCCTGCTCGCGGTTGCGCATTTTCCCAGAAGGAAAAGTACCAGTTTCCAAGAATACCTAGAATCTCATACCACGGGCGAGTTGTCCCCTTTTGCCATTATACTGAAAAAGTTTTAATGTTTTGTAAAATTCCGCTGTCTCACCACCGCTAAGCACGGCCAAGCGTATTTGAGCTGCGTTCATTTTTTTGACAACGTGGGTCGACGTTACCACTACACACACAACACACTATACGAGCACGAAGTGCACGGACACGCGGCGAATTTTAAAAATGATAAATGTTTCTCGTTATAGTGCGTAGCGTGTTCGTTCGCAGTGGAAGTTATCACATACCTACATTTTCTTGCAAAGCGAAGCGAGACACACGTGCGTAGTCTCTCCGTGCGTGACGGTGGTGGGGCAGCGGCTTTAAACCTTCTCGCTCGTCGTTTCGTCCGAAAAGATGCGTCAAACAACGTCACAAATCAACGTAGAATCGTAACCGTGTCGTACAAATAAAGCGTTTTCGATGCCTTCGACGTCGACGATCTAAGCACGTCGATAAATGTGCGTGTAAGACCAAAATTGCTACGTCTAAAGGTTGCGTTTCCACTAAAGCAGAGCGGAGTAACCAATTAGGATCCAGCGTGATGACCAGATGTTTTAATTTCATGGAATGCGATTGGTCGATTCCGCTCCGCTCTGCATCAGCCCTCATCTCTCTCGTTCTAAAATCAAAGGTATACTCACAAGTCTAGGCGCAGCAGCACCTCCCCGTTCGTTCTCCCGTTTGAGGACAAAAGGCAGCGCCCTCCGATGTTGCTCCAACCACACCGCATCTGGAACCGGCCGGTTGCGTCGCCCGTCCCACCTGCCCACGGCTGCACAAAACTCATACTGAACACTCCACCCAGGAGTAGAGGCTACTTCGAGTGGCAGCAACTCGTTATCTGACGCAGAAGTACTGATACCACACAAAAACCTCTAATGACTGATCGAAATAATAAATCTATCTCTGGTTTTGTCTATCAGTAATCGAATATTGACAATTCTTGTAAAAAAGTGTCAAAATTCGACTGTAGATGATCAAAACTATGGAAAGATTGAATATTATGGAATGCACTAGGCATATTCGTAGATGTCATTAGGACAGTTCCTGTGAAGCGTACTGCAACGGTAAATAGCGAGTGGTCACGACTGTCAGTGGTCCATCTACTCCAAGCCCTATATAGGTGGATGTTACATTATTAAAAAGTATGATATTTCTGCCACCTTTAGAGAACCAACCAAACCTTTGTTTACAAGAAACTAAGTGGTTAACATTTTGTAAATGTTGAGTTTTCTATATTTTCTAAGTATTTTGTAAACGTTTACATGTACAAACTCTTATATTAATCGAACTGTGATGTTGTGGTGTCCGTGTTGAGTTAAACAAATAAAATATTGTGAAATCGACAAGTGTAATTAAGTCGACCATAAAGTAAGTAAGAAAGTCTTGCATACACAAACATGATAACCAAGAATGGTTTTTAATACCTACCGTACACTTACAACAAAGTTTTAATGATATCTCTAAGAAAAATAATTTACTAAAATGAAAAATCACATTTTGTTCGCAATATTTTATTTTCATTAATTAGTAAAAAAATGATAGATGCTTCGACCAGATAATAAAGGACTAGAGATCTAGACAGATAGGTACGTATATTTTAAAATACTATTTAACTTAATAACTGTTTTAACTGTAAACATTACTTTAAAAAACATAGCTTTCATCTCAGGATAATCTTATCAGAAACAAATATTTCATCTGAAAGATATCGCATCGCATGTAGATCGTACTTTCACTTCAAAAGACTGTCTCTTTGAGCATAACGAGAAATTTTATATCCCCATACAATCTCTGGAGATGGTATTGTGAAATTGAAACCTGCGTATTACTTTAATTAAATTTTATGTCCAATTATAATATGGTCGAAGAATTCATCAAACAATAATTAAACTGTACAAAGCGTTGCACAGTTGAACGTGGTTATACCAAAGTATGTGTAACGGACAATAAACAAAAACAATAATAGGAAACCTGTGGTGTGGCATTCGAAACTCACTTGGTTGTTATTGTAGTCTTGAGATAAATAAACGATGCGGGAATGCACTTTAGACATTCGAAACTTTAGCACTTTGACAATATACACTTTGAAGTCATACACGCATCTGAACACTTTTTATTTCTATGTTGAGTTACGTTATTATGGGTATTCGACAGTCTCCATATAAAACAGTATAATCCATTGTACACATTTTACTGTATAGTTAAAACAGCGATATGCGATGTTCAAAGGATATTATTATATATATTTTTGGACTGTATACGGCTTGCTTTGAAAGACTGGAAGTCGCAAGATAGCAATCCAACCAGTTCAAGTTTTAAACATTTTGTAACAACCAAGGGAATTTCATAGCATTTGAATATGTAAAAATGTATTATTGTAACAGTATCTATAATTATATTTTGTATAGTCAACATTGAATATCTGGCAGTATAATTCAACAGTCAAATAAATATTTATTGCTTGTGCCTATTTCTTATTATTACAAAAATTCAGTTCATAATAAATTGTGATGAGTTTATGCTAACTCATTTGATTCCATAATAATATTTTTAGTTGATTCAATTACAGCATATAATATTTATCTATTATTAAGTAATTATTCAATTTAGCCGTGTAAGAGATTCTTTTTACTATATTTTATGGCAATCGTAAGCTGAGCCTTAATAGGGATTAAAATTATTAAGTGCTTATTAAATTACAAATCCTAACGTACGTATAAGCGATTACTTTTTAAGATTTAAATTATTATTGCAATTAATAAGTTTTTCGTTCTTAGATTAAATACCGTTTTAAAATAAATGCAGACATAATTTAGAGATCATGGAAAGAAAGTCTCCTGAGATCATACTTCACATCATATCTCATCGATTTTTTACAAAAAATTTCAATGTCGAAATATTGTAATTCACAACCCTAATCGTTCCATCATATCATAAGAGACCTTTCTAAATGCTTTTTTTTACAAAATGACTAGATGTTTTAATATTTTCATGGCAAACTTTTTTATAAAACTACACAAAGAAATAATCCAATCAAAATATAAATTTAAAAAACATACCCGATAAAATACACTTTTCTTAAAAATAATAATGAAATTAGTAAAGTGATTTAGTAAACATCACTGGATTCGCATAATAGCAAGTATTATAGCAACGTATGTAATATCAACGATAATCATAATTTTGTTAATCATCGTTACTAATCTAATTCTTTGTCATCGCAGCATATATGTTATTTGACAAATATGTATTAAAGTTTGTCGTCTATTACGAGAGAAACGTAAACTTTTAAGTTTAGTTGTTATCTTACACGTTTATGTTATCCATAGAATATAACATCGATGACAAAGACAAACTTTCCTCGTAAAAAAGAAAATGAGCATAAGCCGTTTTAACAAATGCTATCCACAACTAATAGTATATCATTACAATAGAAGATTATTACTTATTTTATTACTCTTCGATACATCTGAGTTTTGTACAAACTATTGACCGGGAGCCTCAATCACTCAACAATAACACTGTGTAAAGATAAAAAACTACTTGTGTATAAAAATATCACTATTGCTCACAACGAACTTATGCATTTCATCTAAAACTGCACAAACTTGGGTGTCGGTAAATCAAAACGGACTTCACCGGCGCTTTCTCTCGCTTCTCCAGTACAAAACATTATAACTCTAATAAGAAAATACACCTTATATTACAGCGGAGGAAAGCGTCGGTGACCATTGTAGGTACGGTAATCGTGTATAATGTATTTAATGTGTATAAATATGTAACCAGTAAATAACCTATGTTATGCTTATGTAAAATCAGCACCGGTTGCAACAAATGCTTTAACAACAATCAGTCTATTGTCAGAAAGGAAGGTACTATGTGTCGCCAACGAACTCCCATTAGCCATTGAGAGCATCAATCCTAAATGATTGAAGAAATATTCCACTAAGAACATGGGTTCGTGTCTTGTTCTCCCATTGAAAGATACGGGACTGAGTAGGCAAGATAAGCGTTGCGATATGCTAGCTATCTGTAGTCGTAGGTCAGGGAGAGTGACTAGCTGAGGGGAGTTCGCTGAATCAACACAGATGGCACTCGGTCTATCGTAGAAAGGCACACAATAAGCGGAGATATGTGACTGACAGGCCCCCGGCGACGATCCGATCACAGACTAGATATAGATACATCTATTGACAGTCTTCTGTGCGACTTTATAAGCCGCATCCACTCTTCGCCAGACCAACGCAAACGCTGTGCCTACCACCACGCGTGACGTAACACCTCGATACGTTATCGCCTCGCTAAATACGCTATTTTGTTCACAAATCTATGTAGACGGGAATACAAAGGTTATCGATAGGTTCGAAGCGATCAAAACCGTAAGTATCCAGTTCGACATTCAATTAGGTTGAATTTTCAGAAATAACTAAGGCTTCAATGTGGAGTGTGGACGTCAGTTCATAATATACATATGATATCGACTCTGCTAGTGATTTGAAAAGACTTTTCTTCAAACTCCAATTACAGTCGTTAACTCAATTCCTGTAGAGTTTCTGTTTCATAATTTTTTCATCTTACGGTTCATCGGGCATCGACCGGTTTCTCCGATAAAGGGATAATGATATTCAACGGAAAATCTTTTGTTTGTAATAAATCTAGTCAGATTGTAAACTATTGAAAAAAGAAAATTATGAAGAGGAATGAGTATGAGACAGGGCGTTGTGGTGCTCATTATAGAAAAGCAAACAAGTAATGGACTTGCATAGCCTACTAATGATGATGCGATAAATTAAATTCTGTCCATGATGATGAAGCTCGTCGGGAGGACAAGCAACGGCTTTTGCTGAGCTGATGATGCGAT
The DNA here is from genome assembly GCA_946478455.1 of Eupithecia vulgata. Classification (NCBI taxonomy): domain Eukaryota; kingdom Metazoa; phylum Arthropoda; class Insecta; order Lepidoptera; family Geometridae; genus Eupithecia; species Eupithecia vulgata. The sequence goes on from OX297863.1 coordinate 4,863,562, forward strand.
AATTAATATATGAAAGGCTGCTGATGATTGATTGATGATCTGATGGAATAGTTTACAATCTGCTCGTCAGCGTATTGAGGACCCGACTGCAATTGGGGGTAGATGTTATTTAGCGGGGCGACACCGTTTGATAGGGATTAGCGCGGGCATAGACATCTTCGTCGGTCGGCGGTAACGCGAGGGCTACTGGAAGGGCGGCGGGGTCACCGGCTTGAGGCGGGCGGGGGGGTGTTGCGCCAGGGTGTGCCGTCGCAAGTACAGCGGAGTCTTGAAGCTGCGGCCGCAGGTCGCGCACGCGACCGGCTGCGCCTCGTGGATGAGTCGCACGTGCTGCCGCAGGTTGCTCGCGTTGGAGTACCGCCTCCCGCAGACTCCGCATTGCACGCCCGGCGGCCCCACGCCACACAGTGCTGCCGCAAACAACACAACCATCGCACCAGCGCGCCCCCACGCTACACTACTACCCGCATCCAATCGCATCACGGTGTTCAAATGCTAATACTGACTTGGAAACTTGTCACTTTATGGTCTGTTTTATGCCTGACACCAGGAAGTGGAATGCCTGTTTATCAGGAGTCAGTTCCTTCCCATAAATGGAACTATTTATAGGACACTGACTATGGTACGGATGTATTGGTCCATCCTCATGTTGGCTGAGCCATTGCAAAAATCTAATATGTTTTGGCCAACATGGGGACGGGCTTATTAGACTTCCCTTGTTACATTTATGCAGAGGAGTTTCTTTGTTAAATAACTTGCACCTTTGGGAAGGAACTGTTTCCTGATACACAGGTAAACCAGTTTAAGAGGCAGGGCGTCATAAATCCTGTCTTTAAATTATTATTCTTCTAAGTTACTGACGTTGAGTCATATATTCCGCGATGCTAAAGTGAAAATAAAATCAGTCTACCCAAAAAATCGAAGATTCATTTTGATAATAGACCAAGTAAGTGCCTTAGGAAAATAAACCTGAAGCATAACAATCACAGAAGGAAAGGTTTGCTTTTCACATGTTAGTAAATGAAAATGAAGGGTTTAGTGATATTTACATAGACTAACCAAATCCGCAGCTTGTTGATTCTGATTTCTGTTCCCTAGCCACAAGGAGTTCGAGGTCGTATTAGCATTTGAATGGAGGTACCAGGCAGAAGGGCAATGCCTCAACCAGTGCCTTAGCCCGAGCAAGTGCGAAGGATTGGGGATAGCGTGCAGCGGCGAGGCGGTCGTCCGACACCCGCGCGCCTAGTCACCATACTACAAGACGTATAGACAACTATACAAGGCACAACAGCCTGTATAGCAGCTATACAAGTCTGTCCTTAAACCAATAGACCGCGTGTTACCGAGTGTGGAATAACGAAAACGAATAAACCGGAGGTTCGCCGGGGGCGCGGCTGTCCGAGTCGACGTGTGCGTGTGATATGACGTGAAAGTGACATTAGGACTTACCATCGGCGTTTTCATCGCGAAGTTCCGCTGCCATTCCGGCCATGAGATCCACGTTACCTGGCGAGAGAGGAGAGTTAGAATTGCTGTAAGGCGTACATGGCCAATTTTATGAGTATAGGTTATGACGAAGTTTACCTTGAAGTGCGGCAAAAGGATTAGCCAGTGTATTGTTATCGCCATAGTACATGTGAGGGAAATTGGAACGCTCCTCGTCACTGGCTTCCTGTTCCATTACTTCCATTTTTGGTTCTAGGAGATCAGACGCGTTAAAATCCTGACTTTTGTCCCTCTCTGCGTCCCCGGGATCCATCAGAATGTCGTTCTCCTCGTTTTTCACCTCCGGCGCTTCGAGATCAGTTTTCACCCTCAGAGACGGGTAGTTGGATATTTCACTATAGTCGTCGTTATTAGGCCTCGTTTGACTAGAAGTTTGGAAGGGAGCTTCATCGTTGAGATTGTTTCTGGCAACATCGGGAGAATTTCTCGTGGAACGGCGGCTCCCGCTTGGTTCGGGGTCGTCCGCTGCTGTCGTCTCGACGGTTTGGCTTGCGGCTTTGGAAGAGGAGGTAGACGGAGACTGAGACGGCTTAGCGCTGAGCAAATTACGTAGTTGGGAAGGGGGCGATTTCCGGTTTGTTTTCTGCAAAGAGCTCTCATCATTAAGATAGGTGTAGGTAGGTCATTGGCGTTTACTTCATATTCTCAAAGGTTGGCATAGCCTTAACTTTCTGAAGAAAAACCATATTAACAAATCCATATTGGCTACACACACGGTAAAAATTAAGTGAATTGAACATGACCTTCAAAGACTCAAAGAAAGCAAGTCTTCCAGTGACCAAGGGAAAGATACAAAGATCTACCTTATCATTATGCTGGCTGCAGTCAGTCAAACCCCGTATCTGCAGCGCGTCCGCTGTGCGCAGAAACGCGCTGAGCTGGGCCTGCGCAATGTTCACTTGTCCCACGTACATGAATTGTAGGAGCGCGCGCACGTGGGAGACCTCGCAGTCGCGCATGAAGATTATTGGATGGGGGCATGGGTTGTTCTGGAAACGTATGGACACTTTAGGTGCGCTCCCACTGACACGGAGTGGAGAAATGTGCAACGGATGGAGTGGAGATAGGCGACGTGTAGGAATCGAATCGACGAATGAAATTGGTTAAAAAATACATCACGTCATCTCGCTGGTTCCTGATTGGTCGATTCCTACACGTCTCCGCTAAACTCCGATCCGCGAAAGTGGGTTAACAACCTAAGAACGCACTTTTATTGCGGCGATACAGATGGTAACAAATCCATATCAGTATTCTATACAAATATTTAAAAAGTCGAAAGAAAAAGTCTAAGAAAAATAAATTTACAAATCGTGTAACCACCTTTTCCTCAGGGAACCTCGATCACCCCTATGGACTAAGTCCTATGGCGAAACCTACGGGATGCGAGCGGCGAAAGGGGGAAACGATTCTGGTAGTATCAATTTTATGGCGCCCGTATAAACCTATCACCACGATGCAGTCTCACAAAAAACGAGCTACATACTGCATCGCTTCAAGTGGTGGTGGGCGCTCACTAATAAGGTAAAAAGTGGTGCGTTGTTTAATGCCCATCGGATACATTACTTAGAGTGGAAGTAACACCATACGAATACCACATCAACATCGGCTGCATTGTGTTTGTGGCAAATTGTCGTGATTTTTTTTCACCCGGATTTCTAGATCTGCCTACACTTATTTAGAGGTACAATTATTTGTTTATGAGTCAGTGAGAAGGGGTAATATCTGGAACTACAATTCTACAATTCAGAAATTTCATTCATTCCGTCCACACATTTATTTTCTTTGACTTTATGACAGAAGCATAACAGAAGACTACATTGTCTCTGAGTGACATTGGCATGAATATAAGTCAGATTCGGAAGATAGGGTACGTTATCCCAGCGCTTACTCGACAAATGGCCTGAGTTGTGTTACAATTAAACACAAAAACACAGGTTTTTTCCAAAACTCCCTTTTTACTTTCATCTATGGGCATTGGTTATGTTTCATCTAGATACCACGTGATGACGTGAGAAAAATCGAGAGCTGAAACTAGACTTTTAATAAAACGCAATTAATAATTGAACGAGATCGATGATGATGATGATGATGATCTTGTGTAGCAACGCAAAAGCTATGTACATTGGACAGGTCAGGACAATATTAACATGCGAATGACCTAATAATAATGAATTTACGCAGTAGTTCGATGCGTTGTCACCATGTTGAGACTGTTTACGAATGCCTTCTGAGAATAAGGGTAAACCCTAGACGACGCCACCTCTTAGAACTTTCCTCAATGCCTAAGCTTTCTAGAATTCTATAAGTATCTACGGCAGAAGACAATCACTATAGTTTCTACTACCTACAAAGTTTCTTTAGTTCTATATTTATGTTACTTTCGGAATTCCCCTTTCTACAATATTTTAGTAGCATCTAGGCGAGACTTCGTTTGTAGTCTTTTTGAAGCTAGTTAGTTAGACTAGTTTTTCGTCGCCCAATGAGTCAGTAAGAGGCCTCCACTTATTTGGTACATTTAAATATGTATTTTAAAATGCTGTGCTAAATATAAAGCACAAATAGGTAAAAAACCTTTATCGCTGAGGCGCTATTTTTCTGATACCTAATTGCACAAATTAGCATTAAAATTCCAAGAAGCTTGCCATAAAATCGACCTTGTGCAAAATGTTTGCGAAATGGAAACACCATTCGCCGATGTCTATAGTTTCTTAAAAGATCATGACTCAGATTGCTTAATCTCAAGGTGATTTTCTGATACTTGATGAACGTAAACAAGAATATTTTGTTACGTTGACCTGCACAAAGTAGATCAAGCTAATTTTATGGTAAAGTTTCAATATAAGCTGACCAATACGAATATGAATTCTTTAGTGATTGTGCACATCTATTACTATTATATAAATTCGAAAGTAGCTCTGTCTGTCTGGTACCTTTTCACGGCTAAACGGCTGAACAGATATGAATGAAATTTGGCAGGAAGGTAGATGGTACTTTTTATCTGGAAAAAATGCGAGCGAAACTTAAAGTAACAAGAGTAGTAGTAGTAGTTCCTGTCTAATTTCTTACGCATTGATGGTAATATTCTAGTCTATTCCGTGCTGACTAGCACTGCCTCTTCAGCTCAACCCGTGGATGTCGAAGAGGCGAGTAAGGGAGGTAAGAAAGGCAGCAGCTTCATTCGGTCTAAAATAAGTCCTCTGCGCGGACACCATTCCGCCTGCTAAGTGGTGATTGTGGCGAAGATCTCCTCCCTCGTTGGGGGAGGGATGTTCGGCAGTGGACTAGGCTATGATATTGATCGGCAGATTATACCGGACCGCTCACCGAATTTTGGAATTTAACTACACTTGTCTCGACCTAAACCTCAGGGGTTGGTTTTACGACTGGTATACCCTGGTCAGGGCTTTTGCGAGTCTAACGGAGTTGTAAAACAAAGCCCTGAGCAGGCTCCAAACGAATCTAGGAATTAAACGAATACGTACTTATGTATCAATACTATTTTTGTTTTATTGTTTAGGATAGGAGATAGATTCAGCTGATATCGGACGATTACGACATATTATCGGCGAATTGAACACAAGGATTGTTCAGGGAATAGCTTTGACATGCACTTAAAAAATTGACCCTTTAGGTTACGAAAATATTAGTTAAAGAAGAATTTACTCCAGCGTAGAAAACTGAAGATTCCTACCTAAGTTAGGTAGATTTTAGATAGGTAGCGTTCGTAATTTATAAGTATGATTGTGTATTTCCCTTATCAAACTGGATTAACGTATGGATTTTAGGAACAAAGTCCAGCTTATTCTCATACATGTACAAAATACATTATGGTAATACAAGTCTGGCAAAAGCAAATTACGATTCGCTGTTTTAAATTAAGCACCATAGCGTTGATTTTGAATAAATAAGTCTGCTGGCCATGATGTCTGTAGCAATTATAATAAAACTCCATGGTCAGCTTGCGAAAAATATTTATTCATTTAATTTGCATTCAACTGTACCTGCTCCATTTAGATATATTCTTATAACACAAAATTTTATCGAAATTGAACCTTATGCCGTTTGTATTCATTTTACAACAGTTTAACACTTTCCATACAGCATCAGCAAATTTTTACCCATGCTATTGGAGCAATTTTAGTGCCTTGCAGCCTGATGCTGACACAAATGTTAAGAATTTGTAAAAATTCACATGTTTTAGAGGATTTAACTCCCACTCCTACCTATAATTTTCTTTTATTTGCATGGTTAAGTCCAAAGATATAGATTCCTGGCTAATTGATACAATGGAATATTGTGTTTTGTTTGATAGAAACATGATCTGAGATTTTTACCCTAAATATAAAAATACAGTTTATATTTTGTATATCATATTTTAAACATAAATAATCTTAAAATATGTATATAATAGTTAATATACAAAATAATATACAGATCTTTCAGATTTGGGCCTGTTAACCAGTTTAAGATAAATTTTACTGATTTATCAAATACTTAAAAGGTTATCACTAAGATAACTTTAGTTTGGCAGATATCATTCAAGTTGTGCTTAGAACTAAAGTGTATGCGTAGAATTATTGATGTGATTGAAGTTGAAAATATTAGACATGGTCAAAGATAACGCCTATCCGTGAAAACGGAAACAAATAACATGAAATTAACTCGAAATATAAATCATGAGAAGAAAAGAGAAAGGAACTTTACTTATACTATGCTTTTAAGTCATGGGATCCAGGTGTAAGAAAGTGATGAGAAAATGTCTTGGCAATAATCTAGTAAGCAATCAAATAGTGATGTAGCTTTTGCATCGGCTACTGTAGTGAATAAGCCTTGTTTGTTTTAACTCTGTACAGTAAAATATTAACTAAAATGTCAAATTCTTATGATGAATCAAACATTAAAATAGTGTAAATGTTAATGATTTCCAATTTAAACAATTAGCTTTATTCTGTTACGATCAATTATTGTAAATTACTTTAGTTAGACAGAATAACAAATTATTCTGGTTTGGTTATTATCAACTATACAATATCTTTGATTTATATCAACAAATTATACAGTACCAATGTGAACCAATCAACTAGCATTTATGTACTAAACAAATGACTATCGGTTAAACAATAGCAATTATGTTAATCACTTCAAACCTTACATTAGACTTTAATCTTTGATGGGATGTCAGATCCATGTTCTACACAATTTCAAATTGTTTTTCAATTATTTGATATTCTTTTGCCATCATTATTTATGAAAAGATAACAAATGCTTGTGTTTATATCGAGAGACAGTTGTAGTTTAAAATAAACAAAGATTATTTCATCAACACAAAGTAGTTGTATTTTAATTATTATTGCCAAAATTCATGCATGTGAAATGTAACCAATGAAAGTTCACATTTTAATTATAATTTATGGTAATTTAGTGTTGTAAAAAGTTATTATTCTGATTCGGACCTAAAGATTAGTCAACATAGGTCACAGTTTTGACAGAATCTAGAGAGCTGTTACAAAACCCAATATATAATTGAGAAACCATGCAGATCTGTAAGAGAATACATTTAAACATAAAATGCATCAAATTCTTCCAAGACATAAATATAATCCATAGCCTCAATGGTAATGAGTTAATTAGAAATTGTGAAACAGAATTTTAAAGTAGGTACAAATAAATGAAATCACGAGTACTTAACCGGAACGCGAGACATGGCATTTGTAAGTAGATCAAGTGTTTTATACATAACAACTTTCACTATAGTCATTGTAATGGTGACACATCAAAGTGTGGGGAGTGAAAGATGGACTTACTTTGAACAGTTCCTTGAAATATGGACTACAAGCGGAGAGAACCACCTTGTGGGCCTCCAGCCTGTGTCCCTCGCATGCCAGGGTGACATCCACGAAGTCCTCATCATCGCGCAGTGCTTCGAATTGAGAAGTTATATTTGCTTGAAAATTGTTCCATCTCAAACAAAATTGCTGGTCGCCACCCAGTTCTGTACCTTCCATTACTTATAGACATAACTCGATATCCCTGCTCATTTAATTGGTTGATAAGAATAGATAAATAACGAAAATAAATATATCACAGAAACTTGCAATTTCAGTCGCCGTCTGGCCGAAAATCTTGTGAAAGAAAACAATCAATAAAATCACGTACCAACAAGAGAAAAATAAACTTTTTAATTTGTCAATTCGATAGTACATTCACTTTGACGTTTCGTTCCACGTAATGTTTTCCACCGGTTTTTGTAATAGTGTTGGTCTTTTGATCGAAAATTACCGATTCGGTTATAATTCTGGTTGGCAATAATGCTAGAGGCACAAAATAGCACAATTGTTAGCGACACGGTTCACGGATACTTAGCCAATATATTTTCTTACCTACCAACGACTAAAAGCTGGTGATTTCTTCCGTCCACGTTTTGTACGGACGTGACATCTGTGAGCTCTAGGTGGCCATTTTGGGTTTATGTAATATTGTACTCTGTGTGTCTATGTTTTTAATTATCTATGGTTAAAGAAAGGTTGCTAGTAATAATTGCTCCGCTCCGAATAAAATCAAGTTGTTAAAAATATACTGCGTTTCTCTGGAGAAAAGGCTGCCCGTATTCTACAAGTGGTCACTTCGAGACGGATATGTTTAGAACACCGAGAGAAATACGTGGTGCGCGCAGGCAAGAGGATCGAGAGCGCGCGCGCAACGACGACGAGGACGCTAACCTAAAACCGCATGGCGACTTTCCACACGAAGACTTCCAAGTTCCTAGTGCAATGTATAATGCTATTCCTGGTAGTATCAAGTCGGAACAACCGCCGGCCCCACCCGCCGCGTTAAACAAAAGCGATCGGCGGAGCTTACCATCCAAAAAAAGCTCCACGTCATCAATGCGGGCGAAGAGGGCGCAGCTCATCTTGGAAGCGGAGCAGCAGAAAGCTCAGTTACGTATGCAACTTATCGATAAACAGCTAGAAGTCGATCTAGCTAGCCTAAACGAATACAGTTCACACAAAAAAAGCGAAGGCCGTAGTCGCGTCGAGGAATGGGTAGAGAGTAGTTATCTGGAACTCAATAAAGGACGACCTGCCTCCGAAGATGGCAGTAAAAAATTGCCGGCACCGCAGCCGCCACCTCCATCGCCGCCACCAGCCATCGCTGGCTCGCATGCGGTGTTTCCTGCGGCACCACCGGCCACCGCCGTCGCTGCCACCGAAGGTATTATCCAGAATCTAACCAGCGCGCTGAGGGACCTCGCCGCTGCATCTACCAGTCACGCGCCGCACGCGAACCTGCTCAGCCGCGTTTGCACGCCCCGGGAACTACCAGAGTTCTCCGGCGAGCCCATGGAATGGCTGACGTTCAAGAACGCGTACGAAGAATCTACGGAACTATGTAAGTTCACACACAAAGAAAATATGTGGCGGTTAAGGAAATGTCTTCGTGGAGCTGCCAAGGAAGCAGTATCAGCTCTGCTCATAAGTGCGTCATCTCCTGAAGCCATAATGTCCACACTCAAGTTGAGATTTGGCGATCCTGAGTACATCTTATCGAAGCTGGTGAGTGACATACAAAAGTTACAGCCTATGTCTCAAGATTACCACAAAGAAATTGTGTCCTTCTCGGTTAAAATACAGAACTTCGTAGAAGCTGTGCGCACTGTTGGCCGAGAAGAATACCTGCAAGGAATAGGTATTTCATCGCTTATTCTAAGTAAATTACCTACAGTTCTACTGTCTAAATGGACGGACTACAGTTTCACACAGATAACCGAAGACACTAAGTCAAGACTAGTGATTATATCTGAATTTTTGAGAGACGAAGCTGTGAAAGTTTCTAGAACATCAAATACCTACTTCTTACCACACAACTATCAACAACATAAGCATAAAAATAGCGAGAATACACAACCTCGCACGCACACTGCATTGATGAACACAGCCAATGAAAACAATTGCTTATTCTGCAAAACAAGTGCCCATACAAAGTTGACAGCCTGTAATAAATTTAAAAAAGCTCTTCGCAAAACAAGATGGCAATTTGTGAAACGTAGTGGCCTATGCTTTAAATGTCTACTATCTCGTCACGAACGAGACACCTGCCCGGCCCCATCCTGCGTTATTGATAACTGCGGCCAGGCCCATCATCAGCTTCTCCACTTCCCGAGGACATCCGAGCGGCGCAGCGAGTTCCAGTCTGCGCCGGCGCTCGCGCCGCAGGAGCGGCTGCCGTCGCCGGCGCCGCCGGGCCCGTCGACGCTCGCGTCCGCCAGCTCCGAAGCCGATGTAGTGTCGAATGTAAACGTGCGCGATAGTGAGTGCAAAGTGCTATTAAAAGTGGTGCCCGTACGGCTACATAGCGGTAACGGTACAATAGACACAAGCGCGCTACTCGATGACGGTTCGACCATTTCATTGATAAGCCAAGGACTTGCCGAGCGCGCGGGACTACGCGGCCGCCGCGAGTCCCTCCGAATTCAAGGTGCTTTCAATGAAGAACTTACGTGTGAAACCGTCGTTGTAAATATCGATCTTTCTGGTATGGACAATAAGATTTATTCGATTAGGGCTCGTACAGTAGAAAAGTTAAATTTGCCTGGGCATAGTATGTCCTGTGTTGATTGTAATAAGTGTAAAAGTCTGTCAAGTATAAAACATTTGTTATGTACCTCTGATCTAAAACCTGAAATTTTAATAGGCCAAGATAATTATAATTTAATGATACCTATAGAAATTAATTTAGGTAGTAATGTTGAACCGTTCGCTACACTCACGCCCTTAGGATGGTGTGTCCATGGTAAGTGGCACGTGCCGCGAAGCATCGCCGACCCCGTGCCCGAGGCCCACGCGACGCTGTTCGTGTCGGCGGCGGAGCCCGCGGCGCAGACGCAGCCCGCGTCTGCCTCGCGCCAGCATGACCAGCAGCTTCAGGATCTGCACGACGAGGTGAGACGATCGTTTGCCGTGGACTCCATGGGCGTAAGCGGTAAGCCACGTCAAAATAAAAATGACTTACTCGCTGTAGCCAAGCTGGAGAAGTCCGCCGAACTCGTCGATGGTCGCTGGTGGATAGGGTTGCCATGGAAGAACGATGACTGCCGAATGCCGGACTCCTATCCTGCCGCTCTTAAAAGGTTGAGAAGTATGGAAAGGAAGATGGAAAAGGACTTGGGTTTCGCCGAAAGATACAAAGATAGAATTAAACATTTATTAGATAACAATTTTGCTACTGAACTGACAGACACTACTATTACTGATAGGATGTGGTACTTACCTCACTTTGGGATTGACAATCCCAACAAGAAGAAACTCCGCCTGGTCTTCGATTCGGCTGCAAAGGTAAATGGGTTATGTCTCAACGACTACCTACTGAGAGGACCGGATCTGTTGTCATCGCTGTTTGGAATAATGCTGCGCTTCAGGGAGAATTTAATAGCAGTAACTGGTGACATACAGGATTTTTTCCTCAGGGTCAAAGTTCAGCCGAGCGACCAGCACGCATTTAGGTTCCTATGGAGGGACAACCCTACTGAAAAGGTAAAAACCTGTAAAATGAGTTCACTTATATTCGGCGCTAATTGTTCGCCGTTTGTAAGTCAATTCATAAAAAATAAAAACGCCGAGCAGTATGAGTCATCGCTGCCCGCTGCCGTCGATGCGATAAAGACCTCGCATTACATAGATGACTACATAGATAGCCTGCCGGATGAAGAAAGCGCTATTGAGATGGTAAAAAATATTTCTTTCATCCACAAACAAGGAGGCTTCCAAATACGTAACTGGACCAGCAACAGCGTTCAGGTTTTGAACTCTGTACCTAAAGAGACTTTAGGTACCGCCGCGGTAAAGTTCAAAATCGAATATAACGTAGAAGGTGAGCGCACATTAGGTCTTATCTGGTTCCCGGCTACGGACGAGTTAGGATTCGACGTATCGTTGAAAAAAATCCCGCAAAACATAATCCAAGGTAAGACAATACCTACTAAGCGTATTATGCTTCAAGTGGTTATGTCCATTTTCGATGTCTTTGGGTTTTTAGCTCCATTTACGATTCAGGGTCGCATAATGCTGCAGGATACATGGCGGCTCCACATCGGATGGGACGATGATATACCTCCGTGTATCTATGAAAAATGGTGCAAATGGATCGACTTATTACGAGAAGTACATCGCATACGCATACCTAGGTGCTACCATATGACTGCGCGAGGAAACGGCGGCGGCGGCGGGGAAACGGCAGGTACGGCGGCGGGATCGCTCCCCGCTCACCCGCGCGCCCCACCGCCCGCTTCCGGCGCGTTATCAGTACCGCAAATATCTACTTCGGTAAACTGTCCAGCGCCCGTAAGCTATTGCAATTTACAATTGCACGTTTTTTGCGATGCGTCATCTAAGGCAATGTGTGCCGTAGCATACTGGCGCTGGATAAATACTAAAGGTTGCATCCATGTTTCCTTTGTCGCAAGCAAGTGTCGAGTTGTTCCAGTGAAACCATTGACGATTCCCCGTTCTGAACTTCAGGCTTCACTGCTGGCAGCTAGACTAGCCGATACTATAATAAAAGAACATAAATTGCCGGTCGAGCGACGCGTTTTTTGGTGCGACTCGACAACTGTTTTGCAGTGGATTAGGAATAATACACGTACGTACAAGGTATTCATAGCAAACCGGTTAGGTGAGATAGACGAGCTGACGCGCATTCACGAGTGGAGGTATGTACCTACTAAATTGAATGTTGCGGATCTAGCTACGCGGGAGGATTTTGACCAAGCCGTTTTCAAGGGCGAGTGGTTTTCTGGACCCTCATTTTTGTATAAGGATGAGTCATCTTGGCCCGCTGATATCTGCCAACCTGAAACAATGGAATCAAATATTGAAAATATAATGGTTGCGCATGACTCACCTGTAGTGAATAACTTTCCCATACCGGATCCGCATCGATTCTCTTCATGGTTAAAATTGCAGCGGAGCACCGCGGTGGTACTTATGTTTATTGATAGGTGCAAAGGGCGTGTCTGCGACCTAGACTGCCACATGCTGGAAAGGGCGGAACGTCTGCTTCTGCGTCACGCTCAGGCCGAGTCGTTCGCCGGGGAAATAGCTGCAATCAAAAATGGTAAATGTCTTAATAAGAGTAGCAAGCTAGTTGCATTGTGCCCGGCGCTCGACGAGCACGGCGTGCTGCGAGCCGACGGCCGCATCGACGCTGCCCGCGACGTGGACCTGCAAACGAAGAGACCGGTGATCCTCGATGGCAGGAACCCTGTAGCTCACCTGATTGTCCGACACTATCATGTCAAGGCAGCTCATGGCAATCAGGAAACCGTGGTCAACGAGCTGAAACAAAAATATTGGATAATTAGGCTAAGGCCTACAGTTAAGTATATAGTTTCTAAGTGCATGCTGTGTAAAATACGCAAGGCTACGCCTCGCGTACCTAGAATGGGTGACTTACCTCTGGCTCGCGTGGCGCATCATCACCGTCCGTTCACCTACTGTGGCATTGACCTGTTTGGTCCCATGGAGGTCACAGTGGGGCGACGAAGGGAAAAAAGGTACGGTGTCTTGTTCACGTGCCTTACGGTTCGTGCCGTACATGTAGGACTCGTGGGTTCTCTCACCACGGATGCCTTTATCATGGCACTGCGGCGGATGGCGGCCAGGCGTGGTTGGCCCCGCCACGTTTACTGCGATAACGGCACGAACTTACGAGGCGCTGACAAGGAGTTGCTCAGGTCCATGCAGGAGCTGAACAACGACGTTGTGAAAGCCGAGGCAGCCAACAACCAAATGGAGTTTCACTTCATCCCACCGTTGAGCCCACACTGGGGTGGGGCGTGGGAGCGGCTTATTCGCAGTTTCAAGACTACGCTGAAGGTAATTTTAAATGAGCGCGCCCCCAGGGACGAAGCGCTGATCACGCTGTTGGCTGAAGTCGAGAACATCATGAACAGTCGACCCTTATCACATGTGTCTGTTGAACCCGGAACCGTAGAGAGTTTGACACCGAACCATTTCCTCCTAGGTACCTCTTCGAATCTTCCTGTCATCGGTGAGTTTAATGATTCAGATTTGTTTTTAAGAAAGCAATGGCGAAAGGCGCAGAGGCTAGCCGATCTGTTCTGGCAGAGATGGATCAAGGAAGTTTTGCCCCAGCTGATACCTAGAAGGAAATGGAACGAGGAACGGAAGCCTTTACAGGTCGGTGACCTAGTTCTAGTGGTCGATCCTGATTCTACCCGAAATGTCTGGCCCAAAGGCGTTGTCGAGCGGGTGATCGTGTCTGCAGACGGCCGTGTACGACAGGTGGACGTGCGCACTCGGACCGGCGTCTGGCGGCGCTCGGTGGCACGTGTCGCTCCTATTTCATTGGGAGATTAGTGCTGTGCCAGCACTAGGGGTGGGAGTGTTAGCGACACGGTTCACGGATACTTAGCCAATATATTTTCTTACCTACCAACGACTAAAAGCTGGTGATTTCTTCCGTCCACGTTTTGTACGGACGTGACATCTGTGAGCTCTAGGTGGCCATTTTGGGTTTATGTAATATTGTACTCTGTGTGTCTATGTTTTTAATTATCTATGGTTAAAGAAAGGTTGCTAGTAATAATTGCTCCGCTCCGAATAAAATCAAGTTGTTAAAAATATACTGCGTTTCTCTGGAGAAAAGGCTGCCCGTATTCTACAACAATTATCTAGCGTGTTTAGACACGTACGTATTATGGTACGTACCTATATAAAGATTATCAGTATCACCAATCGGAGACCACTATTGCAGAAAATAGGAAATTTCGGCCTGTTTCACCCTCGTTCACCTTGAGTTCTCAAGGGCCATTGACCTCTACACCGCTCCATTACACGCAGAGGACGAGATTTGTTTTTGTTCAAGGTAGACACAACAGATTTACACAAAAAAGGTCACTAAACAATAAAACTGGTCAAGTGAGAGCCCCGACTCGCAAACTGAGGGTTCCGTACCATCGTCATAACTTTTTCGCAAATAGAACCCTAAAAACTAAAAATCTACTACCGTGATGCATTCCAAAATTTTACTCCCTATTCTGGTTCAGAGATCTATCTCTTGAACTGTCATGCCTAACACTGAGAAAAGTGGAGCATACAATATTATTATTATTTGTAATACACACAGGCAGATCTTATGGCGATGGGTGTATAATTATAATAGTCCTTGTCAACGCACTTTAAATGTTTGTCCAGTCCATTAATCCATCATCATGAGCAGCACTAACCATGGTAACTGGTTCTGTCTTAAAAAATATTATAATAATAAATTACTTATTTAGTTTTTGTATGAGAGCCCACTAAAATTTTAATATTTATTAGTATGGCAGCATAATAAACACAAATAGTGTGAAAATCTTATCTGACAATGTCTACCATTTTTAGGGTTCACGAGGTATAGCCCGCTGACTGACAGGCAGACAGACAGCAGAGGCTTAGTAATAGGGTCTCATCTTCATCTTTTGGATACTGAACCTTAAAAAGGAATATTTTGTTCCTATCTATGGGTATGGACAAAGAAGGTGGTGAATAAAATAATCTACTGAGGTAGTTTAAGAAAATCTTGAAAGATGTTGCTAACTTATGTGAGGTAATAACATAATTATATTATTATGCAAATACTTGCAGATTACCAATACTACATATTTACAGGCTAAGGGTAGATTGAAAAAAACTACAGCTGTTTTATACAAAATAATGGTAAGTACAAAAGTTTATTTCAGAATTTTACAATGCCTGTTCACCCTCAACCATTTCCTTCAGATTTAAAAGTTCAAATTGTCCAGTGCCTTTTGTTTCTGTTCTTACAAGTTCATCCAGTACTCTAAAATTGCCAGGGTCAATCAGGCAGATAAGATTTGCTGTGCCAGAGTCCCAGTTTTCTTCTTCAACACTCATAGCTAACTTTACCACCTTATCTTTAGTTTTTCTTGCCTCTTTCCCAGTCAGCAAGATCCTTACTCTCATCTGGGCTCGTTCAAGTGGTATCTCATTTTTTAAGAGCTGAATTACATCTAGCGCCTGTTGCTTTGCACTCTTATTTACATTGACAGAGAAATGTATATCTTTCATAGCTTTTTCTATGATTGAAACGGGATATGGCCTTTTTGTTTCTGGATTCACACATTTGTCTGCTACAGTGGTAGCAATATCTTTGAATAAAGAGTCTATTTGAGAATGACGCTCCTTGTCAGATACTTGTAACTCTCCTTTTTCAAGAATCTCCTTGCAGATTTCAGTTTGATCATCTTTACCAAAAACCTTTACAAGGTCTTCCTTTTTAGCCACTTGCCCTTTGGAAACATTGGTGAAGACAGAGTGTGTCTGTAGAACTTCATCAATGTCCTTTTCCCTGAAACAAGGAAATAGAAACAGACAGATTTACGCATTTTTTAAAGGTGATTCTTACAATTTGAGTAAAACGTCTAACTTACACTTTGTTTCGCCAAGAAATAACTTTGTTTCTGTAACATGCTATTTCGAACCTCTTTCCGCCTTTTTTTAGTCTAACTATAGCAACATTTGTGAGACGAATTTGGTTCGTAGGTGTAAATATTTTCGACATTTCAATGAAATTAATGAAGTTCTTTCTTCTCAAAAATTGCTTTTTTTCGCCAGAGACAGAATAATATTAATTGGACAATCTATTAAACTGTGACAAACACAATTGACTTGACAAATGACATATGACCTTATTTTGACATTCAATTTGACCGTGGACGGAAGAAATATTCTGAAATATTAGAAATATAAAGGCTAAGACAAAAAGCGGAGTCCTGCCAGCACCGAAAACTCATCACAATCACATCAAAACATCCAACAACTGATAAAAACCGTGAGTTCTTTTTCATGGCCGATACCAAGCGCCCCTCCCCGCCGCCGCCATGCGCCATCTTTCACCGACCGGAAAAAGACCACACGCTCAGTTGTCAGTGTCAGTTTTCTATAGATTGTCAATGTCATCTTTTGGACAAACAAAAACTAGGAACAGAGGGTGAATTTACATTTCTACGTCCCATACCAAAGCTTCCCCTAAGTATGAGAATAAAACCACTCACCGCTACCTAAACACGCCTCGTTTACACGGCCAATGCCTGACAATGAGTCCGTCCACGGACGACGCTATAGTGTAACGCATACAGCCTTTGGCCACCACGCCAGCAAACGCTATCGGGTACAGTTGTTGGCTACCCTACGATACTTAGCCACTTTCACAACACACAGCCATCTCCTTTCCAGACTGCAAGCCCGGAGGAATAGTCAGTCATCGCTTCGGCTTTGCCACACTCTCAGCCCAGAGAAATAGCCTCGTTGTGAACAAACGCAGCAAATAGCCAATTATGCCTTGTTTGTTGTTGTAGCTAAAGATACACATCCCCGAGTTATTTACGCTCCATGTACTTACTACAGCACCCAAATAAAAAGAGGAAGACATCGCCTTATCGCCATAGACTCGCTCGTCCAACCTGACATCATTTTTCCTGCTATGATCAATGCGCACACCAGGCAAACGCAAACCGACACTGCAGCACGGACGCTCCGCCACCCCTACCAACCAACCGCACACATTATTCGCTTTAGCCGCGATCTGTCGAAAACACATCATCAACATGCAATAACCATTGGTACTCCAGCCAATTATACAAAGCTGTCCACAAACGTGTTTTTTTTTTAAGAACAGCCCGATTATGGGCACCGTCATACTACACACCGACTTCCAGTCTCTTAGCAGGTACATACTCTAGGTACGTCCTACTACCACCTGATCAACCATTGCTAGTTACCGAACACAGATGAAATCCTCGGTGGCACCACCAGAGAGATGAGGGGACCCAACCCAGAAACACTCTGCTTGACCACAACACAAGCCAACACCAATTTCATCAAGCAAGACACATGAAACTAGATCATAGAACAACAGACTCACAAGATGCAACCATATTCCACAAAACAACATCTGATCACCATTTAGAGACTACACAACATTTAGCTAGACGACTCAGACCACGACTAGAGAACCAATCTTGAATGAACTCAAGACACTCACCAGCTCTTACAAGCAACACCGTATGCCTGTAGAACTCATATTGAGACACCGTACTCAATATGCCCACACACGTCCTCTCAGATGGCCACCATGCGCATCCGGGACCAGTCTTGGGTGTAGGAACCCAAGACTATCTCACCAGCTCTTACAAGCAACACCGTATGCCTGTAGAACTCATATTGAGACACCGTACTCAATATGCCCACACGCGTCCTCTCAGATGGCCAACGTGCACACCAAGGACCAATCTTATCTTGGATGTAGGAACCCAAGACTCTCTCACCAGCTCTTACAAGCAACACCGTATGCCTGTAGAACTCATATTGAGACACCGTACTCAATATGCCCACACGCGTCCTCTCAGATGGCCACCATGCACACCGAGGACCGATCTTGGGTGTAGGAACCCAAGATGCTCACACTAGCTATGCCAAGCAGCACCATAACCAAATAACGACACAAAGACCTCACCTTCCAGCAAAAACAGCGAAACAGAAACAAAGATCAGAACCGAACAATATCATCCTTGAAGGACTGATGCTACATGAACAAGAACTAACAACAAAATATATCAGCAGACTACAACAGAAATAACACAAAGTAGGAAAGCAAATGACATGATAAAGAGTAACACAAGATTTACACATAGCATGTGGATCAGTGTTTAGTGATCTGATCATGGAATTATTAAAATAGAACACATCTTAGCACCCATACTTACTTCATAACATGTATCAAGTTTAATCAAGTCTTGTCTTTGTAACATGTGTAACTGAACAGATACATGAACAGAACAACAAAATGCAAGACAATATTCAGGTTTTATAATTTTATCAACAGTAAACTAATTTTATTGTTTTACTTTCTTTTTTTTCAATAAACATACACTTACTTTGGAATTGAAACGAATCTGATTTGTGAAGGTGTGACTTATCTTTATAATAAGGTGCCCCTGATTCCCAGACAGTCTATGCTTAGTAGATTCTCTGGCACACACATATTTGGCTCCGTCAATCACTAAATCCCTATGTGTCTCCATGACTGATGTGGTCTGCCAATATGTAGTGTCAGGCATCCTCCACTTCCATTGAACCCTGAAAACAATAATTCACAAGAAAACATTGCAACACATGGGCAAGTTGTGTCATTGACAAGACATCGGCTATGATTATTAGCACTATGGGACATATTTACACCGGCTATGCTTTATCATTGGGCAACGCTACTCGATTAGCTTTGATTAGCCACCTATGTTGACAAAAGACATTTGTTTAGTTTCTTTCTCAAGATTCTTTAAAATCAATCAAATGTATGGTCACATCACAATAAACCAACTTAAAACCTAAACTGCTTGCATAGTAACTATACTACCTTTAGTATTTACAAATCAATCCAATAGAAGTATTCACAAAACCAACAATTTTAGCATGAAACGATCAGACCTTACCAGTACCTCTATTACAAACCAATTGCATTTCTGAACATCCATAGCACTTGTTAATCTCATTCTCATAGGATAGTAGAAGGAACTGACAATAATCACGTAACGTAACTTGGTAACTGGCGCAGAACTCCCGGTGTGGCTCAGGTGTGGATGTGCGAGTCAGACTTTTCCTAGTATCATTCGAGGTAAACCATCAGTGGGCGTGAAGACAGGGTTACATCCCACCTTCTGATAAAGGCTAAGACAAAAAGCGGAGTCCTGCCAGCACCGAAAACTCATCACAATCACATCAAAACATCCAACAACTGATAAAAACCGTGAGTTCTTTTTCATGGCCGATACCAAGCGCCCCTCCCCGCCGCCGCCATGCGCCATCTTTCACCGACCGGAAAAAGACCACACGCTCAGTTGTCAGTGTCAGTTTTCTATAGATTGTCAATGTCATCTTTTGGACAAACAAAAACTAGGAACAGAGGGTGAATTTACATTTCTACGTCCCATACCAAAGCTTCCCCTAAGTATGAGAATAAAACCACTCACCGCTACCTAAACACGCCTCGTTTACAAATATATTATAAATATCCTTCGGTTGACTGAAAATACTTTTAATGTTAGCGCTGAGTTTAAATGCGCAAGAGTCGATTTTTGTTTGTTTTGCGTGAATGTACACCTCTTTTCTTTCACCGGGGCGGGGCGGCGCGGCGGCGGCCTTAGAGCATTTATAACTGGAGATGTCATCGCACGGCGTACCCCTCTGTCGGCCATAAGGCGCTCTTGGTCGTACGCGTTATACAAAACTACTTCACTCGTTACCGCGCGGCCATTAGCTGTCGTTTTGTGTCGCGAAGTAGTGCTTAGTGAAAACGGTGAATTGTGCGGTATTTTAGGGTAAAAGGCGATCAGAGACATCAAACTTAAGGGAACGTGGTATTTCCTATCTCAAGTAAGTGAAATTTTTTGACAATTGATTTTTTGTTTTTTGATTTAATTGGAATACTAGTTGCGACAGTTTCAAGCGTTTTGGTAGGAGATGTAGGTGAGTAATGTGAGTATTGATTTCTTGGTAGAAGGCGAAGTGCGTGTTAGTGTGTAACTCATTAATGGTGTAAGAACTGTCCTAACTTACTGTGTATAAATGGTAACAAATTTAAAAAAAAAATGATCAGATTTGATTCATGAACGTACGGCAAAGAATCCAATACACTTAAAGAATCTATCCAATCAATGCTGCATAATGCCACAGCTGCACTAAGCACGTTTTTAACTTTTAACGCGCGATAATATCGTAGTTGTGTGTAAGAACGCATGCGTCCTAATGATACAAAATATTCGGAGAACAATAATTTTTGGTGTGATAGTTGTAGTGTGTATAATTATTATCACACTAACGCAGGACGCAGAAACGTGGCAGAAACGCTCGCGTCCAACTTCCTATCGCGTCATAATATCGCAGTCGCAGTAAGATCGTTTTCGTCCTCCTTAAACTAAATGAACAACGAACGACTAAAAACAGATATCGCAAGGGGGAGAGCCTTTTTGCCTGCATGTTCCAGCTTGATGCTATCAGTCAATCAAGCACATCAAGCTGGGTGTCATTTGATTGAAGCAGTCAAAATTAGTCGATGAATGAAACAAAACATCTGTCAAACGTACGTATCGCACGACGTGTATTTCTTGTGAAATTGGTCGTCATTTTGATATTTTTGTGTATTTTGTCTGCAATTTTATGTGATTAATCATCAAGATGGCGAAATTGGTTGATATTTATAATAGCGAAAAGGAACCTGTGATTAAACGACGACAATTACCGCTAACTATCTACGAAAATCTCACTGTAAGTAGCGCTCCTGCACTTTGACATTACCACAAGCGTAGATAAACCACTGACTGATTTTTGCCAAAAATGCAATTGTTTTTACATAAATTAGAAGTACAACACCCTCCTATGTCGTCTGCAAAGAACCCGGATCTTGTCCATGCAACGGTTACAAGTTAAATGATTAGCCCTGATTAGTCACGAGTTCATTGATTTGTGCCGATGCAAAGACATCGTTTGATTGACCTTATTTTGTGTAATTCTTTCTTTGTTATGATATTGCGTGTTGTTTTTGTTGAAGATGGTTATGGACTTGAACACAATGGGCTTGATCTGCGACAATCCTCAAGTGAAAGGCCGTGAATACGATGATTTTATGCGTAAATACAGAATTCTAACGTCAGACGAGCTAAAAGCGGCCCTTGATGTAGACGCAAACGATATTTTTGAAGTATTGAATCAAAGCATTCCATGTGTCGGCTGCCGGAGAAGGTAAATAATACAAACATTTATTTCCAATCTCTTATAATATTTACTTTCGAGAGAATTAGAGAAGAGAGCTACTTTCTACATGGCTATGGCATACATTGATAAAATATCAACTATCGGAAAACAATCATCAGGAAAATACAACCAACAAGATTTTGTCTATGAATAAGAAGTACTTAATAGGTATGATTGGTATGCATGAAGGTTAGGCTAAACTTTTTGGGACTCATTCATTATAATTATTAAAACATGGTAAACACTTGATCAAGCCTACTCAATTAAATATAGGATCATAACCTCTCCAACATGAATTTGCATAATCGATAAAATTGATGCATAAGTGTAAACTAAACAAGGTGATAGAGATACTTTTATTCTTTTCTCAAGTGAACTATAAACCTTACTGTCACAATACTCAGGGATATTTGAGCTACCTGTAGATTGTTTGCAACAGTCTGCAGTTAGCTCAATTGTAAACTAAGTTATGGTGAGTGACAATTTTATATAGGTATTTAAAATGTTTTTTAAATATTTTTCCTTTCCCTTCTGTTTGTGTCTTTGTTGGTCTTTTTTTGTCGCAGTACCTGCATTAAACATAGCCTATCTATGTCACTCAGGGATAATAAACCTTTCTGTTAGGGTAAGAATTTTCAAAATAGGACCATTAGTTCTAGAGATTATCCCCACTTCACAAACTCATAAACAACACACTAATTCCTCTTAGACATTAATATAAAAATGCAACTCATTAGACATACACCTTGACATAGACATCGAAACTTTTGAAATTTTCATGGTTACTAACACAAAAAAACTATATTCATGGTACATGTTCTGTTATAATCTACATAATCGACATTTTAACCTTTGTCAGCAAAGTCACAGACAGAAGCTAGCTGAGTCTTATAATGTTTCATTCCATTTCCTATTTATATTGCCAACTGTACTGCATCTGGCCTATTGCAAGGTCGTGCAATATTTCTTCAAGTCATGCTATCAGCTAAATCTCTACCCATTATCACTTATATTATGACAGAAATTTATTCATCTTGATTACTTGGAATGTTAGTCACAGAAGTATTGCATTTCAACAACTAATGTTTTCTAATTACTCTTTACCGGTAGTAGTTTGATAAAAAAACCACAGACAAGCTATTTTTACATTCCATATTTTTTGAAAAAAGCTGGCTGGTTGTCCTGAAAAAGTAACTCAAGAATGATCGACAACTTCAAACATAAATGAAAGAAAGCTATTTTATTGATCCATTTCCCCTCTGCAAAATACATAAAAACATTCTGATCAATGTAATTTACGAGGGAACACAATTTTTGTTGTGAATGTGAGTGTAATCCTGTCTCTATTTGCCTGTCTGTAGATGAATGTTTACCTCGCCTCCACATAAAAAATATGGAGATTTTCGGGCCAATTTTTGTAAAGCAGTTCCTAATATGAATACTTCCATGATCAAACAAAGATAGTTGAGCCTATTTATAATGATGTAGGACTTTACTTGCTTGTAAGAGCTTTGAGCTTTGCTTGGTTACGGCTTCATCGAGTATGTCATCTGGATACAAGCTCTACTTACTTTAATAGCAGATAATGTGTAAAAATATCCATGTTTATATTTTATTTATTTATTTTATTGTTCAAACAAAATCAATAGCCTTTAGGTATGTCTTTACAGTTTAAACCTTAATAATCTAACTTACGGCCAAAGAGAAATTTAATTATTACTTGTTAAGTATATTTTATTATATTTAATTACTTGTTAAGGACTACTTCTTAATTAATGAATGAAAACTAAAATAACAATTTGTATTTTCAGCGTGGAACGCCTCTTTTATCAGCTGTGTAAATCAGGACACCCCACATTAGACCCCCTAGTTCTAACACATGATGAAACCATGAAAATCAGAGAAGACAAAATAGTACATCCACAATCTTTAGCCACACTGCTTAATGGACACAGGTTTGTTTAAAGAAAAACGCATTGTGGAATCCTTTTAGGAGGAATTCTGTTCCAAAATTAAATTATCACAGAAAATAAAGGGGACCATCATTGTAAAAGCATGTAGTACTGTAAAAATGTGGAAAGTTTAGTTACAGACTTCAAAGCTTTGCTTTTGATGCACCAAATCATATGCACAATGTTTTAGTCATACACTCACTTTTTACTCAAAGTACCATACCTATATGCTAGCTAAATTGAATGTACAATTGTAAAAGCATGTCTGATGCATTAAAACTGTGTCAAAAGAAAGCTACTAAGCATAAAACAGACTTAAGCTTTGGTTTTGATTTGATGCAACAAATGCACAATTGACTACCTCTGTGGCACGTTGGGATAAGGTCCGCCTGCGACACAGAAAGTTGCGGATTTGATTCTCGCCTCGATACAAATATTTCTATGATCTGCAGATATTTGGTCTATTATATGATCTGCTGATATAAAAAAATGTATTGTATCAGTTATTTAGTACCCATAATACAAGCTCAGCCTAGCTTGGGGCTAGATAATGCTGTGTGTATGGTCCAGTTTTATTTATTTATTAATGTCCCATACTCTCATTTTACCCTAAGTACTACTATACCTATATTCCAGCCAAATTGAATGTTTGTAATCAAACCATCCATAATTTACCTTAGATTCACTGTGTTGCCGCGTCTTTTAATGTGGAATTTAGAGTACAAGACGATTTGTAATCCTTCATTCAATAAATATTGCTTACAAACATCTGAAACTCGACACCAAGCAAGTGATTTTTAGTTTTGTGTTGATTTGTTTACAAACATTATCATTAAGTTTGGCTAGTGTAAAAACATGGTATTATAAATAAAAATTCTTATTAAAGACGTAAAATGCGATCGAATTTCTGATCTAGTGGTAATTTATTTATTCCAGTAGCGGCATAGACTGTCTAATACTAAGTCAACCCCGCTGGAAAAAGTCCCAACGCTGCACACTCCATTCCCTCGAGGCCGGCACAGCTCGGGGCTGGAACCAGGCTAACACTAACGTCCAGAGCGCCGCTGCGTCACCTCCAGCGTGGATGACGTGGAACTATGTGGGCCGTACAGCGTGGCGGACGGCCTGGGATGCGATGAGAGCCTGCGCGAGGGAACATGTCACTCTGGTTCACTTTAATACACTACATGACACGCTGCATAACTACCTTAAGAAGCATCGGTTCTGTGCTGATTGTAAAACTAAAGTGAGTTTCTCTAAGTCTAAGTCTTAGCATTATAAGCTCATTTTCCCATTGCAGTAAGCCAAGCACAGGGTGTCTAGGGTACAATGGAGAATAGTTACATCGACTCCTCATTGAATGTGTTAAATAGTTGAAATTAATTTCTTAATTTTTTCGTTATGCAGTGCATAACGATAAGATGTCATTTTTGTCTATTCCATCTTAGACAACAATCCCTGTGGCCTACAAAGGCCTGCCTGTCCTTTAGGCGTCTTAAAATTCCATGGATCTTTCAGACTTGAAGGACTACTGTTAAACGATGCACAAATAAAGGTGATTACAGTAATAACTATGCATTCTATGTTTTATGGCATGCAAGTGTTTTAAGAAATATTACATGTCAGTAAACTTTCTCTGTTGCTGCAAAGTCAAGACTTTGAGTGCTTATTTTGACAACAGGACCTGTGTCCTCTAACATCCCTAAAACATCCTTATCCAAAAGAACACCACAACTACATTATATGATAAAAACATTGGTCTGTGTGAGATAGCAAGGACCTTGCGTACCCATGTCTTATCTACCTTATCAACTTTTATTTTCGCTCTATCTGTATTTGTATTTTATACACCTTGACGACTAAAGCAGATTGTTGTTGACAAAATTAACTGATTTGCACTTAGTCAAACCATTTCAGCATGGTTCAGCTGGCCTCGAACAAAACATTACTCAAAATGGATTAAAATTGCTACCCTACTTCTAACTACTGACTGACGAGCTATTTGGTTCGGCGGCGGCGCTAGCAGGTCCGCATGTAACGCAGGGTTCGATTCCCGCCTTAAGAAAAATTATTGCACAATCTGCAAATACTTGTTCAGGTTGCTCTGGGTATTTTCTATGTATAGTAAAAATAAATAAATAATGCTGGATAATCCATAAAGCATCATTTAGCTCCAAGCTAATAAGCGAGCTTGTGTTAGTGTTACTAGATAACTGATATACATACATAATACAACACATTACATAGATAGATATTTTTTATTACGCATAGAAAAATAAAATAAAAACACCCGGAACGAATACCTGCAGATCGTACAAATATTTTTCTATGTAATAAACTGTGTTATTAATCAGTCGTTAGTCATTGTCATTAGTCATTACCCATAACACAAGCTCGCTTAGCTTGGAGCTAGATGATGCTGTATGGATTATCCAGCATTATTTATTTATTATTACTGATTATGTATGTGATGTGATTGATTATGGGTGGATTCCTATTTCGCTCGGTATCCCGCCGGGTATTTTAGTCAACTGTAAGAAGATTACTGCATGCTAATCAGTAGTTGAAGAAGCTGTGCACGCGGTTTCGTCCACTTAAAATTCAAAAGGGTTTTGATATTTACGCGCAAAATTATTTTACTAAAATAAAAAGTCCTAATTACCTACTCGCAATAACATCCGTCCCGTAAAAAAGGCCTAGCCGTTTCAAAGACTTGTCAAAAAAAAGAGTTACCTAAATATTTTTTAATGGTATTTTCTTATTATTACTAGACATTTTATACATTCATGGAGTTAGTAAAAAGCTGTTAATTTAACATTACAAAAATACCCTTCAATTCTATTTATTTTAGTAGATTTAGGTACACTTTTTCCTAACATAATGAACTTTCACTTGATCTCCAGGTGTTAAGAGCATATCAACTGTTAGTAGAAGAAAAAGAACCGCAGAAAGAGAAAGGCTACGTTGGGGCACTCTATGGAGGGATCAAACGATGTCTCCTAGATAAACATTTACACCTGCAGGCAAAGACTGAGTACATATCGCACCTTATAGCCAGGGCGGAGCCGGAACTACTCGGGAACCATAGGGAAAGGCATGCAAAGACTCTGGAAATTGCACAGGAGGAGGTGAGTTAAGAAATTGATATGAAAATGTAACAAAATTAATAGTTTTATTTGGCAAAACACTAACGCGATGGGCGAAGGTCCGCCTGCGACGTAGGAGGTTGCTGGTTCGATTCCCGCCTCGGGACAAGTGTGTGTCGATCTGCAGACATTTGTTCACGGTGTTCTGGTCGGTTTTCTATGTATAATAAAAAATATCTATATATGTATTGTATTATATTATGTATATCAGTTATCTAGTACCCATAACACAAGCTCTGCTAATCTGCTTAGCTTGGGGCTGGATAATGCTGTGTGAATCATCATCATCATCAGCCTATACCAGTCCACTGCTGGACATAGGCCTCCCCTAATGAGCGCCATAGCGCCCTGTCTTCAGCTTGCCGCATCCAGCATCTGCCAGCAGTCTTTCGCAAATCGTCAATCCACCTGGTAGGAGGGCGTCCTACACTACGTTTTCCGAGTCGCGGTCTCCACTCAAGAACACGTTTACCCCAGCGGTTGTCGGTTCTACTCGAAATATGGCCAGCCCACTGCCATTTCAGCTTGCCAATCCTTTGAGCTATGTCGATTAACCTTGGTTCTCTGTCGGATGTATTCGTTGCGAATCCTATCCTTCAGAGAAACTCCGAGCATAGCTCTCTCCATAGCTCGCTGAGCGACTTTAAACTGGGGGACCAGCCCTACCGTGAGTGTCCACGTCTCAGCTCCGTAGGTCATGACGGGTAGGACGCACTGATTGAAAACTTTCGTTTTCAAGCATTGCGGTATGGGAATTGCTGTGTGAATTGTCCAGCATTATTTATTTATTTATCCATACTATCGCATATATAATATTAGTGTGATGCGCCAGGTGCTGATATGTCTCGGCATATGCATCTACGAGCGGCTCCAGCGCATATCTCTACGTTTGCGCGAGGAAGAAGCCACCTGCCAAACGCTGACCGCGATAGCGATTGAAGCGCTTTACCGCAAGTTCGAAACAGCGGTGGAGAAGAAAAGCGGCGTGTCTAAGCTGCAGCTGCTGTACGACGAGCTGACGCAGGAAGAGCAGTCGAGGCAGCAGAGGAAGGAACAGAAAAAACTCAAGAAACGAAAGAAGAAGGAAAAGCAGGCTGTTGAAGAGAAATGCAAGGTGGGTTGTTTGGTTTAATAATTCCCAAGTCTTCTTTTAAGTTCTGAAGACTGCTGAAAATAAGCCTCCCAAGACAGGGGTCGTTTCTTACGGCTCGACTGTCACTTCTTGCAAGTTGTAGTGTGGCCCATCGCGCACATAGACCTCTTCCGTCTCGTGGTGCATGCATCTTCGAATTGCACCGCGGAGACTGGGCAGTGAATGTGTCAACATCTCTTTTTTACTTTTCTGGAGCTGTCCAGCTGTAGCATCATTATTGTTACCCATCTGAGTTTTCTCTATTATAATTACAGGAAGCCGACCTAGACTCAGAGGAACCCGATGAAAAGTGCCAATGTGAGGAATGCCAACTGGAAGAACTCGACACGCCGACTGACCTCTCCCCCCGCGAATACCCTGCCTCCTGCTCCCCGCGCGACTACCCGCCCCCCTGTTACCAGGCCAGCGGGGACGCATGCTCCTCCTGCCTCGAACCACCCCGCTCACCCAACAAACGAAACAAAAAGAAAAACAAAAGTGGCCAACAATCACCCGTATACTCCCAAGACTGTGGATATTCATCTGGAAACGGACTCGGTTGTTGCGAAACGCTCTCCGGCAGTTCCAGTCTTATGTCGTCTCCGGAAGGGTCTGAAGTCGCTTGCTCCGAAGGTTTCTGTAACCACGAGAGAGGCGATTGCACGGACGTTAAAAGCGATAAGGCACTCTGTATGGATACTGATTTCACGCTTTCTCTACAGGAAATGTTAATGGTGAGTTGACTGTTAATTTTGATAACTTAACCTTCTCAATCTGCATCAATGTACTACAGTATGTAATCTCAATTTGCACACTGTACATTGCATAAATTTCATTCGCGCCAGGTGTCATGTTGATGCGCCCGAGCTACTTCTTCATGCCAAAACGAATGAACGAATCGGGCTGAAATTTTGTATAGATAGGTTAGGCTACTTTATCTATACTGATATTATAATGAGGAATTTTTTTTTTGTTTAAATAGGCTTTAAGCATGGATTCATAGTTAGGCTACTTTATCTATACTAATATTATAAAGAGGAAAATTTTGTTTGTTTGAATAGGCTCTGAAACTACTGGACTGATTTGAAAAATTCTTTTACCACTAGAATCCTACATTGTTCCTGATGAACATAGGCTATAAAATATACCCGTGTGAAGCCGGGGCGGCTAGTATTCCATTAATCAGTTTCACGGGATAGAAATAATCTTATATTATTTCCATAGAATGAACGCTTGCGAAGCCATGGGCAGTAAGCTAGTTCTGTATATTACCAATTACCAACTAGCCTCTGCCTTCAGCTTCGTATGCTTTCTCCGGGTTTTAAAAGTAATCTGTGTCATACATCTTAAAATTTCATCCAAATCCCTGCAGTTGTTTAAGCGTGAAGAGGCGCTATAATTATATTGTAACAGTCAAACAAACTTCTCTATAGTTATATATAAAACAAAGTCGTATTAGTTACACCATTTATAGCTCAAGAACCGACGGGACCGATTTTCATGGTTTTTGTTTTGTTGGATTTCTCTTAGTCCGGAATAGGATAAGAAGTATTAAAACATTGGAAAATTGACGAAAAAATAACAACCCGTGCGAAGCCGGATGGACCGCTAGTTAAGTCGCCATTTTTTGATCGTTTTTGAAGAACTTACACTTTATTAATACCAATCTTCATTCCTCAGGAAACATGTTCATCTGACGAAGAACAGGACACCAGTTATATTCCAATAGAAGATGTATTAGAGTTCAAAGCAAGAAGGAACATCAACGAGAAAAGGGAAGAGTTGCGGCAGAATCTAAGGCAGAAGTTCGCGCAGTTATGTGTCAACACGACGGCAACGCCGGCTCTCGGGAGAAACGGCTCGTAGGCACTACGTGGCTACCTCGACTGCACTAAGATTCCCTATTTGTTTATTACTTGGAGTGTTGCGCTGAACTTCTTTAGCAGTAAATAATCATTGCAAAAAGTTAATAGTTAGTTCGCTAAATGGAGGATGCCTCATGTTCTAATTGATACTCTGCTATGCTATGTCATCCAAGATTCGCCATCTTGGTTTAAAATTAATCTAAACTCTTGAATGTCACAATCTTTGTTTATATGAATTGTTGTTACATTTCTTTTTATCTTTTGGAATATCGGCGTGACACCTCCAAGCTGATCCTAGCACAAATCAGCATCATGAATAATCCCTATGATCAGTAGTACAGTCAGTGTTACACAAACTTATAGGCATAACATATTGCAGAACATCTTTGATGTATCTAAGTGTTAAGTAGTAACCAGGTTAAGTTTTTAGACAATACTCATTCAATTATAAAGCAAAATATCCTAGATTTCGGTATATTTATCAATAGTTGTTATGAAAGTTGAATGTCAACTACAATTTTTCTGAAATAGCTCACTTGTTGGCGATTGTGATCTTTCTTAAAATGTTGTGTCACCTAACACAAGAAATTGGTGTAAATTCAGGTGTTGCCAAAACTAAACTAATTTGACAGTACCAAATGTGATACCATCATTTTTATTTTGATCATTATGAAGGAGACAGCAATATTTTAATAATTGTTGAAAGTAGTTGGCTTATATTTGGGAACATCTAAATTGACACCAGTATCACACGACTTGATATTCTAGAAAGATTGTGAAGTCAGTTTACTTAAATAAATCAGTAAATTATGTTGCAAAGTCAGTTTATTTCATATTCTAAAATATATAAATCATAATTAAGTGCAGACTTATTCCAGCTATTCCAACATTAATATTATGTAAATTTAATTGACTGGACCGAACCCAGCATTTAAAATATACTATTTAGTGTTAGAATGCTTAGTATCAATATGAAAGTAGCAATTTTTTGATCAAATTATTTTATTGCTTTTGTGACTCAATATTATGTGGTACACAATGAAATTATTTCTTATTTTCAAAATGCTTTGAAAAGGTCTGGAGTTACCTAGGCTGTATTGCCATTGTTGAATTCGAAACATTTGTAACTTATTTTAAATATATTATGTAATTCAGTGAATATATTTAGTTTTTTTATTTTATTATCTATAAACTAATCTGATGGTAGAGACAGCAGGTAATAAAAAGTAAAATACATTTCCCAAAGATTAGCCAGTTTGCCTTAAAAATATTTCAGAAAAGAATTCTATTTCATAAAAAATACTTTTTTACACTTATCATTTATTTACTTGAGCTATACAAAGAGTGGCATTAGTGCCACCAAAACCAAAAGAGTTCTTTAGAGCTATTCTTCTGTCAGAGTCCCATTGCTGAGGTTCATTGACTACATAATTCAGATCATCTACTGGTTCTTCTAAGTTAATGATTGGTGGAACCAGACCATGATAGCAAGAAAGTACAGCAAAAATTGTTTCCAAGTTCCCTGCAGCACCCAAAAGGTGGCCATGGGCACCTTTTGTGGAAGATATAGAAATATTTTTTGCATGGTCCCCAAAAAGATTTCTTATTGCAGTGGATTCAATACTATCTCCCACAGGTGTGGAGGTGGCATGAGCATTGATGTGAGTGATTTGTTCTTTGCCAATACAACTATCCCTCAATGCTCTTGTCATTGAAAGAATGGCCCCACTGCCATCTTCCCTTGGTGTAGTTATATGTGATGCATCCCCTGAAAGTCCATAGCCTAGAATTTCAGCATAAATTTTTGCATTCCTCCTTAATGCATGCTCATATTCTTCAAGAACTAATATGGCTGCTCCTTCCCCCATAACAAATCCATCCCTCTTCTTGTCGAATGGTCGAGATGCTTTAGTTGGGTCATCATTGAAGGAAGTGCTGAGAGCTCTTAGCCTACAGAAGCCTGCAATAGCTAAGGGACTGATGCAGGACTCTGCGCCCCCACACACCATGACATCGGCATCTCCATTTCTTATAAATCTTGATGCATCTCCAATCGAGTGTGCTCCAGTTGCACAAGCTGTGGAGACTGCATGATTTGGACCTCTAAAACCATATTTAATGCTGATTTGACCAGCTGCCATATTTGGCAAAATTCTTGGCACAAAAAAGGGGCTGACTTTGTTGTAACCCTGCTTCAGAGCATCATTTGTATCACATACATCTTTTAGATCTACCATGCCCATGCCAATGGCTACCCCAGTGGCTTCTTTGTCTACTCCTGTATCTGGTTTCCAGTTTGCATCTGCTAATGCTTCTTCTGTTGCAACTAAGGCCAGGCAAGTAGCTGGAGCCATAGATTTTAAGTTTGATTTTGATAGTGCTTTTATAATTTTTTCATCTTGCTGTGGAACAATACCAGCTATTCGACTGGGCAATTTAGAGTATGCTTCGTTAGTGAGTGAAACTATACCACAATGACTTTTTAAAAGATTTTTCCACACCACGTCAGTGCAACTTCCAAGAGGAGAAACGGCTCCAAGACCTGTGACTACCACTCTTCGACGACTAGGAAACTGCGAGAAGAATTTAAGATGCTTTACTGTGTTGGTAGTCATTATAACCAAGATTTTTTCTATTATCTTCTTTTCTGCTTAACACTTAAAAAAACACGTAAATAAGCAGATTTTCGACTGCATTAAATGATCAAAACAATTAGGTAGGCAAAAAAATACAATAGGTTCATCAATACAATACTTACGTACGTAGATAAATAAAAATTTACCCTTAGTTAGGACTTAGGGTAGGTACATAAAAAATTACTCGCTTTTCTCGTTCGCTCGCTTTCTGGCTGACAGTCAAACGTCAAAAACAGCTGTAAACCGACAAGTAGGTACAAGTAGCGGCACGTAAGTTTAGCGCTGACCACCCCGCTAACCCCCACCAGCAGGCTGATCATGCAAGGCTAATTTTAACGTAGCGCGCTAAGTGCGCTTATATTAGCGCGTTAGTGTTAATATTTTGCTTCGATATCAACATCAACTTCTTGTTCTTGGCGTTTATTTCATTGGAAATGCAGCGAATTATCTGAATGAACCCCTATTTTAACACCCTTTTATGTCAGATTAATGTCAAAAAGGTGCTAATAAAAAGATAACGCGTTTAGATAGCATTTTAGCGCGTTTATTTACCACTAAGCGCGCTAAGGCGCGTTAATTCTTGGAAAATAAACGCCGGCAGTGGAAATTGGTACAAAAATTTATCCGGGTCGACTTGTAGGCGGATAAAATTAACGCGGCATACAAATATGGCCGCATGTAAACAAACATGTGATTATTGACCTTTTGCTTTTTTGTTGGTTGGTTACAAATACAGTAGTAAAAGAAAATAAGATAGAATACCTAATAATATAGGTATATAAAAATAATAATAGAATTGCGCATGCATCCATGGGTAGCTAGGTAAATACTAAAACCTTCAAGATTACCTACCGATTGTTAATATTGGTTTTACAGTGGAAATGGATTTCTATGTAGTTATTCATTCAAATGTGGCGACGGCGGCGTAGGGTCGGAAGCAAACGAAGGCGGTTGGAGCGTAGAGCTCTGCGAGATGCAAGCAACCCTTATGAACTCCCAGAGGCTGAATTTGTTTCTCTCTTTAGAGCCAACAAAGCAATGGCAATGTATGTTACCAAGCAGCTCGAAATTGACCACAAGCCTGCCCGTAGAGAAGGGGTACCAGTGCATATAAAAGTGAGTTTACTAGGGATGGATAGGTAGTAAAATACCCACATTTACCTGCTGTAACTTTCTTACATGGAGGCATCTTACATGGAGGCGGTACATGCATACTATTGAAAAAGGAACTAGACTTTGAAGAACGAAGCGACATAATAAACTTGACAATCGAATACACCATCGAAATTAGTGCAATAACTATTTCTAAACTAAACTTATTATTAATTGTTATCTATTGGAATGGAAGACAAACCAAAATTTTTTATGACCAATTAA
The DNA here is from genome assembly GCA_946478455.1 of Eupithecia vulgata. Taxonomy (NCBI): domain Eukaryota; kingdom Metazoa; phylum Arthropoda; class Insecta; order Lepidoptera; family Geometridae; genus Eupithecia; species Eupithecia vulgata. The sequence goes on from OX297863.1 coordinate 4,897,002, forward strand.
TAAAACTATTAACTTTACTAGTCGCTAAATACAAATCAATGAATATAGTTATCGGGGGTGATTTTAATGTAAATATCTTAGAAAATAATTTACACTCAACTAGACTCATAGACCAAATGTTAGAGTATAATTTTCGCAATTATATAAGTGAAGCTACGCGTGTCACTAGCTCAACTTCTACTTGCCTTGATTTAATATTTACTAATTTTCACAAAAACTTATTTAATACTCAAACCTATGACTTTGGCTTTTCAGATCATAAAGGAGTGATCCTAAAAATGACAAAAATTAGTAATATAAACATCCGCAAAACTTGGACCACAAAAAAACGACAATTTAACAAACAAAACATGGATTTATTTAAAGAAAAGTTAAATAATATTGACTGGAATAAACAAATCGACCTAAATAAAAATTTAAATGAAAACTATATAACTTTTAACCAAATTATGACTGAAAACCTTAACTTATGCATACCAAAAAAACTTTTAAAAATTAAATTAAAACAAAACCACTACTGGTTAACACGCGGAATAAAAATTTCATGCAAAAACAAACGAAACCTTAAAATACTTGTTTCATACACAAAAAATCCTTTGTTAAAAAAACACTATAAATCTTATACTAAAATATTAAAAAAATCCGTAAATCGTTCAAAAAAACTACAATATATCCATGAGATGAAAAAATCGGAAAATAAAACGAAGTCAATGTGGCGAATAATAAAAGAACGTACTAATAAAACTCAAAAGAACCAGTTCAAAAGTATCTCACTAAATATCCAAAGTGTTCTCACTTCCGATCCAAAAAAAGTAGCAAACGCATTCAATGAGTTTTTCTCATCAGTAGGTAAATTAAGTAACATAGCGAGTTCCCCAGCGTGCGGCCGTCCGGTCATTCAACCTACTACAGACACAATGTATCTACGGCCGGTAGAACCGCGCGAAACCTATCTAATTCTACGCAATCTAAAAAATAAACGTAGCTACGGCATAGATGACATACCACCAGTGCTTTTAAGGCACTGTGCTAAAGAATTGACCCTCCCTTTCTACCTTTTAATCAACCAATCCTTCGTAGCTGGACAGTTCCCAGATTTACTAAAAATATCAATCGTGAGGCCCATTCATAAAAAAGGGTCTAAATATGACCCTAATAACTATAGACCTATAGCCTTGCTCCCGACTTCGTCTAAGGTTTTTGAGAAGGCAATGCAAACGCGACTAAATTCCTTTTGTGAAAAGTACCATATCTTTGACGACGCACAAAACGGGTTTAGAAAAAATAGATCTACAATATTGGCAATCTATAAATATATTCAACAAATTCTTAATCTAATAAATGACAAATTCTATGCAATAGGTATCTTGTTGGACATGACAAAAGCTTATGACAAAATTCAATTCAGAATATTATTAAATAAACTACATGGAATAGGTATCCGCGGTATAACACACGCCTGGTTCGAGTCCTACCTACATAACCGAGTGCAATACGTAGACATAGAAAAATTTAACGAAAAAACAGGGAAAATTGACATGGTTAGATCAAATGCGATACAGATTAATAATTCAATACCCCAAGGCAGTGTCCTTGGATGTATTCTTTTCTTAATTTATATAAATGACTTGCCGAAATGTATAAATCAATCGTGTATTTTATTCGCTGACGACATTTCATTATTGACATCTTGCAAAAATGACATTAACTTAAATATAAATCTCACTGACATTTTTAATATTATTACTAATTGGATGACTGACCATAATCTTGAAATTAATTATAAAAAAACTAAAATTATGCAATTTAGACCATATCAAAAACCTCCACTTGACATACACTTGACATACAATAATATTAAAATAGAATGCGTTGACACATTTACCCTACTAGGATTAGATATTGACACGAACATAAACTGGAAAAGCCATATAAAAAAAAAAAAATCCAAACTGTCGTCTTTCTCATATGCTTTAACCGAACTTAGAAAAGCAACAGACCTTAAAACGTGCCTGTCCGCGTACTATGCATACGCATATTCTTGGATCCGCTACGGAATTATACTATGGGGAAATAGCGTAGATGCAAGTGAACTGTTCATCTCTCAGAAAAGATGCGTCCGTACCATAGCAAATATAAGAGTACCAGAAACATGTAAGCCCCACTTTATCCAATTAGGAATCCTTACCCTAGTTTGTATATACATTCTAGAAATATGTAAATTTGTAAGGAATAATCCAATCTTTTTCCAAAAAATAAATGACCAACCTCGCCGATACCAAACTCGATACAAACACAACCTTGTCATGCCCGCATCAAAATTAAAAATCCACCAATCCTCCGCCAACTCGATGGCAGTCAAAATTTATAATAAAATACCAGAAAACATCAAATGTATAGAAAAAAATAACATTTTCGAATACAAACTAAAGGCGATACTCATAAAAAAATGTTTTTACGAACTTGACGAATTCTTTAATGATAATTTTAGCGACTCGTAATATTTAATAATAGGTATATAATACAGTTTATCATAATTAGAAAGGCATGATACCTGGCCAGTCTTCCATTGCAACACCCTAAATGGGTACATACTGTGAACATTTTATTAACACTCACATAATCACTAAGACCTGATGACTGTATTAATGCAATAAATAAAATACTGAATACTGAATACATATTAGTCTATAAAGTCTCAGTCAGTAATAAATCACTGCCCTTTTAGGTAGGTACTGAGGTAAAGGGTTTGTATTTAGCAGTGTAGACTCCTAAATATCTCTCCTAAATTATCTGCCTTAATGTGATGCCTCACACGTCCTAATTGGCCTTCGTTTCATTGCGGATAGCAGTTATCAGTGACGAACAGGCCGGAAGGGGGGTTGTGCGTAGGGCAGTCAACCATATCATATTTTCTGAAGCATTTCACTCATGCTGTAATTCGAATATAAGTATATCTACTAACTTGTGTCTGGCATTATAAATAATTTTACTATTATGAACCTAATCTACCTTATTAGGTTCATAATAGTAAAAATATTTATGGAATTAGTGGTTTTGTAAATTTCAGAGATAAACATTCCTTTTCATAACAGGTATCTGTTAGTGACAATGGCCTGTATACAGATCATCTTTTGATTTCAGATTACTGCCCAAGTAGATGTGTCGTGAGTGTCCCCAGGACACGGAAATAAATTTCTGATGGATCTCCCTCGAATCTCCCTTAGCACATTATCTACCCCATATTTGACAAGGAAATTGTCAAATATGGGGTAGATAATGTGCTAGGGGCTATAAATAGCCATAGTTTCCCTCAAAAAGCCACAATCTGCACAATATAAAAATAGAAAGTATATTTATTCTATAAACTGTCAGTTGGTATGTTGATTCTTAACAATGATAAACACCTACTAGGTCTTTCTTCTTTATTTTAATTCATGATGAACTATACATTTTCATTTTAGATTGTTGATGTTAACTGCCGGATACTCAGTGTTATATATAACATTCTACAACAATAGTATTTTATTTTGACTACATAAATAAAATGTTATCTTAAAACTAAAACATATTCTGATTTAAAAGGGTTCTACCTCAAGAGGACCTTGAAGAGGAAAGAGAAATTGCAGCAGTGGAGGCAGCACGTCCATTGACTCGCGACACCGGGGGGCGGACAGCAGCGCTTCTTGCAGAATAGATCTACCACCGAACTGTGATCCCCAACCTGCATGCCCAGCGTGAGGATTATGGGCATTACCCCTCATGGGATAAAAAAATGAGGGGGAAGCCTGTGTCCAGCAGTGGACCATGATACCTAAGCTATTGAGGTTGAGGAGGTGGTATTTTAATATTAATAAAACGTCAAGTGCGAGTTAGAGTCGCATATCAAGGGTTCCGTACAAATTTGTGTACATACTCATAAGCACAGAAATTTACCCAGACCCACAGTTCACAGAAAAATCTGATTTGGTTAACAATTATCATGTGTAATTAAAATAAATCAAACATTTTTTGTGAATTAACTACAAATTTCTTTTTTTTTTTCCTTTACTTGAGCTACAAGACTACTTCTCATAAGAACCTATGGGCCAGCTACACCAAACGGTTGCTAGAGACCCTGAGTCTGCAATATAATAATATCTTTAGGATGATGTTGGGACTGCCTCGTTTCTGCAGTGCATCGGGATGTTTGCAGAGTATGAAACGGATGGTTTTGCTGCCATCCTCCAGAAAAAGACGGCGTCCCTGATGCGCGAGTGCGGGACAGCCTCAATAGCATCCTACAAACCATTGCAGGTAGGATTGATTTGCCAATGTGGCAGAAATTTATAAATCAAGTAATTTAATTAATTAATGTTAACATAATTTAATATTCTTATTTAATGTAAGTAGGTATTTTTTTAATTTTAATTTTATTTCATTTTAATTTAGTCCAATTTAATTTGATTGTACTTATTTAAGTTCGAAATAATAACACTAATTTTAAGGGCACTTTAGCATACAAAATTACTAACAAATTATAGATCATTGTTGTCATTGTTGTAATAAAATAATTTTAATTTAATTTTTGATTTAATAATTTATTTAATGAGATAATGAGAAAGGATTCCTAAAATTTATTGAATTAGGTACCTAAATATGCGGGAATAGGTAAACTGCATGTAAATAAAACTAAAGTAGTATAGAAAAGGTTTAATTGTGAAACAAAATTTGAAGGATTTATATCACATTGCTTAAATAACTAATAATAAATTAAATTTAACACAAAAAGGTCACCAGCTCAGCTTCATGCTGCTCTAGTGCCATAGCAGTGCCGGTTTTCAGCGGTTGTCAGGGTGAAAAGTGCAGCTCTACTCGCAACACCGATCACATAAATAACAAACAAAACCTATATTTATACACAAACTACGTTTAGGTATCAATGTTATATTGTTTAAATTTATTACCACCGCCACTTAAACTACTAGCTACGTGTAGAAATCATTTCAAACTCTTTAAAAATACTTTTACAAATCAACCAAAATCACATTTCTGCTAAGTAATTTAATATTACACAGGTATTGAACCAAGATGGTCTGCCTGATAAAATAATAGACCTAGGCATAGATTGCTTTACTTTTACATTATAACTACTTCAGATAAACAAATAAATATTTATTCTCCATAAATCACAAATCAACTGCTTATCCAACTTATGAAACTGTACCTTTATCAGTCTTATATTCAATAATATTGATATTATTAGTACTTAATACTATTTTATGAAAATAACATGAACATAATGAATTAGGTAAATTGTTCATACACTTTGTTATAACTACTTACTAATTTACACTGTGTGTTTGTTCTGGATTGTATTTCTCTTACAAAGTTTTCATGATTTTCCTCATGTACCTTTTCCGTAGTATTTATCTTACATGCCTGTAATAAAACGTTCAAGGATAAATATGAATATTATAAAATAGTGCCTACCTACTATAAATATGGCAAGTATTAGTCACACCAAATCCCAATACAATTTAAATATATTTGATTTGATTGGTAGATAGGTAAACTAAAACACAAAGGGTATGAATATTTTTTTCTCGAAGTCTCAAAAAGACTTACCCACTGTGGCGCTGAGCCATTAGTTGTGTATTTATATATTTTACTTACCAGTTTTAGAACAGCTCCTCTGCTGTGAAAAGATGTTCATTAAAATATTTGCTACAAATTCTTGTTTTTTTTTGGATAATCAAACATTGCGACCCGGGGCTTCTATCCAATGCAGACGTTTTCATTACGACGAGACGGTTCATTGTTTTTGGAAAATCTGTAACAAATAAAACATATTTTAATTTAATATGGATGTAGGTATTTATGAATATGCGAATGCGTCATGAAATTTGGAAGTCAAACAAACTTAAACTTACGAGTGGAATGATAAATTCGGCACTTTTCGCTCACCATCACTTTTACATCAAATAACACAGCATCACATCATCGTATATATTGTTGTGAGATGTAGGAATGAATGTCCGTAGAGTCACTCTGCCACATTTAATTATCAGAAAACATTATTAGGTGGAATAAACGAATGGTATGGTACTCTCTGTGTTGACGTCCATCGATGTGCCGGCATATTATTTGTTTTGTTTATTTTAGTACATAGATGAGATGAGAGAGGCAATTCTCGCAATATATCTACTCATACATAGATACGGCAACAACTGTCACAAAATATCGAGTGATTGCTTCGAATCAAACAAGCGTATTCTCAACATCTGCAATTCGATATTTATCGAGGGCTTTTTTTAGATACCTAAGTTGCTCGATATGCAACGAGTGGTCCTAGGCACTCGTTCGCATTATCGAAGAGTGAAAGAAGAACATCATTCATATCTCTCTGTCGCTCACTTTCTTTAGTCTCTGCTTGTTTTGTTTGATGTTTCAAATAACTTCACGGTGTTTCTTGCTTCTCAACTCAATTCAAAGATTATTAGTGCAATGTGCAATACGTTAAAGTTTCTCTAGTTGTTATTGAATGTACCTATTAATTAAAATTGCTTTTTGCATCATTATAATTTCTGGAGTCAGGGGTGATATAAATTCTATTTTTCCACTTCCTTAGGCGCGCGGGGCCCCCAAACGAAATTATGGTAAATATTGTAAACGGTGTTGCCTGCTGACTAGATTTTCATTTCGCCCCCTGCGCACGGCTATTCTGACACACCAGATATTATGTCGTCCGTCAGCTATTATAATCGTATACGTCTTTGACAAACAACATTATTTCAAATTATGCCAGCTTCAAATTAAAAGTTGCAACATTAACTAACTTATCTATAGTTTCAAATGTTGACAGTTGTTGCTAAAATTTCTAGATTCAGTTATAGATTAACTAAGTTTGAATTACTGACGAAACACAAACTATAGGTACATGACAGATTCGTAAAGTATGGAATTATGACATTCAAATATTTTATTTGCGATAAATAAGAAGTTGAAGTTCAAATATGTAATGACAAGACATAATGAAATCAAATTGTCTATGCTAGAAATATCGAAGAGTGCACGAAAATGCAGTTTTTGGCGGCAATCGATATATCATCGAAGGATTGATACTTATCACTCGATAAATATCACGTGATACTCGGAATTGCCCCCCACCTATTTCATAGAAGTTGACAATTCATGTTACTTGTACTTTGACAGTATGGTAATTTGACAATTGACACTTTGATCGTTCATTCATTCGTTCATCATACCGAATTAGACGAAATTAGAGGAAAGAAGTTGAAGTTGAAAAACTAACGCGGTAAACCTACTAGCGCGTTAATATTAGCGCACTTAGCGCGCTACGTTAAAATTAGCCTTGCATGATCAGCCTGCAGTACCTTAATTTTTACTTCTGCGCAATAACAGAAGTAAAAATTAAGGTACATACTCGAGGGGGTTAGCGGGGTGAAGGGCGAGCGTGCGTAGCGCCGATTAGCTCGTCAGTCGTCAGTCGCCACAGATTTATAAGTATAGTACTTCAGTCGCATTCGGTTCCCCGAGCCAATACGACGCTCCGCAATGTATTGCGTGCGCGACAGTACACATGCGCAGTAATCCCTTCCACGTATCGCTCAGCGCTAAACTTACGTGCCGCTACCTGTACCGTAACTCAGTACCGTACCACTCACAAACGTCGTCGTCGCGTGTCGGCGCGGGCGACATACATTATTGTAATGTAGGGATTTTGACAACACATTTCCAAATTGTTTGTTGGAAACACTGCCAATGTGTCAACTCAACCAACAAGAAGAAAAGAAGAAGGTCAAGAAAAGAAGTCTCGCTCGATGTCGTACGTAGGTAGGTAGTGGTTTTAGGGGTTTTATTCTCTTGGTTGTTTTCTTGTGTTGTTTTGTGTTGATTCCAAAGAGTAAGTTTAATAACTAATAAAGAGGTGTTGTTCATTTCATTGACTGAGAGTTGACTTACTTGACTAGACTTTTCCAAGTTTTCATCCATTCCATAATAATCACAGATTTTTATGTACAGTACTTGATTGGATTGATAGTACTAATATTCAGTTGTTTTTTTGCGTTGCGTGTATCAAGCGTGTATTGCAAGGATTTTATTTGTTGGGATTATTATTATTATGTTTGTTCGGTTGCTTGCTTACAGTAATAGTTTTCTGTGTTACTAATTCATCAAGATCGGTGGGTTGGTTTGTTCTGCTGCTGAAGGTGAAGCTCCTACACCTACAGTAGGTATTCGAAATCTGTGAAGTGAAGGACCGGCGCGGCCTGTCTCAATATATGGGTAGAGCTTAGAAAAGTAAAAAAAGTACGGCGTAGAGACTTCGTAGCTGTGAAGTTTGACGAAGATAACAGAATAACGATATATAATATTAACTCATAAAAGAAAAGATACATAAAATGAGGTTTGACAGCAAGATCTGGAATTATGTGCTGCTAAGATTCTCACTATTTCACTACCTAGGTTTCTTTGTAGTTATAATAGGTATATTGTACAGTTACTACTTAAAACTTTCACAAAATGAGATTCAGCATTTTGGTGACTCCTATGGAATTTACACTGAAGAATTACTAGCAAGCTATAATGGGATAACCAAGGATAAGCTCTATTTGGCAGTATTGGGATCAGTATTTGATGTTTCAAAGGGCTCCCAATATTATGCAAAAGGAGGCTCATACCATTACTTTGTAGGTGAGCTTAAAAATTTCAAGCTAGTAGGTACATCAAATTATTTATCAGTTGAATATCAACAGCGTAAAATATCACAATTTACTTTCTTTCCAGGAAAAGATGGCTCTAGATCTCTTATAACTGGGGATTTCAATGATGAGAGTGAAAATAAAGACAATGTCTTAGATCTATCCTGCACAGATCTTGGTAGCCTGCTGAATTGGAAAGCAACTTATCAGGAGAAATATTATCATGTTGGTGAGTGTCTGCCTTATGTATTTATATATTTTTTGACCATCCTGCTCACTGCTGGGCAAAGATCATTCCCCTCCATCCAAAACATGGAGCATAATTACCTTCAATTCCTCCTACTGGTTCCTGGTTCCACAACAGAGGCCTGGCAGAGAATGGGTTAAAGCCATAAAACTCACTGTCTTCTAAAGTATTTTAATTTCAGGGGTTCTGGTAGGAAGATACTATGACAAGAATGGAAAGGAAACAGTCTATCACAAAGAGCTTTACCACAGATTGAATGAGTGTGAAGAAGACAAGAAAGCTATAAAAGAGCAGGAAAAACGATACCCACCATGTAATATTGCATGGAATGCGGACGAGGGTACCAAGGTCTGGTGCACCAAAACAAGGTAATAGGTAAATCCCCTAATGGCAATGATTGCAGGAGTCCTGCTCCTGTAGTTCAAGAAGCTGAGCTGGTTAGGGCCTGATTAGGCACAGGGGGCAAGGCACAACACACTACCATGGAAGATGCACACATAACCCAGTTCCTCTACTTACAATTTAGAATTAGGGCAAGCATGCCGTGTTGTTTAGGGTAGAATAAAGAAAAATATAGGATAAATTATTAAAAGTTAATTCCTTCGACGACAGTAATTTATGCAATGTTTTATGATTGTGATCTCTTTATTGTCTATTTTTCCCTAGAGGACAATCCCGTGCTTGGTTATCTGTTATATTTATGTTTATTTGTTTCTTTCCAGTGGTGGTATATCACGAGATTGGATTGGGGTTCCCCGGCAGATGTTTACACCTGGCAAGGAAAAGCCTCACTGTGTTTGTGTGAATTTGGACAAAGAGACCTCAACTGGAATGAAGCAATTCAAAGTGTATGATGACTGTCTTGAAACACTGACATCTTGTGATGTGGATATAAAATAATTATTTGATTGTACTTTTATGTTAGAGTAGGAACAAACTAGCGGCTGGCAGAAGCGCTTACTGTTGTATTTTAAATATTTTTATCAATTTAACATTTCTGGAGTTAAAATCTAAGCAGGGAACACTTATCATTGAAAACTTATTTTTTATATAAGTAGTCATTAGCAAACCTGTGGTTAACACTCCAAGATGAATCTCAATTGTAGCATTTCTCTATTTTTTATTGCATTAAATTATTTTGGTTCTTAATTGTTATAACTGTGATATTGATCAAATGGAGATATTTGAAATATATAAGACATTAAAAAACCTTTTATTAAAATGTACATGTATTATTTAATTAAATTGGCCAAACACAGTACACAAGCAATACCATAAGGTAACAAAATTTAATACTTCCTATCAAGCAGATTTACCACTGTTTTGGAGTTCCTTATCAATAATGGCTGGTTCGTCCAGCTCCAAACATTCAATTGTCTGCAAGAAAACTTGCATTGGTATCTTCTTTCTATTCAGAAATGACTTATTACCCAAAAGTTTCTTGATCTTAGCCCTGCGCTTCTTTATTTTTTCCTTAGTGTACTGGCTACCTAGAGGGAATGTCAGCAGTCTTTTAATTTTCCTCCCACCGATAAGTGTCTCTGTGGTGTTCTTAGGCTCTTCCAATATTGTCTCTAATGTTTGGGATGTAGAGTTCACCTTTTTGTTCAAGTATAATGCCTCAATTTGTTTCGGATTTGCGTTTTCTGTAACTATATGTTTACGGGGTTTCATGCTTACTCTACGGTTTGTATGTTTGATAATTTCAGGTGCTATGGACTTTCTTTTTCTTAAACATCGTGTTTCGGGGACATCGTTACTGCCTTGGGCATTGTTTTTCGCTACATCCACCTCCATTATATCTAGATGTGCCATTTGATGCGGCAATTCAGCATCGGCTCTGGAAAAATACCAATTTGTTTATTTAATGTACACAATTAAATTTTACAGTTTAGAAAGCAAGCGTCGAAAAGGTTTACCTCGAAATTTCCATTGTGATGATAACTTGTCGATTATCGACCCTATGAAGAATCCATTTTTTTATATTATTGTTAGAAAGATAATTGTAATAGAATGATTACGTATTTATGTTATGCCAAAACCGTTAAGCAAACGAACGCGTGTGACCAATATTTTTTTAAATAGAAACAATTTTAAAACGCTTGCCTTGCCTTGCCTGCTCTTTGGCTATGCCCAAAGAGAATAAAATAAAACCACTACGCTCGCTATGTCAGCTAAATTCAAACAAAAGGTGTGACAGATCGTCTTATTTTTCATTGTCAAATCAGATGACATTGGGTAGTGCGTTCAAAAACATGAGTAGGTAGGTTTACGCTCGTTTTTCGGGTACCGTACCCAAAGGGTAAAACGGGACCTTATTAATAAGACTCCGCTGTCCGCTGACCAGCGCGTAGATGTCACCATCTCAAGGCTGTATCTTATGATTATGAACCATGATAGCTTAAATGAATTTAAATTTCCATGGTGATAGTTAACTACATAGTTGAAATTTTCACAGATGATGTATTTTTGTTGCCGCACAACCTACCCACTAAAAAAATAGAACAAAATAAATATATAAGGGGCTCCCACACAACAAACCTGATTTTTTTGCTCGATATTGATAACGGCAACTGGTAGACGCTTTGCCGTTTTTATAGATAATACCTACAAGGGAGTACTTCGTGCGCGAGTCCGACTCGCCTCTGGCTGGCTTTATTATGGTACCTACACCTTGGTTTTTCTTCATTGATACCCCTAAAAATGTTAAGGTAATTGCTCAAAAGTTTTAAGAAGCCTATGACTTATAAAACGCTTTAAATGTTTATGTTGTATTGTTTCTAGGTAGTTTTAACACACACTGGAAATGTACTGTCCACTAGGTAGTTTTATTTAATAAAAATATTTAAAAAAATAAAAAATAAACCTTGGTTGTATATGTTAGATAGGCCCATGCATGATATATGGATGGCCTATCCGTATAGTTCGCGCTTATGAATCCTGTGAACAAACAGCATAGGTACCAGCAACATACGATATTTTTTTCAGACGAGCCCTGCGAGACGCCCATAGCGGTTCCGAGAGCGTCGGATCTGGTCTCACCGCCGTCGCCCACCACTAACTGACTGCGGTCTCGCAGGAGGTCCAATAGCAGCGAATGCGCCTGGCCACTAATGCCGTAATGCTGGAGCTTGTACAATAGAGCGCGGTGGTCTGCGACGTCAAATGCTTTTGACAGGCTTCTGCTCACAAGCCTCCAGCACACGGCGGAGGACCTCGCGAGTGAGCGACGTAGACGAGCGTCTGGCGCGGTATGCATACTGGCGCTCCGACATGGCTCCCGTCAGCGTGGGTGTTCAGTGAGGCGAGTACTTAAACCGTTCTCGAAAACCTTTGTGATAGCGGGAATAATAGAGACTGTTTATCGGGTATTTATCGCGTACCTTTTGCTTTCTTTTCCCCAACGTTTCAACCGCGTTTCAGCGATCGTGGTCACGGGGCGACTGGATGTACTCGGAGTTACAACCGAGAATTGATGGCAGTTTCCACGACTACCCTCAATTCGTCGTCAGAATCAGGAAAGTCCACGTTCACATTGCGACACACTACACTGACCGTGTCCGATTGCTGTACAGACGGGACACGACGCACACATTTATTTAACACAGGATTCCACGAGGAAGAGAGACGAAAACGGGTGTTTTTTGATCTCAATCGCCTCTCGAACCATCCTATTGTAGTAGTGGCGTTCACGGGACAGAACTTTAGGGTCATGTAGCTCAATCCAGTGGTTGGTTCCTGAGTCTAGCAGGTGTTCCGCTATCGCCGACTTGTTCATCTGCCTATTTTTGACCGCAGCTATGTGCTCTTTCACCCTTTCGGCAATGGTCCTTTTAGTTTGCCCTATGTATGAGCGGCCACAGCTGCAATCTTGTATACGCCTGGCATTTGTAGAGGTATAACATCTTTAGGTGTCCGTAGTTGCTGGGCAACTTTTGTATGGGGGGTGAGAACCGACTTTATCGAAAACCTTTTCAGGATATTTTCGATTTTATCCGTCACCCCTTTCACATACGGTAAAAAGATGGGTTGTCTGCTGACCCCCGGCATTCTTCGGCTTCTCCGCTTTGTGTGTACAGTATTTAATTTACATATCCGTTCTGTTTGAGAACCTTCTGGACATGGCTCGGCAGGAGGAACTCCTCGAGATGTTCAGGGTCACATAGAGCATGAGCCCTATTCGTGAGTGAGGACACAACGGACTGTAAAGGTGCGGGTGATGATGTGATGCGGCATTCAGGTACCTGTCTGTGTGAGTGGGTTTTCGATAGACACTGTGCGCTAACGAACCATCTCTCCACCGTCTCACCATCACTTTGACATCAAGAAAGTTTAAGGTCCTGTTTTCCTCCAACTCGTGTGTGATCTTAAATATGTTATCAAATCGTGAAAGTTTAAAAAGTTTTGTTTTGCGAAGCTACCAGGGCCGCGCTGAGCAGCGCAGCGCTAGCTACGCCGTGGGCGCACCGCACGCAGCCGCCGCGCCGCCGCACCGACGAACCTATCGTTCAAGGCATCTGCAGCCTTCTTACGGGATTGGAACCTTTTGCCATCGGCGTCTTTGGTGACGTCCGTGAAACTAGCTGGGGCACCGGTCTTCACTCCTCTTTCAGTATTCACTACGCACCATTATGGCCTTATGAGAATTTGAGCTGTTACAAATCAAATTATTATAGTACTTGTACTTTTGGTTTTTAATCGAGTTTTCATACTGAATTTTTAAAGTGTCGATATACGAATTCAGCTGCTTATCCGGGTATTTTTCATTGAGTTCCATTATATCGAAAAGTATACCTAGTATACCTACTAATACTCATTTGTTTTGGTAAAACGAATCAGCCTTAATTCGGACCATTAGTATCATCAAGCCCCACGCTAAGCAGAGCTTGTGTTATGGGCACTAGATAACTGATGTATCTTCATAATAGGATAAATTAAATCATCATCAGCCAATGTAAGTCTACGTATTGAACATAGGCCCTCGCTTATTCAGCGCCATAGCGACTTGTCTTTGACACATTAGCATCTACCTGCAGTCTTATGTAATCGTTATTAACCCTAGGTGGAGTGGAGGGCACACTACGTTTACAGCACTAATTATTTGTGGAACTCACTTCATATTTGTTGACTGGACAGTCAACTGTAAAGATAATCTAGGTACCTATACCAGTAGTATACTTACTAGTCTATGAACTATACAAAAACAATCTTCTGAAGATTTGAAAAAGCGACTATTTGAAAGTCTGACCTAATGAAAATAAAGGATTCTAGAAGATTACTTTTCTGCTGGGGTAACGCACACGCTGCCTATGCAGCCGGCGGCGGCGGCGATGTACGAAGAGATTTGTCCTATACCTTGGGTACGGCCTGAATATTGGAAAGGACGCCGTCTACGCAAACGCATCGGACAGGAACTCTTTTTAGGGTTCCGTACCTCAAAAGGAACCCTTTTAGGATAAATGTTCCAAGGGCACATTACATGCACACAAAACCTATAGGATACTTCCCGATGACCAGAACCATGAAATTTGGCAAGAAGCAATGTCTTATAGCACAAGGAAAGGGAAAAAAGTAATTTGTGGTTTATTCATAGAAAGAAAATAGTACATTGTTACCCTAGTGGTTGGAAGTAACTTGTATAGTCCGAAAACGGGATTAATAGTTCGATTCGAGGGACTAAATATGTTACGTCATCATCAGCCTGTATTAGTCCACTGCTAAATAGTTGCTTAATGAGCGCCCTGTCTTCGCATCCAGCACCTGCCAGCAGTCTTTCGCAAATCATCATCCAACCTGGTCGGAGGGCGTCCCACACTACGTTTGCCAAGTCGCGGTCTCCACTCAAGAACACGTTTACCCCAGCAGCGGTTGTCGGCCCTCTTCTCGAGAGTTAGCAGAAGTGGCAGTGGGTCGGTCATACAGACCCACTGCCACTTCTGCTTACACCTTTTGTTCCTGCATAAAATTTTGAATAGCAAAATTGACTCCAGGAGCTTCTTGGTAATATATTTCTTTTTGGCCCAAGGCCATCGTCGCGCAAAAAAAACATTTTGGACACCCACATCTAGAGCCCAGTATCATGGGAATGTTTTCATAAATAGAGTAGGTATGCGATGCATTGCATACAATAGCAACTTCTCTGATAGGTACCTATTGATATTTTTGACTTGTCTGCACCCGAGTTTCGTAGATGCTTTGCCCGCCTCGCCAATTAGTTTAATTTAAATTAACTATTTTTTTATATGCATATAAAGTTCTCAATGCCACTATTTTATTTAATGGTGGGAACATTTTTATTGGTTGGTGTATTATTTTTAAGTCCTTTTAAGTTTTTTTTTGTATTGTAATCACTATTATTATAACTATTTGTTTGTTTCCTAAATATATAACAACAAAAAAAAACTAAACAGTTACCTACGTCATAATCGTTATCAAATCAGAAAATTATTGTGCACTAGGTATTATAAATAAATATAAATAATGCTGGACAATTCACACAACATTATCTAGCCCCAAGCTAAGCAGAGCTTGTGTTATGGGTACCTACTAGATAACTGATATACCTACATAATGTAATACAATATACATTGATAGATATTTTTTATTATACATAGAAAACGACCAGAACACCCTGAACAAATATCTGCAGATCGTACACATTGGTCTGGGTTGATTTCTTTGCTGAAGAGTAGAAGTTTGTACGGTACCCTTGATGCGCGAGTCTAACTCGCACTTGACGGTTTTTTGATTTAGGTAGCAATCTCCCTACCTAGTTTTAATTACAATATAGTTTCTGCCCGCGCCTTCGCTCGCTTGTGAGTGAAGCTAGGCACTTGAAATAAAACAACCGTCGTTTTATAACGATTTATTGTACAAAACAATAATACATTAAAATGTACAGGTATGTTTAAATTTTTGGACTCTGGGTCCCAAACACTGGACAATCATGTAATTATCCTTCCCTTACAGACACCATATTGCTCGTCGAGGCGTCAGCACTAATAGAAACAGACTCGGCTCTAGGTAAGCAAACTAGATTATACGAGAATAAAAATATAACAATAAATTAAAGTGCTCTCAACTTAAGTACACATCGTCTATCGCACTGTTGTCGACGGGCACCATGTAGTCTTTATTTAGAACAACGTAATTAACAAATCGATTAAACCTCCTAAGCATACTGTATTATATACACATTATGAACAACATTAGTCCTCTCTGGTGATGGCGCAGCGCTGCCGCTGCGGCCTCGCTCGCTCGCTCGTACCGTAGATACACAACTAAAGCACAAGATCACAACATCGGGAGACGAGGCGCGAGCGGCGGAACGAGCAGAGAAGCGGCTGAGGAACTATGTATCGATGGCGTTTACCACTTGTCAACGACTTGTTCGTTCACTGCAAAACAACCAGAGCGTTAGTGTCGTGTGCGCCCGAACGGAGGTGGCCGTCCGAACTTACTGGGTCTTATGCAGATATCACAACCGTGTCGTAGTTACTAAATGTGGAGTTTCACTGCGGGATCACAACAAACAATGAGTGTTCATGGAATATGTGCGTGCAGCGGCGGCGGTGTCTCGGCGGCGCTTACAGGTGCCGCGACGGCTGGGCTGGGGACAGAACGCGTCGTTAGTGCATGCGGGGCCCGAGGCCTCCCTGGCCCCGGCCCTGGGGGCGAAGACAGCGCTATCAGCGACCTTGTGCCGGCATCATTCCAAATGCTCAGCTGTGGACGCTTATAGCGTTTTTGTAGCTTGTAACACTTTTAGTGAAAGGATAGGTTCACAAACATCTAAACAGACAACATTGTATTGTGTGCTGATAGAATAGATTGTTCATAGGGTTTACATAACCAAAACAGGGGGCATAACATAGTGCAAATGTAGGGTGGTGCAATTTGAAGGTAAAGTAAAGGAGAAAATGTAATCAAATGCAAACATTATTGTTGACTATTTTAATTAACTGTAAAATAGTAATGTATAACAACTGTACATTTCAATGAGTTATTTGAAACCAAACAAGTTAAATGGGGATTGGGTCATCCAAAAAACGGTTTTGAGCATGCCCTGAAATTGTGCAGTGTATTGTATTTTTTTATCTGTGGGTATACTATGCTGACGACCTCCTATCATGAATATACCATTGGGCAACATTATTACATAAATAGTACAATATAGGTACGTTTCACTCAATAACTTTGATGTCATTTGTATAGACCTTGTAGCACCCCGTTGTTCATCAAAGGCAATTTTAAAATCAAGAAGAATCAATTAGAACAAAGTTATCAAGTAAAATGTTACAATTCTAAGTTATTAAATCACATCAAACTGCATTAATCATCAATAGAATCATGCAATGCACTCATGCCAGACAATCTTTACACTATAAATTCAAAACTTATGTACGTACGGACCTGTTGTACCACTACAATTTTAAAATGGACCAATTTAGATTCAGTTATTCAACTTAAAATAATATTATGTCTCATTCATAAAATAAATTGATGTCTTATCCGCGATCTACAAAAGAGACGAAACTTAAAATTAAATCCGCAGTAAATACGTAATAAATAAGTTTTACACCAAATACCGATAATTTGTAGTCACTACTTTATGTTCGTACATACATTTTGTTATTGCTTGTCTCTATAAAAAACTAGCATTAGATTCATGTCGGTAGATAAGACATGGGTATTAGTGAAAATGCACAAGTCGCGGACAGTAGCTTTGCCATCGTGGGAAGTCACGATAGCTACTGAACACACGGGTTATTTGCAATCAATCATTCACTCATTATGATTAGTTGTTAGAGAAAGGTCACAAGTGCTCACAAAACAAATACATTATGAGAAAACTGAAACGCATTACGGAATGTTAGGAAGCGACCACAGGTGACAGGACAAAGATATAGATATTCTCTAAGAGCTATGCTGAGAAAGTTAACTATTACCACGTCCCTAACCATACTCTTACGATAAAATAAATCTAAGATAACAATGCACGTACTATATAAATAGTAAACATCTGCGGTCCACGGTCCACACGGACAGGTACTGAGCGATGTGCGAGTCTTAATCAATTGCAATAAGGAGCTTTATAATAACTATACATAGAATTACCGAATGCAATAAATCTAACTTATAAAATACCGTTTAAATAACCCAATTTTTGGTGTTTCGTATTAGAATTATGAAGGTCTTCACAGCCACTTCACATGAAATAACAATAAATTGTATAAAGATAGATAAAAATCGGTAAAGGAAGAATAATACCTCACCTTCTGTAAAAAATGAGCTCCCATTTATTGTCTCGCACACGTTAAAATGTATATAAAATGCGTAATAATAAACGGCGGAAAGGTATCCGCCACTATTCCTAAGCAATACGGAGACACTAGGCTTATCGTATAGATAGATTCACTGTCGAGTCATTCGTCCATCACCGGGCCGTGCACTAGGGCCACTTCACACGGAGTGCGTCGGATTAGCATTCCAAACGGTTAGGTACTGTGGTGAGCGCACAGCTCATAGTTCATGGTTCCACAGGGGGATCCGTCGCGCCACTGGCTCGCGAGCGAGTGGTGCTAGGGAGGGTATTAGGTGTGAATGGAACGGGCGGGGGCGGTGTCACACTGCGGGCGGGCCGGCTTATAGGGGTCCGTAGATGATGATGCCAAAGAAGACTGCCCACATGAGCACAATCCACTGCATGCCGTGGAGCCAGTCTGACACGGATTTGGTCTCACCGTCGGAGATCTTGCGCGCGACGAACTTGAGCACCTCGTCGAGTAATACCACGGGTACTGAGAACTTCATCACTACCAGCCATTCGTCTATCGACAGCGGCGTCACTTGGAACACGGCCTGCAAACACACACGCAATACGCACATTTTTTAAACGTTTTAGCGGCTTCTGCGCTGCTTAATACAAGGATAATAATGATATGATGGATGTAGGCGGCTCAGGACCGCTGTGCGTGGCGCGTGTGGGGGAGGCCTATGTTCAGCCGTGGACTTATATGGGCTGCTATGATGATGATGTCCTCCTATCCAAACTTCAGTCACAGCGGCCTGTCCCGACGGAGATTAGCCATATGTGCAGAACATTATAATGCACACAAGTACACATTCTGGACTTGTAATAGAATATTGGCTACTTTTTACGATTTATTAAATGTGGTTGTTTTATCCCCTTAAGAGAATTTTCTTACGGGGAAACTGAACTTTAAGTTAAAAAAGTTACAGAAAAAGAGGGACTCTTTCATTTCGGTATAATCCACTTTTTCCCAGACAAAAGAAAACCTGGACCCTAATGTAAAAATACAGAAATCCCCCACATCTTCCCAGAATAACTTGCATTCAGCAGAATTGATATCATATAACACATGCTGAGACTGTTTTCTTTTCTATGTTCTTTTTGAAAAATGTTATGTACCCGAGTTGTAGTTAATATTAAATGTACTTACCGAGAGAACTTCAATATGTAAGATGACGAAGTGAAGAGTGAAGGAAAGAGCCATAGATCCGATGAGCCACAGGTTGGTCCATGGAGGCATAGCGATAAGCGACTGGTTCTCAGACAGAGAGTTCATGGCGTTCAGCATCTCAATGGTGACCAGCACGGATAGAGCCATAGTCATGGGGTGGGGGTCGGTGAAGATCTTGCAGTCAATACCCTGGAAAAAACGGAGTGGTGTGCTGAGTTATAAGGAAAATAATGCTTCTGAAGGATTCGGCGACAGCTGTTTGCAACTTCAATTCGTATATTAGTGTTCCGTAATACCAAAAATGATTACTAAAAACTTTTAGTTTTTTTCGACATTGTGTTGTTATTCTGTAACTAGACAATGTAAGCTATGTTCCTTATCGAACAAACGGTAAGATATTGTTGTTTTTAATACAAAACAAATAGGACGAAAACATGTCATTTGCGACGTAAAGTTATGCAAAATAGCATTTTGCATATTTTTGCTTACATTTCATAATAGGTGTGTATTACAAAGAAAAAAACAACCAGGGACCTAGATAAATACTATTCGCATACAAAAAACAACATGATATGGTGAAAATATGCTCGAATTACAAATCATTTTGGTAGTACGTTTGTATGGGCAAATCATCATCCGCAGGCCTCTTAACCACCAGCACAAAAAGAGACATTCACCGGAATGTCTCTTCTCTTTCACGATAAACTAAAGACATGTCAAATTATTTGACGTCCTTTGTTTATCTGTGGCATAGTTTCTGAACGATTTGAATGGACTTAGGATTTTTTCACTTTATGATTTGAACTACCATATTTGGATTTAGTGTTTCTTGTTTGAGCAGTGACATTATGATGGTTCAGAGCTAAACCGTTGGGGACTGCTAATTTTGTTTTCAAATGGAACCATACTAAACAAACAGCATTGAAGCAAACAAACAATGCCTGCCTTGTTAGGGAATTTGTATCTATACACTAGCCAAACTCGATGTGAAATGTTTGCAAACAAATCATGGCACAATAAACTAGAATCCACTTGCTTGAATTCCAGTTTTAGATATATTTGTAAGCAATATTTATTAAAGGAAAGTTCACATATCGACAAGATATGAAAATTCCGTATACAGACGCGGCAACCTACGTATATAAAAAGACGAGCGAATTTTACAGTTTGTTTACAAACATAGTACATCGAATCAGGCTAGGATATGATTTTTTTATATATCAGTGGTAAATTTACCTTGAAGTCTTCGTTACCATCTCCGAGGCACTGCAAGTGGTGGGTGAGTTGCCAGTAGGTCATCTGAGGTCCGTACGGGGAGTAGAGGAACCACCAGGAAGCTCCTCCTACGGTGGCGGCGCCGACGTATCCACCGATAGCCATGTATCTGAACCATGAAACATTTTAACCTTAGACAAGCGGAATAGGAATCGATATTGTTAATTCCATAACAATTATGTGAACATTACAAAAGTTAATCACGCCGTGGCGCATGGCGGGGTAAAGAGTTTTCTACCGCGAGCGGAACGGACTCATTCAGGACTCCGTTTTATTGCCAAGAGTAAACCGCATACTTGTGTTTGCACTAATAGTGGAGCTAATACATAGTGGCTGAGGACTGAGAGACCGAAAAGCTTTGAAATGAACTCCGCTCACTCATCTCTCTATCCCGCTCATTACTTACAATGTGTAATTACATTAAAAGAGATTGGGAAGGTAATTCCTGAAAATATCGTTCTTAGTAACATGCATAAACAGTGAGATTATTTTTAGCACAAAATCTCTTATTTTCCCAAATGCTTAAAAAATACCAGTGAATCAAAGTTTGTTTTATCCATTGTTTTATCATGAGTTCATAGAAAATGGTTTTCGTTTTGAGGCAAATTGCTAATTTATATAATTTTTTGCAGAAAACATTTAAAACAGCAAAAAAAAAGAAACTCGCGCCCACGCGCTCGTTGTCGCTGTCAGTTAGTAACAGTTGGTTTATTAGGGTTCCGCACCCAAAGGGTAAAACGGGACCATATTACTAAGACTCGGCTGTCCGTCCGTCTGTCACAAGGCTGTATCTCATGAACCGTGATAGTTAGACAGCTGAAATCTTCACAGATATTGATGTTGCCGCTATAACAACTAATACTAAAAAACAATAAAATAAATATGTAAGGGGGCTCCCAATGCTCCCGTACATAAAACGTGGTATTTTTGCCGTTTTTATAGATGTACGGAACCCTTCGTGCGCGAGTCCGACTCGCACCTGGCCGGTTTTATTTAGGTATAGAATTATAAGTAAGTTTACTGGATTTCTTTCTGAAACGTTGCTGGCGCTAAAACAACAAAATCAGCATCGCGGCTATGCAAGACGTAGAAAATTACGACGGGAAGTAGAATTAATTATTAGCTTTACAACTCACACATTGTGTATGTGTGTATTCATGGTGTATTCTAATTTAATTCTGTGTTTGTTGGACTGGAAACGTTTTTAATTATGTTTATCGCTTTATATACGTCATACACTAGTCATAACTACATCACAGGACAGACAAAGTCTCTGATACAAAACCCATAAACTTAAAATTAAACTGAATTTGATAAGCGGCAGTAAATTTTAATGTAAACATGTTTATTTCAGGTTGAAATTTACAGTATTTAGTTGTTTCTGAGTCAAAAGGTACCTGATTAGGATTACATTATCTAGTTGAAAGACTGAAATATATGAACGAAAGAATAGATATTCTTTCGTTCATATATTTCAGTCTTAAGAAACGAATAGAAAAAGCGCATTTGAATAACATACGCAGCGACTCATGTTTTTCGGCCTACATACATTCCTAATTTCTGTTGCTTTGCTTTTTCTGTATGCATGTTACCGTTGTTGGCATACAATTTGGATTGTTTTGAAAAAACTAAATATCAACTTTGAATTCCTCAAACAACGAATTTGTTACATTGAAAGGGCAATTTTAACAATTGTCTGTCCACATGCAGAAATATATGCTATGGCGCTCATTAGGGGAGGCCTATGTCCAGCAGTGGACTAATGTAGGATGATGATGATGCAGAAACAATTATTTTGCATTAAAGGAACCGGAAATAGGTGAATTTAACATATTTAATACTAACTAATACAATTCAACTACTGATAAGCTCAACTAGAGCACTCTTCCCGTGGGTGTCGTAAGAGGCGACTAAGGGCATACACCGGGGGGCGGGCAGCAGCGCCTCTTGCAGAATGGATCTACCACCGAACTGCGATACCCAACCCGCATGCCCAGCGTGGACATTATGGGCATTGCCCCCATGAGATAAAATCCAATAAGGCGATTATCAGGGGCGGCCTGCGTCCAGCAGTGGACCTTTATAGGCTGTTGAGGTGAGGATGTCTCTATGTAATGTTATTTTCTGGTGTACAATAAAGATTTATTGTATTGTATTGTAGATCTATTACAGGCTTTCATAATACGGGTCTAAAAGCCCCCTTCTACCGGGATTATTTCAGAGTTGTGTTGATTTGACCTTTCAGATTTTAAACTCTGAAAGTTCAAATCAATACAGCTCTGGTAGTCTAGTTTAATCTCACCTGAAGAACAGCCATCCAGAGATAAGTCCCTCATCAGCCCTGCGGGGAGGTTTGTCCATGATGTCCAGATCGGGAGAGTTGAAACCGAGGGCGGTGGCGGGCAGACCGTCAGTTACCAGGTTGACCCACAGCAGTTGGACGGGGATCAGAGCCTCGGGTAGACCCAGGGCAGCGGTCAGGAAGATGCAGACAACCTCGCCGATGTTGGATGAGATCAGGTAGCGGATGAACTGTTTCATGTTGTTGTAGATGGCACGACCTGGATGACAATAATATATAATTAATTTATATTAATAATAATAATTACTTAAATTAATTTATTACAAACATTAGGTAAAGGATTTGTCAATTGAGCTTTTGTTATTATAGTGAGCAGACCCTAAGCACTCGATTTCGTAGCGCAGTTGGTTAGTGCATTCCCGTAAGTGAGAGAAGGTCGCGCGTTCATGTAAATAAAAAATCAGAGATAAAAAAAAAGAGTTTGTTTTGGGATATTAATTAATTTGTTAACTGATTTGTATTGTTCTCAATTGATATGTAATAATGAACAATCTTTAAAACAAAGTTTTTAAAAAGGTTGTAAATGTTTATTGAATAAATTTTTATGATATTAGGCGTTCCAATCAGTTAAGTTATTTACAACGCGATATTTACTTTACTTGATTTGAGTTTTGATATTGGAAAGCTCAAAAATTAAATCATGGTTAAGATCCCGTTGTTTAGCTTTTTTATAATGTCCCAAAGGTGGCGCTAACGGCGCTATAGCCGTAAGAGGTCCCAAAGATTTCCGGTTGAACCGATTAGGGTTTCGTGGCTTAGTTGGTTAGAGCACACCTGTTCTAAGGGTAGGGCGCAGGTTCGAATCCTGCCGAAATCGAAAGTTTTTAGGACATTATAAAATCCCGTTGTTGTTATGGACTTTAGCGTTACTAACTATGATTGTATTAAAAGTTTGATGCTGTTCGAATACGGTCTGATCCAATATACATACTTTTCAGAGTTTCATAATAATCTAAGACATGTAGCCGCTACTTGTATTAATGCACAAAAGTGCATTGTATTAGACCAACACGTTATTTGATTGTTGAATAAAGTGACAGAGATTTTGTAAATAATAGCTCTGAACTTGAAAAAGATGTCAGAGCATTTTTTTTTCACTTAAAGAATAGCATTTGTGTCCATCACCACGAATTTGGTATCATACTTTGTCTAATTCATTGAACACGTTTTTTAGACAAACTATTATTTAATTCTAAGAGCATCTTGAGAACTTGTTCTTTTGGTAGAATTCGTGTAGTACAAACCTTCCTCAACAGCAGCGACAATGGATGAGAAGTTGTCGTCAGCGAGCACCATCTCAGCGGCGGACTTAGCGACGGCGGTTCCGGAGCCCATGGCGATACCGATCTCGGCCTTCTTGAGGGCAGGGGCGTCGTTCACACCGTCACCAGTCTGTAAGAGGTGGACTTGGTCAGGATTTTTATGGCAAAGTTTACAATATCTTGGTTTATGGGACATGGTATGGGCATTCATATATTACGTGGTTTACCTATCAAAAACACATTCAAATACTTTTATTATGTCATATCATAACTACTTCGTATTTCTAATTTATCCTACCAATCTTAAAAATATTATAGAGCCAAAATGTGTGTGCTGTTGTGAAGATATCTAGCTGAAGACGATGCCAAAAACTACTTTTTTTTGATAATGTATTAGGCTGACATTATGTATACCTACATAACGATTACATTATAACATTTATCTAATAATATCAGAATAAATACTAAAATATCTTAAAATTTCGCTAGTTCTCCACAGTATATTGTTTTGTGGCAAGTCATTCACCGATGACAGACAGCGCCAATGACCCCATTCAAACGTCTTTAAGGCGGTAGTATGCGTGTGAAAGTGGCATCGCTACCAATTTTATTTTATTACTACGTTGAACAATAGAACTTTCAAAAATCCAACGTATAGTTTGTAATACCTATTATAAGCTTTTTTAAGGCCTCTCTAATAGTTCTCGTTAGTTTCAATTTAGTTTAGCCTAATAGTTTTTTTTAATTTAGTATATCGAAAATATATATTGGCCACCAAGGGCAATTTCGATATTCTGCCTAAACCCAATAGCATAAAACTATTACAGAGGCGTTAAAAAAGCCTTTAAACGGTATCACAAACTGTACGTTTGATGTTTGAAATTTCCTTTGATCAACGTAGTAATAAAATAAAAGAGGTGGCGGCGCTAGTTTGACGCATACCACCGCCTTAATTATAAAAAAACATCCATCGTTTATTTTACAACAATGTCGATAATTATTCACTCCAGACAGTAGGAATGATAACTTTCAACCATTCTAGTACATAAACAACAACCTAACGTAAACAAAAGGCCTACCAGCGATGTGGTGAATGTAAACAATCATGCACTGTATTGGCCTAAAATGATGAAGACATTGTTGTTGCAGCATAATAAACCGAGTTTGTTATGTATTTCCGATTGTCTGGTTGCATTTGAATTGTTTCATTTTACGTGGCTAGACGATACAATGCTTATAGGTACGCATTTAGTTTCTCACGGCTTAATTTTATCGCTTTTCCACCGAAGTGAAGGTAAAAATAAATAATGCTGGACAATTCACACAGCATTATCTAGCCCCAAGCAATGCAGAGCTTATGTTATGTTATAGTAAAAGCTTTTTAATGTCTAAATCTAAGGTATGTTCAAATGATTGAACAATCCCTTCATAAATAAATGGTTTTCAAAAAGGAGGTAATCAGAACTCACATATTTTAAAAGAAAATTACAAGTCTATATCCGTATCTGGGCCAATGTTTTGTTGCCCAAAAACAGTATGTTTACTGTTAAGTTAGGTATAAGTTACGAATGTAACTTATACCTAACTTAACAGTAAACATACTGTAACAGGAACGACAACAGGAATCTGTTATCGTTAAAAAGTTGAAACAAGTTTTCCTGCTAACTTTACCAACCTATCAAGGGGCTATAGGGCTTCAAGAAATTTTTATCAACATATCTGAAGAATTTATTATTTAACGCTCTTTATGCTAGTCTCTGACAGTTAACCATGACCGACTGCTCCTTCAACTCAGCGAACAGGGAACGATGGCAATGCATTGCCCGAGCAGCCGTCTCATCAGCGGAACCGCCAAGAGTTAAGAAGAGAAGCTCAAGTACTGGGTGGGCCGAAAGACTGAGTAATTGTTTCAATTATAATAGGCAAATAAGCGGCTTATAAAAGTTATAATGATAACCCAGCTGTTTTGTGGAAATACCCACATTTTGCCACCGACGACGACGGGCAGAATGATTAAGTTATAGTCTGGCTTCTTCTTTTTCTCCTCGCATTTGAGCTCTGACATTCCTGTCACATAGGGATTATACGACCGTTCCTGAGATTACTCCATACTCACAAACAATTTTTCTCTTTATAATAATAGTGTAGACGAGTAGTACTCACCATAGCGGAGATTTCATTCATGCTCTGCAAGTACTCAACGATCTTGGACTTGTGCTGAGGCTCGACGCGGGAGAAGAGACGTGCGCGGGCGCAGGCGGCGCGCTGCTCGGAGACGGAGAGGTCATCGAACTCGCGGCCAGAGTAGGACTTGCCGGTGGTGTCTTCATCCTCGGTGAACACGCCGATACGTCTGGAAAGGCAAATTTCTATTTTAGACGAGAACTTATGAAGTTTTGGTCTTCGAATCGCTTTTCTCTAAATGAACTGGGAAAAGCTAAAAGGTAGAGGTTAAATTTTGCTGCTCAAATAGTTGTTGGTGCGGAATCACAGTAATGAGAGAGTTGCTGATGTCTAGATCAATTTTGTAGATAATGAATTCAAAGTACCTGCAGATAGCTTCAGCGGTGGCCTTGTTGTCACCAGTGATGACAATGACGCGGATACCAGCGGCGCGGCAACGGACGATGGAGTCGAACACCTCCTTACGGGGCGGGTCCAACATGCCGACGACTCCGACGAATGTAAGGTTCACTTCGTACGTGTAGAACTTGGTTGAGTCTCCCAGGTCCATCTCTTCGGGCTTCAGAGGGTTGTCGGCGGTGGCGAGGGCCAGGCAACGCAGTGTGTCGCGGCCGGTACCGTATTGACGGGTCAGCTCCAAAATGCGGTTCTTCAGGGTCGAGTTCAAAGGCACCTTGCTGGTTCCAACGCGAGCGTGGCTGCAACGGTCCAGGACGCCCTCAGGCGCTCCCTTCACGAAGAGTTTAGGTCCGTTTCCGAGGCGGGAAGGCTTCAGGGGTGTGCAGTAAGAGGACATGGATTTCCTGTCACGTGAGAATTCCAGGGTGAATTCCTTCTTCCACTTGGTCTCGATCTCCTGGCGGACGACGATGGCAGAGGAGCGGCGGTCGAGGCCGGTCTTGGGCACGTTGAAGGGGTTCATTTTTTCCGCGAGCACGATCAGGGCAGTCTCTGTGGCCTCTCCGACCTTCTCGAAGGCCTGCTTGAACTCGTTGAAATCAATAGCGGAGTCGTTGCACATGATGCAGATGGTTCCCAGTTCGTGCAGCGCGTCGAACTCGGCCGTCTTCACCTTCTGTCCCTTCAGGTAGACGTCACCGATGGGCTCGTAAGTGGAGCCGGTGATCTCGAACTCGACGAAGCTGCTGTCGTTGCCCTCGATCTTCTCAAAGATGAACATGCGAGACACGGACATCTGGTTGGTGGTGAGGGTGCCGGTCTTGTCGGAGCAGATGACGGACGTGCAACCAAGGGTCTCCACGGAGGGCAGAGACCTGACGATAGCGTTCTTCTTAGCCATACGGCGGGTGCCGAGAGCAAGACAGGTGGTGATGACGGCGGGGAGACCTTCGGGAATGGCGGCGACGGCGAGAGCGACGGCGATCTTGAAGTAGTAGACGGCGCCCTTGATCCAGCTGCCTCCGTGGGCGGGGTCGTTGAAGTGTCCGATGTTGATGGCCCAGACGGCGACGCAGATGACGGAAATGACTTTAGAGAGCTGTTCGCCGAACTCGTCAAGTTTCTGCTGGAGGGGAGTTTTGATCTCCTCGGTCTCGGACATCTCGGTACGGATCTTGCCGATGGCGGTGTTGAGGCCGGTACCGATGACGACGCCGCGCGCCTTGCCGGCGGCTACGTTGGTTCCCGAGAAGAGGATGTTCTTCTTGTCCTGGTTGACGGCGCGGGGGTCTGGAATGGCGTCGGTGTGCTTGATCACGGATACGGATTCACCGGTCAGGATGGACTGGTCGATACGGATCGTGGTCGAGAAGATCTTGATGAGGCGGATGTCGGCCGGGATCTTGTCTCCAACGGAGACTTCGACCACGTCGCCGGGTACGATTTCTTTCGCCCTTACTTTTTGAACGCCGGATTTGTCGCCTCTGACTACTTTACCCATCTCGGGCTCGTATTCTTTCAAGGCTTCGATGGCGGATTCGGCATTTCTTTCCTAGAATAAAGTGAATATGGTAAGGCCAAATTGTTTTTAAAGGTCAATGTTGTTTAAAGCCAATATCTTGTGTATCTTACCTGCCATACTCCTACAATAGCGTTAGCGATAAGAATTAGTAAAATAACGAAGGGTTCTACGAATGCTGAGAAAGCATCTTCGTGTTCTTCAAATAAAGCTAAAACCTGTAATCAAAACATGAGATTAGCTACCTTATCGATAACAAAACAAAGATTAGCCTCACCAAATATTATTTTAATACTTACGAATGAGATAATAGCGGCTAATAGCAAAATCTTGACTAAGAGGTCATCGAACTGTTCCAGTACTAACTGCCATATACTTTTGCCTAAAATAAAAACAGATATTACAAAAATCTGCGCGTAGATTTGTAAATGACAGCACTCGTTCAAACGAACAATTTAGTTTCATAGGAGGGCCGAGACAATGGAAAACATTTCTACATATTTTTAGTACCAACTAGCTGTTTTAAAACACATTTCACTAAAAAAGAATTGACTAATTCTATATTTATAAAAATAAATTAAAATGGTCTGTAACCGGTACAACCGGCTGTTATTAAATTGGTCAGGCTATTTAAGCGTCAATATCTTTAAATTCAAGGTTTAAAGGTAAGACAGAGAACGTGTCATATACGTATGTTAAAACCTTGCGCCATATAATAGACTTTAAGTGGCTTAAAGGTTACCTTACAACAATGTTCATGTTTGTAGATGCTTACCTTCCTCAGTAGGCAGTTCTGAAAAAAGAAAAGAGCGATAAGAATTTGGAATATAACATCAAAGGAGTTAATTTATTTTGAGATAAACTAGCCAGAACAGACGTGGTGCCCATCGGAGCAGTAACGATCGTACATAAATACACTACGGCTTGCGTCCAAGAGAACATTGAGAACTCCCCTACTAAGAATGGTCATGCTTGATTAGCAAAGTTTATAAATCCTCTCGTAGATCATACATTTGTTAAGCAAATTTGACATAGGAATCGTTCCATAAAAGGATAAATTTTTCTTTGTTTCACGCGTAATAAATTGACTTAAGTTGTTTAAAAACAATGAAATTTAAATCAACATATTGGATGATATCTTACATATACATAAAACAAGTTTCGATTGAGAGATGTTATTTAATTCTTTGTCAATTTATGTGGGTTTTGCGTGAAATTAAGCAAAGGCGAACTATTCCCGGTGTGAAATTAACTATATTTAAAAAGATGTCAAAGACTACACATATTGGTAATTAAATTATATGAGTTGATCACTTTTGGAAATACGAGTCATATGTAAACATAAGATTTGGCCGCCTCGCTACCACACATCACAAAAATGTGCATTCAAAAATAGGCTTTAACTCGTAACATTTAGGTATTTATATTGTCGGTATTCGATGACAGACAGGTTGCGCGCCACCTCTTTTGTCACTTAAAAAAGATGTTCAACGAGTTTAAGCCCATATTGTGGTAAGCGGTGTTGGATTAATATACTCACTGCTCAGACCTTATTATTGCTTGATTCACGATAGTGATCGTGCCAACTAAACTGGTTCTTATGATTATGAGCGATAGTGTGTACATTCTCCTACAACGGTCGTGTCAATATGTACGGCTATCATACTGTAGCCGTTAGTGTAGTTAGTCTTTAGATAAGAATACACAATAAGTTGCAAAAAATAACGCGTTAACACTGACGTCATACAAATGTTGACGACCATTTCCACAGTAAAATTCTTCTGCTACGGATCAGCATAAGTTATCATCAGCGCCTAAACCGGTTTTCTACAGACAACTACGCGTATATAAACAGTTATCAGAGTAAGGCTTTATAGTCTGGCTAAATAAAATCATAGTCATCACGTGCCAATTTCGTGATAATAGCCGATAAATATTTATCAGGACAACGTTCTTTTGTGATGGACTGTAGTGTGCCTATAAGTTAGGTTACAGGTGTCAATTACAATGAGAAGCTTTGCATATTTTCCGAAGTAACTGTTGAAAAATGTGTTGACGACGAGGGTTACTTAATGATATTCATTTGACTAAAATCAAGCATTATTATTATCAGGTATAATTCCCCCTTATCATCAAGGTTTCTAAACCTAAACGCACCTTATCTCGCTAGACAACTACGCATTAAAAATAAGGTCGCCAATAACAAAGGCGATAGCTGTATACAAAAAGCTCAAGATTACATTAGTCTCGCTTGATAGTGAGTGATCGCATTGGACCACGCGTACGACTCGCACAAAGACACCTACGTCATACTACGATGACGTGTCTAGGTACGTAAGGATACAATAGTCTTTTTATCCGCGCATCGATTAATATCAATCAATAAATAAGGAGTTGTTTAATTAAGCAAATAGCTCCGAGGGATCGCGAAGTCAATGAGATAGCGAGATAAGATCGCCTGCCCTAATCGCATAGTGTAATCGGGCAACATGCGCGTGCGGTTAGTCAATCGTTCAACTCTATTTGCGTTTTCAGTCCGAATGCCAGCCGCGGCGAGACTAATGTAAGCAATTAGTCAACACGTCGATAACGCAGTGTCAGCACAGCATCTGTGCACTCTCACTGATTAGTGATTATATAACGAAGCATTACAATATCACAAACGTATCAAGATCAGACGATCAAGCTACAAGACACACGTCATCGCAACGATATGCGTGGCGTGAATGTCAATATCATAACACAATAGACAATATTTGATTAACTTTTAGAGCTCCGAGGTCTCGCTTTACGACTTCGATGCCGAGTAAAATTAGATTTTATGGAACCGTGAAAAAAAAACTGTTTCATAGCTAAGAATCTAACAATAGTAGGAAGCCGGCGATCCACTTAGTGGAATACCACAGGTGGAAGGCAGCGACCTTGGATTGGCTTGCTATTTGTTTTCCAACATGCAACAGGCAAATCGCTGTAAAGTAAATCAATGAGGTAGTACTGTTTATCGGTAGGTAAATTCAGCGATTATGCCGTTATCTTTTCCGTTGCTCGTAAAAATAAAACAAATCCTACAGTCTCGGGTTATGTTGAGGTAGAGGTGAAAGTACGATAAGGATGGAATGAGATTTTTAGAGCTTTGTTCCTTTTTTGCGTAAAGTGAAAGTAAAGAGAAAACGCACAAAGAAAGTATAACATCGGGCGAGTCTAGATTAATGTTCAATCTCAGAGTAAAAAGCTCGATCGACACATAAACTAACTAATATAAAAAGAATTGAAGTTTATGAATAGCTGTTGACAATGATTAATTTAGTAGACTACGAAAGATATAAATTCTCTTCAGTTATTAATAACAATGATTTGATATTACTAAAACGAATAGATTAATTAATTCGATTAGATTCAATAGGAAGGGCGAATCAGTGAAGAGTGAGACACATAAATTTTTGTGTTAAAAAGGTTCACAAAGTTGTAAGATGAACCGAATCTATTGTGTAGGAAATTGTACGTGAAATATTTTGCACAAAGAAAGATTTTCACGTGAATGTTGAATGTAGTTAGAGCGTCAGCTTTCGTAGACGCAACCCGCCAACGTACATCGAAAATAACCCCGGGTACCTACAGTATTTCACTAGACACGAGTTCGCAGCATCCAACGGCGCTTCCAACTCAATATTATATCTAATTGACTCGGCAGCGGTAACTCTATCGACCTACTAAAGCTACGGTGCTCTTAAACTGTACAAATTGTGTTTCCGTTGACAACCCTTGAACAACGTGCTCTAGTTGTGGCTAACATTGAACGTTTGCTTCGCTAATACCGTACAAATATCGCGGTATTATCAGGACCTACTACGTATTATGTAGCTTATGCATACACGCTTTATGGGTTTCGAGGACGAAGCGTAACAAATGAGTGTACCTAGAAGTTATACTTGCTATATTTGTGTTGAGATTACTGATTATTCCGCCATAAAAATCTATAGAAAGAACTTAATAAAACTGCTTGAACAGATTGAAGAAGTACTCTGTGGTAGAAATCACAGTTCAATCCTTTTTTCATTGATTATGAGAGAACTTAGCGAACAAAGGAATCTGTATTTAATTGAACAAAGGATAGTTATTGGTAATTTGGATTATGCTATGACCTTCATCACCAGGAAGTTAAATTTAAAAGCTCAATATCGTGTGACACTCGATTATAAGATTAATATTATGTTGGTCAGTTCATTACCTATTTAAAACGAGACGTGCAGTAAGTACGTAAGTACTTGTAAGCGTTATCAATGCTCTTCATGTAAAGCAGCAATTTATGATGTGTTTTTCGCCTTAAACAAGTCACAATTCTTGTAATGGATATACCGTATTATGATAAGTCTGACACGAAGTTTATGCGATATTTCCGAATTCAAGCAACTACGACACCGGTTGTGAACAAAGATAAACAAATACGATGTGTTTGATGCTTCTTTCTGAGGCGGGCGTGTAATGAAGACTCGAATGCTCGCTCGTCGACAGCTGTTTAATATGCAAAATAAATTAACTAAAATAATAGCGCGCAGCTGCTAGATCAATCATGCATGTTATTTTATTTGTTAGGTAAATTATCTGATTTTACGCGTTGAATATAGCGAACATAATCAGCTCAGGAGTATATTTTAAGTAGACTTAGAAAAGGTGTCTATATTTACAGCACGGGGTGAGAGTGTTAACCTGGGAGGCTCGTACGCAACGTCGCGTTGTCACGCCTCGAAGAGCGTAACCCTCTGGTTAAGCACACGCACCACTGGCCAATGAAGATGACCCACTACTGCTTATAAATAACCACCACTCCAAGCCCCGGGCATATTGATAGGCCTTAGGTATCGTTCATCATCGGGCTGAGCTTCGGCCAGCTACAATCAATCTACATCAAACACATCTCGCTATTTATGTGCACCTACAGCGATACACCGATTACAACTTGAAAGGAATGCGTTATTTTATTGGCAAGCTCAGCGCACGTGGTCTGCTTTACAGATTTAATCTTTGAACTGTGTATTATTGTAATCTGTGTGTAAAATGTGTCGAATTAGTGTTATTTTTTTAGTTGATAAATGCAAACGTAAGGAAGATAATTGATCACTTTATTAATTCAATACCATAAAAAAGTAACATAGGAAGATGCTGATTACAGGCATTGTTTCAGAGCTATTGCAGTTTAATATTAAAGATTGTCTATTGGTCCATGATATTTTTTGTAATTAACAAATTCTACGCCATTTTCTATGCAACAAAAACATATTTCTGTATCTTTATGTAAGTATTTCTAATTATCGTATGGATTACTCCATAGGACCAACCAATAACTGGATGTCAATGTGAGGGGATTTCAACCTGTGGTCCAACCAGTTAAAAACACCTCACGGGCACGTCAATTCAAAAAAGGTATAAAGGTAAGTAAAGGCAGGATGGCTCAAAATATGTAATCTGTTAAATTAAATTTTTAAAATGTACACATTTTCTATGACCCATACAATAATTTGGTGTCTTGTAGACTATTGAAATCTTAAAGATTTAACCATTTTTGATATAAATGCTTGCGTTGTCAGTGAAAGGTGAATGACAAGATTCACCTTTGTAAAATCATGTGCATAATAGAATGGCAAGTAAGACAATGTACTGAAATATGCCCAAGATAATTTCTTGTAAGTACATAATGTACTTTAGGGCCCCATCTCATTAGGACCCCATGGTGGCGCCACTAGCAAAATGTGAACTAGATCAGGATAAAGTAATAAAACCAGCCAAGTGCACTCGCACACGAAGGGTTCCTCATACGTTGGTATGGTATGCATAGTTCCGCATACCATTCATAATAAAACACATTTATCTATAAAAACAGCAAAAAATATCATGTTTGTTGTATGGGAGCCCTTTCAAATATTTATTTTATTGTTTTTTAGTATTTGTTGTTATAGCAGCAACACGGAACCCTAATATTATGTTCTTTTGAATGAATACAAATTACTTAAAACTTTTATCAACAAGTCTTAACACATTTGGCACATTTTTATTTTTAATTCCCTTGTCAACCGTGAATCATTCACGGTCAAGTGTGATCATCTGGCAATATTTCAACAAATGCATAATGTTACACAGACATTATGCAGAATTACATAAGATGCATGAAAACTTAGCATCAATTGAATCATAGCAAATACATAAATTTTAGCAATAACAAACATAGTTTCAGATATAATTGTAAGTATAATTATTCAAGGACTACAAATTGACAAGTAATGTAAATTTCTTATAAAAAGATGCATTGTGGTTTGTTTACAAACATTCTACATTGAACTTGGCTGGTGTTAAGATGCAAACACTGTTCAACTCTAGGCAGTCATGCTTTTAACTGAACACATGACCCATAATTATATTGATAAATGTGCATGTTCAGGCCTAAGGCGTGCTGTGCAGTGCTAGCATAGAATTTGCAGCACCCAACTCTTCCCGTGGGTGTCTTATGAGGCAACTAAGGGACATACACCAGAGGATGATTGCAGCGCCTCTTGCAGAATAGATCTACCACCAAACTACAATCCCCACAACATTATAGGCTGTTGAGGTGAGGCAAATAGGGGAGTTGAGTATTTTGTTCTCAAATATTTAGGTCTTAGTTTGTTCTTATAGTAAAGATAAGGAAATCAAAATAGAAATACATATTTTGCAGTTATAATCAAAATGAACTATCTTTGTTTTTAAATGATGATTAGCATTAGATTTGAGCTATATGATAGTAAATTTCTTTGTTGTAGCTAATCATTGATAACACCTGTTACCTATTATTAATATTGATCACTGTAAGTAAAACTTTATAGAGTTTAAATTAGATTTGAAATTTCAAAGATATTTTCAACAAGTTTACAAACTTATCAGTTGGTAGTAGTTTATTCATTGACGAGGATTACGTTGGCAGTTATTTAGTATTGGAACAAGTACTTCAACACTATCAGCTGACCTTGCCGTCTATGTAAAACTGTTCTGACTAGTTCATAACTAAGCTAATGTACATTATATGCAAATGAGTACTTAGCACAGAATTGACAACAAACTTACCATTTGGGCCATATTTTTCCTGGTTCCTTTTGACTTGGTCTGGGGTAAGACCTTTGTCCGGATCTGTGCCAAAATATCCGAGGATTTCATCCACGGTTTGTGAATGAGCGTCATCCAGTGCCATGGTGGAGTACTACGTTGCCGTCAGTTCTATAAAGAAACAGATATAGGTTAGAAATGACGAGTCATCATTATCAACTTGAAGTTTTGAGGTTATAAATGATTATCATTGTATTTAAATTATAAAAGAGCTAGATTCCGCGTCTCTATTGTTATTCAACTAATAACAGCTGATAAACAGGAGAAAGCACTGATCACATCCCATTGACAGTAACCCAATTTTTTTGGAACTGGGACATTCCGTTTTTTTTACTATTTATGTAATGTTAGAGATCAATTATTTGATTTTTATATATCACTAGTATTCCACAAACACAGGGCATTAATTAACGACAGCGAAGAATATTTGAATCGAATTGTTCAAGTTCCGTTCCGAAGCTCATCGTCACTGACTAAGCCACTCACCAAAAAAAGTTTTGATTTGCATGAGAAATGGGTGTTTTATACAGTCTTTCACTAAATATATCGATTCCGTATCTTACTATAATTTGTACTAAAATAATACTTTGCTCGTAAGTAAATATCATAAACTACAAGAACACGTATCCAACAATCTAGCCGTCATTTTTTCCTTGACTGACATTAAGTGTGCAGTGTCGCCAGGTAAGTATCTACGTTTTCCTGACATGAGTAAAATAATACAGAACAGCAGATAAATACCGAGCCAAACAAACACTTGTTTAATTTGATGTTTGTTATTAAAACGATTAACTTACTTAAAGCTCTGCAAATTTATTTTCAATCTTTTCCCATTCATGTAACATATCGTCAATAAAACTACGTGAGTGGTAAATCAATAATAAAAATGATGTGTTTTTAAATAAATGCAAGATCAATACATAGAAAACAACTGTTACAGTAACAACAGTAAAGTTCATAAGAACTTGAAGTCACCTACGTAACCTACGTACCTCAGTGTTAGGGGTAAATCATCGTATCTGGCATCACTAAGAGATTGTCAAGCTAAAAGTCGATAGAAGCGCCATCTTTAATTTTATCAAGTGAACTATTTTAGTCAAAACAAATTCTTTTATTGTATTATTATCTACATATTTGGTGAGATAAAAATAGTTAACTGTAAAATTAAATTTATTTTCTAATATTTTTATTATGACTAACATCAAGATGGGGTTTTACATTATCAGGATTGAAATAATGTGGAGCTATCTCATTGGTCGAAATCGTACCACGTGACACGAAAGCTATTTCGGTGCCAAAGGCGCTTACAAAATGCGGTATTTTTAAAAGTTAAAAATTTTGTTCGCGTTATATAACACAAATCACTTAGTTAACAAGCACCAATTTCCTTTAAAAACTGTATAAGAACTTTACGCGATTTACGACGCCACACTCACAATCATTGAATTTTATGGTATTATGGAACTTACTGAAATATTTATTTTTCGACAGCGTCGGGAAGGAAAGAAGAAATAAAAGTGGCGCGGGAGATGTTTTCCCGCCGCGCCCCGAGTCTCGACTCCCGGGCGAAGAGCGACGATTTTAGAGCGGCGCGGGCGCGGTGGAGGGACACCGTCGGAGATTTCTTTAATTATTTTGGCAACAGTACTCGATGGCACAGCCGAGTCGCTTTCCAGGGTTGCATGTCGCATGGCGGCAGTCGCCGGCCGTCCTGTGATGATCTTTTTATAGCGGCCGCTGCCCGGCTCGAGCTCCCGGTGCTGGTTTGCGGTCATTTTTGTTTACGACTATTAAAAAGGTGCTTTTTTTCAGCTTTCATTTTAATGCCTTTGCGGACCCTGTCACTAACCGAACTTGTATATTAAAACTTGTGGTCTCAACAGGTTTGAAATTAATTAAATTTAGTTAGGTAGAGCTGATACGGATTAAAACACATACCTGTCATTAAAAACAATAGGTATGAAATAATATCCCCAAGGTAATTAATGTCTCATGTCGAAACTACCTTGAGTGCGGAATGCATACATTGCATGCACAATGTTATGCAAAAAAAAACAAACATGTGGAAGAAAATTTGACTTAGTAGGTAGGTAAGGTACTATGAACTTGAACTAGGCAGGAACTACAGACCTGAAATGTTTTCCTGTTCCCAATAAAATACCTAGGTCAAGGTCAAACAAGCTGACTAGATGAAGTTTAGAACCAGAAAAGCTTGAAATGAGATTTTTATGTCAAGTCCCTTTAAAGATGCAAAAAGTTGAGATTATAATGCCTACTAAATAATATTTATGCACATTTTTTTTTATTGGTAGGTACTAGGGATGTAACGAATGTCAAAGTTTCGACATTCGCGAATGCGAATGCGAATGCGAGTATTCGATGCTCACATTCGCGAATGCGAATGCGAATGCGAATGTTGGTATTTTGAACTTGCCGCCAACTTCACGTACTGTTTATTGGCGCGCGCGTTGTCCAATTACCAACGTTTGCTATAAACTATCTTCAACTACCAATTACGTACGAGTAATAATGTTTATTTCATTCATTCATGACATCGACAATTCACAACCTTGATAACCACAGAATTTGAAACTGATATTGGCAAAATTGTATCAAAACAGATTCAGAGCAAAAATTTAAGAAGATGAATCGTTTAATAATTGCTATCTTCGTCTACCAATCGCGTTGTTTGTTTGATAATATTTTTATCCACACATTTGTTGGTTGGAGTTGGATTTGTTTGTCTTTTATATGTTATTTTGGGAAAAATGAGTGCCTCCATGAAAACAATGAGTAAAATTTAGACCACGTTTAGACTTATTTCACTTAGTGGATGCGGAACATGCAAAATGTAAAATTATAAATAGGGGTACTGGTTTAAAAGTTACATAAGCATAACGCTATCGATATAATACAATACGCTATTGTACTGAAAATTTCTGAGTATATAAAAAAGAATGGATTGAAAAACGCATACTATCATATTAAGAGTTTTCTTGAAAATTTCTGATAGTCGTTTTTCAATCTATTGTTTTTTATATAATCAGAAAATTTCAGTACAATAGCGTTATGCGTTAGAAAGTTACAGCCCTTTTAAGTCGGAGCCCAACTATAAATCTTAAACTTTCATATACCTAACCATTTCATTAATATTTTAGAAAATTCTGAAATACGTGTTCAACGCCTTTGTATTTTTGGTAAATTTCAAGCAAATTTGGCCACTTCTTAGAGTTAAAAGAAACACGTAAAAAACTTCAATCCTCTTTTCTTTTGGGGGTGTAATTTCCAAAACTCCTATGCTTAAAATTTAAGATTTCTAGCTTACGAGGTTTGGGTTGGGTGTAACTAGAAATTAACTTGTTTTTTTAATATTTAAAATATTCATATTTAATTATTAACCAGTATAACATAATAATAAAAAATAAAAGACGGCCTTGTCCTAGGTCCTCCGATCAAGGTCTGTGCACGCCAAAAACAAACCATAAATTTGTCAAGTGGTTCCCGCCATTAAAAGGTTACCTTAACCCCTGGGTTAGAATAATCAATACATTGTCATTCAATGGCGAAAAAATTTTTCAGTTAAGTTTTGTCAAAGTTTCTTACAAAGTTCTTATTAAAGAATTAGCAATATGAGTGCCATAATAAAATATAGTAATAGGCATGATGATTGATTTTGAGACTACTCCTTGATATTTTTAAACATCTACTGAATAGAAAATAAAACATATTTCTACAAAAAACATGGATTTTGAAGGTAAAATTGAGTTTTTAAAAATGTAATTTAAATTTCGCTCTAAAACGCTCTAGACGTCGATGCACAATTTTTTATGATACAGAATTACCTTATTATATTCATTAGTATGTCTTTACAAATAAGAAATACAATCAAATAATAAAACAAGTATTAACAATATTGTCAAGAAACAAACAAGCTAGCTATTGATTGAAGAAAGTCATACGTTTACAATTACCTATTTCTGTGGTTATTCTGTGTCTTCCATTTTACTTTGTGACCACATGACGTCATGGGTCTGTGTTCTCTAATTGTTGTTCAACGTGTCATGGCGGATTATTGTATTTTGTAGATATTATTTATCAAAATAATAATTGATCTTGATCAAAATAAAAATTATAATACGCGTTTTTTCATGTATGGCTCTGACTTAATTTAGTAAATACATAATAATGATGCTTTTTATTACTGTCATCATCCCTATTTACGAGATGTGCAGAGTTTTTTTTATAATTCCGCATGTAAGAGAACAGTTTTTTAAATATATTAGGTAAGTTTTTGCCCCATCAACATTCGCCAAATATTCGCATAGATTTTGGCGAATGCGGATGCGAATGCGAATATTGAAAATCCTGCGAATATTCGCGAATGCGAATGCGGATGCGAATATTCGTTACATCTCTAGTAGGTACATAGAGGTAAATCTGACCCTATATAATGTATCAGCAGACCTTGTGCTATGGGTACCTTATTTGATGTGATGACTAGTATATTATACACCAAGACCGGAACAAATACTGATGATGAAGAAATGAAGATCATACAGAAATTTGTCCTGCAATGCTTATCTTCCACAGATACACAGGTTGTGGGGTTCGATTCACATTGCAGGACAAACTTCTGTATATAAAATTTCGCAGGCACTGCGAAATTTTATCTTCATTTCAAACCGGAACTGGAAACACTTGTTTATACATCAAATCATGTGAGCGATTGTACCTGCTATAGGAAGTATGTTTTCCTAGTGTGTCACGTTTCTTCCCACAACTCAACGTAATTTTATCTACGAGATTATTACTTAATATTTTTTCATATATAAGCTGTTAGTTATAATTGTTAATTACAATATCATAGCGTATATTCTTATATTTGTGGAAATAGTAAAGTGCGGAACGACAATGGAATCAAAATGGACCTACCTACCTACCGAATTAATCACATAATAAATACACAATTTAAAAAAAATACATATAATTTTATGATGCGTTTATAAGTTGCTACATAGTTATTATATTACTTACTAACGTCACTATTTATAAAGGTAAGTATTATAAACTATGTACAAACATAATAATTTAATTTAAGCTAGTTTTTTCGTAGCCTCGTAGAGGATCTACGCCGTAGACCTTATTTTATAAAGTGATAGACTTTTCTACTAAGTACTAATATTTAATAAGTACCTATCTACGCTACCTGGTTAATATAAATACTTCTTCTAAGTATCTACTAGAGAAACATTAGGTCAGTACTGCAAAACATATAACGTCTGAAAGTTTTTGAAATTCATGTTTATTTAGTCGACTTGTAATTTACAATAGGTGCAAGAAGGCATTATTGTATGGGTACCAAAATTATATTCCTTAAGACATAAGTAAAATAACAATGGGCGGCCTTATCACGTACAGCGATCTCTAGAAACATCTTTGGGAAATATTTTAAGTTAGGCTGTGATTTTTCTTAACTAGACAACATGGCCAGGGGTGGTGGGATACAAGAACAATTAAAAAAACTACTTAGCAGTAGGTAAGTGTTACCAGCAGGTAAGATAGGTAGGGTTGTGTGTTTTTCAGAGAGTTTCGAAACAAATAAGTAAAGGGCCAAGACATCTAAAGAAGTTATAGTAGTAGTTGTAGGTAAATAAAAAAAATATAGTAAATAACTGAATCTGGAGCACATTCAATCGAATTTCCTTATCATATGCTTTCGATACTTTGGTAGTCGGTGGGCTTTGTTCCTACTCGTACCCTCGGTACCTACGTAAACTGCAGGTTCTGCCCATCATCGCAAACACGTTTGTGAAGGTCTTGGTAATACTTGGTATTGGTAATAGGTACCTCCCTCGATTCAATAATCGTTCGTAAGAGAGGTTTTATTTGAAACTTATAGCAGAACTTAAAGTTCCTGTAGCGTTACTAATTTACCAATAACCCTGTATAAGGGGTGGGTGCCCTGACGACCTAAGTATCAAAAGAAAATGATAAGGGCAATCGGTGAACGCTTGTTTGAGTCTTTTACGTTGTCGGGTTTTCGTTTTTTTTTTTTTTATTTTTTTTATTTATTCTTTATTGCACAAGAAAAAAACAAAATACATACATAAAACATTAAATTTGAAAAATATGGCAAAGGCGAGCTTAACCCTAAAAAGAGTTCTCTTCCAGCAAACCTTATTGGGAGAGAGAGAGACCAAGTTATAAAAGTGGGTAAAAAATAGAGGATATTTTAAACAATTTTTTTTTACCAATTTTTTACCAATCGCTTGTGAATAGTACACCTTACTAAGGAAACTATAACTATAAACTAGGTATAGGAAACCGTTTTGGTAAGTAGGGCCAAGGCCTTTGCAACGACGCGTTGTACGAGCATTTATATTTACATTGATATTTTAGACCCATAATTAGATCCCGCTGTCTTGTTAGGCCCCCAATTTTGTTTAACGTTATATAATAGTCTATACCTTACCACTGGGGTATTGAAACGAATCAATCGATACCTACCTTATTTGTTCAAATCGGACATGTAGTTTCAGCGCTACGAGGGATGGGAACATAAAACTCGGCTTCATATAAACATACTCTATACTACAACCTCCGTTGGTAGTCGGGTGAAACCATAGACATAGAATTTTTTCACTACGTTCAAAGAATTATGTAAGTTAAGCTCAAAGAAGATCATTCCTTTAATCTGGTATCGTTATTGGATCGTAAATAAGATATATGAGGTACGGAAGACTGTAAGCTACAAGCTACTAATACCCATAGGGATTTCTTGAAATACACATTATTTTTATCTATGTTATTGGCAATATGTGTGGTTAGTTACTATTTTAGGCGTAGCGTAGATATCTTGAAACATAAAAATTATGAATGAAATCTGCGACGTCGACATTTACCCTGTTTATTAATCTCATTGCACAGGTAGTGTCAGGAGAATCAGTGGTCTAAGACCTAACTCAGAAAATATTAGATAGCAAAACAAATTAAAATCAAGTAAAGAAGATTTTATTACCAGTCGATTGTTTGCACCGCAGTCTGCAGTTAGCTCATTGTTCATAGTGTAAATACTAGTTTTAATTTAATTCTATTACTTGATTGTAATTTTCTTTCTTAGTAAAGAAGATAATCTAAATTCATCAATAATTTCAAATCTCTAGATTCTAAAAGAGGCTAATCAAAAGAGATCAAAAGTGAATTATTAGTAGGTTATTCAAAACGTTG
Organism: Eupithecia vulgata; assembly: GCA_946478455.1. NCBI lineage: Eukaryota > Metazoa > Arthropoda > Insecta > Lepidoptera > Geometridae > Eupithecia > Eupithecia vulgata. The sequence continues at coordinate 4,939,797 of OX297863.1, forward strand.
CTTCCAACGAGGTTTAAACCAAACCAAAGAGTTTTTCTACAATAAGAACGAATGCAAGTTAGTCAATCTCTTTGGTAAACATTGAAGTGACATTGAGTTGTAGGTTCGAGGAAGGCCCCTCCCTACCTTCGCGAAGCTTTCCATCGTTGAATAAACATTGGACTTCGGATGAGACTCTGGCGTCCTACTTTTACGCCCCACTTGATGGATCTGAGTAGGCGAATATTTTTTGGAAGTGGTTTATGGTTGTTGTCATTTATCAACCGAACAGTAGCTTTTAGTTATCGTAGAATTCGTCTTTTAGTATTTAAGAAAATAAGGATAAAAACGTCAGGTGGGTTCTTACTGAGTACTCACTCAGCTTTATAAGTTGAGTACCTACAACCTACCTAACTCATGTCTTTGAATCGAGTCTGGTGGTTTGATTTGGTTATGTGCGTGATGGTTTGAGTTTGGTTATGTTTAGTTTGATTAAACTAAAGTTCGCTGGAGTCAATGAACTTTAGTTTAATCTTTTTTCATCATCATCATCATCTTCAACATGTAACATCTACCATGTTTGTTGACTCGCCTATCTTATCTTTATTGAATTTTTAATCCATGTCTCATCGCTTACGTCGCATGAACATTTTATTTGTATGAGCTTTTTTCACGTTCAGACGGATCATTAAGAGTGCGCCTAATGCAAAAATCAAGCAAATTGTGTATTTTAAAACCCTTACATCTATGGTAACGAACTTAAATATTCTAATTACAAAAATACGATTCCTTTTGTATTGTATTTTGTGTTTGTGTGGTACAATAAAGTGTTTTCTATCTATCTATCTATCTACGATTGGTCTCTACCTATCGTATTTTTGTAATTAGCATTTCAATTAAAACAGTTTTTGAAAGTGATTTACCCTGAAAAACCCATAGAAGTCGAGTAATCGAATAGAAATTTGAAAAATAAACTGGTTTCTTTACAAAAAAAATTACAAAAATCGCTTTAAAAAAACTGTTTTAATTGAAATGCTCTAAAGTATCAGCGACAGACAACACCATATTATTTTTTACGAATAACATAGCCAGACTACTGTTGTATTTAAATAATCGTGTAGTTTTTCTATTTAAAGCTTAAATTTTGAATCATTAATAGAAAAGAAGCAAAAACTTGATTTTTGCACTGACATTGCTTTACTCTGTCTCACTCCTATGAACGCGAAATCCTATGCCTATCCTTTTCGCAATTGTTTGCATTAGGCCCGCTCTTAAGTTTTGCGTAAACTCTACTAACCATTCTTGTTTCATCGTAAGTTTTAAATAAACCGATTCAAGCCTCAATTGGCAGCTTTTGACAGGCGCCATAAAGTGCTCGAGCAAGTTTAACGATCGATTAAAAATTACGCCGACTCTAGCGTACTATATTTACATTATTTTATGAGCATCAATTAACTAGTCCCATATTTTAAGCGATCTACGTCATATGTTTAGGTAATAATTATTGAACGGCAATCGGTAATGGATAAACAATAATTTGTACATTTAATAGACACGAACAAGCATCTTACGAGAATAATGTTTCCTGTGGGCTCTTTAAGAGAATGGCTTGATTTATTTTATTACTTTTTTATGGTTGGGATTCTAAACTTTAGAGAAGTTTAAAAGGTGAACTTCTGACAGCCCGAAATACAATGCTGTGTATTAAGCATGTCTAGGGTAGGGGGATTTTCTTTGTCCACGGCTGTAAATAAACAAATTTTTCTTAGGTTGGTACTTAATAAAATGCAGTCTGCAATGGAAAGAGAAAAGTGGAGATATTTGCATCATTGCACCGACAAAAGCTCTTTATAGGTGGTAAATAAATTCGCATATATATATAGTGTCTTTTCATTGCTGAAGGGTAACTATCCTTTTAAAGTTTTTCGTATCCGTTCATTGCCATATCGCGCAGCCAGGAAGTTAATTTCAATAGTTTCAGCCCTTAACTAAATACCAGTGTAAAGTTAACAAGGCTAGATATAGGCTTGTCAATGAGCACTGCATTATTTCCTCCCACCTGCGAGTAGGATCAAAGATGCCGCAAATATCCCAACAACATTGAAACAAGCGCTGAGTGGAGGTGTGTAGAAATAGCTTTTAAAATTCCTAGATAATGTAACGTGAGTTTGAATGTACTCTACGTAGTTAACTTCTCTGTTTGGGATGCTATTCGTCATCTCCAAATAAACATACGAAGGTAATAATCGAAATAGAATTATCTTGCTGAGTCGTGGCGTAATCACTGACGATGCCAGATCTAGGAGTTTGGCTTAGGGATTTGTACAAACATATCCAAATCCCTTATAGTCTAGGCAAGGTCGACTCTATTTCTAGATTGTAGCTATTTTTCTTTTACGTATAGATAGACTAAATAGTGGTTTGCTTATTTAGAAAGGTGCTTCGTAAATATCTTCTAAGAGAAAAAAAGAGCCAATGGCGGTTTTAATGTAGCTTTTAATATTAACATGCTTTAAGTTTCTGTTAATTTAAAAATGAAATCTGAAAATGTTTTGATGTTTTTAGGGCAAAGTTACTAGAAAAGATACTAGAAGCCAGATTAGACTCTTTGTTCGTATTTTGCTGTTTAGTAACCACATAAAACTTAGCTATTTGCTTTATAGTGCGTTACTCGCACTGGGCAAATTTTCCTGTCTTAATTTATTTTTCTGCCGAAATCGAAATTTTTTGGGACATTTTTAAATTTTCACATAATTTTTTTGTGCAATTAACGGTAACATGTTTTTATGTCTTTCATGAACATTCTACACATAATTATGTTCATCGTTTTGTATCTATATTTACTAACTTTCATTATCACGTTGCTCTACAATGTCAAGTCTTTTTCATCAAAGAATTACGTAAACGCATGGTTGAATACCTAGGTAAGTTTAGTTTTTTGTTTTACGTTGGTCTGGATAGCTTTAAAAATATTTTCAACAATCCAAAAATGTCTGAGGTACCCACTTAGCGACACATTTACTACGCGTAATGATGTACTGACTATACGATAGCGATTTCTCTACGGTTAAATTTAGATGTAAAACAAAATCTAAACATCTAAAGTTTTCAGTTTCTATCAGCGATTTGGTGCGTGGCCGTCTTCATGACGTTGGTCACCGTTGGCCGTTATTTAAAACGGCCGTGACAGTTGTCAGTTGGCCACAGGGTATGTCTAATTTTAAAAGGCAGATGCCTACGGCGGATTAGAGTGCTCAAAGTCAAATGGCGATGTTCTATGCCAATTCCTCCCACGGGAAAATAAATGACTTGCGACTTTTTTTTACGTGATTTTAAACTGTTTAGGATTTAATTTTTAATGGAATTTTGCGATACTTTATGTTTTTTGTGACCTCTTTTGTAAAAGCGGACTTTTAAGTTTACAAGATTTGATTTTGTTTTTTAACAGTGTTAGAGTTTTTCTTCAAGAATATCTGACGTAGGTAAAGGTACGTATATTATCTGAATTTATAAATATTTTATCTACAAATTTACTAAATATTTATAGTTCATTTGTGAAAGTAAATGTAATTTGATACGGTCCAGATGGCGCTGCTATCACTTACTCACTGTCCTAGAAGTAGGTGAGTTCGCATTATTCATGTACGACTCGTGTTTATAGCAGTTTCGTGAGTAACCTTACAACAGAAGCAGCCAGTCTTAATGAGTTCACAAACATTATTCTCATACAAAATATCATTATTTAATTTTTATTTATTTTTCGCAAAATTTTAAAATAGTTTTTTGCCGCGGCAACACTGTCTGTTGTAAAGTTACCTTCAAATCTGCATTATCTTCTTAAAACTACACAAGCACAGTCCTCGCACTTTTCCGCAAAATCCGCGTATCCTGGCAACACTGTCACTAGCACAACACAGTCCTGGTAACACCGGCACTAAAAAACTTACCGTATCACTATTCACTTGGTCCCTGACTTTTATAAAAAGTTTTTTTTTATTAAATACTATCGAATGAGGTTTGCGCGCCCCATGGGGAGAGCGTCGAAGGAATGGCGCGCCGAGCGGCGGATTACATCGCTGCCCACTTTTATAAGCTTCGTAGTGAGCGGGAAGCTTGCCAGATACCGACCGACTTACCTATTCAGGTGGACGAACTCGTAACTAGGGCAACATCACTTCGAAATCCGTCTATTTGTTCATAGAATATTAGCCACTAGCGCCGCTGTCAACTGCATAAATAAGTTTGTAGATAGAAACGCACACTCTCTCAAAACCTTCCTGGAGATATTTTAATACGACTTTAAGTGGATAGGATAAGGTTTTGATTTGTACTGCGGTAGATATATTTTTGTTTTATTTGTATTGCTATAGTGTTGCCAGTATTTGTTTCTGCAATTCTGTAGAGTGACAATGACAAGTTTGATGTTTCGATAGTTATGTATTAGATTAATTTATGAATCTTTCTTGATGAGAGTTTGTAAGAAGTAACAGGGTAGTATGCAAAAAGGCACTATTTTCTTAGGTACTATCATTCGCTTAACCTAGGATATCTATGTATTTATAGAATATTTCGCTATTAGATAATGTTGTGTGAATTTTCCGGCATTACTTATTTATTAATTTACACACAATACAAAAATACAATAAAATTTAACAGAGAGTAGTATAACCACAATAACATCGCTTATGACAAAAACTAAAATAGAGTGCAGAATATTTATTCATGTCTTTTACAAAAAATAATAATAGACTTAAAATTCCTGAATTTGTAGCGATTTATAAGTTTTACTGGACAAATAGTAATTCTCGGAAACCAAACTTTTCATGGTTTTTACACTATTTGTAAAAAAAAAAACTTAAATTATGTATGTATTTCGTAGCAGAACTTCCTTTAAGTGCCGTAGCAGTTCGTAGCACGGGTGCACTCGTAGCTGAGCGTAGCAGTTTTGCTACGCCGTAGAGGCTCCGCTACGCCGTAGACACATTAATGCGCCCTTTTAGTAAGAATTCACCATTCTCATTTTCTTATTGATTACGTCTTTGATATTGATTGGTTAAGCTACCTCTGGAAACTTGTTTCCAATAGTCTGAAGATAAAGATGTACTTTGTGAATGAAATAAGAACATTTGTATTTATATTGGATTTTTAGTCTGCATGCAGCTAGCAACTGTTTCCGCCGACGCTTACTATGTGGACCTCACTAAAGATCAAATAAGCTTTAGAGCCTCCTAAATTTCAGTATCAGGTTCATACTCACTCACAAATTATCTCTCTTGTACAGTACCTTGTTCTATCCTCCGACCCGTCCTAACTCTTTGCGTTCCTCTGAAACCCTTATCTTAAAAGCCTACTCACACCCTCTCTTTCTATAATAAATCTTTCACTGTACAAGTTACCTGTCTATGGAATGCATCTGGACATCAGATGTGTAAAATCACTCTCAATCTTTGAAAAAAACTGCATCAGCATTATTAATCCTTGTAAAAGATATGACGACCCTTATGTCTATGTAAGTTTAATAAAATGTAAGTAAGTGGGTAAAATGTTATGTAGTGTATGTACTTGTTTTCTTTTTCTCTAAGTATCTAAATATCTAACGGTTGACTTAACTCGAACCGGACTACAGAGACTACACCGTATTTTAAAAGGTGTTAATAAAAAAACAGTAATTTCGGAGAGTCTCCAACACTGTACTTTACATCTATATGTGTAACATTAGTATGTTTATAAGTATTTATAGATTCATCATAGTACAGGAAAGCACAGCTATAAATGCAGCCGACCGATGTCCTGGAACCGCCAAGACGAGGTGTTACTATTCCTGTCCAACATTCCCCATATGTGCTCATTTTGCTTTACTAATTGTTTCCGTGTATAACGAGCCGACTCCATCTAGGCCCCGACGCAGAGGTACAGATTTTCATGTTTTAAGTACGATGGTGAGACATGCGAAATTCAATTTCAGTCGATGTAGAGCTACTACAAAATAGCGCTTGATAAAATTCATAATTCAATAACGTTTATTTCTTTAAGCTTACAAAATAAGCACTTAGATAAGTCAAATTTAAAACTTTAAACAGGTTTATAAATAGCAATTATTATCAAATAAGAAATAAATGTGTTATTGATTTTGCCCACAAGTGGAAGAAGTGAAGATATCTTTATTTTAGTACGTTATTTTTGTAAGAAATAAAATAAGTTCCTAAATTTTTTTGGGAATTTATTTCATTTCATAAAGACGATACCCAGAGTGCGGGTAAGCACTATAACAAAAATCCTTAAGTTATATTTGTGTTTGAAGACGCAAATAAAATATTAAACAATGTTTCCGTGGGAATGTGTGTACGTGAGGAAGGAAATATTTGTTTTATCAGCTTTCTTAATTAATTCTCATTTAATTATTAATCTTGTTAACGTAAACTTCAGTAGTCAGAGCCCCAGTTATTTCTGGCAACACTATCAGACCATAGATCTACGGTTGGCACCGCGCACTGGCACCGCGGCACCAGACACTTGCGCACACGTCTGTCAAGACGGCTATTAATCTTCGCAACTCAGGGTAAACTCTTGAAGCGTCGTCATATTTGACGAGTTTTAAACTAGACTTGTGCTAGAGAATTGTTGAAATACCTAGGTAACGGTACCTAGGTATGTTAAGCTTTAAATTCTCTAGGTTTTTTGCCTCAAATGCCTACTTTAACCTAACCTACTTTAAACTAGAGAATACAGAAGTTAGTTAGTTTTGTATTTAATATTAGTAAAGAGTTACAAAATACGAATATGTAAAATAAATAAATACTTCAACCATAGATTTCATTCAACGCATTAGAACAATGAATAGAGCAATCTCATCAGGGGAGCCAATGTGTTAATTCTATGGCCCGTATTATGAAACTATGCTCAGTCATCTATGCTAGAGTAACAGTTTTGCTATATAAAATCTTCTACTCAAGTATTGACTGAGCAACCTGTTATGATACAGGCCTAAATTCCATGTGCAAAAGCTTGACCTAGATACTAAACGGGTTGTTATGTTGTTGGCCTGAAAAGAGATATCTAGAAGCTGTAACTATGAGTTTTGAAGTTTTGCGTAAGTACCATAAACAATTGTTCATAAAAGGATATGTAAAGGGCTTAATTTATTTTAAACAAAACAACTGCTAGCAGTCAGTGAAAGCATAATATGCTTATATTATATTATAATGTAGCGTTGGTATTTTTATTTCCTAGCTTTTAGAACAGATCAAATTAATCGCATTAAATTGAGAGAATAAAGCCGATGGCATTTCCTGAATCAAGTGCGTTAGATACTGCTAAATAGTGTTTGTCTTTAGAATACAGGGGTCGTCAGGTGATTCCTGGCAACTTTCCAATTGCCCACGCACATTGCTTACACTAACGTACTCAATTCTCGAACCTACGATATCAATCCTAAAGATTACTTTCCAATGTACAAAATACCAGAGCTCAAAACTGATGCCCAAACCTCTCGCATTAAAGTTTCAAACGTACTATGCAAATTTTAAAGATCAGTTTCCTATGAGCTGTACCAAATCTTAAAATTGATGCCCAAATCTCTCGTGGCATCTACCTTGAGCTATGTATTTTTATTTTATCGAGCTTATCGCAGGGCCATCGTCAGGCCGTCAATAAATCAGATCGAGTGTTGACATTGCTTTGTAAGAAGTGTTATGAAAGATGGATGGATGGATTAATGGAAGATTCGAATTATAACGTGTAGTATCTCATATTTCAATACTGCTGCTGATAGGTTCGACAGTGATGTGATATTATGAGTCGAAATGATGGTAAGGTGTTTATGTTTTTAATGTATTATATGTTGTTATCGTACTGACGTAATCAATAAACGATAAGAGGTTTTGGTACCTTTAAGGCCCTTTTTAAAGTTCCACTTGACGCTTCTTGTGCTATTTTGATAGGTTCAGATACTTTGCTCTATTGACAGTACCAGTTACGTAGAGTTTTTGTAAAAGCCGTTTACGCTCAAGTTTGTTAAACGAAGGCCGTGGCTGTCGTGCATCGTATAGGCCTTTCAAGTCATCTACGAATTTAGTGCCAACAGACGAGCTCTACATGATCTATCAACTCATTGATGTTAAGGTTAAAGCCTTGATAAGATAAAGAAAAAAATTATCACCACCGTCATCAACATATGTTAGGTCACAGCTGTCCAGTTATGGCCATGTGGCAGTGCATGTGCCCTTAATGAGCGCCATAGCGCCCTGCCTTCAGCTTGAGGCATCCAGCATCTCCTTGCAATCATTTCTAGGTCGTGAGGGTGTCATACCTCCGAGTTGTGGTTTCCACTCAAGAACACGTTTATCCCCGCGGGTGTCGGTTTTTCGCGAGATATGGCTAATTACAATCAAATAATACAATACAATAAAATACAAATATACTTTATTGCACACCAAATAATAACAAAAAAAGCATATATACAGAACACAAAAACAATAACAGATAATGTCATTGTACATTGCGGCCTTATCGCTAAGAGCGATCTCTTCCAGGCAACCTTAGGATGGACAAGAAGTGATTGAAAAAGTATAGACGGTGGCATGTAAATAAAATACTGTTTATATAGGTAGTAGAAGAAGAAATAAATACTTACAGCTATAAATATGTACATAAATAAATACTTATATTTGTACATGTCATAAACAAAAATTATTTATCATAAAATAAATATACTAAATAATATAAAGTTACTAAAATATTAATAGAATGATATTAAAACTAGTATACAATTAAAACAATTAAGCTAACTTCAGACTGTTGCAAACGATCTACAGCTAGCTCAACTGATATACTATACTAGTATTAGAGGATGGACCCGAAGGTGGTAACTGGGATACGTTTTCGTAGCAGGTCGATTGGTCAAACATCAAAGTACTTTATTTCCTTTAGACCTTACATGACTCTTGGACACGATACAAAATTTAAATAACAGAAGTTAAACCAGGAAATAAGGTGAACACTTTGTTTCTTTTTCACTTAAGGCGCATACACCACCTAAAGAAGCGCCACCACCTACTTAATGGTGATTGTAAGAGATACGAAGTTGCCCTTGGTGGCCACTAAAATCTATTTTCGTATCTCTTCCTAAACTAAATAGAATAAAACTATTACAGAGGCATTAAAAAAAGCTTATGATAGGTATAAAAAACTGGAAGATGGATTTTTGAAAATTCCTTTGTTAAACGGAATAATAAGATAAATTAGGTGGCGGCGCCACTTTGGGTGGGGTATGGGCCTTAAATCTTTTTGAAGCAATCGTAAAGAAATTGCATATTATACCTTTACCTTGTTAGATTGTTAGTTTTCGATATGGAGCAAAACATCCTAAGCTTTTTTGTATCCTAGCTAGATAATCTGATATTTTGTAGTAAGTCTTTTAACAAAGAATATGTTTGACAATTAGTTTCAATTTATTCATTGTCAATTTTTGTACTTACAGTTTTGATCTAGAAGCGCATACATTGCCCTTTAAAAGTTACAGTAATCTTGTGTAGCCTAGTTATGGGGACTGTAAGTTTATTCTTATTCTTAGTATTAAAATTATGTATGTCTCTCTTTTTAGGGAACCTATTGATATTTCTCGAGTGTACAAGCAGTTAATATAAATATATTGATATGGTTTTGTCATTAGGTGTATTTCTTTGACTTTATTACGTAGGTAAGGATTCTCTGGGACCCATATTATAGATTATATTATCTACAATTTCTAACGTTTCTCCTTACATCAGCTTTAACTTAATTAACATTAGGTAGAATAAATATTATACATGACGTTTTGATTTCGATAACCAAAAGATTATTGAAACTAAACTAACAGACTTCTTTTGATTTTGAGATTGCATTATTCACATTGTCGAAATAACGGTTGCGACGTTGCTCGATTAACAAATGCAAATATACTAGAGTATTATAATTATGTTACAATTATGACTAAGATGATGAAGGTTCTAACATAATTACAAATCTAATTAAAGCATGTCTTCAAAAACTAGCTACTCTTTTAATGTGGGCGAAGTACATTAGTGTTTGTCAGTCAGGGCTACCGGTCGCATTACAGCAGTCTGCGTCATGCTAGGTGGTCCGTGGGACGGGTGTCAATCCGACACTTGTATTTATTACAATCGATGTGAATCTAGGGGCTAACTGATCTAGTAATTTTCCACTAGAATGAGGAGTTTCCGATTTTCATTTGTATAAAGAAAAAAAAAGTCCAAATATCTCGATAGGTGGCAGAGGGCGTCAACTGGCAATTAGGGTATGTCAATGTCAAATGAAAGGAAAACAACCTTACTTCAAAATGGACCGATTTGGAAAATCAAAGTTTTCCTTTCATTTCACATTGACATACCTGATTTCCAGTTGACGCCACCTATTGAGATACCTAGAACTATTTTTTTTAATGCCAATCGAAAACCGCTCATTCAACGTAGCCAAGGTCCTGAATGTGACAACCCAAAACCGTAGGCTTGCTCGATATTCATAGCTAAGGTAGAGTAATGGAAGTATTTGACCAGAGTTAAAATGCATAGTTAGCTATGCATTTTAAGGTTGTTGCAAAAACCTAAGCCCCCATAGAAACGTATTTTCCGATTCATTTGGAAACTACATCCTTTATTGCAATGAAATTTTGTATACATAATCGGATAAGAAAAACCTGAGTTTGATTCAAACTCAGATTTTGTTTTATTTAAAAAAAAAACATCATTCAATGAGAGCGAAAGTAATGAAATCGCTTTAAAATGATTTGAAATGACCGTTTGGTGCAAACATATTTTTTTCTTATACGATTAATAAAATGTAAAATTTCATTAAAATCGGAGACCTAGTTTCCAAATGAATCAGAAAGTACATTTTCATGGGGGCTTAAGGGGTTTGAACCCACCTTAACTCTTGATAGCAGCTTAATGGTAGCTGATTGTCCACCAACATCACGTCTTACTCAGGTCTAGGGTCGTGCTCTACCGTGGTGATCTACTACGCCACGCGTGTGATATTACTATGTGTCTGGTTTTGCAGGCTCTCATAAAAGTTAGCCACAGTTATACTTTTTATTTTACTTGAAAACACCTAAAAGTATCACTTCTGGCGGGATTTGAACCCGCACCTAAAGCCAGCGAGTGATAAACTAAAAAACTTAACTTTTAGGGAATACTTATACATCAGAGAAAAAAACAAGATTGTTTTAAATTTAAGATATTAAAGATTTACAGCAATGGATTTGGCGGCCTTATCGCTTAAAGCGATTTCTTCCAAGCAACCAGACTTTTCCACATGACGAAACATTTGATGAAGATTTACCAACACAATGTTTTAGCAATCCCTAAAACCTGACGATTGTTCACAACAATACGGTACAGAAATAGACGCGAAAATTGGTAGAGCACCTAAATAGTCGATCTATAACACAATGATCTCTACAATAATTGCCAGCAATAAAAATACAAATAGCACTAAAATGTGACAGCTCGAAAGTAATCGAGGTCATGGAGTGACACAGGTCTATCTGAGCATCTTATTTTAGCTGAAATTAATTACTCATTAGTTAGAGAGAACATTTTTAGCACCTGGGACTTTGATGTAGGTAACATGATTATACTCATTGGCCTCAATTCGGGTGGAACTAGTTGTTTTTTCTAACTTATTCTATACATGTGCAAATGATAAGAAAGGTTCATATAAATCTTCCAGGGATTACGTTCTTTTTTCAGATCATAAAGATGAAACTTTATTTATGAAAAATATTTTTAAATAATAATAATATACTGCAGCATGGATAAAATCCTGGTTTTTGTAAGAATATGGAACGTATTCAACTGTCCAAATATATCTTTACTTGAAATTATTTTAGAAGAAACAAATTCACGTCCAAGAACTTGGTTTTCGTGCCTAATATCAATTAAATTTCAAACATTTGTTATTTCTATGTATAAACCAACATAATTTGCTTCTACTTGATTAATTTTATGTGTGTATATTATTAGTTTTAAATCAATCGACCGAGTCCGCCTGTCCCATAAAATAACATTGTTTATTTATCCAGTTCTGTTAAAATGTTGTTTAAAATCTTTTGATTACGATTGACGTGTCTAAAAATTAGTTGACCTTCGTGAAATACAAAGATTTCCGCTTCCGTCAAGTTTATATATTACAGTAGTTTATCTAAATATCGCCATTGCGATATTTGCTTTTTAATAGTCATATTGTAGTGCGAAACTGCATGCCAAATATCTATCCAACTTGAAAGCCTAAACAAATTTTACACAACGTATCTTTAACGAATCATCAACTTCAGCCTGTTAACATCTATGAAAGATGATTTAATTGGCATTCGTTTAGTTGAGAATCTTTAACCCATTAATGATTATTAATTAATTTATTAACATTCATTGAATTAACTGTAAAATGACTCACTAATATAATAATGGTGGTTAACTCTAGGCTAAAGTTAGGTTAGTTTCTTGTCATGAAAAATTACACAATGTATAAATTTGTTCCAATTAAACATGTAGAGATCAGTTACTTATAAGTTTAACTTAAGTCGCACACCTAGTGATGGCACATTATATTCAAGCTTACAAATAAAGTGAGCTAGTGAAGAGCTGGAGAGATTGACATAATCATTTTGATCCAGCATGTTTTTGATTAAGAGTGCAAATCAAATGATCGTAAATTTAACGAAACGTTCTCTACTCCCACTCTTGGTACGAGTGTTGTTATATTAGAATGCTTTAGAGTCTGGTATAACAATAATTAATTTAAAAAGAGCCGTTGGCAAGTGGCCATTTTGAAAATTCCCGGTCGCTGTCGCGCCCGCGCCGATATTTGATAACTTTTGACCGGGACAGTGGTAGAGTAAATACTGTATTTTTGTACTGCCGCCGGCTTCATGGTTGATATCAGTCGCATTCAAAGAAGATTGGATAAGTAAGTAAGTACCTTGCATCTATTTTACTATAAAAAACTCGTAATTTGACGAATGCTAATTCGTTGACTTAAAAAACCAGCATTCCGATCAAAATCTGCCTTCCAATCGGTAAGTACTTAGTATGTGAGATTGTCTTTCTTTACGTCCTCATATCAAAAGATACACAATAAGTAATTGGAATAATTTGAAAAGAAAACAGTTTTCTATTTAGATAAAATACTCCACAACGGGTAAGTTTATAATAAAACCAGCACAAGCAATTAATATCTATTAGTATAAAAATATAGTAATTACGTCTGAATTCCTCTCAAAGTATTTTCACGTTCACATTTAAATTCCATTCCTACCCATTGACAAGGGTAGGTAAATATTTGAAATTATAGACGGCAATTAAGGAGAATTTATAAGAATACGCAAAAAATAAATCAGGCTAAGCTAAGACAGCGTAAGTGAATTTACCTCGTGTGCGTCAACGTTCCATTAGAACCGAAAGAAAAATAAAGAAAACTATGTAATAATGTTCGTTTATTTCGAGATCGTGAAAGCCTGCTAATTGCTAACAGGAAAACCGGTTTAGCGTCAATAGAATACCCATAAATAAATTACTAAACTTTATAAACGTTACATAGAAAGTAATGTACTACCTACATACATATATGTGAAGGTTTAGTCGAGTTTTATATTATAGTTCCATTTACATTATCATCAGTAAAAGCACGGATTGATACTTAAACTTACTAGCCAGCAATGCGCCTATTAACGCCTGCATCATCAGGGATTTGTCCAATGACGATGTCGCGGGCGTCCATAGGCTGCGGAACCGCTTTCCACCAGGCGGGCCGCCATGGTCACCTTGGGCACCTTGGTGGTTAAGAAGAACAACTGCATCTACTAAAAATACCAGTTGGTAGTGATCTTATCTCCTGAAAAGAGCTGCGTTATGCATTTTACCGTGTACCAGAATGTATTCTCATTTGACAGTTTACGATTATGTTGTTGTTCCACCGTCATCCTAAACTACTACTGTAAGAGAAACTTGTAAAAAGAGAGCAGATATGAGCTGTTGAAAATAACCAACTATTTGATATATTTCATGGATATAAAATGTCCATGCTTCTTCCCAATGGGAAAGTCATTTCCTATGCACTTTCCCCCACTGAAATACATGGCCATCTCTATAGATTATAATTCCAGTTGCCAGCTCAAGAGCCAAATAGGGATTATATTGTGTGCTGTAAGTCTAAACTCAGCTGGCACTGGGCACACAAGGTCCCAGGTGACCGCCAGGGCTATAATTAACCACTAGGTATTAATACCTAGCGCGCTCAATGGCCGGTTTTATGGCATCATTACTGCATTACACTCTGTAAGCTAAAAACACAGGATTTGCAGAACAGCGGAGTTTCTGCGTACCACGAAAATTTTATCACCTAAGCAAGCTTTTGGATTTAATTTGATATAAATCTATTTAAAATCTGCTTAGTGTCTGTCTTTACAAATATGCGTTAGCAAAGAATGTTCCTTATCTTTTTTCCGCTCTTCAAAGTCACACGAATTTACTTATTTTATGGATCCTTTTAGCGAAAATTGTGGTATTTCTGGTATTTCGTAGCATCCGTAGATGGTCTACGAAAGTTTACAGTTACTTTACAAAGCAAATAGCGAGAATAAGGTTATATTTTCACAATTTTTGCCAGTTTTCAGTGAAATTGTTTAGATCATTCGCTTTTATTTATAATCGGTCTGAGTTATATTATATCACAAATATTGACAAAACGTTATAATCGGTAAACTAGCCGTTCTTCAAAGCTAGCCCAAACTTCTGTTAACAGAAATGCCTGCCGCACACGTTCACAAACAAACATCTATGTTGATTTTCTGGTGCTTGGTATGTACTAATTGGAAATGTGTACCTCTAGCTAGGCTGTGTACACACTATTACGTTTTTTACAATTGAAAACTTAATGGAAATCTTAATTAAATTAGAATGCTTAATGGATGCGAAAGTTACAATTTTGTTAATTTTTCACTGACCGCTGAGGGATCTCACCTTGAACAGTTTTACAGAATAGAAACATAGGTACAAATATTGGTTGATAGTTGTGTTTCTATTTACAATAAATATAAACAAACACGTTTAATTCCTAAATACTTAGATTATTATCAGAAAAATATAAGTTTTTGTCTCTTTGGAATATTTGAACTATGAAACAAATAGTCCGCCAAATCTTAAAATTCTTTCACTGGTAGAAAGTTACATTAATAATGCGTGCTGTGTTTGTTTTATCTTCATTACACGTGAGCTAAGCTGTGCTTAAACGCTAACTACACACTTAAAAATAAAAGCACAAATGTGAACACATTGTTTAGGTGAGTAGAGCATTAATGGCGCAGGTGTTGTTAAAACACTGCAAGGTTTTGAAACTTGGGGAGCTTTCAGTGCTGCTTTCACGACGGAACTCAAACTGTTATAGCTTTATAGCGTCGTACACGACTCAGACATGAATAACTTCAACTTTCAGCTGGTATGTACACACATACCAGCTGAAAGTTAGTTATTCATAATTAAAATAATTTGTAGGTTTTTTACTTATTAATTTTGATAATTTGTGTACAAATCGTCAATTTTCATATGTTAATATGCCAAGTTCCTCAACGCAGTCTGCGTTTTATGATTAATAAATTTTTGACGGCTCATTAGGTCTATGTCCAGGAGTGGATAAATATTGGCGGATGATGATGATGACTATACTACAAAATGCTAGATTTTTAACTGACGAAAAACAAAAAAGGAGGATGTTCCATGTTCGGCATGTGTTTTTAGGGTTGCGTATCTCAAAAGGAAAAAAGGAACCCTTATAGGATCACTTTGGTGCTCGTCTGCCAACCATCTTTTCTCAGAAACGCGTGGAGGTATCTAGTTGAAATTCACATCATATACACAATTTCGTAACCTCTTGGAGCCACGATATAAATCAAACTTCTAAGTCAACGAAATCAAAAGTTATAGCCGTTTAAACCTATTTTTTTTTCCAATGGAACCACATGCACAAAAAACCTACCGCACGGAGATGCAATAATTGAGTTTGGTGGCCACAAAGTGCAACATCATATCTCCTCCTAAACTATACAAAATAAAAGTATGATAGTGGCTTTAAAAAAAGCTTATAATATGTAGGTATCACAAACTGCCCATTGAAAATTTTGAAATTAATTATGTTCAACGAAATAAAAAGATAAAATAGGTGGCGGCGCTAGATTGGCTCGGGGTATCGTACTTTTGGGCTTACCATGACAGCGCAGAACTATGTGGGTGGCCCCCGCCCTGGGCGGGCGGCCGGTGACTACCTCTTATTATGTGTTACAAGGCACACAAGCAAGTGCGCTATTTGTGGGTAGGTGCCTATTATTACAGTTATTATTTTTGCTCGTTTTGCTATTACTTTAATTATCTATAATCTCTGTTCATGTGTTTGTATACACTAATATTATAAAGAAGAAAGATTTGTACTTTTATATATAACGATTAAACTTAAACACTACTATTACGATTTCAAAAATTCTTACACCATTATAAAGCTTACTTTTCAGGGAGTGACATAGGTTATGTTTTATTCCAGAATTCGCACGGGATCGGGAACTACGCGAGTGAAACCGCGAGACACTGCTAGTAGTGTTTAATTGTGTGTACTTGCTAATTAGTAAGTACTTAGAATTTAACCAGTTTAAAGTCGCTCAGCGAGCTATGGAGAGAGCTATGCTCGGAGTTTCTCAGAAGGATAGGATTCGTAACGAATACATTCGACATAGAACTAAGGTTATCGACATAGCTCAAAGGATTAGCAAGCTGAAGTGGCAGTGGGCTGGCCATATCTCGAGAAGAACCGACAACCGCTGGGGTAAACGTGTTCTTGAGTGGAGACGGCGACTCGGCAAACGTAGTGTAGGACGCCCTCCAACCAGGTGGGATGACGATTTGCGAAAGACTGCTGGCAGATGCTGGATGCGGCAAGCTGAAGACAGGGCGCTATGGCGCTCATTAGGGGAGGCCTATGTCCAGCAGTGGACCAGTATAGGCCGATGATGATGATGATGAAAATATCTTAGAGCCTGGTCGAAGCGATGCGTGACCCGAGAGCTGGTATCTGGCACAGCGCATCAGCATTGCCATACAGCGGGGCAATGTAGCCAGTGTCTTGGGGACGCTTATGAATGGTATTGATATGGATCAGTTGAGCTACCTGTAGATTGTTGCTATATTGTTTCAATTGTAAATACTAGTTCTAATTTGTTTTTTATTATTTGATTGTAATTTTCTTTGATACTTGTTTTCTTTTCATGTACGATATTAAAAGTATGGTATCAGTAGTGTTAAGTTTAGAAGTACCTACTCAGTATCCGTTTGTATCCTACCTTTTACATTGATGGTGTAAAAGTACCTAATAGTATATCAGTCTACCAACATATAAACTTCTTCTTCATGATTTTATCATAATCACATAATCACCACGCTTGGGCCGGCGCACGCACTCTTAAAGAACCGTAGTACTGAAATAGTTAACAAATATGTTCCACTATTCGAAAAATAGAGCAATTTGGCTCTGTAAAATTCAGACATTCAAAATGTTAGCACCTCGGATCTCCTACACGCAATCATGATTGTTTACTATGTTTTGGCAACGCGATCAAAGTTACAGTCTTTTCATCAAATGCGCTTTGAAACGCTGCGGATTCTATTCTTACGTTGGTTTTGAACTTAATCAAGGATTTCATTACTCCATCGTCGGGATTCTTACAATTACTCGTAGTAAAAGATGTGATTGCTTTGTCAGTCAGTGGACGTCCGTGTGGTGCCGGCTTAGAATTTGCACCACCCCAACTCTTCCCGTGGGTGTCGTAAGAGGCGACTAAGGGATATACACCGGGCGACGACGGGCAGAAGCGCCTCTTGCAGATTAGATCTACCACCGAACTGCGATCCCCAACCCGCATGCTCAGCGTGGGGGTTATAGGCATTACCCCTCATGAGATAAAAAAAACAGGGGGAGGCCTGCGTCCAGCAACGGACCATTATAGGTTGTAGAGGTTGAGGTTAAGGACATCAGTAATTTTAGAAAAGCGGTCTTTTGAGATGTGATAAAATGTTACCCGCTGACGTTTTGAGGTTTGGAATTGATTTGGATCATTTTTCACCTGAAGGCAAAGTATGTATACCTTAGCCAAACTCCTTGTAGAATTTTTGTAAACAAACCATGACACAAATAACTTATACTTCCTTGATTGGCGTTGAGTTTCAGATATAATTTGTAAGCAAAATTTAAAGAAGAAGGAAGGATCTCAAATCGACAAGCAATGTAAATTGCTTGCTTATGAAAGGACGCGGCAGCAGAATGCTTCTTAGGATAAGTAGGTACCTATAAATAAATAAATAATGCTGGACAATTCACACAGCATTATCTAGCCCCAAGTTAAGCAGAGTTTGTGTTATGGGTAGTTTGTTTACAAAAATTCTACAAGGTGTTTGGATAATTTGACGTTTATTTATTTACGTTGATTTAATTGAAAATGCCTGACGATCCTATCCATCCACGGTTGTCTGGTAGAGACCGCCATTTGTTACATATTTGTTTTTTACTTCTTTTATTTTTGTTTGTTATGTAAATTTATGTGTGCAATCAAGCATTTTCTATCTATTATATCTATCTTATATATCGACTACAAACCGACAAAAACTAAGGCACAATCTTATATTTCTTAAGTGCTGGTGGTGGCTATTGGATTCCGGACAGTGCGGGACGAAAATAAAACAATGTTGGCTTTCGGGAATAGACGCTGATGGAAATAGAGCGAGTGATGTGTCCTTGGTCGGCAACGCCCGGAATATGTCATTAGACGAGCGCCGCGCTATATCATGCCGCTGGGGAATCTTGAACACCGCACGACGCCGACCTAGAGAAGGTACCTAAGTACTTGCAGCACGAATCTTATCATGATCCAACAGGCTTACAGACAAATTAAGGTTTAAGTTAGCTTTTAAGTAAAATAAGCAATTACTGTGTAAAATAAATAAATGAAAAAAAATCTACATTGTCTAACTCGAACCTAGTTACAAGAACTTCTAATAAATCAAATATTACGTTTATTTCTATAAGGTTACAAAATAAGCACTTAGACAAGTCAAATTTAATACTATCAACAGGTTTATATTATATAGTATAATTATTATCAAATAAGAAACAAGGTGTTATTGATTTTGTCCACTTTATTTTTTTGTCCACAAGTGGCAGAGGTGGTAGTGGTGGTGGTTTCTTTTCCACTTCTGCCTTCTTTCTTTTCGACTTCTGCCTTCTTTCTTTAATCTTTCTACTCCTGATTCTAAATCTAATCCACTAAATGATCTTTTTCTGCAGCGTGAAAATTGTTTTAATGCAGAATTTTTGCAGGATGTTTGCAACTTGTATCATGTTTAGTAATTTATGTTTTTTGTTTATAGTCGTCTATTACTACTGAATAATAGGTAAATAAATGTATTTTGCTAGTAGTGGATACTCTGTAAATAGCCCTCAGCTTAAGTAGGTACTGTAATTCTCATATACTTACTAAAAATAGTCTTCATAGTTTGTAATTTTTGTAGATGTAAGTTTTCCGAAAATTTGAAAATAAATAATAACTTTATCCGTCACTCCTTTATATAAGTAAGGCAAAAATGCTGGTTTGCGTTCCACCGTACTCCTATGCAATTTATGGCTGGTGCCTTAATGAACTGGCAATGAACAACCTTATAGCCGTAGCCTTATATCAACCTGTAGGCTTCTATCATCGCATAGGTCGTAAGCGCGGTCAGATGTCGCCCAGATCCGCACCAACTAGTATTTAAGGAAAATAATGTTAAGCTTAGTTAGTTTCATATAAATATTGACTTGTATATTAATCAGATTATATTTAGACAGAGATAATATATTAATTTTAAATTTTATAGAACTTACTAGAACTAGTGGTTTATTTTTCGCTTCTTCCACTGGTGGACAAAAAATTTAAGCGAATAAAATCAATAACATCTTATTTCTTATTTGATAATAATGACTATTTATAAACCTGTTTATAGCATTAAATTTGACTTGTCTAAGTGCTTATTTTGTAAGCCTAAAGAAATAAAGTTATTGAGTTTTTGAGTTTGAGTTTGGTTAGTGAGCGACGTTACCACCGAGTTAAAGGGTGGTGCCAAGGGTGGTGATGTGAGTCGGCATGGAGGTACCGTACCCGAGGTACAGTTCACAAATTACTTCTGTCTCACTATGATAATAACCATGATAGTTTCAATATGTTTTACATTTGTAACTTTGATAAGTTTGCGTATTTTAACCTACTCTTATGGCGGGTGCGAACCTCTAAGCCAAACAAAAGGAGATACCTTCTTTCCGATTCATGGAAATGAAATGAAGAAGTGGAAGCTTAGAGGTTTGCACCCACCTTAAGGTGCCAGCCTCTGCGGTTTCTGAGAGGGCGCCGGCGTGCTGCAGTTGCGAGGTGCGTCGTGGGCACTGAAAGTGTTAAATCTCATTTTCTGTCTAACCTCTGTGGAGCTGTTGAATATGGGCAAGTGTGTCATGGGTACTAAGCGTTAATCACTGGAACACCATCAAATTTTGCGAGGTTTTCAAGTTTATTTTCAGACTAGCAGCGCCTCGCGGAATCACCCGCGTAGTTCCTGTTCCCATAGGAATTCCGGGATAAAATATAGCCTATGTGATATTCCAGATTATAACCTATCTCTGTGTCAAATTTCATCCAGATCCGTTCAGCCGTTCTGGCGTGATTGAGCGACAAACATCCATCTAAACTTTCGCGCTTACATATAATATTAGTGTGATATAAGAAAGGCTCAGATATTTCAACTCAACGTTACTAATTAACGTAATAAAAATAGAAATACATACGAGAAAAGACTGAGCAATCAATTAACGGTTATTTGATTGGTCAGTCTTTTCCCGTCCAACCTTGGCACTCGATACCTAGGAAACAAGTATTTTCTTTGTTTCCCAGTCGCCAAGTGCCGAGTCCAAATCCCGAAATCTTCCATAAGCAGATATTCTAATTCTGGCACCTAGAGCCAGCAATCAGAAATCCCATCAATTCAAACATGTTGGCGTGTTTTCCGCGTGGAGCCACTGCCAAACAATGGTTCAATCAGACGTAGATTCTTGAGCACTGAGTAGGAACAGGGACTGGTTTGATAGTAATTACCGGTTTTATCTAGTTTTTACGGGTATTTGCTAGTTTTTACCAGTTTTTATTGGAACCTGAAAACAAGATAGGGAGAGGGTAGCTTCGTTAATGTGGTTAAGAGATGTTTTAGTGCATTATCTGTTTTTACAAACTTAAAATAAGCTTTAGTTTAGTAAGTAACTTTTTTAAGGGTGTCGCAATGGATATAGTTTAGTTTTCCACCTCAAGGGCTTTGAACGTTATTTCAATGTGACGTTTTGGTCCCCAAGATCTTAGATGATGTCTGACCGTGTTTTTGTGAACCCAAATTACTCGCACCTGTGCCACATTGAATCTTAAATCAGCGTGAGAAAACTGATATTACATTGAAAGCCGAAGAATCCTTTTTTTCTGCTGTGAAAATGTTCTTCTCTTTTTGTGATGGAACAAATCAGAGGTGGAGCACAAACTAAAATTAAATGAAAGATGATCCGTCAAGTGCCCGTGTAACTCGCGCGTCAAGGGTTTCATACATTTTTCAATTATACAAATAAGTACTATAGATAGGCCTACCTGTTAGAGACATAGCTTTTTAATTAATACCGAAAAATAGTAGGTACCTTTCGGATCGTTCTGCAAACTTTTTCGCTTTTCCAATTAGGTAGTGGTAAATTTTTCGACTTGATTCAACATATTTCAAAAGAATACCGAAATTTCAAATATTATTTTGAAATGTTCAATAACTTTCGTTTGATAACACATTTGCCTCCATAACTTTCTTTTTAAATTTCGATAAAACAATTTGTAATGAAAATTTGAATTTAGATTTTTTTTAATCAACATAGGCATGGCGCACGAAATTTCTTTTTATTTACAATTTCAAGTTAATGGTTGCGGTAGTTATTGAGATATACAAGAAATAAGGAGGACGGACAGAGCGAGACCATGGGTTTCGAAACCGATCTTGAAACCATTTTCAAATTATATGAAACACTTTTTAATATTTATGTGCCTATAAGACGAGTGTGGGCACCAACACAAATCAATTGTGGTTTAATGGTACAACATTGATAAACACATCGACGGCAGAAAGCGGAAATGTCGTATCTCAAAAATTGGCCTAAATGACTTATAACTTTATTGTTGATAAGCAAAAAAAGCCGCGTCGAATGGTCTATGTCTCGTCCTTCTACGATGAATTTTTTTTATTATACGCCCTTGATTTTTTCCAAGTTTTTATACTACTCACACGACTAATTGCTGTAAATAAAGAAAAAATCGCAACTTTTAAAACTAACATAGATACGACAATACGTCCAGTATAAAAAATAGTTACGACATGATTTTTCTATTACGGACATTGATTTAAAAGAGATACAGCATTTCAGCCGCCTCAAAATTTGACGTTGCCAAAGATACATCAATATGCTCAGGACTGGTGTATGTTTATCGAACAATTACTACATTTTAAACATTTCATATAATAGCGAAAATCTTACTTACAACATAGGAATAGAGTATTATTTTGTGTAAAGTTATCATTTACGCTATTCTAGCCAGACACACTCCCTTCTCCCACCCCGACGTGTTCCTTATGTACGACAATCCAACCGCGCGGCAGTAATGCGTAAGCGCTGAATAATAGAAAACGTGTTTGTTATTGACTATAATATTTTTTGAAAAAGTTTGCTTACGTGCTGGTTTCGTGTTTAAAAATATAATAAAACCTCAAGAGTTTTGGTGAGTACTTATTTATATATTCAGTATTTTTAGTTAAATAAGTCTTCATTGAAAGTTTGTTTATTTTAGCATACTAGGTATAAATGCTTACTATGGTATAAATGCTAGGATAGTATCTAGCTAATAAATAAGTAAACAAAGTCAAATTACCTACGGTGACATCTCGGTGACAATGCAATATTATGGTAACAAGCTGATCTTATGATGGAATCAGGGTCTGTTCATCAGAACTCCTCAGTAAATTACAGTAGATCATCTGTGATTGTGCTCATTTAAATAAGTCAGTCTTTACCCGTAATATTATGATAACAGCGAGCTGATCTGATGATGGAATCAGGGGTCTGTTCATCAAAACTCCTCAGCAAATTACAGTAGATCATCCGTGTTCGAAACTGTTCACAAGCGCGTTGGAAGATGTGTTTAAAACGCTGGACAGGAAAGGTAAGGGCATCAACATAAACGGCGATTACATCTCACACCTGCGATTCGCTGATGACATAGTCTTGATGGCGGAGTCGTTGGAGGAGCTTAACCAGATGCTGGACGGCCTAGCTTCAGCCTCACGACGCATAGGTCTTGGCATGAACTTCGATAAAACCAAGGTCATGATCAATGGCCACATTGATCCGGGACCGATCGTCGTACATGGCCATCTTCTCGAAATTGTTTCCGAATACACTTACCTTGGGTAGATTCTGCAGTTGGGTAAAAACAATTTCGAGAAGGAGGCCAAGAGGAGGATTCAGCTAGGTTGGGCCGCGTTTGGCAAACTACGTCAATTCTTCTCGTCATCCATACCGCAATGCTTGAAAACGAAAGTTTTCAATCAGTGCGTCCTACCCGTCATGACCTACGGAGCTGAGACGTTCTCCACGTCTCAGCTCCGTAGGGCTGGTCCACCAGTTTAAAGTCGCCCAGCGAGCTATGGAGAGAGCTATGCTCGGAGTTTCTCTGAAGGATAGGATTCGCAACGAATACATCCGACAGAGAACCAAGGTTATCGACATAGCTCAAAGGATTAGCAAGCTGAAGTGGCAGTGGGCTGGCCATATTTCAAGAAGAACCGACAACCGTTGGGGTAAACGTGTTCTTGAGTGGAGACCGAAACTCGGTAAACGTTGTGTAGGTCGCCCTCCGACCATGTGGGATGACGATTTGCGAAAGACTGCTGGCAGATGCTGGATGCGGCAAGCTGAAGACGCCCTGTCTTTAGCTTGCCGCATATGCGCACTATGGCGCTCATTAGCGGAGGCCTATGTCCAGCAGTGGACTGGTATAGGCTGATGATGATGATGATGATCCGTGTTCGTGCTCATTTAAATAAGTCCATTTTTACCCGTAATATTATTGATAACAGCGAGCTGATCTGATGATGGAATCAGGGGTCTGTTTAGCAGAAATCCTCAGTAAATTACAATAGATCATCCGTGTTTGGGCTCCTCTTCTCGCGGGTGTCGTAAGAGGTGACTAAGGGATATTATTATATATATATTATTATATAAAGTACCGGGGAGCGGGCAGCAACGCATCCCGTAGAACAATTCTACAACTAAACTGCGATCCCCAACCCGCATGACCAGCGTGGGGATTATGGGCATTACCCACCATGAGATAAAAGCCTTTAAGCGCTTATCAGGGGGAGGCCTGCGTCCAGCAGTGGACCGTTATAGGCTGTTGAGGTGAGGTGAGGTGAGCTGATCTGATGATAAAGTCAGAGTCTGTTGAGCACAACTCCTCAGCAAATTACAGTAAATCATCCGTTTTTGGGCTCATTTGAATTAGCTCATCTTTACCCAGTGATAGCTTGTATTGAAAAATATTTTTTCAACACAAAACTTATTAGTATAATCTACTATCTGCAAACATTAGGTAAAGAAAGTGAGTGATGTTTTGATAACTTACCATAAGATTGTAATGAATAGTTCTAAAGTAGTTATTTGATAGGTAGACGCTTATTTATTAGTATTAGGTAAATAGGTTATCTATAAATTAATTTAAGTATTTCTTTTTTCAGATTAGACCGGTACGATGTTCTCAATGGCCTACTGTTGTGGAACTGGCACGCAACAAAACCAACCCCGTATCGAGTGTCTATTTTGGTGGGCAAAGACTTTTTGGGATATTCTGAGCAAAACTTTTAAAAAACAATTAAATTTCCAATATACATATAGCAGACACCCCCGAGTACGCGATTTTCTGACAGTTTTCAATGAAAATTTGTCAAAAATTCGTCACATAAGACGTGCTTATATCTGAGTTGAGTTTGAGTTTTCGGGCGTGATTGTTGAAACTAATTATGAAGAGAAAGTCTATACTTCCACTTCATAGTCAGTCTGCTATGATTATTTTTCAATTCAGTCTTTTTGATTATTATTCAAAAACAGGAACTAGCTTTAAGCAACTTTTTTGTGTCATTACATTCTGAAAAATACAATAAAAGCATTAAGTAAAAGATACAGTGTTTTATTTTATAACATCTATAATTCAGACTGTTCTTAAACTATTTTATTTTTATAAACTAATTTCATTAAAATCTCATACAGCAAAATGTCCATGCTTCGTATTGTTCATATTTGAGATACAGCAGATCTGTAGCATGAAAATTTGTATCTATTTCAAGTGGTCATATATTTCACCTTGGAGATACAGCATTTCCGCTGCTCGATTATAAAACATCAATTGCTGTAACTAGTTAAAACTCAATGAAGCAGTAACTCTATGACATTCTCATGCACTGTATCAAATAACGTTTGGATTGATACAAATATGTTCCAAATTTCAACTATCTATCTTTATTAGATTATGAGTTATGATTTTTTGAAATAGTTTTTTGGCTCTGGTGTGAAATTGGATATTTTGAGATACGACAAAATCGCTTTCTTCCGTCGACATGTTTAACCCTCTAAATAAAAAAATAAATAAAATTAATTAAGTCAGCTCTAAAAACATGTTTTCAAACCTTTGTCCAATAACTAAACAAATACGCCGAAAGCTCTAGACATAGACATTATTAGACATGCTCTAGGTTAGCTATAAAATAACGTGACAGAACAAAGAGAGCTTTTGGAATCATCATAATCATTAGCCTATATTAGTCCACTGCTGGAAATAGGCCTCCCCTATTTCGCTTTTAGAATGTAGGTGATTATTGTTTGTTGCAGTAATGTCTGGTTCCTGTGTAAATGCGTCCACCAGCGTTGATATATACGAGAAGCAGGTGGCTCCTACGTGAACTTGTCACAGGCGTCTGCGTTACGATACGTACGTAAATTTAAAATTAAATGTTTGGCATCTTATAATGTCGAGGCACTTTACATTGGATCCAGGGTTTGACGAGCGAATTGAAAAATAGCTTTTGCTGTGAGTTAGTTATGTATGATGGTTTCGATTTCACAAGAGTTCTTACAACATACTTACGTATAGCAATGCTTGATCTACATGTAGGATGGTAAACCTAGTTAAGCAACCTTTATGTATGTGATATTATGTAATGTGTACACTTTTTCAAATTGTAAATTCAAATTCCTAACTGAAAATTTAAATACCATCTACTTTATTGTAGTTCTCTAGATCTGATTGTTTCCGTATATATTTTATTTTACTATTGTTCGTTTAAAATCTCGCGATCACCTAAACCTTTCGGTGACCAGCTACCCGAGAGGGGTATATTGAAAACCAGCGCTACATGCATTACTTATAATAATGTTTGTAGCAAAAAGCTGAATGGGAGTACATTACCTTAATATTAATTTTATTTTACGTTTAATTATTAGTCTGATTTGTATTATGTAGTGTTTAAGGTAATAAACTTATTTTATTCTTATTCTTATGGCATACAAAGAGATTCTGTACAGCAGCAAAAAACAAACTTGAAAAAACCACTAATAGCTTCAGACATTTGTTCAGGATGTTCTGGTCGTTTTCTATATATAATAAAAAAATATCTATCTATGTATTGTATTATATTATGTATATCAGTTATCTAGTACCCATAACACAAGCTCTGCTTAGCTTGGGGCTAGATTGCTGTGTCAATTGTCCAGCATTATTTATTATTATTTATAATGGATTTTGAAAGATTTGAAACTTTCATACATTAGAAAGTCAACTTGAAAATCTCGCAATGGATAGTTTTCTGGTGATTAACGCATAGTGTGCCCATGATGCACTTGCCCATGTTCGACAGGTTCACAGAGATTAGGCAGAAAATGAGATTTAACATTTTCACCTCTTCGCTGCTCCGCGTACAGGTCGCACCGCAAAGGCCAGGTTGAAATATGCAAACTTAAAGTTACAAATATATGTAGGTATACTATATATATACATATGTAAATACTTACTTCAGCACAATCGGTTAAGGTATAGGTAATATAAAATTCAACTGCAGTTCCATGCAGATGGTGGTGCGGTGTTCCGAAGTGAAATATTTTAAAATCGCATCTAGACCTATTGCCGTTATCAACCTTTGTAATTGCTGCTAATCTGTTTGCATACTGAGTTATGCCGGGAATAAATAAATAAACAATGCTGAACAATCCATACAGCATCATCTAGCCCTAAATTAAGCAGAATTTGTGTAATGAGATGACTGTAAATACTTAGATAGGTATATCAGTCATCTAGTACCAAAATATAAAAAAAATCTATCTATGAATGCATAGATAGGATATTTTTTATTATACATAAAAAATACCCCGAAAACATGGATCAAATATTTGCAGTTCGTACAAAAATTCAGCCACTTTGACTACTTAGTTTTTATTGGCAGACGTACTGTACTGACGACCTCTGTGGCGCGGTGGGCGAAGGTCCGCCTGCGACGCAGGAGGTTGCGGCTTCGATTCCCGCCTCGGGACAAATGTGTGTACGATCTGCAGACATTTGTCCAGGGTGTTTTGGTCGTTTTCTATGTATAATAAAAAATAGATATCTTTGTATTGTATTATATTAAGAATATTAGTTATCTAGTACCCATAACACAAGCTCTGCTTAGCTTAGGGCTAGATAATGCTGTGTGAATTGTCCAGCATTATTTATATATTTTATCAACCCTCATTTTACGAAATATTGTATAGTTCAAAACTCAAATCATGGTAAATAAACATCTCGTTACGAATGTGTAATTTTTTTTCGAAAGTTTTATCGTAACAAATCTCTTTAGTAGCTTATACTTCTGAACTTGAACTCCAGAGTAGGAAGTGCGTAAAAGTCAGCCGGGCTGGGCGTGATCACAACAAAAATATACGTGGGCTCCGCGTTCCAGCAGTGTCTAATAGTAACTATGCCGTAAGCTTACACTTGGCCTTGAGGTGACAACCAAAAATATCATTATCTAACTGCGTGTTTAGCCCTTTGATGCTACAGTGTTAAGTGCTGAAAGAATTTAAGTCGCAGAGCGCAGTTAATAAATGGACAAGAGCTCTGAGCAACTACTATGAGTTAAAAAATGAGTCCTCTAAGGTAAGGTGCTCTTTGTCTTGAACATACCTTTTTAGACGATGATGATGTTGACAGCTGATTAGAAACGCAATTTCTTGACAGATATAGTATACATACCCACATACCCTCATCATAGGCAAGCGTATGCAAAAACATGTATCTATAAGTACTAAATGCGAAAGTAACTCTGTCGTCTGTCTGTCTAAGGTTTTTGTATTATAGTGCGTAAGCCCTCTCGCACTCAGGGTAATCTCTAATTAATTAAATAAGTACCCAAAAAAAATTAATTTCGGCAGGACTCGAACCTGCCCCATGTACGGGTATGTCTCTAACCAACTAAGCCACGAAATCTTACTCGGTTTCGTCGAATATCTTTGGGACCTCTTACGGTTATAGCGCCGTTAGCGCCAGCTGCAGGGGAAACATTAGTTATCCAAACCTGTTCAAAGACTAAAGTTACATTTAGGACGTTTGACGAGAGGTGTTGCAGTTGCTCAATTCTAAGCTTTTTGTATTATAGTGCGTAAGCCCTCGCACTCTGGGTAATCTCTAAGAAATTAAAGTCTGTCTGTCTGTTTTCACGCGTACAAAATTTGGCAGGGAGGTCGACGGGGACTTTTCAAGTAACCTATGTCTGGAGAAGGACATAGGTTAGTTGAAAAGCGCGGGCAAAGCCGCGGTAAGCAGCTAGCCTTTATATATAATTAGAAGTTAAGATTGTCCGGACGTCCGGCAGACAACGACCTCAGCCCCACTTTAGCCACCTGCCTACGCAGAGCATTTGTGTGAAACTACGAAAGTATGACATTTTTGTGGCCAGTTTTATGATCATGACTACAGTTCTTGTCACAAGTCCACGTTCTTGACTCTACAGTGAAGTGGGTAACTAGAGCCAAGAAAATATTTGCTTAAAACGAAGAGAGAACATGATAGGAACGAATTAAAAACCAGCTTAGTCTTTCACTCAATTCAATAGATCAAGGCGATGCTCCGAATAAACATAACCTGGCATGTTGTGAGTGGTGACTCACTGCAAACGTAACTCGTAGTTATGAGCAAAAATCCCATTTCATAGCCTTCTAACCCACCTTATCAAATGAAAATAGCTTTTCGCACGTCAGCAAAACCTTCATTTCCAAACGTCAATAAAACAATACTGCATAACAAACGTAATAAAAATCATCGCCAGTCACCTGCTATATCCGAGCATAGCTCCCACGCCGCGGCCAAATGAAAATATACTATGCCAGCTGCCAAAGAAATTAAATAGAGGAGATTTTTCTACGGGCCAGACGTTATGTGAACAATGGTCCAGGCACAAGGGAAGGCCGGTTGTGACGTGCCCGCGCGGTTAATCCCGTCCCCTTGGGTCACCTTTACTAGAGTCGACGGAAATTGACTTACGAGTCGGCATGCAGGGAACAATTCGTTGCAAGAAATCAGCAGGCACTTACCTTCATTTTTGTATGTTAATTCTCTTCCTATCAACAATCCAACTAGTCTTAATAATTTTAACAGTAAATCATTCGATTTCGGGACTTTTACGTCGTAACTTCTGACCGCTAAGGTTATAATTCGTTGAATAATAATATTTTCACCAAATTCTAGTGGCTGTTTACTGCTCTTTTATGATCACTGAAAATAACATTCGGAAATAGCTCAATCAATTGATTCTTAACTACGCCTAGTAGAACGAGTCCAGAAATACTATTTTAGGGTCATTTTACGACGCCCGTGGAAAATTTAGTTCTTTAGCTGAATCTCTACCAGGAAAGATTTGATGTATAGGGAATTATATTTGTTTATACCTTAATTTAGTGCAGTAACTGGGTCAGACTGAGACGTTGACTTCAGAGAAACGTTTCCGCAAATACTCGAGACTTATTGCTTCTTCAGTCACCTTGTTTGTGTGTGTGTGTGTGTAAACTATCTTCAATTTAATTAGTTACGTTTACGTACTATTCTTTAGTACCTACCTATATTATGATACATAGTTAGTACATAGCATAGTTGTATTAATTAAGGGCTGTGGATTTTGTTTATTAATAAATATCATTTTTTTTATATGGATCAGTTGAGCTACCTGTAGATTGTTTGCAACAGTTTGCAGATAGCTTAATTGTTTCTATTGTAAATACTAGTTTTAATTTAAATTTATTATTTGATTGTTATTTTCTTTCTGAATAAAGTATTTTACTCAGTAAAAAAAAAATCTATTGAAGACTGATATGATATTAGCAGACGGAACGCGGTCGTCAAGTACCTATCAAAGTCAATTTTATAGATACGTCTCTCAAAAGTTGGCTTAAGTACCTACTTAATCAGTGCTCTTTAGTATGATAAGATAGGTACTAACAAATTTCTATGTTTGTCCACAGCTGGACATAAGACTCTCCCAAAGAAAGCCTAATGTGTTCAGTTCGCCGCAGCTCTAACATTGTTGTTTAATTTATAAAAAATGTTTTCTAGGATTTTCGTATTTCAAAAGCCTTTTTCAACCGTATCAATGTGTCTTAAAATATTGTAATCATCTGGAAAACCTCAAAATTGGAAGATTATGGTTATATTAATCGACACGAAATAATGGTAATCGTTAATCCATTAAATTATGAGCTTTTTAACAGAGTAAATAAACTAATTTGTTTATATTACATTGTATATAATTTTATATGCAAGTTTATAGCCTCGCAACAGGAAATATAAAGCTCAACAAAGTTAGGAAACATTAAATACATCTCGTCGAACGAATTAACCCCAAGACTCGAATCTGATGTTGGGTTTTTCGTGGATCAGTCATTGGGCACCCCGAACATAATTTGTTTATTTATACCTAAGTATAAATTGATGCCATTTTGCGAGTATGGCGAGCAAAACCCCCACAAGCAGACATTGAAAATCGAAACAAATCGGCGAGCGGTCACTAGTCTAACCTAATCATTCCAGGAAGTTGCTGATATTCAACAAACTGACAGTAATACGCATTATAAATCTGTTTCTGTAAATCAACATACATGTCATAATGTTTGCCGCGTTCCGGTGTGCAAAGGGCGTTTTACCCCACCACTGGGAATTTACAGACGACCTTACGCTATTTATGGAACTAACACGCGTAAACAAATGAAGACTAAATTATGCAACTATAACATAACTGCAGTTCAGATTTGTAGAGACGATATCTAAATATCGGTGGGTGGATCAAGCGGGAATGACATATAGATGGTGATAGGTGTATTATCGCAGATGGACTACAGGTAATATATACTTTTTACTTGTGTGAAAAGCTTATCCCATACAAACCTACTTTTCGATTCATTTGAAACGTACTGAAATACTTTATTGCAATGAAATTTTGCAAACATAATCGGATAAGAAATATGTACTTACCTAGGTATATGTTTGTAACTAGGTACTAGGGATGTAACGAATGTCAAAGTTTCGACATTCGCGAATGCGAATGCGAATGCGAGTATTCGATGCTCACATTCGCGAATGCGAATGCGAATGCGAATGTTGGTATTTTGAACTTGCCGCCAACTTCACGTACTGTTTATTGGCGCGCGCGTTGTCCAATTACCAACGTTTGCTATAAACTATCTTCAACTACCAATTACGTACGAGTAATAATGTTTATTTCATTCATTCATGACATCGACAATTCACAACCTTGATAACCACAGAATTTGAAACTGATATTGGCAAAATTGTATCAAAACAGATTCAGAGCAAAAATTTAAGAAGATGAATCGTTTAATAATTGCTATCTTCGTCTACCAATCGCGTTGTTTGTTTGATAATATTTTTATCCACACATTTGTTGGTTGGAGTTGGATTTGTTTGTCTTTTATATGTTATTTTGGGAAAAATGAGTGCCTCCATGAAAACAATGAGTAAAATTTAGACCACGTTTAGACTTATTTCACTTAGTGGATGCGGAACATGCAAAATGTAAAATTATAAATAGGGGTACTGGTTTAAAAGTTACATAAGCATAACGCTATCGATATAATACAATACGCTATTGTACTGAAAATTTCTGAGTATATAAAAAAGAATGGATTGAAAAACGCATACTATCATATTAAGAGTTTTCTTGAAAATTTCTGATAGTCGTTTTTCAATCTATTGTTTTTTATATAATCAGAAAATTTCAGTACAATAGCGTTATGCGTTAGAAAGTTACAGCCCTTTTAAGTCGGAGCCCAACTATAAATCTTAAACTTTCATATACCTAACCATTTCATTAATATTTTAGAAAATTCTGAAATACGTGTTCAACGCCTTTGTATTTTTGGTAAATTTCAAGCAAATTTGGCCACTTCTTAGAGTTAAAAGAAACACGTAAAAAACTTCAATCCTCTTTTCTTTTGGGGGTGTAATTTCCAAAACTCCTATGCTTAAAATTTAAGATTTCTAGCTTACGAGGTTTGGGTTGGGTGTAACTAGAAATTAACTTGTTTTTTTAATATTTAAAATATTCATATTTAATTATTAACCAGTATAACATAATAATAAAAAATAAAAGACGGCCTTGTCCTAGGTCCTCCGATCAAGGTCTGTGCACGCCAAAAACAAACCATAAATTTGTCAAGTGGTTCCCGCCATTAAAAGGTTACCTTAACCCCTGGGTTAGAATAATCAATACATTGTCATTCAATGGCGAAAAAATTTTTCAGTTAAGTTTTGTCAAAGTTTCTTACAAAGTTCTTATTAAAGAATTAGCAATATGAGTGCCATAATAAAATATAGTAATAGGCATGATGATTGATTTTGAGACTACTCCTTGATATTTTTAAACATCTACTGAATAGAAAATAAAACATATTTCTACAAAAAACATGGATTTTGAAGGTAAAATTGAGTTTTTAAAAATGTAATTTAAATTTCGCTCTAAAACGCTCTAGACGTCGATGCACAATTTTTTATGATACAGAATTACCTTATTATATTCATTAGTATGTCTTTACAAATAAGAAATACAATCAAATAATAAAACAAGTATTAACAATATTGTCAAGAAACAAACAAGCTAGCTATTGATTGAAGAAAGTCATACGTTTACAATTACCTATTTCTGTGGTTATTCTGTGTCTTCCATTTTACTTTGTGACCACATGACGTCATGGGTCTGTGTTCTCTAATTGTTGTTCAACGTGTCATGGCGGATTATTGTATTTTGTAGATATTATTTATCAAAATAATAATTGATCTTGATCAAAATAAAAATTATAATACGCGTTTTTTCATGTATGGCTCTGACTTAATTTAGTAAATACATAATAATGATGCTTTTTATTACTGTCATCATCCCTATTTACGAGATGTGCAGAGTTTTTTTTATAATTCCGCATGTAAGAGAACAGTTTTTTAAATATATTAGGTAAGTTTTTGCCCCATCAACATTCGCCAAATATTCGCATAGATTTTGGCGAATGCGGATGCGAATGCGAATATTGAAAATCCTGCGAATATTCGCGAATGCGAATGCGGATGCGAATATTCGTTACATCTCTACTAGGTACCGTTTTAGTTTTTCAATATAAATAACCACTAAACTAAATATATGTGGTTAAACTATGCTAAATTATGAGAGAATTCATTTCAAATTATTTTCAAGCGATTTTATTACTTGCGCTCTCATTCAATGATTTTTATTTTGAAAAATAAAACGGTACAAACAAACAGCTATTTTATAACTGATTGTGTTAAATTTCACTAAAATAGAGGACGTAGCTTCCGAATAAATACAAAATAAATAAATAATGCAGGACAATTCACACAACATTATCTAGCCCCAAAAGCTAAGCAGAGCTTGTGTCAAGGGTACTAGATAACTGATATACAAAATATAATACAATACATAGATAGATATTTTTATTATACATAGAAAACGACTAGAACACCCTGAACGAATGCTTGTAGATCGTACACACATTTGCCCCGAGGCGGGAATCGAACCCGTAACCCCCTCCTGCCTGCCCGCAAGGCAGGAGACCTTCGCCCTATGCAGGTCTGGACTGAGCCTACGCATTTGCTCCCCTTGGAGCCGAGACCGTAAGTCTGTGGCGTACCAAGGCTCTCCGGGTTTTTAATAAATTACCTAAGCGTCTGGTCGAAGCGACGCGTGAACCGAGAGCTGGTGAGTATTTGGCACAGCGCATCAGCATTGCCATACAGAGCGGCGCAATGCAGCCAGCGTTTTGGGCACGCTTCCGACTGGTATTGATATGGATTAGTTAAGATACCTGTAGATTGTTTGCAGTTAGCTCAATTGTTTCAATTTTCTTTATTAATAGTTTTATTTAAAAAAAATAACTTAATCCTATGAACTTACATGAACTTACCACCGGTAATTCCAGTTTAAATTTGCAATTATTTTCTTTAAAATCGGACGACTAAAGAGCTAAAACACTTATTAAAGGTCATGTTATGTTTGGGCACTTCCGCCTAGATTAGACGTACATCACACCTTGGTGCATAACTGCCCCTCAAGGTTACAATACAATATACAATACAAATCTATTACGATATTTTTATTTCATAGAGTTCAGAAAAAGACGAGGTCATTGATGAAATAAAATATTGCGCGTATTACGTAGGTATGCGGAGCCAATAACAAGGAATATTATTTCCGGATCAATAAAACCTAGGCAGTTTTGAGATAAGATGATTTAACAAGCAAGAGTAGTCCATCGACGAAAGGTTATTGGTTGTGTGTGAAAAATGCTGAATGATTTAGAATATTTTTTAGTAAAAACCTTAACTCAACTTTGAAATAAAACTTAATCATTTGAATAGAATATTTTAAAAGAAACTCAAACAGAGACTATCATCCACAGAGCTACTATAGAATAAAAATAGAGACAACTTCAGAGAGGGCAATGATATAATATCGACCCCAGAACTAACTGCAAATTACGTCAACAAATCTGAACAAAAACAAACAAGATCCGCCAAGTGCGAGTGTAACTCGCGCGCCGAGGGTTTCAAACATTTGCCAATTATTTGGACAATCAATTTTCTGAAATATTTTAAAAAGTATGAAACTTACAGAAATTTCAAAAAGTGTTTTAAAAAGGCCGAAACGATACCTTTCATTTGATACCCCACATGGGTAGGTACCCCCTTTTGAAAAAAAATCCCCTTTTTTGACCATTTTTCAAAAACTATTATTATTACAGACTTCTCTATATTTTTCCTGTAAAATATAGATCAATATCTACAAACGCCTAATACATTGTACATGGATCGGTCTGCAATCTTCGGAGATAGGGGGGGGGGGAATGGTCAATTTTTCGACTTTTTTTGAAATATTTCAAAAAGTATGAAACTTACAGAAATTTCAAAAAGTGTTTTGAAATGGTCAAAACGATACCTTTTGTTTGATACCCCACAAAGGTAGGTACCCCTCCTTTTGAAAAAAAAATTCCCCCCCTTTTTTACCATTTTTCAAAAACTATTATTATTACAGACTTCTCTATATTTTTCCTGTAAAATATAGATTGATATCTACAAACGCCTAATACATTGTACGTGGATCGATCTGCAATCTTCGGAGATAGGGGGGGGAAAGGTCAATTTTTCGACTATTTTTGAAATATTTCAAAAAGTATGAAACTTACAGAAATTTCAAAAAGTGTTTTGAAATGGTCAAAACGATACCTTTTGTTTGATACCCCACAAAGGTAGGTACCCCTCCTTTTGAAAAAAAATTCCCCCCCTTTTTTACCATCTTTCAAAAAGTATTATTATTACAGACTTCTCTATATTTTTCCTGTAAAATATAGATTGATATCTACAAACGCCTAATACATTGTACATGGATCGGTCTGCAATCTTCGGAGCTAGGGGGGGGGGGAATGGTCAATTTTTCGTCTTTTTTTGAAATATTTCAAAAAGTATGAAACTCACAGAAATTTCAAAAAGTGTTTTGAAATGGTCAAAACGATACCTTTCATTTGATACCCCACATAGGTAGGTACCCCCCCCTTTTGAAAAAAAATTCCCCCCCTTTTTGATCATTTTTCAAAAACTATTATTATTACAGACTTCTCTATATTTTTCCTGTAAAATATAGATCGATATCTACAAACGCCTAATACATTGTACATGAATCGGTCTGCAATCTTCGGAGATAGGGGGGGGGGAAAGGGCAATTTTTCGACTTTTTTTGAAATATTTCAAAAAGTATGAAACTTACAGAAATTTCAAAAAGTGTTTTGAAATGGTCAAAACGATACCTTTTGTTTGATACCCCACAAAGGTAGGTACCCCTCCTTTTGAAAAAAAATTCCCCCACTTTTTGACCATTTTTCAAAAACTATTATTATTACAGACTTCTCTATATTTTTCCTGTAAAATATAGATCGATATCTACAAACGCCTAATACATTGTACATGAATCGGTCTGCAATCTTCGGAGATAGGGGGGGGGGAAAGGGCAATTTTTCGACTTTTTTTGAAATATTTCAAAAAGTATGAAACTTACAGAAATTTCAAAAAGTGTTTTGAAATGGTCAAAACGATACCTTTTGTTTGATACCCCACAAAGGTAGGTACCCCTCCTTTTGAAAAAAAATTCCCCCCCTTTTTGATCATTTTTCAAAAACTATTATTATTACAGACTTCTCTATATTTTTCCTGTAAAATATAGATTGATATCTACAAACGCCTAATACATTGTACATGGATCGGTCTGCAATCTTCGGAGCTAGGGGGGGGGGGGGGAATTGTCAATTTTTCGTCTTTTTTTGAAATATTTCAAAAAGTATGGAACTCACAGAAATTTCAAAAAGTGTTTTGAAATGGTCAAAACGATACCTTTCATTTGATACCCCATATAGGTAGGTACTCCCCCTTTTGAAAAAAAATTCCCCCCCTTTTTGACCATTTTTCAAAAACTATTATTATTACAGACTTCTCTATATTTTTCCTGTAAAATATAGATCGATATCTACAAACGCCTAATACATTGTACATGGATCGGTCTGCAATCTTCGGAGATAGGGGGGGGGGGAATGGTCAATTTTTCGTCTTTTTTTGAAACATTTCAAAAAGTATGAAACTTACAGAAATTTCAAAAAGTGTTTTGATATGGTCAAAACGATACCTTTCATTTGATACCCCACATAGGTAGGTGGCCCCTTTTGAAAAAAAAATCCCCCCCTTTTTTACCATTTTTCAAAAACTATTATTATTACAGACTTCTCTATATTTTTCCTGTAAAATATAGATCTATATCTACAAACGCCTAATACATTGTACGTGGATCGGTCTGCAATCTTCGGAGATAGGGGGGGGGGTATAGTCAATTTTTCGTTTTTTTTTTAAATATTTCAAAAAGTATGAAATTTACAGAAATTTCAAAAAGTGTTTTGAAATGTACAAAACGATACCTTTCATTTGATACCCCATTTGCTTTCCTAGGTCTCTTTTGAAATTTCAACATCAAAATTTGTACTGAAAATATTCATTTTCATTTTTCATTTATTTATATATTTTTTTCCTAAAATCAGTAATGGCGCACGAAATGTATCATTATTTCAAATTTCAAGTTAATAGCTGCAGTAGTTACTGAGATATTCAAGAAAGAGCGGGGACGGACAGAGCGAGACCATAAGGGTTTCAAAACCGATCTTTGAAACCCTAAAAATTACTTGCTTGGAGGCGAGGATAAAAATATGATTGTTATTATTTATTAAAAAAAGAAACCGTGGACCAGGGACAAGGGAAATTTCAACCTCTGCAGCGCGGTGGGACAAGGTCTGCCAGCGACGCAGGACGTTGCGGGTTCAATTTCCGCCTCGGGATAAATGTTTGTACGATATGCAGACATTTGTTCAGGGTGTTCTGGTCGTTTTCTATGTATAAAAAAAGAAAGTATATATTGTATTTTATTATGTAAATCAGTAATCTAGTATCCATAACACAAGCTCTGCTTAGTTTGGGGCTAGATAATGCTGTGAATTGTACAGCATTATCTTTTTTATTGTTTTATATATTCAAAAAAAGATCTCAAATCAACAGGTGAGCTACCTACTCTAAATTGTTAAAGAAAATAGACAAATCCAATGAACTTAAATTCTATATATAGGGTTACGATATTTCGAGTTCCAATATCTTCCTCGTGTCTTCATCATCAGACCAGCTCGATGGTAGGTACTATAACATTGCAATTACATCGTCACTGAACATAAGTGCCAAATATCAGCCTAATCAGTTGAAGATATCTGGTCCAAAATTTAGTTGAGTAATTAAAAACACACTTACAAGACAATTTAACTAAAAGCTTGTTGAAGTTAATTTATTTTACGTTATCGTTTCTCTTTTTTGCATACAATTAATAATTCTAGAATAGTAATTTTGCTAACTTTTCTATAAATGAAAGAATGAATGCAGTTTTAAATTATATTTATTTACTAAGACATCAGCTTTTTTTGACGGCTTTAAGACAAAGTTAAAGGCACCTTATTTTTTCACTGACCTATTTTAGTTTTGTTTAAATAGGTAAGTGATTTTTTTAATAGTTAACAAACTACAACGGCCTAATGGAAGTAGATTTAACAACTTTTACATCTAACAAGTTTTACTAGAGAATAACGATTTTATTCTAGAATAAAAAATATAGTTACAAAATACATTGTTGATAATTCACTTTAGGTTGTCCATAATCCCGTACACGTTTGTGAAGATGCGAGGTCTCAAAAATAGGGATTCTTAAAACTTTCTTGATCATTGGTAGCAGGTACCGGCCTCCATTTAATAAATAGTTAAGGCGCATAGTAAGGCAAAAACAAGAAAATTAGGTGTTTTCGAACCCGTTTTCCGACGAAAATATTGATCGTGGAGCTCTGAAATTTATATATCCTGTAACACACATCCTGAAAGGTCCCTTGGAGGTCCAAATATTTGCCAAATATTTGCTGTTAATCATAGTGTAGTTGTTATACTGTTAGTTATTGTGTATGTGTAGCGGCTTCGAACCCACTTTTTATCGGCGTCTCAAATTCGATTAGTACCAAATTCAGTATAGTGATTCACATAGTTCATACCTACCGCTTGGAGG
The DNA here is from genome assembly GCA_946478455.1 of Eupithecia vulgata. Lineage (NCBI taxonomy): Eukaryota > Metazoa > Arthropoda > Insecta > Lepidoptera > Geometridae > Eupithecia > Eupithecia vulgata. Next base: position 4,979,186 of record OX297863.1, read on the forward strand.
TCCATTAGCTTCGAAAAGCAGTCAAATTAATGAAATCAAACGTAAAAACGTATTTGCACCTACAAAATCTGTGATTCAAACCTGACCAGTTACACGTCGCCCAACCGCAGAGGATCCTATTATTTGGTTGATTATGGCACTACATAGAATGCTGAACCGAAAACAAGCACTCTTTGCTGCATAAAGGCGCGCGGAAAGGTCCAAGGTCATTTGCCTCACTATTCGTCTTAAGAGAGAAGAACTTTACTTGAAAGTAAACTTTAAAACGACTGTCCTGAATTAACAGTGGGTTTGGGAGTGAGCTGTGTGGTGCCGGCTTAGAATTTGCAGCACCCCAACTTTTACTGTGGGTGTCGTAAGAGGAGAATAAGGGACCAGACATTCAGTCAAAATTCAAAGTGCTTTATTTCCTTTAGACCTTACAGGACTCTTGGACACGTCACAAAACTCAGATTACTTTTGTAAAACTAGGAAATAAAGTGAACTTTGATTTTATTGTCCACTTCAATCTTTTTAAGGTAAAAGCCAATAAGGAGATTACTAGGGGGAGGCCTGCGTCCAGCAGTGGACCATTAAAGGCTGTTGAGGTTGGGAGTGAGAGACCAGTCTTAAGTTAGTTATTCATTGGGTCTGGACAAACGTGTTTTTCATAAAATATGTATTGAGCCTGATTTACGTAAAACTTTACGTACTTAACATAATCTTATGTACTAAGAGATAGCTTTGAGCTTCTTATTTACGAAGAATACCATTAAACTGCCTGTGATGAGAGCTGCACCCCTGAAAAAAAGAAAGGAAACAAATTTACTCAAGTTTTTGCGATATGTTTGGAAATAGGTATTCATGGTTCAATAATTAATTTTTATACTTTTTATAGAGTAAAAAACCTTATTGCTGTCACTTTATACGCCTACTAGCGAAAAAAAATTATTGTAAAAAAAGACCCGCTCCGAATCCTTTTAAACTATTTTTTTTTTGTTTTGCGGGATGAACACTAATCTCTTGGGAATAATTTATTCATCAAAATCAGTCCATAAATAAAGGAGAAATCGACGGACATACGTATAAAACATACAGACGAACTTAGAACCTCCTCCTTTTTTAGAAGTCTGTTAAAATTGATAGGAAGTCAAAAACGTTTCTTGACAATGGTAGTGATTCTGTTGGCACAAAACCTAAACTAAACTATCGTAAAAATGTAGCTGTCCCCTTTTGTTCGATCGAAAAAATAGAGACGTCAACAATTTTAGGCTAGTTTAGTTTAGGTTTTATGCCAACAGAATCGCCACCAATTTTAACCTTCATGTACTCCGCCACAGACCGTTAAAAGTTTATAACAAACACGACAACAATCTTTAAGGAATAAATGTCATTTTATAAAAAGAGACTGAAAAAAAAGTATAAGATACAAACTAAAAAAAATACAACACCAGCTTTCAGATAGCGGTATGAAAATCGACGAAAACACGAGCAGAAAAAAAAAGTTGCTATCTAAAAAAAAACTGCTTTCAGATATCGGTATGTAAGTCACGTCATTCACTAAAAAACTGTTACGATATAAATACAAGTAACCAGCTAGATAGATAGACTAGAATACTAGATCATCAATTAGATTGCGACCTAGGCACAATAATACCTCGCGATCCATCACGCCAAGGCCTGCGTATCAAGCCAACTATTTTTCACCGACAATGTACCTGGATTAATCACTTTACCAACTATCAATTATAGTCAGGAGCGGATAAAATCAGTTCATCATCATCATCAGCCTACGTTAGTCCACAGTTGGACATAGGTCTCCCCTAATGAGCGCCATAGCGCCGTCTCCAGCTTGACGCATCCAGCATCTGCCTGCAGTCTTTCGCAGGTCGTCATCCCACCTGGCCGGAGGGATCCTATACTACGTTTACCAAGTCATACTCTCTACCCAACGATTGTCGGTTCTCCACGAAAATTTAATAATGTCCCAAACGTTGTCAATTTGGGCAAATTCGAACCCGCAAATTTCCCCAGCACTATAAAGCAAAAAGCTAAGATTGTCGGTTCTTCGCGAGATATGGCGGGCCCGCTGCCACTTCAGCTTCCTAATTCTTAGAGCTACGTCGACAACTTTGGTTCTCTGTCGGATGTATTTGTTACGTTACGACTCATCACACAAATACAAATGTCTATCCTTCGGAGAAACTCCGAGCATAGTTCTCTCCATAGCTCGATAAACTAATTTTTTTTTTACGCTGGACAATTCACAGCATTATCTAGCCCCAAGCTAAGCAGAGCTTGTGTTATAGGTACTAGATAACTGATATACATAATACAATACATTACATAGATATATTTTTTTTACTATATAGAAAACGACCGGAACACCCGGAACAAATACCTGCAGACCGTACAAATATTTGTTCTAAGGCGAGAATCGAACCCGCAACCTCTTGCATCGCAGGCGGGCCTTCGCCCACCGCGCCGCAGAGGTCGTCGAATTAAATAATGCGACAATTCGATCGGATACTGTTTTTAAAAAAGCTCGTTATTTCGTGCTTACTGCTAAGACCTGCATAAGGCAGCGGTGTAGTAATGTAAATTTTAAAAAGTTCCTTACCACACCCATGCTATCCTTCCAGCAGCTGCAGAGTGTCTGTAGGGGCTGTAGTGTGTTATCCGGTACTCCTTGTCAGTACGGAAGCCTTTCAGTATTCTGTCCACGCTGAAACAAAACATTGAAACAACTTGAATTATACAAATTTAGTATTTTATGACAGGTTTTATTATAAATTATCTTGGTTTGACGAGTTTGCTGTTATCTAGTTTCCGTCCGCGGCTTCGAACGCGTTTTTTAAGGTAATGGTTTAAGATATTTATTTACTTCTCAAAAAGATTAATAATTACTGGTGAGAAACAAAATAAGCTTATTATCTATTATTAGTAGTTCGGTACGAGCAAATAATCAAAACAATGTGGGTAGTTAGCAAAAATACTATACAGAGCAAAATTAATGATTTTGTATTTCAGGATTACCCAACTTACGTAGAAAAGCTTTTAAAAACACAAGAATGTAAATTTTAGATGCTAGAACCAAACGTTCAATAAACTTGGTTTCATTATGTGATTGACGCAGATATATGTGTTTTTAACAGCCGCCTAATAATGTTAATAGCCGTATTCATGTTCAAAGAGCCATGAGAATTAGCAGCAAATGACACAATCGCATTTTGTAGGGCTCGCCAAGAAAACCAGGAATTTGGTCATTCAAAACGTACTTTACATTTTTTGAAACTTTTGTTGCATCATTGATCTTCAAAACAACCTTTCGGGGCCGCCACTTTAGGCACGGATTAACTAAAGCAGTAACGGGCATAATGTTACGTGTAACCGGTGTAACCCCTCCTTTTCATCAAAATATAATACATGAATTGGACAAGTTTTGTGTAATGTTTAAGTTGTGTTTTGTTCTCCCTCTTATACATGTTAAGGTTACAAGAACATACAAGAAGCGCGGTGCACTGTCGCGTTTATACAATGAGTGGTAGCTAGGTTGGTATAGCTACATATCATCATTAGGACATGTTTAAAGATACTTGTTATTGATATTTGTGGAGCATGGATAGAGTATAAAAATAGTTTTTACCTATTATTATACAGCCTTAGTTTCCACTAACAAACAAAACTCATCTGAAACACATCAATTCTGTTATTTGTAGTAAGTACGCTGTTAATGTATCGGTCAAATTTAAACATGTCGTAGACTTAGGTGTAAACGCATATGTGTTTTATACTTGTTGGCTACTATGGCTACACAGTGTCATTTTTTGTAGAAGTTTTTATATTGTCCATTTTATTTTATGTTATTTTTGTGTGTTTCATAGTTTGTATATAAATTATAATTAATTAATTAGTGTAACTGGCAATCGCCACCGTTCTAATTAATAATGACTAAATAAATAAATAAATGACTAAACGACAGTATAAACGCAAGATTGTTTGAGACAAGTATTTGACAAGTTTTGTATGCCACTAGTTGTAAGCATATTAAAAAACAGATAAAAAAAACTGAAATTATTGACAGACTGCCTGAAAACGTACGTCAAGTAAGTCATCCTTAAACCGACAAGGCACTAAACGGTTTTTAGAGCGCCAGGGTATCTTAGTGAATCCAAATATACATAAACTGTCGTTTTAATTACCTCCCGGCGGCAACAAGCTCTGTATTTAGTACCTACCAGCGTCAGCCCTTGACTTCGTTCACGTGGTACCTGGACGTAGCTGTCACTAAGGGGCCTATCTCATAAGGACACCATGGTGACGCTACCATAGTGCCTTGAGTCCCCAAGCGAGAAACAACAAGACAAACAGCACCACCAACTGGTGGTGGAGTGAGTGAGACGCCAAATAGCTCTATCTATACATATTAATAGTTACGCCATGAGAGGTGAGTTGGTTGCCGCAACAAATTTGGTTGCGCCATCAAGCAGGTGAAGTACCCTCCATGCAACTATACACATACTTGTTGGCTACGCACCTCATCCGCTATGCTATGAATGCGCCCTAAGGGCCCTAGCTCTTAGGGCACATTCATAGCATACGAATGGATTCGCATAACGGATCCGTTTTTTCATGACTGTTTTTTACGGATCCTTTGCTACTGGAAACAATCATTTACTAGAACCGGAATACCGGGTATGTGAACTCGCTCCTACAAGTACATTAAATAATGAGGTTAGTCTTTATATTGAAGTTATCTTTTATCTTCGAAGGTAGGGCAATGTGATCGCTGAGCGACAAAGCCCTTTATTCTCTTGTTTAAAAAAAATCTTTGAAGGTAGGCAAGGCGAAAAACGCATTCATTTACAATAGTTGTACATTCATTTACAATAGGTGTACAATAGTAGTACTCTTTAGAGTGAATTATGTTACTAAATTACTGTGGTGATGTGAATTTTACCTTTTTTTAAATTAATTAAATAGTAGTTAGACGACCTGCGGTTTCGGGCTTTTCAGGGATAAAAAGCGACATATGTCCCCATAATAACAGTTAACTTGCTTGACTTATAAGATTTGGGTGTGAAAAGCTTACAGACAGACAGAGTTACTTTCGCATATATAATATGAATATAGATTAATGTACACAGGTTCGATATAGGTTGCTATTAGGGCAGACTGCCAGTAATCAGCTAAAACAATAAAAATACTTACGTTATTTTCGAGCCCGCGGCGACGATGGCCGACCGCGGACCGTGCGCTTTCACGTCTATGCTTCCGTAGCTAGACAGCATCGTTGCTATCTATGAACAAATAAAACAATTTTTAATCGTTATTGTATTTTATTTTGACACTAGCTTCTGTCAGCGGTTTTAGGACAAATCGTCTTACTTAACCTCTTCCTTTACCAGTTACGAAGAAGCCGACAAATTCGCCGATAGTATAAATAAGCTTTATAGACTGTTTATTTTATTTTAAAATGCAATTTGACATCGTCCTGTACTAGGTACTCATTTATTATCCAAGTAGTTTTAATAAATAAATAATGCTGGACAATTCACAAAGCATTACCTAGCCCCAAGCTAAGCAGAGCTTGAAGCACATGCTTTAATCACTCCAAAGTACTCCTCTTCGCAGATGATATGAAGATTCTTACCGTCATTCGTAGCACTGAAGATTCACTGCGCCTACAAAATGAACTCGATCGCTTTCAACTCCAGCATAGGACCAGTTACATGCTTTAGATGGGGTGTCTCTTATTTATTTATTTACAAATAGACTCACATTTAAAACCAAATCGTCCCAGGAGTCAAGTACATACAAATGACAAAAATAGGCATAAAGGAAGTCAAATCTATAATATATAATAAAACGATGAGTATAAATACCTAATTACCAAGCTTAAGGTCAGTTTTAAGTTGTATCAATTATAATTAATTATATACAATAGTAGTTACATATCTATTTACCTACTGACGACCTCCGTGGCGCGGTAGGCGAAGGTCCACCTGCGACGCAGGAGATTGCGGCTTCGATTCTCGCCTTGGGACAAATATTTGTACAATCTGCAGGTATTTGTTCCGGGTGTTCTGGTAGTTTTCTATGTACAGTAAAAATATCTATCTATGTTTTGTATTATATATATATCAGTTATCTAGTACCCATGCTTTAATCACTCCAAAGTACTCCTCTTCGCAGATGATATGAAGATTCTTACCGTCATTCGTAGCACTGAAGATTCACTGCGCCTACAAAATGAACTCGATCGCTTTCAACTTTACTGCACTACTAACAACCTCAATCTAAATGTATCCAAATGCTATGTATCTTCATACACGCGTAAAAAAGATATCCTGAATTTTGACTATAAATTGAATAATACCCTCTTATCCAGAGTTCAAACCGTCCGCGATTTAGGAGTATACTTCGATACCAAGCTCTTATTTGATCAACACATCGATCACATTGTCAAAAAAGCCTCTAAATCCTTAGGTTTTGTCCTTAGGACCCTTCAAGATTCTGTACTGTGCGTATGTTCGTAGCCATTTAGAGTACGCGTCGCAGGTTTGGAACCCGCGATATGACATCTATAAATCCAGAATTGAAGGTATTCAAAAACGCTTTTTACGTTACTTGCAGTTTAGAGCGAAAATTTATCTGGCAGATTATACTGAACGCTGTCGCAAATTCCATTTCTTACCCCTTATTTAACGTAGGAATATTGCAGACTTATGCTATCTCATGAATATAGCAAACGGAACGGTGGATTGTCCAGAGCTGTTAGAGCTGATAGGTTTGCGCACGAATACAGGCTCACTTCGCAAGTCTAATCTCTTGTATGAGCCAGTGGTGAGGACGAACTACAGGCAGAACTCGTTCATAATAAGGGCATGCAAGTCTTTTAATGCTATGTTATCATCACATACTGTGTTTAATGATAGGAACAATGAGTTAGCTAAGAAAATTGTTGATGTAGATTTATTTAATACCTCAACCAAGTGTCTCAAACGCTTGTTGAGTAGCATTTATTTTTATTAGGTATTTCATGAAACTTAGTTTATATGTTTATGTTAACAAAACGCCGTCATTCTTATTTTTTTTTTCGACTGTTGTTATTAATCTAATTTAGTTTTTTTCTGTGGAAACTTATAATTAGCCGTCACTTACATAACATTTTTTTTAAATTATTTACCTAGCTGTTAGTTTTCCTAAAATTGTAAAATAAAATAAAATAACACAAGCTCTGCTTAGCTTGGGGCTAGATAATGCTGTGTGAATCGTCCAGCACTATTTATTTATTTTATCACATTTTACACAGTTGTTTCAAAGTTCCCTTTGCACTTCCAAGAACATGGGCAGTACTTATGGTATGAAATTGGCGGCATAAGCCGTTGTAATGTCTATAAATATTCCCTATCGCATCGAAATAGCGGCGAGCGACATCGGCTCCGGGTTATTTTATTTATAACTTAACCTTAAATCCACCTTGGACCTTGACAATGGAATGAAAAATGATTTCTGGTTTGTAGTTTGCACATTAGTGAAATCAAACGGAATTTCACAGAATATTTAATAAAGCCGAATGCATACAGATGTTTCACTTTGATTTATACTAATATTAGAAAGAGGAAAGCTTTGTTTCTTTCTTTGAATTACCTATATAGGTTCCGAAACTACTGGACCGACTTGAAAAATTCTTTTACCATTAGAATCCTACATTATCCCTGTAGCTTGCCGCACGGGGATTGTTGTCTAGGGTAGAATAGACAATAATTACGTAACTTTGTCATCGCATGCGTAAATAAATTGAAATTAATTACGTCAACTTCAATAATGTACGCAAGGTATGACGATCTGCACGGGGATTGTTGTCAAGGGTAGAATAGAGAAAAATTACGTTACTACGTCATCGAATGCGTAAATTATTTGAAATGCATTCCTTCAACTTCAAAAATGTACGCAATGTATGGCGATACGATGTCATTATTGTCTATTCTACCATAGACTATTGTTACCTAGGGTAGACAATAATCCCCGTGGTAGGCCCCCTGATGAACATAAGTGATAGAATATACCCGTGCGAAGCCGGGACGGACCGCTAGTATTTACTAAAAATTAAAATCACTGTTTGTTATTAAATGTAGTTATTTTTTGGTAAGATAGAGGCGCTGTGTATAGCAGCAAAGAACAAGAGTTATGAAAAAAAAGTTCAAGTGGGTGTTGAACTCGCGTACTTAGGATGCACATGAATAAAACCATCATTTTTTGTAACAAAGACAATAACACATATAATAACACGCAAGTAGTCTGTTAATAGCCATAACTGGCGAACAGATCAGAGCTGAAGATGTCTGTGTCGGAGGCCAAGATCCACCTTGAGTCGCTGAGTCAAAGGAATAAGTAAGAATTCTGTTAATATTTGACTCTACAATTATTACGGTTATGTCACAGATAATATAATACTATACTAGTAGTTATGTAGAGGTCTAGAGAGGCCTGTGTCCAGAGTTCAGAGTAAGATCCGTATGAATCGAAGTTGGTTTTATCATGAGTTCATAGAAAACTGTTTACAATTTGCGGCAAATTACTTTTCCGCTTGTTTTATTGGGTTTAAGTAAGGTAAGAAGGTTTTTTCTTATAGACCTTACCGTACTCTGGGTATCTCGAGGAAATGAAAATAAGTTCCCAAAAAATTTACGATTTCGGCGGGACACAAACCAGCGCCATAGTGCGGATAAGGTCTATACTATAACAAAAAAAACCTTATTTTTTTGCAATAAAACTGATAATTTGCCACAAATTGGAACCACCTTAAGACAGACAGATGCAGTGGGCTTATTGAATATGGTTCCGTTGGCATCTTTTGTGTACGTAACCCTAAAAATATATCCAGGAAAATACGTAACGCATTACCTAAAATAAAGTTCTCCTTGTGACACTTGGGCTTTATCAATCTGTTTTAACTAGCAACCGGGAAATGTGCGGTTATGCGAGTGGGTGTTACGTGCGAGCTGGCGTCTAGCCAACTGTCATCCGTCGCGAATGACATCCGAGAGCTTGTATTTTGTACACTTTGTACGACAAAGTTGGTTTACCACAATGCCACAAACTTGTATTTACAGTTGAGCGGTGCTGGCGCGGAGTTTTAATTAGATTACTAACTTCCGCCAGCGGTTTTGCAGACATTTTTGCAGGATAATAAGCCATAGTATTCAAAAAGCTTTTATATTATTCCAGGACTAGAAATAATTATACAGCTGGATCAAACAGTGACGTAATTTTTTTTATGAATCCTGTAATTGTTATTACTATTTTACGGGTATTTATTGTGTTTATTTACCTATTTTTCCTGTTATAAAGTTTTTAAAGTCGTCCAAAAACCTGGGACTATTTTATTTTTATTTGATGTTGAAAATTATTCTTTGTCTCGCTCAAACGTAAATTCTTCACTTTCGATGGGATATAATATTTATACAATATATGTATATTATATAAAAAATGATATTAAGTGTAAATACTATAGATATTATAAATTCTTCATTCTTTCGTCTACAGTGGGTAAAATCCGGCTGCGGTTGATGATGATCATGAAGAAATAACAACCGACTACATAAAATTATAATTACTTACATCTGCATAAATATTTTTAAAATTATATTGTTTTATTTAATTCGGGTTGCCAGCCGCATTACAATAGATTCAGAAAGCTAATAATAGATATATAAAGTTTAAAGAAATCCATAATATACTGTGTCGTTCATTGTTAGCTTACCCCCCTCGTATGTTCTAAGTCTCGTAATTATATCAGCGTTGGTTTAATTTCATTAAATTTGCTATTTTTATATAAAACAACTTGCTATCTTCAATAAACATTTAGATTCTAGTTTTAAATGACGAACTCTGTGTCGCGGTGGGCGAAGGTCCGCCTGCGACGCAGGAAGTTCGATTCCCGCCTTGGGACAAATATTTGTACGATCTGCAGGTATTTTTTCCGGGTGTTCTGGTCGTTTTCTATGTATAATAAAAAAAAAAACTATCTATGTAATATATTGTATTATGTATATCAGTTATCTACTACCCATAAAACAAGCTCTGCTTAGCTTGGGGCTAGATAATGCTGTGTTAATTTTCCAGCATTATTTATTTATTAAATTGTCTTCCAATGAAAACGCCCCCCTGTTTCGTTACGCTAAACTTACAATGAAAGACGCTGTACTATCCAAACTGCGCTATCCAATATTATCCACAATTCAAACAGACTATAAATAAACTGGTAGGAATAACATTTATTAATACACTTAATTTTAATAACATACTCATGTTTATCAGCATCGTATTTATTATTTTACGAGTTCGCTCGCTCACATAATAAACTGACGAAATGCGTTCGCCAAATGACACATTCAGTCCAAATAAAACACAGCTGCGTGCCCCTGACACTGGTTTTAGCGTAGGGCAGGAAATCCAATCAGAAATGTGTTGGTAACTACATTGTTTGATTATAAAACAATCTGGGTTTTGTTTTGACTTTGTAAACAGTGCAGTTGATTTTGGTTTGTGGCCAGCATCATTTATTGGTTGTGATATTACTTAATAAATTGTTACCTACGTAATTATATCGGGTTGGTACTTGGTACAAAAGCAAAACTGTAAAGGCGGCTATTGATACGTGTGTAGGTATAAAATCATCAATTGTGATCATGAAGGCCTACTACTCCATTGATGATTCCATCAATAATTACGTTAATGCTTCGCCAGATGTCGCTCAGTTAAAAACCGATAATAGTAGGCTGGGTAGATATGTAAGAAATTAAATGAAGTGCTATTAAAAATCTCAACATTTTTCTATTTAAAACTCTTTATTTAGATTTTGTACGGGATAATAAATATTTTTTTTTATAAATAAAAATAAATACTTACCTTTATGTAAATGAGGGATACCTTTATGTAAATGATAAGAAGATATTTGATAGAGAACTCTTATATTATTGATATGATAATAAATTGATAGAGATTATTATGCAGACATTTGTTCAGCGTGTTCTGGTCGTTTTCTATGTATAATAAAAAATATCTATCTATGTATTGTATTATATTATGTATATCAGTTATCTAGTACTAGGGATGTAACGAATGTCAAATTTTAGACATTCGCGAATGCGAATGCGAATGCGAGTATTCGATGCTCACATTCGCGAATGCGAATGCGAATGCGGATGTTGGTATTTCGAACTTGCCGCCAACTACACGCACTGTTTATTGGCGCGCGCGTTGTCCTATTACCAACGCTTGCTATTAGCTATCTTCAACTACCAATTACGTACGAGTAATAATGTTTATTTCATTCATTTTTGACATTGACAATTCACAACCTTGATAAATACAGAATTTGAAACTGATATTGGCATAATTGTATCAAAACAGATGCAGAGCAAAAAATAAAAGGAGATGAATCGCTTGATAATTGCTATCTTCGTCTACAAATCGCGTTAATATAATGATAATTATATGATAATATTTTTATCCACACATTTGTCTGTTGGAGTTGGATTTGTTTTTCTTTTTATATGTTATTTTGGAAAAAATGAGTGCCTCCATTAAAACAATGAGTAAAATTTAGACCACGTTTGGACTTATTTTACTTAGTAGATGCGGAACATGAAAAATGTAACCTTTAAATATATTAATAAATAGGGGTACTGGTTTAAAAGTTACACGCTATGCGTTAGAAAAAAAGTTACAGCCCTTCTAAGTCGGAGCCCAACTACAAATCTCAACCTTTCATATACCTTCTATAACTTCTAAAATCTAACCATTTCATTGATATTTTGTAAAAAAAATTGGCCACTTCGTAGAGTTAAAAGAAACACTTAAAAAACTTCAATCCTCTTTTCCTTTGGGGGTGCAATTTCCAAAACTCCTATGCTTCAAATTTAAGATTTCTAGCTTATGAGTTTTGGGTTGGGTGTAACTAAAAAATAACTTGTTTTTTTTTAATTTTTAACATAATAATCAAAAATAAAAGATGGCCTTGTGTCCTAGGTCCTCCGATCATGGCCTGTACACGCCAAAAACAAACCATAAATTTTTCAAGTGGTTCACACCATTAAAAGGTTAACTTAAACTAACTACCCCTGGGTTAGAATAATCAATACATTGTCATTGAAAGCAAAGGCTAGGCTATTTTTCGATCCCACAAATTAGTTCCCATGGGGAAAAAATAAACATTAAACCTTTAGTTTCTTTAATTTCGTAGAAACGCGTGCAATGCCACGGACAGACACTAGTCACCCAATCAAAGTCAGTTCAACTTTTTTTTTTCAATTAAGTTTTTAAACCGTTGTCAGAGTTTCTTACAAAGTTCCTATTAAAGTAAGCAATAAGAGTGCCGTAATAAAATATAGTAATAGGCATGATGATTGATTTTGAGACTACTCATTGATATTTTTAAACATCTACTGAATAGAAAAAACCATATTTCTGCATAAAACATGGATTTTGAAGGTGAAATTGAGTTTAAAAAAATATAATTTCAATTTCGCTCTAAAACGATACAATACCGTGGCGACTGTCTATGACGTCACCGATGCACACATTTTTATGATACAGAATTACCATAATATTTATTGTTCATTAGTACCTATGTCTTTACAAATAAGAAATACAATCAAATAATAGAAACAAGTATTAACAATATTGTTAAGAAACAAAGAAGCAAGTTATTGATTGAAGAAAGTCATACGTTTACCATTATTTATTTCTGTGGTTATTCTGTGCCTTCCATTTTACTTTGTGACAACATGAAGTCATGGGTCTGTGTTCTCTAATTGGTGTTCATCGTGTCACGGCGAATTATTGTATTTTGTAGATGTTATTTATCAAAATAATAATTGATCTTGATCAAAATAAAAATAATATAACACGCGTTTTATCATGTATGGCTCTGATATAATTCGGTAAATACATAATAATGTTGCTTTTTTATTACTGTCATCATCCCTATTTAGGAGATGTGCAGTTTTTTTTATAATTTCGCATGTAAAAGAGAGCAGTTTTTTAAATATATTAGGTACGTTTTTGCCCCATCAACATTCGCCAAATATTCGCATAGATTTTGGCGAATGCGGATGCGAATGCGAATATTGAAAATCCTGCGAATATTCGCGAATGCGAATGCGAATGCGAATATTCGTTACATCTCTATCTAGTACCCATAACAAAAGCTCTGCTTAGCTTGGGGCTAGATAATGCTGTGTGAATTGTCCAGCATTATTTATTTATTTATTAATAGATAGGCCAAAACAAACATGTATGAGTGTAATCACAATATATCACTAAACACACAGAACTGATATGGTGGACCAAAAATGGAAGTGAAGATAAAAAAGTTGAGAGGTGTCAAGGGACACCCGGATGGAACGAAGTTCCTTTCTATAAGAGAGAGAGAGAGACAGAGAAACATGCGCACGTCGCACGGCTTACAATAGCTTACTATAGCAAAAAGTGTCGTTACAACTTTTCGTGAGATTTTTTTCCGTCCGCCCCCTTTCACAACGCGCGATAAGGAACTTAGTTCCAAAATCAATAACACATCAAAAAAAGTTTTTAGAACGTAGGTACATAATTATATAATTATGTACCAGTTGTAATTGTTGTATGTAATTTTATTGTATGTTGTTATGTCATAAACAAGATTTTTATTACTTTGATACTACATAAATATGGGACAAAAGCCTATAACTAGCTGAATGTAAAATTTCAGCCCGATGCGTCAGTAGTTTTGGCGTGAACAAGATGTATCAAACATTACAGAACAGTCAAGAATTCATAAATATACATTTATGAATTCTTGACTGTTCTGTAACTTTTTTTATAATGAATATTAAATCACAAATCAGATTTATTTATATAATAATGAACAGCAAAAAATAATTACAACTAATATTTACACTTACATCTATTTACTAAAAATCTAAGCCGTCACCAGAAGGCAGAGTGCCCAGAATGCTGGCAGCATTGCCACGTTGAATGGCAATGCTAATTCGTTGACCGAAATAAAAACCAGCATTCCGATCACCTGTGGACTCTATTAGTAGTTTTGTAAGATCTTTATAGATAACGTGTGCCCCAGGACCCCAAGGACCTAGGGTTTCCACCCCAAACGGCTCAAATAGGTAACCTCTGTCAAGACTAGCGTATTTTCGCCGTTTGAGGAACTCCGCTGATGTTGCTGCGGAGCCTGCCCTTACTGATGTCCCTGCAAGATGAGAAGGTGCTAGGGTATCTACACACGTAGCATCCCAAACTAAAGGCTGACCCATCTTCCAAGGAATGAGAGTCATACCGTCAGGCCTTTTACCATCATTTCGCATTAGGCCACGTGGTTCGAGAGTAGCTGGCACACTGACGCTGGTAAAAGCCCGACGAATGATGTCATTAATTGAACCATGGCGGGACACACGTCCTGCACTAGAGACACATGCCAGTGCATGGTGACCGAACTTATTAACGGTTTCACCGCACTGGCAACGGTGTGGCACTAGGCAAGGAGAACCTAAACGCAAAGAGGTAGCCACCCGAAATGAGTTATTGTCTAAAAGGGTACCTAAATTTTTGGAAGGCAAAACATATAACCAGAGTCCTGATTCCCACTCGGAAACAGCGAGTAGACGAGCGCGTTCTGATGAGCTGGTAGACGTATTAATAAGATTTTTCCGTAATAATGAATATTTATTTATTAAGAAGGTTATACATGTGTTTATCAATGTTGCACCATTAAACCAAAATAGGTTTGTATTGGTGCTCACTCGTTTATACATACATGTTAGTTCAATTAAATAAAGTTACATTGCATTTGGATCACTTCTTATACCTAATACTTAATAGTGCTTAGGCGTGGCGGTTGGCGGCAGTGCGACCCTCAGGGGCGCGTTATCAAATTATCTAGAAGATAAAAAAGCTTGGGACGGGTTTTGCTCCAACTCGAAAAATAACAATTAACAGGCTAAAGGTTTTTTCGTCGCTTCTTTATTTAAGTCTACATACCGAAGCGACCGAAATCAAAAATATTACTTTATTTCCGTGTCAATGTTTTATTTTAAGAGTTTGACTTTTTCTAATTGTACATCTTTGTATTAATGGAAATAAAGACTTTTTGATTTGATTTGAGTTAGCGTATAAGGTTACCTTTCCAACATTGATGACAGGCTCCTGTAGCGCTAAGACGTACAGCCAAGCAGGTCTCTGTCTGGGCGGGTCTTCCCCTGCCAAGTTCTGTACAGAAAGCAAATACCTAGTTATAAACGTAAGCTCTGCTTAGCTTGGGGCTAGATGCCGCTGTGTAGATTGTCCAGCATTATTTATTTACTGAGTTTAAAATACTAAGTGAAAATAATATTATTATGGCAAACCTAGCAACATCTACGAGACGTAGAAACTGAGATTTACAACGAATTCCTTCAACAGTACATAACTGCAACACACATCTGCCTTTTATTATTTATTTATTTAATTATGTCAATGTCTGTCCAGCAGTGGAAGTTCATAGAATATAAATATTAATTTTTGAATTTACTAATTACTTAGGAACATTATTTATGACCATCATCATCAGCCTACACATCACACAGTCCACAGCTTCTCGTCCGACAGGCCTCTCTTAATGAGTGCCCTATCTTCAGCTTGGTGCATCTGCCTGCAGTCTTTCGCAGGTCGTCATCTCACCTGGCCGGAGGGCGTCCAACATTACTACGTATACCGAGTCGTGGTCTCGACTCAAGGACACGTTTACCCCACATTTTATCATATTTGTTGTGCCCATATTAACGTTAAAAAGGGCACAGCAGTAATATAACATACATATTACTATGGGCTCTACAAAGTTTGAAAAGTAAAGCTGATGTTAAAGATGATAAGTGCAAGATGCGGTGATTCAGGGCACTATGGCGCTTATAATCGAGGCCTATGTCCAGCAGTGGACTAGATTACGCTGTTGAACATGATGTTTTAAAAACCTATGCATACCATGTGGTAATTAGCGGCTCGTATAACGTTGACCTGGTTGCAGAAGGCAGCGAGTCCTGCTAACAGTTCGGTAGGGCCTACGCTCCGCTTCGTGCCGCTATTCTCGCAGGCCGCCCAGTGGCCCAGTCTAATGAAGCAGTAGCCTGGAATAAGTAGAAAGTCCTATTTAAGTATCCGTAAGAACAATCAATAAAATATCATATAAAAATATATAAAACCCTTACACACACATACAAACTGGTGACTCCTGTTGCCCGGACTCTTAAGGCGAGGATTCCCGAGCGGCCGATGCTATAGCTCGGCGAGTACTACTGAGCAAGACGATGCGCAGGCAGCCGAGCACGATTTTGTAGGTATTTAGGTGTTTTGAAAAATATTTGTATGGCATATTAAAATATTTTCTAGTGATGCACTGCGTAATAAATAATTTCTATCGGGTGAAATATCACCAATCGTGTTTTTGTCTAGTGATGCACTAGAAAATATCCTCAACTGTAATATGTATGAATTTCAAAACTATAAGCCTTATAGTTATTGAGGTACGGACAGTTAAAAATTCCGAAATCCGGGAATCCTCGCCTTAAGAGACCGGTGTCCTCAGGAGCTCCAGACACACAAACACAAAAACGCGCGCACCCACAAATAATTTACACTTTAAATAAATTCACTTCGCAGTCAAACTTAGTAATTGGTTTTCTTCAACTTTTATTGAGTTATTGCTTTATTATCTGTGTAATCTTGTGTGGCCTTCTTGTTTGATATATTATAAGGAAATTGTAACGCTGTGGTTTACTTCAATAAATATAAAATAAAAAACTCAACGGTAAAGATGGCCAACTGGAGCGCGCCGCCAACTGCAAGACTATCAGATAGACTCGACCTCGTGGGCAATGAAAGTGTTAAATCTTAGGGTCCTATTAAACTCATCCAATATCTTTGTCCAAGTTTTTTGTCTAATATTTAATCAAATTTCTTGGATTGATGCCCGTTCCACTCATGCAATAACTTTGTCGAAGATTCCTAAGTAATTTGCGTAGTTGATTTCAAATGAAATTACATCACATCACGCTAATATTACGAAAGTTTCGATGGGTAGATGGATGTTTGTTACTTCTTTACGCAAAAACTTCTCAACAGATCGGGCTGAAAATTTGCATATCTGAAATAATCCATAGGATACAATTTAACGCATAAAATTTTAGTTTCCATGGGAAATAATTAACTTGTATACGTTTTCATAGAAACATCGCGTGCGAAGCCGCGGGCAGAAACTAGTATCCAAATCTTTGATCAAATATCGGTGTTGCTGGTAATTTGGATGAAGTCATCCAAGTTTGATCAAATGTACATTGGACAAAAAAATTGGATAAATGGAACACCTTATGATTATAATCAGTGACAGCATTGTAACAAACCTGAACAATAAGAATCCCAGCCAGCTTCGTGGTAAGATTGGTTATCGTCGAACTGTCGGCTAAGTGTAATCATATTCACACCCATCTGAAGTTTCTTGCATTTTCCTTCCTTGAAGAACTCGTACAAACTGAAAATGAAGAAGAATTACTGAAAGCTTCTTGCTGGGAACTTCAGGTTGCATTCAAAATCAGACACAGGGCTTAAGGGGATGACCTATGACGCGATTTTGTTAAAAGGAGAGGCATAGGATTTCATGTTCATAGGAGCAGGACAGAGTAGAGTGGCGTAAGTGCAAAAATCTAGTTTTTGCTTATTATATAATAAAAAATAGCAATTTTGAAATCACACACACCATCTGCTTTATTTTTTGCTGGTTTACTGTACAAAGTACCAAGGCTTATTTTAAAGTAGGTGTTTAATTTTTTTAAGTAATGAATAGCGACGATTTTTTACGCAGTTTAGAGTGAAATTTTGAATTGTGTACTTTTTATAATTGTGTGCAATAAAGTGTTAAAAAAAAAAAAAAAGTATTTTTTTTATGGCATCATGTTTTGAGTTCTAGTATCAATCCTGAACTATAACATAAAATCGTATAACATATTAATCTCACAACAAACAAAAACCATTTATTTACTATTACAAAATGCTTTATACAGTTTACTGGTGGTCCCCGCACTAGGTTCAGAACCTGTATCGCGGGAGGCCGAATTACAAACAGAATTACTAGTTTTCAAGACTGTAGTAAACAGGGCAGCAAGCAGTTCACTCTAGAAAATTACATACTAATTAATGATATCAATAAATCAAATTAAGGGAGACAAACATTTCATAGGAAATGCTTTATTATTATAACTATTATGGAAGATATGATCGCTGACGCTAAACGATTTCAGGTGTCATCGACACACTTCATTAAAATCATAGATGTTTTGCTCTTACTTATACAATAAAAAAAGAAAAAAACTTATTCAATAAATAAATAAATAATGCTGGACAATTCACACAGCATTATCTAGCCCCAAGGTAAGCAGAGCTTGTGTTAAGGGTACTAGATAACTGATATACGTAATATTATACATTACATAGATAGATATTTTTTATTATTATACATAGTTATAAATTTTTTATTACACAATGTTTGCATTTGAGTTAGAAACTTAGAACTATTAGCGGTTTCACACTGTACTATGTTTGTATTTCAAATATAGTAGGTGTAAATAGAACAGCGAAAAACTTACTCCTGCAATGCATTTGACTTCCAAATTTCACTATAAGTCAGCTTCTTTCCCATTTCATGAGATATGAGCTTCGTGTCATAAATAAGAGGAAACATAGCATTTATACTCCTTTTAAATTTCCTATACTCATCAGGCAGTGGTCCAATGAACTGATTGTGAAGTAAAATGGTATCTAGGAATAGGTTGTGGCCGACAATTGGTTTCTGGTATTTTTCCAACAGCGAGATGACTCTTGAAAACCCGAGGATGCTGTTCATGAGGTTCTCTTCAAGGACTTCAATGGAACAGCTGATTGCGCCTTTAACATCCTTGTTTTTGTATATAAGGATCTGGAAGGGAACATTATATTATTGGTTTAAGAAACTTTCTATGTTAAAACTTTAGGAGTAAACAAGTACCTAAGTAATGAAAAAAGAAGGTAACTATTATTATTATATTTAATGAAGCTTGTGGCTGAGAACTTCGGGTAGGCAGCATTGAAATAATACCTTCATCAAAAGTAGGAACTACTAATCGGTACTTGCCTACTTTATTCATAAGGTAGGCACACTGTTTTCTTCCAGTAAATAAAAATTTGTCAAAATAAGAAATTACAACTATTTTTATATTTTATAAATGATTTTTGCATGCATTATATTAGAGATGAAACCAAGCAAGAAAGGGGATACTAATGAATATTTTCTATAGGTACTCCATTCTAGAAACCAAGACACTTTCTTGAATTCTTGAACCAATTATAGAATGATCTTCTAAAAAATAGCTACTAGCCTACCTTCTTGCCATTACCTAAACTATCAGTGGTGAGGACAGCAGGGAACTGACTGCGGAGCTCATTGTGAACCACATATCTCATCACTGGGTCTGCCACGTCCAAGTACATCATACCCTCAAAGATGTCTGCCTCTGAGTTTGAAGTAACCCACCTAGAATATTATAAGTAGTCTATTTCTACAAAAAAATTAAACCAAAGAAAAATTACTTTTAGGAAACATCATTGATGTAGATTTGATTGGCTTGTATTTTACAATTTGGTGTACTTTCATATTTCAATATTTACAAGGATTCCTCACCTAGTCAATTCAACAACAGTTTGTAGCAGTAGTTAAAAGTGGTTTATGAAGTGAAATTAAACCTTGATACACCATAGGCATAGTGCTTAGATTGCATAAGAACCAACCGACTTTCCTAATCTTTTAAGACAACTACAAATCCTTACTTAGAAACCGTTGAACAGTGACGCTGCAGTTCCCTTTCTTCTTCTATTGTAAAACCATGGATTATAGTGTGGACCATGGTTTTGTTTTTAAGGTGTTCCCGAATACCTGCTTCCTCCATCTTGTTTAAATATGGCAGACCTTCATAGGTGAACTGGAATTTATAAAAGTTTTGGATATTACTTTGAATAAGATAAAAAAAATTATAAGGTGCTAAGTTTTAAGATAAATACTTAACTTAACCTTAACTTTTATGTCTATATGCTGAGAACATAGGTGGTTGGATCATCTGCTTACCTTATTAAAATTAAATTTATGTTTACACAGAAACTTGAGCGTAGAAGCTTGGAATATAAAGGACTGATCTACATCCCCAAAATCTTGAGGGCACAGGTGAAAGGTGTAACCGGTTCCAACAAATTTGTCATGGTCTCTCTCGTACCTAAACATTGTCAGGCCCACTTGGGTCATTAGCATTTTGCTAACTTCATTCTTCATCTTGTTGTACCTTTCTTCATTTGTGTCAAACAACCTGGAATGGAATGGAATCTTTGATTATGGGTTAAGAGATAATGAAATAAGGTACACAGAAAATAATTAGTGGACCAAAGGTGTTCAGAATTCTGAATTTTTTCCAATTGATAGGTACATATGGCTGTGGCGGTAGCGGTTTAAGTCTCGAATTCTCTAGCCCATGGGTGTCGTAAAAATCGAGTAGGTAGGTACCTACCATAGAAGTTACACCAGCTTCCTTCTTGCTCTCTTCAGCTCACCACGATTGATTGGTGATCAATAACCCGCGTGCCAAACGTGATGAAATGGCAAAGCCATCCATGTATATAGGAGGTACATCCAGCAGTGGACGTATGTGTATGATGTAAATACCTGTGTTTGAAACATTCTGCTGATAAAATTGCAGTAAATTCAGCATCAAAACCCACAAAACAGGCGTTTTTCAAATCGTTGGTTATGTTAGGAAGTTGTTCCGAAAAATTACTTAACGTAATTTCCATTTTCTTTGAACGCAGTTGTCAATGTTTCTTTACTCACAAAATTTCGCTTTATTTAGCTTAGCTGATTAAAATATAAATTTAGGTTTCAGCGAGCGGTTCTGTTCTGCGCCAAAGAAATCAAACAAAACATCATTTTTTTTTTACAGAATCGAATATTTTTGGTTTCGTTTGACTTTGACACTTGTCAGATTACGCACTGAGACGCTGTATCACAGAGCGTGGACGAAGGAAATCGGGGTGATATAAAATCACAGATTCACCGAGTCTCACTACTTTGGGTTCTGTCATGATTTCCTTCCGTCCACAATCAGGGGCGGCAATTTGAAAAGGTGGGTCGTCTACACGACTTGGCAGGGCTACAAACTTGGCACTTGATTATTAATTGATGATTGATTTTTAACAAAGATATTATTAATTCATCTAAGATTTTTATAGTAGCCTAGTTCCTTAGAGGAAGAAGGGTATCTAAGCCTAGTTCCCTTTTTCTAAGAACATGCAAACATGTGATAGTGGGTGAAAATAGTCTACCTCTCAGAGCAATAACTGTCTACCTACTCTGTACCTACTACTAAAAATAATAAAATGAAGATGATTGTTGTAGTGATGCTGGGTATTATGTTTTGTTGGAGGCCTGTGTGCGGGCTGATGTTGATGAGGATTTTTTACTTGTACCTTGCCTAAACATTTTACAAACAAGGCCCTTCATTCCATTTTACGATCGATTGTAAGCAATTGTAAGATTAAATAAATAATATAAATAAATACCTATAATGATGCTAGATAATTCACACAGCATCATCTATCCTCAAGCTTAGCTGAGCTTGTGTTATGGGTAGGTACTGGGTACTACATAAATAAGAAAGGTAGGTACATATTTACAATAACATAAAAAGTTATTTTTTTATTAGGTAGGTACCTACATAGAAAATCTGCAGATCACCCAAACAAACATTGTACCGAGATGGGAATCGAACCTCCTGCGTCGCAGGTACGCCCTGCCCCTGTGCTTTAGTGGTCCTCGTCAAGATTTATATTATGGTGTCATTGCTTTTTAGTTAGTAGCTACGTACCCATTACGTACCTATCTATCTACATAAAATTGCATTGCATAAAAGGCTTCTATGAAGACACACTGGCCTCTATTCAGACAAAATATATTAGGTAAGTAAGTAGGAAGCAGTACCTAAGTAGGTATTATGTTGGACTGCGTAACTCTATAATAGGACAGCAAGATTATTATAAGTGACGGTTGCACAATATAAACGTTACGTAACCAGTGAGAGTGCACAGCTTCGGCAATTCGCTTCCGAAACTGGACCGGAGCCCTGTAATACAAGCCTGAAGGTGCACCTCGGGCAGTGTTGCAACTGCAAGAAAGAGCCGCGATCACACGGCGCAGTCGCCAGAAGGTGGTAGAATAGGTCGCGCGCGTACACTCACCGTCACTTTTATAACAATGTAAAAAAAAGTGAGCTTGAAACCGCTACGTTCAAATCGGTTAGTTCAAAAATGGAACCGGAGAAAAGCATGGAAAACCCTGTCCGTGTACCGTTGAAGAAGCCAAATTATATGCTTATGTCCTTGCAGAGGATATTGGTGTTATTTGTAATAGCTGCGTGTGTTTCAGTTGTGGTTTACTACACGCCGATGCCAGGTACGGAGATAATGCAATGCCTGCATTTTTCAACTCGTATTGCAATACTTACCTGAGTAGGTAGGATACCTATGCTAATGGCAGCAAATACATAGGTGCCTAGTGGTTAATGTGTGGTTGAGTTATTAACGAGCATTGATTAGCTTGGCCTACCCACCTAATTACCTACATGTCCATGGACACGTCAAATTAATTCGGTACCTACCTATGCTGAACGCAGGTTAAGTTATTGCTAAAAACAACAGGCAGAAACCAAGGTGCCTTTTTAAGGCTACGGTTATCGACTCTCTGTGGCAACTTGCCTAAATATGTTGAATAACCACTTAGCAGGAAGATTGCCTAGTAACGTAGTAATTTCAAGGTTGTTTTTTTGCCTATTTGCACACTTACGAATAAACCTTTGTTTACAGAGGAATATTACGAAAACTGCGACCGAGAATGCCACGAACTGGACTGGCCTATGATTTGCCGAGTGAAATTAGTCATCGAAGTTTATAAAACTCTTAGCAAGTGAGTATGACATTCATCAAGTACCTAGCTAATTAGTTAATTTAAACTGTGTAAACAAGCTTTTACTTTTGTTTTTCAGGTCATGTGGGACGTGCACAGAGAAGGATGACCTAGATTGTCCGGCCACGTGTATAACTGCTGACGGGCGGGAGCGAGGAGTCCTATCAGCCAACCGGGGTCTTCCCGCCCCGGTTCTCCACGTCTGCCACAACGACATCCTCGTCGTCGATGTCGTGCATAGAGCGCCAGCACACGCGCTCTCCATCCACTGGAGAGGGCAGCCACAGAAGGAGACCCCTTTCATGGACGGAGCTCCGATGTTGACCCAATGCCCCCAACCTGCGTATACGACATTCCAGTATAAGTTCCGAGCTTCAGCAGTCGGAACGCACATGTACCACGCGCATTCAGCGGCCGATGCGGCTGATGGTCTTGCTGGAGCATTTGTAGTCCGACAATCCCCTAGAATCGAGGCCATAAAGAAACTCTACGATGTAGACGCTACCGAGCACACGATCTTCGTCTCCGAATGGGGACACTCCATGGGACCCCTGGCTGGGATAATGCCCACGGTCCCTGATGTAGAGACTCTCCTCGTCAATGGGAAAGGGCACTCGATAGAAACACCTGATGCTCCGCTATCTAAATTCTTGGTAGCGTCCGGAAAGAGACACAGATTCCGTTTAGCTTACAGTGGAGGCTCCAAAAGTTGTGCTGTTAAGTTTGCAATTGACCAGCACGTTTTGAAGCTGGTTGCTTTGGACGGTCATGAGGTTGAACCAGTGGAAGTGAACTCTATAGAGTTAGGTAGAGGTGAACGTGCGGATTTCGTTTTAGACGCTAATAAAATATCTGGGGCTTACAAAATCAGTGTTGTTGCGGAAAAATCATGCCAGGAGGACCTTGATGGTGGTGCGGAGTTAGTTTATGACAGTGGAAAACCCGTTCTCAGTAAAGTGGAAATTCCTTCTATGAACGTGGGGTTCACAACTTTGTTCAGTGATAAATGCAAGTTGAAGGAAGTGTTGTGTTTGGATGAAGTTAGTGCTACAGTCGAATTACCGACGGAGTTAGCGGCCGCAGACGAGTTAATTTATGTGCCTTTTAATTACTCAACGAAACAAATTTCGGCGAAGCGAGTGGGTGAGTTGTTTTGTATTGTTGTAAACTTTCTTGTTTTCTACTTTTGTTTATGTTATAGAAAATGATGTCTCATGAATAAAAATGGACTACGGCTGTGGAAAAAGATTTTAAGAACTAAATATTCGAGGGAATAACTAAGGAAAAGTGTAAACTCGATCAAAAAATATTAGAAAGAAACAGAAAACACGCATTGTTAAGAAAATTTATTTTATAATTTTTTTCTTAAGTTTATTTGAGCACCTATACATACACACATATTATACAACACATAAAGGTACCATATCAATTTCATACTCGCCATGAACAAATTACCTACGCGTAACTCACGCACTACCACTAATAACAAGTTACTAAATACCTACTAGTTTTAATGTCCTCGATGTAAGCTAAGTAACTTCGAGCACATTAAAATGCATTAGGATATTAAGATATCCTATGCATTTCTTGCTACTTTCCTGGTACTTACCTACTGTGAGTGAAATAAAAAAAACCTACAATAAATTTGCCAACAACCGAATCACCCGCTGAGTTAATCAACGAGCTATCCTCCATACAACTGTATTATATTTTGTTGGCGCGACTGGTGGCGTAGCCGCAATGGTCGCCATGGTGGTGTCTTAATGAGATGGGGCCCTTAATTTACATATTTCGTGGCACTTTGTTTATATTGCACAATAATACAAACCATAACGAAACTACTATAGATACATTGAGTTATACCTCACCAGCCTATAATGGTCCACTCTGGACGCAGGCCTTCCCCTTTTTTTATCTCATGAGGGTTAATGTCCATTATCCACACGCTGGGCATGCGGGTTGGGGATCGCAGTTCATTGGTAGATCTATTCTGCAAGAGGCGCTGCTGCCCGCCACCTGGTGTATGTCCCTTAGTCAGCTTGTACGTCACCCACGGGAAGAGTAGAGTAGGGGTGGTGAAAATTCTAAGCCGGCACCACCACGGCTTTGATTTATAAGTCATAAATAACATCAATTGAAGTCTGGATTATGATCATTCGATCATATTTAAAGAAAAATATGACCTTTGGCTGTTTTCTGCAGACCTTCTGCAGACATTATTACATTAAGATTCTTATCTCCCTCAAACCGGTTGACGTACCATTATCTAAAGCAAAAACCTGATTCTTGATGTGTCAGAAAAGGTACCTGCACTTAATGTGCGTTATGTAATTGCTAAGAAGCATGGCAGTGGGTCGAATCATTTCTTAATAGCAAAAACTACTTGGTTAAAACTATAGGTCAAAGGTTGGTTCGTGCTCTGACTGAAGGAAGAACGGATCAGAACACTGTTTCATTCTGTGGTTATGTCCTACGTCCTAACTACAGGATCGATCTTTCTTGGACTCGGAACAAAAAGACACCGTGTAATACACTCATAAAGCTAAATAATGACTTTGTTATGAATACTCTCAACCCATTATTTTATGAGGTTGAGTGTATTAAGTTTATCAAAAGTCTATCGGTCCGCCCCGGCTTCGCACGGGTAGATTCTATAGCCTATATTCATCAGGATTAATGTAGGATTCTAACGGTGAAAGAATTTTTCACATCGATCCAGTAGTTTCGATGCCTATTTAATTCAAACAAACAAACAAATCTTTCCTCTTTATAAAATGTATTAGTATTGATGCGCACTGTCAAGAAATCTGATGGTAGAAATCAGAGTCATTAATAGAAATCAATGGATTTGTAGAAATACGAACCGAAGTAATGTTAATAAAACCGGCCATGTGCGAGTCGGACTCACGCACGAAGGGTTCCGTACCACTGTACCACTACCTATAAAAACGGCAAAAAATCACGTTTGTTGTATGGGAGCCCTCTTAAATATTATGGGTATTTGTTTTTATAGCGGCAACAGAAATAAATGATCTGTGAAAATTTCAACTGTCTAACTATCACGGTTCATGTGACACACATACAGCCTGGTGACGGACAGACAGACAGATTGGCGGACAACGGAGTCTTAGATTTATGATTAGATCATTTGACGACCTCTGTGGCGCGGTGGGCGAAGGTTTGCTTACGACGCAGAAGGTTGCGGGTTCGATTCCCGCCTCGGGACAATTGTGTCTACGATCTGCAGACATTTGTTCAGGGTGTTCTGGTCGTTTTCCTATGTATAATAAAAAAATCTATCTATGTACCTACCTATTGTATTAGGTACATTACGTAGGTATATCAGTTATCTAGTACCCATAACACAAGGCTCTGCTTAGCTTGGGGCTAGGATAATGCAGTGTCAATTGTCCAGCATTATATATTTATTATTTATTTATTAGTAATAGGGTTCCGTTTTATCCTTTTGGTACGGAACCCTAAAAATGAAATTTTGTCTGCTATCGATAGATGTTGACTTACCTCATGCTCGAAGTAAGCAGCTAGTTATAGGTGGTATTGCATATCATAACCCAGAAGAAAGTGAAGCAATCATGTCGTTCGGATAATCAGACAGAGACCGCAAATTATATGTCCGCCGTATTAAAGTGAATTCGATATGAATATCGAACGTGATATTTTCAAAAGAACCTTTTCTATTGTTATGTCTTATTTCTATGGTCATACATAACCTAGAGAATTTGTAGAAGCCTTTTCGACTATTCGTTTACTGAAGTGTTGTTTGGGTTATTTTATTACAATGTTACCGTAGGTTATTACTTGTTATGTCCCTGAGGTTAATGTGGAAGTATTATCTCACTAATCATAACAAGAAAGGCTCTACAACTCCGTTGTTGTGTAGAGGCCTTCTTGAGCATACTACACACATATTACACATAATAACACATATTACCTAAGTGATTTTCATTGACCTTACAGTTAAAGTCAACGAAATTCACTTAGGTACCCATAACCTGGCGTAAGTCAGTACTTACACGCTATTATTTTTCAATTTAAGTATATACTTTAGTTAATACGGTAACACCAATCAACAAAAGGACAGATACACAACTATGATAGAGTAGAAAACAATATTAAAAGTAGACAATTTAAGAATAATTGAATAAATTTTGTAACTACAGGCATTCATATCATGCTCACACAACCGCAAACATTCTGACATAATTTTACAAGATTATGATACCTATTTAGGTTGGTACAAAACACTCATTATTTATCTATATTACACACAAAATTATGTTGGACATTATGTAGTATTAGACATAGAGCTCAATTATCACTACATATTATTATAAAACAAAATCGTTCCCGCTGTCTGTCTGTCCCTATGTATGCTTAGATCTATAAAATTACGCAACGGATTATGATGCGGTTTTTTAATAGATAGAGTGATTCAAGAGGAAGGTTTATAAGTATAGTACTTACATGTGTATACCTATAGTACCCGTGCGAAGCCGGGGCGGGTCGCTAGTTGCTTAAATAACAAAACAAAGCCCGTTTGGTTCGATGGTTTGGTTGCGAGTTGTTTAGTCAAAAGTTTTATTAGTGTCGATCTTTCGTTCGACATCATATCGAGTCCGCAAACCAAGATTGGCGCCGTGTCGTGATTGCAGGCAGTACGCAACCTTTTACCATGTACCTAATTCCTTAACTATCGACTTGTACGATAAAGTACGTAGGTACATAATATGTACCTACGTACTTTGCCTAGCGTACACTTTTGTCGTAAATATTTAGACGCAATGCACCATGGCTTAAGGTACCCATTCCACTCATCCAATATCTTTGTCCAATGTACATTTGATCAAAGAAATTGGATGTCCAATTAATGCTGTATGCAACTCCGATATATTGTGATTTGGATACTAGTTTGCGCGCGGCTTCGTACTCATAATTTCTATGAAAACGTACCTGTACAGGTTATTTAATTTCCCATGGTGACTGAAATTTTATGGGGTAAAAAAGCCTATGGTTCAGCCAGGTCAAGAGATTCAGCCCAATCTGGTGAGAAGTTTTGGCGTAAAGAAGTAGCAAGCAATCATCCATCTATCCATTCAAAATTTAGCAATTATAATATTAGTGTGATGTGATTTCAATTCAACTCAACTTCCTACGTAAATAACTTAGGCATCTTGGAAAAAGATATGGACGATTGGAATAATACCTATTAATAATAATAATAATAAATGCTGGACAATTCATACAGCATTATCCTGCTCCAAGCTAAGTAGAGCTTGTGTTTTGAGTACTAGATAACTGATATACATAATACAATACAAGCACATAGCTGTATTCAAAAATATGTATTGGAGGATGAGTAATAATAATTATAAAAATCAATTATTTCAGACCATAGAAAATTACAGATCTAATTTAACTTATTACTTAAAACCATAGATTTAAATCTATGCTTAAAACCAAATACGTATCGCTATGCTGACCGATTGCCGATGCCCTTTAAAAATGCCATTGAAGTTTTTCCGCTCAAGGGGGATTTGTCAAGGAGGATTTCTGGAATAGGTAACCCTTTTTTGTCACGGAAAAGTATTTTCTTTTTTTTTCACTTTTGTCCTTATGCTTAGGAGATTTTCTACTCAGATAAATAATATTTTAATATAATAGGTGCAACGGTATGGGCTTATGACAAAAACAATTTTATAATTTTTTTGTTCTGGATAATATCCAAAATGGCTGGACCGATATTGGCGATTTACTGACAGATAGCTGATGTTAAAAGGAGTAAAATATGCTACTTTTATTGCAGAATAATAATTTGTGTTTCGTGCCCATAAGATTATAAACTACTCGAGCGAAGCTGCGACAAAGCTAGAAGTTCCTACATAAGAACCTCAATTAACCGAACGATATTCTATGAACAATTTCAAACTTTTACCCACATTTTAATGACCTAAAACAACGTTGGCAAGTTAATGTTATCTTCTTTATGTCAGAGGGCGGGATCCCGCAGTTGAACATGAAGAAGCCAACTTTGGAATTACTTGCGTGTTCAATTACGTGTTTTAATGACACGGAAATGTAACGATTAACTAATTGGATGGTAACATAGAGTTGAGAAGACCATTAAACCTTTTGTTAGACGTAATTACTTTGGAAGGCACATGTACCTTTATTGCACATGCTTGTTATCTCTTTGAAAAGCCGTTGCACGCGATATGAACAAGTTTCTTAAATAATTCTTGTTTCTAAATTGAAAATTCAACTAATATCTGCTTGGCTAGAGCTGTGGGAATTGTCCAGCATTATTATTTATGTATTTATTTATAGACGACCGATGTGGCGCGGTGGGCGAAGGTCTGCCTGCGACGCAGAAGGTTGCGGGTTCGATTCCCGCCGGGACAAATGTGTGTACGATCTGCAGACATTTGTTCAGGGTGTTCTGGTCGTTTTCTATATATAATAAAAAATATCTATCTATGTATTGTATTATATTATGTATATCAGTTATCTAGTACCCATAAAACAAGCTCTGCTTAGCTTGGGGCTAGATAATGCTGTGTGAATTGTCCAGCATTATTTATTATTTATTTATATCAAATGTTGTAAGGTTTTTGTATAATAGTGCGCAAGCTCTCGCTCTCTGGGTTAATATCTGAGAAATTAAATAAGTTTCCAAAAAAATTCGTTTTCGGCAGGATTAGAACCTGCGCCCCACCCTCCTCAGTATGGGTGTGCTCTAACCATCTAACTAAGTCACAAAATCTAAGTCGGTTTCGTCGATAATCTTTGGGACCTCTTAGGTACGGCTTTAGCGCTAATATGTTGTATAATAGTTTAGGTAATTATCTTTTTTGCGTGAGGAAACTCGTCTTGGATCTTCCGTCGTCCAGTGGAAGCTTGTGTCGCCTCTGACTAAAAACTTACGGTGTCTTCCGGGCGCAGCCGTATACATAGTTTATCTACCTAGATCAAGGTTACCCATCGTCATCATCACCAGCCTAAATGTTAGTCCACACCTGGACATAAACCTCCTCTAATGAGCGCCATAGCGCCCTAAGGTTACCCATTACCCTTAAAGGCACTTTTTAGCCAGGCACATTTTTCAATATTGCACAGGTAGGTACTTGAATACTTGTATACTTAGAACCGATTTCTTATAAACTCAAACACGTTTGTTATTAAGGAAAAAACAGACTAAAAAACCTACAATTAATATTTGCATCTACATCTGATTTCTTAAAATCTAAGCCGTCACACCAGAAGGCAGAGTGCCTAAAATGCTGGCAGTATTGCTACGTTGAATGGCAATGCTGGCTTTTATTACGGTCAACGAATTAGAATAGCCAGGTTTTAATATGTCAGACCAAAAAGGTTTTGCGTCATGATAACTTTACGAGAAAACAGCGGCCAAGCCATATTTCCTAATAATCAAGAAAAGCCAAAACAATACATGAAAATCGATAGCTTTCAAAGACCATTCATCAATATCGAATCGACTGGCTCGTTGTCTGTTTGACCCATAGATCTTTTATCTGTTTTTTCTCAATAGATGTTATACACGATGAATTTTATTGCTGCACAGACAAAATCTAGCTTCGATTGTATTGCACTGTCATCGTTTATTATCGAGATGGATACATAAAACACTATTGGAAAGCTCTTCGGTTTAACTTAGACAAAATACAAAGCACAATGCCGTTTATCTACAACTAAATTCTGCCCGCGGCTTCGCACGCGTGGTTTAAGGTTTTTT